>CM049434.1:117074001-119574001 GCA_026929855.1 Poa annua
GAAATCGGAAGGGATTTCTTGCTTGGTTGCTGACTATCCATGTTTGGATGCCCCGGGCCATCTTTTCACCCACTTCGGGAGACGCGCGCTGTGGAATAGAACGATCCTTTTGTGTCAAAACGTATTCGATCGCCGTGAATTTTTGCACGAGAGAGAGGAGGTGATGGATTGTGAATTTGTGCTGATCCGGGGTGGCGATGGATGCCCTGTGTCGCCGAGAAGCAGCAGCAAGCGGTGGGTGAGCCGCAAGCAGCGCTTCGGAGTGCAAGGGTTCACATCGGAGATTCGGAGTTGACGTTGTTGTGCTCGGCAACGTGCATCGTTGTGGCATGGCCGTAGGTGCTTAATCTGCCCGTTAAGGGAAGCAATCAATCAACTGAGCGGGAGGCAGGCATGCCCCTTCGTTTTCACCCTACCTCGCACCGGTCGGCCGGGGGATTAGGTTCCTCCGATTTGACCTCACTAACTTTACTTCTTCCCCACCGCTGCCAGAGGTAGGATTCCTTTCCGACGCCGCTCGCCGCACACGCACGCCGTTGATGATTGCGGACGGGTTGCTCTTGCTCGTGCCGCCCCGTCTGTCGGGCATGGGTAGGGTAGGGCCGTGAGGCGGGCCGATGGCGCACGTGGACATGACCGTGAGAAGCCCAACCATCCCACGTGGAAGCAGTCGCCAGCGCCAGGATAGATAGATGTAGCACGGGGCCCATTCACGCGCCGTGCATGCATGTATTGCTCTGCAGCAATCATAAATTAATGCTGCTGAGAAGCGGCGATTCTTCTGACCGGGTCCAAGCTCTTCGATAATTTCTGACAGAGATGAAATGAAATGTTCTTCTTAACGCGAGCGAGTCTAAACATATCCTCCGAGCAACATAGGTTAGATCCATTACGCAGACGGCTAGGATCATGTAGTAAGTGGCGAGGAAATTTTCATCCGTGTTTTCTCTTTGTCTTGATCCAAAAAAAGTCTAACCTGCTCTAATAACTTGTAAAACAAGCAACTCAAGCCACTGCTCTAGGTCCGTCCGTCGATCTGGTAAACCAACTTGCCCTAACTTTGCTGTAATAAGGACGAAAACAAGGACAACGACGGCGTATGACGCTCGAGGTTGAGGTTACGTGAACTACCGGAGCGGCAGCAAGTGGCACGACTTACGGGGGTGCACGACAGGAACCATGACGAGCGCCGGTCTCACCCTACAGTGGGTTTTGAGCATTTTTTCAGACTTTTTTCCCACCAACCGACGATCTGGTACTAGTAGTTCCCAGCTTTCGAATTAACTAAGTCTAGGGCAACCGGTGGCGTTGTCAATTCGGTCTAGTTTAGGTAGCAGTCGTAACAGTGCGCCACGACCAAAGGTTTGCAAGCTGAATTCGATCACCAGTTCAGAAACTGCAAGCAACTGGTGGCTAGTGGTGAAAATGGGGATGGTGGCTAGCTGACCAGTGCAAGGAAATACTCCGCTGCACTCATCGGTGGTACCAACTTGAAAGGGTATGCGCGCCGTTAAAATAGACAGTTGAAAGGGTACCTCAAACAAAAAACGAGAGAATAAATCATCTGAAGGAACATGGATAAGAGCAAAGATCACAGGTAAAGGCTCTGTTCAAGTGCGTACTGCAAAAGCTGAATCAATCCAGGAATAGTATGTCAACACTGAAACATTATTGGACATCGCACATCGTGATGATACACAGATGCATGGATAACTAATACCAAAAGCTGGCAATATGGTCAAACTTGTATACAGGACTAAGAAGCCGTGTAGGCAAGACGAGACATGCTAAAACGAACACTCAAGCAAACAAACTTTTTTTCAAAGAAAACAAAGCACATTGCAGAACACTAGCATAAGGGCAAATTTCGTATCGAAGGAAAAGAAACATGTTGCAAAGAAAGCAAATTCAGCATCATGTAAAAGCTAGGACTGGAAGCTCGCATGCTGTCGTTAGAAACTACTACCTCTTTTCATAAATATAAGACGTTTTAGATCTAGTACATGTTGACTAGATGCACATCAAAACGGATGCACTTGTACACTAAAACATGTCTACGTACATGTAGAATTGTAGATACATGTGAATCTAGGCAAATGCTAAAACATCTTATATTAAAAAACGGAGGGAGTACAAGGTTGCGCATGAATGCTATCAACTGCCCTTCAGGCTAGCACCGTGCATTATCTTTTTCACAGATAAAACGTTATATGCCCATCAATTAACTGAACCCGAATATGACAACAAGATCTTCATAGGAACCACAAGATAGAGAAAAACTTATGTTCTCAGCAGTACTACTCCTACCTCTGTTCCAAAAATATAACATGTTTTGGAAGGCCATTTTGTTAGCAGAATGGCACCACCGAACAAGCATTCAAATATTTACAAGAATTTTCAGCTGCTCCATCAGAACCTAGCCATTAAAATACGTATTGCGCAAACCTCATTCTAAGCAGCACCAACCAAAGGAAACAGGGGCACTTTGGGAAAGTTTCACAATCATCAAGGGAGTTACCAACTTGGTTGTTGCTGAGGTGTGGGTTATATCTCTGGTACACAAAAAAGCTTGTTTACATGGTGCTAATCTGCCAACAATCCAAATTTAAATCAAAAAAACGACACAGTTTACATGATTGAAGTGTGTGGTAACCTGCTAAATAAGCATGCTACCATCACAAGACTGGTCATGCAAACAGTCAAACTTTCTCAATCACCATTGCAAAATATATGATCACTCAATCAGATTATCTACAGCATTGTGTTCATATATTCTGATAGCAGGTATTTGATAGGATTGTCACCTATCAGACGACACAATTTAGCTGACACTAAGTTGCATCTGGAAAGATATAAATTGCATGTAGATCTGATTAACATCTAGTCGAGAAATTGTCTACCTGGTTTTTTTTATTACTAATAGTGAATTGTTCACTTGAAACCCAATTGGAACAATGCAAAGGGAGCACAATATCACAAAATATAAATATTTCCTTCCCAATTGTTATGGTTCGTACAAACATATAAAAGCAAACATTTTACCAGATAAAAGCAGCTGCAACAAGGAAACAGCTCACAGGAATCGTCAATTACTCAGAGGAACTGCCACATAAACATACAGAATATTAAACAGGTATCATATAAGCACACTTCTATAACATAAGGTAGACAGTTTTAAAAAAACAGAAACGCGCAAAAGCACTGTGAGAAATTCCTCAGCCTAGTGATTGAAGCCTTCTTTGATCCAAAGATATTCAAGAGCTTTCTTCCGGAGCTCATCTTCAAGTTGGTGTTGAACAGATTCTTCCCAGACATCCTATGAAATGTTTTTCCTAACATCAGCATCCTAGTTTGATTCACTATCCTTCTCAGCATCCGAAGACGGAGTGATAACCTGCTTTGATTTCTTTGCACTAAAAGATTGAAGGGCCCTCTGTCGAAGCTCAACTTCAAGTTTTTTCGGATCAGGTTCTTCTCTCTGAGTGTATGAACCTTTCTTCTCGACATCACCATCTGAGCCAGATTGGTGATCCTTTTCAATATCTGAAGGTGGAGTACCAACATACTTCAGTTTTTGTTTAATGGCATGACGGTCTGCCCTTCTGCGGTGTCTTTCTTCACGCCGAAGGCGCCTTTCCTCTTTTCGCAGTCTTTTCTCTTCTCTCCTCCTCCTCTTGGACTCCTTCTCATCTGAGTCGGAATCAGACTCGGAACTATCATTATAATGCCTTTTATGCTTCTGACCCTTCTTATGCCTTTGCTTATCAGAATGGGATCTGCGTTTCTCAGATACTTCTGAGCCTGAACTGTGATTACTCTCATATGTTCCCTTTATAGCTTTTCTCAGAGGACTTCCAACATCCATTTGGGAAGCTTCATCAACTTTACCAGAATATTTCTTTGCTACATTAGCATCACGGGAACCTGTCTTGGCAAGGTTAATATCATCCATTGCAGGGGACTGCCGTTTCACAAGAGAACCATGAGCGGAGTCAGATTGGTATTTTATTCCTCTACCATCACGTGCATCGTCTGATGAATCTGATAGTACATTGTCATATTTCTTGGGCATATCCTTACCGCCACTAGAAAAAAAAATGGTTAGGCTCTTATCAAAAGAAAATGTCTATGTTGTACTGAGGAGGTGCTTCTGATAATTATTGTTCATACTGATTTACATCAGAATAACTACTAGAAAAATTAAGACTTTGATGCATGCTCTCAGAATCTGAAAAAAAAACATGCAGGAAAAACTTCTATTAAGAAGTTCAATATACCACAGTACACACTAGTCTATGAGGTGGTGGCAGTGGAGACACTTTTTTTTTTGCACAGTGGTGGCACATTTGTGTCGTAATATTCTACTCCATCCATTCCTAAATATAAGAAGTTCTACCCGTTTTAGCTTTTTTCACGTTCGCATGTATTTAGACGTGTTTGTGTGTACTTCACTCCATATGTAGTCCACATTAAAATATCTAAAACATTTTATATTAGGAACTGAGGAAGTATGTTAAAACAAGTAAAAATGCATTGAACCGTAGCGTGTCAAAAGAACAGCAGTGTTTTCTTAATGCACAGGAAACTACCCAACGGAGTAGACAGAGATGTCCACTCAAGCATCATGGGACACTGTGACCTGAGCCTCGAGAACAAATTTATGGAAACTATAACAAATCTTCAAAGTGAATAGGTAGAAGAACTTACTCCTTTTGTAATGTAGTAGATGGGGATTTTTCTGCAGGGCTTGACTTATCAACACCTGCTTCCTTTAGTTGTAGATCAGCTGAAAAATCCTTGGACTTCATGCGTGATGAATTGGCCTTCCTTGCATTCTCCCTGAGTATACAAGAGAATAAATGTATATATATCGACAGCGAGGCAAATGTTTTTTTTAATACACAGATCATGAAAGAATGGAGCCCAACCTTGCACGACTCCCTTCTTCCTCATCTCCACTGTTATCTGTGCTGTCCTGACTGGGTAAATGTTTCCCAGTATTCTTCAGAGGACTGTCAAATATGGTGAGGAAGTTGGCATCACAGTTTGGACACTATGTGAAAAATAATACTAGAATACAAATCAATGTAGGCAAGCACACACCTGTCACGTGTGGAGACTCTTTCTGCATTTGTACGAGACCTCAAGGAACTTGTGAGCCTATGTTGTTCAGACCCTGGTGAACGATGACCGCTCATTTCTCTATCATTGCTGTCATCAACATATGATTTCCTTCCTTGGTTCCTGCGGCAATACTGGAAGTAAGACAATGATTCCCAGTATAACTATAAAAATACGTCTGCGTTACGGTATTACCTTTGAGCCACATCCCTATCTTTAGTGGGGAGAATACCATTGGTTCCATTTTCGGTGTCTCTACTCATACTCCTACGGGAGCGATTTGGACTTCTGCTGTATGGACTTATACTCCTGTAAGTATCGACGAAATGCATTCAAAACAAGAGTATTTCATGCAGCAAGACAGCATCAGGTGCAAAGAAATTGAGCAGCATACCTTCTCCGCTGGGGAGAGACTCGACGACTTGCAGAAAGAGTTTTAGTCAAAATTGGGGACTTTCTCAGGTGTTTTGGTGACTTCAATTGGGGTGAGCGATGAGGTGACGGTGCCTGCCCTCTTCCTGGAGACAGTGGCCTATTTCTTTTAGGAGATGGAGATCGTACCCTGCGCCTTCCAGGTGATGGGGACCGTGGCCTGCGTCTTACAGGTGATGGGGACCGTGGCCTGCGTCTTCCTGGAGATGGGGACCAGTGCCGGTCGGCTGGTAATCTGCGTCGAGCAGGTGATCTGCGGCGTGCAGGAGATGGTGATCTCCTAGGTGGACGAGCTGGGGAACGACGGCGATAGGGAGATGGTGATCTACGTCGCCCTGAAGGTGGAGATCTTCTCCGAATATGAAATTTTTGCCGAGGTGATGGGGATCTCGGTACTGAAGGTGATCTCCTGGAATAAGGTGACCTCCGCCTAGATATTGAAGGAGCAATTCTTGGAGAACGCCTTCGGGGAGAAATAGAACGTCTAGGTGAAACTGAACGTCGTGATGATCTTTGCCTGGAAGGGGATGGAGAACGCCTCCTCGGAGATCGTTGCCTACCACGGGGTGACAAAGATGTGCTCCTAGGTCTGCGATGTTCCCTGAAAGGAAAAGTCAAACGATACTGCCCATGAGCAATTCTTACCATTGAGACTGACAGAACCTGCTACTTGCCATGTAACTAGTTTAACTAGTACTCCCTCTGTTTTTTTAAATAAGATTTTTTAGCTATTGCACATGTTGTCTAGATACACATAAAAATGAGTGAATATGGACACTAAAACATGTCTAGATACAAGTTTGGATATGTGAATGTGAAAAAAGGCTAAAATGTCTTATATTAAAAAACAGAGGTAGTAATACATAGCCAAACAGCTGACAATACATCCCCATGACAAAATAAAAGACCTCCGGATTAGACCGCTAAAGATCAGGTCACACAAGACGCCATATTTATTAGTCACTAATTAGGTTACACTGCTTATCAGAAAGTACAAATGTCACACCGGTGCAGGCTCTTTGTCAAGGGTTTGGGGCATCCCAGGGCCTTATGTTTAATTCTTTGAAAAATATGTCAGTGACATGCAAATACCTACAAAGAACGATCCCTTGTGTAAATTAAGAGGCTAACATGGGACCAACATAAAGATACTCAAAAGAAGACAGAAATGTGAAAGAATTATGCATAAAACAGTTCAAAAATTAATCACTATAGGAAGTGAGCTCACTTGGGTTGGGAATGGATGTACAATCCCACCACCTGGGTTCAAGACCTCATGGACTCAAATCCCAGTATTCTTTCAAAAATTATGCACAATTCAGACTACAAATAGTTTATCAACACAAACATGACAAACCTATGAGGATTTCAGATATACACATTTTTAACGAGCTGGCTGAAATTTTAAACGAAAAGAAATAAGAACAATGACTAAAAAATGTGCGATCAGGGAATGGCATGCTAAAAATACAACTAAGGGTCACCAGCATAAAAAATAACAATCGATACAAAGTTCAAAGAAGAGAGTAGAACTGCATACAGAAGCACCTACTGTGGAAGTTCAAGATCGTATGGAATAGATGCTGCAAATTCATCTTTACAGCTATGCGTGTGTAAGGCACAGATGAAGACTGCAATTACTCCCCAAAGTATTACTGGCATTGTTCATATGCAGAAATTAATAACTTTATTAAATAGTCCAAACAAATAGCTAAGTATATGAATGAACTGCAATGAATTTGGCAATGCCCATTTGTGAAAAGATTTTTCTCCTAGGCAGCTGCTGAGGTCATCACCAGAACATAATGAATGATTAATAATTTGAGAAAAAGAAGAAATACTGTAGATGCTTAACAAAAAACAAAGAAAAACACACACAGATGATTGTTCTTGGGCAAGAAAATTAAAAGTTATTTATGCATAGTCTAAGAAAAATTTTAATCAATCTGAAGGGCATGAATTACATGACAGTTTTCCAGGTAATAAAAGAGTAGTTGAAGTTAATAAAAGGAGTAAACAACTAACCAGCTCTTTGTTCTTGAGCTATGCTTGGAGTCCAATTCCTTTTCTTTCTCAGCATTGACATCGGGATTATTCAAAGCAGAGCCAAGTGAATCACCATGAAATCTTGAATTACCGGTATCCCCGTCCTACAGTAGTTGAGGTAAAGAACGATATGAACCGAAATATCGGGGAAGCTATCTGAGTGTCATCAGAAACACAAGAGGTCACAAGATAACCATAGAATAACTTATAGAAGGAAATGATCAGAAGGAATTAACTCACCATCATTTTGCGTTTATCCAGTTCTGCGTCCCTTCCATCTTTCTCTCGCTTCTTCTGGATTTCCTGGGCAATTCTAGCCTCTTCTGCCTGAACAGAAGATAAATGGATTGGTACGAAAATTCTACCTTTTCTGTAGTTTAAGCCCCACATGCAACTAAATAAGTTGCAAGATACCAAGTTCTCTGAACAAGACATAAATACCAAATGCCATAATAAAGTATAGTCGTTTTCCAGAAATCCTATCTCAGAGAAATATATTGAAGTTCACCACGAAATTTCCACTGTACAATATTTTACCACTGCAATACGACCTGGACGCAATATTGACATATTCAATGTTTTATTATTCTATATGCAACGTCAACCAGCTTCAACTATAATGATATATTTCTTTCTTCAGTTGAGACAGGGTAACAAAATTACAGTACTCTAACGCAGGTACCTGGCTGAATATGTCGAACTTATGTATTCTAACTTACTAAATACTCCCTACGCTACAAAATGTAAAACAATTTGGTTCATTGGATGAACAAGCCTTAAAGCCAAGAGAATAGAGGGAAATGACAATGTTATCCACGACATCAATGTCTTGGGAATAAGAGAGTAATAATTTATGTGAGTGTTTATTCATAATTATGGAGAGTGTTGGGGATATACCAAAGAGAAAATGATGTCAAATTTGCATGCAGGCCTTATATTGTTAGACATACAAGCAATCCTTGAACATGGAGGATTAGCCAGCAGGACGGATGTACTGAAGACTCAAAATGTACATATACATAGGAGAAATCAAGACTTTGCACGTATAAGAGAGCAAGGAAGCACAGGTGCATGTCAAGGCAGACGTCAGGTAGTGTCCAAAAGAAGGCAGGAATTGAGTTTAGACGTTACCCCCACAAAATCAATGGGCAGATTAGAAAACTGAGTTATTTCTACTTAAGTCATTCTAAGTTTAGGAGAGCTTAATCCAGATAGAATGGTGTGTCAACGTTGGAACTCCGACTCAAGCCCAACTTGTGGATCCAGTCAGTTGTCCTATACAAAGGACAAGTGTGTAATTTTTTAATCAAGCTATGAAATAATCAGAAGTTCTCCAGGCCTTAGAACCTACCGCCCACGTCAGGGACGAAACCTGACACCGGTTGTTGAAGGTGAGTGCCCTATCTCAGCCTAACTAACTCTTCCCGTTGTGAACCAAGGTTCATAACATGATAGGCTTTATGTATTTGTAAAGAGAGATTAATCGTAACATTTCTAAAATATGTCAGAGATATAGTTATAATAAAATAAAGGAGGTGGCGCGCAAAAAAGAAAACTGATCGTAATGGAATCTTAACTAATATAGTAGTCAGTTGAACTATTAGAGTTTAAAAAAAAAAAGACGATTTGAGTCCTTGGGGTGCCGACTTATTGACTAGTAGGCTAGTCATACAACTAGTTGATGTTTCCTGATGGAAGCACAGTACGGCCAGGCGAGCAACTCTAGTTGGATTTCTTATGCGTGAATTGTAGCTTAAGACTTAACTGAAAACAACATGCCCGAAGTATGGCATACAAATATACTAATAATACATTGATGTGTTAAATGCATACCTTTCTCTGCTGAATCTCAGCCTCCTTGGCATCCAAAAATTGCTGGGGCACACCACTAGCATTCTGCTGGGCACTGATGAGGAGGCTCCACAGCTCCTTCATGAACTTAATTGTATTCTTCTCCATGAACCCTGTCAGCTGGATCTGTATGTGCTTCCCGTCCACCTCCTGCAAAACAAACAAAAAAGCAATCAAACCCATATGAACCTGACAGGCTCCTACTATTATCAGGTCACGAAACAACTAGCTGTATCACTACACAGTCAGAAAAATAATAGGACTTAGTTCGGGCTAACTAACCCAATAGAATTATATCCATGTGGCAGATAAGTCTATGAAATGGCCAGAAACAAATCTAACCTAAGATTAAGTAGCTGTTATAGGACAGCCCACACATGCTTCGCAAACTCACGACGAATAGATGAGATAATCTGGTTAGAATTTTGCAAATTAGGAACTGATGCTGTTTAGCTCCACAAGATGGCCTCAAGTACTTGTCTTACGCTATCCAAATAAACCCATGCAAGATTCTGAACTTGATTCCTGACTTGTAATCTCAGTTTTACTTCCTTGAGTTACCCAAGCGTGATTTCAAATTTAATTCTGAGCTACATCATGGGATAGTTTGGTTACATTACAATCTAAAAGATGATTGGGCCAAATGTAATATATCCTGAGATGATTTACACTAACTGAGTACATAATTTGGATTTACTAGACCTATCACGTCAACAATTCGTCTGCATTTGTACCATTATCACATAATTCAATAAGGTCATAAGAAATATCTCCAAAAGATACACCTTCACGTCGAGCAGGCCGTAGATGAAGTTGATAAGCACTTCATCCTCGAACCCAAGAAGCTCAGTGACCCTTGTCGCAATCCACGGCTTCATCACGTCCATCTTCACCTTTGACATGTCCACCTAAATCCAACAAGAAAGCAGTTAAGAGTTTCCGTTGATTCAACAGCAGATAGTTTCCCTCTGGACGCTCGTCAGCTAGAACCCAACAGAGGCATAGGTAACGAACGAACAAAGTAACCTGGTGGTCAAGCTCGGACGCAAACTTCTGCGTCTTGAGAAGCTTGGCATGCTTGTTGGAGAAACGGGTATCCTGGTCGGCCGACGTCCCCTGCAAAAACCACGGCGAATAAGCTTGCCTCGCACAGATCCGACGAACCAGAAAAACGAAGCGAGCTTGGCGAACTAGATCGATACGTCGAAGGTAACCGCTTACCCGGAAGAAGCCTCCCGACATCTTCACAGACGGTGCGGCCGCCGCCGCCGCTTGTGAAGAGGATGCCGATGAACGGTGGCTAGGGTTGGAGGCGTGCGTGGGGAGACGACGACGAGTTGGGGGTGCAGGGGAGAAGAAGATGGCACGAAGAGCTATAGACAATAGCCCGATCCAACAGTCACGTATGTGGGCTGAGCCCACCCGTTTGTGGGCTTTGAGTGCGTGTGTATCACGATTCATCTTTGCTCTCTAACTCTTCTAAAAAAATGTTTTCTCACTAACTCTTGCTTGTCGTCTAAAAAAAAGTTATTTATCTATTTTCCATTTCTTTAAATGTATTGTATATCATTTTATTTATTTATTTAAATCTATTAATCATTACAAATAGATACTATTTCCACCACCATATTTGCTAGCCTATTCGGTACTTTGCATTGCCCTTTCTCACATTGAGAGTTGGTGCATACTTCGCGGGTACATCCAACACTCGTGTGAGATCTTCATCATGTTCTCCTACACATAAGCCAAATATCTTTCTCAAAACATCCACCATACCTACCTAATACAGCATTTTCATAGCTGTTCCGAGATATATTGCCATGCAATTTCCATCTTACATTACATGACTTGTTGTCATTTATCATTTATATATTATCTTGCATGATTCTTTACAGCTAATGTGTGGTTTTACCCATGTTACGCTAGATCATTGCATATCCTGCTACACTGGCAGAGGCACCGTTTCATACACTATGTTTTATTTCTTATGAGTTACTTGTATCAAAAGTGTTGTCATATTAGAATGTTTGCCCCTAAAAGTGAAAAGAGCCATGGAGGCCATCGAAAAGAGAAACAGAAAAAGTAAAAAAGAAAAAAATAAAAATAAAAATAAAAAGGGGGCAACATTACTATTCTTTATCCACACTTGTGCTCATGTTATAGCACCTGTAGTATTCATAGCCATCATTTGTGCTCATGTTTAGCACATTTACTCCATATGAGAGAGTTTTCATGTTTTACTTGCATAATTATGTGGGGAACTTTACATTATAGAACTTGGCTTGTATATTCCAATGATGAGCCTCCTCAAAAGTGCTCTAGGTCTTCATGAGCAAGCAAGTTGGATGCACCCACACTACTTTCATTGGAGAGCTTTCATACACTTATAGCTCTATGTGCATCCGTTGTGTGGTAATCACTACTCCTTGCATAGCTTCGATTATAAGACTGCCTCTTGTCTAATGATCACTTTCAGCTGTGTGAGACCTTCTTCCGTTGGCCTTCCAAACCCCCCTTATTATTCTTTTAGCCACCACATCCTGGTGCCAGGAACCAACGCTGAACGCTTGCTTGTTTTTAAGTGAACAAATAGAGAGATGATTTTCTACGTGCATATTGTTATTACTTGACTTGATCCTTTCACAAAGTTGTCATGAGTGTTGGATGCATTAGATGATTATATTGTTATTCTTGAAGCTTAAAGCATCTTTAATATCTACTTTGCACGGTTGATTGTTCTCTAGTATTGATTCATTGAAAGTTTTACTTTGTTATTTCTACTTGTTTACTCATTACTCATTTGATATCAATATAAACTACAGCTTTTATTCATTTGATCTCAATTTACATGCATTACATTATTATATGATCAAGATTGTGTGAAAGCATGTCACTTCAGAAATTATTTTTGTTATCGTTTTACCTACTCGAGGACGAGTAGAACTAAGCTTGGGGATGCTTGATACGTCCCAAACGTATCTATAATTTCTTACGTTCCATGCTTATATTATACCATTTGCTACATGTTTTATATACACTTTGTGTGGTTTTATGCATTTTCTGGGACTAACCTATTAACAAGATGCCCCAGTGTCATTTCCCTGTTTTCTGCTGTTTTTTGGTTTCAGAAAACCACTTAAGAAAATATTCTCGGAATTGGACGAATTTAATACCAAAGTCCCTATTTTTCACGGGAAGTTCCAGAACACCGAAGACCTGACGGAGAGGGGCCACGAGGCCCCCAGATGAGGTCCCGGCGCGGCTCCCCCCTCTGCCGCGCGGGCCCCTCATGAGGGCGCCTCGGGCCTCCACCGCCTTCGCCCTTTCGCCCATATATTGCCCCCGACGCAAAAACCCTAAAACAATGAGCCTTTTCCCGAGAAGAGTTCCGCTGCGCCGCCGCCATTGAAGACAAGATTCGGGGAACAGAAGTCTCTGTTCCGGCACCCTGCCGGGACGGAGAATTGCCCCCGGAGTCATCTCCATCAACTCCACCGCCATCTCCATCGCCGTTGCTGACTCCTACGATGAGGAGTGAGTAGTTCTCCCCCGGGGCTGCGGGCTCTACCGGTAGCTATGTGGTTTATATCTCTCTCCCATGTGATCTTTATGTGATCATGAGATTTGTAATCTAGTTGAATATGTGATGTTACTCTTTATGTATTATGCACTCTAGAGGTTATTTTATTGGGTTATTCACGGTTGTAAAGGTGATAGTATGTGCACCGTGTGTGATTCCTTTATGACGTTGTGGTGTTAGTTTACTCTGACTTTGAGGGTGCTCTTGTAACCCTACACAGTGAATGGTGTTTATCATCCAACAAGAGAGTGTTTGAGAGTAGTATTTATTATTCAGCTTTAATGTCATTGTTGAGAATGTCCACTAGTGAAAGTATGATCTTAGGCCTTGTTTCTAAGCATTGAAACACCGTTTACAACCAGTTCTGCTACATGTTTGCTTGCTGCCATTTTTATTTCAGATTGCAATTACTACTTATAATCATCCATATTACTTGTATTCCACTATCTCTTCGCCGAACTAGTGCAACTATACATCTGACAAGTGTATTGGGTGTGTTGGGGACATAAGAGACTTCTTGTATCTTAATTGCAGTGTTGCTTGAGAGGGATATCTTTGACCTCTACCTCCCCGAGTTCGATAAACCTTGGGTGGTTTACTTAAGAGAAACTTGCTGATGTACTACAAACGTCTGGTCTTGTAGGCCCAACACTGTCTACAAGAATAGAAGTATGCGTAGACATCATCCACCTCATTAAGTCATTCACATTTACCTTTATCCTATGACTTAATATTTTAACAAAGAAATCGAACAACTCAATTCATATTCTTTACAAAAGAAGATTTTCTAATATATATCACTATAAAATTCCGCAGCAACGCGCAGGGTGTTATCTAGTTTTGAAAGAGAGCCAGTACTATATAATCAGAGCAAGTATATTGCAATTTTACACTTATCCCGTAGGATAGGATGATTTTGCGCCACAGTGGTTTCTCAGAGCGTCTACAAAAATAACTCCAAGGCCTCTTAGGCGTGTCCATATACTCCCTCGGTCTCAAGTTTTCTCATAGTGGATGTATCTAGACATGAAACATGTATACATACATCCACTTTAAGCCAAACTTAAGACAATTATTTTGGGACGGAAAGAGTACATGGTTTAGGTAATTACCACATATCAAGATATTATTCTGTGACTTATCATAAAACATTCGATCCCTGATGCTTGATTATTATTCTTCTCTATCTAAATAAGAGCACTCCACTAATTGATTTCTCTCAACATGCAAGCATGCCATATCAGCAAGTCTCTAATCGGTCCACCTCATTAAGTCATTCACATTTACCTTTATCCTATGACTTAATTTTTTAACGAGGAAATCGAACAACTCAATTCATATTCTTTACAATAGAAGGTTTTCTAATATATATCACTATAAAATTCCGCAGCAACGCGCAAGGTGTTATCTAGTTTAGAAAGAGAGCCGGTACTATATAATCAGAGCAAGTATATTGCAATTTTACACATATCCCGTAGGATAGGATGATTTTTGCGCCACGGTGGTTTCTCAGAGCGTCTACAAAAATAACTCCAAGACCTCTTAGGGCGTGTCCATATACTCCCTCGGTCTCAAATTTGCTCATAGTGGATGTATCTAGACATGAAACATGTATACATACATCCACTTTAAGCCAAACTTAAGACAATTATTTTGGGACGGAGGGAGTACATGGTTTAGGTAGTTACCACATATCATGATATTATTCAGTGACTTATCACAAAACATTCGATCCCCGATGCTTGATTATTATTCTTCTCTATCTAAATAGGAGCACCCCACTAATTGATTTCTCGCAACATGCAAGCATGCCATATCATCAAGTCTCTAATCGGTCCACCTCATTAAGTCATTCACATTTACCTTTATCCTATGACTTAATTTTTTAATAAAGAAATCGAACAACTCAATTCATATTCTTTACAATAGAAGGTTTTCTAATATATATCACTATAAAATTCCGCAGCAACGCGCAGGGTGTTATCTAGTTTAGAAAGAGAGCCAGTACTATATAATTAGAGCAAGTATATTGCAATTTAACACTTATCCCGTAGGATAGGATGATTTTGCGCCACTGTGGTTTCTCTGAGCGTCTACAAAAATAACTCCAAGGCCTCTTAGGGCGTGTCCATATACTCCCTCGGTCTCAAGTTTGCTCATAGTGGATGTATCTAGACATGAAACATGTATACATACATCCACTTTAAGCCAAACTTAAGACAATTATTTTGGGACGGAAAGAGTACATGGTTTAGGTAGTTACCACATATCATGATATTATTCAGTGACTTATCACAAAACATTCGATCCCTGATGCTTGATTATTATTCTAAAAAATGTTACAAATGATAGGAAAAGAAACAATGAACAAAAGTAAGATCAACACAACCGGGCATGAGATTTAACGTGGAAAATTCTTCCAACAGTGGAAGAGGAAAAACCACAGGCGCCAGCCAGCAAATCTTCACTATGATCGGGCGAGGTTAAAAACGTCGAGGATTTACAACTTGCAATTTATCCCACCCGACGGATTGCAAGATGTATATAGAGGCAAAACCTTAGGTCGGCTGCAGTGAGGGGCCGGAGCTGGGCCCCGGGCAACCTGGGCCATGGTCCGGGCCGCAACAAAAATTCCCGCTTATCGTCTAGGAAAAATATATTTGGCCCGGGGCGCAGCCCAGCTCTGGCCCAACTCTCCTGCTTGCTAACGGCGCAGCTCGCTCGTCTCCTGCTGACCTGCTCGCTAACCGAAGCCCTGACCTACCGAGAAGCGCGCCGCCACCCATCGCCGGTTGTCCAGCTCCACCTTGGCGCCCCTGCAGCTAACGCCGGAAGGATGGCTTGCTGCGCCATGCGTCGGCATCCCCATACCCCGGCTTGCCCGCGCCGTCGCCTCCCGGGGCTCTTGGTCAGTCCCCTTCTCCCCTACGGCCCTTCCCAAGTCCCCATTGCTACGGCCTGCAGAAGCAACAGAACGGCTGAACAGGGAATGAGCTTCTAGGTTTCGTGCTCAGTGCTCCCATCAATCAATTTAGTACCGGTTTTTTCTTCTACCATTGATGAGGTTATGGGAGCCTCGAATGAACCAAACCATTGCTTTGGTATATCTTTTTAGTTTTGTGTCATCTTTTTTGTTATTTCTTATTTCTTGGATCAATAAAAATTGGAGTTCAAAATATGGGGTCATCTTTGCAATCACACCAAATTTCTGTACCATTGTTAGAGTTTTTCTGAAGTAATTTTTTGGCCCGGGTCCTACTCAAATCCTGGCTCCGTCCCAGTCCGACCCGAAAACGACTCGTACCGTACCGCAGGGGCTGCCGCCCCCTGTACCCTCCTCCGTGCGGGGACAAACGTGATTGAGCCGGACCAGCGACGGGCACACGCTTCGCTCGTCCAAAGTTAGTTTTTATCTCAATGAATTTTAATTTTAATCATCAAAAAAAAATTGATGCTTGCGAACACAGAACTGGTAAGTGCTTCCTATATCATCCTCCAAACCACAAGAATACAATTCAGCTTCGTATTCTAATTCTTCCTATGTGCATGTTTGTCGTAATATTTACACGGGAATTGCTATTTCTCAGCTAGCTGAGAAATAAGTTACATCGCAGCTAGCTCGCGCGCCGTCCGATTTCCCCGCGCGCCAAGATCCGTGCAGCCTGCAGAAGTTCCTGGTTTCGGCCCGTGTCTGTTTCGTAGCGGCGTTCTGGGCCTCTTTTTTACCGGGCCGTTTCTGTGTCTTTTTTCTATCTGTGGGGGCCGGCTGGCTAGTTTTGTTATTTTCTTTGGGCCGTTTTTTCTGGGCTTTTTAGCTGGTTTCCTCTGTCTCCAGTGCAGCAGTCTGCACAAGAGAAAAAACGTGAAGGTCGTTGGTCGGGTTGGATTTTTAAAACTCGTCAAGGATGACCTGTACACAGATTTGGAGTTGACCTTGGACGGCCTTCTATGCTTCTACCACCCCCGAAAAGATTTTCGTACTGGTAGAAAACAGAGCGCCAACTATACAAGCATTGTTTTGCAATTGAAACGTTTTTTCTGTGTTATTCAGTTTCGTTTCTTTTTCAAAAAAAAAATGTTGTTTTTTCTTTCTTTTTTATGGATTATTTTCTTATATTTTTCGATCGCACGCAACTCATACCCCTCGTCCTTTTTTTGTAGATGTATATGCCTCGCAACTTGACACGCCCTCAAATCACATCTCTTATATTTTCTTATATTTTTTGATCGCCACGCAAATCACCTCCCACCCTCGGAGTCAGTTAGTTGCAATTAGGGTTGCAACTGGGGTGGGGTCATGTTTTTTGTTTTCCTTTTTATTTGTATAGTTGCATATCCACACGCAACTGATTTTGTTTTCGTTTTTTGGAATTACTTTTTGCTAATCGATGATATGTCTCCCCATTTTTGTGGAAGCAGTCAGTCGCAACTCATATCCGCTCTCTGTAGCTACTTGCATCTCGACTCGCAATTGACATCCCTGCTATTGTAGTTGTAGTCAGTCTCAACTTTGACATGTAATTCCTATCCCCTCTCTGCAGCCAGTTTTTTACAACTTTGACTTGCAACTTACACCCCCCGCTATTTGTTGTAGCTAGTTATTGCAAAATTGAGATGCAGCTGCCCCATACCCTTTTAGTCAATTGCAACTAACATTCCCACTAGATTTGTGTAGTTCTCATCTTGACATGCAGCTTCCCCGTACCCTTGCCCCCCTCGGAGTCAGTTGTCAGCTGCAAGTTGACATGCAACTCATCCCCTATTTGTAGTCAGCTACAATTCGACTTGCAACTCGAGTTGCAACTGACATTCCCGGTTCCATTTTTGTAGCCAGTTGCAACTCGACTTGCAGCTGACACACCCAGCTATAATTGTAGTTGTAGTTAGTTGCAACTTTGACATGCAACTGCCCTATACCCCTCCCCCATCGGGAGTCAGCTGCAACTTGACACGCAACTCACATCCGCTATCTGTACTCAGTTGCAACTGGACTCGCAACTGACACCCCCGTCCCCCATTTTTTTTTGTAGTTGTAGTTAGTCGCAACTTTAGCTGCCCCTATCTGTAGTTTGTCGCAACTTGACACGCTACTCACATCCTCTCTTTTCGTAGCCAGTTGCAACTGACACACGCCGCTATAATTGTAGTTGTAGTTAGTCGCAACTTGACATGCAGCTGTCCTATACCCTCCCCCCCCCCCCCCCCCCATCGAAGTCAGTTGCACCTCGACTCGCAACTCACATCCCCTATCTGTACTCAGTTGCAACTCGACTTGCAACTGACACACCCCGACTGTAGAACGCCGCGTTTCTTGAGCTGTCACATGGCTAATATATATTTCCAACCTTTTTAGTAAGACTGGCTGGCCACACCACGATATAGGTGTGGTCCAGTAGTGTAGTTTTGGAGGCTTGTAGGCCCATCTGGGGGCTATTGAGAGAAAAGGCCTAGCAATTGTGAAGCACAAGGCGTCCAAAAGACGAACTCTACTGTGAACCAACAGATACTACTACCAGATTGAACTCGGGGTGTTCATTGGTTCTTGTATTCAGTTACAGACATGCAACTGACATCCCCTCCCCCCCCCCCCCCCCCCCGCTCCCCTGACTGTTAAAGGAGTCAGTTGCGAGTCGAGATGCAGCTAATTTTTTTCATTGATTTTTTATCGATGTGAGTCAGTTGCAATTTTGATGAGTTCGTGTACTTTTTTGTTGCAAACCGTCACGTAACTAATATTTTCCAAATGAACCCTCCTAATTGTAGATGGAGTCATTTGCAAATAGGGTTGTAACTGGGGGGATCGTGTTACATGGTCGGTGAGATTTTGTTGCATTGTTTTTTGATCGAGGTGAGTCAGTTGCAATTAGGGTTTCAACTGAGAGATCATGTTTCGATTTTTTTTTGTTGCAACCCGACACACAACCAACATTTTTGAAATGAAACATCCCCTGACTGTAGATTAGGGTTGTAACTAGGGCGATCTGTATTCCATGGTCGTTGTATTCAGTTACAACTCTACATGCAACTGCCATCCCCTGCCCCCCTCCTCTGACTGTAGAAGGAGTCGGTTGCAACTCAACACGTAAGTGGATTTTTTTGCATCAATTTTTTTGATCGAGGTGAGTCGGTTGCAATTAGGTTTGTAACTGAGAAATCATGTTTTCGATGGTTTTTTTTGGTAACTCGACACGCAACCGGCATTTCCTAATGAACCTCCCCTGACTGTAAAAGTCCGTTGCAATTAGAGTATATCGCCAATGTCGTCTAAAAGTTCCGTCTCTCGTCCCGAGGTCAAATATGGATGGAGATCGGGTAAGGCGGGTCATTGTCAATCGAGCAACTCTTCCGATAATATTCAAAACTTCAGAAAAAGAGGACCTTGACAATCAATAAATAAACTGAATAAAGCATAGCATTTTATCACATACATTCTCGTCACCGAAAAATAATACAATTGCGCACGAACGTGCTCCCCACTTGGAATCGAAATCATTAGCCGACGACCTGGGAATCGATCCACATCCGACTGGGACGCGGTCGTATCCTGATGCCGGCCGGCCGTGTCCGGCGATCGATACGGAAATCCCGAGACGCGCGTCTGACACTCGCCTTCATATATTTTCTTCATTTTTCTATGCGGGACGGTAGCCTGTCCGTGTCTTCCCTGTCGCAAGCAAAAACAAATCCGGCCCAACAAAACAAATAATAGACAAGGGAATCGGTCTATAAAAAAGACAACAAAAAGAAAATGAAAAAGGCCCAACAACAGGCCACGCGGAAGAAGCCACCGATCCCGGCCCATGCCAAGGCGCTGCGTTGGATGGCTGGGAAAAGGCTTATTCCCTAGTCAACTGATCGTTAGAGACTCCCTATTTACACACATGACATTATCCACGGAGCGGCAGCCCAGTTACTCGTCCCAGTCAGCCGGCCGGCGCCGTTGATCGTCGTACCAGCAGACGCAGCTGAGCCCCACGAGCACCTCCAAGATAGCAGCCTCCGCCTTCCGACGGTCCGCGAAATGCAGCGTCTGCACCATCGTCGCGCGCGGGCGCATGCCGAACCGCTGCTTCCGCTCCATGCCCCTCTCGTCGTGCCACCGCAGCTTGTCATGCGCCATTGGACCCAACCACCGCAGCATCCTCTCCACCGCGTCCACCGCGGCGGTGGCAGCCTCCTCGTCCACCTGTTGTCCTCTCAGCCTCTCCCTCAGCTCGGCCTTCACGCCCGCGCGGATGGTCACGGGCAGCATCTTGTACAGCGCGTCTCTCATCGACAGCTCCAGCATCCCGTGCTGCACCGCTTCGTTGCGGATCGCCGGTCTGAGTGCCGTGAGCAGGGTCTCGGCCGACAAGATAATGTTCGCGTAACGCAGCTCCATTCCCGAGCCCCCGACCGTGGTCGCAGGCGGCTTGGTCGAGGCCGCGGTGTCGTTCTGTCGGAAGATCGGGGCCGAGTGCCGGATCGCCGCGTCGGGTGCCATCGTCGACGACTGGTGCAAGGGCCCGGACGAGTGGCCGAGCGCCGCCCATGTCCGGCCTGCTGCTAACGGTAACGGAGGCGGCAAGCCCGGCACGAAGGCGGCGAAGGCAAGGGAGACGCGCGCGAGCACGGCGAGCACCGACTTGGCCATGAGCTTGGTCACCTTACGGACGGGCACGCTCCACAGCGAGCCCTCCCTTAGCCGCCGCACCTTGTGCCGCTGCGACCTGAGCTCGCGCATCAGCTTCTCGCTCGGCTCGTCGACCTGCTGCCTCTTCTTGGAGGACTGCGCGGGGATGGGCCCGCTGTGCTGCATCCACTGCTCCATCCGCCGCTCCGACGCTTCCAGCTCCGTGAGCGCGTCCATCTCCGCGTACAGCGTCGCCGTCGCGGTCACGTGCCGCTCCATCTCCCTGAACCGCTTCCCTGCGCCCCGGGAGAAGCCGACCGCGGCGTCCAGCCGCGCGAGGCCGGTAGCTCCCCGCTTCACGTCGGCGTAGACGCGGTCGAAGCCCCGGAGGAACAGCGCGTCCGGGCCGCTGCAGCACCGCGCACCGAGGCGCGCGGCGGTGTCGGCCGCGCGGTCGAGGTCAGCGACGAGCTCGGCGCACGCGAGGCGGAGCAGGAAGGACTGGTCCGTGGACGTGAGGCGCGCGACGCCCTCGCGGCGTAGGACGTCCGCGCGGAGCTTTGTGAGCTCCGCGTCGGAAAGCGAGCGGTGGAGGGATATCAGGCGCGACATGGCGGCCGCCGCCTCGAAGGCGAGGATGCCGAGCCCGTCCTCTGTTGCGCTGCCGCTGCCGCCGAGCCGAGACCGGAGGCCGGCGAGCCACGACACTGACCTGGGCATGAAAAATACCGTACGCGCTGGCTCGATCGAATACGTACCAGGGATCGGAAGTCGCAGCTCTGGCTCTTGGTACGTACGTACGCTGTTGACTGCAGTGGCGGCAGGTCGGAGCTGCAGGTAGTTATAGGAGAGATCAAGTCGTTAATGGAACCTTGGAACCAAGCTGGCGCAAGATCATCCCATGCGTATGATAAACTCGGCCGTGCAGGATTAGCTGATGCGGATGCCGCGTTTAACAACGAAGAGCTACGCAAGCACGCGCCAGGAATAAGAAGAAGCATGTACATGTATGACGGCCAAGCCAGGTCGGTGAGGAGAGGCGAAGTCGTCCTCGTCCTCGCAGCCGGCAAATGGCGGGTAGCCATGTGCTGATGTGCACGGGCTGGCCTGTTCCAAGGCAAGCAATCGATTGCCGGTGGAACTGCTGTAGTCCCGATGGACCCGGAGGCCGGAGACTTCACCGCGAGTCTTGGACGGCGATGCGGCTCCACGCTCCTCTACTTTTTCCGTCCATCCGATCGATCACCCACCGGTGCATCACACTGCTCTTGAGTCTTGTCTGGTGGAGAATATACAGCGAGGGAAGGCGCGTCAGCTATACGCCGACATGTCGCCTCGTCTGTCAAATATCATAGACGTCTAACGTCTTCTTCCCTGCAAAATAAATAAATAAATAAATGGACGTCTTCTTCCCAGTCAATCGCACTTTAAAGAATGCTAGACCGCCATTTTCAACCCTCGCCTGTGACTAAGAATGCTGCCACGGTAAGTACCCATTATCCACATGTTTAAGTTACCATGAGGGCACGCTTTTGATTATAACCACCTTCTCTTACCTGCGCAATACTGCAGACTGCAGCAAGTACCAATCCAATTGCTCAATTGTCCATGGAAATTAGAGCATCCATAGTGTTATCATATGTCACGTAAGAAATATGATATTGGTGTTAAATTTTTTTAAAATTCAGAATGTATAGGTTGTCACAATTTTCTGATCAAGGAGCCACGATTAGGTTCTCTATCCCCTGCCTATTTCATATATAATTAGCATTTTAAATCTCTAAATACACTGTTTGTCCGGGCTTTAATATATTTCTGGGTCCCTGATCCCCTCAAAAGGTATACATCTCACTCGCACTCTTCACATATTTTATTGATTGTCAAGGAAATGGAGCTAACTCTTCTAGTTGATCGAATGCTAAATTTATTTGGCTTTGGCACTACTTCATAATTTAAGAAACCAACTCATAGCTAAATTCTCTATTGACACTCAAAATTAGCACACATTATGGATTTCCTAAAGCAAGTAGGTCGTACTTTGCCAAGCAGTTATTTCTAGTACTATTTCATCAAAGATACCCACCCCTTCGATGGACAACAGAGATAGGCTTCATGGTTGAAATTTTATCACTACTAGTGGATGTGGTGCGGCTATGCCGCACCAGTGTAGTAAAAGAAGATATAATACGATTAGTGGAATTCAAAGAAACTCGGCGTACGGAAGTTGTTTAGATTACGAAAGCCGTTAAAGTTTGGGTGCATTGAGTTATGTTAGCTGTTGTAGTTATTTGGTTTAATTGTATCAGAATTTATTGTTTTCTGTGTGGCCGATTCTCCGACAATTGTGAATTGATTTTCTCTAAGCCCTAAATAGAATTGAATTTTGGTAATAATGGCACTTAATAATTCATTTAGTTTTGAGGGTTAGTGAAATTCAAAGAAGTTTGCGTTCGAGGAGTGTTTAGATTACGAAAGTTGTTGAATTTGGGGTGCGTTGAGTTATATTAGCTCTTGTAGTAATTTGTTGTAAGTGTGTCCGAATATACGATAAATTTGAATTGATTTTATGTAAGCCATACAGTTGATGTAAGAATATTTTTGAATTTGGTTTGTTTGAACGTGCATGGGGACATATCGGCTGTAAAGTCATTTTTATGCTGGAAATTTTGATATTTTATTTGTTTGTTGTGAATTATAGCTTGGAAGTTACAAATTTCATAGTTTCAAATATTGTCTGTAATTGTTTGAATAAATAGTGAGTCGGACAGAAAAATATTTTCTAAGGATGAAAATTACTTTGTTTGAGAAGGCAAAATATTTCTAAGTACCTTTTGTAACTAAAGTGGTCATAATATGACTATGTCATTTATTATTCGAAGAAATGATGAAAATAAATTTCAATTCATTTTTAATCAATTTTAATCATTAAAATGACATTTAAAAAGTATTTAATCAATATTAATTACAAAATTCACAGAAAATTATTCTACAAAAATTAGTAGAAATTTCCTACTGCCAATAATTAGTCATTCAAATTTATAGCAATTGGATTTACTCAAAAATAATATTTCTATCAACAGTTATGTCAAAAATACTCAAACTTACTCAATTTAAAATTATGATTGTTAAATCATCAAAATAATGCTAAAAATTATTTTCTAACAGAAGCATAATATAACACATATTCCAAGGTTTCTGAAACTATTTTATTTACAAATTTTGAACTTATAGATTTAAATCTAAGTCAAATTTACTCGAACTCTTAATTTCAAATTTGAATAATTTAAAGTAAGTCAAATTTGAAAACTAATAATGCCAAAAGATTCTAATGGTTCTAAGAATTTCAAATATATAAAAATATTTGAATTTGGCTAAACAGAGAAAAAGTTATAAAAGATCTAAGTTCTGGGGGCTTTTCTGCAAAACTGCCAATCCGTTGACTGTGCTGCTGACGAGGCGCTGACTGGATCTGTCGTGGCTGCTGACGAGGCGTCGATGTGGCGTGCTCTGGTTGGACGATACCGGTTCGGAGAAAGAATTAAACCGAGCCGATGGATCTAGATCGGACGGCCTGGATCTAACGACCAAAGGAGAGCGGCGCTAGGTCACCGGAGTCTCGCCGGAGACGGTGCCCGCGGCGGCAACGCGGCGTTCCTCACATTCTACGGTTCCCCGGGATGAACGGAACTCACCAGAGCGTGCAGGAGGTCGCGGCGGAGATGGTGGGGAGGTGGCGGTCGTCGGAGCTTCTCGGTTTTTCCCCAATTGCTCGCCGGAGTTGATGCGGGCAGCGGTTTGCTCCGGGCGTGCACCGTTACGACGATGCGCCGGGGTCGGAGAAGTTCGATGACGGAAATGGCGGAGATGCGGCGGATGTTTCCGAGCAGCCTGGCGGCGATGAGGCTAGGGTTTCGGGGGCAAAGAAAGGCGGCGGGAGCTGGGGTATTTATGGGCGCACGGGAGACAGATTATTCCGCAAGAATCGGAGGGATTTGGTCGTGTTCGACACGAACTCCTTCGGCCGCGATTTTCCCGTTCGGAGGTTGAAGAGGACACGTGAGGGGGATGACAAGGGGGGCCCACACGTCAGTGACACAGGAGAGAGAGTAGCGGGGTGCTGCGCTGGAGTGGGCTGCTGGGCCGTTGTCCAACGCGCGCGCGAGTGAGGGAGAGGTGGGTTTCGGCCAGTTAGCTCGGGGAAGTGGCCTTTGTAAATTTTTTTTTTAACAAAACAGATTTTCTGTTTTATAAGTTTTAATACAAAAATGATTTTTAAACATAACCAAAACTTTTCAGAAAAATTCATAAAAATATGTTTTGAAAAGCTTATTGAATTTAGAACTTTTTGGTAGCATTCTTGCACAAAAATAAATTAATAAAAATGAAATATTATAAAAGGTACAAATAACATGATTATGGAAATAAATTCCTATTTAAACATATAAATGAAATTTAATTTTAAACCCTATGTGATTTAAATAACATGATGAAATGATGATGCATGAATGCAATGCTTAAATTTTCTTTTCAAAACAACATATAAATAGTTTTCAAAAAGTTTTAAAATTTTCTGATTTTTCAAGATTTGGAAAATCCTAGGATGTTACATAGAATCTGCTGCTTATATCTTAGTTATTTAAAACCAACAATGTGTGGGACTAAAAAGTTATATTAGTTGTTGCAATAGTTTTTTTAATTGGGTAACTTGTTTGTGTGTCTCTAAATGGTTCGAGATGATTATACATAAGATATGCAATTAATATATGAAGTTATAATATTGCTGTAATCAAGATAGAAAGATATAATGTTTGTTGTAGTTAGTTATTTTAAAAATTGTTTAAATATCTACGGAGATGAGTTAGCCGTAAAGTTGTTTTTCCTTGCAAATTTTGACATTTAATTTCCATTTTATCATAATAGTGGTGTAATTAGGATAGAAAGATATAATGTTTGTTGTACTCTATTATTTTAAAAATTGTTTAAATACCCACGGAGATGAGTTAGCTGCAAAGATGTTTTTTTTCTGCAAATTTTGATATTTGTTTCCCATTTTTCTGAGTTGTATATCAAAAGATATGAATTTTTTGTTTTTTCACATTTTTCTGAAAATGGAACAGGCTGACAGGCGGGACCCGCACGTCAGCGAGTCACGCTGACGTCAGCCCTACGCGTCAGCCACCGGCGGACGCGGGCGGCGGTGACTGGCTCGCGGCGGCGCAACCACGCACGCGGTCGGGCCCTGGAGACGCCGATTCGGCGGAGGACTTTGAGGCGGCTCAAACGGGCGGCGGGGCGCACCCAATGGTCGCCGGAATCATCGCCGGCGACCGATCCCGCGGTGGCGCGCGCAGTGGACGGCGGCGGCGACCCGCGGTGCTGTGACGCCGCCTCCGGCCGCCCGAGGATGGTTCCTCCGGTGAGGAGGTAGAGGGCGCGGTGGCGGATGGCGTCGTCCCCGTAGATTCAAGCGCGGAGGAGCACATCGGCGG
The DNA here is from genome assembly GCA_026929855.1 of Poa annua. Taxonomy (NCBI): domain Eukaryota; kingdom Viridiplantae; phylum Streptophyta; class Magnoliopsida; order Poales; family Poaceae; genus Poa; species Poa annua. The sequence goes on from CM049434.1 coordinate 117,100,133, forward strand.
CGGCGCGCGGCGGCGGCGATTTCGGCCGTGCTCGCGGAAGAGGAAGGGGACGGGGTGCGAATGCGGGGTAAATTTTGCAAAAAAAGCCTCTGTAGTTTCTCGAATTCCGGAAAGGTCCTTCGTAGTTCTGTGGATTGGACCGTGGGGCACGGGAGGGATTTTCCGAACGCTTTTCTGCAAAATTGGCACGGTGACCGGCGGGACGGGGTGCAACCGGATGATTATCGGGCGACGTGTCGCGTTTCTATTGGTAGATAATATGGAATAAACAGTAACCGTGCAATCTGCCCGACGTGGGCTTATGTGAGCCGTTAGTTCCGACGATCGGACGGTGCGCGGATTGGGTGCGACGTGGAGGCAGGAGAGGAGCCCAATCTTGGGTCTTTTATATATTAGGTATATGGCAAGCCTCGCCGACTCTGGCCGGACGCGAGCCGGCTCGGTCTGGCTCAGGGCGAGCCTAGAAAAAGCCCGAGCCAAAACTAGCGAGCCTCGGGCTGGCTCGTTACTCCAGCGAGCCGCAACCTGGGCTCGGCCCGAGCTATCGCTCAACTCGGTGCGGCTCGGCGAGCTCGACGAGCCAAACCCCCATAGGTCACCGACAGGTGGGCCTTACGCTTGGCAGAGGAAGAAGACTCGTGGATGGAGAAGAGTGGGCGGCGGCGGCATGAGGTTGAAGAAGACGAGCGCAACGACGCCTGCTTGATGGAGATCGGTCAGCAGGGTCGATCGACAAACCACGACGCCGGCAGCTGCTCGGGATGCGAGCCGGACCATTGTGCACCAGGCGGCTTTTAAGGATTGGGGGCGGCGCGAGGGACCACGCGAGGCGAAGCAGCGATGAGCCGGCGACCTCGATTTGTTGCGGCGGCGGCGGTGCATGACCGACATTTTCTTTGGAGAAGAAGGATGCGTACGTAGTTGGACCTTCTCCACAACGTTTAATAGGCTAATATGCAGTCACTAAGGCCCATGTTTCTCTTCTCAATTCGTAAAAGGAAGAAGTATATATTGCACCCTCAAATGTCATGATTTGGCTACTATTCACCCAGAACTTTTAATTTGGAGAATGTGTACCCTGAACTTTGCCAAACCGGTGAAATCACACCCTAAGGTGGTTTTTGCTCGATTTGGGTGGTTTTCTGCGATGACTAGGCGACGACGTGGCAACGACGTGGCGCAGCGTAACGTGGGCCCCACATGTCATACTCTACTCTGCTGCGTTGACTTTCAGGATCACTATCGGACGACCTCGAGCGGAGCCGTTCGAATCGCTCGCCTCAGGTGGGATCTGGCGCGGCCCCCGGCCACGATCCGATGCTCTCCGGCGACGGCGAGGGAGTCCTGGGCGCGGTAGGAGGCGGACCTGGCCGGGTTGCAGGGCGTGGCGGTGGGGCAGCCGGAGCAGGGGATCTAAGCGGCGGCGTTGCTGGTGTCGACAGCGATGTGGGCGTCTGCAGCAACTGCCGCCCGGACGCGATGGGCGCGTACGCGCGCCCGGCCACGGCCAGCGAGTCGAGGTACAGCAGCCGCGACGCGTCCCGGGACGACTGGTCCTCGAGGAACCCGGCCCACGACGACGACGGCGCGTGCGAGACCTGCAGCGTCGCCTCGGTGTCCGGCTCCGTCTCCGTCGCGCACCGCCTCGAGGAACCTCTCCGCCTCCGTCGCGCACCGCCCCACGGTCCACGACACGAGGAAGAACACCCCGGCGCCGACCCCGGCAGCGACGACCACGGCCACGACCACGTAGCACGCCACGACCGGCGCAACGGCCTCCTCCCCGGCGGTGGCCGCGCGCATCCGGCTCGCCGCCTTCCTCCACGATGGCCCTGGGCCGCGCGCCGGCGTGGATGGCCCGTGGGGAGGCGACGGGCCCACGAGGAGCCCCGAGTGCGAGAGCTGCGACAGCGCCGACGACGGCGGGGGCTGGAGCGGGCGGCGGCGGCGGCGGCGGTGCAAGGGGCCGGAGCTGCGACGTGAGGAGGTGGCGCGCGTCGCGGGAGGTGGTGTCGGCGAGGTAGGCCTTGAGCTCCTCGTAGGCCTCGGCGCGACGCATCAGGCCCCCGCCGGTGCTCCCTCCGCCCCAATGTGCACTGGCCGAGGGCATCGAATCTCGCGCGCCGAGGGAGCGAGCGCGGCACTGGCCGGTAGCGAGCGGGATCCGTCTCCATGGCGTCAATCCAGGGCCAGATCCTCGAGCTCAGAGGTGAGTGCGCGTGCGCGTCCCTCCCCCCACCTCGGGTTCTCTCCCGTCGTGGCCGCCGCTGGTTGTCGGAGAGTGACTCCCACGTAACAGGGGTAGTCTCGGCCCCGAAGAGAGGTTCGAAGGGGGACTGAACACGGAGGTCAAACAACCCTCGATGCACGCCGCGACGTTGCTCGCGGTGCTTGGGGTGGAGCGGCACGACAGAGAGAGACACCGGCCCGTACCCAGGTTCACGGCCCTCGAGAGGAGGTAAAACCGCTACTCCTGCTTGTCTGTATTGCACTGTGAAGGTTACAGGACAATGAGCTTGCCGAAGGCTCTCTTGAGGCAGTTTAGTGCTTGGAGAGGGACACAACGGTCGTCTTCCTCCCCCAGCAGTTGGCTATCCTACGCGCTTAGGGTGCGATTGCGCGATTGGGCCATCCCCCTCTACGGTGGAGCTCCTGCTCCTTTTATAGGCGCCCCGGGCTCCGCCCTCGGGCTGGTGGGCTCCCGCACGTCAGTCGCATGGAGGAGCGGGAGTCCACCGCACCTCGTCCGTCCATGGACGCGGTCCATCCGTGCTAAAGTAGCGCGCCGTGGCCGACAGGTTGCAGGCGGTGCAGAGCGGCTTGCAGGAGCAGCAGAGATCGTGGTGGAGCCCACGATGACGATCGTCTTGGAGCGTTGCGCCGTCCATCAGCTTTATCACCAAAGAGGAAGGTCCTGGCGGTCCTGGCGCTGGCGGCGCGGCTTTGTTGACCCCTTTTATCACGGGAACGGCAATGGTGACGCTGCTGCTGTCGTGCGCGCTGGTCGCGCGCGTCACTCTGCGGCCGCAGCGGAGCCCATGTGCGCGCTGCAGCGCCCATGTGCGCTTTACAGCGCTACCTTCGTCGCGAAGTATTCCCTCAGGGGCCTGAGGCTCTCAAGGGGATAAGGCCAAACCGGCTCCCCGCTGGGGGAGGGAGCCCTCAGGCGGGACGCCCTCGGGGGGAGCCCCCTTCAGGCCTCTCCAGCGCCGCAGGTCCCCCGCAGGGGTTTCTCCCTTGGGGGGCACACTCCAAGCGGTTGGCTTGGTCCTTAGTCGTTTTGTAGACGCTGTCGCGTGCACGGCCCGTGGAGAGTGGGCCATGCACACCCTAGATTCCACTGGGCCGACAGTAGCCCCCGGGCCCATGATGGGCGCGCCGAGGCCCATCGGGACTAGGCGAAGCGTCGTGGGCCCAAAACAGCAGGCGAAGCGTCGTGGGACACGCGTCACCTAGAGGTCGACTCGCGGCGTCTCGGTTACTCCGGCGGAAACGTGCGTAGTGGGGGGGGCCCACCACGCCCGCCACGCTCATCATCATCGTGTCTCGGTAACTGCTCGGGCGGGGTTAAAAGTCGCGCGCTGGTCCGCGGCGCAGTCATTACCCCGTCCCGTCTTGTCCATCTAGTCCATCGGCACTCCGCCTCTTAGTCTCCCACCTCCGGCGAAACTTTCTCTTTCCGGCCAACTCCTTCCGCCCTCCGAGCCCCCGTCCCTCTCCGACAATGGGAGGATCCAAGGGCAAGAAGACGGCGGCCTCGGTCCGCCATGGCGCGCACGGAGAGGCGGAGTTCGGCCCCGCTCTGGTCGGGGCGCGCATTGACGCGACGGCGCTGGATAAGATCCAGCACCTGGTTGCCGGGAAGCACAACGAGCATGGCGCCAGCGCCATTCTGCCTGCGCGGACCGGACGCTTTCCCGCCGGCTACTATCCCATCTTCCTCCACACTCTCTTCGCTGGGCTGGTGCCGCCCTACTCTCCCTTCTTCGAAGCCGTTCTTGAGTTCTACCAGATCCACCTTCTGCACCTCCACCCCAAGGCCATCCTCATCCTCTCCATCTTCGCCTTCTTGTGTGGGGCGTACTTGGGGGTGAAGCCCTCCATCGCTCTCTTCCGAAGCTTCTACGCCCTGCGGAATACTGCGAGGAAGGAGCGGACGGGCTGCGTATCCTTCCGCATCGCAGACGGCATGGGAGATGTCTATATCCCCATGGCCTGGAACGGCGACAAGCCCATGACGGCGGTGTCGAAGAAGGTGGAGGACTTCAGGCAGAAGTGGTTCCTCATCCGCGTTCCCTCGGAGAGCTCCCTCCTTGAGGTCCCCGAGGCGGCGCCGGTTAAGAACACTCACTGGAGCATGCGCTCCCTGGAGGGGCACGCAATAGCCGACCTCGTGGGCCACTTGAAGGCGCTTCGCGAGCACGGCCTGACCGGCCAGCTGGTGGCGGCGGAGTTTGTGAGGCGCCGCATCGCCCCCCTGCAGGCGCACAAGAAGCCGATGTGGGCGTACTCAGGGCCTACGGATCCGCTGCGGCTGCACCTGAGCGACCATCGCCCCGCAGTCGTCGAGACCATCCTGGGGGGCCTCTTCGTCAACCCGGAGGTGCCCGAGAGAGTCCACGTGGCGATACGGCCTCTGTTCGAGGTCCCCGACAGGCGCCGGGCCACCCTGGCGCAGGCGCCCGCGTTCACCCCGCTAGGCCTGGCGGGGGATGAAGAGGAGGAGGAGCCCATGCCAGCGGGCACCACCGAGTCGCCAAGCGCGTCCGACTCGGAGCAGGGCGATGCGGAGACGAGGACGGGGCCCTCTGCAGGCGTCGGGAGCTCGGCGGGCGCGGCGAGTTCTTCCGGCGTTGCGCCCCCGGCGGAGGAGGCTGACGAGCATTCCTCCGGCGACAGCGAGGAGGCCGCGGCGGGGCGCTATGAGCCGAGGACTAAGGCGGCCCACGACAGGCCCGCCGGAGAGCCCCCGGGCGCTCCCCACAAGAGGAAAGCCGAGGAGGCCCTCGAGGCGGGGACGCGGGCTGTGCCCTCGTGGCGCTCGCCAGGCATGACGTGGGTGGACACCCGCGCCAAGAAGACGAGGTAAGGTTCTTTTGCCCTTTCCTTTCCTGGTCCGGCATGCTTGCTTTTGTTTCTTGACCAATCTCCCCTTTACTCCACCAGCCCCGCTCCTGCGAAGCGCCGCAGGCTTCGGAAGGCCGCAGACGTGAAGAGGGCCGCCCCTGACACCGCACCGGGGACCGAGGCCGGCGAGGCCGCAGTGTCGGAGGCCTCGAGGCCTACAGGCCCTCGGGGGGAGGTTCCTCAGGAGGACGCATCGGCGCCGCCACCCGAGGCAGAGCGGGTGGAGGAGCAGGTGGAGAGGGCGCCCACTCCTCCCCGCGCAGCTACCCCGCCGGCGCAGCCAGAGGCTCCTGCGGGTGCCGAGTCGGCGCCGTGTCCCCCCAAATCTCGCCGGGAGGGCACTCCACTGCCGCCACCGGGCACCGCGGGGGAGGAGGAAACCGCGAGGGCCGGGCCTCACGCCCCTGACTCGGAGGCGGACCGGGAGGTGCCGCCCGAGGGGTGAAGCACTGGGGGCCGGGGACCGAGCACGGAGGAGGTCCTGCCTCCGAGCCCCCAGGCCCACGCGAGGGCGTCTGCCGCGGAGCCTGACGCGGGTGCGGGCCCTTCTGGGTCGCGCGGTCCGCCCCAGGGCCTTGCTCTGGGCCGGTTCGACTGGGGTAGAGGGCGCCGCGACGTCGCCTTCCGCTTCGTGCGGGAGTCCCTGGAGGGGCTCGAGGCCTACCTGGCCACCGAGGACCGGGCGCTCGCCCGCCAGAGGGACGAGCTTGCCGACGCATGGGCCGCCTTCCACGCGGCGGTAGAGGCCCGGCGCAAGAGCGATCAGGCGCTGCAGGCGGAGCGCGAGGAGGCGGCGCGCTTTGCTGAGGAGATCCGCGAGGGGGCCTTGCGTGAAGCCGAAGAGCTCCTCCGGCCCCTGAGGGCTGAGCGCCGAGCTGCCGCCGAGGACCTCGCCGCTGCCAAGGCGGAGCGTGAGGCCGCGGAGCGCTCGCTGGCGGCGAAGCACACCGAGCTCATCGAGCTCGAGAAGAAAATCCTGGCGGATGCCGGGGTTGTGCGGACCGCTCTCGAAGAGCTCCGCACGGGCCTGGAGGCCCGCGGACGCGCCTTGAGCGAGCGCGAGGAGGATGCTCGCCGGCGCGACGAGCAGCTGGTGCTGCGAGAGCAGGAGCTGTCCGGACAGCGCACGGCCCTCGAAGCCCGCGAGGACAGCGTCGCCGCGGCGCTCAGCAAGCTCGAGCGTGATATCGCCGCCCACAAGGGGAATGTGGAGCGAGCCAACGTGCGGCTTGCCGAGCGGAAGGACGAGCTCAACAAGGAGCTCCGGGAGAAGGAGAACAAGATCCGCGCCGCCGTCTCCCAGGACTACAAGGAGAAATTCTCCAAGCAGGAGGATCGCTTCAAGGCGAGGCTGGGGGAGAGCGGCGCCCGGATCCAGCGGCTCGAGAAGGAGAACGCGAAACTCGCCGCCAAGGCGAAGCGCGAGACCGATCGCCGCCTCGCCGCCGAGAAGGCCCGAGAGGACATCTCCAAGGACCTCGCTGCCCTCATGGGGGATATGGAGGAGATGAACCGGCAGGTGGGGCCTGCCGTGGAGAAAGCGGTGGAGGCGGCGGAGAGCATCCAGGCGGCGCAGGTGCTGTCGCAGCAGCGGGAACGCATGTTCCTGTCCTTGGCGGGACGGGGCCGTGAGCTTGCCGCGAAGCTGGGGGCGGAGGCGCCAAGCGTTCCGGCTCAGGGCCACGCTGACGCCGCCACATACCTCCTGTACTTCGAGCAGCTCTTCACAGCGCTCGAAGGCCCCACGGCGGAGATCCGCGACGTGGTTGAGGAGGAGTGCCGCCAGCTTCTGGCGGTGGCGGTGGACCGCATCTTCTCCAACCTTGTCCACCTCCAGCCCGGGTTCGACTTCGCCACGGTGACCGAGCCGCTGGAGGGGGAGGCTGCGTGGAAAGCCTCTAGCTCCGTCCGCGACCAGGTGGACGACTTCTGCAGCCGCTTCAAGCGGGCCGCTGCGGAGGAAGGTGGCGAGGGGAGCGAGCCCGAGGAGGAAGAAGAGAGCGACCAGGACGATGCTGAGGCCTCCAGCTGATCTCCTCCTGCAACGCGTCGCGCTTGTAGCGCTTTAGGGGCGTTTGCCTGTTAGGGAATTTCATTTTCTTCCTCGTAATTTACTTCTTCGCTTTGTAAACATTTTGCTATCAATTAAGTGTGCCTCCTTCGCGGGGTCTTTGCTTCATCTCCGTGTCTTTTTCGCTCTGCGTCGTTGGACCCTACCCCTCGCGCTATGACTCCTGCCGCTGCGGTATGCGCGAGCAATGACTCGGCAAGGCCGGGGGGAGTTTAAGGCTTGGGTAGGTAAGAGCCCTCAAGTCGCGATGCTGAGGGCCCCCCTTTGGCGCGCAAGCAGTCCACGGAGAGTAAGGGAAGAACCACTTGAGGGGCGCAGAGTGCCTATGAGAGAAGTGCGAGGATCCCCTTGAGGTGGGCGAGAAACTTAGCTTCGCGAGGCGTTCGCCCGATGTGGGCCTTCTCTGGCGGAATTCTCCCCTTCAGGGGCCGAGGGTTCTCCTCCGCAGGCCTGGTGGGGATTTTCGCTCTCTGTGGATGTTAGAGGGGCAAGCCGAAACGCTAGATCATAGCATCAGGGACTAATGCGCGCTTATAGGTCCCCTCAGGCGTTTCTTGCGAGGAGAGAGAGTACCAAGGTCCTTTGAAGAGATGGCGTGCTTGGGAGGGCCTGCCCTCTAGCCAGAGCTCGGATCCTTGGGTTTTGCAGTGCTGCTGGTGTGTCATTTGAGGCACTGGCACCGTACTCAGCCCCCGCTCGCGAGGTACGCATGTGGTGAGATATAAGTGCCCATTTTCAACAAAGGAAATAAAGCTGGAATAAAACTCACCATCAAAATATTACATAGCGGCGCCGTAGCGCATAGTTCACTTAGGAACGAAAATGGCGCCAGAGCGCAAAGTTCACTTGGAACGAAAATCGGTTCATTACACTTGGGTTTGCCAAGCGAACGTTCCTTCCATGTCGCGGCATGGGGACCACCCATTAGTGGCAGAGGTTCGCTGCGGCCTACGAGGGCTCATTTGCAGGAGAGCTCGGAGGACTGGGCCTCGGGGGAAGCTTTGAGAAGCTTGGAGGTGAAGCCGTGAGCTTCCCTCTAGAGACAAAAAATGCCTGGCGTGACGGCGATCACGGGTAGAACTTGCGCAGGTGCGCGATGTTCCACGGGTTCTTGACGGGGATGCCGTCCTCGGTCTCGAGGCGTACTGCGCCGGGCCTGGCGACGTGGGAGACCCTGTATGGGCCTTCCCACATCGGGGAGAGCTTGTGGAGACCTTCCCTGGAGAGGATTCGCCTGAGGACGAGGTCGCCCGCCTCAAGGGTGCGTGAGCGCACTTGGCGGCTATGGTAGCGTCGCAGGTCTTGCTGGTACCCTGCCGCCCTGAGGGCGGCCTGGCGGCGCAGTCCCTCGAGAAGCAGCAGGTCGTCGTTGTGGAGTCCCTCTTGGGTGTCCTCATTGAAGGCAAGGACCCGTGGCGATCCATGCTTGATTTCCGCGGGGAGGACCGCCTCAGCTCCGTAGACCAGGGCGAACGGCGTCTCGCCTGTAGGCCTCGAGGGGGTCGTGCGTATGGACCAGAGCACTGAGGGGAGCTCGTCGATCCAGCCCTTGCCGTGACCCTTAAGGATGTTGAAGCTTCTGGTCTTGAGGCCCTTGAGGACTTCTGCGTTTGCTCGCTCGGCTTGACCGTTGCTGCGTGGGTGAGCTACCGAGGCGAAGCAGATCTTGATACCAAGCTTGTCGCAGTAGGCTCGGAAGATGCCGCTGGTGAATTGCGAGCCGTTGTCAGTGATGATGCGGTTGGGCACGCCGAAGCGGCAGACCAAACTCCGGATGAACTTCACCGCAGCCCCAGTTGGTATGGTGCGCACCGGCTCGACCTCGGTCCACTTGGTGAACTTGTCAATGGCCACGAAGAGGAAGCGGTAGCCCCCCTGCGACCTCGGGAAGGGACCCAGGATGTCCAGCCCCCAGACCGCGAACGGCCAGGAGAGCGGGATGGTCTGAAGCTCCAGCGCCGGCTGATGAATTTGCTTGGCGTGGAACTGGCAGGCGTCACAGGTTTGCACAATGGCGATCGCATCTTGAAGCACCTGAGGCCAGTAGAAGCCGCTCCTGAAGACCTTGCCTGTGAGGGTACGCGCACATGAGTGGTGGCCGCATTCCCCACTGTGGATGTCCTTAATCAGCTCTCGGCCTTCCTCAGGAGGGACGCATTTGAGGGCGACACCATTTGGGCGCTTGCGGTAGAGGTTCTCCTCGAGGATGCAGTATGATTTTGCTTGTCGAGCGACTCGCTCCGCGTCAGCATCTTCTTCAGGGAGGATTCCTTTCACTAAGTAGTCCTTGAGCTCGTCAATCCAGCCTGAGGCCTGGTGGGTTGCCGTCAGCAGCAGACGCTCCCCTGTGCTGGGACCGCAATCAGGCGCCCCAGACTCAGGAGGTGGTGGGAGCGCTTCGCCTGTGCTTGCGGCTGTGGCCTCGCGAGGCTGCTTGATGGATGCCTTGGTGAGCCTTTCTTCGAAGACACCGGCCTGCTGGGGTTGCCGCCGCAAGTTAAATGGCTGCAGCTCGATGTTCCATCCTGCGACGCGATCTGTGGCGTTGGGGTTGCGCAGGATCTGCTCCAGGGGGAAGGCAGTGACCACCGTGATGGGGTGGCCCTGGAAGTAGTGTCTCAACTTCCTGGAGGCGATGAGGAGCGCGACGAGGAGCTTTTGCTGCATTGGATACCGCTCGCGAGCGTCCCGCAGTACTGTGCTGACGAAGTAGACGGGGTGCTCGACGAGGGTTACTTGAGGTGGCGCAGCGCCAGCCCCGTGCGGAGGCTCTTCAGGGCCCCTGTCGAGATCTGCCTGTAGAGGCATTTCGACAGGGGTGAGAGTGGCAGACTCGGCTTGAGGCGGTGGGCCTGGCAGTGGGTCCGTGGAGGCTGCTCTCTTGACGGGGCCTTTGTCGGGGGGTTCTGGGCTTGGAGTTGCAGTGCTCCTCTTGGGGAGGACAGGCTCTTCCCTCTCGGCCACCAAGACGGCGCTTGCGGTCTGGGGGGTGGCTGAGAGGTACAGCTTCAGGTGCTCGCCTGCCCTGGGGGCCACCAAGACTGGAGGGCTAGCCAGATACTTCTTTAAGTCCTCGAAGGCTTTATCCGCCTCAAGGGTCCACTTGAACGTGCCTGATCTCTTCATGATCTTGAAAAATGGCAGGGCTCTCTCGCCGAACTTGGAGATAAAACGGCCAAGGCTGGCCATGCAACCCGCCAAGCGCTGCATTTCCTTGAGTCGGCGGGGCGGCTGCATTTGCTCTATAGCCTTGATCTTGTCAGGATTTGCCTCTATGCCGCGGTGGGACACGAGGAATCCGAGGAGCTTGCCTGAAGGCACCCCGAAGACGCACTTGGCGGGGTTGAGCTTGATGTTCACCTTTCTCAGGCTGGCGAAGGTTTCCTCGAGATCCCTCAAGAGGGTGTCCCCCTCTCGAGACTTGACCACGATGTCGTCGACATAGGCCTCAGCATTTCTGCCCATCTGGGCCCCCAAGGCTATCCTCATGAGCCTCTGGAAGGTGGCTCCGGCGTTCTTCAAGCCAAAGGGCATGCATGTGTAGCAGTACACACCACAAGGGGTGAGGAATGCCGTCTTCTCCTCGTCCTCTTTAGCCATCTTGATCTGGTGATACCCAGAGAAGGCATCCAGAAAACAGAGGAGGTCACAGCCCGCGGTGGAGTCCACGATCTGGTCTATCCTTGGCATGGGGTATGGGTCCTTGGGGCAGGCCTTGTTGACATCTGTGTAGTCGATGCAGAGTCGGCCTCCTCCGGCGGGCTTAGGAACAACCACGCCGTTGGAGAGCCAAGTGGGGTGCGCGACTTCGCGGACGACATTCGCCGCCTTGAGTTTCTCTACTTCCTTGACGATGAAAGCTTGCTTCTCGGGGGCTTGCTTGCGTGCTTTTTGCTTGACGGGGCGTGCGTCTGGGCACACGGCTAAGTGGTGCTCGATCACCTCCCTTGGTACACCGGACATATCTGACGGAGTCCGCGCGAACATGTCAGAGTTTGCCCGAAGGAAAGCGACGAGCGCGCTTTCCTATTTGGGAGGCAGGGCAGCGCCTATGGTGACGCTAGCCCCCGAGCCTTCAGCCCCCGAGCTGGTGGTGTCCAGCGGCACCTTTTTCGTGGCGGCTTGCTCCTGGGAGAACACCTGCTTCTTCTTCTTGGGCCTCTCGAGAGGCTCCATGTCCTCGTCAGCCGGGAAAGCCATGGCGGCTGCCTTGTAGGCGCTCTCGACAGCGCGCGTGGCGTCCAGGACATGTCCATGGATGGCGATGGTGCCGGCGCTGCCGGGAATCTTGACCATGTTGTAGGCGTGATGCGTGACGGCCATGAACTTCGCGAGGGCGGGGTAGCCGAGGATGGCGTTGTACGGCAAACCGATGTGGGCGACATCGAAGTCGATCAGCTCTGTGCGATAGTTCTTCTGCGTGCCAAAGGTGACCGCGAGGCGGACTTGCCCCAGAGGCTCGATAGAACCGCTGGTGACGCCCGTGAACGGCCTGGAGGGCATAAGCCACTCGTAGGGCACCTGAAGCGTCTCGAAGGTCTCGACAGAGATGACATTCAGGCCTGCTCCCCCGTCGATGAGCGTCTTGGAGACGGTGATGTTGTTGATGGTGGGGGAGCAGACCAGGGGGAGGGTTCCAACAGTCCTGGTCGACTTGGGGTGGTCCTTGGCGTCGAAGGCGATGGTGTACTGGGACCACTTGAGGGGTCTGGAGGTCTCAGTGCTCGGGAGCGCAGCGTTGAGTTCGCGGGCGAACCGCTTGAACTGATTGTTCGACTTGGGCGCCTGAGCTCCGCCGAGGATGCAGGCCATGGCGCCTCTCGGGGCCTGGTAGCCTCCATCCTCCTCGTCGGGGAGGTTGTTGTTCTTCTCGGCGGCGTTGGCTTGAGTGCCCGACGGCTTCTGGTAGCCGCCATCACGCCTGCCCTTGCCGTCTCTGCGGTAGCCGCGGCCTCTGCCGCGGCCTCCGCTGCCTTCTCCACGCTCGCGTTCCCTGCTCAGCCTCTTGAGGTCAAAGCAGTCGTCTGTGGCGTGCCCGCGCCTGTTGTGGTAGACGCAGAACGGGCGGTGGTCCACCTCATTGCCGCCGCGCTCGGGGGAGCCCCTGCGGGAGCTCTTCGCGCCAGGCTCTGCCGCGAGGACCGCGGTAGCCTTGCGCTTGGGTTCTTCCCTCTTCTTGTGGCCCTTGGACCCCTCGCCAGGGTCGTCCCCCCGGGCGCTCATCTTGACGAAGAGGAGTCCCTCTTCAGCCTTGGCGCACTTGTCCGCCAGATCGAACAACTTCACCACAGAGGTGAGCTTGTCGTGGATGCCGAGCTTCTCGAGCATCCTGCGGTTTGTGACGCCCTCGCGGAAGGCAGCGATCACCTGGGTGTCGGGGATGTTTGGAATCTTGTTCCGCACCTGGCTGAAGCGCTGGATGTACTTGCGGAGAGTTTCATCCTTCTTCTGCACCACAGCGCGCAGGTCGTTGTGGGTGAGTGCGCGCTCGTACGTGCCCTTGAAGTTGGCGACGAACTGCCTGCAGAGCTCCTCCCAGGAGTCGATGGAGTCCTCCGGCAGATTGAGTAACCAGGACAGCGCGGAGTCCCTGAGGGCGTGGGAGAACCAGTTGGCCATGACCTTGTCGTCGCCCCCTGCAGCCTGGATGGAAGTGGTGTAGAGCTGCAAGAACTCGAGAGGGTTGGTGGACCCGTCGAAACCCTTGGGGAGCGCTGGCCTGAACTTCTGCGGCCAGACCACACGACGCAGGGCGCGCGTGAAGGCCATGCAGCCAGAGGCGTAGGTGGCCGTTCCTCCTTGGAGGGCCCTGCGGTTTTGTTGCCCCGCCTGACCGAGCTCCTCGACGAGGCGGTTCTGGAGGTCGCGACGTCGCTCCATGCCCACACGCGCGTCAGGTGCGGCGCGCTGCACGATTTGGCAGTCGTGCGGCGAGGAAGCGTGGGAGGGAGCCCGCTGCGCCGCGGCCGGAGGCGGTCCCGGCGGCGGCGGTGGCGCACCCGGCGCGGCCGTCCCTGCCGGGCCGGAAGGCACGATGGAGCGCGACGGAGCGGGGCGCGCGGTTGCGATGTCGACGAGGTGGTGGAGGCGGTCCAGCCACTGGTCGTGCGCCTCGGCACTGGGCCGGTAGCGGAGGAGCTCCTGGGCCATGAGTAGCGCGGTGTGCGGGGCGGGCTCTTGGTGTTCCCGCGTGGACACGCTCTGGCGCCGGGACGGGTGCGAGGACTCGGCGTCCTCACGGCGCCCAGAGTGGTCCTCGTCGTCGCGCTGGTCTCCGCCGCGGTGCCCCTCGCTCTCTGGCTCCTCCACGCGCGGGCCGGTGCCAGCGCGCTCGGTCGTGCGGGGGCGACCACGGCGGCCGCGGGTGGGGGCAGTGCCAGGCTCGGTGTGAGCCCTCTCGGAGGTGCGCCTGTTGGCGCGCGTCGCGCGGGTATCCATCATGGCGCGGAGTTCGGAGGTTGAAGACGCGCCTCAGTCCCCTACCTGGCGCGCCAAATGTCGGAGAGTGACTCCCACGTAACAGGGGTAGTCTCGGCCCCGAAGAGAGGTTCGAAGGGGGACTGAACACGGAGGTCAAACAACCCTCGATGCACGCCGCGACGTTGCTCGCGGTGCTTGGGGTGGAGCGGCACGACAGAGAGAGACACCGGCCCGTACCCAGGTTCACGGCCCTCGAGAGGAGGTAAAACCGCTACTCCTGCTTGTCTGTATTGCACTGTGAAGGTTACAGGACAATGAGCTTGCCGAAGGCTCTCTTGAGGCAGTTTAGTGCTTGGAGAGGGACACAACGGTCGTCTTCCTCCCCCAGCAGTTGGCTATCCTACGCGCTTAGGGTGCGATTGCGCGATTGGGCCATCCCCCTCTACGGTGGAGCTCCTGCTCCTTTTATAGGCGCCCCGGGCTCCGCCCTCGGGCTGGTGGGCTCCCGCACGTCAGTCGCATGGAGGAGCGGGAGTCCACCGCACCTCGTCCGTCCATGGACGCGGTCCATCCGTGCTAAAGTAGCGCGCCGTGGCCGACAGGTTGCAGGCGGTGCAGAGCGGCTTGCAGGAGCAGCAGAGATCGTGGTGGAGCCCACGATGACGATCGTCTTGGAGCGTTGCGCCGTCCATCAGCTTTATCACCAAAGAGGAAGGTCCTGGCGGTCCTGGCGCTGGCGGCGCGGCTTTGTTGACCCCTTTTATCACGGGAACGGCAATGGTGACGCTGCTGCTGTCGTGCGCGCTGGTCGCGCGCGTCACTCTGCGGCCGCAGCGGAGCCCATGTGCGCGCTGCAGCGCCCATGTGCGCTTTACAGCGCTACCTTCGTCGCGAAGTATTCCCTCAGGGGCCTGAGGCTCTCAAGGGGATAAGGCCAAACCGGCTCCCCGCTGGGGGAGGGAGCCCTCAGGCGGGACGCCCTCGGGGGGAGCCCCCTTCAGGCCTCTCCAGCGCCGCAGGTCCCCCGCAGGGGTTTCTCCCTTGGGGGGCACACTCCAAGCGGTTGGCTTGGTCCTTAGTCGTTTTGTAGACGCTGTCGCGTGCACGGCCCGTGGAGAGTGGGCCATGCACACCCTAGATTCCACTGGGCCGACACTGGTGACGCAGAGGCGGAGAGGAAGAAAAGCCATCACCTATGAGTCATCAGATCGTGAAAGTCAACGCAGAGCAGAGTATGACATGTGGGGCCCACGTTACGCTGCGCCACGTCATTGCCACGTCGTCGCCTAGTCATCGCAGAAAACCACCTAAATCGAACAAAAACCACTTTAGGGTGTGATTTCACCGGTTTGGCAAAGTTCATAGTACACATTCTCCAAATTTAAAGTCCAGTGTGAATATTAGCCAAATCCTGACATTTGGGGGTGAAATATATACTTTTTCCTTCGTAAAAAAACGAACTGAACGAGCCAAACGAGCTGGACCGAGCCGAGCCTGGCTCGGCCCGAGCTCTCCGCGGTCCAGCAAAATGGGCTTAGCTCGGTCAAAATTCTTAGCGGGTCGAGCCTGACTCGGGCCGAGCCCAAAAGCTCGGTCAGACCTGTCTAGCCTGATCGCCGTCAGCAGAGGCATCACCGTGTCCGATATGTCCACGTGTAATTTATTTGTTCAACACATGTTCAGACTGTTTAGAAACTGTGTTCATGAGGTTCAAAATAAAAATGTGCATGTGCTTGAAAAGGTATTACATTCTGAATTAAAAGAAGAAAACATATACTCCCTCCGGTTCAGAAAAAATGTCGCTGGAATTGAACTACATAGCACATTTTCTACGTATAACTTCCGACACATATTTCAGATTGGAGGTAGTACTCCGTAATAAAAGAAAACAACAAAACCAATTGAACAGAGAAACGCCTACTGGGCTGGCCAACATACTCTGCTGCGTGATCGCCAGGATGCTATTTGACGCAAGGAGCGTCATGCAGCAGCTCCCGGCACATACTCCTAGATAGAGCGAGCCCAAGTCGCATCACCACACTCAAAGCTCGCTGCCGAACTGGCTGAGATGCTGCATGCGTCAACATTGTTGATGGACTACGTAATAAAGACGAAACCAAAAGACGGGAGGGAATTAAAGCTGTCACGTGGAAACCACTCGATCCCGTGCATCGCCTCGGCCTCGCCCGCGCCAGAAAAGGAAGGGGAGCTGCGCCTTTTTTATTTGACCACAGCACTAGGCAGTAGGCACACGCATCGTACGTACCTCGTCTGTCCGTCCTGTTGCCACGGCGGAGCAATGATGCGCTGCGCTTAGCGCATCTCCGGTCGCCCCCAGAGCCCAGAGTAAGGCTGTCAATCGGGTCGGGTTGGGTCGACCATGCCCATGTCCATGCCTGTCGGGTATTCGGGTATGCATACGACAGCTCCTCATGTCAATTCTGACACTCCAAAATGACATATTTTATGTGTCAAACAGTATCAGTACATCAATAAAATCATAATAAGTGTTGAAATGCATCACTACATCATTACATCGATATCATCAAACTTGGTGTCAGGAATTACCATTGGTTCTTCTTCATTAGTAAGAACAAATTGAAACTCCGCAAAGAGTGTATTGGGGACGGCGGCATCGAGGACGGCTGTGAGTTGGGGACAGCGGCGCCGTGGTCGTTTGGGAGGCAGCAAGTGGCGCCGTCGTTTTGCTGCCGTGAAAGAGAGGGGAGCAGAGAACAGCGTGAGGCGTGAGCACTCAGCACTTAGCAGAGAGAGAGTATGGGAGAGGGATTGCGGCGGGGACGGGGAGAGACTGGGGAGGGACACGGTCACACCTAGGGTTAGTGGCTTAGTGCGGTGCGTGTTGGATTTGGACTGTTGGGTTAGGCTGGAAATTACATGGGCTCTAGTCATGTCTTTCTATGAGACCCCACATGTCAGCTAATCGGGTTACCCATCGGGTCGCCCATGGGTACACATGTCTGCCCTACCCTACCCGTGGCTAATCGGGTTGCCCACGGGCGAGACCCGTGGGCGACCATAGCAACCCATACCCTGCCCATTAGGGTCGGGTGCCCGTGGGCGGACGTGCCCATGGGCGGAATTGCCGGCCTTACCCCAGAGGCTTTTTTAGCGCCGGCGCAAACAAAAAACGCCGTTTTTCTACCAGCCGCCCCCAGAAGTCCAATTAGCGTCGTTTCGTGTTATTTTGCACCGGTGCACTCAGGCGAAACCCAGCCCACTGGGTTCGGCTTGGGGGGCTAAAAGACTGGAAACGCGACGCGGGCCAGCGCTGTCAGCGACGCAGAAGAAAATGGCGCGAAACAGAAACCGCCTGTGAGGCCGTGTGCTTGTCTTCTCGGTTCCCGCGTCGGTCAAAAGCTGCCGGAGTAATGGCGTGGCGGGCGGCCAGTGCACGAGCCCAGTCAAAAGCTGCCGGAGTAATGGCGTGGCCGGCGAGCCGTTACTTCGGCGTCCAATCGAGGGGCATGCGGCGCAGTAAATGGCCAGCGACCACCGCTTCGCCTGACCTGCGACCACCGCCCACCGCCCCTTCGCCTGGCCGCCGCGCTATATAACCCCCGAACCCTCGCCGTCTCTCCCACACTCGTCGTTCCTCTCTCTCGCCGCCTTTGCCCCCTCCTCCTTCTCCCAGCACACATGGCCTACGACGCCGCCACCGCCACCTCCGCAAGCAGGAGGCGTGGGCGTTGTACCAGGCGGAGTACCCGTGCCCGCCGGACATGCGCGTCCCCGGCGCCCCCGCCGGCCAGGGACCGTGGCAGCTGAGCGCGGGCGGAATTCCTGTGCCCCCCGTCCCTGCCGGCGAGCAGATCGAGTACGCCATCACGGAGGTCCGCGCTGGCCTGACGCCGAAGTAGGCCGCGCAGCCGCGCTGGAGGCCAGAAGGCAACGCCGCCTTCTGGACGACGTACTTCCAGCGCCGCCACGACGAGGACGTCACCGACCGCGGCAAGAACGGCCCGGTGGAGGGCCGCTTCAACACGCTTGGCCGCAAGCGTTGGTGGGGCGGCGAGCACCGCACCCTCCAGTGGGTGCTCGACTACATCGCCGCCGGCAACGAGCCCCGGCTGACAATGCCGCCGAGGACCAACACCTGGACGCCGCGCCGGATGGGAGCCGGCAGCTCCTCCTCGGCCACCTCTTACTCCTCCGGAGCGCGCTCGGCGCCTGGTCCAGGTACGCGCTCGGCGCCCCAATCCCTCACCCCTCCCGTCCTCAACTCCGGCCGGCGTGCCCCCACGCGCAGCGGCGCCCTCCGCATCGGCGCCCTCCGCATCGACGAGCCGCGCCAGCGACGCGCGGCGCCCTCCGCATCGGCGAGCCGCGCCAGCGACGCGCGGCGTCTCCTCCGTCGAGCCTGTTCCGGCGCGTCGTCAAGCCGAAGACGGAGCCGAGGAGGAGCAGGAGGAGGAGTGGCCCGGCCTGAAGGAGGCCGTGGAGGCCTCCTTCAACACCGTCCAGCCGGCGGAGGACGACTTCGCCGACGAATGGAGTCTGCGCGAGTTCACGGCGCAGGAGTTGGAGGTCCAGCGCCAGCTCCTCGCCGAGGCGGAGCGCAAGCGAGCGGAGCACCAACAGCAGGCCGCCGTCGCGTCCCTCCTCCACCGCAGCCGAAAGAGGTCCCGTACGTCGTACTCAACCCCGACACCGACGAGGAGGAGGAGCTCCAGCGCACCCTGCAGCAGAGCAGGTGGTGGGGCGACGACGCCGGCGAAGGCCCGAGCAAGCAGCACGACGACGGCTCGGACGACGACGGCGGTGACGGCGACTACAGCCAGGCGATCGCGGCCAGCCTCGGCCTGTTCAACTAGGCGTGTTTAGTTTAAATTTCTGTTTTAAGTTTTTAGTTTAAATTTCTGCCACGTAATTGGCGAGTTTGCCAAATATGAATGAAATCGTCACTGTTTGTGCCAAAATATGAATGAAAATCGCCACTGTTTCTACCCGCCATTTTTTGAATCGCATCGGCCGAAACTTGGGCTGGGGAAATACTGGAAACCGCGCCCCCCAGGTTTCAGATTAGCGCTGTTTGGCGCCGCGGCGGCCGCAAAACAGCGGCGTTTTGGGCCCTGGGACGAGACGACTGGAGATGCCGTTAGGACTGTTGAGATGGCTGTCAGACATGGCTTATTTTCTTCGTTACGCGATCAGTGCATGGACCCACCCAACATACTACAGAAAGAAAGTAGAGGACGGTCCCTAAACACATGTGGCCTTACTTTTCTCTTTTTGCAAGGGAAGTCTCTACAAACGAAAGGTTTATCAGGATGATTGCACATGTCTGGTTGATCCGTGGGCCAAAAGGACTTTCCTTTTATTAGTATTTCCTTTTTGTTTTGAGACGAGAAAAATAATCTGAAGGCATCTAGTTTTCTTTTGAGCTAATTGCACCACTCGTACACAAACTTGTCCGGTGCGAGCATTTTCACAAAAACTTGCAAACTGTGAGAAAATGGTACGAAAATTTGTCTATCCCATTCAATTTCATATAAAACGAATCAAAACACAACACATGTCACTGGGGACGGTCCCGTTGGTGGGATTTTGTAGAAAGGCCCTCAAAGAAATGCGAGCAGCACAAACATGTCCTTCATGGAATATTCACTGTAAATTTATAAAAAAGGGTCGCATTTTAGTTTCTTTTTCATACTTTTTCCCGCAGTACCTGTAATTTTGCCTAGATTGTTTGCTCTTTCCTTGTTCATCGCGGGTCGGCCGAGAACTAGGGTGAATATCCTCCACGGTAATGTGAGTTTGTTCTCCCCTCCGTCTTCTCTGTCTCCGCTCCGATGTCGTAGTCGCCTGTGCGCGGGAGGGTCGTAGTTAGGGTTCCGTCGGGATAATCCAGTGTAAATTGAGGTCGGGGTATGTGATGTGATTGTGTAGGCATCTTTCCCCACAACTTCTATGAAGAAATTTTGATTTTGGTGGTTGTCTTGTTTCGTTGTTCATTGGCGCCTGATGTCTACGCACGCTTCTATTCTCGTAGACAGTGTTGGGCCTCCAAGAGCAGATGTTTGTAGAACAGCAGCAAGTTTCCCTTAAGTGAATCACCCAAGGTTTATCGAACTCAGTGAGCTAGAGGTCAAAGATATCCCTCTCAAGCAACCCTGCAATTAAGATACAAGAAGTCTCTTGTGTCCCCAACACACCCAATACACTTGTCAGATGTATAGGTGCACTAGTTCGGCGAAGAGATAGTGAAATACAAGTAATATGGATGATTATAAGTAGTAATTGCAATCTGAAATAAAAATGGCAGCAAGCAAACATGTAGCAGAACAGGTTGTAAACGGTGTTTCAATGCTTAGAAACAAGGCCTAGAGATCATTCTTTCACTAGTGACACTCTCAACAATGACATCAAAGCTGAATAATAAATACTACTCTCAAACACTCTCTTGTTGGATGATAAACACCATTCACTGCGTAGGCCTAAAAGAGCACCCCCAAAGTCAGAGTAAACTAACACCACAACATCATAAAGGAGTCACACACGGTGCGCTCACTGTCACCTTCACAACCGTGAATAACCCCTGAGTTCATATTAAAGTAACGTCTAGAGTGCATAATAGATAAAGAGTAACATCACATATTCAACTAGATTACAAAGCTCATGATCACATAAAGATCACACCATGGGAGAGAGAGATAAACCACATGAAAGTGCATGGTTGCCCCCATGCGTGGTTTTGGTAATTAATGACAATCCTTATGGACTAATGTTTTACATTGAGATATTCTTATAGATCTTGTCCATGGGAAATTATATGAGTTCATGTGTTGGACTCTTCAAGATGACTTAATGACCAATGCTCTATTCAAGGGTTTATATGAAGAATGGTCATGTGTAGAGTTGAGCTCATTGCAAGTATGGCTTGGAATAGAAGATTGGGTGAACAATCATGTTTACCCCCCCAAGCCATCATACATATCAAGAGAAGAAGATGAAGTGCAAGTTCAATAAGATGCATCTCGGAAGATATCTTTTGGTTGAATCTTGCAAATGAGACATGAAGACGAAGCTTAGCGAGTCCCTCCCATAATGGAGTATGGGGGAGCATTTGGAGAAGTCTTCATCAAGCATGTGCTAGCAAGCGCAATCAAGAAAGGTGGTCCACTTAGAGTGATCAAGATCGTCATCATCTAGCTCAAGTGGAATGCTCAAGGCAAAGGTATGATCTTGATAGGGCTATAGGATAGATAGGCGTACTATCAAGAGGGGCTCTCAAGTGAGTAACTTGATCGCATCGTTGTGGAGAGCTCAAACCTTTGCATACTTGGCATATCATATTTCTTGGTTCTTATTTGGCTTTTATGGTGGTGAGGAACTAGAGCTTGGTTCATCTCCATGTCAAGCTCTTGTTCATCGAAAACGGTTTGACTTTGGAAAACCTGTTGCGTTTTCGGTGGCGGAAATATTGCCGGTTCAACCGTGAGGAAAGTCCCACACCTTGCCATGTGTGGTGATTTTACTCTATTTATGGGATGCAATATTTCCACTTTTTGTTGGGTGCTTATCGTCGCTATCTTTCCAACAAAATTGGTCTCACCTCTTTCGGAGTTCATTTGCAAATGTTATGAGGTTTCTGGTAGTTTCGTTCTGCTGTCTTTCCAGGCAGCGGTAGTACCGCTGGAAGCAGCGGTAGTACCGCTGCACCTGGTTCCGGCGCTGCTAAGTGCACTGGTGTGCGCTACCGCTGGGGGTACCGCTGTTTTTGGCCCTCGGGTTGGCACAGCGGTATCTCGAGCGGTACCAGAACGGTAGTACCGCTAGCCAGCGGTAGTACCGGCAGCCCCAGCGGTAGTACCGCCACATGCATCTTCGCAGCATTGGAACCTTGCCATGGAGGGGTTTCTACCGCCCTCGATACCGCTTGGGGTACCGCCGTTTTCGGCCCTCGGGTTTCGCTAGCGGTACCTCTAGCGGTAGCTCAACGGTAGTACTGCTGCTCGCAGCGGTAGTACCGCTGAGGTTGGCGGTAGTACCGTCGGGTTGGTCACTCCGGTAGTGCAGCGGCAGTTCCGCCGCTGCGCTGCCAACGGTCTTTTGGACAGTCCGCAGCGGTAGTACCGCCGCCCCCAGCGGTAGTACCGCTACGGGATTCGGAGCTGCCAACGGTTGGTTTTTCGGGGACCTATTTAAGGGGGCCTTCTTCCCCAACGGTTCCCAAGCTCTTGAGCAAGTCTTTCTCCTCTCTCTCCTCCATTGTTGCCCTTTGGAAAGCTTGCTCTTCCTCTCCATCCCTCCCATGGTTCTTGCTAATATTTGAGGGAAAGTGAGAGGTGATCTTGATCTACGTTTTCACCAATCGATTTCTCCTCTAAGTGAGGGAAACCTTGTAGATCTTGATCTTGGAGTTCTTGGTGCATCTCCTCTTTGTTCTTCCTCTCTTATTCCCCCATAAGCATTTGTTGCTTTGTTGGAATTTGAGAGTGAAGGATTTTGAGCACTTGTGCTCTTGCCTTTTGCATTTGGTGCATCGGTGTGCTCTCCACGAGGATTCGTGGAAGTTGAAAGTTTGTGAGCTTGTTACTCTTGGGTCCTTGGACCCTAGACGCCTTTGTGGTGGTTGGACCCTTGTGTGGTCACTTGAAGCCGTTCGGGAGCCCCCAATCCCATTGTGGGTTGTGCCCCGGATTGTTGTTGGAGGCCGTTCGGGAGCCCCCAATCCCATTGTGGGTTGTGCCCCGGATTGTTGTTGAAAGGCTCCGGATTCCGCCTCGAAGGAATTCCGATAGTGGAAGGTGAACCAAGCCTTTGTGGTGCGGTTCATCGGAGAAGAAGGTGAAACCTTTGTGGTTGTTGAACCGTTGTGTCGGTTCACACCTCTCCAACGAGACGTACTCCCTTAACAAGGAGGAACTCGGGAATACATCCTCGTCTCCGCGTGCCTCGGTTATTTCTATACCCGAGCTTTTACTTATGCACTTTACATTGTGATAGCCTTCGTGCTTGAAGTATTCTATTGCTATCACCTTGTTGTTTATCTTGCTTAGCATAAGTTGTTGGTGCACATAGGTGAGCCTAGTTTATTTAGGTTGTCGGCTTGTTAATTTAAACACCTAGTTTTATTCCGCAATTTTCAAGCCTAAACCGGAAAAGTTTTTAAACCGCCTATTCACCCCCCCCCTTCTAGGCGACATCATTGTCCTTTCACCACATAGCTACCGGTAGAGCCCGCAGCCCCGGGGGAGAACTACTCACTCCACATCGTAGAAGTCAGCAACGGCGATGGAGATGGCGATGGAGTCGATGGAGATGGCTCCGGGGGCAATTCCCCGTCCCGGCAGGGTGCCGGAACAGAGACTTCTGTCCCCCGAAACTTGTCTTCGATGGCGGCGGCGCAGCGGAACTCTTCTCGGGAAAAGGCTTCGGTATTAGGTCTTATTTCGTCGGGGAGGGGGGGGGGGGGGGGTATTTGTAGGCGAAAGGGCGAAGTCGGTGGAGCCCCGAGGGGCCCACACCATGTGGTGGCGCGGCCCCAGGTGAGGCCGCCTCGGTCTCCGTCTTCGTCTCCTCTTCGGTGTTCTGGATGGTTCCGGGAAAAATAGGAGTTTTGGCTTTTGTTTCGTCCAATTCCGAGAATATTTCCTTAACAGCTTTTCTGAAACCAAAAACAGCAGAAAACAGGGAACTGGCACTGTGGCATCTTGTTAATAGGTTAGTCCCAGAAAATGCATAAAAATGATATAAAGTGTATATAAAACATATAGCAATTGGTATAATATAAGCATGGAACATAAGAAATTATAGATACGTTTGAGACGTATCAGCGCCGCAAATTCGTCGAATTGGCATGAAATCTGGGTGGTGATGTTTTTTAGTATCAGGTGACCTTATGCAATATTTATAAGTAGTAATTGATGTGAATCGCTGTAGAAAGTTTCGATTCGGTAAGTGCTCCGATTCTGTGCGGCGGCCGCGATGGGAGGAGGAGGGGAGCAACGACGGTGACAGGAAGGAGGGGTAAGTGGATAGGGGGCGTGCTGCAGGTACTGCGATTCGGTGCGGCCGCGGCGATGGGAGGAGGAGGGGAGCAGCGGCGGCAATGGGAAGGGGATCAGAGCAGAGGTCACACGAGCTAGCTGTCTCTCGCACATATTTTATCTGTCTGAGACGTGTACGAAAACGAAATATTGTAAAACTATGAGGGCCTTTCTGCAAAACTCCCATCGACGGGTCCTCCCTGCCAGCATGGAAAAGAGTGACAAATGTCGTGTTTTAATTTGTTTTGTATGAAATTACACGATATAGACAAGTCTTAGTACCATTTTCTCACAGTTTGTAAGTTTTTGTATGAAACTGCTGTCACCGAACAAGTTTATATATGAGTGGTGCAATTACCTCTTTTCTTTTCTGTATATACTTACAACTCCAATGGTCGTTAGGCTGAAGCATGATGCGTTACTAAAGCTTTCTCATCTTCTAAAATAAAGCGAGAATCGCTTCTGGTATTTTCAAAATGTAGGTTAGACTCTCAATCTCTACATCGATTGAAGAACACATCAACGTACGCATTAGGAAAGTCGGGCAAAAACAGACATCCAATCTAGACAAACGCGACGAAAAGAAATGAGGCGTATGCTTCGAGACGGTACTTCCATCAGGTTATCAATAACCATATGGTAAAATAACAGAAACAAATAAAAATTACGAACCTATCAATGGGATTGTCTCATCTACAATGCATGATAAATAGTCCATCCATCGGTCGATCTCGGGACTTTCTTCCACAAAACCAAACATCGATCCACCGGCACCGCCCCAATAAGGGCATGCCAACCAAGCGCTGACCTTGTCTAAGATCTTGTGTTTCAAACAGAGTGCGCACACTAGTCGTCGAAACCACCTTTATCATCATCAATTTACTGATGTCACCTTGTTGCCCAATACCCGTGGAGATTATATTGTAAGTCGAGATCGTGTCACCACATTCGGTTCAGTAGTAATATGCATGATACATGCCTCGGCATGGGACATCGTACATCTCACCTACCCGCATGCATGATTCTTCGCCTTGTGCTGGGTTCGTGGTTGAAGGTTGACGGTTCTGGTTCCATACTCCGACGTCGTCGTGCAGGGGTGCCGGTTCTGAAGTTCGATGGCTTGTCCGGGATCGTGCTGCCCCGGTTTGATTATTTCAACAACAATGGTTTGTCCTATGGTAAACTACTTTGGAGGTCCGAAAAGCTGCTGATCAGCAATGGAGCCGCGTCGAACTCGGGCGAAGAGGTGATTTGTCTCGTTTTTCTTTGGTGGCTACTACGGTGGTGCCGAAGAAGAGAGATAGACGTTGGTTTGTCACATAGGTTTATCCTATCTTTATAGATCTGTAAGATCGGTGTGTACGTGCTTTGTATCTTGTTCTTTTATCAATGAGAAACGTATGACCTTGCAAAAAAAATGCATGATTCTTCGCAAAAAACGTCTTGCATGGCACATGTCAACAAGTCGGTTCAAACCTGATCTGGAGCCTGGAGGTGAAGGGGCGTCCCAAACCGCCACCACCAATCTTGGAAGCTTCACAATCTAAGAAGAGTGTCATCTCATATTGCTATTAACCTTGGCGACATGGAGCTGAATGCAATCACAATGTCAAGATCCGATCGACACATCGTCCACGCGACCACGATTGTCGTTGCACGCTTATAAGTAATTCTCTCCTCTTGTTCTACACATGAAGCCGACTTGCCTTCTCATGTCCCCTAAAATAATGGATTCTCATATGTAAGCACTTGTGCAAGCAACAGTTGTGAATTGTGAGGACCACTAACTGATACTAGTATACTCTTGGCTGATATTATTAGCTGTAATGCATAATAATATGGTTGATCCAATAGAGAACGTTGATGGTGTCTACGTTTGGCTGTTGTGACCTACTTAAATTTGTAATTCTGTCGCTTTGCATCATTGTTCTCGTTGATAGGGGTGAGGACCATTAAGCTCGTTCGGTATCATCATGTGATGATGTCTCTAATGCTGCTCTAATTACCCGTTACTATAATCAAGCATTCATCGTACACCATGATCTTCCAATGCTCGAATGTTCGTTTTTACCTTTGCTTCAATGCTCGTTGATTCTCACGGCGTAGAACGATTAATGATTTATTGCAAGAACAGCTCCCTGTCGACGCTAATGAGGAGGGCTTTTTTCTCGTGACCTCAACATGGCACGTCAGCTCCTTTTCACCCTTTGCAGGCAAACCGTGGGACAAAAGGTCGAGAGAACTAAAATTAAGCATCTCTTTATTTTATAAAAAGGCACAGTCTCTCCATTGCAGGTTAATTGAAATATCAAACATCCATACGATCAAGTCTACAGGGTACAAAATATTTATATAGTACAACAATAGATAATACGATGAATCTAACGAAACTAATTAATATGGTGTTGTAGATGTTGATACAATTTTATACAGTTGCTCAAATTTAAAGATGTTTGACTCAGACTAAATTTAATACTTCAATTATTTTGGAATGAAGCAAATAATTTGTTCGCTTGATGATGACAATAAGAGGTCGTCTCACCAAGCTATGGCCGGTGTTCACTGAACTAGAGTAAATCCCTAAAACACCTCATCTCTAACAGACCGTCAGAATAAAATAGTAGGTAAAAAAATATATCTTGCATATCCACTATTCCTAAATCTACCCCCCCCCCCCCCCCCCCCCACCTAATTTTTTGACACCTTTCAGAGCTCACTAAAAGTTTTGTTCCATCTAGCACACACCATTCATTGTACTGCTCAATTTAAAAGGTTAGCTATACCATGAACGACTGATAATATGCATCTAAGAATATAACAAAGATAAACAATAAACAAGATCACATTCGATTGATTATCTCATAAATAAAGAGATCCACTGTAGCAATTTCGTAATATGTAGGCCAGCTCAAAAGTTTTAAAAGAATAATAACACATAGAGATATATGATCAAGTTACTACCACAATCTCATGGTCCAGATGATGGACTACTTCCTCTTCATAGTGGTGATCGGCTAGTCGATGATGGTGGGGGAAGAGATGTGATCGAAGGTGATTTCAGTATCGATTCCCCTCTAGTTCTCCTCCGGTGACGGCCTTCGCTATGTTTTATTTCTATCTTCTCCCCGTTCAGTTTGTCATGAAATAAATCACATCATGCTATATGTAGAGGGTTTTACTTCAAATAGACGGTTGTGCCATGAAAATTGATGAGATCGGACGATCGAGGAGAGTTGGCGTCTCACATGTATTGACATGAAACTGGTCTTGTAGGGCCCCTCCTTGGGTTTCAGAGGTCCATCTTGAGCTGGTTGACTTCATATTCTAAAATATGAAGACCATATTTTTCCTACCATATTAACTGAGGGCCAGAAGGTTCATGAAACTGAAAATACAAAAGCAGAGGTTTTCATCCTTCCATAGTTAAATAAAAATAAACGATATTTCATGGGAATCCCACAAATTGTTGACGTTAAAGGAAACATAATAATCATTACACATAACAGGGTTGTTTATACAATAATATTCAAAAGTCATAAATAAGTTTTTGACATATCGCCTCACAAAGACATCTTCGTCTCGGGTCTCCTACCAAGTATCCCCCTACGCCTTCCCAAAGATAGATTTACACTCTGATGGGGTGATCAAAGCTATTTTTTTATAAAAGGAAAGTACTAACATATGTCTCCAAAATTGTATGAACTTCGTCCACTCTAAGTAGACCCTAAATTTCTGTCTAGGGGAAAAGAGATGGATCATTCGTCACCCGTGGACTCAAAGCAATTTTGTTTTCCTTTTTATAAATCAAACCTATACACTCCATCCTCACTCCTCACTCAGAGCCCATCTCTTCCACAGCGACTTGTCCTCTCAACCATCCCGTACCTTTCCTCTCGCCCTCACCCCCCTCTCCCTCTCCGTAGTCGAGCTCCAACTCCAATCTGACCCAATGCGGCCATGAAATCTCTCCCGTAGTCGAGCTGCCGCCGTGCCGTGTCTCAGCACCGCCGCCGACGCGTCACACCCCCAAACACTCACGCGAGTCGCCGTTCTACGTCACCGCGTCCCTGCAGCCTCCACCCCGTCCGCAATCTCGGACATTGGATTTCGAGGTATGAGCGTCTAATCGTCCAGTGATAGCTTAAGCTCAAACCAACCTCACCAGATTTTGGCACACCCTCGGCATACTACCGCCCCCGATTTGGATCCTGATTCCTTCCAATTTCCTCTCAGGCAGTTAGGATCTCTGGATCCGTAAGAGGAACCTTGCCGGGGCTACGGTAAATGTGATCGGAAGCAACCGCGGCTTCAGTCAGAAATGGCTATACCAGGGAGCAGTACAGGCGGTGGCGCCAGGCCCAGGCCGGCGAATGGCGCAGCTGCCATCAATGCTGCGGCGGCCGCGGTCGGTTCGGCCGACACCAGATTCCACTCCCAACAGCAGCAGGATAGGGTATATACGCTTACATGTTCTTGTGCACGCAATCACTTAAGCTTTTAGGTACTTTTTGTGCTGCTTGCTTTAGATTTATGTACCAGTACCTGCAATGGTTAGGCTTCGCGATCTAGATGAGAACAGCCAGTGCGTACTGAGTACGAACTGTACTGGGCACTAGTTGCTGCAACTTGCAACTGGGACATCTTTACCCCCAACAATTAGGCTTTAGTACTAACTGCTTGCCCCCTGCTATGCTATGCATAATAAGCTGGATTGACTTTACCTGATGTTGTTGGTCCATGTTGAATCGCATGCATTTTGCACTACTTCAGTAATTCTGCAAAGACCCTATACCTTGTCCTCTAAAGCATCCCATGTAGTAGTATATTGCTCTCACATTGCTTTCATAGATAGTGTAGATATATAACTGTATAACTGATGAGCTTCTGCTTCTGTTGGTTATCTGTTTGGCGTTTGTAGCCTGTACGGCTGTACCATACTCCAAAAAATCTGAATGCGCTTTCCTTTAGACTTGAAGAACGTTCTGCTCTCCCCAGCGAGCTATCTAGTGTGTAAGCTGAACATATTTACTCCATGCTGGTGCGCCCCTGTTTTCTTGATACGAAAAGTATATAACTGGTGGATTTATCCTTGTATTCACATTTTCTCTAGAGTTTAGAGTAAGGGGGAAAGTAGCTTTGAATTTGGAAAGGCCTCACTGTATGATAGAAGCACACACCCTTTTGTGCTTTCATGATAGGATCTTTTGCCATCTGAAGTTTTTTCAGATTCCTGTGAGATACGTGCTGTGATGCTCATGCCTGATACCAAAATGTTTATGTTCTATCTATGATGACATTTTATGCTTATAAAGTTCGGTTGCATGATTAATAGATAAGAAATGGTGTTTTCCTTCTGTAAAAGATTTCCATTGTCATCTGCAGCTTCATCATTGGCTGAACTATTACATTGTCTTTTCAACTATAAACTAGTTTGTCGTTCATCTATGCAGTCAATTTTGTGTATCTCTTTACCAATAATGAGGAGGATTGTTTTTATTTCCAATTTAGCAACAATCAAACTCTTGCCCTTCCACTAACGAATACATGTTTCTCCGTTCTTAACAGCAGGGCAGATGGACTGGCTGTTTTTCTGGCCTGTCTTGTTTTGGATCACAGAAAGGTGGAAGACGCATAGTCCCTGCAGCCCGTATGTCTGATGGGACAGCCAACCGTGGAAATGTTCGCCAGTCTGGTGGCAATTCCAACCAAAATGTGGCTATGAATTTATCTCTTCTTGCTCCACCATCATCACCAGCATCCTTCTCGAACTCTGCACTTCCTTCAACTGCTCAGTCACCCAATTGCTTCCTGTCAATATCCGCAAACTCTCCTGGCCCAACATCTAATATGTTCGCTGTTG
This sequence comes from Poa annua, assembly GCA_026929855.1. NCBI lineage: Eukaryota > Viridiplantae > Streptophyta > Magnoliopsida > Poales > Poaceae > Poa > Poa annua. The sequence goes on from CM049434.1 coordinate 117,129,624, forward strand.
GACCATATGCCAATGAACCTCAGCTTGTCTCACCTCCAACAGCCTTTTCAACTTACACAACTGAGCCCTCCACAGCACCACTGACCCCTCCCCCTGAACTAGCTCAGGCAACCACTCCGTCATCTCCAGATGTTCCATATGCTAGGTTTCTTTCTTCATCTATGGGTCTTAAAGCTGCTGGCAAGGAGCAAAACATGCATTACTCATACTCTGGTGGTTCAGGATTCCAGGGATCTTATCCACTTTACCCAGGGAGCCCTTCTAGCAGTCTTATATCACCTGCCTCGGTAACTCCAAGGACCGGTCTTTCCTCACCTATCCCTGAGCAAGATGTTCCCACTGCACATTGGAAGACATCTAGGTCCGCCTGTGACACGCCGTATTCGATTGCTTCTCCCATTCCTGAGCAAGAGGTCCCTACAGCACAGTGGAAGACTTCCAGATCTGCTTGTGATACACCGTACTCCAGGACATCACCATCCAACATTTTTGGGCTTGATTCAGCTGCCTCTAGAAACTATCTGCTAGACAGCAATTTTTTCCGTCCAGCTGCATCTGCTCAGTTCTACCTGGATCAGGCTCAGCAGTCATTTCCTTATAATGGTGGGAGGCTTAGTGTTTCAAGGGACAAACAGGATGCTGATGAGGTTGAGGCTTACCGAGCATCTTTTGGATTCAGTGCAGATGAGATCGTTACAACTCAGCATTATGTAGAAATACCAGATGCCGTTGATGATGGATTTAGCATATCCCCATTTGGAAATACTACCCTGCCTAATGAGATTCATGACATGGATAAGATGGATAAGTCAGTGTTCAATGTAAAACAGATCACAAGCCCAAAGAAGCATGCAGACCAGCTTTGCAGTGGCACATCACAAAATGTACTGCACCTGGATATATTCAAAGGTAATGTCCTGACTTTTCAACCCAACGTGTCCATATATCTTGGTATTACTATAATACAACCATGATTTTGGTTTTCTTCGCAAACTGCTGCCTAAAATAGTTATAACCTGAACTGAAATGTTTTTCATCAACATATGGCTATACCCAGGTTTTGATTTGCAATACCTTAGTTCATGTTTCTGCAATCTTATTCTGCTCCTTTCCTTTTGTCTCAGGAACAAAAGGGGGCCATATGTCAGACGATGACGCGATCACCAAAGATTGTCATCCTTTCAGTAAGGCTAGAGACGAAATATCTCTAAAGCCCATAGAGGTGAGGAAGAAATCTTCGCCTGGCCAGGCATGCTCAGATGCAGAAGTCGAGTACAGAAGGGCGAGGAGTTTGAGAGAAGCCAACAGTGTTCTGTCATGGCGAAGTACTCTGTCGAGGCAGCTACAGTGATGGCGCGCTAGTAAGCAGGATAAGTTTCAAAGTTTCCTTAGCCTAGTGTGCATCGATTCGAGCTGTGTTAGAAGTAATCCGTAGTCGAAGAGTAGCCTGTACTACATATATCTGGGGATCCTACTGCCAGATTGTACTTCTGGAATCTGGATATGTGATGACCAGCTTGTATTCTGTTTAATATTGCAATGTTCCTCTTTTGTAGACACTCATCGTTCGCTAGCAGGAGAAATGAAATGGAAGGGCGTTGCTCCCATTCTGCTTGAGTACTTGAAAAGTTGGAAATCCTGATGCGATAAGTGATCCGTTATGGTGTTAATCTGCTTGAGAAATGAAATGAAAGATTTAGAGGAGCATTTTTCTTAGATGCACAATCCTCGAGCTCGGGAGTCGTTTGCATAATCCTTGGCATTTTTTCTTAGGCTCAGGGACCCGTGGTTCTACGGGGCAGCGGATCTGGGCCCTCACGCCCGGATCTTGAGAGGGCGTCCAGGACCTGATCGGGGTCGCCGGCGTCGCGGCCTCGTGCTTGATCGGCCTCGACGTTCCTAGGGCGGCGCGGGCCATGGCGTGAGGTGCCGCGGTGGCCGTGGCATGTGGTGTCGGTGGTCTGGCTGGTCCTTGACGAGCCTAGTTGCTAGGGCCCACGACGGCGAAGCCCTCGGGCACCGCGTCTTTCTTGAATGGTCATCAACGTGGCGTTGTTGCTCCTCCATGTCGGGTTCTCCGGGGAAACCCTAAATCCCACGCGGGATCGGGCGAGAGCGGCGCTCCTGCGTCGCTTGCCTCTTGGGGTCTCGCCTTTGATGTTCCATCGGCCAGAGCGACTAGTGGAGGCAGCTGGTGGGTGGCGGTGGCGATTTTTCGTCCTCATCTAGATGGTACGCGGCTCTAGGGTAGGCGTGGATGTGTCGGTTGTGGTTGAGGTCACCTTTTGCCGTGTTTGTGTCTTGCATTGAGGTCGTCTTCGTCGTGCTTGTGTCGGTTGTGGTTGTTAGCGCAACATGATCTTCGACTCGTTTAGGGGTGTGGCCTTGGGGCCGGTGTGGATGTCGGAGCGACAACTCGGGTTTTTTCCTTGAGTTGAGCTCGTCTCCGTTGTGTTGGTGTCAGCCTGTCAACTATCGTTATTGCTAGGGTAGCATGGACATCGACTAGTTTTGGAGTGTTTGCCTTGGGGTCGGCATGGCGTGGTGTGTGATGTTGTATAGTTTGGACGGTTTTCCTTATAAACCGTCCGACTTGTTCTTATTCTTTTTTTTTCTACCCGATGGGAATCTGTTCTACCCGCACTGTTTCATCAAAGGCTTTTTTTTCAGAATGACGGGGGAAGAGCTTTCCCCACCGTTTGTTATATTACTCGAAACCGCCCATCATGAAGGGGCCAAGTACAAAGTTACCGAAGTAAGAAAAAGGCCACGCAAGACCTGGATAGACTCGCAGGTCTCGGACCTAAGGCGGTGACTCCAAATGTCGATGTCATCGCAAGCGCGGAGAGGATCACGTCGCTGGCAGAAGCGGTCTTGGCGTTGAAAACACGGTCGTTCTGAGCCTTCCACAGCTGCCAGAAGATAGCCGCCAGGCAAACGGCCCAGGCCTCGGAGTCCGCGGAGGGGGGCGCGGGGACGTCGAGTATGTGTCGCAGACCCGACACGTCGCATCCGAGACGACGCCAAGTCTCGTTTGCGCGGTCGCAGAGGAAGAGGATGTGTGGAGTGGTCTCCAGGGCAGCACAAGAAACACAAGAGGGGGAGGGCGCACAACCTTTGAAGTGAAGGTTGTTGCGTGTGCTCAGACGATCGGAGTCAGCAAGGCGGCAAAAGATGACCCGGGAGGCGAACAAGTCGATGCTACTAACTCTATCCGTGGCGTAGTAGGCAGCGCATAGTCTTACATCCACGGACATTGGGATTTTGCCATTGCTTTATTAGATCATGTTCAACAATCGAGAGTGGCCAGTTAACTTTTTTTTAGGACACAGAGAAGCGCAACCACAATTATACATGACCAAGCTAGGATGGAGTAAAACTAGTTTGTGCAAGCAAGATCACGAGGAGACGAGCCAGATACGAGAGCACGCACGGACTCGCCACGCGTGGTGCGAGCTCGGGGCTTCGGCGGTCACCGGATGCTGATCGCCTTGCGCTCGTCGAACAGCGGGTCGAGTGGTTCCTCGATCCTCACTGCTGGGCGTTGCGCACCTCAACCGTGCACTGCGATTGGAAGAGCGGCGCCAGGGACGCTGGCTCTGCCACCGGCGCCGGCCCCGCTGGAAGCGGGCGCGGGCGTGTGTGTGGGCATGGCCGGGTGCAGCCACCCGCCGCTAGGGGCGGGCGCGGGCACGGGCGCCTGTCGCTCACCGCTGATGGCTCCAACGTGCCGAGCTGGTCTCAGGCTGAAGCCAGCTTCCGCGCCGCTCCTGGCCTCGGCCTGGGCACCTCCTCCTCCCTGCGCGCCCTCCCACAGCGGCGCCGGCGACGTGACGAGCGGCGACAGGAGCGGGATGGGAGTCCTCCCGTCGGCCCAAGCGGCGGGGGAAGCCTGGGCTGCTGCGGCGCCCGGGCCGGCCGGCTCGACCTGCAGCGACGCGGGCGCCTTCTTCTGGAGCCGGCTCGGCGGGCGCTTCTTGCAGCCAGCGCCGCCGGGCACCTCGCCGACGGCGGCGCCGGGCGACAGCTTCATCTCCATGGGTGGATACGTGTACGTGGACTTGGGTGACCGCGATCGCTGTGGTCTCTCTCCCGTGATGCGCGCATGCGGTGCTCGTGGAGGGTTATAAAAGGGCGGCGCGTGACGAGGGGCCGGCCGGGTTTGGAGGAGGCGCCCGCGTGGACGGCGGGGAGCGATTCGTGGGTTGTTTCCGGCAAGGGCCACGTTAACGTTGCTTGGTTCGTTACTTTTAACCGCAACTGCTGCCGATTCCCGGCGAAGAAAGGTCTGCGGTGCAACGGCTGCCCCGGTTTCTGCCGTTGCCGCCCAAGATTTGGGCTGCCGAGCACGGAGAAGATCAGTACGCTTTCTCTTTGCGAGAAGATGAGTACTCGATGAACAAACACAAACATTTAAAACCTTTTGTTTCAGAGGAAAAAACAAATTTGGGCGAGCGTCGATGCTGATCGTAGACGGCCATGTGACGGACGCTTGCCACAACGGGTGGAAAATCAGAGCTCCATAAGGAATCTTCTGGACGCCGTACTTCTCTAAAAATTGAAAATTCCTACCTGTGTACTGCACACTGATCAAGTTGATGATCATATAATCACATTTCGCTTTCTTCCGCTATGCAATGCTTGCGAGGTGCAACGTACTCCTATGTGCGTTAGACGACACAACCGCCAGCGACTTCCTGAGTTATTTCCGTTCTTTGCCCGCTCCATATGGTCTTTTATGTGAGTGCCAACTCTATAGTCTATACCATCCGGAGAGGGCTTTCGTCTTTGTCGTTGATCGTAGAGTCGGAACTGCAACAAGGGAGTCTCTGCGGTGACGACGACACGCCAAGGGTGGCCGTTCACCGGAATCTAGCTCGGTGCTCATCAATAGAGTTGGAGTTGTCTTCCATTGACATGTGTGGCCCGCTATTTCACGTAGGTCTACCGCATCCGTTCTTAGTTATATATCTCCGTTGACCGTGTCGACTTGAGCTGAAGACGAGTCGATGGAATAAGGGTGATGGGTGATGACGATGACGATCGTAGTTCGAATCCACTAATGTGTGTGTGTGTGTGTGGAATCTACATGGCTAGCCATGTCAGTCAATGCCCCGCGTGAAATCATGTTTCATGGCTGATGTTGCGGCAATTACATCGTTTTTACCAGATTTTCTATCATTTTAGTTAGAAAATACTATATTTAGACACAAAAACACCCATGAAACGTCTTCTTATTGTTTGGAAAACAACAAAAGAGAGGGGTGTACAGTGCCCATGTCATGAGCCATCCTACTAGCAAGAGAGAAGACACCCAGATTTTTATATAGATACAGTTTGGCCACAACATAGAATCCAACTCGTATTGTTGAGAAACTAAAGGCAAATCGTCGAAAAGTGTCATTGAGATTTTCACTAAAAGGAAATACTCTCAACTCGACCTTCGTTTAAGATCCTCTATTTGCCTTGACAACTGAAATGAGAGGGACTTCCACCTTGATGATTAGATCTCCACCTACACTTGAGGTCAAGAGTGATATGCTTACAAATGACTAATGTGATGTCTTTTAGGGTGTGTTTGGTTTGGGTCACTGAGTGGAATGTAATGAGATGGTTTTGCACATGACACCTATTCTTGTGTTTGGTTGCAAAGGGGCACTGGTATGTAGTGGTTCCCCCAAAGCAAATATTCCTAATAGATGCAGAATGCCCCTGTTCCACCTAATCGATGTGCATGTTCCAACCCCTATGATCACTAGCCCACGAAAAATAAGAGACAAACTTACCGCCCACACCTGAAACACTTTTTGACCGCTTATTGTTGAAAATATGAACAAATACCTTCGATTATGTGGTGCTACGATTTAAAACAATATTGCACATCTATCTAGAAGATATGCTCACCATTCAGATAGCTGAGCAAAATTTTAGCATTTCATCCTACCTTTTTATCCCAACCAAACACATAACGGAACCATTTAGTTCCACCTTTTTGGTTCCAACCAAACACAAGAACTGAACAGACCCATCCCGTTGGAACGAAACTATGACATTACCTTTCACTTGGTTTCGAAACCAATGTCCTTACGCATTAATAGCATTTTGTTTGTTCCTTCCAGCTCGTCGACGCCTGGCCAACCAATTCCTAGACCGAAGTACGGTAGGACTTTCCTAGACTTGTGATTTGGGACTTCGCTAAACCTACCCGCGGATCGCTTTCCCCATCACCGCACCATACCAAAGTGTCACAAAAAGCTCCTACGTTGTCTTTTTAGGTTTATTAAAATGATCCTAATCTTTGTTTTTTTTAGAACTTGCACCCCTTTTATTCAACTCTCAAGGTTTCGGGGATACAAATGCCTAATGGCAGATTAACAAGTCACCTATAACGACTAACTTCTAACTTGCAGAAAATTTAGTTAGCATATGCGACTTGTTTTTTTTTGGGAAACACAGTAACCTATGAGACTCTTCGTTCGACCTTCTACCCTAGAAAACAAAAGTGAAATAATCGAAAGATCTTCCCCTTGTAGCCTTGCTTGTATCTCCTCAACAATCTGCATATAAGATGGTCTTAATGTATTTAATGTATCATGCAGAATATAGAAAAGTCTCAAGAGTCAAGTCAATCACTTGCCAATCGGGCTCTCCTACACTGGTTCCTCTTTTTTGTTTTGAGAAAAGCTCTCTTACACTCGTAAGCTGAGCATGCGGTACGAGAGTTTTCCAGCGGGCCTCATCCGAATTGCAGACCCAAAATATCCCAGTCTTCACCCGTTCACCGGACGGCTCGTCCCGGCCCACGACGCGTAGGCGCCGCCTCTCCCGCTCGATCCTGTCCCCACCCTCTCTTATCCCCTTCCTCCTCCCAGCAGCGCCCACCCTCCCGCTTCTCCCCCACCGTACGGCAGCACCACTGCTCCGCCATGCGTTCCACACTCACCTCTATCGGCAACAATACCTAGCTAGAAGAGCAGCACGAAGCGCATTTCGCGTCTTACTTAGTGATGTCGTCGTGCCTCGCGCCGCAGTTCAAGTGGCCCCCTTCCACCCGGGCCACGGTGCTCAGGGAGCCCGGCTGCGCCGGTGGGGGAAGCTTCCGACCAGGGAGGGTCCACTGCGCGCTCTCTTCGGCGGCCGTCGTCGAGGCCGAACGCCTGGAGTCCATAGACGCCGGAGCGAGGCGCCTCGTCTACGACGGACCCGTCGGAGCTCCTTCCCCTTCTCATAACACGGCCCTCCCGCTCCCGGTAATGCATATTTACGTGTTCAGCAGTTCGGTACTAATGCTGCGACGGCCATGATTGTTCGCGACTCGCACCAACTGAACTCCGTTATTTCCCTTCTGTCGGGCTTTGCTGAAATATGTCTGTCTTTCTTGCATTGGATATTGGAACCAGGGAGATTTCGGCCAGGCGATTCTCAACCAAGAGGCCATGGTGACGGCCGCGGCCGCCGAGGCCGTGGCTTTAGCCCGAGCAGCCGCCGAGGTCGCCGGAGAAGTTGCCCGGATGGTGCAAACCGAGCACCGGCCAGCAGACGTCGACAGCCATAACGTACCCGAGGGCAACTACTTGACAAGGGAGATCCTTCGTGCGGACGTGCGGTCGCGGTATACCGACACCAGTTTGCTGGACGATGCGGGTTTTGTCAGCATCTTCAGCGATGAATCGGAGTCAGACGACGACGAGCAAGGCGGCGCCCAGGCCGTGGCTGTCAAGTCAGCGCGCCAATTAGAGAGAAGAGCTCGCAGGGTGAGGGCGGCGACGAAGCTGGCTAAATCTTTCAGTGATCGGAGGCCCGTGACGGCCTCCTTGAGGAAGAAGAGGGTCAAAGGTTGCCGGAATCCTTTGGGTTGCTTCTATAAGATGTCCGGACGGAGGCTTCTGACGGCGAAGCAGGAAGTTGAGTTATCAGAAGGCATTCAGGTAATGAAAACTAAAACACTGTGAAGGACAACCTTGATTCTGTCATGTTATACGACCGACCATACCGAATACTGCTGCCCTCTTGCTGGTATCTGATTAAATTTAGTACGCATGGTTGCCATGAACTGACGCAGGATCTCCTGAAGTTGGAGGCTGTCCAAAAGGAGGTTGCACACTACAACGGTGGTGAACCAACCTTCGGTCAGTGGGCAGCAGCAGCTGACACTGATGAGCACACTTTGCGGAAACGTCTCAGCTATGGAATTTACTGCAAGAACATGATGGTCAAATCAAATGTGCGGCTTGTAATCTCGATTGCCAAAGAGTTTGAAGGCCCTGGGACAGATTTTTCTGATCTTATTCAGGTATTTTCTTGTACTAGTATTTGACAAAACCTCTGCATGCCTAATGCTCGTGAAAAAAACACTCCTCATGCTTACATTTTGTTGGAATGAAATGTTTCTTTTTCTATTAATGATTTGCATTTCATTCTCTTCAATACAGGAAGGAATGCAGGGCCTTATAAGGGGTGCTGAAAAATTTGATTCTTCAAAGGGTTTTAGATTTTCTACATATTCTCACTGGTGGATCAAGCAAGCAATACGCAAGTCGGTCTTAGAACAAACCCAAATAATTCGCTTGCCAGTACGTCCTCTTTCTCCTCATACTTTCACCATTTGCAGTATATTCTTGATGTTGATGAAAGCACATTTAGCAATCAATAGCTATGATGGCACATACCAATATAACATCATGTGATAGTTAAGTGGATTTCCATCAATTTAATGATTCAGAATTTCATACTATATGAACTATGATCTAAGCTAAGGTGAGTCAAGGTTATGACACAGAGCCTAGTTGATCAAATAGCATGACATCTGGTGACCAATGTAAACTTCATATCCTTCGTGCTCATTAATACTGTATACTATTAGGTAAAAATCATGGGACTAGTAATGGGGGATCAAATGAACAAAACAAAGAACTATGACAACTAATAATTATAACAGACTGATGTTTCCTTGGGATCTTTATTTGTAAACGAAGATGATTTTGAGGGTGTTGGCATATGATGACAAATTTCGATGGTTGTGCTCTTATACCTAAAACATTTGGTCACAATGTTCATTTTTAGGCGCACATGGCCGAAGCAAGTTCCCGAGTGAAGGAATGTCGGCGACGACTCCGCCGAGAGCTGAATAGGCTACCCACAAATGAAGAAATCGCATCAGACACCGGCATGACAACCAGGCGGGTCGAAGCAGCAATGAGCCTCCCGAGGTACAGCGTATCCCTCACAGGCAAAGTGGGGTCCACGGACGTGACATACCAGGTCTGCTCTGCTCGCTCTGCAAACCATTTTCTGTTTTCTCAATACCATGCACCTCATGACCTGAATACGGCCACTGATCCTAAATCCATGTACAGGAGATCATGGCGGACACGAGCACGGAGACAGCGGAGGAGACGCTGCATAGATGGCTCATGAAGAAAGACGTGGACAAAGCGCTGGACAGCCTGAGCCCTCGCGAGAGGGAGGTGATCAGGTACAGGTTCGGGATGGACGACGGCAAGGCGAGGACCCTGCACGACATCGGGCAGCTGATAGGGGTGAGCAGGGAGAGGATCCGGCAGATCGAGATGGCCGCGTTCCGGAAGCTGAGGAGCAAGAAGAAGGTGACGTCGCTGCAGCACTACCTGGAGCCCGCGGAGAGCTGGTAGCCTGCCTAGCCGTTCCGTGTTACGGACACACGGGCTTTTTTGCTTGCCGGAGCTGCTGAGTTACTTATACTGCGTCGCCGTCTTCTCCTTGAGGGATTGTTAACCTGTTCACTTACCCCGTTACCCGTGATCCCGTCGTAGTATGTACATTGTGTAAATGAACGAAACAACTTTTTGTACAAGCTAAATGCAAAGAACACAGTACTATTCCATCTCACAAAATGCTATAGTACTCCCTTCGTCTCAAAATAAGTGTCTTTGGTTTATCCAAATATAGATGTATCTAATTGTGTTTCATTTCTATATACACTCACATTTAGGCAAATCTAAGACATTTATTTCGGCACGGAGGGAGTAGTTGGTGGAACCACTTCATCCGGGTTTAAGTTGTAGACTTGACACGGTGCTGGCATACCTGAATTTATTTCAGGATTTAATGATTGGTATTCAATGATACGTGACATGTCCGTCAACAGTGAAACTCCCACGATGATTTCATTAACCTTAAGATCACTCTAATGGCAATTTCCTTAACCTTAGAATCTGTTGGCTTGATCTGTGAGAGGTGCTTATATGAATAGGTGCGCTCTACCGCTCTACCGTGTCTCTCAGATAAAAGTCCAACCCACGAACTGCTTGTGTATCTATGGTTGCCTCACATACAAGTTGGTTAGTCAAATGGTTTGTAGTGGAACTTAATACTCTCACTCAATAATTTATATCTTCTTGCGCAAGTTATTGTGGAAAAACATATAAGATCATTCAATTAAAAAAATATTGCAAAGTTTGATTCGAACATGTTTTTTTGCTAAAGGTTTAGGGTTAGGATTAGCCTTGATGTTTCGGAGGCCCCAGGGCGCACCCCGTGAATGGGCCTAGTGGTTTCATTAAGCGTAGAAGAATTGATTCCATACATAATCAAAATCACTGTAAAGTCATAAACATTCATAAATTTTCATTAACAAATGATGTTTGATAAAAACATCTTGGATAATGAATGGCAGTCTGGTCACTCTAAGAGCTACGGCTTGCCCATCATAATTTCTTACTTTTCATATGAATAAGCAATAACAGAAGTCACCAACAAAAGCTTCCAAACAGTGAGCATAATTAGAAGTTACAGAGCACATAAGAAAGAGAAATGCAATGCTGACTAAGATCAAAGCATTGAATTAGTTTGCGCATTAATAAAACCAAAACCCATAACAAGAAGCACTGTGCATCGATTTTGTTTAAAATCTAAATCAAACAAATACATTGTATGAATAGCCCCTACTGATATTCAGTTATCTGGTTCACACACTGCCTAATTTTTCATATCTCACAACCAGACAAATATTTTTTAGGTAACATTTTAAAAGCAAAGCAGAGAGAGGACACCTGAACATTGGAGTAAATTTCCAAAAACTTACCTCTCACTGCAGCCTGCAACTCTCGCTGCTGTTGGGCTTCCATGTGTACATGTTGATAGGGCGTCTCTGGTTGCCTCCTCGCGAGTACTCTTTTTGTCCCTAAATATAAGGCATCATGGAAACTGAATTGGAACCATCAAAACGCCTTATAATTTAGGGACAGAGGGAGTACTTATTAGATAGAAAATACATTGGAAAAAACCAAGAAGTCTTAGCAACCAAAATCTGCATTAGTACACACACGACCCAGGAGATGTGGCGCCGGGCTAGTGCCGCCTTGTGTTTTCCTTTCTTTTTTGTTTTCTTGGGAGCTTGTGTAATTAAACACTCTTTTTCTATCTAATCGAATGGTAAACGACTGCCTTTACCTAAAAAAAATCTGCATTAGTTGACATCCAATTAGACTTAGGTCATCCAATGGGGCCATGGGGAGGAGATCATGAGAGAGGCTGAGACAACGTATGGGGAGATGCGGGCACCGAAGCAAATGGGTCTGGGTTAGATTTGTGCATGTGTAGCGCTGGATAGCGGCACGACTCAAATTTTTAGCTTGAACTCTTACAAGCTTATTAATGCTAATTAGAAAAAAAACTCGGCTTGACTTGTTGTAAGCCTGCGTTACAAAAACTAGATGATACCCTGCGCGTTGCTGCAGGATAAATGCAGAAGATATAAAAAGCATTTTGAATAAACTATTTAGTTAAATAGTATGGTCAATAGTCACTGGATAAAGACAGCGGGTAATGTGTCAAATACAATTTAACTTGTAATAGACTGCTTTGCAAAATAAGTGTGCTGGATATACTATCAAACAATAGAAATAATCTATGAGATGATCGCACAAATGATGCATAAAGCAAGAGTAAGTTACATCATTACTATAGTAAACTAATACATACAAATCGCAAGTCTGATTTGTTCTTATACGGTACCAATCTCCCTGCAACTGTATGTTAAACACTCTTCTGGAAAGGCAAGAACTACCCAATGTAGTTTACCTTCCAACAATACACATGACACCTCATAACACAGTAAAATATTTAAATTAATATGCGAGACAAAAGAGAGTTGACGAATAAAATGTTAACAATTCATGCATATAGCAGAAGTTTCTACCGGAAGCAAGCAGAACCACACTGATTCAGATTACTAATATGAAGATATAACAGACACATATGGCAGTTGGAAAAACATCTTTTACTAAAATCGACATTGGTGCGGCAGTTTGTTACTTGCATGGTTTCTCTCAAATGAAGTCCAGGGCACTACCCTTATATTCTAAATAAGAAATCTGACAACTTTCATGCAAGATAGTCAATTAGAACTTGGTGAGGAGTGAGTACGTAGCAGAAAAAATATAACAAAACTGAGGATTATTAGTGTAAGGGGACAACAAAGAAGTGTCAGGACACACTGCTAAAGAAAATTTGATTTGTCGTGATAGTAACTGAACTTCCATCACAACCAAGTGTACGTTGCACCGCACAAATACATCATATGCACGCCTTATTTATAAGCAAATCAAGTTGAACTTTGGTATTAATGTACATCAAGAAAACACAGCGTAATGGTAAACTGAATTGCTCAGCTTGGCTGCAAACCAGCAGAGAAGACTCCGTGACAGAGTTGTGGCATGCTAGCTCCAATGCGTAGAAATGCAGAATACCGACATAGGGATGAATACATCCCGCACTGCAAAGTACCACTTAGCATTGGATAACATATGAGTGAATATCAACAGAAAGATCCCTGACAGTGTGGTGCAGTGCATGCTGTCTTAACATGGTTGTGATATTCAGCTACCATAATTCTCCCAATAATGAAAATACAGTCGATGATGGCAGGACCCTGGATATAGGATATAATGACCTCCAATGGATCCCTTGGTGACTAAAACAACATGAAATTTCCAATCATAGCCTGACATCAACTTTGTGTTCTGCAAAATAATCGCCAGAATAACAGCACACAGGAGAGAGTGAGACAACTGCTTAAATTAAATTAGCCATAAAGAATATCAAACCATGGTTAGTTCAGTAATTCAGACAGGAAAAATATGACGGTGAGGTGTTCAATACCCGCTACCTGGTTCTCCCTAGTCCCAACTTGCAACCACATGAAAATCATTTAGTAATACTCTTTTACCAACAATTAGGCGTTTCATCGGACACCCGTAATGTAGAGGTTATGTACGATTTCTAACGACCCAAAGCAGTCAGATAGATGCCACCAAATAAATCAAATACACTTGATCGCATAGACAATAATCATCTTTCTAACTGCAATAACACACTCATAAAGAACCTTTGAGGAAGGACAAAATGTTCATGCTGAGTTGATGCCGAAGCAAGCAGTCGTGGAGGGTGTGTCATGCTGGCACGAACGACGGGTATTTGTTAGAATGCTCTCCTCGCCATCATGGTTTATCACCAGCCATAGAAGGCGTATGACAGGGGGCTGTTTTACGGTAGGGATAAATAAATAGGAACCGTCGAACCAATAGGATCTGATGGTCCAAATTCGTTAATACTTGTTCGTCAAAGGAGTAGTATTTTTTCCACCAAATGGATAAATTTGGTAGGTGAAAAGAAAAATCTTACACAATTGGCAGACTTGATTTCCTGCAATATCAGCAACGCATGAAGCCATCTAAGAATATTCTCCGTATTTCTATGCTAGTTTCCGTACCTTAATCTTCAGCCGTACAAACAATTTGTGCATGGCTAACATATCTGATTAGAAATTCACGAATAAGAGAAAAAATTATGAATTTTAATTTTATATCTCTTGCGAAATCAAAAGTGTATCAACGGATCAATTCATACATACTCCCTCCATTTTTCAATATAATTGTATAAGATTTATTAGAGCACCTCCACTTGGGGGCGTCCAAAGCCCTTTGGGGTGTGTCAGGCACATTTTCGCTCTCACTCGAGACGCGCCCAAAATCGTTTCTTGTCCGGCGCGGCTCAACTTTTGTCCGGCACGCCCAACACACGCCCCTCCGCTTGGGGAGTCGATGGGCAGCGTCCGACGCACGACGTCACGTCGGCTTCTGACGCGCGGGCTACGCCTGTCATTGAGACGTGAAGAGACGTCACCGTTTCCCGCCACCTCTTTCCGCCTTCGTTTACCGTGTTCGTTTCCCATGTCGGTCAACTGAATTAATGGCAGGGGCGGCGTCTCGGTTTCCTTGCCAGCCAGTCTCGCTGCACTACTCAGCGTCCGCCGCCAGTGAGCCGTCGCGTCGCCTCCCGCCTCAATGTGGCGCATGTTTCCCACTTACAATTCCCGTCTCCGTTCTTCCCACGTCTGTTTCCCACGTTGACTGTCCGACCTGACTATATAGCACCCCGTCGAGAAGCAAGCACAACACACCACATACACTCCACCCAATTGCATGACAAGAGGGCGCGGTTGTGGATGAAGGCGTCTAGGTAACGAGGGTGCGACGACTATGCTTGGGGGCGCAGCGGAAATGCATCACCGTTGGCGTCCCCCAACCATCGTCAAGGGGTGGAAGAGATTCACCGAAGCATACAACCTTGAGCAGGGGTTCTTCCTCTACGACGAGTTCAACGGCGACAATGGGTTCTTTATTCAAGGTCTTCGACGGTACTTTATGCCGAAGAGCGGCCGCCGTGTACAACGACGATGAGAGCGGGTCCGCATCAACTACAAATAGTAGGAGCATCGATGAGAACGACAACCATTAGATTAGGTTTGGTTTATATTTTCTTAAATTTCATCCAGCGACGATTAAATTTAGGTTGTTTACATTTTGCAACAAAAAATTGAGCGCCGCGACGATGCTCTTAGCCTCTTTTCACATTTACATCTCATTACTGATTTTTTATATCTTAGCACGGGACAAAAAAAATCACAAGCTCACTTTTACATAGTTTCTTTTTGTCACGATTTTGAACTCAACATTCGAATGAAGTGATTGGGCCATTTACGTGCAATTAATTGGAATATCTTGCCGTGAAGGCTACTGTTGCACTTGGGCATCAACAAATCAAATCAAATCTCTACCCTGATTCTGAAAATAAAAGCAAACCCCAATTACCAAAAATGCTAGGAGTACTTACCCAGGAAACCAATACAAATCAACGGTAGAGATGATTTCAATACTACCAGCTTAGAGGAACCGTCGAACCAATAGGATCTGATGGTCCAAATTCGTTAATACTTGTTCGTCAAAGGAGTAGTATTTTTTCCACCAAATGGATAAATTTGGTAGGTGAAAAGAAAAATCTTACACAATTGGCAGACTTGATTTCCTGCAATATCAGCAACGCATGAAGCCATCTAAGAATATTCTCCGTATTTCTATGCTAGTTTCCGTACCTTAATCTTCAGCCGTACAAACAATTTGTGCATGGCTAACATATCTGATTAGAAATTCACGAATAAGAGAAAAAATTATGAATTTTAATTTTATATCTCTTGCGAAATCAAAAGTGTATCAACGGATCAATTCATACATACTCCCTCCATTTTTCAATATAATTGTATAAGATTTATTAGAGCACCTCCACTTGGGGGCGTCCAAAGCCCTTTGGGGTGTGTCAGGCACATTTTCGCTCTCACTCGAGACGCGCCCAAAATCGTTTCTTGTCCGGCGCGGCTCAACTTTTGTCCGGCACGCCCAACACACGCCCCTCCGCTTGGGGAGTCGATGGGCAGCGTCCGACGCACGACGTCACGTCGGCTTCTGACGCGCGGGCTACGCCTGTCATTGAGACGTGAAGAGACGTCACCGTTTCCCGCCACCTCTTTCCGCCTTCGTTTACCGTGTTCGTTTCCCATGTCGGTCAACTGAATTAATGGCAGGGGCGGCGTCTCGGTTTCCTTGCCAGCCAGTCTCGCTGCACTACTCAGCGTCCGCCGCCAGTGAGCCGTCGCGTCGCCTCCCGCCTCAATGTGGCGCATGTTTCCCACTTACAATTCCCGTCTCCGTTCTTCCCACGTCTGTTTCCCACGTTGACTGTCCGACCTGACTATATAGCACCCCGTCGAGAAGCAAGCACAACACACCACATACACTCCACCCAATTGCATGACAAGAGGGCGCGGTTGTGGATGAAGGCGTCTAGGTAACGAGGGTGCGACGACTATGCTTGGGGGCGCAGCGGAAATGCATCACCGTTGGCGTCCCCCAACCATCGTCAAGGGGTGGAAGAGATTCACCGAAGCATACAACCTTGAGCAGGGGTTCTTCCTCTACGACGAGTTCAACGGCGACAATGGGTTCTTTATTCAAGGTCTTCGACGGTACTTTATGCCGAAGAGCGGCCGCCGTGTACAACGACGATGAGAGCGGGTCCGCATCAACTACAAATAGTAGGAGCATCGATGAGAACGACAACCATTAGATTAGGTTTGGTTTATATTTTCTTAAATTTCATCCAGCGACGATTAAATTTAGGTTGTTTACATTTTGCAACAAAAAATTGAGCGCCGCGACGATGCTCTTAGCCTCTTTTCACATTTACATCTCATTACTGATTTTTTATATCTTAGCACGGGACAAAAAAAATCACAAGCTCACTTTTACATAGTTTCTTTTTGTCACGATTTTGAACTCAACATTCGAATGAAGTGATTGGGCCATTTACGTGCAATTAATTGGAATATCTTGCCGTGAAGGCTACTGTTGCACTTGGGCATCAACAAATCAAATCAAATCTCTACCCTGATTCTGAAAATAAAAGCAAACCCCAATTACCAAAAATGCTAGGAGTACTTACCCAGGAAACCAATACAAATCAACGGTAGAGATGATTTCAATACTACCAGCTTAGAGGACTAGTAAATTGTACCGTAAAACAGCCCATGACAGGAGAGAAGAAAGTTCGATCTGGAGGTGCAGAAGGGCTATACAGACGTATAATAGCAGGTGTAAAAGGGCATGGAGCTGCAAATCGAGCATGGAGAACCGGGGAACGGGAACGGGAACGGGAACAAAGCAGTTCTAGAGTACGGGCGTGGGCACCAGTTGTGTGGAGGACGGGAATGGAACAACTGCCCTATTTAAACCGTAGAGCAACTCTTCATCCGACACGGGTTACTGCAGAAGTTGAGGTAGATGAAAATGCATCAGTTTTCTTTGCAAAACTGTAACGGGCAGGAGGAGAATTGGATCCGATGTGCAGAAGGTGAAGAGGGAGACAGGAATGAATTAGTGGGAACTAATTAGAGACTAGTTAAGAAGAAAGAACGACCTTTGTGGGGAAGATGAATGCACTGATGGAACTCCGGTTCTAGACTTTCCTAATGAGTTGGCGGTTTTTATCTCTCGGATGGTGAGTTGGCAACCTTGGTGAGGTGGAAGGTTCCATGACACATGGCGGGCTAGGATTTCTTAGAGATGCTTGATGAGGTGGACACCTTGCATGTTGAGAGAAATACTTCTAGTGGGGTTCTTAGAGATGCTTGATGAGATGGACACCTTGCATGTTGAGAGAAATACTTCTAGTGGGGTGTTCCTATTTAGATATAGAAGATTTGTCCCTTTGCTTGTTCCTATACTTCAAACTCGATGGCTTGAACGTTCCCTTGTCCATGAAAGCCTAGCGATAGAAGAGGGAGATGGAGCCGTCAGGGCTGAAACAACATCTAGCAGAAGCTAGCCCGAGGTAGAGGAGTCAGGGTGAGGAGGTTAGCTCTACGAGGAAGGTAGACAATGATGGTGGTATATGTGTTTTCTATCGCTATCATCAACAACGTCATTCGTGACGAGTTCGGGGGTTAGGGTGCCATGGGAGGGAGGACATGTGTATGCAGACTTCATGTATGGCCCATGGGCTCGCCAGGGAGGTTGGGTGTATGTGTTGTGTCCTATGCGATATGGCTTGCAATATAATTTTACAAGGTCGTCGTGTCTCGCAGGCAACTTGTTAGTCTGTTTGTTGAACTCGTTAAGTAAAAAGTGCAGCTCAACTCAACTCGCATGAGGTCAATCTAAATGAGAAGAGCTCTTAACAATCTGAGTAGCTCGCAAGTTTTGAGTTTTAATTACACCACTATACATGTGTGCCCCGTTGTTACTGGACTTTTAAAGTTATGTTGGATAAACGAGCCTTTTATAATCTCTTTCTTTTATTAGACATATGACATATCATTGGGTTAGGCCCTAGGTCATCACCCCTCTTGCAATGGCCCAGAGCTAACCCAAATTTCGTATAAACTTTTTCATGGTAGTATATGTCGATGGGCCAACCTTAGTAGCCCGTTAAGACTTTTGGTTCTACAAGTTGATGCATGAAACTTAACACGGTAGTAGAGCATGTGTCTTACGTTTTAGTCTCGATATTCACATTTTCTTTATAGTTTATACTTTTGTTGTGATGCATCATAGTGGATATCTTGGTTTGAAGTCTTAGTTTCGCAATTAAAAAAATGTCTTCTCTCTGTGTGACGTACACGCCGTATCGAGTCACATGCGAGATGGTGTATTGAGTTATATGTGGATTAAAAACTTGTCCGATGGTTAGCAGGGTGGTTTTATCCAAGTCTACCAGAGTTCAAACCTTAGGTTTGACACTGATATTTTCTTAGTGGGAGGCGACCCGTCGACAGCGAGAAAACCGTGTTAACTTCACCAATCCCAAAAGCCGACCCACTGGCTCAGTCTATTGGAGGCAGCAACAGACCTAACCGTCGCTAAGCCTTGGCACTTACCCGGTCGGCCGCCGCAGCCTAATTTGTTGGCAGCCTTGATTAAAAGTAGTGTCATTAGTTTGCTCGAGTTTTGAATTATTTTTGGGTTCGCCACTTATTTAAGTGCTCATAAAGATAGAGTGTACGTGCGCCTGTTCATACAGGTTTATCCCGTGTTTCGTAAAAAGTTTTATGTGGATTCATATGTTCAAGAAAGAGCCCAACATATTTTGACGAGAAAAAACTCATTTTCTTTGTAATCTCCTGTACAACAAGATTTTATTTAGGTCTCGCAAGTGGTGGAAGAACACAATAAGATTAGTACCGGTATGACCGATTGTTTTTATAAGCATAATGATTAATGGAACCGTGCTATTAAGGGCACATGCCCCGGATTATCTTTTTTTGGACACGGAAATAATATGGCAACTGAGTCTTGCATGCAGTAGCCACGTAAATTATTTTGGATATTAGAGTTTAAAAATGTTTTATTTCTCAAACCGTAAATCAAAATTCAAATCCGCTTTCATGGTTGACTTTGTCGCGACGAGATCTTCAAAACTAAATCCCATCTTGATATGTTTTAACGACATTTTTTTCTGACCCAAGTTAACAGATTATAGCCACTTAGTCACCAGGTATTATCAAGTTGGTTGTCAGGTTATTATTTGAATTTCTTTACTCACCAACGTAATCCTTTCATGACAGTATTTCATATTTTACATGTTTTGAATGAATCAAATACTCACTATTTAAACATGTAAATCATGTATATGAAAAAACATATTGTTTTGAAGTTCTTGTCGATGCGAACCCAACGGTGAAAACGGATCGTCAATCAGATTAACGGTTGAAGACATAATTTATTCTGAATTTTCGATTATGGAAAAGATTCCTTTTATACATATATATAACATTAATCGTTGGGCACGACCGTTAGAGATAGATTAACCGATATAATTAAAACAGAAAATAGCAAATAAGTAAACCAGAACGGGCCGTGGCAGCAACGAGCGTTGTTTGGTGGGAGCACGCCGCCACGGAAGAAAAGGGCACAGAGCTAAACCCTCAACGAGAACGCGAAGCGGGGGCACAGAAGAAGATAGGGAAGAAACCCTTGCCCCGGACCAGGAGAGGAAAACCTCGCCCCCTTCTTCCTCCCCTCTCTAATCCGCGGCAGCCGAATGGCGCTCACCTCCCAGAGCCTCTTCTTCGCCCCGTCGCCCGCCGGCCCTTCCCGGCGGGGCCGGGGGCGCGCCGTCACCATGTCCGCCGCCGCCTCACACAACCCGCAACCCCGGAACAACCCCTTCGCCGTCTCATCCTCCACCCCCAAATCCGAATCCAAGACCTCCAAATCCACCCTCGCCCTTGGCTCCGCCATCGCCGCCGCCGCCTCTGGCGCTTTCCTCATCGCCTCGTCCGGTGGCTTTGGGGGTGGCCCCGGGGGTCCGCCCGGCGGGGGAGGCGGATGGGGCGGCGGAGGTGGTGGGGCCGGCGGCGGCGGCGGCGGTGGCTTCTGGTCGCGGATCTTCTCCGCTGGCGCCGCGAATGCCGACGAGAAGTCGTCGGGCGATTGGGACCCGCATGGGCTCCCGGCCAACATCACGGTGCCGCTCTCCAAGCTGAGCGGGCTCAAAAGGTACAAGCTTTCGGAGCTCAAGTTCTTCGACCGTGCCGCCCCTGCCGGCGCTGGTGCCACAGAAGCCGGGCCGGAGGACTCCTTCTTTGAGATGGTTACTCTGCAGCCAGGCGGTGTGTACACCAAGTCGCAGCTGCTGAAAGAGCTCGAGACGCTAGTCTCCTGCGGCATGTTCGAGCGGGTCGACCTAGAGGGGAAGGCCAAGCCTGACGGCACCCTGGGCCTCACCGTCTCCTTTACCGAGAGCGTGTGGAGTGCAGCCAAGCAGTTCAAGTGCATCAATGTTGGGCTTATGGCGCAGTCAGGCCAGGGCGACTTCGATCAGGACATGACAGAGAGGGAGAAGATGGACTACCTCCGGAAGCAGGAGCGTGATTACCAGCAGCGTGTCCGTGGCGCCATGCCGTGCATATTGCCGGAAACCGTCAGAGGGGAGGTTCTTGCAATGATGAAAAAACAAGAGAAGGTCAGTGCCAGGATGCTGCAGAAGATCAGGGACCATGTGCAGAAATGGTACCACAATGAGGGCTTTGTGTGCGCCCAGGTGGTCAACTTCGGAAACCTCAACACCAGTGAGGTTGTCTGTGAGGTGGTTGAGGGGGACATAACCAAAGTGGAGTACCAGTTCCAGGATAAGCTAGGAAATTTTGTGGAAGGGAACACACAAATTCCTATCATTGACCGGGAGCTGCCCCAGCAGGTATACTGCATGCCACTAGCTACTCAAATCAGTACATGGGATTGATTTTATTAGCACCACTATGATGTTCTATAGGAGCCAATTAAATGTTAAAAGCTAGCCTTTTGTGACTACTATTTTGACTAATGAACTTAAATAAATTAGCCTATAGTAATGCTTCTAACATTTTATTGTGACTAATTAATTGTATTATGATTGGTTATAGGAAGGTTTCTGTTTAGTTGTTGCCCAATATCCTGTGAAGTTGAAATGCAAATAGGTTCTGCTTGACTGTTAAAAACCATCTTATAGCGCCTTCTTTATGATTTTATTAGCGTGCTGGTTAGCTTGGAGAGTAGCAGCCCGTATCATACCCTTTCATGACATATATTTTGATGATTGTTCAGCACGAAATAATCTCAACCTATACCTTTTGCCACACTGGCTAGTAGGTGACCTGCTTGTGTCAGTTTGTAAGAAACGTAAAGGTTTTCTTGTTCTGATTGTGACATTAAGCTTGATCATAATTTTCCAATGCTCATTGCGCTGATATGAATATTATGCGATCTACTTTGTTATCGTTTCCAAGACTTCAGCATTTGACTTAGACTTCTGATGCTCTGTTACAGCTTCGACCTGGTCATATCTTCAACATTGGAGCTGGAAAACAAGCTCTGAAGAATATAAATTCGCTTGCTTTATTCTCCAATATAGAAGTGAATCCACGCCCTGATGAGACAAAAGAAGGTGGTATTGTAGTGGAAATTAAGCTTAAGGAACTAGAACCGAAGTCAGCTGAAGTAAGCACAGAGTGGAGTATTGTGCCAGGGCGTCAAGGAAGACCCACTCTGGTAACATACCTACCAAATTTGCAATATACTCTTTTTTAGTGAAATCTGTAATTTAAAACTGCTAGATATGTGAGTAAACTACAGAATATTTTGATCCTGTTTTGCAACGTCATATCTGATGGCATATTTGTTTTAGGCATCCATTCAACCTGGAGGAACTGTGTCATTTGAGCACCGCAACATCTATGGTCTTAACAGATCTATTGTTGGTTCTGTTACATCCAGCAACTTGCTCAACCCTCAGGTTAGTTGGCAATGTTTTATTCGTAGCGTTAATCATTTTGTTCAAGAGGTCACAGGTTAAGTTAAGCATGCCATTGTTGGTCTAATTATTATCTGTTCCTTTCATTACACTACCATATTTTAAGTGTACATTTGTACATGTCTAAACTTCCATTTGCAATAATTTAGCTTTAATTGCCCACTACATTATAAAAGAACTTAACAACGGTCCATACCGTAGCTGTTAGCCTGTTAGATAAAGTGCACCCGCGTGATATGTAGACATTTGACACATGCATATGGTTTCTATGTTGCCAGCATCATGAACAAATTTTAGTCCATTTCATTTTGGGTTGCGAACATTATAACCTAACGTTTGTCTATCATTCCTTCCTGAAACGTTTTATTAGCTCAGTTTTTGTAGGGCACGCCTGATTTTCCATTCTCTATATGCAATGTGCTTATCCATCTTTTTGTGGGTCTTTAGGACGATCTTTCGTTCAAGCTTGAATATGTCCATCCTTATTTGGACGGTGTGGATGACCGTAATAAAAACCGCACCTTCAAAACTAGCTGCTTCAACACCAGGAAGTTGAGCCCCGTCTTTGTTGCTGGCCCCAATATGGATGAAGCACCGCCTGTCTGGGTTGATCGAGTTGGATTTAAAGCCAACATAACAGAGGTTTGCACATGTTGATATTACCTTGTACATCTTCTATTTTCATGAACTATTCAAGAAATGTCTGTAACATGAGGAAAATACACTTCTCGATTTCAGAGCTTCACACGACAGAGCAAATTCACATATGGCCTCGTGGTGGAAGAGGTTACAACACGTGATGAGACTAATAGCATCTGTACACATGGTTCTCGGGCAATGCCTAGTGGTGGCTTGAGCATGGATGGACCACCCACGACCCTCAGTGGTACTGGTGTGGATCGAATGGCATTTCTACAAGCAAACATAACTCGGGACAATACAGAGTTTGTAAATGGTGCAGTTATTGGCGACAGATGTATCTTCCAGGTATGCTGATCTGTACCCTTATGTTTCTGAAAACACAATGTAATCCCTTAGTTACGGCTGAGCAGCTCTAGATAAGGTTCAGATCCTACAATTAATTGCCCGAATTCCAGTGATCTTTGCTTCAAGTTTTCTCTTTGAGATGACTTCCACGCGGTTCGTAAAACGTAAGGCCGAGAACATTCGAGTGAATATTTTTGCTATATTATATGTTTAATATCACAGTAGGGAAATTACTTGCAAAATGTTCTAATAGCTTCACAAACCTATAATCTTGTATCAGTTATTGTTTAACACCATCATGTGCTTGTAGAAAGTTCTCCATGGCAATATATTCTTTTGAACATTTCCTCATTGACTGCAGTTGGATCAAGGTCTTGGCATCGGAAGTAAAAACCCGCTCTTCAACCGTCATCAGCTTACTCTGACAAAGTTCATTAATCTAAACAATCAAGAGAAAGGTGTTGGCAAGCCGCTGCCAGCTGTGTTGGTTCTTCATGGTCATTATGCAGGTTGTGTAGGGGATCTGCCAAGCTATGATGCATTTACACTCGGTGGACCTTACTCAGTTAGGGGCTATGGCATGGGTGAACTGGGTGCTTCTAGAAATGTTCTTGAGGTGAGTATCACTATAGAACTTGATTTTTTTTTTCTGATGCATCATATTCATCACTAATTATGTCATGTTTCTTTCCTTCTGGTTTATTCATTAAATTGAACAATGACATAATTTTATGTAACACGTGGTGGTTGTTGCTTTGTTGGTAACAGTTTTTTTGTGGCTTTTAATCAACACAGGTTGCTAGTGAGGTACGCATACCTGTGAAGAACACATATGTTTATGGATTTGCTGAACATGGCACCGACCTTGGGAGTTCCAAGGATTTGAAAGGGAACCCTACTGAGTTCTTCCGACGTGTGGGCCACGGATCTTCTTATGGTATTGGTGTCAAGCTTGGCTTGGTAAGAGGAGAGTACATTGTTGATCACAACACTGGGGTTGGAACCGTCTTCTTCAGATTTGGCGAGAGATTCTGAGCGCATTTCATTTAGCCACTGAGAAAGGGAAATGTTGTCGGGATGGATGATTAATGCACTATTGAGGCACTGAGTCTCGAAGCGGCAAATCCATGTGGTGAGCTTGTTGGATTTAACTGGAGAATGGACTTACGGTGTTCCGGAATAATGAAGTTTTGTTGTAGTATTTCTGGGTAAGAGAGATGCTAGTGTCAGGATGAGTTCTTTATTTGTAGGAGATGAGGTTTATTTTTCGAAGCTTCAAGCTGGTGGTTAAGTAGATGGAAGTTGAGTTCGTAGTGTTACCAAGGAATGTTTGACAAGGCTTTTGCCACAGTCAATTTGTTTCCCCATCAACACTTTGTTCGGTTGGTTAGCTATAAATTGTCAATGCAGTTTTTGCTCCATTCACGTACTATTATACAATTTAGCCAAATTATGGCAACTCGTTGATCTGTAGTACTAGTAGTTAAAATATGGGATCAACCAACTAAGTTCTTAGCTTGTGTATTAACGCTGGTCAAATCGTTCAGAATATATTTCGTAACCGCTTCAAATTATGTTACTCCAGTGGAGTATATTCCAGTGGAGTACATCCGACAGAACTTGCAAACATACAGATCTTGAGCAATTTTTTAAAATAAAATCTGAGATAAGCCATAGGCAAGCTCTACTGCAAGCATACAGAACTTGCAAGCATCATTTTTTTAAATGAAATGGAGGCAAAGAGTACATCCGACAGAACTTGCAAGCATAAAGATCCTGGATGATCTTGAGCAATTTTTTTAAGGCAAGTTCTACTGCAAGCATACAGAACTTGCAAGCATCATTTTTATGAAGTGGTGGCAATTTTTTTTTGCCTCGTCCATTAATTAAAAAAGAGATGTCCGGTTAATTCATGAAAATCGTCACAATCCGTTTATCTGCACACACAAAATACCCACCACACACCACCGTGAAGAATCGTGCGAAACCGCAATAAGATCCATGCCAAACGCTCGCGCGGGACTCGACATTTGTTTTGGGGCAAACATGTGTGTGCCCTAAATATGCAGCATTTGGAGAATTTTTCTGGGGCAGCTCTAAATTTTTACATCACCATATAGTGATCAAGCATCTGCTGAACATGTTTTTTTTGGATCCAAATGCCAGCTGCCCTATTTTGCATCATGTGTGTTGGAGATGCTGCAAATGTTTTTGACGGATGAGAGGACAAATGTTCGCTCTTCCATGAATCACTTCTTGGCGATCTTCTGACAATCTGAGATAAGCCAAGCCATAGGCAAGCTCTACTGCGTCGAATCCGCAGCAGATGCGCGGGAGGGAGACCTGCTCATGGATGAAGCAGCTCACAAGCTCTTCCCGGAAAGGCCGCCACAGCCACGTCCTCCACCTCTTCTTCGCCCGCCTCTGCCTCCAACCCAGCTTCCGGGGCATGGTAGACCCCTCCTACCCTGCTGCCGTGCCCACTGCCCTCCGCGCCTGCGCGCACCTCGCCGCCGCTGATTCCGGCCGCACCATCCACGCGCTCGTGCTCAAACGCCCCGCCCTCGCCTGGGACGAAGTCGTCTCCACCGCCTTGCTCGACATGTACGCTAAGTGCGGCCTCATTGTCAGCGCCCGCAAGGTGTTCGACGAAATGCCGTTCAGGGACCTCGTCGTCT
Source organism: Poa annua (assembly GCA_026929855.1). Taxonomy (NCBI): domain Eukaryota; kingdom Viridiplantae; phylum Streptophyta; class Magnoliopsida; order Poales; family Poaceae; genus Poa; species Poa annua. The sequence goes on from CM049434.1 coordinate 117,155,450, forward strand.
GGAACGCGCTGCTCGCGGGCTACGCGCGCCACGGACTTCCAGAGCACGCGCTGGCGCTGGCTGTCAAGATGCGGGGCCTCGGCTTGACTCCCGATATGGTTACTTGGAATGCCGCTGTGTCGGGTTTTGCGATGGCCGGCGATGATACAATGGCCAGCGATTTGGTCGGCGCCATGCAAGAGGACGGGTTCCAGCCGGATGCAGTCACATGGACGTCTCTGATCTCTGGTTCAATGCTGAACTTCCGGTACGGTAGAGCGCGCGCGCTCTTCCGGGAAATGGTGGCTGGGGGCGCCCGCGTCCTGCCGAGCTCGGTCACTGTCAGTACCATCCTGCCAGCATTTGCCAGCGTCGGTGACATAAAGCATGGCAAGGAAGTCCACGGCTACTCCGTCGTGACCGGTGTCGAACAGGAACTCACGGTCAGCAGCTCTCTGGTCGACATGTACGCGAAGTCTGGACTTGTGGATGAAGCGTGTCGCTTGTTCGACAAGATGTCCGAAAGGAGCACGGTGACATGGAACTCCATGATCTTTGGGCTGGCAAATTCCGGCCATTGCCCGGAAGCCATCGGCCTCTTCGACCGGATGCTGCTGGAGGGAGCAAAGCCGGACCACCTGACGTTCACCGCCGTTTTGACAGGTTGCAGCTATGGTGGCATGGTCGAGACCGGGAAGACCTTTTACCGAGCCATGCAAGAGGAGTACGGCATCGTGCCGAGGCTGGAGCACTACGCTTGCATGGTGCATCTGCTGGGCGGAGCCGGGAGGCTCGATGAGGCGCATGATTTTATCAAGGCAATGCACGTTGAACCCGACTGCTTCGTTTGGGGGGCATTGCTTGGTGCCTGCCGGAGCCATGGGAACCTCGAACTCGCTGAGCTGGCGGCGTCCCGCGTGCAGACCGTAGAGCCGAGCAACGCGGCGAGTTACCTGCTGCTTTCGGGTGCTCTGGCAAGTGCTGGCAAGCAGAACGACGTCTTCAAGATTAAGAGGTTAGTGAAGAGACGCCGGCTAAAGAGGCTTGACGGATGCAGCTGGCTAGATTTGTCTTAGCTACGCTGATGATCAGAACCAGGAGATCATGCCGTTGGGAATTACAGCGGTAGCAAATGCACTCATCGAGCTCAGGTTAGTTCATTTGCCCTGTCATCTCCTTTCCATATGTACGTGTACATATTGGCCTTTGTGTGTTATCGGTAATAACCGTCAAGACACTGCATATAGTGCAATAGTTTACAGACAACACATTTACAGTTCTACATACAACACACTTACAGTTACATACTCAAATATATGTGACACTGAACAGCAACATATCACCCGGGGCTGAGAAATTATTGACTTACTGTACTTACTAGTAGTCCCTGAATTACAGAACACCCGATAGGCAAACTCCCAGTCCCCTCTTCACATAGTCGCCCGGTTCAGAATGTTCAAGTACTCTCTGCGTTACCTGGTGCTGGACCTAGAAGCAGCATCATTCCTCCCCCAGTTACATTTCCTGGATCGGATCTCTCATCAGGAGTATCCCTCCTTACTGAACCTTGGCGCAGCTGCTCAAAGAATCTACCAGCGACATCAGGAGGTTGTTCAAATGATTCCTCGCCAGGCAGAATGAGAAGCCCTTCCTGCTGAAGCATGGATGGATGATGGTAGCACGTAATCCACAACGCGTCAACAAGTTGTCTCTCCTCTCTTGCGGCATCAAGATCTTCAGGAGCCATCATCCTTATGCTCTGTATGCGTCCCCAAAGAAGCCGTTGTAGCCTGTCCTGGTCCGCTAGTAAACTCCTATTTCCCAGCGCTGTGTCCCTTGCAAGCTCAAGCAGGCCTCCTAATGCCGCTTCTCGAACACCGGGGTCATCACTTGATACCAAACGCATCATAAGACGAGGAAACCCTAGTCGTGCAAATACTGAGCAATCAGAGTGGTTTTCACTGAGCAGATAGTGAGTCAGGCTCAGTGCTTTCCTGTCACAGCAAACACATGTCAATCACAAGCATGCTGTCGAGGCATTTGGCAAATGTGCTCAGACCAGATTAGTTATATTACCTCTGAAACCTTGCACTCTCTGAGTTCAACGCGTCTCTCAGTCCTGCATATCCATTGGCTAGGCGAAATGCAGCAACTCCTGGTTTGTTGTTCCGAATTAAGGCTGAACATGAGGCGAGGACATTGTCAAACATGCAACTTAAGATAAATGTATCAGTGTTAGCATCTAAACAAGAAGATAAATACTTACAGGATAGTGCACCAAGAGCCTTTATGCGAGCAGTGAGATCAGGATCTGATGTAAAATTGGATACGAGGGGCTCAAAACCACTAGCTTCCATGACCAGCTGCTGGCTAGTCGGATTGTTCTGAACAACTGTTGTTACCACATCAGCTGCTTTGGCTCGGATGCGAGCATTAGAATTTCTGAGGTACCGAATAACTGGAACCAAGCCACCAACAGAATGCAGATCTGACACACCAAAGGAACAAAAAGGGAATTAATACATAGGGTTCTGCTATCATAACAAACAATTCACACAAACTGACTCGCAGATGCTCCTCGCTAATTCGTTAATTAAGCAATTCTGTGCACCTAACTACTCTACTTTATCCCCTAACAGATCAGCTCCCCTTGGAGATTGTAATATTGGCGTAGTGGAAGGGGAAGCTGAAAATTCACCTGTTTAGCAGTGTTTTATTGGCAAAACCACTACAGTTTCCTCCATCCATTTGTTTAGCCACCTCAAGAGGAACTACATATGCCTTTGAATCATCCAATGAGGTGAATGTTTACAGTTTTACACCAGTAAACTATGCCTTCCAAGTGCTACCTTTGTTTCCTACAGATGGAACTGTAGATTTAACTCAAGGCAAGAAATAGGAGTTCACATACATAGAAATGAAATAATCTGGAAAACCTTAGTGCTTCTATCGAATATCATCCCATGGCAGTGGAATCAGAGTTGCATAAATCCCACAGTTGGGCTTTGAATTGTTTAGAACACTAATATATTGTGCAAGCTCGTGGCTTGATTGAGATATCCGCATAACTGCGTGAAAGGGATATGTAACTGGCTCATGCCTACCAGCCTAACCCAGTGTGGTGGAGAATATGTAACCATACACCACAGTTGGACCATGGTAATAATAAATTGCAAGGAATTTAAAAAGAGACATACCGTTTGCTATGTCGATAGACTCGACATGTACCTGCAGCTCAGCGAGCAAATCTGCAATGATAACAAGTAATTTATTAGTACCAACTGAGAGTTGATCAAACAAAGTACTGGTGTGGCAGTGTTATCAGGTTAAGACAACTTAGACAAGCTTAATACATGAATGGCAAGCTTAAGAAAATTCATAACTATGGATGTGGAGGAAGACACAAAGGGTTTTATTCGTGGTGACCTCAAAAGCACGGGTAGAATACAGGTAACACAGTGCAAATGTTACCTATTGCAGAACATTCAGAATGCTGGAACGTTCCTAACTGCCGCATATGTTTGACCAAAGTGTTCAGAAATCAGAACGATCCCTATTCCCATCTTCCCTAGTGCGGGAAAATTGATACCACGATTCTACCCATATATATTCTTACTAGACTTTGATCGCTCAAATCCACACTTAAGACCACAATCGGCCACCATTTATCGCCCAAGCGTGGATGACTGAATCCGTACCTTCGATGTCGTCGGGTGTGATGCCCTGCGCCTCCAGGACGGAGGGCGGCGTGCTCATGAGCAGCGCGATCTCCCTCAGGCGGCTCACCACGTCCTCCGCCATGTGCCCCTCTACTGCCTCCGCCAGCCACCTCCGCTCCTCCTCGCTGCAGACAGCACACCGGACACTCGCTTCAGCCGCAGCCCAAATGAAATACAAGCGGAACAGACTTCATTTCCCTTTGCCCCACCCTTCTTCCTCATGCCCTGGCCTCACCTGATGGCGCGAGAAGGCCGCGCGCCGTCAATGTAGGAGAGGCTCCACTTGAGCAACCTCGCCCAGCTCATCCGATCGCCGGCCATCCCGACCTTTCACTCTCCCGACGATCCTCCCACGGCGCTGCCGGCGAGGCGAAACCACCACGCGCTGCGCTGTGTCGCGGTTGCTCCTCGAACGGTGACGACGGGTGCGGTGCGGTTCCTTCTCTTCTCTTTCTTCGGGTGCGTGTCACGGCCAAACTGGCAAATGCAGACAGGTCACAGCGGTGGCGCTCTGTCTGATCCATTCGCACTTCTCGACGGCGATCGATTTCTCTGGAATTCTCTGGGGGCGGTGCTCGTCGGCCCCGCGCACGGCAACACGGAAGGCCGCCGGCCCACGCTGGCCTGTTCGGGCCCATCATTGCGCGCCAGATTGGCCCATCCGTTTCCCGTTCGTTTCGACCGTTCATTTCACTCCATTCCCTTCCGCTGGCGCGAGGGACGGGATAATGGCGGCACCGCGCTCCCTCCTCCTCCCCCTCGCGCCACCTGCGGTACCAGGGCCCGCGGTCTTCTCCAAGTATGCTACTTCTCGCCGCGCCAGGAACGGCGGAGGAGGAGGATCCATGGGGCGCTTGCGCCTAGTAAGGATAAGGAGGCTGCGCCCGGTTGCCGCCGCCTACGAGGAAGTGGAGCAGACCGAGGAAATGATGAGGGTGGCTGCCGACGACGACACCGTCACCGCCACCGTAGTGTCCGCGCTGCTCACGGTCGCGTTCGTCGGGCTCTCCCTCCTCACCATCGGGGTGCGTCACGCGTTTGATAACGAGCAGTGTGAATTGCATTGCTGGATAGTGTTGTTCTTTTTCTATGGTCCTTGCTGATTAGAATTAATCATTCTTGTATGGTTCCTGCTTTTGCTGGCATTGCAGGTGATTTATTTGGCTGTACAGGACTTCTTGCAGAAGAGGGAGAGCGAGAAGTTTGAGAGGGAGGAGGCTGAGAGGCAGAAAGAGGAGGCGAGGAAGAAGAGGGCCAAGGCGAGGGGAAAGAAAAGAAATCGCCGGTGAATTGTTCTTCTGTAACCCTAATGTGAGCACCGATGGCTGGTTCTTCTGTTCTCTGTTTTCCTGCCTTAACATCTGTAGTATGGAGGACCCAAGAACATTTGGAAGCCTGGGTAAACCTTGCATGTGGACATATCTTGTGCTAGAACATTTTATATTTTGATACGGAGGGACTATATTAGATCCAACATTGAACATTAGATTGGATTTAGCTTGGGGGTCAATTTTTGTCTCATTTCCTACTAAGGACAAAGATATGAGATAAAAGTGGTCAACCACTGCATATGCTACTAGCAAAATTTTGTACTGCAATTTTTTCTATGAAGCAAATGACTGTTAATGGTGTCGCAGCAAATGTTTATTACATACATGTTTTGCAAGTTAGATGCATTTCCATACTGGATGAAAGAAATATATGTCACACTCACATTTGAAAGATTTTGTCTTTGAAAATATCTCACAGTAACATGCTTTTATAGTTAACACAGTGTTATTTTCCCATAGAACCAACAAATTATACATCATTGAAGTTTGTGGCTGAGTTTTTGTTCTGTTAACTTTAAGGATTAGTTTGCTTATCTTTCTGAATTAAGAAGGCTATAAACCTTGTAGTTATACATTAGCAAGCGAGCATTAGTGTTATATTATAATGCTCAAGTGCCCTTGAGGCCATCAGTATGGTAATAACATTAGTGTGCCTACCCTTCCACATTCTGGTGGCATACTCGTAGAGAACATATCCGGTGCTTTCTCCCGTTACGGTGCTTCTGTGTTACTTAATAAATACTTGCCTGCACTCACATAAGATTATTATTTTGTTGGCAAGGAGAGTGTGGCCAAACTCAACAAGGTTACAGTCCTCTTTGTACAACATCATTTTGACCACCGAAACTGCTTATGTTCTCAGAATCATTCATGGGTGGAAGGATGGAGGCAATACCAAATGAAAGATATTAACCACAGCTAAATTTGCATAAAACACATATGGGCCTCTATTTTTCTTTGTGACCTTTTGGTACACAACAAGAAGGTAGAAACATGAGAATCTCACCCTTCAAAAAGTGGTACAAAATTCTATTGAAAACATTGGTATAAAATCAATCTATCATGTCGTATAATTTCTTATTTAAATCTGTTCTGCCAATTGAGGAGCAAACTATGAATTCATCACCCAATCTGTTTGTGCTCTCAGAACCAGTCACGAATGGAAACATTGAGGCGATACCAATTGGCAGATGTTAACAGACAGGCTAAATTTGCATAACACATATTGGCCCCTATCTTTTCTTTGTGCCTTTTTGGTACATTACAGCAAGGTAGTAACTGGAGAACATAACAGGAAGGCAGTAACTGGAGAACATAATAGGTTCTGCCAGACTACCACCACTCAGAGACTGATACAACTCTTCATTGAAAATTCTGAGAACATCAACATAAAATCAATCTATCACGTTGTATAGTTTGTTATTTAAATATGCTATAGAAATTGAGGAACAAAACATACTAGTTCTGCTGTGACGTGTACCCCAAAAATAAAAAGATAACTATCGTTTTTTCCAGTAGACTTGGTGCAGAACGCTTGATTATATAAGTGGTCTATTTATTGTTTTTTCTCGATTGGCTAGTGGCAACGTGTGGTGGCACTGGATATGAACCCGGATCATGTGTGGTGGCAACGTTTTTTTTTTGACCTTTTAACAGATGGCTGTAAGCCCCGGTATTCTTGTTGACCTTTAACATGTGACCTTTAGCACTGGATATGAACCCGGATCATGTGTTTAGCCGCCTGTGTTGTATCTACGTATAAGATCCATTTTGTGCTTTAGTAATTCTTGGATCTTGATGATTTAAATGTCATTCTACTTATTGTAATTGGCGTTTTGCACTCACTCACAGTGCATAATTTGGCGTTAATGCAGATCAATCTTCGGTGTACGTATGATTTTTGCGCTGGTTTTGGTTCATTCTGAAGAGAGACGGCTCCTTTCTTGTGTTAGTTCTGTTCAAATGAGCTCCATATCTTCTTCAGGTTGTGGCTTGTAAGTTGCTGTACTAGAAAGTCACGGTAAATCATATCTCGTCAACAATTGTACACCTGAATGCAAATACGGTAGCATGTTTTTGGTCACGTTGAACTTTGCTGGGTCCTTCCTTCCTACTGTAGGTCGGTACATGCCGTCCTGAAAGGTTTGCACTGTTCTGCTATCGACCAATCCACAGCTGGTGGTTTCATGCTGAATAAAGTCTGCACAGTCCTCCCTAATACTGAAATCAAGACCGAAGCACTAGGCATGAAATCTGCCTTTTTGTTCGTTGAATTAAGCGTACTGGATGCTTTTGGCACCTTCACGTTTTTAGATATTGTTGCTGCTTCTGTGCCGAGTCTGGATTCAGGATAGTTAGGCAATGGCCTTTCGCGCGTGAACCTTGAAAACGACAGCTATATCTGTGTTCGTTGGGGGTTGCTTTCCTCCTTCTCTGGGTGTGCGGAAAAACTTGGTCCGTCCATTGTGAAATGTGCCGTACGATGCCATATATGTGGACGCCAAAAGCTAGCTATGAGCATATGTGCCAAAAGATAGCTATGAACCGGCTGTTGGATGCTGGGTCATGCGTGGGCATGTGTAGCGGCAGCAGAACCTGGAAGGAAAGTTGTTGTAGAATACATGCATGAGGGATACTAGTTACATGATTGAGTGTATATGCTATCATAATGCTTGGTGCATGTTGGGCGCCGGAGTGAAGCAATATTTTTCTTGGCAAAACAAGCATCTTGTTAGGTAATTCTGATGTAATGTGTGAATTGCGACTACTCTTCTACCACCACCTCATCTTCGGATGAGCACATGAACCGAACCCATGCAACAAGCAATTTATAAAGGAGTTGAACATCCGGATTCTAATTTTGTTAGTATTATCTTATACTCTCTGTGTCCCATAATGCAAGATGTTCTTGGCAAGCTGTTTTAGCTTGATAAAACGTTTTATGTCGTGGGACAGAGGGAGTAGTACACTAACTGTGATCATGAATGTGCAAGACCGCAATGTATGGGCAGGAAGCTTCTTGCCAGCCCTCTCTTATCAGCAGCAGACACGGAGTGGTACAGCATTTCTTTTTGTTGAACATGACAACGCTGCTTCTCTACTGTAGATCTCAACCCCTTTCCTGGCATGGACTTGAGCAGATGTCAAACTTGCCTGAATTGAGACACCTGGCCAGTTTGTGCCGTCTTCTTTTCTTCTGACAGTCGTAGTATAATGGTGTGTAGGACCACTGGAAACAGCCGAGGTTTGTATATATTATGGTTATTACTACAATTCCATTAATACGAGTGGTGTTATAAACTTGAGGCTGTTACGGCAGGAAACCTTTGACCCCAGCGTTGAACCGGGGGCATCTACTGCCGGGGAGTCGTCCAATCTGTTTTCGCTTGTCAAAAGGTGAATGGAAGTGGGGAAGTTGTTGCTGTAATGGTGACCATTCGCGAAAGTACATCTGATGAGGCCGTGAATCGTCCGCGGTATGGGAGACAAAAACTCAGGCCAGACAACGGGCAACGGCGTGCAAAGCTCAACAAAAAGGAAGGAAGAATTTGCATCAGGAAAGGAGTGCGAAAAGAGAACGAGCGGTTCCTTGATTTTTTTACACAAGACAAAGTTAAAATTTGCTACGTCCCGATCGAAGCTGATTTTGATACGGCTAGAAAAGAAACCTCATGTTGATATATTCACTTTTTTGATCTTGACCATACTTCAAAATCATGACCATTTTTCGAATATTATTTGGATGGTACTAGTAGTATGTGCTGCCAAACCCACGCCTATATTATAGGCTGTTGGCCGGACAACATAACATGTACATGCCTATTAAAAAGTAGGGCGAGCCTAGAGCTCAGTCGACTGAGAACTCTCAGTCGACTGACGTAAGCATGACATAAGCATGAGTGTTAAAAATGGATCAGAGAATGTAGCAACGCTGTCAATAAATTCTATCTCTACAACATATGAGCCTGAACTTTTCTCCATGAGTTCATCTTGCTCCCTACTCCTAGATGAGCACCTTGATCAAGCCAGGCCGCAGCTAGAGATGACTTGAGAGATGACTTGATGATTGACCAAAACAAAGTTTGCTGCTTTTTACAAGTCGAACATGGCCCGTTCGTCCATGGACACGCGGCGGAGCGAGCCTATCCGGACACCGCCGCTCACGTCACCTCACCTCCGTAGCCAGCTGATGACCAGTCAAGGTTAACGCAGCCGCTCAACGCCGTGAGTCGCGGCCGTCAGCTGCGACGTCACCGCCGCACCGTCCCACATAAAAACGAAACCACCCACTCACCCACCACGCAATTCCCCTCCTCTCCCCAAGTCTCCTCCATCCACTGCGCCGAAACCCCCAATTCGAAATTCGATTTGGAGGATTTCGCCGTCCTCAGATCCGAGCCTCCGATTATTCGAGCTCGCCCGCCTGTTTGATCTTCCTCTGCGGCTGGAGCTGGAGCTGCAGCTGGCCGGTTCTCCGGTTCGATTTGTTGGACGCTCCGATGGCGTCGTCTCCGGTGTCCTACTGGTGCTACCACTGCAGCCGCTTCGTGAGGGTCTCGCCGGCCACCGTCGTCTGCCCGGACTGCGACGGAGGCTTCCTCGAGCAGTTCCCGCAGCCGCCGCCGGCGCCGCCGCGCGGGGGCGGCGGGAGCGGGCGCCGCGGGGCGATGAACCCCGTGATCGTGCTCCGGGGCGGATCGCTCTCCGGGTTCGAGCTCTACTACGAGGACGGCTCGGGCGACGGGCTGCGGCCGCTGCCCGGCGACGTGTCGCACCTCCTCATGGGGTCGGGGTTCCACCGCCTGCTGGACCAGTTCTCGAGGCTAGAGGCGGCGGCGCCGCGCCCGCCGGCGTCCAAGGCCGCGGTGGAGTCGATGCCGTCCGTGACGGTCCCCGGAGGGGGCGGGGCCCACTGCGCGGTGTGCCAGGAGGCCTTCGAGCCCGGCGCCGCCGCCCGGGAGATGCCGTGCAAGCACGTCTACCACCAGGACTGCATCCTCCCCTGGCTCTCCCTCCGCAACTCCTGCCCCATCTGCCGCAGCGAGCTTCCGGCGGCGGCGGTCCCTGAGGCCGAGGCAGATGCCGGACTCACCATCTGGCGGCTTCCCCGCGGCGGATTCGCTGTTGGAAGGTTCGCCGGCGGGCCTAGAGAGCAGTTACCTGTCGTCTACACGGAGCTGGACGGTGGCTTCAGCAACGGGGTCGGGCCGAGGAGGGTGACATGGCCAGAGGGAGAAGGGCAAGTGGACGGCGGTGAAGGTCGGATTCGTCGTGTATTTAGGAACTTGTTTGGTTGTTTCGGTCGGGGCAGCCGGCCGGAGAGTTCCTCGCAAACCCGTAGTGGCTGAGCAAAGATCTTCTCGGTAACTCACTTTCATTCCATGATACGAGTAGTGGTGAATAAGTAGGACTTAGTATAAGGAGGAAACCCAGGCGATGAGTTCATGGGTTTTTTTGTGTACATGAAGGGCTTGCATTCCCACTTCTTTCCTCCCTTTTCATAAATTAGAGATGGCCATGGGCAAACAACTCAGACATGACATTGGAAAGCAAATTAGGAGGAACATGCCCAAGCCTTCAATAATGGAATAGAAGTGTAGTCTGGGGGAATCAATCATTTGAAATATTGTAGGCAGCGGGAACAATTGTTGTTCTCACCTGTGTACTGATTGTTCATATACTGGATTGGATCAAGGTGGATTCCGATTTTGCAGTATGTTGGTCTCATACATGAAAATTCAATATATTTGTTATGTCTGATATTATTGTTACTCCTCTGGCCAAGCCTCATTTTTGTTTCAACAAAAGATATCCTGACTCGTAAGAATGGATATTGATTCACTACTTCTAGTTGCTTGAATCTTGGGCTGTTGCACACCATATCAGTGATGTTCTCTTGAATTCCCTCGATGTGCCTTCTTCCATGCCGCGCTCCAATATTTTTGTTATGCTGCTAAGTTGTGAAACCAAAAGTCTTTGCATTGATTTTGAATGTTGTGCCAATCAAGGACATATGTAGTATTGAAATACTGATCTAGATTGATTTCTTACAGTGATCTCAACTAGTATTAGGGCCCGTGGAGAAATCTGGATTGTCTCTGTCAGTAAAGTGTTTAATGAAGACATCTACAGTATTAGGAAGATGCTATTTGTCACTGTTATGTGTCTATCGATACTATTAACAGTCTGTGATATATCCCAAATGGAGTTTCTGGATAACGCAAATCCAAATAAGTTTCCTGTTCCAGTATTTCTTATTTGCTTCTTCATGTATATATGAACTATAAACTTTCTAGGAGTACCATATTTTTGTTTTAAGGTTCATGTCTGGCTGGGTAGAGAACACTGGTTACTTATCTTGCAATAGGCATAGTGACTCTTTGTCTACGTTCCTTGTGTCTCGTTTCTCTTGTTTGATAGTCATACAAATTAGTGTATATTAGTTGGCCTAATCTTTTTAATTCTCGTTTCTTGTACATCCGCTCAGTGCATGATTTTCTTGTATTGTTCTGGTTATGCACTTCCAATTGAGCAGAACTGATGGAACTGCATTCTGAACTCAAACATAGTGAATGTTGTTGCTCAAGTAGTAATGTTTCTACTTGTTGATTCTTCTTCGACAAGGTGTGACAATGCAATGATTTGTTAAGCCCTCTACTCTGAATACATCATGTTTTTAATGCTACCGAGGAAGAAATGCCTTGTCCACTCTGTAATTCCTCAGGCACTATGTTTTCCTTTTGGCCCATGATTTAGTTTCTTGTGGTCATACTTTTATTTGCCTTACAGTTTTTGAACCATTACTGAGTTAGCCATTCGCATTACTTCTAACCTGATCACAAACTCAAATTTTATGTTAGGACCTTGTAATTTCTGGGTTGATAGAGCAGAAGGATGTCTGAGGTAACTCATAGTTCAATGTATAGTCTCTTCTTTTGCTCACTAACTTCTTCTGCTTGCATTTCCTTGCCTTTTCAAGTAGCCACTAGCCATACAGCAGTGCATGTCTTGTTCTTCTACTTTTAGGTAATCAACCCCTGAGAGGGGTTTTCGTATCTTCTGCAATCATGAATACTGAACATCGTTTGTGTTGTCTGCAGTTAGAATTTCAGATAAATAAACATCTTCATTCGTAGAAGTTAAACCTTTCATTTTCATTCATAATCTACAGTTTGTAAAAATGTTTCTCCAGTAGTTTTGTCATCTCCTACATGGGCTTCATCGTGCATTATTGCTGGAATGAGTGTAGCTGTGCTTCATAGGCACTCATAGGCATCAACGGTTTCCTCATCTGTGCTTCGTAGCTGCTCATATAGGCTTCAACATTTTGCTCATTATCCTCATCAGAAGATTCCTATCCAATTGGCTAGTAACTACATAGCTAATCTACCCACAAATTGTCATTCAGCGACCGACATTCATGTTTTTCCTTTTTCTATCCCTCCTTTGTCTTGCTGGTTTCTTCTGTCTAAACTATGGCGATGCATGTGTGGTGTCGTTTTCACTCCCAGTTGAAACTTGTATCATTTTGATACGAAGGGCTGAGTGCGGCAGCATGTTTGGTTTTCAGAAGGTCCTCCGTTGAACTTGTTCAGGGTGGTGTCCATTTATTTGTAAGGTTCCTGTCTGTACGCTCTCCGACTGGCATTTGCAGGCTTATTTGGTTACAGCTTTCGACAACTCCCACTTCTGTTACCTGGGTCTAGATGAAATGTGTTTGATTTGTTCAGTGGACTCTCCGCATCACGTAATGTCTGTTGACTCGACAGCATCTTGGTGCGTCCATGCCACTGTGTGCTGCATTCTCCCTGGCCGTGACAAAAACTGTGGTACGCTACAGGATCGCGACACTAGAGGCTCTGGTCTGTATGGGGAAACGGTTGCCAGGTCAAGCGTGACTGGACCTGTTTCTACGCCATTCATAGCGTGCACATCGCTTTCCCCTCGATTGAGGTAAGCATCTTCCTTAGGTAGCCGATGCTCAGGTTGGCTTCGATAGTGATTAAGGAAATGTTTGGTAGGATGGATCCAGGGCTTGGAACACGTTGCTGTACCTAGACAGGTTCCAGCTATTCTGGGACATGACACTGAGTGCACGGCCAAAAGGACTTGTGTTATGAAACAGTCGTGCTAATTGCAGTACGTGCTGATGTGCAGTCCAATTGTGTTTGTACTGGAATCGGCGGATTCTAATGGAGAGCACCAACTTTTTTTATATTCTAGTGGTTTGCTTCAGAAGCAATGGGGTCCCTATGGTGTGGTGTCCATGTACTTCTTTGGTGAGGCTCCATGTTTTCTGATAAGTTCATTTTACTTTGTTTGGTATGGATCCTCTCCTTCCGATGTTCACACTTCACAGTATCTCGTTTAGCACGAACGCAAATCCACATTCGATGTAACCCTTAACACAATCCACTTATTTCCTCCCTTTTTAAATATTTGAAGATGGCCATGACCAAACAAGTCAAGGATGACATTGGAAAACAAATTAGGAGGAACAAGCTCAAGCCTTCAAGAATAGAATAGTATATTCGGGTAAAAAAGGTGTAGTATGGGGAAAATCAATCATTCGAAATATTGTAAGAAGAGAGAACAATTGGTTTCTCAATTCTGTACTGATTGTTCATATACTGGATTGGATCGAGATGAATTCCAATTTTGCAGTATGTTGGTCTCACACATGAAAATTCAATATATTTGATGTGTACTATTATAATCATTCCTCTGGCCAAACCTCGTTAGTATTTCAACGGAAGATGTCATGACTCGTAAGAATGGACATGGATTTACTACTTCTAGTTGCTTGAATCTTGGGCTGTTGCACACCATATCAGTGATATTCTCTTGAATTCTCTCGATGTGCCTTCTTGCATGCCACACTCCAATATTTTTGTTATGCTGCTAAGTTCTGAAACCAAAAGTCTTTGCATTGATTTTGAATGTTGTGCCAATCAAGTACACGTGTAGTATTGAAATACTGATCTAGATTGATTTCTTAATTCTTATACAGTGATTTCAACTAGTATGAGGGCGTGTGGAGACATCTGGATTGTCTCTGGAAGATGCTATTTGCCACTGTTATGTGTCTATCGATACAATTAACAGTCCGTGGTATATCCAAAATGGAGTTTATGGATAGTGCAAATCCAAATAAGTTTCCTGTTCCAGCATTACTTATTTGCTTCCTCATGCATATATGAACTTTCAAGTTGCTGGGAATACCATATTATTGTTTTTCAGGTTCATTTCTGGCTGGATTGTGAACACTGTTACTTATCTTGCAATAGGCATGGTGTGTTGATGACTCTTTGCCTATGTTTCTTGTGTTTTGTCTCTCTTGTTTGATAGTCATACAAATTAGTGTATATTAGTTGGCCTAATGTTTTTACTCCTCATTCTTTTGTATATCTACTCAATGCAAAATAGTGGCATGATTTTCTTGCATTGTTCTGGTTATGCACTTGCAGTTGACCAGAACTGATGGAACTGCATTCTGAACTAAACATAGTGAATGCCGTTGCTCAAGTAGTAATGTTTCTACATGTTAATTCTTCTTCGACAAGATGTGTCAGTGCAATGATTTGTTAAGCATTCTACTCAGAATACTTCATGTGTTCTAATGCTACCGATGAAGAAAGGCCTTGTCCATTCTGTTTTTTGTTGCTGTAATTCCTGAGGCACTATGTTCTCCTTTTGGCCCATGATTTAGTTTCTTGTGGTCACACTCTTATTTGCCTTAGAATTTTTGAAACAGTACTGAGTTTGCCATTTTCGTTACTTCTAACCTGATCACAAACTCAAATTTTATGTTAGGACTTGGTAATTTCTGGGTTGTTTAGAGCAGAATGATGGCTTACGGAACGCATAAGTACAATGTTTAGTCTCTTCTTTTGCTCACTAACTTGTTCTCTTGCATTTCCTTGACTTTTCAAGTAGCCATGCAGATGTGCATGCATGTCTTTGTTCCTGTTTTCAATCGTCATGAATACTGAGACATCGCTTGTGTTGTCTGCAGTTAGAATTTCAGGTAAGTAAATATTTTTATTCTTAGAAGTGAGAACTTTGGATCATAGTCTACAGTTTGTAAAATTGTGTCTCTAGTAGTTTTGTTATCTTTTACATGGGCTTCATCTTGCATTATTGCTGGAATGAGTGTAGCTGTGCTTCATAGGCACTCATAGGCATCAACTGTTTCCTCATCTGTTCTCCGTAGCTGCTCATATAGGGTTCAACGTTTTGCTCATCATCCTCATCAGAAGATTCCTACCCAATTGGCTAGTAACTAGCAGCGAGTTCTAACTAGTTAATTTACACATGAATTGTCATTCAGTGACAGCCATTCATTTCTGTATAGTACTACCTTTTTCTATCCCTCATTTGTCTTGGTGATTCCTTCTGGCTTAAACTATTTTGGCGATGCATGTATACTGTCATTTTCGCTCCCAGTTGAAACTTGTATTATTATTTTGATGACAAATCCAGTGCGCTCCTTCCCATGACTGTTTCGTATGAAGGGTTTGTGTGTAGTGCGGCACCATGTTTGGTTTGGACAAGTTCCTCCGTTGAACATGTTCAGGGCAATGTCCATTATTTTCTGAGATCCTGTCTGTAAATTCTTAGAATGAATATCGTCGTATTTGACCTTTATACAGAGTAAGCTTCGGATCCTGCAGACTCAGTTACAGCTTGCAGCAATTCCCCAGCTGTTCTGTACTTGTGTCACCTGCATCTTGATGAAATGTGTTTTGTTTGTTGGGTGGACTCTCAGCATCACGTAATGTCGGTTTACTCGACAGCATCTTGGTGCGTCCATGCCGCAATGTGCTGCATTTTCCCTGGCGATGGCCATGGCGAAAGCTGGGTGGTCCGCTACAGGATCGCAACATGAGAACCTCTGGCCAGTGTTGGGAAACAGTTGTCAGGTCAAGCGGGACTGGACCCGTTTTAGGCCATTTATAGCGGGCAAATCGCTTTCCCCTCGTGAGCGAGCAATCATCTTCGATTGAGGTAAGCATATTCCGTCAGGTAGCGGATGCTCAGGTTGGCTTCGATTGTACAGTAGTTAGGGAAATGTTTGGCGGGATGGAATGGATCCACGGCTCGGAACGCGTTGCGAGGTTCCAGCCATTCTCGATTTTTCTTTCCCGCTCGTAGCTCCTTCATGAAAGGACTTGATATGAAGAGTAGTGCTAACGGACTAACGGAGAGTATGAACGTCTTTGATATTCTACTAGTGGGGGGCGTTCTAGTGTTTTTTTTCTTCTTCAGGCTAGGCGTTCTAGTGGTTTGCAGCAGCAGCAATGGGGTTCTACGGTGTAGTGTCCTTGTACTACTTTGGTGAGGCTCCATGTTTTCTGAAAGTTCACTCTACTTTGTTGGTTTTGGATCGTCGCCCTCGGGATAATTTACAATATATCACACTTTTCTGAGATCCTTTTGGCAAATGATAAAAGTAAAAAGTAAAGTGTGGCAAATAATAAAAACCCCCCCTTCTTCCGATGTGCCGACATCATTTTGTCGCATCCCCCTATTCGGCTAATCTTTGTTTACTTTTCAAGTACTCTCTCCGTTTTTAATATAAGATGTTTTAGAGGACGGCGCCTACTTCCCCCTATTCGGCTTAAACATGGATACACTTCTTTTAAAGGATGGAATTGCTAGATTCGTTACATTCTAAACAATAAAAGTAGGGGTTTGTTTCGAAAATACAAAAAAATAAATCGACTATGTTGGTGAACGATGTAACCACAAAAATATTAATGTGGTGTAGACTCAATCATGTCAAAAATCAGCGATTATTTTTACGCTGTATATATAGCGTTGACCATCAGTTCAACCGTGAAATGGGCAAATTAGCAGTATGGTCTTCCTTTCGCATATCATTGGACGACTATGCCTGGATAGATCTTTTGGGGCGGTCAACGGCGTGGTTTCAGACATGCTACATCGCAATTAGTGGATATGTGAGGTCGCGGAGAAGACTTGGAATGACTTGGAGATCTTAGATCGGGGCATCACACCCCATGAAGTGTGGAAAGTGCAACAAGGTTAAGCCTACTGTTGGGTAAAGTGACAAACATTTGCTCAGTGTAAAATATTATGACGAACTCCGATCGCAGCGCGAAGAAAACCCATGAATTTCTAACAACCCGTGAAGGATGACAGGTTGACACCCATAGTTTTCAGGATTTTTTTAATGTTGAACAAATGTTTACAGAATCTGGTTTTCACAATGTTGGGGTTATCTCTTATCGACAACTTATCGGTCAACTCAAGACAAGGCATAAATTGGCCGGTTCGGCATATCATTTGAATTATCGGCCAATTTATCTTATCGCTCTGACACCGGTAAGCGATAACTCAGTCGGTTTATCGGAATATATGTTGATATCTTGAACAATGACATTTCAAATAATTATTTTTATATTTAAACTTGTTGAATACGTTGTACTCATTCGTTCTATCTCAGATTATACTCAGAAGAGCTGACTAAAAAAGGCCATGGATCATATGATGAAGGGGAAGTCTACTATGAGGCACCGGACTTATCCGGAGGAGTCCGAATGAGTCGATACACTAGCGTCCAAGGCGTTGGCTGATTTAGTTACTGGAACTTGATCGAGCACCGATAGATTCATACTAATAACCAGATGAGACCTGATGAATCTTGGTTTAAAGTACCTTTTGTCTTTAGTAAGCTGGTACAAATCGATACATCTTTACTAAATACTCTTCGGTTACCAGAAGAGGACGTTGAGGATTTTGTACACTTTTGACGGGAAATAGCAGGAGTTCTGCCTATGCATTATTAGAAGAAGAAGAGTTGATCCAGTTAATCAGGGAAACCGGACCCAAAAACCTTACAAAGAGCGGTTAAAGAACCGCACACTCTAACTCATGGAACATCGTCTGTGCCTGAGATAAGGGAACCTAAACCCAAACTAACAGGCCACACCTCATACCCAACTATGAGAAACTCTCCAAACACACACAACCTCTCACCGCTAGGGGTGCACCGGAGTGCATCCACTACACAGAAGAGATCAAGCATTACTCAGCACTAACTCTCGAACCGCCTCCAACACCTGTGGTGTGCGCTGCTTCTTGTACAACTGCAAATAAACTTGCATCTTCTCCTCGATGGCTTCGTCGGTGGCTTTCTCTTTGCTCTTGAGTTTTGGGATTTCCCCAAAAGACTCCGCCCGCCTAAACTCGGCGCGCTTGGCTGTTGGAATGACACAATCTTTATTCTTCTTGTCCAACCGGATGCTTCGTCTCTCAGCCAAAGAGGGAACATCCAACCGAAGCTGCTTGTCCTTGGGCATGTCAGCAATCTCACGGCAGAGCTCCATCATCAAAGTAGGCAAGGTCTTCTCCTGTGGCTCAATCGCGTCATACTGAGCCAGCACCTTCGCGATCTTCTCCTCCGGGCTAGGGGTATCAAAACCTCCCAACTCCTCCAATGACAGAGTCATCTCCACTCCAAGATCCTTCATCGGGGGCCCCTGCATCACCGGGGAGACATGCTCTGAAGCAGCAATAGGCGTGGGGGTGGAGTCCAGGGCAAGCGGTGACGCTGGAAGACTCACACTCCTCGGAGAGTAGCAACCAAAGCGCCCAATCCCTCCGTCAGTGCAATCAGCATTGTCCCCGGTGCTCAGAGATGGTGTTGGCTCAATCTGCACCACAGCCGGCGGCAGTGACAGCCTCTCAAGAGCGGTCTCAGCCCGCTCCAGCAAGCTTCCAACACGCTCCATCAATCCCTGCACAGATTCCTGCATCTTGAGCTGAGCCACGACCATCTCATCAAGCTGAGACGCGACCAAGCCTCGTAGCTCTGCCCGCATCAGCTTCGCCTGCTCCAGCTCAGTCCTCAACAGCACCGCCTGCTCCTCGAGGTTGTGCAGCATGTCTGACGGAGCTGACGGGCTAGCAGGCGCATGGCAGTCCATGTCCGGGGTTGTAGACGGCGAGATCGCCGCTGGCTGCGCACGCGATGGGGAGCCCTTGTCCCCAAGCTTGGGAAGGGGGGCGGCGACCGCAGCCCAGGATCGATCCAAAGGATGGCGAGGACCGGAAGCCGGTGAAATGGAGGTGGGGGGCACGTGGCTGTTCCTCTTGCGCAGCTCGCAGTCGCGCTCACGGTGGCCAAAGCAGCGGCAGGCGAGGCAGCGAATGTCGCCTTCGCAGCCGGCCACGCGATGGCCGGGCTCAAGGCAACGGAAGCACCGACCCCGCACCCGTCGCCTGAAAGCCATGACGCGGTCTTCACGCTCGCGGAGAGGACAGGGCAGCGGCAAGTTCCTCGGCAAGCGCTTCTTGTTGCGAACCACCTGCCAAGCATCACCTTCCACCTGCACGGGAGCCTCCATCTCCGACGGTTCCATCTGTGACACGAGCACGGGCGCCTCCTCCAGCTGCACCTCCGACACGGGCGCCTCCTCCAGCTGCGCCTCCGACACGGCGACCCCGTCGGGCATGGCGCCGAGGTCGCCGACGACCACGGAACTGGGGGCAGTCCGCGGCGAATCCGGGGGGAGCAGCAACACGATGGGTGTGAAGCCGGCCGGGACGACGGCCGGCGGAGGTGGGGGGATCTGGTGAGGTCGCAAGGACAGGGTGGACGACGGATCCGGAGTGGCTGCCGCCGGGAGGGGCCGGTGGTGGTTGGGGACGAGCGTGGGCAGGCCAGAAACGCTTGAGGTCGCGAGCAGCGGTGGCGGGCGGAGGGGTGGAGGGAGGGTGGAAGCCAGGGCGGAGGTAGGCAGCGGCGGCGGCGGCGGTGGCGGCGGCGGCGGCCGAGGGTGCGCCATCGCGGGAGCTAGGTCATGAAGAGCCTTAATGTGTGTGGGGTTCAGAATAATATGATTTTGTACACTTTTGATTGTACTATTTAGTGTGTAATATTTTGCCCCACACTATTTCAGTACTATCACTCCGAGTGATATAATATTTGTACAATAGTGTCCATGGGTGTTATATCAACAACTTACGCACACAATATACAATGTTGTGTTAGGTCACCCCGGTTCGGGCCAAGATCTGTTGCATTTCATAGATTTCTGCCAATGGGTACGCCCGGGACCAAACCCATCGCTTCAGTCAGCCCTCAAACATGCGGGGTATAACCCTGAAACATTCGGGCCTACAAAGCCGCACAACAACTAGATAAAGTGATTGAAGCTATCATCCATGAGAAGAATTAAGGGTGCATATTTGTGGATTTGTGTACATGATTTAATTCCACTCATATCTTCTGAAGGAGATCTTCTCTTGATAGTACAATTTTTCTAACGACTCAATAAACAAAAATCGTCAGGATTTTGTCTCTTTTCTCTTTTCACCTTCAAACCCTCCAACCATCGCTTCGCTTCATTCCAATAATGCCAAGGCGCTGCCATAAAACTCGAATACATGGCTACTCTCCAGGAGAAAGCCTTCCACCGACTCCGATCGGTGCCGATGACGACGCCGCATTCGGGCGTCATTTCCTTCTTGTTGGCGTCATCGTGGAGTCCTGAATCTGACCGACAGGAGTGTTTTCAAGATCTCTGGATGAAAGTCCAAGCTCCCTCGGAGCGGGCGACGGTGATAGACGTGTCACATCCTTCTTGGAGGCGTCGCCTTGGAGCTCTTGGCCCTCACGATGCGTTGGTTTCGCGATGGTTAGACATATTGGCTCTGTGGTCGGGGGAGGCGGATGTCGGAGTGGCGACCCCGGACGGTGGTGGCACGTCGAGGCGACGGCCTCAGGCTCCTCTACAACAACGGTCTATGGGGAAGGGCCTTGACCTAGCAAGGTTTGGGTGGCGAGCTGGTGTTGCTTGGGCAGCAAGCTCGTCGACTCGTCTAGATCGCCTTCGGGCAATTGGAAGGTCGATCTGGTGGCTACGTCGGGGCGGCGGCCCCGGTGTAGGTGGATTGGGTGGTGTCCTTGTGTTGCGCGGGCAGCAGGCTCGTCGACCCTCACTGGTTCGACTTCGGGCAATGCAGAGCCTCGTCCTGGTTGCTACGTCAGGGCGGCGGCTCCGAAGCAGGTGGTGTGTGTTTGTGGTGTTTGGTCGATTTGCGCTGCGTGGGCGGCGGGTCGTCTCGCTTGTGCGGTTTTTCGGCCATGTTTTCCTCATAAACAGGGCATTGTATAGCTTATATGGTTTTTGGTCCCGGTTTCCCTTATAAACTGGGTCATCTCTTCTATCTATTCGGGCAGTGGATACGACCACTTTGAAACTAAAAAAAAACTATGTTGCCACTAACATAAAAACCTTTTAGGAAGAAAAATGCCCTTTAAATGGTGATAAAAATACTTGTGGATGCAAAGTGGTACAATAATTTGATGGGTAGGCTTGCTACATAGTTTTTTTTTATGTGGATTCAAGTTGCTACATAATGGATGAGGGATGACATGTGTCGTGCCACGCTGTCAAAGGGCACACGCCATTATCAGTAATTTCTTCTAGTGTGACTTGGTCGTCTGACACCCAATAACCCAAGGTAAACCCACCAGAACTGAGGCCATGGCAGAGAATAACACTTAAATTGACAATGCAGTTAGAAAAAATGACTCACACCATAGTCAGGAGGGACTTCGTCCCATCAGCGCACGTGCAGTGTGGCCGCCATGGATGAAATTTCCGAGCTCCGATCCATGTTTGGTGCCCACCGAGTCCTCGAGGTGTTAGACCCGGGACCAAATTTGATCGAGCAAGACAAGTTGTGGGAGATGAGTGGTTAAGTAAAACTATGTAAATAGTGCCAAAAAGAGGGACATTTCCGCTTATATGTGTTCAGCGTATCGATTCTAGATATTCGAACAACAAATTCGTATGACAGCGAAGGGCTCGTTTGCAAAAACACCAGCACGCCTTGGACCAACGTGGCTTCTAGTTGGTTGCTAGCAATGCAAGTATTTGTATCACAAGTGTTATTTTCTCTTGTGTGAAAAATGAAAAGCACACATGTAGCTCATTGTAGTTTACATGATGCTTGCATTGGTAATTTGGTATCATCCTTTCGTACCGCTTTTCAAGTTACAAATTAGGACAGCCACATTGTTGCCACAACACAATTTGTCATCAAAGAGAAATTTGGCAAGGACTCCAAAATGTATATTGGCTTTTTTGGATCATAGGATTAGAGAACATAGGAATCGAAAAGACACATGAATTTGATAAGATTGTATGTGTAAAACAGAGAATTACAAAACAGAGAAAAACATCAGAAATTGTCATTTGGACCAAACACAGGAAATGTGCTTCGCTCCTACGTGAATGAGTGTAGAAAATAGGTTATAGAGTGGATGTTAAAATTTCTATGGTATTGGAGTGTAGGAATGTAAACTATAGACATTTTGGAGGTGACATCCCTTTGATCGAAGGTTTTGATATAAAGTGTCTAAGATTTTGGCACGGATATAAAAACGTCAGCATTTTACATGAGGTGGACCCGTTTTCTCCTGAAAAAAATCAAGAGAGAGGAATCCCTAATAGTGATAAATTTAAAACAATAGGTCAAGTCTCACTGTTCTAGATTGTGACTCATTTTCTGATGATTAAAATTGTCCATAAATCGCAATACATTTAATATTTTAATTCTGTCTCAAAATCTTAAACACCTTGTATCAAGGAACAAGGGGAGTGATATTTTATTGGGAGGAGGAATTTGCATCAGAGGAAGGAGTTGCTCTAGTTCCTTTTTGGCATCGAAGCCAAAACTCAAAAATAGAACCACATTTGGCTACATGCTCTGGGTTCCCTAACTTTAAGACTGGCCGCCCCATATGTTAAGGATGACTCCAACGGGCCGAGACCCATATGTTAAGGATGACTCCAACGGGCCGACGCAGCGAGTCTGTCCGTGTCCGTTCCTGTCCGCCCGAGTCAAAATCAGGACCGAACGGGACAATGCAGATGGATAGCTGTCCGTTTTTCTGTCCGCCCGACCCATTCTCGACCCAAATTTGGGCCAAGTTTGTCGGCCCCGGACGGCGCGAACATCATGTGTGTCCTCCCCTAGTCCGCCCCTTGCCCCGCTCATCAAATGCAGCACTCTCCAGTCTGGTATTTCGTCTCCCAAAAACCCCACTCCAGCTCCAGCCCTAGCCATGGCCGACACACCCGCCGCTACCGTCGCCGACCTCGACGACCCTGTCACCGAGGGGCCTCTCATGTTCGCCACCGAGGCCGAAGCTCCGAAGAAGCCAAAGAAGGAGGTCACGGTGGCGTAGAGGGCTAAGGAGACACGGAAATGGAACGCCCAGAGGCAAAAGACCAGGGCAGCCAAGCTCGCCGCCGAGAAGAAGGGTGAGCGCGTTGCGCAGGATATCGTGGCCCAAGCCGTGACCACTGCACTCCTCATGATTGGCATTGTTCCGCCGCTAGGAGTGGTCGTGGAAGCGACCATGGCGGCCAGCTCCAACGGATTGGCGCCCCGGCCACCAAGATCCAGGTTTGCCATGATGCCATCCTCGCCTTCGCCGCAACCTCCTACAGATGGGTACCTTCCCGAAGCAGTGCACACTCGGATTTCGCTGAACGTCCGTGAATCCTCGCTGGCCACCCCCGAGGTACCTATGCTTGATCTCAACGCGCCCGCCAGCCCCATGGACGGAAACTCACCGGCACTGCAAGCTGCGGCCGCGCGTGCAGCTGCCCCGCCAGTTGTCATCCACAGCCGCAGCCTGTTCAGTCAAGGCCCACGCCGGCTGATAAAAGTTACTACGAGGAGGCGGAAGGGGAGGACGTTCTCTAGGACATGATCAGGGGCAACAATGCTTATGACCATGACGACTACATGGCCGGAGAAGATGATGTTTCGCCAACTGGCCCCGAGTTGATCAACATCAAAGAGGAACCGGTTTTTGATGAAGAGCTCGACGTCCAAGCCCATCTCATGAAGAGGAAGGTAAACCAAAGTGGCGCCTCATTCACACAGGAGGAGGACGAACTCATTTGCGAGTCATGGATCGAAGCTGGGACAAACCAAATCATCGGGGCCGAGCAAAAAGGGAGTGCCTATTGGGGACGATTCTACAAGCACTACAATGAGAGGCGGTTCCTTCCAGCCTACCATGTCAAACCAATGTATGACCGGACAAAGATATCACTCACAAAGAGGTGGCATTTCATCGCGGCAAAGATGAGCAAGTTTTGTGGCTGCTACGAGCACGTCCAAGTCGGGCCACAAAGTGCCTTGAAATAAAGGAATTGGCAATTCATATATTTCATTCTTTCCTATAGTTTTCTAGGCCAACCACATTGCATTTTAGTGTTTATCTATGTTCCCTTCCTCCCTATGTTTAGTCCTTGCAAGTATTAAAAACGTTTAAGGCCCAACATGGAGTCAATTGCCCACCGAATGAGGATCCAACCGAGAAGGAGAAGAGGCCAAGAGGGAAGAAAAATTTGAAGGCCGAGTTGAAAAGGGACGCAACAACAATATCCTTGCAAGAGACCTTGAACGGATTGCTAACCTAAAAGGACAAGGCATGCGAAAAGAAGGAGGAGAGGAGAGAGAGGGAACACCGGGAGAGGGAGGAGGCCTCTAAAAAATATTTTGAATTGTAATCGAAGAGTCTCGAGATCGAGTAGGAGAATGCCCGGACAAGAACCAAGGAGGCCGAGGTAAGGGCCAAGGAGGCTGATGCAAGAGCAAAGGAGGCCGAGGTAAGATCTAAGGACGCCGATGTCAAGACCAAAGAACTCGAGCTCGCCGTTGAGGAGGCCCGGATCATGGGCATGGATCTTTGTGCCTTCTCTCCCCAGAAGAAGGCATGCTAGATCAATAAGCAAAATTACTAATATGGTGCGAGAGTGATCACCTCTCGGTCCTTTTGTAAATGTTTTTATCCCGGTGTTGGACTATGATTGAGATGGCCGAAAGGACATGGCCACAAGGTGGCCGAAATATTGTTGATTATTTTAGGATATATGTCGGCATGGTTAATTGTGATTAAAATGGTCAAAACCCTGACCAGACGGACTCAATGCGCCAGCCCATTTGAGGCACTGGCCGGAAAAGGGATGGACATAGGCCGAACCCCGATTCGTTCGACGGTCCAAATAGATAAAAATGGACAAAAAACTTATCTAGGTCGACCCATTGAAATCATTCTAAGAACGTACCGGATGGGGGTAGAGTGTGAGAATGAGATGCACGCGTGCTACGTGCTTTTGTTTTGCTTTCAGGTATCGGAATGTACTTTCTGTTATTGCAATTCTCAATAAGCTGAGGGGGAGGGGGACTATTCTTCGGACTTCACTCTATGCGGATGATGCGGCGGTTTTCTTGGCGCCCATCAAGGAAGATGTGGGAAATTTTGCTTCCATCCTACAAGCTTTTGGGGAAATTACCGGTCTTTGCACAAATTTCGACAAGAGTTCCGTTGTGCGTATTCGGTGTGGGCAAATAAATCTTGATGAGGTTCTTGAGGGCATCCCGGCTACGCGGGCTTCCTTTCCTATGCGCTACCTTGGCCTACCTCTCTCGGTTTGGCGCCTTTGTAGGAGCGATTTCCAATATCTTGAGGACAAGTGCGCAAACAAGCTTCCTACATGGAATGGGAAATACATCGCCACGGCCGGTCGGGCTACTATTGTCAAGTCGGTCATCGCCTCTCAAGCCATCTACTATTTGACTCCCCTTGTCATCCCGTCGGGCACGTTGGCCTTTTTGAACAAGATTCAACGAGCTTTCTTATGGTCGGCCAAAGATACAACCACGGGCGCCAAATGCAAAGTAAATTGGGAGTTGGTTTGTCGGCCTAAGAAGTATGGAGGGCTTGTTATCCTTCACACGGCCAAATTTGCTACGGCCTTGCGGTTGCGGTGGCCTTGGTTAGAATGGAAGGACCCAAACAAGATTTGGGTGGGAACCGGTAACCCGTGCACTAATGAAGACATGGACATTTTCTACTCCGCCACTATAATCACTATTGGCAATGGCGCAAAGGCATCCTTTTGGCATGCACCATGGTTGGAGGGTAGGAAGCCAAAGGATATCGCCCCTCTCATCTTCGCTTCCTCAAGCAAGAAGGGGAGCACCATCCGTGAGGCCTTGGTGGGTGCGGGTTGGGTGAGTAAAGTGAGGCTTGATGAGGATTTCACCGGTGCACATTTTTCCCAATTCATGGCCCTTTGGGCGCTACTACTCAACATACAACTTGACCCCAACATTTGTGATGAGATTCGTTGGAAGCTCACGGTGAATGGCGAGTACACGACAAAGACCGCATATGAGTTGCATTTCATGGGCACTATCGTCTCATCCTTGGAGAAGACAATTTGGAAGGTTTGGGCGCCGCCGAAGACAAAGTTTTTTGCTTGGCTTGCCAACCAAAATAGGGTGTGGACGGCGGACCGGTTGGCTAGGAGGGGGTGGCCGATTTGTGGCTTTTGCCCCTTTTGCAAGCAAACAACGGAGACGGTGGCACATATTTTTGTCCATTGCCGTCTTACGCGTAGGCTTTGGGGAATGATCAAGGGATCAACAACATTGCGCCGGACACTTGGGTAAACCTCTCCTTCAATGAGTGGTGGTTGAAGATGGCGGAGGTCTGCCCTCGTCGGAAGGCGGTCGCTTCGGTTACTCTCCTAACTACTTGGGAGGTTTGGAATGAGAGAAATGCAAGGGTTTTCCAACACAAGTCTACGCCGCCCTTCGTGTTGTTTGATAGAATTAAAAGTGAAGCCCGGTTGTGGGTTCTAGCGGGTGCCAAACATTTGGGCAACTTGATGCCGCGAGAGTAGTCCCTTCTTTATAATATCGGGCTAGTCCCAAAATTGCTTTCTTACAACTTCTTCTTATTTAATATATGGGGCAAAGATTTTGCCCCACGTTTCAAAGGTAAAAGGACTCAAGTTCGTAAGCAAATGGTCTGTCATCTCATGTCGTGTAGTGGTGGGAGCACGTCACATGCGAGCCCAACATAATAAGATGGACGTCACCATCTCATGATCACTATAGCCTCTGGAATCATTAGTTCGTTTGGAAGATAAACGTGCCATAGCTTGTCGATCAGCTGAAACCGACGGCTCAGGATTGCACCTAGCGTATTGGCAAAATCCGAGTTCCTAGCTTCTAACGCAATCACTCATCACTCACCAGCCATTCGCCAACAAAAGCATACCTTCTCGCAATGTGTTCTAGCCTCTAGGCATCCTCCGGCTAGATCACCAAGGATTTCTCAACCGCAGACAAGCACCGACAAGCCCAACAAGAGAAGAGACCATGCCAGTGCCTTGGCCGGAACAGCTGCAATGAAAGCTACTCGCGCCGGAGGTCTGCATCGACGTAGTACGACGACCAAGTTTCTCCCGCATTTTGCCTCTGATTAGCCGTGATAGCTGGGCGAAGCACCACGAGTATTCATGAGCTCCGTGAGATGAGAACCCTGTCTCCTTCCCGTCTCACCAGTCGGCACCATGGTTTCAAGCGCAGAGCCCACACGGAGTAAAGACGGGAGCAGTCTGTAGAGCACGTACTGCTACTGCTACACCGAACACATGGCACCAGCACAGTTTGCTTGTGAAAACACACACCAGAAAGCAGAGGAGATGATGATGAGTACGACGCTGTTAAGATTAACCAGATTGGCAGCGGATGCAGTTTACAGTTGGTGTGTGTTTCATCACTTTCTTCCGGTTATTCCCGTGCTCAGAGCAAGAGGCGGAGAGCGCTGGGCCAAGGCTGAGTTTATCGTGGATAGAAAAGTAGAAACTGCGCGCCAATGCACATGGAGCCGTTTATCCTTCTCCTCTTCCTCAATCTTGCGACAGCGGAGGCGGCGAGCGACGGCATTGGCGTAGGCAGATCAGAAGGGAAGGCCGGGGGAGCGGTTCTCCTCCCGCTCAGGGTGCAGGAAGTGGCGCCACCGCCAGCGAACCGGCTGCGGTTCCGCCACAATGTCAGCCTGACGGTGCCGGTGGCCGTCGGCACGCCGCCGCAGAACGTGACGATGGTGCTCGACACCGGCAGCGAGCTCTCGTGGCTTCTCTGCAACGGGAGCAACCTGTCGCCGCCACCTGTCCCGTTTAACGCGTCGGCTTCTTTGACGTACGGCGCCGTGGCCTGCTCGTCACCGGCATGCATGTGGCAGGGACGAGACCTGCCGGTCCGCCCGTTCTGTGACACGCCGCCGTCGAAGGCCTGCCGCGTCTCCATTTCCTACGCCGACGCCTCCTCCGCCGACGGACTCCTGGCTGCCGACACGTTCCTCCTCGGAGGCGCCGGTGTTCCGCCTGTGCGCGCCCTCTTCGGCTGCATCACCTCCTACTCCTCCAGCACCGGCACCAATACCAGCAACAACACCACTGATCCCTCCTCAGAGGAAGCGACCGGCCTGCTCGGCATGAACCGGGGCGGCCTCTCCTTCGTGACGCAGACGGGCACCCGCCGCTTCTCCTACTGTATCGCCACGGGCGATGGCCCCGGCATCCTCATTCTGGGCGGCGACGGCGGCGCCGCCCCGGCGCTGAACTACACGCCGCTGATAGAGGTCTCCCAGCCGCTGCCGTACTTCGACCGGGTGGCCTACACCGTGCAGCTGGAGGGCATCCGCGTGGGTCGCACCCTGCTCTCCATCCCCAAATCCGTGCTGACGCCGGACCACACGGGCGCCGGGCAGACCATGGTGGACTCCGGCACGCAGTTCTCCTTCCTTCTGGCCGAGGCCTACGCGGCGCTCAAGGGCGAGTTCCTGAACCAGAGTGTGTCGCTGCTCGCCCCGCTGGCCGAGCCGGACTTCGTGTTCCAGGGCGCGTTCGACGCGTGCTTCCGCGGCACGAAGGCCCGGGTGGCGGCGGCGACCCGGCTCCTCCCGGAGGTGAGCTTGGTTCTCCGCGGCGCCGAGGTGGCCGTGGCCGGGGAGAAGCTCCTGTACAGGGTGCCCGGCGAGCGGCGCGGGGAGGAGGAGGCGGTGTGGTGCCTGACGTTCGGGAGCTCGGACATGGCTGGCATGTCGGCGTACGTGATCGGGCACCACCACCAGCAGGACGTGTGGGTGGAGTACGACCTCCAGAACGGCCGCGTCGGCTTCGCACCCGCGCGCTGCGATCTCGCCACCCAACGCCTTGGCATCCAGCTATAATCGTCTACTTTTGCACTCATCCGTGCTCGCGATCAGTGTGTATGTATAGGTGTCGGTATGTATACTGATTACTGAAGCAGCAGGGTGCGAATCGTTAGCAGAGGGCGAGTATTAGAGATGGTCCCTCGCCGATCATCCTGCTGCTGTGGTGAACTGGTTATATCTTCACCGCTTATGCCGTGAAATGTATCCGAGCTAATGACAGCTTGGTTTTCGATCCCAGATTAAGACCATCTTCAAACGAACTGCCCGAATATGACAAAAAAGGGACGGACATATACCGACATATACACAATATATATACCTAGGCATCTCCAGACGTGCGTACGCAGGCGATTTACCGGCGCTAAGTGCATCTCCAGTCGTCCCGGCGCTCTCAGGACGCTAAATAGCGTCGTTTAGCGTCGTTTTAGGCGAATTGTACCGTTTTTCTACCGGTCGGCCTCCAGAAGCCCAAATAGCGTCGTTTCGGCGGAAATTAGCACCGGCGCACCCAGCCGAAACCCAGCCCACTGGGTTCGGCCTGGGGGCGACGGAAGGAAAATCACGCGTGGCCCAGTGCTGTCGGCGAGACAATGCTCTTTCCCCACCCCTGCTCGCCTTTTCCCTCTGCCCGTCTCGCCGTCGCCACGCCGTCGCCACGCCGCCGCCACCACCACCCCTACTTGCGCCGCCGTACACAAGCAGCTACGAAACCCGCCGTCTACCCCCGCCACGCCGGCGGCGCCGCCCACTCCCCTCCGCCGCGATCTAGCCTCCCCGGGGAGATTCTCGAGCGAAAAGTGTCCACCCCGCCCGCGAGGTGTTCGGCGTTTCGCCCGAGCCATGGACTCCGACGCCGAGGAGATGCTCGCCGAGCTCTTCGACGAGTAAGATCAGGCCGCCATCGACGACGCAGAACACCTGCTGATCTTCGCCTCCCTCGCCGGCTTGCTCGCCCACGACGCGGGGCCGCGGCGTGTTGGATCATCGCGCGGTCGCAGCAAGAGCAAGCCGAGGCAGCGGTACGAAGGGTACTGCATCCTCTACTCCGACTATTTCGCCGATGATCCCACCCACGACGAGAAGGTGTTCCGGCGCCGTTTCAGGATGAACCGCAAGCTCTTCCTCAAGATCATGCATGCCATCCGGGAGTTCGACACCTACTTCAAATTCAAGAAGGACTGCACCGGCACGGTAGACTTTACCTCTATTCAGAAGTGCACGATGGCCATGAGGATGCTTGCATACGGTGCTCCCGCAGATGCACAGGATGACTGCGCATGAGCGAGTCCACGGCCATTGAGTGCTTGAACAAGTTTTGCCGGACAGTGGTTGCAGTCTTTGGCCCAACGTACTTGTGTAAACCCAATACGCAAGACACTGCTCGCCTCCTCGCAGAGAATGAAGCAAGAGGCTTTCCTGTGATGCTTGATAGTATCGACTGCATGCATTGGGCATGGAAGAACTGTTCATTTGATTGGCAGGGGATGTATAAGGGAAATGAAGGAGAGTGCTCGGTGATTCTCGAGGTCGTGGTTTCATATGATCTATGGATTTGGCATTCATTTTTTGGTATGCCAGGAACTCACAACGACATCAATGTCTTGCAGTGCTCGGATGTCTTTGCCAAGCTTGTCGAAGGCCATGCTCCCCCTGTGAACTATGAGATCCCAGTACACAAATGGCTACTATCTTGCAGATGGCATCTACCCGAAGCGGTCAACATTTGTGAAGAGCATCTCCAACCCTGTGCCAGGAAGCGCGAAAGCTTGGTTTTCCAAATGCCAGGAGGCTTGCAGGAAGGATGTTGAGCGAGCATTTGGCGCGCTACAATCTCGATTCGCTGTTGTCCGGTACCCAGCTATGACTTGGTCGAAGTCCAACATGTGGGAGGTGATGCAGTGTTGTGTGATCTTGCACAACATGATCATTGAGAGTGAGCGGGATGACCCGGTGCCTGAGAGTGAGGCAAGGGCACCATACTACCGTCAGAATCCTCTTACAGATGTTGATCACCAGGTGTCGGCATCATGGGCAAACTTTCTAGCCACGCGTCAGGAGATTCGAGACGCTGCAACAAATCTAGCTCTACAGAATGATCTGGTGCAGCATTTGTGGGCGCGCAAAGCCAATGGCAATGTTGATAATGACGATGATAATGCCTAGTTTGATTTGTCTTATTTCTTTGCATTGTTGAACTATTTATTTGTGTGTAAATTTATTTATTTGTGTGTAAATTTGTATGTAAAACTATTTCTTTGTGTGAATTTGTATGACAAAAAGGGTCGGCCTTTGTTTTTTTGTCGAAATATGGCCGAATCGCCGGCTGGGGGGCGGCCTGGGTTCCACGGCTGGAAAACGCGCCCCCAGGTTCCTGATTCGCGCCGTTTGACGCCGCGGCGGCCGAAAAAAGCGGCGTTTTCGGCCCTGGGGGGCCGAACGGCTGGAGATGCCCTAAAATGAGTCGTCTTGGGCGCCGGCGCTATTTTTTGATCCACAGTGCTGCTTATCTGCCGACGCCAGGGTTAAAATCCCGATCGATTAGCAGTTCGTTGGCTCAATCCCGGACGCCGGACGTAACAGGAGGCGATCGGCACTACTGATTTTACCTCCTAAGAGCATCTCTAACAGAGGTCTCAAACCGCGGAACCGTAAACGCATTATAAGGGTCGCGAAAGTCGCGTTTTTTGATCGTAAACGCGCCGCGTCATAGCAGTACCCGTAAAGCAGAACCTCAAAACAGAATATTATGTAGAATATCCCATCATCTTCTTCCTTCGTCCGTAGAAGAGAGAACGGTGTTGAGATCGAACGTACTAGCACGACCTTCGTCCCTCCTAGGTAAGCTAAGCTAGCACCACTGGCGTGACGTGCAGCTCCGGCCGGCCGGCCGCCGGCGTCACGTGCAGCTCCGGCCGCTGCTAGCCGGACAGAATGCATCATCACGTACGAGCTAGCTAAGCTAAGCTAGCTAGCACCACGCGGCTGCTGCTCCGGCCTCCTAGCTAAGCTAGCTAGCACCACGCGGTGCAGCTCCGGCCAGCCGGCCGGCCGCCGGCGTGAGTGCAACTCCGGCCGCTGCTAGCTAAAAGAAGCTCCGGCCGGCGTGAGTGCAGCTCCGGCCACGTGAGTGCAGCGCCGACACATGCGGACTCAGATGCTAAGCTAAAAGTTAGCGCCACCGGCGGTGCCGCTCCGGCCGCCGGACAGATCCTAGCGGCCGTAGGATGGAGAAGGCACGGTGGAGATCACATTTTGTGAGCGTTGACCAGATCTCAGGCACACTCAAATCGATTCTTAAATAGTCTCCAAATCTGGGTATTCACGGTTTGTGGGTAGGAATTCCCAGTGCCACTTAAACGTTTTACGGGTTTGACCACTTTTAAGGGTTATATTCGGGGCATTTTTTGGCAACAAAAACTATAAACGTCCGATTTTTACGGATTTGACCGCTTTTGAGTGCTCTGTTAGAGATGCTCTAATAGCATCCACAGTGGTTGGGCGCTAAGATAGACGCTAATTGTGTCAGTTATTGCAAACACTAGGCGCGAGCAGCCTAGTAGCCCACTTTTACATAGAATTTCTAAGCATCCGACTCTTATTTATGCATCGGACTCTTCAAAACGGCTGGGAACAAGGCAAAACGGATGGGATTTTAACCCTGGCGCCCGTAGATAAGCTACCCACTGTGGGTGCTCTACAACGCCGAGCGCTTATTTAGACGCTTAAGAGGATAGGAAAACGGGAATTAATCCCAGCGTTCCAAGGAAGAGTCCACTGCTCCAACGCAAGGTCTCTATTTCAGGCGCTTATCGCTCCAAACTGACTGGTCCGATTTTCCTTCAACTAACCAAATCCTAGCAAAGCGTCGGACACAAAGTTTAACGTCGACGTCTATAATCAAGCGCCCATAGCCCGGGATGGTATCGCATAACTGCCGATCGGCCAGGAACAAATTCCTGGCGCCCATACATAAGCGCCCCCGTTGTACATGCCCTAACGGCATCAAAAGCGCATGCTACTATGAGTTTGATTAGCGCCCATAAATAAGAGCCCAGCATTGTGAAGTACAAGCGCTTCTCTACTACTTCAATTTTTTCATTTATTTTTATGAGTTAAGCGCCTCACTAAGCGTCTAGGGTTGTGTATACTCTGAGGACATGTACATCGCAAGACGTTTAGATAGACGCTTAAGTGTAAAAAATAATTGCTATAGAATGTAATTATCAAGCGACAACGCTGGGCGCTTATTTCAATCGCTAGCGGACTTAGAGCATCCACAGCGCAAAGCGCTAGCACAGGCGCTTATTAAACTAAAATCCCGGCCAGTACAAGCGTTCGACGCTAGAGTCAGAATTCTGTACGCGTTTCACAAGCGTCGGTCTCCTTAATTTGCGTCGATGCCGGAAAACGGCCGGGAACTTTGTACCAAACCGCTAAAACAGCCGGGATCTATTTCCTAGCGCCTCTAAACTAGCGCCCCACTGTGGATGCTCTTAGGAAGAGCTGCGCTAGCGTCCCACCTCTCCAACGCGAGACGCTTCCGGTGGCCGCTTGTGAACACTGAACACCGACAGCTAATGGCGGAATACTGTACCCTCCACCGTGCCCAAATCGCTGAGCAGCTTGCTCTCATACGCTGCCACCGATTCAGCCCACCCTCGGTGTAGCCGTAATATAGTCGATTTTGATTCCTAGAGAAGTCGTCCGCCTTGAATTCATAGGAATGGCCACTGGCGCCAGCGCCGGCGCCAGCGCCCGCGCAGGCGCAGCTTCTCGACGACTGTTCGTCCACCTCCGGTCAACCTCAAGCAGGGTTGTACTATCGCTAGCTAAACGCTTGGCTGTTTTTTCTGCTTGCTGACTAGTATCGAGCTGGATTCTGTTAATCAGTTGAGTTGAGGAACGAGTCTGGAATTCAATTTTATCTAGCGCCAACAGCAAGCGCCTGCCCCTCGTCAATCCGGCCGAAGCAGAAAAAAAAGCTTAGCGCCCGACGCAAGTATTTGCGTCTGCGCGAGGGAGACGCCAGGAAAATTCCCGGGGTCGATTGGGATTCGGCCATAGCGGCCAGGAATTGAAGCCTAGCGCCCACGTTAGCGTCTGCTAATGTACAGGCGCCCATACATAAGCGCCCCCGTTGTACATGTCCTAACGGCATCAAAAGCGCACGCTACTATGAGTTTGATTAGCGCCCAGAAATAAGAGCCCAGCATTGTGAAGTACAAGCGCTTCTCTACTACTTCAATTTTTTCATTTATTTTTATGAGTTAAGCGCCTCACTAAGCGTCTAGGGTTGTGTATACTCTGAGGACATGTACATCGCAAGACGTTTAGATAGACGCTTAAGTGTAAAAAATAATTGCTATAGAATGTAATTATCAAGCGACAACGCTGGGCGCTTATTTCAATCGCTAGCGGACTTAGGAAGAGCTGCGCTAGCGTCCCACCTCTCCAACGCGAGACGCTTCCGGTGGCCGCTTGTGAACACTGAACACCGACAGCTAATGGCGGAATACTGTACCCTCCACCGTGCCCAAATCGCTGAGCAGCTTGCTCTCATACGCTGCCACCGATTCAGCCCGCCCTCGGTGTAGCCGTAATATAGTCGATTTTGATTTCTAGAGAAGTCGTCCGCCTTGAATTCGTAGGAATGGCCACCGGCGCCGGCGCCGGCGCCAGCGCCCGCGCAAGCGCAGCTTCTCGACGACTGTTCGTCCACCTCCGGTCAACCTCAAGCAGGGTTGTACGATCGCTAGCTAAACGCTTGGCTGTTTTTGCTGCTTGCTGGCTAGTATCGAGCTGGATTCTGTTAATCAGTTGAGTTGAGGAACGAGTCTGGAATTCAATTTTATCTAGCGCCAGCAGCAAGCGCCTGCCCCTCGTCAATCCGGCCGGAGCAGAAAAAAAAGCTTAGCGCCCGACGCAAGTATTTGTGTCTGCACGAGGGAGACGCCAGGAAAAATCCCGGGGTCGATCGGGATTCGGCCATAACGGCCAGGAATTGAAGCCTAGCGCCCACGTTAGCGTCTGCTAATGTACATGCGCCCATACATAAGCGCCCCCGTTGTACATGCCCTAACGGCATCAAAAGCGCACGCTACTATGAGTTTGATTAGCGCCCAGAAATAAGAGCCCAGCATTGTGAAGTACAAGCGCTTCTCTACTACTTCAATTTTTTCATTTATTTTTATGAGTTAAGCGCCTCGCTAAGCGTCTAGGGTTGTGTATACTCTGAGGACATGTACATCGCAAGATGTACGCTTAAGTGTAAAAAATAATTGCTATAGAATGTAATTATCAAGCGACAACGCTGGGCGCTTATTTCAATCGCTAGCGGACTTAGGAAGAGCTGCGCTAGCGTCCCACCTCTCCAACGCGAGACGCTTCCGGTGGCCGCTTGTGAACACTGAACACCGACAGCTAATGGCGGAATACTGTACCCTCCACCGTGCCCAAATCGCTGAGCAGCTTGCTCTCATAGGCTGCCACCGATTCAGCCCGCCCTCAGTGTAGCCGTAATATAGTCGATTTTGATTCCTAGAGAAGTCGTCCGCCTTGAATTCGTAGGCATGGCCACTCGCGCCGGCGCCGGCGCCAGCGCCCGCGCAGGCTCAGCTTCTCGACGGCTGTTCGTCCACCTCCGGTCAACCTCAAGCAAAGTTGTACGATCGCTAGCTAAACGCTGTGCTGTTTTTGCTGCTTGCTGGCTAGTATCGAGCTGGATTCTGTTAATCAGTTGAGTTGAGGAACGAGTCTGGAATTCAATTTTATCTAGCGCCAGCAGCAAGCGCCTGCCCCTCGTCATATTTGCGTCTGCGCGAGGGAGACGCCAGGAAAAATCCCGGGGTCGATCGGAATTCGGCCATAACGGCCAGGAAATGAAGCCTAGCGCCCACGTTAGCGTCTGCTAATGTACATGCTCTAAGGGGAGGATCAGTTGTGAACCCAAAGACGATTTTTTTTTAAAACAAGTGAATTTTGATGAAATTAACGCAAATTTAATGAAATTCATACATATAGACGAAATTCATACATATTTAGGTGAAATTTATAAAAGATTAAAAATAACTAAACATATAAAAAGGGCTAGTTCATTCTCACGGTCATAAAACGCCATGTAGTCATTGTTGTTGTCATCATCGCCGTTGCTCGACGGCTCGTCCTTCGACGTGCGGTTGGGTCCTACTTCATCGCCGCCCCACCACTGCCTCGGGCCGGCCTCGTCGTCGTTGTCGTCGAGGATGATGACGTTGAAACGCATGCTGAGGTCGAAGCGGGCTTGGCGTCCAACACGCTCCAGAAGCCGACGCTAGCGGTCCGCCTCCTCCCGTTCGTGCTCTACCTCAAACAGGCGAGCGGGAAGCTTAGATCCATCGGCAGAATGTCGTTGGAGGAGTTCTTCTCGGCAAGCTTCTAGTCAGGGAAGTCATCATGGTCGTCCAACACCTCCAGCTTCAGCGCCGACTGGACGTAATCGCGCGACGTCGACCATTCCGACTCCTTCTTTAGCTTCTTGAACAAGGAGCCGCCGGTGCTGAGCTCTGTCTTGGGCTTGACTAGGCGAATGGGGCCACACTGCAACGAGGCCGCGTGATGCTTATTGATGATGAGGTTGCCACCGTGCAAACGCGTGCACGACATCTCTTCTCGCTCATCCTTGACTGGCGAGCTGGTAGGGAGTCACTGGAACCGAGCCCGAGGAGCGTGATGCCAAATCCGACGAGGAGGACGAGCGAATGCCCATCCTCCTCGGCATCTAGAAGTTGTCGCGGCGGCGCGGGACAGCGGGGGCCCGAGGCGGGTACTGGATCTTGGGGCGCGGGAGACAAGACGACGAGGACAACAACGTTCACTCACTAACAACCCGCTTTACTTGGTGTGTTTTTCCTCCCGCCGACACCCCCAGTCGCCCCCAGCGGCTTGGGTTCGGCTTAAGAACGCCGGATGAAAATTCGGCTCAATCCGGTGGATTTTGGATCCTCGGAGCGACTTGGATAAAACATTTGCGTCGATGCAAAAAATGGGTTCCGGGGGTCCTCTCGGGGGCACGACTGGAGATGCCCTTACAACCACGACAATTACTTTTTATTCTTAAATCCTTACAACTGCGTGCAAATTGGTTTGTGCACACGACAATTTATCTAGTGGATTTAGATCATCCAAATACTGCGATTATAATCGTGACTAACATAATTATGGCTCCAAATGCTAACCGGAGGCATATCTCTTTTATCTTCTTCATCTTCTATTTAGTTGCCCTGTCTCAATCATGGACAACATCGGAAATATGCATATATATTCCATCTTATCTTTGTCAATTACGTTCTTCCTTTCTTTTTCTCTTATTCAATCTCTTTATTGCCTGCTTCATCTTTCCCCTTGTCTCTTAAGTTAACACTATCTTTTTTTCTTCTTTTTTTTCATTGATTCAACCTGGTTTTCACACCTCGAACATTGCAATTACATATTAAATCTTAGATGATAAAAGTGCATGAACCAGATCCAATACAATTATACATAATTAAATTCAAATTTGAGCAAACCTTTAAAATCATACCGCGTAGAAATCGGAAGAGGTGTTGTGCCGTGTCTAGGAGGGAACTATCATCCTCGTTGGTGTTTCAGGAAACCATGGTGCGGCTGGCACGGCGGATCGGACCATAGAGACGACGTGTATAGCTGAGACGCGAGACAGAGACAACCACATATCATACAAGAAGATGTTGGAAAAATATGTGGGGAGCGCACTAGTGAACCACAGGAGAAGGTGCGGGGCGGCAATCCGGCAAAATGCAGCCGATGCAGAGGCTCTTCTTGGACCGAAATCTGGTTGTGGAAAGTGAAATGGGAGTATGGATGGTGGCGGGTGAGGAGAGCGCGGGGAGGCCGAAACATTGGCGGAGCTAGGCAAGTGAGAGAGTAAAAGTAAGAAAGATGGCAGGTCCAATTTAGATGATTTTGGCTGGATCCGTCATGTCGGATCCGATGCGACGGGCGTGCTCGGATAGCCCCATTTTCCTTCTACACATGGCTGACTATGAGAGGCGACCGACAAGTTAATGTAATGGTTGTTTTCCTGTAGAAGAGAGAAAGTTTGTACTAGCATGATCAAAAGAGAATATCTAGTGCTACTAATGCCTTAGGTTTTACTATGATACCATTTTCTAAAATCAGTTTTAGATGTTTTAATTTCTTTTATTAAAAGTGTGAATATCTGTAACCTAAAAAAAGTCCAAAAATCGAGAAGCACATTGAGAAAAAAAGACAAATCCATGTGTATAGTGTCAATTTTACTTGCGTCTTTAAAAAGACAAATTCTTTTTAAGACTTGAATTTTTTGGAGTTTGTGAACATTCAAACCTTTTCTGGTTGGCACCGCGTTTTGAAACACTTCAAATTTTTTTTTGAAATGGAACATGGTATCACGTAAGGCACGGGTAGCATTCGACATTATCACCACTAGGTCTAGGAGTCCACGTGCTTGTAGCTTATCTACCGCACCAAAGACCATAAGATCATAATCAAATGGACGGACTAGATGAAGCCACGCACTTTGAACCGCAACACGCACACGATCTGAAACCGCCCCAGGAACAAATTCCTTTCTCGCTTACGAGCTCCTCTCCTCTGCCTCTGCTGCTACCATTTCCCCCATTCCCAGCCGCTACCCGCGTCCGCGCGAGCAAAACGCCGGCTTGAGAGGCCTCCC
Organism: Poa annua; assembly: GCA_026929855.1. Taxonomy (NCBI): domain Eukaryota; kingdom Viridiplantae; phylum Streptophyta; class Magnoliopsida; order Poales; family Poaceae; genus Poa; species Poa annua. The sequence continues at coordinate 117,194,258 of CM049434.1, forward strand.
GTCTCCGATCAGGTGCGCGCTTGTAGAAATCTCGCTCCTTAAGCCGAATCCGCGCGCTCCTCCCCTGATTGTGCCCTGAAATTGCGCGCCTCTGGTCACCGAAGCTTCCGGAAGCTTCGGGGTTATCCGGGCGTTTTCGGCGTCGGGACCGCCGGGATTCCGGAAATTACAGTTTCGGTTGGGGCGTCGCTTTCCGCCGCTTGTCCGATTTGTGTTCTCGGTGCCCTCTTTGGCGTCAGTGGCCTTGCTGCGTGGGCTTGTTGACACGAGGGGCAGGAAGGCACCGCTTTGGAGGAGCCCATCTTATACCTGGTGGTAGCGGTGGTGGTGGCCGGTGGACACCATGAGCTTTGTGTTCCGGGGGAGCAGGGCCGACATCGAGGCCGGTGCCTTCCCGGAGTTCGCCCCGGGGCGCCGTGCCATGGTGAGCGCCGCGCCTTGCATTTCTGCCGAAATGATTCTGTCGGCATTTCAACCTAGACTAGATTCGTTGTTCTGGATATCTGATTCCATTCACGTTTGTGCTTCTGTGTAGCGGATTCATGCCGGAGGCCGGACGGTGAACAGCAATTCCTTAGCTTTTCTTGTAACTGGTAATGTGGGTCTCTCATATGTACTACTCGTATTGTTGAGCTGTTAACGGTTAGTGATTTATGTTAATATATGGTCGGTTGTTTTCAATTGGCAGTACTTGTTCTGTTCATGGTACTAAGCTCGCACCAGATGTCTCCCAACTTTTTGGTAAGTTGTTCATGCACAATGTGGTTATGTATGTGTTCTTATGCTTACCAAGCTTGATGCCATAACTTTGTCGGGTTGCTCGGAAATGTCTGTTCTTGTAGCTTTGGCTGGTGTTGGGTGTGTTCCTAATGGCCACCAGCCTTAGGATGTATGCCACATGCCAGCAGCTCCAAGTGCAGGCGCAAGCTCATGCTGCTGCCGCCAACGGCTTTCTTGGACGCACTGAGTTGCGCGTGCATGTCCCCCCAACCATAGCCCTGGCTACGAGAGGCCGGTTGCAAAGTCTTAGACTCCAACTTGCTCTGCTTGACCGCGAGTTTGATGATTTAGGTACACATTGTAATGATACATTTTGTCGTTCCAGATGGTGTTTATATTGTTTCATGCAAATATATCACCATACTTTGATATTATTCTTGCAGATTATGATGCTCTTAGAGCTCTTGATGCCGATAATAGCCCACATGCTCCTTCTATGAGTGAAGAAGAAATAAATACGCTTCCTGTTTTCAAATACAAATATCCGGCGCAGCAGGGAAACGTCCCTGCCCGAAAAAGGCAAGATGAATTATCCTTTTTTGGGTGCATTATGGCCAAAGAGAACTGACTATAATTCCTTCTTTCTTCAATATGTAACCAACCAATCATAGCACAGTAGGAGCCTCTCCTACAGAGTTCCTCGGGAGAGAAGTAACCAACTATGTATAACCGCCTATTTCTGGAGAGTAGCTGATTCTAAACATTTTTTTTATGCAGTAGTGATGGACCATCTGAAGCATTGGTTTCCTCTCCTGGATCTGGCAAGGAGGTAATGAATAGATCATATTTCTTCTGTAAATGCTTGTTATATCTCCATTTTGGTATGACTAGACAACTAACAGTGTAGCCTTAGCTTGACTACTTGTTCTTTGGAATTTCATTATAGTCAACTTTGGTAGTAACAATTACACGGCTAATGCTTCTACTCTCTTCTTTTCGAATTAAGCATGTATCTTAGCGAAGTACTTCTGTTTAATTATTTCATATTTGCATTTGACGTGCAGAAAAAGCAAGATGCAGATGGAACCAGCAAAACCCCAGAGGATGAGTTGATGTGCAGTGTTTGCTTAGAGCAAGTTGCTGTGGGTGATCTTTTGAGAAGTCTGCCATGCTTGCATCAGGTAATTATCACGCTGATCATATTACAGTTGTTTTCTTTCTTTTGACAGCAGGACTTTAATTTCTGACGCGTTATAGTAATATGGAGGTCCTGCTCACCGTACCGCTAGTTGAATGTGATAAAAGTAATGTAGTTGACATAATGTTGGCGAAGTATAAGCATGCTAGGAAACCAGAACAGTGTTTAACGGTAGCGCATTTTGCATAATGCATGCAATATGATTGCAATGCAGCAACGAACATGAACCTTTTACCCCATTTCTTACACAGATAACAAATACTATTATACTTTCGATGTTCCACGCTTCCACTTGGTTGGACACTTACTTTCTTGCGCAATGCTGCACTGCTCTGAATTGCTAGTGTTGTACATTCTGCTTACTTTTTTATGCAATGCTGCACTGCTCTGAATTGCTAATGTTGTACATTCTGCTAGGCTGCCACAAATAAATTAGCTTACCATAATATGGGTGTGATCCTTAGATTTTAATCCCGTTTGCGTTTTTAGTCAGTTTTCAGTTTAAATGGCCAATTGTCACATTAATGCTAACTAAAGCTCAGATTTACCTAAATGTTGACTCCCAAATATTGACTTGATTAATATTTTGTTTCGCAGTTTCATGTGAACTGCATCGACCCATGGTTGCGTCAACAAGGAACATGCCCGATCTGCAAGCACCAGGTGAGCGACGGGTGGCGCGGAGCCGGCAACATCGAAGTGGACGCATCTTACATGGTGTAATAACGTACTAACATGAGCTTCGGGCCTTAACGTGGTAGTACTAGCTACTAACAAAAACCCATGGAGTTGGGACTACCTGTCTCGGTCCTGCCGAGTGTTTGTGACATGTTCCCAGCTCCTTCCTCTGTGATGTTTGTGCATCCAAAGGCTACTGATGTTTTCTGGCTGAGTTTTATTTACCCTAAGTGTTACAATACTCTCTCCGTATATAAAAGGATGTTTCAACTTTGTTCAAATTATATGTATCTACACACTAAAACATGTTTAGATATATGCAAAGTTTTGACAAAGTTGAGACATCTTTAAAATGTTACTAGTGAGCTGATCGATCAGCTAGTAGCGTGCTGTCAGAGCGTCAGAGGATACTTGGCTCTTGGTTGTTTGTGCATCCAAAGGTTACGGTTGTTTTCTGGTTGAGTTTTATTTACCCCGAGTGTTACAGTAGTAAAAAATGTTAGGGCCCCTTTGATTACAGGTTTGAAACACACAGGAATGGTCTCTTTAGATTGAAGAAACTTCATAGGAATTTTGGAGTATTTCAATCCATGGCAAATTTTTCTATGAAATGCCTTGGGATCATAAGAATGAACCCATCAAATTCTATGAACCCATCAAATTCTATGAAATCCATTCCTATGCTCCCTATTTCATTCCTATGCTCCGTATTTCATAAGAATCTCAACATGAGTTCAAACCTTATTTTATTTTTTCTTTGCAAAGTCCAATACACTCACACTATCTCTATCTACTCTCTCTCCTCATTCTTGTAAATACATGTGTTTGTTTCTTGTTTTTAGAAAAGGGTCCCTAGCCTCTGCATCGAGTGATGCATGCGGTTTTTATTTTATTGATATGTTTTTGTTTGTGCACCATATAAAGACATCGGTTTCAAAAAAAATATGTTTTGAAATTCAGTAGGAATTAGTGTAGGACCTCTCAATCCTTTGTTTTTCCTATTTCTACGTTTTAAAAATTCTGCAATTCAAAGAGGCTTAAATAGGAAAAATATAGGATCTCACAGGTTTGTCAGTGCAAAATAAAGTATTGTAAAACGCATGAAAACTAAATGAATAGTCGTTTGGATGAAACGTATGAAAAATACAGGAAAAATGTCTCGATCTTACGCACTTAGTTTAAAAAGAGATTGGAATGTTTAAATTTCTATGAAATCGAGACATAGGAATCCAATTCACAGAATTTGTTAGCACCATTCGATTAAATCAAAGACAATCTGTAAAAAAAATTCTAAAAATTAGACTTCTATAAAATTCTTTTGAAATGTCTGCTAAGCTGATCGATCAGCTAGTAGTGTCTCTGGTGACTGTCGGAGCGTCAGAGGATACTTGGCTCTTGGTCGATGCGCTACTGATTTGAGAATTGGAAATTTCTCGGCGGTTTCAGCTGATATTTTGGGCAGCCAACTCTAGCGGGGAGATCCTCGCTGCTGAGCCCTTGGGTGTGCGATGGGCCGTCCTATTCTATAGGGAACCGAGGGCATGGGCCTCACGTGCGCGTCACGTGGATACCAGGATCTTCTGTGGTTGGAGCCTCGAGCTCAAGCTGTTCACTTGTTCAGCAGAGTGGAAGACACGAACTTAGTTCAAGGCACCCCCCTAGCCTTCATAGGCCACAGAGGTTTTGCATACAGAAGATCCCGGACCTAGAGAGCCGATGGGGTTCCGTGGGCCCCTCCGTGACATTGCAGAAATTCATCGGCATATGTGAGCCGTACTCTCCTCCTGTCCATATCTTAATCAGAACACCAGTGTTGAAGGAGCAAACAGCTGCCCCTCGCTGTCTCAAATGGATCGCGGCGGAGGAGGTCGCGCGATGGCACGGCAAGAGGAGGCGGCGGCGGGTTCCACCAATCAGAAGACCGAAAGCTTCGAAGGCTGGTGAGCAGACATCCTCTTCTCTATCGAGCACCGGCCATACGCATGGCGCTAGCTCGTGTTCCGCTGCTTTGCCTGTGCCCCATTAGTTGTCCATCCGTAGCTCTGCCTTCTGTTCTTCTACTTTGCCCATTAAGCTAAGGTAGAGTAATCGCATCGGTGCGGCCCGGGCGAGATCTCCATGGGGGGAATGGGGAATCTGATACGAGGTTTCGCTACTGTAACCGCCGGTGGTCTTTGCAGTAAGGCCTAATGCCAAATTCAAGAGCAAAGCTAAGTGCTTTCTGTGCTTCTTGCTACGTTGTCGGCTTCCTACTCTGTGTTTAAGCTCACGATTGAGTGGATCGGACAAGTGCGAGTGAAATTCGGTTAGAACATTTGGTTTTTTTACGCGGGTAAGCTGCAGCAAGGTTCAGCAGAAGTTGTGCTGCGGTGGATAACAGAATTCAGAACCAATGAGATGAAAGCAAGCTGGTAGCTTTCCCTATTGAATGGCTAGCAGATTAGGCTTTCCCTTTCGGGTGCTAGTTATTTTCTCCATTCCTTTTATTTTGCTTCTTTTTTTAGAAGAAAGGCCAGGTCCAACGATTAAATTAATAACGCGGGCGAAGCGGATACAAAGTGCTGAACCCAGCAAACAACTCAGGCACTGCACACCCACACAAGACACAAGGCTACCGAGAAGATTACAGGTGAACATCAAAGAGGCAGAGCCGAAGACGAAGAGGCACACACAAGACGGGCAGAGGAGTCGGGCCGGAGCTGGGGACACGGGCACGCCAACCCACACGGCACACCACCGAGACAAGCTTCACCACCAAGGACCGCACCACCAGGAGCATCACCGCCACTGCCCACAGAGCTGAAGACAGGCAAACCGGAGCCTCGCACAAAGAAACGCCGAGGTGCAGAGCAAGCTATAGGCTTTGCCAGAGAGAGCAAGACGAAGGACGTCATGCCACCTCTGGATAGCAGAACTCCAAGGCGGCGTCTTCAAGAAGAGTACGACACCATAGTGCCGCCACCACCCGATCTGAAGATCTTTGATTTTCATCCGGAGTGGTAGAAGGAGCGAGGTAGGCCTCCACGACGCCTTCAAGAAGGAGACGGCGTCCATGGACGTCGCCGCCGCGGGCTGAGTAGACCCAGACAGAGGTTTCCCCTTGGCCACCCTCACCGCCTCCTACACCGGGCACACGGTAGTGACGAAGCAACACCTGCACCACCGTCACAGCACGCCACTCGCCGACACCACGCCGCCCTCACGGCCGTGGACACCAGCAAGCACAAGGATCTCTGGCTCGCCCTCCAACCAAGAGACCCCCACCATCCGGGGCCGCCGACCCGGCGTCCAAGCTCTACGCTCCGCTGAGAAGGATGAGAGCACCGAGGAGAGAGGAATCCACCCCAGGCCAGCGACCAGCAGCCACCATGGCTACCAGCGACCGATATGGTGCGAGACCCGAGGCCCCTGCCCCGTCCTAATCGCGAGGAAACCTACCGGTATTCGCCGGAAACCTCCGCGCAGATCCACCAGGCCGGACCGCCGCCGTCGACCGTGCCCGCGACGGCCGACCTGCCTTCCGCTGCGCTCCCGACCTCCACCAACCACCAGATTCACCGAGCAGCGCCACCCACGTCGACAGCCACACCAGCGGCGCCGCCGCCGCCGTTGATGCGCCAGGACCTCACAACCACCGCGCCGCCGGGCGACCATGCCTCGGCGCCCCACGCCCAGCACCGAGCCTTCCCCGACAGCAGCGCCCGCGCCGCCACCGCTGAGCGAAGGAGAGAAGGAGGTCCCGCCGCCGCCGACGCCGCGCGGGAAGAGCCCGGCGACGCCCTCTGGCGGCGGCGAGGGGAGGGGGACCGGCGGCGCGAGATCTAGGGTTTCCCCCCGTCCGCTCGCGGGAGCGGTTCGGGAGGAAAGGGGAAGATGATCAATTGATTTATTTTGCTTCTTTAAGAAGAGATGTCAGTTAACCTTATTAAATCGATGCATGCATGTATAGTTAGGAGGGCCTGTGGTAGGATTCATGTTCATGACATTTAGGCATTTAGCCACATCGGTATGGATTGATGTAACATTGCAAGCAGTGTGATGTCCTAGGAGAGGTGATGTCCTAAGCTTTTTGAGAACGATCCTCCCAAATCTTAATCCAAGTATCCTGTGTGCATCAGATGTAGAGATGCTGACATACACACACATGCATAAGCCGTACCCTGAAATGTGTACTCCATTTAGATGTGGATTGGTATGCATGTAAAACTGGCAAATGGCAAGGTATGGTTCCGATGCCTGCCTTTTTTGATATCTCAAATGCATTAAGACATGGAACAACATGAAAATGTAAATTTAGCTAATTACAATCTAACCTTCTTTGGTGTTATTCTTCCCCTTGCTTGCATATTTTGGGCTGAGTATATGTTCCACTTAATATATTCTGTTTCTTTTGTGATTTGTTGTAAGGCTCTTTCATTTAGGTTCAGTTTCTTCTTGCTGAGATGTGTCGTGCTCAACTTATTTTATCATTTCCCGTTAAAAGAGGGTCGTGAAAGCATACGATAGTTGGTTAGAACGGTAAAATAGGCACAAGCTAGATCAAAAAGGCTCTATTATCATAATCAATCGTAATTCCAGAGCTAGACATAGCCTTATATTATCAGAATTCTTGAGCATGTTTGCAAAGTGGACCATTACCAGATATTGAAAGGATTGTATATCACCTCTGGGCCTCCACCTCACATTTTATGTTCATATTGACTATCTAGAAGTGTTCTCCAATTTTGCTTGATCTGAATTTTTTTATTAAGATATATAAATTAAGTACCAACCAAAATGGGTGTTTGGGATGGATGACTTGGGCTTGTTTTGAAGTGGTGAGATTTACCCTTCCATATGGAAACTAGAGAATATATTGTGTTGGTTAGTGCTTATTTTAAAATGCAAATAAAGTTCAGGCTTTTAATAATATTTCATGCTATATTGCTTTTGTTTAGCTCCAGCTCCAGTAGCGTGAAGCAAATTTACCCTATTGACAGTCCAATTAAGAAACGGAAATCACAGTATGATCTCAATGATGCAAGGCTGTCGTCACTGAAGTACAAGTTTCAGGACCGATTAACTTGGCTGGATGACGAGACTGCAAGAACAGAAAGCTTAGGAGGTGGTCACGTTTTCATCAACAAGAATTATGATACACACATGGTCAATGTTGTCAAGGAACTGGACTCTTGTGAGAATACTCAGAGCCTTTTCGGTGGGTGCAATGAGGTCGACTCCATAAATGGAATCGAGAGCCAGTCTAGGAGAAAACGCACATCTGTATCCAGCAGCTCAAGCAACAATATTTCATCCGACGCTTACAGTTCTTTCAATAGCTGTGGCACCAAAGAGACTGACAGCTGGGTGAGGCCACTCCTGGAGCATGATCGCTCGGGTTTGATGCTGCAACCATATGATGACGACATTGAGAGGATGTACGATGTGATGAACGAGCTAGCAAGTGGTGGCGTTGGTGGTTCTGCAGATCATATCATGGATGAGAAGCTTTACTCGAATGGCGTCGACGATTTCATGATTTTGCCAGCAGGCAAGACTGGATGCCACGGTGAGCCCTCACGCACATATTTCAGTGTACCTTATGCTTGAACCTGTTTGCTGCCTATGTGTGGTTACTAACACGTTGAGTGGGGCAACCAAATTCAGGTGAGAAGAAGCTAACCATCGATCAGGAATTCGAGCAGTACTTTTCGAAACTCATGCTTTAGCATTTCCGTGACAAAAGAAAATCCGCTACCTTGGAACCTTCAAAGATGCTCTCTGCATCCTAATATTTCTTGAACTAGCAAATGCAAGTCGGAAATACTATTGGAGTTAATCCTGTATTTGTAGCTCAACTCTTGCATCTGCAATGTACATATGTTAGTGTTTTCAAACCGCACCTCGACTGGCCATTAAATATATATTGGCACCGGATGTATGATGTGTGTAGATCTGTGCGTAAAAGTACATCTGGAATTCTAAATGGCGTGTTACTTTCATCTGTTGTTGTTCTGAAAGTATATGTAACTCGGTATCCTCGAACCGAAAGTGGAGTTATGGATTTGCGCTATCAGTGGTGGCCGTTCAGCTGATGGTGATTGAAAATAACAGAATTACCAAGTATATTAAGAGTATCTCTAGCAGACACTGCAAAAATCCAGCCTACAAATTTGATATAGAGCTCTATCAGACACTGCAAAAATCCAAGCCTGTAAACCCGATATAAGGACGCGTTTGGCCCGTGGCCGAACAGACCTTTAAACAAAACGGTAAAAAAAAATATTCCTAACAGTTCTCTTCTTTCTCCAGCTTCTTTCCTTCGATCTCTCGAGCTGAGCTCAAATCGAAGTGTGGCAACACGCACTCGCGTACACCCAAACAGTTTGTTCCCGGCCGGACTCTTCGAATCGATCTGTTAAAAGGAGTTGCATGAACGAAATCAAAGTTGCATCTGGATCACCATGGAAGTCTCCCGCAAGGCGCCGCCGACCGTCTGAGCGCACTGCCGGACTGCCTCCTCCACGCAATCCTTTCACAGCTCAAGGCCCGGCAGGTCGTGCTGCGTGCTCTCGCGGCGTCGCGGCCCGGCAGGTCGTGCGGACCAGCGCACTGCCGGCAGCACCTCTGGCTCACGTGCCCCTGCCTCGACGTCGACATCAACGAATTCGAACCGACGGCGGCGGATTCCGGCGTGTGGCGACCTTTTTTTTTGGCGTGCGGCGACGGTTTCCGACGAGTTCCGACTAAATTCCGACGAGTTCCGTGGCGGCGCATTTGCGCCGATGAAGTTTGACCGGTTGGCAGGTGGACTGCAAATGGCCTTCCAAACTACAGAAACGAGGGTCTCGCGCATATACGCTGCAGTGTCCTGCAAAAAGTTTAAGGGTCGAACGAATTTTGCAGGTTCGCGTCGTTTTTTGACCGAAACTGTAAACGTCTTTTTTATATAGGTTTGACCGCTTTTGCGGTGTCTGCTAGTGCTAGAGATGCTCCAATTCCAAGCATCCCCCTCCCCCCACCCCCGATATGCCTCCAGATTCAAAGGACACCTACCGCCGCCGCCGACACCACCGTCTCCTCCGGTGAGTCCTCCCGCCCCTCCTGGGTCCTCCTCAACATGTATGCCCGCGTGGGCAAAAACCTCAACGGAACCACCGCTCACTGCGATGATAGTAAGAGCATCTCCAGCAGCGGCGCTATCGCGAGCGCGTGCTTAAAAAACCGCAAGTTTAGCGCGCCGGGGGGGGGGGGGGGGGGGGAAGCAAAAACGGCGCTCCAGCAGCGGCTGTAAAATCGCCGACACGCTAAAAAAAGGTTGCGCGTGCTCTATATGCGCTATCCTCTGCCCCAGATCTGGAGCTTCTGGTTCAACGCGCTGGAACGAACCAAATCGCGCGCGACGACGCAACCGCTCCGGTGAAAATTCCCGCGCTCTTCCGTTCGTTCCCGTCTCGCGCCAGCGCCGGCGATGGAGACCAACTCCGGCACCCCTCCCACTCCGCCCTACGCCGTCGCGCCCGGCGCCGGAGCTCCGCGCCCGCCTCTGTCCCCAAATCCTGCCGCCGCCGCCGGAAACCCTAGCGCCGCCTCGCTCGCGCGTGGTCTGTTCACGGTGCCGCGGGTCGCCGCGCCACCGCAGCGATTGAAGAAGGGAGGCGTGATGCACTACACGACCGCGAAGTTGATGAGGAAGATGGATGCGGTGGTGTTGTTGGGAAACCCTAAGAGGAAGGTGTGAAGTAGTGCAGGAGCAAATTTCGCTCAATTATGAAACCAAGGTTATCAAACCAGTAGGAGTTGAATGCTCTTCTGAAGGTTGTTGAAGCTAACTTTGGCAGGGCTCACTACCGGTGTCAACAACGAACGTGGAACCTGCACACAACACAATCAAACTACTTTACCCCAACGAAATAATGAGGTTGTCAATCTCACTGGCTTGCTGTAAACAAAGGGTTAAACGTATGGTGTGGAAAATGATATTTGTTTGCATAGAATGAAAGTAACAGTTTGCAGTAGGTTGTATTATCAATGTAAAGAAATGGACCGGGGTTCACAGTTCACTAGTGGTGTCTCTGCATAAATAAATAATAGCATACATCCGGATACACAAATTACAGCTGGGCAATTGACAAAATAAGAACTGCATAATGATGCATATACTATAGTCATGATGTATAGTATGAGATTCATTTGGGCATTACAACAATATACATAGACCGTTCCAACCGCATCTATGACTAATAATCCACCTTCCGGTTAGCGTCCGCACCCCTTTCAGTATTAAGTTGTAAGCAACAGATTATTGCATTAGGCAAAGTGTGTAATTTAAGTAATATAATTATTGTTAGACAAAGCACTACTGTTTTATCCCTAGTAGCAACAGTACAATCACAATCTTATATGTTGCTGTCACTCCCCCATATTAAATGAAGACATGAACCCACTATCGAGCATAAATACTCCCTCTTGGAGTCACAAGCATCTACTTGGCCAGAGCATCTACTAGCAACGCAGAGCATGCAAGATCATAAATAACACACACATAATATATTATGAAGCAAATGACATAGTACTCAATATTCATCGGATCCCAGCAAACATAACATGTACATTACATAAAGATGATCTTGATCATGATAGGCAGCTCACAAGATCTAAACATGGTAGCACATAAGGAGAAGACAACCATCTAGCTACTGCTATGGACCCGTAGTCTAAGGATGAACTACTCACGCATCAGTCCGGAGTCGGGCATGGTGATGTAGAGCCCTTCGGTGATGATTCCCCTCTCCGGCAGGGTGCCGGGAAGAGGTTCTGAACCCTCCCGAACTAGGGTTGACGACGGCGACGGCTCTGGAACTTTTCGTGGATTTTTGATCGGGTACTTAGGGTTTTCTCGTCGGGGGGTATTTATAGGTGAAAGGGCAACGTCGGTGGGCGCCCGAGGGGCCCACACCACGTGGTGGCGCGGCCAGAGGGGGGGGGCGCCTCCACCAGGTGTGGCCACCTCGTGGCGTGTCTTCAACTCTTCCTCGGTCTTCTGGATCCTTCCGGGAAAAATAGCAGTTTTGGCTTTTGTTTCGTCCAATTCCGAGAATATTTTCTTAACAATTTTTCTGAAACCAAAAACATCAGAAAACAGGGAACTGGCACTGTGGCATCTTGTTAATAGGTTAGTCCCATAAAATACATAAAAACCATATAAAGTGTGTATAAAACATGTAGCAGTGGGTATAATATAAGCATGGAACATAAGAAATTATAGATACGTCGGAGACGTATCAAGCATCCCCAAGCGTAGTTCTACTCCTCCCGAGTAGGTAAAACGATAACAAAAAATAATTTCTGAAGTGACATGCTTTCACACAATCTTGATCATATAATATTGTAAGGTTCATGTTATGAATGAAGTGACTCAAGGCAATGATCTATAGTTTGCTAACAAATAGAGAAGGAGTAAACAACTACATCATATAAGTAAAAACTTTTCATGGATAGTACTTTCTAACAAGCATCAAAAAGATTTGCATAAGAGTTAACTTATAAAGCAATAGTTTCTAATTAAAAGAGGATTAAAGCAACACAAAGGAAGATATAAGTTTCAGCATTGGCTTTCAACTTTTGAACATGTATATCATATAGATAGTTGTCAACACAAAGAAATATAACAAGTGCAATAAGTAAACATATAAGAATTGTTGCACACAGTTGACGCAAGTGTTTGCTTCGGGGATAGAAAGAAGTGGGTAAACTGACTCAACATAAAGTAAAAGATAGGCCCTTCGGAGAGGGAAGCAGGGATACAAGCATGTGCCAGGGCTTTTTAATTTCTATAGGTTTTTGAAATCATATAGAGAGTATAAAAGTAAGTTTTTGAGTGGTGTTTGTCGTTGTCAACGAATGGTAATGAGCACTCTACCCCACTTGTCAACCAGACTTTTTAAGAGTGGCTCCCATTGAAGGACGTTATTTCTACCCAAGGGCAGATCATCACTCTTATCTCTTTTGTTTACACATTTAGTTAAAAACTAGTATCATTGCTTAGCTGATTAGATCAGCGCAAAAATGTGAAGAGAATGCAGCGGTTAAAGTTGTGATTAATTGGGACTGGGCACCCCATTTGCCAGCTCTTTTTGCAAAATTAAGGGATTAGCGGTGTATATGCCACTAGTCCGGTTGGTGAAAGTCTGTCTAAAATCAAATGACAAGGTTGATATCCGTAACACCACATACTTACTCATGAGCTAATAAACATTGACACAAATAAGGGATAATAAGTTTTGAATAAAAGGTAGCACACGAAGTATTTGCTTGGAATGGCAGAAAATACCATGTAGTAGGTAGGTATGGTGGACACAAATGGCATGGGTTTTGGCTCAAGGTTTTGGATGCACGAGAAGCATTCCCTCTCAGTACAAGGCTTTGGCTAGCAAGGTTATTTGAATCAAACACAAGTATAAACTATGACAACAAGACGTATATAAAAACATATTGCAAGCATTATAAAACTCTACATTGTCTTCCTTGTTGTTCAAACACCTTTATTAGAAAATATCTAGACCTTAGAGATACCAAACATGCAAACAAAATTTCAACAAGTTTTACGGTAGTTCTTCACTAATGGGTTTTAACTACATGATGTAAAAACTTAAACATGATCTACTTAAGAGCTCAAAACAATTGCCAAGCACCACAACATACAAGATAACAATCCATAAGAGCATGTATATCTTTTCATTATACCATTTAACACATTTAGCATTTTCTGTTTCCAACCAAACACCAATCAATTTATTTAAACATAAACTCTACAAGTATTTATCAATGAGACAAGAGAGTATAACCTAACCGCTGCGGCTTTCAGCTTTCGCCATAAACATAAAACAATAAGTGATGCGGCTTTCAGCTTTTGCCATAAATATAAAAGATAACTGCTGAGACTTTCAGCTTTCGCCATAAATATAAAAGAATGCTAGGATCCAATTTATTCAGAAAAATAACAAAGCAAAAATAACAGCAAACTAACGCTTCAAGTAAAACACATAAGATGTGACGGAATTAAAATATAGTTTCACTAGAGATGACCTGATAGTTTGTTGATGAAGAAGGGGATGCCTTGGGCCCCAAGCTTAGACGCTTGAGTCTTCTTTGAAATATGGTTGGGTGACCCACGGGGGCATCCCCGCTTAGGCTCTTTCATCTTCTTGATCACATCATATCATCCTCTCTCTTGATACTTGAAAACTTCCTCCACACCAAACTCAAAGTAAACTTTATTAGAGGGTTAGTGCATAATAAAAAATTCTCATATTCTCCATGGACACAATCATTACCAATGCTACTGGATATTAGCTACAGCCACTGATACTTTATGTAACAAAAAGATCCATTCAAAAATAGCAAAAGAGGCATTGCAAAATAAATGGCAGAATCTGCCAAAAAACAGAACAGTCCGTAAAGACGAATTTGTTCGAGGCACTTAACTTGCTGAGATCAGAAAACTTAAAACTAATGAAAGTTTCGTACATATCTGAGGATCACGCACAAAAAATCTCAGGTCATTTTGATTTTTCTGTGAATTCTTACGAATTAAACGGTGGACAGCGGAAAACTGTTTCTGCGCAGAAATCCAAATCTAGCATCAACTTCCTACTAGAGGTTTTACTTGACACAACTATGCAATAAAATAAAGATATAAAGGAGTTGTTACAGAGGTAAGCATGCTCCTTGACTCAAGAAATAGAAAAATAACAGAAATAAAAAGTGGGTTGTCTCCCATAAGCGTTTTTCTTTAACGCCTTTCAGCTAGGCACAGAAAGCAAAACTCAAGTGTTTCCAAGAGAAGAAGCATCAAAATTATAGTTTGTTCGAATAATAGAGTCAAAAGGTAGCTTCGTCTTCTTTCTAGGGAAGTGTTCCATACCTTTCTTAAGTGGGAATTGGTACCTAATATTTCCTTATTTCATATCAATAATAGCATTAACCGTTCTAAGAAAAGGCCTTCCCAAAACAATAGGACAAGATGGGTTGCATTCAATATCCAAAACAATAAAATCAATGGGGACAAGGTTATTATTAACCATGATAAGAACATCATTAACTCTCCCCAAAGGTTTCTTTAAAGCATTATCAACAAGAAAAACATCCAAATAGCAATGTTCCAAAGGTGGCAAGTCAAACATATCATAAAGTTTCTTAGGCATAACAGAAATACTTGCACCAAGGTCACACAAAGCATTGCAATTAAATCCATTCACTTTTATTTTAATGATGGACTCCCAACCATCTTCTAACTTCTTAGGGATAGAAGATTCAAGTTTTAGTTTTTCTGACCTAACTTTAATGAGAGCATTTGTAATATGTGTAGTAAAAGTCATATTTAGAGTGCTAGCATTCGGACTTGTAGATAAATTTTGCAAGAACTTAATAATTTTAGAGATATTACAATCATCAAAATCAAAAGTATTATCATCAAAGGTAAATGGACCATTATCTCCTATGTTTTTAAAAATTTCAGCACTTTTATCAAGCATAGTTTCAGGGGTTTTAGGCATTTTTAAACATTTTGAGAAAGTAGACGAAACATTGCCAACACCAACTATGTTACCATTAATAGTAGGAGGCTTACTAGCATGTGAAGTAACATTATTTTCAGTAGTAGTAATAGTACAAACTATAACAATATTATCTTCCTTAGCTAGTTCTTTCTCGCTTTCCCATATAGGATGCAACTCAGCCATCATTCTAACATTATCATCAATTCTTACTTGAATGGCATTAATTTTAGCAAAGGTATTACTCTCTTTAGTATCTTTAGGCATAACTTTATATTTCCAAAGATCAACATCAAGAGCAAGACTATCAACTTTAGAGGCAAGAATATCTATTTTCCCAGGTTTTTCCTCAACAGTTTTATTAAAGCCAGTTTGTGTAGTGATAAAATCCTTAAGCATGGTTTCAAGTTCAGAGGAGGCATTTCTATTATTGCTATAAGAATTACCATAAGAATTAACATAACCATTACCATTATTAGAAGGATAGGGCTTGTAGTTATTATTACCATAATTGTTCCTATAGACATTGTTGTTAAAATTATTATTTTTAATGAAGTTCACATCAACATGCTCTTCTTGTGCAACTAAAAAAGTTAAGGGAACATTATTTGGATCAACATGAGATTTACCATTCACAAGCATAAACATAATAATATCAATCTTTTCACTCAAAGAGGAGGTTTCTTCAACAGAATTTACCTTCTTACCTTGAGTAGTCCTTTCAATATGCCACTCAGAATAATTAACCATCATATCATCAAGAAGTTTTGTTGCAGCCCCCAAAGTGATGGACATAAAGGTTCCTCCATCAGCCGAATCCAATAAGTTTTTTGAAGAAAAGTTCAGTCCTGCATAAAAGGTTTGGATGATCATACAAGCAGTCAGTCCATGGTTAGGGCAATTTTTAACCAATATTTCATTTTTTTCCCCAAGCTTGAGCAACATGTTCATTATCAAATTGTTTAAAGTTCATAATGCTACTTCTTAGAGAAATAATCTTAGCAGGAGCATAGTATTTTCCAATGAAAGCATCTTTGCATTTAGTCCATGAATCAATACTATTCCTAGCCAATGAAAGCAACCATTCTTTAGCTCTTCCTCTCAAAGAGAAAGGAAATAATTTCAGTTTAATAGTATCACCATCTATATCCTTATACTTTTGCATTTCACAAAGTTCAACAAAATTATTAAGATGGGCAGCAGCATCATCAGTACTAATACCAGAAAATTGCTCTTTCATAACAAGATTTAGCAAAGCAGGTTTAGCGTTACAACAATATACATAGACCGTTCCAACCGCATCTATGACTAATAATCCACCTTCCGGTTAGCGTCCGCACCGCTTTCAGTATTAAGTTGCAAGCAACAGATTATTGCATTAGGCAAAGTGTGTAATGTAAGTAATACAATTATCCTTAGACAAAGCACTACTGTTTTATCTCTAGTAGCAACAGTACATTCACAATCTTAGAGGTTGTTGTCACTCCCCCAGATTAAATGAAGACATGAACCCACTATCGAGCATAAATACTCCCTCTTGGAGTCACAAGCATCTACTTGGCCAGAGCATCTACTAGCAACGCAGAGCATGCAAGATCATAAATAACACACACATAATATATTATGAAGCAAATGACATAGTACTCAATATTCATCGGATCCCAGCAAACACAACATGTAGCATTACATAAAGATGATCTTGATCATGATAGGCAGCTCACAAGATCTAAACATGGTAGCACATAAGGAGAAGACAACCATCTAGCTACTGGTATGGACCCGTAGTCCAAGGATGAACTACTCACGCATCAGTCCGGAGGCGGGCATGGTGATGTAGAGCCCTCCGGTGATAATTCCCCTCTCCGACAGGGTGTTAGGAAGAGATTCTGAACCCTCCCGAACTAGGGTTGACGACGGCGGCGGCTCTTGTCGATGTGTGATAACCACGGAACAGGGATAACCACTCTCGGGGGAGAAGTTCGTGAAGGGGACTGAACACGTTGGTCAACAACCTACGACCGGCTCGGCGACGGTGCTCGTCGAGCCTGTGGAGGAACAGCACGACAGAGATGGACTCCGGCCCGTACCCAGGTTCACGGCCCTCAGGGTGAGGTAAAACCGCTACTCCTGCTTGTCTGTATTGCTCAGAAGAGGGTGTAGTACAAAGAGCTTGCCGCGGGCCCTCGCGAGGCGGTGCGGAGCTCAGAGGGGGAAGGTTCGGGCCTTCTTCCTCCTCGGGCTCGCTGGGCTTGGCTAAGCTACCGTGGGGTGTCTCTGGATGAGTGATCGGCTGATCCCCCTTGCTACGGTGGTGCTCCTGCTCCTTATATAGGCGCCCCGGGCCTCATCCCTGCGTGCTGCGCAGTGGAAGGGTTCCCACATGGCGACGAAATGGTGGAGCGGGGTGCACCGCAGCTGAGTTGCCCATGGACTCGGTCCATGGTCGCAAGGCCTGCCTTTGTGGCAGGGCAGCCGCTGTCTTTGCAGAGCGGCCAGGTGGTACTGCAGAGACCGCGGGGGTGCCCACGGTGACGTTGCCGTTGGAGCGTTGCGCCGGCCACCTGCTTTATCACCAAAGAGGAAAGCCTTGGTGGCGGCGCAGGGGACACATCGCTTTGTTGACTCCTTTTATCACCAGAACGGCAACTGCGGCGCCGTCGTCATCGCGCGCAGACGCGCGCGTCACTCTGCGGCTGCTGCAGAGGCCATGTGCGCTCTGCAGCAATTGCTTCGTAGAGAAGTATCTCCATAGGGCCCTGGAGGCCTTGTGGAGGGAGTTGTGTTGACTCCCCTTCAGGGGAGGAAGCCTTGCCGGGGGGCGGCCTCAGGGGGAGCCCCTTCAGGCCCTTCGCTGCCTCCTCAAGTCCCCTCGAGAGGGCTCTCCCCTTGGGGGTCTCCCCAAGCGTTCCGCTTGGTCCTTAGTCGTTTCGTCGACATCGGCGCGTGTGAGGGCCGTGGAGAGTGGGCTCTGCACACCCTAGAATCCACTGGGCCGACAGTAACCCCCGGGCCCACGACGGGCACGGCGAGGCCCATCGGGCCCAGACGATGCGCCGCGGGTCCAAACCGTCTGGCCTGCCCGTGACACGCGTCACTCAGTGGTGAGTTCGCGACGACTCGGTTTCTTCGGACGGTCGTGCGTAGTGGGGGGTCCCACCACGACCATCACGACCGCGCCTTGGTAACTGCCCGACTGCGGTATAAAGCTGCGCGTCGGTCGAAATCGCAGCCATTACTCCCATTCCGCGCCTCCAAACCTCCAGCTCTCGACCTCCTGGTGTCCGACTTCGGCGAACTCTTTTTTCCTCCGGCGAATTCCTTTCTTCTCCGGCGCTCCGCCTTAAGCATCCTCCTCGACAATGGGCGGACCCAAAGGCAAGGCAGCGATGTCCACGCTCCCCTCCGATGCGCAGGGCGAAGAAACGCTTGGACCCGCCCTGATCGGGGTGCGCGTCGACGCGGCGGCGCTGGGCGAGATCCAGCACCTGGTCGCCGGGAAGACCAATGAGCACGGCGCCAGCGCCATGCAGGCCGCGAGGCACGGCCGCCTTCCGACGGGATTCTTCCCCATTTTCCTCCATACTCTCTTCGCCGGACTGGTGCCTCCGTATTCGCCTTTTCTCGAGGCCGTCCTGGAGTTCTACCAGATCCACCTTCTCCACCTTCACCCCAACGCCGTCCTCATCCTCTCCATCTTCGCCTACCTGTGCGAGGCGTATCTGGGGGTGCAGCCCTCGGTGGCCCTCTTCCGGAGCTTCTACGCGCTCCGGAACACCGCGAAGGCCGAGCGGACGGGGTGTGTGTCCTTCCGCATTGCGGACGGCATGGGGGACGTCTACATCCCCATGTCGTGGAGCGACGACAAACCCGTCACGGCGGTGTCGAAGAAAGTGGACGACTTCCGGCAGAAGTGGTTCCTCATCGGCGTCAAGTCGCAGAGCTCCTTTCTCGAGGTCCCGGAGGCGCCGCCCGTGAAGAACACCCATTGGGGGAAGCAGGCCTTCCAGGGCCCCAAGATCGGAGGCCTCGTGGCGCGCATGAGGACGCTTCGGGAGAACGGCCTCACCGGCCAGATGATCGCAGAGGACTTCGTGCGCCGCCGCATCGCTCCTCTGCAGGCGCACAAGAAGCCGATGTGGATGTACGCGGGTCCCTCCGACTCGATGAGACTCCACCCTTGCGACCACCTCCCCGCCGTTGTCGAGACCATCATGGGCGGCCTCTTCATCAACCCCGACGTGTTCGTGGCGGTTGCGGCGGAACTGAGGCCTCTTCATTAAATAAACCTGGCCTCGCGCCTGGCGATTCTGGAGCGGATGCCCAGCTTCTCTCCACAAGGCCTGGCGGGGGAAGAGGAGGAAGATGGGCCTATGCCCGTGGCGAGGGGGCTGGATGCTGCGGATTCGCCGTACGCGTCTGACGACGAGCAGGGCGACGATGCGGCCCGGGCCGTCCCCTCTACAGGCGGGGCGAGCTCGTCAAGGGCCTCGCCCCTTCCTGAGGAGGTCTTCGAGCTCTCCTCCAGCGATGATGAGGAGGCCGAGGCAGGGCGACGGGAGCCCCGAACCAAGGCGGCCCACGACCGGCCTGCCGGGGAGCCCCCAAGCGCTTCCCTCAAGAGGAAAGCCGAGGCGGCTCCTGAGGGATCCGGGGTCCGGGCCCCGCCTTCTTGGCGTTCGTCCGGCATGGCGTGGGTTGACACCCGCGCCAAGAAGACAGGGTAAGTGTTCTTGGTCTTGATTTTCTTCTTCTGCCTTTTGCTTGTTTCCTCCCCCTGACTGATTTCCTCGTCTTCTGCCAGCGACCCGGCGCCCGCAAAACGCCGTAGGCTCTGCAAGGCCGCGGACGTGAAGAGGGCCGTTCCAGAGGCCGCGGCAGAGGTCGCCACAGAGGAGGCCTCGAGGCCTGCGGAGGAAACCCCCGCAGGCCCTCACGGGGACACTCCCCAGGCCGAGGTCAGCGCGCCGCCTCTGGGGGAAAAACGCCCCGAGGAGCAGGTGGAGAAGGCAGCCACCCCGCCACACGCTGCGTCCCCGCCAGCGCGGCAGGAAGCCGCGGCGGGCGCTACCTCGGCCCCAAGTCCACCGAAGGTCGACGAGGCAGTGGGGGTTCAGGCAGTGGGGGCTGAACCCCCATTGCCCCCGCCAAGCACCACGGCGGAGGAGGAAGCGGCGTCTGTGGAGCAGGCCTTCCCTGCCCCGGGGGCCCAGGGCGAGGTGCCGCCTGAGGGGGGCAACGCCGACGTGCAGGGCGCGGGCGCCGGAGCGGGGGGCGCGCCTCCGAGCCCCCGAGCCCGCGCAGAGAATCCCCGCTCTAAGCTTGACGCGGGAGCAGGGCCCTCCGCCCCGAGCGAGGCCTCCTGGGCCCTTGTCCTCGGAAGTTGGGACTGGAGCAGGGGGCGACGCGACGTCGCCTTCCGCTTGGTGTGGGAGTCTCTGGAGGGGCTGGAGGCCCACCTTGCCCAGGAGGACGGGGAGCTCGCCCGGCAGAGAGACGAGCTCGTAGGGGCTTGGGCCGCGTTCCACGCAGCCGTGGAGTCCCGCCGACGGAGCGACCAGGCTCTGCAGGCGGAGCGCGAGGAGGCGCTGCGTTTCGCAGAGGAGGTCCGCGAGGGCGCCATGCGCGATGCCGAGGAGCTTCTGCAGCCCTTGAAGGCTGAGCGCCGGGCAGCGGCGGAAGACTTGGCCGCGGCCAGGGCGGAGCGGGAGGCCGTGGAGCGCTCCCTGGCGGCCAAGCACCACGGGCTTGTCGAGCTCGAGGCTAAGATCCTCGCCGACTCTGAGACCGTGCGGGCCGCCCTGGAGGGGGTCCGCGCGAGCTTGGACGCCAGGGGCCGGAGCCTGGGCGAGCGCGAGGAGGACGTGCGCCGCCGCGACGAACAGCTGGCGCTGAGGGAGCAGGAGCTTTCGGGGCAGCGCGCCGCCCTCGAGGCTCGCGAAGAGGGCCTGGCTGCGGCTCTCGTCAGGTATGAACGCGAGGTGGCTACCCACAAGGGGCACGTGGAGCGGTTCAACAAAAGGTTCTCCGAGCAGAAGGCGGAGGCCGAGAAGGAGTTCCAGGCCCGGGAGAAGGCGTACCGCGCCGCCGTCTCCCGCGACTACGCCGACCAAGTCACCAAGCAGGAGACCCGCTTCCAGAAGAGGCTTGGCGAGAGCGGCGCCCGGATCCACCAGCTCGAGAACATGAACGCTACCCTTGTCGCCAAGGTGAAGCGCGAAACGGATCGCCGCCGCGTCGCCGAGGAGGCCCGCAAGCGCACGGAGCAGGACCTCACCTCCCTCATGGCCGACATGGAGGAAATGAACCAGCAGGTGGGTCCTGCCGTGGAGAAGGCGGTGGAAGCGGTCGAGAGCGCCAAGGCGGCGCAGGTGCTGTCGCAGCAGTGGGAGCGTATGTTCCTGGCCCTGGCGGGCCGGGGCCGCGAGCTCGCTGCGAAGTTGGGAGCAGAAGCGCCGTCCGTCCCAGCTCAAGGCCATTCCGACGCCGCCACCTACCTCCTATACTTCGAGCAGCTCTTCACGGCGCTCGAGGGCCCCGCCGCGGAGCTCCGCGACATCGTCGAGGAGGAGTGTCGCCAGCTCCTGGCGGTGGCGGTGGACCGCATCTTCTCCAACCTCGTGCACCTCCAGCCCGGGTTCGACCTCGCCATGGTGACCGAACACCTCGAGGGGGAGGAAAGGTGGAAGGCCTCCAACTCCGTCCGCGACCAGGTGGACGACTTCTGCAGCCGCTTCAAGCGGGCCGCGGCGGAGGATGAGGACGACGACGAGGAGAGCGGGCCTGAAGGGGAAGAATCCGGCCAGGACGACGGCGAGGCCTCCGCTTAACTTCCTCCTGAGATCCTCTCCTGCCACGTAGTGCGCTTGTAGCACTGTAGGGGCATTTGCTTTAAAGACTTTCATTTAGCAGTTTGTAATATACTTCTTATTTTTTAACAAGTGCTGCCAAGTCTGTGTGTGCTCCCCTCGAGGGGCCTTTGCTTCAATTCCATGTCTTTTTTACTCTGCGTCGCTGGACCCTTCTCTTCGCACTATGACTCCGCCGCTGCGGTATGCTCGAGCAATGACTCGAGTCGCGATGCTGAGGGCCCCCCTTTGACGCGCAAGCAGCCCATGGAGAGTGAGGGAAAGGGCCACTCGAGGGTCGCAGAGTGCTCGTGAGAGAGAGATGCGAGGGTTCTCTTGATGTGAACAGGGAACTTAGCTTCGCGAGGCTTTTCGCCCTGCGTGGGACTCCTCTGGCGATGCTCTTCCCTTCAGGGGCCGAGTTTTTCCTCCACAGGCCTGGAGAGACTTTCGTTCCCTGTGGATGTTAGAGAGGCGAACCAATCGCTAGAGCCTAGTAGTAAGGACTTATGCGCGCTTATAGGTTTCCTCATGGGTGCCTCGCGAGTAGAGAGAGTACCAAGGTCCTTTGGAGAGGTGGCGTGTATCCGGGAGCATGCCCTTTAGCCAGAGCTCAGGGTTCCTTGGATTTTGCAGTGCTGCTGGGGTGCTCTTGGGCACAGGCACCGTACTCAGCCCCCGCTCTCGAGGTGCGCATGGCAAGAATATAAGCGCACATTTTGAAAGTAAAGGATGAAAGTAAAACTTGCCATCGAAATATTACATAGCGGCGCCGTGGCGCAAAGTTCACTTGGAACGAAAAGGGCGTCTGAGCGCAAAGTTCACTTGGAACGAAAACGGCGCCTGAGCGCAAAGTTCACTTGGAACGAAAACGGCGCCTGAGCGCAAAGTTCACTTGGAACGAGAATCGGTTCATTACACTTGGGTTTGCCAAGCTAACGTTCCTTCCATGTCGAGGCATGGGGACCACCCATTAGTGGCAGAGGTTCACTGCGGCCTGCGGTGGCTCATTAGCAGGAGAGCTCAGAGGGCTGAGCCTCGGGAGAAGCTTTGAGAAGCTTGGAGGTGAAGCCGTGAGCTTCCCTCTAGAGACAAAAAATGCCTGGCGTGACTATGATCACGGGTAGAACTTGCGCAGATGCGCGATGTTCCACGGGTTCTTGACGGGGATGCCGTTTTCGGTCTCGAGGCGTACTGCGCCAGGCCTGGCGATGTGGGAGACCCTGTAGGGGCCTTCCCACATCGGCGAGAGCTTGTGGAGACCTTCCCTGGAGAGGATTCGCCTGAGGACGAGGTCACCCGCCTCAAGGGTGCGCGAGCGCACATGGCGGCTGTGGTAGCGTCGCAGATCTTGCTGGTACTTCGCCGCTCTGAGGGCGGCGTGGCGGCGCAGTCCCTCGAGGAACAGTAGGTCGTCTTTGTGGAGGCCCTCTTGGGTGCCCTCGTTGAAGGCAAGGACCCGTGGGGATCCATGCTTGATTTCCGCGGGGAGGACAGCTTCAGCTCCGTAGACAAGGGCGAACGGCGTTTCGCCTGTAGGCCTTGAAGCGGTTGTGCGCATGGACCAGAGCACAGATGAGAGCTCATCGATCCAGCCCTTGCCGTGCCCTTTGAGGACGTTGAAGCTTTTGGTCTTGAGGCCCTTGAGGACCTCTGCGTTTGCTCGCTCGGCTTGACCATTGCTGCGTGGGTGAGCCACCGAAGCGAAGCAGATCTTGACGCCGAGCTTGTCGCAGTAGGCTCGGAAGATGCCGCTGGTGAATTGCGAGCCATTATCGGTGATGATGTGGTTGGGCACCCTGAAGCGGCAGACCAGGCTCCTGATGAATTTCACCGCGGCTCCGGCTGGAATGGTGCGCACTGGTTCAACCTCGGCCCACTTGGTGAACTTGTCGACGGCCACGAAGAGGAAACGATAGCCCCCCTGCGACTTCGGGAAGGGGCCCAAGATGTCCAGCCCCCAGACCGCGAACGGCCAGGAGAGCGGGATGGTTTGGAGCTCCAGTGCCGGCTGATGAATTTGCTTGGCGTGGAACTGGCAGGCGTCGCAGGCTTGTACGATGGCGACCGCATCTTGAAGCACTAGTGGCCAGTAGAAACCGCTCCTGAAGGCCTTGCCCGCGAGGGTGCGCGCGCACGAGTGGTGGCCGCACTCCCCGCTGTGGATGTCCTTGATCAGCGTTCGGCCTTCCTCGGAGGGGACGCATTTGAGCGCGATGCCGTTCGGGCGCTTGCTCCTTCGACGAGACCCTTGTCGGGGGGCTTTGGGCTTGGAGTGGCGGTGCTCTTTTTGGGGAGGACAGGCTCTTCCCTCTCGGCCACCAGGACGGCGCTCGCGGTCTGAGGAGTGGCTGAAAGATACAGCTTCAGATGTTCGCCTGTCCTGGGGGCCACCAAGACTGGTGGGCTGGCCAAATACCTCTTTAGGTCCTCAAAGGCCTTGTCCGCCTCAGGGGTCCACTTGAATGTGCCAGATCTCTTCATGATCTTGAAAAATGGCAAGGCTCTCTCGCCGAACTTGGAGATGAATCGGCCCAGGCTAGCCATGCAGCCTGCCAAGCGCTGCATTTCCTTGAGCCGGCGAGGAGGTTGCATTCCTTCTATGGCCTTGATCTTGTCAGGGTTTGCTTCTATGCCGCGGTGGGACACCAGGAACCCGAGGAGCTTGCCTGAAGGGACCCCGAAGACGCACTTGGCGGGGTTCAGCTTGATGTTCACCTTGCGCAGGCTGGCGAAGGTTTCCTCGAGATCCTTCAAGAGGGTGTCTCCCTCTCGAGACTTGACCACTATGTCATCGACGTAGGCCTCAGCGTTCCTGCCCATCTGTGCCCCCAAGGCGATCCTCATGAGCCTCTGGAAAGTGGCGCCAGCATTCTTCAGGCCGAAGGGCATGCATGTGTAGCAATACACGCCACAGGGGGTGAGGAATGTTGTCTTCTCCTCGTCCTCTTTAGCCATTTTGATCTGGTGATAACCAGAGAAGGCGTCCAGAAAACAGAGGAGGTCGCAGCCCGCGGTGGAGTCCACGATCTGGTCTATCCTCGGCATGGGGTATGGGTCCTTGGGGCAGGCCTTGTTGACATCGGTGTAGTCGATGCAGAGTCGGCCTCCTCCAGCGGGTTTAGGGACAACCACGCCGTTGGAGAGCCAAGTGGGGTGCGCGACTTCGCGGACGACTTTCGCCGCCTTTAGCTTCTCTACTTCCATGACGATGAATGCTTGCTTCTCGGGGGCTTGCTTGCGTGCTTTTTGCTTGACGGGGCGTGCGTCTGGACACACGGCTAAGTGGTGCTCGATCACCTCCCTTGGTACACCAGACATATCTGACGGAGTCCATGCGAACATGTCAGAGTTTGCCTGAAGGAAGGCGACGAGCGCGCTTTCCTATTTAGGAGGCAAGGCAGCGCCTATGGTGACGCTAGCCCCCGAGCCTTCGGCCCCCGAGCCACTGGTGCCCAGTGGCACCTTCTTCGTGGCAGCTTGCTCCTGAGAGAACACTTGTTTCTTCTTCTTGGGCCTCTCGAGAGGCTCCATGTCCTCGTCGGCCGGGAATGCCATGGTAGCTGCCTTGTAGGCGCTCTCGACAGCGCGCGTGGCGTCCAGGATATGACCATGGATGGCGATGGTGCCAGCGCTGCCGGGGATCTTGACCATGTTGTAGGCATGGTGCGTGACGGCCATGAATTTCGCGAGAGCGGGGTAGCCGAGGATGGCATTGTACGGCAGGCCGATGTGGGCGACGTCAAAGTCGATCAGCTCTGTGCGATAGTTCTTCTGCGTGCCGAAGGTGACGGCGAGCCGGACCTGGCCCAGGGGTTCGATGGAACCACTGGTGACCCCGGTGAACGGCCTGGAGGGCATAAGCCACTCGTAGGGCACTTGAAGCGTCTCGAAGGTCTCGACAGAGATGACGTTCAGGCCAGCTCCCCCATCAATGAGCGTCTTGGAGACGGTGATGTTGTTGATGGTGGGGGAGCAGACCAGGGGGAGGGTCCCAACAGTCTTGGTCGACTTGGGGTGGTCCTTGGCGTCGAAGGCGATGGTGTACTGGGACCACTTGAGGGGCCTGGAGGTCTCGGTGCTCGGGAGCACGGCGTTGAGCACACGGGCGAACTGCTTGAACTGGTTGTTCGACTTGGGCGCCTGAGCCCCGCCGAGGATGCAGGCCATAGCCCCTCTCGGGGCCTGGTAGCCTCCATCCTCCTCGTCAGGGAGGTTGTTGTTCTTCTCGGCGGCGTTGGCTTGAGTGCCCGACGGCTTCTGGTAGCCGCCATCGCGCCTACCCCTGCCGTCTCTGCGGTAGCCGCGACCTCTGCCGCGGCTTCCGCTGCCTTCTCCTCGCTCGCGCTCCCTGCTCAGCCTCTTGAGGTCGAAGCAGTCGTCTGTGGCGTGTCCACGCCTGTTGTGGTAGACGCAGAACGGACGGTGGTCCGCCTCCTTGTCGCCAGGCTCGGGGGAGCTTCTGCGGGCGTTCTTGGTGGCTGGCTCTGCCGCTAGGACAGCAGTGGT
This sequence comes from Poa annua, assembly GCA_026929855.1. NCBI lineage: Eukaryota > Viridiplantae > Streptophyta > Magnoliopsida > Poales > Poaceae > Poa > Poa annua. Next base: position 117,220,744 of record CM049434.1, read on the forward strand.
CTTGCGCTTGGTCTCCTCGCGCTTCTTGTGGCCCTTGGAGCCCTCAGCCTGGTCGTCCCCTCGCTGGCTCATCTTGACGAAGAGGAGCCCCTCTTCAGCCTTGGCGCATTTGTCTGCAAGGTCGAACAGCTTCACCACAGAGGTGAGCTTGTCGTGAATGCCCAGCTTCTCGAGCATCCTGCGGTTCGTGACGCCCTCTCTGAAGGCGGCGATGACCTGCGTGTCAGGGATGTTCGGGATCTTGTTGCGCACTTGGCTGAAGCGCTGGATGTACTTGCGGAGGGTCTCATCCTTCTTCTGCACCACAGCGCGCAAGTCGTTGTGGGTGAGTGCGCGCTCGTACGTGCCCTTGAAGTTGGCGACGAACTGCTTGCAGAGCTCCTCCCAGGAGTCAATGGAGTCCTCAGGCAGGTTGAGGAGCCAGGACAGCGCGGAGTCCCTGAGCGCGTGGGAGAACCAGTTTGCCATGACCTTGTCGTCTCCTCCTGCAGCCTGGATGGAGGTGGTGTAGAGCTGCAGGAACTCGAGAGGGTTGGTCGACCCGTCGAAGCCCTTGGGGAGGGCCGGCCTGAACTTCTGCGGCCAGACCACGCGGCGTAGAGCGCGGGTGAAGGCCATGCAGCCAGAGGCGTACGTGGCGATTCCTCCCTGGAGAGCCCTGCGGTTCTGCTGCCCTGCCTGGCCGAGCTCCTCAACGAGGCGATTCTGGAGGTCCCTGCGGCGCTCCATGCCCACCCGCGCGTCAGGCGCAGTGCGCTGCACGATCTGGCAGTCGTGCGGCGAGGAGGCGTGAGAGGGAGCCCTCTGCGCTGCGGCCAGAGGCGGTCCTGGCGGCGGCGGAGGCGCATCTGGTGCAGCCGTTCCCGCGCGGCCGGAGTGCTGGACCATGGAGCGCGACGGGGCGGGGCGCGTGGTGGCGACGTCGACGAGGTGGTGGAGGCGGTCCAACCACTGGTCGTGGGCCTCAGCGCTGGGCCGGTAGCGTAGGAGCTCCTGGGCCATGAGGAGCGCGGTGTGCGGCGTGGGCTCTGGGCGTCCCTGAGAGGACGCGCCTTGGCGCCGCGACGGATGCGAAGACTCGGCATCATCGCTGCGCTCCGGGGGGCCGTCCCCGTCGTCGCGGTGGCCGCTGTCATTGTACTCTTCGCTCCCAGGCTCCTCCACATGCGGGCCGGTGTTGGCGATCTCGGCAGCGCGAGGGCGGCCGCGGCGGCCACGGGTGGGAGCTGTGCCGGGCTCGGTATGAGCCCTGTCGGCTGCGCGCCTGTTGGCGCGCGTCGTGCGGGTGTCCGTCATGGCGGAAAGCCGGCCGGAGGTTGAAGACGCGCCTCAGTCCCCTACCTGGCGCGCCAAATGTCGATGTGTGATTCCCACGGAACAGGGATAACCACTCTCGGGGGAGAAGTTCGTGAAGGGGACTGAACACGTTGGTCAACAACCTACGACCGGCTCGGCGACGGTGCTCGTCGAGCCTGTGGAGGAACAGCACGACAGAGATGGACTCTGGCCCGTACCCAGGTTCACGGCCCTCAGGGTGAGGTAAAACCGCTACTCCTGCTTGTCTGTATTGCTCAGAAGAGGGTGTAGTACAAAGAACTTGCCGCGGGCCCTCGCGAGGCGGTGCGGAGCTCAGAGGGGGAAGGTTCGGGCCTTCTTCCTCCTCGGGCTCGCTGGGCTTGGCTAAGCTACCGTGGGGTGTCTCTGGATGAGTGATCGGCTGATCCCCCTTGCTACGGTGGTGCTCCTGCTCCTTATATAGGCGCCCCGGGCCTCATCCCTGCGTGCTGCGCAGTGGAAGGGTTCCCACATGGCGACGAAATGGTGGAGCGGGGTGCACCGCAGCTGAGTTGCCCATGGACTCGGTCCATAGTCGCAAGGCCTGCCTTTGTGGCAGGGCAGCCGCCGTCTTTGCAGAGCGGCCAGGTGGTACTGCAGAGACCGTGGGGGTGCCCACGGTGATGTTGCCGTTGGAGCGTTGCGCCGGCCACCTGCTTTATCACCAAAGAGGAAAGCCTTGGTGGCGGCGCAGGGGACACAGCGCTTTGTTGACTCCTTTTATCACCAGAACGGCAACTGTGGCGCCGTCGTCATCGCGCGCAGACGCGCGCGTCACTCTGCGGCTGCTGCAGAGGCCATGTGCGCTCTGCAGCAATTGCTTCGTAGAGAAGTATATCCACAGAGCCCTGGAGGCCTTGTGGAGGGAGTTGTGTTGACTCCCCTTCAGGGGAGGAAGCCTTGCCGGGGGGCGGCCTCAGGGGGAGCCCCTTCAGGCCCTTCGCTGCCTCCTCAAGTCCCCTCGAGAGGGCTCTCCCCTTGGGGGTCTCCCCAAGCGTTCCGCTTGGTCCTTAGTCGTTTCGTCGACATCGGCGCGTGTGAGGGCCGTGGAGAGTGGGCTCTGCACACCCTAGAATCCACTGGGCCGACAGCTCTGGAACTTTTCGTGGATTTTTGATCTGGTACTTAGGGTTTTCTCGTCGGGGGGTATTTATAGGCGAAAGGGCAACGTCGGTGGGCGCCCGAGGGGCCCACACCACGTGGTGGCGCGGCCAGAGGGGGGGCCGCGCCTCCACCAGGTGTGGCCGCCTCATGGCGTGTCTTCGACGCTTCCTCGGTCTTCTGGATCCTTCCGGGAAAAATAGGAGTTTTGGCTTTTGTTTCGTCCAATTCCGAGTTTTTGATATGAAAATTGAAAACTAAGCATGGATCCTTCTTAGTCACTCCAAAATGAAGCTTTTGTGAGGTTTTTGAAAATTTCATGTTGCAATTCCAAAACCACTTCTCTTCAACCTTAGACCTCATCGTTTGAGTTTTGCGATATCACATTTTGAATGCCCTTCTCATTTTGAATGTATGTAGACCATGTTTTTCAACTTGAGTCGCTAGCATCGATCCTTCTTAGTCACTTGAAAATGAAACTTGGACACTATCAAACTTTTCAAAACCCCGTTGAGTGCCTCCAAACCCCATTTGAACAATGACCGTCGATTTAACCCTAGCGCTGAACTGCAGCCGTTTGGTCGTCCTCTAGAAGGAATCTGGCAGACTCGGGGCGATCCGCGAGAGGCTGTAACCCGTGTGAGAAGCTCATTCTGCACAACCCGTTCGATGTGTTTCAAATGAGCTCCAAAGGTAGGGTAAACGGCCCCATTTCTAAGCAAAAAGGGTTGGTGGACTCGCACCGCCGCATGTGACAGTTACACGCTCACCGCGGACCCACCATTTGCCTCCTCTTCACAGACAGAGCATCCATCCTCTTTGGACCATCTTCTTCTTCGTCCTCCTTCCTCTTCCTTCCTCTTCTTCCTCTCCGGCAACGAAGGGCATCAGCAATGGCGAGCTCCTCTAGTTCAACCCTTCGCCCCGTTTGGCCAAGGCAGCCTGAGGTGCCGTTGCCGTCATGTCCTAAATGCTCACGCACGGATGCACTGGAACGTTTGACTAGTAAGAAGGAGAATGCCAGCAAGGGGCGCGAGTATTTGAAATGCCGGAGCCTGCCACATAACGTAAAGATCTTTCTCTCGCATCCTTTTGCTTTGATTTCTTCAGTGTTTTTAATTTCTTGCTCAGATCTGGGATTTAGGGCTCAGGTTGACTTTTTCAGGAGTTAGAACCATGCGGCCATTTTCAGTGGTTGGATGTATACGTTATGCAGCTTAGACGGGATGGAAGGTTGCCGCGCGACCTTCCTCTGCCGTCTGATACGGAGATTGCGCCCTCTGCTCCGCCGATGGGCATCGTTGCTCCGCCGATGGGGTCTGACATGGTTGCTCCTCCGATGTGGCTTGAGAAAGTGAGAGGCGAACTGAATAAGTTGAACAAGAACTTAAAGTCAGATGAATGATCTGAAAAAGCAGGCTAATCTGATAGCTGCAGGATTTTATCTCTGTATAGTTGCTCTAGGATTTGTTTATCTGCTGATTGTCAGTCGTAGTTAATTAATGCGGTGTAAGCATAATTAATGCAATGTAACCTCTATGTTATTTGGACCAACCGCTTATGATAAACCAGTCGTCTCATTTGGACCAACCGCTTATTACTAATCATCTCTACCGAAACTATCTACAGTTTTAGGGGCAGATCTATACACCAACACGTATTTTACACTAGAAATTGCTTATATTTTTGGGACAAATGACTAATCATCTATACCGAAACTATCTACTATTTTACGGGCAGATCTATAAACCAACACGTATTTTACACCAGAAATTGCTTATATTTTTTTGGGACAAATGACTAATCATCCGTACCAAAACTATCTACAATTTTAGGGGCGGATCTATACAGCAACACGTATTTTACACCAGAAATTGCTTATATTTGTTGAGACAAATGACTAATCATCCGTAAAAGCATTGAAAGAAGAGGGTCCGGACCCGGTTAAACCCTGCTCATTTCAATGCTTTACAATAGCCTTGGAATGTTGTGGTATATAAAGAGGTCGCGCACACAGCCAACTAGCGAGGTGGGACTAAAAAACAACCCAACAACACAGCGGGAGACGTGTTAAGTTTGAGCCGCGCCGCACACAAGCCGACCCCAGGAAATCCCAAACGAGCCGCGCCAGGCTGACCCCACCAGTCAAGCCACGTGACAGTTGACTAGAGGGCAACGGAGCGTTTGGCCGATTTCCGATCCAAACGGGGCACAGACGAGAAAAACTACGCGGGTATGGCACAGACGGATAAACTAGAACCAAACAGGGCACATAAGCAATTGTCCCTATTTTGTTCTGTGACATGCTCTCTGAGAAGCATACACTCAGTGGTATTCCGCTGCCAGTGCCATTGAAGTGTATGGAATATGATGTTGATTCAAACAAGATACTAGGAGATGCAAGATCTCATCGTGGCATCGCCTTCACCAATGGATGCCTCAGGTTAGTTGAGCTTGGTGTAAAGGTCGTCTGTGATGTGTTCGATGAAGAAACTGGGTTGCCTAGCTGCCGAACTGAAAATTGGACGATCACCACATGGACCAGGAAGACAATGAGTAATTCTTATGATGATTGGGACATGAACTGCTCATTACAAGCTTCTGAGATCTTTTTCGGCGACCACTCAGAATCGAATCTGCCGCCAATAGACTTGCAGAACCTTTTTGTTTCTCATCCCACTATTGGTATCACTGAGAATGACAGTCATGTTGTTTACCTGACGGCGAGGGCGAAATTCATGCACCCTAAGTCATGGGTTCTAGCTATTGATACAAGGGATTGCAAGGTGCAAAGCAATGCGGTACATAAATGCAAGCTACTGTAGTTGCAGTATCTCCAAGTAGTCTGACACCCCTTCCGAAGTATCAGGTGGGACTTGGGATGCTGAGGCATCATACATACAATCTCGCGTGAGGCTGATATTGAGGAACACGTGCCTTTATCACTTGATGATAGATTCTGAATAATCGTATTGTTCTTTCTGTCCTGCTTGAGATATATCCATCTTCATTTGTAATGATGCTATACCTGCTATGTATGTGGTGAACTAGTTATTATGTACTTAAACTCTATATTTCATAGGTTTCCAATAAATTCTGTCGTTGGCTGGTTGCTTCAAACAAATTATACTTATTAAGTAGGCCAACTTTGGAGCCCTCACATCACTTGGGTAGTGCCCACAAGCGCTTTTCTTTAACTCTTCTAGCTAGATATGATAGTTTTAATAATGCTCATAAAGTAATAAGAATTGAAACGCGCAAGAGAGCTTCAAGAGACAAATGTGAAATATATTTAAGTCTAACCCACTTCCTATAAATTGGAATCTTGTAAGAAAATAAATCATTGAAACAGAAAGCAAGTAGCATAGTAAGATAAAACAAGAGCAATTTCAAGACTTTGAACATAAAGAGAGGAAACTTAATGATATTAAGATAATTCGAACCATGTTTCCCAATATAACTATCACATATAGCATGTCTTTCATGATCTACACGCATAAAAGTATTAATACTCTCCACATAAGTAAAATCCTTCTTATTAGTGATAGTGGGAGTAAAACATTCATATCCATCATTGTAATCATGATATATAGGAAGCTTATCATCATCATAATAAACTTTATCGCCAATAGTAGGTGGACTGAAATTATCATATTCATCATTGTAATCATCATAAATGGGAGGCATAGTATCATCAAAATAAAATTTCTCTTCCAAACTTGGGGGACTAAAAATATCATATTCATCAAAACAAACTTCTCCGAGCTTAAGATATGTCGTAGCATTAGCAATAAAGGTGTTCAAAGAATTCATACCAATAGTATTACCACCGGCAAGATTTTTATGCAAATAAATTTGCATACATTTTTAAATTTTCTCCTCAAACACTTCATGTCGTAACTCAAGATAGATATTATAATGTTCTATAATTGTTTCGTTGTTTTCCATTTGAGAATTGGGGGGGGGGGGGGGGGGGTTGATAAAAAAACTGAAAGTAAAACTAAAATAAGTGCAAAATTGGAAGTAAACTAATATCTAGTACAAAGAAGAATAAAAAATTAAGCGCTACACTCTCCGGCAACGTCGCTACAAAATATCTTGATACCCACAAGTATAGGAGATCGTTGAAATCTTCGATGTGTAAGTAGTAGTATTGATCCCACGAGAAGTAGAAGGTATAAATTCTTTCAAATGAGAGTGTCACTTCTCTTATCACCTATGCACTGGACAAACTAAAATGATTTCTTTAGAGTGATTTAAAACTAAAAGTAGATATTCAAATTTAAAGATGCAAGAAAGTAAAATTGCAAGTAAGTGAAAGCTCTTTTTAAGAGAAAGCTTAAACCACTATGCAGTAAGAGGACAAGATCAATGTGTGCTTATGTGTGAGAAAACCGTTCCCAAGGTTTACATAGACTTGATGGCACAATTGTTTTAGAACAACTTAGTAAATATTTTTCAAGTTTTAATCTTTCCGGACGGAGCCTTAATTAGGTGCAACCAACTAAATGAACAATTGCACCCCTTATGATGGGTCCTAAGGTCATGTAAAAGTCGAAATATAGAAATCATTAAAACATTAATGTCCCACCATAGCTATGAACTCTAGGCTCCCCGATATATATCCCCCTTAATGCAACTTAATGTATTAGACCACGGTTTTCGGTCCTCCACAGTCCTACCCACTCCATTACACTACGGTGCAGCCCTATGAGCCCATAGTTGAAGTGATGCGCAGTCGACGTTCGCACATCACCATCATAGAACTACAAAAAAGATTAAAATTTGACCAAATACTCAACACATGTTATATAGAAATCATTACCAATTCATCCTATGTCCGAAACATGGGGAAACTACTCACAACAAAGATACATTACAAATATCGGTGGCTCGATGATGTTGTTGATGAAGAGAAGCTGCGGCCCTGTGGAGAAGATGGTGTCCACGACGTCCACGGGCAAGGAGGCGGCGCGGCATAGCCCGTCGGCGCGTCGGCGGTTTCTTAGGGCGGTGGTTGCCCTAGGGGACGGAGGTCTCTTGCCCCTTCTTCTTCCTTGGTGATGGTGCAGCAATGGAGGAGCTCCTCCCCATCCCTGGTGGCTGCCAAGAGGAGGAAAATTCGTGAGTTTTGGCGGATTGCTCAAAACATAGGGTTTCCCTCAATATATAGTGGTGGAGATGCAATCTAGGCTATGGGATGAATTCCCTTTTGATCCAAGGGCTCTTGGGCACCTCTAGAACCTTCCGAGGGATCCTCTCAGTCCTAATGAGGCCCCAATTCGTGGCTTGGCCGAATACATCAAATTCGGTAAGAGTTGTAGTCAATCACGTCACAGTATTTCAGATACCCGTAATCAAATATTTTCCTTCTTTAACACAGGTCTCCAGATCACGTCCGGATTCGGATTCAGCCAAATGTTTAGTCCAGAATTATCAGGATAAAATTTCCTACAACTTCGTATTTCAAGTCATCTTCAGTTAAGGTCGTCTTCGTGGGTGTCGTTGCAATCTTTGAAAATTGTTCTGCTTTGGACAGATTTAAGGAAATTCCGAATTTCACCATAATGAGTGATTTCTTTCCATATTTATGTGTTTTCTACATAACAAAGTGTAAAATAAGAATTAATAGGTTAGTTCTAATAAGTATAATGTAGTTATAAGTAAATAAGAAATTTAACATAATAAACTACAAAGTTTATTTATGCATTTTACATGCATCAGCGGGCGGGGACGTGCAGGCCGCACGCTGGGTTTGCCGGCGTCGCCTGGTGCGAGACAAGGGAGCGTCATCTCAAGGTACATGAGGTAGTCGAGCTCCTCAAAATTGAGATGAGCAGCGAGAGATGTGGCCAGCCCTGACCACATCGGTGGCGGTAGGATTGCGGCGACGAGTAGATATGACCATCCGAGCAGCGGGATAGATGGATCTCGCCGGGTTTATGGTCAATGGAAGTAACAGGGATGGGGAATTGGGGATTTTCACGGTCTCTTGTGTGCAGAGCGTGAAGAAAGAGGGTAACGAGCAGGTGAAAAAAACCCGGCCTGTGGGCTCAAGCTTAAGACCCAATCGGCACTTAAACATCGTGGGACTTTTAGCCTGCTATAACCTGTACAGTGGGATCCAGCTTATGGGCAGAATGGAAATTAAACATTGGAGACGTCCTTTAAAAAATTCCTTTTGATGTAAGTGGAAAGATCTTAGGATTTTTTACTAGAAATTGTGCTCCTTATAAAAGTTTGAGTTTGGATTTTCCCGCAACCAAAGAAAAAGAGAATGTTCTCCGATCCGGAAAAACCGTCGCAGGTTGTACCTGCAAGTTGTGCGTGGTCAGTTATTTTCTCACCACACTTTTTCTGGTTCAGAGGTAGTAGTAAACCTATGTTCCTTTCCATAAATAGATAAAAAAAGGACATCACAGGTTTCGAACCGCCACTGTGAAGAAGGTACAAGCATTTTTGCATAAAAAAGACGAAGTTTGGCTGCTAGTCGCTGAAATTTATTTTTAGTTTTTCGAAAAAGACCCTCACAACCTATGTTAAGCCCTGGGCTAAGCCCTCGCTGCTAGTTTTGCCTACTCCGCGACTTCGCCTCCCCGACGCCGCCGCCGCCACGGTTCCTCAGCTCGGCGCCCGTCCCAATTCCTCCTCCCCGCCCAACTGCTCGTCTCCGCCAAATCCGGCGTGCCACCTCACCTCCCACGCCGCGCATCTCCACAGAACGCCACCGCAGTGCTCCACCCCCTCCACAGCCGCGCCCTCCCCCTCCGCTCCTCGTCCCCACCTCCGTCCCTTCCCTTTCCACCTGCAGTCTACGAGCGTAGCTTGCGAGCCCCCCTTGCCGCTGCCGTTTCTTGCTGAACCTTGTCTACCTTACTGCGGGCCACTAGTTTTGTCGGCTTCCTGTATCAGGTTTTGGATTTGGAGACATGGCGGAAGTGGAGGATAAGCTCAAGGACTACGAGATCAAAAAGGAAGGCGAGGCTGAGATCCTCATGCTCAAGAGTAACGCCGTCTTCTTCAACCCCGTGCAGGTATCTTGGCATCCATATTGCTCTGATGTTTTTCTACGCGCTCTGGAATCTGGATTAGGGTTTAATCTGCACTCCTTAAGTTGTTAACCTGCTGGGCGTAGACTACAGTGATTGCGGGTTTTGGTTCATTGTTTCCACTTTATGTATTGTTACAGTCACAGCTGACTTCTAGTTGATTGTGTGTAGCAGTTTCATAGCGTTGAGTTACTTTTAAGGATTCCAGATAAGGTGATAGGTGGCGATTAATGTGTGATTGTGTTTGGTTCTGTAGTCGTTTGATCTCATTTTACCATGTTGGTGGTTTTTTGGGTAGCTAAAGTAGTTTTTTCTTATTCTGATGCTGTTATGTAAGCGCTCTACAGTAGGCTGTTTTAAGGGCCGGAGAGAGATATCAAAGCTCCTAACAGATATTTTGCTCTGTCTATGTGGTATGATGGTACTAGATAAAACTATTGATAGCTGTGAAGGTTCTAATTGCGTGATTTGTTTTGGTTTCTATAAATTGTTCTTTTAGAGAAGTGTTTCAGGTTGCATACTAAATCCCCCAACTTTTTCCATAGACAAGCATTTTTTGTATAAAGAGAGACATGCTTATGGAATCTAAATTTCTCAGTGAAGTAACAACTATCTGTTAATTGTTAGTATTATTATCAGGTAAACTATTGGTTATGCTGGCCTATATCTCGGACTATGGTGTCTGACATGTACCAACCCAACATGTCAGAACTACGTATACATATTATATAGATGCCTGTATAACGATGCCTTTAAAAGAAGCTAAAGGGAAACCACTTACCATAACCTCAGGGACTACCCCCAGTTAACCATCATGCGTATTTGTGTAACTTCAATTTTACCGCTTTAATTAGGTACACAACAGAGATATGTCCATTGCTGTTTTAAGGACATTTGTTGGCAAACGCAAGGAAGAACATGAAGCACTGATGAACAAAAGGAATAAGTCGCATAAAAAAGGCAATCAGATTGAAACATCTGTTGTAAATGGAGACGCTGCTTTAACTAGTAAGCATGATGAAATGGACGTTGTTAATGAAAAGGAGCCAAATCAGGCTACAAATGGAACAGAAGATTTGTCAAAAGAAGAAACCAAGACACCTTCCTGGAAAGTAACTAGAGAGCTTAAGCCACCAGTTGTGCTTGAGGTGAGGCATCTCTTAGATATGAAAGATATAGTATCTATTTCCGCATCACATTTGGAGCATTAAATACATTTATCAATTATTCATTCCCATAGTAGCACCACGATCAAATTTGCGCTGACAAAAAATGCAGGCTTTAGCTGCTTCTGGGTTGAGGTCTCTCCGATATGCCCGTGAAGTCGATGGGTTAGAAAAGGTAGTTGCTCTAGACAATGATAAAGGTAATACACAGGTTCTCTACTTCGTTCATGCTAATGTTTGAATGCCGCTGTGCATGCATTCAATGTGGTTTTATTTCTTCAGCCTCTATAGAAGCTTGCAAGAGGAACATAAAGTTCAACGGGGCTGCTGCTATTAATAAGGTGGAAGCTCACTTGGCTGATGCTCGAGTTTACATGCTCACACATCCAAAAGAATTTGATGTGGTAAGGCTTCTAAATATTTCCAAATTTAACTTTATTACTGGAGCACAGGGTGGTTGCTTATTCTATGCTCTCGGGCAACGTAAATTACTAAATTGCAGAACTATTTTCTTCTTCGCCTGTTTTTGATTTTATGTGCTCACTCAGCAGACTGTTGAGTATTGACCAAATCGACGGTTCTAGTGTAGTAATGTTTGGAGTATGAATTTATGTTGCGAGGCTTTTGGGTGAATTGGGTCTGAAGGATTATAATATACCTTTAAATAGGACATTGACTTGCCTCTTTATTTCTACATGATTATTAAAGTAATTTTGGGGATTAATGTTAACTGCGATGTTTTAAACTGCTTTTTTTCCTTCTCTTTATTACATTTGTTGCCAGTTCATGTGTCTTGAATGCTTTTTTTAGGTTGATCTTGACCCGTATGGGTCACCATCTGTATTCCTCGACTCGGCTGTACAGGCTGTTGCTGATGGTGGATTATTGATGTGCACAGCCACTGATTTGGCAGTTCTGTGTGGAACTAATGGAGAAGTTTGCTATTCCAAGTATGAGCAGTACTTGGCAAAAAGTTTCAACTAAATAGTACGTTTTTTGGTTGTTGTGTAAGTTGTAACTATCAATTCTGTTGTGTAGGTATGGTTCCTACCCAGTTAAAGGCAAGTATTGCCATGAAATGGCTTTGAGGATCCTCCTTGCCAGTATTGAGGTATATACAACTCCAAAGTTCAGAGTGAACTGAACTTTTGTTATGCTTAACCGTGGGCAAGGATGTGAGCTATCGTAAAATGCTATCGTATAAAACATATGTTACTTATCCAATTGAATAATTCACAAATTTCAAAGTAGTTTCAGATACAAGCTCTTGCTGAATGACTTGTAAATTTAGTTCTACTTCTCATGTTTCATTCTTTGAGTTAATTCTTGATGTGCTAACCATTTTCTCTTTACAACAGAGCCATGCAAATAGATACAAGAGATATATTGTGCCTGTTCTCTCTGTGTTTATGGACTTCTACGTCCGTGTTTTTGTTCGAGTATTCACGTGAGCCCCTTTTATACCTGCATTTAGTTTTGCCTTTCTGTGCAAATACTATATTCTGTTCATCATTTGGTTGTACCTGGTAATGTTTCTAATTCAGTATTACATATGGATTTCACTGCAGTTCTGCAAGTGAAATAAAGAATACCCCCCTTAAACTTTCTTACGTATATCAATGTGCGGGTTGTGATTCTTTCCATCTTCAGTCCCTTGGGAGGACCGTTACGAAGGTATGTTTTGCATACTGTTGATTCTTCACTATAATTTTGCTCAACTCAACTCAACAATCTCAAGCTTCTTTTTTCCTTGTTCTTTATGTATGAACTGAAGAATAACAGCGTGAAGTATGCACCTGGTATTGGACCAGTTGTTCCCCAAGAGTGCAGCGACTGTGGGAAGAAATTTAATGTGGGTGGACCAATATGGTCTGCTCCTATTCATGATCAAGATTGGGTACTTTCTACGCTGACAGATGTTAGGCAAATGAAGGACAGATATCCCGCATACAACAAAATAACTTCGGTTCTGACTACTGTATCAGAGGTATTTCCATAGCTATTATATCTCTTTTCTCAGGTTATTGATGATGCATATATAACCTTATGCTATTTTGGCACAAAAATGTGGTTTCACATGGGTTTCACAAGAATTTTAAGTATGGTTGAGCACAGTTCGCTCATATATTCATGAAAAAAAATTAAACATGTTTCTTTCGCAACTAAAAAATACATAATATTTCAGACAAGTTCCATAAACATTTGAATATTTTTTTGTTGGTTTCATTAAGTTTTCACGAATTTGTAAGTATATTTCACATGAATTTTGTAAATACTTGAGCATTTCCAAAAACAATGGCTAATGTTTACACAGATTTTGCATAGGTTTCGTACACATTTCTCATTGGTATGTGTATCCATCAAGTTTGTCATGGCCATTTACGTAAAAATTGAACCACTATAAACTTCACTCTTAACTCGTATGAAAAGTCTATGGAACCTATATAAATAAACGAATGGTTTCATGCATGTTTCACTTGAGTTTTAACAAATCAAAATTTCAAAAAATATAGTCAACATTGATCTTGTTTTGAAGAGCTCGTGAAACGGACCCCGGATCAGATATCTAGTTCATAATATAGTTTTTTCTTAATTTGAAGAAAACAATACATGGATGAAATGATGGGAGAGAGAGGAAGGGGACTGTGGGTTGATTTTAATGGTGCAAAAATAATATACTTGAATCTGGTTCAGTGATTGAAAATCGAACAGTTCACAGACCCCTTAGTACACTAGAACACCTGACGCCCCCGGTACTGATAAAGAAACAATGACATGTGTACGGTAATGATAAAAAGACAATGACATGTGTAGACCAAGAAAAGAATTTTGCCATCCAGTAAACTGGTTACTCCAGCTACAAGTAGTTGAACATTTCCTGGCTGGTCCTTCCCCTTTGCTTGATAAGAGGCTGAAGGTTGTAAATCGGCCTTGGTTGTAACGAAGGTTTGCTTGATTTCATGGAAATTAGGCTATCTAGCTGAGCATTTGATTGTTGTGTCCCTTTCATAGCGGCGGAGAAATTATATACAATTGATGAATTATTATGCACTCTTTAAACTTCATGCATGTTTTTTTGTTATGCAGGAATTGCATGATTTTCCGTTGTTTTTTAGTCTTCACAGCATATCTGGTACCGTCAAGTGCACATCTCCGTCTGCAGTCATGTTCCGGTCAGCAGTTATAAATGCAGGATATCAGATCTCAAGCAGTCATGTTAATCCGCTTGGGCTGAAGTCTGATGCCCCTTGGGATGTCATTTGGGACATCATGCGCTGCTGGGTAAATCATTACTGCTTTTGATCATAAGGTTCATTCAGTTTAGCCTGTGAACTTATTGACCTTACAACGTCTTGGAATTTTTTAACATAGGTGAAAAATCATCCTATCAAGGAACAACCGCGTGACACTCCAGGCACGGCAATTCTTTCAAAGTCGCCACAGCTAGAAGTATGCCATCTGTTGAGATTACAATGTCTCTTATATACTTATAACTACTGCATGTGAACATAATTGTATTTTCACTCTTCAATTTGTGTTTTCGTAGGCAAATTTCTCTAGAGCAGTTGCTGCCCTGAGCAAGGCTCAGACAAAGAAGGTGAAGCGGTTCCTTCCAAACCCAGAAAGCCATTGGGGTCCGAAGGTCAGGGCTGGTCGGACAATTACTAGTAAGCATATCTCTCTGTTAGGCGCAGAAGCTCTCAATGGAGCTATCAGTCACCAAGACGCCAATGGAGCGGTGACCGATAAGCCAGCTTCAGATACTGGAGGGACTGTTACGGATGAAGTGAACGAACCTTCAACCAAACGCCAAAAAATCAGCGATGGTGAACAGTCTACCGAACCTTGATTGATTGACACGGTCACCGTAGTTTTTGTTTTTTAAGCTTGATATCCCTTACTATTTGTTGCTTGTGAGCTGACAGACTTATATCAACTGTGGTTACATGTTTTTGGCAATGAATTTTGATCTGGACAATTTCAGAGTATTATGTTTTCCTGTATGTATGGTGTGCCAGTTGATCGTGATTAAGTAGTTGTGATGGAAAACATAATAATCCCAAGAGAAGCCTGAATATCCAATTAAACTGGCCTCCAGCGTGTTGGCTGTGTCATACCAAAAAACAAATTATATCGGTGTTTGGATTTAGGAAAAACGGCTTGGAATTGAATTGGATTGGGAATACCAAGCCCAAAATGGAAAGGAAATGACCTCCGGTTCAAATTCTGTTGTTTGGTAAAGTATTTGCTTTTGGAATCAAAGGGTAGAATCAAATTGCATTTCTGTTCAGAGAAGAAGATGGGTGACAAGTCGGCCGCCGGCGCCATTTTGGACAGTCAGGATCGAGTGGGTCTCGGTTCTCGCTCGCGAGTTATGTTCGACAAAGTGGTATTTTCAGACTGTTTTCAGGGTTAAGAGCTCCAAATCGCGGAAGAGGCACTTTGCACGTGAACGACACTATTTGATGCCAAAATTTCAGATTCCATGTATCCGAACTGTTTTTCCTACATTCAAACACAGTACTCCATATAAAGGAAATACTTCTGAAAGCCAAACAAGGAGGTAACTGGTTATTGCTACACTTATTCTAAACAAGTTAACATTACTATCCAGATTTTATAATTAGAACCACACACTTAGCTTTGGCAATTTATGTCAGTTACTCATTCCTATAAAGTTTGTTTATACCGGGGTGAAGTTTTATGGCACTTGCTGAAAAAGGCAAGAACGGTAAAAACGTTGTAGTGCTGCAGTTGTGGAATACCTAACACCACCTCCAAGTAGAATTGGGTTTGTTTCCTGTGACCAGATGACACTTACAGGACCACATGTGTTAATGAAGCTAAGGCTGGCTATAGTGGGTAAGTAGGGCGGACCAAGAACGAAAAGAACCCGATGTCACAGTTTAAGATACACATATTTTTTACATGAAATTAGGGGTGTCACACACTACAAATGCATATAATATATCTAAGAAATCCACTTTTATCGTGTGTCCTGTGACCCCTGGTCCTGTTAACGTGGGTACGCCCCTACTAACTTAGCTAGTACCATAACACGCTTTAAGGCAAATTTTATTACACGTACTCCCTCCGTTCTGAATTAATTGATTCAGATTTAGTACAACTTGCACTAAATCTGAGTCAATTAATTTAGAACGGAGGGAGTAGTTAATAAGGAGATATGTTCGTGATAACATAGTTAATTAACATCACACACTTTAATACAAAATGAGTCTACCATCTAATAAATAGTGTTTTCTATGACACCACACATAAGTTATTCTACACTATTGAGCTATTAACATAGACTAGTAATAAAATTCATGTTAATAGTAAGCTACTTCTCACTGTGACCAGGGGTACGCACCTTTTTTATGTCTGGATAGAGAAAATTGCACACAACATCAATGTTTGGTAACAAAGTTGCATAAAACATAGAATCAAAACTACTTTTACGGCTAACCCTAACTTTTGGTGTAATATGTTGCGGCTAGCCCAAATAGATAACTTAGTGTACTTAATAACTACCTAACAAGTGGGGCCAAATTTTTACACCGTACATCACATTTATAAAAATGTACAACATAATTGTACGATAAAATAAAATAGACGGATTTTTTTCTTTTTTTATAATGGTATTTAAATTAACATTTAAAATATGACACATAAATGTATAAACAATACAAATGCATAGTATATGATAAATCTAGCCCCCAAATAGCCAGCCACCCTGATATTATTAAAAGTTTTGTAAAAAATATACCTAATTAAATGATATGTACTATAAACGGAAAAATCTCAATATAAAATACTTTATGTTCTAGGATAGATAAAACTAAAAAAGAAAGGACATATTTGAGCATAATACTTTTTAAAATTATCATATAACTATGGTAACTATTTTTATAAGTGTCGTATAGGATAAAAATATAGCCCACTTGTGTAGCACCCCCAAGAGCCATGCTAGACAAATCTGAGACCTTAATCTGAGATAAGCCTAACAAAGATCTCGAGAGCCAACAGTTGAATATCCGGTAACACAACAGTGACCCTACAACACAAGAAGCGATATATTAAGCTCTTAACAGAGCAAGAAGCAAATATCACCAAAATAAGGTCACTGACCTGTCAATCACCAATACAACGGAAGGCAAATTATGCTATTAGACCTAGCAAGATTAGCAAAAGGCCTAAGAGGCCAAAGCATAACGGCGACGTCCCAATCCATAGATTCTAGGCTGCCGTCTGGGAACCCCAAGCTACTCGTCGATGTCGATGTCCACAAAACACACCTGTCCAAATAGTTGCGCAAGGCTGAGTACGGGAGGTACTCAACAAGACTTAATTAACCTATTATATATCTGCTCGTTCAGAGAGTATTAATGAATGTCTTTTGCATAAAGCCATCTTTGTTTTCAAATTGAGGGAGGAGAGAATCTCGCATCAGTAGATGTTTAAAAAGGGATAAGAGAGTAAAACACTAACTTAAACCACAGCTTCAGTCTCCACCAGGTCATCATGAGTTGTACCACTGAAAGAGCATCTTCTAGTTGACCCTTGTTTTGGTGCTAATGACAACACAATATGTGTTCTAACATGGCTATTAAAGTTTGCAGGATGTATCTAAGATCTTAGCAAAAAGGAAACGATCGAAACGGGCGCTGCAAAAGCTTTTCAGCAAGCCTTGCTCCAGGCAGCGGTAGTACCGCTGGCATCAGCGGTAGTACCGCTGCACTGGACTGAGCCTTGCTCGGAGCCCTGGCTGCCGCTGGCGGTACCGCCCGAGCTACCGCCGTTTTCGGCGCTCTGTTGCGCGGTGCGGTACCCCCAGCGGTACCAAAGCGGTACTACCGCTGTCCAGCGGTACTACCGGTCCTCACAGCGGTAGTACCGCTGTGTTATTTTCTGCAGGTTCGAAGGCCAGCTCGATGTCGAGGTACCGCTGGCGGTACCGCCGGAGGTACCGCCGTTTTCTCCCTTCTGTTTCTCTTAGCGGTACCTCCAGCGGTACCGGAGCGGTACTACCGCCTCCCAGCGGTACTACCGGCCTCTCCAGCGGTAGTACCGCTGCGTGAAGTTTGGACTAACAGTGAAGTGCGTGGAGCGGGCAACGGCTGGATTCAAAGGTCCAGCGGTACTACCGGCCTCTCCAGCGGTAGTACCGCTGCGTAAGTTTCAGCTCCAAACGGCCAGTTTTTGAAGAGCTATAAAAGGACCCCTTCACCTACCTTTGAAGACTTGAGCTTCTACACTCTCTCACCTCCATTGATGCAAAGCTAAGAGCTCCAAGTTCTCCCAATCCTCCCACCCAAACTCGTTGACCTTTGGAGGATTGAAGGAGAAGGCCCCGATCTACATCTTCACCGAGCCGTTTTTCATTTCCCCCCTCATTCATTTGAGGAAACACTTGCTAGGGTTTCCACTAGGAAAACCTAGCCCATTGTTGTACTTACCTATTGTCTTTGTGACAGATTGTAGCTGTTCGGGAGCCCCCAAGCCCTTTGTGGGTCGTGCCCCGAATCGTTGTTGTAAAGGCTCCGGATTCCGCCTCGAAGGATTCCGATAGTGGAAAGTGAACCAAACCTTTGTGGTGCGGTTCACCGGAGATTTGGGTGAGGCCTTTGTGGCCGTTGAACCATTGTGTTGGTTCACACCTCTCCAACGAGACGTACTCCCATTGAAGGGAGGAACTCGGGAATACATCCTTGTCGTCTCGTGCTTTCACTTCGGTTACCTCTATCCTTGTTTACCGCCTTTACCTTGTATCTTGCGTAGTTAATAGCTTGTCATATAGGTAAATTCACCGTAGTTGCATATCTAGAGAATTTACCTTTCGTGTCAAGCCTTAAAGTGAAAAAGAACTAAAATTTGAATTAGCACCTATTCACCCCCCCCCCCCCTCTAGGTGTCATACCGATCTTTTCATTTGGTATCAGAGCTAAGGCTCTCTTGTTGGGTTTAACCGCCTAAGAGAAGTATGACACATAGTGAGGATGAGGCCGAGACTCTTGCCAAGGCTAATGAGGCCCTTGAAAAGGCCAAAGTCACCATGGCATCCATGGCCGATATCAAAGCTTTGGAAACAACTTTGACATCGACCATGAATGCCAAATTTGATGAGTTTCGTGACATGTTCATGAAATTTGCAAATGGCAAGCGCTCGGAAATTATCCCACTAGAGGAAGCCTCTAACTCCGAAGAGGGTGATTCCAAGGAGGATAAAGAGAAAAAGAAAAAGGGGGTTGAAACCGATACTAGACCTAAAACTTCTCCTACTTTGCATGAGGAGAAGGAAGGGTATCATGCCGTTCCGGGATGGTACTCTCCCGATCCAATTATTACAACCCGCATAAACCCTCTAGGTCCTCCACCTAAGCTTAATGCATTAGCTTTTGCAAGTTGACAACGCTCAATGAAATCTCATGTTAACAGTGCCTCCATCGAGCTTTGGAGGATCATTGAAGATGGATATCATGTTGAGGATCCAAGCAACATGACGAAAAGAGAGTTAGCCGAAAAGCAACTCAATGCTTCCGCCCTCCACATGATCGAGCTCGCCTTGGGCGACAATGACAAACATCATGTTCTTCATGTCACCACCGCCAAAGAAGCTTGGGATTGTCTTGAAGTTGCTTTCCTTGGAAATGATAGCATGAAGAGGAATAGATATGAATCTTTGAGCAATGCCGCCGAAGGTTTCTACATGCTTGACAATGAGAATCATGAAGAGATGTATGGAAGACTCAAGACTCTTGCCAAAGCCTTCTATGATGTGGGGGCAACATATGTGGATGATGCTTGGGTCAAAAGGAAGTATGTGAATGCTCTCTTGCCTTCGGAGCCTATGGAGTTGAAGTCAATTCAAGGGAGATACAACTATCAACAAATGTCTTCACATGAAGTTATGCAAGAGGTTCAAGCCTCCAAAGTTGCCTCCAAGAATGCCGAAGATAACCGTGCTAGGGCCATGGGAATGAGACAAGGCCCCTCACTTGCCTTGAAGGCCAAGGTGACTAGTATGGATGAGAACGATGAGGTTGAAGCTTGCCCAAGCAACATTGCTCCACATGATCTTGAGCAAGCCCTCAATAGTCACATTGCTCTTGCCACAAGGGTGTTTTGGAATGACCCGGCAAGTGCTAAAGCTCGTGTTGATCGTGAGAACAACTCAAGTGGCAAGAAAGAGCTTGCCTCAAGGACAAAGACTTGCTACAATTGTCATGACAAGAATCACTACATAAGAGAGTGTCCATATGAGAACCGTGAGCAAAATGGTGGGAAGCTTATCCCAAAGGATCACTCCAAGTTGATTCAAAAGAAGCCCGCAAGACCAAGGAAGCCCTTCTTCAAGAAGGCACCGAGAATTGTGTTGGTGGCACAAGAGGAATATGCCACAAGTGATTCCGAAGATGAAGATGCACCTAACAAAGAGGTAGCCGCATTGGCTATTGTCTCCACTTCATCATCATCTCTCTTTGAATCCCCCGATGAGAACCTCTCCACCAACACCGCTCGTTGCCTCATGGCTCATCTCACCGAGGTATCATCCCCTTCTCCTAAGACTACGCATGATCAATCTAGTCTTGAGATTAAGAAGGAACTAGTTGCCTTCGATACTTTTGTGACTAACTTGCAAGGTGAGGCCAAAGAACATGTTGAGTCTCTCATGAGACAACTATGTGCGGCCGAAGAACTTCTTCAAGAAAAGAGTAAGATTGAGAGAGAGGATTCTCTCACCATTTCTTCTTTGAATGCTTCCATAGCATCATTAAATAGCTCTCTTGATGAAGAAAGTGAGTATAGAACCACTCTTGAGGAAAGACTTGAGTCTCTTGATGCTAAAAATGATGAAATCATTGATAAAATCATTAAGGATAGAGATCATGTCTTTACTAAATATAAAGTGATTAAAAAGGAGAAAGTTGAACTTGGAGTTGTGAATGCTAGACTTCTTGAGGATATGGAGAAGCTTGAAAAAGCTCACAAGGTCTTGGAATCGACCCACTCCCTTCTAGTCAAGTCTCATGAACAACTTCAAGCTCAACTTTCTAAAACTCGTTCAACTAGTATATCCATTCTTCCTCGTATTCATGAAGATGTTAGTGAAGATGATGCTAGGTTGAAGGTGGATCTTGCTAAGGCCACTAGTGCTAAGACCTCTATTCTCAAAGGTAAAGATAAGGGCATTGCTTACTTGTTTGAGCAAAAACCACACAAAGGGAAGGAGGGTCTTGGTTATGTGGCCGAAGCAAAGAAGAAAGTGAGCAACATCAAGAAGAACAAGACCAAGCCCGCACAAGCAAAGACTTCCATTGCGGGTAGCAATGCCACTAGGGGCAAGACTACTCGTAGTGACTTCGCGGGGCATAACAATCCCAATTATATTCTTTATGTTGACTATTATGGTGATGTTTATGCAAAATATGTTGGTCCTTATGATGGTTACATTGATTACTCTATTTGGGTTCCTAAGACCCTTGTTGCTAACCGAAAAGGACCCATTGAGAAATGGGTACCTAAATCCAAGATATGATCTCTTGTAGGACTATGCTTCCGGTGGATCTAAATGGGTGATTGATAGTGGATGCACTAGTCATATGACCGGAAGCAAGGAGATCATGACGGAGTTGAGACCAAATCTAAATCACTCAACCGTCTCTTATGGCGACAAGTCTAAAGCCGAGGTAAAGAGTCTCGGCAAGGTGGTAGTTGCAAGGGATATCACCCTTGTAAATGTCATGCTTGTTGAGTCTCTAGGTTACAATCTTATGTCCGTTCGTGCTCTTAATAAGATGAACTTTGATGTCCATTTCACTCTTGATATGGTGGTACTCTTGAGGAGCAAGACTCTAAAGGTCATGTTCGTTGGGTATGTTGAAAATGAGTTGTTTGTGGTTGACTTTTCGGGGTCAACCAACACTCAAGCAATATGCTTATTCGGAAAGGCCGACGTGGGGTGGTTGTGGCATCGCCGCTTATCCCATGTCAATATGAGAACTTTGCAAAGTCTTCACAAGGGTGGCCACATTCTTGGACTAAATGAGAATGTTTCTTTTTCTAGAGATCGTCTTTGTAGGGCTTGTGTTGAAGGAAAGATGCATGATTCTCCCCACCCAAGCAAGACCATCATCTCATCAACGAGGATTTTGGAACTTCTTCATGTTGACCTCTTTGGTGCCGTACCGCAACCAAGTCTTGGTGGGAAGAAGTATTGCTTGGTGATTGTTGATGACTATTCAAGATTCACTTGGGTTTTCTTCTTCAAGACGAAGGATGAAACTCAACAAACCGTCATCGACTTCTCCAATGAAGTTCAACGTCAACACAATGTTCCCATATTGGCCATTAGAAGTGACAATGGCTCCGAGTTCAAGAACTACACCCTAAATGAGTTTCTTAGTGATGAGGGAATTCGTCATCAATATTCCGCTGCGTATACCCCTCAACAAAATGGTGTAGCCGAGAGAAAGAACCGGACTCTTATGGATATGGCTAGGTCCATGTTGGTGGAGTTTAAGTCTCCACTCTTCTTGTGGGCCGAAGCTATCTCCACGGCGTGTCACTCCTCCAACCGGTTATTCTTTCGCAAAGGGAAGAAGGAAACTCCTTATGAAATGCTTACCGGCAACAAGCCCAACATCTCCTACTATCGAGTATTTGGTTGTAAGTGTTTCTACAAAATCAAAGGTGTTCATTTATCTAAATTTGAAGTTAAAGCTTTAGAAGGTGTTCTTGTTGGGTACGGTGCGAACTCTCACACTTATAGAGTCTATGACAAATCCTTAGGGAGAGTTGTGGAATCTTGTAGTGTGAAGTTCGATGAGAATGACGGCTCCCAAGTGGCGCAATTTCATGTTTGTGATGTAGATAATGAGGAACCTCAAGATGCCATACGAAGAATGGGGGTTGGTTTCCATTGCCCCATTGAAATCCATCATGAGCCTCCTCAAGCAAGTACAAGCTCCACTCAAGTGGAGACTCCATCATCACAAGTTGAAGCGGCACCTACTATGGAAGCAAATGAGACACCTATCCAAGAAGAACAAGAACAAGTTCCTCCTCAAGTTGACAATGAGGCTACACAAGAATCAAGTTCTCCTATTGTCAACTCTTTTCAAGATCAAGAGCAACCATCTACTCCCATTATTGAAGATGTACAACAAGATGGTCAAGCTCATCATACCAGTCAAGACGGGGACTCAAATGATCAAGCCGAAATCCCTCGCAACAATGGGGATATCGAAACCCGTCGTCAAGCAAGAGTCAAGAGAAACTTGGAAATCAAGTGTCACAAGCTTGAAGCCATCATTGGTGATGTTTCTCGCAAGGTGTCCACAAGAGGTCAATTGGCAAGTTTTAGTGAACATCAAGCTCATATCTCCATGGTGGAACCAAAGAAAGTCTTTGAAGCTCTTGAAGATCCGGATTGGTTGGAAGCCATGCATGAAGAACTCAACAACTTCAAGCGCAACAAAGTGTGGAATCTAGTGGAGAAGCCAAAAGATTGCAAAAATGTTATAGGCACCAAGTGGATATTCAAGAATAAGCAAGATGAACATGGAATGGTTGTAAGGAACAAGGCAAGATTGGTAGCTCAAGGGTACTCTCAAGTTGAAGGCATTGATTTTGGAGAGACCTATGCTCCCGTGGCTCGCCTTGAGTCCATCCGTATCCTTCTTGCTTATGCATCACATCACAATTTTAAGTTACAACAAATGGATGTGAAAAGTGATTTTCTTAATGGTCCATTAAAGGATTTGGTATATGTTAAGCAACCACCGGGATTCGAGGATCCACACTTTCCAAACCATGTCTACAAGCTTGATAAGGCCCTCTATGGTCTCAAACAAGCACCTCGTGCTTGGTATGAGCACCTAAGAGAGCTACTAATAGACCGTGGTTTTGAAGTGGGGCAAATCGATCCCACTCTCTTTACCAAGAGAGTAAAAGGGGAGCTTTTCATATGCCAACTTTATGTTGATGATATTATCTTTGGCTCATCTAACAAAGCTTTTAATGATGAATTTTCAAAGCTTATGACCGATAGGTTCGAGATGTCCATGATGGGAGAGTTGAAGTTCTTCCTTGGTTTTGAAATCAAGCAATTGAGTGGAGGGACCTTCATCTCACAAGCCAAATATATTCAAGACATGCTCAAGAGGTTCAAGATGCAAGATGCAAAAGAGAAGAGGTTTCCTATGGACACCAAATGCCATCTTGAACTTAGTCCAAAGGGTAAAGATGTCGATCAAAAACTCTATCGCTCTATGATTGGTTCTTTGCTTTATCTTTGTGCATCTAGACCCGATATTGTGTTAAGTGTAGGAGTGTGTGCAAGGTACCAAGCGGCTCCTAAAGAAAGTCACTTGATAGCGGTGAATCGAATCTTCCGATATTTGGTTTATACCCCAAGGTTTGGTTTGTGGTATCCTAGGGGGTCCAACTTCTCTCTTGCCGGTTACACGGATTCGGATTGGGCCGGTTGCAAGGATGATAGGAAGTCAACCTCCGGTGCATGTCAATTCCTTGGGAAGTCATTGGTAAGTTGGTCCTCCAAGAAGCAAAATTGCATATCACTATCCACCACCGAAGCCGAGTATGTGGCGGCCGCTAGTGCTTGCACTCAATTGTTATGGATGAGGCAAACTTTAAAGGAATACGGTGTCCATTGTGACAAAGTGCCTCTTTTATGTGACAATGAAAGTGCCATCAAGATTGGTCACAACCCGGTGGAGCACTCAAGAACGAAGCATATTGAGATTCGCTATCATTTTATTCGTGATCACATCAACCGGGGTGACATTGAGCTTGGCTATATTCCCACGAAGATTCAACTTGCCGACATGTTCACGAAGCCACTTGATGAAGCAAGGTTCACGTTTTTGAGGCATGAGCTAAACATCGTGGATTCGAGGAGCGTTGGTTGACTACCTTGCATGCACACCTCTATCTTAACTATATATTTGATCTAGGTGTAGGCATGGACATAGGGGGAGTGCGGTCCTAAACCATTGGACTATCCCTCCCCCATTATGCCGATAGCAAGTGTCCTTTTTTTCTCTATATTCATTCTTATGTCTAAATGAGCTAAAATGACGAGTATTGGTTATGTACCCAAGATATATCTTCGCGGTGACATGCCATACGCTCCAACATGGTGGCCTCGGCCACCGCCCTCTTCTCCTTGTAAGAAGAGTTGGATTTCATGACATTTTCGTGGATTTCTTTTGCTTCGTCTTGGTTTTATGGGAAACACACTCATTTTGGTCTTCTTGAGTTTCATGCGTTTTGCAAAGTGAGTGTGAAGTACCACTCTCGGTTTGAGGTTCTATCCTAAGCCCCACCTCACTTCCCTAAAGCCTTTCTCTCTCTAAATGCCTTGTTTCATGATCTTGGTTGAGTGGGTGGTCGGAACCAGCGTGAAAAACGCGTTGTGGGCATCATTTTGAGCCACAACCCATTTTTCCCCAGGCGCCGGTACTACCGGTCACCCTAGCGGTACTACCGCTGCATCGCACCACGCGGTACTACCGCTGTCCCCAGCGGTACTACCGTGCGCAGCGGCAGTTTCGCTCGGGCGCCCGTCAGAACCGGGGCGGTACTACCGCTGGACCGAGCGGTACTACCGCCGCGGGAATCTGGACGATAAGGGCACGGGGCTGGGCGGTTTGAGAGGGCACTCCCTCACTTTCCCCCAACCCCATCTCCTTCTCCTCCACGTCCCCGCCGCCGCCGGCCACTCCACCGCCGGGAAGAGCCTTCCCCGGCCTAGGACCTCGTGCTCCTTGCTCCGGGAGGACTCTAGCTTCTCTCCTCCTCCTCGATCCTTCACCATGAGCTCCGGTAAGCCAAATCCCTCTCTCTCATCTAGTTGATGGATAGAGATGACATTAGCGCTTTTTTCTTCGGATGTGTGGTTGAATGAGTTGGTAGAGATGCTTCTTTATGGATTCAGAACCTTGTGTAGAAATTTCATGGAAAGTTATAGGCTAGATTTAAAGTTCCCCTCTTAGATTTGTTGGAGCAACCCTAGATAGGTCTAATGCTTGTCTTAAGCTTTACATCTACTCATTGTTGCACCTTCAAACCCAAATGTGGTACTTTACCTCTAGATTTACTCTTCCTAGAATTTTGTACACTCGTGTTCTTCGTTCATAATTCATGAAATTTGTGCATTCTCATCTATATGCTTTCCACCTCATGCTATTCACAGGTAGGGGTCGTACCAAGTCCGTTGCGGGTAGGAAGAAGCAAAAGACCGCTCCCACGGATGAAGTCCAAGATGCCCTTGATGGATTGCAACGCCGGAGGTTCCCGGCTTCATCAAAGTCCATTCCCAAGCGCCCGAAGACAGCTAGTCAACTCAGTGAGCCCGAGTTTGTGGCAAAAAGAGCTGTGGATTACTATGTGATTGATCGTATGGATCAAATGCCCTCCGTTTGCGGCAATAATCCCTATTTTCACAACTCCTTCCAAGAAGAGTGCTACCGGGAAATCCTCTTAAAGAAACCAAAGGACAACACCGTGATCCAACACCACATCAACATCGAGTTCATGAGGTCCAAGCCCAACTATTTCGGTGAAGCTTTGGAAATCTGTGAGGAGTTTGACCTTTTTCACATCATGGAGCTAGAGCAAGACTATGATGAGGATATTGTGGCTCAGTTCTTAGCCACCGTGCACATGGGCAATGAGACCAAAAGAAGAATCAAGTGGATGACCAAAGAGAAGGTGTTTGAAGCCACTTGGGAAGATATTGCCGAGTCCCTCAACTATCAAGAGTTTGGCCCTTTTCCTCCAGAAGAGTTTGATGAGACTCACTTCCGTGTTCACTTCCAAGGTGGAAGTGCCTATGGTGTTGAGAAGCTTGCTCCCCTCTACAACCCGGATAGTGCGGATAAGTGGAAGTATGGAGATTCCAAAGGCCTATACCCCACTTGGGACATCATGCACCGCATCTACCGTGAGACAATCAATCCAAAAGTGGGCAACTTTGATGAAATTCATGGCTACTTGAAGAACTTGATGGTCCTCACCATGCAAATGAAGGGACAAGGCAAGAAACTTGATGTGATGGACTTCATTTGGCATGAGCTATGGCATGTGATTAGCAAGAAGAAGAACATCTCCTTTGCTCTGTTGATCATGAGGATCGTGGTGTGGAAGTGGCTTGAGCACAATGACATTGATGATCTCGGTGACACCGAGAAGTGGGCCCCTCACAAGAGCAAGAGGCTCCTTATCAAGCCCCACAAGCTCAAACCTAGGAAGGAAGTGGTGGATGAAGCCGGGCCCTCCAATGCCTCCAAAGGTGGTTCTTTTGCTTGGATGGCTCGTGCTATGAAGAAGATCTTCCAAGTGTCCAAGAAAGTTGAGAGGCATCAATATGATGTCCATGAGGAGAAGATGAAGGCTCGCCAAGTTGAGGTTGCTCGCCGCCGTGCCGAGGGGGAAGATGTGCCTTCCGGGTCCGAGCAACACATCCCCACGTGGGATGAATGGCAAGCCAAGAATGACGAGGGCGAGATCATCGCGTGGTCGAGCCCGGAACATGATGATGCTTCTTCCTCTCACCCGGATTGGGACCCTTGGGGCGTGTAGGTCCGATCTTTTCCCTTTTTGGTGCTTTGTTGCCAAAGGGGGAGAGATAACTATTAGGTTGCTCTCGGGAATTTGCATGGGTGGGTGTCACGAGCTCGTTTTCACTTATTTCGACCTTTTTTAGCTTGTGATCACCTAAATTTATTGTTACTTGTTGAACTCCTTTATGTATGCATGGTGTAAGACATGTGAAACTCGTTTTCTATCTATGTGTTGCTTATTTGTCTTTTGGTTAGTATTGCATTTGTGATTGCTATCATTGTGGCTTGGCTTGTAAAATTTAGGGGGAGTGTTGATTCTAGATGTTGTGTATTTGTGTATTCAAAGCACTCTAAGAATATGCACACATCTAGGGGGAGCTCCGTCGAAATTTTATGAACCCTCGCTTTATATGTTGTGTTGTCATCAAACACCAAAAAGGGGGAGATTGAAAGAGCATCTTCTAGTTGACCCTTGTTTTGGTGCTAATGACAACACAATATGTGTTCTAACATGGCTATTAAAGTTTGCAGGATGTATCTAAGATCTTAGCAAAAAGGAAACGATCGAAACGGGCGCTGCAAAAGCTTTTCAGCAAGCCTTGCTCCAGGCAGCGGTAGTACCGCTGGCATCAGCGGTAGTACCGCTGCACTGGACTGAGCCTTGCTCGGAGCCCTGGCTGCCGCTGGCGGTACCGCCCGAGCTACCACCGTTTTCGGCGCTCTGTTGCGCGGTGCGGTACCCCCAGCGGTACCAAAGCGGTACTACCGCTGTCCAGCGGTACTACCGGTCCTCACAGCGGTAGTACCGCTGTGTTATTTTCTGCAGGTTCGAAGGCCAGCTCGATGTCGAGGTACCGCTGGCGGTACCGCCGGAGGTACCGCCGTTTTCTCCCTTCTGTTTCTCTTAGCGGTACCTCCAGCGGTACCGGAGCGGTACTACCGCCTCCCAGCGGTACTACCGGCCTCTCCAGCGGTAGTACCGCTGCGTGAAGTTTGGACTAACAGTGAAGTGCGTGGAGCGGGCAACGGCTGGATTCAAAGGTCCAGCGGTACTACCGGCCTCTCCAGCGGTAGTACCGCTGCGTAAGTTTCAGCTCCAAACGGCCAGTTTTTGAAGAGCTATAAAAGGACCCCTTCACCTACCTTTGAAGACTTGAGCTTCTACACTCTCTCACCTCCATTGATGCAAAGCTAAGAGCTCCAAGTTCTCCCAATCCTCCCACCCAAACTCGTTGACCTTTGGAGGATTGAAGGAGAAGGCCCCGATCTACATCTTCACCGAGCCGTTTTTCATTTCCCCCCTCATTCATTTGAGGAAACACTTGCTAGGGTTTCAACTAGGAAAACCTAGCCCATTGTTGTACTTACCTATTGTCTTTGTGACAGATTGTAGCTGTTCGGGAGCCCCCAAGCCCTTTGTGGGTCGTGCCCCGAATCGTTGTTGTAAAGGCTCCGGATTCCGCCTCGAAGGATTCCGATAGTGGAAAGTGAACCAAACCTTTGTGGTGCGGTTCACCGGAGATTTGGGTGAGGCCTTTGTGGCCGTTGAACCATTGTGTTGGTTCACACCTCTCCAACGAGACGTACTCCCATTGAAGGGAGGAACTCGGGAATACATCCTTGTCGTCTCGTGCTTTCACTTCGGTTACCTCTATCCTTGTTTACCGCCTTTACCTTGTATCTTGCGTAGTTAATAGCTTGTCATATAGGTAAATTCACCGTAGTTGCATATCTAGAGAATTTACCTTTCGTGTCAAGCCTTAAAGTGAAAAAGAACTAAAATTTGAATTAGCACCTATTCACCCCCCCCCCCCCTCTAGGTGTGCTTGCCTTGCTCTTCGATAGCAAAATATAATGCTTTGCAAATCCTCGTCTTGACTTGATCGAGATAACAAGAATAACTCTTCATAGATTTCCGCTTGATTTGATCGTCGATGATCCAGAATTGGCCTTCGGTGTTGTCGATCTTCACTTCAGATTCGCATTCTACCGCAAGAACGAAACACCGGAAAAGAAACGGGAAACAACATTCAAGCATGGCATAATGCAATGCGCACAATGTATGACATGACATGTTTAAGAGGATTGAATTATAAACCCTATACATGAAAGAACATTTTAAATGGAATTGGAATGCCCGACAGGTGCCATTCGACAAACTCCATATTTAAAGGAAATGGTGTAACTTGTTCTTCTATTTTAAACAAGGTTCAAAGTTGGTTAAACATGCATGATCTGGACATAATTGAATAGATCTTATTTTTCTGCAAATTTTGATATATTAATCACATTTTTCTGAATTGAAATGAATTACTTATGAATTTTCAAATTTTAAACCATTTTTAATTCAATTTAAAACATTTATGAAATTGAATAAATAAATTGGACCCACATGTTAGATATTTAACAATTTTGGAAATCATTTTTAGAAAACATTAAAATTCTGACAAGGGGACCCACCTGTCATATAATTAAGGAATTTCAGAAAAGGAATTAAATATTTTTCAGAAAATAAAAAGAGATGATGACGTCATCATGACATCATCAATGGAGCAGATGCTCCTGCCGAGGATGAATTCGACGTAGAGGAGCGCGAGGGGCAGCGCGGCCACACGCGTGAGACTCGGCCGAACGCGCGCAGCCAAAAGAGGGCGGCGCCGCCAGCGAAAGGTCGCCGGAGACGGCGGATGGCTCGCCGGAGCGGAGGCCGACGGCGGCGCACGCAACCCGGATGAACCAGAGGGGCAGGGGGTGGATGAAGGGGTCCGGGAGGACCAGACGCTCACCACGGAGCTCGTGGAAGGGTCGGGGAAGCACGCCGAGGTCGTAGGCGGCCGGAATCAAGCTCGGCCCGCGGCGGCCGGAGTTGAGGATGACGAGCACGGGGCGGCCAAATTCGTCGCGGTTCGGGCTTCCCAGCACGAACGGATGGAGGAGGAGGGGGAGAAGAACACGGCTCTTCTCCAGATCGTCTCGCCGGAGCTTGGCGAGGCCGGAATCGCCGGCGATTGGAGGAAAGGCCGGAGCTAGGGTTCGTCCGATTTGGGGAAGAAGGTGAGAAGAAAAACCCGTCTAGGGTTCCTGCAGGCCGCGGCGGAGGCTTCTTATAGGCGGCGCTCGTCGGTGGCGCGAATCGCGGCGCAGAGGCGGCGTCGGACGGCCGGGCGTGCGACACGGGCGCACGCGCCGTCAGAAGGGTGAAGACGACGTCTTCTTCCAGAAACCCCCCTGGAGATTTTAATAAATACCGAATTCTTCACAAACAGGCCCCTGGTTGACTATTTAAATAGATTGGGGCCTTTCTGTAAAGAGGAAAATTTGTAGAAAAATACTAGGAGAATCAAAATTTCACAAGGAAGCCATTGGCAGCCTTGGATTTTGAAAACTTTGAAATCTTTTTAACACATTCAAAATAACAAGTGGTTTATGCCACTTAGGGTTTTTCTCTTTAATTTTTAAAACTCCAATTTTGTGCAACTTTTAATTAGATGCAAATGATGCTCATGATGCACAAACAAATCTTAATTAACACTAAGCAAAATTGGGGATGTTACAACTTGTCACATATGTGTTTAAGAGTCATAAGACATCTATTTGGGCTAGCCGCAACATATTACTCTAAAAGTTGGGTCTAGTCCCAAATGTTTTTTTTAGAAACACAGTGATACGTCCAAAACGTATATACTTTCCCGAACACTTTTGATATTGTTTTACCTCTAATTTCTGTGTTTTGAATGCAACTAACACGGACTAACGTTGTTTTCAGCAGAATTGCCCTGGTGTCTTGTTTTTGTGCAGAAATTCAACTTTTAGGAAAAATACCAGAAAAAATGCCAAAGTTCCTATTTTGCCCGAAGACCCGCGGAGCCAGAAGATGAGACGGAGGGGGGGCCTCGAGCCAGCCACACCATGTGGTGGCGCGGCAGGCCGCGCCACCACATGATGAGGTCGACTCGACCACCTCCTCGCGTCCCCCTCTCAGATATAAGGCCCCCCAGACCTACAAATCAGATACCCCCGAGCACTTTTTCCAGAAACACATCCGAGCGCCGCCGCCACCTCGAAACTCAATTCGGGGACCAGAAGTTCCTGTTCCGGCACTCCGCCGGGACGGGGAATCGAAGGGGATCATCGCCAACACCTCTCCATCAACCATCATTGTTTTCCCCATCCATGTGTGAGTAATTCCACAATGTAGGCTTGAGGGGATGGTAGGGATTGGATAAGATCGCTCATGTAATAACTGTAATATCATTAGGGCATGGTGCCTAGTATCCGTTGTTAGTACTTTACGTCATTGTTGCAACTTGTTATGCTTAATGCTTGACACTAGGGCCCGAGTGCCATGATTTCAGATCTGAACATGTTATTGTATCATGAGGATAATTATTGTTTTAGATCATATCTACAAGTTGCATACACATATTATTGTCCGGAACCCGAGGCCCCAAAGTGACAGCAATTGGGACAACCGGAGGGGATGGCTATGATGTGAGGATCACATGTGTTCACGGAATGTTAATGCTTTGCTCCGGTACTTTATTAAAAGGAGTATCTTAATTACCAGTAGTTTCCTTTGAGGCCCCGCTGCAAACGGGCTGGTAGGACAAAAGATGATGTGCAAGTTTCTCATTGCGAGCACGCACAACTAAATTGGAACACATGCCTATGGTTATTTTGTACTTGGATGATTTATATTATTTATTTGCAAATGCCCATGACTTGGTTATTATATGAATTATCTTATCCATGCAACGCCCGTTCATCCGTCCCTATGCCTACAGTATTTTAATCCTGCAGTCTACTATAATCACTACTGCTGTTTTTATTCTACTGCTGCTGTTATTTCACTACTGTCACTGATATAAAACTGTTGCTACTGATAATCTGTCTCGAACAAGTCTATTCACAGGTGCAGCTGAACTGACAATTCATTTGTTAAGACTTATAAATATTATTTGGCTCCCCTTGTGTCGAATTAATAAATTTGGGTTTTACTTCACTCACTCGAATACTGTTGCGATCCCCTATACTTGTGGGTCATCACACAGTACAAACGGCAGACGCTTACAACACGTGCGCACACTCACCCTCATGAACGCACACACGCATACCCTACCGTTATGAGCACCTCCGAAATACTGAGCCGGCGGATCGAGTCTTAAAATTAACGAAATCGCACCACGGGCGCCTCGCTGTCGATGGGAACGAATATTCCAACTAAATGTAACACACATACGTCAAACCTAGGTTTGATTTTGATTCTGTGTTTTGTACAACTTTATCAACAAATATTGATGTTAGGGCATCTCCAACAGCCCGACTCAAACGGACGTCCGCGATCCGTTTCTGTCCGTTTTTAACCGGGGCCGGGGAAAATCAGCCCAACAGGGCAACGCATTTTGCCCGGACCGTCCACGGCGACGCAAACGCAGCCCAAATTTGGGCTCGGTTTGCGTCGCCGCGGATGGTCCGCGCTGTCCGCGCGTGTCCGCGCGCCCTTTGACCGGGTCCTGCTCGTCAGCGTCCGTGTTGATGGCTTCGTCTCCCGAGGCCGCGAAGACTTGAGGAAAGGCTGCGCCACCGCCGTTTCAACGAGTGCGCCACCGCCTCTGTCTTCAGCGCCCGTGATCAATGTCCTGGAAGACCGCGTCCTCGGCCTCCCTTTTAAAGGAACGGCGAGGCGAGGCCAGCACCCACGGCCAAAACCCTAGCCATCTTCTCTCCATCCGTCTCTAGCAGCCGCGGGCCGCCGCTGCCGCCTCCGAAGACGGAGGTCAAGGAGCCGCCGCCGCGGAGGGCGCCATGGCCTGGCGTGTCATCCTCCTCGCAGCCACCGCCTCCTTCGCCGCCGAGGTGGGCGCCATGGCCGGAGGCGTCTTCCTCCGCACCGCCGCCACCTCCTCCTCTGCCGCCACCAGCTCCAATGCCCGCGGCGGCGTGGTCCTTCCCCAGGGACCCGCCGCCCTTCTACGACCTCACCGGCGACTCCGACGAGGAGTAGGCGCCGTCGGTGGCCATGGAAGCCCTAGCTAGGGCTTTTTTAAAATTATGTTTTTAAATTTCTATCTTTAATTTCAGTCCCTATATGTAATATATCTTTAATATTAGGAAGTTTGAAAAAAATGCGTCGGGCCGCTGGGCTGGGGCGTGACCCAAACGGACATTTGGGCGGACAGAGCTCATTTTCTGTCCGCGGTCCGACGCAAACGGACCAAATCGGACACGATTTGGTTCCAAAATGTGTCGGGCCGTTGGAGATGCCCTTACGTGCAATTTTCTCGTCTGGATAAGCAGATTGCCCACGAGATTAGGGCACGTCCAACGGGCTGGCGCAAACGGACCAGCCCAGTCCTCTTTTGTCCGAACGGACATGGGAGAGGCTCCATCGGCGTGGCGCAAAAGGCCGAGTGTCCGCCCGGACAGGCCAAATCGACCCAAACTCGGCCCATTTTTGGGCCAGCTTTGGGGAGACGCGGACACGCGCCGTGTCCTCTCGGTGTCCGCCCCTGGCCCACGTGGCAGCGACCTCTCCCACTCGCGGTCCTTCTTAAATGGGGACACCTACCCCCACCGTCCCCATCTGTCCACACTCCCCACTCGCCGCTTCCTCTACTCTCCAAACCCTAGCCACCACCGACCGCCGCCGGCAGCCATGAAGGGGTGGTTCGGCCGCAACAACGCCGAGGCCTCCAGCTCGCGCGGACCTCCGCCGTCCGACACGGCCCGCCGTGCGGCCGAACGACGGCAGCAGCTGAGGGCGGCTCGCAACGCCCGCCGCCGGGCCGCGCGCGCCCGCGTCTCCAAGGAGGTCGCGGCCATGTACTGGGAGCTCAAGGCCCCGCTGCCGTGCGGAGATGTCCATCTCCCCTACGGCTGGCATCTTGGGCCGCAGCGCGTGCCCGTGCCCGCCGTGCCTCGCGGCGGCAGGGCGCGGACGGAGGAGATCCTCCGGCGGCGCAGCTTCCTGCCGCCGGAGCTCGTCAACGACCCCGCCTACGCCATCCAGTCCCCGCTTTGGGACCGGTGGTTCGAGGTCGAGCACGATGCTCGCCGCCGGCATCACTTCGCCGGCTACGCGCCTCAGGTGTTCGAGCCGGAGCCGGAGCCCTCCGACGACGACTGGAGCGGCGACAAGATGGACGACTGGAGCGGTGACGAGATGGACCTGCCGGAGGTCCCCCCGCCGATGGAGGTCGCGCCAGCTCCGACTCCGGCCGCGCCAGCTCCGATGGAGGCCGACGACGGCGAGGCCCTGCAGGCCGCCATCGAAGCCTCCGAGCTGGAGGAGCTGGGCCAGTGGCCTGACCTCGCGGCGGCGCTCCGTGAATCGGCCGAGGCGGCGGCGGAGCAGGAGCGGCAGCAGCGGGCGGCCGAGGGATGGGCGCTCTACGAGGAGGCGGAGGCCTTGCGTCGCCAAGACGAGGCGGACGCCTACAACCGCCGGCAGCAGGAGGAGGCGGCGGCGCACGGGCTCGGCCAGGCATCGTGGTCACCGTGGCGTCGCCAAGTTGAGTGGCGCCCGGCTCAGGCGTGGCCGCAAGAGCTCGAGGCGCCGCCTACGCCTCCGGCAGCGCCTGCAGGGCCACCTGCTCACCTCTACGAGGTGCCTGCCTACGTCGTCCTCTCGGATGACGAGTACTAGAAGGCCACGGCGAGCCCCTGGCCGCGGCGGCGCCAACTCCGGCAGCCAGCCCCTCCCCCAAACCCTTTAGATAGGGTTTTATGTTTTTTTTTGTGTTTGTGTCACTGGCCCGTGGGGCCGTGCTACCGAACTTAACTATATGTATATTATTTTTATTTTTTTGCCGTGTCCGTTTTTTTTTTTTTGCGTCACACCGTTGGGGGTAACTCCACCCCAAACGGAAAACAGGTCCGCGGTCCGTCCCCAAACGGACCAAAAGGGACAAATTGGGGTGTCCGTTTGCGCCACCCCGTTGGAGGTGGCCTTTAGTGCGAAGTCGAAACTCAAACAAAGTCGACAACAAGTCCACAATGACATAGATCGAGCAGCCCTCTCCTGGTCCAAGAAGCCATGCTTCGCCTCCAAGTAGTCGCCTGGCTGGGCTGCAGCGTGTGCTGGACGTAAGTCAGACTTTGTGGTGTACCCGCGTGGGTCTGCGCGTACAGCCGAGAGCCGACCACAGTTTCTGCAGGCGCTTGCCGCGATAATATCTAAGCTCTTTCACGTGCATATACGTCTCCGAGACTCCGAGTTTGCACCTATGTATTTATGCTCTAATTTCGTGAAAGCTTGTTCAGTCCACCGGCAGAATTTCCAGGGGCCAGACGCGCGAGGTCAGGAACAAAGAGGCTCTCAGATCTGTGGTCTATTGTGTGAAACCAGTCGCCGTTCTCATCTGAGCACGTCGTGCCGGCGCCATGCGTGCTCAGCGCCCTTTCCTTTCCTTACCGTGACATGCCCAAAAGAAAACTGACGAGGACCCCGCCGCAGCCGGCTCCCCGGCGCGTGCGCCGCCGTGGATGCCACGGCGTGAAGCGGCTGCCTACGTGCCCGGCCACGGCGAGGGCGAGTCGACGTGACACGCCACCCACGGGCAGGTGCCGGTCCCGGCGTGGCGGGTGCCGGTCCGGGCGTCGAAATCAGCGGGGTGGATCCAGTCCGGGGGTCCGGTTGGTGGGGGAGCGTGGGCGCCACCATCCCCACGTGCGATGTCGAGGCTTGTCGCCGTCCGCGCCGGCTGCATCATCGGCACCGGAATGATATGCTAGCATAGCACGGTACCGCCGGAGTCCGGCCCGTCATCCTTCCGTGGGCTCGGCGCACCGCTCCGGCAGGTCAACGGTC
This sequence comes from Poa annua, assembly GCA_026929855.1. NCBI lineage: Eukaryota > Viridiplantae > Streptophyta > Magnoliopsida > Poales > Poaceae > Poa > Poa annua. The sequence continues at coordinate 117,256,790 of CM049434.1, forward strand.
AGCGTCACTCCTGTCCAGGCCGGGGTAGCATTGATCTTAAAGAAAGAACCGAGAACGCACGTCGGTGTGTGTGCGCTGGCTGGGTTCAGTTCCACCGGCATGTACAGTACTACAGGGGCCGGGCGCCGTCCGTTTCCGGCCGTGTGAGCAAGAAAGATTGCAGCGCGAGGTTCCACCGGCGTGTACAGTACAGGGGGCGCGAGTTGAGGACACGGCATACCGTGGTGTGCATGGGAACGAGGAGTTGGATGAAATGCTCCGCCGGCCGGCCGATCTCGTCTCCACTAGACCACTACGCACGCACTCGCCAGTCACAGGCCAGCAAAGCACGGCGGCGATCGGTGGTGGTGCTGACTGCTGAATCCTAGAGCATCTATCTGCATGATGAGGACTCCGACGTCGGCTCCACCTGCAACTCTCGACTTCTCGAGTGCACGGGGGAAAGATCATCTCCTTCAATTCTGCTTTCATTCACCTGTCGCATCAGCGCGCACGGGTTGTTGGTTGCTGGCGCAGGCTCGATCGGTACTAACTTGAGTCGAAAATGGCGGACCGTGCCGCGTGCATGCATGGACTTGTCATTTCCGTCCAGACTAGCATGGCGTGACCGCTCGGTTGTCTGCCCACTGCCCTCCTGTCTTTGTCGTGTACTCGTGTGGTGTGCGAAGGATTACGATCCCCAACGTGCGATGTTGAGGCTTGTCGCCGCTCGCCGGCTGGGGATCGCCACCTGAATGCTGTTACAGTATACTGCTACTGCGCGCCGGAGTCCGTCATATCTCCGTCCGCGCAGGCGCACCGCTAGCTGCGTCCGTCAGGTCAACAGAATTCTGACGTGAGATTGGGTGCGCGTTGAGGACACCGCATGCCCAACGGGGAAATTAACGCTCCGGCGGCCTCCAGTACGCGCGCAGTACTGGACACTGGGCACGGCTCCGGCAAGCACGGCGGCGAGCGTCCGCGCCGCCGATCGGATATATAGCAGCTTAATAATTTGGCAATGCCGTGCGTGCGGTAGTGGAGCTGGAGCGCGCGGGGCTTCGCATCCATCTCGCGCGGTCTGATTTTGATTTGGTTCGTTCACGCGCCATCATCTGATGCATCGCGGCGAGTATCTGCATGCATGATGACTCCGTCGGCTCCACCTGCCGGCTGCATGTTCCGTCCTCGTGCAACTCTCAGCTTCTCGAGTTCACCTGTCGCATCCGCGCGCACGGGGTGGTTTGGTACTTGAGTCCAAGTGGCCGGCGGGCCGTACCCGGCCGGTACATGGACTTATCATTTCCCTCGTGACCGCTCGCTTGTCCACCCACTGCCTCCCGTGTCGTGTCGTCTGCGAATTACGATCGTGAACCTAGCTACCAAGTTAGTTCCTCCGTATCAAATGTTTTAGCTTTTCTTAGTCCACATGTATGTGTAAGGTTCAAAAGAATCTCACATTTAAACATGTTATATTTAGATACCGAGGAAGTAGTAAATTTATGTATATCGCTCATGTCTTCTTGTCATCTTCATTCCACGTTTTGTACCGTGAATTTTCTCAAAATTAACCCTTTTAACAAACTATAGTGAAACATAAGTCTTTTTTCAAACTATTTCTATAAACAAACCTTTTGTGTAGTGCCCAACGTACACGCGTAATCCCAACAAGAGGAACGATTTTCATTACTTAAAACAAACAACAGCCACCAGAACTAGCCTAGTTTCGCACGAATTACAAGCCCACACGTCACCACAAACTTAAAAGAAGCCCCCCCCCCCCCTCCCCCAGTCTAGCTCCTACTCCGTCCGTATCAAAATGTAAGATGTTGTGGCCACTTTTGATCATTATGCATCTAGACATGTTTTAGTGCAAGGTTCAAATGAACCATGTATTTAAATGTGTCTAGATACATAATGATCAAAAGTGGCCACAACATCTTATATTTTGATACGGAGGCATCACCTTAAGCAAAGCAACGTCTAACTTTTTTACATGCGAACTGAAAATGTAATCACCATCCAAAACGATCTCCTCCATAGCAAAAGGATAGTCGAAACGAAACGTTTTTGACAGCTCAACACGACTTCAGCCACAACAACAACCAGTTGTTGCAAGATCAAGCACCAACAGGTGACTCCTTGTCGCCAGACATTTCTTCCTCTCTCACAACATCTTTCCCTTCTCCAGGAGCACCAGTTATGCACATTTGATCTCCTCCACCAGTTGCACGCCGGCAGATGCCATCACCATGTTCAGCAAAGCTTCAACACCATTCCTCATCACTTCTTGGTTCTGACCACCCAGTAAACTTATCCAGTATATCAAAAAGACACATGCATAACTAATCAACTCACTCGGGGATTTGATCAACTTCCCCTCAAAACAAGATTTATTGTGCAACCTCCAGATTGCCACCACATTAGCAATTTGAATATTTCTACTGATTTGACATATTTAGGTAACCACCAGAAAACATGTAGAAAAGAACCAGGCCTATCACAGGCCCAATAGCCTTGGGCACAATGCTCCAGACATACTTAGCTGACTAACAAGAAAAGATATATAATCAATAGTTTCATTTTGATCACAAAGCTGACATTTAGGATTACCAACCCGATTTCTGTTAATCATGTTGTCTTTAAAAGCAATGACATTGTGCCAAATTAACCAGAGCCATACTTTAATTTTACGAGGTAGTTTAGTATCGTGACCCAGCATACCCCCTATGTTCTCCCCTTCATCCCATGTATTTATGTAACAAAACTCTCTCTATCTTAACATACTGTAGCTAATAGACACCAATTATTCGTGTGTGTTCTTGAAAAATTTCTGAGTTACATATGCTGCTACTAATCGCCTACGTACCCTCACTACAGGAATCACTGAGTGTCGTCGTGGTGAACAGACAGATGCCTACGGGTAGGCTAATTTGTGGGGCCGGATGGACGCTAGAGGATTCGGGGAGGGATAGCGCGCTAAGTAGCACACACAAATGAACACATCGACACGGGGATTTACCCTGCTTCGGGGCTCTCGTGAGGAGATAACACCCCTACTGCAGCATCTAGCCCATTTGGTGTATTTCTTCTCTCCGCATACGTAGTGTACAGGATGCTCCATGAGTTGACCCGAGTTACCGAGTTACCTCTAAGAGGTTTTGGGGGAGAAAGAGAGCAAGGGGGAAGAGAGCAGCCCGTGGCTTGGCCGGCCGTGGTCGCGGGTGTGTGTGTGTGTGTGTGTGTGTGTGTGTGTGTGTGTGTTTTCTTTGGCCTTCCCCCTGGTGCCCTTTATATAGGAGGAGCCCAGGGGACAAGAGGTGGCCACGCGACACTATACATGCACTGTAGCTGACAAGACTACTGGGGTCTTGTCAACACTGTTCCCTGCATCATGAGTTGTACTCTAGTCACATCACCGGCACTGTAGCCATGCCTGGTCACTTCCTGGACAGGTACGACCCGTGCGGCGCGCGTCCTTGTCTTGTCCGCTTGCGCATGTCTTCAGAATCATCCGTACCAGTTGAGGGAGTCGGGGTGCCGCCATGTCGGGGAAGCCGGGAGTGGCGCCATGTCGGGGAAGTCGAGGTGCCGCCATGTCGGGGAAGCCGGGAGTGGCGCCATGTCGGGGAAGCCGGGAGTGGCGCCATGTCGGGGAAGCCGGGAGTGGCGCCATGTCGGGGAAGCCGGGAGTGGCGCCATGTCGGGGAAGCCGGGAGTGCCGGGGCGAGGCCGAGGTCGACGATGGTGTGGGCGAGCCGGAGGCGGGGGCGAGGTTGAAGACGGCCTGGTGGTGTCGGCAAGGTGAGGGTCGAGGTTGGAGATAATTCGGACGGCCCGAAGTACACAGGCATCGTGCCCCTCTACTGGCTACCTCGGTCCACCCGGGTTATCCATAAAGTCGGCCCATCCCCAGCTTAGACTGGCCGGGAGAATGCTTATGTCGGCCCGGGTAGCGTCTCTTCATTCGAACATAACCATGACAACACCATAACTTTAGGGTACCGGGGATTACATCCCCGACACTAGTCCCCGAGGCTGCGGGGGACTCGCAGAGTCGCGCGCAGACTTAGAAAAAATAATAACACCACCATCTTTACCTACTCCACCGTGTACCTGCAAAAATACAATCATATGCCGGTGCCTTAGCCGCTCTGGGCGTTTTACCGACATAGATGTCTTCGGCCACTGCCGGCTTGACATAAACATACCTCACATGCCGGCTTTTAGCCACTCTGGGCGTATACCGACACGGACGTCTCATGCGCCGGCCTTTAGCCACTCTGGGCGTATACCGGCACAGAGTCTCATATGCCGGCTTTTAGCCACTCTGGGCGTATACCGACACAGACGCCTCCAACCTCTGCTGATGTGACATAAGTGTATCTCGGGTGTCTCGATATCTCGGCCACTCTGGGCATATCACACATGTCTCGGTACCTCGGCCACTCTGGGCATATCACACATGTCTCGGTACCTCGGCCACTCTGGGCATATCACACATCTCATTTCACAAACCAACATGAACGATGACCGGGGATACAGGATGATGCCACGATACTATGGCGAGCCGAAATAAACGGCGATCTAGAAAAACCAATACTTTGACTTGAGCCACCTGCATGTCAGATTTGAACAATATACGTCGGATCGCAACTTCATCTCGGAATCTGCAAATTGAACTCGGATTTCAGGACAACTCGGATTTCAGGATAACTCGGATTTCAAGATAACTCGGATTTCAGGACAAGTCGGATCTCAGGATAAGTCGGATTTCAGGGATAACTCGGATTTCAGGATAACTCGGATTTCAGGATAAGTCGGAATTCAGGGATAACTCGGACTTCAGGATAACTCGGATTTCATGATAAGTCGGTTTTGAGGATAACTCGGTAAAAAGTACTCTTTTAGCAGAATCAACATCACCTTTCAATGTTAGTCCAAGCATATACATATTTAATAGGGACAATAACTCTATATTGACGGATCAAAGTAAGTCTTAGCACAAGACAGAAAGTAACTCTAACAGGAAAATTATACGATAGGGTGCGGACTCGGTTTCCACCGAGTCCCCGAGTTACTCTAGAGACCTAGCAGAAAGAACAGAATGCACTGGCGAGCCAGTCCCCGGGTCAAGACATCTTGCTCCCGGGGAAAACACAGACAACATATGCCGAATTACTTTTCAGTCCGAGTCCCCCAGTTTACTTCGTGTTTACCATACTTAGTGATTTCTGCTCTTGTCTACCATGTTGGTGTTCGACAGTCGAGTCACAAAATCAGAACCATAGTATACAGTACTCGTAAACCTCTGAGGTAAGGCTTAAAGTTATCCGACATACAGAAAACATAATGAGGGAACCTGGTTAATAAAATAACACATGCCGAATTGCTTTTTAGACCGAGTCCCCGAGTTTGTTTTCATGTTTACCACTCTCCACCACCTCTGCTCTTGACTACCATTCTAGGCGTTCGTCAGTCGAGTCACAAGATCATCTCGGATAGCATACATTACTTTAACTTTGAAACACGGTTATAAGTTTATTCGGCACACAAACGACACAGACACCGCGCATCAAGATAAGGCAATCCCCGAAATTCATCTCGGTGTGCCAACACAGCAATAACTTAGGAAAACAGACACGAACCACATGCATACAGGTAAATTAATTCCCGAGTTACTCTACCGACTTAGGAGAAAACACAACTGACCGGTAAGCCAGTCCCCGGGTCAAGACATCTTGCCCCCGGGGAAAATGTACAGATAACACAACATGGCAGTCTCCGGGTTACGACCTCTCGCTCCCGGGTTAACAACTAAATTAGGCATGAAGGGGCAGTCCCCGAGTTACTCTCAAGACTGGCCAATTGCATGATACAGACGAAGATACTCACGGAGCATTGGTGCGGTCGGGATTGACGGAGCCGACATGATCCGGGCAACTGTCGGGGAGTTACCCGGAATCTGTCGATGACGAGCGCTGGTGTAGGTCGGAATGACCTCTGCGTGCGGCAGCGAGTTGGAGCGTGTGGACCATGGTGATGTCGAGTCCCCGAGTCGATGAAGAAGGTCCCGTCCGAAATTAGTCCAGCAAGCGCCACTGATGCCCCACGGTGGGCGCCAACTGTCGTCGTGGTGAACAGACAGATGCCTACGGGTAGGCTAATTTGTGGGGCCGGATGGACGCTAGAGGATTCGGGGAGGGATAGCGCGCTAAGTAGCACACACAAATGAACACATCGACACGGGGATTTACCCTGCTTCGGGGCTCTCGTGAGGAGATAACACCCCTACTGCAGCATCTAGCCTATTTGGTGTATTTCTTCTCTCCGCATACGTAGTGTATAGGATGCTCCATGAGTTGACCCGAGTTACCGAGTTACCTCTAAGAGGTTTTGGGGGAGAAAGAGAGCAAGGGGGAAGAGAGCAGCCCGTGGCTTGGCCGGCCGTGGTCGCGGGTGTGTGTGTGTGTGTGTGTGTGTGTGTTTTCTTTGGCCTTCCCCCTGGTGCCCTTTATATAGGAGGAGCCCAGGGGACAAGAGGTGGCCACGCGACACTATACATGCACTGTAGCTGACAAGACTACTGGGGTCTTGTCAACACTGTTCCCTGCATCATGAGTTGTACTCTAGTCACATCACCGGCACTGTAGCCATGCCTGGTCACTTCCTGGACAGGTACGACCCGTGCGGCGCGCGTCCTTGTCTTGTCCGCTTGCGCATGTCTTCAGAATCATCCGTACCAGTTGAGGGAGTCGGGGTGCCGCCATGTCGGGGAAGCCGGGAGTGGCGCCATGTCGGGGAAGCCGGGAGTGGCGCCATGTCGGGGAAGCCGGGAGTGGCGCCATGTCGGGGAAGCCGGGAGTGGCGCCATGTCGGGGAAGCCGGGAGTGCCGGGGCGAGGCCGAGGTCGACGATGGTGTGGGCGAGCCGGAGGCGCGGGCGAGGTTGAAGACGGCCTGGTGGTGTCGGCAAGGTGAGGGTCGAGGTTGGAGATAATTCGGACGGCCCGAAGTACACAGGCATCGTGCCCCTCTACTGGCTACCTCGGTCCACCCGGGTTATCCATAAAGTCGGCCCATCCCCAGCTTAGACTGGCCGGGAGAATGCTTATGTCGGCCCGGGTAGCGTCTCTTCATTCGAACATAACCATGACAACACCATAACTTTAGGGTACCGGGGATTACATCCCCGACACTGAGAGTGCCGACGGCCTTTGCCGTTGGGCTCAGCACGGCTACCCTCGGCGTAGTGGTACGCCGACGGCCACCGTCGGCCTAGCGTCGTCGGCGTACAATCAATCGGCGTAGCTCCGTTACCGTCGGCGTAGTTTTTGCCGTCGGTCTAATAGCTACGCCGACGGTATTGCCGACGGCATTGCCGTCGGCATAGCTCTACCAAATATTTTCTAAAACAATTTTCAAAAAAAAATATTTTTTTCGATTTTTTTTCCTGTTTTTGTTTCAACCTTTTTCATTATTATTTCAATTCCAATTTAGTCATATATTTAATCTCATATCACACACTTAAGCTAAGATCAAACTATCCACCATTAGTCAAACTTTCCAGACGGTCACCCATCCTTGCTCCAGGCCAAGCACACACTTAACTATTGAGTTCCATTCTAATGAGATTCCAACTGAGATGTCATAACTTGTTGCTATTAGTATGATATCAATCATATTAACCATCATTCATGATATTACACTTTTTAATCTTTAAAATTTCAAAAATAAGATCTGAATAAACAAAATAACTATGTTTAATAATACTTGAATAATAATAATAATCAATTATTTTACTTTAGTTTTGTCTTTTCCATTTAATAAGAAATAATTCATATCTTCATATTTGTATATCGGAATTTACTAAATAAAATATCTATATCAATCATAAAAATGAGAGGAATCCAAATATGACATCCATGTCATCATTTGCATAATGAATAATGTCTTTTAAAAGAAACAAGAACCAACATAAATCAGCATAAAGTCAATTAAAGAGGGGAATTTAGATAGAAAGCAAGGAAATTACTCATATTTAGGGATTATCCATCAAATATGTACTACTCTTTATGAAAATTAAATGGGTGTAATTTTGGACCATATTTTATGTACTTGCTTCACAACAAAAAGTCATTTTTAGCACTTAAAAAATAGAAAATGATATTTCTAAAAAGAATTTAAAAAATCGCTTCGGCGACGTTGTTTCCCATACCGTGGCACACATATGTGCTGAATATGAGCACTTTATCACAAACTATGACACGATAATGGCCATATATTGGTCATTTGGCTTGAAACTTGTGCATATTTGTAGATAATTGACATTTTTGTGAAGTATTGTTTTGAAAAGTTTGTTAAAACACAAGTTTATCATTTTTCCTAGAAACTAGTACACATAAAAGGACTCCATGCAAAAGGGTTTCTTTTTTTGAGTATTTTTTCACCTTTTCTCATTTCTTTCAAAAAAGGGTCAAAATGAAGAGCATGGCTATTCATCAAAAGTGATCGAATTTTCCAAAAATATCGACGGTTCTATGTTGTAAGTTGTAACCACTACTTGTGTAACTTAAAATTATTTTTGTAAAAATTTCAGAGCAAACTATCACACAGTTGTAGTTCAAATTTGAATTAATTTCAGAAAATTGACATAAAATTAATTAAAGAGGGGAATTTAGATAGAAAGCAAGGCATCAAATATTTACTACTCTTTGTGAAAAATAAATGGGTGTCATTTTGGACCATATTTTATGTACTTGCTTCACAAAAAAAAGTCATTTTTAGCACTTAAAAATGGAAAATGATATTTCTAAAAAGAATTTTGAAAATCGCTTTAACGACGTTGTTCATACCATGGTACACATATGTATCAAATATGGGCATTCTATCACAAACTATGATATGATAATGACCATAGATTGGTCATTTGGAATAAAATGAAAAATAAGAGCTAACAAAACTACGCCGACCGCATTGCCATCGGCGTATCTCCGTGAAAACTATGCCGACGTTTTTTTTGACCGTAGGCATACATGCGCTACGCCGACGACCCCAACATATGTCCGTCAGCGTAGTTTTTACCGTCGGCTCCGGTGGCAGCACATGCACAGCGAGTCTAGGGGGAAGAACAGAGTCATGATACCGAATCCTTCCAAGATGTAACAAAAGGAGAGACCGAAACCAAATGAACACGAGGAGGAGAATCCGAATGAAGTCAAACGAACGTGCGACAGGATTTAGCACGCGCGGCCGCGCGCTCGCTCTGACACGATCGAGATTTATGGATGAGAAAGATTCGGACGCACTTTCCCGTGCACTACCCGAAAGCAAAGAGAAACCACATGGTGCCGTTTCCAAATTGCATCTTATGCCGGCGAAGACAATCATGAGAGTAGTAGGGAAACTCGAGTATCTAGCAGCACCCACTGGAAGAATCCATCGGCAAGGCAATTTATGCACGATAGAGAGCGTCCGACCATGCATCGTCCTCATTTCGCCGTCGTACTCTCATACTAGTACGTGGTAACAGTACCTGTCATCGAATCGAGCAATCTATTTCCTCTATGAGCAATTTGCACGGGTAGGCCCTAGAAGGCTAGCTATACTCGATATAGCTATGTAAACAAATTGTCAAAGAGGGTATCTAAAAATGTAGATGTAGTATAGTAGTACTATCTTGTTATGATGCGTGCCATGCTTTGCACGAGCTCTCACTCATCAGTCACTTGGGCAATTGAAGAAGTGAAGCATCGTATCAGGGGAATGATTGGCACAATGCATGCTTTTTCAGAGCCATATCGTATCGATGCCGATCCAGTGACTGACTGGTTAATACTCGGGCAGATCGATGCCGTGGCGATGGGAACTCCAAAGCCGTGCTTATCCTTGCTGGAGTACTTGTTACAAGCGGGGGCATGACAAGATTGGGGGGCGTCACATCGGTGTTTGGTGCAGCCACATGGACGGTCGTCTCAGCCTGCAGGACGTACGGGGGCCACGGCCGGAGAAGACACACTGTTCGTTCTTCGTTTGCCCTACTACCGGGCGCTGATGGTGGATTGGTAGTGGTGGTGGTGTATTATCGCTGCACAGTGTCCCCATGTATATCTGCCGCTGGGGTGCTACTCTACCTACCGGTCTCTTTTATTCTTTTGTGAATCGAAACTGCATCATTTTATTTTTCTGGCTGCCAACATCACGTAATCCCTGCCTCTGGCCTCAGAGCATCTCCACCGGGGTCTCTAAACGTGTGTCCGTTGAGAGTTGCCGGACATGTGTCCGGTCAACATTTAAAGTCCGCCCATAGCGGCACTCCCCAAAAACCCACCCCAAACGCGAGCAATCTGTCGAACACCTCGCGGGCTCACGAACCGCCGCCGATGAACAGCACAAATGGCGATAAACAACACAAACATCATTTAAACGAGATTTAACAAAATTACAATTTCGAATCTGAACGAGATTTAACAAAATAGACCTAGAAGGTGCGAGAGAGAAGGCCTATGCTGTGCTACACGCGCCGACGAGGAGAAGAGATGCCGCTTCGTGGCCGGCGAGGGGGAGAAGATGCGAACCAAGCCAGGGAAGCGTTGCTTCCCTTCTGGCCATTGCTCATCACCGTTCCCATCGGCTACAACCTTTAGAAACGGTCCCGTAGCTGAGCCGGCCGAGGTTTCTGGCCTCACGGGCGCCGTGTTCGATTCACCGCCGTGACATGCGGCGGGGCGTTTGATGGGAAGACTCTTCGTCTTTCGGCGCCCCTTTCTTCGGTGACGGCGACGCTGCTGAGCAAGATGCTAGCAGCTCGTCGCTGGCACCTTTCTTCGGTGACGGCGACGGTGCTGATGGCGTCGTCGTTTGTAGAGGCAGATCGGGCAGCTCTCGTCGACCGCTACGACGCGCCTCGTACTCCTTGTCCACCACGGCGTGCCAGTAGGGCGCCGAGATGGAGTACTTGGCGTCGAGCTTTTGCTCGTACGGCATCTCCGTCCACTTGTGGCTGACGAACTCGACGCGGTCCTGTCCGCTGAGCCGCGGCGCCACCGGAATGTTGGGGGCGCTCCTCAGTCAGCCGTCCGGAAGGGTGTCGTCGTCGGACACCGGCAGCTGGTGGCGGCTGCTCAGCCGCGCGGTCTCGTACGGAGGCGCGTTCTCGGCCTCCTCGCGCCACAAGACTCGCTGGAACGCCTTGGCCATCTCCGCCTCCTCGTTGCGACGCCGGAGTTCCTCTAGCTGCTCGTGGCGATGCTGCCCGCCGGGGCTGCCCGCCATGGTGGCCTATGTTTTTGGGGGAGAGGGAGAGAGGGAGAAGTGTTTGTGTGAAGATGAGGGCTGCGCTGCGTCGGGTTTTAAAGCGGTCGGAGGAGCGGGGTTGGGTGGCCTGCATTAACGTGGCCACCGCTGCGCCTGGCCGCGCATTGACGCAGACGAAGCGTCTGCATGGCGCCGCCGCTGCGACTCCGGCACGCGTCGCTTCCGTCTGCGGCGTTGGAAGCGACGCCGCGTTATTGCGAGGCGTCGCTTCGGTCTGCGGCGCGTGATGACAGGCGTGGCGCCGTCTAGTCGCTTCGACATTAAACGCGGCGCAACGGCCTCCTACACAGCGTTCGTTTACACGGGGAGAGGCGCGTGTGTGTATGACGGGCGGGCCAGCGCTGTCAAAACCATGCGCGATTCGATGTCCGGCACCCACAGGAGGGCCTCCAAGTATAGAGTCCCGATTGGGGGTGTCGGACATAAAATCGTTCGGGGCGAGACTTTGGGGTGCCGCTGGTGACGGTTTTTCGTGTCCGGCCCCCAACGTGTCTTTAGGGTACTTTAGAGACCCCCGGTGGAGATGCTGTTAGCCATATGTTGCGTTGCTTGGGTGCCAAGAGCCCATACATCTCTATCAACCGGCCGGGGTCCGGGCAAAACCTATCGAGGAGTCCATCTCACGGTTAATTACTACGATAGTTCACCAAGCAAGTTACAGTATTAAAGCGCACGTCTTGTACTAGCTCTTGACGACGACTTTGCTGCTACATTCTGCGAGACGATTCAGTTTGTCTCTTGGGGAGTCGGGCAGGAGTAGCAGCCTGATATGGTAAACTAATGGGCATGGGTCTCCGGCCGCGCGCGTTGAGGAAGACGATTAGTAGTAGTAATTAGCTTCCGCGCGCGTGATCCGAGGGAAGATCGAAGAAGTGGCTCGGTGGTGGTGGACCGGAGTTTCTGGGTTTGGCACCAACCGGGTAACAGCAGACTAATTGCTTCTTCGTCCTCCTGCGTTTTGCACGTACGAACCCTACTGCTTCTGTTGCTCCTAGCTAGCTAGCTAGCCAGGTCCTACTGCATCCTGCTTCCTAGTCACGTACGTCTCCGGCCCATTTCCAGCAAGGTTTTCTTTTGATTGCCCGCGGCACTACTGATTGCTTTGCAAATTTGCCTGAATCGCAGGTACTGTATGAATTTGTATGATTGATTTATTGCAGGTGATTGATGATATCGGCCGTAATAACAAAAATGGGTGGGCGTTTTGGCGCATCTCTACGCATGCAGGTGCAAGATCGATTCAGGTGCACGCGTTTGACGCCAAAGGCCAAATCAACGCGTCCTAGCAAGCCAATCTCTCCAACTGTTGGATGGATCACGGGCCGTCGTGCGGTAGCATCGTCCGTACGCGCAACCACAGGGAATGAAGGCCCTCCCTCCACACGAGCGCACAGCAACAAGCACTCAAGGAGGCGCAGGGTCCTTCTCCTCTCTCCTCTCGTGCGGTGGCCAATGGCGGCGTCGCCGTGCGGGCCGGCCATGATGGCGACACCAACAATTTGCCCCGGTCGACGATCGATCGATCCGTGGCCTAGTACGTACTGCTCGGGTTGATGAGCATGGTGCTGGAGGTCCGATCGATTCACCTGCAGCAACGTACTAGTAGTACGTGAGAGAGTGAGAGAGAGAGGGCGAAAGCCTGGCCTGGCGCACACGGACACACATGCAGCTCTCCGATCTTGCACATTGTTTGATTCCCTCGGTTGATCGATCTACCGCTCCAAGCCCCCGACTTCATTTCGTGCAATTAACAATGGGTTTCAAAGCGTACTTCCAGTATCTTTGGCGTGATTTCGCATCAATTAAAAACTGTATCAGCTTCAGCTTCAGATCAGAGCGGTCCTTCTTTCTTCCTAAACAACTTGAGTATCGTCACAGCGTCCTACTACTACACTACAACTGAAGTGGGGCCGCGGGCTTTTGCATTCGTTTGTGTGGTGTTGTGTGTGCTGTACATAGTGGTAACATGTTTCATGGCTGCTGCCTAGTAGCTCGCCTCCTCCAAGTCGATGATGGTCGATGGAGGAGCAGCAAGTGCAATAATGGAGTGGCGTCAGATGGCCACGCCGCAAATGGCAGTCCCAGACCACAAGGGTGAGGACAAACCAAAGGATGATGCCATCACCCTCACCATGCATCCCCATTTACTGCCCCCTTCCTCCTCTTCCTAGCCACACCGTCTTCCTTCCCGATGAACACTCTCCATCTGATTCCTCTTATGTCGACTCGCGCCTCTCTCTATTCGGCACGGCATCCTCCTCGCGGCGACCCGGCACGGTAAAACTGATTGAGATCGATCGATCCAGGAAGTACAGTAGCTAGGAAGAGAAAGATCAAGACGAAGAAATGAAATGTTGTGGTGGTGACATCACAACAGTATGTTGTCGCGTCTCATTTCTTTACTTTACCTATATATACATACATCATCGGTGGTGACAACTTTCCAGCCTTGCACTGCCAGTACAATAGTAGTAGTGGTAGTAGAAAGAAGAAGAAGAAGAAGATCCCACTAGATTTCAGCTAGGCCTAGCTAGCCCTGTCGTCTGAGTCTTCTCCTAGCTCTAGCTACCGAGTAGCTTCTGCAGCAGCAGCTGCTCTGCTGCTGTAACAACAACCAGATCCCCGTCCCCTTCAGAAGGCGATCCCAAAACTTGCCCACAGTAGCACATCTAATAAGGCTGTAGCACTAACTCGAGTACTCTACTAATCACTGCCTAATCTAGTACGTAATTTCTCCAACGAACATCCCACAGATGGGACGAAAAAAAAGAAGAGAAACAGAGACTCCTAATAGTAATTAATTAAGCCTGATCTGTACATACGTCGCCCAATCGACCGCCTTCCCTCAAGAATCAAGATCTTGAGCGCTCGGCGGCGGCGCGGGCCGGAGGATGTGGCTACGAGCAGTCTTTCCAGCAGACGAGCATGGTGACGCAGCGGCGCATGATGTAGAACCGCGCCCGCTGCTCCTTCACCAGCCCCGCGCACCGGCTCGAGAACGAGGACCCGCTCGTCGAGGAGACGGAGCCGGCGCCGGCGCCTGAGCATGCGCCCGCCCGCCGACCGATCGCCTGGTCCCTTGCGCTGGCCGACCGCTTGAGGAACGGGTCGCCGCCGCCGGAGACGCGCCTGCAGCTGCCGTTGTTCCTGCTCTTCTTGGAGAACTTCCATTTCTCCTCCACGTAGAACTCCATCGGTGGATTTGCGATTCCCTTCCCCTGAGCTGAGGACCTGAGGTGTGTGTGCGCTTGGAGTGGAGGGTGAAGTGGTGGAGAGAGAGAGAATGGGGATGTGGGGAGTGCGAGGACTGATGAATCTACACTATTTATAACGGGTTGGGCTGGAGAAGATGGGGGTGGACTGGACAGCCAGCCGAGTGTATGCTTGGATTGGGTTTAGATTTGCAAGTCTTTTGGGTCTCTTGGTATGTTAAAAGAACTGTTGGCACTTGTTGATTTTCAAATGGAGAAAAAGGTTCATTGTTCAGTTTTAGTGATACTCTCTTATATGTTGGTGTAGTTTAGTATCAATCATTGATTGATACTAAAAAAAAAGTAGAGAAATCCGAAATACCAAAAGAACAGTTGGCACTTGTTGATTTCAAAATGTAAAAAAATTCTTTGTTTAGATTTAGGATACTCCTATATGTTGGTGTAGTTTAGTATCAATCACATTTGCTAGTGCTCCCTCCGTCCCAAATAACTGTCTTAAGTTTGCCAAAAAAATAGATGTATCTAGACATAAAATATGTCAAAATACAGTCACTTTTAGTCAAATTTGAGACACTTATTTTAGAACGGAGAAAGTATTACAAAGTCGAGAAATTGGAACTAGGAGAGAAAAACGGAGAAACGTCCATACCATTAGTTTCCAACCATGTTACACTCTTGCCGTCACTTATCTTCAGAGATCTCAGTTGATGACAATTCTAGGGTTATAAGTTTGTTTTTCGGGTAAAAAAAAAGAAATCTAGGGTTATAAGTTAACAAGCTACGTGATACCTCATACTCCCTCCGTTTTTTAATGTAAGATGTTTTAGCCTTTTTCCACATTCACATGTTCAAACTTGTATCTAGACATGTTTTAGTGTCCACATTCACTTATTTGTGTGTGTATCTAGACACCATAGGCAATAGCTAAAACATCTTATATCAAAAAACGGAGGAAGTATATGTTAATAAAGTTAACAACTCCGCTCACTTACTCCATGAATTTGAATATAATTAGTTTTCTAGTCTTCTAGGTTACGGTGACGATTCAACAAATTTGGATATATATTCAATTCACTTTCACCTATTTCAATACTTATGAAATTTGTTTGTTTCTTCTAGCATGAGCGTTCTTTGTAAACATAGCTCCACCTTTTGCCTTTGTATCAACAAAAAATCAATCCTTATGTGATATTGGTTTTCAAGACCTTGTATTGAATATATGCACAATTTATCTGTGCCTACAATTCTAGGCCCATGCAAGTCAAGAAAGTAAACCTACTTAAAAATGTACAAATATCTAGGAAAATAAAGTGGCTAGTAAAAATATTTTATCCCATGTTAAAAATGTTTTGGGGAGTTGGCGTCATCTATTTTCCCCTTATGCATTTGATATCGTCGTATGTCGATGCTAGTTGGTAGTTGCACATGTGAACTCATATCTAGATGCATGAATACATGAAGAATCATGTGCCACCGCTGTTTGTTACTTTTGCATTTGCACTGCATGAATGGTGAATGGAGAACTGTTTTTATTCTGTCACGGAATTTTCATGTTACTTTACCTTGAGGGGTGTTTTTCTTGTATGGTTTTAAAATGTTATGTTTATGCGAACCAACTAGGGTGTATATCAAGTTAAGAATCATTTCTCTGACGAAAAACTATAGGGTTCTTAACTCTCAAGTATGCAAAAAGTATCAAACATAACCGTATTTTATTGACTTATAATACCTTACCCAATGGTACATGTATTTTCCTAAGATCGGGGTAGTTGATCTCTGGGGACAATAGAGCAATTTTATTTTATTTGTCCTAGATGCATAATTAGATTCCACATAACTTTTTTTTGTCTTGATAGACATCAGACATACCTACAATCATTGTATAATTAGGTATTATGTGACATGAAACTCTGCTTTTTGCTCTGTTTTTTTTTTGGTTCTCCTACCACTGGCCAATTCAGGGTATTGTGTATAGGTATAAGGTGCCTATTATAGCTGACGGTAATATGTGCTACACAAGGATGGTACGATGTTCACGCTAAAAAAAAAGATGATACGATGTTGCTGAAATAATAATGAATTTAAAACATGGACACGTCAGTTTCTGGCATATTTTTCTTTGAGTGATGTGGATGTATTAGGGTATGCATGCAACAAGGTACGACTCTTTCTAGATCTTCTCTTCTCTACTGATTGTAAACTTCTATGAATCTTATTTCTAAAACATGTTTGGACCAAATAAAGACATCAGTATTGTGCAATCTCTGTTTGTTACTCTCTTTTTAGGTAATCATCCTTTTTAAAGATAAGATGTTTTGGTTATTGCACTTGTTGTCTAGATACGGATTAGAATGAGTGAACATATATATTAAAACATGTCTAGATACATGTAGACACCTGTTAATATGAAAAAAGTCTAAAATATCTTATATTTAAAATAGAGTAGTAGGAAACGTAGTGTATGAACACTTATTGATAGTCCTATTTTCCGGTGGTATTATTTTCGTTAGCACGCTTGCTAAAGTGGTCAAAACACTAAACTTAGCGGACCCTAGTCCATGTGAGGTTTAATCAATGCAACGACGTACGGCATGAATCTATCTTCTCGGAGACCAATCTTTAGCTCGGAGCGTTAGTGGCGACACATGCATGCACCCAATTTCTTTTCTGCAAAGATCCGTTGGAACCCAAATCACCCAATCACTGATCTTACAATGAGAACACCTTTTTTTCCCCTGTATTTGTCAAGGGCATGTTTCTTCAACCCTGCAACAGGGAGATTTGGTAGTTGTCTATGGAAGAAAATACGATCCAGCTAGCAGCTGGTCGCTTCTCTCTCGGAAATGAACGTGTGTTTTGGTTGCCTTTGAGCAAGAAGTGGGTTCTCAGTCCAATCTGGGCTGAGTCAGATGGGCCTGGAAGCGGGGCCCGGCCGTGTTCCCTCGTGTTCACAGGGGGGCTAGCAGGGGATTTAATGCGCATGTCTCCTGGTGATGCAGCCCCACAACCACGCCGTATGTTTCATTTCGTTCCCGTCCAATCGTTCCGTCCGGATCTTTCCTGAGTTCACCCGATCACCCATGGCGATGGCGGGAGTAAATTTCGCAGCTGGTTCGCCGACATGTTTTATGATTTCGTACGTGGTGATATTTCACTTTGGCACATGAAAACATATGCTCCTACTACCGGTTCAAACATCTCAAAATTGTCAAAAAAATATGAAACACAAATTTGATGTGTACATCTTATGTGTGTACACCAAGTTTCACGGAAAACGACATGTTTTGTGCCTTGCAAAAAAACAAAAACAACATCTCATCAAAAACCTCTTTTAACACTGATTTTATCCTTTTTACACATCACATAAAATATGTCGTTTTTTTCGTGAAATGAGGAGTTACCCAAGTCAGCGAGGCCCGTAATCAACTTCCAAAGGACATAAAACGAGCATGGGTACGGTCGTGCCCGACTGTACTGGCCGTCATACCAAACGTCAGTGGCTCCGTCAGATCAAACCGAGAAAGTTTCATTAAAAAACACAAGCTAATTTGCATCGGAGGATGTCCGGAATCCTAATCCCGCCCGCAGCCACTATAAGGAGAGGGGATAGCCACTAGAAGAAAGCCCTCCAACGAATGTTTCCTCCACGAAGTGTTGCGACCGTCACAGCTCCATCGCCATCTCCATTTGCCTTAGACATCTCCATAGCCATACTCTACTTGTAATCTACATCTCTTCACGACTAAAAGCATTCTAAGAACTATCACACATTTATCTTCAAGTACAATTCTTAAACTGTTTTTATTGTTGATCTGATCACGATGTGTGAGTAGTCCACTCGGGTTAAGGGCCGAGGCCTAGGCTCGCAACGGTTGTGCATCTTTTATTCATGGGATTGTCGGTGACGGACAAGTACTCTCTTATTGCGGTGTCGACGACTTTGAGGAGTAGTGCGGCCGATTCAAGGTTAGGTGATCATGACAGGGAGAATCACGGAGTCAACCGTGACGAGGCCGCAGATGGCACCGATGGCAGCGGTGTGGATCCGCTGCACTGTGAGAGTACCCTCCCTCCCAACTGCCGCTTCAACATCACCATGAAATTTGAATGTGTTACAAATTGTTGTGCGGCGTCGTTGACTACTCGGTGTATGTGTTCTGCATGCTACTATATTAGAATGTGTGCTCTCGCCAAAGATGCTATGGGTATTTATAGGATGTGATCCAAGAACCAGGTCGAGTTCGCTTCGGTACTCCGCATGTGTGTGTCAAGTTGAGGGAAAACAAGAGTATGGATATGTTCCGATCATCGCGGCAAAATGCATGGCTGATCACCCCGTTCTTACTGCAACATATACTGTAGGCACTGGCGGAGCTGACTGTAAGTCGGGCCACCGCCCCCTCACATCCCCCACCTAGCTAATTTGGTTGTTGGGGTAGAAAAAAATCCATGGCATTAGACCCCTCGGGGGAACTTTCTTGTGCACATTGGATCCAAGTGCCACTTTAGGGAATACCTCGCGACATGGGGAAACATTTGCTTCCATTTGGACACAAGGTGAAGGGGTCGACGAGTTAAAGAGCGAGAACTTGACAAGAAAAACTAGATCATAATAATAAAAAGCCCATCACATTTTACACTGTATTTTCACAGACACCATATCATTCATTCAAATAAAATGATTATGATTTACTGCCAAATTTCAAGAAAAGAAGTAATTAAGAAATTTCAAGAAAAATCGGAAAAATCATAATACATAAATAATTAGAAATTGACAAAATATTCTCCTACAAGAACACACGCATACAATCCACTCATACATGTAATTATTCCTTCATACCAACATAGCACAAACCAAGGATATAACTAGGCCACTTGCATTTCCAAGGAAATGCTAATTACTGACCAGAAAACAGAAGTGTTGGTTCACCTAAAAAAATATCGGACCGACCAATGTGGAACTGCTGCCGATAAAGCGGCGCTCGAATAGAGTCACTACGCCTGAGCTTACACCTTCAATTCCGTTAAAGACAACTCTTAAAACCAAAAAGGTATTGAAATTTGAAAATATAATGACTCTACTAGAGACATACACGTGGGATTTTTGTTCTATTTATTTCGACATTTTCGAAGTGCATTTCGAAATCCGGAAGCAACCTACTCCCGGAGGCAAAATGGCATCGCCCCCTGTCGTGGCGCCGACGATGTTTGCTCGATTCGATTGAGAAGAGTTAATTACGTTTTTAGTCCCACAACTTGCACCGTTTGGACGACCTAATCTTGTAAATCGGACTAATTAGTCCCACAACTTGCACATGTTGAACGAATTTGGTCAAATCAGCGCACATCTTGCCACGTTAGGCGCCACGGTGGTATTCGTGTGCGGCATATATTTACATTTTGGTCCTTTTATTTTTTAGTATTTTGTTTTAGGTCCTTTCGCGCGCGGGTCAAGCGATGCAATTTACCATGTAGGGTTTCGAAAATATAGGTATTTACTTTCCTGATCCAGACCTTCTCGTGACGCAGTGCTGCGGCGACGAACACCTCACCTCGACGGGTACGACGCAAAAATCGACCACTCACCTCAGTATGCAGACCAGTTCTTCTTGCTGGCGTCGTAGGCGGCGGCGGAATCCAGTAGACCTCCCCGGTCACCCTCGCCCAGCCGTGTCCGTCCATCATGACGCTTGTCCCGCTGCCACCCTTGTGCTCCGATTCGACCCGGCCCACGCTTCTTAACGAACCAATCCGCGACGCCGAACTTAGCTCCACGCCCTCCGCCGAACAGCTCAACGCCGGCCGAGATCACCGTCGCCACTAGGGTTCCGATAGAAATTGGGGATTTTCATTCTCAGTGACTACAGGACCTATTTGTGATACATTAAATCTTGTCGGGGTTTCCGTAAATCTATCACCCATCGGCGTGTGCCACCGGCCACGCTGGCACGACAAGTGTCATCAGCCAATTGGTTAGGGACTAAAACGTTTCGAAGGTACAAGTTCTGGGACTAATTAGTCTGCTCCGCAAGATGTGGGATTAAAACGTTTAAACGGTGTAAGTTGTGGGACTAAAAATATAAATTACTCGATTGAGAAGTTGGCGTCGTTTGACTCGGCGTGTGGACGGCAGGTCCGGCCGTTGCTGCGCCCGTGTGATACCCACGTGCAGCCGCCGCCCGTGCGCGTTGCTCGACGCATCCCGATGCGGTTGATTCCTTGCGTCCTTTGCCCGCACCGCACGCCCCCTGCAAGCAGCAAAAGGCACCGAATCTCACGGCGCGTCGGCCTTTTGGCCAACGGATGGGCTGGGCCTGGGCCTGGGCCTGGGCCTGAACCTTCAGAATGGACACACCGCACTGCCGAGCCTTATCTCCTCGTCCGAAGTTCCGAAAAAAAACGGCGGCATGGCGAGCCTCTGTTCCAATATGGCGTCTCCCCATACCGTCTGCAGCCTGTCACAACCGATTGGACCTGCTTCGTCGTCGTAGGTTTGCACGTCACTGCCGTCTTATCCCATCGTGCTTCTCGTCGAGGAAGAAAACTCCAATGTATATTACTGTACCAGTGTAGCTGCCTGTGGAGTGTGGAGTGTGGAGTGTGGAGTACGATGTCCGGCTGACCAAACTGGGCGGCTGGGCCTATCAAGATTCAAGAGTCAGATGCACGACGCAAATGCTATCAGTTCAATGCTTATTTTTTTCTCAAGACACAAATCCATGCATGCATCCCCACGACATGAAGTTAATTATTTCGCTCCGACATTGCCGTCCGTGAAGCTTGGTCGACCGCGAGCACAGGGCTGCAGGTCCTGCTCCTGCCATCTCTATGAAATTAAGCAGTATGTCGCTGACAGCAACTTAAGTACTTAACCCGTCTTGCGAACAGCAAGCACAGCTGAGACACAGTCGATCGAGGCGCAGACATGCGCGCCAGCTTGCCATTAACCATGCAGCAGCAGCAGCACTGAGAGTGATCTAGCGACCAAAATGGTGCAGCCGTGATAGCTATAGGGAGGTCGAGCTCGGACGACAGGAGCGTGCCACTGCCAACTTGGAGGACACAACAAATGCAGGCCGCGAGTTGGCATGTGGGAGCGATAGAGCGTGGCGTGTACTCATGTAGTCATGTTGAGTCCCGATCAGTCGGTCGGAGGACGTATAGCTCGCGAGAGGGACGCGACGGTAGAGCGCACCGATGAGATGGTGTGTATGATCCAGTATGTCCCGGCATCGGCAGACCAGACTCGTATGCCCGATATCGACTACTTCTGCTCTCTGCTACCTGCAGATTCCACTTGCGGCCTGCCTATTCATCCCCTGATGCAGCAACCATTCGATTTTCTGCGTCGACAAAAAAAAAAGACTCGATCGTCAGGTTTCGTCCCAACCTCAGGGCATCTCTCTAGCCGATTCCTTATATCCGGTTAGAGTGTGAAGTGGACAAAGTAAGTACAATTTCGTGTCTTCGGTTATTCATTTCAGTAGGACTTCGAACTCAATTTTGCGTTATTATTAATGTAGAAAAGCTGTTTGTTTCGATATTGGGAAGAGGAGTATATTGATCTATTGATAGGACGGAATTTATTAGATGCATGTTTGCATTATCGTTATCGTCCCGGCTCGGCCCTCACCCAACAGCTCACCGGCATGCCTTTTGCCATTCATCAAATGTGACGATTAAGGCCTGCTAGTGCAGCGTGGATGTCGGACAAGGTGAATCCTACCCGGGTGTTTTTTATTCAAGTGTAATATGAGTACAATTTTGTGTCTCCGGTATTCAATTCGGCGGGACATCAAACTCAATCTTTGCATTATTGCTAATGCAGAAAGTTGATTGCTATGGTATTGGGAAGAAGAGTATACGAGTATATTGATCTATTCATAGGCAGGGATATATTAGATATCGGTGCACTATTGCAAACTACGGATTGTACGGACGGCGCAGTACCCAAGATCGAGGAGAAGAGTTGGCGATATGCAAGCTAGACAAGTCAACAGAGAAGACCAAAAGTGTAGTCGATTAATATAAGGAGTTAGAGAAAGTATTGATCAGAATTGTCGGAAGGAAAAAAGAGTTGTGTTTCTATTGAAGTCGGTAGTTTTTCTTCATTGGATCAATTCTATTTGAAAAGAGTTGATGAAATATGTTATCAAGATGTCCATTAATGAATTTTTCTAGTAGTGAAGTTTAACTCCATAGCCTAAAATTAAAGAAAACTGTGTATTTTTTTAGTCCGCTAAGTATAGGGGATCAATGAGAAACAACACTTCTTTAGAGGAGTAAAGTAAAGGGCATTAGCTTTCCACTGCCTCCGTACAACCATCTAGGTATGAAATTATGAAGCTATGGCTAGTTATTTTTCACCCAAAACCAAAAGCAGCGACCATCTATTTTCTCTCTCTTTCTTCCTTTATCTGAAGAAGAGGCGGACTTCTCTGCAGGCCAAGTCTATTGCTTTTCTAGCTTCGGGACCCTACGTGGCCGTGTGTGGCCGTGTGTTGAAGTATACAGCTGGCCATGTCTTAGAGCATCTCTAGCAGACACCGCAAATCGTTCGGAACTGCAAAATTTCGGCGAGTTTACAGGCCGGGTCGAGTTCGGTGTTCAGAACAGACACTGTAAAATTTCGCGGAACTGTAAACGTTTTGCAGAGCCCCGAAACCACGAGCGTCCAAACACTATTTCTACCGTTTGGAGCACAATATGCAGGCCACGAACTGGCCGGAATTCGCCGATTTCTCGCCGGCGCCGCTGTCCATTACAGAGACTCCAACCGTCAATTTCTCGTTACTGTGCCAAGATTTGGACTCGCCGCACTCGAGGCGTGACGGCCGGCGGCGAGCTGGAGCTTTGGAGAACTTTTTCTTCTTGGATTTCTCGGCGTCCTCTAGCTGGCCACGACTCTCAGCAGCATGAACTTGGACGGCGGGAGGTGAGAGAGCGGTGACCGGCCGGCCGGCCGTGCGTGTGGAGGTAGCACAACGCGCGTAGAGGTAGCACAGCACAGCGCGCGCGTGGAGGTGGCCTGCCGGCCAGCGCCTTGATGCTAGGGTGGAGTGCAGCGAGCCGGCCGCCATGAACGGCATCGGACGGAGAAGCTGATTTGGGGAGTTGATATGGGGAAAAAGATTACCGGAAGAAAAATAAAAAAGATATCGGATAGAATATTCTGTTTTGCAGTTCAGAAATACGGTGTTTGTTCTGCCGTAGGCAAAAATGGACCCGCAAACACGTTTTTCCCGACCTGCATATGGCTTTTGCAGGTTGGAAAAATGCGGTGTCTGCTAGAGATGCTCTTAGTACCGTATTGAACGTTCGTTTCTCGGATAAAAGCTTCCAAACAACAGTACAACCTCTCCTTTGACATTTGATTTATCAATAAATTTCATGAGAGGAGGTTAGCTTCCAAACAACATTTTCCATGTTTAGCAGCGCTAGGGTTCGCTCATGCCGCCACCAGAGAGCGACACGAGCGAGCGACGGGAGAGGAGGTTCTCAATAATATTGGGAGTTCAGTTCAGCTGATCACCTTTTTTTTTTGGAATTGCGTTAACCGCAAAGTCCCTCTTTTCAAGCTAGAAACTATAAATATCTCTATCGAAGCCACATCTGCAAGTCCTTTTTTTGTTCGGCCCCCTAATATCGACAATTTTTTTTCTTTGCTGCTGTAAACATGCAGAGCCTGTACAAACGTTTTTTTAGCATCCGTGCATTTTTCTTTTGAGAACCTAGCATCCGTGCATACGCTCGTAAAATATGGGGCTGGGCCCTACTTCAGCTTTATGGGCATGTAAGCGGGCTTTAATACCACCTTGTGCCTGTATGGATGTCCATCAAATATAGAGAAGTAACAGGCCAAGGCCGGAATGTATTTGTACAGAGCATTAAAGGCCCAAACAAAAGAACACACAAAAATATAATAGGGCTGTTATTTTCACGTAAAGAGAAGGCTGTTAAGAAAGAAATTTCCTCTCATCATCTAGACTACTTATAAAAAAAAGAGTGAAGTTTATCTTTCCTACGTCCACCAATACTAACGTACACAGGACGACCCGATACCCTTGGATCATCCCCGCTTAATCAGACCATGTTCTGCCGACTTTTTCCGCTCCGCGTCCCCCGTTTGCTCGGCCTCCACCCCGATAATTAGGAAACCTCCGCCCGTCCTCTCGAATCTCTCCTCCACCTCTCTTCCGCCCCTCCTCTCTTGAACCTGATCTCCTCTAGGATGGCGATGGAAACCGAGATAAAGACGAGCGCAGATTGTGTCGTTGAGCGAGTCAGGCGGTGATTGGCACTGAGTGGATTTGTTCATCATCGGATCCGGCCACCAGGAGAACACGATGCCCTGAATCACGATTCCCCACCGCCTCCACTCCACCTACCGCCTCTCACGTCTCCGACTACCATGTCGCCACCGGGAACTCCTCTTCAACCTCTCCCGACTCACCTGTAGGTAGCTGATACGTCTCCAACGTATCTATAATTTCTTATGTTCCATGCTTATATTATGCCACTCGCTACATGTTTTATACACACTTTTATATCATTTTATGCATTTTCTGTGACTAACCTATTAACAAGATGCCATAGTGCCAGTTGCCTGTTTTCTGCTGTTTTTGTTTCAGAAAAGTTGTTAAGGAAATATTCTCGGAATTGGACAAACGAAACGTCAAAGTTCTTATTTTGCCCGGTAGGTTCCAGAACACCGAAAAAGACACGGAGGGGAACCCCGAGGGGCCGACACCCCCTCCCGGCGCGGCCCCCCCTTCTGCCGCGCGAGGACAGGGTGTGGGGCCCTCGAGCCTCCACCGTCTTCGCCCCTTCGCCTACTTATACCCCCTAGATATCTAAGACCTAAGACGCGCACCTTTTTCCTCCACGAAGTCCAAAGCCGCCGCCGTCGTCAACCCTAGATCGGGAGGGTTCAGAACCTCTTCCCGGCACCCTGCCGGAGAGGGGAATCATCACCGGAGGGCTCTACATCACCATGCCCGCCTCCGGACTGATGCGTGAGTAGTTCATCCTTGGACTACGGGTCCATAGCAGTAGCTAGATCGTTGTCTTCTCCTCTTGTGCTACCATGTTTAGATCTTGTGAGCTGCCTAACATGATCAAGATCATCTTTATGTAATGCTACATGTTGTGTTTGCTGTGATCTGATGAATATTGAGTACTATGTTATTGCTTCATAATATATCTTGTGAGTGCGTTATTTATGATCTTGCATGCTCTCCGTTGCTAGTAGATGCTCTGGCCAAGTAGATGCTTGTGACTACAAGAGGGGGTATTTATGCTCGATAGTAGGTTCATGTCTCTATTTAATCTGGGGTGGTGACAGCTAGCTCTAAGATTGTAGATGTACTGTTGCTACTAGGGATAAAACAGTAGTACTTTATCTAAAGGTATTTGTATTACTTACATTACACACATTGCCTAATGCAATAATCTGTTGCTTGCAACTTAATACTGAAAGGGGTGTGCGGACGCTAACCGGAAGGTGGATTATTAGTCATAGATGCGGTTGGAACGGTCTATGTATATTGTTGTAATGCCCAAATGAATCTCACACTAGACATCATAACTATAGTATATGCATCATTATGCACTTCTTTATTCTGTCAGTTGCCCAGCTGTAATTTGTTTACCCGCATGTATGTTATTATTATTTATGGAGAGACACCACTAGTGAACTGTGGACCCCGGTCCTTTTCTTTAAACTGATAAAACAATTTACTGCAATCCTGTTAGTTTCATTCTCTGCAAATAAACATCATTTTCCACACATACGTTTAATCCTTTGTTACAGCAAGCCAGTGAGATTGACAACCTCACTGTTAAGTTGGGGCAAAGTATCTTGATTGTGTTGTGTGCAGATTCCACGTCAGCAACATGCCACAAGAATTTCTGGCGCCGTTGACACCTCCGGGAGAACTCTAGTTTCCTACTGGTTCGATAACCTTGGTTTCACAAACTGAGGGAAATCTTGCTGCTACTATATCATCACACCTTCCTCTTGGGGTAACCCAATGATACGTCTCAAACGTATCTATAATTTCTTATGTTCCATGCTTATATTATGCCACTTGCTACATGTTTTATATACACTTTTATATCATTTTATGCATTTTCTGTGACTAACCTATTAACAAGATGCCACAGTGCCAGTTGTCTGTTTTCTGCTGTTTTTGGTTTCAGAAAAGTTGTTAAGGAAATATTCTCGGAATTGGACAAACGAAACGTCAAAGTGCCTATTTTTCTCGGGAGGTTCCAGAACACCGAAGACGACACGGAGGAGGACCTCGAGGGGCCCACACCACCTCGTCGCGCGGCAGGCCCCCTGGCCGCGCGAGCGTAGGGTGTGGGGCCCTCGAGGCCCCGCCGCCTTCGCCCTTTCGCCTACTTATAGCCCCCGACAAAATAAGACCTCCCACGGAGTCCTTTTCCACAGAAGAGTTCCGCTGCGCCGCCGCCACCAAAAACCCTAATTCGGGGGACAGAAGTCTCTGTTTCGGCACCCTGCCGGGACGGGGAATTGCCCCCGGAGCCATCTCCATCAACTCCACCGCCATCTCCATCGCCGTTGCCGACTCCTACGATGAGGAGTGAGTAGTTCTCCCCCGGGGCTGCGGGCTCTACCGGTAGCTATGTGGTTTATCTCTCTCTCACATGGTGTGATCTTTATGTGATCATGAGCTTTGTAATCTAGTTGAATATGTGATATTACTCTTTATCTATTATGCACTCTAGAGGTTACTTTAATATGAACTCCGGGGTTATTCACGGTTGTGAAGGTGACAGTTAGCGCACCGTGTGTGACTCCTTTATGACGTTGTGATGTGTGTTTACTCATACTTTGAGGGTGCTCTTGTAGCCCTACGCAATGAATGGTGTTTGTTATCCAACAAGAGAGTGTTTGAGAGTAATATTTATTATTCAACTATGAGGTCATTGTTGAGAGTGTCCACTAGTGAAAGTATGATCCCTAGGCCTTGTTTCCAAGCATTAAAACACCGTTTCCAACAAGTTCTACTGCATGCTTGCTTGCTGCCATTTTTATTTCAGATTGCAATTACTACTTATAATCATCCATATTACTTGTATTTCACTGTCTCTTCGCAAAACTAGTGCACCTATACATCTGACAAGTGTATTGGGTGTGTTGGGGACACAAGAGACTTCTTGTATCTTAATTGCAGGGTTGCTTGAGAGGGATATCTTTGACCTCTACCTCATTGAGTTCGATAAACCTTGGGTGATTCACTTAAGGGAAACTTGTTGCTGTTCTACAAACCTCTGCTCTTGGAGGCCCAACACTGTCTACGAGAATAGAAGCGTGCGTAGACATCACCCAACGCTGCGAGAGCATTAAGAATTTCTGGCGCCATTGCCGGGGAAGCTAGATCCTTTTGTTCAGAAGACCTTGACATTCCCCCGTCAACTCAGCACCAGTCAAGAATTTCTGTCGCCGTTGCCGGGGAAACAAGACTCTTCTGCGAGGGGAGTCTCTCACTTACAATCTTTTTATTTTGTTATTGTCTTGCTTAGTTTATTTTTATTATTGTCTTGTTTGCTTAAATATAAAAAATACAAAAAAATTAGTTACTTGCATTGTTATTTTTTTATTTCGGTTTAGTATTTATTATTTCGGTTTTTATAATTGTTATTTCGGTTTGTCTTTTAATTTGCTAAAATGAGTACCGCTGAGAATACTAAGTTGTGTGATTTCACTAGCACCAATAATAATGATTTTATATGCACTCCTATTGCTCCACCAGCTTCTAAAGCAGAGTTCTTTGAAATAAAACTTGCTTTGTTAAACCTTGTTATGAGAGAGCAATTTTCTGGTGTTAGTACTGATGATGCTGCTGCCCATCTAAATAATTTTGTTGAACTTTGTGAAATGCAAAAGCATAAAGATGTAGATGGTGATATTATAAAACTGAAATTATTTCCTTTCTCTTTGAGAGGAAGAGCTAAAGAATGGTTGCTTTCATTACCTAGGAATAGTATTGATTCATGGACTAAATGCAAAGATGCTTTTATTGGAAAATACTATCCTCCTGCTAAGATTATTTCTCTAAGAAGTAGCATTATGAATTTTAAACAACTTGATAATGAACATGTTGCTCAAGCTTGGGAAAGAATGAAATCTTTGGTTAAAAATTGCCCTACCCATGGACTGACTACTTGGATGATCATCCAAACCTTTTATGCAGGACTGAATTTTTCTTCAAGAAACTTGCTTGATTCGGCTGCTGGAGGTACCTTTTATGTCCATCACTTTGGGGGCTGCAACAAAACTCTTGGATGATATGATGGTGAATTATTCTGAGTGGCATACTGAAAGGACACCTCAGGGTAAGAAGGTAAATTCTGTTGAAAAAACCTCCTCTTTGAGTGAAAAGATTGATATTATTATGTCTATGCTTGTGAATGGTAAATCTCATGTTGATACAAATAATGTTCCCTTAGCTTCTTTAGTTGCACAAGAAGAGCATGTTGATGTGAACTTCATTAAAAATAACAATTTCAACAACAATGCCTATAGGAACAATTATGGTAATAATAACTGTAAGCCCTATCCTTGTAATAATAGTGGTGGTTATGTTAATTCTTATGGTAATTCTTATGGAAAAATGCCTAGTGAGGAAAAGATTTTAGAAATTGAAAGAGCTACTAAATTTTTTATGCAAACCCAATATGAGCAAAATAAAGTATTCACTAGGACTATGGAAGAACAATCTATTATGTTGAAAAATGTTAGTCATCGAATGGAAAATTTAAATAGAGAAATTTCGGGTCTACAAGGGAAAATCACTAGTGCTGAAGCTTGTATTTCCTCTATGTCTGAAGCACAATCTTTTTTAATTAATAAAATAGTTGCTAAACCTGAAAATATTGATGATAATCCTTTTGCTACTGCTAATGCCATCCAAGTTAGAATTGATGAAAATGTTAGGATGATGGCCCAATTGCATGCTAGATGGGAAAGAGAGAAAGAACTAGCTAAGGAAGATAATATTGTTAAAGTTTTTACTATTACCACTACTGAAAATAATGTTACTTCACATGCTAGTAAGTCTCCTACTATTAATGGTAACATAGTTGGTGTTGGAAATATTTCTTCTACTTCTTCCAAAAAGTTAAAACTGGCTAAAACTGCTGAAACTGTTCTTCATAAAAGTGCTGAAATTTTTAAGAACATAGGAGAGTGTGGTTCGGTTTGCTTTGATGATAATAATTTTGATTTTGATAATTGTAATATCACTGAAGTTATTAAGTTCTTGCAAAAGTTGGCCACAAGTCCTAATGCTAGTGCCATGAACATGGCATTTACAACTCATATTACAAATGCTCTCATTAAAGCTAGGGAAGAGAAATTAAAACTTGAAGCTTCTATCCCTAAGAAGTTAGAGGATGGTTGGGAGCCCATCATTAAAATAGAAGTGGATAAATTTGATTGCAATGCTTTATGTGACCTTGGTGCAAGTATCTCTGTTATGCCTAAAAAGCTCTATGATATGTTTGATTTGCCACCTTTGGAACATAGCTATTTGGATGTTTTTCTTGTTGATAATGCTATGAAGAAACCTTTGGGGGAGAGTCAATGATGTTCTTATTATGGTTAACAATAATCTTGTCCCCGTTGATTTTATTGTCTTGGATATTGACTGCAACCCATGTTGTCCAATTGTGTTGGGAAGACCTTTTCTTAGAACAGTGGGTGCTATTATTGATATGAAAGAAGGAAATATTAGATACCAATTCCCACTCAAGAAAGGTATGGAACACTTCCCTAGAAAAAGAATGAAGCTACTTTTTGATTGTATCATTCGTACAAATTATGATGTTGATGCTTCATCTCTTGGAAATATTTGAATATCACTTTCTGTGCCTAGCTGAAAGGCGTTAAAGAAAAGCGCTTATGGGAGACAACCCACTTTTTATTTCTGTTATTTTATTTTATTTTATTTTATTTTATTTTATTGAGTCAAGGAACATGTCTAACTCTGTAGCAATTCCTTTGTATCTTTACTTTATTGCATTGTTGTGTCAAGTTAAGCCTCTAGTAGAAAGTTGACGCTAGATTTGGATTGCTGTGCTGAAACAGTTTTCTGCTGTCCACCGTTAAATTCATAACTATTCCAGAAAAATCAAAATGACCTGGGATTTTTTGTGCGTGATTCTCAGATATGTATGCAACTTTCATTAGTTTTGAGTTTTCTGATTTGAGCAAGTTAAGTGCCTCGAAAAAATTCGTCTTTACGGACTGTTCTGTTTTTGACAGATTCTGCCATTTATTTTGCAATGCCTCTTTTACTATTTTGAATGGATCTTTTTGTTCCATAAAGTATCAGTGGCTGTAGATAATATCCAGTAGCATTGGTAGCAATTGTGTTCATACAGAATATAAGAATTTTTGATTATGCACTAACCCTCTAATGAAGTCTACTTTGAGTTTGGTGTGGAGAAAGTTTTCAAGGATCAACAGAGAAGGATGATGTGATGTGATCAAGAAGATGAAAGAGCCAAAGCTTGGGGATGCCCCCGTGGGTCAACCAAGCATATTTCAAGAAGACTCAAGCGTCAAATCTTGGGGATGCCCAAGGCATCCCCTTCTTCATCAACAAACTATCAGGTCATCTCTAGTGAAACTATATTTTAATTCCGACACATCTTATGTGCTTTACTTGAAGCGTCTGTTTGTTTTTGTTATTTTCATTCTCTGAATAAAATGGATCATAGCATTCCTTTGTGGGAGAGAGACACGCTCCACTTTTTCTTATGAATACTCGTATTCTTCACTTATATTTGTTGAGTATTCTTCTATGTTACTTCAATACTTTCAGCTCTTGTTTTTCATGCATCTCTTGTTGGAGCTGTTAGTTTTTCTTATGTTATACTCTCATATCTCATTGATAAATACTTGGAGAGTTTTATATTTAAATAAGTTGATTGGTGTTTGGTTGGAAACAGAAAATGCTAAATGTGTTAGATGGTA
This sequence comes from Poa annua, assembly GCA_026929855.1. Taxonomy (NCBI): domain Eukaryota; kingdom Viridiplantae; phylum Streptophyta; class Magnoliopsida; order Poales; family Poaceae; genus Poa; species Poa annua. The sequence continues at coordinate 117,288,304 of CM049434.1, forward strand.
TAATGAAAAGATATACATGCTCTTATGGATTGTTATCTTGTATGTTGTGGTGCTTGACAATTGTTTTGAGCTCTGAAGTAGATCATGTTTAAGCTTTTACATCATGTAGTTAAAGCATATTAGTGAAAAACTACCATAAAGCTTGTTGAAATTTGGTTTGCATGTTTGGTATCTCTAAGGTCTAGATATTTTCTAGTAAAGGTGTTTGAACAACAAGTAAGACAATGTATAGTTTTATAATACTTGCAATATGTTTTTATATACGTTTTGTTCTCGTAGTTTATACTTGTGTTTGCTTCAAATAACCTTGCTAGCCAAAGCCTTGTACTGAGAGGGAATGCTTCTCGTGCATCCAAAACCTTGAGCCAAAACCCATGCCATTTGTGTCCACCATACCTACCTACTATATGGTATTTCCTGCCATTCCAAGCAAATAATTCGTGTGCTACCTTTTATTCAAAATTTATTATCCTTCATTTGTGTTAATGTTTATTAGCTCATGAGGAAGTATGTGGTGTTACGGATATCAACCTTGTCATTTGCTTTTAGATAGACTTTCACAACCGGACTAGTGGCATATACATCCGCTTATCTATTAACTTTGCAAAAAGAGCTGGCAAATGGGGTGCCCAGTCCCAATTAATTACAACTTTAACCGCTGCAATCTCTTCACATTTTTGCCCTGATCTAATCATTCAAGCAATGACAACAGTTTTTAACTATATGTGTAAACAAAAGAGATAAGAGGGATGATCTGCCTTGCTGGTAGAAATAACGTCCTTCATGGGAGCCGCTCTTAGAAAGTCTGGTTGACAAGGGGGGTAGAGTGCCCATTACCATTCGTTGACAACAACAAACACCTCTCAAAAGTTACTTTTATGCTCTCTATATGATTTCAAAAACCTATAAAAACTAAAAAGCTCTAGCACATGTTTGTATCCCTGCTTCCCTCTGCGAAGGGCCTTTCTTTTACTTTATGTTGAGTCAGTTTACCTACTTCTTTCTGTCTTAGAAGCAAACACTTGTGTCAACTGTGTGCAACAATTCTTATATGTTTACTTATTGCACTTGTTATATTTCTTTGTGTTGACAACTATCTATATGATATACATGTTCAAAGTTAAAAGCTAATGCTTAAACTTATATCTTCCTTTGTGTTGCTTCAATGCTCTTTTAGTTAGATACTATTGCTTTATGAGTTAACTCTCATGTGAATCATTTTGATGCTTGTTTCAAAGTACTATCCATGAAAAGTTTTTGCTTATATGATGTAGTTGTTTACTCCTTGTCTATTTGTTAGCAAACTATAGACCATTGCTTTGAATCACTTCATTCATAACATGAGCCTTACATTATTATATGATCAAGAGAAAGCATGTCACTTCAGAAATTATTCTTTTTATCGTTTTACCTACTCGGGACGAGTAGAACTAAGCTTGGGGATGTTGATACATCTACAACGTATCTATAATTTCTTATGTTCCATGCTTATATTATGCCACTTGCTACATGTTTTATACACACTTTTATATCATTTTACGCATTTTCTGGGACTAACCTATTAACAAGATGCCATAGTGCCAGTTGCCTGTTTTCTGCTGTTTTTGTTTCAGAAAAGTTGTTAAGGAAATATTTTCGGAATTGGAAAAACGAAACGTCAAAGTTCTTATTTTGCCCGGTAGGTTCCAGAACACCGAAAAAGACACGGAGGGGAACCTCAAGGGGCCGACACCCCCTCCCGGCGCGGCCCCCCTTCTGCCGCGCGAGGACAGGGTGTGGGGCCCTCGAGCCTCCACCGTCTTCGCCCCTTCGCCTACTTATACCCCCTAGATATCTAAGACCTAAGACGCGCACCTTTTTCCTCCACGAAGTACAGAGCCGCCGCCGTCGTCAACCCTAGATCGGGAGGGTTCAGAACCTCTTCCCGGCACCCTGCCGGAGAGGGGAATCATCACCGGAGGGCTCTACATCACCATGCCCGCCTCCGGACTGATGCGTGAGTAGTTCATCCTTGGACTACGGGTCCATAGCAGTAGCTAGATCGTTGTCTTCTCCTCTTGTGCTAGCATGTTTAGATCTTCTGAGCTGCCTAACATGATCAAGATCATCTTTATGTAATGCTACATGTTGTGTTTGCTGGGATCTGATGAATATTGAGTACTATGTTATTGCTTCATAATATATCTTGTGAGTGCGTTATTTATGATCTTGCATGCTCTCCGTTGCTAGTAGATGCTCTGGCCAAATAGATGCTTGTGACTCCAAGAGGGGGTATTTATGCTCGATAGTAGGTTCATGTCTCTATTTAATCTGGGGTGGTGACAGCTAGCTCTAAGATTGTAGGTGTACTGTTGCTACTAGGGATAAAACAGTAGTACATTATCTAAGGGTATTTGTATTACTTACATTACACGCATTGCCTAATGCAATAATCTGTTGCTTGCAAGTTAATGCGGACGCTAACCGGAAGGTGGATTATTAGTCATAGATGCGGTTGGAACGGTCTATGTATATTGTTGTAATGCCCAAATAAATCTCACACTAGACATCATAACTATATAGTATATGCATCATTATGCACTTCTTTATTCTGTCAATTGTCCAGCTGTAATTTGTTTACCCGCATGTATGTTATTATTATTTATGGAGAGACACCACTAGTGAACTGTGAACCCCGGTCCTTTTCTTTAAACTGATAAAACAATCTACTGCAATCCTGTTACTTTCATTCTCTGAAAACAAACATCATTTTCCACACATACGTTTAATTATTTGTTATAGCAAGCCAGTGAGATTGACAACCTCACTGTTAAGTTGGGGCAAAGTATATTGATTGTGTTGTGTGCAGGTTCCACGTCAGCAACACGCCACAAGAATTTCTGGCGCCGTTGACACCTACGGGAGAACTCTAGTTTCCTACTGGTTCGATAAACTTGGTTTTACAAACTGAGAGAAATCTTGCTGCTACTAAATCATCACACCTTCCTCTTTAGATAACCCAACGCTAGCATACAGAACCAACTCCTTTTTTTATATTCTGCATGCTCATCGAGGTTCTCGACCGGCTGCACACAGTGACACAGTCGACCGTCACCCGCAGGCGATGCTGATTTCTTTCGCATGTTGCAGACTTACAGCGTTGTAGGGTTGCGTTCAGAAGTCCAATGAGTGAGTGCATTGATGTCACCGAACAACTTGTTCTGATTACTGTGCTTCTTCTCTACCCTTTCCAAACAAAGATTACAGGAAAAGGATACAACCAATGGTTTTTTTATCGTGGTTTAGTGGTTTACACCAATGTATCTAGGTTCACGATGTTATTTACAGAAGGCCAGTGTGTTAGTTTTCATTCCTATAACAGGTGCTTCAAGTACAACATTGGCTCCACTTGGCTCGCAGAGTGTAAGTACACACATATCTTCAGACTTTAGAACTGCAAATGGTTCAATTTAGTGACATAGTAAGCATATTTATTCAAACTGTATAAGAGAAAGAGAATGACTACACACACATGGAGACTCATATCAGATGTTCATTTGTTATGTTTCTTCAGAAGTATATATTTGATCTTGCTAGTATGTGCATTTCCTAAAATTAGGTGGTACTATTTGGACGCCCCGATCTTATGTGCTTGAATATCAATTTATGGTTTACCAAATTGTATATGTTGTAATTAGAGATAGTTACCGACTACTGATGAGAAGTCTATCAAAGAAAATTAAATAGGAATTGGCATTTTATCTCTGCCCACAAGCTTGAAATTCTTGCACACTGCGTTCTTTTGTTTAGGGAAATCCAAAGTTAGGCTATTTAAATCTTGCCATATTGTGCTGTTCTTTTGTTTTGTAGCTACCCAGAATCAAGAAGATTAATTGCAGATCACGATTATTGTTTAGGGTGTTTGAACATTTTGCATGAGCTCGAAGGTGCTTCTATGTCCTTCTTTCTCTATGTTTGTACCCTCGACAGTTTACATCAATGTAGGTCTTGCGTCATGTAGCACAATCATGTGGGGTTTTGCTATCTGAAAGCTGTTAAACACTTAAACTACACCTCTGTGTATAGCATTATGTACCGTCAGGGGTGGTTTTCTTCATTGATCAGCTTGAGCCCAAAATGATGTATAAAACATTGTAATTGAGATTCTGCTGCTTTGTGTATTTATGAGAAATACTGTGTAAGATAAAACAGATTATGTCAAGTAGAATGTTAATCATATATTGGGTTATTCGGTGTGTCACATAGTCGGCCGTGTTCTTCATTTACAAAATAAAAGGATAGTACAATGTGGCAATTTCAATTGTATGGATAAAATGCTTCATGTAACATCATGATAAGGAGTGAATAAATCCATGCATATTGCATATACAAATGCTATCTAAATTTTAATTCTCCACTGTGTGTTTCAATATTTGACTTTTGTATCTGTATCCAGAAACTATTTAATTCGTTTTTTAATCTGGATCAACCCGGGTTCTCCTCATCATTTCCTTTTCATAGTTGATCCATGGTTCGTTTGATTCTTTGTAACTTTTTAATGCAGAAGAATAGCAAGCATGCCAGCCTCTTGTTTTATCATCAGCCATTGGAAAACTAAAGAACAATATGTTTTGTGTCTGTCCCCATTGCATATTGGAAGTGTTCTATGTCGGCTGTTTTTCTGGTTGATTAGTTCTAACGCCTCATCATGATAGCATGGATTTTTTGTCTCCCAAGTAGCTCATTAATCTATGTGGATGTAAAATTGCCTGGAAATATACTGCTAATACAATAATATTCAAGCCTCCATACTTTAGGTTGGACAATTTGCTGCACTTTATAGTACTGTGTATAGTTCCGCATAAGAAAGCAACACTTTGCATTGTTAGTTGGGTACAGAAGAAGAATTAATTTCAGGTTTTGTGTCTTTCCATGTACCTGAACTCTCGGCTTGAGTTACCGGGTGTATCTTTCTTACTGCATTAATGAAAATGCTTGTCTATATGACCCATGAGCAGAAGAATGTTAAAAAGCTTGAGATGGAAGCTGTCATGCAGACTGGGTGAGGGAAGCATGTGCAAAATGTGGTTATTTCCGAATCTTAAAGACACGCGATGAAAGCAATACCAAATGGATTCTGCTTGAACCTGATAGTCCTGAGCAGATTATGATGTCTTTAACTTGAATGTGGTTTATTATTGATTATTACAGGAAGAAGTTATGTTGTGATAATCTATGGAGAGCCTATATTGGCATTTATAAATTCATATGTCGACTGACGTTGACTACAAAGAAACTGGATTGTTTGCCAAAAGTAATCAAAATCTTGATTTAACCTTTTTCAATTCTAACTTGAGACAAGTATATCATGTCTTTGCATGGGTTAGAAATGTTTTTGAAAATGATTTAAAAATGTATTGAAGACAACCTCGTATACACACTTATATGTTGCTGCATTTTATGAAGACGTGTGTTGCACGTGCACACTAACTAGCCATAATTAAAGCATATATCCTCTAAAAACATATATAAGGTTTTCCGTTCCGCTCCCTTTCCTCCGTCCTGTCATCATCACATTTCGTGCAATCTAGCAAAAATCTCGCAAATAAATAGAAGGGTTGGTTTATTTTGTATTTCTGAAATTTGCAACAACGACAAAAATGTCGTGTGGTTCATTTCGATTTAGAGGCGGGGTCTTGTTCCGTTTTTTTTAAAGAAAACAACTTGACATAACAAACAAGTTCCTGATTCCCCTCTTACCGTCTCACCTCAAGTGTACATGTAACAAAGGAGATGTTAATTTTCCTCCTTAATTACCACTCACCTCATGTCTCCATGTCTATAGCAAATTATGCAAATCAGTGAATTCATTGCATTCAGCATAAGCTTTTTTCATGGGGGGTTAGGGGTGAAAGTATTGTTCTTATGTGATATAAACTTTATTGTCACAATAGAAAAACCCGGACATCGGGCAAAGTAGAATATCTTGTTCGTGAAGCGTTTTCTTGGCAACACACACATTTTTTTGTTTGATTCGAAGTTTATAGTCCAAACGTTGCTAGTATATTATAAAAAGATGGCTCTGATTGAAGATCAGTTCGCATGTCGCCCCCGTCACAGAACTCGACTCGTGTTGGTTTCTCTACATGCGGCAGGGATACAATTAAGGGAGTTCGGTGAGAAAAGCTAGAAACTCTCGAATTCCATTGGTGAGAGGTATGATGGTTAGCCTTTTGTTCTATTTTTCTCACATTAAAAGTAAAACCCCAATATCCATTTTAACCATCGGCACAGTTGTACAAATTACAATTGTTTTCACTGAACATATTTTGCGCATTGTTGTCTTCAAAGCTGACATCTACTCCCTTTGTCCCCAAAATATAAGATGTTTTAAGTATTTCACATATAAACTAGATTTGGAGCAAAATGACTGAACATACACAATAAAATGTGTCTAGATACATGAGAATCTGAAAAAAGGCCACACCATTTTATATTTAGAAACAGAGAGAGTATATCAATAAGTTGCTCCAAAAAAATGGGTGCACATTCCAAATTAGTGTGCATGTACTTCCCAAACTAGTGTACTTGTCCCAAGTAACTACTAACTAACTTGCACTTCCCGAATTTCTATGTTTACTTTGAGGCAATACATGCAACAAAATCTAGGAAGTACGCCCGGGAGTACACATACATTGAAATGTGCAGTGCACATACATTGCATAAAGCTGAACTAGGGCCCAAATAAAATGTTTATAGAGCGCAAAAAATGTTGCAAGGTTTAAAAATGTTCACGGGGTTAATTTTCGATAGGTCAACAAAACTTATGCAAATTTGGAGAAAATATTCATAAGAGAGATACAAAATGTTTGCACAGTCCAAACTAAGGGTTCATTAGTTTAAAAATATTCATTCACGAGGAAACGATTGTTCAATTGGTTTAATTTTTTTGTTTTATGGATTTCAAAATATCATATGAAGGCACAAAATGTTCATACAATCCAAATAATTATTCACAAGTTTGAAAAAATATTCATATAAGTCGAAAGAATGTTTAGACAAAGCAATTTTTTTTTGAGAAATACAGTGCAACGCATACGCTCACAGACACGCACATACGGACACCCATATGAATGCACGCACGCACACCCTACCTCTATGAGCACCTCTGAGAGTCCGATACATATAATCTTGAGGTTGACGAAGTCACGACCACAAGCGCCTCGCTATTGACGGGCACATCACCTAGTACTGAAATCATAGCGCCGGTTAAATGCTTGATTAATCCAGGAAATTACGAGCACTCATGCCAAGTCTGGGATTTGAACCTGGATGGGCTGGTTTCACCACAAGAAACTGCTTGATTAATCCAGGAAATTACGAGCACCCTTGTCAAGTCTGGGACTTGAACCTGGATGGGCTGGTTCCACCACAAGAAACCAAACCAGCTGAGCAAGGCTCAGTTCACGACGGAGCAAAATAATTGTTCAAAAAAGTCTCAGAAATTTCGCTTATTAGAAACATAAATAATCATTTTCTTAAACAAAAATGAAAAATGGAAAAATAACAGAAACAGAACACAAACAAAAAATATAAACATAAAAAAAGAGAGGAAAAAGAAGAAATTAAAAACATAAAACGTAAGAAACTGAAAAAGGGGAGAAGGATGGTTACCTGGTCCGGCTCAGCTCCATCCAGTGAGTGTCATGCCCCCTTTCGTCGCGAATTGCATTAACTAGTTTTCACCGCATGGATCTCCTATAGAAGCGAAGAGCTGGAACTGTTTCTTCTTTTTGGCAAAGAGCATGCAGAAGCTGAAAATAACTCTTGAGTTATTTGTCGCAATAACAAGGCAGGACGAACAGAAAACAATGCACCAATGCTCCTGGATAATAATACAGAGCACTGTCCCTGTACCATCATTATCAAGCACATGTTACCATGTCGAGATGCTCGCTAAACGAACTGCATTTACCAGTTAATTATCCACAACATCTAATAGAGCAATGCCTTCGTGGCACGCTACTCATACAGTCTCACTGTTTCACAAAGACCCATCATGATCCTGTGTGATGGATGCCTGGTTATGGGGATGCCTGGTGCCTGGTGGGTAATATCGGTTAATATAATACTACCAGGTATGTGGGAATTCAGGTCCAAATTTCATGATGGGATGACCCTATTAACAATAATGCTACTATTTAATTTCAATATATCAATCGCGATACAGTACCTTCAAATGGACTACCTGACAGGTATTGTGGGCAAGGTTCTGTTCCTCCGCCTTATCTGAAGAGATTTCCGTTTGCGTGGATATCAGAGGAGATATGACCTGAACGATTTTGTCAAGTGCTACTCCTATAAATGTTTGGAAGGAACGATTTTCGTAACAGCTTTTAGCCATTTGGCTGGTTGTGTCTGGATGGCTGCATAAAGTTCTTGATGTCTGTCACAAGAGCGGTCTGGACCCATTCAGTCCATTGTGTCCATCTCATTCAGTTGCAAGCTTGTATAGTCTGAAGATGCCGACTTCCATTTTTTCCAGTATTGAACTACTAGTTGCACACTTTGCACGTCATTGGAGCATTGTGTTTTTTTTCTAAACAATCTAAAAGGCTTGCTATTTTCATTGATTAAGAATTAGTTTTTAGACGCTTAAAACTCTTTAAGTAATAAAGATCCTTTTATCAAAAAGAAGTTACCCAGCCTAGTCATGGTCCCAAAAAACATGACCAAAGTTGGAATAAAAATTACTCTCACGCCATTGCATTACTCAAAAGTATGGTGTCGGCAAGGCACCACAAGGTCGTCTTATCTTTGATCTTTGTAGTGAGGATAGCAATCGTGGATGATTGGCTTCGGAAGACTCTGGCATTTCCTTCCTTCCAAATCTTTCAAGAGAAGCTCGCTGTGGTAGGATGGTTAAGAGAGGGTGGTTGTACCCTAAGTCCATCAGAGTTCAAACCCTAGGTTTGACGCTAGTGTTTATCATTTAGACTGAATATTCTTCGCGACGTTCCTGTTGACAACGAGGCGCATGCGGTGACTTCGTCAATCTCAAGATCTGATCCATCGGAGGTGCTTACAACATAGGGTGTGAGTGCGTGCGTGATTGTATGCGCGTGTATGTGAGACTAATATTGCTAGTGCTAGTGATGCCAAAGCTTTTCTATGGGGCCCCTCCTTATGAATAACACATATCCACCAATCTTTGACGGTGTGCATTGCTTGCCAATCCCTTGGGTTAATGTTATGGAGCCCAAGCCAAGTCCTCAAGTGAACCAAATTCTGTTAGAGAACCGGCATTGGAAGATAAGGTGTGCCGCCATCTCTTAAACTTGGTTGCAAAGTTTACAAAATCCACAATTGAAGCCTTACGATGAAGCTACCGGTAAATCTTCTATTCCAATCAGTAACATCAGTTCATGGGCAATCAGTTCATGTTACTAGTACTGCTTAGCTTTCAGCTCCTCCGTGACCCTCGAATTAAACGTGCTTGCGATGCTCCAACAGTTGTTTTTCCAAATTACCGTAACATAAGATCATTAATAATCTAATAATAGCTACAGTGGTTTAACGGAAAGTGATGTGGGCTATCGATTGTATTTTATATCCAACACGAGGCAACTCGTGAGAGGCGAGATCAATAATTTGTGTTACACGTTGAGCCAAGATCTAGCCGGGACCCTACTTCACTCCAATAAAAGAACTTCACGTGTAATCTGCGTACCGCGTGGTCAGGTTTCTGAAGCCACTGGACAATATAACCGACGTCTAGGAGATCATGCCCTGATCTTTTCCTTGCAATTTCAGAATTTGACGAGAAAATCTCATCAGCAGTTGCAGCTCGAGGAAGGCTTTTTTTTTTTGCAACTTTTCTGCTGCGGGGGAGCCCCCCACAGCCTCGAGGAAGGCTTTGAGGGTTGAGGGCAGCCGCCTAGACGAGATCACACACCTACGGTATGGTCTCCATGGTGAGCCATGTCTCGTTCAGTCATGGCCTAACTAAATGTGCCGGAGGGGTGTGATATGGTCACGATTTCATCCTCAGAATTCAGAGTCATTCTGATGGAGAAAGTCTAGGCTAGCAGATGGCTGTTGCGGCGCATAACTGAACTGCTGTATGTCACTCAGAACACAGCTTACACGCACCGACGCACACGCCACTACCTCATGTCCTCCTCCTCATCATCAGCGGTCACCATGTAATGCAATTCCTGCTGCAACTTTCAGATAACCGGGGTCACCACGTGGACGCCTTTTTTCCCAAGCCGGGCCGTCGTTCACTGCACCCGTGCAGTGCAGGTGGCTTCTGGTGCAGTGCAGAGCTCACTGCGATCCAGCTATGGCCGTGTGATATCATATCAGAGCTGCTGTATGTAGCAAAGCAACCAGTGTTCTTTCGACGCACAATCTCCCTGTTCTGACGCGTGACTAGTGAACGCATTGTCGTTTCCACCGGATTAAGGCTGGGTGATGTGATGGTTTAGTCCATGACGACAAAACCCAAGAGCCCGGCGTGTTGGGGTTTAGAGATGCCACAGCCTCTCTGAAAGCTGCATGCCTGGTTTGACGCCACTAGCTAAGAGGAATGATCGTCGATCGGAAGGAGAAAAATCAAAATGCTGATACTGGTCTTTGGTTCCACGAGAACATAAGAAAAAGGAACAATTACTTCTCTGCCCCGTCTGTGCCATACCTGCGTAGTTTCTCTCGTTTATGTCCTGGATGGCTCGGAAATCGGCCAAACGCTCCGTTGCCCTCTGGTCAACCGTCACTTGGCCTGACTGGTGGAATCGGCCTGGCGCGGCTCGGTTGGAATTTCGTGGGGTCGGCTAGTGGGGTCGGACTTTTGACCTTAGATGTGGCCCAGCGAAGTGCATGCTCGTACTCATCCTCCTCCTCCTCCAAGTGGGGCCACTCAAGTGGGGACAGAAAGCGAGTCTTAAGTGGGGACAGGAAGGGACGAGTCTGACGCACAGGTTTGGTATCTCGGCCCCAATTAACACATGGTTAACATCGAATTAACTGAGTTAACACTGAATTAACTGAATTAACACTGAAGTAACTGACAATTCGTTGATTAGTACGTCATTGTTTAGTGAAACTGCTATTACTAATTGAAACTGCCACTACTACTAATTGAAACTCGATTTATAACTCGAATTGATTTATAATATAGGATTTATAACTCGATTTGAAAACTGAAATTCAATTTATAACTCGAATTGAAACTGCTACTACTAATTGAAAATCTATTTATAACTCGAATAGGATTATATTAGGATTATATTCACAATTACAAAATATTAGCAGTGCATGCAGCACTGCTACTACGCCGGTGATGCTCACGGGTGTGAGGAGTTGGAAAACCCCAAGAGTAAGGTGTGATGAGCGTAGTAGCAAGTTTCACTCAGTTATGAAACCAAGTTTATCGAACCAGTAGGAGATGATGAACACAACGAAGGTCTCCCCGGCGCCAGAAAAGTGTTGTTGCAGTGAGTTGGAACTGCACAACACAATCAAGAAACTTTGCTCCAACTCAACATTGAGGTTGTCAATCTCACCGGCTTGCTGTAACAAGGATTAAACGTATGTGTGGAGGATGATGTTTGCAGAGAATGAAAGTAGCAGTTTGTAGTTGGTTGTATTATCAGTTTAAAGAAAAAGACCGGGGTCCACAGTTCACTAGTGGTGTCTCTCCATAAATAATAATAGCATACATGCGGGTAAACAAATTACAGCTGGGTGATGGACTCACGGGTGTGTAGTTGGAAAACCACAAGAGGAAGGTGTGAAGTAGTGCAGCAGCAAATTTCCCTCAGTTATCAAACCAAGGTTATCGAACCAGTAGGAGATGAAGAACACGTCTGAAGGTCTCCCCTTTGCAATGGCACCAGAAATTGCTTGGTGGCGTGTAGTTGACGAGGGAGGTGGAACCTGCACAACACAATCAAGAAACTTTGCCCCAACTCAACAGTGAGATTGTCAATCTCACCGGCTTGCTGTAACAAAGGATTAAACGTATGTGTGGAGGATGATGTTTGCAGAGAATGAAAGTAACAGTTTGCAGTTGGTTGTATTATCAGTTTAAAGAAAAAGGACCGGGGTCCACAGTTCACTAGTGGTGTCTCTCCATAATAATAATAATAATAGCATACATGCGGGTAACACTACAACCGAACTGGGTTTTTGTGACGCGGTCATTTTGTCACGTATTAACGAAAATTGTCACGGATTACCCCTTCGTGACGATATTAGGGCGTCACTAGGCCCGTCACAAAATCCGCGTCACAAATTGCAAAATAGTGATGCCACGACAAAATCGCGTCACGCATTATGGATAATCAGTGACGCGTTTTTTCGCGTCACGCATTGATGGAATGCATGACAACATTATTAGTCACCGTTAATTCGTAAATTTGTCACCGATGAACGGAATGCGTGACAAAAATTATGTCATTGATTGGTTCGTCACCTGTTTTAGACCGGTCAAAGCTGCTGACCTGTCGGTCAATGAAGATGATGTGGTCGTTTACGTGGCTGTTGACGTGGATGCTGACGTGGATGCTGCCAAGTGGCTGTTTAGGTGGCAATCGACGTGTCTGTTGACGTGTATGCTGACATGTGGGTCCGATCTCTGCTGACGTGGCATGATGTCAAAAGGGTCCACGAAATGCTGACATGTGGACCCACCGGTTTGCTGGCATGTGGGACCCACCGGATTTCTGACATGTGGGACCCACCGGTTTGCTGACATGTGGGACCCACCGGATTTCTGACATGCTGGACCCACCGGTTTGCTGACATGTGGGACCCACTGGATTTTTTGGCGGGACCCACCGGTTTGCTAACATGCGGGACCCACCGTTTTTTTGCGGGACCCACCGTTTTTTTTGTGGGACCCACCGGATTTTTTTGCGGGACCAACCAGTTCCCGACGGTTGTTGGCCAATGGAAATTTTTTAATATTTGCAATTTTTGAGGCAATTTGTGAATAAAAAGAATTCAAATGAACCATTTGAAAATGAACCGAAAAAACATTATTGCACTTATAATACAGGCACACAAAAAGCTTAATGTCTGATTGACACCAACTGTTACAATACCACACGAAAATGAAAGAACGTAGGCAAAAATATGGAAGAAATCAAGTGTTCAGGAAGAAAACACTTCTGGCTGGCAAGGACTGCTGCTTATTTGGTCACTTAGTGTTATTGCAATGCTTTTTGAGGAGAAAACCAAGAAGCGCATCCATCTCTTGCTGCCTCGATTGTATTTCATAAGTCATGTCATCATAGGACTTGTGGAGAGCTTCATATTCTGTCTCCTTCATTTCCAGGGCTTCAGTTCTTTCTTCCACGGCCTCTATTCTTTCCTGCAGTTGCTGGTACCTTGGAGATGTTGGTAAGGACTTTTGCTCATGATCTTCTACTATTCCTTCAAACTCTGTGATGCTTGCAGATGTCATGCTAGATGTAGTCCCCAAGTCTGACAGGAAAATGCCTTTCATTCTGCGTTTCTTGAGGACATCTTCACAAATCCGCTGATCAGTTCGGGGAGGCTCATCTTTCATGTGTGGACCCATTTTTGCAAGGATCATTTCATCCTGCCATAGGATATGAGTATTTATTTGTCATGTGCAAGAAACAGTACGTAATAATGCTACAAGAAAATGTAAACATTTTACTTACATAAGCAGCTTGTGCATCCTTGCTCATGATACCAGCATTGTTTGTTTTGGTTATTTTAAAAACTTCAATAGGAGTTGCTTCGCGCGTCTCAGTAATCATGAAGACAGGAGGAACCTACAAGGGTTGCGAAAGAAGTAAATAAGAATAGTATATGAAAAAAATAGTGAAGAGGTAAGGTTTTCAGAGGGTTAGCCACTTACTGCAGATACGTCGCCAACATAGATGGACCTTATGAAGGTATTTGTCGCACCTAATTGGTTCAATTCGTCGAGCAGTCCCTGAATTGCATAGTTTACCATAAAGTTAAAATATATTAGTGCACAAGTTATAAGTGAAATAATTAGGTACAACTGAATTTTACTGATAAGTACATACTGCATATACCTCGCAGGCATCCTTGCTTGAAGAGCGACTTGTCTCACCTATCTGGTGAGTTTTACTCATCCCGTTGATTGCCTAGTAAGCCATGAAGTAAAAACATATGAATGCACAAGCTATAACTGAAGAAACATGAGTTATAAAATACTGGTGTCGCACGAAACATACTGAATCTTTGTACATCCAGTGCGGTCCAGGACCCTTCTTCTTTCGCGTGCTTGAATCACCGTAGACAATTTTTTTTACTATGGAGTCAAAATCTTCCATTTCTTCACCATTTCCTTGAGCTCGCTTCTTCGGTAGTGCAGACATACGAGAAGCATTCTCTTCCATCGCTAGCTTCCTAATTTTTTCATATCCAACATATGATCTGTCTTCATTACCTGAAATAAAAGAAAGTTAATAATTTTATATGCATATACACTTATTGATAGCATATAGATTAAAACATGACAACAATCAATTCATATGTCTATGTTTTTGAACCGACACAACTATCGTAGCATAAAATCCAATAGAACGAGGTCCGTGCATAACTATAAACCTGACAGACAAAGTTTCAGTTTCAGAACGACACTTTTACTATAGCTCGTCTAGCTGTTGTCGCTGTCTGTTTCAGTATAGCATTTAGGTTCAGTATTAGTCCGAATAAACGTGGCATTTTTAACAGACTTACAGAAAATAATTTGACATCAACTTGGACGGATCTCGAACATGAAAGTTTGTCTACCCATCTGAACCAACTATAATCCATGGAACCCTACAGTACTTGACTATTATCTATACGACGGTGAAAATATTGACTTCTTTAACAATTGTGATGACTTGATACGTAATAAGAGCGTGCAATAACAACGATTGGTAGCAGATATGATCATGCAAATATAACTGGTTAACTCATGCTGTTTACCCGAGTCAACAAAATATCACAAATATGCATAGATCTATATGGAATAGAATATGAGAGGGAGAGATGTTGGATGAATAACCCCTACTACAAGAAATTTAATCTTTACCAGGGCTGCCGGTGTTCTCCTGTATCTTTATGCCGGGGTTTTCCTCCAGATCGCTGCTGTTCACGTCGGTCGTCAGGTCGATCATATTGTTGCGGCCCAACATTTTCCACTGCCGGGGCAGTCGGATCTAGGGTGATCAAGAGGATGAGGTACGCGAGATTAGATCTTCGAGAGGAGAGGGAGGATGATAGGAATGGAAGGTGTGGTACGAGATCGTGGGTTCTGGCGATACGAGGGGCGTACTTAGGGGGAGGCTGGCCGGCTGGGTGCGCGTGCGCGGGACGTTTTCTTTTCAGACGAAAAAAAGGGTGGGAACGGGGAAATTTTAAATAAAAGAGGGAACAAAAAATTTAAACCATAAAGGAGGGAACGTACTGTTTTTTTATACAAACGAAATAAAATTTTCCCATCTAAATTAGGTGTGCTTGTAAATTGAGCAGAGATTTTTTGTGAGTGTTCATGCACGCATACTAGGTGTGCTTGCATATTCACAATTTTATAACATGTGTACTTGTATCAATAATTTTGTAAGGACGAAAAAAGGCGAAAATGAAATTAATGCATGAAAAGTGATAAATTACATATAATAGTAATTTTAAACTCATATGAATCGTGCAATGTTGGTACGATCATATATAAAGTATCAATCACAGACATTCTGAATGGTTTCCATAAGTTCGATGTCAACAGTACACTTATGATGGCATTTTGGGCACTATGGTCATAACGTTGACGCGGAAAGCTCGAGCAAAACCTTCCAAGATGCATGTACCTACATTTGTGGTTTTAGCTACGCAAAGATCTTTTTTGTGATTTTTTGTTTTCCTAAACACTTGTTAAACCAAAAATTGTGGTGGAACCAACATGGGTGGGTCGATATCGATCATGTCGGTTACAGGGCAACTTGGAACCAAGTTGCACATACAAGATCCACATTTAGCTCAAAATTTTTGTGGGTGGTCATGAACACATACTAGGTGGGCTTGCAGATTTTGAGATTTTTCTGACAATTATAAGTGTGCCATATCATTTTCTTTGAAGAAGAATGCCAGAAATTGAAAAAATGCATGAAAATTGGTCAAATTCATGTTAAAATCATTTTAAACTCACATGAGTCATGCAATGTTTGTATAATCATGTATAAATTAAGTACCACAGGATGTGAAAGAGTTGTGGTCAAGTTGGATGCAAATGGTTCACTTTGGAGGATGTGACAGAAGTACTCGACAGTGTTCATGGCGATGCCGCGGGGGAGAAGAAGAGACTGCAGTGAAACAGAGGGGCGGTGGGCATAAACGAAGTTGAAACGAAAGGGGACAGGTGGCCGCTTGCATGTATTGTCACGTCAAAACACCGGTATGCATTGTCAAGTCAAAACCCCTGTATCGCCGCTGTGCCTCGCTCCTCTCCTCCTACCGTGTATTTGACTGCACCGAAACCAATCCCTCGCCCTCCTCTAGCAGGCGCCATGTCTCAGCACTAACGTCTTTCACCGCCGCCACCTCTCTTGCCACCGGCCGCTCACCATTGGACTCGGCACGAGCACACTAAGTTAGTACCAAAAATGCCCACGTACGTCTTACATTTTCTGGCCATTTTCTTCCAAGAAATTGATAGCATGCAATAACATATTTTTGTCATAAAAATCTCAAAATATGCTGCATGTGGAAATTTTCTTAATATGGTATTGTACTTTTTTTGCTGCATGTGGATTGCCTCCTACTTGGAATGGTACAAACTTGCGAGCACTTCATTTCAGTACCACATGTCCACATATGCACGCAAAAAACAACAAAATTGCATGTAGGTACAAGTAGTTCATGTTTGTTAGTTTTAGATCATCTATAACATTCACTAAGCACCCCCGCAAAAAAAAACATTCACTAAGCACCACGTAAAAAAAGAGTCCTTGTTTGTTAGTTAACAATAAGTTTTTTTTCTGAGATGTGCACGTGAGATGGTAATAAATAGAGGGGAATTCTTTTCAAAAAAAATATATAGAGGGGAAGGGATGCCAATTCTTTTTTTCGCTCACGGTAACTGCTTCCGTGGAGGCCGAGGAGGAGTTCGGTCATTAATCTTCTCAACTGCCTCCACTTTCTCTGTTTATCCTTGCTTCCGGCCCCCACTTCATCTTCTTCCTCTCCGTCCGCGCCGCCATGGACCCAGTAGAAATCCGTACCATCTCGACGTCGTACACGGCCCATGGCCCGACGGACATAGAGGTGAACTATACCAACGACATTGCGCAGGTTGAGAAAACCCTCGAGGTGCTCAAGATGAAGCTGTTGAAGATGGACGAGGAGGATGAGTTCATGGGGCTGGATTTTGAGTACACCAACGCGGAAGAAGAATCTAAAGAGGTGGCAGTCGTTCAACTATGCGTGGACAAAACTGTGTTGGTCTGGCAGTTGGCTAGGTATGACTCATAGATCTAGTTGTTTACATTTCCGGATTGGGGTTTTCTTACACTAGTGTAAGAAAAGTAAGTAAAATATTTATCTTTCTGTTAAATACAGATATATATATGTACTGTTTCTTTTACCTATTTTGATTTGGTTTCACGATTCACATGTACTACTGTGACTACGATGACAAATGGTCAACTGAAAATATATGCAAAATATGGCAGCAAGCAGAAATGAAAGGTCTTTTCCAAATGCCAAAATGAAATGTAATATTGCAATGAAGAAATTGTAATTTTCGTCTTGTAGGTGTCTTTGTATCAATTGGTCTTTTATTGTTCAATAGCATTTTTTGTAGAGGTTATGACAATCTGACAATTGCGCCTATGAAATGGTAGATTGAAGGAAGTAACTGTAATTTTTTATCTTCTTTTTAGTGTTTTATCAATTGCTTTAGTGATTGTGTTACATATAGGATTGTACAATGGTAGAACTATCTGACAGTCTAATTTTGAGGATATGCTTCCTTCATTTATTTTGTTGGTACTCATATTTCATTAATTTGACTGTGTTACATATATGAGTGTATAATAAATTTATTTATGTTACATATACTTGATATGTGAATCTGAACTGTACCTTATCCAAATTTACAATTTATACTTTGTAACCACTTTAGGCCCATGGACAACTGTCAGAAGCTATTCGAGTTGTTCACCGAGAGTATGTATAAATTTGCCAGCGTCGACATCAGAGCTGACAGGAAGGTCATGGAAAGAACCTGGGGTTTTACAATCCCAAGAAGGTACCATGTTGACATCCAAGATATCTACTACATAAAAGGATGTGGACAAGACGGGAGGACTGGAATGGCTCAGCTTGCAGGCGAACTCATCAACAAATCTTATGAAACCATGAAGACCAAGTTCCCAAAGATTGGGCACAAAAACTGGGAGAAGCAGCCACTTGACGAGGTTAACCTCAGATATGCTGCTGTTGATGGGTTTGTCTCGTTCGAGCTGTACCGGGTTCTCCAGTGCATCCTAAAGGGGCTGGTTTGTCTCCAACCTAAACCAAAAGTACCACAGGTCATCCCCAAATTATGTGCACCCTCATCATCTACCACCACCAGCAGCAAGCGAAACAAGTGGGAGGAGGACATCTATGCCGATCGCCCCAACATGGGTGATGCGTGGAATTCCGGGTGGAAGTGAGCGGCATGAAGTGCTCGATATGTGTCATACTGTTTATATGCCGTATTGTTCATATGTAGTATTCCAGAACTTAGTTTAGCCGTATGTGCATACTTTTGTGTCACTCGTTCCCTACAATGTAACAGCTATCTGACCAATGTGGTTTAGCTCAATTGTATGTAAAGCACTTTACGTATGATGTGTATAAATCAGTACAATGTTGATGACCTATATAGTTCTTGCTTAATGTGCTGATTCTTGGCACATTGGTGCATATTTGCACGGAATATAATATGGTTGAAAATAGCACCAAGTAGGAACAAAAAGGTGCAAATTAGCATGAACACAAGTACCACATAACTTAAACACACAGAAGGCACCGAAATTCATTACACACGATAAGTAATTCATAATAGGAAATTAAATTGTTCAGAAAATATTAAAAACAACCGGGGCAGGAGTTGACATTGAATAAATGTCACAGGCACCACACATAAACACCAGTGCTTCTTCTTCTTCTTTGAAGGTCCAGCACCGGCATCCTTCTTCTTAGGTATAAGGTACTCATAGAGTGCCAAGTGTTCAACCCTAATCTGAGGATCAACCTTTCTGGTCTGAACACGACTGATCCCTAAAGCATGATGTTCAAGACTATGAACATCCTTGGTCAGTATCTTGTCATCCAAAGGGCACCTATATCTGCCGTCCGTAGGGCATGGGACAGTAGGCTTGCGCATACCAGCTTCAAACTCAGCTCGTACCATCTTCGAACCAAATCACCAGGTTTGTATTGGATTGAAATAAAAAATGAGTTATGCAACGGTTTTGATGCAACAATGGCCACAAAAAAGTTTGCCAATACAACTATGTGCATGACGAAAAATAACAATACATCCAAAAGTAAGTTCACAACAATGGAGACACTTAATTTAATTCGTGTGAAATTGTTTAAATCTTTAGGCTGAATAACAGAAACAAAATTAAGAGAACTACATTTAATGTAGGCATAGTAGACGCTAAAACATCTATAATTTGATGAGATCTACAAATAAAGATGTAGATGAAAAGTAAAAAACCAGTACATATCTACGCCTTAAAAACTATTAATAAAGATCTAACTAAACAGTAAATAAATAAACTAACGACGAAATCTAGAGGTACTGATAACAATCTGGAGCACTAACCTCCAGTTCTTCATCAGATTCCGAGGATGCAGCGTTAGACCAGAAATCCTCGTCAATCTGTGCATACAACCTCTTCTTCGGGGAATCATCATTGCCGCCGGCGACGTCGGTTGCCGGATACTTACCGGCATCATCACCAAGAATATCGGGTGACCAGACGGCGCTGGGTGGACTCCCCTTATCATCTCCCGACCAGTAGCCATCTTCGTATGGCGTCATATACTGCGAATCGTCGAAGGTCTCCACAACCTTCTTAGGACGGCCGACGGCGCCGCTCGAACCCTCGTCGGGTACCTTTGCAGCGGCAGCAGCGGTGTTCGTAGCCGGCTCCTTAGGCGACCCGACAACAACAGGAGGAGGACTAGCATCAGCATCTACTACGGGATTCGCCGGATCCATCAGCGGCGGTGCTTCAGAGAAAACCCTAGTCCGCATCATACTAGACGTGGGAGGGGAAGTGGGGAACTAGGGGAGGCGGCGAATAGGGCTAGTAGTGGGTACACATTGCAGTTATAATAAATAAGGAGAGGACGGGAGAGTAGGAGTCCAAACCTAATTTGAAGCAATATAACATGTTTTCGTAAATCGGCTAAAATGCACACATACTAGATTGGCTAAAAAATAATAAATACATAGAAACAAAGGATTAACATAGTCTTACACAAATTATCACAGCCTGTTCTTCCATAAATAACCAAAACTAAGTCAATATTGTCTAAACATGACTTAGTGAACATAGAACTATGGCAAATACCCTAACGATAACTAGTACATGCCTCCGTACTGAGAAGTACTAGCATCCGGAGCAGGTGGCATCGTCGGAACGAACCAAATCGGTGCCTCGCTACGTACCACATGATCGGCGCATCTCGTTATATGCAGCGTTGAGCCAATGGCAGGCCCACCGCAAACGTGCATGCGGATCCAGGTAGGATCTGGCTCACTGTTGTAGTGAAAGGCGCGCCCATGTGTAGCAAACACACAAGCTAGTTTAAACACTGGAAGAGCTGGTGGTAAGGCTGGTGGTAACCCAGCAACAAAACCATCTTCGCCAGCAGCAACTTCACCATCATGTTGTTCTCCATCACCATCAACAGCAAAAGGGAATTCTGATTCTTCAGTGGCAGCAACTTCATGGGTAGCGGGAGGGGCCTGAAGGAAAAAAGGATTGTTCATCCCAAGAAACGCAGACATGCCATTCAGACTGTCAACCCTGCTCCAGGCTCCTTCCAGAGGATCAGTGTACAGATCTGCAGGCAGCGAGAAAACGTCACAGCGCCGGTTTGGATACGAGTACACATATGCCCCCATGTACACAACTGAACCGCGAGCCCATTTTTGCGAGCCATTGATATGGAACCACAGAAGTTTGTGATCCTTTGGCGCTAGGAACCAGCACCCTTCTGCAGCGTCCCCTTCCTCAGCATCGTCAATGGCAGGAGCTTGTATGAGACGCGGCGCTGCGTGTGTACCTGAGAGTTACTTCCAGTTAGTGTGGCACAGGTTTGCTCAGACAATGTGAATGTCCACTCAATGAGTACCCAAAATGAATTAAATTTAAATTAACTTACCCCATTCGAATGGTTGCCAAACATGCACATCTCCACGCGGTTCAGTAACCGCATATATGCGATCAAGGGTACGGCGTTCCGAGTTTTCGTGGGTGCCGACGGCATCCACATATTTCGATGGTCGCAAGTCCGTGTGAGGCAAGATGGTCCAGACCCTATCAAGCGGCCATCGAACGATGGCAATTAGCTTGTCGAACACGGCAATGGCATCGTAACACCATTCCTCGCAGGAAATAAATGGCCTTCTTGTAGTTGAATCTTCAGCAGAGTTAGTACTGCACCGTTGAATTTGAAATTGAATGGGTGCTTCGACTGCCATCCATCACTGTAGTGAGTTATGCCGACATCCTCCAGAGATGGCATCGTTAACCTCAGTGACCTGTACACGTTAGTGAGAGTCAAATTTCTTGGGTGTTCCCATTGATCATCACCAACCACTCTCCGTTGCCGCCGACCCAGAATTGTACGCCTTCAAATCCTTCCTGGCCTTCCTCCTTCAACCACACCAATGCTGGTGCCATGTTCTTGTCCAGAAGCATGAGTCTACCACCAATGATCTGCGATAAGCCATAGATATATAGTCACACAAGAATTACTTAAAATAATATTGATAGGCTGCATGCAAACCATAAAACAACACCTTAATGTGGTGATGAATTACTTAAAATAGATGTGTAAGTGTGCATAGATAAGTAAAAGAAAATAATACATGTTGCCAAGGAACTGCAAAGACAAAATTAAAATTTAGATTTGTGTACACATTGACATAGATGTAAGATCAGATTCACATGGATATAAGTACAGATCTAAAGACCCGTGCTAAACAAGGTAGAACATCAAATAAAAAGCATATTTTCAAGAAGGCAGGACACAAAAAGATGCAAACAATCTAACAAAAGGATTACGAACTAACAACCTCTTCGCGGGAGCGTGAGCTCTGCTCCATGTGTAGAAGGCCGGGCGTGCCAAACGGATGCTTCACATCCTCGCGAATCGCGGTTCGATAACCAACGATGCCACGAGAAAGGCGACCGGCGCTGATGATGTCCATTTCGGAGGTGATCATCTGCACGGTCGAGCCGGTGAGATTCTCCCATCCGAACTCCTGCCGGTGTCGGGCAAACTCACTCGGCCCCTCAGACTCAACAGCCTGGCGCTTCGACATCGGGGTTTTTGTCGCTAGACCGGGGATGCGGGTGGGGGGGGGGGGGGGCGAGATGCTGGTCCGTGCAGAAAAACTGTAGGAAGTGGGGAATATTGGAAGGTGGAACTGCTGTATCAGAGTCGCCAGGAGGAAGAATATCTTTTTTTTTGAAAGGACCAGGAGGAAGAAGATTGAGCAGTTACGGTAGCGAGATAAACGAGCGGCGAGGTTAAACAAATGGGTCGTGGTTGAGCGGATCTCGTCCGTGCACACTAAACGTCGGCTTAATCGTGAACCGTAGGATCTAAACCGTCATCATGACGATGCTTCCTTGCTGTCGAAGCCTTGCCGCAGTCTCTGCACCTAGACCAGATGTGACCAGACCAAACGTCTTTCAAGCATTTTAATAGGTTTTCATGCATTTAATTCATTTTCTGGCATTTTTGTAGCAATAAAAAGACTGACATACCTAAACATGTCTGAAAAATCTCAAACTTTAAATTTTGTCGATTTCTATCTAGTTTTGCTCATTTAAATGAACTTTAGCCGATTTACGAAAAGTAGGTCAAATTTGAACTACAAGTATGTCATAGTTTTATGTAATTGATTCGAAAAAATAAGTTCGGGGTTCCCAAGTAGTGATTGTATCATAAATTTCTCGAAATTTATCGAAGATTCGACACCTGCACGTGAATCACCATGCGTGCAAATTTTACCCTGTTTTGAAAAAATTCAATTTAAATGTAGAAAGTTCAAAAAAATGAAAACAATTCTCAGGTAGTACCCTTATGTACTCTGGATTCCGAGTATAAAAAAGTAAATTAGAAAATGACAAGATCATAACGTAACACTTCAAACATAGCACATTCGACAAAGAAGATTTAAGAGCTTCAAGCCCAACTGCCTTGGAAGAACACCATATCCATGTCAAAGTTCATTATAATGAGCTGAAATTTGGTACACTGGTGCATCCTGGCATGGGAACATAAGTGAACGACTCATTTAAAAAAAATATCTTTTAATTTTATTTTTGAATTTGTAAGCGTCTAATTTGAGTTTTTTTGTAAACCAAGTACCAAAAATAAGGTGCAAAATAGCATGAACGCAATTTCCACGGAATTAGGGACATATGTTATGTGTAATACCGAAGTACTTTGAATTTTGTCGATTGCTATCTAGTTCTGCTCGTTTAAATGAACTTTAGTCGATTTACGAAAAGTAGGTCAAATTTGAATTACAAGTATGTCATAGTTTTATGTAATTGATTCGAAAAAATAAGTTCGGGGTTCCCAAGTAGTGATTGTATCATAAATTTCTCGAAATTTATCGAAGATTCGACACCTGCACGTGAATCACCATGCGTGCAAATTTTACCATGTTTTGAAAAAAATCAATTTAAATGTAGAAAGTTTAAAAAAATAAAACAATTCTCAGGTAGTACCCTTATGTCCTCTGGATTCCGAGTATAAAAAAGTAAATTAGAAAATGACAAGATCATAACACAACACTTCAAACATAGCAAATTCGACAAAGAAGATTTAAGAGCTTCAAGCCCAACTGCCTTGGAAGAACGCCATATCCATGTCAAAGTTCATTATAATGAGCTGAAATTTGGTACACTGGTGCATCCTGGCATGTGAACATAAGTGAACGACTCATTTTTTTTAACAATATCTTTTAATTTTATTTTTGAATTTGTAAGCGTCTAATTTGAGTTATTTTGTGAACCAAGTACCAAAAATAAGGTGCAAAATAGCATGAACACAATTTCCACGGAATTAGGGACATATGTTATGTGTAATACCGAAGTACTTTGAATTTTGTCGATTGCTATCTAGTTTTGCTCATTTAAATGAACTTTAGTCGATTTACGAAAAATAGGTCAAATTTGAACTACAAGTATGTCATAGTTTGCTTTAATTAATTTGAAAAAATAATTTCGGGGTTTCCAAGTAGTGATTGTATCATAAATTCCTCGAAATTTATCGAAGATTCGACACCTGCACGTGAATCACCATGCGTGCAAATTTTACCCTGTTTTGAAAAAATTCAAATTAAATGTAGAAAGTTCAAAAAAAATGAAAACAATTCTCAGTTAGTACCCTTAGGTCCTCTGGATTCTGAGTATAAAAAGTAAATTAGAAAATGACAAGATCATAACACAACACTTCAAACATAGCACATTCGACAAAGAAGATTTAAGAGCTTCAAGCCCAACTGCCTTGGAAGAACACCGTATCCATATCAAAGTTCATTATAATGAGTTGAAATTTGGTACACTGGTGCATCCTGGCATGGGAACATAAGTGAACGACTCATTTAAAAAAAAAATCTTTTAATTTTATTTTTGAATTTGTAAGCGTCTAATTTGAGTTTTTTTGTGAACGAAGTACCAAAAATAAGGTGCAAAATAGCATGAACACAATTTCCACGGAATTAGGGACATATGTTATGTGTAATACTGAAGTACTTTGAATTTTGTCGATTGCTATCTAGTTTTGCTCATTTAAATGAACTTTAGTCGATTTACGAAAAGTAGGTCAAATTTGAAATACAAGTATGTCATAGTTTGCTTTAATTAATTTGAAAAAATAATTTCGGGGTTCCCAAGTAGTGATTGTATCATAAATTACTCGAAATTTATCGAAGATTCGACACCTGCACGTGAATCACCATGCGTGCAAATTTTACCCTGTTTTGAAAAAATTCAAATTAAATGTACAAAGTTTAAAAAAATGAAAACAATTCTCAGGTAGTACCCTTATGTCCTCTGGATTCCGAGTATAAAAAAGTAAATTATAAAATGACAAGATCATAACACAACACTTCAAACATAGCACATTCGACAAAAAAGATTTAAGAGCTTCAAACCCAACTGCCTTGGAAGAACACCATATCCATGTCAAAGTTCATAATAATGAGTTGAAATTCGGTACACTAGTGCATCCTGGCATGGGAACATGAGTTGCTACATCGTTCATACGAGTTCAAAATGTTTTTATATGAAATTTGGCACTTTTTATGCATTAAATTAATTTTCTGGACATTTTCTTGCAAGAAATTGATTGACACACATATAATTGTCATCATAAATATGTAAATCTACCGTCCGCGATCGAAACATTCAAGACTAGGAAAGTTCCGATCCCATGGGGCGCTCATCCTGGCGAGATTATGGTTACTAGTTTAAGGGGAACGGGGGTAGCGAGAGTAGATTGGTTTGGTAAAAAAATGGAGGGAACGAAAAAATTTGACGGAAAGGAGGGAACGAATATTTGGAGGAAAAAATAAAAGGTACATATACGTATTCAAGGAAAAGGAGGGAACGGTTCCGATCGAATCATTCATGATCAGGGTAGTGGCGGGATTTCTGGTTTCTATTTAAACCCTGACCTCTCCTCCCTCCAAGATCTCAGTCTCCAACAACCAAAAAATCACCGCCGCTCTCGGGTCCAGCATCGTCATCGTCGTTGCATCTTGTACCCGACGTCTTCGTTCAACTATCTCATCCACCTCTCGCCTATGTCTTCTCACTGACCCCGGTATTTCTCTGAACAGATCTTCCCAACTCGCGGTGCGACGAGAGTTCATCGATGGCTACGAGCAACAATTGGGTAACAAATTATACACCAATCTCATTTCATTATTATCAGACGTCGTATCTTGGGTACTGATATTTTTCTTATGAGTTCGTAGTGTGGTTACTGCTTTGACGATAAGGGCTTGTGCGATGGCAACAATATGAAGAAATCATTTTTCGTTCTTACCCTAGACGTCGATTGTGGTGAAAAGACGGTAATATACTAATCCGTCATTATTATTATTTTGCGTATAATCCGTCGTTATATTTGTTGTAGTGATCCAATCGATTTGTCGATCTTACGTATTTACGTTAGTGTACTCATGGGTTTCATTTCTTTTACTTCTTATAGTACGTCCCGTGCTACATAAGAGCTCATTTTCTTGAGAAGTTTGGCGTAGCCACTACACACAACACAGAATTCAGGGCTAAACTTACTACTGAAGAGGGATTCAAGTTCAAAGTAAGCGTTACGAAGCTAGACAACACAACTTTTTTTCATGGCAAAGTCTGGCAAGAATTTATTAGAATCTACCAACTCGGATTTGGAGTTGAGCTTGTCTTATCTGATCTGGACGAGGAAGGTGATTCAATCCCCGTCACCTCAGCGCATGAGCCGATGTACAATCCATGTACGTAACTACATATGCAAATATTTCAATTATATTTAACCTCAACTAGGTACAAATTATAATGTAATTATTTCTACAAGTAGCAGCATACTATACACTGCCAATGGAGAAACGTGAGATAGTTGACTCATTTAATAAAACTTCGGGAACCATTATTAACTGGAGGATGATGGCGTCAGTGATTGAACATGTTAAGATTCTTGAACATTACATTGCTCACCATGATGCTGGCGACTATGATGCTGCTGCATGCACCCTTCTCCTGCACACCTTGAACTGGACAAACCGTGTGAAGAGAGAACTGGCAAGCAGTACATATCGATATTTTTTGTTGCATCTATAAATTCTGTGCTAGCATATGTATATCAAATTTTGATAAGAAATGTCATATCTTTTTGTGCAACAGAAAATTCCTCGTCGTATGGTCCGTGATGGGATGCACGACTCTGGTAATATTACCATAGTGTGTCATCCATACAGAAAAATCCAGACCACCTACGCCATTTCTCTTGATGATGGTCGCCTTCTTGTTAATGGGTGGAAGGAGTTTATGGAAAAGGAAGACAATTTAAGAATTGGACAGACAATGCTCTTCATGCTCTACCATGAAAAGAAAGGGATTTTCCTTTTTGCAGAGTACATTCGTCGTCTGGATGTGGAGTAGTGCTTCAAGAAATGAAGATAATAAGCTAAAATGTTAGACGTATTTGGCTTTTCCAAATATCAGTAATTGATTATTGTATGCTTTTAGCGATGTTAATTGGTGAACATGCTGAGCTAAGATTATTGTATGCTTTTAGCTCACTACTTGATTTTAAAGTATGTAAGCATCATGTAGCTTCATTTATCAAGCAGAATCCACAAACATTGCATGATAAGTTTGATTTAACATTTTTTCATGCATTTAATTCATTTTCTGTTCTTTTTCTAGCAATAAAAATACTGACAAACCAAAACATGTCAGAAAAATCTCTAATTTTGCGCAAAACTGATCAGGGTAGTCGAGTTGTCACGTCAATTGCGCATTATCAATGCCCTTTATCAATTCACCCCCTCTGCCGCTTCACGCCACGTAATGTACTTCATTGCTAATCCAAATTCCGTCACACCGCCGTCTCCGTAGACCAGTCGTATCGCCGGCGCATCTACTCGTCGTTGCCAGAAACTCATTGTCCCTCTCTCGCCTCGTCAACTACTTTGAGGCGGCGCATTGATCCGCCGCGCGACGCTTAGAGTAAAACCGACGATGGCGGCCTTCGACCAGGTAAGATTTATTTCCGTGACCTGATCCCTAACCACCGATTTACCTCAGATCTGGAAAACTGACATGAACTATGTCGGATTGCAGTGTCCTACTTGTTTTGACACGAGGGGATTGTGCGGCGATACAAACATGAAGAAGAAGTTCTTTGTTCTGACCCTTCAAGAGGGATTTGAGGACAAAACGGTATATACAAGTCTGTTGCAATGTCTTATAGATTTGTTGCGCCATATGTGCTACCAGAACTAAGAATATGTTCAGCAATTGGTATTTTTGCGTGCAATTAGTACCTAGTTGTGTCAAGTCATGTTTGGTTCTATTTTTTCAGGTTATACCCTGCTACGGCAGAGTTTCTTTTCTTCAGAAGTACTATATCGCCGAGTATCAACTTTGCCACTTCCGAGCTACTCTCTTTACCAATGAGGGATTCTCATTCCATATTTTATGTACCAACAAAATGGGTTTCACCTTCGTTACCGGGAGTGTGTGGAAAGATTTTTGTAGAATCTACTCTTTTGAAGTTGGACAGGATATGAGTTTTTTTATTAGCAAACATGGTGATCCTCGTGTTAAACCTGAAAACCCACCAATCACACATCCAGGTAAGTTTAAAGGTGGATTTATCTTCTGTTATGCTGCATTTTGTAATCAGGTAGTATGAGTAGTGCTCTGATCATTTATTATTATTTACTAAACTTTAATCTTACAGCGTAACTTGATTTGTCCCCCCAAAAACGCCAACTAGTGTACTTTATGGATTCCACTGATGGATCCAAGATCAACTGGAGGATGATGGAGACAGTAGTACTAAATGTGCAACATCTTGACCAACTTGTCGACTATCATGATGGTGGAGAGTATGTAGAAGGAAGGTGTCGGAGAATGACTCCCACGTAACAGGGGTAGTCTCGGCCCCGAAGAGAGGTTCGAAGGGGGACTGAACACGGAGGTCAAACAACCCTCGATGCACGCCGCGACGTTGCTCGCGGTGCTTGGGGTGGAGCGGCACGACAGAGAGAGACACCGGCCCGTACCCAGGTTCACGGCCCTCGAGAGGAGGTAAAACCGCTACTCCTGCTTGTCTGTATTGCACTGTGAAGGTTACAGGACAATGAGCTTGCCGAAGGCTCTCTTGAGGCAGTTTAGTGCTTGGAGAGGGACACAACGGTCGTCTTCCTCCCCCAGCAGTTGGCTATCCTACGCGCTTAGGGTGCGATTGCGCGATTGGGCGATCCCCTTCTACGGTGGAGCTCCTGCTCCTTTTATAGGCGCCCCGGGCTCCGCCCTCGGGCTGGTGGGCTCCCGCACGTCAGTCGCATGGAGGAGCGGGAGTCCACCGCACCTCGTCCGTCCATGGACGCGGTCCATCCGTGCTAAAGTAGCGCGCCGTGGCCGACAGGTTGCAGGGGCGGTGCAGAGCGGCTTGCAGGAGCAGCAGAGATCGTGGTGGAGCCCACGATGACGATCGTCTTGGAGCGTTGCGCCGTCCATCAGCTTTATCACCAAAGAGGAAAGTCCTGGCGGTCCTGGCGCTGGCGGCGCGGCTTTGCTGACCCCTTTTATCACGGGAACGGCAATGGTGACGCTGCTGCTGTCGTGCGCGCTGGTCGCGCGCGTCACTCTGCGGCCGCAGCGGAGCCCATGTGCGCGCTGCAGCGCCCATGTGCGCTTTACAGCGCTACCTTCGTCGCGAAGTATTCCCTCAGGGGCCTGAGGCTCTCAAGGGGATAAGGCCAAACCGGCTCCCCGCTGGGGGAGGGAGCCCTCAGGCGGGACGCCCTCGGGGGGAGCCCCCTTCAGGCCTCTCCAGCGCCGCAGGTCCCCCGCAGGGGTTTCTCCCTTGGGGGGCACACTCCAAGCGGTTGGCTTGTTCCTTAGTCGTTTTGTAGACGCTGTCGCGTGCACGGCCCGTGGAGAGTGGGCCATGCACACCCTAGATTCCACTGGGCCGACAGTAGCCCCCGGGCCCATGATGGGCGCGCCGAGGCCCATCGGGACTAGGCGAAGCGTCGTGGGCCCAAAACAGCAGGCGAAGCGTCGTGGGACACGCGTCACCTAGAGGTCGACTCGCGGCGTCTCGGTTACTCCGGCGGAAACGTGCGTAGTGGGGGGGGCCCACCACGCCCGCCACGCTCATCATCATCGTGTCTCGGTAACTGCTCGGGCGGGGTTAAAAGTCGCGCGCTGGTCCGCGGCGCAGTCATTACCCCGTCCCGTCTTGTCCATCTAGTCCATCGGCACTCCGCCTCTTAGTCTCCCACCTCCGGCGAAACTTTCTCTTTCCGGCCAACTCCTTCCGCCCTCCGAGCCCCCGTCCCTCTCCGACAATGGGAGGATCCAAGGGCAAGAAGACGGCGGCCTCGGTCCGCCATGGCGCGCACGGAGAGGCGGAGTTCGGCCCCGCTCTGGTCGGGGCGCGCATTGACGCGACGGCGCTGGATAAGATCCAGCACCTGGTTGCCGGGAAGCACAACGAGCATGGCGCCAGCGCCATTCTGCCTGCGCGGACCGGACGCTTTCCCGCCGGCTACTATCCCATCTTCCTCCACACTCTCTTCGCTGGGCTGGTGCCGCCCTACTCTCCCTTCTTCGAAGCCGTTCTTGAGTTCTACCAGATCCACCTTCTGCACCTCCACCCCAAGGCCATCCTCATCCTCTCCATCTTCGCCTTCTTGTGTGAGGCGTACTTGGGGGTGAAGCCCTCCATCGCTCTCTTCCGAAGCTTCTACGCCCTGCGGAATACTGCGAGGAAGGAGCGGACGGGCTGCGTATCCTTCCGCATCGCAGACGGCATGGGAGATGTCTATATCCCCATGGCCTGGAACGGCGACAAGCCCATGACGGCGGTGTCGAAGAAGGTGGAGGACTTCAGGCAGAAGTGGTTCCTCATCCGCGTTCCCTCGGAGAGCTCCCTCCTTGAGGTCCCCGAGGCGGCGCCGGTTAAGAACACTCACTGGAGCATGCGCTCCCTGGAGGGGCACGCAATAGCCGACCTCGTGGGCCACTTGAAGGCGCTTCGCGAGCACGGCCTGACCGGCCAGCTGGTGGCGGCGGAGTTTGTGAGGCGCCGCATCGCCCCCCTGCAGGCGCACAAGAAGCCGATGTGGGCGTACTCAGGGCCTACGGATCCGCTGCGGCTGCACCTGAGCGACCATCGCCCCGCAGTCGTCGAGACCATCCTGGGGGGCCTCTTCGTCAACCCGGAGGTGCCCGAGAGAGTCCACGTGGCGATACGGCCTCTGTTCGAGGTCCCCGACAGGCGCCGGGCCACCCTGGCGCAGGCGCCCGCGTTCACCCCGCTAGGCCTGGCGGGGGATGAAGAGGAGGAGGAGCCCATGCCAGCGGGCACCACCGAGTCGCCAAGCGCGTCCGACTCGGAGCAGGGCGATGCGGAGACGAGGACGGGGCCCTCTGCAGGCGTCGGGAGCTCGGCGGGCGCGGCGAGTTCTTCCGGCGTTGCGCCCCCGGCGGAGGAGGCTGACGAGCATTCCTCCGGCGACAGCGAGGAGGCCGCGGCGGGGCGCTATGAGCCGAGGACTAAGGCGGCCCACGACAGGCCCGCCGGAGAGCCCCCGGGCGCTCCCCACAAGAGGAAAGCCGAGGAGGCCCTCGAGGCGGGGACGCGGGCTGTGCCCTCGTGGCGCTCGCCAGGCATGACGTGGGTGGACACCCGCGCCAAGAAGACGAGGTAAGGTTCTTTTGCCCTTTCCTTTCCTGGTCCGGCATGCTTGCTTTTGTTTCTTGACCAATCTCCCCTTTACTCCACCAGCCCCGCTCCTGCGAAGCGCCGCAGGCTTCAGAAGGCCGCAGACGTGAAGAGGGCCGCCCCTGACACCGCACCGGGGACCGAGGCCGGCGAGGCCGCAGTGTCGGAGGCCTCGAGGCCTACAGGCCCTCGGGGGGAGGTTCCTCAGGAGGACGCATCGGCGCCGCCACCCGAGGCAGAGCGGGTGGAGGAGCAGGTGGAGAGGGCGCCCACTCCTCCCCGCGCAGCTACCCCGCCGGCGCAGCCAGAGGCTCCTGCGGGTGCCGAGTCGGCGCCGTGTCCCCCCAAATCTCGCCGGGAGGGCACTCCACTGCCGCCACCGGGCACCGCGGGGGAGGAGGAAACCGCGAGGGCCGGGCCTCACGCCCCTGACTCGGAGGCGGACCGGGAGGTGCCGCCCGAGGGGGGAAGCACTGGGGGCCGGGGACCGAGCACGGAGGAGGTCCTGCCTCCGAGCCCCCAGGCCCACGCGAGGGCGTCTGCCGCGGAGCCTGACGCGGGTGCGGGCCCTTCTGGGTCGCGCGGTCCGCCCCAGGGCCTTGCTCTGGGCCGGTTCGACTGGGGTAGAGGGCGCCGCGACGTCGCCTTCCGCTTCGTGCGGGAGTCCCTGGAGGGGCTCGAGGCCTACCTGGCCACCGAGGACCGGGCGCTCGCCCGCCAGAGGGACGAGCTTGCCGACGCATGGGCCGCCTTCCACGCGGCGGTAGAGGCCCGGCGCAAGAGCGATCAGGCGCTGCAGGCGGAGCGCGAGGAGGCGGCGCGCTTTGCTGAGGAGATCCGCGAGGGGGCCTTGCGTGAAGCCGAAGAGCTCCTCCGGCCCCTGAGGGCTGAGCGCCGAGCTGCCGCCGAGGACCTCGCCGCTGCCAAGGCGGAGCGTGAGGCCGCGGAGCGCTCGCTGGCGGCGAAGCACACCGAGCTCATCGAGCTCGAGAAGAAAATCCTGGCGGATGCCGGGGTTGTGCGGACCGCTCTCGAAGAGCTCCGCACGGGCCTGGAGGCCCGCGGACGCGCCTTGAGCGAGCGCGAGGAGGATGCTCGCCGGCGCGACGAGCAGCTGGTGCTGCGAGAGCAGGAGCTGTCCGGACAGCGCACGGCCCTCGAAGCCCGCGAGGACAGCGTCGCCGCGGCGCTCAGCAAGCTCGAGCGCGATATCGCCGCCCACAAGGGGAATGTGGAGCGAGCCAACGTGCGGCTTGCCGAGCGGAAGGACGAGCTCAACAAGGAGCTCCGGGAGAAGGAGAACAAGATCCGCGCCGCCGTCTCCCAGGACTACAAGGAGAAATTCTCCAAGCAGGAGGATCGCTTCAAGGCGAGGCTGGGGGAGAGCGGCGCCCGGATCCAGCGGCTCGAGAAGGAGAACGCGAAACTCGCCGCCAAGGCGAAGCGCGAGACCGATCGCCGCCTCGCCGCCGAGAAGGCCCGAGAGGACATCTCCAAGGACCTCGCTGCCCTCATGGGGGATATGGAGGAGATGAACCGGCAGGTGGGGCCTGCCGTGGAGAAAGCGGTGGAGGCGGCGGAGAGCATCCAGGCGGCGCAGGTGCTGTCGCAGCAGCGGGAGCGCATGTTCCTGTCCTTGACGGGACGGGGCCGTGAGCTTGCCGCGAAGCTGGGGGCGGAGGCGCCAAGCGTTCCGGCTCAGGGCCACGCTGACGCCGCCACATACCTCCTGTACTTCGAGCAGCTCTTCACAGCGCTCGAAGGCCCCACGGCGGAGATCCGCGACGTGGTTGAGGAGGAGTGCCGCCAGCTTCTGGCGGTGGCGGTGGACCGCATCTTCTCCAACCTTGTCCACCTCCAGCCCGGGTTCGACTTCGCCACGGTGACCGAGCCGCTGGAGGGGGAGGCTGCGTGGAAAGCCTCTAGCTCCGTCCGCGACCAGGTGGACGACTTCTGCAGCCGCTTCAAGCGGGCCGCTGCGGAGGAAGGTGGCGAGGGGAGCGAGCCCGAGGAGGAAGAAGAGAGCGACCAGGACGATGCTGAGGCCTCCAGCTAATCTCCTCCTGCAACGCGTCGCGCTTGTAGCGCTTTAGGGGCGTTTGCCTGTTAGGGAATTTCATTTTCTTCCTCGTAATTTACTTCTTCGCTTTGTAAACATTTTGCTATCAATTAAGTGTGCCTCCTTCGCGGGGTCTTTGCTTCATCTCCGTGTCTTTTTCGCTCTGCGTCGTTGGACCCTACCCCTCGCGCTATGACTCCTGCCGCTGCGGTATGCGCGAGCAATGACTCGGCAAGGCCGGGGGGAGTTTAAGGCTTGGGTAGGTAAGAGCCCTCAAGTCGCGATGCTGAGGGCCCCCCTTTGGCGCGCAAGCAGTCCACGGAGAGTAAGGGAAGAACCACTTGAGGGGCGCAGAGTGCCTATGAGAGAAGTGCGAGGATCCCCTTGAGGTGGGCGAGAAACTTAGCTTCGCGAGGCGTTCGCCCGATGTGGGCCTTCTCTGGCGGAATTCTCCCCTTCAGGGGCCGAGGGTTCTCCTCCGCAGGCCTGGTGGGGATTTTCGCTCTCTGTGGATGTTAGAGGGGCAAGCCGAAACGCTAGATCATAGCATCAGGGACTAATGCGCGCTTATAGGTCCCCTCAGGCGTTTCTTGCGAGGAGAGAGAGTACCAAGGTCCTTTGAAGAGATGGCGTGCTTGGGAGGGCCTGCCCTCTAGCCAGAGCTCGGATCCTTGGGTTTTGCAGTGCTGCTGGTGTGTCATTTGAGGCACTGGCACCGTACTCAGCCCCCGCTCGCGAGGTACGCATGTGGTGAGATATAAGTGCCCATTTTCAACAAAGGAAATAAAGCTGGAATAAAACTCACCATCAAAATATTACATAGCGGCGCCGTAGCGCATAGTTCACTTAGGAACGAAAATGGCGCCAGAGCGCAAAGTTCACTTGGAACGAAAATCGGTTCATTACACTTGGGTTTGCCAAGCGAACGTTCCTTCCATGTCGCGGCATGGGGACCACCCATTAGTGGCAGAGGTTCGCTGCGGCCTACGAGGGCTCATTTGCAGGAGAGCTCGGAGGACTGGGCCTCGGGGGAAGCTTTGAGAAGCTTGGAGGTGAAGCCGTGAGCTTCCCTCTAGAGACAAAAAATGCCTGGCGTGACGGCGATCACGGGTAGAACTTGCGCAGGTGTGCGATGTTCCACGGGTTCTTGACGGGGATGCCGTCCTCGGTCTCGAGGCGTACTGCGCCGGGCCTGGCGACGTGGGAGACCCTGTATGGGCCTTCCCACATCGGGGAGAGCTTGTGGAGACCTTCCCTGGAGAGGATTCGCCTGAGGACGAGGTCGCCCGCCTCAAGGGTGCGTGAGCGCACTTGGCGGCTATGGTAGCGTCGCAGGTCTTGCTGGTACCCTGCCGCCCTGAGGGCGGCCTGGCGGCGCAGTCCCTCGAGAAGCAGCAGGTCGTCGTTGTGGAGTCCCTCTTGGGTGTCCTCATTGAAGGCAAGGACCCGTGGCGATCCATGCTTGATTTCCGCGGGGAGGACCGCCTCAGCTCCGTAGACCAGGGCGAACGGCGTCTCGCCTGTAGGCCTCGAGGGGGTCGTGCGTATGGACCAGAGCACTGAGGGGAGCTCGTCGATCCAGCCCTTGCCGTGACCCTTAAGGATGTTGAAGCTTCTGGTCTTGAGGCCCTTGAGGACTTCTGCGTTTGCTCGCTCGGCTTGACCGTTGCTGCGTGGGTGAGCTACCGAGGCGAAGCAGATCTTGATACCAAGCTTGTCGCAGTAGGCTCGGAAGATGCCGCTGGTGAATTGCGAGCCGTTGTCAGTGATGATGCGGTTGGGCACGCCGAAGCGGCAGACCAAACTCCGGATGAACTTCACCGCAGCCCCAGTTGGTATGGTGCGCACCGGCTCGACCTCGGTCCACTTGGTGAACTTGTCAATGGCCACGAAGAGGAAGCGGTAGCCCCCCTGCGACCTCGGGAAGGGACCCAGGATGTCCAGCCCCCAGACCGCGAACGGCCAGGAGAGCGGGATGGTCTGAAGCTCCAGCGCCGGCTGATGAATTTGCTTGGCGTGGAACTGGCAGGCGTCACAGGTTTGCACAATGGCGATCGCATCTTGAAGCACCTGAGGCCAGTAGAAGCCGCTCCTGAAGACCTTGCCTGTGAGGGTACGCGCACATGAGTGGTGGCCGCATTCCCCACTGTGGATGTCCTTAATCAGCTCTCGGCCTTCCTCAGGAGGGACGCATTTGAGGGCGACACCATTTGGGCGCTTGCGGTAGAGGTTCTCCTCGAGGATGCAGTATGATTTTGCTTGTCGAGCGACTCGCTCCGCGTCAGCATCTTCTTCAGGGAGGATTCCTTTCACTAAGTAGTCCTTGAGCTCGTCAATCCAGCCTGAGGCCTGGTGGGTTGCCGTCAGCAGCAGACGCTCCCCTGTGCTGGGACCGCAATCAGGCGCCCCAGACTCAGGAGGTGGTGGGAGCGCTTCGCCTGTGCTTGCGGCTGTGGCCTCGCGAGGCTGCTTGATGGATGCCTTGGTGAGCCTTTCTTCGAAGACACCGGCCTGCTGGGGTTGCCGCCGCG
This sequence comes from Poa annua, assembly GCA_026929855.1. NCBI lineage: Eukaryota > Viridiplantae > Streptophyta > Magnoliopsida > Poales > Poaceae > Poa > Poa annua. Next base: position 117,324,637 of record CM049434.1, read on the forward strand.
AGGCTCGCTTGGCGACGTCGTCAGCCTCTTGGTTTTCTTTCCTCGGGATGTGCATGAGCTCCATGCCCCTGAAGTGCTTTTCGAGCTTGCGGACCTCTTCGAGGTATGCGGCCATGTGGTCGTCTTTCGGCGAGTAGCTCTTGTTGGAGAAGTTGACGAGCAGCTGTGAGTCTCCCTTGACGAGTAGGTGCTTGACGCCTAGAGCGATGGCGGCCCTTAAGCCGGCGAGGAGGCCTTCGTACTCGGCGATGTTGTTGGAGATCTTGTCGATAGTGAAGCACAGCTGGACGGCGTAATATAGCTTGTCACCTTTGGGCGAGGTCAGGACGACGCCTGCTCCGCCATTGCGGCAAGCGAAGGCTCCATCGAAGTGCATGGTCCAGTGGCTGGGCGCCGCGTCTCCCGAGGGCTCAGCCTCTGCCTCTCGGGGCTCCTCGGGGCTTGGGTCAGTCCATTCGGCGACGAAATCGGCCAGCGCTCTTCCTTTGATGACCCTTGTGGTGTCGAAGCGCAAGTTAAATGGCTGCAGCTCGATGTTCCATCCTGCGACGCGATCTGTGGCGTTGGGGTTGCGCAGGATCTGCTCCAGGGGGAAGGCAGTGACCACCGTGATGGGGTGGCCCTGGAAGTAGTGTCTCAACTTCCTGGAGGCGATGAGGAGCGCGACGAGGAGCTTTTGCTGCATTGGATACCGCTCGCGAGCGTCCCGCAGTACTGTGCTGACGAAGTAGACGGGGTGCTCGACGAGGGTTACTTGAGGTGGCGCAGCGCCAGCCCCGTGCGGAGGCTCTTCAGGGCCCCTGTCGAGATCTGCCTGTAGAGGCATTTCGACAGGGGTGAGAGTGGCAGACTCGGCTTGAGGCGGTGGGCCTGGCAGTGGGTCCGTGGAGGCTGCTCTCTTGACGGGGCCTTTGTCGGGGGGTTCTGGGCTTGGAGTTGCAGTGCTCCTCTTGGGGAGGACAGGCTCTTCCCTCTCGGCCACCAAGACGGCGCTTGCGGTCTGGGGGGTGGCTGAGAGGTACAGCTTCAGGTGCTCGCCTGCCCTGGGGGCCACCAAGACTGGAGGGCTAGCCAGATACTTCTTTAAGTCCTCGAAGGCTTTATCCGCCTCAAGGGTCCACTTGAACGTGCCTGATCTCTTCATGATCTTGAAAAATGGCAGGGCTCTCTCGCCGAACTTGGAGATAAAACGGCCAAGGCTGGCCATGCAGCCCGCCAAGCGCTGCATTTCCTTGAGTCGGCGGGGCGGCTGCATTTGCTCTATAGCCTTGATCTTGTCAGGATTTGCCTCTATGCCGCGGTGGGACACGAGGAATCCGAGGAGCTTGCCTGAAGGCACCCCGAAGACGCACTTGGCGGGGTTGAGCTTGATGTTCACCTTTCTCAGGCTGGCGAAGGTTTCCTCGAGATCCCTCAAGAGGGTGTCCCCCTCTCGAGACTTGACCACGATGTCGTCGACATAGGCCTCAGCATTTCTGCCCATCTGGGCCCCCAGGGCTATCCTCATGAGCCTCTGGAAGGTGGCTCCGGCGTTCTTCAAGCCAAAGGGCATGCATGTGTAGCAGTACACACCACAAGGGGTGAGGAATGCCGTCTTCTCCTCGTCCTCTTTAGCCATCTTGATCTGGTGATACCCAGAGAAGGCATCCAGAAAACAGAGGAGGTCACAGCCCGCGGTGGAGTCCACGATCTGGTCTATCCTTGGCATGGGGTATGGGTCCTTGGGGCAGGCCTTGTTGACATCTGTGTAGTCGATGCAGAGTCGGCCTCCTCCGGCGGGCTTAGGAACAACCACGCCGTTGGAGAGCCAAGTGGGGTGCGCGACTTCGCGGACGACATTCGCCGCCTTGAGTTTCTCTACTTCCTTGACGATGAAAGCTTGCTTCTCGGGGGCTTGCTTGCGTGCTTTTTGCTTGACGGGGCGTGCGTCTGGGCACACGGCTAAGTGGTGCTCGATCACCTCCCTTGGTACACCGGACATATCTGACGGAGTCCGCGCGAACATGTCAGAGTTTGCCCGAAGGAAAGCGACGAGCGCGCTTTCCTATTTGGGAGGCAGGGCAGCGCCTATGGTGACGCTAGCCCCCGAGCCTTCAGCCCCCGAGCTGGTGGTGTCCAGCGGCACCTTTTTCGTGGCGGCTTGCTCCTGGGAGAACACCTGCTTCTTCTTCTTGGGCCTCTCGAGAGGCTCCATGTCCTCGTCAGCCGGGAAAGCCATGGCGGCTGCCTTGTAGGCGCTCTCGACAGCGCGCGTGGCGTCCAGGACATGTCCATGGATGGCGATGGTGCCGGCGCTGCCGGGAATCTTGACCATGTTGTAGGCGTGATGCGTGACGGCCATGAACTTCGCGAGGGCGGGGTAGCCGAGGATGGCGTTGTACGGCAAACCGATGTGGGCGACATCGAAGTCGATCAGCTCTGTGCGATAGTTCTTCTGCGTGCCAAAGGTGACCGCGAGGCGGACTTGCCCCAGAGGCTCGATAGAACCGCTGGTGACGCCCGTGAACGGCCTGGAGGGCATAAGCCACTCGTAGGGCACCTGAAGCGTCTCGAAGGTCTCGACAGAGATGACATTCAGGCCTGCTCCCCCGTCGATGAGCGTCTTGGAGACGGTGATGTTGTTGATGGTGGGGGAGCAGACCAGGGGGAGGGTTCCAACAGTCCTGGTCGACTTGGGGTGGTCCTTGGCGTCGAAGGCGATGGTGTACTGGGACCACTTGAGGGGTCTGGAGGTCTCAGTGCTCGGGAGCGCAGCGTTGAGTTCGCGGGCGAACCGCTTGAACTGATTGTTCGACTTGGGCGCCTGAGCTCCGCCGAGGATGCAGGCCATGGCGCCTCTCGGGGCCTGGTAGCCTCCATCCTCCTCGTCGGGGAGGTTGTTGTTCTTCTCGGCGGCGTTGGCTTGAGTGCCCGACGGCTTCTGGTAGCCGCCATCACGCCTGCCCTTGCCGTCTCTGCGGTAGCCGCGGCCTCTGCCGCGGCCTCCGCTGCCTTCTCCACGCTCGCGTTCCCTGCTCAGCCTCTTGAGGTCAAAGCAGTCGTCTGTGGCGTGCCCGCGCCTGTTGTGGTAGACGCAGAACGGGCGGTGGTCCACCTCATTGCCGCCGCGCTCGGGGGAGCCCCTGCGGGAGCTCTTCGCGCCAGGCTCTGCCGCGAGGACCGCGGTAGCCTTGCGCTTGGGTTCTTCCCTCTTCTTGTGGCCCTTGGACCCCTCGCCAGGGTCGTCCCCCCGGGCGCTCATCTTGACGAAGAGGAGTCCCTCTTCAGCCTTGGCGCACTTGTCCGCCAGATCGAACAACTTCACCACAGAGGTGAGCTTGTCGTGGATGCCGAGCTTCTCGAGCATCCTGCGGTTTGTGACGCCCTCGCGGAAGGCAGCGATCACCTGGGTGTCGGGGATGTTTGGAATCTTGTTCCGCACCTGGCTGAAGCGCTGGATGTACTTGCGGAGAGTTTCATCCTTCTTCTGCACCACAGCGCGCAGGTCGTTGTGGGTGAGTGCGCGCTCGTACGTGCCCTTGAAGTTGGCGACGAACTGCCTGCAGAGCTCCTCCCAGGAGTCGATGGAGTCCTCCGGCAGATTGAGTAACCAGGACAGCGCGGAGTCCCTGAGGGCGTGGGAGAACCAGTTGGCCATGACCTTGTCGTCGCCCCCTGCAGCCTGGATGGAAGTGGTGTAGAGCTGCAAGAACTCGAGAGGGTTGGTGGACCCGTCGAAACCCTTGGGGAGCGCTGGCCTGAACTTCTGCGGCCAGACCACACGACGCAGGGCGCGCGTGAAGGCCATGCAGCCAGAGGCGTAGGTGGCCGTTCCTCCTTGGAGGGCCCTGCGGTTTTGTTGCCCCGCCTGACCGAGCTCCTCGACGAGGCGGTTCTGGAGGTCGCGACGTCGCTCCATGCCCACACGCGCGTCAGGTGCGGCGCGCTGCACGATTTGGCAGTCGTGCGGCGAGGAAGCGTGGGAGGGAGCCCGCTGCGCCGCGGCCGGAGGCGGTCCCGGCGGCGGCGGTGGCGCACCCGGCGCGGCCGTCCCTGCCGGGCCGGAAGGCACGATGGAGCGCGACGGAGCGGGGCGCGCGGTTGCGATGTCGACGAGGTGGTGGAGGCGGTCCAGCCACTGGTCGTGCGCCTCGGCACTGGGCCGGTAGCGGAGGAGCTCCTGGGCCATGAGTAGCGCGGTGTGCGGGGCGGGCTCTTGGTGTTCCCGCGTGGACACGCTCTGGCGCCGGGACGGGTGCGAGGACTCGGCGTCCTCACGGCGCCCAGAGTGGTCCTCGTCGTCGCGCTGGTCTCCGCCGCGGTGCCCCTCGCTCTCTGGCTCCTCCACGCGCGGGCCGGTGCCAGCGCGCTCGGTCGTGCGGGGGCGACCACGGCGGCCGCGGGTGGGGGCAGTGCCAGGCTCGGTGTGAGCCCTCTCGGAGGTGCGCCTGTTGGCGCGCGTCGCGCGGGTATCCATCATGGCGCGGAGTTCGGAGGTTGAAGACGCGCCTCAGTCCCCTACCTGGCGCGCCAAATGTCGGAGAATGACTCCCACGTAACAGGGGTAGTCTCGGCCCCGAAGAGAGGTTCGAAGGGGGACTGAACACGGAGGTCAAACAACCCTCGATGCACGCCGCGACGTTGCTCGCGGTGCTTGGGGTGGAGCGGCACGACAGAGAGAGACACCGGCCCGTACCCAGGTTCACGGCCCTCGAGAGGAGGTAAAACCGCTACTCCTGCTTGTCTGTATTGCACTGTGAAGGTTACAGGACAATGAGCTTGCCGAAGGCTCTCTTGAGGCAGTTTAGTGCTTGGAGAGGGACACAACGGTCGTCTTCCTCCCCCAGCAGTTGGCTATCCTACGCGCTTAGGGTGCGATTGCGCGATTGGGCGATCCCCTTCTACGGTGGAGCTCCTGCTCCTTTTATAGGCGCCCCGGGCTCCGCCCTCGGGCTGGTGGGCTCCCGCACGTCAGTCGCATGGAGGAGCGGGAGTCCACCGCACCTCGTCCGTCCATGGACGCGGTCCATCCGTGCTAAAGTAGCGCGCCGTGGCCGACAGGTTGCAGGCGGTGCAGAGCGGCTTGCAGGAGCAGCAGAGATCGTGGTGGAGCCCACGATGACGATCGTCTTGGAGCGTTGCGCCGTCCATCAGCTTTATCACCAAAGAGGAAAGTCCTGGCGGTCCTGGCGCTGGCGGCGCGGCTTTGTTGACCCCTTTTATCACGGGAACGGCAATGGTGACGCTGCTGCTGTCGTGCGCGCTGGTCGCGCGCGTCACTCTGCGGCCGCAGCGGAGCCCATGTGCGCGCTGCAGCGCCCATGTGCGCTTTACAGCGCTACCTTCGTCGCGAAGTATTCCCTCAGGGGCCTGAGGCTCTCAAGGGGATAAGGCCAAACCGGCTCCCCGCTGGGGGAGGGAGCCCTCAGGCGGGACGCCCTCGGGGGGAGCCCCCTTCAGGCCTCTCCAGCGCCGCAGGTCCCCCGCAGGGGTTTCTCCCTTGGGGGGCACACTCCAAGCGGTTGGCTTGTTCCTTAGTCGTTTTGTAGATGCTGTCGCGTGCACGGCCCGTGGAGAGTGGGCCATGCACACCCTAGATTCCACTGGGCCGACAGAAGGACTGTCGCATGTTTGCATACCCTTAACTTCAGAAACAACATGCACTTGGTAAAACACTTATAACATGTTATTTCCTTAGTAAATATGTAGTGTTTACAACAACATGTATGACACTTGTTGAAGTATGTTGCAGTGATTGTGAGTACCTAACGTCTGTCAATATGGAACAGAAAATCCCAATCCGGTTTGTTTCGCAAGAGCTCGAAGAATTCGGTTTCACCACCATTGTGAGACATCCCAACACTGTGGTTAAGGCGACATACAGCATCTCTACTTCAGATGGTCGTCTTTCTGTTGGTGGTTGGAAGGAGTTCATGAAGAAGGAAAATGTGTTGCAGTTGGGCGACAAGGTGCTGCTCTTGCTTTACAGTGGTAACCAAGGGCTTTTCATGTTTGTGACCGATGTTCCGTACATTGATCCGTACTAGTGTCGTACAAGACTGATAGTAGTAGTTGTATCTCTTATTTAGTACTACCCAGTATGTAATCGTAGTAGTCAGAATTGTAGTTTGTTAAACTCTCGCAATAATTTTTTTTCAAAAAAAGAAAGTTCCAAAAAAAGTTTTACATGTTTGCAAACAGACAATGTGGATAGCCCCATGTTTACAAGTCAGAGTTGGACGTTTTGCTACCTAGTTTAGTAGATTCTACTGGCTTTTGACATGGGCCTCTACTCATGCATTACCCTCGGCGCGGAGGGATGCTCGACTTCTTTCTTCAGGTTCTCGATTACAATGCTTGATCTTGCATTCTCATCTTTCAACTTCTTTAGTTCTCCCTGAGCCGTCAGTTTAGCCTCTTGGGTGGCGATGGCATATTTGAGTTGTTCGTGGCGTTCATCTATGGTCTTGATTTTCTCACGAATAAGGTCTTCATTCTTCATCTCGAAGTTCTTCTTCTCTACCAGAAGCTCCTTGATCAGGCCTATCGCCTTGTTGTTCGATTCAGAACTCATATTGTTTAACCTGTACAAGGTTGCTACCTCATTTCGAAGTTTGTTGCGGTCCGCACGAAGATTTGCTGCTTCAGTCGCAATTTTTTGAGACGCCGTCCTCTGCAGCTCCAAATCTTCACCGAGCCGTGCACTCTTTTTTCAGCAGCTCGATATTGTTCACAAGGGTGGCACACCAGTCATTTGTCTGAGCCTCCTTCAGTTCGATCCTAGTCCTGGCTTCCTGCAGGCAGCTATTAATTTGTAGTGAGACTAATCTGAAATTGAGGAACAGAATCAAAAAGTGGAAAGTTCATACCTCACTCTGTCGGAGAGCATGGACGAGGTTATCGAATGATTCTTTCTCTCCCGCTACGACATTCCTTGAGTTCGATGGATTGCCGATGGAAGAGCCGCTCGCTCTGAGATATGTACAAACTATGCTTCATTTTATCTTAAAAAAAATAATGCTTCATGGATTTTAAAACGTACCGGTTCTCGCTCAGATTTAGCAGGGTTTTCGCCTCCGTCATATGACAGTCTTGTTCGTCTCCATCTACTTGAGCCACTATCTTCTTACGGCGTTTTGCCTCGCGGGCCTCTTCAGCCCTCATCGCAGCTACCTGTTTCTTCCAGCTTGGAGCTCCACGACGCGTAGACATGGCTGGGGTGGTATGCGGAGTGGGGATTTCTCCGCCGACTGGTGGCGAGTGGGGAAGAAGGTGAATAGTGGAGTGACCGAGACTTCTACTGCCTTCGGTACTTTAATACGTGGCAACCGTCTCCTCGCATTCACCGAGAAATCAGATCCGTCCATTTAGAATCTACGAACGGACAGATGGAATCACCTTAGTCCTCGTCTACCTCGCCCTCTTCCCCAGTTCAGCCATTCCCAAAATTCCCCAGGCCATCTGCTCACCCTACGGCGGCGGACACTAGCGCCTTCCTCACCGACAACCTCCCCGTTCTCCGCAAAGCCGTAACGTCGTCCACAGATCGACATCCCCTCCTTAACCCCTGACTGGTAAGAGGAAGCGATTACATTCCTTTGCCTCCCCATTTTGATGTACCTAAATCTTGGTCAAAACCCGTAGTTTCGTCGTCCGAATCCACGCCTAGCTAATACGTAGGTTAGATCCCTGATAATGTCGTATGGTTGCAATCCCCCACCATCACACGGAAATGGCCATTTACGAATAAGTGAATATTTGAGACTGGGCTGGTATTTTCCCCACCTCTCAACAAGAAAAAAAATACTTTAAATTGACCTACTCTCATAATGTTTTTGACCTAACATATTTGCTTTGTTTTTGCATTTTTCATGTTTTACATAGATGGACAACAATGAATGTGTTGTTTGTGGACAGAGTGCCGAGTTCTGCCGTGGATATGATCGTCAAGGAGTTTCATGTCATATAAAGATGATAAAGGATTTTGATTGCTACGCGGTAATTTTTTTTAAAGTACTTGTCATAGACTGGTCTACAAATAGTAGTAGCCTATTATGTGTTTAAATTCTCTGTGAAATGCAGATTATCCCTTGTTATATGAAAGATCGCATAAATGCTCTGTCCGAGAACTGGTTGGTCGCTGAGGCTTCAGGAAATCGTTTGTATGATCTGTATATTCGGAAGACTGGATTGAAATCTTTTTTGTGTGGCCCCTATTGGCACTCTCTTATGCGTCAGCGCGATGTCATGATGGGCGATATCCTGACCATTGAACTATTTGATGATGATTTGCAATTTGAGAATGATGAACCTGACAGGAACTTGGCTCAGGTTTTTATCACAGTCTCAGATGCGAATCAGGAACTGAAACCTCATGTGCACATACATGGTACAAAAAATATTCTTTTATTTTGTACATGAATAAGATATTCTACATTTTTAACCCATCACACCAAATTCATATTCATACCCCTTTCTAGATTACCCTCTGTTTAAAGTTCCACCAAGCATTAGAGGAACTCTTCACAAGACCATTTTCTCAGACATTTCCCTCGTAAGGATGGACAACATGGCTGAATTACTGTGGGAGATGTATAAAAGAGTTCACGTGGTCTCTGACGATGAGTTCTACCATGTTCTGGACCTTCAGTTCTTTATACACAGGATGACCAATGAGGATTTCTTTCAAGGATCCCTGGTACACTCCATTGTCTTAATACTGTACATATGTTCCTTTACTTCGAAGTATTTCATTTGTCCAGTAGGTTGTTGACTTTGCCTATTTTAATGATCATATTTCTCTGTTTATCATTTTTTAGACTATCCCAAAGAGGTCTCTTCTTGGATATAAGATTCCTTCAAAGGGAAAAGTTCTCTATTGGCATAGTTCATTGGATGTACCACGAGAAGGCCTATATTCATAAGTAAATGGCAAAGATTATGAATTCTCGGATGGGTTTATGGGATTCTGCGACGACAAAGGAATTGTTCGTAGATCTCTCCTTCTTGTGAAAATCGAGCCTAGAGAATTCAGATCAGTACTTCAAATTGAGAATATGGGGTTTTGAGTATAGCAATCGTGTAGTTAAAAGAATATAAGCAATGTATCTAGACTATGAACTGATGCCGAAGCCTGTTACTGTGCAATTACATGATGTAAACCTTCTAAGTACTGTCTTCTGAATCCTCACTGATTCGCTATCGGTAGGATGAGTGGAAACTTTTGTAATGGTAATGTGAACCAGCTAGTCCATCTGCAGTTCTATTATGATGCTAATGTGGAACCTTTGATAATTGTAGTAACATAACAATGTTTGGAATATTAAGTGCAGGCACAATTTTTCGCTCAAAATTTGTCATGTGTTGATGTTTTGGAATGCAAACTAACTTAAATTGTCGCCTGAAACAGTAGCAAATGCACACTAGGCCTAAATTCAGTAGAGCCCTTATACTGCGAAACTCAAAAAAGTTCGTGTTTTTTGACAAATCTGCGTCGAGCTGGTCGCCGCGCATAGCAGAACCCTTAAACCAAACTGCATATTCATAGATTTGGCGGGAACAAATTTTCCGTTCTTCACCGATGCGTTCGATTACGAGTTCATCCCCGATTTACATAAAGCTAGACGGATCCAAAAGCTAAAACTACTTCTAAATCATCGTCGGAGCCTACCGTACTACCAAAACTCGGCTCACCGGAGCCCAGGTGCGGCGGCGACGATGTCGAGGCGGCGCTGATGCGGCTCACTCCTCGTCGGAGACGAGGTCGATGACCTCCCTCGTGTAGGCCGCCCAGTACGCCTTCTTCTCGGCAGCCAGGGCGTCTGCCTCGAGCCCCTGGTGTAGGAGTATGTTGTCGATCTCCTCCTCGCGGGCTGCCTGCGCCTTCTTCTCCTCCGCCTCCAGCGCTGACCGGAGAAGCACTTGAGCCGTGATGAACTCAAGTGCCTCGTCGGGCACGAAGTCCTCCGCCGCCACTGAGCACCCGAACGCGGCGGCATCGTACTCCTCCGCCGGAGGCAGCGCCACTAGCTCGGTGGAGGTGCTCGCGCTGCCGCTTGAGCTTCCTTCACCGTCCGTGCGCGCGCGCGACGGCGGGCCTCGCTCTCGGCGCGGAGGCGGTCGAACTCCTTGACCTCGCGCCGGAAGTAGGCCGGCGGGATCCGTTGGCCGCGGTTGCTGAAGGCGCGCGCCGCCCGCTTCCGAGCGCCGTCGCTCGTCACCGCTTGCGCGCGGCGCTTGTCGGAGAAGTCCCCGTCGAAAGGGTCTCGGCGGTGCGGCGGGGTCGAGGGCTCGCGCTTGGGGCCCATCATGCGGGTGCGGCGGACTCCGGCACCGGCGGATTTCTCGTCGGAGAAGATGGTGGCGGCGGGCGCCCGTATCCAGTTTACGGGCCGTTTTGCGTTTGAGGGCTCTGCTATGGCGCAAAAAAGGCCTCGGCCCGTGAAGTCGCCGGACTTTTACGGTTTTCAGGCTGTTTGAGGGTTCTGTTAGAGATGCTCTAAGCAATGTATCTAGACTATGTGTAGTGTTGTTGCCCTGAACTGATGGCGAAGCCTGTTTCTGTGCAATTACATGATGTAAACCTTCTATGTACTGTCTTCTGAATTCTCACTGATTCGCTATATCGGTAGGATGAGTGGAAACTTTTGTAATGGCAATGTGAACCATTTATTCCATCTGCAGTTCTATTATGATGCTAGTGTGTAACCTTTGATAATTCTAGTAACATAACAATGTTTGGAATATTAAGTGGAGGCACATTTTTTGTCATGTGTTGACGTTTTGGAATGCAAACTAACTTATATTGTCGCATGAAACAGTGAAAACAGCAAATGCACACTAGTCTTTAATTCAGTACAACCTAATAAATACCAGCACCGCGTAAAACGTATCAGTAACATTAACTTGACAAATCGGTAGCGCGTCTTTATTTTGTTCACAAGGTCGCGGGTTCAAAACACATGTAACGATTTTTTTTCCCATTTTACTTAATTATCTGACAATTCGGTCTCAAAGAATCGGTGACAACCAGAGTGACGCCCTAAATCCGTCACAATTAGTAATCCGTGACAAATTTAGTGACATGAAAGTTGGTCGTCATGCATTAACACTAATGCGTGACGAAGATGAAAAATCCGTCACCTATTATGAATAATCAGTGACAAATTCGATGTCGTCAACAGGTGTGTCGTCACAAAAGGTCGGATCGGTAGTAGTGTAAACAAATTACAGCTGGGCAATTGACAGAATAAAGAGCTGCATAATGATGCATATACTAATGTCATGATGTCTAGTGTGAGATTCATTTGGGCATTACAACAATATACATAGATCTTTCCAACCGCATCTATGACTAATAATCCACCTTCCGGTTAGCGTCCGCACCACTTTCAGTATTAAGTTGCAAGCAACAGATTATTGCATTAGGCAAAGTGTGTAATGTAAGTAATAACATTATCTTTAGACAAAGTACTACTGTTTTATCCCTAGTAGCAACAGTACATCTACAATCTTAGAGCTTGCTGTCACTACCGCAGATTAAATAGAGACATGAACCCACTATCGAGCATAAATACCCCCTCTTGGAGTCACAAGCATCTACTTGGCTAGAGCATCTACTAGCAACGGAGAGCATGCAAAATCATAAACAACACACAACATGATATATTATGAAGCAAATGACATAGTATTCAATATCCATCGGATCCCAGCAAACACAACATGTAGCATTACATAAAGATGATCTTGATCATGATAGGCAGCTCACAAGATCTAAACATGATGGCACAACAGGAGAAGACAACCATCTAGCTTCTGCTATGGACCCGTAGTCCAAGTATGAACTACTCACGCATCAGTCCGGAGGCGTGCATGGTGATGTAGAGCCCTCCGGTGATGATTCCCCTCTCCGGCAGGGTGCCGGGAAGAGCTTCTGAACCCTCCCGAACTAGGGTTGACGACGGCGGCGGCTCCGTAAGGTTTTGTGGAAAAGTGTTCGGGTACTAGGTCTTGTATTGTCGGGGGGGTATTTGTAGGCGAAAGGGCGAAGGCGGTGGAGGCCCGAGGCCACGTCACGTGGTGTTGGCGCTGCAGGGGGGAGCCGCGCCCCCACCTTGTGACGGCGCCTCGGTGCCCTCCTTCGTTTCCTCTTCGGACTTCTGGAACGTGTCGGGAAAAATAGGAACTTCGGTATAAAAATTGTCCAATTCCGAGAATATTTCCTTAAGTGGTTTTCTGAAACCAAAAACAGCAGAAAACAGGGAACTGGCACTGTGGCATCTTGTTAATAGGTTAGTCCCAGAAAATGCATAAAACAACACAAAGTGTATATAAAACATGTAGCAATTGGTATAATATAAGCATGGAACATAAGAAATTATAGATACGTTTGATACGTATCAGCCGGCGGCGGCCTAATACTACTACTAATCAGCAGTGCAACTAATGCACTACTGCTACTACGCCGGCCTCGGCCTACACGCGCCGCTTCTTGACCGGCGGTTCGTCGTCGTCGTCGGAGTCATCCTCCTCCTGCGCCTCCTCCTCCTCCTCCTTGTCGTCATCCTCCTCCTCCTCCTCGTTGTTCTTAACCAACTCCGGGTCCGAGTCCTCCTCCTCGGACCCGTCGTGTTCGTCGTCGTCGGAGTCGCCGTCGGAGTCGTCGGGGTCAGAGCCGCCGCTCTGGTCGTCGTCGTCGGTGCCGGAGCCGCCGGCGTGCCCGTGGTCCTCATCCCACCACGGGATCGGGTTACCCTCGCCGTCGGAGTCGCTCGGGATGGCTTCGTTCTGCCACCAGTGATCCATTGGAGAGCAGAGGTGGTTGGGGTTTTTAGGAATGGGGAGAAGAGAGAAACTGAACAAATGCGCAATGGAGAGAAGAGCGAGTGAACCGCAATGCAATGGGATTGGGGTTTTTATTTGTGAAGGATAGTGATGAATTCACTGCCGTCGGCGCGTAAATCGATAACCGCTTGGGGCACCGAACAGGCGCATCGCCTCGTTTTCTTGCCAACGAAGTGTAACATGACAACACAATTTACATATTATATTCGCAATGATGACATCGTGTGACCGCGCTTCACGTCTAGTCGAACTGACATGCCTGTAAATGTTTACCACGTCATCTGGTGCCCCTAGACGTGTCGAGTACAAGTGTCGAACAGTTGATGTGCGTCGTCCTTATGGTCAAATTTAATGCAGTTGGAGACGTTGTGAGACATCTACACGTATCAGAAGCATTTTTTGCGAGAACTGACGCGATTTGATTTTCTTTTTACGTGCAAATATGCGTCGGTGCATCCGTGTCAACACACCAAGCGCGAGCTGGACACGAAATGGACGTGAACTGGCACCCACAATGCGCGCTCTGTGTAGTTACGCGATCTGAACGTGTGTAGACCTTGTTTATCAACTTGAATCGTTTGTAATATTTGTTATTATACTTCTGTCGAACACCTTAAGTGCGCACTCTGGATGCGCCATGGCGTGCTCCGGACGCGCCACGGCGTGCTCTGGGAGCGCATTGGCGCATATTTGGGCGCGAACTAAGCCTAGATCATTCTTAGTCACTCCAAAATGATACTTTCGTGAGTATTTTGAAATTACCATATTGCAATGTCAAAACCACTTCTCTTCAAACTTAGACCTCATCGTTTCAGTTTTGCGATATCACATGAGATACATGCCCTTCTAATTTTGAATGTATGTAGACCATATTTTTCAACTTGAGTCATTAGTATATGACATTTGAAGACTATGTGCGTCAGTTTTTCAATTTTTCGATAATTTTTTAATTTATTATGGTTATTTCAAATTCGGTCAAAGCTAAGTTTGACCAACATTTAAACAATTTTAAAACATGAAAATGAAAAACTAAGCATGGATCCTTTTTAGTCACTCCAAAATGAAGCTTTATTGAGGTTTTTGAAAATTTCATGTTGCAATTCCAAAACCACTTCTCTCTGATCTTAAACCTCATAGTTTAAGTTATGCAATATCACATGAGATCCATGCCCTTATCCTTTTGAATGTATGTAGACCATGTTTTTCAACTTGAGTCGTTAGTATATGACATAATACGACTATGTGCGCATGATTTTCCTTTTTTTGATTTTTTTTTAAATATTTGAAGCTCATTTCAAATGTCGGTTAAACTGCAGCCGTCCGATTTCCTAAAGAAGGAATCTGCATGCAGACTCGGGGCGATCCGCGAGAAGCTCATTCTTCGATCTGATTGGACGCGCGCGTAGGACAAGGGCTGTACACCCGTTGACGAGTGGACCACGGCGGACCCAACGGGGATTTTGGCTCGCCCACCCCATTTGCCTCAGTGACATAAAATGGGTATTTTGGCACACCAAATGCGGATTTTGGCTGTTACCCGTCATCGTAACTTAAATGGGGATTTTGGCAAACCAAATGGGGATAGGGATGAGCTTGCTCAAATCTAGCTTGAATCCATATAAATTTTCAAATGAGTTTGGACTCGCTGAAAAATGTGTTTCAAATGAGCTCCAAAGATAGGGTAAACGACCCCGTTTCTAACAAAAAATGGTGGACTCGCTGAAAAATGTGTTTCAAATGAGCTCCAAAGTTAGGGTAAAAGGCCCTATTTCTAAGCAAAAATGGTGGACTCGCTGAAAAATGTGTTTCAAATGAGCTCCAAAGGTAGGGTAAACGGCCCCATTTCTAAGCAAAAATGGTGGACTCGCTGAAAAATGTGTTTCAAATGAGCTTCAAAGGTAGGGTAAACGGCCCCATTTCTAAGCAAACTTTGCAAACTGAAGTGGATTTACACACACAATTGGAAACGTCAAGCACAAGGCCATTGCCAAATTTCATGGTAGTACAAAATGGACTTGCCCTTGCTAAATTATAAAATAGATCAACAACTAATAACTAAATTGGCACTTGCCCTTAATAAAGCAACTAATAACTAAAATGGACTACCACTCGTACTCGTCATCGGAAACCTCCACCGACTCGGCCTTGCCCTTGCCCCTGCCCTTGCCCTTGGCATCGACCTCTTCTGGGGCGATGTTGTTCGACGCCGACCACATGTCCTCCTTCTTCCCCTTGCTCTCCGAGTAGATATTGAGCCGTTGCTGCTCGGCGGCGGAATGCTTGGCCAGGTCCATGGCTTTCTGGTCGGCCATGGCCCAGGCCAAACCCGGGTCCAGGACCTCCGTGACCTCCTCCTTCCAGGCCATGGTCCAGTCCATACCCTGGTCGTCCTCTTCGTCCTCATCGGACAGATCGATGAAGGGAATGGGATCGGGAGCAATGGCCCTACCCCTGCTCCTTGGAGACTCCCCGTCCCATGCCGCTTCCCTCGCTCGCCTCCTGCTCGAACTTGGAGGAGTACACGCACGCCCACGCCCACGCCCACTCCCCATGCCGCTTCCCTCGCTCGCCTCAAGAAACCAAGGATAGGGGACGTGGCGGCGGCGGCGGTTCGAGCTGGGAGTGGAGCTGCCATCACCACGAGGCATGGAGAGATACGGGACTGGGTGAAGGTGTCTAGGAGAGGAAGAGGGGATTTGTGAGCGCAGTGGGCAAGGAGATGACTCCTTTTAATGTTAGGAGCGGTCTGGACGGCGTCGCGGTCTAGACGGCAGTAATAGCGACCGGGCATTGATTCGGCTCCAGACTGCTCATCTTGCAGCAGGATAGAGTAGGCAAGAGAGACGCGAGGACGGCGGAGCAGATGCGCGTCCGGTCCGGCAGTGTAGGCGGCGAGTCAGCTTTTTGCCGGCTAGGGGGGCACGCCATTGAAGTCGCGTCGAGCACAGGTGGAACGGCATGTACGCGCACAAACGGCCGCATGCATGCAAGTGGGACGGGGTGCATGAACTTCGCTGGGCCCACATCTAAGGTCAAATGGCCGACCCCAGGAAATCCCAACCGAGCCGCGACAGGCCGACCCCACCAGTCAGGCCAAGTGACGGTTACCAGAGGGAAACGGAGCGTTTGGCCGATTTCCGAGCCATCCAGGGCACAGACGAGAGAAACTACGCAGGTATGGCACAGACGGATAAACTAGAGAGAAACAGGGCACAGAAGCAATTGTCCGTAAGAAAAGGGGTACACTACTAGCTAGTGGGCACTAGATAAAATCCTGTCAGTTGCTAAGTTGCCTGATCTAGGCATTGTTTAGTCCTTGCTCTAGATGAAACTTTGTTTTCTGATGAAGTTGCGTTGATGTGGTGCTGCAAAAATAATTGTGGCGGTATGAACATGATCGAGCTCCATAGGGCCATAGGTTGTTTGTCTGAACTCCATAGGAACCATTATCTAGTCTGAACAATCCCCAATTCCAAACACACCAAGCGGTCTTCAGTCCTTTAAAATTGACCACCCTTGTAAACAAACACAAACGGAGACATCGATTCATATATCACCGGGATAAACAAAGCCTAGAGCGTTATTTAGACGTCTTCTTCTTGAGTGCCCTTCCTTCTATAGGTCAAGGTCGTCGTCAAATTATTGCAGCGTTAACGTATATACACACAGTGACACCAACCCAACCGCAGTTTACTGCGTTTTGATTATTTCCACTCGTCTCACGTTGAATTATTTCCTTGCTATTTCTGGTTTGACGCTTGGTGGTACTCCATTAGTTATATGGCAATTGCATGGCGGCTGAAATCAGCAGAGCTTGCAAGAAACTTCGTGTGTTCAGACTGCTAGGAAGAGAGGACCCTTCTCTGCAAGTGCTACTCTCCGGTGGTTAGTACCTGGTAGTAGTAGTGGCTGGCAAGACAACACGTTACGCATGAGCCATGTGAACCGCAGCATGTTTCTTGCTCGACGAAGACGAAGCATGGGCAAGGAACCGAAGAGGATAGCAATTCACACACGTGCTTTATATAGAGCACGCTTGGCATTCTCCATTTTCCTTCTCTTCTCTCTGAAACCTGTAGTGTCGTTGTGCTTATTGGTTTCAGAGTCTGTTCGGATTATTTATTTATGTCTACACAACTGATCACTACCACCTTTCAATTATTGGTATATAATTACTTTATTTACCGTTAGGCCTGTAAATCAGCAGCATGGAATTTCAGTTTGGGTCGTCCCCATCCAGTGGTACTATGAATTAACATTTCGTTTCAGAACCAAAACTTCATGCTTCCTTCCAAGCAGCAACAAATGGACAGCAGTACCCGACTCCATCAGTGATCGACGACCTGGTAGTAAGCTGCCGATTAAATACGTTATTAGGGGTTGCATGCTGCTTGCTAGTAGTACGTTCCCATCTAGAAAAGAAAAACGGAGGCGACTGAGTGATTAAGATACACAAATGGCTGCCAATGATTAGCCATCGCAGGAACCAGGGCATTGGCTGCACGCCATAGCCAGCTTGATGCGCTGGCTCTGAATTATTGAGCCGCGGGATGCTTCTTGGATCAGTAATAATCAAACACAGCTCGGTCTTATCTCTAATTTCCCAATAATTTCTGGGCAGGAAACCATCCAAGCCAAACTTCAAGAGATTACGACGTGTTTGGACGTGCTGTTCCTGGCATTGTCAGCTCGACCTTGAGCACGCTTGAAGACGAGGTACTTACCCGGGAGAATCATCGGGGAGACTAGTGTCGTTGCCCGAGTAAGAAAAGAAAAGAGGACGAGGCGCATTGGGATTCATGGCTTTGGCTGTTTGGTCCTGCATTTGCTAGTGCAGTGCGATACGGCAAGGCTGCCTGCCTGGCAATTGTGTTGTGCATCGCAGCTCACTGGCAGCTGCACACCAGAATTATTCGCGGCTGCTGCTGCTGGGTCTGCTTAAATCATACGCGGCCCTGCTGTTGTTGTTCGTGGTACGTAGGGCGTACGAGTCTGTACTCCTACTTGACAAAAGATGTTTGTGCTTTTGTTGCAGCTGGCTTCCTGCCCGTCCGCGTCCGTGGTTTCATTTCACTTGGCTTAGTTGTACGTTCCACGCGTGACACATCGCCTAATCCTTGTTGAAAAAAATACACAACGCCTAATCTTAGCTGGACTTCCGTAGGCACTCTTCCTAAACTGCCAAAATAATATGATCGTATGCTGATTAATGGCTTCTTTGATTCATATCATATGATAGGAAAAGTGTAGAATAGGAACCCTATTGGGATGACATGTCTAATTTAATCCTTTGAGAAGAGGATTTTATTTGATCACGGTGAAGCGATTCTTCATGACGTTAAACCTCATGTTATTTTCCTATAAAATTTACCTACAAGATTCATATGCGACTTTTTCCTATGGATCCTATAAATTTAAAGGAAACATTCAGTGGTTTTCCAATATAATCCTACACATTAAAAAAACTTATGAATTAAAGAACCCATAAGGTTCTCTCGCAGCTAGGCTGATCGCCCTGCCCGATTTACGCTTTAATCATCAAAATTACCCTAGCATGGCTCTCCTTCTTTTTTCCTACAGATATCCATGAAAGTTAACAGTTGCATCATCGCCCGTCATGAGGGCATTGAGATTGTGCTACTCAACATCGTCTGTCGGGGAGTCAGGACATGGAGCTATCGTGCCGATCTTGCGCTCAAGGCCGATAACCATCTGGCATGGATAAGTTCAATGCATTAACCGAGGGCGTTGAGGTGTCCAGACTCAACGACCTGACCAAGGGCGTAGAGGTTGACTAAATCATTCAAATTCTAACCCTAACCTACAAAAAGTAACCCTAGAACTAATCGTGATTGGCCAATACAATGAGAAAAACCCATCCAGTTTCCCACAGGAGCAAGATCGATGGTTTTAAAAAACTGAACAATTTCATAAGTATTTCAAGATTTTATGGGACAAAAACAAGGGGGTGGGGAGTTTACCTCTAGGGATGACGAGGATCAAAATTCACAAATAATCCACCGATTAGAGAAGTTATATAGGGTGGTGTCGAATCTGGAAGATAAGGAGAATGATGAGGATGGACCTCCCCTCCCTCCCTCTCACACACACCACCTCTCTCATGACACTTGAAGGGATTTTAGGAGTTTGGTCCGATGTTTAGGTTTGAGGAGACTTTGCATGTCTTTTTTGTTTGTTACAAATTTTTAGAATGGTGTACTATGCGTAATAGAATTTGCGTTCATGCATTTCAGTTTTTGTTATCGTGTTTAAATGGTGATCATCTTAATATCATGTGGACACTATTGGTTCCTTAAGTAGCAATGTCGAGATATATTGTTGAAACGAAGGAAGAATTTGTGGTCTTTGCCATTAGAACTAGCTACACAGTGGTTGTGGAAAGAGTGAGGATTGATTTGTACTTGATGGACCCAAGTTATGAATTTTGATCAGAAGAAGGTATGATATTGGGATACCCTCCCAATATCGAACTTCAACAGTCTCACCAAACGCCATGTAGGTCGTGGGTATGTATCGCGTTGATGTTCTACTCTCCAAATATCCAAGTAGAGGGACGTCCAATTAGGATACCCTCCCACATCCAATATGACAATAGCAACAACCATATCATTCGAAGAACGACTAAACGGCCCGTCCAACTACAAATTAACCAATTCACAAAGACCTACTAGAGAACATTCTAGACAAAATATTAATTGAGTACATGTCGTTAAAAGAGCGTGAGAGCCACTAAATCCAAGTTGATTCAACATACAAATTATCTAGCAGTGGTATGCACATCCATGAAGTAATAGAACCACTCGTGCCCAAAACATAGCTCTTGAAATCACATACGAGATGTATGCACAGGCTGCTATTGTACCTCCCCCAGGGGTGACATCCGGGGGCATTTTCCCTTACACTAGAGAATCCAAGGAAATGTAACCTCCAAAGGCTTGCCGTCATTCTTTGCAAGCGTCGACGGAGCCACATCGATGAGCCCCCATTGTCAATTAGCACCATCCTTCCGACTTTGTACACCCACATGTAGTCTATCCTCTCGTGGGGAGAGCAAGGATCGTCGCTACATCTTGGAGAATCTATGTCGTATTCCCACAAGGTAGGTGGAAACTATGTGACTTTAGCTTCAAGCCATCAACAACTGCATTTTCATTGGATACAACATGGACTTCTCGTCGTATCTCATATCAACAATGGCCTGGTGAGCCCCCAGGCATTGTTGACTGAAACCCTGCAAAGAAGACAAATAGAACATGATTGCACCATATCAACTAAAATAAGATGATTTGCTAGTTAAGTACCTCAACCCCCTCCATGCTATGCCTACCATATTAGTGGACCATCCGATAAATTTGAAAAAAGATCCCTACCATTACATTTAAGCATATAACCTTCAAGTTCGTTGCTTCTAAACACGATACACCTCAATTGATCTGACAATAACCATGTAAGTAACAATACATATGAGATCACACACATAGACATATCCATCATGATGTAACAATTTCATACTTATACCAAACAAGTGATGTTTCTTGGGCCAGATGCCATGGTACCAAGAAATAAAAAATTCTACCACGCAACCGACAATAAGATGTTGAGGTAGTAGTTCACATGATTCCCACAAGATGTGTAGGTTCATAGTTTGATTTAGCATGTGGGATCATGTAGTCATACTACCCCTCCAACTCCTTCAATCTCTCGAACACTCCTCATGGATCTTACGTTTTGTTTGTCAAAGCATCAAAAGTGAAATGTCTTCAAGGTATACACCATATGGGGAGGAATGTCGGGTGAAGGATTGCTATATCCGATTGCATGACTTAGGCCAGGAGTGTCTAGGATTCCTAAAAACCATCGGAACATCTCACGATATGTCGTAACGTCTCGGTGTTTTTCACGTCCACCTTACATAGTGCAATCATATTTTATGACGGTTTGTTTGTTCGGAGGGGTCCCGCTGAACCGATTAAGATAGTAGCACATGGAGACATAGTTTAGACAAGTTCAGGACTAAAAATCAGTGCATAGTTACGACCATACTCCTGTTTGTGGCGGCTTTGACAATCTTTGAGTCTTTGGGCAATTTTTAGGGGTTATTGATGTCAGCTATCGTGGTGTATGGTGTATGTGAATGAGGTGATGATGAAATGTACCGCGTGGTAGACACCCATTCCCCATCATAGATTTGGTGGGATTTAGGGTTACATGCCTTGAGTCGGTATATGCCGGCCGAGACAAACGCAAAATTATAATAAGAAAATGTAGACACAATCTCGATCTGTTACATTGAATATCTCACGGATACCACAGGAAAATCCGCTTGAACCCATTATAGAAGATGCCCTCACATTTGAGAGGGTTGCCGCCCTAAATTATCATAAAAATAGGTATACGTAAAGCACCATCACCTAAACAGTTATATTGTATGTAGCAACAACAATGGTTCTATAAGCACCTGAAATATATTTTACAATGTGTGTGAAGTTCAGCATAAAAAATGGTCCAGAAAAAATTCTGCATAAGGAAATCATGATATAATTAAGAGGTTAGAATATACGTTCATATTGTACATAATAACATCAGATTCATTGATCTGGTAGATTGTTAAATACAATGTACTAAATAGATAGATTTTCATAACTTTTTCCTTAGCTTAATGAAGATTTTTTCCAATTTTTATATAATTGATGTCGCCGGCCCTCACAATTATTTGTACGAAAACATTTTGATTTCTACAAATTTAAATCAATATCGATTACGGACGAGCTGAAGTTTAACCTCATGTATTGATCTGTCATCAAATATTTTTTTTTAATTAGTTGACGACCAAAATTTTAGTTCTATGTCATGATAGTGTAATATTTACAATCGAGATAAAATGGTACCCGAAATGGTGTTTTTGCAAAATTGGCCGAATAACCATAGCCCTAAATATTGAAGATGTTTATATTTCATCTATTATATACTAAAAGCAAAATAAGGATGTCTAATAATGCCACCACGTTAATCCACATCATCTAAATTAATTTTAATGGTTAGATCTAAAATATACGGTTAAGATATAACGAGTGATTTGTAGTAACGTTACCAGAAATTTCAGTTTGACACGTTTAATCTGGATGTACACAAGACATGATGTGAAAAAAAAAGAGACCCACCCAAGTACGTGCTATCACAGCACAAAAAAAAAATTAATGTGTCACGTTCCCCACAAAAAAGATATGGCACATAAAAAAAAACTAATGTGTCACGTCCTCACTCTTAGTCCTACGTGGCGACCCCAGATAAGACAGTAGTTCCCGCTAGACGTGTACAACCGAGTCAAGCTGAGCTGATGAAGCCGAGCCGAGCCGGTTTCAGATCAGATCGCTCTGTATTTTGCCTAACTGACTTAAC
This sequence comes from Poa annua, assembly GCA_026929855.1. Lineage (NCBI taxonomy): Eukaryota > Viridiplantae > Streptophyta > Magnoliopsida > Poales > Poaceae > Poa > Poa annua. The sequence continues at coordinate 117,346,879 of CM049434.1, forward strand.
CCAACTAACATTGCGCCCCGATACCTATAGCCCTCTAGTTTCATAGTAACAATGGTATAAATAAGTTCCTATCATTACATTATTTTGTGTGGAATCCGAGTGCTTTATCATGCTAGTTTTTTAAGGAACAAAACAACGGCCGGTAAAACGAGTATGACAGTAGCAGCACGCACGATCGCCACTAGCTGCAAAAATGTAGCGGTATGGCTTTCACTCGCAGCAAAAATTCAAGACCACATTTATGAGGATGTCCTCCGCTTGTTGGAACGTCGAAAATATTTTAAGATCCATGCGTAAATCATCAGCAAACTTTTAAACATCAATATACTATCAATATTTTTTTTGATTTATGTAAATTAAATTTTAGATTCATGTGCTAACTTGAAATTTATGTGCATGCACTGCTAAAAAATTTAAACCACACATTAATATAGTTTTTAATTTTATTAACACATCAATTAATAAGATTAATATTGTACAGCATCTGTCAGCGCGCGCGGGCTTAGAGGCGCCCCTCCCGCCAGGCCGCCACCGTGTCGTCGCCTGTCGGAGATATTTCCATGGCTCACATGAGCTAGCTACCACGCCTGCCCTTTCGAGAGAGAAAAGATTAGGCAAACAGTACGACGACCATATATACAAAATTCGCAGCCAGTCACATTCCACGATCTGATCACGGATGACGAAGCCGTGGACGCGCGCGATCGATCGCATGCTTAGTTTAGTTTAAGCGCGCACAGTGCAAAGTCAGCATGCCCCCGAGCGCAGAACGCGAGTGGCAGGGGGACCGGCGCCGCCCGTGGGCGCGGAGCCATCGAACGTAATGGTGGGTGAGCGCGCGCGGCCGGGACGGCGATCGGCAGCCACCCAAGGCGGCCGGCCACGCCATGCCGTTACTGTCGAAGTTTTTTTTTTTTTTTTTTTTTTTTCGAAGAAACTTCCAATCTATTAATCAACAATCAAGGCGGTACAAAGAACACCAGAAGCAATAAGAATTACATCTAGATCCGAAGACCACCTAGCGACGACTACAGACACTAGAGCGAGCCGAAGGCGCGCCGCTGCCATCACCCCTCCATGATCAGAGCCGGGCGAATCTTGTTGTAGAAGACAGTCGGGAAGTCGTCGTGCTACGGTCACAGAGGACCAGCGCACCAGCACAGCAACCGCCGCTGATGAAGAGATGCATAGATCAGAAGCATCTAATTTTTTGACACACGGACGAAGACGAACGAAGATCGGATCCAACCGGATCCATCGAAGACAACCACTGGCCAGATCTGACGAGATCCACCAAAGACAAATCTCCACACACCCTCCAACAACGCTAGGGACGTCGCCGGAACGGAGGCTGGGTGGGGAGGACCTTATTCCATCTTCGGAGAGTAGCCGCCGCCTGATCTCTCCAAGAAAGACACAAAACCTGACAAAACACAAAACAACCTGTGAAGATGGAGCCCTCCCGCCGGCAGGGACCGGGATCCACCGCGCAACCATGGCACAAGGCCACAGAAGCGGGCGGCCCGGCCGCGCCGCCGGCAGGAGGCAAAACCTAATCGCCTTTCGCGAGTCGCGGGAGCTCTGAAGCGGTACGTGGGCTGGACCGCAGAGGTATTTTTGTGTCGATCGTGAGTTGGCGTCGTTACTGTCGAAGTTGTTTGATTGATGTCAACTCCGCCATGACCCTTTCCGCGGAGACCACTCGCAAAGCGTCCCTCCGTGCTCGCGGAACCACAAGCCTACTGTCTGTGACCGTCATTACTAGCAAACGCCGCCGTTGTTCCGGCCGGCGAATATATATACTAAAATTGCTCGTTGCAGATTGCAAATTTACGTTTACTTTGTATTTTGAGAATTGGGGTTTAGAGAGCGCACGATGGATGGCCGGGGTGTTGACGCGTCGATCGGTCGTTAGACTGAAAATCTGGATGTAAGAAGACGGACGCCACGTGGCCCTCCACGGGTGTATATATTATCTAATGATTTGGCCCAATAATTGGGCTCGCAAATGATTTGCGCCAGCGGGAGCCTGTCCCAAACTTCTCTTTTACCTTCCTGCTTGCTACATCTACTTGTAGGTTGTAGCAGCTGTTGTAATCGCCAGGTTCCTGGTCCCTCCTGGCTCCTGCTCATGGAACAGCCTAGCATGATCGATCTCGACGGAAACGTTTTTACCGGAACGGTGAATCATACGGGAAAAAGCGGCCGAGGGAGGAACCGTGTTTGACTGTTTTGCATCGCGGAATTAGACAAGTGTGTTTCAACTGAAAGTCGTGTCAAACCAAGCAAGAGAAATGATCAAACGAGCTAGGGAAGAAGAGAAGTTGGAGAGGAGGACAAATCTGTTGTTCAAAGCTGAGCAGGGAAGAGGCCCAAGTTTGTTGCGCCTACACAACCACATGAACCCAGTTTTCCCTCTGATCCAACCATTCCAGATTGTTTCTTGTCTGTCACCCATATGCAGATCGATATATCCTCGCGGATTCGAGATTATCCGGTCGGATATGCGGACGGTTTTTTACTTACAACTGTAGCTACCAACCACGAGCTTCTTTCTACCTCAGTTGTTATTGGTCCAATGAAATTTGTCAAGCAGGAAGCCCGGTTATCTTACAATTTTACCATTGGAAATCTAAGACTAACATTTCATCGGTTTGGACTCGTTTGTCGCGGTCGCGTTTTGTTTCATTCTTTGTTTGGATCTTTCCAGCTGCCACGGTGCCCGTTTTCCATGGAACAGGTCTGGGGTCACCCATTATTTTGCCTCAGGCCACACGTCAGAAGCAAGCGCCATGATCTTCCTCCATTAACTCGCTTGAACAACTCTTCCTCATAGCATAATGAACCATGTGTATATGCGTGCTGTCAAGAAAAATATCATGTGTCTGCAAAGATATCACGCATTTTCCCTTCTCCTCCAAGAAAAAATTCCTCTCCGACCGGGGCAGGACGTCCTAGGACAAGTTTTTCCAGGGGACGACGCTGCTCCCACGGTTTGATAGGACGGGACCAATCATGGGGCGACAGCTGGGGTGCACTGCCCTTGGAGGCTATTAACAACCGCGTTACGCCAATTAACAAGTCCTAATCGGGGCTTAGCAAAGAACTAATACTAATCGGCTGCTAACCACGACCGCTAATGCCGATCGAGCACGCCATGGCTCGCCCCTATTTAAACCCTCCCCCTCCCTTGCTCTTCTCCTCCCCCTCCTCCTCGCTCTCTCCCTCTCTGCATCCTGGGCGACCTCTGTGTTTCTGCTCCTCAGCTCTGCATTGCAGCTCCCGAGCACTCCTAGGTACGCTCCTGTTCTTGCCCCCAAGCTTCGTGGCAAATGTAGCTCGGTCAGTAATGCACGGGGGAAATTCCATCTAAACTAGATTGGGAATGACCGATGATATCACTGATGAGCAAACTGAAACATGGTTGAAACTAATCGAAGAATTAATCGAACGGCCTGCTGATGATCCATTGTTTCTGCAGTTATTTCCTCACAGTCCATACCATGGAGTTTGATGAGCGCTGCCTCAAGGTCCAGGACCCCAAGTTCGACTGTCTTATCTTCGGTAAGCTGCTTGTTCTCTCCATTTCTTTGTGTTTTGCTGTTACTTGCTAGTGCTACTCTTGTCTTTCTTTAATGAAATGCAAAGATTCTGATCGTGTTTGTCTGCTGCGGAAACTTGCAGACCTTGACGACACTCTGTACCCGATGAGCTCAGGGATCTCATCTCATGTCAAGACGAACATTGAAGGTAAGTGTCTTGAATGCCCTGCTGTCGCCCGTGCTCCTGTAGCCCTTCTAGTGTGTGGATTTCTTCAACTTAATGCGTGTATATTCCCTGTCATTCTCCAGGTTACATGGTCGAGAAGCTGGGAATTGAGGAGAGCAAGATTGAGAACCTTGGCAATCTGCTGTACAAGAACTACGGCACAACGATGGCTGGCCTCAGGGTAAATATATATATATATATATATATGCAACTTTCCTGATCCCTTCTACATACGTGTACTCTTCCTTTTTTCGCCTCTGATGACTAAGCGAGTAGACTAACTGAAACATTCTCTTTCCTCCCCTGTTTTAATTATGTTTTCAGGCAATCGGCTACAACTTTGATTACGATGAGTATCACAGGTACATGCACGAGCACACCAAAGAACCTTCTCTCCTGCCAATTATTTCTAGTACACTGTTCTAACATCTTCTTTGTCCTGACAGCTTTGTCCATGGAAGACTGCCCTACGACAACATCAAGCCCGACCCCGTTCTCAAACACATTCTCAAGAACATGCGCATCCGAAAACTTGTATGCTCTTTTCCTGAAATCAAAATGGAAACATCACGGTGCCTCTCCGAGCAAATGTCTAACGAGTTTTTAACATGTGTGTTTCAGATATTCACCAACGGCGACATGATCCATGCCGTGAGAGCCCTGGAGAGGCTCGGCCTGGAGGACTGCTTCGAGGGGATCATTTGCTTCGAGACCCTGAACCCGCCATGCCTGTTGCCGTCGTGCGACCAAGCCGCGCCGGAGATCTTCGACATCGCCGGACACTTCGCGCAGTTGGGCAGCGTGGACGAGCTACCCAGGACCCCTGTTCTGTGCAAGCCTAACGTCGACGCAATGGAGGCGGCCCTCAGGATCGCCAACGTCAACCCCTACAAGGCGGTACGTGCTGACAGTTCGAATGCTAGAAGTTGTAGCATTTCGATTTGTACTTGACCGCGTGCTGACGAAAACTTTGCTTACTTGCTGCAGATTTTCTTCGAGGACAGCGTGCGTAATATTCAGGCTGGCAAGCTGATCGGTCTCCACACAGTGCTGGTAAGTCAGCGGTTGACGTGCAAACCCTCTGAATATTTTTTGCCATCTCTGCAGTGTGCAACTGGCTAACGATCTGTACTGTGCAGGTTGGCACATCGCACCGGGTGAAGGGCGCAGATCACGCGCTGGAGAGCATCCACAACATCAGGGAGGCGCTGCCGGAGCTGTGGGAGGAGGCTGAAAAGGCGGAGGACGTCCTCTACTCCGACCGCGTCGCGATCGAGACCTCCGTGACCGCGTAGACGCCGCTGGCTACCGGTGCACCGTCAGTCTGAGATTGAAACACAGCCAGATTCAGTTCATCGTCCCCCAGCCTGCCGGACTGGTGCTCTTCACGTGAAATTCAGCACTGGCCGGGACAGCAATTTCCAAGAGGAGGAGGGGCGTTGAGAAAGTCGGGGAATGCAGCGTGCACATCATGCTGGGAATGAAACAAGAGTCCTAGTATATTTATATGTATCGATCAGATCTTTGCTTGTAAATTACTACTAGGAGTATATATATCATATAATAAAAAAACGGGGTTTCATATATGCGAGCTGTTGTTACCCCTTATTTCAAAAAAAAAAAAAAAGCGAGCTGTTCGTGTTTAGGTGAAGCAATAATGAAGGACTTGGCCAAGATGAGCATGCCTCCTGTTCTGAATAACTGAATATATTGGTGCCAGGAGAAACAACTGAATATTTGTGCTGTTTCTCGATGCGTCGGATTCCCGGCAGCTGTTGAGCCAAAGCTTGGGGATATTCCGCGTGGATGGTAGCTGTAGCATCCGTCGTGATACGCCAAAAGCTATCACTACTTATTTGTGGCTTTGGCTTGCAAGCTTTTGCTACTTGGATCCATGTACACACATAAAGAAAAAAGGGAGGAAGGGACCGTGCGTGAAGCATGTGAAGTCATCAGCTGTTAGATCACTCGCGGACTTTGCAAACTAGATTACAAACTGGATGTGACACAAGGAGGAAAATACGGGGGTTTTAAGTATGGGTTACGGTGTAACTACCTGATTTCTGGTAAGTCACGCTTGTCTTATGTATGTGGATCAAGCTTGCAAGCCACCACATGAAGAAGAAGGACCAGTAGTATTGACTGAAATGAATTAGTTTAACTGGCGTGGTGAAGCCGTGATCGAGAACACAATCCCAAATTAATGTGCACATAGTTAGAGTGCAGAGAAGAGCCCAAAGGGTCTAGATCCTGCTTGTAGTTTCTCTGATGCGAGGAATCAGACAACGGCTCCCGTACTACTTAATCAGCAAATGACTATGACTGACGAGACCTCTAGTGCCATCTAGTTGTTAAAGTTTAGGACCTTGAACTTAAAAGAGGCAACATTCAGTGTGCAAGTTGCGGAGGGAGACAAAGGCTACAGAAACGTCACAACATCAAAGGCCCCTTTCCGGTGATACTTACCGCAGCCATTCCTCCCATTTTTTTAGGTTTATATCGCCCAATTATTAACGGCGACTTGGCACCTGTAATCAAGCTTGGAAACAACGCAGTTACCGGTGACGTCAGTGAGAAACGAGGAAAGGGACCATCGCTGTTCATTGCCTCCGTTAACCTCACGGCTCACGATTAAGTACTAATTAACATATGATGACCACGGAACATACACACACATAGATGTCAAATGGCATTGTCAACACCCTAATTATTGTAGCATCGGCGTGAATCACATGAGCTCCCCTCATTGACTTAGCCTTAGCAAGCACTATTAATTAGTCACGAGGGTTCACAAAGGCGTATCTCCTTCGATCTATTTCGTGCGCCCTTGCTGTCGGGTGCGCCGGTTAGTTGCTCGATCGCTGCCACGGACTGAATCGTGGTGCCTGCCTGACGGAGGCCCGTGTTGACAGCTACTATCTGTTTGTGGAACGTATGTCAGTACATGAGAAGTTATATCGCGATTGAACTGTTAAACGCCTACCAGCCATGGAAGTGTCCGGATGGTTTCTATGATATGGTTATGGCTGAACGGGCTTCGATTAAGGAGGATGAAAAATCTATTGACATATGGAAAAACAAGATAAGACCTAGCTCCACTTAGTTCAAAACGTTTGATAGAGGGTAGACCTTCCCAATGATCCAGATAAGTTCAAATGAGTTGTTGACAACTTTTAGTTTGTTTAAGATCAAATATATGTTTAGTAATCTCATGACAGGATACAGTCTTTTGTCGAAAGTATATCTCGGAGCTGGAACTCCCTCTAAAGAATAAAATTTTATGTGCTTCATTCACAATAAAATTCTTTTAACAAAAGTTAACCTTGCTCAGATAAATTGGGAAGGCAATATGTTGTCTTGAAAACAACATAAATAAAAGATATGTGACGATGTCGTAAAATGAAGAACTTGTCCAACGACCTCACTGCTAGAGCTCAGACACTAACAGGAATAACACTTTTCTTTACCGGGTTCTACCTCGACTCGCGGATGAGACAGCGAGAGACCTAATATTTGTGAGAGATCTCAGGTACACGAACATGGAAAACTTGTGATGCATTGAAGAACAACATCAAGTTAACACAATTTTTGTCGCCATTCTCTCTGAAAGATTGGAATTTAGAGGAACTACACTCAAATCCATTTACGAAGTGGTCAACTTAAAACGTAGGTCTCGCCCTAGGGGAGAGCTCTGATATGGAACTTATAAATGACCAATGGGGTGACTTTTATAGGCCTAGAGCCTTGTCCAAATGACCACCGATACTCTTAATTGGGAGCGAAAAGCGAGGGAAAAAAGGTCAGTTCTAGAAAAACCCTAAAATACCCCTAGAAGGAAGAGAAAAGGCAAGAAAAAAGTATAGTTTCTGTGATTCCGAGGAGACGACTCAACATATTTTTATGACTTCTCCTTCTGCATGTCTTCTTTGACATGTTGTGTATATATAGTTTTAATTTACCTCCCTAACCAGTATAACGAATATGTTCAGCACTGGTTCCGAGGGATTGATAAGTAAACGAAAGCTCAAATTTGAATTTGAGTTTATACTTTTTAGTTGGGCTATTTAGAGTCCATGTAATATTATTATTTTTAATGAGAGTAGAGTTGTTAATCTTATGCAGGTTATCCGTATGGCTATACACTCAATCCGTACGTGGTTCATACTGCAGCGGGCGGAAAAGTGGGGGCACATAGAGTATGGATACAACCGTATGGAGATGCTAGTATAAGATTAAGCTAGCTGGCGGTCTAATAATCGCCTGTGTGATGTGTAGAGACTTCATGTTTCACTTTTCATGAGGTTGATTTTGTGGCAACTTTATGCGATTCATGAGATGTCTAAATTTATTAATGATCATGCTTCAACAAAAACATGTGTGTGTGCATCCTTTGATGCAGAGTTGAAACATTTCATTTCTCAAAAAAAAAACGTAGACCTGTAACTAACGGAAAAGGATCACCACATTTTCCATGTAAGTGTTATACATGTAACAAATTAATATTGATTTGGCTCCTTACACTCACCACTAGAATGATAAAAAAACGCTTTCGTGAAAAAGGACACCGATCCATGGTTTGCTCTTCTTATGCTTCTATTCTGTATTTTGTTTCGCTTCGAGCTGTGATGCACTAGGCTTTCTCTCTTCCCTTTGCTTTCTTCCCCTTATAATTTCTCTATGGTGAAAGCAGTTGTTTAATTATGGCTTCTTCGACCGAAAAGCTTGATCTTAGACAAAATACAGGCAGCTTTATACCATCTTTATTGTCGCATAGAACAAATCGAGTGACACAATTAGCTTCATGTTGACACCGTAACTTGACTCGGTTACAGGTCAACTGTCCAGTACATCTGCTTACAAAAAAGAAGCACCCAAATCGTGCGGCAGGCACGATCAACTATCTATAAACCTTCAAAAGGAAGCGCCCATATACATGTGTAAATTGCAACTTTTGAGACATTCCAACGTAGCTTCCCACAGATTGGAACTGATACGCAAAAAGCACAAGGCGGAGAGGATGCGGAAGTCACGTCAGGAGCCGGCGATTCACGGTATTTGTCCCTTTGTCGGTGCGGTTGAGATGGAATCCCAGAGCAGGAAGAAGATGTGTGACGGTGAGCGAGCTAAGGAACAAAACTCACCGGCCGGCCCAGCACGCGCGGCCGAGCGCTTCCTGCCTTTCGGCCCGCTTTTGTTTTTTGGTGTTAGTTTCCACCCATCCAATCAGAGACGGAAACCGACTGGAGCGTCGCTCTCATGTTGAGCTTTGCGGTAATATGACCCAAGCAAGCATTAGCTATTTAGCTTGCGGCAGTAACTCCATGTTCGATTTGGTTTATAGCTTGTTGCTTGCCTTTGTTTTCTCTTGAGATGAAATGGTTTCTTTGTTCCCTTCTTCCTTGGAATCCAAGTGTCCTAGCTCGGCCGGCATAAACACTAGAGAGAGTGTGCATGTGCATAGCATATGGTACTGAAACATCAAATGTACTAAACTAGTGGTTAACTATGATTTGGAAGCTAATGTCGCGTATAGAGGCCTAACCTAGTCGGTTTTATAGCATATCATATGCAAACCCGGGGTTTCTTATCACCGTTATATATCACATCAGGCATATGTACAGAGATGGAGGGGGCCGGCTGGCCGTCCAAATTTATCCTCACACTAGTTAAGTCCCGGCGTCGTTCCACGTACTCATGGATATAGACGCTATATCATCGATCGTCCATTAGATTATCACCAGCCATTAGCTACCACAGAGACCAATTAATGTCTGTTTCAGATCATTTGTCACTCTGGAAGTTTTCCAGATTCTGCTCCTTTGAGTTGAATAAATTAACATGCAGAACTTGCCGGGCCATGTATTTTTTGTTTCCTCCAATGTGCTGATGAATTCAGCTAAAAAATGATTCCAGAAGATGATGGTGACGATACAAGTAGTGGTTCCCATGGGATTTTCAAGAATACATGAAATGATTTGAAAATTGGATGATGGCAACACAGAGGCACGACGGGAATCACTAGGAGTGCCGACGGCATTTGCCGTCGGCCTCACCACGGCTACCTTCGGCGTAGTGGTGCGCCGACGGCCACCGTCGGCCTAGCGTCGTCGGCGTATAATCCATCGGTGTAGCTCCGTTACCTTCGGCGTAGTTTTTGCCGTCGGGCTCATAGCTACGCCGACGGCATTGCCCTCGGCCTAGCTCCGTCGGCCTAGCTTTACCAAATAGTTTCAAAAAACAATTTTTTTAAAAAAAAATATTTTTTTTTTGAATTTTTTTCCTGTTTTTTTCAACTTTTTTAATTACAATTTAGTCATATATTTAATCTCATATCACACACTTAAGCAAAGGTCAAACTAACCACCATTAGTCAAACTTCCCAGACGGTCACCCATCCTCAGATTGCTCCAGGCAATGCACGCTTAACTATTGAGTTCTATTCAAATGAGATTCCAATTGAGATGTCATACCTTGATGTAATTAGTATGATATCAATCATATATTAACTCATTCATGATATTACACTTTTTAATCTTTAAAATTTCAAAAATAAGATTTGAATGAACAAAATAACTATGTTTAATAATACTTGAGTAATAATAATAATAATCAATTATTTTACTTTAGTTTTGTCTTTTCCATTTAATAAGAAATAATTCATATCTTCATATTTATATATCGGAATTTACTAAATAAAATGTCTATATCGATCATAAAAATGAGAGGAATCCAAATATGACATCCATGTCATCATTTGCATAATGAATAATGTCTTTTAAAACAAACAAGAACCAACATAAATCAGCATAAAGTAACTTAAAGAGAGGAATTTAGATAGAAAGCAAGGAAAATCCTCATATTTAGGGATTATCCATCAAATATGTACTACTCTTTGTGAAAATTAAATGGGTGTCATTTTGGACCATATTTTATGTACTTGCTTCACAAAAAAGTCATTTTTGGCACTTAAAAAATGGAAAATGATATTTCTAAAAAGAATTTTGAAAATCGCTTCGGCGACGTTGTTTCCCATACCATGGCACACATATTTGCTGAATATGAGCACTTTATCACAAACTATGACATGATAATGGTCATACATTGGTCATTTGGCTTGAAACTTATGCATGTTTGTAGATGATTGACATTTTTGTGAAGTTTTGTTTTGAAAAGTTTGCCAAAACTCAAGTTTATCATTTTTCCTAGAAACTAGTACACGTAAAAGGACTCCATGCCAAAGGGTTTCTTTTTTTTAGTACTTTTTCATATTTCTTCATTTATTTCAAAAAACGGTCAAAATGGAGAGCATGGCTATTCATCAAAAGTGGTCGAATTTTCCAAAACTATTGACGGTTCTATGTTGTAACCACTACTTGTGTACCTTAAAATTATTTTTGTAAGAATTTCAGAGCAAACTATCACACAGTTGTAGTTCAAATTTGAATTACTTTTGAAAAATTGACATAAAGTCAATTAAAGAGGTGAATTTAGATAGAAAGCAAGGAAAATCCTCATATTCAGGTATTATCCATCAAATATGTACTACTTTTTGTGAAAATTAAATGGGTGTCATTTTGTACCATATTTTATGTACTTGCTTCACAAAAAAAGTCATTTTTGGCACTTAAAAAATGGAAAATGATATTTCTAAAAAGAATTTTTAAAATCGCTTCGGCGACGTTGTTTCCCATACCATGGCACACATATTTGCTGAATATGAGCACTTTATCACAAACTATGACATGATAATGGTCATACATTGGTCATTTGGCTTGAAACTTATGCATGTTTGTAGATGATTGACATTTTTGTGAAGTTTTGTTTTGAAAAGTTTGCCAAAACTCAAGTTTATCATTTTTTCTAGAAACTAGTACACGTAAAAGGACTCCATGCCAAAGGGTTTCTTTTTTTAGTACTTTTTCATATTTCTTCATTTCTTTCAAAAAAGGTCAAAATGGAGAGCATGGCTATTCATCAAAAGTGGTCGAATTTTCCAAAACTATTGACGGTTCTATGTTGTAACCACTACTTGTGTACCTTAAAATTATTTTTGTAAGAATTTCAGAGCAAACTATCACACAGTTGTAGTTCAAATTTGAATTACTTTCGGAAAATTGACATAAAGTCAATTAAAGAGGTGAATTTAGATAGAAGGCAAGGAAAATCCTCATATTCAGGTATTATCCATCAAATATGTACTACTTTTTGTGAAAATTAAATGGGTGTCATTTTGAACCATATTTTATGTACTTGCTTCACAAAAAAAGTCATTTTTTGCACTTAAAAAATGGAAAATGATATTTCTAAAAAGAATTTTGAAAATCGCTTCGGCGACGTTGTTTCCCATACCATGGCACACATATTTGCTGAATATGAGCACTTTATCACAAACTATGACATGATAATGGTCATACATTGGTCATTTGGCTTGAAACTTATGCATGTTTGTAGATGATTGACATTTTTGTGAAGTTTTGTTTTGAAAAGTTTGCCAAAACTCAACTTTATCATTTTTCCTAGAAACCAGTACACGTAAAAGGACTCCATGCCAAAGTGTTTCTTTTTTTGAGTACTTTTTCATATTTCTTAATTTATTTCAAAAAACGGTCAAAATGGAGAGCATGGCTATTCATCAAAAGTGGTCGAATTTTTCAAAACTATTGACGGTTCTACGGTGTAACCACTACTTGTGTACCTTAAAATTATTTTTGTAAGAATTTCAGAACAAACTATCACACAGTTATAGTTCAAATTTGAATTACTTTCGGAAAATTGACATAAAGTCAATTAAAGAGGCGAATTTAGATAGAAAGCAAGGAAAATCCTCATATTCAGGTATTATCCATCAAATATGTACTACTTTTTGTGAAAATTAAATGGGTGTCATTTTGGACCATATTTTATGTACTTGCTTCACAAAAAAAGTCATTTTTGCCACTTAAAAAATGGAAAATGATATTTCTAAAAAGAATTTTGAAAATCGCTTCGGCGACGTTGTTTCCCATACCATGGCACACATATGTACCAAATATGACCATTTTATCACAAACTATGATACGATAATGATTATAGATTGGTCATTTAGAAGAAAATGAAAAATAAGACCTATGCCTACGGCTTTCTTACGCCGACGGCATTACCTTTGGCCTAGCTCTGACAGAACTACACCGACGGCATTGCTGTCGGCGTAGCACCGTGAAAACTACGCCGACGGTTATTTTTTGGCCGTAGGCATTCATACTCTACGCCGACGGCCCCGACATATTGCCGTCGGCGTTGAAATAGCCGTCAGCGTTCTCAGCGTTTCCCGTAGTGAGGCTTATACTACTCCCTCCGTCCCAAAATAAGTGTCTCAATTTTAATAAAAAGTGGATGTATGTAGACATAAAACATGTCTACATACATCCACTTTCTATCAAAGTTGAGACACTTGTTTTGGAACGGAGTGAGTACTAGATGGCGGGCTGCTAGGAGACAACTGAAGTGACTGCGCTATGCAAGAAACCATTGCTTGAACGATCGATCAAGCTATCTAATAAGCTATTGGAGACACATGAAAACAAACCCAGCTCAGCACTTATCTCTCCCACTGAACTGCAGCACTAGTGGCGTGCGTTTACTTGCGTTTACTCCGTAATAATCATTACTATTTACTTGAGGAATTCAAGGTTTAATTCTGATGGAGACGAGAGCTGTAGTACGCTAGTGCAGGTGATGATGAGCTGGTGTGTGTGTGTGGCCAACCTGATGTCCCATGGGAGCAAGGCAAGGGGCGCTTTCGCTGGTCCACGATCGATCTAGTCCTTGCATAATTTCTTGCGTCTAGCGAAGAGGGTTTTATACAATTTCTGACTGGTTTTTGTCTCGGCTCTTCTTCTTGCTCCGTCGTGTCCATGTAAGCATCACCGGCTTCAACATTTTTTCTGGTTTGATATATATCCCCAGTTCTCAACATTGGTGCAAACAAGTTGTGTAATCATGTTGAGGACTTGCATTACCCTAATGTTTTTCTTTTGTTGATGAAGCTATTCATTTAGTTGCTGGAATGAGTTTTAACCAACTATTATTTATCTTGTATGTATAGCACTGCTAAGAATAATTGCGAGGAGTGTAATCTGACTAGACCTGTACGACAGACTCCACGAGAGAGAGGCGACCAGGCAAGAGTAAAAGTAAAACCCATGTAGAGTTCCATCCCATCGCCGACACGCCGGCGGTCCGTTCTGCCTTGGGCAGTCTTGGAAGCAAGGCGGACCATGGCCCCTTGCAAGTGGGAGTGTTCCCTTTTGGCGATAGTTGCTACTCTGACGTGCTGGTCATTTGTGGACTTAGCACGGCGATTTACCATGTGTCTAATATAATAAGTTATACAAGTACAAGTTTGTCCGGCTATGATGACGGGGGGCGAAGACGGCGGTGCGTGTGGTCCAAGTACTTATTTGTATTTTTTATTATTTTTAATCTCTTTGTACTACTGTAGGTGGACCTTTCATTAAAAAAGAATTGCGAGGAAAATTCTAGGTGGGATAAAGCACAATTTATTTTTGACAAAAAAAAAGGGGAATAGTAATGATATGCCATAATTTTGACCCATTTGTCATTCACCTCGCTTGTTTTTCTGGAGATGTCAATTTTACCCTCATTTCTTTATATCTGCTCCTTGAGTTTTGGGCCTGACAGAGGTATGAGCCCAGCGAGCGTTAAATAAGGGGGCGAGACTTGAAGTTCTGGCCTGCCATGACGGCCCAGGTACGGTTTTTCGTCTCGTTGTCTTTTTTTCTGTTTCTCTTTTTTCTCCTGTTTTTGGGTTACTTTTTTCATGTTTCTTTTTTCGTTTCTTTTGTTATATTTTTATTAAAAAACAATTTTTCATCGTGTAACAAGCCTATTGTTTTTTGAACTCGTGAACAATTATCTTGAACTCGTGAGCATGTTTTCTTTTTCTAAATTCTATATTGTGTAATATGTCAATAAAAATAACCACGTGCATTTTTAATTGTGTGAACATTTTTTTTCACTGAAGATATGGCAGCACCTCAAACAATTAATATGTACACCGGAAACAATATAAAAACCATCATACATCACTTGCACAATACAGGCTAAAATATTACATCATACTTTAAAAACAAGCATCGAATCGTACAAGGAGATCGCACTACATAAGATATTAGTCAAATATGTTGTTGTATTTGCAAATAAATTCACAGAAGAGATTAATGCCAACATCAAGCTTCCAAGTTTTCTACGGCAAATTCATCATTATATGTGGTGGTATCTGTACAGCTTATTTGCCTAAAACCATCTCCCACTTCTGCTTAATCTTGACAACAACGCATCGTGCAGTTGACGAGATGCTCATGATCCAGTTCTGCTAACTTCAAATATTAGTCTGAAATGGTCAATAGACTTGTTTTTTGTTTTTGGTGGGAAGCCCAAGAGATTTGCAGTGACTGCAACTATTTTACAATCCTCGCGGTGGGCTTGATGCCGATGAGTTCCGGTGTTGCTGAGCCCAACTAGCTGGAATTCAAGCAGCATCGTCTTGTTGAAAAAACAACCGGCTTTT
The DNA here is from genome assembly GCA_026929855.1 of Poa annua. Taxonomy (NCBI): domain Eukaryota; kingdom Viridiplantae; phylum Streptophyta; class Magnoliopsida; order Poales; family Poaceae; genus Poa; species Poa annua. Next base: position 117,362,216 of record CM049434.1, read on the forward strand.
TGCATGTGGCAGAGGAACAATCAGTCACAGACAAAGAGATGGATCAAACGTGGGCCAGCTAACAAGAGCCACCCAGGGCCAGGATCGATCATGGGCGAACTGATCAGCCAGCCAGAGCCAGGTCTGTGAAACCACCAGGAATAATCATCGCTGTCCTACTTCCCTACCAAGATTTGTTCCATTCCGATCACGGCAGAGAAAAGAGCTAAATACACGGGAAGTCCTACAACTTGCACGTGATGTGCAAACCCGTCCTACAATTTGCGGAAGGTGAAGCCGCGGTCCATTAACTTGATTGGCTGTTACGAACCAATCGTTTTAGTCCGAATTAAGCCAGGGTGGAAGTTGTCGGGACGGGCACTTTGCAGTTTAGTCCATCTGACAAGCAGGAATTCGCACGCGCGGTCCTTCCGAGCCTTAAATGTCATGATGGCCACCCGGAGACACAGAAATTGCGCCCTTTCCCTATCTGTTCGTCTCCCTCTCTGCCTCGAGGCGACCGGAAACCCTCGTTCGAGCTGAACGACGGCAGCTTCTCCGGCCGTGGCTGCGCCTCCGCCGCGATGCCCCCTGACCTGCGCTACCGCTTGTGGAACGACGACCCTCCAGACTACGGTATGCCTCCGCCGCGATACCCCCTGACCTTCTCCTCTGTTTCATTGCGGTGGGGTTTAGGTAGGGTTCGGTGGTGGAGGGGATGATCCTGGGCAGATTTGGTGATTTTCTGAGAGGGAATGAGTAGGATTGCAGTGTTATTTGGTTATTCTACCACTGGTACAGCGTTTACTCGCAGGAAAATCGCGGATTAATTCCGTGGTCAGGCCGTATGTGTACTGTTCTTAGAAGTTCAGATTTTGCAGTAGTGTGGCTGTTCTTTAGCTAAAAGGTGTTAACTTTTGTGGTTACATCTTTAGTACGTGTGCTATGTGCGAAGATCGAAGTATTATTTTGTTGAAATTTAGGAGTTCATGTGTAGGATTGCAGTTTCCAATTTTTCGTGTACTGGTCTGTAGCTGAAATTTAGGAGACACATGCTCTGTTTGTAGTTATGCTTTTATTGTTTGTTTGCAACATTGTGGGTGTGATGTAGCATAATACAGTACATGTTTGCAGCTCAGTTTTGCGCTATAAAATTATTAATACACACATTGCAACAGTTTTTGATGCAGGAGTCAGTGATGATCTATTTTCTGTTGAAGTGGCTCATAATGGTTTTTTCTGTGGGTTACATGAAAACTTGGAATATGTGGATGGGACAGTGGGAGTAATTGACTATTGCAGCAGCAAAACTTGGTCCATTAAGGTGGTTGATGAAATTGTGAGGTTGATGGACTATGAAAGAGATGAGAGGATGCATATTTACTGGTCCAAGCCAGGTGACACACTTGCAGGTTCTGTGTTAGGCACCTACTCCAAAACTTCCAGAAGGCAGGTCATAGGGGAGAGACTTTGAAGAATGACATGTGGGCCATTGCCAGGTCAACCAGCTTACCAAAATGGGAGAAAAACATGCAGAAACTGAAAGCTGATAGTGAAGCTGCATTTGATTGGCTTGAGAGCCAGGTGCCTAACACATGGATAAAGGCCTTCTTCAATGAATTCCCCAAGTGTGATGTATTGCTGAATAATCATTCAGAGGTCTTTAACAGGTAATTATGTACTGAGCTTGTTTTATTTAACATGTCCTATGCTTATGTCTTTGTCTTATCAATTTTATTTTCCTTGTGCACACAGTTACATATTGGCAGCCAGAGAAATGCCCTTCTTATCAATGCTAGAGACTATATTCTACAAGATGATGCAAAGGATACACACAAAGCAGAGAGAGTGTGAAAAATGGACAGGAAGGATTTGCCCCAAGATTAGGAAGAAACTAGACAAGTTCACTGAATGGAGTCCTCAATGTTTTGTGAAGCCTGCAGGAAATGAACTATATTCTGTGGGTTCACATGAGGTTGAGCAGTTCTACACTGTTGACCTCAAGGCAAAAACTTGTGACTGCAAGAGGTGGCAGCTAACAGGTATACCCTGTCATCATGTGATTGCTTGTTGTAGAGAAGATAATATTGACCCAGAGTCACTTGTGCATAGCTGCTACACAATAGAGACATATATGAAAGCCTATAATTACAATTTAGTTCCACTAAGAGGCAAGGTGTACTGGGAGAAGATGAATGGTGTAGATGTTCATCCACCTTTATTCACAAAAGTCATGGGGAGGCCAAAAAAGAACAGGAAAAAGGCACCAGAGGAGAAAATGAAGAATGGAGTTAAAACTTTAACCAAAGCTGGTGTAACCATCCATTGTTCCATATGTGGGGTAGCTGATCACAATAAAAAAGGTCATGCAAAGTATGTACAAAGCCTAGAAGAACAGCAGCAACAAGGAAATGTTGAAGAACATCAGCAACAAGGAAATGAAGAGATGGATACTCCTGAGATTCTGCAGGTTCATATTCTTACTATTACCATGCTATTGTTTTCCTTGATAATTATTTGTATCTTACAGCATGATTCTGTCCAGAATATGATCCCACATCGACAAGAGCCTCGTTTGGATCCTACACACATAAGGGACAGCATGGTTTACAGCCTTGGCCAAGAGGTTTAATTAACTTCGACTTTCCATTGACATTGTACTACTATTATGAGAGCTCTACTATTATCCAGTTGTTTCACTTAATTCTTGCCTTACTTGCCACCAGGATCGAGTCCAAGTGCCAGTCGATAGGTATCGTGGCCCGTTACCAGAAAGTGCATTTGTCACATCTGCTAGAGATAGCATGCCACAAGCACGTACCAGGGTCACTACTGCATCAACTCGAGCAAGAGGTTCGACAAGGGGAAGGGGAAGGGCAGCTGCAGCTAGGCAACCACGACAACAACCTACTGAACCACAACAAGCTGCAACACACTCAACAAGAGGCAGGGGACAAGGAAGGAAGAGGACAGCAGCAGAAGCGACTACTGAAACTGCAAATGATGAAGCTACAGGTTCAACAACGGTTCCATACCGCACAGGCCCTGGCTCATTTTACCACTTGCTTTTCGGTAGTGAACAAACAGCCACTGGACAACAGCAAACTGAAGCAATTCCTAACAATGGACAGCAGCCAACTGGAGCAGTCCTAGATCTTAATGCAACACCTGATGAAATGTACATGCTGTGATGTGCAATGCACTTCCAGGACCTACTGCTATTTAGGCCTTATATGCTGCTACAAGTTGTAATGTGTGCACTTCCAGGACCTAATGCTAGTTAGGCCTTATATTTTGCTACAAGTTGTAATGTGCAATGCACTTCCAGGACCTACTGCTGGGTAGGCCTTAATTATCTCCTGCCAGAACTATTGTTAGTCAGGCCTACTATTTTGCTACTATCTCAATGTACATATTATATGAATCAGTGTGGAAACTATGGTTATATGCACTCAGCAATCAGTGTGCAAATGCTTTGTGTGTATCCACTTTTAGATCAGTGTGGAAACTATGGAAACTTGGCAAATTCAGCTAAATTCAGTACAAACTGCAGCTACACAAACTGCAGCTAAATTCAGTGCATCCACTTTTATTCATTCCATTTCCATACAATTACAACACACAAACTGCAGCTACATCTCACTCACACAAACCCTCTGATCATCAAAGCAAAAAAGAAATACATCACCACACAGCTAGCTACAATTACCACAAATGCTACATCTTTCCTATCTCTACTTTTCATCTCCTCCAAATGTCTTTTCTTCATGATTTTCTTCTTTGCCTTCACAGTTTTTATCTCCAATTCCAGTGCATCGATCTTGCAAGAAAGATTGAAGTTCGCTTCCTCTAAATCTGTCACACTCCTTCTTCTAGTGTTCTGGTACTGGTAATGGCATGGATCAGCAACTGGCATTCCCACATTGTCCTGCGAAATTTAGAACTTAGCTTGCATTTTAGAACTGCCAGACAACAGAGCAACCAAGAAGAGGAACGAAGAAGAGGACGGTGAAACAGAGCAACGACCAGGCAGCGAAATCACCTGGTAATGGCGCCTACCCGTGGCCTTCGCCTCAATCGCCTGGTCCCAGTACACGACCCCTGTCACCTTCGCCCAATCCCCTCCTTCAGCAGAGCTGCCGCCGCCGCCACTTGCGGCCACGCTTCCACCCACCGCGCTTCGATTCGCACCCTCTGAAGCCATCGCAAGCCACCGCAGCTCAGATCGCCGAGGTCGCCGTCTATCTCACCTGGTAATGCCGCCCGAGGTCGCCGTCTATCTCAGAGCTCCGAGGTCGCCGTCGACCTTGCCGCCATGGTGGTCGCCGTCTAGGGTTAGGAATTGCGGGACTGCGGGAAGAGGAATTGAGGCAGAGGAATTGGGGAATCGTCAGTTATTAGCTCCGGGGGGTTCTCTGCAAAATGTCGCCACCGTGCGTACACGCGTCACTCCCAGAGGCTGAGTTAAGGTTAACCAATCCGCATTACAAGTTAATGGACCGCGGCTTCACCTTCCGCAAATTGTAGGACGAGTTTGCACATCGCGTGCAAGTTGTAGTACTTCCCGTGTATTTAGCTCCAGAGAAAAGCCCGTGGTGTCCTCTTCAACGTCAGCGCACCATGTCTCAGCATGGTCCAACGATCCCGTGAACACATAGTATGGTGGAAGCTTCGAGAATACTTTCGTTTTAGACCAACTTCGGATGACTCCAACGGCCGACCCAAGTCCGTCCATGTCCGTTCGTGTCCACGCAAGCCAAATATAAGACCCAAAGGGGCGTCGCAAACGGACATTGGTATGTCTTTTTGTCCGTCGAGACTCATTCTTGACCCAAATTTGTGACTCGTTTACGTCGGCCGCGGACACGAACGGACCGTCTACGTGTCCTCCCCTACCCTGCATGTCACTGGCACCTACCTCATTATATGTGGGCGGTGGAGCTCTTTAAAAGGGCGTCGGTGACCAAACCCTAGAGCCACAAACCCTAACCCTCCCCCCCCCCTTCATCTCCAACGACGGCGGCCACATCATGCAGTAGATAGCGGGCCGTATGAGCGCGTGCGACCGCCACCGCGGCAGCTTCTCCAGCCGGATGGTGACGAGCCCGACGTGGGGCGGATGATTCCGCAGCTGCCACGGCGGCGGCTGCCGGAGCAGGCAATGTAGATCTCCATCGACCACGACGAGGAGGTGTACGCGGTCGGTGTTTGGGGCGACGGTTTGCAGAACGGCGTGCATGCCGTCCACCGCTCTGTGGACGACGCGTTGCAGGCGCCGCACATGGAGCTGAACATGAAGAGGGCATCCGACTTCTTGGCCGCTGCACGTGCCTGTGCTGATGCGGCGATGGAGGCCGAGACGGAGGATACACGGCTGCGGAGTCCGCGGCGTGCGCACCTCGGCGCAAACGGCAGTGCGACCGACATGTCACTCCCATTGACATACCGCTTCGCGCTTCCAGTGGCAGCGAGGCAAAGTTCCCTCCTATTTGCCACTACCGCTTCGCGCTTCCGGTCTACGAAAGAAGAAGGAAGGAGGAGCCAGATAGTCCAGCTCACCGACGCCGGTCACGGACAAGGAAGAGCCAGCAAGTCCGGCCACGACGCTCCTCCCCTTTTACCGGGCATCCGACCACAGTGAGGTGGTCTTTTTTTTTTTGCATATTACTCCAAGTTCCCGGGTAGGGTTTAGGGTTTAGAAGCTGTAAAAAGCTCGCCGACGCTTCACCGCCTACGTCTGACTCCTGCGTATGAAAAAAAATTGAAAATGAAAAAAAATGTGCGACCGAGCGGACTGGATGCATTGGTCCGTTGGGGGACAGTAGCAAGAATGGTGCGGACATGGGTCGGACCCCTATCCGTTCGGCTAGATGTGACCCATGGGGGTGCGTCTCCAAGCAAGCAAGCACGCCAGGCACCGTCGCTGCAAGCTAGCGCTCATGACACAGAAGCTGGAAGCTCGAGCTTCGCCGTGGTGATCTCCAACAGCAAGGATGAGAAACACAAGGACACACGGGGCCACTCCGGGGCGGGTGGGAGCCATGGGGGTGCGTCTCTGTGCAAGCAAGCGCGCCAGGCACCGTCGCCGCAAGCTAGCACGCATGACACATAAGGTGGAAGCTCGAGCCTCGCTGACGAGGGGTGTCCTCATCAATACCCATAGTCGATAGCCTAGGGTTAGAGTTATGAGGTAGAGAACGCGTAGTGCTGGTGGACTCGACGGCTGACAAGCGGGATTTACCCAGGTTCAGGGCCCTCGACTGAGGTAACACCCCTACTTCCTGCTTGTCTGTTATTGCTCTTGTGAATATGCGATGGTTACAAGGGTCCAGCGAGAATTCGTCTCGCTAGGGTTTGGAGGTTCTGATGTGCGTGTCCTTGATCGGTAGCCCTCCCAGCCCTTATATGGGGGGCTGGGTCTCGGGTACGTAACCGACTAGGATTACAAATATGGAAACTACAACCGACTATGAATAACTTGGAAAGCAATCTTCATCTTGGGCCTTCCTTGATGGGCTTTGCCAGCCTATTGACAATTGGGCTATAGTCATCACGTGCACCAGGTACCCACACGACAGGATACCCGTTCGGTATATCCTCGTCACTAGCCCCCGAGTGCTTGGCTGATTCGGAGAATTAGGCATGGACTCACTTGAGAGTGCACGTCACATGTTTGTGTTCAATATCGTACGTTGTGTATTGTCTTTCGACTATGAATTTATGTTTTTGACAAAGGATTATTGACTTAGTAGGCCTGGATTTACTCGACAAGTCGAGACCAGTTAACTGCACATTTGGGCAAAAACTTACTAGCCTTCAATCAAGTTCGAGTCCCCGGGCTCGAACCTGGAACATACTGGACAGACTCGACTCAGGCCGTTTGAGGTCTTACTGAATCGTTCCGCAGTCTTAACTTTGCTACCCAGCGCGTCCGCCGGGATTTTCATCGCATCTGCTGATACGGAAAAGAATTAAGGACTTAACACTGCCGGAGTGGTCCTCAGCCCAGCTCGACTGATCGGCGGGTCTTACCTTTGCATTTTATGCATGCAGCATCCGAAGTGTCATCGACTGACACAACTCGGGAATTTCTTTGAGTTTATGCCTTTTTGCTTTTTGAATCTATCGGGTGCGCGACAGCGCTCCCGATGGGAGTAGCCCCCGAGATTGTGCTTTATTACTCGTAATGAAGGATAATCTCAAATCAATGAGCGTGAAAGAAAATGCCAGTCGAAGACATTTTCACCCACTCCCGATGAGATGCGTTTGAAGACACTCGAAGTGTTTGCTTTTAACTTAGTCGATAGACCTTTGAAGGGTTGCGTGACTTTGGCATACGTCAGTCGAAGAAGATTTTAACCGCTCCCGATGGGAGTATATTTGGCTGTGCTTGGATCAGTTGACTATTTATCGACTATTACTTTTGCATTCACCAACCTGCCAACCGAGTGATGTCATGCATGACCACCGTGGCGTGCGCGCAGACCTTTGCCAGGACGTGTCATTGTGGGTCCGCTTGTTTGACCGTGGTGACCGCCGGTTCAGTTCTGATTTGACCGGACGTGGCGAAATTTCCGCGGACGTGATCATGACGTTCCTCGTTTTTCGTGCGTAGTGGGCGTTGTGGCCTGCGACGGTTTCTCTCCGATAGCGCCACGTGGCTTGGTGATTATGCGCGAACGGCTGAGATTGTTTCTTCCACCGTGGTAAATACAGATCACACCGCCGTGGATTAACTCCCTTTGCCATTTGCTTCCTCCGCCTCCTGCTCCTTGCACGCGCGCCCTTTGCCCTTGCTCTTGCTCCTCCTCTGTTCGTCATGGCGCCGAAGAAGAGCACGAGCGCCGCCGTCCCCTCTTCCTCTGCCAATGCTGGCAAGAAGAGGAAGGGTGCTGCGACCGCTGCGACCTCCACGGAAAATCCCGCCGCCGCCTTGAAGAAGATCCCCGGTGACTGGGTGAAATCCACCGTCACCGAGAAGAAGCTGGCGGCGTTCCGACACACAGGCCTTCTCCCGCCGGCCGACAAGCTCGCCGCCCGCGCGCCCTCCAACAGGGAGGTACTCCCTGAGCCCCGCGCCGGCGAGCGCGTTTGCTTCGCTGAATTTTTGCCTCGCGGTTTTGCTCTCCCGCTGCACGATTTTGTGCGCGGGCTTCTTTATGCGTACGGGGTGCAGATCCATGATCTCACCCCCAATAGCATTCTGCATATTGCCTGTTTCATGGCTTTGTGCGAGTGTTTTTTGGGGGTATCCCCAAGCTGGGCACTCTGGAAGTCCATCTTCCGAGTGCGCCACATGGTCCGTGATGGGCGTGTGTGCCCTCTTGGCGGGGTGGGCATTCAGGTCCGCGGCGACTGCCACTACTTCAACCTCAAGGCAGTCGACTCTGCCCAAGGGTGGAGGAACAAGTGGTTCTACGTCCCCATCGACCAGGACGTGCGCCCGGCCTTCTCGATTGGGAGGACCCCGCTGAAGACGAAGGCGTGGGAGCATTCTCTCTCGACTGAGGAGAAGGAAGAAGCTGCCCCCCTTATGGAAGAGATCAGCAAGCTGCTGGGCACCGTTACTGGTGTCTAGTTGATGAGCACCTTCATCAAGCGTCGAGTGTGGCCCCTGCAGCACCGCTCCCACCCGATGTGGCGATATGAAGGCCCGCTCGACGCCACTAGAATGAGCAATGTGGAGTTGTCGCCCAATGAGCTGGACGCGCATGTGAAATACATCACCAGCATCAAGGCCGACGAAGTCATCGACTTCAACTCCTCCGTCACTCCTTTTGGGTTGGAGAACGCCCTCCCTGACGTAAACATTTGTCGACTGTGCCGTCCTTTGGTTTCTGGTGTACCTACCTTTTGAATGTTGTTTTTGTGTTGGCGATCAGGGCCATTCGACTGCCGCCTCTCTTCCTCCCCTCCCCGAGTCTGGTCCTGCCGATGAGGCAGCTCTGCTGGATGAGGGGAAGGGGACCGTCACTCCGCCTCCCTCGGCTAACACCTCCGCCACAGAGGAAACAGAAGCCGAGGAGGTGGACCAGGTTCATAAGGGTGGCGACCCTGCGACTGAGCCTGCCGCCAAACGTCGCCTTGTGCTTCGACAGGAGGTCTCGAGTTCTCACACGGAAAGCGCGGAGCAACGGGACCTGGAGGATTCTGGCCGCTCCTCGCCTGCGAAGGATGCATCCCCTCTGGCTCGGCGCTCACCATCGCACTCGACTGGCCGCCTGAGTTTCGGAGGCCCCTGCCTCGACGCTGAGCCGGATTCGGATGAGGGCGAGCATAGGTACGCAGTTATGAAGTATTTTTGCTATGTTTGCCTTTCGCTTGCTTGCATATTTTGCCTTAAGCTCATTGGCATTGTTGCAGCAGCGCCAGTGACGATCGGGTGCAATCGCCTCCTTTTGTAGAGGAGTCGACCGTGGCCTCCCCTCGCGCTGAATTGGATGTCGCTAAGACCACCCTGGTGGTTGAGGCGACTACCACCGCTGTGACGCCACCCACTACTGCTTCGACTGCACACCCTTCCACATCTGCTGCTTCCTCCTGGACTGACCATGTGAGTGCTTTCACGTTTTATGTATTGTGCTGAATCCTTAATTTTTCTGACATCTGTTGCCAATATTTTCGAAGCCTGCCGTCCGTGGCCTTGTCGCGGCTGGTAAGGCCTTTGTGCAGTCGGAGGAGGAACGGGTCATTCTTCGCTCCCACCTCGACGGTTTAAGCCGTATGCTTTTTCTGACTTTTTCCTGAGATGTTTCGCTTTTTCCCCTTGGCGTTTTGCGACTGAGCTTGGAATTAACTGTCTCAGGTGAGAAAGACACCATCGCGAAGCGGTCGTCTGAGCTGGAGCAGCGACTGAACGATCTGGAACGACAACTGGTCGACCAGCAGTCGCGTGCGAAGAAGGATCTGGACGATGCGCTGAGCTCGGCTGCCTCCCGCGAGCAGGAGTATGCGGCTCAGGTGTCCGAACTCGCGCGTGTGATGGAAGGTTAGTGGGCTTTGTTTTTGCCTTTCACGCTTTTATTTGCTGGTCCTTGTGTTGATTTTTTCTTTTGAAATTTTGAAGGGTCTGCGGCTTCATCCGCCTCCAAGGGCAAGGCGAGTGAAGACCTGTCACTCGACCGTGCCATTGAGAAGCTGAGCGCTGCCATCCAACACGCCAAGAGCTCTCTGGATACGTCCAATCGCACCCTTGGCGCTGTCTTTAAGGAGGTGCTTCCGTCGAGCGAAGTTCCTGCCACCGCGCAAGGTTTTGCAGACGTGCTAGGCCCCGGCTCGTCGACTGTGGCGGAGTTTGCGCGCGACTTGACGGTACGCGGCTCGGAATCTACCATCAAGCTTCTTCTTGGTAACGGCGTTGTTGCCGATTATGAGGCTGCCCTGTCTGATTTCCCGAAAAGGTCGGATGGGCAGCCTTTGTCCTTGAAGGGTGTGACCGAGGCCGCCACGCGACTATCGCGCACCTGTATCGACACCATGGAGCGCAGATCTGTTGCTGTTGCTTCTATGCCGAAGTCGCGTAGGGCTAGGTCTGAGTCAGTGTCTCGCATTTAGACTTTTGATTTTGACTTTGTGTAATGAAGATTTGACAACTAGCATGGGCACTTCACTGCCTGCTTTGTTTATGATATGGCCCCTAAAAATGCATCTTTCGCTATGTATTTGGCTTCTGTTATCTTGTCTTGATTCGTAGCCTCGTCTGAAATATATGATTATGCGTTTGCCAGCCAGACGATACCATTTCGACTGAATCTTCCCAGCCGTGCGCGGATACTCGAGCAGCCGCCGAAGCGAGGAATAACGCCAAGGTTTTGGCTTATGCGAAGAAGCGAGTGGTTACTCTAGAACAGGAACTAAAAGCCACTCAAACAGAGTTGGAACTTCTTAAGGCAAAACCTGCTCTTGCCACCCAGCGCGAAGAATATGTGCTTGGTGAAGTCGAACACTCGAACAGGCAGCTCGAAGGTATGTATCCGACGATCGCCCTTGTGATCTTCTTATGTCTTCCTTATAGCTTGCTGATAGTTGCCTGTCTGCAGTTTTTGTTCATAATTTCAAAGAAGAGGTGGAACGGGTTAACGAGCGTCTGGATAACGCGACTGATAACCCGGTCTCCGGCCACCAGCATTTTTGGGCTGACAGGCATCGCGCCCACGAACTTGCTACCCTTAAGGATCGAGTGTTTCGCGGCGCGGTCCTACTCGAGCGTTGCCGGGCGGCGTTTATGCGCATCAACCATTTCTTGTTTCCTGAGGGACCGCAGCCGCAAGGAATTCATGCGTTGGTTGATCTCTTCCAATCTGCAACTCCTATCCGAGAGGCTTTGACTCGAAGAGTTGTCCTTGGAGCCAACGCCGTCATGGGATATATTCGCAGCCAGCATCCTACCTTTCGCATCTCTTCGCCTGCATCTGGCTCGCGTCTGGAGCAGAAGTTTTTGGACAGGACTGCGGCTTCGGCGGAGGTGTTTGTGGGTTGTTTGCACGACCAGCTCATCGACTCTAGCCTGCCTGTAAAGGATGAGCCTATGTAGTTTGTGTAACTAACCAGCCCCCGAGTCCCTCGAGTGGGGTGTGAATAGAAAGATGTTGATGTAAGCCTGTATGTATCCAGCCCCCGAGCCTTCGGGTGGGGTATGAAAGGCGTTTATGTGAGTTTGTATATGTACAGCGCCCGAGCCTTCGGGTGTAGCTGAGTTTTGCTGTTTATGATTAAGACCCAGCCCCCGAGTCTTCGAGTGTGGCTGAGTCGGGAGTGATTTGGCTTGTGATAGCAAATTATGCGAAGAAGAAAATCTTTCTTTATTCCAGATATTGGCCAGCAAGCCGCCTCATTAAAAACCTTCCAGTCCCCTTAGGTACCCTGGTAAGGAAAAGAGCGCGTCTGAAACCTGCTGGCCTTTCCGACATTTATGCTCTGTTACATTGATCGACTATGACATCTAGGCATAGAAGCGACGCAAGTGCGCCACATTCCATGGGTTATTGGATAATTCCCCCGTCTGGGCGTGCTTGAGTCGATAGGCACCACCGTCGATGACTTACGTGATGACGAAAGGACCTTCCCATGGTGATGCGAGCTTGTGCACCTTCTTCTGCTTCATCCGGAGTACTAAGTCGCCCACCATGAATGTTCTGGGACGGAGTCGTCGACTGTGGTAGTTTCGGAGATCCTGCTGATAAACAGCTGTGCGGGCAAGGGCCGTATTGCGCGATTCTTCGAGTAGATCCACCGAGTCTTCGAGTGACTCGTTTGCGTCGTCCTCGTCGTACAGCTCGACTCTTGGTGCGCTGAATTTCACCTCTGGTGGCAGTACTGCTTCTGCGCCGTAGACCATAAAAAACGGAGTAGACTGAGTCGAGGCGTTTGGGGTTGTGCGCAAACTCCATAGTACCGCCGGGAGCTCCTCGACCCAAGCGCCTGCGGCCCTTTTGAGTGGTACCAGTAGTCTTTTCTTAATGCCCGTGCAGACGATACCATTGGCTTTTTCAACCTGTCCGTTGGACTGTGGGTGCGCGACTGATGCGTAATTGAGCGCGATGTTCCACTCTTTGCAGAAAGAACGAAACTCCTCGGCTGTGAAGTTTGTGCCGTTGTTCGTGATGATGCTGTTTGGGACGCCAAATCGATAGACGATAGATTTTATGAAATTGACTGCTGTAGCGGCAGTCGAGCTTGTGATTGGGACCGCTTCTATCCACTTCGTGAATTTGTCCACCGCCACCAGTAGGTGAGTATGTCCTTCGGGTGATGACTTTTTGAGTGGTCCGACCATATCAAGCCCCCATTGGGCGAAGGGCCACGCGAGTGGTATGGTTTTGAGTGCTGATGCGGGTGCATGAGGCTTGGTGGCGAATTTCTGGCACCCGATGCACCTTTTGACGATGTCGTCTGCGTCCTTAAGTGCTGTGGGCCAGTAGAACCCTGCTCGGAAGGCTTTGGCTACGAGTGATCGACTGCCGGCATGATGACCACAGGTTCCTGCATGAATATCGCGAAGTATGGTTTTTCCATCCTCAATTTCTACACACCTTTGGAACATACCTGAGATGCTTCGCTTGTAGAGTTCACCGTTGATGATGGTGTATGCTTTGGAGCGTCGAGTGACTCGTCGAGCCTCTGCTGCATCGTCTGGTAGTTCGTCGCGGAGCATGTATGCTAGGAAAGGTTGAGTCCATGCTGGAGTTACCTGATCGTCCTGGCATAGTAGTACTTCGACTGGCGGATCCTCTGAGCTGGGCGTTTTGTCTTTGGATGTAGCAGTCGAGGTTGATGGGGGCCGCTGTTTTTTGATGGACCTGTGTTGGATTCGCTCCAGGAAGACGCCTGGCGGGACTTGCGCTTTAGTCGAGCCGATGTTGGCTAGTATGTCTGCTTCCTCATTGCTTTCTCGTCCAATATGTCGTAGTTCGCATCCGTCAAAGTCACCTTCTAATGTGTTGTAGAGGTCACGATATGCGATCATGTTGTCGGCTATGGCGTCGCAAGCCTTCATTGTCTGCTGCACGACTAAATTTGAGTCGCCGTATATCATAAGTCGAGTGCACCCGAGCGCCTTAGCCATTCGCATGCCGTGGATCAGACCTTCGTACTCGGCCTCGTTGTTGGATGGTCGCACGAAGTCCATCTGCAACACGTACTTGAGTTTGTCGCCTTTGGGTGATATCAGTATGACACCTGCACCTGCGCCCTCGTTCTTCTTAGACCCATCGAAGTACATTGTCCATGAGTTGGACACATCAGGGATTCCTGGCAGCTGAGATTCTATCCACTCCGTTGTGAAGTCGGGTAGGACTTGCGCTTTGATGGCCTTCGGGTGGTCGTAGGTGATCCCGAGCGGCCCGAGCTCGATGAGCCATTTTGCTACACGCCCCGTCGCATCGGGATTGGTGAGTATATCCCCGATTGCTGATTTGCTGATCACTGTTATCGGGTGCTCCGTGAAGTAGTGGCGCAGCTTTCTGGATGTTATGAAGACAGCGTATGCCAGCTTTTGGAAGTGCGGGTATCTTTGCTTTGACAGGGACAAGACTTCGCTGACGTAGTAGACTGGCCTCTGTATGCTTTGAGTTTTCCCTTCCTCCATGCGTTCGACTACCAAGGCCGTACTTACCACTCTGTTTGTGGCTGCTACGTACAGGTACAAAGGTTCTTTCTCCTTGGGTGCCGCCAGGATGGGGGGATTTGTGAGTATTCGCTTGAGATCTTTGAAGGCTGCTTCAGCTTCATCTGTCCACTCGAACTTGTCTGCCTTCTTCATCAGTCGATAAAGTGGTAATGCCTTTTCACCCAGCTTGCTGATGAAGCGACTGAGCGCTGCTACTCGACCTGTCAATTGCTGTACCTCGTAGAGCTTTTTAGGTCTTTGCATGGTTAATATGGCCTGTATCTTTTCTGGGTTTGCTTCTATTCCCCGAGCCGATACTAAGTACCCCAAGAGCTCTCCGGCTGGGACACCAAAGGTACACTTGTCTGGGTTGAGTTTGATGTTGTACCGGTTGAGATTGTCGAATGTTTCTCGCAAGTCTGCGAGTAGCGTGCTTTCTTCTTTCGACTTGATGACGATGTCATCCACGTAAACCTCGACGTTGTTTCCAATTTGTGTCTTCAAACAGTTCTGCATCATACGCTGGTAGGTGGCACCCGCGTTCTTGAGCCCGAAGGGCATTGTGGTGTAGCAATATACTCCGAGTGGAGTTGTGAAGGCTGTCTTCTCCTCGTCTTCGACTTTCATCCTTATCTGGTGGTACCCTGAGTATGCATCCAGGAAGGATAGACGTTCGCATCCCGAAGTGGAGTCGACGATTTGATCGATACGCGGCAGTGGAAAATGATCTTTTGGGCAACATTTGTTGAGCCCGGTGAAGTCGACACACATCCTGGTTGCTCCTGTCTTCTTTTTCTCGACTAGTACGGGGTTGGCTACATGTTTTGATTTTTTGATTTCTCGAATGAAGTTTGCTTTGAGTAACTTGTCTACATGTTTCTCTATAGCCTCTCTTTTGGGACCGGAGACACGACGTATTGCTTGCTTGACTGGCCTAGTTCCTGGATTAAGTTGGAGGGAGTGCTCGGCGAATTCCCTGGGAATACCTGGCATGTCGGCTGCACACCATGCAAATATATCCCAGTTCTCACGGAGGAATTCGACGAGCGCGCTTTCCTATGCAGGAGATAGGCTTGTGGACACCCTGACTGTTTTGGCTGGATCAGTCGGGTGAACCTGGTGCTTCTTTATGCCATCTGCAGCGCTGAATGCCTTGTCGACTGCCTGCTTCTTTTGCTCGGGCATGTATGTTGGGTCGTTGGTGAGCGAGAGCTCTTCGAGGGTTTGCTCCATACCGAACGTCTCGGAGATTTTGCTGAAGTCGCGGTCGCAAGCATCTGACCTTTGAAAATTTCCGTTGACTGTGATGACTCCTTTCGGGCCTGGCATCTTCAACTTGAGGTATGCGTAGTGTGGCACCGCCATGAACCGAGCAAATGCGGGGCGCCCTAATATGGCATGGTATTGTGACTTCCAGTCGACGACTTCGAATTCGATCGACTCGGTTCTGAAGTGGTTTGCGTCGCCGAAGGTGACGTCGAGTTGTATCGTGCCTTCTGGGAGAACAGGTTTACCTGGGACAATACCATGAAAAGTGTTTGTGGACTGGGGTAAATTTTCGACTGACCTATTCATCCGGCGAAGTGTATCGGCGAAGATGATGTTGATGCCGCTGCCTCCATCCATGAAGACCTTGGTCATGGCGTATCCGCCAATCTGGGCGTCGAGTACCAGGGCAGCGTGGCCTGGTCGGTAGACAGATGGTGGATGGTCCTCTCGACTGAAGATTATCGCGGTTTCAGATCCCCGCAAGAAGTCTGGTATGGCTGGAGGTGCCATAACCGCCATGTTAACGTGTCGAGTGTGGATCTTTTGCTGCCTGTTGGAGGGACGTCCTTTTTGAATCATGAACATCTGTCCCTGGGGCTTTGGGTATTGCTCCTCCGTTGCTTGGGGTATGTGATGTATGGCTCCCGCGACTTGACTTCCCGGGTTGTATGGTGGTGGAGGTGGTAATGCCGCGACTGGCTGTGTTGGCGGTGGCGCGATGTACGCTGGCGGTGCAGCCGAGGGTGTAGCTCTTCTGATTATCGCCGCGTAATCAGCCACCATTTGTTCGAACTCTCGGCAATTCCCCATGGTGTGGTTGGAGATTAGCCTCCCATCCTCTCCTTTGAATAAGTGCAGCCTGCAGTCGTCATTCATCTTCTCTTGAAAGGTTTTTTCTGGTTTTGCATCTGTTCGTTTGCGCCACTCTTGCCTTCGGTATCCGCTGCTACGCTGATCGCGGTCTCGACTGCTTCGTCGGTCGTCTGTTCGACTGTCTCGGCGGTCGTTCCCTCGACTGACTCGACGGTCGTCTCCTCGACTGTCGCGACGACTATCGTTTCGACTGTCGCGACGATCTTCTTGTCGTCTGTCGTCCTGGACGTGATTGTCCTGTGAGAAACCTGCTGCGACGAATTTTACCTTGTCATTGTCGCTGTAACCACTTTTGCGTCTTCGTCTTCTATCATCCCTGTCGTGGCGGTCTCGACTACTGCGTCGATCCTCACGGTCATGTGGGGAAAGTGGACGCTTGGTCCTTATGGAATCTTCGCCATCCGCCCACTCAGTCGCTATCTTCATGAGCTCTGCCATGGATTTTGGCTTTTGGCGGCCGAGTGCTTCTCTGAGGACCCCCATGGTGAAGGCGTCCATGGCTCTGTCTTCGGAGATTGTGCCTACTGAATTGCGGATGGCAGTCCATCGCCTGATGTATGCTCGAATTGGCTCGTCCGACCTCTGCTTGCAAGCCCGCAATTCCTCGAATGTTTTGGGTCGCTCGCACAGAGGATCGAAATATTTGATGAAGTCTTCCCGAAAGTGATCCCAGGAATCGTATGATGCTTCGGGTAATGCTTTGAGCCAGTCGCGAGCTGTGCCTTCAAGCATCAGCTGTATGTACTGCAGTGCCGTTGTAGTTGTCCCCCTTTGGCATACGACTGCGAGCTTGTAGTCCTCGAGCCAGCCTGACGGCTCTTGTTTGCAGTTGAACTTTGGCGTTGTTGGTAACCCGAACTTTTTGGGCAACTTGGCTTCGCGGATTCGCCGTGTGAAGCATCGTGCTCCGCAAGGTCCTGTATCGCGACCATCACTCGAATCGTTGCTGGCGGATCTCCTAGACCTGCTCCGTGAACGGCGACGCCTCGAGTGTCTTCGTGTGCTACTCCTGCGAGGGCTTCGACTGCGACGATCTCGCGAACGGCTTCTGCTGCGCTCTCTGTGCTTCTCCGTCTGGAGTCCTTTTGCCGCGAGTGCGAGCGCCTTTAATTGCTGGAGATGCAGTTCTTCGGCCGGATCGCCTGCTGGAGGTGCTGTCGCCTTGAGGTATGCTCCAAGTGATATCAAGGCACCTTCAGCTGTTTTGGGTACTAGTACGCCTTCGGAGTCCAGGGTCATGAACGAATGTTCTAAGTTGTGAGTGACTCCGGATCTCTCGCCCTCTGGGATATTGGCGAATCTCGATCTATGTCTGTGCTCCGTCGCACTTGTGGAGCTAAGGGAAATCTGCCTTCTCCGGATACTCGAGATGCTAGCTTGCTTTCTGCGTTCTTCGAGTGTTGCTCTGTACTCCTTTAAGCGCATCGCTTCTTGCCAATTAAAATAATTGTATGTCATCCACTCCTCTGGGGTCGCGTCTGCTGGCATCATTGTGCAGTCCTTTATGATTTTGTCAACTTTTGCCGCCATCTCTGCTGTGATAGTTAGTGTTGTCACGCCATCTGGTAATGTGACTGTGCAAGGAAATTCTGTAGGTCTGCGACTAGCTACTGCCGCTGAGGTTTCGGCGCTGAATGCAACATAAACCTGCCGAGGTATGACCGGGGGATATGTGTATGTGCTATCGACGCCGGTTATGGGTTCGGAGTCGTCGTCCAAACTCATGTCGGAGTTGTTGCTGATCTGGGCGTCGGTGTTGACGTATGCTTCGGGTGTTTTTTCAGGATCGTCTTCGTTGCTGGAGAGGAACTCGTGATCCGCTTGGATCTCTGGCCCGGTGAAGTCGGCGAGGTAGATGCTGTCGCCCGTGTCTTCAGTTTGCCTGTAGTCGGGTGCAGTGTCGAGTGCCGCGATGCGTTCGACTGTGGTGACTTGATAGTCAGACTGTACCTCATCATCTAGGAGCTCTTGTGCCAAGAGTTTATTGAACTCTTGGGTCGTCATGGAGTCGACTAGAGATCTTGACGGCGAGATCGAGTTGACCTTTGACGATGTAGCTTCCATGCCTGCGGTAGCTGTGACCGTAGTAGATGGTTTCTCGACTGCGCCTACCTGATGGGTAGACTGTGCCTCATCTTCCGGGAACTCTTGCGCCATGATCCTATTGAACTCTTCAGTCGCCATGTATGAGGTCGGCGATGGGATCGAGTCGATCTGTGATGAGGTATCTTCCTTGCCTGCTGGCGATGCGATCGCAGTCGATGAATCTTCGAGTGCCCTCATTGCGATCACGTCGGTCAAGTCCTGCACACCAAGCTTATCGACGAAAAAATTGTGCTCCCCAATGGTTAGATCGAAACCTGAATCGAGATTAGCGAAAACTTCCTGTGCTTCCGATGAGTACGGCTTGATTCTCTTTGGCGAGGCAGCTTGCGAAGTTGGCGACTGATCGCCTGATGCTCCAACGCCAGTCGAGACTGTTAGCGCGTGGCCGTTTGCAGATGTAGTCGGCGAGTTGCCGTTTGAGGTCAAAACCAGCGAATCCGTAGATCCAACACTACCAGTTCCCACAGACGGCGCCAATTGACGAGGGGTGTCCTCATCAATACCCATAGTCGATAGCCTAGGGTTAGAGTTATGAGGTAGAGAACGCGTAGTGCTGGTGGACTCGACGGCTGACAAGCGGGATTTACCCAGGTTCAGGGCCCTCGACTGAGGTAACACCCCTACTTCCTGCTTTTCTGTTATTGCTCTTGTGAATATGCGATGGTTACAAGGGTCCAGCCAGAATTCGTCTCGCTAGGGTTTGGAGGTTCTGATGTGCGTGTCCTTGATCGGTAGCCCTCCCAGCCCTTATATGGGGGGCTGGGTCTCGGGTACGTAACCGATTAGGATTACAAATATGGAAACTACAACCGACTATGAATAACTTGGAAAGCAATCTTCATCTTGGGCCTTCCTTGATGGGCTTTGCCAGCCTATTGACAATTGGGCTATAGTCATCACGTGCACCAGGTACCCACACGACAGGATACCCGTTCGGTATATCCTCGTCACTCGCAGTGGTGATCTCCAGCAACAAGGATGAGAAACGTAAGGCCACACGAGGCCACTTCGGGCCGGGTGGGAGCCATGGGGGTAGCAAGCAAGCGCGTCTGGCACCACCACCGCAACATGGCGCGCATGACACAACTACCGGAAGCTCGAGCCTCGCCGTGCTGATCTCCAACAACGAGGATGAGAAACGCAAATCCATATTGGCCAAGCATGTGTGGGACCATGCTGCTTCTCCCGGAGCAGCAACGAGGTGATGGCAGCTGTGGTGTGCTCGCGAAGTATGTCATGCCGCACGTAGAACGAACCTGCGAGACCAAGGCGGCTCTTAAAGATGCTAAGGCGGCGGTGGCGAAGGGCAAACCCAATGCTTAGCGCCGTTGGGAAGAAGCTCAGGAGGAGCACCAGGCGTGGGCGCAGCACACCCTCGCCGTGAATATCTACCTCAACATCAACGATAAACCTATGTCGTACGAGTACCATCCATGAACTATGTTCCATATTTGTCGTGGTGTTTTGTTTTAATTGTGTTTGTATGAAATTATTTATGCATGGGAATGTCTAGGGCTCACTCGAGTGAGAATTTACTTAATTCTCACTCAGATGACGTCATCCAGTTGCATATGGAACTCATGTGTAATCCATGTGCAACTAAAAAAAGTTTAGTTGCAACTCATGTCTAAGTGGGAAAATCACAGTCGCAACTCATGTGCAACCATGTGCAACTCACATCCCGCACGAATCATGATGTAAATCTGATGGCATTAGAGTTGAGTCAGGCCTAACATATTTCTCGCTCGAGTGAGAAATAGCAAAACGACTGTGGGTGAGCTCCTCCCGAAGCGAACCCTAGCTCCTCCCGACCTCGCGCGCGCCGCCACCGCCGCCCCTTCCCCTCCCTCCTCTCGCGCACCCCCCGCCCCCCGTGGCGGCGGCGCGCGCCCCCTTGCCTCGTCCCTCGACCTCCCCTTCCCTTCCCCTCGTCGCCGCCGTCGGCAGAGGCCGCCGGGCGCGGCCCGGTTGGCGCCGGCGGCGGCGGACGGACCTTACCCGCGCCTTGCAGGGGTGGACGGGGCCTCCCTCTCCTGGCGGCGGTGCTCTTTGGGCGGCGGAGCTCCGGCCTCGGCCGGGAAGCGGCGTGGCGGGTGCGGCGGCGCTCGCAGCGCTGTGGGGCGGCGCAGCGTGGCGGGTGACGGTGCGCTGGAGGCGCGGCTTGGCTCGAGCGCCCCGGTCGGGGCCCTGGTTGCCCAGATCGGGGGCCCTGGTTGCCCAGATCCGGCCCTGATGGCCCAGGCGGGGCCCGATGGGCCCATCTGATTCGGCACGAGCTGGCCTGCTTCTCAGCGTGCTCGGCAGCGGATGGCGGGGTAGACGGTGCAGGGACAGCGCGACGGCGGCCGGCTTGTTGCAACGTGGCTGCGGGCTTCACGGGCCCGGTCTGGTCCGGCCGGACCCTATTAGGATTGGTGTGCCCCCGCGGGGGCTTCACGGGCCAGGCGGGCCCGGCCAAACCTAACGGGGACTGGTGTGCTTCGTGGTTGCGTCCGGTCGACTACCGTCCTCGACGGTGGAGGTAGTTCCCTCCCGCGCGGTTGCGGTTCTGCTGCTTCCGGTACACTCCTCTTCGCCTTCGTTTTGTCGTCCTCACGATGGTTGCTTCGGTGAGACGACGATGGTGGTCCTGTGACTGTGGTGGTGCTTGTTGGTGGGTGGTGAGTCTGGTGGTGGCGAGGCCTCGTCCTCGCGGACTCCTGGTGCTTCGGACCGTTCGAGTTTGCGGACAAGGTTTTTCGGGAGAAATCCCTGTCGGCTCGGCTGACACCGGCGCGGTGCCGTCTTTGGATGGCAACATTCCTTCCTGAAGGGCGTTAGGGCTACCTTCGTCCGCTTCCCTAAGTGTCGGGGGAAACCCTAGGGCCAGTGCGCTGGTCCGGGCAGCTGCAGACGCTTTCCTTCTTCAAGGAACTGCTTGGTACTCGACGATGTCGACGCTAGGAGTGTGGTGGTACATCTTCGAAGGGCGCAGCGGTTGCAGGTCACTGTAGTTTAGTTGATCCGCCTTCGTCTCCATTTTGCTTTTTGTTTTTGTTTTTGTTTGGGTGTGTGCTGCTGCCTCGCCTTGTGGCGTGTTGCGTTTGTATGCTGGTTGTACGTTGATCGGTGCTTTATTTATAAAGCGGGACGAAACCCTGTTTCGTGAGAAATAGCAAAACCGTTTATGTATTTGTCTCTGTTAGATGAATTATGTTTGAATTGCGTGTGATCACCCGGACAAATTCTAACGCCAAGTAGTTTAAAAAAAAATTAATTACCATTTTGCAGTATCTGCTTCGTCCGACGATTTCACTGAATTTTTCAGAAATGCTCTAAAGAGGGTCACGTTGACATTATTGTATTCTTAGACTGAAATGTGAATACGTGGCGTTGATCGTCTACCATCGAGGAATAATCCTCCGACAACTCGTCAATGCGAGTTCATATAGAGCGACAAGAACGCGGCATTCCCATATTAGAATTAAAATCTTAGCTGAAAAAGGAACAAGGATGTTTCTTCGAAGTTTGCAAAAAAAAATCTACGTAGAACGAAAAGTTGAAACTTTGCGGTGAAGAAATCGGCGATGCATTGGCAACAGCCAACAGAGAGTCGGAATTGTAAACGGGAGCGCGAGGGCGTCCTGGTCATCTCCCACACATACCCACGTTGTGTTTTTTTTTTGACGGGATACCCACGTTGTGTTGTGCCGCGGCCGGTTTGGCTTTTCTTCTCACCCCCGCCCCGCCCCGCCCCGCCTGTATTCCAACTTCCACACGGCGATCGCCATCGCTGCCGCTCCTCCTCCCTCAGCAGCCAAGCCTCCCCTCTTCCTCTACGCGTGGGAGCTAGCCGCCGCATATCTCCTACGCCTTCCCAAACCCTAGCGTCTCCCCTCTCACCAACTCCCCCACCCGCAAGCTCACCTCCGACCCCCCCGCAGATCGCCGGCGATGGGGTCCAAGGACCAGGACCTGGCCGCTTCGTCGGGCGCCGGCGGAGGAGGAGGCTTGTTCTCGTTCGTGCGCAGCTGGGGCAGCGCCTTGCAGAAGTCCGTCAACGGGTAAGTCTCCCCGCCGGCCTGCATCCTCCTCTCCCTCTCCAGAGTTCAGATCCGCCTCCAGCTCTCCCCCGATTTCGTCGGCTTTGCTGTTTAGAATCCTGCTTATGCTTACCGCTGCCACTCGGCCAGCTGATCTGATGCTCCGGCGCCCCATCTCAGCTGCTGGTCCTCGCGAATTGTGTGAATCGGGCTCCATTTGAGTTCCAAGCTCGGGGCTTTACTGATCCTAGTCACACTCTCGTTTATTCACCTGCTTAGTGATCGCGCTGTTGGGTCGGTAGCATACTTGCTATTCTATCGAAACACAAGTGATCTGTTTGTTCAGTCTGTGCGTCCACAAAGTAATTCATAGTGTACTACTTCCCTAATACTATATTGTAGTCAACAATTGGTTCAAGTTCATTCTTTTTCTCGATTTACTAGTATATACTACAGTAGCATGTAATGTCTCAAAGAGGATATGGTAATCGTTGTGGCAACTTCTATTTCTGCGATTCAAAACAGATAGGGTGCACTATGCACTCAATTGTGATTGGAAAGTTCAGATGCAGATCCAAGTTTGGCATACTCCAAAATTAACACACACACACACACATCATTTGGCGTTTCTTCACTTCACCTTTTATGTTTTTCCTTCTGGGATTTGAATTCTTCACAAATATGCATTGCCATCGGATGTTTATGTGTCTCTCCTGTGATGATATTAGTTCAGTACAAGAAAATAGTGTCGTTACTTAAAATTTTGAAACATCTAATGAACAGTTATATCCCTACCTGTAGGATGGTCGGCTACGAAGGTCTTGAAGTTATTAACCCAGATGGAGGCACAGATGATGCGGAAGCAGAGGCAATGAAGGGACGATGGAAGCAGGAGGTGAGGATCAGCGATTAACAACAGTTCATTTTTAAGAGTCATTACCACAGCAATTTATGATTCAATCTCGAAAATAGAAGTATGAAATCAACCTGCATGATGCTTTAGATTTCCATCAGAGGAACTGTACGCTGGAGCTTGTTTACTGGCATCAGCATTTCTTTTGTAGGAACTTATGGACTGTTAAATTGTACATATTGTGTGTTCGGGTCTACTGTCATGCTATATGAGTGCAATTCTAACGTCTCAACTCATCAAACAATGTACTTAAACTTTACCTGAAATACGAACGGAATGTACAATTTTTGGTAACATTATTTACCTAGGAACTGGTGTGGGTCTTTTAGTTGCCAAAATACCATCTGTTTGGTCTATTGATCCTACGTCATCTATCTATATATCCACAGGTTCTTTCATGTTTATGATTTATACGTGCACAAGGTTTGTTGCTGGTACTAAGTATCTTAGATCTGGTGATCATAGGTCGTCTAGCTTGCTTTGTTTTTAATGATTGGGTCGTGCCTTTCTTTTGGTGTTGCATAACTCTTATCTGAATGGATATGCGCAGCTCTCCTTCATGGCCTCGAAAAAACTTGCAAAATCTTGGTTCATCGTTCATGTTTGAAAACACTGTCTGTTCAATGTTATTTTTGTAAAGGGGAACCTTTGGTGATAACTGTAGGTTCAGTCACAATTTGTTTTTATCAAAAGCCCCTTAAGTTTTATTGCTAATGAGAATTAACCATTGTTTTTTTTGTTGGTGTTGGTTTCTGTCAAACTGTAAGTGACTTTTACCTATCTTTTGCAATAATCTGCATCATGAATAGGTGATGAGGATTCAGTAATGACCCTCATGTTGTGCATTAAACATTTCATCTCTTATTATGTTTTTTCTAGAGGGAACTATTACCCTGATAGCGGTGCTTGGTTTATATGCAAAACAAGTAAAACGAGCCATGAACCCCTTTGTATTTTAGTTGTACACCGGTATTTTGCTGATCGCTGCACTTGTATGCTCGTTTTGACACTGCTGTTGACTTACAGGACCGCGATGGTTACTGGAAGATGATGAACAAGTACATAGGATCAGATGTTACGTCACTTGTTACACTTCCAGTAATTATCTTTGAGCCGATGTCGATGCTTCAAAAAATGGCAGAGGTTTGTACTCCAAAATTTTGATTTAGTGCTCTCATATTTGTACACTTAGCCTTCTTACCAGTGTTTCGAGCAGAGTGTGAAAATGCAATACTTAAACTACCAAGACTACCAAGCAAGTTCAAATTCACGTTCACATTAAAGCTATCAGTCCAAAAGCACCATGGAGAGTGACAAATGTGCACAGACCGTGTTATGTGACACACTGAAGAAACCAAAGTAGCTACTGATTCTTGATATAAGCTGTCTATTCTTATATGTCATAAAGTGTGTAGTGCTTGTTGTTTGGCTGTACAAGTTTGGTCAACTATAGTGGAGTAAGTTAAATACTGAAAACCATAAGCCAAATCATCTCGTGAGATTCTGTTGTTAGCTGTTATGGGAAGCCGCAATAGTCTGTCATTCGTTTATTTCTCTATTTCTGTGGCGTCATATGGAGTCTGCAGGCAATATACTATCTACATATTTTTATAATGATTATTTGCTAATAGTTTAGCTGTTTATACTAATGCAGATTATGGAATATTGTGAACTTTTAAACAAAGCAGATGAATGTGAGGATCCCCACATGCGTATGGTATATGCTTGTGAGTATGCCCTTCCTTCAGCTCCAACTCCACTTTAATGTTGTGTTCTGGCTGACTGAGCTTTAAACCCAATTTTCAGCTACATGGGCTGTATCGGTCTACTTCGCGTACCAGCGTACGTGGAAGCCTTTCAATCCCATCCTCGGAGAGACATTTGAGCTGGTTAACCACCAGGGTGTCACGTTTATAGCTGAACAGGTTGGCATTGCAAAATTATTATTGAATTGTGTTTGTAGATAGCTATTGTACCATAAGTTTTCTTTAAGTACCCCTTACTTTTCCACTTCCAACTAAGGAACAAGTGTATGTAATAATATGTAGGGCATTACATATTTCAAACACCCTCTTTTTTTGCAAGAGAGTCTTATATAAAATAAAAAGGGTCTAACTTCCAAACTATGTCCTTTTACATTCATTCTCCTTTAGTTCTTTTCTCTATCTAGAAGTTGAATATAATGATCATATGTCTTGAAGGGATATAGTGCATAAAATTATTCACAAGGGCCAACTTGGTCCTCTTCCCGGAAGCCTAGGAGAGCCGCCAACACATGTACAGTAGTCTCACTAAAATTTATCCGTTAATTTTTATTTCACAGGTAAGCCACCATCCTCCAATGGGTGTAGCTCATGGTGAGAACGATCATTTTACTTATGACATTACATCAAAGTTGAAGACAAAATTCTTGGGAAACTCGGTCGAAGTGTATCCAATTGGAAGGTATTGCATTGAGCTGCAATTGTTTCTAGAGATATTTGTGTCGTTAAATCTTTTGTAAAAGCTTACTCCAGAATGTAAGCCTTTTTAGCAAGCTAAACTAGCTAGCTAAAAAGGCTTATATTGTGGAACAGAGGGAGTATGTACTAATAAAAGATTGTGTTAAAGTGTATGTATAAACCATTTATTTAAATCTATCTCAATGTTGTTGTTTCTTCATCACAGGACTAGAGTGACACTTAAAAAGTCTGGTGTGGTGTTGGAATTGGTACCACAGCTGACAAAGGTCAACAACTTGATATTTGGGCGCACATGGGTAGACTCTCCTGGAGAGTTGATCATGAACAATCTGACATCTGGAGAGAAAGCTGTGTTGTACTTCCAGCCATGTGGCTGGTTTGGGTATGATATTATTGACTTCCCTGTTCAGTTTACAGTTTTGTAGTAATTCTTTTAAACGTTATTTACCATGACAATGGACATACAGAAAGGAACAGACAATACATTCTAGTTCATAACGATTTGCTTAGGCTTGTCTCAGTTTACTCTTTATATCAGGGCTGGTCGATATGAGGTGGATGGATATGTATATAGTGCAGCTGAAGAACCAAAAATGATGTTAACTGGAAAATGGAACAAGTCCATGAGTTACCAGCCATGTGATCAGGAAGGTGATCCTCTGCCAGGAACTGATCTACAAGAGGTACAGCTTTTTTTCAGTATTCATCAGTTGGGAACATCTTTCTTATATTGAGGCAGCCCACAGCATCATATTTGTGGATATTAACTGCTGCTCAAATTTGTAATCACCCCAGGTCTGGAAAGTCGCTCCTACTCCACCGAATGACAAGCATCAGTACACATACTTTGCGCACAAGCTAAATAGTTTTGATACGGCGCCCAAGAAGCTATTGCCTTCAGACTCCCGATTAAGGCCTGACAGATATGCCCTTGAGAAGGGTGACATGTCCAAATCCGGTGCGGAAAAGAGCAGGTAATTACTCAAATTTCTGCAACTTGCATAGCTAGTGTGGCAGTTTGACAATTAACTGTTCACCAAATTAAAATGAAATTTGAAGAAGGTGGCTTGCTTTCCAGTATTCATCATCTAAAGTTTGTGTTCATGGACGCTTTTCAGGCTTGAAGAACAACAAAGAGCTGAGAAAAGAACACGGGAAACCAAGGGAGAGCAGTTTACCCCGAAATGGTTCAACGCAACGGACGAAATTTACCCCACTCCGTGGGGTGATCTGGAGGTGTATGAATACAATGGCAAATACCCTGAGCACCGGGCTGCCATAGACAGCTCGAGTGTCGCCGAGGAGACAGACGTGAGCTCCATCGAGTTCAACCCGTGGCAGTATGGCGACTCGGCTTCGGCTTCCCAATGATTCTGAAGGGTCTGAAGCCACCAACATCTTATTTTTATCATCTGAAACGCATCCAGGCCTTGCAACGTGCTGATCCATATCATCAGTTTTCGTGCCTTGTAGTATTATGACCTTTCCTCTTCATGCTATTGCACAGTTCAGGATGTGATTGCGTATTTGATGTAGTCCATACATATACTGTTGTCGTAAATGTAGAAGGGGTTGGAAATTTTCTTTGCGCCATCACGCTTGCATTACCTCTTGCTGAGATCGGCATGATATTCAAACTGCAATTCAGTGCAGCTTGTTGGCTGTGTCAAGGGTAATAATACATTTTGCAAGAATATCAGTAGGAAGTACCCAGTTTCGGTGGGAACTCAAATTAGGAACAATCTTAATGACAAGAAAAAGTAACAATCTTGCGTCCCAGGTTGGGCCTTTATCAGGAATTGAACCTTTGGGCCAAATCCACTCCCTTGACATGGTTCTGCTCCAGGACTCCAGGGACAGCAGGGGAATGACAATTGGCATACAGTCGCGGCAGCAGAGACATAGGGGGGAGGGATCCCTGTGCAGATTGAAACATGCCGAAGCTGCAACTGTTTGGCAGCGGTAGCTTCGGAAGCGTGCACTTGGTGTGATTTGAGCTGATAGGCGGGCAGAGTTGTTGATGAGATGATGACAGGCAGTTTTGGGTCATTGTGTTGGATGGGGCGGCACTAATGGCGTCGGATGGGGTGATGAATGCGATGTTTTGGGTGGCCCTGCGTGCCTCGTCGCCTTGCGTCTGGTCCAGTGCAGCCAGCCCCCGCCGGCCCGGGCTTTACCATTATGGAAAGGCGCCTCCACGGTCATGTGGATAATGATACAACTACAGTACTGCACTGCAAGAACCAGTTCCTGAAATGTAGCGTCAGGATTCTCTTGGTGCCGATCCAAATGTGGACTGTGGAGAGACTGCTCAGTTTCATGTCTGATTCCTTCTGTGCTCTCAGGCAGAGTTCACAGCCTGAAATCATCCGAAATTCACTGAAAAGAAAGAAATGAAATGCAAGGAAACAAGAAGATAAAGGTCACGAGATGGAGTACGCAGCGAACGAATGGGAGGCGCCCGCCACTCGTCGGCTTGCTCGTGCGATCGGATCAAACGCGAGCGAGTGGCGTCCCGCGGCGCACCTGTCCAGTTCAAGATCAGTTCCGCTAACTTTTGCCAAACCGCACGGCAGGACAAGCTCGGCGGCGGGTGCCCGTGAAATCTTGCCTTGTTTTTCATCACGAATTTTGCCATCACTTATTACAGGCTCTTTGATCCGATCCAGCAAGCCGGGAGCACGTCCCACAAACTGTCACTCTCTGCTCTAGCTGGACGGCCACCATCCATCGTCTATCTATCTCTTCTTCTCTCCCAACCCAAACCACTTCAGTCAGTCAGGGGCTGATCAGCTCCAGGGACAGACAGTGAGTGAACCACTTGCTCTCCCCCAACCTCTTGGGTCGGTGACGCCTCACTCTTTCCCCTCCGATGGAGACGCTCCACATTTTATTTCTCCCTCCAAATAAAACAGTCGACATCGCATGAATCATCTCAGACATTAAAAAGGTAACAAGCAAAAGGATGAAGCCGGAGAGGATGAAAACAGAGAGCGCGTTCGATTCGTTAGTTACAACGAAACATACACACATTATCACATGCAATGCAAGTTCGGTACGTGGTTACGATCTGTCCGGTTGGCCCATGCCCCTGAACTGGAAGAGCAAACGCGCACGCACACGACAGCACGGCACACCACCGATCCATCCACCGAGCACATGATCCGAGGCAACTGGCTGGGACACTCCTATAAATGATACTCTATATATACACATTACATTCGTTGTTCCATTTTTCACCTCGGCTAAATTTGGCGGAAATTTATCACAGGTGAAGAGGAGGAGGAGGAGGAGAAAGCTTCTTGGCGTATGTGTTGTGTCCGGTACGAGTCCCTCTCTATCTATCTCCGGACAGAAACGCACCGGCCGGCCGGGGGACCAGCCGCGTGCGGCGCTAGCCTATACCCCTCCGGTTTTAAAAATGTTTTGAATGGCCACATGCATCCATGTGTACTTGGAGGCGACGGATTATTGGTTGGCTCCAGGGCATCTTGGATGGATCATGGATGAGGAGATGACGCATCTGTGTTCACTGTCCATTCGGGGAAACAGAAGATCCGGCAAATGTAGATAGACACTAGGATTGGGTCTCTGGGCTATAGCTATTACCAGTAGATAGATCCAATTCCCAATGAGCTATATATTCTGAGTAGAGTTTCATAACTGTCGTCGTCTGATACAAATGCTGTTGCATGAATTAGCTCACTTGACTACACTGAAGTTCTGCACTTCTGTTTGGAGGAACACATGTTTCAGGATTTCACAAACATATGTGTACCCCCTGCATTTCATGCCCGTCGGTGTACGAAACATGCCATGAGCAGCATGTGTTTCTTTATCTACCAATCGTAGTAGTATACCGTTAGCTGTGTGGCCTGAAAAAAATGGAATCTACGCATGCATGTCTGGTAATCAAAACTTAATCCGGATGCAAAAGCAACCACTTAACTAGCAATAAGCAGCTGCTTCCCAGAAGAAGAACCCACGCCCACTTGCACTAGCTGTACTTTGCTCTCAATAGTCAGAGACTCAGAGTACATGTCAATTTAGCTGTGAATTCATTCGCATTATCTCTTTTCCCATACGAAACAGATGGAATGGATGTGACCCAAGAAAAGCATATACCCCTTCCTGCGTCTTTTTTCTCTAAACCAGAAAAGAATGTGTTTTGAGGTCGGCCAGCTACCCTTCAACTGTACGTGTTCAGATTTCAGGGAGGTTTAGAGTGATCTTCACATAGATTGAGCAATTTTAATCCGCATTTTTAACAAAATGTGCATTTTGGACAAAGTGTGCGCGCTTAAGCTTTTGTATAGTATGAAAACAAACGCCCAACAAGAAAAAAACTTGTTCCATGTGAGATGATTACAGATCTACCTCAAGCGTATCGATCCATGTGATTCCCCAACCTGGCTACATTTGCACAACACAAAAGTAGCGTTAAAAAGGAAACTGGAGATGAAAATATATGAATTATTTGATCCTAGTATGTGTTATGGCGTATGCGCTGGTGGAGAAGAGAGAACTACGCGTGACCTGTTCCTCCAGGAATCAACAACCTGTTCTTGTAGAGTAGCATGTGACTTGAGGCTCCCTTCACATGACGCCTTACTTTTCTTCTAATTAATATGGAAGGAACCTGCAGTCTGGTAATTTTGTAATCTCCTGTCTTTGCTTTAAAGAACAAAATAGTTACTTACCAATTGGGCATTAGTATATGTCGACTTATAGTATCTGTGAAAAGGTTGATGGGAATTCGGAGGAGTATATCCATGCTAGTTGGTGTGGGGCAGCTAGGTTGCTCTCTTTGTTAATCTCTCACCACCAGCGGCGTTGGTGGATAATCTTAGGTAGGAACCAGCTAGTTGTAACAAGCTAGCTCTCTAGATCAATGTGAAAGGTTATTAGTGATATATCTCGTTTAAAAAAAACTAAGCCGATTTTAGGCTGATGGTAACCTGTACTCACTGATGTCAACGAAGTAGCTGGTTTGCCTCCAACATGCTCAGGAAGAAGGTCAACTAAAAAGGTGTTCCATTTTTATCGGTAAACTCCCCAATCATAGTAATTCTGGTAGATCCATAAATTGACAAGACAGCTTGATCTGTCATGGTTTTGTGCAGTGGCCTTCTGATAGTGTAGTGTGAGTTCTCTCACACCACCGACGCTAATGATAGCAACAAAACCACATGATCCGAAAATATTAAACTGACAAAGTTGAGATGGAGTAGATTATGCACCCAGAAGGGCAAGATCCTCCACTGCTCCAAGCAACTACTAGGAAACCCCTTTCCGATAAGCATGTGATGAGCCACTAAGCCCACACACCTCCCATGTGAGCGAGCCATGTTCAGTTGTTAAACCCTTTCTCAAAACCCTCCTACCCCAATGATCCAATAGCACATTTCCACTGCATATATATATTTGAAGACTAGACAAAATAATAATTGATAGCGTAGTAGCAGCAGCACTAATCAAATAGGCACCACCATTTTCATCTTGTCTTGGTTGGGAAGAAGTTGGTGAGAGTGGCAGCTACTGCTCCCCAAGGCAGACAGCCAATGTGATGCACGCCTCATTATTCTCCTCTCTCTCCCTCTCCCCCTCAAGGATGGGGCCCTAATTAGATGGAGGATTCCCTTAATGATTAGCTAATTTTGTGTATGGATGTTGTGAGCTTGGTGTCAGTGAGGCTGCCCTCTCACCTCCCAATAAATTAATCCCACAGCGCAACGCGCGTTCCTGTTGATCATTGTGCATTGTAACATTCTGTATGAGAATCCTTAACACACCTGTGTACTGCAGAGTGTTACTGTTTCTGAATTACTTACTATATAGAACTGCTCTTCCTTTGAATTGATCGATTTGAAAGTAACAGTGTCTCAAGAGGGGACTGCATAACATAACCGAAGTGTTGGGAGATGAAGGTTGCAGGGAACCAGCAGGCGATTCTGACCATCTAACAGACGTACGAGCTGTCAAATCCAGGCTGCCTAATCAAGCTAGCGGACGATAAATTAAATGAAATTTACTGGGAACAGAGACTTTGAACGGTGACAGCGACCTTTCCATTGTTTGAAGCTTCCTATGATTGCGGTTAGATCAAACATGTTCATCACTAGTTTGCATGTGGGCACCTAGCCTAGCCACCCCTGATAGACGTAATTCCCTCCGCATTTTGTTACCTGTAATACAGTCACAGCTACTCCATTGAAACATGCATGTGGACACCAAAGGATGTGATGTATAAGTATTAGCTGGTACTACTTGTGCACTTGTTTTCTCCTTTATATCTCCCTGTTCATGTGGTACTCATAGTATCTACCGAGATCACCATCACGGATCACACTAGACATTTTGAGAGAGAATTGAGAGCAAATTCAAAGGTCCACTTTGGGATAGGTGGTCCTGCAAGGACTCACTTTAAATACATGTTTTGTTGGGCACTTGGAGTTTAGAAGCAACCGGTTAATGGCCAGAAATAAAGAGGGGGAGAGGAGTGTAGTCTGTAGAGTGTAGAGGATGGATCTGTACGCCACGGGACAGCGATTGGGGCGTTTAGGCCCGGTGCTTTTTTCGGCCTCTCAGCCACACACCCCATCCCCTAGATACTACCAACTCGCCCATGGCCATAACCAACCGCCCAACTGCAGCGTGCAGCGCATATTCCCCCGAATGGAACTGGAAGTGCATTTCTGTTTCTGCCATGCGAACGAACCTCTTTTTGGAACGCTCTGCTTCTCTCGCCACCTATTTTTGCTTCGGTGAAAACGAGACCCCTGCAAGTCTGCAACTTGCAATTCCCCTTGGGGCTCCCGTGCCAACGATATGAAGGAGACGCTTTCCTTTTTTTTTTAAGGAGAGAGCCGCCCGACGGCTCCGGGAATATACTCCGGTGTGTGATAGTTACTAGTTCGTCTTCCTACTCCTACGGAGTAGTAGCTGGGTGGTGCTATGCATGTTTCATCGGCATCGTCAACCAACTTCTGCTTCAAAGGTGTATTGGTTTATTTTTTACTCCCTCCGTATCGATCTATAAGATGTTTCATGAAGCTAGTTTAGCTTATTATTTTTTAGGTAATCTAGTTTAGCTTATCTAAACGTCTTATATAAACATACAGAGGAAGTAGTATATTGTACCGCACGACTCTAATTCTAACTTTTCAATGTACCATAGTCCATATGTCCTACCTATACTCAGCAACCGGATGATTGTTGTCCCCATGGACAACAGTTAACCGAACCATATGAGATTGTTTGTGATGTTTTTAGGTTATTTTTTCTTGCGGGTATATGTTTTATAGGGGTTAAATCATGAAACCAGGGCGATGACCCACCGATGTGGTTGTGTGTGTGGTGGCCTCTCCAGGACGAAGGGTTACGGTTTTCATGGCTTGGGGTGGAGATTTTGTGTGGCGCAGTCGACATGACCTTAGAGTCACGTCTGGTAGAATGTCGAGGCAACAGCCTCGAGCATAGATGATTTGAGCTTGTCTAGATGACGCGTTGGTGTAGTATGCTTTATGCGCAGACTCGAAGGGCCGATTTGAGCTAGACGATGTGACTCCACCATGTATGTGTTTCTTAAGAGAAGCCAGAGCTCTAACTGCTTGAAAAATCAAGGCGGATATATTTTTGGGACAACAATAAAACATTGAGAAACTTGCGCGTATCGTGGCGCGGTTAATTAGTTTTATTGTTTTTTGCGAATAAATGAGGGAGTACTTAACTTCGTATTAGTTTTAAAATGTGCATGTTAGATGCAAGGTGACATAAAATATGCTATGTGAGTGTTTCATTTTTTTTCTTCATATAAGACGATTCATTATTGCTTAGGTGTGGGCTTACGCAAGAGACCAATAGTAAAAGCCACATGGCCAGCTTCTAAAAGTTGTCTTCCACAGTGGTAAAGAGAAGAAGGATTCATGAGAAGAGAAGGGGAAAAGCTAGAGGAGGAGGCGCGGTGCAGCTGCAAGTTGCAAACCGCATGCATGCATTCCGTTTGGACTTTGAACTACTGCTGCTTTCCGTTGCCAACCTTCCACGTCAAGCAAGATCGTAGACCCACGTTTTCTGCGGCCGGCCACGACGCACCGGATACCATGGAGACCGCCATGCTGAACGGAAGCCACCGACGGGACCAAATTTCAAGCGGAGAGAAGAAGAAAAGCATTGGAGTTGGAGTCTACACAAACTAATTTGCTGATGGTTTAGAATTTCTAAAATAAACACGCTGTTTTGTAAAAGTGACTGCAAATAATACTACAGTAGCACATTACATCCGAACGCCATCTTTGTAATTGTAAAAATAAAAACATCCGAACGCCATAAACCCCTAAACCGTGATTAGGCAGGCCCGAATCCTACAGTAAGTTGTAACGAGAGGATAAAAAGGAAAGACGTTTCTAAAGCAAGACACTGTACTTCAGGGCGATTCCTGGATGAGCTTTTTATGGATGGTTTTGAACGTATGGATCGAAACAAAAGCAAAGGACATTGCGTCCCAACAAGGGTTGGCATCATCGTGTAACAAAAAGTGAAAGAGGAGCTCCCTTTCGGAGAACGTTTGGCATCTTTGGCGTTTTACCCTCTTTGGCAAAATCCCATGGGATGTTCACGTGCAGCCTGCAGCTGTGCGTGTGAAGTTCCCTTCCACAGTTCCCAGATTTATTTGTTTTTATCTTTGTTTCTTCTTTGATTATTCTTGTACATTTGTTTTCACGCCTACTGTACGAAACAAATCTACAGCTTTGACGACCCCCAGCTTATGTACTTCTTCTGCATGCAGTTGTGCTTCAACCACGTCACGTAGCACATCAATAGAATATACCAAATCCCTCTCGAGAAAAAAGAATATACGATATCAGAAGAGGACATTTTTTTTGGGAGAGAATC
Organism: Poa annua; assembly: GCA_026929855.1. NCBI lineage: Eukaryota > Viridiplantae > Streptophyta > Magnoliopsida > Poales > Poaceae > Poa > Poa annua. The sequence goes on from CM049434.1 coordinate 117,396,842, forward strand.
AGATGAAGAAATTGTGGACAGAATTGGTCGAAGAAACATACATCTATAGAGAGAGAAAGAGGGAGAAAATAAACCCATCCTCTTCTGGATCAGATAATCCATACATATATATGGGGACTGGACTTGCACCTCTATCATGAACAAGGTCGTTTTCTCACTTGGAGCCACACATAAATAAAATCAAATCAAGCATAGAAATTCTAGTTCCAGGTTCAGGACGATTCATGTGAAACTTTTGTTGATCAGTAATTGTTTGACCAAATAAAATAAACCTAATAAGACTTGATAAAATAACGGTTTAGACATACTTTGACGGAGTGGAGATTTCTGCCTCCCGAGCTCGAGTGATCCTCCCTCCGTTTAAAAAAAAACAAAAAACATATTTATGAGTTCTTAAAAAATGAGAATTTAGCCAACTGTGTCTCCCACGGACGTCTAAAATATCTAGTTCAAATACTTGGTACTACAGTGTACACAATAATGACAAGCTTTAACACAATCTAGAGATTCAAAAATCAAGCAACATGCAGGAATTTCAGTTCCCAGTTTTACATGAGCAACAAGATCGGCATTGCTGATGGCTGCTTCAGCATAAGAAAACGACGTTGGTACAGTGCATGCAATTTTCTTTGGAGATCCTTGCATACAAGAAACGACGCAGCAATATATATACTACTCCAAGAAGTCAAGAAGTGGTCATACAAAATACGAGCTTGACCAGGGACGGAGCCGGCCACAAGGATTAGAGGGGGCGAAATAGGCTAGAATCACAAAAAATTGCCAAATATAAGTGGATTAGTAGTAGGATTATGAAGGAAATCAAAATCATGGGGGGCTTAGCCCCTGCTCGTCCCCCCCTTCCTCAGTCCCTGAGCTTGACACGAAGAAGTGGTGATGGATGGGCAGGAGCACGATGTACGTTGCTGGTGGTACGCTCTTCAGATCAAAATATGAGATCCACCCATTTGGATTGCGTGACGCACGTTGTCGATCGCCATACATCAATCTATCCTGGCCCACCGCCGAGCTGGAGCATGCATGCATGCATGGACGTGGTCTGCCTCTACGGACCCACGCCCGGCCTTTCCCCTCCTTCTCTTCCAGGAAAATCCAACCGTACGTACGTAGTACGTCTGCACGTTCTCCTGGAGTGCTGCCGCAAGTAAAAGAAAGAAAGGGTAAACAGGAATTGAGCGTCGTCATATCGTGTGTACGTACATGTTCCGTGCATGCATATGCATGATCGAGTTTAATTTGTGTCAGCTCATGCATGCCCTTTGTCGTGGTGGTATCACGGCAGATGCCATAGGATGGCTAAATGTGTGGGGCCGATGGACGCTGGTGGATCCGGAGAGGGCTAGCGAGCTAAAAAGGTCACGCAAGAGAAAACAAGAAACAAACACGAGCCGACTCAACTCGGCTCAAGAACAAGCAAGTACAATCAGGAATACTCAAGAACACAAGCAAACTCACACAGCACCACCAACACACACGATGTACCCAGGTTCAGGGCCCTCGTGAGGAGGTAACACCCCTACTCCTGCCTTGCTTCTCTCTATATGTGTCTTACAAGATCTACAAGGTGCTCCTTGAGCTGTTTTGGTAAGAACCAGGATGAACTACAAGTGAAGGAGGAGTAAATGCTCTAGCAGTGAATGAGACTATAGTTTTGGCTCTCTCTCTGATTGGTGTCTCTCTCACAGGAGGAGTTATGGCGCTATTTATAGAGGTCCGGCCGAGTTGCCCGGGAACCCTAATCCTGCCGGGCCCTGCCGGACAACCGCTTCAGTCCAACGGCAATGTTGACATCCCTACCACGACCTAACAGCCGGACTATCCGACATAGGCCGAGGTAGGTCATGATGCCTCTTGCCGTAGCCGCCGCTGACCTAGGTAATGATGCTTCCCCTGTCAGCGATAAGACGTGTCTTCTCCCTGCCAAGTCTCCTGTCCGTCAGTTGCCAGTACCTCGGAGTAGTCACGTCACCCCTGTCCGGTGCCTTTGTCTTGTGCCTTTTGTCCCGCGCCCGTGTCAGACGGGAGGTGACCTTGCCTCCGTGTCAGACGGGTCAGTGTCCTTGCCCCGTACCTGCCCTTGACTTCCTGCCCGACATAGGGTATGTCGGACGGTTTCGCCTATCCCGGCATGGCTGTGCCGGGTCCTCCGTCGTATCCCGGCAGGGATGTGCCGGGCCTGCTTACTCTGAACGCCTCCCAGAATTCCAACATGCCTATGCCGGAATCTCCTTCCTGCACACAATAGATAGAGACAATGCCGACATGGTAATGTCGGTAAGAACATGTCGGCTACCTCTGACATAAGCTTAAGTCGGCCAAGCATTCAACTTGGTCTGACCAGGACCCGGCTCACCAGCACCGGTTTCGGACGTTGCACGAGAGAATGCCCCTAGGCCCAGCTACACGAAGATGTCTTAGGCTTGCTCCCAAAGACATCTTCGAGAAGCTGGTTCTTAGGAGAAATCTCCGCCTCTGCCTGAGTGAGAGTCAGGGGCTGGGGATCTATTTATAGTATCACCAGGGGAGACAGCCTGGCCCCTGCATCCCCCAAAGGGCACCTCGCAACCTTTCCCAAGAGCCACTTCCTGCGTACCTCCAAAAGGCGTCCCTTCACCTCCCGAAGAGTCATATGACTTTTGGCGTCAGGCAAAGGATCTTTACCATTGTAAACTCGAGTATTTACCCTCGCCTTTACCCTCCCCGGGGTAGCCCCCCGACACCCTTCTCATGCTGCATGATACGGTCGGCCGGGTCCCTCTCTCCTCTCTGCTCTGGTCCTGTAATCCATCAGAATGGTGTTAATTTGCCGAATTGTCCGACGGCCAAGTAAGTAATAGCCAACATGATTCATGCGGCTGGCGTAACAGTCTCGACCAAAACGATTGCTTGATTAAGATAAGTCAAGCACTCGTGAATAATGGCGTGTGCCTCGTGTCAGTGATCGAAGAAGCTTTTTTTTTCTTTCTTTCATGTGTAATAAAGTACAGTAGTAGCAAACGTACAAGGGAATTAGGGTAAAGCGACCGATCTGGATGGGACATACATGCACTGCATTTCCTGTGACGGTTGGTTAGGGCCCATGGTTTGCGTCGGTTTTGCTTGTCATGCACCGTACGTTTGGTTACGTGCATCGGGATCGCATGCGTTACTATGTCGTCGGAAAATGATCATTTTAACCTAACTTGATGAACCCGTATGTCATGTTGATATCTATCTCCAATTCATCTCTCTATACCTAAAAATGCACCGAGCCAGCTAGCCGGTGCCGGTGAGGCTCCCCGCAGCTCGAAGGTCCCCGTGGCTACTGACTCACTTGCTCGCCATTAGTCCCAGTTCCGCCACCAGTAAACTTTCTCGAGTTACGCGTGAGGTCCCACCCGTCGAGCAATGCATCATCTGGACGTCGCGTGTCGCACATGTGTGGGAGCGAGACACTGTCAAGTTGTTGGTGGGGCTCAGGGCCCTGCTCGCCTAATGTACCTGAGAGATCATCGTGGAGGCCTCCTCGCTGACCTCTACCCCGTGTCTGGTGGTCGTTGTGGCCGTCCTCTTCGATGTTGCCGCACGTATCTTCCGTCTCCACCTCACGTCCTCATGTACCACGCCTCGCCACACAATGCATTGGGAGGCATGCGTTTTCCTGCGTCGGCGTGTCGTTTCTTTCTTGCATGCCCAGTCATTCACAGCACCAACACCAGTTTCTCGCTGAGGCGATCTTCGGAAGCTCGGGGCAGTGGATCGACGAGGAGGCCGACCTTCCTTACCATCCTTCTCACTGCCCATAGTCGACGAAGGAAGAAGATTAATATGAATGTGGACCGATGAAGTCAGCGGGAATAGTAACTTTCTCTCTGAAAAACAAGTGCAATGTAAAATTTAGATCGGGACTAAATAATTGAGAGTGGGACGATAGGTATTTCGACTCCAAGGTTTGATCCGGCCAACCTTTACTCAAAATTGAGTTTTTCCTACTACGTCTGGACGTGCATGCATGATGCAAGCAAACTTGAGATTGGGAAGCAACGTATGTACGTAGCGTTAGGTAATTATGGTGGTCATCTCGGCGTGGAACCGTGTCAGGTGTCACGATAGCTGGATAGGCAGATAGGGCATGCCTGTGTATGCGTCTTTGGTTTATAGTATCCGATCGAGTAATTACTGACGGTAGCTAATTAGGAAATGTCGTAGGATTTGACGATTAGATTGCGCCAGTGTCGAGTTTATGTAGTCCTAGTGCAGCTAGCTACGACAACCGTAAGGACTCTAATTAATCCAGACATCGTACATTGGAGTAATTAGCAGTTCGAAAAAAGATCACCAGCGAACGCATTATTACTATGTAGCACTGTACAGGATTCGTATAAATGAGAAAAATTATAGTAGTACTGTAATTAAGAGACGGGAAACGTGAAAATCAAATTAATAGAGAGGGAGTAGTTTTCACGAGCGAGGGCGAGCACGTAACGTGCCGATGAAGCGAAGCCATGACAAGACGTGGGATATGCCATGTTACCGAATGATTCGAGCACGTTGGTTCGTGCTTCGTTAATTCATCTGTTGCCGTCTAGTCTATACGTGGGCACCCATCAACGGAGCACTTGTATTCTACCGCGCCGCGCCATGCATTCCATACCTCGCTCGCTCGCTCTCCCTCCGGTCATGCACGCGACTCGTGTCATGTCACCAGCTCGCCTAGGAGCCGGGAACTGACTCGATCCCAACAGCCACGATCGAGTCCACGACACCCCCCCCCCCCCCCCCCCCCCCCGTGAATCCTACCTGTCCTCCCACGTGTCCCCCATCGCGGACCCCACGTGACGCTTTTCCCGTTCCCGACCCACAAAATGGCACCGCACACAGCACAGGCAACAGCGCCTGCTGTCCCGCACGCGTCACGTCGCATCGATCGGCCGTCGGTCGGTCGCCTGGCACGCGGCCCCCCACGCGCTGTGCTCTGTGCGGATTAACCTTCCGTTCTCCCGGGCCACCACCACAAAGCGTGACGCCACAGGGAAGGGAAACCCAATCCTTATCATCTCCCAACTCCCCACTACAAGCACATTAGCACACGCACGCCGTCAGCCCCCGACGGCGCTCGTGTGGACGTCGCTTCTCCGGCTCAAACGGCGGCGACCGACCAACTCCATCCACAGGGACGAGACGACGGGCCCTAAACAACGCGCGGACGTCGCGTCACGACTTACCTTTCCATCGCCCAAAAGAAATGCGCACACAGGACGACGTGAATAAATCCGCATTTCTTTCTTTCTTTTAACGCGCTTTTTTTATTTTTGGACGAAGATACCCAGGGGCGATTAATAATACTCCAAGTAAAGAAAGGAACAGACGAAATCCGTCTCGTTATTATCCGTCCATCCATCCACCCTTCTGCGTGGGGTGGGGGATAACGAGAGGCGGCGAATTTCCAGCCAAAAGATCAGTCACCGGAGGAAAACGGAACAGAGCAGAGGAGGATAGGACGCGGACGGATAGGCGAACATAATAAGAAGAAAAAAAAAGAACCCGGACGGGTGCGTACCGTGTCGACACGTGTGGTGCCTTTTCTAACCTGGTGGTGGGCCTGTCAAATTCCACAGGAGTAGCTTGTCTCCATCCACGTTTTACCTGTTTACCCGTTACGTGTGCCATGGTAACTGCAGGAGATAATGTAAAATTATCAAGAACATATATGTGGAGATGGCTGCTCATGTACGGAACACCTAAGGTGCCGGTGCGAGTCTTCATCGCGATTCACAGCCGTAACATCACACATCGACTAGTAAAATTTCGACACTGCTGACACGTAAAGTTTCGTGACTAAAAGCATCTCTAGCAGATGTTGTATATAGCCCGCGTGATAAAAAGAGGCAGACGTTGTATATACCCCGCGCGTTAAAAAGAGGTCGTTTAGCGTGCGGGCAGTTTCACGTACTCCAACAGGCGCGGTAAAATGGCCCACACACAAAACTTTTCATCACGTGCGGGATCTGCCGCTTGCCGCGCGCTATAAAGGTAAGTCGTCCGTGCTTCTGTCCATATCAACACTCCACCGCTTCGGCGCTCACACATCGCGGCCGCAGCGCTCGCCATCGACACCTCGTCGAGATGCAGCCACGCCTCTGGCTACCGCAGTGTGCGCGGCTCGTCCAGCCGACAAATTCTACGTCGAAGTCCGAACCGGCAACGAGCGACATCAGCCTCGACACGTTCGAGACGGCCCACGAGGCAGCGCGCGTATGACGCGGTGGCGTGGCAGCTCGAGCGCTCGCGCTCATCGATAAACTTCACCGACGTGTGGACGCGCGCAAGCCGAGATGCTCGCGCCACCGCCGCACGTCGTCACGGAGGAGGAGCGCCGCCTCCTTATCGTCGAGCGGGACAAGCGCACTCGCCTCGAGTGGGCGGACCGCTTCCTGGAGGACGTCGCCGCCGAGGTGGAGTTCTACGCCGACATGGCGGCGAAGAAGGCGGCGAGGAAGGAGGAGAAGAAGAGAGATCGGGCGGCGAGGCGCGCCTTCATCTACGCCCAAAACATCCCTTTGGTTAATCTCTACTTATTATCTATCTTTTATATTAAGATTTTAGAAGAAAACTCTATTACCATTATAGGATGTTTCTACTTTTACTTTTACTTTTCATAATGCATACATTTGGTCCATAGTTTTTCCTCTATGTTGCACTTTGTGAATTATTATTAAACATCCCTGGAATGAATATTTGATATCACTTTATAATCTATCTTGTGTGTTGCTACTCATTTGAGAATGAATCATTAAATTTTGTGTAGCAATAGTAGTCATCTTTGATATCCAATTATAGTATTAAAATACAAAGTTCATGTTAGTTTTATCACCTTCATACTCGAGGACGGGCATGGGTTAAGCTTGAGAATGTTGATGCATGTAAAATGAATACATGAACTTTGCACTTTATTACTTGTTATTTAATCATATTTGCATCATATTTTAATATGAGTTATATTCATGTTTTATATTGATTTATGTGAATAATTCACAATTTTCCTATTTCTCTGGAATTAAACCTGCACAGTCAGAAACCCTATTTTTCTATATTTTTACGTTTTGGGGACCCAGATGACGTCCAGATGACTTAATATTTTACGGGGATCAGTTTTTTGGAATGAAGGAAGCGTACGAGCCAACGAACAGAAAAAAGGAAGTCTGAGGAGGGAAAGAGCTGGCCCCACGCGGCCAGATTCCTTGGCCGTGTGGGAGCTGTCCGTTCCCCCCTCAGGCTTCGATGTCGTCGATTTTCATCACCGTGCCTTCATCTTGACTTAAAACCGACTATAAAAATAATCCACCGACGGGTTTCGGAAGATAGTACCACAGAAACACAGAACCACGAAACAGAGATCTGGAGTTGCAGATTAGAGGGGAAAACTCCGGCGGGGTGCTGCCCGCGTGGTCTTCATCTTCTTCAACGACTCCACAATCATCACCATGATGAAGAGGGAGTAGTCCACCCCTGGACTATGGGTTTGTGGAAGTAGCTTATGTATCTCTTATTATGTATCTCTTATCTCTTGAACTCCATTGTATGAGCACCGTATGAGCTGCCTAACATGATTACAGTCATATTTGTATTACTTTCGTGGTGGATCTTTTTTATGAGTTAATATACAAGATTGAAATTGTTTTAAGTTTCAGTTATAAGAGTAGACACATAGTATGTACCCGTTCTTGTTTACTTGTTTTGATCAAGCATGTTCATGAGGGTGTGTGAAGGGGAACGTGTGCATTAGTTGGAGTAACAGGGGGTGGCTAACGGGAAGCTGACAACTTAATCTCGTGATCCACTTGGGTGTTAACCTTACTTTGTTGCCTCACCAGGGATAAAGAAAATATCATGCTACCGGGATTTGGTGTGACCTTGCCATTTCTTCATGACTAGATCTATCATGTTCTTATTTTAACTTCATGTCGTTGAACTTAATGCTATACTCTGATTTATTTCTTAATATAGGGTGATTAGATTTAAATATCATTCTAGTGGAGTATGAGAGAGATGAATAACCAAAACATCTCTATGTTAGGACGTGATGCCCATATGATTATCTTCTTTACATAAACATGTTGCAGTAAAATATGTCAATTTTAGTGTTCCATTATCCACCACCACTTATAGAGAGAGTGCATTTGTGAAACCATGAACCCGGTCCATTTTTAATCATAAGAAACAACTTTCCAACAACTTTGAAGCACTTTTCATTTTCAGCTATTAAAAATCCAAAAATACAAACACTTTTATTACTTGCATTCATAAACCAAAACACAAAAACATCATCCCTTATTGTTTTAGTTATCATTGCATATTTATTTACACCATTACATATTTATTTCTTGCATTGCATTTTATTTTTATCATATCATATTTACTTACACCTTGTGCTTGACAACCACTTGGTGAGATTGAGGGCACAAAGCAATTTACTTTGTTTTGCAGGTTAATTATAAGAGAAGGACAAGAAGATAAATCCTTTATACACAGTTCCCCGAGAGTTTGATATTACCCTCGAGTCACCCTTGTGGGGAAAAGAGTCTTCTCATACTATACACTTGGAGTCTCAACCTAACTCATATTTTTCTAACGCGGGTTCTAAGGAGCCACGAGTTATTTTTCTGGCATCATCATCAACGTCACTAGAGGAATCAACACCTCACATTGTACTGAGACCCAAGAAGACTAAGGTGAGCCTTGTGGCTATTGGAGGCATGAGAATCCATACCTTTCCAACAAAGACTAACTTATCTTGGAAAGTGAACTCAGGATAAATCCTCGTGTCCATTATGTGGTTACCTCTCAACTCTTTACTTGCTCGTATCTATGGTATACTATTGTTTATGTTGCTAAGTTACATTATATCTTGTGGTCATATAGGTTACTCATATCTAGTTTTATTATCTAGACAAACTATATTCATGTTTATCCCCAAATTGTTAACAAATAATGAAATGTGTAATCATCATATAGATTACTCTTATCGACTTCTTCGATCTTTTCAAGGTTGCACGAAAACATAAGTTGGTTTGTTTTAGTTTTGAGAGTATGTGTGTTACTCCTAAAAGAACTATACATCTCAAACAAAATTAAGTACTACCAAGTTAATTCAATCTATAAATAAAAACTAACCAAACTTTTTGATTATCTTAGTCCAAAGAATGTTATCGTGACATAAATTAGTTGAAGAATAAAAAGTTTAACAATCACTGACAATGTGCACTCAGATGATATGGACATCTCACATAGTAGTTTTAAACAGTAGGGTATTTTTTCATCGAATCATACATTCAAACAAAATTATGTGAGACCAAGTTACTCTTTGATGTGACGTTATCACTAGTTTGGTCTTTATAAATAGAACTAACCAACTACTCAATTCTAAACTACGTTAGTCTCGCAACTGAAATAATAGTGATGAAAATATTAATCCTTTCCGTACCTAAAGCCTGTCTTGAATTAAAAAGGGATTTAAGCAAAAAAAAAATCTATCAGCAGATGAGGAAATGGAAACAACCGCCCGCAATGTGCATTCAGATATCGTAAACCATACCACTTAGGCAGCTCATATAGTATTTTACATAGGAGGGCTAATGTTCATCAAATTATACGTTTCAAACAATTTAAGTGGGAGCAAGTTATTCTTTTCTAGCTGCATACTCATTATCCGATCTTTATAAACAAAGCTAGTTCAAATGTTTCTCACTCCGAGAATTGGTAAAAGAAGGAATACATTTATCCGCCTCTAAGATTATGTTTTCACGTAAACCATATGGACGACTCACATATTAGTTTTAAATGGCAGGGTTATTTTTCATCAAACCATGCACTTCAAACCAAATTAAGTGTGAACAAGTTATTTTTCTATAGATCTTTATGAACATAGCTAATCGATCTTCTCAATTAGGCTAGTGCAATGAATGTTTATTACTTTGGTAATTGGTAAAAAGAGGAATGCATTTATCCATCCCTAACAATGTGTATTTATATTATCATAAACTATATGGACCAATCCCATAGTAGTTTATAGCAGGGTTATTCTTCATCAATCTCTGCATCTCAAACACAAATTTAAGTACGAACACCTTTTTTCTGTTTGACATACCAATTAATTTGATCTTTATAAACAAAGCTATCTGATCTTCTAAATTACCCTAGTCCAGTAAATGTTAATCACACTATAAAGTTTAAAAGAGGAAAATATTTACTGTCGCTTGTTTAGCCATATGGACGACTTGTATAATAATTTTAAAAAATAGCAATATGGATGGTTGTTCTTCAAGAAAATATACATTAAAAAAGTATAAGTATGAACCAAATATTTTTCTATTCAATTGAATCATTAATATTGTATGTTTATAAAAAAGGTAACCAAACTGATCAATTATGTTTGTTTAGTAAATGCCTTGTGCACTAGAAATTGGTAAAGACAAGAAAAACATTTATCCTTCGCTAACAATGTGCATTTAGATTATTGTAAACCATATGATGGATCACATAGTGGTCTTAAAAGGTCAGACTATGTATGGTTAATCTTAAGCGAACTATACATATCAAACACAATTAAGTACCATTTTTTTTCATGAATTCATTTTCTCCTTTTCAACTATCAAATATGCAAATCTATCCTAGTGGATCCGTGTGGTAAGGGAAATCTTTATTCCAATATTTTTTTAAAGTTCTTGTTATATTTTTATCCCGTTTCAATTATTCTTTTCGATCGTCTGGGACCGCTCACACTTATTCGTTCATTTTGTTCATTCATTGTTTTGTTGTGGATTCGAACCACTAGCACAAATTGAAACTATACATATCAAACACAATTAAGTACTGCCAAGTTATTTTTCCTATCTGACGTAGCCATTAATTTTGTCCTCATAAACAAAACTAACCGAACTTGTCAATTACGTTAGTCCAGCGATTGTATCACCCAAATAATCAGTAAAACATTAATCCTTCTCTAACAATGCGCATTTAAATGTCGTAAATAATATGGACAACTTAGAAAGTAGTTTCAGATAACAGGAGTATACATCGTTAGTCTTAAGCGAGCTATACATCTCAAACATTTTCTTCGATCCTACGTACGTACTAATTTTATCCTTCTAAACAAAGTTAACCCCTCAATTACACCAGTCCAATGAATATTATCTCACCATGATTTGGTAAAAAAAAAGGAAGAAAGTATCCATCTCTAGCAACGTGGGTTTGGACTATAGAAAACCATATGGAAGGTCAACAGAGTAAATCGATGAGCTTCACAATGATTCAGTTAAGATATGTAGACTCACCCAAGTGCTAAATTTTTACACTAACATGCCGCATTTTGCATGCATTGTGGTTTCTAAAAACAACAAAGGCCACAAACTTTTTATCTAAAAATTATCCGGCTATGGTGCCTTGAGGAAGGCCCGGAATATTAGCACCTTTTCGAGCATCACCCCTGAACATCCTCCTCCACCAGCACCACACACCACCAAAACCCTTGGTAAAGAAAAAATCCTAGAAGAAAAATGCGAGACCTCCTAAATTTATCCATGGGAGAAAGAGGAGCGTTAACCCCTAATTCCAACACGTTTGTATATGCTAAAAACGCTCCACTATTCTAAACCCCCACCGGTTAATAGGGATCAATCACTCCTGGCGTTGGTGGTCACGAGAGACTCAAGGAGCACCCGGGATCCGACGGCAGGCTGCCGCAAGGGACGGCCCGGATCGGCGTCACGTGGCGTCCCAGCAGTGGGGTCGCGGAAACCACTCGCGCCTGTAATAGCAATGGAAGAAGAAGCAACCGCACCCGCTCCCTGGCGTGGGTCCTGGCCGTCGGATCGGTGAGGTGGGCGGCTGGAAGCGGTCGTTGGCGTGTGGAGGACCGGGTGTGGGCGGTGGGCGCGTGGGGGTTTAACCGGGAGCAGGCGGTGGCGGGGGTTGGAAGGGGGTTTAAGAAGGCGGGTTGGTTTTCAGGGGTTTTGGCGAAACCACACCACACATCCTCCTCCACCAGAAGAAGGCCCAACCGGAGAGAGAGAGGGGAAAATAAATAAAAAGGGAGAAGCGAAGAAGAAGAAGAAGAACCAGATAAGCGAAGCCAGGCGAGGGGGAGGGGAAGGACGAGGAAGAATCATCCCGCCGCGCGCGCGCGTCTGGGGCCGCCGTGGATCTCGCCGGCCGGAGCCGGAGCCACGCAGGAAGGCGGTTGATCGGAGGCCGCCGTGGATCTCTGCCTGTGAGGTGAGTCTGGCCGACGGGATTCCGCCGAATTCCGCTGAATTGCGCCGCTCTGGGTCCGGGTCTCGCGTTCTCTGCTCGGGTCTGGGGAATTCGGGGCCGCTGGGGCTCTGTTCCGGTCCATTTCTGCACGGACCCTTCTCGCTTTTTGTCCGATCGGCGGCGCGGCGGGCTCCGACGCCAGCTGTGGGGAGAATTCGGGCCAATTCGGACGAAAAATCGCGCATTTGGGGGCCCGTTCTTGACAATTCGCCCCCATTCCGGGGGGGAATTCCGCGTCCGGTCGCGTGAGTCGGGCGCCGAGATCGGATCTGGCGCCCGCCCGGCGATTCGAGGGTTCTTGCTTGCTCGGTTGGTTTCGGTTGCCGGTGGGGGCTTGCTGTTCTTTCTTTCCCTCTTTTTTTTAACCGACGACGCCCTCGCTTTCCTTTTGGCAGTTGCTTAATCTTCACGGATACCGATGCATGTGAGTTTTTTAAAGCCTTTTTCTCTCTCTCTTTGATCGCTTCGCGTGCTGGTTTTGTTTACCTGGCGGATTTATTTGCTGCTAGCTAGGGTCCAGTTTCATTTAATACGGCGGCGGAACCATATTCCTCCGCCCTGATGAAATGTTCTCTTGATTTGGATCACGAGAGCAAATCAGTATGATTTCTCTTTTTGCTCGTTCGATTCGATGTTAGTTAGCAATTGGGTCTGTTTTACTAGTACTACGTGGGTCTTGGTTGGAGCGCGGTTGGTTTTAAAAAATTCACCATCATCCTTCCTTTCGGTCGCTCCACGCCCCTGGGCCTGGGGTTTTGGGATTCCAATTTCTCTAATTAATTACACTGCTAACTATGATCCTTCCCTCTTTAATTAATCAAGGGTTTATCTGAGATTTATCCTGACTACTCCTGATGGGGTGCGGAGATCCCAACGAGTGATCTTTCCTATTTTGTAGCACCATACTACCAATTATTATTCTCTTCTTCTACTGGAGTAATTGCTGATGGGGTTTTAATAATTTTCTTGCAGATCTCTGTTCTGGGACAAGTCATGAACAGCGCAACCACCGGTTGTTAACTCCTCTGCGAATTACTATAAGCAACCGCAAGAATGGTGTTCCAGAAGAGGACGTCGTCGGAGATGGAGGCGTGTGGCGGAAGCCACGTCGCAGAGATGCCGCGCGTCCCCAAATCCGCGAGGGTATGCTGCTTTGCTTTCGCCGTCACCAATTTCGCCTTTCTGCTCTGGTTGGCGAGTCTGACAACGATGGCGTCTCTTCTTGTTTCTCCAAATGTGCAGGGCAAGAGATCAGCTCGGAAGAAGGAGACCCAGGGCCAGGTGATGTGCGCGTTTGACCTTCTCGCCACGGTGGCCGGGAAGCTGCTTGATGAGGGCGAATGCTCGCTGGGGAACATGAGCGCTGCCTCCCCGGTCCTCGCTGCTGCGTCTGCCAAGGATGTCCGTGTGAAGCAAGAGCAGTGCGACGAGGAGGCGAAGCATTTCAAGAATGATGTGATGGATCAAGATAGCTGCAACGAGAGTGCGCTGATCTCTCACATTGCCCAGAAGGCAGAAAATCTGAATGAGGTTCCAAAGGCAAAATCTGATGCCCTGGACATGGAGCCCTCAATGATAAGCTGTACCAAGGCTGACTTGGGCTGTAATTTCGCTGCGATCGCGGATAGGTGGTCGCCTGAATCCGTGGAGTCAGGGGCCTTCACCGGGGACGGAGCAGCGGCAAATATGATGGCATTGGCCGCAGCAGGCTTCAACAAGAATGCCCCTGATATGTACAATCCGATGGATGTTGATGTGAAGCCGCCTCCTTTGGTCAGCTCAGACAGCACCGGCGAGATGCCATTGTATGGTGACAAAATCCGCAGGTCGACCTCCTTTCCGAGGGGTCCGAAAGGAGGAGCAGAGTATGCTGTAGATAGAGAGCATGATGATGATGATAAATCTTCCGGGTGCACTCACTCGAGCACCGCCACTAACAGGGGCTTCAGGCCCAATTGTAAAGCTGATCATAGTAGGGTAAAGAAATTCCTCGCCTGTAAGTACAGGAAAGTTACTTCTGCCAGGATGCACAAAGGAGATCTTTCATATAGTGGTGAGCATACTATACTTTTCTTTCCTAGTAGCAATGCATTGATGACATTCATGTTTAAACCAGCTTGATCTCACTTGAATTCATTTGTCCTGCTAGATGCTGAACGGAAGCCTTCTTTCCGTAACAAGAAAATGTATTATACGAGGCAAAGGTCCCAAAGGAGCACATTCAAGCGAAGGAAGATGTTGGATCGTCATTCAACTTTATCTGAAGAATTTGCAAAAGCAAATGCAAGGAGAGGATCACATGCTGCTTCTTTGGAAGGTTTGTTTTGGTTTCATCTGTGTCTTCCCCCACATGATATTTCTCGGTGTCTTATAACTTATTTGGAATTTTTCTTCTGCAGCAAACAAGGGGAGCAATTCGATGCCATTTCATAGACCTTGTCAGTCAAACAATTGCCATGGTAAGTACAGTACCTTCCAACTTTTTATCTGCTGAAATTATTACTAATATGGTCATACTAAGACTACTTTGTGTGTCTCCTTCCAGTGAAACTTAAGATAAAATCTTTCAAGGTGCCTGAACTTCTAATTGAGATCCCAGAAACTGCATCTATCGGTTCACTGAAGGTATTTCCAGACATTCTGCTTTTCGCATTTTTATTTGTTTGTGAGCATGAAGAGTTGCTGAAAGGATTTATTTTTCCCTCTATGATTCTTGCAGTGGTTTAATGTGTATTTCAAATGCAGAAAACTGTTCTGGAGGCAGTGAATGCCATGCTTGGGGGTGGTCTGCGTGTCGGTGTTCTTCACCACGGAAAGAAGATCAGAGATGATAGCAAAACCCTATTGCAGGCTGGGCTCTCTCATGATGATATGCTTGACAACCTAGGCTTTTCACTTGAACCCAACTGTACACAGCATCCATCGGAACATGCAACTCCTGACGATATCGAATTCCTTGAAACCGTTGATACCACTGAACCCCTAGCAAGGTATCAAGTTATGCTCTAAAATACTTACCTGTTCTTTACAATTGGATGTAAACCATGGAAGTTCGTACGCTGACCCAGACTGGTGCGCTTCATTGAATGCAGGATCCCACCATCTGACTCGTCTTCGAAGCATGGAGAAATTGATGCCTCCCAGGAGCTTGCATTGACCACCTTAACAGCAAACTACCGGGGGAATGATCATGATTCTGTGCACTCTCCTGGTGGCATTTCCTCACCTGAGAAAGCTTCAGCCAACTCGCGAGCTATTGTTCCAGTTACTCCTGCAGACTCCAGTGCAGGGGCGATAGTTCCAGCAAATAAGGCAAAGAGGTCATCAGAACAGGGGCAGCGTCGAATCAGACGCCCGTTCTCTGTTTCTGAAGTGGAAGCACTTGTGCTTGCAGTGGAAAAGCTAGGAACTGGAAGGTGCATACCTTATTCTTTTCATTTAACATGACATTTACAATCTCTCTGTTTGGTTTCTGACTGTATAATTATGCGATCTATGTAGATGGCGGGATGTTAAACTTCGCGCTTTTGACAATGCGAAGCATCGTACTTACGTTGATCTCAAGGTAAATATTATACTCTGAACTCATAAACCTTTTCGTGTCAAACTAGATCAAATAAAGACATTGCTGTCAAAAGTTTTAATTTATCTTCACCTCCTTGGCAAAAGTTATTTGGGGGTTTGGTTTATTTGGCTGATTCAACAAACAGTTTGGTGCTTGTGGGTTTTAGGTTCCTTACCAAGCAGGACAGTCTAACCGTACTGCTTTTGCATTAGTTAGGCTCCTTGTTTGGTCCTTGTGATTCAGTTAGTGCTGTCCTCACGCATCAGCTTTGTTGCTTGGAAGGGTAAAGTAGGCAGTAGTACCAGAATGGCTCACCTAGAAATAAAAGCAACCTACTCTTGCACGTCAACTAACTAACCCAGTTGAGACTTTAGAAAAAGTCTCATCAAAGGATCAGATAGCCTTTCGTTTACTAAAGTGGAAGCTTCTCATACTGCTCTTGTAGGCACGCAACTTGACCAGAACCCATTCTTTGGTCAAATTGTTGAAGTTTGAACCGGCATGTTCTAACCGTGTCAAAACTCTCTGTCAACAGGACAAATGGAAGACGCTGGTGCACACGGCGAGCATCTCGCCGCAGCAACGGCGCGGCGAGCCAGTGCCACAGGATCTGCTCGACAGGGTCCTGGCCGCCCAGTCCTATTGGTCCCAGCAGCAAGCCAAGCTCCAGCCTAAGACACCCCCACAGGCTGAGGCTCGCCTGCTCACCCAATAACTTGAGCTAATGGTCTCCTAGGACACCATTCCAGCTGCTTTTGTATAAAGTCAGTAAGTCAGCCAGCCCATTGAAAGGAGGTTAAGGAAGATAGTAGGAAAATATATACATAAAAAAAGGTACAAGAAGCATTGACCGAATTGTTGTAATATCTACTCACCAACAACTATTCTTTTAAGCCAGGGTTCTCTCTCCTTGTGAATTTAACCAAAGGAAAGGGTAATTTCTTTGGCAAATTGTACATGATGATGATGGAAGAAGAGGATGATCCATGAACTGAGATCTGCAGTGACTACTACTAACTCACAACAACTGTGCTAAAAAAAGAAGAGAGTGAAGCTTCAGATTCTTTAGTTCAATTCAATTCATTCTTTTGTTGCTATATAAGAGGATGAGTATGGTGGATGGATAAAGGAGGGATGGATCATCTGTGCTCCCCTTTTCCTTTTTCTTCTTCCTCTTCTGTTGATTAGTTGTACTAGTAGTATTTTTTTCTTCACCAATCTTGTAGTTATTTTGATCCCCTCAAAATTGTACTTGATCATCTAACAAAATATGAAAGAAATTGTTTATCCTCTCTTCCATTGTGTGTCCCCTCCCTGAGCTGCGATCCTTGCATGTGATGTTGTTGTTGTTGTGATGATCAAACAAATATTGTACTGTGATACTGCTTGGGATCAGGCCGCCAGAGTTTATTTATTGGTGTCCTGCGTAAGTACTGCCGCCAGAGTTTAATTATTGGAGATTCTTATCCACTGTCCCCAATCATAGCACTCATGTGCGGAAAAGTTTACCGCTGCCAGGGTGGATCCTACATCAACAGCCGAGAGGTCGTTAAATCTCAAGTTGTCTTGATTCTTAGTACTCCCTAACAAATATCTTAGCAGTATTTTTTTATCAGAGGATATCGATCTCACTGTATACACGGAAACTTGAAAGACGACTTCACCTTCCATTGGATTCGTCAAGCCTACGAAAAATCTACCGTCCAGCCAGCCGGTAGATGACTTGAACGTGAAGAACACACATTGCTCGATCTCATGGCTGTGGCTGGCTTAGGTAGCCGTTCCGTATAACTCAAGTATACTGTACTAGCGCGTGTTCCGTTCCGTGTGATGCATGATTGAGCGATGAAAACCCGGAATATTCCCATGTGAAGATATGGCTTAGGAAAAGGGACAAGGCGTCCGGCCATTAGGCCAAGAGGGAGAGAAGGACGCAACGCAAGCTAGCCATGGAGGAAGAAGGAAGAGGAGGAAGGAACCCCAAACAGGCTGGCTGTTGCTTGCAAGGATAGGTGAGCGATGAAGGAACACCGACACCTAGCCTGCCCCATTGGCCACGAGCTAAACTAAACTAAACCCAAAGACGCTTTCTTCGATCGGCCAGATTAATTAGCAGCTGGGTTCTCAGATCTGATCGGATCGGATCATGTCACGTCAAGTGTTCCTCCTCGATCTTCTGCACACCCTGGGCCCAGCTCATAACAGCAAATACAAGGAGGATCGAGCAGGGAAGGTGATATTTCATAGTAGGTTGATTGGTTCGCCCTCGTCTGTCTCTGTAATTTTCTTTTCCAACCATCCTACGTACACCCACATGTATTGATCGCCATTATCCTGAGACGAATAATACAATGAATATATAGCTATAACTCTTTTTAAGTCGTAGAGTATCCGAGGAGAGTAGTATTATACGGGCTAGTGGTGGTGAGACTAGACGGCAGTGTCACGTTCCCCTCCATGTGGATGTGGCTGTCGATCGCGCGCCCAGTTTTAATACGCTGACCGCGATTTGCATCCATCACATGAGCTCGGCTGATGGCCGGTAGGCCGGTCTGCGTCTATGATCACCTGCCTTCATGTGTCGTTTCCCAAGTGTACTAAAAAACAGGGTGTGTCTTTGCTCAGCTTTCTCTTACACTCCTATTTCGAGATGCATGGGTTTTTTAGAATTAGATAGTTTCTTAATAATGTGCCTCGTCACTGCACTTTTTGTGATGTGTGAACGATCACATTTCCATGAACCATACAATTTAGAGAGTTATAATCGTCTCCAAGACTCTTAACATTTCCATGAACCATACAGTTTCTTAAGGATATATGGGCTCCTTTGATTCGTACTAAAGGGAAAGTGTAGGAATAGGAAACTCGTAGAACTGGGATCACATGTCTAATTGAATCCTATGGGAAGAGGAAGTTACTTTGATTGTGGTGAACAAAAATTCCATGAGGTTAGACCTCATGTTCTTTTCCTATGAAGTTTGCACTACAAGGTTCATATGGATTTTTTCCTATGTGGTATGATCCTATGAATAAAATGGCTTCTGGAGTAGAGTTTTTCATCGAATTTGAATCATGCACAAATCTTTTGAAAATCCTATGAATAAGAGGAGCCCTAAATTTTTGAATCTTAACCCCCTTAACTAGTATGGTAATTAGATACCTCTATCCGTTATTTAATCTCTTGTAATTTGTCATCCAGAAGGAGATGTTGCATCAGTGAACTCACCCACAACATGTGGATGACGAGTGTAATAGGAAGAAAGAGAGGGGAGGAATCACTGGAGGTGATGAAGATGGAGATGGAGAAGATATTGGTGATGAAGATGGAGAGTGTTGTGCGACAAGGGAGGAGAAGAAACCATAGGAGAGGAATGTGTCAGATCTCCAGTGGGAAGATGAGTAGGAGTAGGACTGTAGGAGTACGAGACACATAGAAAAATGTTTTAGGAACTGTGAGAAAAGAGATGTCCTCGACATAAAAGATCGAGGAGGATTAACGCAGGTAGAAAGGCCGAAACTCATCAAAGCTCACATCCCGGAAAATGTGCATCCGACAACCAATAAGTTCTCAACACCGACGACTGTTATCTCATTGATTTATCCTGGAAAGACACACTCCACGGACTAAACGGTCACTTTAGTGCATTCACGAGGGGCAAGAAGAACGTAGAAAACACAATCAAACAAACGAAGTGCTGAAGAATCTAAAGAACGATTACAAAGATGTTTGACCGGAATACCATCCTATATAGCAGCAGATGACTGAATGTTGATGAGATACCTGGAAGTGGAGATAGCCTCATCCTAAAGTGAGGAGGAAGAGAGGCGGCGATCACACATGTGCCATGTCAAGAAGGTGATTACGCTTGTGCTCAGCTATGTCATTCTTAGCATGAGCATCAAGACAAGAGAATTGAGGTACGAGTACGCTGCTCAGCAGGAAATCCCCGCGATGCACGTGAGATATACTTACCAGCAAAATGTGCAAGAAAATTAACTACAGTCTCATGTTACAAACACCATCTACAATGTATAACTTGGTAAGAGATTCAAGACATCACCGAAATAGTGATTAGACAACTTTGCATTTGATAGCAAACATCTAACTATGTCAACAAATGTGGTGTTCATACTCTTAGCAGGACAATTTACCTATGATGTCTTCGGAAGAGTAAATTGGTGCCTAATAGCTTTCTCCTTACAATAAGCATCAAATGGGTCAATTTACTCTCCTCCATTATCTATCTGAGGGCACTTGATTTTATTTTCTGTTTCTCTCTCTAGTGAGGCCTGGAGATTCTTGAACACACTTGGTTTTTGATCTTTGGTTTTCAAAACATAGACCCAAACCTTCACGAAAAATTCCTCGATAAATTTGAAAAGCACTTTGTTGAACCCATTGACCTTACCGGTATTTACAAACAACATAAATGTACCAAGTCCATCCCCTCGGTCTTCTTGTGAGGAGGTTGAATCTCGAAGGCAACTTTGTGTTGCTTCCCTGCTAGGCAATATGACCTTTTTTTATATTTCAACACCTTTCACACATTTCAAAGAAAATCATTAGGGAAGCCGCAATGTATATGGAGAGGTTTTGCCACAAGACGGGTCCCACTTGTCCTATATTTATCATATGAAATTATCCAATGTATAAGGTGAACTCTAGCTACAAGTTGGGGGCCACATGTCTTGTCATATTTCTACATGCAAGAGAGAGAAAATAGTAAAACATTTTTAATTGCTTGTGGACAACCATAAGCTTATGGTTTACCTTTAAGAAAATTTCCGTAAGATGAAACTCCACAATGTATGTTGCAAATCTTAAGGTGTATTTTTTAGCTTATGGCGTTATTGTGGACTACATTGCGGATGCCCTTAGTAATGTTATCCAAGTCTCTCGTGTCATCGAGAACGAGCATCTTCTTTCTACAACACATTGACACAAACAACAGAAAGCTTAGTGTAAACATGGTACAAAACTAAAACCATGTTACCCCTCGCAACAATAAAGGTTTTCACGAGTCGAAAGATTGCGGTCCTAGGGTTCCTGGGCGGCTCCCGCAAGCCACCGGGGCCCTCCCTCTGCCGCCCCTCTCCGGCCCTCCCCCCGCCTCCTCCTTCCCCTCGCCGCCGTCGGTCTGCCTCGCCGGCCGTGGGCCGCGAGCTGGCGGCGGCGAGGCCTCTTTTGCTCCCACGCGCGGGACTCGGCGCGGGCGAGCCTCGGGCCTGGGCGCCGTGCTGGTCGAGGGGCGCGGCGGCGCGGCTGCTGCGGCGGCGGCGTGGAGGCCTCCAGGTGGTGGGCGCGTCAATGACGGCGGCGCTGACCGGTGGCGGCGGGCGGTCTTTGGCGGCGCGGCGGCGGCGGCTACCTCGGGCATAGGGGCGTGGGCGACAGGGCAGGCCAGAGGTGGCGGTGGAGAAGGGCGAGATGGCGCGGTTCTCCGGTGGGTGGTGCTGGCCACCGACGGCGGCGCCTCGGCCCAGATCTAGGCCTATTTGGGCCCGATCTGGGTATGGCGGGGCCGTCTGTCCAGGTGGTTTCAGGGGCTCTTTCCGAACCCACCCCCTGGCCCCGTGTGGCTGGGGTGCTAGATCCGGGCCACGGGCCTAGATCCGGCGACCACCTATCAATCTAGTTGTGAAACCTGGAAGTGACTTGCGGGAGGTGCCTGCTCGTCATATCCGGTGGTTTCAGAGCTGATTGGCTGACCTCAACTTCTCCGGTCCGATCCGGTAGTCGTGTTGCCCCAATCCTGTGCCTAGCGGGTTGGCTGGTGGCGGTGGATGGTGCGCGGCGGCGGCTGGGACAGCGACCCTTCGGGCGTCCTCCCCCCGTAGTCGCCGCATCGGTCCGGGTCTGGTGTGCGTCTCCTAGCGGCCGGGGGCGTACTCACGTGGTGAGTGGTGGTGACGTGGCGGAGATTTTGCGTCGTGACGACCTACGGGCTGCAGCATGGCGGCGGGATTGGTACGGGCCAGGTGGTCTGGGCTGATCCAGCTACCGTGTCCGGTCGGCTCCGGTGGGGGGAGGTCCCTCCAGTGGGTTAACACGCGCTAGGTTTCCATCCCAGATCCGTCGATCCTGCGTTGTGTGTGTCCCGATCCTTGGGGGGTGTGCGCGGATGCCGGGGCGGCGGCCCCGGGTGGCGGGTCGCATGGGTTGCTCTCCGGCGAGCACCATGGTGACGGTGGTGGCTGCATCGTTTGGCTGTGCGGACAGCGAAGGTTGCAGCGGTGGGTGGCTAGGGCGCGGTGGTGCCTGGATCTGGATTGCCTTACGCGTGCGTCAGACGACCCTCTTTGTGTCACGGGGGAGGGACCGAGCGAAAGCTCTGTGTTTTGGCACGGACGACGGTGACGCCCGCGGGTGCCGCTTTCCTCTTGAGGACGCCGTCTAGGTGATCTCCCCCGTGTCAGAGTTCCGGGTGAAAATCCAAGTCCTTTGGACTCGGCGGCGGCGTCGTTGTACGTCGTCACCCTCTTGGGGGCGTCGTCGTGGAGCTTAGGGGAGTTAGGGCGTAGCGTAGAGCTAGTGAGCTTGTCCGGCTTCGTAGTCGTGGTTCGCTGTGGCTACTGTAGCTCGGTTTCTTAGGATCTTCTTTGTAAGAGGGCTACCTCACCGCCTTGTATCGTTCGGTCGGTCCTTGGGCGTTGTGCTGTCTGGCCCAGCAGCGGTCTCAAACGGTTTGGCTTTATTTATAAAGCGGGGCGAAAGCCTGGTTCGAGAGACAATAAAGGTTCTCTTTAGTGATCTTCTAAATTAATCTGCTCAAGCATCCATCTCCATCAAGCAATCCAACTAAGATTATGTCGAGTCAAAGTTTCTCAACATGTGTCATTGACTTGAGGACTACCATTGTGTTATTTTCTGCCTCCAAACGCACATCTCCTCCTCAACTGATATATCAACTGATATGTGATCTACCATTGTTTCAGATCTTCCCAACACCAAAAGCACTTGATGTATAGCTTGTGATGAGATATGTACGAGATGTAGCATGTATAGTAGAATCGCGGTCCGGAATCCAAGTCAAATCGTACCATCTACAAAGTTGCTTTCGGATTAATTATTTCATCATATTCTTCATGCATGGGACATGATCTCCTCTACCGTAGTAATACAGTTTTCCTCACTTTCATTATCAATATTTTTCTATCTCTGAACTTGCTTTTTTTTTTCTTCCATTGTTCACAAAGCTAGTTGATGTGGCCCCTCTCATGGCAGTGATGCAACACAAAATCAAGATACATGCTTTTGCCTCTTGATCCGTATTCTTTTCTGCATCTTTACTCGGACCTCCACTCTTGATTCTCCCTTGTGACTGTTATTAACATCTCTCAAGTAGACATCTCGGCAGTTAGATGCAACGGGGGTAATCAACTGTTCGCGCGCGTTGGATCTCATGGGCTAAATTAGGGTTGCCACCACACTTTGGTATGGAGAGACATGGCCCAACACATCATACAATAGCTAGAGTAGAGTGAGAAGAAAGGAAGAGATGTGAGAGGGGTTAGTAAGGTGGTTTTTTTGTTTATTGGAACATGGGTTTTTCTTTGAGAGAAACCGCACAAAACATCAGGAGGGACATTTTAGTTTATTTTAAAATGTGCCTAATTGGAGGTTCTGCATAACGAATATACGATTCCAAGTTTATTGACTAGTTACTTGATAATAAGTACTCAAAAAATTGTTACTCTAACATAAATGTACATTATATGTATGTTTATACGCATGACTATGACGGTTCGATGAAAAATTGTTAGTACCAAATTTATTCTTAGCGTTTCTATTTTAAGAAATAATCATTGTTATTTACATGTTGGTCTATATATATTGTTGGACTTATCACGTCAAATATCGTCCATACCAGTATGGATATATTGTTATATATCGAATGATACACTTAGTAATGATATATTTACATAATTACATGTCATATCTGTATTAATAGTAAGGTTGGAAAAAGCCTAACGGCGTAAGCGAGGCGGTTGGCATTCGCCTAGTGCCTAGGCGATGCTTAAGCGCACCAGGCGTGTCCTAGGCGGTATATAGTTTTCGTCATTAGGTGTATATTTGGTTTATTCTATATCTACACATACTAATTTAGCACATATAAATGAGTAAACTAACAACAATTGCCATTGAATTATGGTCCATCTGATTTATAAGTGTAATAAGGAATGCATTTCTTGCTGGAAAAGACAATTTCTTAGTTGTCTTGCCTAGATTTCCGCTTATGACCTAGGCGAGTCGTTTGTTCATTGCCTAGTGCCTAAACGTGCTTAAGCGCTGCCTAGGTGCCAACTAATCCAACACTGATTAATAGACCCTAATACCGAGTGCCTCGTAGGCCTAGACTCAGAAGGTTGAATGTGCCTTGGAAAAACAGAGAATCTAAAGACCCGTTCAGCATCAAAGTATTTTTAAAGTATTATGAGAATACCAAATACTTTGAGGTGTTTTGATTCAATGAATTATGTTGTTTCAAAACTCCCCAAATACTTTATGTTTCTTATCGTTTTAGAAACTTTGGTCTTAACTTATTTTTTTGCTAAACTGAGAAATTGGAGTATTCATCCGGTTGTCACTCGGATACTTCATTTTCTTTTAAATAATGTGGTTTTAAGAAAATTGAGCTCCCAAATGAGGCTAAAAGTTTAGTGATGATATAATATATCAATAAAACTGAAATGTCCACTGGAACTCCAAAACCTACGTACCTAATCTCTCGTGCTCTAGTTATTTTTTCTTGTGTTTCTAGTTAACTATTTACTTTTGTCAGTGCTACGTTATCACTTGTCAGCGCTGCTGTTTCTAATTAACTATGTTGGCCTAGAAGCTCTATATGTAGGTCAATTGAAAGTAGCGGTTGGTGACGGTGGTGGGTGACGATGGCTACAGTATCGTTCAATTAGTACCACCGGGTGGTCCACCCCACAGTGTTGCTTGATTAGTTAGTTTATTATTATCACCAGACGCGTTGCTGCGGATCGTCGTTTGAATCCGTCCCCTTTCGTGAGTGATGAGCAAATTTTCTTTTTTAATAAAGAGTATTTATAATACTATGGAGATATCAATTACACTCAATCTTTATAACAACGTACTATCTAAGGACATTACAAATGCACATAGCGGAAAAAGTAGAAAAAACTAAAAAGAAATGTTCCGCTATAGATATCCCGTCATTACAACAACATCACAATCATCACCAAGATAATACCTAATGTCTAAGTCTCTAAAAACAACGACTTTAAGAAGAAAACAGTGCACAAATGTTGTCATTATCCGATCGTTGATTTTTTATCGTTGATATATTTTAAAACAGAGAGTATCCGACATTTTTGTCATGTGCCGCTTCAAAGTTTTTCCCAAGAAACGTGCTGATGGTTCGACGATCAATCGGTTAAAACTGTATTTGGAGATGCGAGAACTTGTTAATTACTGTTTATTTCGCGCTTCGTTCTACTGAGAGAACAACACAAGATGGATTAAGTACGTTCTTCCTCAGTTCCTCTCAGCTAGTTGCCAGAGTAAATTTATTTAGTTTGTTTTTGATCATTTATTCAACGCTGATAGAATAACCCAGTTTCAACAGAAGCAGACTACGTAGGCGAAGCCAGCAACTCGGCAAGTTTCATGCATCGTTCCGATTTATTTATTTTGCATGGCAATCTGGCATGCAAGTGGCAGCCAGCTATAGCTTTTCCGAGTTCGGGTTCAATTTGGCCAGTGGCATGACACGAACGAACACGTGAAGAACAAGGACTCAGTGGTCTGTTCTTGCCGACGGCTGCAGCTACAGTATCTCCCAACCAAGGAATCCCCAACCAATGCCAGGGTTTACCTAGTCAGTCGGTAATCTTAGACGGCTCGAAGCTGCGCGATAATAATGTAAACTACTCTAGTTAAAAGGACAACACGGTCTCAAGTCGCTGATAGTGAAAGGTTACTCGAGGAAAAAGAAGGAGGCACTCCAAATAATATACTCCGTATTAGTATTGTTTTGATTATCGGGAAGAAAAAGACAAAGACTACTCGTGAAATGAAAAACAAATAAGATGAGGTGGTCATTTTCGTCCTTGGAGGCCATGGGATAGAAGGTTCTTTGTTCTAGCAAGCATGGCACGCGGTGCTGCGTGCGTAGAACACCTGTTTGACCCGGACTGTGCATGGAGGGAGCAGCCGATTTGGACTCGCCATGCGCGTTCTCACTTGCTGCTGCGCCATGCGCGTTCTCACTTGCTGCTGGCTCACGCGTTGATGAGACATACATGTAGACATGCACTCGACGCTTCTCTGGGAATTAGATATTTTCCATGCATAATATAGCTCCTTTTTTATGATCAAATATGTTATGTGATAGGTCTCGCTGCATTAACAATAAGAGTCTCTTTGGATCAATTTTTAAAAAAAAGTCTCTTTGGATTACAAGTTTTAAAAATATAGGGATGTGAAAAACATTTCACAGCTTTGTAAGTATAAAATAGATGATTGTAAAATACAGGAACAATACGGAAATTATTGTTTAGATAAAACATAGAAAAAACACATGAAAAATGTCTCAATCCTACGCACTTTAGTGTTAAAAAAAGCGTAGAGTGGATGTTCAAATTCCTATGGAATTGAGCACTTCAGTCCACAAAATTTGCTAACACCGTTCCTTTAAACCAAAGGCAATTCATAGAAAAAAAATTAAGGATTGAAATCCTACGAAATTTCTACAATTCAAAGAGGCCCTAAAATATTTTGCACCCGAAAAAAGATGTAATATAACGTGGTTTGCTGCACATAGTGGACCTTGTACACGGAAGAAAAGCATATTGACAAGCCCTCAGAGCATCGTCAACCAGGGGCACCCTTGCTCCCCTACCTCTCACACACACTTTGTACCTATATGTCTAGTCGAATATTCCGGACATGAGAGAGAAAACAACCAGTACACCACTATATGTTCTGAATGATCGTGACCCTCCGCTTTTAGCTCATATATGAGGGTGGACATGGGTGTGTCGGACAGTCCGACACGTAGGACGCAGCTCGCACCAAAGCACTTTATCTCTTTTTATAGTACTCCTTTTTATTCTGAATGTAAGGCATATAGTTTTCTAAACAAATATTTGGACATGTGCACTTGGTATACTGTAAACTCATTTAATTAAGGAAAAATCCCACGAAAATAGTCTTTGATAGTTACAAGATGAAAACAATCCGGAAAATCCCACGTTAGAGATTTGGACTCACTTGTGGGTGGGTAAATTTTTGTATAAATAGAAACTAGATAAATACCCCGCACGTTGCAGCGGGTATCCCTTAAAAGTCTGATAAACGACTAAACTTTGAAGCAAACTATGGAAATATGCATATGCATGCAAGAAATTTCACGTAATTAACAAACTAATTCTGGTGTTCCCCTAACACGTGATTTAATTTGGTAATTACATTAAGGAATTGTGTGGTCTTATTACTGAAACCACAAAATAGAAAAGATGACGTGGATAATTTAATGACTAAAGAAAAAGATGTGGATATTTACATGTAGAGATGGATAATAAGTAATATATTTTTTATGAGATGATGTGGATAATTGGTTGGCTAGAAGAAGAAGTGATGTGGATGGCTTGCATGTTGAGATAGAATCATTTATTGTAAGTTAGTGGGGTTTTGCTTTATAAGCCGCGCGTTGCAGCGGAGATTTCTTAAAAGAAAGCCGTATTATAAAAGAAAAGATATTTGAAGCATGAAATTGATTTTTCAGGAATATTGAGGATTTGATTTGCCACAATTGTCGAGAATCTTAATTTAATCACCGTGAAATGTTCATATATTTAACTGCTAACAAATGATTATGTGAAAATTATATGGCTAAAAGAATTAATAACATGAATAGATTATACATCCACTTTCTATCAAATTTGAGACACTTATTTTGGGACGGAGGGAGTAGTAAATGTGGGATGACATGGATAAATGAATGGATCAAAATAGTGGATGATGTGGACACCTTGCATGTTGAGATAGACTAATTTAATGCATGTTAGTGGGGTTTTGTCTTATAAGAAGTATAGAAGATAGATAGATACACCCAATATTTATTTATTTTTGTTAAAAACTATACTTCTTACGTGAAGAAACGGAGGGAGTATTATTTGTGTTCATCTTTTTACCTACCCATCAATCATATGTAACCGAACAATTTTGACGGGCATGGTTAAAGGCACGATTCAAATGGACATGCCCGCATAAATGCATTGCAATTGGAGTTCTTTTTTTTAGAACTATTGGAGTTGGAGTTGAGCTGTTTCGACGATAAATCCATGCAAACAGGGCCTACGCGTGAATCCATTTGATTCCAATCCAGCCGAAGCCCGAAACCCCTTCCAACGGGCTTCACAACACTACCCGGGAATCGATGCTAGCCCACAATATGGCAGTCCAGGATTTCATCACATCCTACCCGGGAATCTAGTCATATTGGGCCGCCACAGCTTGCCCTTGCCTGGCTTCTGGCTCTCTCAGTCCCTCCCCACCGGCCCACTCCCCACATCTTCCCCGTTCCCCATCTCCCACTCCGCCGTGACCGCCACCGCCACCACCTTCCTGGCCGTGCCTGTCGCCACTGCCGCCGCCGTTCCGAAGGTAAGACGCAAGACGGGCTATCTTCTTGTGCCTGCTTTGTTGCCCCTTCCTCGCTTTCTTGATATCCGCCCTCCGCCGTAGACGGGAAATTGACGGGGGCATCGCCAGACCTGGCGCTGCTGCGCCTGCGCGTGTCTATCACTGAGAAATTAGGGTTCCCTCACCCAGCGTCGTGGTTAAGCTGAATTTCTTTTCGGTGGTGCCAGACTGAGACGAGGATTCTGTCACGGCTCACTTGGACCGTCTGGAATCATGTTCCCGTCCTCAAGTCTCAACTGCGTGTTCTGTCGGTGCTCGTGAGTGAAACCTGGGAACATACAGGTGCCGAGATTTGTGGCACCCGGAAGCTTATTGCATTTGGAAATCCTGTGTTGCCGGTTTGATGGAGTGATTGGTCATCATGGCAATGACAATATATATTGTGCCTTAAGTTGGTAGTGCCTACTGATTGAGTTGGTGTTTGAAATACACATACATGTGTGTCAATGTTGTTACATAATCATGATAGTCTTAGCTTTAATCTGTTTGAATGAGCATAGCAAAACCTTGACCTTGATGATGCATTCATTTGGCCTAGATCGATTCTTTGGCTGTTCATTGTTCCAGTAATTTTCACAATTTGTTACCAACATCGTTGCTATTGTATCTTGTCAATTCAGGTTAGAATGAGGCGACAGGGACAGGGGCAGTACGGCGAGGCAGACATCAATTCCAGGATGTCTGCCCAGTTGCATCACTACCAGGCACAGGAAATGGCTCAACAACTCCCTGATAATAGTTACCCTCGAAGAGATTCTGGGCAAGCTGCTGGGGAGAACCAGTATGCCGCCCAGAAGGTGAGACAGAGCCAATGGGATAAAGGTGGACCAAATATCCAGAGTCAGATTTCACCATATGCATATAATGACGGTATGCAGTACGTACCACTACTAGTTAGTTTAATGTTTGTGTGTGTGTCCCCGTGCGCCTGTTTTTTTGGAACTACATGCTTCATCTGTGAAACATTTAAGATGGTATGCTTTTTTTTGTGTGCCATAACTAATTCTATGTGTGCACCCTAGAACCTACACTTTGGACAGATTAGCATTTTTCTGAGAAACCTCTGGACAGATTAGTGGTTGTGTAGTATATGAGAATGTTTATGAAAATGTTAAATTATTCATCTTGGTTACATGTATGTACTTTCAAGTTTTGATGCTGATGTAGGTCAAGGTGCTGAGGGTACACGATCTTTTTATGATGGACAAAAATCTGATCTGAAGGTTGGTCTAGAAAAGCAACCCAGAATGGAATTGAGGAACCAGCCTCGTGCTGATAAGATTGAAGCAATGCACGACGAGTATAATCTTCCTCGTACATTTGAAGGTCTAGAGCAGAATTTTCGTGAAGACATCGTGGTCCTATCCAAGGAACTACATGATGCAGAGGATGCTGAAAATACTAGGCACAGAGAGGTATGTTCAAATTATTTAGCACGATTCTGCCTTGTTCTTCGTACCTACCAAGAGTAAACTAACTGGACAAGCAGATCATTTTTTCCCTGAAACCAATCGTCGATATATCCTACTATTGACAAGAACTTTTTATCCATTCATGAGGGGATTTAATACCATATGCTTTTACTGATTGAGTTTCTTATTGGGCGATTATGGCAACTCCAACGGGCCGACGCAAACGGACACCATTTTACAGACATGCGTCCCAACTGAGTGACCCATTTGGTCCGCCCATCCAACTTTTTTTTTATCATTTTGGCCATTTTTTTCTCGACCATTGCATCACACAAATTTAAGCAAATAATCCAAGTAGTTTAATATCAAATAAAACAAATATTTCTACGAATAGTTGGACAAACCAAATAAATAATAAATTGTAGCAAATATCTTGGAAGGAACTACTGGTTCCCGTATGCTCCACCAAATTATTTTGGAGTTAAACTTGAGTCTCTTTTTCACGCATATCGTGGTGGAATTCGAGGAACTGTTGAAATGATGCCACTCCAGCTTCGGGCTGAACCAACTCACACTAATTGCCATGCTTCGTCATAGATAATGCCATCGCGCTCATCCTCTACGATCATGTTGTGTATGCAACATGATCACACAAGCAGTCATCACCTCCCACAGTGTCTGCTCGCTCCACGTTCGTGTCGAATACTAGCCCATCGTGATTGGAGTGCACTGAAAGCACGCTCCAAACATCCTTCCTACAACTCTCTTGTTCTTTGGCAAACCGTTTCCTCTTCTCGTCAGCGGATTGTGGATTATTTCTTCACAAACGTTCACCATTAGGATATATACCATCAGCTACTCCCTCCTTTCCATAGTAGATGACTTCCATTTGTCTACATATGGATGTGTAGACATGTTACAAGTATAGATACATCCACATATGGACAAATAGAAGTCATCTAATTTGAAACGGAGGGAGTAGATAGTATGCCTTGGTGTATGTGTGACCATTGATTTGATAGCTCACCTGGGGACATTGCCATGGTAGAGCATGTTGAACACCGGATAGCACTGAAGCACATTGATGTCATGGTGAGAATCTTCCATGCCGAAGGAAGTCAGAGATCATGTGATGCCATAGCTTCAAGTATGTGGGTGTCAATCGTCAGACGACGACAAGTACATGAGGAAGTTGAAGTTTTTGTAAAAGTATTCATCCGATCTATCCATGGCTGATTCATACCTCAGTGTGGTCGAGGCAAACAAGGAACAACTTGTGGGGCAAACAAGGAACAACTTGTGGGGTGCGTCGGGTTGTGGGAGCTCCAAGCCACAGGGGCGCGACGAACACCATCCGCGGTGGGGAGGAAGCAGCTGTTAGAAGTAATCTTGTCATACTCTATGCATGAGCTTTCTAGCTTAGTCATGAAGTATCTAGAGTATGTAGGAGTCCTAGTAGAAGTAAAAGTCGGAAGCTTTGTTCAAGCAGTTTTTAGTAGGAGTTCTGTAGTAGCTTCTAGAGCACTGTACCGACCTCCTGTTCAGTGAACAGTAATCGACCAAGTTAGGCTATATAAGGAGATGTATCCCTTTGTATGAAAATGAAGTGGGAAAGCTTGAGTGATATATTGAGAAGACATAGAGCTTCATACATTCTGGTGTGATAGTGTGAGTGAGGTGTGTGTGTGAAGCACAACCGTATTAAAAGGGAGCTAAGTGATTTAGCATCCAACAGCAGCTACGGTGGCGGTGGCAAAGAGGACTAAGTCAGGGTGTCGACGGCGGGATAGGGCGCGAGGAGGGCGGAGAGAATTTGGGTTGGAAAGGTGGGGAGTGGTTTGTTGGGCGGGCCAGGGGCGGACCAGAAGTGCTGTCCACGCGTGTCCGGGGTGGACGCAAACCTGACCCAAATTTGGGCCAAGAATGGGTCGCCGCGGACCGAAAAACGGACAGTGTTCCGTTTGCGTTGCCCCGTTGGTTTGTTTTTTGACCGCGTGGACCGAAAAAAAGCGGACACGGGCGACTAAATGGGTCGCCCCGCGTGAGTTGCCCTTAGTCAACTGTAGTCTTGTGGGTAACAGTCACACAGGTGAATGCTGGAAACAGACAGTCCTATGTTGCTTGTCAGAAACTGAATGTATTAAGGTTAAAAAAAGAAATGAATGTATTTCCTTTCATAGACTGTTCTCGTTTATGTGCATTGACTTGTAAGCTCTATGCACATTCTCATTTTGCATGGCAATACCAGCACAATAATACATGTTGTTCATCTAGAGTGAGTAGTGCATATCTTCCAATGGAATTGGAGAGAACATACAAGCTCCCTGAAATTATATCCTGGAAGATGGCTAGATATTTAAACCCAGAAAGTGTTACAGTACTTAAAAAAGTAACTAAGCATGGTAAAAAATGAATTGAATGTGGATCTCCCCCATCTGCATCCTAAGCTTTTCCGTGAAAACTTATCACATCCGTGAAAAAAAAGCATGTTCAGCTTGGCAAATGCTCCCTACTGTCCCTGTTGCTGCCACATCAGGTCCCGCTCTCCAACACCACGTCCCAGTACCACTAGTTAAAGAACAAGCTTGGATCGTCCATCACCTGGACGACAATAGACCACCCATCCTAACATGATGTGGCAGCAACAGGGACAGTAGGGAGCATTTGCCAAGCTGAACATGCTTTTTTTTTTTCACGGATGTGATGTGCTTGGTTCTTTGCCCATCTGCATCCTAAGCTTTTCCAAATATCCATTGCTTTAACTATATTGCTATGTTTAGAACTATCTTAATTGCCGTTTTTTGCTTATAACGAACCAAGTTAATCAAGTTTTTGGTGGCTCTGTTAAAATCACACCCTCTGAACTTATGCTGTATCATTTCTTATGTCGTTCCACTGCCAACTTCTAAAGATCTAAAAGTTACCACAACTGAAGCACGTCGAACGTCATGCTGTGCATGCTTCAGGTCTCTGTTGCTGGCCTGTGGAGTTGACCATTTTTTTGAAGCAACAGAATACACTATTAATATCAAAGACAGCTCTTGCTTCATGTTTCCCATGTCTGTGCAGAGATTGAACGAGATAAATACACAGTACCATGAGAAACTGTTGGCACTTCGAGCTCGCCAGACGGCATATCGAGAAGAATTCCTGCGCAAAGAGTCTCTGGAACGCCAGCAGCAATACCAAAAGGCGAGCATGAGCAGTTATGCAAATAATGTTGTGCCTAGGGAACCACGTGGCTATCCTCCAACAGCTGCAGCCACACCTCCTCCTGCTGCTGCTCCTGCTGGAGGTGCTTATGGAGAGCCTCACCGGGGTTATGCATCTGGCCAGTACGAGTCCTATGGGGAGCGGCCAGATTACCCTGAGTTCCATGCCGGGAGCCAAGGTCGAGGTCATGGTTTTGAGCAACGTGGTCAATACCCTGGCGGTCGTGCTTATAATTCTGGTGGCCGCAGATTCTAGAGATTGCTTCGGTTGAACAGTCAGCCCTCATCTCAACTGATGCTAGCTTGTTGTGGAAGCTTTAATCAAATTGTCCGTAGATTAGTTCCAAACTTTCTAGAAATGTAAACACCTGTAAAACTTTTTTTGTGATTCAGTTTCAATGTGATATTCAGACATTTATCAAGTATTCAAGTTCTTTCATAGCTCGCCTAAGATTATCCACTGTTCAACTGCTGCACCTGTAGCCCTTTCTGTTTTGCAACCTTACCAGCATCCCTTCAGAATTGTAATTTTGTTGAGGAACAGGAGTAAGAATGTATCATATTGCTTATCTGCTATTTACTCTTGTCCTGCAATGAAAATAATATTCTCAAAGCAATGTGAATAACATTTCTGGTCCTGTTTTTCTGCATGGCCTGAGTGATAAAATTGGGTGCTGCGTCTAGCTGGAAGGCGTCAACTAACTACTTCATTGTTTCATATCTCCTACAGAGTCAGTGCTGCTTTTACATGGTTCTAAATGTAACACACACTGTCAGTGGATGCCTCGAGTGAAACCGTTCAAAATCTGGGTGAAATTCTAACTGAAGTATCTGAGATACAGAACTGTTTCTCAACTTGTTATACAAAGTCGGTGTACTGCGGAAATATAGAACAAGTGGCAGACTGACAGCAAAGCAACTGGCTAACAGCTTGCTGTACACGAGACAATATATATTTTTACATTCTCTGCTTTGGCAGATTCAAAAGCCAGTCTCCCCTCATATCCGGCATCTGTTCACTGTTTCTACTACCGAGTTGTTCCTTACAAGCGGTGCTTGCTTAAAAGGAGTGATTCTCCAGAGAGGTAAAGGACTGGTAACCAGCAATCCTCCCTACTTGCCTGTTTTCTTCACCTGCTGAAGCTTCTCCAGCACGGTCACAACCTGGTCCATGTCGGGCCTGCACCGCGCATCCATCGACAAGCACTGCATCGCTAGCGCCGCAGCCTTCTGCGCAGCAGGGAGCGAGTATTGTGACCCCAACCGCTGGTCCAGGACATGGATGACTCTCCTCTTGCTGTTGATGTAAGGCCTCGCCCACTCTACCAGATTATGCTGTCCAGGCGGGCGGTTCTTGTCAAGTGCACGCTGCCCCGTCAGCAATTCTAGAAGAACAACACCATAGGTGTACACATCGCTCTTCGCGGTCAAATGGCCTGCATATAATATGGAGGAAAATCATGTAAGTTTCCACCAATCATATATGTATGCAACCCATTGCTATCGTTTACCATTACAACATGTGCACAATTTTAAATTAAAGAACACGCCAAGACAGTTTATTTATAGTAGTCAGAAGAATTGTATGCTTGTGACTGCATCAAAGAGGCTACTAACTAGCCAGAATCAGTCAAACACATGAATAATCCTTGACTTTTGACCATTACAACATGTGAATAATTTTAGATTAGCGAACAAGATGGCGCAGGTTACAAAGATTAGAAGAATTTGCGCGCCAACTTGGGGCAGAACGAAGATTAAACTATCAACCAACGACAGTAATCTGATTTTGAGGCAGGCAGTGCATGAGAGCAGCTGAGTATCTAGTCATCCTTTTTTGCACTAACCAAAGGTGTGGAAAGCAATAAAGTACCGTTCCAAGTTTTCAAACTAGCATGATGGTTTGCCTCGATTGTTTCCCTTTGACAGGGTGTCATACATCATCGACCACAATCCTTTAAGAACTTTCAAGTATTTTAATCATGAGCATCACATGAATGGAATAACAATCGTCAATCTAAAATGGATTGTCCAGACATGCTTTGCTGCCTTGCTCTTGCCTGGTGAGTCACTTTGCTGCTAAATGACTATTTTATACCTCCTCACTGCTATAGAGAATCACATTCCTTTAAACAACAGGCACATCTAAGCACAACGAAGAACCATGCCATATACAACTAAGTGAATCCAACAGATACGCCATGCATACCGCTAGTTGTTTATCTCTCTTAAAAGAAGGTATGGAATGAACTCCATGAAGTATTAATGCCGTGCATGAAACATCAGAGCATTGCATGAACAGAAACTACAGAAACTGGGACTTGCCAGCAATGCTATCTTGAACATTTCGAGCAGAGTCAATGAATGGCCCTTTTCATCATGTCACTAAGATGCATGAACATAGTAGGAAACAATATGGTTGTCTGGAAAGGCATGTTAGAAAGATTACCTGTCGCGAGGTATTCAGGGGCAGCATATCCTTGAGTCCCCATGACTCTAGTAGAAACATGACTCTTATCGCCACTTGGGCCATCTTTTGCCAGACCAAAATCAGAGAGTTTTGCATTATATTCCTGTATGCAGCCGAAGAAAGGCAACACAAATAAATGTTAGATCAAAGCTCATTGTACTTTCACTTGGCGTATAGATAAGAGACTGAATTCGCACGCCCACCGAGTCAAGAAGAACATTGGAGGTCTTGAAATCGCGGTATATAACTTTAGCTTCATCGCTATGCAGGAAAGCAAGCCCCCTGGCGGCCTCAAGAGCAACCTTCATCCGTAAATTCCATGAGAGGGGCTGAAAATGAGGAGCCCCTGCAGTACCATTGCATCGTCACTCACCCATTTCCAAGAGCAGGATGGAACATGTCGTACACAATGAGAACATCACACAAGATAATTTGAGAGAAACTCACTCCTGAAAAGATGGTGCTCCAAGCTGCCCCTCGGCATGAACTCGTAGACGAGAAGCCGCTGTTCGTCCTCCAAGCAATACCCGATGAGCTTCACAAGGTTGGGGTGTGATAGCTGCCCCAGGTAATTGACCTCAGCCTACAAGTATTTTTTGCAGAAACAAATTAAAACCACCTCCTACAAAATCTTGAGTCCAAAGTAGATGAAACAAGATGATGAGTCACCAACCAGCCATTCCTTGTGCCCCTGGAAGCTGTCCAGCTTGAGCTTCTTCACGGCGACGATCATCCCGCTACCAGGCTTGACGGGGGTGAAGGTGCGCTCGTCCATCCACCCCTTGAACACGGAGCCAAAACCCCCCTCCCCCAGCAGGTTGTCCGGCCGGAAGTTCCTGGTGGAGCCTTTGAGCTCATTGAAGGTGAACCTGCGGAGATTGGTCGACTGCAAGATCTCCTTCTCGGTCCGAGGAGTCGGCGGCAGCGAGAAGGACGAACCCTTGGAACCGAAGGTGCTGCTGCTGGTATCGGTAGCATTACTGCTGCTGCTCTTGGAATTGTTACCTGGATGACCATTGACAAAGCAAGCGCTAAGTTACTTACTTGCATAACAAAACTCACATTACCATTCTGGGAGGAGCAAACTAATCCTATACTTGTTTGTTTGGACGAGCCTGCGGCTTCAATTTTGCTCACTATTTGCCATTGACCAAAGTGGAACACAAACTGTTCTTCTTTTAGATACGAAATCAAGCAATCGAAGTTGGTGTCTTCATCCCAACAGTGCAACTCCAAGAGAAGAAAAATCAAGAAACGCTCATTCGTTGCTGTGAAGAAATAACAGGGCCAAAAGCACTACCGAGAACCAGAGCACACACAGGTTATCCCAGCTCGTAACAGGGCCTGGAAGCAACCAAGAATCATAGCAGCAAAGCAAAGCAAAGAGTCGTAGTAGAGTGGTACCTGAAGAGTTTGGAGCGCTGAAGGAGGGGTTGATCTCGGCGTTCCCCTGCACGCCGGCGCAGTTCCCCATCAGGAAGGAGCAACACCGATTGAAGTTTTTAGCTAGAAGTGGCTGCTCGGCGTGTGTGTGTGGTGGTGTCATTCCTTCCTTCCTGCTAGTGCTAGGCTAAGGTTGGGAAGATGAAGATCTATCATTGCTGCCTGCGAGCGAGGGTGGCGTGGGGTCAGTCGCCTCCTCATTAATGGAGGAAAAGCCTCCCCTCTGCGTCCATGTGATTCAGCTGTTTGCCTTTTTGGCTGTTTTCTTCGGTGGTTTTGCATGCCCCACTCTTGCTGTTGCTGCGAAATTTTGACTGGATTCAACTCAACTTCCATATCACAAAGGGAAGAATACTTATAGCTTGTTCGATTTTGTAGCCTTTGCGGCAAGACTAGCATTTTTTGAACCACTACGTGTACACCGTACTACGTCACACCTGATACCGTATCGTTATCACAGCGAAGCCCTCCGATTGGACGTTCCGAAAGGAATTTTGTTCTCCGTTCAACATTACAACGATATGTGATCTATCCGAACAAATATAGTACTCCTACTACGTTTTTGTTTCTTGTTGGCAAGTAAAAGCGCGCGATAGAGATTGCAGGGCCGACCTACCGTACGCTGTGCAACAGGCCAAGCTGCGTATCACATCAACGGGACGGTGGCCACCGGTGTGTTGTTCGTTCTCCCCCCCATAAATATGCAGCGACTTTGAGTATATCCATTAGTAACATGCACGTTCATTATATAATGCTTTGGTGTAATACTCCAGTCATCATAACAGGAAAGCACATGCACGGAGGTACACTGAAGCGCACGCAACCGTGAACTGGAGTGCAGCTCGATCACGGTGGACGAGTGAGAATTGCCGGGTTGTGCTGCACGCCCCTGCATTATTAGTTAGCAAATCTGAAAACAGAAGAATTGGTTGGGAATTTGGCTGCGTCGCTTTCAGCGCCGAGCTGAGAGAGTCCATTTGTTAGTCCAACAGCCTACCACTACAGCCAGCAGGGTTGACTCCGGCCCTCCGAGCTTTGCTGGATGGTTTGTGGCCAAAGAAACGTGTCTGCTTGTGTACACTATACATTGCTACCTACAGCTACGCATGCCAGTTTGACACCATCACACCATAGGGTTTTAAGACAAGCTACTAGTGTATCTATGTTAGTCCAACAGGCTACCACTACACCAGAGGGTTTTAAGACAAGCTTGTGCTGTCTACCATTAGCAAGACCTACAGGTGCACCCGATTCCGATTTGAAACCCACTGGATGAAAAAACAAGTGTTTCAACAGGTGGTGGAAGAGGCTTGGAACGAAAATGTTGAGGGAAATGTGACAAATCCGATTACAATTTTTAATTATAGACTGCACAAAACATCACAAACATTACAGAGTTGGAGCGTAAAAAGTTCAGAGACATCAAATAGCAAATCGTGTGGGCAAACACTCTGATCGCCCGATCAAGCGGAGGAAGTGAGGACTCTGTCGTTTCAAGATATCTGGTTTAGGAGGGAGCTCAAGAAAAAGTTGCTTGGTTTATGTGTTGTGGAAAGATCCATGGTGCGACAGAGATCAAGAATCACATGGCTCAGCGAGGGTGACGCAAATACAAGTTATTTCTACATACATGCAAGCCACGGAAGGAGAAAAAACTCCTTTGGTGCAATGAAAGAACATGACCATTTGGTCGTTTCACATGATGGGATAGAAAATGTGCTAGATGATCACTACCGAAACCGTTTTGGTAAACCAGCAATTAGAACCTCCTGCCTAGATTTAGACTTCGTTGGTATGAAGCGCATGGATTTGCAAGATTTGGAAAATATCTTTGCCGAAAAGGAAATTTGGGAGGCCATAAAGGAAATGCGAAATGAAAAAGCCACTGTTTTAACATTGCCTTCTATCAAAGTTGTGGAACATAACCAAAAAGGATTGTTGGAAGCCTTCAATGCTTTATATAATTTGGATGGCCGCACTTTAGAACAAATAAATAGCACATGCATCGTCTTGCTACCAAAGAAAATAGATGCAAGCAAACCTTTGGATCATAGATCAATAAGTTTGGTCCACAACCAAGTCGGCCGGATATAAAGGAAAACAAACATACTAAATATATATCTTGTTGGAAATATGACGATCACGGGTGGAGGGAGCTAGCGGAACGGAAAGAAAGAGAGGCGGCGGAAATCCTAGGCCGTCGCCGCCGGTGCCATATACATCTTCATCGTCGTCTTCGTCTAAGAATGGATGGGTCCTCACCTCCTCTAGTTGCCGCTCTGGCACTCGGAGGAGTGGGGACCTCGGACCTGCGCAGAACGTTATAAAAAGGTTGAGCTTGGTTTTGGTTGTTTTCTTCTTCGTCAATGGAGGTGGCTTCATCTGTAATAAGTGATCTTCCGCGCTTCGGCTTTAAAAGATTAAGTTTGTTTAGATATGGTTATTCAGATCTTGCTTCGCCAGATCAATCTTTGATTGTTTCTCATGATTGCCGTGAGGAGGTTTGTACTCGCATTATCTATCCCGGCTACTATGTCTTCGGTAATGGTGATTCGGTCTCTCGGCTCCCAACAACGTCGACAAAGTGGCTGAAATATCAGTGGTGGTGCTCTTGCCGATGTTGTTTAATTAATTTAATGGATGCGTGTGTACAAAGCCTTGGCATTGTGGCTCAAAATTAAAAGGGGAGAACATTCGTTGGTATTCACAGGTCTGTGGTTTGATGTATTCGGCTGTCTTCAGAAAAGTACAAGATTGTGCTATGGAAAAAGAAAGGGTTTAAAGATCTCATAGATTTACTCGTCTCTTTTAGTATTGTTTTTGTAATCGTGTACTCTTTGTTGGTTTAATATATATGGAAAAATTCAAAAAAAAAAATGGTCCACAACCTCGCAAAAAAATTCTCCAAGGTCTTGGCCACCAGATTAAGTGTGGTTTTGCCCAAGACAGAGAGCTTTCATGAAGAGACGCTCGGTGCACGGAAACTTCAAGCTGGTTAAAGAAACGGCTAGGCTGCTGAAAAGGAAAAACATTCTGAGGTGCCTCCTAAAATGAGATATTGTGAAGGCCTTTGATATAGTTGCATGGCAATTTCTGCTTGAAGTACTATAGAAGAAGGGTTTGGTCGCAGATGGCGTGGTTGGATTGCAATGATTTTATCAACAAATTCATCCAGCATATTACTCAATGGAACCCCATGGCCGAGAATTAAACATGCTAGAGGACCGAGGCAAGGGGGTGCCTATCTCCTTTGCTTTTCATTATAGTCATGGACGCTCTCAGTCATCTCTTTGACAAGGCCGAAGAAGGAGTTCTATCGGCAATTCATGCTCAACAGAAAATTCCTCAACGCTTGTCAGTTTATGGGGATGATGTTATCATCCAAGCGGATCGCCGAGAAGCGGTCGCTACTAAATAGTTCTGGACATATTCGGCATGGCATCCAGGCTCATTTGTAACCTGAGCAGGAGCTCAGTTTTGGCCCTTGCATGCACCAATCAGACTTTGCAAGAAATAAGTAAGGTTGTCAGGTCGCTGCCTTACCGATCATATATCTCGGCCCGCCTCTACATACTTGGAAGCAAGAACAGCTCTGATTTTGGTTCAATCCGTTTTGAGCATGATAGCCATTTGCCATCTTCTTTCCATAAAGCCTCCGGCGTGGGTTTTCAAAGCAATTGACAAAATCAGACGCGCCTTCTTGTGGAACAGAACGGTAATTGGTCAAGGGAGGTAAGGCTGACTCCAGCGGGACGACCATCGAGTCCGCCCTGTTCCGCGCCGGTCCGTTTGCATTGAAACCACGGCCCAACGCGGGGACGTAAAATCCTAGCGTGTTTATTTTGTGTCCGGCTCGGCCCATTTCTTGCCCAA
Organism: Poa annua; assembly: GCA_026929855.1. Classification (NCBI taxonomy): domain Eukaryota; kingdom Viridiplantae; phylum Streptophyta; class Magnoliopsida; order Poales; family Poaceae; genus Poa; species Poa annua. Next base: position 117,437,802 of record CM049434.1, read on the forward strand.
ATTTGGACCGGATTTGCGTCTACACGGACGCACAGCGGACTGACTGCGTGTCCGCGTGGTGTCCTCCCCTGGCCCATCTGTCAATGACACGCATCGGTCATCCTCTCCGGTGGCAGTCCTTTTTAATGCCACCGGTCACCCTCCCACCCGCACAAGTCCCCACGTCCACTCACTGTTGCTCACGCCCTCTCCTCCCCGAACCCTAGCCACCTCGCCGCCATGGGCCGCTGGTTCGACAAACCAATGAAGAACGACCATGAGGCGGGGTCATCCTCGGGCCGCCGCTGCATGTGGACGCCGTCCACGACGCCGTCTCCACCGTGCCGGGCTCTTCCTCCACCTCCATCCTCCACCGCGTCCAGGGCACCTATGCCCTTCTGGTGCTTTAAGATAAATAGAACCTAAGATATGGATCATCACTTTGGCAAAACCTGCGCACTGACTCGATCGCACTATCCTCGCCAACGTGAAGATACTCATCGGCATAGTCAGTCGGAATCTTTATCTAAAAAAATAGTCAGTCGGAATGTCGTAGGCAATCACCCTCATCGCTGCGGATATTTTCTGATATGAGCTAAACCCCATCAAACCCGCAACAATATTCCTCCGGTGAGTAAAGTACCGGCAATTTACCTCACAAGTTTCTACCATTTTCACGAAGACGGATCGATGCATTAAGTACCTTTGTGTGACACCCCGATCCAAAGACCGGAATTGTCCCGTATACTAGTCCCAGAAAAACTAGTATACGATCAGTTGATATTAAAGACGAGACCAAATACATAGGTTCGAATAATTATACATATCACAACTCGCGAGAGTGGCTCTGGAAGAAGGCGCAACGGAGCATACAACAGTTTGTACATTATTCTCGAGCGACGGAGCTAAGGACTAATGCAGCGGAAAGCGAAGACGGAAGCGTAGTACGGCGGGCGACTCCACGGGGTTCTGTCTGGAATACTTGATCCTAGTTTTCGTAGAGCTGGTACTCCGGAACGGGTGACGGAGGGTCTAACCAAAGAAATAGCAAGGTGAGTACATTGCATGTACTCGCAAGACAAAAGAAAAAAATAGCGTGCTATCAAAAATAGCGTGACCCTCCTCCAAAAGCTATACAAGCTATAGCGTGCTATATCGAAGCTACGTCAAAATAGCGTGGTGAAAAAAATGTGAGATATATTTCAAATATTAAGAATTTCAGCACTAAATATTTGTCAAGAAGCAATACATACATAACCAATTAACCAGATACAAATGTCACGTTCAAATACATGACACAAACATAATCATGAGGCATAAATCCATGAATAGATTAACAAACTCTAAAAGACAAACTGTTTTAAACTTTTAATCAGAATCGCATGCATCAGCTTCAGATTCAATAGAAGAATCACCAGATTGCATCCCATCGTCATGAAATGAAACAGGAAGCAACTTCCTCCTAGGACGAGAAACTCTATTTCCTTGTGATGTTGTTTCAGGTTCATCATCTACAATTGACACAATTGTCACAGGTACACTTGACAAGCAGTAGCTGGCAACTGCCTAAATAATCTCTTGCAGCTATCGTAGCAGCTACTGAATGAATCGAGCGATTGAAATTTTACCCGGTGGTGGATGACTTGCCGCCGGCGACTTGCACTTGCACCTAGCGACTAGCTAATGAATGAATCAAGGAACAAATAGCTAGCTACTGAAGTTAGGCTTTGTTTTGGGCTTTACCGCTTTGGGCTTCTTTTGGTCTCACGTTATTTACATATTATTTTTAGCGCGCTATAGGCTAACATGATTTAGCGCGATTTAGCCGGCTAAAAACGTCATTAGCTTCGTAGCGTCAACTTTAGGCTAAATATAGCGTAGCATCTTCAAATAAGCTATAGCGTGCTATTTAGCGTGAAATAGCGCGCTATTTTTTTCGTTGACATCGGCCACAGGCACTCATGGCTATCTACATGGCATGGCATAAGTACGGAAAAGTAGCATGGCATGAGTAGGGAAAGTAGCATGGCATTGTTCTAAGTATGGCATAGATAAAACATGGCAAAATAATGTAATATGGCATATATCAAACATGTTCTACGATAACGAGTCCCAACTTAACGTCGGGGCTTAAAGGTTGACACCGAGGAACGGTGTCCAAATAAGATCAACATGGTAAGGTTCTCAATTCCCGGGCTCTCTGGCCCCCTCGCCAACTATGTCGCAACATTTAGACTCCTCGAGTCTCACACATTTATCAAGTTATTTGCAAAGTTTTTCCCCGTGACAAGACCGACTCTAAGTGTGACTCGACCCAAGCTTGCCCCGTATCTTTGGGACTAGGCTAGTATCTAGATACACTCTCGAGAGGTCGCACAACACACACGCTGAAGTGCACAATAGTCCCGCCGGTACCGAAGTACTTAACCATTCCTGGCGGCGAGTGCACACTCCCGAGCTGTCCACAAAACCAAGACGTCCCCTGTATAGTCACCGACATGCCCTACGGGCCTCGTCTTATGGTTCCGGCACGTCCCCAACCTATGAGCGACGCCTAGCTCCAGAACCTTCCAAGACTAGCCCCGACCACATAGGAAACTGAATAGACTTGCCAAAGGGGTGACATCAAAGGGGATCCCGATAATGCTACTAAGCTAGGTCCGCCCATACAGACGACGCGTGACTGAGCAATAAGGTTTGGCAGGTGGCACCGATGACTCAATCTAGTCGAGAGAGGTGATTAAGTTCTTAGTCAAATTTAGACGGATCTTTCCAAAAGATGTTTCCACAACAATGAATGTAAAACTAAAGTTTCCAATGTCATCAGCAAAAATCAAAGCACATGATGAAATCAATATCAGGGCGATAACAAGCAAGTTTCACAAGATCATCATAACATGCACATATATCACAAAACAAGCAACACATAAGGTCAAGTTAAACCGACCGGGGACTCTTGGCTGTGAAGCCAGAACCACCACATGTCGTATTTAGTGGGTTATTAACAGTCATAGTAACAATATAATAGGAAACAAACAAGCCATGTTAAACCGACCGGGGACTCTTAGCTGTGAAGCCAGAACCACCACAGGTCGTCTTTAGTGGGTTATTAACAGTCATAATAACAATATAACCGGAAACAAACAAGTCATGTTAAACCGACCGGGGAAACTTAGCTGTTAAGCCAGAACCACCATAGGTTGTCTTTAGTTGGTTATTAACAAGCACAATATATATAACACAACAGGAAATAAATAAAGTCCGATTTAACCAACCGGAGACTCTTAGCGGTGACGCCAGAACCACCACAGGTTGTATTTAGTTGGTTGTTAATATCCACCATTCCATCGACGACGGCGGTACCCCAGTCCAATGTCTCAAGAATGGTGGACGCAAGCAGATGCATAAATAACATGATACCGATGCAAATGACATGTCGGAATGCAACAGGAAAATGCAAGAACAGATGCAACGGTGTCCGGATAAAAAATGGGGTAACTCCAAAATGCGGCAATGGGTGGAATGTGGTGGATGTCTTGCCTTCCACAAGATATGGTTCTGGTTCCTCCTCAAGATCCTTAGAATCTAGTTTAAATAAATAAATTTGAGTTAAAACCCTAGCAAATTCTACTGAAGAAATGAACCAGCAAATAAACTCCAAATCAACCCATCTTGGTTTCATTGGATAGAGAATTTTTCATAGAATCCAACAAGCTAAAGATCATAATTTTTGGACCAAAATTGAGTGAGATATGCCCTTCCAAAGTTTCTGTTTTTAAATGAATAAAAGCAGAGGTTTTAAATAAAACAGAAAATGTTTCGGATAAAGAATAAAACTCTGACGCGCGGATCCCACTAGTTAGTGACCCCGGTTCAAACCGAACTGTTACGTCGCGGGAAATCAAAGCGAGGGCGGCGCTCCCGACACCGGCAAAAACACCGGCGAGGGATTGCGACCAGGGGAGGGCTATCTAGAGGGAGTGGAGAGGCTCGGGGTGCTCACCGTGCTTTGGGGAGTCACGGCGGCGAGGTTTTGGGTGGCGGGGTTGTCTCGGGCGGAGGTACCCTTTTCTTCCACGGCTCCGGCATCGGGTCGTGGACGAATCCAACGATTCCGGGCACTGTTTACCGAGGCGAGCACGACATTTCAACCACCACGACTTAGGGCTGCTACAGGCTAGGTTAATCGACGAACGAAGCCCGTCTGGCGAACAATTTGTCCACGACCGAGACGGCTAGAGCAAACTCTGTCGAGGTGTGATTCCCACGGAACAGGGATAACCACTCTCGGGGGAGAAGTTTGTGAGGGGGACTGAACACGTTGGTCAACAACCCTCAACCGGCTCGGCGACGGTGCTCGTCGAGCCTGTAGAGGAACAGCACGACAGAGATGGACCCCGGCCCGTACCCAGGTTCACGGCCCTCAGGGTGAGGTAAAACCGCTACTCCTGCTTGTCTGTATTGCTCAGTAGGGGCTATAGTACAAAGAGCTTGTCGCGGGCCCTCGCGAGGCAGTGCGGAGCTCGGAGGGGGAAGGTTCGGGCCTTCTTCCTCCTCGGGCTCGCTGGGCTTGGCTAAGCTACCGTGGGGTGTCAATGGATGAGTGATCCATCCTTGGCTACGGTGGTGCTCCTGCTCCTTATATAGGCGCCCCGGGCCTCGTCCCTGCGGTTTGCGCAGTGGAAGGGTTCCCACATGGCGACGAAATGGTGGAGCGGGGTGCACTGCAGCCGGGTTGCCCATGGACTCGGTCCATAGTCGTAAGGCCTGTCTTCGTGGCAGGGCAGCCGCCGTCTTTGCAGAGCGGCCAGCTGGTACTGCAGAGACCGTGGGGGTGCCCACGGTGACGTCGCCGTCGGAGCGTTGCGCCGGCCACCTGCTTTATCACCAAAGAGGAAAGCCTTGTTGGCGGCGCAGGGGACACAGAGCTTCGTTGACCCCTTTTATCACCAGAACGGCAACTGCGGCGCCGTCGTCATCGCGCGCAGACGCGCGCGTCACTCTGCGGCTGCTGCAGAGGCCATGTGCGCTCTGCAGCGGTTACTTCGTGGCGAAGCATCCCCGCAGGGCCCGGGAGGCCCTGTGGTGGGAGTTGCGTTGACTCCCCTTCGGGGGAGAAAGCCTTGCCGGGGGGGCAGCCCCAGGGGGAGCCCCTTCAGGCCCTTCGCTGCCTCCTCAAGTCCCCTCGAGGGGGCTCTCCCCTCGGGGGTGTCCCCAAGCGTTCTGCTTGGTCCTTAGTCGTCTCGTCGACATCGGCGCGTGTGAGGGCCGTGGAGAGTGGGCTCTGCACACCCTAGAATCCACTGGGCCGACAAACTCGTCGCCGGAGTTGCGGTGCTCGTCGAGCTACAATCGGAGCAGTGGAGTGAGCTGTGAGTGTGGTGTGGTGGTGTGCGTCTCCACGGGGTCTGGGGGGTTTATATAGCGGCGAAGCGAGCGATCGGAGTAAAGAGGTCGCTCGGCCGATGGAGCGGCTTCTCTGGTGGCGTTCAACTCCGGTGTCATGAGGGCGGTGGCACAGTACGGCCCGTGAGCGAGGTGGGGGGGGGGGGGGGGGGGTGAAGACGCGGCGCGGCCGGAGAGGCTGCCTGGACGAGCACAGGGCCGGGCGGCGAGTCGGCTAGCGCTTGGCGGCTCTGCGGCGGCGGTCGGGCGGGCGTGCGTGCACGGAGAGGTTCAGGGGAGGGCGCAGCGTGCGAGAGACGTGCAGGGGCGTGGGTGCGTGCGCGTCTCCGGCGACCAGAAACGGGCGGCGCTCTACGGCCACGTCCATGACGGTATTGGCATGGTCCAGACCATGCCAATGTCGGCATCGACACCATTCTCGGCGTACAGGGCACGAAACGAAAAAGTGAGGACATCCCCGTGCGCCAAATCAACAGGGCTACCAGATTGCAATAGGAAGTTTTTGTAAAATCGATCAAAGTTCTGTACAGAATTTTCGAAAAACATATCTGGTCAAACGGGAATTAAATTGTTTGGAGGGTTAGATGGAGTTGGATGGAGATGCCCTTTTGTCCTGAGGTAGGAGAGATCAATTGGAGCTTATCCATGCATTGGATTCCCCCATGAGATTTATTTAAAATAGTTTTAAAATACATTTGGAAAATGGGCAGATTGGAAAAGAAATTGTGGAGGGATATCTTCCTAAGTCATGGCTCTATATTTTTTTTTCCAAATGAGCTCCACATCAACTAGGGATGGTTCCCTGATTTTTGCAGAATTTTTTTGGAGACATAAAAATAGGGGTTCCTTTGGAAGCTAGTTAAAAGGTTAAATTTTAAAAGAGAAAAGGAATTTCCTACATCAATATTTGTCCAAGGTAAAAATTCAAATGGTTTTGCCAACTTGATTTATCAGATTTGAAAAGATTTAAAATTCAAATGGTTTTGCTGAGGTTTAAATCCAAATACATTTAAATAAATAGAAATAATGTATTTTGGAAAATATTAAAATGGGTAAAAAATCCAAGGTGTTACACTTTGCCTGAAGATGTTAGCCGGATAGGTGGGTATCTCGGCTAAGTAGTCTCGCATGAGCAGCTCGCCACCGTAGAAGCGGTTCTGGGGAATGCAAAGGCGTCCGACGGAGAGATCCTAGCCTCTTCTTTTGATCCTTGAGCTCCTTCACGGCGAGAACCACCACCACCATTTGCTGTCGGTGGCTGGCGACCAACATCTCCACATCCGAGTCGTCGGACGAGGACAAATGCTCAAGAAGAAATTACTCGCACTGGTTTAATTAATCCATCTAAAATGCACATAGGAAGAATAGTAAACACGAAATCAAGCGGAAAATCGACCGGAGAATTGGTCGGCGACGGTGTTGTCAAAGCTACCGGCACCCGAAACAGCGAGAGAGGTGGATCCGGGGCGGCGGCAGATTTTAGCCGGCAAATGCGACCGGGAAACAGACGGAATCGAAGGCAGCAACGACTCGGTGGGGGAAGGAGGAATGAACTCGCGCAGGGCTGAAATGTCCCTCCCGCCAACCGTTTTGTAGCTTTCTAGGGCACCCTCTGTTCGGCCGCGATAACCCTCAAAGCACCCGGAAAAAATTCGGTTCGTCCGCTTTTACAGTCATTGTTCTGGCTTGTTTCTCGTCATGCAAACCGAAAACAATAGTTATTTTTTGGTTTGACGGTTTTTTCGGTCACTGCTAGAGATGTAGAAGGTGACTCCTTATTTTGTACTATGACTAGCTTTCTTAATTGTCCTTTTAATGAGCCCAGACACTTGTATGAGATACATAGATCCAGAGGAGCTTTACGTTTCATTGTCAAAAAAAGTTTGAATAATAATAGCTGAGCTTGACGAGACTCGTCAAGTCACTATTGCAGCGCCACTTGCCACGGTCACAGATCATCATCGAGGTAGGGCGACTTAACTACCAGCTAACGGCCACCAAACTGCATGCTAGCTAGCAGCAGAGGGCTGTGTAGCGCACTGCTACTTCCTGCATCCAGCCGGCAAGAGGCGCATCACTACCATTGTCGTGTCATCCGCGACTGAATCACCGGCGTGCATGCATTTGGCTCTCTGCTCGTAGGATGTATCATTGACTACATCCAAATTTTAACCGTAAGATCCAAATTTTGGTTTAGATTTTTTGAAACTTGCAAAGACGATTTTTCAAAGAAAAAATTAGATAAAGAGAACAATAGCGCTTAGGAACCAAATAAAGCAATTTTTCCGAAATATCTAGAAAAATGTCGACCTTAACGAAGGTCCCTTCCTCTTCCTCATGACTCCTATGGATGTCTCTCTACTTTAAGTTGTTTCTCATTTGTCGCAAGAATATGCGAACGGGAGAAGGATGTGCATGGGTATGAATTATTTTGAGAATCAAATGAATATCTTTTGAACTGAGTGTCCAAATTAGAGAGGATTTCACCGTTGCCTTCCCGATGTCAAGATTCTCGAAACTATTTCTCATGTTGATAGTTCTCAAAACTGTGTGCGTACTTTTAAGTACTCGCCACTTACAATTTAAAGTACACTCGGTGCATTTGAAAGTACCCACACATTAATTGCATGTTGAAGTACACGTGGTGCATCCTGGCTGTTTTTTTAACCGAGGTCAAAAAAGACTCGCTATTTTCATAAATTAAAAGAAGTGGAAATTGATCGATTAACAACCGCCGCGAGGACATTACACAACCATTCTGACAAACCACACAAGTTGCACACACACTACCGAAGGTAGAGTCGTCGTCTAGGTTGCCTTTGGTGTCATTGTCATCAAGTTGCACAACTTGCGGTGACTCTGACTTCACCAAAAGACAGCCAAGGAAACCGTCACCAAAGTCGCGTTGATAAGCCCACGCCGGGCTATACCAAACAGATGACTCTTCGCGTAGAGGCAGTCGGCTCCGGTACTGCTGAAGAGCACCGGAGAGGAGATGTGCAAAACCTGCGTCGAAGAAGATCTTCACCATCGGACAACCCCTAAAATCATCGTACACCGCTCAAAACAAAGAGGCTTGAGAAACATAGCGGCTTCAACTTCACAGGCTAGATAAATCGGCACGAGACACATAGCACTAACAGGATCTTGTCGGGACCAGACCACTGCTCATGGCTATCATCGTTGCCAAACTGACACCATACAACACCTCCACACCGTTAGTTGGCCGCTGCCAACCACTATGTTGTGTAAGTCCAGCCTACGGGCAAGCACGCAGAAATCACCATCTGCAAGCGGGTCGATATACTCGTTAGACCCTGCACCACATGATCTAGGTCTTCACCAAGATGTTATTCAAGACTGAAAAGACCAAGACGTCCACAACGCCGCGTCATCGAGTTTCGACCGGAGCACAACCACTGACATGGGTATACCTTCCGGGTACCCCCACTATAACGTATACTGAAGATGAGTCCCACCGGGTGGCCCAGCGAAGCCCAAGAAGCTGCTAACTTGAAGGACAATACAAGAACTCTCAGCTCGTAGTCTATTAGGACTCGTGTAAAACCCCCTGGCTGCATATATAAAGACAGATATGGGTAGACAAAAAGATAAGCCAGGCGACTTCGCCATAGACAGAAAGATAGCCGGGCAAACCCCGACGAGACCACCATAGCCATCACGGCCACCATGTAATCATCATCAATACCAGATCAGACAAGCAGGAGTAGGTCTTTACCTCATCATGAGGGGCCGAACCTGGGTAAACTCTTTGCTTGTCAGCCGTCCGGAACCACCAGCCGTCATACTTCTCTCTATACGAAACCCAAGGTATCCCGTCAATTGGCGCCGTCTGTGGGAATAACAGCGTGCTGGATTCACGGTTGCGGCGGCCCAATCTTTATCGACAGCGACGGCGACTCGCCGTATCATATCAGCGCACGGGGGCACGACGAGTTCTCGTATGCGGCTTATCCGATCCAATCTACAACAGCAAAGACATCAAATCTACACCAAGCAATGTGGCGACTCGCCGTCACGAATTAGCGCTCAGGGCTCGACATCACCATTGCCTCTGCGCGCAGCTGATACAATCCATCAATTGTGTCGGTCGGAAGGAATCGCGGAATCACGGAGAAAAGCAAAGATACTGTGCATATTCGCCGGGATGAAAGTTTCGACGCGGATACGAAACCTATTCCGATCCGATCTGCCGCCGATTCAATTTATTTCGATCCTGATCTGCTGACGTAGGCGAGGAAACGGCAGCCTACGCCGCTCAGTCGCCAGGCCGCACGCCACGAGCCGCGCAGTGGCCAGGCTGGGCCGGCATGCATGGATTTCACGGCACGCTTTCCATGCATGCAAACCCATGCATCGTGGCCTGAGACAAGAGGAGACGCAAAAGAAGAAAAACAAAAAGGAAGAAGAGATAGAGAGGAAATCGGATGGATTTTGATGCCATGGGACATGGTCATGCACTCATGCATGCAATCAAAGTTGAAACTACATCGAGGAGTCTGGTTCAAGGAAAAAGAAAATCGTGAGGAAGCGATGCAAGATGGCTAGCTTGCCATTGCATGGAGGCCCACGTAAAAAAAACTGATCAGCTTAACACTCGTGACGGAGGACCATCTCCGACTCGCCGACTTGAAGATCATCACCGGCCGCGGCAGACAAATTTTAACTCCTTCAATTTCATCAAATCGTCGCCTCGGCGATCAGCGCCTGTGGTACCGACACGAATAGCCTGCTCACTAGAAGGGCGTCACGTACCCTTGGGGCTAGCGCTTCTCCCTCGTTGCACGGTCAAGATGACTTCGGTGCCTTCATCGACTCCATTGCCCCTTATCGACCCGCATCGCCGACTCGACAAGATGGACTCGCGGGCTTGGCGTTGCGGTCGCCATTTCAACTCCGCCCGGCCAAACGCCGCGCTGCCCCGCCTTTTTTGACTCCAACTCGCCGACTCGACAAGACGGACTCGCGGGCTGGGCGTTGAAGTCGCCGTTTCGACTCCGCCTGACCAATCGCCGTGCCACTCCACCGCGTCGACTCTGTTCGCCAACTCTTCTACATCTCGCAGATAAGTGTAAATTTATAGTATTGTAATTTATCATTATGAGCAGAATTCATTTACTTCACAATATTATATTTGCTTGCATTAATTGGCAGCTAAGGCATTATGCAAAGTATTAGATATAACAATTGTGGTCAATACGGCATTTTTCTATTAGTCGTTGGTCGAAACCACGCGTAGATGAATATATTGGATAGTCAGCTGGATTTCTCAAAGTCGGGATTCAACCCGCATCAGATATTCAAAGTCGGGTTCTCTAAAACCCGCGTTGGACTTTTTACAGTCGGGTTCTTTTACGACCCGCAACGGAATTTTTAAAGTCGGGTTCATTAAAAAAACCTGCATCGGAATTTTAAAATCGGGTTATCTACAACCCGCGTCGGATTTTTTCAAAGTCGGGTTATCTACAACCCGCATCGGATTTTTCAAAGTCGGGTTATCTACAACTCGCATCGGAATTTTCAAAGTTGACTCCATAATCCGTACTGGATTTTAAGTTGAGTTATCTATATCTTGCATCTGATTTCTCAAATAGCGGCACCCATCGCCGCGTCGACTCCGTCCACCGCTTGGATTTTCTTTCGACTAAAACGCCTCGCCCAATGCCGCGTCGACTCCGTCCGCTGCCTCGACTACTTATTCTGCCGCGTTGATTTCATCCGCCGTGTTGATTACTTATTTCGCCGCGTTGATTTCATCCGCCGCGTCGATTACTTATTCCACCGCGTCGACTCCGTCCGCCGCGTCGACTACCAGCTACCTACTAGCCGCCCCAGTCGCACTCGACGTTCGGGGGCTGCGGCATAACAAGTTCATTCAACAAGTCACTCCAGTCGCACTCGACGCTCGGGGGCTGCGTCGACTCCGGTCCGCCGCATCCAATCTATCCACCGCATCATTCGCCGTGTCGACTCCGCTCACCATTTTTACTACGTCATACGTAGATACAAAGACGAGTTGAGCATCTCCTCAATCGCTTCAGAATTCAGCAATTTACTCACATCGGGAGGGCACCGCAACATTGTCGACTGCGATTTCGAGCCTATGCTCAATTGCAAGCAATTAAACATAGCCTCGGGGGCTACTACCATCGGGAGCGCTGTCGCGCACCCGATGATTTTAGTCGACGATCAGCGTCAGTCGAAGATGAAGTTCACTCGACGGATCGAAACCTCTCGAAAAATATCTGAAGCCAAAAGCTCACACATGCAGTTGAAATCTGGTCGAGTACCTCCCGGATCATATTCAAATATTTAAATAATAATTCCCGGTATGTTCCAGCCGAGACTGGTCCTCGGATGCTGTACAAAAAGATACAAAGGTAAGACCTGAATAAGGCCGGGTGGCCCATACAAGCTATGCGGACCTGATAATTTCCATGCCAGCAGGCATGATGCAAAATCCCGGCGGACGCGCCAAGGGTACTCTAAATATGACCGGGTTTGTCATACTTTATCGGTTTGAGTATGTTCATATACTATATCTAAGATACCCCAAAACAAGTTTCATGAAAAAGTTGCAACTGTCCTAATATTTTACACTATATACTCGAAATACCGTCATATATGCATATAAAAAAGAAGTATGTAGAATTTTTTTACATACTACATAAAAAGAAGTATCTATAGTACTAATATAGCATTATATGCTCCATACTACATGTTACATACCTCCCGGTATGATAGATACTCCATACATGTGCGAAACACACATGGGTGTAGTTACACCCGGGAGTAGTATGAATATGTCATATATATATATATATATATATATATATATATATATATATATATATATATATCAAACATCCCGAGTCATGAAATCTCGCACATTATGTTACTTAACAGGACAGGAAGTACAAATGAGCGCCTGATAAAGGCGAATTAGAGTAACTAATTTCGATAGATCAATCTTTTTACTATATTTGTTTGCAGGATATGAGGAACCAAAAAATAGAAGATAAAATACATGGGATTAGAACAACTTGAGCCTATGCCCGACTTTGCGAGTCGCACATAGCCTCGGGGGCTACTCCCATCGGGAGCGATGGCCGCGCACCCGATGAGCGCTAATCGCGCAACTGACGCACTCGAAGTATTAAAAAGACAGAAGCACTCGAATTATTATAAGGACAAAAGCACTCGAAGTATTATAAGGACATAAGCACTCGAAGTATAAACAAGACAGAATCGCTCGGCGCAGTACCGACTGAAGACTCCAACCAACCATCAAACATAACGTGCAACTGAAGATCTATTAAGTTATGAGTCCCTGCCCGACTCTTCGAGTCGACCAGGCACTCGGGGGCTACTGACATGGGTATACCTTCCGGGTACCCCCAATATAACGTATACTGAAGATGAGTCCCACCGGGTGGCCCAGCGAAGCCAAATAAGCTGCTAACTTGAAGGGCAAGATAAGGACTCTCGGTTCGTAGTCTATTAGGACTCGTGTAAAACCCCCCTGGCTGCATATATAAATACATGTAGGGGTAGACAAAAAGATAAGCTAACAGATAGACAGAAATAGCCAGGCGACTTCGCCATAAACAGAAAGATAGCCGGGCATACCCCGGCGAGACCACCATAGCCATCACGGCCACCATGTAATCATCATCAATACCAGATCAGACAAGCAGGAGTATGTCTTTACCTCACCATGAGGGGCCGAACCTGGGTAAACTCTTTGCTTGTCAGCCGTCCGGAACCACCAGCCGCCATACTTCTCTCTCTATACGAAACCCAAGATATCTAACCGAGGGATTTGCCGGGTTTACACCCCGTCAACCACCTGAACTTCTAAAGCCCGCGCAGCCGAACCAAGTCGGGGAGAGACCCGTGCACCACCAACCCGCCAACCACTAGACCAACACACGCTGCTCGATGGCGGCACCACGTCGCAGAGGAGCCACCTTCCTCACCGCCGACGGTCGTCAGCGTGCCAGAACATGCGCGAATAGAACCAGTGCCTCATCAGTACGCAGGCAGCACCACGGCTGCCTCCATCAGAACCAGAACCAATCAATGGAGTTGTTAAAAGTGTTGCACCAAGTACCGAGTACCGACACGCTGCACTTGAAAATACACTCGTGCCATGTAGTTGGAAGTACATACGGTGCACTTTGAAGAAGTAGCGCTACGCCTGAAAATACATCGCAGTGCACTCAGAAAAATAAGTAGTGCAATTTGGGACGAAGTGGGAGCTCATTCTTATCCTCTTCTTCTCTCTCCTCCCTCCTAAAGTAACCTCGATCTCCTCTTCTTCTCGGGCCGAACCGAAGCCGATCCCGTCGGTGCTGTCGGAGGGTGATGGTGGAGGGGAGGTGCCGGTCTAGGTTTTGTATGTAGTGCTAGATCTTGTCGGTTGTGGCGTCTAGGGGTAGTTTGCCGGATCTCGTCAGCCAGATCCGATGCTTCTTGGCTCTGCTCGTCTCGCCGACAAGGCTCTGGTGATGAGCTGCTGCTGGCGGTTGAGGTGGCGCCTAGCATCTCCGTCAATAAGGTCGCGTTGAGATGGTGCTGTCTAGCGTACTCATGTGGCGTTGGGCGGTCGTTCCTAGTTCTCCAGCGTGCTGCCGAGGTGGGAGGGCGGACTTGGGAAGCTAGGACCGGGCTCCTGCAATAAGGGTCGGTGTCTCCTAATCTTCGGCCCTTGTTTCTCCTTCTTCTTGACCGACTGTGGAGGTGAGGAGGAGGTTTGGAGAAGGGAAACGCTGGTTATCAGGCGGAGGCTCGCAGCCTCCTGTCTGCGCATGCGCCACGCGTCCGCTGCGGCCCACCACCTGTTGCCTTATCTCCTCTGCACGGAAAAAACATCCGCACCTTATCTTCTCCACGACTCCACCCGTTCCCTCGATTCCCCTTCCTCGCAGCCATGGCCACCACGCCCTTCTCACTGCCTTCCCTCCCTTGACTTCCGCCGCTTCCACACCGGCTGCGCCTCCAGGCGTGCTGCCGCGATCACCCTCTCCTCGGGCCTCCACAACACGGCTCCCGACCCTTGCGCCTCCCGGCCCGGCCGCCGCCGCGCGTCTCCTTGGCGAGGTCGCCGCCCCCGTGCACCTCCACGGCAAGGTCGCCGCCCTTCGTCGGCTGGAACGAGGACGCGCCGACGCCACCACGCCCATCTCCTCTCTCCCATCTCCCTCCCTCCAGCGAGGCCCCGAGCGAGCTCGACCTCGTCACCTGGACTAGCTGCCATGGCACGACGGCGCTGCTGTTGTGGTGCTACCATGGCCAGGAGTCGCTGCTGCCGTGTGCTGGAGTTGATGTTGCCGTCGTGTGGGCAAACAGCTCTGCTGCAAAGGCAGTCCACCGGAGCTATGCATACGGTGCTGGAAGCGGTGTGGAGCACTTCTACCGGCGGTGGGCCACGGTGCTCATGGGGGTGCTGCCATCCACGACAAGGTGCGTGCTGCAGGCCGCCATGGCTGCAGATCTCGAGTTGAAGGAAGGCTACAACAAGGGGACGGCAGTGCATCCTATGAGCATTTTTGTTGCGACCAATGTTCTGTGATTTTGCATCAATAAAAGATTCTTTTTGCTACCAATGCTAATATATAACAAACTTTTTGCTATAATTGTTCTCTGATTTTGCTTCTGCAGCATTAAGTTTTTGCTATAAGGTCTTTTGCTACAAGAGCACAAATTTTTATTACGAATGAAGCATTTTTACTTCAGCAGAGCAATTGGGGCAGATGGGTGAAAATTGCTACAATAGCAAAAAAAAAAAACGAATCATTTTTTTGCTTCCAGGAAGCAATTGCGGGTTTTGGATGAAAATGAAAATTGCTACAATAACCCAAAAATCTTATAACAAACGAAGCGTTTTCTGCTTCATAGGAGCAAAAGCGGGATTGGGAGACCGAATTCCCGCCTCTGGAGGACGCTCAACACTTCCCTTTGGAGAAGTGCTACAGTGGCTGGTCATTGTGACATCTCCTAGGGTGTCGAAGTCATCTGCATCACCAACTGTTGTTCCAAGCAGTGGTACTGGTTGACCACCGCTATCTGCAGTTTTCGTAGATCTTCTTTCCGAGCGACGGTGTGCGCCTTGCCTCTCCAAGTGATAATGTCCCCTGCGGAGACAGGCTTGCTGTTCTTTGTGATCCCACTCATCGGCCTTTGTGATCCCACTCATCGGCGACGAACGTGTACCTAATCATATTTCTGCGTTTTATATAGAATGCTACTTGCTTAAACCAAAGGCTAGGTTGTAATTTTTACTTATCTCAGGATTTTTTCTGTAATTGTAGGTATTCATGCCGACCAATGTAGACTTCAGTCCTCTGGACCGTTACCGTGCAAAAAAAAAGTGCACTTTGAGTATTCGCACGCTGCACTTTCTAAGTAAAGAAAATAAATCCGGTATGGAGACGCTCACATTCTGATTTCTGATAGGTGTCCCGTGCTACCTAACGAGACTTTTTTTTTTGGGCTAAGAGCAGATCTAGCGGACGCCCTTCGGACTCGCATCCGCATAATAACTACTGTCAATTTAAAGTTTTAGAACTAAAAAACGTGCAGATCAAACACCGTATAAGCGTCAGCCAGTAGTTTTTTTATGGGATACCAAATTCGGCCTCCCGATCCCCAGATATGCAGGTTGTCAGGGCTTTTGCTTTTATAGGCCGACCCCCATCCTGTACAAGTCGTTGGCGCCACTCACGTTCGTCGGTAAACTTGCCGGAGTCCGGTTAAATTCTGACGAAACTCGAGCTAACCTCGGCGTTTAGTTTAGAATCGGTGTAATTTGTTGTCAATTTCACGCTATGCATGTCAAATCGGACAAATTTCAATCGAAATCGTGGGAATCGACGACGACAGCGGCCATGGCGGACGAGCTAGACGATGCCCAAACTTATCGGAATTGACGCACACGGACTGTGATGGCGGCTGCGCGCTCGTATGTTGCTAGCTAGATATAATCTTTTTTTATAGAGTATAGCAAAGGCATACCTTATGTTTATAGAAGAAAGCAACAAATTACAAGAAATCTAAACCCAGTTGCACACAACCGGTTCAGACAAACACCACACACCACACTCCACTCCAATCTAAACCTACTCTCTCGCGTCATGAACACCAACACCCCTCCCAACTCTCACTCCCTCCCAGGTTTGGAATTCCTCTCGTATTCGGCCTGCAAGCTCCAAGGGGCTGCACCGCTCTCTTATGTTGCCAAAAACCCGAGAGTTACGTTGCTTCCAAAGGCGCCACGCGATCAGAATGATTAGCGTATCAAATCGTCTCATGTCCTGTCCATGCACCTGCTTCCTCCCCTCCTCCCACCACACTTTGAAGCACCCGGTGTTCTGCGGCTCGGTAAGATGTATTCCAATGCCCTGTAAACACTCCCACCACACCTCCTTCGCGTAGGGGCATTGGACGAGGATGTGATGTCCATTTCCTCCTGCAGGCCATGGCGCGTGCGTCTGTCTGCCATCCAGAGCCTTCGACGTAATGCTAGCCAGGCGAAGATTTTGCATTTAGGCATCGCGAAAGATCGCCATATCGGCTTGGCCATGCCATCCCTTACTCTTCCTTGTTGCAGTCGCGTATTGGTGCATTTCGCCGAGTACACGCCAGACACCGACGGAGTCCAGATGAATTTATCCGCAGTTTGCACATCGCGTTCTACCACGCTGATCGCCAACCAGAGCCTGACCAGTTGTCCGTACCCCTGTTCACCAATCTCCTCCGAGATGTCAAGCGTCCAGTTCTGATTTTCCAGTGCATCCTGCACCGATCGCACGTTTTTGCGCCTCGTAGGCACCTCGGCCACCACCAGAGGTGCGATGTCGATCGCCGCAATACCATCAATCCACTTGTTCGTCCAGAAAAGGATATCACCTCTACGTCCAGCGACAATCTTCACCAGGCTGTCGAACACAGCAATCGCCTCGGTGTCGCGCATCCTCGGCAGACCCTGCCACGGTCTGTTAGGGTCAGTCCTGCGAAGCCATTCCCATCTCGCCCTCAGCGCCAGCCCTTGCAACCGTAGTTCTTTGACACCAAGCCCTCCGAATTCGAATGGCCTACAGATAGCCTCCCAAGCTACGAGAGACTGTCCTCCTGTTACCTTCTTCTTCCCTGCCCAGAAAAAGGCCCGAAGCCACTTCTCGATTTCCTCCAGAGCCCAATCTGGCGCATCTGCTATCAACATCTGATGAATTCTGATGAATGGGCTTCGCAGAGATTACGGATTTGATCAGCGTAAGCCTGCCTGCGCGCTGTATCAGGCCTCTCTGCCAACCCGGCACAAAATCGATTACACGATCAATCCATGGTTGCCATTCTGCCCTTGTCAGGGGGCGCAGTGCCAGCGGCAAGCCGAGATACCGGATCGGGAACCTCGCTGTCTGGCAACCTAGCTCCTCTCGCACCAGATCTTCATCTCCCTCCTCCGCGTGGATTACCGTAGCGGTCGTCTTCCTGTAATTAACTTTTAGCCCAGAGGATTCCCCAAAAATCTCCAATATGCCTTTGACAGCAGCTAACTCGTGCTTGTCTATCCTAACAAAAATCACTACGTCGTCTACGTAGATGGACGCGCGCTGCAGCGGCGATATGCCCGGTAGGTTTTGCATGAGCTGTTCCTCCACCGCCCTTAGCAACACCGCCGTCAGGACCTCCATGCCCATCACGAAGAGTAGCGGCGACGTCGGATCTCCTTGCCGCAGCCCACACAAGTGAAAGAATCTACCCCCAGGCACTCCGTTGACGATGACCTTTGTGTTGGCCGTGGACAACATGATCGCGATCCATTTGAGGAATAGCTCACTGAATCCCATCTTTCTCATCACCTCAAATAGGAAACTCCAAGACATAGCGTCAAAAACGCGGGTTATGTCAAGCTTCAGTAGCACTCATTTTTTCTTCTTTTGGTGGATCTTCTTCGCCACTTGTCGTACTAACACGAAATTATCGTGTAGATTTATCCCTTTTATGAACGCAGATTGATTCGGCCGAATAAGGTCTCCCATCTTCGGTCTCAGCCTCCTCGCGATTATTTTCGAGAATAACTTGGCAAAACTATGTACCAAACTTATCGGTCTGAAATCCCCAATCTCGTAGGCATCAGTTTTTTTTGGTATTAGCGTGATCAGGGCGCGCTTTAGCCGGCAGAATCCTCTACCATCTCCTACAGCGAGCTTAAGGAGCCCTCTCATGATGTCCTCCTTGATGATCGTCCAAGCGGCCTGGTAAAAACCTCCTGTAAACCCATCAGGCCCAGGAGCTCGGTCTGATGGCATTTCTTTTAACACGGCCCAAACCTCCTCCTCTGTGAACAAGTCGTCCAGCCCAGCTAAATCAAGGTTAGGGATCTCCAGCCCATCTAAATTGAGCCCATATTCCCTGGTGTGCATCTTGCCCAACAAGTTTTCGTACGCTTCGGTGAAAACCTGTGATTTCCTTTCCGGGCAAGTGACTGTTTCCAGTGGCGGATCAAGGATTGACGCACGCCCCGGGCCAAAAACTTAGTGTAAAAAAATCTAGTACAAGATAAAATTTTGTAATAGCACCAAAAGTTACTATTGCGAAGATGAACATATATTTTCAAATTCATAATTAACGGTGCAACGTACAAAAAAATGACTGACTAAAAGCTAAAACTAATAGTAGCACAACGGTGTAAGACATGAAATTATCACACTATTGTTAATCAACGATTCAGTACATGCTTGTTGCCACAACCAAGTTAATTAAGTTTAAGAAAATATATAGACGTGTTTTGCAAAAAAAAAACATAGAATCTAGCCCAGCCGAGCTGCCGAGTGATGGCGCCAATGGGAAACGAAGCGAAGAGAGCGAGAGGGTTTCGCTGCTTCCACCGCGTGATGCCAGCGAGTTGGGCCATACCACCACTGAGCTGTACCACGGGCCACATTTTTTATTCTATAAATGGCAGGCTGAATATTTTCCTACGCCTAGGGCCATGGCCCTTGTTGCCCTGGGCCTAGATCCGCCCCTGACTGTTTCCTCTCCTACTTTGATCGCAGGGATGTAAGTTTTGATGCGCCTCCCGTTGGCCACCGCATGGAAAAGTTTTGTGTTAGCGTCTCCCTCCTTCAGCCAACGTATCCGCGAGCGTTGCCGCGCGATGGTCCTCTCTAGGGATGCCAACCCCAAGACCGCCAACTTGAGCTCACGGCGAAGCCAATCTTCTCCTGGTGTTAATTGCCTGCTCTCCTGTGCCACATTGAATCTGAAAATTACCGAGTTAGCAATTGCAATGTTTATCTTCACATTCCCCCACCTTCTTTTGTCCCCAAGCTTGCAGGTATTCCGCCGAGTTACGGAACAGGGCATCGAAGCGGCGATAAGGATCCACGATCCGCATATCACACACCCAAGCCTCCTTCATTGCTTCCTGAAATCCCTCAAGTTTCGTCCAGAATGATTCAAACTTAAACCTCCTTTTGGGGCAGATGGCAGCCGAGAGGGATAGGTGTAGCGGCGCGTGATCCGAGACTGACGAGGATATGGCTTGCAGCACCGCATCCGGAATGAGTATATCCCAATCCACCGACACCAAAATCCTGTCTAACCGAGACATGGTTGGCTCCGCCCGTCCGTTGCTCCAGGTGTAGATTCTACCATGCATATACATGTCTTTGAGTTCGAGCTCCTGCACAAATCTCCTGAACCTCGCCAGCATTGGATGATCAATGTTTGTGTTATTTTTCTCTCGCGCATTTAAAATCATGTTGAAATCACCCAGCAGCATCCACGGACCCGGGCATAGGAATCTCCGTTCTGTCAGTTCCGTCAGGAAGGCAATCTTGTCGTCCGACGATTGCGGCCCGTAGACCATGGTAATCCACCACTTCTTGTTATCTCACAATGTTACCTCTCCGGTTATTGCGTGGGTGTCTAGGCTCAAATTACTGATCGTTACCAGCGAGGAGTCCCAAGCTAATAAGATCCCTCCCCTAGTCTCTTCCGCCGGTAAGTACACAAAGGCGTCAAACGACGGCCCGAGACATTGTATTACAAAGTAGATGTCCATGGTTTCTACCTTCGTTTCCTGAAGGCATACAATACTCACTCGTAAGGTAGCTATGAATTCTCGCACCGCACTCCGCTTCGCTGGGTCGTTCAAGCCTCGAACGTTCCAGGATAAAACCTCAAGTTGTAGATCCATAAAAAACTGCTTAGGCACCTACTCCTGGCTGGCGCAGCCTAGACTGCACCTGCCATCTGGCACACCTCCCGTGGCGCAAACGAGTGTGGCATCACCTTCCCGAAGATGGAGGCGATGACTCGCAGTTGCTTTTCACAGACAGGGGAGTCGAACATCCCATTGAAGGCTTCCAGATGTTCCTCGTTCACCGTCAGCTCCGCAGGGACAATGCCCAAAGCTTTGAGAAGCACTACGTCCGCTGCGGATGCTTTCTTCCCTCTGATCTGAGTGTTGGTGCTGGGTGTCTGACCGCTTCGCGTGTTCCTTCTTGGCGTGGGCGTCGTAACCTCAATACCTACCCTGCTGGCCGCCTCCACTTCTCGCAACAGCGGGGCCAACCTCTTGATTATCGATGCGCAGAACACCCTCATCTTTGCCAGTGCCGCGACATCAGGCAGCTGCGGGGTAGTGCCTGCTGGCTGTGATCCGGTCTCTGCCGCCGTATCCGCACCCTCTACTCTGGTACTGGGCCTCGTATTTGGGCTTGGGGTGATACAGCCCAATGGCTCAGCCGGCGAACTCTCCTCAACCTCCTCTGGAACCTCATGTGCAAGCACATTGTCTCGTCCCAGCGTGCCCACTGCAAAGCCTCCAGAACTAGATAAGGAAACCACGAAAAAATCCTATCTGGTGTCCAAGGTTTCCCGCGCAACGCATGGTGCTGTGTGATACGTCTCAAACGTATCTATAATTTCTTATGTTCCATGCTTAAATTATGCCAATTGCTACATGTTTTATATACACTTTTATATCATTTTATGTATTTTCTGGGACTAACCTATTAACAAGATGCCACAGTGCCAGTTGCCTGTTTTCTGCTGTTTTTGGTTTCAGAAAAGTTGTTAAGAAAATATTCACGGAATTGGACAAACGAAACGTCAAAGTGCTTATTTTCCCCGGGAGGTTCCAGAACACCGAAGAGGACACGGAGGTGGACCCCGAGGGGCCCACACCCCCTCCCGGCGCGGCTCCCCCCTTGGCTGCGCGAGCACAGGGTATGGGGCCCTCGAGGCCCCGCCGCCTTCGCCCTTTCACCTACTTATACCCCTCGGATATCTAAGACCTAAGACACGCGCCTTTTTCCTCCACGAAGTCCAGAGCCGCCGCCGTCGTCAACCCTAGATCGGGAGGGGTCAGAAGCTCCTCCCGGCACCCTGCCGGAGAGGGGAATCATCACCGGAGGGCTCTACATCACTATGCCCGCCACCGGACTGATGCATGAGTAGTTCATCCTTGGACTACGGGTCCATAGCAGTAGCTAGATGGTTGTCTTCTCCTCTTGTGCTACCATGTTTAGATCTTGTGAGCTGCCTAACATGATCAAGATCATCTTTATGTAATGCTACATGTTGTGTTTGCTGGGATCCGATGAATATTGAGTACTATGTTATTGCTTCATAATCTATCTTGTGAGTGCGTTGTTTATGATCTTGCATGCTCTCCGTTGCTAGTAGATGCTCTGTCCAAATAGATGCTTGTGACTCCAAGAGGGGGTATTTATACTCGATAGTAGGTTCATGTCTCTATTTAATCTGGGGTGGTGACAGCTAGCTCTAAGGTTGTAGATGTAGTGTTGCTACTAGGGATAAAACAGTGGTACTTTATCTAAGGATATTTGTATTACTTACATTACACACATTGCCTAATGCAATTATCTGTTGCTTGCAACTTAATACTGATAGGGGTGCGGACGCTAACCGGAAGGTGGATTATTAGTCATAGATGCGGTTGGAACGGTCTATGTATATTGTTGTAATGCCCAAATGAATATCACACTAGCCATCATAGCTATAGTATATGCATCATTATGCACTTCTTTATTCATTCAATTGCCCAGCTGTAATTTGTTTACCCGCATGTATGCTATTATTATTTATGAAGAGACACCACTAGTGGACCCCTGTCCTTTTTCCTCAAACTGATAAACAATCCTACTGCAATCCTGTTACTTTCATTCTCTGCAAACAAACATCATCTTCCACACATACGTTTAATCCTTTGTTACAGCAAGCCAGTGAGATTGACAACCTCACTGTTAAGCTGGGGCAAAGTATCTTGGTTGTTTTGTGTGCAGGCTCCACGTTGGTTATCGTAAACGGCGCCACCAACAACCTCCGGGAGATCTCTAGTTTCCTACTGGTTCGATAAACCTTGGTTTCACAACTGAGAGAAAACTTGCTGCTGCACTACTTCATACCTTCCTCTTGGGGTTTCCCAACAACACCTCACCGGTGCCATCAAGCAATTTTTCTGGCACCGTTGCCGGGGAAACAAGAGTTCTTCTGTTCAGCAAAGTTTAGCTTCCCCTTCAATGCCAGCAATTTTTCTAGGGAAGCTAAGCTCTTCTACGAGTGGAGTCTCTCACATCCAATCTTTTTATTTTGTTATTGTCTTGCTTAGTTTATTTTTATTACTATCTTGTTTGCTTAATATCAAAAATACAAAAAAATTAGTTACTTGCAATTTATTTACCTTATATTATTGTCTTGTTTGCTTAATATCAAAAATACAAAAAAAATAGTTACTTGCAATTTATTTTATTGTCTTGTTTGCTTAAATATCAAAAATACAAAAAAATTAGTTACTTGCATTATTATTTTTATTTCGGTTTAGTTTTTATTGTTTCGATTTATTATTTATTATTTCGGTTTACTTTTTAAATTTGCTAAAATGAGTACTGCTGAGAATACTAAGTTGTGTGACTTCACTAGCACCAATAATAATGATTTTATATGCACTCCTATTGCTCCACCTGCTTCTAAAGCAGAATTCTTTGAAATAAAACCTGCTTTGTTAAACCTTGTTATGAGAGAGCAATTTTCTGGTGTTAGTACTGATGATGCTGCTGCCCATCTAAATAATTTTGTTGAACTTTGTGAAATGCAAAAGCAAAAAGATGTAGAGGGTGATATTATAAAACTGAAATTATTTCCTTTCTATTTGAGAGGAAGAGCTAAAGAATGGTTGCTTTCATTGCCTAGGAATAGTATTGATTCTTGGACTAAATGCTGAAGGGAATATGCCCTAGAGGCACTTAATAAAGATAGTTTATTGGTTATATTCCAATTGTTCATTATATGTTTTATACCATGCTATAACTGTATTAAGCGGAAACTTTAATACACGTGTGGTAGATAAACAACCAGGTCCCTAGTTGCCTCTGCTAAGACTAGTTTCATTGCGCGATTGATGATCGAGGTTTCCCGATCATGAGACATGGCGTCTGTCGGCAATGGAGTCATATCGTTAGGTGGAACGATGTGATGGACTTACCCATAATTTGTAGGACGTAGTCATTACGCCTTCGACCGTGAGATCAACTCTTATTGTTATTCCTGGAAAATACTTTGATCGCACCAAACGTCATGTCTTATATAGTGTGACAATAACGGTGATACTTTTGGGTATCGCAAGGGAATAGTTGAGACGAGGGGTCAAGAGCGGGATTTGTCAGTCCGTATAGCCGGATAGATACTCTAGGGCCTAACGATATGGTAACACACTAGGGTAACACACTAGGGTAACACACTTAAGGGGTTTCGACAAGACAACCGGAAAGGAAAGAGATCACCGGGAACGTCCCGGGAATGGTCCGATGGAGATCGGGCAGCGACGAAATAGTTTTCGGAGCAAGAATAAATTATATATATTATGTTTGATATTAATTAGTGTAATTAATGATTAAATATGATTTTATATATTTATTTTCGAATTTTTAAAGGCAGATTTCCCTAAATGGGCCTTCTAGTGGAAAGAAGGCCCATGAGGGGGGGAAGAGTCCCCCCAAGGGAAGGAGGGCTGATTCGGCCAGCCCCTAGTGGGCCACATGGGGCCCACTAGGGCCGGCGCACCTCCCAAGGTCGTGGCTGGTGTGGGAATAGTCCCACACCGCCCGGCTGGTGAGGTTGGCTGCTCCCTTGCCCCTATATAAGAAGGGGCACCCCTGGCCTTTTAATTCAACCAATTAATTTCTCTTTCTCTCCTCGATAACGTGATTCCCTTTGTCGGAGTTGCGCCGAGTTGAGAGGGGATCTCTCCACCATAGCCCGCTGCCGCGCTGCTGGTGTTCCGGTCCAAGTCTTCCGCTGCTCGTCCTGGACTGGAGCTTCGGAGGCCGTCGTCTCCACCGTATGTGTGTAACACCCTGTGAGGTGCTGCGCTAGCGGTACTCGGAGGCCTACTTCCTCCACCCGACCTCGAGGTCATCTTCATCGTCTTCGTCGCGCCGAGTTCTTCGCGACCTAGAGGTCGGCTACGTCGTCTTCATCGTCAACGCTTGTGCGGGAGCGTAATCCCCGCTTTTCGGTCTACAAGGGTATGTATTCCGATCTCCGCCGTACTTCTATATCTGCATAGTGTAGATTCTGGCTAGTTTAAGGTTATCGCCGATAGGAAAATATTTTTGTTTTCTGCCTGCGATCCCCTTCAAATGCAAAGATGCTTTTATTGAAAAATACTATCCTCCTGCTAAGATTATTTCTCTAAGAAGTAGCATTATGAATTTTAAACAACTTGATAATGAACATGTTGCTCAAGCTTGGGAAAGAATGAAATCTCTGGTTAAGAATTGCCCAACCCATGGACTGACTACTTGGATGATCATCCAAACCTTCTATGCAGGACTAAATTTTTCTTTAAGGAATTTATTGGATTCAGCTGCTGGAGGTACCTTTATGTCGATCACTTTGGGGGCTGCAACAAAACTCTTGGATGATATGATGGTGAATTATTCTGAGTGGCATACTGAAAGGACACCTCAAGGTAAGAAAGTAAATTCTGTTGAAGAAACCTCCTCTTTGAGTGAAAAAATTGATATTATTATGTCTATGCTTATGAATGGTAAATCTCATGTTGATCCAAATAATGTTCCCTTAGCTTCTTTAGTTGCACAAGAAGAGCATGTTGATGTGAACTTTATTAAAAATAACAATTTCAACAACAATGCATATAGGAACAATTATGGTAATAATAACTATAAGCCCTATCCTTCTAATAATGGTAATGGTTATGTTAATTCTTATAGAAAAATGCCTAGTGAGGAAAGGATTTTGGAAATTGAAAGAGCTACTAAAAATTTTATGCAAACCCAATATGAGCAAAATAAAGTATTCACTAGGACTATGCAAGAACAATCTATTATGTTGAGAAATATTAGTCATCAAATGGAAAATTTGAACAGGGAGATTTCGGGTCTACAAGGGAAAATAACTAGTGCTGAAGCTCGTATTTCCTCTATGTCTGAAGCACAATCTTATTTAATTAATAAAATGGCTGCTAAACCTGAAAATATTGATGATAATCCTTTTGCTACTGCTAATGCCATCCAAGTTAGAATTGATGAAAATGTTAGGATGATGGCCCAATTGCATGCTAGATGGGAAAGAGAGAAAGAGCTAGCTAAGGAAGATAATATTGTTAAAGTTTTTACTATTACCACTGCTGAAAATAATGTTACTTCACATGCTAGTAAGCCTCCTACTATTAATGGTAACATAGTTGGTGTTGGAAATATTTCTTCTACTTCTTCCAAAAAGTTAAAATTGCCTAAAACTGCTGAAACTGTTATTGATAAAAGTGCTGAAATTTTTAAGAACATAGGAGATGGTGGTTCGGTTTGCTTTAATGATAATAATTTTGATTTTGATAATTGTAATATCACTGAAGTTATTAAGTTCTTGCAAAAGTTAGCCACATGTCCTAATGCTAGTGCCATGAACTTGGCATTTACAACCCATATTACAAATGCTCTCATTAAGGTTAGGGAAGAGAAACTAAAACTTGAATCTTCTATACCTAAGAAGTTAGAAGATGGTTGGGAGCCCATCATTAAAACAAAAGTGGATAAATTTGATTGCAATGCTTTATGTGACCTTGGTGCAAGTATCTCTGTTATGCCTAAAAAGGTTTATGATATGTTTGATTTGCCACCTTTGGAACATTGTTATTTGGATGTTTTTCTTGTTGATAATGCTATGAAGAAACCTGTGGGGAGAGTCAATGATGTTCTTATTATGATTAACTATAACCTTGTCCCCGTTGATTTTATTGTCTTGGATATTGAATGCAACCCATCTTGTCCAATTGTTTTGGGAAGACCTTTCATTCGCACGGTTGGTGCTATTATTGATATGAAATAAGAAAATATAAGGTACCAGTTCCCACTTAAGAAAGGTATGGAACAATTTCCTAGGAAGAAAATGAAGTTACCTTTTGATTCTATCATTCGTACAAATTATGATGTTGATGCTTCATCTTTTGGAAACACTTGGAATATCACTTTCTGTGCCTAGCTGAAAGGCGTTAAAGTAAAACGCTTATGGGAGACAACCCACTTTTTATTTCTGTTATTTTATTTTATTGAGTCAAGGAAGATGTCTACCTCTGTAGCAATTCCTTTGTATCTTTACTTTATTGCATTGTTGTGTCAAGTTAAGACTCTAGTAGAAAGTTGATGCTAAATTTGGATTGCTGTACTGAAACTGCTTTCTACTATCCACCGTTAAATTCATAAATCTTTACAGAAAAATCGTATGGACCTGGGATTTTTTGTGCGTAATCCTCAGATATATATGCAACTTTCATTAGTTTTGAGTTTTCTGATTTGAGCAAGTTAAGTGCCTCGAAAAAATTCGTCTTTAGAGACTGTTCTGTTTTTGACAGATTCTGTCATTTATTTTGCAATGCCTCTTTTACTATTTTGAATGGATCTTTTTGTTCCATAAAGTATCAGTGGCTGTAGCTAATGTCCAGTAGCATTGGTAGCAAGTGTGTTCATGCAGAATATAAGAATTTTTTGTGCACTAACCCTCTAATGAAGTTTACTTTGAGTTTGGTGTGGAGGAAGTTTTTAAGAATCAAGAGAGAAGGATGATATGATGTGATCAAGAAGATGAAAGAGCCAAAGCTTGGGGATGCCCCCGTGGGTCATCCAAGTATATTTCAAGAAGACTCAAGCGTCAAAGTTTGGGGATGCCCAAGGCATCCCCTTATTCATCATCAAACTATCAGGTCATCTCTAGTGAAACTATATTTTAATTCGGCCACATCTTATGTGCTTTACTTGAAGCGTCTGTTTGTTTTTGTTTTTGTTTTTGTTATTTTCATTCTCTGAATAAAATAGATCCTAGCATTCTTTTGTGGGAGAGAGACACGCTCCGCTTTTTCTTATGAATACTCGTATTCTTCATTTATATTTGTTAAGTATTCTTCTATGTTATTTCAATACTATTAGCTCTTGTTTTTCATGCATCTCTTATTAGAGCTGTTAGTTTTTATTATGTTACACTCTCATATCTCATATTTATATACTTGGAGAGTTTATCTTTAAATAAGTTGATTGGTGTTTGGTTGGAAACAGAAAATGCCAAATGTGGTAGATGGTATAATGAAAAAGATATACATGCTCTTATGAATTGTTATCTTGTATGTTGTGGTGCTTGGCAATTGTTTTGAGCTCTCAAGTACATCATGTTTAAGCTGTTATATCATGTAGTTAAAACCTATTAATGAAGAACTACCGTAAAGCTTGTTGAAATTTGGTTTGCATGTTTGGTATCTCTAAGATCTAGATATTTTCTAGTAAAGGTGATTGAACAACAAGTAAGACAATATAGAGTTTTATAATAGTTGCAATATGTTTTTATATACGTCTTGTTGTCATAGTTTATACTTGTGTTTGATTCAAATAACCTTGCTAGCCAAAGCCTTGTACTGAGAGGGAATGCTTCTCGTGCATCCAAAACCTTGAGCCAAAACCCATGCCATTTGTGTCCACCATACCTACCTACTACATGGTATTTCCTGCCATTCCAAGCAAATACTTCGTGTGCTACCTTTTATTATTCAAAACCTACTATCTCTTATTTTTGTCAATGTTTATTAGCTCATGAGGAAGTATGTGGTGTTACGGATATCAACCTTGTCATTTGCTTTTAGACAGACTTTCACAACCGGACTAGTGGCATATACATCCGCTTATCCATTAACTTTGCAAAAAGAGCTGGCAAATGGGGTGCCCAGTCCCAATTAATTACAACTTTAAGCGCTTCAATCTCTTCACATTTTTGACCTGATCTAATCAGTCAAGCAACGACAACAGTTTTTAACTATATGTGTAAACAAAAGAGATAAGAGGGATGATCTACCTTGCTGGTAGAAATAACGTCCTTCATAGGAGCCGCTCTTGAAAGTCTGGTTGACAAGGGGGGTAGAGTGCCCATTACCATTCGTTGACAACAACAAACACCTCTCAAAACTTACTTTTATGCTCTCTATATGATTTCAAAAACCTATAAAACTAAAAGGCTCTAGCACATGTTTTTATCCCTGCTTCCCTCTGCGAAGGGCCTTTCTTTTACTTTATGTTGAGTCAGTTTACCTACTTCTTTCTGTCTTATAAGCAAACACTTGTGTCAACTATGTGCAACAATTCTTATATGCTTACTTATTGCACTTGTTATATTCCTTTGTGTTGACAACTATCTATATGATATACATGTTACAAGTTGAAAGCCAATGCTTAAACTTATATCTTCCTTTGTGTTGCTTCATTGCTCTTTTACTTATAAACTATTGCTTTATGTGTTAACTTTCATGTGAATCATTTTGATGCTTGTTTGAAAGTACTATCCATGAAAAGTTTTTGCTTATATGATGTAGTTGTTTACTCCTTGTCTATTTGTTAGCAAACTATAAACCATTGCTTTGAATCACTTCATTCATAACATAAGCCTTACATTATTATATGATCAAGATTGTGTGAAGCATGTCACTTCAGAAATTATTCTTGTTATCGTTTTACCTACTCGGGACGAGTAGAACTAAGCTTGGGGATGCTTGATACGTCTCAAACGTATATATAATTTCTTATGTTCCATGCTTATATTATGTCAATTGCTACATGTTTTATATACACTTTTATATCATTTTATGCATTTTCTGGGACTAATCTATTAACAAGATGCCACAGTGCGAGTTCCCTGTTTTCTGCTGTTTTTGGTTTCAGAAAAGTTGTTAAGGAAATATTCTCGTAATTGGACAAACGAAACGTCAAAGTGCTTATTTTCCCAGGGAGGTTCCAGAACACCGAAGAGGACACGGAGGTGGACCCTGAGGGGCCCACACCCCCTCCCGGCGCGGCTCCCCCCTTGGCCGCGCGAGCATAGGGTGTGGGGCCCTCGAGGCCCCGCCGCCTTCGCCCTTTCGCCTACTTATACCCCTCGGATATCTAAGACCTAAGACACGCACCTTTTTCCTCCACGAAGTCCAGAGCCGCCGCCGCCGTCAACCATAGATCGAGAGGGGTCAGAAGCTCCTCCCGGCACCCTGTCGGAGAGGGGAATCATCATCGGAGGGCTCTACATCACCATGCCCGCCTCCGGGCTGATGCGTGAGTAGTTCATCCTTGGACTACGGGTCCATAGCAGTAGCTAGATGGTTGTGTTCTCCTCTTGTGCTACCATGTTTACATCTTGTGAGCTGCCTAACATGATCAAGATCATCTTTATGTAATGCTACATGTTGTGTTTGCTGGGATCCGATGAATATTGAGTACTATGTTATTGCTTCATAATATATCTTGTGAGTGCGTTGTTTATGATCTTGCATGCTCTCCGTTGCTAGTAGATGCTCTGGCCAAGTAGATGCTTGTGACTCCAAGAGGGGGTATTTATGCTCGATAGTAGGTTCATGTCTCTATTTAATCTGGGGTGGTGACAGCTAGCTCTAAGGTTGTAGATGTACTGTTGCTACTAGGGATAAAACAGTGGTACTTTATCTAAGGGTATTTGTATTACTTACATTACACACATTGCCTAATGCAATTATCTGTTGCTTGCAACTTAATACTGAAAGGGGTGCGGACGCTAACCGGAAGGTGGATTATTAGTCATAGATGCGGTTGGAACGGTCTATGTATATTGTTGTAATGCCCAAATGAATATCACACTAGCCATCATAACTATAGTATATGCATCATTATGCACTTCTTTATTCTTTCAATTGCCCAGCTCTAATTTGTTTACCCGCATGTATGCTATTATTATTTATGGAGAGACACCACTAGTGAACTGTGGACCCCGGTCCTTTTTCCTCAAACTGATAAACAATCCTACCGCAATCTTGTTACTTTCATTCTCTGCAAACAAACATCATCTTCCACACATACGTTTAATCCTTTGTTACAGCAAGCCAGTGAGATTGACAACCTCACTGTTAAGTTGGGGCAAAGTATCTTGGTTGTTTTGTGTGCAGGCTCCACGTTGGTTATCGTAAACGGCGCCACCAACAACCTCCGTGAGATCTCTAGTTTCCTACTGGTTCGATAAACCTTTGTTTCACAACTGAGGGAAAACTTGCTGCTGCACTACTTCATAACTTCCTCTTGGGGTTTCCCAACAACACCTCACCGGTGCCATCACTGTGATTGGGTCGCACGCGATCCGAGGAGGATCCGTGCAACGGCCCACCCGTTCCTTATCCTGGACTGGCTCCTGTCTCTGCTGCCCTGCCTCGGGATTTTCTTCACCAACCGCCAAAGCTGGCGGGCCCGTGAGAGGACCGCATGGTTGGTCTCCTGGGCGCAGCTCAGCTACCTTTTGAGCTGGCAGCTCCTGATTGGCTGTAGCTGCGCCGTCCACAGTCGCCAAGGCTGCTTCCTCAGCAAGCAGACAAGGAGTCGACACCGCTTTTGCAGCATCCAGGACCGGACCATCTTCCTCTGCTCCTGCCAGCAGAACCGTCGCAGGTTCCACTACCACCTGTTTGCCCGCTTGAATTATGAACAACGACTTGTCCCGCGTATCTGCCCGTTGTGACACTGCCGCTGGGCCCCTCATCACCGGAAGCTGCCAATTTGTGGCCAGGTGTGCCACCTGTCCACCCTGGCCTCTCTGTCTGCGGGCCCCTCGTCTATCAGGTACAGCACGTGTCCATCCTACATTCCTGGTCACCCAACGGCGCTCCCCACCGCCGGCGCCGCCGCCACCATCAGAATCCGGCAGCCGGCTCTGATCCGAACCCGACGACGAGCCTGGCCAAACCCAGTACGTCTCCGAGACCTGCACTTCTTCCACCTTGGCTACATGGATGAAGGTCTTGTAGCGCAGTGTATCACACTCAGTTTCCCGTCGCGGTGACGGCGGGCTCCTCGACTCGTCGGAGAACTCGCGCGCCGGGGACGGTGTGCCACTCGGCACGAAGGGTTCCGGCACCACCAGTTTTCGGGCCACCGGGATGTCCTC
The DNA here is from genome assembly GCA_026929855.1 of Poa annua. NCBI lineage: Eukaryota > Viridiplantae > Streptophyta > Magnoliopsida > Poales > Poaceae > Poa > Poa annua. Next base: position 117,469,692 of record CM049434.1, read on the forward strand.
CGCATCCGCCGCCCATGCAGTCAGCTTGAACAGGGAGAGATCCTCTCTGAACCTAATCTCCGGTGCCACCGCCACCACCGCACAGGACCGCCCGAGCAGAGCTTCCGCCACCTCCAGGTCCCAAGCATGCGGGGGGATGCCCTCAATCACTAGCTCTACCTTGGACTTGAGTTTGCCGCTCTCCTCCTGTGCTTGTCGTGTCCATTGTCTGAAATGTAGAGTGAAACCCCCATGCTCGATGGGCGGCGCCGCCGCCACCCTGTTCCTGATTTCCGCCGAGGCGAACACCACCAAGAAATCCTCCGGCGCGTAGTCATGGACCGTCACCGCGCCCTCTGGTACATCCACGCGAACTTCAAGGGCCTCCAAAACTTGCTCTTTGCTCACGACCGGCCTGTTCCCTCCGACGTAAGCCACCATGGCGAACCTCAATCTGCGCTCCAGATCGTCGATGTTTGCGGTGCGCCGCACCACGCACACCGGCGCCTCCTCCGGCTCCGGCTCGACATGCACCACCGCTGGCATAGCGGCTGCCTCAGCCCTGACCACCTCACGCCACGCACGCGCTTGGGGCCTCGCCGCCTGTGCACCTTGGTCGAGTCCCCTCCTACCAATTCCATCGTGGGCACGCGCCGCCGCCGGGTTCATGCGACCGCCCTCGCCAGCCTGGGCCACCTCACGCTGCCCCTGTCCTGACGCGGCGCCGTTCTGATGGAATCCATCCTGGAGCGGTGGCCAGATCTGGCCAGCAGGACCTTGGCGCCGCGGCGGCGAGCCACGCCGTGCCCTCTTGGCCAGCGCCGCTCTCCGAAGCTCGTCCTCCGACGAAGGGCTCCTAGGGCGCGCGCGCATGAACGCCTCATGCCCCTCCTCGCGCACACCTGATGCAGACCACATCATTTTCACACTGCCACTTTGGATGACCCTCCTGCAAGCAGCGGAAGCATCTTCCCCGCATCTCCTCCGCCACCGGCCGGGATGGGCCAGCCTCCTGTCTTCCTGCGTGGCGGCGCCTCCACATCGCCTTCTTCGACGGCCGCGGAACTTCCCATCCCGGCTGTGGCGGCGCACGCAACGCCTCCAGCCCGGCACCTCCTGGCCTGCTCGTGCCCGCCACCGTGCTCACCTGACGGCGCACGCCCTCCACGCTCTCGGCCTAGGACGAGCCACCCGAGATGCCGATGCCGGAAACGTGGTCCCTCTCCATGCTTGCCGACGAGGATGCCGAAGGCGGGCTGGCCGGCGTGTACCTTCCCCGGAGCGGGAAGCCAGGGAAGGGGACTCCATTGGATCTGGAAGCCGGAGCCGGGGTGGCGTCCGGCGGGGTCTGGGGTAGACGCCGGGGCCGGGGTGGCCGGCGGCGTTGGTCACGGCGGGGCTAGGCAGCTATCGCGAAGCGGAACCTAGTTGCTGATTAGCTAGCTAGTACGTTGGTTAGCTAGCTAACCTAGCGGAGAGGTCCCTGCTAGATATAATCTGAACAAGTAATTGTGGAGATTCCTTCCGGAACCTAGTTGCTGGTTAGCTAGCTAGTACGTTGCCGGCGGGAGCGTGCTAGCTAGTACAGTAATCGGCTACTTGACGGCAGGTGTGAGCGTGCTATTGGCGCGGGTTGGGCAGCGGCTGCGTGCGGACAGGCGCGAGGCCGGGTGGCGTTGGCGGCGGCCAGCTCGCCGGAGTTAGGATAGAATAAAGAAGACGTTCGAAAAAAAATCTTGAAATATACTGTTTTGCAGTTCAGTTTTACGGTATCTTCGGATGGGGTTGCTGCATCCGCGAATTTGGGTTTAGCGGTTTGAGTGATCTGCTAGATAACGAGACTTAGGAAAGTCGAACTTAGGGACAAGTCTTTTTTTTTCATTTATTTTATTTTGACATCAAAGCAGTGAATGTCTTCGTTTCCATGGGCCGTGCGTCCCAATCTTGAGAAGATAAACAAGAGACATGCTCCTCCATTTATGGGCCGTAACTGGTAGGATGAGCGCGTATAACCCAGTTTGTTGCATGCGTGGATCATTTCAGGAAGCGAAGCAACCATATGGGCTACGCGGTTGCACGAGGTATCTGATTAGCCATGAAATTCTCAAAAAGAAAAAAATCTGATTAGCCATGAGTTTCCGAAGTGAAATTTGGTGCTCCCGAGCTCCGATAATCTCGCTCTTTCCACAATAAAAAACATAATTCCAAGTTTTAGAAAATCTAAAATAAATCATCCATGTTCTAAATGATATATCCTACAACCGTGAAAAATTTCAATTCAAAAAACTTTATATTTGAAGCTACATAAAAAGGATAAAAATTTAGATTGGAATATAGTGAATAATATTTAGTTTCAAATTTTGTTATTTTTGTGTACCTAAAAAAGTTTGTATTTTGTACTGATATTTTGCACGCTTGTAGGATATATCATTAAAAACATGCCTGCTTTTTAAAATATATTTTAATTTTCTTAAAGCGAGATGAATGGAGCTCGGGAGTCAAAAGGACTTTAGTAAGTTCTAAAAAAAAATCTAATTTGTCATATCAACGAACATTTGCCTAATCTATGAAATAATAATATGTACATAAAGTCCGAAAAACAGTTCCAACTCACGAGTGTCATTGCTTCCTTTTTTTAAAATAAAATTATTATTTTCTATCTCAAAAAAATCTGAAAAAAAGAAATAAAAGTACATATAAATGTATACTATATACACCTAATTTTTAGAGAAATATCTTTTCATATGTAATCCTCATAAAAAAGTTCAAATCTATCAAGTAAAATGAATTATTTTTCACCTTTTTTAGACCATGATTTTGTGATTTTGGTGTAGCCTAGAATACATCGTATTATTTGGTGCAACTTTGTAGATATGTAGATAACATGTATCAAACTATAAAATATCATTTTTGTTTTTTAAAATAGCAGGAGCACTGGATATCAAAAGCCAAAAGTTCTCTCTCCATAAAGTTTTCAACAACTTGGACATGGGTCATGTGTGTCGTCGTAATAAATATAGAGCACAATCTTGATTCTAACAATAGAACTCAGTAAGGCTGGTCTCGAAAGAAAATACTCATGTCTTTATTTTTGTTGAACACATAATTTAAACTTGAACCTTGTTTCAAAAATCATTAAACCTTAAAGTGTTACATACAAGGGTAAGAATAATTTTGGGCGTTTTTTAATGATTAGAAAATGAATATTACTAGATTAGAGGGGAAGCATGGCTGAAAGTTCAAATGTAGATGATGCTCCATCTGACACTGATTTTTCTGAAAAAAAATGAAATCAATATCTTTACATCCTTCATTGCTTAAAATGTCATATCTAAAAAAAACTCAAAATAATGTCTACATCCTTCATTGCTTAAAATTGTTAATCTAAAAAACTCAAAATAATTTCAACATGTAGATAATTATGCATTCTAACAATGTGCTATATAAAAATGACGAAATCTGACAAATTTTTGGAGGTTTGAAATTTTACATCCTTCATTGCTTCAATGTCAGATTTAACATTTTGTGCAGCAAAAAAATACAATATGCCTCGTGTTGTTATTTTATATGCTGGTAGAACACAAGATTGTGTACATATAGGATTTTCTCATGTTCTTTAAAAAATGAAATGTTTTTAATTATTTAAATAAAGGGCCTCCTGGAGCCCGACTCCACTCATCCACTCTTGTAAGCCCGACTAATAAACTTTTTGACTATTTCAGTGACTAAAGCTAAAAGGAAGAGCAAATTTTTTGCACGAATAGAGACCGTTTTATTTAATATAGAAAATATATCTTCTAACCACACGATAAAATATTAAAAATCAAATTAATTATTTAGTCACCCACTTAATGTTCTTGGATTAAAGAAATATATTTAAGCATTTTCTCACAATATTTTTTTCTTATTTGAATAAACTATCCTTTCTATAAAATAAAATAAGTGTAAGTGTTAGTAGGTTGTCTTCTCATCCAATAGTCGTAATGGTGGACGGGCTACAAGTAGGCCTTTGAAAAACTTATGAAAATGTTTCAAAATATATGAGAAACATATATACCTGGATGTATTCAACCATATACAATACGAGCATGCAATTTTTCAGTGTGAAATACCCCATAATTTTTGCTCAGCAAAAAATTCAAATCGAACAAATTCTAGAGAAAACAAAGTTGAACTGTCCACGCTCTAGATTTGTATACTTTTTACTTTTACGAAGGCTATAACCCATGGTATTTTGTATCTAAATTCATACACAACAAAGTATTGACTACATCATGGTTAGTTTTAAAAATAATTGAAGGTTTAAATTAGAACCATTCAAAAAAAATGCAAGAACACGCAACCTGTAGCCCGCGAGCAACATCACTCCACTTGTTCTATCATGTAGTCTATAATTATACTCTTCAATTAAAATATAAAAACACTAAAGATCAACAAAAGTAATCGGCCGGCCTTAGCCAGCCCGAGCACCTAGCAGTGGATCAGAACGTGCACTCGATAGGAAGATATGTCTCTGAACAAAATGTGCTGCACGGAGAGAGATTTTGTATCAAAATTTGTACTCAACAAAGTATTGACTACATCATGGTTATTTTTAAAAATAATTGAAAGTTTAAATTTGAACCATTAAAAAAATGCAAAAAACCATGCAACCTGTAGCCCGCGAGCCACATCACTGCACTTGCTTTATCATATATTCTATAATTATGCTCTTCAAATGAAGACAAGTAACACTAAAGATCAACAAAAGTAATGGGCCGGCCATTAGCCAGCCCGAGCACCCAGCAATGGATCAGAACGTGCAATCGGAAATCACTAAAAAAAAGGCTTCCCTTAAAGGGAAAGTACATATCATGTTGTGTTGACAAATGTCGCCTTTTCCTTCACATGGTCCATTTATGGGTGTTTGCATGTGCGCCAAGTGTCACAAACAGAATAAAGGTGGGATGATGTGAGAGAAATTGTTATGCCGGAGGCAGTTTTTCACTTTATTTTTCAAATCCGAAACTTCAAAACGAAATATGTCGAGAACCGTTTATTCAAATTACGAACGGTTTTCACTTTTGAATTCTTTATGTCGAGGCGTTCAAAACTAGATCCCATGTTGATATATTTTGACGAACTTTTTTTTTATACTTCCGAATGTGTATATTTATACAACATTAGTCTGTGTACGTACAAACTGAACCTGTGTAGTAGTTCTATGTACAACCTGAATTTATGTAGTTGTATGTACAACCTGAAACTAGTTGTACGTACAATCTGAGTCGTATAAGAGTCTGTATTATTATACGTACAAACTGAATCTATGTAATTGTACGTACAACCTGAAACTAGTTGTACAACTGATTCTTTGTAGTTGTACGTACAATCTGAAACTAGTTATACGTACAACATGAATCTGTGTAGTTATACGTACAACTTAAATTTATACAATTGTACGTACAACCTAAAACCTAATACGTGTACTATCAATATTTTGTACAACACCTAATGTACTATCAGTACATTGTTTTTTACGTACGTGCAGCAACACTGTGAAACGCATCTGATCGTACGCGTATCAAGGGGCTTCCTGCGCGCGTACGCCATGATGACCCACAAGTATAGGGGGTGTATCGTAGTACTTTCGATAAATAAGAGTGTCGAACCCAACGAGCAGCAGAAGCTGCTGACAATCAGTTTTGATGAGGATTTCACTGTAAATACTAGCAGACAGGTTTTTAGGAGTTTTTGATATAACAGATAAATAAAGTGCGAGTAAATAAAGCGCAACAATAATAATTGCAGCGAGGGGCCCAATCCTTTGTAGAGCAAAGGACAAGCGGTTTGTTTACTTATGATGACCAAGCGTTCTTGAGGACACACGGGATTTATGTCTAGTGCTTTCGCTTCATATAGATGATTAATCTTTAGTGTTTTGATAAGTGTCGTGTGGGTGAATCTATGCTAATGCACCGCCCTTACTAGGACTAATACATACTTGTGATTATACCCCTTGCAAGCATCCGCAAATACAAGAAAGTAATTAAGATAAATCTAACCACAGCCTTAAACTTTAAGATCCTGCTATCCCTCATGCATAGAGATATTAACGGGGGTTTAGGTTTCTGTCACTCCGGCAACCCCACAATTAATATTCGAATACACAATGCACTCCCCTAGGCCCATAAAGGTGAAGTGTCATGTAGTCGACGTTCACATGACACCACTAGAAGAATAGCACCACAAATTAAATATCAAACCATTAAATATTACTCAACATAGTTCACTACTAACATCTAGACTTCACCCATGTCCTCAAGAACTAAACGAACTACTCACAACACATCATTTGGAACATGATCAGAGATGATATAATGATGGGTAACAATCTGAACATAAACCTTAATTCAACGGTTCCACCCAATAGCATCAATAACAATAGTAATTAACACCGGGAGAGTTTCCCCTATCAAACACACAAGATTCAGCCCTAGATGTTACATCGGGAACGGAGTGGAGCGGTGGAGATGACGGTGATGGCGGTGGAGATGATGGTGATGATGATCCCGATGAAGTGCAGCTCGATAACGGTGACGATGGCGACGATTTCCCCCCCTCCGGGAAGGGATTTCCCCGGCAGATTTCTCCCTGCCGGAGAGCTTTCTTCTCTCTGTGGTTTTCCGCCTCGTGGCGGCGGCGGAATAATTCTAACTCTCCGTAGAAGGTCTTAGGTTTTCGGGGGGATGAAGTACGCGAAGGGGCACGGCAGGAGGTGGGCCAGGGCGGCCAGACCCCATGCTCGCGCGGCTCTAGGCTTGGCCGCGCCAGGAGGGGGTGTGGGCCCCCTGGGCCCCACCTTGGCCTCTCCTCGTGGCTCCCTCCATGATCTGGCAAAACAATATTTTCCACGGTCTTCGTTTTGTATTTTGATCTTCGCAAATAGTGTATCTTGACGGTGCTTTTTCCAGCTATTTCCAGACTCCGGTGATCAATTCTCCAATAATCATCAAACATGCAAAATAGACGAAATAACATAAGTATCATCTCTAAATATGAAATATATCAATGAATAACAGTAAATTATGATATAAAATAGTGATGCAAAATGGACGTATCACGCCACCGGACCCAGACCGTACGCGGGGGGCTTTGACCCGCTTCTGCGCGGGGGGCTTCGTTTCCGAGCGAGGGAAAGCGACGCACGTGGTGCGCTGTGCGTCTTAGGTTCCCTTCGCGAAGGCTTCCCTTTAATTAGTGGTACCCCGTGCAATCCATAGGAAGATATGTCTCTGAACAAAATGGGCTGCACGGAGATAAATGACTTGATCGTCATCGTAGTGAGATCATGTTGGCTGGATATGCGCGCGGCGCGGTAGGTGGAGGCTCTCCGCGAGGCGCATCTGACTTTGCGCCGAAAGAAGATATGATCCAGCTGGATAGTAGTGTTGTCAGCCGATGATGCCAGTTGTCTTTGGCACGTTCCGTGAGCACAGTGCTTCATCGCCTGGTTTGAAACTCCCTTCGTAGCCGGTCTGTCATGACCATACGATCACACTCTTTTATCATTTACGCCGAGATAGTTTGAGAAAATCTCCTATCATCTTTCCATCTATGACAACTTAACCATCATGATGCACTCTCAGTGTGGCATACTAAAAATAACCATGTGATGTATCTAAGATACATGATAGAAATAATATGGACATCATGACTCGATAAACCTTAGAAATTGTCTATTTTTGTATACACATGCATTTGGAGTAAGTACTGAACACAATTTGTTGATCCTATTGATCGAAACTAGTGACGAAAAAATATCACATTGGCTTCAAACACATGGCATTCTCGTCTCAAAAGAAAAATACATCTCTTTTCTTATTTGTTAGAGAACATAATTTCAACTTCGGCCTCGTTTCGATAATAGTTTATACTTTAAAATAACAATTTCAGCAGGGGCACGAGAACAAGAACATGACAACTTCTAATTTTGTTCAATAATTTGGAAAGTGAGGTTACCACACAAGAATGAAATATCACTAACTATACTTTAATAAGGAGTTGTGTTGCCTTTTGGAGAAACAAACGGCGAGCAGTTTGTGATATATGTAGATCTAGTCTACTATGCTTGTCAAATCGTATTCATTAGTCATACTGCTATCTAATTCAACTGAAACTAATAAGTACTTCAGAAAATGTAGCTAGAAAATACGTTACACACCTTATTTATTTTATTTTTTCTGCTAGGAATAGAAGCTTTATTACTCATTAATAGGATTAAAATGAGCGTACATCATGTCCGCGCATTAGTGGCATCCTGCAATCACAAGTCGGTCCGGTGCTCCGCTCTTGAAATATAATCTAGACGATTTTCAACCCTATTATTAACTTTACACACCTTGTCAGCTATAATGGCTGACCAACAATTGTTGTTTATATCCAACTTTATACATCAAGGAATGAAAAAATTCCATGATCAATTACAAAACAAGTATTCTTCATATTATTCAAATATGTACCGATGTTGCTTTTTCATATACACGAGGCATAATTTGACCACCTAACTCGAAGTAATGGATGTAAGTTTGCTCCGCTATATTTTCCAACAGTAGAAAAATCACATTCACAAAAACATACTCCAACTTGTTTATCTACTATGTTTCACATATCCTATATATACTAGTAGTAGATTTTGTCTTAGTCACAACTAGAATTTTGCCAATACATGGACCAGATATATTTAGGTGGATAAGAAGATGATGTAAGTTCATTACAATTAGAGATTTAACCCTTCAACAAAACTACCTCAAGAAGATATCCCATTTTTGCAAAATATGTAGAATTAGAAGGTTGGTTCAACCTAAATTAGAATGTTACTAATGGACAGTGAAGATGTCGGCCTAGTCCGGTAAGCAGTACACGTCCCAAGCGGCTAAACAATATTCTGCAACTAATGGGGCTAGTTTGCACATCATTAACAACTAGTTGGACCGCGGTGTATATAGTTCATAAAACTACCGCGAGAAGATACCATATTCATTGCAAAAGATATATAATTTACCAGGCGATATCATATTCATTGCAGAAGATATATAATCTACCAGGCTGGTTTCAACGAGATTATAACGTTACCAGTGAACAATGAAGATGCATACGCCAGTAAGAAGTACACATCGGAAGCAGCTGAACACCATTTTACGTCCAATGGGACTAGTTTGTACATCCTCGACAACTAGGTTGACCATGGGTGTACAGAGCTCACCAAAACTAACTCAAGAAGATATATCAATTATTGTAAAAGATGTACTCCCTCCTTCTGGAAAAAATATGCTGATAAAATGGACGAATCTAGGCATATTTTAGTGTTAGATACATCCATTTTATAGACATCTTTTCCGGATGGAGAGAGTAGAATTCAGAAGGTTGGTTTAACCTAAATTAGAACGTTGCAAAATGGCCAGTAAAGATGCATACTCCAACTAACAAGCAGTACACGTCCCAGGCTGGTAAACAACATGTTGGAGCCAATCGGGCTAGTTTGCGCACTCTCAACGACTAGGTTGACCACGGGTATATATATCTGATAAAAACTAGTGCCGCAAGAAGATACCTCATTTATTACAAAAGATGTACTCCGGTAATTAGAACATTACTAGTGGACAGCGAAGATACATATACTCCGGTAATTAAGCAGTACTCGTCATCCCATTGACCTCCTCGCAAGCGGCTAAACAAATTTGAAGCACTCATACAGCACAATGCGACACAATACATCTGTCAGGTAGTATAGTGTGACGGTATAGGCCTCATGTCGACAGAAGTTGTGATCTGTCACCTGTTCATCAGCGTTGAAACTGAAACTCCATGCGCCTGGAAACATATGCACTGTCCGTCATCACATCTCCAAGATATGAAACCGCTATGAATCGAATAAATGCAGCATATATATCTCCACCGAAAAAAATACTTACAAAGTTTTGATTATTATCTGCATTGCTCTCCGAGCTCTATATAAACCGGAAGCGCGCGAGACCATTTCAATCCATCCCAAACTTCTCCACAACTCTAGGAGCAACGCGCCATGGTTTTCCAAGTGTCCCATCTGTGAAGCATTGCTGTTGCTAGCAGTAGCACCACCGTAGCGTGAGGTAAGTTCTTGGGTACTCGGAGCAAGAGAGCCATCTAGCTAGTCTAATCAACGAGGGCCTACCCTCCTCTATTGCATCACCAGACTCCCAACTATAGTCAACTCCCATAAACAAACTGCCGCTCCCCTAGCCTCTCTTTCCAAGAAGGTCAACTCATCCATCCATCCCCTCCATTCCGCCGCCGATCACTAAAATCCCAAACCCAACACGACAAAATGGGCAATGGCATCACCAAGAACCCATGCTTCTCCGGCGATCCCTACGCCTCGGCCGTCGCTTCCGACCCGGCCCACGAGGACAGCCATGGCCACTCCTTCACCTACGTCCCGACAGCCGCAGTCTTCGACAAGGCCCCTACGGCTGCTGCTGCTGCTGCGATGTCGTCGGAGACGTCCTTCTTCTCTCTGTCCGGCGCGGCTATCAGTGCCAACCAGGCGACGTGCGCGTCCATGCCGTCCTTCCGCCTCCTCAACGAGCTCACGTGGCCGCCGTCGTCCGCGTGCACCTTCGAGAGCTCGCGCTCCTTCGCCGCCGTGCCGCTCCAGGCCGCCCCGAATCAGCTGTCCATGTCCGGACCGCTCCTGTCCATGTCCGGACGATTCTCCGACACATCCGGCAGCACCATGTCCGGCACGCTGGACCGCTCCTTCTCTTCGTCATCTTCCTTCGCGAGGCCCCAAGACACTGTCTCTCAACTCGTCGCCGAACGCCGCGCCGCGCGCTCTCGACGCCACAACGAGAGATCGCTCGTCCAATTCTTGGTCAGAGCCGCCTCCAGGCTCCGCTTCGGGGCACCGCGCTCCGGCCTCCTGTCAGAGGGACCTGCTGAACCGGTGGAGTCCTTCAGCGACGGGGACTACCGCTCGCCGCCGAGCAGCAACGTGCAGTGGGCCCAGGGCATGGCCGGCGAGGACCGTTTCCACGTGGCGGTGTCTGAGGAGCACGGGTGGGTGTTCGTTGGCATCTACGACGGCTTCAACGGCCCAGACGCGACCGACTACCTCTTCGCGAACCTCTACGTCGCCGTGCACCGCGAGCTCAAGGGCGTGCTCTGGGACGACATCCAAGGCGGCGATCCTGCAGCCAACGTCGATCACCTGTGTTTCCTAGATGGAGGCGGCAGCGACAGCCCAGAATTTCGCCGCAAGCCAACGAAGAGGGGGCGAACGGAACGTCCGCAGACGGACAATGCCGCCACGTCCGGTGGCGGCACGACGGCGATGCAACGCAACGTCCTCAAGGCGTTGGCCCGGGCGCTCAGGAAGACGGAGGAGGCGTTCTTCGAGGCTGCGGAGCAGCGCGCGGAGGAGAGCCCGGAGCTTGGGCTGATGGGGTCGTGTGTGCTGGTAATGCTGATGAAGGGCACGGACGTGTACGTGATGAACGTTGGGGACAGTCGTGTCGTGCTGGCGCGGAGGCGGGAGGCCGATTTCAAGAACATCATCGGCAAGGCGGCGCAAGACCGGCAACAGTTCAAGTCTGAGATCATGCGCGAGCTCGAGGCACGCGACTTGGATGGCCTGCAGCCCGTGCAGCTCACTGTCGACCACAGCACTGCGATTGAGGAGGTACACACCAAGTCAGATCACTCCCCGTTATCATGTGATGATGCATTCATGTATTGCTCGATCATCAAGATGAATCTGAATGGATGCAGGAGGTGATGAGGATCAGAGGCCAGCATCTGAATGATCGCAACGCCATCGTCAACGGCAGGGTGAAGGGGAAGCTCAATGTCACCAGAGCATTTGGGGCGGGCTACCTGAAGCAGGTACACAGCATTCAAGTAGTTTCTCTGTTTCTTCTTCAGCGTGAATGTTCAGGCACGCTTTGTATTGTCATTGTCTTGTTTCCGCTAGACTGCTAGAATGTGCTTATTATTTATCACATGTCGAATTGTCGATGCGTCGAAAAGTGCATCTATTCTCAACCTGCAATCGGCCTAGCACTCTGGCCTCTGGGACTGGATGTAGGTATTTCCATTTAATTCCAGTAAAGAAGTTATTCATCACATTTATATACCCTTTACACAGTCATACACTCTGATTAGTACTACATTAGTCACTGTCCAACAGTAGGTCAATACCCTTGTTCATGCCATATCTGTTGACGAAGAACCAAAAAAGTTGTGATTGTGACTCACAATTTATGCATCCAATCATGCAAACAAGCAATGTCAATATGTCATCCACACAGCCAAGTGTCAAGGACAGAACAGTTTGGTGGGTGTTCCTTGCACTTTTGCAGAACAAGGGAATAGTAAACCTAAGGCCAAGTCATCAGAGCTTTCTAGAATTGGCTATTGCATAGGTGAGAATTCAAGGATTGACCCATTTTTTTACTTGGCAGCCAAAGTGGAACAATAGGCTGTTAGGAGCCTTCAAGGTTGATTACATTGGCATGGACCCCTACATCAGCTGCATCCCATCACTGTGCCACCACCGGATCGGCCCGAACGACAAGTTTCTGGTGCTGTCTTCCGACGGACTCTACCAGTATTTCACCAACAAGGAGGTGGTTGATCAGGTGGAGATGTTCACGGCTGCGCATCCCGAGGGCGATCCCGCTCAGCATCTCGTCGGAGAAGTACTACTCCGGGCTGCAAGGAAGGCTGGTGAGCAATTAACTCTGTATCCCCTGGCAGTGGCGCAGCACAGACCAATTTATTGACATTGATCATATGCCAATCGGTTTTCAGGTATGGAATGTCATCAACTGCTCGAGATACCGCACGGCGTCAGGAGGAAGTACCATGACGATGTGTCCATCATCGTGATCTCGTTCGAGGGGAGGATATGGAGATCGTCTTTTTAGGCGTTAGCGCTGGTGGTGCGTAGTGTGTCTTCAACTTCAGAGAGTTTCAGACACAGGTTGCCTAGTGAGAGGTTCAAGGAGTTTCAGAGTTCTCTTGAGAATCATGTTTCTTTTTCGCCAAAAGCCAGAAAAACTAATGTGTTTAGTTCGGCAGGAAGGACTCTAGCTCTAGTAGTAGGCCTCATGTAATTAGGTTTTCCCGGCAATGAGGGTGACAGAAATAAGAAGGGGAAATGGCATATACCCAACTGCTAGTTTTTTTTTGCATATGCATATCTTTTCTAGAAATGAATTTTCCGTTTGCTAACCAGTACCAACAGCGACTTATACTCATATCGCCCGAAACAAATCATTTCGCTGAATTAAAATATGAATGTAGTATATCAAATAATGTCCCATCGATTTCCCCCACTTCCGTCTATTATTTGCTTTGTGGGATACTGAACCTTTGCTTTGTTGACCGGAAGAACATTCAACTTCAGTTCAATAGTGTGACACATAGTAGTAAAGAAAACAAAGGTGTTGATGGAAATGGTTCATTAAGCACGTCTCATATCCTCTCCCATTCAGGCAAGAAGAAGCACATGTGGTTGACGCAGGGTCGCAGCCCCAGCGGCGCCATTTGCTACTAGTACATTCAAATACGTGAGCTGACATGTTTTAACATACATAGAAAGGTGGACAGGAAAACGCACGCAAAAGAAGTAAAATCAACGAATTCCGGACTAGTATATGCATTGAACAACGAGACTACGAGAGAAGGTGTCAATGGAAAGCAGGGAAGAAAAAAAGGGGTAGAAAGCAACGGAGTCTGCGTTGATTTGTTTGGTTTGAATATGACAGTCCAAGTTGGGAATTCGATGTGTTTGAAAAGCTCCGGGGACTCGTCGGAGCATAGTTTATGGCACGTTCGTTAGGTCAACTCCTTCCATCGATGTCTAGTGCAAGCGTACTAACAATAATATATTTGAGAAGAAGAAGAAGAAGAAGAGGGTAAATCGTACCAGTGCGGTTTATATTTTCTCCACGAGGAACAACGGGAATGAAACTGTCGTGGGAGAGTATGGAACTTCTGCATCAAAGACATTGACCCGTGTTGTGTGCGGGCACGGGGGCTTTCCGGTCGCATGACGGCGGCCGGCGGCGGTGTCTGGGTGCGGAGGGGGCACGGCGGCACGAGAAAACGGATGCCGCCGGCATATAAGCATCGCGCGCGGCGGTGCAATGCAATCCTTCCAGCCAACAGAAATGACGGGCCGGTTTGCCTCTCCATGAGGTTACTAGGTCCATTTCCTCTTTTCTGGCTTCGGTCTTGACCCATATCCAAACAGGCTGGTGTAGTATAGTCACTGGGTGGGCCTAGTTTATCCGGCAGCTGACCTACCTCGGCTTTAGTAATGAGCTTTCTATTCCGCGCTTCACACAACAGCTAGCGAGGCGATGCACGCGTTGTCGCCAATCTAAGCGGGCCCACTAGTTGGGTTCTGTTTTGGTTAAAACAAATTTGCTGCTGAAAAAACGTCTGGTTTTTTAAAAATGGTTCGTGAATTTAGAATTTCTTACATTCATAAAGTTCATGTATTTGAAATTGGTATACGAATTTATAAAATGTTTATGATTTTGAAAACAGTTCATGAATATGAAATTTATTCGTGAATATAAAATGTCCTGAATTTGAATAAAACCATTAAGTTGAAATATGGTTCACAAATTTGAAATGTTCATGCACCATTTTCAAAATCTGATCATGTTTAATTTACCATTTTTAAATCTTAATAATTTCAAAATTTAGACGTTTTCTAAATTTTGAAAAATCAAACTCATGAACGATTTTAAAATTTTGACATGCAAAAAAGGACAGGAAAAAGGACAACCGCAAAAACCAGGAAAGCTGGTTGGAAGCTTTGTTCCCAAAACCGGCCAACCAAAGCTACGTGGGCCCGCCCAGTCGCTGATCCTATCGCTACAGAAGCATGTGTTTTTACCTGCTGACGTGTGCTACAAGCTTAGAATAGGATTCACTGCCAATGAATTTAAGGACCAGATTCTACCACTGCCCGACTGTTAATGCGTTTTTTTTTTTGATAAATATGGCCCTTTTGAGTGATTACTAGCAAAATGTCTGCCCATACGTTGCGACAGGCGATGAAATAATTTAATAATTTATTGTTTAGACAGCCAAAATATTTTTTTGTACACCACTATTATTTGTTTTGTCAAATAGTTCGAAAGAAAAACAGTAAGAGAAAAATGTATTTTTAGTGCGAGAGTGAGCAGCCATGGTAGCCAAGACAGGTCATTTTGGCCCAGCTAGGCCCAGTCCTTTCCCGCCCCCTCGCATCTTGCAGCCACCCCCTGGCTTTTTCTCCTTTTCCGTTCGGATCCACCCAGCTCTCTTCCTTGCAAAGACAGGAACGCAACAGACACACGCATCGCACGCGCCTCGCGCCTTCTGCCGGCCGGCCGGCCCTTCTCCGGCCGCCTCCGCTGCTCCAACGGATGTAAAATCAAAATTAAAACTAGTTCATGTGTTGATAAAAATAAAAAATTGTTAATGCGTAGTTTTAATTTATTTTATCAATGCATGTATAGAAATTCCATGTTACTACATGAATCTAAAATTTAAATTACATATATCCAAAAATTATTGATAATGCTTTGATATTCAAACATTTATTAACAATTTGTAAACGAATCTTAAAATATTTTGGACGTCTCGGATAAGACCGAGACACCCTACTACATTTCCGTCCAATTGATCCCAAAGTCAGGTTTGTTTTACACACCCCAAACTTCATATGGCCTGGGTTTGAGAGTGTCCTATGGGTTGGGTTTGAGAGTGTCCTGCCATGTTTCAGACAGTCCGTCGATGCAGTCCATACCAAACAACTGTCTGTTCCTTTACCTTTTTCTATCCTTCTCTTTCCATCCCCACCATACATGCAATTGATCAAACATTCTTGGTGACATGATTAAAGGCACAAAAAATTTAGTCTAAAATGGAGATGTTAAAACGTGCCCACGGATAGTTAGGGGGCAAATTTTACCCACCATGGTTGAAAATGCTCTGACGACCACGAACACGCAGGAAAGAGACACTAGCGAGTTGCCGCGGCAGCCACGCAACGCACGGTACGCGCATGCACGGATGTGATAACTGATTTTGGTGTACAGCAGCAGCACCTGAGGACGAACAAATAAACAACAATATGCACTGACGCCCTGTGCGGTATGAACAACTCGGGTTGGATGTCAGGGGTTTGCACCACCCAAGTACTGTAACTAAGTAAGCCTGACCATACTCCGGGATCGAAATCATAACTGCACGTAGAGCATCTCCACCGCCGGAAGCCCTTCAAAGTACTTTCGAAAGACACGTTGGTGGTCTAGACATCAAAAATCATTCCCAGCGGCACCTTCTAGTGCACGGCCTCGAGCCATTTTATGTCCGGCGTCCCTAAAAGGGACCTTAAATATAGAGCCCCTCTCGGGATACCCGGACAGGGGTTACTCACCCATCATACACACAGCGTCGAGAGCGTGTGTAAAAGAGGGCACGCATGAGGTTGTTCTGTCGAGTTTAATGGCCCGCAGTTGTCGAGCGGTTTCCCAGACGACGCGACCAGACGGGAGGTGAGGCGATGAGACGGTACGGGAGGCCTATTGGCCACACGTCCCAGTAATGCCGACAATAACGTGAGCGGCAGTCCAAGCGTCAGCGTTGCGGTGTTCTCGGTAACGGGCTGGGATACCCGTCTTCTCAAGGGGTGATCGACGTCGTGCAACGACGACCTCCCTGTTCCCCCGCTGCCGGAGACCGGGGAGCAGCTCGTGCACGCCATCGCCCGGCGCCGGAGCTGGCTATCACGGGAGCAGCACGCCGCCCCGGAGTACGACGACAATACACGGGTGGCGTGGATGTCTCGCTTCCGGCGGGAGCGTCGGGAGGCTCAGGAGTTCTACGACAGCCGCACACCGCCAATCGGCTATAATGCGGAGGGGCGGCACCGCTGGTGGGGCTGGAGCGGCCACACGGTGGCTTCGGCCATCGCGGCTGCCCGCCAGCTTGCCGTAACGGGGAAATGTACCCTGTTGCGTCTGATGTACCTGCCACGCCATAGCGCGCATGCTCCTCCTCCTCCACGACGCTTCTACAAGGTGAAGGACGAGCCGCAACTCCCCTATGTCGTGGAGGAGGAGGCGGCGGTAGCATCGTCTTCTACGACCGCGAGGCCCGACCCCGATCCCCACCGCGCGACCGCCTGTATCTGCGCCGCCCAAGGACGCCACCGTTGCCGGTGGAGGTGATCCCGGTTAGGTACGTCGTGTCGTCCAAACTGTGGAACGAGGAGGACGGCGACACGCTCGGGTTCCTGGCGGCGCTCGTGGACTCGGTGGCCACCATCGAGCGTGATAGCCCCGGGTACATGGCCATAGTGGCCAACTTGGTGGCAACGGCGACCTCGTCCTCCTCGGTAGCCCCTCATGCAGTCGTCTCCCGCCGCCGCGCCAAGACGACGACTCCAACAGCGTGTGTTGTCCTCCTCCACCGTGGTGATGGTCCACGGGGACGACTCGGACGACGACTCGCGGTTGGACGATTCCGATGAGGAGTAGGCTAGGGTTTATTTTAGGTTTTAGTAATTTAAAAATAAATTTAATTTCTATAATATTGTATCGATGTTTAAGTTTTATACAAATTTATGTTTCTACCCATAAAGTGTTCGATGAATTGCGGGTTGTTTGGGGACGGGCCTTTAAAGAAGCCGCTGTGCACTGCGGCCTCCATTTAACCAGACACATATCCGACACCCCAAATTGAGTGGCCTCGAGAGATGCTATTGCATCTTGATAACATTACACTTCCCATGATGCGCCAAAAGGACAAACGACTCGAACAACGACTCGTGGTTGGACGATTCCGATGAGGAGTAGGCTAAGGTTTATTTTAGGTTTTAGTTTAAATATAAATTTAATTTTTATAATATTGTATCGATGTTTAAGTTTTATACAAATTTATGTTTCTATGTATAAAGTGTTCGACGAAATGGGGGTTGTTTGGAGACGGGCCTTTAAAGAAGCCGTTGTGAACTGTAGCCTCCATTTAACCAGACACATGTCTGATACCACAAATCCTAAATTGAGTGGCCCGGAGAGACGCTATTACATCTCGATAACATTACACTTCCCATGATGGACAATGCGGCAGCCTGACATTGCCAACCTAGTCTGCCCATGACTTCTTGCTTCATCGGCCTGCCCCCATGACCTCATGTTTCTTGGCACCAGCACAGAATCGGAGGAGTATTGCTCAAGACAAGACACTACTCTACTGTTTGTTGGAAAGACCCAGCAGACTAGCAGAGTGACTTGTGACACAGCCTTTCCTGTCAACCGAACTGTAAAAATACTTACACTCCTTCCGTTTCACAATGTTTTAATGTGTACGGTCACTTATTTTATGTCAAATATAGATAACACGTAAAACAGGTAAATATCTTATATTATGGAATGGTAAGAGTTTACTCTTTAAACCCTCTCAGTTCTCTATCACTTGGTTTTTCTAAGAGAGAGATGGGGACTTCACTTCAATGGTAGTATAGCATCATGCCTGGTTCTGTGGACCCAGATGCTATTCGCCTTTTTATCGGAGTGACGGATCGGTTTTTGCTCTAGCTTGCGCGTCACTACAGAGAGAAATGCTTTAAAGGCTCTCTTAAGAAAATGGAAGAATACATGTATATATATGCAAGACCACCGTGCAGATGGAAGTCTGGAACACTGCATAGGGGATGGAAACTGATTCGCGCTCATTTTTATCTGCTGATTAGTTGTACTAGTTTATCTTGGGGCTCCTTTTTATGTGCTATATTCTTAATGCTGACACGGCAGCTCAGCTGATGAAGTTATGTTGGGATAGTAGTGCAATCCCTACCTGCTCTGAAGGATTGATTATATCTGTCCTCTTTGTTATGTTCTTGATTGCTCCAAGGAGTGGGGGAGGGTGAGAGAAATTTGAAGTAGGAGCACTAGTTCCAATAGCTATAAGTCCAACTTCAACGGTTCGACATGGGATAAGCACATAAGTCAAGATTTTTTTGGACAGCTTAAATTAGTACTCACTCTGTTCTGAATTAATTGACTCAGATTTAGTATAAGTTGTACTAAATTTGAGTCAATTAATTTAGAACGGAGGGAGTAGGTTTTAGTGTTTTGCCCTCCAAAGAACTTCGGCAAGGTCCGCCGCTAATCACGGACAGGAAATGTGTCCACTTTGATCCTTTTGTGTGGTGTCACGGACAAGCGATCCACATATGTTCGCACGATCAAGGACATGGCTCTCGACTCGGTGATCCATTTGGCATGCACTGTCCAATTTTTTGTATTTTCAATTTTAGTTTTATGCTCGTTTTCACTAAACGCCCTATCCCTCACCCAAGCGTCGGCGCCTTTCTCAACGTGCAAGCTTGTCTCCTAATGACGACATTTATTCAGGCGACCCACCTACCGCGCTTAGCCGCCTATTTTTTTCCCTCCCGGTGAACCACAACGACACCACCAGTGCTGTCTCCCTCGAAATACCACCACATCTCCCTTCACCTTCTCCTCCATGCTACCACACATCATCCTTACGGCCTCGAAGGAGACACGCCGAAAGGCCAGGCCATCAACTTGGACGCCATGATCGCCGAGTATGAGATACACTGCCACAAGCAGAAGCAGGTGTTATGGCAAGACTACTGATTCACGCTCTTCGGCGAGGAGAGGGGCACGCTAAAGCGCTTCACCGACGAGCATCTACCACTTGAGAAGAACGGAGACGGATGTGGTCAGTGCCTAGCCACAAGGTTCAGGACGTCATCATTGTGGCCCGACTCAAACAAGGCCGGCAAGGGTAGCTTTAGATTTGTTTAATTTTATGTTTAAATCCTTCTACTTTGAACTTATATTTGAATCCTTCTACTAAATTTAATAGAAATGAAGTATGATGCCACTGACGGGCGGGTCTAAGAGAGCACAAGGGAGGACAACGTAGCCGTCCGCTGCATGTCTGATCATACGCAAATTCAAATAAAATTTGAGTTGGAAACGTGTCCAGCGGATACTAAAACAGACACCGATCAGTTTGAATCGTTGTGTCTTTCCAAAAATAAGCGTGGATATAAACGGAAGCGGGATTGTCGATTGCTCAATGGATCGTCGAGTTGTATATGTTTGTAGAGCAAATTTAATTAAAAGGAAAATGAGGAGCCTCTTTCTTTTTAAGCTCCATAGTGTACTGATGTGGCAATAGGGTCCTGATTGCATTCGATCACGCACTGGCTACAGCTGCAAGTAATCTGGCGCTGTACCGGGTCAATCTTGTTGAAGAAGTTCTCTGTGGCGCCATGATGCCATCTGTTCTTGTGGCAGCATTTGCCCGGTTGATAGCAGACTAGCAGCGCCCACATCTATCTAGACTCACATGCAACTACATAAATCCCAAGCTCTTTCTAGGGTGTGCTTCAGTTTACTAGTATTAGCAAGGATGAGAATGACATGTCTTGACTTTGAGATGCTCAACTTTGGAGTACGCACTACTCTTTTCTTCTTCTTTTCAAAAACGGATAGTACGCACTACTCTCGATATGCATAAAAGTTGCAGCACTGGTTTTCTTTTATCTTTGATTATTTGAATGCTTTTGATCCAATCCAGATTCCTGATAACCGTTCAAAAAGATTCTTGCGAAAGAAGAAAGTACTACGGAGTACGAATTGTTACCTGTGTCGTCTTTCCTTATCTGTGGACGATTGTTCAGTGACTCAGTGTCACAGTATCCTTGTGCACCTGCTACGACATCCTCGCATTTGTGGCGTCAAGTCGATTCCCTGCGGTTTCAGTGTCAGCTCATGTAAGATCCACAGTCACAGTCTTCCCCTGTTCTTCTGAAACACGCTTTGCGCAGCTGAACTGAGCCGTCCCCCTTGCAGTCATACACTGATGCGAAGCTGCTTGTGATGAACCCTACACCATGCCTCCTCCGTCTTAAGAACGGATGACATGATGGTACCTCTCAGTCGATTTCTTTGCCCATTTTTCGCTAGGGCTGGTCCTAGTGCTGAGCAGCCTAAGTGCACACGAACACATGCTGATTGGGGACAAGACAAGCCATGAAGGTGACTGGTACACTGGTGGCGCTCTCTCCACCTCAGCAACAGTTAGCCCGAAGGGGAAACTTGCCAAAAAAAAAAAATATATCGTCCCCATCTTGTACGACCAGCAAGAGGATCCTAAGCTATAGCCCCGGAGGTCATCAGATCCAGAAGAGCACAATCAATTGAGCGCCCATGAAACTACTCACTCCGTCCAATAAATGATGTCTCAACTTGATCAAAAATTGGATGTATTTAGATATGATTTAGTGTATAGATACATCCAAATTTGATAGAAAGTGTGACATCTTCTGTTGGACAGAGGGAGTAGATAAGACTCGAGAGACTCTTTCGAAGGGAACAACACCTGAGCGGCTTACCCCTAGCCCAAGACCAATCAATCAATTATATGGAAGTGAGGCACATGGATTTGTACTGGGTTCTCATTATCATATCGTGAGGCAACTCTCTGAATCCGGATATGTACAACCTCCACGGGAGGGGACGGGGTCCACCGGGCAAGGACTCTTATTTGGACTGGATCTAGTCTACAACTTGGGATCGAATCTACACACAAGGAACAATTGCTAATTTTTTCCCAAAAATATAACATATAATCTACAAAAATAGTGGAGTAGCTTCATCATTGACGATGACGTATCATGACGCTTCCCAGTAACAGTGATCATGAATGAATGAATGAATGAATGCCGAGAGAGCACTCTGTTCTGTTCATTCTATGTCTTGTCGTCGTCGACCTGCAGCGGCTCACTGCTGTCGGTCTTGCGCCGGCCCATCTTGCCGATGGACGAGGCGATGCTGCCCATGAGGCTACTGCTGGTGCTGCCACCGTCGCCGCCGCTGCTGAGGTTCAGGGACCGGCGAGACCTCCGGTGCCTCGGAGACTGCATCCTGTCTTCCCCTTCGTAGTCGTCTTCGTCCTCGTCGTCGCCCGCCCTGGCCCTGGTGGCCACGGCCAGCCGGGAGATGCTGCCGCGGCAGAAGGGGCAGGTGGGCAGCGGCTGGCTCTGCGTCGCCGGGTTGGGCTTGGTGTGGCAGCACAGCGCCAGCGTGCACGGCGCGCACATCTGGTGCCCGCACTCCCGGACCTCGATCGTGCACGCCTGCTCGAAGCAGATGCTGCACACCTCGGCGCCACCCTGCAATCAGCTTGGAGTTGTCAATCTGAACAAGATCCGCGATCGCTCCCAGAGAGATGTCGTCGATGCAGATGCAAGATCATGCTCATGCATGTGAAAAAGTACGATACACCGCGTTTGATTAACGGCCCGTGCATATGGATTGCTCAGACGTGCAGTGGCCGATGAACATTATGGCCTTTCGTGCAAGGAGGTGCGTGCCTACGCGGAGGCACGCACCTAACTTGGCATTACCAAGAGGAACTATATTAGATTAGCACGCCAGCAGCCAAATTAGTTAGCAATTCGTCTCCCTCGGATCAACACCAATATTAAACAAGTACACCCTGGGGCAAGTGGCTCTGCGTTGAGACCTGACGGCACGTTAGCTGCAACCAATGCAACAATGATGAACCACTGACTGGTATATTTGATAATACTAGCCGGGCAATCCTGATTGAGATTGATCAACACCTAGCTAGTAGAGTACGTGATCTTCAACTATTTGCAGGACATTACGAATGAGATCAGCAAACGGGAGTGGTAATTTGCAAGACAAGGCTTGGTTGTATACGGTACCTCCGAGATGGTGGCACTGTCATCTGAACGTGACGGCGACGGCAATGAACTCTTGGCCCCCTTCAGAATCCTCTTCTCCCTCTCCCTGTTGGCCTCCATCAGAGCTGCCTCGAGGAGAGCCTTGGCGTCCGGTTCCAGCTCGCTGATGAACTTGAGAGGGGCCGGCCACACCAGGGGCTCTGCCGATGACGGGTTCAGCAGCGCCGCGCACGCGGCGTGTCCTCGCTTCATCGCAACCTCATAAGGAATTCTCCTGCAGAAACCAATCCGCGTCGGGATTAACCAACAGAATGGCTTCAAAAGATATCATCTTTGGTGAATTGCTGTGTTCTTCTTGAAAAGAAATGCTGACGGCGCACCCAACGGAGTCTCGCTGGAGGCGGTCGGCGCCCCAGGAGAGCAGCTGGCGGACGCAGTCGAGGCTCCCGCCGCGCGCGGCCAAATGCAGCGGCGTGCTCCCGGGGAATCTGCAGGGAAAACGCGAGCGCTGGCGTCAATGTCGCAGCTTTCTTTCCTTCCTAAAAAGGTGCGAATTTTGGAACTCGGCACAACACAAGTGCGGTCTTTGACTTGGTGAAAAGCTTTACCCGAAGGCGCCACTGGAGGCGGACACGATGGCGCCGTTCTCGAGCAGGACGTGGACGCAGCGGCGCCAGCCTTGCCTCGCCGCCAGGTGCAGCGGCGTCGCCCCGGTGTCGTCCCTCACGTTGACGAAACGCGCGTAACCCCTGCACCTCCGCAACCACAGCTGATGAACCATTAGCAAAGCAGTGAGTTGCCGCGAACATAATGGCGGCTCTGAGAAGAAGGGCCAACCAGGATTGCGACACCGGCGAGGTCCGGGCCGCCGATAGGATGGCCCGGAGGCAGTCCGAGTGGCCGTAGTAGGCCGCGTAGTGCAGGCACGTCCGCCCGTGCGACGAATCGAACATCAGAATCTGCACACCCAGACAGAAACCTCGTTTAATTCAGCTCCAATCCAACAAAGTCGCCGAAACTGCGAGTAAAATGTAAGGCTCACATTGGCGCCGGCGTCGAGCAGCCGTCGCACGCACTCAATCCTCCCGTGCATCGCCGCGAGCATCAGTGCCGTCTGCGCCAGAGGACCACGATGTGAGGACAGCTTCCCGTAGAGAAGAGGACAGGGAAAAGCTAGTAGCGTGACGAACCTGCTTGTGGCGGTTAACGACGTCTGGCTGCACGCAAAGATCCAATGCCATGGAGACCACCTGAGAAAGGCAAAAGAATCAGCACACGCCGTAGCGGATACACAGGGCCAGGGGCGGCGAGAAATTGGAATCGAACGAGCACACGGCAGCACAATGTGGCGGTTCGGTTGGCGTTTTCGTACTTGGAGGTGGCCGTGGGCGGCGGCGATGTGGAGTGCAGAGAGGCGGTCGAAGAGCGTGGTGCGTCGGAGGAGGGAGGGGCGGGAGCTGACGGCGGCGGCGAGGCGGGCGAGGTCGCCGGACTGCGCCGCGCCGAAGAAGTCCACCTCCTCGCTGGGGCGGCCGCAGCTGGCGCCGTGCCCCATCGCCCGCCACGCCGCCCGGCGGTGGCCGGCGGGGGAATAATGGGGGAGGAAGGGAGTGTGAGCACGAGCGTGGGCTGAGGAGTGGGGGTGCGGTGGCGAGGAGAGCTTAATAGTGCGTGCTCTTTCCTGTGGTTTTTAAAAGCTTTTGCTTCTTCTCTCTGATTGCTGAGAGATTTCTTCTCGTGGATAAAGATTGATAAACTGCTCCTTTCGCATGCGAGGATATTTCACCAGAAATCTTTCTTTACAAACACACCGTCGCCATCACCGAGATAAATGGATCTTTTTTCCTTTGTGACTTACGACACAAGAAAATAGAGTCTTTATCGGTAGATTTTTCTCATCGTGATGATTCCTCCTGTATTTATAGCAGGGACGGAGCTAAAGTAAAAGTAATCCTGATTCGACGGCCTCCTGGACCCGCTGCTCCTCGTCATCCTCGTCTCCCGCCGCTTCCACGCCCTCGTGCCCCTCGTCGACTCCGTCCTTGTCCGCGTCGACTGCGTCATCCCCGACGACCCCGCCTCCGCCTCCTCCTCGGGCTCCCCCTCCTCCGCGCACTCCTCCCCGAGTCCCCGACGGCCTCCACCCGCGCGCGCAACGTTTCTCCCAGATCGCCCGCATGGTCATCGGCGGCATCGTCAAGCCCATCCAGGCGCTCGGCCAGATCCTCTCCCAAGCCAACTCCGCCTCCGACTTCCCAGCCTCCGCTTCCCTCTCCTCCTTCCGCCGCTCCTCCTCCTCCTCCTTCCTGCAAGCTGATGCGGAAGAGAAACCACACGCATGGCCACGACCCACGAATCGACGGGAAGGTGTGAGACCAATCCGCACAACAGAAGGACAAAAGTCAGGTCCCACTGTCCAGACAGTCAATTCGACGTGGATGGCTTCAGAAGGCGCGGTGAGCTCCGGCTTTACAGCCTTAGTTAATGCCTTGATGTATATTTGGTGGCCTGATGCAAAAATCTTATAGAAAAATCCTTTTTTTAATTTCTTTTTATAGAAAATCCTATTTCTATAGTAAGTTAGGCAACAAATCTTGGACCCTGGTTGAGCCGTGCATCTCCGCCCCTGATATAGTAAACTCGCATACGACCCACTTGTCAGGACTAGGACTACTTAGAATGACTCTAACGACCAACACGGACATGTCTTTTGTCTGGAGCCGGCTCATGTCTGTCATTTCTGGCCACCGCTCCTAACGGGGCGACGTTGGATAGAGTTTTGGCCATTTAATTTTTTTAATTCCAACCAGAGTTTTGGTCATTTTAAACTTACACCTTCTAATATACAATATAAATAAAATAATTTAAATAGTTGATCAAATAGTTAATTTGAAAAAACAATTCGTTCAATCAAATAGTAATTTAGTTTACGGAATAGTTTTTATTACAATCTAAATAGTTATTGTTACAATTCAAACAGTGTTATGAATTAAATAGTTATTATTACAATTCAAAGATAATTAAACATATCAAAGGGAACTACTGCAGCCACACATGCTCAACCAAATTATTTTGAGGCTGAACGATAAAAGTCGAGAAACTAAGCGAAAAAAGAGGGGCCTTAGGCTCAACCAACTTACCCTGAAATTGTCATGATTATTAGGCAAGGTGTCATCACGCTCATCCTTCATAATCATGTTGTGCATGATCACACAAGCTGTCATCACATCTCAAATGGTCTTTGTGCTCCATGTTCTAGCAGGATAACGAACAATAGCACATCGTGATTGGAGCACACCAAATGCTCGCTCCACAACCTTTCTAGCACTCTTTTTTTCTGGGCAAACCTCTTTCTATTCCCACCGTGTGGATTGGAGATGATTGATGACCCACAAGTATAGGGGATCGCAACAGTTTTCGAGAGAAGTAAAACCCAAATTTATTGATTCGATACAAGGGGAGTCAAAGAATATTTATAAGCCTGTGAATAGACTTGCTCGAGACAGATTATCAGTAGCAACAGTTTTATAGCAGTGACAGTGGTGAAATAACAGCAGCAGTAGAATAAAAACAACAGTAGTGATTATAGTAGACGGCAAGATTAAAATACTGTAGGCATAGGGACGGATGAACGGGCGTTGCATGGATAAGATAATTCATATAATAACCAAGTCATGGGCATTTGCAGATAAATAATATAAAACATCCAAGTACAAAATAACCATAGGCATGTGTTCCAATTTAGTTGTGTGTGCTCGCAATGAGAAACTTGCACATCATATTTTGTCCTACCAGCCCGTTTGCAGCGGGGACTCAAGGAAACTATTGGTAATTAAGGTACTCATTTTAATAAAGTACCGGAGCAAAGCATTAACATTCCGTGAACACACGTGATCCTCACATCACATCCATCCCCTCCGGTTGTCCCAATTGCTGTCACTTTGGGGCCTCGGATTCCGGACAATAATATGTGTATACAACTTGTAGATATGATCTAAAACAATAATTATCCTCGTGATACAATAACATGTTCAGATCGTAAATCATGGCACTCGGGCCCTGGTGTCAAGCATTAAGCATAATAAGTTGCAACAATGACGTAAAGTACTAACAATGGATACTAGGCACCATGCCCTAATGATATTGCAGCTATTACATGAACGATCTCATCCAATCCCTACCACCCCCTCAAGGCTACAGCGGGGAATTACTCACACATGGATGGGGGAACAATGATGGTTGATGTAGAGGCGTTGGCGATGATCCCCTTCGATTCCCCGTCCCGGCGGAGTGCCAGAACAGGAACTTCTGGTCCCCGAATTGAGTTTCGAGGTGGCGGCGGCGCTCGGATGTGTTTCTGTGAAAAGTGCTCGGGGGGTTCTTATTTTTAGGTCTAAGGGAGCTTATATCCGAGAGGGGGGCTCGAGGGCGTGGCTGAGGCGACCGCACCATGTGGTAACGAGGCCAGGAGCCTGCCGCGCCACCATGTGGTGTGGGCCCCACGTGGCTCGTCTCCGTCTCGTCTTCTGGCTCCGTGACTTTCCTGGGAAAATAGGGACTTTTGCATATTTTCTGGTATTTTTCCCTAAAGTTGAATTTCTGCAAAAAAAAACAAGACACTAGGCTGAAAACAGGGTTAGTCCGTGTTAGTTGCATTCAAAACACACAAGTTAGAGGCAAAACAATAGCAAAAGTGTTCGGGAAAGTAGATACGTTTTGGACGTATCAACTCCCCCAAGATTAGCTTATTGCTTGTCCTCAAGCAATTCAGTTAACAACTGAGTGCGATAAAAGAACTTTCACGAACACATTTGTTTCATATGATGTATATATTCTCACTATCTGGGCAAATGCTTAGCCTATTCACAATAAGATGTATGCAAACGGTGTCACTTAATAATTATGTAAACTATGAAGAGATGACAATCATACAAATAATAAATAACATGAAACATATCAATTCACAGGATTATAAAGCTCATAATAAAGCAGGATAAGGTGGTATCTAGCTTACCCGAATGTGTACAGCAAAACATAAATGCCCATGCATCTCTGAGTTTGAAGAGAGGATTAGGAATAAAGATATCAAAGATAAGAGCATCAAAGTTATACCGCAGTTAACAGTATTCTGGGACAAGCACATTACACTAAGAATGACAACTATGCTCTCAAGAAGGTGCTCAAAGAAAGGATGGTGACTCAACAGTAAGTAAAAGATAGACCCTTTGCGGAGTGAAGCAGGGATTTAACATGTGCTAGAGCTTTTGAATGTTTTGAAAACAGAGGCAAAATTGTTTTTGAGTTGTGATTATTTTGTCAACGAATGATAATAGAGTTCCTGTTATCTTCCATACTAAGCAAGTTGAGAGCGGTTTCGATTTATTTAAAAACAAGCATTTATAATATGCACTTTCTTATATAATTTGACACTCCTTCCAACCTTTGCTTTTCACAAACCATGGCTAACCGAATCCTCAGGTACCCACCAACAGTCACATACCATGGAGGAGTGTCTATTTTTACTTTCTCAAATCTTTTGATATTATAGTGGTCTAACCAGCCCTTTGCAATATTAATAACGAGCAGATGAAGCATGCAAGTCGAGGGTTACTTAATTAGTATGAAAGATAACAAGCCCAACTACTACTTCCTCATGAGCTAAAACAGTGTCACAAAATGAGAAGTTTTTTGAAGGTTCTAAAGATAGCACATGCAAATTTATTTGAATGGTTTGAAATGCCATACATAGGTATTTATGGTGGACTCTTTAAGATAACTTGGTTTTCAGGGATTTGCAAGCACAAGCATTTACAGCTTAGTACAAGTGGAGGCTAGCAATAGATGGGGAAGCGACAATTCAAGAGAGCAATAACCGTCATAATCATGGTTGCGACAAAATAAAATTAACGGAGGCATAAAAATGATACTAGAACTCTGAGGCAAAATAAATCATCAAGTCTTAATTGACTTTTTGTTTTCAGTCATATACATGTGTGAGCATGTGCCAAGTCGATTCAAATGAATTATTCAGAGGAGGATACCACAATGTCATACTCTACTATGAACAGAACAATGCAAGCAAACATCCATAGAACATGTCATCTACCATTAATAAATTGGGACTGGTCATAAGAGAACATGAACTACTAAGCATCCACCAATCGACATATACCTTATGTGAACCATTTAAGCATGCTCACATGAATGAGTATATGTACAAAAATGAAAACAAATAGAGTTCATTACCAGCCTCTTACCCAACTCGGATTGTCATAGATCATCATTATTGCCTTTTCACTTGTGTGCTTGAAAGATATGAAATAATAACCAAGCTCCACGGAGTAACTGAAGGTGTTGAACTCTGAAACAAACTATACAAAACCAAGAAGAAACAACAAATATTTTTGGGTTTTCGGATTTGAAAACTAAAACTGAACAGCCAGTAAAGACAAAAAAAATCGAGACCTTTAACATGCTCAGATCAGAAAACTCAAAACTAATGAAAATTGCATACATATATGAGGGTTATGCACAAGAAATTTTAGGCCATTTCGATTTTTCTATGAATTAAACGGTGGACAGCAGAAATTTGTCCCTACGCTAGACAGCAAACAACAAAGCAAAATATTTTTGGATTTTTGCATATTGAACTGAAGTAAATACTAAGCATACTAATACTAGAGACTTAAAATAACAGAAATATTTTTGGTATTTTTTAGTTTTAAGAAAGTAAAACAAAACATGAACAAATAAAAGAAAGAAAACAAAAGCGGAACATGGATATACAAAATACCGAATGATAATGATATATAGATGAGTGAGCTATCGGTATACCTCCCCCCAAGCTTAGGCTTTTGGCCTAAGTGGAGATCAGCCCCATGGCGAGTATGAACTCCAGCCCGATGGGTCAAACCTGGCGTGATCGTACTCTTGCTCGGCTACGGTGGAGGAAGAGCCGGAAGGTCCTGCGTACCCCGGATCCGGGTATGTGAAACCAGCGGTCTCTGGGGGCTGCCCAACGTCATCCTCGGGCTCCTCCATATCGTCCTCCACGTCCTGAGCTTGTTGCCCCACGAGTGCATCAATCTCAGCCTCCGAGAATGACCAACTAGCCCTGGCATCAAGGTTAAACGAAGGCACAGGCAACCTAACAGTTCTAACAGATGTAGATATCTTGCATATTATTTTCTTGAAAAAGGTTATCTCGTAAAGTAGGTTACTCAAGTTATAATTTGCAGCAATAAAGTTATGTTTCTTCATGGAAAGAATATCTAACTTTTCCGTGGGAAGCTGGAAATAAAGAGGATGAGGAACTAAGCCATGCATAGCTAATAAACGAGATGCAATGAGACCTCCACAAATTCCGTCCTTCTCACGGTTAGTAGCAAGACGGTAAGCAATCAGTGCACCTAAGTTATAAGTTCTATCACCACGCAAAGCAGCAGCTAGAAAAGCCAAGTCAGGCACAGCTAATTTACTTGCAACCTTCCTAGCAAGAACACACTTGGTGATGAAATAAGCAAAGTATCGGATGGATGGGAGATCAATACTTCGAATTTTACCACTCTCTTGTGAGAAGCTTCTCCCATTGCAAATGTCCTTGTACAAGTCCATCAATGGTTCGGGCTTCTCCTTCATCTTCTCTCGCGATCCCCATTGTGGCACCTTAATTGCTGCACAAAAATCATCAAAGGACAAGTGGACAGTTTTATTATAGATTGTGTAATCAACCATGGGGTTATGCGAGGTCAAGTTGCACTTGAAATCCTGCACCACAGACATAGCTAATTTCACATATTGGTTAGGTTCATCAACAACAAAAATATCCAATCCTGCATTAGAGATGAGATTTTGGACATCTTGGTAAATCCCTGCAGCATGCATGAATTCCGAGCATGGATAGACAGCTGGAAATACACCATCTTCACGGTGAACTTCCATGACTTCATGCACCACAATTTCATGTTGGTTGATAGGATGTGTGTTCCACTCCATGTTCTGATTTTTTTTAAACAAATGTCATAAAAATTGATTTTGAGCCAACTAAATGAAGGGAACTACTATAGTGACTTGCTAGAGGCTTAACCATGCATCAAAACTAGGTGAGCGCAGCGCGGGGAGAAGCTGGAGGAGAAAGGAGAAGAGCGCGCCGGAGAGCAGGAGCGGAGAGCTCGGGGCGGATGGCTTCTGCGAGAGAGAATGGAAGCAGTAACGGCTCCCTGCCCCGGCGCGAAGGCTTTATGTCCCGTCGAGGAGCAGTTACCGGGGCGTGGTGGGACCCCCCACGACGCACGCCCCAGATCGTGCGCAACCGTTGCTCGCCTGAGTGACGCGTGGCTCGGCCCGGCCGGACACTTTGGGCCCACGACGTTTCGGCTGCGGTCATGGGCTCAGCCGTGCCCACCGCGGGCCCGGGGGCTACTGTCGGCCCAATGAGGACCGGGGTGTGCATAGCCCACTCCCTACCGGCCTCGCCCGCGACAGATTCGACAAAACGACTAAGGACCAAGCTACCGCTTGGAGAGACCCTCGAGAGGCATCTCCTCTTGAGGGCCTGAAGAGGAAGTCGGGGCCTGAAGAGGACACCGCGCTTCAAGAGACTCCCCAAGGCTCACCACGCCTGGTGAGAGGTCAGCAGGAAACCTCTCCACAGGCCACCACGGCCCTGTGGAGACACTTCGCGGCTAAGCAAGCGCTGCGGGGCGCACATGGCCCCTGCAGCGGCTGCAGGGTGACGCGAGCATCCCAGTTGCCATTCTGGTGGTAAAGGGGTCAACAAAGCCGCGCCGCCTGCGCCAGGACAGCCAGGACTTTCCTCTTTGGTGATAAAGCGGCTGGACGGCGCAACGCTCCAAGAAGATCGTCATCGTGGGCTCCACCACGACCTCTGCCGCGCCTGCGAGCCGCTCTGCACCGTCTGCAGCCTGTCGGCCACGGCGCGCAACTTTAGCACGGATGGACCGCGTCCATGGACGGATGAGCCGCGGTGGACTCCCGCTCCTTCGCGCCACCGGCATGTGGGAACCCACCAGCACGAGGATGGAGCCCGGGGCGCCTATAAAAGGAGCAGGAGCTTCACCGTAGAGACGGATTGATCTCCAATCGGCTGATTGCTTCCTAGACCCAGGGAACCTTAGCCAAGCGCGTAGGATAGCCTGCTGCTGGAGGAGGAAGACGACCATTGTGTCCCTCTCCAAGCACCCAACTGCCTCAAGAGAGCCCTCGGCAAGCTCATTGTCCTATAACCTCCACAGTGCAATACAGACAAGCAGGAGTAGCGGTGTTACCTCCTCCTGAGGGCCGTGAACCTGGGTACGGGTCGGCGTCCTTCTCTGTCGTGATTGTCCCTCTCCAGGCCTGGCGAGCACCGTCGTCGTGCCTCTCGAGGGTCGTTCGACCTCCGCGTTCAGTCCCCCCTTCGAACCTCTCTTCAGGGTGTGACTACCCCCGTTCCGTGGGAGTCACTCTCCGACATTTGGCGCGCCAGGTAGGGGGCCTGAGGCGCGTCTTCGACCTCCGAACTCCGCGCCATGACGGACACCCGCGCGACGCGCGCCTACCGGCGTGCCTGTGAGAGAGCTCACACCGAGCCCGGCACTGCTCCCACCCGTGGCCGCCGTGGTCGCCCCCGCCCGGCCGAGCGCGCTGGCACCGGCCCGCGTGTGGAGGAACCAGAGAGCGAGGAGCACCGCGGCGGAGATCAGCGCGACGACGAGGACCTCTCTGAGCGCCGTGAGGACGCTGAGTCCTCGCACCCGTCCCGGCGCCAGAGCATGTCCACGCGGGAGCACCAGGAGCCCAACCCGCACACCGCGCTGCTCATGGCCCAGGAGCTCCTCCGCTACCGGCCAAGTGCCGAGGCACACGACCAGTGGTTGGACCGCCTCCACCACCTCGTCGACATCGCGACCACGCGCCCTGCTCCGTCGCGCTCCATCGTCCACCACTCCAGCCCTGCAGGGACGGCCGCACCAGGTGCACCCCCACCACCGCCAGGACCACCTCCGGCCGCGGCACAGAGGGCTCCCTCCCATGCTTCTTCGCCGCACGACTGCCAGATCGTGCAGCGCACCGCGCCTGACGCGCGTGTGGGCATGGAGCGACGCCGCGACCTCCAAAACCGCCTCGTCGAGGAGCTCGGCCAAGCGGGGCAACAAAACCGCAGGGCCCTCCAGGGAGGAACGGCCACCTACGCCACCGGCTGCATGGCCTTCACGCGCGCCCTGCGTCGCGTGGTCTGGCCGCAGAAGTTCAGGCCAGCGCTCCCCAAGGGCTTCGACGGGTCCACCTACCCTCTCGAGTTCCTGCAGCTCTACACCACCTCCATCCAGGCTGCGGGGGGAGACGACAAGGTCATGGCCAACTGGTTCTCCCACGCCCTCAGGGACTCCGCACTGTCCTGGCTCCTCAACCTGCCTGAGGACTCCATCGACTCCTGGGAGGAGCTCTGCAAGCAGTTCGTCGCCAACTTCAAGGGCACGTACGAGCGCGCACTCACCCACAACGACTTGCGCGCTGTGGTGCAGAAGAAGGATGAGACTCTTCGCAAGTACATCCAGCGCTTCAGCCAGGTGCGGAACAAGATTCCGAACATCCCCGACACCCAGGTCATCGCTGCCTTCCGCGAGGGCGTCACGAACCGTAGGATGCTCGAGAAGCTCGGCATCCACGACAAGCTCACCTCTGTGGTGAAGCTGTTCGATCTGGCGGATAAGTGCGCCAAGGCTGAAGAGGGACTCCTCTTCGTCAAGATGAGCGAGAGGGGAAAACCCTGGCGAGGGGTCCAAGAGCCACAAGAAGAAGGAGGAGCCCAAGCGCAAGGCCACCGCAGTCCTCGCGGCAGAGCCTGACGCGAAGGGCTCCCGCAGGGGTTCTCCCGAGCGCGGCGACAAGGAGGTGGACCACCGCCCATTCTGCGTCTACCATAACAGGCGCGGCCATGCCAACGAGAACTGCCACGACCTCAAGAGGTTGAGCAGAGAGCGCGAGCGCGAAGAAGCCAGCGGGAGCCGCGGCAGAGGCCGCGGCTACCGCCGCGACAGCAGAGGCGGACGCGCTGGCGGCTACCAGAGGCCGCAAGGCACTCAGGCCAACGTCGCTGAGAGGAACAATAACCTCCCCGACGAAGAAGATGGAGGATACCAGGCCCCAAGGGGAGCCATGGCCTGCATCCTCGGCGGGGCTCAGGTGCCCAGGTCGAACAATCAGTTCAAGCAGTTCGCCCGCGAGCTCAACGCCGCGCTCCCGAGCACCGAGACCTCCAGGCCCCTCAAGTGGTCCCAGTACACCATCGCCTTCGACGCCAAGGACCACCCCAAGTCGACCAAGACTGTTGGAACCCTCCCCCTGGTCTGCTCCCCCACCATCAACAACATCACCGTCTCCAAGACGCTCATCGATGGGGGAGCGGGCCTGAACGTCATCTCTGTCGAGACCTTCGAGACGCTTCAAGTGCCCTACGAGTGGCTTATGCCCTCCAGGCCATTCACGGGCGTCACCAGTGGTTCGATCGAGCCCCTGGGTCAGGTCCGGCTGGCTGTCACCTTCGGCACGCAGAAGAACTATCGCACGGAGCTGATCGACTTCGATGTCGCCCACATCGGCTTGCCGTACAACGCCATCCTCGGCTACCCCGCCCTCGCGAAGTTCATGGCCGTCACGCACCACGCCTACAACATGGTCAAGATCCCCGGCAGCGCTGGCACCATTGCCATCCATGGTCATATCCTGGACGCCACGCGCGCTGTCGAGAGCGCCTACAAGGCAGCCGCCATGGCTTTCCCGGCTGACGAGGACATGGAGCCTCTCGAGAGGCCCAAGAAGAAGAAACAAGTGTTCTCTCAGGAGCAAGCTGCCACGAAGAAGGTGTCGCTGGACACCACCAGCTCGGGGGCTGAAGGCTCGGGGGCTAGCGTCACCATAGGCGCTGCTCTGCCTCCCAAATAGGAAAGCGCGCTCGTCGCCTTCCTTCGGGCAAACTCTGACATGTTCGCATGGACTCCGTCAGATATGTCCGGTGTGCCAAGGGAGGTGATCGAGCACCACTTAGCCGTGTGTCCAGACGCACGCCCCGTCAAGCAAAAAGCACGTAAGCAAGCCCCCGAGAAGCAAGCTTTCATCGTCAAGGAAGTAGAGAAGCTCAAGGCGGCAAATGTCGTCCGCGAAGTCGCGCACCCCACTTGGCTCTCCAACGGCGTGGTTGTTCCTAAACCCGCTGGAGGAGGCCGACTCTGCATCGACTACACCGATGTCAACAAGGCCTGCCCCAAGGACCCATACCCTATGCCGAGGATAGACCAGATCGTGGACTCCACCGCTGGCTGCGACCTCCTCTGTTTCCTGGACGCCTTCTCTGGTTATCACCAGATCAAGATGGATAAAGGGGACGAGGAAAAGACGGCGTTCCTCACCCCTTGTGGTGTGTACTGCTACACATGCATGCCCTTCGGCCTGAAGAATGCTGGAGCCACTTTCCAGAGGCTCATGAGGATAGCCTTGGGGGCACAGATGGGCAGAAACGCTGAAGCCTACGTCGATGACATCGTGGTCAAGTCTCGAGAGGGGGACACCCTCTTGAGGGATCTCGAGGAAACCTTCACCGGACTGAGAAAGGTGAACATCAAGCTGAACCCCGCCAAGTGCGTCTTCGGGGTCCCTTCAGGCAAGCTCCTCGGATTCCTCGTGTCCCACCATGGCATAGAGGCAAATCCTGACAAGATCAAGGCCATAGAGGAAATGCAGCCTCCCCGCCGACTCAAGGACATGCAGCGCTTAGCGGGCTGCATGGCCAGCCTTGGTCGTTTCATCTCTAAGTTTGGCGAGAGAGCCCTGCCATTTTTCAAGATCATGAAGAGATCGGGCACGTTCAAGTGGACCCCTGAGGCGGACAAAGCCTTCGAGGACCTAAAAAGGTATCTGGCCAGCCCTCCAGTCTTGGTGGCCCCCAGGGCAGGCGAGCACCTGAAGCTGTACCTCTCAGCCACCCCTCAGACCGCAAGCGCCGTCTTGGTGGTCGAGAGGGAAGAGCCTGTCCTCCCCAAGAAGAGCACTGCCACTCCAAGCCCAGAACCCCCCGACAAAGACCCCGTCGAAGGAGCAGCCTCCACAGACCCACTGCCAGGCCCACCGCCTCAAGTCGAGTCTGCTCCCACCACCCCTGTCGAGACGCCTCCACAGGCAGGTCTCGACAAGGGCCCTGAAGAGCCTCCACAGAGGGCTGACGCTGCGCCACCTCAGGCAACCCTTGTCGAGCACCCCGTCTACTTCGTCAGCACAGTGATGCGGGACGCTCGCGAGAGGTATCCAATGCAGCAGAAGCTCCTCGTCGCGGTCCTCATCGCCTCCAGGAAGTTGAGACACTACTTCCAGGGCCACCCCATCACGGTGGTACTGCTTTCCCCCTGGAGCAGATCCTGCGCAGCCCCAACGCCACAGATCGTGTCGCAGGATGGAACATCGAGCTGCAGCCATTCAACTTGCGCTTCGACACCACGAGGGTCATAAAAGGAAGAGCGCTGGCTGACTTCGTCGCCGAATGGACTGACCCAAGCCCTGAGGAGCCTCGCGAGGCAGAAGCCGAGCCCTCGGGAGACACAGCGCCTAGCCACTGGACCATGCACTTCGACGGAGCCTTCGCTTGCCGCAATGGCGGAGCAGGCGTTGTCCTAACTTCGCCCAAGGGTGACAAGCTATACTACGCTGTCCAGCTGTGCTTCACGATCGATAAGATCTCCAACAACATCGCCGAATACGAAGGCCTCCTCGCCGGCTTAAGGGCCGCCATCGCTCTAGGCGTCAAGCACCTGCTCGTCAAGGGAGACTCCCAGCTGCTCGTCAACTTCTCCAACAAGAGCTACACGCCAAAAGACGACCACATGGCCGCATACCTTGAAGAGGTCCGCAAGCTCGAGAAGCACTTCAGGGGCATGGAGCTCATGCACATCCCGAGGAAGGAAAACCAAGAGGCCGACGACATCGCCAAGCGAGCCTCGCGAAGGCAACCCCAGCAGGCCGGCGTCTTTGAAGAGAGGCTCGCCAAGGCATCCATCAAGCAGCCTCGAGAGACCACAGCCGCAAGTACAGACGAAGCACTCCCACCACCTCCTGAGTCTGGGGCACCCGATTGCGGTCCCAGCACAGGGGAGCGCCTGTTGCTGACGGCAACCCACCAGGCCTCAGGCTGGATTGATGAGCTCAAGGACTATTTGGTGAAAGGAATCCTCCCTGAAGAAGATGCTGACGCAGAGCAAATCGCTCGACAGGCGAAATCCTACTGCATCCTCGAGGGAAACCTCTACCGCAAGCGCCCAAATGGTATCGCGCTCAAGTGCGTCCCTCCAGAGGAAGGCCGAGAGCTGATCAAGGACATCCACAGCGGGGAGTGCGGCCACCACTCATGTGCGCGCACCCTCGCAGGCAAGGTCTTCCGGAGCGGCTTCTACTGGCCTCAAGTGCTTCAAGATGCGGTCGCCATTGTGCAAACCTGCGACGCCTGCCAATTCCACGCAAAGCAAATTCATCAGCCGGCGCCGGGGCTTCAAACCATCCCGCTCTCCTGGCCGTTTGTGGTCTGGGGGCTGGACATCTTGGGCCCCTTCCCAAGGTCGCAGGGGGGCTATCGCTTCCTCTTCGTGGCCATCGACAAGTTCACCAAGTGGACCGAAGTTGAGCCAGTCCGCACCATACCAGCTGGGGCCGCGGTGAAATTCATCAGGAGCTTGGTCTGCCGCTTCGGCGTGCCCAACCGCATCATCACTGACAATGGCTCGCAATTCACCAGCGGCATCTTCCGAGCCTACTGCGACAAGCTCGGCGTCAAGGTCTGCTTCGCCTCGGTGGCTCACCCACGCAGCAACGGTCAAGCCGAGCGAGCGAACGCAGAAGTCCTCAAGGGCCTCAAGACCAGAAGCTTCAACGTCCTCAAGGGCCACGGCAAGGGCTGGATCGACGAGCTCCCTTCAGTGCTCTGGTCCATACGCACAACTTCCTCAAGGCCTACAGGCGAAACGCCGTTCGCCCTGGTCTACGGAGCTGAGGCAGTCCTCCCCGCAGAAATCAAGCATGGATCACCACGGGTCCTTGCCTTCAATGAGGACATCCAAGAGGGCCTCCACAACGACGACCTGCTATTCCTCGAGGGACTGCGCTGTCAGGCCGCCCTCAGAGCGGCAGGGTACCAGCAAGACCTGCGACGCTACCACAGCCGCCATGTGCGCTCACGCACCCTTGAGGCGGGCGACCTCGTCCTCAGGCGAATTCTCTCCAGGGTAGGCCTCCACAAGCTCTCGCCGATGTGGGAAGGTCCCTACAGGGTCTCCCACGTCACCAGGCCTGGCGCAGTACGCCTCGAGACCGAAGACGGCATCCCCGTCAAGAACCCGTGGAACATCGCGCACCTGCGCAAGTTCTACCCGTGATCATTGTCACGCCCGTGATCATTGTCACGTCAAGACATCTGGCTGAAGAGGCAGCTTACGGCTCCACCTCCAAGCATTTTTTGTCTCTAGAGGTTAAAAGCTCACGGCTTAAACCTCCAAGCCCCAAAGGCTTCTCTCGAGGGTCAACCCTCCGAGCTCTCCATGTAACGAGCCGCCTCAGGCCGTTGAGAGTCTCTGCCACTAATGGGTGGTCCCCATGCCTCGACATGGTCAAATACATTAACTTGGCAACTCCAAGCATAATGAAACAATTTCGTTCCTAAGTGAACTTTGCGCTACGGCGCCGCTATGTAATATTTCGGTGGTGAGTTTATTCCAGCATTATTTTCTTTGTTGAAAATGGGTACTTATATCTCTCCACATGCGCACCTCGCGAGCGGGGGCTGAGTACGGTGCCAGTGCCTCAAATGACACACCAGCAGCACTGCAAAACCCAAGGATCCGAGCTCTGGCTGGAGGGCAAGCTCCCACAAACACGCCATCTCTACAAAGGACCTTGGTACTCTCTCTCCTCGCAAGGAACGCCTGAGGGGACCTATAAGCGCGCATTAGTCCCTTGTACCGTGCACAAGCGTTTGGGTTTGCCCCTCTAACATCTATAGGGAACAAGCGTCCCTACAAGCCTGAGGAGGCAGCAGGGCAAAACCCTTGAAGAAGACCTCCTCGCCAGGCTAAAAAACCTCTACAGGGCAAAAGCCTCGAGAAGCTAAGTCCCACACTCGTGACTCGAGAGCCTTTTTCTCCCCAAGCGCACGTTTGCCCCTCGAGCGATTTCATTCTCCCTTGTGCTTCATGGGCTACTCGCACGTCTAAGGGGGGCACTTGAGCATCGCGACTCAGGGCTCTTACCTCTCCAAGCCTTAAACTCCCCCAGGCCTTGCTGAGTCATTGCTCTAGCATACCGCAGTGGCGGAGTCATAGCGCGAAGAGATGGGTCCTAACGACGCAGAGAAAACATAGACATGAAAATAAGGCAGAAAGGGCCTCTCGAGGGGCACACAAGTTAACATCAAGTACTCAAGGAATATATTACATGCCCAAAATGCATAGTGTCTAAACATAAAACTGTTTCAGATACAGGCGCTTAAAGGCGCAACGAATCAAGGGCTCAGGTGGAGTCCGCGCCAGCATGCTCCTCCTCCTCAGCGTCTTCCTCCTCGGCAAGGGCGGCCTCCTCCTCGCTGTCCTCCGCAGCCACCTCTGCGCGCTTGAAGCGATTGCAGAAGGCCTCGACCTGCTCGCGGAGGGAGTTGGAGACCCGCAAGACCTCCTCGCCCGTGCGCTCCTCGGTCACCGTGGAGAGGTCGAAGCCGGGCGTGAGGAGCCGGAGGTTGGTGAAGATGCGGTCAACAACCACCCCTAGGAGCTGGCGGCTCTCGACCTCGATCACCTCGCGGAGATCGGCGACGGGGCTCTCGAGGGCCGTGAAGAGCTGGTCGAAGTAGACCAGATACATGGCAGCGTCGCCACGGCCGCGAACCTCAGCGTGCGGCGCCTCCGCGCCAAGCTGAGCTGCAAGCTCGTTGCCCCTGGCCACCAGCGCCTGGAACATACGCTCCCGCTGCTTCGTGAGCACGCGAGCCGCCTGCGCGGTGTCCACAGCCTCCGTCACCTGCTTGGCCGCTGAGCCCGCCTGCCCCTCCACGTCCTTGACAAGGGCGTCCAGTTCCAGGACAGCTGCCCTGCGACCATCCTCCGCCTGGCGATAGGCCTCCTTGGCGCGCTGGAGGCGGGCCTCGAGCTTGGAGTTGGCCTTCTCGAGCTCCGCGATCCGCTTGGCATCGGTAGCGTGCTTGGCCTTGAAGCGGTCCTCCTGCTTCTTGGCCTTGTCGCGGTACTCCTTGGAGGTGGTCCGCCTGAACTCCTTGTCGCGCTCCGCGAGGGCCGCCTCCGTCTCCTTCTTCTTCTCGGCGAACCGCTGCTGGAAGCGCTCCAGGGTTTGCTTCAGGGCGGTGACGTTCTCGTCATGCCTCTGGAGCGCCTGAGCCAGGTCCCCCTCGCGCGCCTCAAGCTCTTCGCGCTTGGTGGCGAGCTCGCCCTCCGCCTGGAGCCGCTGCTCGTCGCGCTGCAGCACGTCCTTCTCCCTGGAGGCCAGCAGCCGCTCGTGCTCGGCAAGGCTCTTGCGGTCCTCCTCCTGAGTCTCCTGCGCGACCCGATGGACGGAAAGGAGCTGGGACTCCAGCTGGGCCAGCTCGCGACGTTTCTGCGCCAGCGAGCCCTCCATAGCTTCGCGCTCGGCCTTCACCTCGGCGAGGAGATCGGCGGCCGCGTTGCGCTCGTCTTGGAGAGGGGCGAGGAGCTCGTCAGCGTCGCGGATGGCCCCCTCGCGGACCTCCTTGGCGAAGCGGACGGCCTCCTCGCGTGCAGCCTGGAGGGCCAGATCCTCCTGGCGGCGGGCCTCGACCGCGGCGTGGAAGCGCGCCCACGCCCCCGCAAGCTCGTCGCGCTGCTGGGTGAGCTGGGCGTCCTCGAGGGCAAGTTGCGCCTCCAAGCCCTCCAGGGACTCCCTCACGACGCGGAAGGCAACCTCGCGGTGCCCCTTGCTCCAGTCCCAGCCGCCAAGGACCAGGTCGCGGCATGTGGAGGTGCCTGCCCCTGCGCCGAGCCTGGAGAACTGGGCCTCTAGGCGTGCCTGGGGGCTAGGCCGCGCTCCGTCCCACGCGGCGCCCAAGCTGGCCTCGCCGCCCTCGTCGCCCTGGCGCGTCATCTCCTGCGACTCGCTCCCTGCGGCGGGGCGTGGCGGAGATGGAGGAGCTCCCCCTGCAGATGCGCCCGCGCTTGGCGGGCCCTGGTCCGTCCCGGCCTCTGGCTGCGCGGGAGGCGTGGTCGCGCGAGGTGGAGTAGCCTCGCGGCCGGAGTTGGCTCACGCGGTGGCGTGGCCGCGCGAGGCGGGGTAGGGGCGCGAGGAGGGCTAGCAACCCGCTCCTCCTGCGCCTCCACCACCATCGGCTCGGGGGGCGGCGCGGCAGCCTCCGCCTGAGGCGCTGCTGCCCCCGCTAGAGGCCCAGCTGCCTCCGCTTGAGGCATCTCTTCGGTTGGGCCTGTGGAGGCCGTCTCCACAGGCCTCGCGACCTCCTCAGCCACGACCTCAGCCGTGGCTTCCTTCACCTCTGCTGCCTTGCGAAGCCTACGGCGTTTCGCAGGCACAAGGTCACTGGCAAGCATCAGGGAAAGATCGTCAGGGATGGGTGAAGAAGAAAAGAACAAGAATCAAGTAACTAACAGCTAGAGGTGCTTACCCGGACTGCTTGGCGCCGGTGTCGACCCACGCCAAGCCTGGCGAGCGCCAGGAGGGCTTGGCCTTAGCACCTGACCCCTCCGGAGGCGCCTCGGCTTTCCTCTTGGAGGGGACGTCTGACGGCCTCGCCCCGGACCGGTCCACAGCCGCCTTGGAGCGGGGCTCGCGACGCCCTGGCGAGGCCTCGTCGTCAGAGGCCTCCTCCTCGGCCTCCTCCTCCTCCGCATGGCGCGCGGGCACCACCACGAAGGCGTCGTCGTCATCGCCTGACGAGATGTCGCAAATCTCGTCAGTAAGGGGCCCGGCCCTCGAAGAGGACTCCTCCCCTGCTGCGGCCTCCTCCTCGCCTTGCCCAGCTCCTGAGGCAGAGGGCGTCTCTGCTCCCTCCGCCTCCTGCACCACCGGCACAGGCACCACTTTCCCCGCCGGGCCTGACGGGGTGAACGAGGGCATCCCCTCTAGAATGGCCAGGCGCTCGGTCATGTTGTACTGGTGCAGAGGCCGGAGCGCGATAGGGAGCTCGTCCATGGCGGGCACCGCCGGATTGATGAAGAGCGCGGACAGGACGTTGTCGACTGCGTCCTTGTCGTTGTCCTCGCGGTGGAGCCGCATCTTGTCCTGGGGGCCGGAGTACATCCACATGGGCGTCGCGTGCGCCTGGAGTGGAGCGATGCGGCGTGTCACGAAGTCCGCAACAATGATCTGCCCCGTGAGGCCCTCCTCCCGAAGGTAGCTCAGGCGGCCCATCAACATTGCGTTCTGCGCGCCGCTGAAGGGGGCCTTGCCCCAGTTCGAGTTCTTCACGGGCGGCGCGTCGGGGACCTCGAGGAAGGCGCAGGGCTGCTCTACCCCGACGAAGAACCACCGCTGGCGGAAGTCGTCCACCTTCTTCGTCACCGAGGTGATGGCCTTGCCCTCGTTCCACGACATGGGAATGTAAAGGCTCCCCATGCCATCCACGATGTGGAATGAGACGCATCCAGAGCGCTCCTTCTTCGCCGTGTTCCGGAGCGCGTAGAAGCACCGGAAGAGGTCCA
This sequence comes from Poa annua, assembly GCA_026929855.1. Classification (NCBI taxonomy): domain Eukaryota; kingdom Viridiplantae; phylum Streptophyta; class Magnoliopsida; order Poales; family Poaceae; genus Poa; species Poa annua. Next base: position 117,512,157 of record CM049434.1, read on the forward strand.
CCGTGGGCTCCAGGCCCAGGTACGCCTCGCAGAGGTAGGCGAAGACGGCGAGGATGAGCACGGAGTTGGGGTGGAGGTGCAGCAGCTGGATCTGGTAGAAGGCTAGCACCGCCTCCAAGAACGGAGAGAATGGCGGCACCAGCCCCGCAGCAACACAGTGCTGGAAGACGGGGAAAAACCCTCGCGGGCGTTTCCCGTGCGCCGCGGCCTTGAGCGCGGTGGCGCCGTGCTCGTTGGTCCGGTCCACCACCAGGAAGCGGACCTTGTCGAGGGCCTTGTCGTTGATGCGCACCCCTTGCAGAGCCGCGCCATGCGCGGCCTCGGCAGGCGCCGCCTGCGAAGAAGACCCCGCGGCCGCCTTGCCCTTGTTCTTGGCCGGACTCATCGTCGGAGAAGAGGTGAGCGCAGCGCGGGGAGAAGCTGGAGGAGAAAGGAGAAGAGCGCGCCGGAGAGCAGGAGCGGAGAGCTCGGGGCGGATGGCTTCTGCGAGAGAGAATGGAAGCAGTAACGGCTCCCTGCCCCGGCGCGAAGGCTTTATGTCCCGTCGAGGAGCAGTTACCGGGGCGTGGTGGGACCCCCCACGACGCACGCCCCAGATCGTGCGCAACCGTTGCTCGCCTGAGTGACGCGTGGCTCGGCCCGGCCGGACACTTTGGGCCCACGACGTTTCGGCTGCGGTCATGGGCTCAGCCGTGCCCACCGCGGGCCCGGGGACTACTGTCGGCCCAATGAGGACCGGGGTGTGCATAGCCCACTCCCTACCGGCCTCGCCCGCGACAGATTCGACAAAACGACTAAGGACCAAGCTACCGCTTGGAGAGACCCTCGAGAGGCATCTCCTCTTGAGGGCCTGAAGAGGAAGTCGGGGCCTGAAGAGGACACCGCGCTTCAAGAGACTCCCCAAGGCTCACCACGCCTGGTGAGAGGTCAGCAGGAAACCTCTCCACAGGCCACCACGGCCCTGTGGAGACACTTCGCGGCTAAGCAAGCGCTGCGGGGCGCACATGGCCCCTGCAGCGGCTGCAGGGTGACGCGAGCATCCCAGTTGCCATTCTGGTGGTAAAGGGGTCAACAAAGCCGCGCCGCCTGCGCCAGGACAGCCAGGACTTTCCTCTTTGGTGATAAAGCGGCTGGACGGCGCAACGCTCCAAGAAGATCGTCATCGTGGGCTCCACCACGACCTCTGCCGCGCCTGCGAGCCGCTCTGCACCGTCTGCAGCCTGTCGGCCACGGCGCGCAACTTTAGCACGGATGGACCGCGTCCATGGACGGATGAGCCACGGTGGACTCCCGCTCCTTCGCGCCACCGGCATGTGGGAACCCACCAGCACGAGGATGGAGCCCGGGGCGCCTATAAAAGGAGCAGGAGCTTCACCGTAGAGACGGATTGATCTCCAATCGGCTGATTGCTTCCTAGACCCAGGGAACCTTAGCCAAGCGCGTAGGATAGCCTGCTGCTGGAGGAGGAAGACGACCATTGTGTCCCTCTCCAAGCACCCAACTGCCTCAAGAGAGCCCTCGGCAAGCTCATTGTCCTATAACATCCACAGTGCAATACAGACAAGCAGGAGTAGCGGTGTTACCTCCTCCTGAGGGCCGTGAACCTGGGTACGGGTCGGCGTCCTTCTCTGTCGTGATTGTCCCTCTCCAGGCCCGGCGAGCACCGTCATCGTGCCTCTCGAGGGTCGTTCGACCTCCGCGTTCAGTCCCCCCTTCGAACCTCTCTTCAGGGTGTGACTACCCCCGTTCCGTGGGAGTCACTCTCCGACAAAATAAAGTCTCTTGTAAAGAGAGAAAGACATACCACTAACTCCTGCTCCCAAGTCACATAGAGCAGTTCTAACATAATTATTTTTAATAGAGCAAGGAATGGTTGGTATACCTGGATCACCCAACTTCTTTGGAACCTTGCCATTAAAAGAGTAATTAGCAAGCATAGTAGATATTTCTTCATTAGGAATTTTCCTTTTATTAGACACAATATCTTTCATATATTTTGAATAAGTAGGCAATTTAATAGCATCAGTCAAAGGAATTTGTAAGAACAAAGGTCTCATCCATTCACACAATTTATTATAATGTTCTTCTTCTTTTGTTTTAAGTTTCTTAACAGGAAAAGGCATTTGTTTTTGGACCCAAGGTTCTCTTTCACTACCATGTTTCTTAGCAATAAAATCTTCCTTAGTGTACTTTTCATTTTTATTATGCTTTTCAGGTTCTTCTTCAACTTCTTATTTATGAGAATTATCATTCTTCTCATTATCATTGTTATTACTATCATTGTTACGTTCATTACCACTTTCGGTTTCAGCATCAGAAATAGATATACTATTAGGATCATTAACAGGTTTAGAGGATTCTACAACAGTTTTATGTTTCTTCTTCTTTTTCTTAGAAGGAGCACTAGGTTCATTAATTCGTTGAGAATCTTGTTCACTTCTTTTAGGATGTCCTTCAGGATATAAAGGATCTTGACTAGATCTACCTTCTCTAGTTGTTACTTCACAAACATGTTTTTCTTTGTCCTTAGAGGCATTTTCTAACAAATCTTTTTGCACTTTAGTAAGTTGATCAATTTGAGTTTGAACCATATGAAAATGTTTAATAAGTATTTTAACATCATTGGAGGTTCTATCAACAATATCATGCAAGTTACTAATAGCACGAGAATTTTCCATTAAATGATTCTCTATTCTCATATTAAAATTACTTTGCTTAGCAATAAAAGTATCAAATTCATCTAAGCATTGAGTAGCAGGTTTTGAGTAAGGAATATCTCTATCATCAAACCTTTGGAGAGGGTGTACCTCAATTAATGGTGTAGGAGGAATTGGCTTACATAATTCTTCTATAGGAGGTAAGTTCTTCAGATCTTCAGATTTAATACCCCTCTCTTTAAGAGATTTCTTGGCTTCCTTCATCACTTCTTCATCTAATTCAATTATACATCTCTTCCTTGGTGTTGGTGTAGGTGTTGGAGTAGGTTCAGCAATATTCCAATCATCATAATTCTGGCTTATTTTAGCCAATAATTTCCCAGCTTCTTCTGGAGTTCGTTTCCTGAAAACACAACTAGCAAAACTATCCAAGTATACCCTAGATTCAACGGTTAGTCCACTGTGAAATATATCAAGAAGATCATTTTTCTCTAAATCATGATTCGGCTGGCCTCTAATTATAGAGCAAAACCGTGTCCATGCATCAGGCAATTTCTCCTATTCTTCTTGATTAAAGTTATAAATTATTAGCAAGGCATCATGTTGAGCACTAGCGGGAAAATATTTCCGAAAGAAAGTATCAAGCAAACCAATAGGACTAGTAATAGAAACAGGAGACAAATTATTATACCAAGTTTTAGCTTCTCCTTTTAATGAGAAAGGGAATATTTTAGTGACAAAGTAAGTGCGTATCTTTATGTCATCAGAAAATATACCACTCAAAGTAGAGAGTTCATTCATGTGTTTTACAACACTTTCATTTTCGGTTCCACAGAAAGGTTCTTTCTCAACAATAGCTATGTGTGCTAAATCAAGAGAGAAATCATAATCTTTATTTTTAATGTTTATAGGAGATGTAGCAAATTTAGCATCAGGAGATAATTTATATTTAACAACATGTTTTGCAAGAAGACTTTTCCTAGCACTAGCACTGCTAGCATCATTAATTTCATCAATTAAGTCATCATTAAGGTCCACATATATTTGATCAAGTTCATCATCAGCATTATTCGAAAACTCAGGTGAATTAACAGGAGTTTCAGCATCTTCATTAGAAATTTCAGCATTTTCAAATTGTTTAAACCTAGCAATTGTAGCATCTAAAAGGGGACCTAATGAACCAGTTTCATCAAGAACAGTAGAAGCATCATCATAAGTAATTTCAGATTCAGCAGGAGTAACAGTGCAAGAAGTCTGAGGTGGTGTAACAAGCTTACTCAAAACAGACGGTGAATCAAGAGCAGCAGCGGTACTCAGAATTGTACCTTTTCTTGTAGTGGATGGTATGATGGGAAATTTCTTATCACCAGGTCTTCCAGCGAGCAATATCACACTCAGGTGAACTTATAAATAAAGCTATGCTTCCGGCAACGGCGCCAGAAAATAGTCTTGATGACCCACAAGTATAGGGGATCGCAACAGTCTTCGAGGGAAGTAAACCCAAATTTATTGATTCGACACAAGGGGAGCCAAAGAATATTTATAAGACTTAACAGATGAATTGTCAGTTCAACTGCACCTGTGAATAGACTTGCTCGAGACAGATTATCAGTAGCAACAGTTTTATAGCAGTGACAGTGGTGGAATAACAGCAGCAGTAGAATAAAAACAGCAGTAGTGATTATAGTAGACAACAAGATTAAAATACTGTAGGCATAGAGACGAATGAACGGGCGTTACATGGATAAGATAATTCATATAATAACCAAGTCATGGGCATTTGCAGATAAATAATATAAAGCATCCAAGTACAAAATAACCATAGGCATGTGTTCCAATTTAGTTGTGTGTGCTCGCAATGAGAAACTTGCACATCATCTTTTGTCCTACCAGCCCGTTTGCAGCGGGGTGATGCACACGGTGGGTGTGTTGTTGGGAGACCCCAAGAGGAAGGTATGCAGTAGTGCAACAGCAAGTTTCCCTCAGTTGTGAAACCAAGGTTATCGAACCAGTAGGAAATAATGAATTCCCCCGAGGTGTCAACGGCGCCAGAAAAGTCTGCGACGCAAGTGACGTGGAACCTGCACACAACACAATCAAGATACTTTGCCCCAACTTAACGGTGAGGTTGTCAATCTCACCGGCTTGCTGTAACAAAGGATTAAACGTATGTGTGGAAGAAAGATGTTTGTTTGTAGAAAGTAACAGGTTTGCAGTTTGTGGTTTATCAGATTAAAGAGAAGGACCGGGGTCCACAGTTCACTAGTGGTGTCTCTCCATAAATAATAATAACATTCATGCGGGTAAACAAATTACAGCTGGGCAATTGATAGAATAATGATGAGCAAACCAATACATATACCAATGTTATGATGTCTAGTGTGAGATTCATTCGGGCATTACAACAATATACATAGACCGTTCCAACCGCATCTATGACTAATAATCCACCTTCCGGTTAGCGTCCGCACCCCTTTCAGTATTAAGTTGCATGCAACAGATTATCGCCTTAAGCACTGTGTGTAAAGTAAGTAAGTAACATCATCCTTAGACAAAGTACTACTGTTTTATCCCTAGTAGCAACAGTACATCTACAACCTTAGAGCTAGCTGTCACCACCCCAGATTTAATAGAGACATGAACCTACTATCGAGCATAAATACCCCCTCTTGGAGTCGTAAGCATCTACTTGGCCAGAGCATACACAAGTAACGGAGAGCATGCAAGATCATTAAATAGCACACACATGATATATTATGAAGCAATAACTTTAGTACTAAATATTCATCGGATCCCAGCAAACACAACATGAAGTATTACATAGCGGTGATCTTGATCATGATAGGCAGCTCACAAGATCTAAACATGATAGCACAAGAGGAGAAGACAACCATCTAGCTACTGCTATGGACCCGTAGTCCAAGGGTAGACTACTCACGCATCAGTCCGGAGGCGGTCATGGCGACGTAGAGGCCTCCGGTGACGATTCCCCCTCCCGGCAGGGTGCCGGGGAGAAGTTCTGATCTCTCCCAAATTGGTGTTGATGACGGCGGCGGCTCGGGACCCGTGGAGGAAAATATGAACACCGTGCTAGGGTTTTTGTTCTGGGGGTATATGTAGGCGAAAGGGCGAAGGCGGTGGAGCTCCGTGGGCCCCACACCACGTGCCCGCACGGCAGGAGGCCTGGCCGCGCCTGGGGGTGGTGTGGGCCCCTCGGGCTCCGTCTTTGCCTCCTCTTCGGTGCTCTGGAAGGTTCCCAGGAAAATAGGGGCTTTGGAAAAGAAATCGTTTGATTCCGAGAATATTTTCTTAAGTACTTTTCTGAAACCAAAAACAGCAGAAAACAGGGAACTGACACTGTGGCATCTTGTTAATAGGTTAGTCTCAGAAAATGCATAAAACTATATAAAATGCATATAAAACATGTAATAACTTGGTATAATATAGCATGGAACATAAGAAATTATAGATACGTTGGAGACGTATCAACATCTCCAAGCTTAGTTCTACTCGTCCCGAGTAGGCAAGAACGATAAAAGAAGAATAATTTCTGAAGTGACATGCTTAAACACAATCTTGATCATAATATAATGTAAGGCTCATGTTATGAATGAAGTGACTCAAGGCAATTATCTATAGTTTGCTAACAAATAGACAAGGAGTAAACAACTACATCATATAAGTAAAACTTTTCATGAATAGTACTTTCAAACAAGCATCAAAAAGATTTGCATAAGAGTTAATTCATAAAGCAATATTATCTAGGCAAAAGAGCATTGAAGCAACACAAAGGAAGATATAAGTTTCAGCATTGGCTTTCAACTTTTGAACATGTATATCATATAGATAGTTGTCAACACAAAGAAATATAACAAGTGCAATAAGTAAGCATATAAGAATTGTTGCACACAGTTGACACAAGTGTTTGCTTCGGGGATAGAAAGAAGTAGGTAAACTGACTCAACATAAAGTAAAAGATAGGCCCTTCGCAGAGGGAAGCAGGGATACAAGCATGTGCTAGAGCTTCTTAGTTTTATAGGTTTTTGAAATCATATAGAGAGCATAAAAGTAAGTTTTGAGCGGTGTTTGTCGTTGTCAACGAATGGTAATGGGCACTCTACCTCCCTTGTCAACCAAACTTTCAAGAGCGGCTCCCATGAAGGACGTTATTTCTACTAGCAAGGTAGATCATCCCTCTTATCTCTTTTGTTTACACATATAGTTAAAAACTGTTGTCATTGCTTGACTGATTGGATCAGGGCAAAAATGTGAAGAGATTGCAGCGGTTAAAGTTGTAATTAATTGGGACTGGGCACCCCATTTGCCAGCTCTTTTTGCAAAGTTAATGGATAAGCGGATGTATATGCCACTAGTCCGGTTGTGAAAGTCTGTCTAAAAGCAAATGACAAGGTTGATATCCGTAACACCACATACTTCCTCATGAGCTAATAAACATTGACACAAATAAGAGATAATATGTTTTGAATAATAAAAGGTAGCACACGAAGTATTTGCTTGGAATGGCAGCAAATACCATGTAGTAGGTAGGTATGGTGGACACAAATGGCATAAGTTTTGGCTCAAGGATTATGGATGCACGAGAAGCATTCCCTCTCAGTACAAGGCTTTGGCTAGCAAGGTTGTTTGAAACAAACACAAGTATAAACTATGACAACAAGACGTATATAAAAACATATTGCAAGCATTATAAAACTCTACATTGTCTTCCTTGTTGTTCAAACACTTTAACTAGAAAATATCTAGACCTTAGAGATACCAAACATGCAAACCAAATTTCAGCAAGTTTTACGGTAGTTCCTCACTGATAGGTTTTAACTACATGATGTAAAAGCTTAAACATGATCTACTTGAGAGCTCAAAACAATTGCCAAGCACCACAACATGCAAGATAACAATCCATAAGAGCATGTATATCTTTTTCATTATACAATTTACCACATTTAGCATTTTCTGTTTCCAACCAAACACCAATCAACTTATTTAAAAGATAAACTCTCCAAGTAATTAAACAATGAGATATGAGAGTATGATATAATAAAGCTAACAGCTCTAGCAAGAGATGCATGAAAAAAAACAAGAGCTAGAAAGCATTGAAGTAACATAGGAGAATACTCAACAAATATAAGTGAAGAATACGAGTATTCATAAGAAAAAGCGGAGCGTGTCTCTCTCCCACAAAGGAATGTTAGGATCCATTTTATTCAGAAAATGAAAAAAACAAAAAAAAAACAAAAAAAAACCGACGCTTCAAGAAAAGCACATAAGAAGTGGCGGAATTAAAATATAGTTTCACTAGAAAGGACCTGATAGTTTGTTGATGAAGAAGGGGATGCCTTGGGCATCCCCAAGCTTTGACGCTTGAGTATTCTTGAAATATGTTGGGGATGAACCACCGGGGCATCCCCAAGCTTTGGCTTTACTATCCTCTTGATCACATCATATCATCCTTCTCTCTTGATCCTTGAAAACTTCCTCCACACCAAACTTAGAGTAAACTTCATTAGAGGGTTAGTGCACGAAAAATTATGATATTCTGTAGGAACACAATTGCTACCAATGCTACTGGACATTAGCTACAGCCACTGATACTTCATAGGATAAAAAGATCCAATCAAAATAGCAAAAGAGGCATTGCAAAATAAATGGCAGAATCTGTTAAAAACAGAACAGTCCGTAAATACGAATTTTTTCGAGGCACTTAACTTGCTCAGATCAGAAAACTCAAAACTAATGAAAGTTGCATATATATCTGAGGATTACACACAAAAAATCCCAGGTCCATCCGATTTTTCTGTAAAGAGTTATGAATTTAACGGTGGACAGTAGAAAACTGTTTCAGCACAGCAATCCAAATTTAGCATGAACTTTCAACTAGATGCTTATCTTGACACAACAATGCAATAAAGTAAAGATACAAAGGAATTAATACAGAGGTAGGACAAATCCTTAATACAACTAAATAAAATAACAGGAATAAAAAGTGGGTTGTCTCCCATAAGCGCTTTTGTTTAACGCCTTTCAACTAGGCACAGAAAGCAAAACTCAAGTATTATCAAGAGATGAAGCATCAACACCATAATTTGAACGAACAATAGAATAAAAGGTAGCTTCATTCTCTTCCTAGGAAAGTGTTCCATACCTTTCTTGAGTTGGAATTGGTACTTGATGGTAGCTTCTTTCATATCAATAATAGCATCCACAGTTCTAAGAAAAGGCCTTCCCAACACAATTGGACAAGATGGATTGCATTCAATATCCAAGACAATGAAATCAACGGGGACCAGGTTATTATTAACCATAATGGGAACATCATTAACTCTCCCCAAAGGTTTCTTCAAAGCATTATCAGCAAGAAAAACATCCAAATAGCAATGTTCCAATGGTGGCAAATCAAACATATCATAAAGTTTTTTAGGCATAACAGAAATACTTGCACCAAGGTCACACAAAGCATTGCAATCAAATTTATCTACTTTCATTTTAATGATGGGCTCCCAACCATCTTCTAACTTCTTAGGGATAGAAGCTTCAAGTCTTAATTTATCTTCCCTATCTTTAATGAGAGCATTTGTAATATGAGTAGTAAAAGCCAAATTAAGAGAGCTAGCATTAGGACTTGTGGCCAACTTTTGCAAGAACTTAATAACTTCAGAGATATTACAATTATCAAAATCAAAATTATTATCATCAAAGCAAACCGAACCACATTCTCCCATGTTTTTAAAAATTTCAGCACTTTTATCAACACTAGTTTCAGCAGTTTTGGGCAATTTTAAATTTTTGGAAGAAGTAGAGGAGACATTTCCAACACCAACTATGTTACCATTGATAATAGGAGGCTTACTAGCATGTGAAACACCATTATTTTCAGAGGTAGTAATAGTAAAAACTTTAACAATATTAGCCTCTTTATCTAGTTCTTTCTCCCTTTCCCATCTAGCACGTAATTGGGCCATCATCCTAACATTTTCATCTATTTGAACTTGGATAGCATTAGAAGTAGCAAAGGGATTATCATCAATATTTTCAGGTTTAGCAGCCATTTTATTAATTAAAGAAGATTGTGCTGCAGACATAGAGGAAATACAAGTTTCAGCATTAGTCATTTTTCCTTGAAGACCCGAAATCTCCCAATTTAATTTTTCCATTTGATGACTAATATTTCTCAACATATTAGATTGTTCTTCCATGGTTTTAGTGAACACTTTATTTTGCTCATATTGGTTTTGCATAAAAACTTTAGTAGCTTTTTCAATCTCTAGAATCCTTTCCTCACTAGGCATTTTACCATAAGAATTACCATAAGAGTTCCCATTATTAGGAGGATAGGGCTTATAGTTGTTATTACCATAATTGTTCCTATAGGCATTGTTGTTGAAATTGTTGTTTTTAATAAAGTTCACATCAACATGCTCTTCTTGTGCAACTAAAGAAGCTAAGGCAACATTATTTGGATCAACATGGGATTTACCATTTGCAAGCATAGACATAATAATATCAATCTTTTCACTCAAGGAGGAGGTTTCTTCAACAGAATTTACCTTCTTACCTTGAGGAGTCCTTTCAGTATGCCATTCAGAATAATTCACCATCATATTATCCAAGAGTTTTGTTGCATCCCCCAAAGTGATGGACATAAAAGTATCTCCAGCAGCCGAATCCAATAAGTTTCTTGAAGAAAAATTCAGTCCTGCATAAAAGGTTTGGATGATCATCCAATCAGTCAGTCCATGGGTTGGGCAATTCTTTATCAAAGATTTCATTTTTTCCCCAGCTTGAGCAACATGTTCATTATCAAGTTGTTTAAAATTCATGATGATACTTCTTAGAGAAATAATCTTAGCAGGAGGATAGTATTTTCCAATAAAAGCATCTTTACATTTAATCCATGAATCAATACTATTCCTAGGCAATGAAAGCAACCATTCTTTAGCTCTTCCTCTCAAGGAGAAAGGAAATAATTTCAGTTTTATAATATCACCATCTATATCCTTATATTTTTGCATTTCACATAGTTCAACAAAATTATTTAGATGGGCAGCAGCATCATCAGAACTAACACCAGAAAATTGCTCTCTCATAACAAGGTTCAACAAAGCAGGTTTAATTTCAAAGAATTCAGCTTTAGATGCAGGTGGAGCAATAGGTGTGCATATAAAATCATTGTTGTTGGTGCTAGTAAAGTCACACAACTTAGTATTCTCAGCAGTACTCAAACCGAAATAACCAAAATAACAAAAACTGAAAATAAAATAGCAAACCGAAATAAACAAAGTCATGCAAGTAACTAATTTTTTTGTGTTTTTGATATTAAGCAAAGAAGACAATAAAATAAATTGCAAGTAACTAATTTTTTTGTATTTTTGATATTAAGCAAACAAGACAGTAATAAAAATAAACTAAGCAAGACAATAACAAAATAAAAAGATTGGAAGTGCGAAAACTCCCCTCGTAGAAGAATCTTCAAATCACCGGCAACGAAGTTGACGGAGGAGTGTGAAGGTCTTCAAAGGAACTCTTAATTCCCCGGCAACGGCGTCAGAAAAATTGCTTGATGCACACGGTGGGTGTGTTGTTGGGAGACCCCAAGAGGAAGGTATGAAGTAGTGCAGCAGCAAGTTTCCCTCAGTTGTGAAACCAAGGTTATCGAACCAGTAGGAAATAATGAATTCCCCCGAGGTGTCAACGGCGCCAGAAAAGTCTGCGACGCAAGTGACGTGGAACCTGCACACAACACAATCAAGATACTTTGCCCCTACTTAACGGTGAGGTTGTCAATCTCACCGGCTTGCTGTAACAAAGGATTAAACGTATGTGTGGAAGAAAGATGTTTGTTTGCAGAAAGTAACAGGTTTGCAGTTTGTGGTTTATCAGATTAAAGAGAAGGACCGGGGTCCACAGTTCACTAGTGGTGTCTCTCCATAAATAATAATAACATTCATGCGGGTAAACAAATTACAGCTGGGCAATTGATAGAATAATGATGAGCAAACCAATGCATATACCAATGTTATGATGTCTAGTGTGAGATTCATTCGGGCATTACAACAATATACATAGACCGTTCCAACCGCATCTATGACTAATAATCCACCTTCCGGTTAGCGTCCGCACCCCTTTCAGTATTAAGTTGCATGCAACAGATTATCGCCTTAAGCACTGTGTGTAAAGTAAGTAAGTAACATCATCCTTAGACAAAGTACTACTGTTTTATCCCTAGTAGCAACAGTACATCTACAACCTTAGAGCTAGCTGTCACCACCCCAGATTTAATAGAGACATGAACCTACTATCGAGCATAAATACCCCCTCTTGGAGTCGTAAGCATCTACTTGGCCAGAGCATACACAAGTAACGGAGAGCATGCAAGATCATTAAATAGCACACACATGATATATTATGAAGCAATAACTTTAGTACTAAATATTCATCGGATCCCAGCAAACACAACATGAAGTATTACATAGCGGTGATCTTGATCATGATAGGCAGCTCACAAGATCTAAACATGATAGCACAAGAGGAGAAGACAACCATCTAGCTACTGCTATGGACCCGTAGTCCAAGGGTAGACTACTCACGCATCAGTCCGGAGGCGGTCATGGCGACGTAGAGGCCTCCGGTGACGATTCCCCCTCCCGGCAGGGTGCCGGGGAGAAGTTCTGATCTCTCCCGAATTGGTGTTGACGACGGCGGCGGCTCGGGACCCGTGGAGGAAAATATGAACACCGTGCTAGGGTTTTTGTTCTGGGGGGTATATGTAGGCGAAAGGGCGAAGGCGGTGGAGCTCCGTGGGCCCCACACCACGTGCCCGCGCGGCAGGAGGCATGGCCGCGCCTGGGGGTGGTGTGGGCCCCTCGGGCTCCGTCTTTGCCTCCTCTTCGGTGCTCTGGAAGGTTCCCGGGAAAATAGGGGCTTTGGAAAAGAAATCGTTCGATTCCGAGAATATTTCCTTAAGTACTTTTCTGAAAGCAAAAACAGCAGAAAACAGGGAACTGGCACTGTGGCATCTTGTTAATAGGTTAGTCTCAGAAAATGCATAAAACTATATAAAATGCATATAAAACATGTAATAACTTGGTATAATATAGTATGGAACATAAGAAATTATAGATACGTTGGAGACGTATCACGGGGCCTCAAGGGAAACTACTGGTAATTAAGGTACTCCTTTTAATAAAGTACCGGAGCAAAGCATTAACATTCCGTGAACACACGTGATCCTCACATCACAGCCATCCCCTCCTGTTGTCCCAATTGTTGTCACTTTGGGGCCTCGGGTTCCGGACAATAATATGTGTATACAACTTGTAGATATGATCTAAAACAATAATTATCCTCATGATACAATAACATGTTCAGGTCTGAAATTATGGCACTCGGGCCCTAGTGTCAAGCATTAAGCATAACAAGTTGCAACAATGACGTAAAGTACTAACAACGGATACTAGGCACCATTCCCTAATGATATTGCAGCTATTACATGAACGATCCCATCCAATCCCTACCATCCCCTCAAGCCTACAGCGGGGAATTACTCACACATGGATGGGGGAAACAATGATGGTTCATGGAGAGGCGTTGGCGATGACGATGGCGATGATCCCCTTCGATTCCCCGTCCCGGCGTAGTGCCGGAACAGTAACTTCTGGTCCCCGAATTGAGTTTCAAGGTGGCGGCGGCGCTCGGATGTGTTTCTGGGAAAAGTGCTCGGGGGTTCTTATTTTTAGGTCTGAGGGAGCTTATATCCGAGAGGGGGGCTCGAGGGCGTGCCTGAGGCGACCGCACCATGTGGTGGCTCGGCCAGGAGCCTGCCGCGCCACCATGTGGTGTGGGCCCCACGTGGCTCGTCTCCGTCTCGTCTTCTATCTCCGTGACTTTCCTGGGAAAATAGGGACTTTTGCATATTTTCTGGTATTTTTTCCTAAAGTTGAATTTCTACACAAAAACAAGACACGCGGGCAATTCTGCTGAAAACAGCGTTAGTCCGTGTTAGTTGCATTCAAAACACACAAGTTAGAGGCAAAACAATAGCAAAAGTGTTCGGGAAAGTAGATACGTTTTATACGTATATGGCTTAATATGTGTGTGACCTTTGATCTCGTAGGTCACATCGGGGGCATTGATATTGGAGAGCCTATTAAACATCGGAGACCACGGTAACACATTGATATCATTGTGCGATAAGAATGAGTGCCAAATCCACAAATCCTGTGATGCCACAGCCTAAAGTATGACCGTGCACTCTCCAAGATGGCCCTTGTACTGCCCCTGCCAAGAAAAATGGCAGTTCCTCCACTCCCAATGCATACAATCTATGTTGCCAATCATCTCATAGAAGCATCTAGTCTCGTTGATTGACAAGAGCCGAGCCATGACCTCTTGGTTGGGTTTCCTCAGATACTCCTTACCGAACACCGCAATCACAATCTTGAAAAACTTATACATTGATTCCATACAAGTGGACTCACTCATCCGCACGTACTCGTCCACAAGGTCACCGGCCACTCCATATGCAAGCATGCGGACTGCGGCGGTGCATTTCTGGTACGATGAGAAGCCGTACACCCCACAAGCATCCTTTCTGGTTAAGAAGAAGTCATCATAGGCGAGCACTCCCAACCTAATCTGGTTGAACAAGGATCAGATTGGTTTCACTGGATGAAAATAGTCCGTATATAGCTGTAGGTGGCCAGCTTATTTGTTCCGATCCAAAACCGGTGAACGGCCAGGCAACGAGCCGCGAAACAATGGCCGCATCCTCTTCACAGTTTCATTGACGAAAAACGTGGCAACGAGGCCATCACTGTCATCATCGGAGGACTAACCGTACCTTGTTTTCGGGACGGTGATATGGCCGAACACCTTGGGGCCGAGTTCGGGTAGCAGACGTCCCGAGCCGCGCGACCGAGAGAATCACCGGCCGCGGTAACGGAGGAAGATGCTCCGGTACCGGTGGGGACAAAGAGCGGTGCGGGGTGGCAGCGGGAATGGCCTGCCGATGCAAAATGGGGGGGGGGGGGGGAGGAGGCGTTGGCGGGGTGACGGTGCGAGGGGCAAGGAAAGAGGAGAGGAATGGTGGAAGGGTTCGCACTGATCGGCATGCCAGGGGCGGAACATGGATGGACAAACTTGAGGTCTGTGCGTGTCCGCGGCCGGCGCAAACGAGATCCAAATTTGGGCCGGAAATGGATTACGGTGGACAAGAAAATTGGTTCGCGCGGATTCGAACGGACGCGGGCGGACTCGATGAGTCGTCCTGTTGGAGTCATCCTCAGGCCTTCCACAGTGTACTCGGTGTCTAAACACTGAAAATGATGTGAGCTCGTCAGCGAAGCTCTCACAAAAAATGAGCCATCGGTCTCGCAGTGTGTGCGATGCCCATAAAAAATGCCTGACCCACACAAGATTAACATGCCTAATCTTCAGCTTTCCATAATGTGACTTCTCCTTTTCCTTGCAGCATGATACTAGTATTTTATTTGCCATAAAAGCTCCGGTATCGGAGCACGAAGCTACTCCGGTTCCTTAAATTTTTTGTTGAGGCATCACGTGCACAGTGGAGGGCACCGATGCTCGATGACTGAAAAATGATTTTGGGCACTGATATGGTATACGATGTGGAAGGCCTTAGAGCGTCGTCACAAGCACATCACAAAGTTGTGTTCTGCACCTCAGGTGGCCTTTTTACTTTGCGGGATAGATGTCAGGTCGAAAAACGACACTTCAAAACAGATCAGACGAGTGTTGATTTATATTAGGTATAAATTTTATCTTAATACCGTGTAGGTCGTAAAAAACAAAATAAAGGATATGGCCACACCTAGCCAAAAATAACGCCGACCACATTGCCATAGAGGATCTTGTGTGGATCGCTTGCGTATAGCTTTTCTCTGCCATAAAATCCTCGCTCCCCACCTCGCCGCGCGTAAGAGTGAATTGCTCAGTCCGACCTAGGATCTTCCCCGGACATTGTTCCACACCCTCCAGACCCTCGAACTTGTGGACGGGACATGTTTGGACTCGGCCACTTGGGGGTGAATTTTGTATCCAACCGCCATTAAAACTTTTGAGGGAGGGGGGCGTTTGACGGGTGTCGGTGGATATGATATGATCCCACTGATCCTATTATATATGGTATATACTTAGAGACGCTCCAACCAACATCTTACACATATCTTTCCCCAGTAACAACTTTTTAATATCTGGGCAATTTGTTTTTCTCCAACACATTACCATAAGTGGTTCTCTCTTGGCCCCGTTGGTCGTTGCTCATTTCGCCCACCAGAGTCACTTTGGGCGCGACCCTAGCTCCTGGGGCGTCTAGCATGAAGCAAAATAGCTGACAAATGCATGGAGGATGAAATCGATGACACGGGTGCGGCGAGCACCATGGTTAAGGCTAGGAGGTTGGCACTGGGTGGAGTTGGGTTGCTGGATGCAACATATATCTCATATTGATCTTTGGGATATTTATAATACAAGCCTACTTGCTAACCAAGTTGTGATCTACACCTAACCCTAGGATATCTCAACCTTATATACAAAATTACGAAGGAGTTCGAGAGGATGACTACGATAGTAGTTATCTATATAGGGGGAGCCACGAGCCCCCGGCATGGCCCCACGGCACGACCAAGGATGTTCAGATTGTTTAATATATCATCATGCCTTGTTTTATTTATGATCTTGCATGCTCTCCGATGCTAATGTTACTTTGGGCAAGTAATGATATATATCTTCAAGAGGGAGTATTGATGCTAGATAGCAGGTTCATGCCTCCCAAGATTCTTGGCATGAGTGACAGAAACGTATAAGACGGGGATGTGTTGTTGCTATTAGGGGTAAAACAGCGGTGTTTAGGTCTATATAATTATACGCATTGCTTACATTACGTTTGGAATTTATTGCAATTGTTCATTGCTTGCAACTTAATACTTTTGGGTGACATACTCGATGGCGATCCCAAGGTGGATTATTAGTCATAGATGTAGTTGGATTTACGGTCTATGTACTTTGACGTAATGCCCAATATAGAATATTCAAGTCAATCTTTATCATAACAATCTCTATAAAATGCTTTCATGAATTTGTCAATTGCCCAACTCTAATTTGTTTACCTACATCTAATTTGTTTACCTACATGTTTGCTTATCTTTTAGTGAAACTATGGCCCGCGGTCCATCTTTCATTATATTGTTTACATCATTACTTGCTTTCATAATCAATTGCTCGTTATCCGCTTTTCATAATCATCATATTATTTCTACCATACGTTTGACAGATTTGTTTTCAGCAAAACGGGAAGCTTGACAACATTTATGGATAGTTGGGGCAAATATTTTGTTTGGTTGTGGGTATGTATGCGTCGTCTCTCAAGCGCTAGAGGAAGAAGACACCAAGTTGCAACTCACCACTCCTCCTGGACGTTTAAACTCTGATTCTTTCACTAGGGGAAAATTGCCGCTATGTGCATCACACATTCCACTTGGCGTTTCCCAACGATTGTGTTTTCGCAACATCAAGCCTATTTCCTGGCGCCGTTGCCGGGGAGATTGGAAGTTACCACAAGGGGAGTTACGCGCTTCCTTCCTTTTTAATTTTTATATTCTTGCTTAGTTTATTTTCGTTTAGTTACATTTGCTTGCTTGTTTTCCTTAAAAAAATAAAAACTTAAAAAATAGTATCTTTATATTTTGATTTTCCTTTTGCATTTGGTTGTCTATCTCCTTCTTTAGTCATCATATTTACCCCTAAATTTGCTTCTAAGAAAATGAATGTGGGAAGTAGATTTATTATTGGTTGACAAAAATTTACAGAATTTCTTTTCAAGTAAGTAAGCATTTGAATCGAAAACCCTTGGCAAAACTTGCTCAGAATTATGAATGTGCTATACCTTCCTTGGTTGAAGTGTTAGGGGATAGGTTTGTTAACCTAAATCCTATATTACAGTTCCTCGAACTTCCTGACATGGATGAAGGATAAGAAAAAACATTAAAACCTTGATTACGGAATTTGATGATATTGCTAGGGAAGCTACAAAGAGTTTGTTCATTATAATATGCTTGGATTTTATGATAATGTTCCCCTTATCATGAAGAATTTGGACATTCAAAATATGAAATACTCCAGACAAACTAAATGTGAGGAGGAAGTTAAAATTCATGAAATTCATTGAATTTTGGACATACTCTAGTCAAACTGAATTTGGAGATTGAAATATGAATACTCTAGACAAATTACAACTAGGCAATTGAAAAATTCACAAAAGCATTATGTAACACTCTGTTAGATTATAGATTGTTCCTGTTATACTTAATATTGGGCATTACATTAAAATACATAGACCGTAATCCAACCGCTTCTACGACTAATAATCTACCTTGGGATTACTATCGAGCATGTCACTCAAAAGTATTAAATTGCAAGCAAGTGAAATATGAAATACTCTAGACAAACTGAATTTGGACATTGAATATATATAATATACTCTAGACAAACTACAGCTAGATAATTGAAAAAAAATGACCTTGAATAATATAACAATAAACTACAACCGACCATGGCACGCCTCTAACTTGGTGGAGTCCTGAAATTGGGATTCAGCTCCTACATCAGGAGAATAATTGGAGGCACTTGGATGCCCTCATCATCCTCCTCCCTCCCTGAAATACGTTGACCTCAACGCCGGAAGGTCTTCTCTAATGGGTGGCATAATATCAGAAACATAGCCACGATACTTCGCCATCTTCTAGTCTCGTCAGCCTGCCACACAACATTTTCCCTCGCAGCTAGCTGGACTTGACATGGTTCTTGGCACCTTCTTTCTTCTCTTTATACGGATTGATTGGGGTGCCACCTCCTTCTTCTTCTCAATGCTCGTTAGAGCCTTGTTGATGTGGACATGTATCTTTTAAGAGCATCTCTGGCGATCCCCAATCCACCCCACATCTGCATAATAACCGTCGAATTGCGGTTTTGGTCGCGTAAAACGCACATGTACAGGCCAGATCCCGCATCGGAACCCCAAACCCCAAAACATTTACAGGCCATCCGGTTCCGGGCCTCCGAGACTCCAAATACCCAGCTTCGGCAGCCCTCCCCGCGCGAACCCCATTCCTACCCCCGCGTTGGCGCAAACGAAGTTTCAGCTCCCTCTCCTCCCGCCTCCCCCACTCCGCCGCCGCTAGTCTCCACATCCCCACTCTCTCCGGTCTCGCCGCGGCGAGCTCGGAACCGTGATGACTACCCCCACCCCGTCGGAGGTCGCCGACCAGGTCACGCCGTCCCCTCCGACCTCGGCCCCTACTTTCGGATCTCAATTTGTCACCGCAGCCCCCGTAGTCAAGGAGTTCGACGCCTCCCCGGAAGCTCCCCTCCCCAAGCGCAAGCGGCAGGGGCACCACGTTGTCGCTACCGGCGCTGCTGCTCCCGCTATTGTCCCTGCTGCCGCCATTATGAGGGCGGGCAAGTCCACCGCCAAGAGGTCAGGCAACAAGCCGCAGAAGAAGGTGGTGGCAAAGAAGCCTGCCGCGTCAAGATGGGCTCTGTGTCCTCTTTGACGGCCGCCAAGAAGCATGATGCAACCAAGGTGCTCGACACAAGTCCCGCCCCGACCGAGGCGCTGACCGAAGAGCCGGTCTCCTACATTGAGTTGCTAACGATGCGAGATGAGAATCCTGCCATGGCGGAGCTCATTGCGGCAGAGAATGTGACAAGGATGATGAACCCGACCGAGATGAAGGAGTACCGCCTAGAGTGGTGAAACCTTGCGAGGGCGGAGATTATGGCGCGTAGGATGGCATTAGCACACGCTCCATCGCTGGAGGTGATGATGCGGCACCCTCCGGCGATGCTTGACGCCTTGATCGTGTGATCCATTATCCTATTTTGTGTATTGAGTACTTTGACATTCAGTTTTATCCTATTTTGTATGAATTTGTCGGATGATTTGTCGTGGTATATTGCATAAACCATGTGTTGCGGTTCTGATTTGTGGGCTGAAAATAGTTCGCGCAAAACAAATACCGCATTCGCGAACCGCATAACAGCATCTTCGGGAGTATTGATTATTTTATGTTACTTTGGCCAATTGATGATTTTATCTTCAAGAGGGAGTATTGATGTGAAATAGTGGGTTCATGCCTCTCGTGATTCTGCGCTCGAGTGACAGAAATGTCTAAGAACGGGGATGTGATGTTGCTAGTAGGGGTAAAACATCAGTGTAATGATCTATATGATATCAGTTGGTCTCATTCCTATTTTTAACCAAAGATAAAGAGTGGACTCTAGATGCGGAACGGTTCCATGCCTTTTCATCCATTCCAAAACCAAACACACCCTAAATAAATATGGGTAGGCTATCGGATCGGAGATGATTTACTACTATCTACACACGTCGGCAAAGGGCTAGCAATCTTATACTCCCTCCGTTCCAGGTTCATGGCAACATTGTTCCACTCCTTTCCACCGGGAACCTGTTTATGTAATTGTGTTCTGAGACAATTACTTGTATAATTGCGCCTAGTAGTATTTTTTTCATCTCATTCTGTCCCAGCCGGACATCCCATGCCAGCGCAGTGGCGCAGTCGCTACCATGGCAGCAGATCCCATCCAACCGAGGCCGAGTTACTCGCCTCGCCAGTACGCGACGGCGATGCCAGTTTCGCAGTTACTGCTGTTTCTGCGTGTTCCTTGCTGGAGACGACGGTCGAGAGCTCTGTCGTTGCTTGGGCGCTTTCACCGCTTCCGTAGCGTCGCATCGAAAGGGATTCATGAGAGCGATCCTTTACCACTCCCACATTTCCATCTCTTTTCCCATGCCGTCGGCAAAAAAAGGGAACCCGAGAGAGAGAGCTACCGCCCAGCTCCCGTCCTGCTTTCTTGCATCGAATGATGAACTAGGCTCAGTTATATATGGGGTGGTTTTTCCATAAGGTGGGTCCCATATTGCTTATAGATAGCTCTACAGTGTATAAGGTGTACTTTTGTCATAAGGTGGAACCCAAATATTATGTCATGCTCCTACATGCAAGAGAGAGGAGAGAGACAAATAGTTTTTATTGCTTGTGGATGACTCATAGGCTTATGGAAGTCCATAAGCTTGTGGACAACTTTATTTCTCCCACAATGTATAAGGTGTACTTTATACATTGCCACCTAAGCCTTATGGGGTGGTTTTCACCACATTGCGGCTGCCCTTAGTTAGCTGCACGAGGGAGATAGCGGGGGCCGTTGGCGGTTTCATCCATGATCGAGTTACGTGCGTGTACGTGTGGTCCTCGGTCCTCCATCCATGGCGGGGAGGTGCCAAGCCATTCGTGCATGTGGAGACGAGCGTCGTTCCGCTGGGCCAGCCGCACGGCGGCACTGTTCGGGGACGAGAGCCATCCTTGTGGTGTGGTCGAGTGACATCCGCTTATGGTCCAGCAAGAGGTTGGATGATGCGGGTCGACTTGTTCCTTGTTGCTAAATGGAGCATCTTTCTTTCCGGATGTGATTACGTATCTCACTGCATTTTGTATGGTAGAGTTTTTAGGGGGTGATGGACACAAGAAAGCTGGCCGTGGATCCGTGATTGTAGGCCTAAGTACTGCAGCGATTCGACACGATTCGGCAGGCAGGAATCGAACAATATCTTTCAGGATTTGAAGCCCCAACCACCAGACAATTACGTACATGGTAGACATTTGCAAACACAATTTATCCCTGCGATTAGCCTAGCCACACGCACAGACATGACCCCTGCCGGAGGGGACATAGCTGTGTCGGTGGGGGAGCAAGGTGCACACTGTTGTCATGTCAATTTCAAATTGCGATGTATGTATTTGAATAAACTTTTTCACATGATTTTGACCCTATATATGAAGTTTTATAAAAAAATGTCTAGTAAAGTGATTACACAGCAGACCCATGTCTTCACGCCTTCACTGGGCAGCACGCGCCGCCAATTGTGTGCAGCGGCCCCGTGCCAATGACGGCGCAACATCATTTGCAGAGTGAGCATATAGCACAAGGGCGCCTATATATACAAGGGAAATATCATCTTTTTGCGTGTATATATAGTGAAAAATGATAGTATTTATCAAGAAGTTTCTTAATCGGTGTCATGTGCACCCGCCCGAGTAAATGTCTTTTTTTGAATTAAAGGTAAAAGATTTATCTTATTTTAATTTATTCTAATTAAGAAGAAGGTACCCGATTTATTAGTGAGAGAAACCGGATAAAAATCATACAACAAACACCAACAATGTAGAAAGGGGCCTACACAACCACCGAGAGCAACACCTAAAACAAGCGACAACCGGGAGCAAACAACTACCCAACCGCTAACAAACTTGTCCAACCTACCACAACCATAACGAACAACGCAACAACCTCAAAAGGCCTCAACAATTAAGTAAAAGTGAAACCTTTCATTGCGGCGCCAAGCTTCTTTTTCATCTTCCTGAGAGTCTTCTCCACCTTTACGATTTCACCATCAGTAGTTGTCTCCGCCATGACACGAGCAATCTCCTTCGCATATCCAGGGCAAGTTGTCTCTAAATCGACAAGGAAGTCGCAAACCTCTTTGTCGAATAGATGCTCAGAGCTAGGTCCCAACACACATTTGTCAACAACCTGATCACTCAAAGACGGGGAAGTGACAGAAGTAACGAAACATCCATTATCCACAGAGGCGGATAACTAGCAGGGCTCAGACAGGTGTGTTGATGGCGCTACCATAGATGATTCTCCACGAGGCTCCGGCAGCTCAGACACGATCTCCGCAGCTGAACCCACAACCTCGGTGACGACAACACTCTCAAGGGAAGACGACGACGTAGGCAGGGCATGAGGAGAAAATTCTCCAAAGAGGCATTCAGCCCCCTTATCGACGGAACCAACCTGGAGCTTAGGCGGCAAAGACACGGCTAACGCAATCTTAAGCTTGGAAAGAGTGTCGTGAAGCTCACTACGAAGCATCTCAACCTTCTATAGGAGCTCCATTCGCATCAGTGCAAACTCGGACTCCAAAGTAGAACCCAAAAAGACGCTGGCTTTGGAATCCTTGCAATGCCCCGAAAGGGATCTTGGTGGCACCGACACACGCAACAACGAGCGGTCGACAACCTCCACCCAATTTCTGGTTAGCGAAGGTCAAGCCAGAACGGAAGGTGAGCGGCTCCAGTGGCGAGGAGCTTGACTGGTCGGAGAGCAAGCGTGAGCGGCCGGGGAGCGATCGCGAGCAACCAAAGAGCGAGCACGACAGAACCTCTCCCGATGACAGAGCCGACGACATCGAATGCATCTGAATGGCTCACGACATGATCTGTCATGATGCCCATGCTCGAGGCAACGAAAGCACCTTCCTCGAGCCCAAAGCTTGAAGGCGAGGCTATCCTCGAGACCTTCCCTCGACCTCTCTAGGGGAGCACCCCGGCTGGAGCGGCTGCCACGACCCACATGCTCCCATCCCTCCACGACATTGGCGGTTGGCACTATCTTAGTGGAGGCCTGCATGGCCGGAGGAACACATCGCGCCTCCGGAACGAACTCCACCGTCAGGGGAGCCGAGGGGCATGGGCGAGGACGAGCCAAACGGCCCCCAACAACCGGGTCGGACATACGGGAACCAATGACGGTTGCAGCCAGCGCGGCGGTGGAGGCGGCCTGTGGAGCTGGAGCGAGCAACACGGGGAGCGCCGCACCCTGGGAGGCGCCTAGCACCTCACCAACTTGGTCGGGGTGGTCCTCCGCCGACGATGGAGGGAGGGGCCCAAGGACAGTAGGAGCTGCGCGATGCAGCTTGGTCGACGTCGATGACTCTGGGAGCAGCACCTCAGTCCTGATCGTGACAGGGCATGGAGAGGACGGCGGAGGCAACTCCAGCTGGCCGAGTAAATGTCGATCTGCCGCTGGCAACATACGCGTTTGTCGTATCGCGTTTTCTTATATCCAAAACACTATAAATGTACTGTGTGAATTTTATTATGTACTTTGAGAAGAAAAGGAGAAAAAAAAACAAAAGGCTAGCAAATGTACAAAAGGTTCTACCCTGATTTGGCCGATCATCAAGGTGGAAGCCGCCTTCAGGGCTAATTTGAGTCGCTTGCGTGGGAGAAGCCGCCATCGCCGTTGCTTTCGGCCCACATTGTTCGATTCAGAGAGCGTCGTATCCTTCCAAAGTTACTTTAGTTTCCATATTAGTTTTGGAATCATGCGCAAATGTAGTTTAACATAAGGAAGGGTCGAGACTCTGTGATAGACCGTCTTTGCATTCCTCGCAACCAAAATCTCAACAGTGTCATGCTCATGAAATAT
Organism: Poa annua; assembly: GCA_026929855.1. NCBI lineage: Eukaryota > Viridiplantae > Streptophyta > Magnoliopsida > Poales > Poaceae > Poa > Poa annua. The sequence goes on from CM049434.1 coordinate 117,536,138, forward strand.
TACTTTCTCGAGGTTTGCGCTTACTCGTCTCATCGCTTTTGTACCCGTTATCAAATGCAGAAAGAACTTTTTGTTCGTGATGTGAAAATATGTGTAGAAAACTCTCAATTCCGCTGCATGCAGATTCGCGATTACTAGCGCTTATGTTTGCGTCAAGGTCATAGAAGCAACAGTATCAAAGTCCTCCGGTCTCTGATTTTTTATTTAATCTGACAGAAGAATGTTGTCGGTTTATTTGGATTTAGTCCATATGAAAAGATATCGCCCACGGTGAGACTAATAACATGCAACATTCCGGCTCATTACACCAATGAACATCTTCACATTTGGTAAGATACCACACTCAAGCTCATATTGTGCGATGTTAAAAGAATATTATATTTGATTTATATTGCTAAGTGAAATCCACTTGATGGGTATCCGGGTGCTTATGCACCCGGTATTCAGAAAACAAAATTCGAACTATCAAAATATTCCTAAATAAATTTCACAAATATGTATTAGCATTCTATGTGTTGGCACAGTCTTTTCATGAAAAACGATATTATTTTTTAACATGCATAAAAAGGCAAAACATAATGTGTTGTGAAAAGATTTATTTTAACAACATAATTCGTCTTTTTCACATAGATCATAGAATATTTCGTTTCCCGTGAAACAATTTCGTGAACACTTACTATGTTAAGATCTATGTGCATTTTTATTAATGTTTTATATTTTTTTTTACATTTTAAAATGGGTTTAAAATGCATTTTATCCTGGGAGTCAAAAGGTACCCCCTCTTCAAGACTTTAAGGTTTTGCTAACCAAAGCATTAATTTTGCCTAAATTCCGAATACTGTTTTGTGAACATTCATGGTACGAATTGTTCTGCTTGTGCACGCGATATACTACAAAAGAAACATTTTACAGACGAGTTTTAGGGTGCCTTGAATATGGATATGCTAGATGTGCTCTTAGAGGTGCTTAAAATAAGTTGAGATCTTTCGTTGATTAATTCTCGTATAAACTGTTGAATATTGAATATGCGATAACGCTTAGCTGTTTAATTGGTGGTGAATTGTTTTTGCCCTATATGAATTCACGTGCATGTTTGCATGAAATAAAAGTTTGAATATGAGGTCGTGATCGATCAGGTGGGCAAATCCGGACATATAGGAGGTTAAATTTGTCCAATCCGGTTGTAAATGCTCTAAAATAAGTTCAGAATCGATTAACAACTTGACACTTTTGCGAAGTGACCCCAGCTCAGCGAGCCTAGCTCAGCTAGTTGGTTTCTTGTGGTAGGTGACGTGCCCGTCAACCGCGAGGCGCCTGTGGTGACTTCGTCAATCTCAAGATCTGCCGGACCAGTCTCTCGGAGGTGCTCATAGGGGTAGGGTTTGCGTGCGTGCGTTCATAGGGGTGTCTGTACGAGCGTATGCGTCTATACTGTGTTTCTAAAAAACAACTTTGACACTTTTATTTCTAAAAAAATGAACTCCACATTATTAAAATTTCTTTTTGCTGCAGAGACAGCTTGCGACTGTTCCCACACCACACCGCCAGCCCTACACACACACGTTCGACGAAATTCCCCCGCGAGTCCTCCACTAAGATTCGCCCGCATCTCCCTCGATTCCCTTCTCAACTTCCGTTTCGAAATCCGCCAAGATCGGAGGGTCTCGCCGTCCCGACCCCGGTTGGATCCCCGGGCTTGAGGGTTATTGATGGTTTTCTTGGGATCCGGACGGTGAGGCGGAGGAGTTCTCGGCGATGAGCAGGCTGGCGTCGGAGCTCCACCGGCCGCGGAGGTCGCCCTCGGAGGTGCTGTGGTCGGGGCTTGTATCATGCGGCCTGGTGCTCTTCTCGCAGTTCGCCGTGGCCATAGTACCCCGCCTCCTCCCCTCCATCTCCCTCCTCGCCATGCTCCCCGTCGCAGGTCAGTGCGTGCTCGCTTTGCTTTGCTGTGGCTGTCTTTTAGCGTAATTTTGACCTCGCTTCGGTTGCGTGCTGCATAGGGTTGGTATTCCTAGCGACCATTGTGGTGGGCAGGTTCTGGAGGAGGTTCATCGGAGTGGCGGCGTCGGCGCCGCTGTTCGTGCTGTTCAACGTCCTGTTCTTGTGGGGTGTCTACGTGTTCGTCATCCGGAGAGGTGAAATCCCTGTCACCCTGTGCATTGCACCTGTTGGACTTTGGGAGTGTGCGTACCGTCTACAGTGTAGTCCTTGGTGTTAGATATTGCATATTGTGTCGCTGCGATTTGTATGTATCATTTTCCTTTCTTATAATAGAAGCCAAAGCATCCACTACATCTCACCGCAATGGTAGATTATCATTCAGGCGGTGTTTATTGTATTAGATGTATGCTATACTTGTGATGTTGCTGTTTTCATTGCAATTCTAGATCACAACTAGATCTAAAGAAATTTAATTATACACGGCATTTCATAATGATCTAGGATGAAGTTGTAGATAGGTGCCATAAATGGGTCTGGGATTGAAGCATGTAGCTTACACTTGTCTCCTTGCATTATGCATGATTTGTTCCTATTTTCTATGTCATTTTGGAGCAGCGTATTGGTAAATTTGTGTATTGAGCTTCCGATAGTTGTGTGATTAGTCTTATGTTTTACAGATACCTCTTCTCTACTAGACATGCTAATTAATGCTGAATGTGCACTCCTCCTGTGGGGTCTTTACAGGTTAGCTTCTCCATTGGATTAATTTTCGTGATGCACTTACCAATCTCTAAGCTCTAATTAATCACTTCACATTGTTGTGACGGAAAGGGATTTGTTCATTTTAAACCTTAAATATGGTTCAAATTCCAAGATAGACCCTAAACTACCCCAAACTTTCAATCCCTGAAAATGGAAGTTTGAACTTTCTAGTCACGTTACGACCTTTTTTGGCACACCTGGAGATGCTGATCGGAATCATATCTACCTCTTTCCCCATCACAAATATCTCAATCATTTCCTTCCTTACTCCCCCTCCAGATGCCGACAGGGAATGGTAATGTGAGGAAGGTGATAGTGGAGGGGAAATAGAGCTAGTTGAGCAGTGTCTCGTATTTGTCTGGTGTTAGAGATGGATAGTAGCAATGAGGGAAACAGCCAGGGAAGGGAGGCTGTGGCTGGGGAGGAATGTCGGGGATAAGCGAGAATGACAGTGTAGCTGGTGAGGGATGAGAAGGAAATTGATCTTACATGTGGGCTAGGGATGTTAGTAAGTGCAAGAAAATATGAGATCCCAGTCGGGATTACTCTTTTTTCAGATGTGCCAAACAAGCTCAAGGTCAGGAACACATGATATGCTAATAATTGACCAGGATTATAAAGTTCAGGGTTCAAACCTCAAATTTTAGGGATTGGAAGTTCGAGCGTCGAGGTTTATCTTAGACTCCACACCAAAGTTCACGATGTACAATAAAAAATATTCCTTTTGGACATGCTATGCTGTACAATTCGTGGCCTTAGCGTACCATCGTCTTTGGGCTTGATGGTTTGGTTTGAATTCCTTATTGCAGGATTCTTTCTGGTGATCCTGGTATTGTTGCATATGAATCTTCATTTTTGGAAGAGGCTGGCTGCAAGGATTTCGTGGATGCTATATGCTCGAGTGAGGTGTTGAGGAAGTAGAGTTTTAAATGTAGTTCTTATATTAAGTTGCTAATCTGAATGTGGAGTTCTTGCATTAACATGCTGGCATATTTTGTACTTTTGGTGTAGAAGCATCCGTCCCTCTCAAGAGTGAGGCACTGTAACTGCTGCAAAGCAAATGTTAGAGGTTATGACCACCATTGCCCTGCATTTGGTAACTGCATAGGTATTATATTGCGTTTTGATATTTTGTGGATTTTAATTGTTATTGTGTGATATATAAATGCACATTCTAATTTTATACCTCATTTTGCAGGACACAAAAATCATAGGTTGTTTATGGCACTTTTGACAGGATTTGTTGTTGCTGAATCAACATATACAATGTGTTCAACCAAATGTATGTAGCTGTTTATCTCCTCGACTTCTGAAATGAATTAACTGTTTTCTTCGGATTGTTGATCTAACATGCGTTCACAGCTGGAATGTTCTTTTTTTCTTATAATTAAAGACACTGTACATCCATTTACTATTTCTGGACTTGCATGTTTCGGGTGATCAAATAGTATTCACACCAATGGTTTTCCTGCATTTATAAGTGTTTTTATTCTACTTTCAGATATATCTAGATGCATAAACACAGGAACTATAAGAACTGAGGTATCTCCTTCATCTTCTTATCTTGCGTACCTTGTCAAGTGATATCATAATTTCACTATCAAGCCAATTTATCTGTTTTTCTCTTGTATGGAAATGGTGTACACTGATCTGCCTTATGCCAAAATATAGCACATGGAATGCATTTGTTGCTTTACCAAAATATGGCTGGCCTCATGTTTAGGCCATTGTTTTGTTCCAAAAGTACTAGAGCCAACTAAATGGAGAATATTAGTCTTACCAAAATGTTGCCAAATTTGGTCAAAGTTAGACAAGTCAAACTTTGTCTCTGAAAAGCACAAAACCAACGGCTCATGTTAACACCCAACGGTTTTTTAAGGATTATTGATTTCCGACAAATGCTTGCATATCTTAGTAGATTCAGATATTTAGGCACAATAAGTGCATATGTAGTTCGGGTTTTTTAGAGAACGTGTAATTCAGTGTGTTTCAAGGAAACATGTCATCATATTAAGGAACGTGTAATTCAACGAATGGTTTCCATGAACTAGTCCTGCATGATGCTATTTTCCTGAAAATAGTATATATAGTATTGATCTATGTTTGATTTGTCCATCAAGATCAAATAGCATTGTTATATGTAAGGATCACTGCATGATACTTACTTGGGGTAACTTTACAGAATCCGTTATCTCTAAACATGGTGATTGGCACCATGCTCTTCTCAGTCCTCCAAGTGCTATGGCAGGTTTGTTTTTAACCTCTTTGATGTAACAACTGACCATAGTTTTCTTGTGTAAACATTCACCTCTGCACATGCATGAGTTGTATTATTTGGAAGAAGAAAAACATCTCATCTGTCTGAGTTGTGGCAATAATTTCTTATTACTTCCTCTGTAACAAAATATAAGATGTTTTAGTAGCTAAATTTGAGCTACCAAAACGTCTTATATTATGATACGGAGGGAGTAGATAGTGTTGCCAGCGTACAAGTAACAGTTCATCTCACAAGATAGTCAGAAAATGGTTTGAATAGAATAGACACCATGATAATGGTTCAACAAATCATGCTTCATGAAATATCAACAAAGAGAAAGAATACATATGCTGTATTGTGTAGTAACTTCTCCATTGCTCAGGATCACAACTGCTGATATCCGCTGTCAGATGTTTTTTCATGACTCAACTGTACTGGAAGTGGCAACATTTGTACAAGTATACTTATCTACTACTGCTATCCTGATATGGATGTAAACCGAAAGCATGCAAGTAGAAATACCAGCTTGGTGTCTTAGATCTCAATCACTTGACGTATTTGCTAGAATTGACCAAGCATCTAAAAAAACCTCATCTGGAGAATCTTAGTATTTTTGGCTCAGTTTGGAATTTGGCCGATGTTTTCTGTTGTGTGAGCATTTGGACACAATCTTCGCACGCAAGGCTGTGGCTGCACTTGTGTTGCTGTGAGCCTTTGTCTAGACCAATACAACTGTTTACTACCTGTGTTCTTTCTCATATGGTCCTGGGAATGCATGCCAGGTCGTGTTCCTGATATGGCATGTATACGGCATCTGCTTCAACATCAAGACAGATGAGTGGGTAATGTCAAACTTCCCATGCTTTGGACTCTTTCTTCACCAATTGCAGGCCGCCCTCTCGCTTGCTGTTTCTTATAGCTAAGAGGTGAGATTTTCCAGATAAACTGGAAGAAATATCCTGAATTCCAGATGAAGGAACAGCATCAGCCAGGTGCTTAACCTGCATCAATATTACGGCTGAGCAACCAATACAACTTTTGTCCGTTTAATGTGATGCATGTCTGACCTTTTTCTTAACCACAAATGCAGATTGTGGAGTCAAGTTTGTCAATCCATATGACAAAGGCATGCTTTGTAACATTAGGGAGTTCTTGAAGCCAAAATGATCAAGTTACCTGACTTGTCCAAGGATAATCTTAAAACGCGCCGAGGCTGAACAACACCACCACTCATGGTCCCTGGAGATAATTATTTTTTTGCCTGTTACCGCAACACCGGTTCATATTCATTGGTTTGTGCACCATTTGACTCTGGTAGTCTAGTGTGCCCTAACACGAAATCAACATTCTTTGAAAATGATCATCAGTTTGGGCAGTTCACGTTGTATTCCCTGCACGTGGTTTGCGCTGGTACATTTCCATATTTTGATCGCCACACCTGACATGGTCATTCCGTTGTGTAGAAGGAGGAATTTTTGCATATATCGATGGTGTACTGCATCGTTTAGTTGCTGTCATTTTCGCTGCCCCGCTAGAGATTGACACAAGAAATGAAGTTTGGCATCTATTTGCCAGCTTCTCTGCCAAAAAATGACAGCGATGTGCTACTTATCCGGTAGGGGTAGTCGCCGTCGGTTTAAGAGGTGCGTTGCCGTGCTGGGAAAGCACACTCCGTTTCTCCCGAGAGAGCAATAGGACGAGTATCATTTGCGGGACGGTCTATTTTGTGGCGGCTGTCTCCTTGTATGGCGCCAGCTGTCATCCTCTTCACCCACCGCATCCCCAAGGATTCCGAAATTCATAAATTTAACTTTGGTATAAAAATGTGAAAGTTTAACTTAAAATGCTGCTGGGAAGGGGAAGAAACAGCCACCCAGGCAACTGCTCACGGTGGCAGCACGAGGGGGATGCGTTTATGGGCCTGGCGCCCTCAAAACAGTACTGCTCCCTCCGATCCAAGATAAGTGTCGCGGTTTTAAACCAATTTTCTATTTTATTATTTTTTAAGATAATATTCCATTGCCGTTATTCGTCATCACTGTGAAGTGTAGTAGCTCTGCTTTCCAAACGGAGTAGATAAAGAAGTCGACGTGTATTTCCAAGTCCAATCATTCTGTCTGCGCAAGGAGATGGTGACTGCAAAAGAAGGGCCAGGAGAAAACTAAAAAACTGCAAGCAGACGACCGCATGCGGCACCGAGGAATGGGTCAGGAGAAGAAAGCGACACCGGGCTAACAAAAGCTCCAAGTTTTCCTTCAGGAAAGAGTCAATCACGCACGACGGTTCCGGTCGTGTTGATTCGATCGTCCCTACCGACTACTGACCGCAAGAGAGAACCAGACGTGGAGTAGTTTGGGTCTCATCCTTCGTTTTGTATTTTCCTCACAATAATCTTAAATTTCTTGCCGTCATTTAGGGACATTTTGGGAGGGGGAAAAACGCCCAGCCTAGGGTGACATGGGCGCCTCATTGAAACCCTAGCGCCGCCGCCCCCTCACTCCACCTCTCGCTTTGCCGTTGTCGGAGGACGCTGCCACGCCACCTCCATTCGGCGGCGACGGCTGGCAAGTGCGAGGTGGCGTGGATATGAAATCTCTCTTGGCAGCGGTCCTCTCCTCCCCCTTGCAGCGAGGCGCGCAACGTGATGCTGCGCTTCCTTGCGGTAGCTCAGCACAGTAGCACATCTATGGATTTCGTGCCCGTTCGTCCTTGGGTGGGCTGTGAGCCTCATTCATGGCTGTTGGTTGGCGTGACGGCATCAGGTTTCGCCAGCGTCCTGGTGTTGGACGTCGTGCCCTCTACAGCTCGTCTGTCGGTGGATCCGGTGGCCTAAGTCCAACCTCTGTTTATGGTGTTATAGAGGTGGTGTGGTCAACTCGCTCCAATGCCCCATGGGAGGCACTGCGGGGACGAAAGTCTACGGACAGAGTCTACGGACAGCTACGTCTTAGGGCGGTGTGCTCCTCCCTGGAGGTGTCCTTTTTGCGGTTCTCCTGTGTTGTTCCATGACAAATCCCCGATCCAGACTTTCTCGGATCAGGAGATGGCCTCACCTCAAGCCCTCGACAAGCCCTCGATGTTGTTCTTCCTCCTTGGAGGCATCGCTTTGGAGCCTCACATGCAATGAGCGACTTTGCCCCTTGTCTTCCCGCTAGACCTTCGGGCTTGTATCATATCGGGATAGGGCGGTGGTCATGGTGGCCCTGGTAGAGCTCTTGGATGTCATGGGGTGGCCTCGGCATGCATTGCTCTTCGACCACGGTGTCAGCAAACCGGTGTCGTAGCCCCACCCTCGGCTATCCGACACCCTTCGACTGTCCACGTGTTCTACTACCTACTCCATCAGGCTACTTGATTCTGGTGCTGAGATTCTCACCGGAGATCCTTCTCTGGCAGCAAGTGTCGGTTGGCTCTGTTTGCTAACCTTTTACCCAGCCCCAGCCGTAGTGTCTTCCCTTGTTTCTAATCGTCTTTTTTTCATGTATTTTCTCTGTTATCTCTTCCCCTGTATTCACCTGCAATTTCAACAAGTGGTGGGGAATTTTCTCCTGTCAATCTAAAAAAAAACAGGGACATTCCATCTTGTTCATGAGATAAGACGGATAGTGGAGAACAAGAACCTAAATATTACTACGTTGTATAGGTCCTAATATAGGGATTCCATAACCCCGACGAGGTAAGAGCAATCATTCGAGTTATATTATCACATAACTGAACTTGCTTCAGAGTTCATTAACCGAAAGCAACCACTTTAAACAAGTTATAATTGATCATAGCCACCTACCACGACTTCCTTAATGCCAACTACTAGCAACAAACTTTTCCAGCGAACAAGGAGATCTAGATCTAAGAAATGAAACATTTCTCACCACAGCAGTTGCATGATAGATGTGACATGGAGCACACTCTGTCAGGGGTATATTAACAACAACAGGGTATCATCAACAATACATGCACGACTCGTGTATCAAACAGTATAAAAGAACATCAGCTCAGATCATGTAATCAACTATAACCAACCTCAGATGCCGCATTTGGTTCCAAACAAATAGAATTACATATATATGGGAGACCAAAAGGTTTGATCAAGAGACAGGGGAACAACAAGTGATGCTGGACACAGCCTCTGAGGAGTAAGGTCGCAAAATACAGAACAAAATTCACAGCAACTGTAGGGATGAACAAAGAATAGCTCAGTAAGTGGGGTAGTAATACCCGGTATTTGCCATCGGCGCATTCGGCATCCCGTATGGCATGGCTGGGTTCGGACCGAAACCGTTGTTGTAGGTCCGGTCGAGCTTCGCCAAGCTCGTTTGCCCCTGCATGCCGTCCCTTTGGTACTGCTGCCACATCATCTGCTCCTGTGTCAAGAACTGCTGCTTCTTCTCCATCTCTGCCATCTGCACATAGGACGGTGGTGCGAAGGTAAGGGATGCCGCGAATGGGTCCCCGCCAACATTCTGCATTGAACCGTCTGGTGCCGGAAGTGCCAGCATCTGGGTTTTCTGTCCAGGCGCGGGTAGCGCGACGCTGCTAGAGCTCCCGGTGGTTGCCTGTGCATTGACATGGTGGCGCACGACACCTTGGTCATACATACCGTTCAGTAGCAGAGGATCCATACCACCTGTCATTACGGCCTTCTGCTTGGACAAGTTGCTAGCCGTCTCCACAAGGGCGAGCTCCCAATCTGCCTTCCCAGGCTCGGCCGCAGGATTATCCCATGCAGAAGTCGCCTCGTTGCCACCGTTGGCAGGGAAGGCCTCCCATGACCCATTGCTACCACCAGCAGCAGGTGGCCCTTGGAAGAGAGCCAGAGCAAGCCTATTGCCTTGCTCGTCTGCGCTCACGGTGTCTTCCCTAAGATCCACCAAATCACCCTGGGGCTGCGGCGGGGGTTCTGGCTTCACCTCTTCCTCCACCTTCTCAGGTTCAGGCTCCTTATAATCCTCCGGTGCAGGAAGCGCCTTGATGGTGTTCATGTCCACCTCAGGCTCTTCCTCCTTGACAGGCTCAGGCTCGGGCTCCGGTGGTGGGCTCTTGGCACGCTTTGCCCGGTCCCTCATAAACTCCTCCAACGTCTCGAGTAACTTATCAGTGACACGCTGCACCTCTGGGTACTCCGATGACCTGGCCACCCCGGTGTCCTTGCACCAAGCGTAGAATGAACAGAGCTCATCGATCTGCTTCGCGGCACTGGCATATGCCTCGAAGGCCTTCACACAGTCGGCGTACTCCATGTCAAAGAACCTGTCCAGCAGCACGGCGAGCACCTCACAGATATCAGCATAGAGCTGAAAGCTCTCCCTGACCATCTGGTAGAGTGCAACCAGCACCATCCGGCTTTGCTTGGCTCCACCCGTGGGGCGGCAGGCAAGGAACCTGTCGAGCAGCTGCTGGAGGTGGTGCATACGGCCGAGGACACGCTCGGGCTTCATATCCCTCACAGGTGTCGGCGGCCTCTTGTCATCTGTGTTACCATTCCTCTCGCGGTTATCATCGTAACCTCCATAGCCGTTCCCTGGAGGGGAGGTGTAGGATGGCGAGCGGCGGCCATACCGGTCATCAGGCGAACCCCAACGGTCACGCGGCGATGGCCCGTTGAGGCTGGCGGTACCACCGTTGCCGGTGGAGCCGCCCTGCTTGCGCTCGTGGAGGAGAAACTCGAGGCGCTGGTCGAGGTAGAGCGCGTAGGTGCGGACGAAGGCGGAGTGGTCCCAGGATCCGGAGTGCGCCTCGTCGCGGAAGTCGGAGAGGTTGAGGAGGCGGGTGCCCCGGCGCGTGGCGTGCAGGAGCTCGCGGTGGAAGAACTGGTCGCCGTCGGTGAGGAGGCGGTGCACGAGCATGAGCGACTTGAGCGCGACGACGTAGTCGCGGGTGCGGGAGAGGCGCTTGGAGCAGCCCGCGACGGCGGCGGCGACGTGGGCGCGGGAGCCGCCCGTGAGGTGGAGGATCTCGCGGACGTGGCGCTCCTCGGCCGGCTCGTCGTCGTGACTGGTGGTCTTGACGATGAGCACGTCGAGCTCGGGCGCGATGTTGCTGGTGACCTTGGCGAGGCCGATGCTGGTCTGGTCCTTGACCGCGCCCAGCGCCTTGCTGATCGTGCTCTTCGACATCGCCGCCCGCCCGCCTAAACCGTCCTGCTCCTCGCCGACCAGGCAACCACCGCAGCCGCCCGCTGCTCGCTTTTATTTAGATCTATAAGGGATGGCCAAAAGAAGAAGCAGCACAATCATGAATGAGTCTGAGAGATTCCATCAAACCAAACGCAGATCTCTAATGACATTTGGAGGGGTTTTAATTGGAAACACATCAAGGTATCTATCTATCGACGGAGCTCGAGATCCCCGGAGATTTCCCCAGCTGGACCTACCAAATACGTACATATGTGTGGGGGCAGACCTGAACAAACTCTACTATAGATCAGCTACTAAGCTAGTTTGCCGGCGAAGCAGCAGCGACCGCGGAGCTAGCAACGGAAACCATCGATGATTCTGGGAAGGAGCCGCAGATCCAGGGAGGGAAGAAAAAAAAGTTACCTTTGCGGTAGATCCGGGGCGTCTGGCGGTGGCAGGGGGCAGCTCGGATCCGAGAGCCTCTCTCTCTCTCTCTTCCCTCGCTAGCTCCTCCGGGTCGGGAGTCTGGAGGAGGTCCGGGAGACGAGAGGGAGGGGACAGACGGAGGGAAGAGAGGAGACGGCAAAAGGGGGAAAGAAATGGTGTGCTTGAGTCTCCCTGGCGTTTGGTGGCTTGCTGTTTTCAGATTTTTATTCGGGAGCGGGAGGGAAGACAGAGGAGAGGAGGCAAGCAAAGCAAAGCAGCGAGCTTCGCGTGGCTTGGCTTCCCTTCCCTCCCCTCTTGGCCCCGCTCGCGCCGACGGGTCGGTGACGGTGAGTTGGTCCGGCTCGGCGCCTACCAGTACGACCGCTTGTTTTCGCCGACGGAGAGACGATGGAGGTCAATGTGCCATGCGATGCCATGCCAGCCGTGTTCGTGTAGTAGTGGTGGTTGACTGTGGCGGCGCGGGGCAGTAAGTTTTAACTAAATTGTCGTTTTTTCAAATTTGTATTATAGAATAGACTAAATTTTAATTCAATTCACGATCTAACCCTTTGCTAGGCGCCCTTCGCCGGGTTCCATAGTCTATTTCCTGAATCAGCCAACCTAGAATCATAGGTCGTGAGCTTGACGCCCTGGCCGGGGCTTCGTGCTGTTGAATTTGAAGCTTTGGGCTAGCGCTTCGTGTCGGTACCTTGAAGTTACGGGTCAGGCCTCCGTGTTGGTACTTAAAGCTCCGGATCAGGGCTCCATACGACCTAGGGTAGATAAATGGCGCTCACCCACTACTGCTTGTAAAAAAAAGCCGACTGATAACATACCACACATATGTCGAGGCATGCTGTTCCACCGCTTTAGGATCCTTGTTCAGCTCGGAAGAGCAAACTGCGAAATTGGCAGCAATGCAATAAAAAGGTGCTCCAGTCGCCTTGTTAGGGATACCCGATTCCTTCCCCAGGAGTCACGTCATGGAAGCACGCTATCCATTCGTGATAGTGCTTCTACACACGGGGTCCCCCTTTATAGGAAGTGTCATAATCGTTCGGCAAAGTCACGGTCATCTCCCCACACGGCAGATGGCAGTATGTGTCTCAGCACGTCTACGGTCAATGAGTGCAATGATACCATAGGGGTTGAACTTTGACATCTCATGAAAAGCGGGCTATATAACATGTAGAAACCCAGTCTGAGAAATATACTTGATATAGAACCTGTCATATTACATCTCTATGTATTGGCATCGGGCTGAACATCAACCTTAGATGCCCTCAAGTGCAAGTAGTTTAAAACCGCTCTATCTTTTCATATGTTTCACTGATAAGAGACATCCTATCAAATCAACGAAAACCAAATACATGTTTCAAATAAGCAAAATGGTAGTACAAATTTAATTATGCGAAAAGCTAGTTTCATACTAATAATATCTATACAAGTGTAAATATGAAAAACTACAGATCTAGTTTCACTATTACAAATTGTACATACAAAATAATTTTAATACTACTACCAACCTAACTAACAGATCAATTATCGCACCAAATTTAGCACAACTTTATTATTACATATTTATCTAATACTAATCAAATAAAATATCTAGGAAAAATATATCATTAATAATCTACTACAAATAAATCTAGTAGTACACAAGTAAAATTTCTATTACAAATTTATCAATTACTACATAAATAATATCAATTCAATATATCTACTTGTACAATCTAACTAACAACTTTACCAATTAGTACAAGCAAAATGGTAGGGAGACCAGATATTACCTTGCCCAAGCCTAGGAGCACCATGGAACCGGGGTAGCACCGTAGCAGAGGGTGGAGCACTATGAAAGAGGGAGAAGGACCATGGATAGAGGGAGGAGCACCATGGCACCGACCCGTCACCCTCAACCAACATCCATTGCAGAATCAATAGCGAGGCGGGAGAGGAAAGGTTGGTGGCGGCGGGCGAGGAGGGTCGGGGCGGTAGGCGAGCAAGGAGGATGGTGACCGATGAAGAAGGATGGAGCGGTTGCGTTGGTTGCGTTGTAGGAACATACAAGGGAGTGCGGCGTCTGGATGGAATAACTTTAGGTCATATGGAGCCCTGGCTCGAGGCTTCAAGATACCAGGACGGAGCCCTGGCCCATGGTTTCAAGGTACCAGCACGGAGCCCTAACTCGGGGCGTCAAGTTCAGCAGCACAGAGTCCCGACCCGGGACGCCAAGTTCAAGGTCTGCGGGTTCATGTGGCTTTGTGCTGTAGAGTACGAAGAGCCCGGGGGCGGACGTTTAGATTGTGAATTGACTCGCAGTTCGATCCATTTTATAAAATGAATTAAAAAATGTCAATTTGATCAAAATTGCGGCGGTGCGGTGCCAGCTGCGTCGCACACAACGGGAGTGTGATGCCGGATGGTCGCCGTGCCGTTGACGTCGCCGGGCTCGTTCCGTCAGGCAGAAGCCGTCTTCTCCACAGTGGATCGCACTAAGCAGTACAATTGTTGCACTGTCACTATCGTGGAGTGATTGATTCATGGCTTTAGAACGACCATGCCTCCCTGCTTGAATGAGCAGTCGATGGTTTTCTTCTTTTGCCCAAGGCAGCCAGGTCCGGGTTTCTTACAGTACATGTTTAAAGGATCTGTTCTGTCTGACACCGTGCCATACATCAAAACTATTGCCCAAGCAGTTTCAGTTCATACCCAACATTAAGTTTCAGTTTTAGTTCACATACCAAATAAATTACAAATATATTACTCCACAGACGAGTGTGTGTCTCTCACATCTTGCAAGTAACATAAGAATTGTAACAGTTTTGAATCAAGCGAAGCGGATCAAGCCGAAAAACCACCATCACCATGCGCTGCAGCACCTCCGCCACCACCACTACCACCACCGTTTAGTGTTGGGTGGCCCGACGTCGGCCTCTACAGTGGGGGCAGCAGGCGGAGCCAACAATGTAAATGGGAGCTAGTAGGACGAATGAGCCGGAGCAACGGGAGGCGTCGATTAGGGGGGGAGGGGGGGGGGCCCTGGGACCGATGGGTGGAGGGTTGGGCAACTCCATGGAAGGGTCCGGAGTAGAGGCAAATTGGGAGGGGGCGAGGAGATCGGTGACGATGCGGAAGCAGGAAAGGGTGACAAGCTAATGTTCCTTCTACCAAACTATCATGCTTATACAGTAAACCTAGCAACCGGAGGTTACAACCGTGCATATGATTTCGGATGCCTGTTTAAGAGTTAGCCGTTAAAGGACATGCGCATGAGAATTTTTTGCAAAAAAAAAAAACTGGCGGTTATGCACTTATGCTAACATTGCGAGCATTTTAAGGGATCTGTTAGAGATTATTAAGTGTGAGAATGCCGTCCTTGCTCTACTATCATCGCACTCGCCTCACCAGGCACCACACACCTCCACAATGATACAGCTCATTAACGCGGATGATTTGTTGGTTAAACACGGCTGCCAGTTCCTTTCAATACACAACCCTGCGGGCAATTAACTGGCTTGGCACGTTCCACGACCTCGCGTTTCTGCGCTGTACCCAGCCAGCCTGCAAAGGTCGATGGTTGATGGAGTCTCCGTGTCATGGTTGGCACCAGCCTACTGCTCCGTGTGAGACAGGACAATCGATCTTCACCCAGAATTGTCCCATTGAAAAAGAAAAAAAAAGTGGTATAGCATATTTGAAGGGTTAATGTTAAATGTTGATACTTTTACGCGCAACGGTGCTACTCATAAAATAACACGTTATATCACGGTAAAACGTCATAACTTTAGCATGGTATATATTCTTCCATCATATCGGTGCAAAACATCGAGTTTTCCACCTTAGCAAGAAGCAGAAATGACTTTTTGTTTGTCTTGATGATGGACTATAATTCCTGGTTCGTCTTCTAAATTGAAAGATGCTATCATTAATACTGATGATTTTGAATAAATATTTTATCTTATGTTGCCTTGGGATGTTCATTTAAACTTCTAAACAACTAGACAATGTTTTTCGTACGTGGTTATGCATATATTGTTGGGAAATTTTTGTTTTTACCACTCTAGTTTTTGCCCATTTTACTTTTACCACTCTAAAATTTGATATTTTGCTTTTGCCCTCTCAATTTCCAGTAATACATCAATTTTGCCCTCTCCAGGGTAAAAGCAAAATGTCAAAATGGGCAATATTGTTCTACCATTTCTGGACTATATCATTTACTGTTTTTAAAATTCTTTATTTTTAACCTATATCTGATATTTTTTCAGACCACTATATTGAAATATAGCATGCTATAGCATTTGCCGCTAGTTATTTTAGCACGCTATTTTTCACCTGGGTACTACCTCGCTTGGTGCCAAAGTAGAAATTGTCTGCTGTTGACGCGTGTGGCCATCTGTTGGTACGAGTCGACA
The DNA here is from genome assembly GCA_026929855.1 of Poa annua. Lineage (NCBI taxonomy): Eukaryota > Viridiplantae > Streptophyta > Magnoliopsida > Poales > Poaceae > Poa > Poa annua. Next base: position 117,552,049 of record CM049434.1, read on the forward strand.
TGGATTCCGGTGTTGTTGGTACCGAGGGCCCCGTCAATGGTTGTTGAAGGGTGAAGTCGGAGTTACTTGCTCGAGGAGAATTGAAATGGACGAAGACAAGGACCACCATGCTCATAATTTTCTTAGTAATATTAAGCACGATAGTTCATTGTTCATGGCAGTTTAGCTGGTTTTTTAGTCCCCAACATATGGTAGTTTAGCTGGTTTAGCCCCCTCTATAGAGACAGCACACTAATTAGTCTTGCACGACCCACATTGTGTTTAATTGCTGGCTCCATCCTGAGAAGTGATGACGATGACACTTGTTGGTAATCTGACTGTGTTTCTTTTTAGTGACCCGTGTGTGTTTCGTCTGGGTGGTTAGGTTGGCCGGTGGTGACCAATTTGGTCGTGTTTCATGATGATATTGGTGCATTTATATAAACATTTTGTCGGTTGCCTGCAAACTAACCGGTTAACTCTTTTCTTCTTAATTAATAAAAATGACAAGTTTTTTGCCTTGTTAAAAAGGAAAAACTACTTATGAGCTGTCTTAAAAAAATGACGACCTGTTTTTCTTGCGAGAGTTGGTTTAGCCGGACCTGGTTGTGAATTGTCGTTTATTACTAGGAGCCGATGCATACGCATAGAAGCGCGACCAGCAATATTCACAAGAAGCCTAAAAAAAGCAATATTCACAAGAAATGGCGATGGTAACATGGATTCCAGATGGTTCGAAGCTCCTTTCTCAAAGGGCCGACATTTTGCATGGGGTCGACGGATGAAGGCACTTGTTTGAAGTAAAGGTGAGGAGGCATCATAATCTTGCTGAACCGGCGAAGCTAGGTAGTGGGAGCGAAAAGCCCATGGAATGAGGGATCATTGGCACTGAATCACTGGAAGGAATGCCATTTCTTTCTTAGTCGCCAAGTAAGATGTATCCATACATGCATAAGAGTGAGCAGACAGCTTTACTAAGGACTAAGGTATGCTTGAATTGTCTGCGTATGAAGACCCCTTTTGTAGTGTCTGATTCTTTCGATTTTGTTAGTTCTCAACACTCAACAGAGCTTGGTGTACGTCAATGAAATTTCTACACTGAAATTCCACAATGGTCGCCGAAAAGTGATCCATCGCCATCAGCGGCGCTAGTGCTGAATATTGTTGTGGCTCGGTGTTAGCTCTGTACGTCATGATCCTTTACAAAAAGAAAGATTGGCATTATCCTGGATTTTCTTTCTGTACTGACTACTGAGAGCTCGAATGCTCCATGCGACACGCACAAAAGGAGACAATCAGCCTCCACAAATGAAAGAAGAAGGACATCAGACGGTGACAGTCTAAATTATATTGCTAACTAGGTTTCGTTGTTTAGAGTATCTAAGAAAATACCCAGACTGAAAGAGAGCAGGACATTCTGCATAATATTACTACTCTTTATTACTAATTTACTATGTGGCGTATCACCACACTTAGGCTGTGTAATCTATAGCTTTTGCCCATCTACAAAGGAAGAAAAACTAGCGCTACTATTTTTCTACTGGTTAACGGAGCTGCTAGCGCGCTACTATTTTTCTACTGGTTATCGGAGCTGCTTTATCCGCAATCTTGAAAGCGATCAGCCATTACTAGACTGGAAAATATGGTATGCGCTACAATGTTGCTTTATCAGCATCTTGGCCGTATATTGTGGCGACCACTAGTTTAATGGAAATCATAAATGTATGATGTGTGCTTTTTATTACACTACACTAAAGTAAACAAAGGCGTGCCACAATAATCTGCGGCTATCTCGTTTAAAGAAGTGAGGGAAGAAAGAAGTGGAGATGAAACAAAGGCCGGTCATGGTTCATGGATGGAACGGTTGACACTTGACAATGACGCCTTGGCATGATCAAATGTGCCGCCATGTATGTGTGTACAAGCCTATCTTGCAACAAGGAGTGGCATACATGACGGGACTGATAAGTTCCTTAATTAATAACCAAATAAGTGAATGAATTTAATAGCCAGCTAAACCCCTCTATAAATATATTGTCCATCTAGTAAAGTTTGTCCTGCTGTTACATGTTAGTTTCTTAAGTGTAGTTGGTGATCACATATATAAGTGTAATTAAATGTTCAGTACGAAGAAAAATTGCAGTCATATGTGTAGTCGGAGAGCCTAGATTCGCCACCTAATTAGTTGGCGACGAATAGGCGGATGTATAATGAACATCAGAACCCGGGGTAACTTTCTTGCGGGCAATCCAAATTGCCACAAGATCTCTATTTGTATGTTTATAGAATTTTGTAGATTAACGATGTGCTCAAAGGTTCTTCACAACCTTAGGGGCATTAATCTCTTATATTTTATAGCCCGAACATGTGGGGCCTGACAAGTTAAGTGCATTCAGCTATGTGCAAAGGGGAGCTCGTATATGAGGCTTATTCCGTGGTTAAGGGGACAATGCCCACATAATTGTAGCAATTGGAGCGAACCAATAAACTTTTTATTTCATTAATTTCGTATTTTGTTTTCTATATTTTCTTTTTCTCTGTTTTTATTTCCTATTAGTTTTTCTTGTTCATGTTTATATTAGAGTTGTTTTAACTGTTTGTATAGTCCATTGGCTTTAACCTAAAACAATTGATCATGAGGTTTACAAAATGTTCACGTAGATTGAAATAGATGTTCACAAGGTAAAAAAAATGTTCTTGTACTTCAAAATTGTTGCTCACGAGGTACATAAAAATGTATATGTATTATGAAATATACAAAGTTCATTTATTTTCATAAAAAAACAAATTCTAAAACAGAGAAGAATAGGAAAAAAATAGAAAGAGAGGAAAGACGGAAAAGGAAAACAGAAAAAAAGCCTTACCAGGGCCAGCCCGCTACAGTTCTTCGTGTGGGCGTCAGTACACTAACGGACGGAGTGAGCGTCGTATAGGCATTCCCGAGAGCAAAGCCCATTCTCAGTCTCGAAATAAACCCGAAGTACAAGGCCCAATAGTGCCTAAGCAGCAGTGGTACTGATCGGAGCGACGACGACTGGTGGCTCGTGGGGACACGGTCTGCATACTGCAGCCACGGCCCATAGCAGCCGAGCAGTAGAATTTACAGTTGATGTCTCCCCTGCCCCTGCCATTTTTCTTCAAGGTAGCCTGAAACCTAGCAGGGTAGAGAAGAAACGCCACGCTAGTCACTGTTCAGCGCTCCGGGCGTGACTCGCGGCGCACGGACGCACGAACGCCGGCCGGCACACGGGCTCGTGATTCGCCGGCGTTCCAAGGCGGAGGCCCGCAGTACAGTCGCACAGCGACCCGCTCGCTTCGGTCTTCCTGCGATCACATGCCCCGCTCCGTCGTGGGGCCCAACACTCTACCTACACGCGCCGCGCGTCTTCCGTCCCAGCCATCTGATCTGGATTGGACGGCTCGGAACGGCTAGCGGGAGGTTCGGTGGTTGGTCCGTGGGCCCCACGGAGCCCTCGGGAAACACGTCAGCCCATGTGCGCAGGATCTAGGCCCGTAGAGAAAAATATGAGCCGAGCCAGCCGCGAGCGTGATTTTGCGGCCAGGTTGTGTGAGTCGGCTACAGCCTACAGCTACGCTGGCCAAAAGGGGTGCACTTTGTTTGTTTGGAAGGAAGGAGCGTATATCTCGGAACGCTCATCCCAGGTTTCATGCGGCGGTCCTGCACCATCCCGCATAACTAAGATTTAGTTCAAAACGTCAAAAAGCTGGACACGATCGGAACAACTAGCCTAGGCTATTTTTAAGTGGAAGCGGGTCGGGTTCGGGCGCCCGCCGCTTGACACTCTCACGCTCATCGTGCCACTCGGAAAAGGTTATGCATGTGTGCATCGACAAGATATTTGCTGTTGTTATCTTTAGCTGTCCGCAAGATACAAAATAGGCAAATGCTTAGAGCAAGTCCAGCAGTTCTCCTAAAACGTCTTCCCTATATGTTCATGTTCATGTAGGGGACTTCTCCTAAAAAAATTCTCCCCTAAAAATTGCTCAACTCCAACAGTTCCCCTAAAACATCTCCCATATTCAATATTTTTAGAATATTCTATAACTACCAGTCGTTGGCCGATCGATCGATCCGGAAACTGATCGCTGCCTTGGCAGAGTACGCTGCATCTGGACACCGGCCGGCGGTGGAACTGATCGATCATTGGATCGCTGTAGCTGATCGGAACTGATCGATCATTGGATCGCTGCTAGCTGATCGTTTTCTTGCCGCGGAAATTGATCGCTCCCAACGATCGCTCCCAATGATCGCTGCTAGCTGATCGCTGCTAGCATCTGGACACCGGCCGGCGGCTACCAGTTTGCAAGGAAACGAAGTTTGGCTCCGTCACTGGCTATCTACCCACAACGAAATGAGTCACAGGCGAAGTTTGGCACGACAATTTTGCGAAGACTCCTCATCGGAAGATGAGGAACTCATGATGAGTGCAATCATAGCCGAGGAAGAACAAGCACAGTTGGATGTTCCACGCCATCGAGGTTCACTTCCGGGACGTCAATCTCTTCAACGCGAGTTTGCGGAACGCTTTCAGATGCTCCACAAGGACTATTTTGCAGAGGGTTGTACCTTCCCCCCAAGGTTGTTTCGCCGCAGGTACGTAACTATTGCATTGTTCAATTTTTTACATACTAGCTACCCTTCATGTCTCATTTTAGTTTTTCGGTGCAGGTTTAGAATGCATCGTCCACTTTTTTTGCAAATAGCAACAGATCTAGAGGCACATGATAGGTATTTTTCGCTGAGAACAAATTGTGCGGGTGTTCCTGGTTTATATCCTTATCAGAAGTTAACCTCAGCGTTTAGAATCTTAGCTTATGGGGTATCAGCCGATCTTACTGATGAGTATTGTCGGCTAGCAAAGTCCACTGCTTTAGAGAACCTTAGAAGATTTGTGCGTGCTATAATCGAGGTCTATGGTGGTCATTACCTGAGATCTCCAAATGTTGAAGATACTGCTAGATTACTTGCAATTGGAGAGCCGAGGGGGTTTCCGGGTATGCTTGGAAGCATCGACTGCATGCATTGGCAATGGAAAAATTGTCCTACTGCACACAAAGGGGTTTTCGTTGGCCATAATCGTGTACCCACAATCATTCTTAAAGCTGTTGCTTCACAAGACCTTTGGATTTGGCATTCTTTATTCGGTTTACCAGGATCACATAATGATATAAATGTTCTTCACCGTTCACCTGTGTTTGCAAATCTTGCTGAAGGGCATGCTCCAGAAGTGAATTATACCATCAATAATCACAACTACGACATGGGGTATTACCTAGCAGATGGTATATATCCGCAATGGGCCACATTCGTGAAGACTATTCCAATTCCAACAAATGACAAGACCAAACATTTTGCGAAAGCTCAAGAAGCCTGTCGGAAGGATATTGAACGAGCCTTTGGAGTGCTGCAAGCTCGTTTTGCAATTGTACGTGGACCAGCAAGGTATTGGGATTTGGATACACTAGGAGAAATCATGACAGCTTGTATCATCATGCACAACATGATTATAGAAGATGATCGTGGAAGTCGTGTAGACTACCGCTTTGAAAACATGAGAGAACTGGTTAGACCTTCTCATCAAGAGGCTGCTACAATGACTCAGTTTCTTCAAGCTCACACTAATATTCGGAGCAAACAAGTTCATTGTCAGCGTCAAGTTGATCTAGTTGAACACCTGTGGCAGCTCCGTGGAGAGCAGATCCATTGACATACGCATCTGTAATGTTTTTAAATTAATAAAGCAACTCCGTGGAGAGCAGACCCATTGACATATGCAGCTGTAATGTTTTTAAATTAATAAACCTTGCAACGTGGTCTAGTTCTAAGATAGTCTTACATGGTTCAAAGATAATAGTTCATACGGTTTACAAGATAATAGTTCCAAGATAATGCAAACTAATGTAGAGTTCTTGTTCAAGACAAGTTGCGATGGCGCTTAATGATCTGGCTCTTCCTTAATTTGTAGAATTCTTGTTCTTCCTCGCCCATGCCACTAATGTCCATGCTCATTATTTGCTTTCCTCGGCCGCTGTCAAGCGTTCTTCCGCCATTCTCATAATCTGAATCTTTTCTTCTTCCAATGCCACCTTTTTTTCTTTTAGTGCAAGTTTATTTCTTTCTTCTATCAACCTTTCTTCTTCTCTTTGCTTGTCCACTGCCATCATGAGCTCAAATCGCTCTTGTCTCTTTGACTCCCTAGTCTCCAACATACCACCAAACGACTCCATGGCACTACTTCCACCTGTAGTTCCAGAACTAGTAGCTCGTCGTAGTGCTTCTTTTGCCCTCTTCTGTCCAATTGGCCTTTTCGAGGGAGATGTAGCTTCATCCTCAAACACACTAGCTGCAGCATATGATGAACTTGGAGTATCTATGGACGATGTCTTCTGTTTTTTCAGTTGCGACCGAGATTTCCACTTCTCGGTGTTTTCCAACTTATTAAAGCAATGCATCAATCCAAATGATTTATTTCCCTTGTCATCATTGACATACTTATCTAGTGCTTGAGAAAGCTGCATTCATACACATGCATCAGTACACCAAACAAATGGACATAACACATAATCTAGCAAAAATATGAACCAAGCAAATCATTTGTGTTTACCTTATTATCCCGCGTCATCCCACTTTGGTTTCTAGCAAGAACCTGAGCATAACATGCACAGAACTTGCTCACTTGTTCATTAATAACAGCCCAAGGATGTTGAAGAGAGCCTTGTGTTCTATCGGAGTCTTCAATCTTATTAGTATGGAAGTAAGCATTTATCCTTTTTCAATAGCAATCACGAGATTGGTCGACTCCGATGATTGAATCTTGAGTTATCTCAAGGTATGCATCACACAAAGTCAAGTCTTCAACCTTGCTGATTTTTTTTTGCCTCTTAATACCGCTTGATTTTGAAGCGCTTGCTTTTGAAGCCCTTGTTTTCTCAGTGCTTGCTTTTACAAGAGGCGTAGCTTGTTGAGACCCTTCAAGATCAATGTGTTCTACTTCCTGCCCTTCTAGATCAATGTGTTGTTGTTCGTGCCCTTCGGGAGCGATGTTATGTTCTTCATTCCTTGAGGCCACTGCAAATCATTCAATACAGAACCACTTTGCAAAAGATCAAAATAACTCTGATTGTCCATCACGAAAATCTGAAACATAAACAAAAAGATCACTAATATCAGCATATTGCAGTATCAAAAAGCTCACAGATATTTGGACAAGAATTTAAAACAACATTGTCAACCATTAAACAGCAAACTGGACTGTAATTTGCCACAGTTTAACATCACAAAACATCATGCAGTACCATAAAAAACTCACAACAGATAAAATAAAAAAAACCTCTTGATTAATGATGAACTTCTATCAGGCTAGTGATAGTACCATCACGGGAGTGATGAAAAATCAAGCTGAATCAGTTGGAAGTAGAAAGTTTATGCCAGAGGTTTTATTTCCTGAGAAGTCTGATACCACTACACTTGATTGATGATGAACTTCTGCCAGGCTAATAATTTTACCATCACGTGAGTATTGAAAAATCAAGCTGAATCAGTAATAGGTATATCTTCACTGTAGTCATTAGAGACTCACGACACGATCTTCATGCCCAACAGGAATATGAAAGCTGGCTATGGCATGAGAAATAACTGATAGTGGAGGGCTGGAAACAGTGGTCATGCAAAGAAATACTACGGGTGTAGCAGGGATTCAGGTTGAACCATAACCTCGCCACTTCATCTCCATGAGCGCGGAGAGCACCACGACGACGAGGGAGAGTGCCAGACCGGCGCCTACACTCTGCAGCATGGTGATGCCCGTGGGCCGCCCAGTGTAGCGCCCTGCCCATGGCCGCCCTGCTCCTCCCGCCGCTCGCCCTGCCCATGGCCGTCCAGCCTGCCGCCTCGCCCGTCCCTTCTATCTCCTTCTTCCTCTCCCCTCCCCTACCTTCTATTTTCTCTTGAGTTTGCTCATGGCAGGTCCGCCCGAAGCCCTCTCCTCACCTCTGATTTTCTTTCCTTCCCCAGAAATTGAGATGAGACTCGATTTGGAGGTCGATTTCATGCTTGATTTGGTCGATTTCAGATCGATTTCCAAATCGATTTTGGGCTCGATTTGGGGATAAATTGAAGAAACTGGAAGGGGGAGAAGACCAGACGAACCTGTGGAGCGCGGGAGGAAACTTCACCCGCGAGCGGTTGCTCACGTCGCCGGGATAGGGGAGTCCTCCACCTCCCCGACTTGTAGGGGAGAGGAGCGAGCACAATCGGGGGCGCCGATAAATGGGGGAGGGTTGAGGGAACTGCTGGGCCGTTGTTTTTGAGCTTTTTCCCCTAAAGAACGTATAGGAGAGGGTTTGAGGGAACCGCTGGACTTGCTCTCATGTATCACTGTTTAGCTTATTTTCATCAAAGAATGTAGCTTTTTTTTTTTGAAAAAAGGCAGGGCCCGACGTTAAATTAATAACGCCACAAACGGCGACAAGGATACAAAGTGCTGAAACCAGCTTACAACGGCGAACCGCACACACACACCCGAAACAGCACCAGCACAAGGGACACCACCTAAGAACAACTCCGAAGATGCTGAGAACTAGCAGGGTGGGCAAAGCTGTTGGGCCGAAGCTCGCTGTCGGGAAAACCGGCACACCGACACACGCTGCACACCGTCAACACGGGCAAAGTCGTCGGGCCGAAGCTCCACCTAGAACCAAGGCCGGCACACCAACAAACACTGCACACCGCCAAGACCCGCGCAGCTTCTGCAGAGACAGTCACCAGGGGAGCCACTTCTCGCTGAGACAACCAAAGGCGTCGAGAATGCAGACCAAGTCGCAAGCTTTGACGGAGGGAACACACCGAAGATACCTCCGACACGCCCAAGTCGCAAGAGCGCTACCCGTGAGCTCCAAGACGGCGTCTCCAAGAAGAGCATGACGCACAGCGCCGCCACCGCCCGATCCGAGGATCTTGGGTTTTCATCGGAACACATAGGAGGGGAGAATCGCCACCACGCCGCCTCCAAGAAGGGAACGATGTTAAGGACGCCGCCGACGTGGCCCGGGATACACATCCTAGGTGAGGGTTTCCCCTCGGATGACTTCTCCGCCATCCACACACAGGGGTAAGGATGCCGCCGGGACGACACCCGCACCGCTGCCACAGGACACAGCTCCCCGAACACCACACCGTCCACACGGTCATGGCTCCGGCAGCACCAGAGTCACGGGCTCGCCCGCCAACCCACAAGACTCCCACCTTCCAGGGCCGCCGCCCCGGCGTACTAGCTTAGTGAACCGCTGAAGAGGACGAGAAGAAGGAGGAGGCTCCACCACCACGTCAACCACCGGCATCCCCCATGGCTACCGCGGCACCAGACCTGGCCCGAAATCAGGAAGGGCGAGAAGGAGAGCACGGGCCCCTGCCCCTTCCCCAGCTCAGGACGGCCCACATGGCCGCCACACCCATCCAACCAGCCGTAGACCTCCGCGAAGACCACGAGACCAGAGCCGCACCACCGCGCCGGTAGCCCTGGCCAAGAACAGGCAGCCACAAGAAGACACGCGCGCGGCCCGCTCTGCCCAGATTGGGCCCAGATGGGCCAAGATCGGGCCCGAGCGCCGCCGCGCCTCCCACCAGCGACTCCGGGTGCCGCCACCACCGCAAAGCCGCCTCTGCGCCTACCCCTCGCGCCGCCGTCACCACCTCTGCTCCGCCTAGCCGCGCACATCGCCGCGACCCGCACCCTGGCGGCACCCGCTTGTCGTCTCGCCTCCGCGTGAAGGGAGCCCGACGGAGCGCGCCCATCACGCCCGCCTCCTTTGAAGGCCAGGCGCGGCTGCCCCCGCCGGCGCCGGCGGCAGGAGCGGCCGGAGAGAGCTGCCGCGGGGAGATTTTTGGCTAGGGTTAGGGAGCCTCCGGAGCTGCTCGCGCGAGCAGCCCGGGAGGGAGTTTTCCTCACCGTTTCTTTTTTCTCATCCAAAGAATGTAGCTTTTGAAGAAAGAAAAACTGAAAAATGTATTGGTTGGGTATTTAGTATATTTTTTTTTCTGTAAATACAATATATGAACAAATGGTACGGTCATAGGTCCGTAGCAAATTTTCAATGCATCTGAACATAATAACTATATAGAAACAATTTTCCAATCAAGTCAGAATACATCAGTACAGTTTTCCAAAACTTCAATGCTACTAGTAGCGGCCCCACTCTTTTTCTTCATCTGCGTTAGAAGAAAACGTAGGGAATTTCAGAAAAATAAAATCTTGTATGACTACATCTAGCAAATTAGATCCTCTACTACCAGTATGTGTTGGAATATTAGGAAATTTTCTACTAGTATAGTATGGCAGCGCGGAATAAATCAAGAAATCAATGGTAGAGGAAGAAGGGGGGCGTACATGAACCACGGGGGGCCTATGGCTTATGCGAAGTTGCGCAGGGGTGAAGACGAGGGGTGGGGTGCGAGGTCGTGCTGCCACGGGGGTGAAAAGGGGTTGCAAGGTCGTGGCAGTCGCCTGACGCCCTAGGTCACCACTATAGCCGCTGCTGCGTGTCTATACGTGGTTGAGAGACTAGAGACAGAGGAGAGCATGTGTGTGCGAGCGAGCGAAAAAACGACCATGAAACGTGTGTTGTGTTGTGGCATGTGGGCTATGGGCCTCTAGCTGTGCGGCTGGGCTGATATTTTTTTTTTGCTCAGAATCATGAGTTCGTATTCATATGAATACATGCGCAAAATAAATATGAAGACATGTGAATAGACATAGTGCAGTCAGTGCTGATGCCTCGATGGCCTTCTGCCCCCTATTGGATCTGTTGGAATTATTTCTAAAAATATAGCCCCTAATTTTGGTGAATTCATTTCTTTTACTTTTTGCATGAAAAACATAAATAATGCGTTTATAAAGACAATTTAAGCCTCAGCCGTTTAATTCTAATTTCGATAAAATTTGAGACAAAATCCTGCGTAACATTTTAAAAAAAGTAGTATGTTGTTGACATACCAACAACCGGTCTGAGGGGTACCAGGTCATGCGGCCACCTCGAGGGTTTGACGGAGTTGAGGGCGTTAACCTTGTGTCACATAGGCGACGAGGTTGTTCTCAATTAACAATGTCCGCCGACATGTTAGTTGTTATAAGTGGCACACGGTCTTGTTGTGCAGGCTTCCTCACCTCTCATGGAGAGTCGCAAGGCCTGTTCCCCCATAATAGCCGTGACTATGGGCTAATTGGTTAGAAACGGTTCCCGTTTGTTGCTATGCATGTTTGGCGTGTTTCTTGCGTTCGTTGCGCCGTCGACGAGTATGAGCATGGTCTTGTTGCTATTAGTTTAAGCTTAGTTTCCAAAAATAATTGGTTAACCTTCTTAATTAATGGAAAACGGCAAAAGGCTCTTGACTCGGTTACAAAAACATTTCTGTAGCAGCCGATCGTTCAAACGTGTCTGCTATCCTGCCGGCCCCTGTCTGTCTACAATGTAAGGATTAAGAAACAATGATGGACCGTTGTCCTTATGCCAATATGTCACCGTATGCAAGTGTCATTTAGTTTTACCAAAGACCATGTGCTTCAACGACTACTCAACCTTCAAATTTGCTGACCCCCTCATTCGTTAGCAACTAGGGAGTACTCCTCGTTGTTGTCACTGAAAACTCAATCAAAGCAGCCGGCCGGCAAGTTGCACTACTTGTATAACCTAACCTGCTGTTGCCAAGAATGACGCTTGTTTTTGGCGTGTCAGAACTCAGAAGGAAGAAGATATGAGCTTTGCTTGCAAGTTGCACCCTCCTGTGGACACAATCAACATACTTAAACATGACTTTTTCTGGCGAGATGTTCCAACTTGTCGTATCCCCGATCGGATGGTATCCTATCCCTGCTGGCTGCTGGATCCGTTGATGCAGTCATGCAGCTATTCTTAGCGTACGTGCCGAACGGCATGATGCCGTATGTCTCTGCCTTTCCCACGCTAAACTGATTCGCATCACCTGTTAGTAGCAGAATGAAAGCAAGCAACGCGAAATCCAGCATTGTCTTAGCTAAGCAGGCAAGTATCGACGCGGCGATCTTCGCTTCTTCTCTTCTTCTCAAGAACCAAAACTAGCCGATCAGGACGGAGCCGTTTGAGTACTTAGCCAAAAAAGTGAGCCAAATCCTCCCAAAAGCCTCCGCGAGTATTATTCCTCCTGCACCCGCCCCATGCGCCGCGATCGATCCCGCCTCGGGATTCTCTCTGCTACCGGTCTACGCCTCAGGTAGTCGCGACCCGGAGCCGAGCCGCGCCGCCGCCGCCGGCTCCTCCTATATCAGCGCGAGCGTCAGACTGACGTCCGGGACCCGCGGCCCACATGGCGGAACGAAGCTGTACTACTACTGGTTGAGCTACGCGGAGGGAGGCCACCACCCTCGAGTCGACATACCCCAAATCCCCCCCCCCCCGCTCCGCTCCACTCCCCACCCAGTTCACCACCACTGCGCCGCGCCGGCCGCCGTACTCCCTCCCACTACGCCCTGGTGTAAGGCTCAAGCCTAGCACAGCCGGCATCATGGACGAGGAGCCGAAGCCCAGCACTGGCGAGGAGGCCGTCGCCACTGCAGCCGAGGCGGCCTCATCGCCGGTGCCGCCCGGCGGCTCGGAGCCGGCGGGGGAGGAGCAGGAGCTGGGGGATTTGGTGGAGAAGGTCGCGGAGCTGGTGGACGAGATCGCGGCCATCTCGGACTTCAGGAACGCCTACCGGAGGCAGTTCTGCAACCTGTCGCGGCGGATCCGGCTGCTCGCGCCCATGATGGAGGAGGCCAAGGAGGCGCCGCGTCCGCTGCCGGAGGCCTCGGTGGCCGCGCTCCGTCAGCTCGGGGACGCGCTCGGCAGCGCCAAGGAGCTCCTCCGCCTCGGCAGCAGCGGTAGCAAGATCTTCCTGGTGGGTTTCTATCTCTTTTGATTAAAGCTCCTTCTTTTACTGTCCTCTTTACACAGTGCATCCTAAATTTCCTATACTGTTGCACCATTTGCGTCACATAAGGATTTAGTTGCCAAGTTAAGGAGAATTTCGCTTGCTATGTATGCTACAGAACCAGAATTTCTCGCTACGCACTAGTAACATCTTACCCTTTTTTTTCTTGCTTATTTCTTGTTTGTGCGAAAGCTTATTATCCTTACAAATTAGCTGAGGTTGGACCAGGTTTTGAATTTCCTTGCCTCAAATCAATGCCGGGCCAGGGTAGCTGACAACATGACATTGTTTGCTGGTGTTGAACAAGTCTGTATAATACCCAAGGTTATTATTGGTCTTCTCGACACATATGGCTGAGACTAGGAAAACCCGGGCTATAGTTATCAATTATACCCTAGCATTAGGAAAACCGAAATCCCGTTACACCTTTTACGTTACATAAGGATTTGCTGCGAAGTTGAGAGAATTAAGCTTGACGAATTACAGAATTAGAACTTCTTGCTACTCACTTGTAGGTTGTAGCATGTTACTTTTGTTTGCTTATTCTTGTTCGTGCAAAAGCTTAAAAAATAGCTGTGGTTGGTCCAGGTTTTGAAATTCCTGGTGTCAAATCAATGCCAGGTCAGGGCAGCTGAGAACTTTGCATTGTTTAGTGCTGTTGAACAAGTCTGTCTAATACACTAGCTTATTATTGGTTTTGTCGACACAGATAGGAGAGACTAGGAAAATCCAAGGTATAGTTACTGAATTATATATCTTCTAGTTTTTGTACAACTAATACAATTGTAGTTATAAAAACGTACAATTTCAGAGACTACTAGGTCATATATAGGAATATTTTAGCGAAGTGCGGAGTTAAAGGTAGCTGCGAACTTACTCTACAACAACTAGTTTATTCATCACTGTTGCTATTTTAGTTACAGCTTTTAATTACCATGTCTGGGTTCGCACTACCCTTGCTCACAAACTGCATATTTGGAGCTGATAGCACCTGTCCAGCTATATGTGTTATTTGGATGAAGGTGAAAGCGATGGCGCTAAATGCTATTCTTTACTTATATATATATGTCTACCGGCGGTGGCGGTCCATTCACCTATTACCACCGTCTTGATACAAGCCATTAGATCTGTTGCAAATGGCGGAGATGGCGGTCCTGTTTGCTACCAAAGTTGCGATGAAATTACCCACACGTGCCACTAATGTGTGATAGGAAACGACGAGGGTTTCTCATATGCCAAGTTTGGCATCCGCAGTTTTTGTGGCTCAACCTGTTGGGCAGTCTAATTTGTTTCCTCCTTAGCAACGCACAGGAACGGAACCTCAAATGCGGGTAGGAAACTACCTTTGTACTGAGTTCTTTCCACCAATGCATTGGTAATACTGGTTTCAAAATGTAGAAGAATAACTTTTCACGGAAAGTTCAAATGTACCCTGCTGTAATAAGTACCGATGCATAGGGCATGGTGGTGGCAAAGCTGGATGATATATTGCTAGTTGATTTTATAGTATTGAATTTGGCTTAGCTGCTAGTTACAGAAATACCTGATGAGGAAAATGTGTTCACAACTGAGGATGGCATGTACAGTTAGCTCATGCCAGTGGTATGCGAGGGGTGAACGAATATTCTGTGCCATAATCACGGGTGTCTGGGATCATGATTGTTGTGAACTATGATCGGCAGCAGCTGGGAGCTGCTCTACTGTCATAGGTCTTTCTTGTGGGAGGAAACTGTAGTTTTTTTTGCGGAGGAGGAAACTGTAGTTACTTGCCAATATTCCATTTTGATAGTGCAACTGATGGACTGAGTACATAAACGATGAGGCCAAGGGTACTAGCACCAGACACATTAAGAAAAAAAACAATGCGATACATTGGTCTATTTGCTCCACACAATAAGGTAAACAATGAGATTTATTCCGCCCCATATGGGTTGAACCCAGGTCGCACAGGTTGCACAGGGACACCACTGCACTCCGACCACTGGGCTGATGCCTAGTTCTCGATGTATTGTGAGAAATGTGGAAACACCAGAGGGATCCTAATTGAACCTAAATGGGATAGACACTCCACAAGGTTTCATCCACGGATGGGTGAGCCAGGGCCTAAGATCAGGCAAAGGCGTAGTCAATTGACAATATATTTTAGTCGTAGTTAGAAAAGTCACTGCAAGCACTGAAGGGGGTCAACCATCCAGTCATATATTTGGAGTTATCTTTGTTATGTAGT
This sequence comes from Poa annua, assembly GCA_026929855.1. Lineage (NCBI taxonomy): Eukaryota > Viridiplantae > Streptophyta > Magnoliopsida > Poales > Poaceae > Poa > Poa annua. The sequence goes on from CM049434.1 coordinate 117,567,216, forward strand.
GTTACAGGGTAAAATAAAACTATACTATCCGAGTGCCAGATATTTGAGGTTGAAGTCTACGTGCTGTTTAAATTGCACTGCAGAGGCCAAGCTTTGAATATGTGCTAGTTATTAATATTGTGATTGCTTTTAAGAAATATTGACACTACGATGTTTTTAAAAGAGTAGTGAGGCTGTGTAGTTGAGTGGGCTTAAATATCTCTTGATACATGCACCTCTTTAGCATTAAGTAATGTTGGTTGGCAGAGGTCACTATTGTAGTTAATTTTGTTACTTCTGCATGCAGTGCATCACTAAACCATTACCATTTTCCAACAGTTTATGGTTCCCCTATTTGCAGGTTCTCGAGAGAGAGAAAATAATGCAGACTTTCCAGGACATTACCTCGAGTCTTGAACAGGCCTTAGCTGGTATCTCGTTTGATGAGCTTGGCATATCGGATGAAGTAAGGGAACAGGTAAACCATCTTGACTCTCGAGTTTTTTTTGTATCTACAGTGAAACCAATTTTTTTTTTCTTTTTCTGTTTGGGTTGTCTTGCTTTATATCTGCAGCTAAAACATGTCCAATTATTGTGCAGGTTGAACTGGTGCACGCTCAATTCAAAAGAGCAAAAGAACGGCCAGATACATCTGATGACATTCTCTTTAATGATCTAATATCTGTCTACAATTCAAGCGCCACTGCTATTGTTGACCCAGATATTCTTCGAAGTTTATCTGAGAAATTGCAGCTTGTCACTATATCCGACCTCAATCAAGAATCATTGACCTTGCATGAGATGGCTAGTGCGGGGGACCCTGGGGCGGTTGTTGAGAATGTGTCAATGCTGCTGAAAAAGATCAAGGATTTTATGCAGACTCAAGACCCTATAATAGGCATCCCAGCAAGTACAACAAACCTTTCCCCAAATGACAACTCAACATTTCCTGTTGTTCCAGATGATTTCCGCTGCCCAATATCACTTGATTTAATGAAAGACCCAGTTATTGTTTCCACCGGACAGGTCTATGCATAACTTGCCTTTTTGTTTGCTGTCAATCTAGTGAACTTTCATTTATATTTCAACTGACAAGAATTCTTGAAAATGTATGTATTCAGACTTACGAGCGAGGTTGCATAGAGAGATGGTTGGAGGCTGGGCATGATACCTGTCCTAAGACGCAGCAGAAGCTTCCCAATAAATCTCTAACTCCAAATTTTGTGCTTCGAAGCCTCATAGCACAATGGTGCGAAGCAAATGGCGTGGAGCCGCCAAAGCGCCCCGCTCAACCAAGTAATGCACCAGCAACATGTACCGCTTCTGAGCATAGTAAAGTTATCGAGCTTCTTCAGAAACTATCATCCCAGAATCTTGTAGATCAACGTGGAGCTGCAGGTATGCTTCGTCAGCTTGCCAAGCGTAGTGCTGAAAATCGTGCTTGTATTGGAGATACTGGTGCTATTCCTATCCTTGTGAGCCTTCTAGCAACCACCGATATTAGCATTCAGGAACATGCGGTTACTGCTCTTCTGAATCTTTCTATCTATGAAGAGAACAAAGCAAGGATAATTACCTCTGGAGCTGTTCCTGGAATCGTACATGTGCTAAAGAGGGGCAGCATGGAGGCTCGGGAGAATTCAGCTGCCACACTATTTAGCCTGTCACTTGTGGATGAGAACAAGGTGACAATTGGGGCTTCTGGGGCAATTCCAGCTTTGGTACTGCTATTGGGTAATGGAAGCCAACGGGGTAAAAAGGATGCGGCGACAGCATTGTTTAACCTGTGTATCTATCAGGGCAACAAGGGTAAAGCTATCAGAGCTGGATTGGTTCCTATACTACTTGAACTTCTAACAGAGACTGAGAGTGGTATGGTTGATGAGGCCCTTGCTATTCTGGCAATCCTCTCGAGCCATCCTGAGGGCAAGGCAGCAATTAGCTCTGCGGCCGCCATACCAATCCTGGTTGGAGTTATCAGAAATGGATCCGCAAGGAACAAGGAAAACGCAGCAGCAGTGCTGGTGCATCTGTGTAACGGAGAACAGCAGCAGCAGCATCTTGCAGAAGCACAGGAGCAGGGCATCGTGACCTTGCTGGAGGAGCTAGCAGAAAGCGGCACAGACAGGGGGAAAAGGAAAGCGATCCAGCTGCTCGAACGGATGAATAGGTTCTTAAAGCAGCAGAGTCAAGCCCAGGGAGACGTGATGGCACATGCGCTTGCTCAGGCTCAAACCCCGCACCAGGCTCTGGTTCAAGCTCTTGAAGCAGATTCTCAGCTAGAGGAACCACTGCTTCCTACTTCGCATATTCCTGAAAGATGAGGTGATGGCTAGTCAGCATGTTTCGTTCTAGATAGTGGTTTGTTTTTAGGTCGCCTGCCATTGCCAAGGTGGAAGATCTCCTGCAATTCTTAGTCTGGAGGTGTGTGTTTTGGTTGTACAATGTGGATCAGGAAGCTAGGAAGACCCGGCAGCTTGGTTTAGGATCATGAGCAGTTTGACAACCCCACTTTCGCAGTCATGGTTCCCATTAACCCGTATTTGTCGTCTGTACAAGGTCTCAGTGATTGAACGTAGGATCCTCGAGTTTTAGGGAGGTATCGTCGTGGTTGTACCCGGTGGCTAGTACATGACTAATTTGTGGCTTCCAAGGGTGATAATTTTACTTGCCTCACAAAAGTGGGCGTCAGCAAAGCATTAGTTCCAAGTTTTTTTGTTGTTCAGCTTAGTTTCTGGTCTAGATGTTTTTCCTAGCAAGATGATAGTTGGAGGATTGAGTGCTTTTGACATGGCCTGCTCTTTTCACCTGTAACTTGAATAGAAATCAATGTGGTGAGATCCTGAGCAACTCTGTCCGCATATTGATGTACCGACCTATCAGTTAAAGACTTAAAGTGTTCTAGTTTTGTTGGCTGTTATCCTAGGGAATCTATCTGGGTTCTTGTTGAAACTGGCCCCTGCCATTTCGCAAAGCAGGCACATGTATACTTGTGGTACATCTCACTACAATGATCTTATCTTAACAATGTTATATACTCCCTCCGTCCATAAAAGGATGTCACAAGTTTGTCCAAACTTGTATGTATACACAAAACAACAATTGTCTTGTCATATTTTTTTCGATATTTGGTTCTCTGTTACCCGAGATAAGATTAAGAAAACCCATTATATATCATATTTTGTCATATCGTAGTTTAGTTATGTGGCTTGTTTAAGAATACTCCCTCCCTTTCAAATTAGATGACTTATATCTGTACAAAGGTGGATGTGTAGATACATATATTTTTAGACAATTTGAAGTCATCTAATTTGGAACGGATGTTTTTTACATGCCCTTAATGCACCGTGGACGACGCAGAGCGGCAGAAGTTTACCGCGAAAAAGCAGCGGCGATCATGATATAAACGGACGTATATCTGGCCGGGCACAATTCTCCATTGGGGACGTCACGCTCGGCGAGTTAGCCCACACTACCTTGTGTCCCAGACACACTGAACTGTCATGGCGAATCGGCGGCCGAAAGCGGGAGATGCACGCCGGTGACTCGGAGCCACATGCGCGTGCCCCCCCACGTACCTTTCCCTCTCGTCGACGGCGGGTAGGAGATCAGGGGCTCGATTATATGCTGGCCGTGAAGGCGAGCGAGGTTTTGCTGTTAACTCTCGAGACTCAGACAGCAGGTGCCTCCCGATGTGACCTCACCGGACCGCCGTCGAAGTTATTTTGGCGTTCCTTCCACAACGGCATGCTTCCATCTTCAGCAGCCGCATCCAATTATTGCCTGCCGCTTGACTGATTGATTGATGGCACTCGGCCGGCCGGCGACAACCACCCTATCAGTTAACTAACCAAAGAAGGTGCTGCTGTATTAAGAAAACTCACCCATCCTACCCCTAAGAAAAGTTTAAAGCTCATGCATTATGATATATAGTCTATACGGATATACTCCCTCCATTCCATATTAGATGACTTCTTTTTGTCAAAAAGTGGATGTATCTAAACTTATAGTATATCTAAATACATCTATTTTTTGTCCAAATAGAAGTCATCTAATTTGGAACGGAGAGAGTAATTACATGCACGTGGTGACCTCTCATATGGCTGATCTGCTGATTAGTGCGATATGATGACGCTGATGCGGCAAAATGATCCCTCCGGATCAACACGTACGGGAACAACGATTGCTTACCAGAGCAGACCCCGGTAGTATTCGCATCCATCCTTGTTGCAGCTTTGTTATCTTTGTCTAAAAGACTGAAACGACCAATGCGTCCACGATTCGTTCGATTCTGGCCAATGGGGTCGAATAACTTCAGCTGGATCTTTGAAGACGTTGGCATTCTGCTGTCTTAAGCGCCAAAAGTGTAATGATAAGTAGTATCATATACGAGAACAGATGTTAACGTTTCTGCACAGTTGGGGTTGGTGTTTCTGCTTCAGTTCATGATCAACTCCACAGTTTCCACTTTGTTGGTATAAGGAACAAAGCGACCGACCATGAAGATCATCAATTCCGAGTCTCCGCGTCGGCCAAGTACAGTTTGCATACAATGGTGCTGAATAAACGAACAGATTAAGCTGAAACCTCTGTGTCTTTTGACAGTAAAAGGGCCTCTTTTGATTCACGCTGAACTACAAGATACAGTAAACCACAAGCACGACCTGATCCGATCGAGCACAAGCGCGCGATGGGCCGACCACCCGATCGATTGATTTTTTTTTTTTGCGAAATTATGGTTATCTTAGCTTTCCCTTTCTAAAACAGTATTTAAATCTCGTCCATGAGGTCAGCTTTAGAGAGGATGGAATCGACCTTGTGCTCCATTTTCTCCGACGTCGACCGCTTTTAAAATTTATAAGTTCTTAGAAAAGTTATTGGACTTCTGCCAACCGATGAGGATGACGTTGAACTGAACAAGTTCGGTTCCACATATCCGTTTTAAGGCAGACCTCAAGATGTCGGACTTAGAACTAGTTTGAGGAGAATTTAGTTGTTTAAAAGGATAATTTATTTCTCAAGAGGATAATATATTTGTCAAGATTACATCGATGGACCCGGCCCATTGCGCCCGAGAGCACGACCATGCAAACTCATGCACGCCCTGAACCAAAGGCGACTGCGCCGGAGTACGTCATAGCTACATCTCCTGACACGATTATTACCACCCTGATTGTTCGTTTCAATCTGCGCCTGATGTGTGTTAGTGCCGCCGTCTGGACTGTCGTCTCCGTTTGTCGTCGATCTCGAGGTGAAAAGTGGCCGGACGCCCTCACGCACGCATGCATGTGCCACAGCCGCACCACCCCCGGCCCCCACTCTCCGGGCGCACTCATGCATGCAGCTTACATGCACGCACGCTGCGTACCTGCCGCCATTGTGTACCACACCGCACACACGCGTGTATGTTTCTTCTCTACTGGGTAAAGGTACTCTCGTAGATGAAAGTTAAATTAACTAAATTTTATCAAATCCCGGCAAAATCATGTACCACACACGAGCACGTCCCTATTCATATGGAAGGCAGTGCCGCTACTTCACCGCCGCCGGTCCGCGGGCTATAGCGACCGAATGAGCTCCATGGCCCCCTTAGGCCTTGGTAACTTTCATGATGATTGACACAATGACACGGATTAGCATGGATTAAATCCCTAGTAAGTTAAAATCCCCTCCAATTCACTTCAACTCACCCCAATCCACTTGACAAGGGATTAACCTAACAACCCCTTAACTGGATGGAGAAGCTCATACTACCATATCCGCTACCTAGCTCAACATAAGATCGAGGGGAGGTTGGAGAGATCAATTCCAAGAGGCAAGTGGCCGCCATTGCCGTACGGGCAAGATCTGGAGCAGCTCGCAGAAGGCTTCTCTGTCAGCGCCAGTACCATTCCCCGACGCGGTGGGCCTCGGGGATGCTGCCCCGTGCGTCTTTTGGCGGCGCCGAGTCGTTCCCGCAGCCTCCGTTTACTGGAACGAGGTAGAGGACGAAGTGGTCGGAAGGAAGAAGCGGGAACATACCGTTTCAGTATTGATCAAATCTCTGATCAGTGGGTTCATATTATCAATTAGAGTAGCATCTTATTCCGGTCTCGTTAGTTGCATTTCCGACACGCCAATAGATGTATTGATGTAGGGTTGAAACTAGAACATGATTTGATATTGAGGTTTTCTTCAGTGTTTCGCCCATGGTGAAACTTGAAGGGGTAATTTTGTACCGGTTTGTTCTTTTTCGTTGGGACCATAAAATCCAAATCCAATCCCCTATTACCCAGCGTATTCATATAGTACACGTACATCATCTGGTAAAAAGCTTACGATGAAAGATTAAAAAAATATAGTAATCAGCTATATTTGCTAATAAAATTATATTAGTTAGGATATGTGTGACACAATATCAATAAAATAATGTAAAGAATTGGACGTGATCTACTTCCACGAGAAGCAACCTCTAGCTAGCTAGTTAAAACTAAGTTGAGGTAGATTGTGACCGTATTTATGTTGTTTATGTCCAAACTTTTATCAAGTGAGGAGTACCAGAGCAGAAACCTTTGATATTCCAGGGTGCCAATATTAAAGGATACTGAGTTCATGTTTAATTTAACTTTCATCTACTCCGAAAGTTCAATATTAAAGGATTCCAGGGAGGAGTATAAGTTAGGTTTCGTTTTGAACTTTTTCCTGCTTTCTATGCCGGCATTGGATTTTGCCAACACGGACGAGAAGAGATCAGTCGAGGGCGGCTCAGTGGAAAGATCAAGAACACATGCATGATGTGGCGAAGCGACAGCCCAGCGAGCGGCCAGAGCCGTGCAGAGCGTGCGACACGGCCCGGTCACCTGCTGTCTCGCGGTCGTGGGGCACCCGCACAACCGCCTGCTGGGTGCTGGCGGCGACCGCTCGTATTGCTCGCGCATCTGCGTGTGGCGAAGGGATGGATTGATGTGAGAGGAAGCAGGGCGTGCACATAGTACGATTAATACATGCCATGGTCGACCGAGCCGGCAGCTACTCCTCCGTTTTTAATGTTTCATGTGTTAAACATATTGTTTAGATATATGTTATTAAAATTAAAATAAATGAATGGAAGAAATTTTAAAAGAGAATACGTCGCACAACTCCCCCACCCCCGCGTCGCCCGTCTGCGGCGGGGGAAACCCTAGCTGCGCCACCGTCCGGCCTCCACCCACGCCCCTCCCGCTTTGCCGCCGCCGGAGGCAAAGCCGTGCGCGCCCCCAGGGAAGGTGGCGGCGGGGCATTTCTTCTCCTTGTTTGTTGGCGGCGGCGAAGTTTTGCATGGCGGCGGCGCTGGGGAAGATGGCGGCGGTGTCGGAGAGGATGGGGTGCGGTGGTGGCGCTGCAGAGGTTGGGCACCGAGGCGGCGTGCGCGCCATGGTGCGGTTCGGCGCGGCGCTGGGCTCGGGCTGCATCTGGCCCCGAGCTGGCCGGCCTGGGCTTCACAGCAGCGGGGTGTAGGCGCCTGTCCCGGCGGCGCTGGTGGTCTCTGGGTGCGGTGGCGGTGCCAGTGTTGGCGGGCTGCTGCCCGATGGAGGTGTTGGGCGGGCGTGGTCCTTGGAGCGAGGTGGCCGGTGCAGGTGGCCTTTTGGAGGTTCGGTGGTGTGGCCACAGATAGGGTCTCCCTCCTTGCGGCTCCCTAAGCTTCGTGGGTGGCTCGAACTCTGGCGAAAGCCTTGCACCGACTCCGATTGGTGCCGATGATGGCGGCGTCTTTGAACACCACTCCCCTTATCAGCGTGAGTTTCGACAACCGGCCCGACGATAGTGGCCTGATGGTCTCCGGGTGAAAGCCTGAGCTCCATCGGGGGCGGGCGACGGTGACGGACACGTCACTACATTGTTGGAGGCGTCGTGTCTTGGAGTCACCGGCTCTCTCGGTGCGACGGGTCCGCGGCGGATGGGTGGACTGGCGACGTGGTCAGGGAGGTGGATGCCTAGGCGGCGGCCCGAACGGTGGAGGTACGCCGAGGCGGCAGCCTCGGTCTCCTACGGTATGACGGTTCTATGAGGCAGAACCGTTACTTTGCGTGGATCTAGGTGGCGACCTGGATAAAGACTGCGGGGGTAGAGCGTGTCGACCTGACTGGACCGCTTTCGGAAAATGCGAAGGTCGATCTGGTTACTACGTCGGGGCGGCGGCTTCGGAGCAGGTTGATTTGGTGGCGGTCTGGATGAAGACTGTGCGGGCAGAGGGTTTGTCGACCATGGCTGGATCGATTTCAGGCAATGCGAAGGTCGATCTGGTTGCTACCCAGGGACGGCGGCCCCGAAGAGAGTGGTGTGTGTTGTGGCGTTTGGTCGACTTGTGTCGTGTGGGCGGCGGGTCACCTCGTGATTTCCCTTATAAATTGGGTCAATTCTATTCTATCGAGCGGTGGATATCGACCACCTTAAACTCAAAAGAAAAAATGAATGTCTAAACTAAGACATATCAAGATATATTTGTGTACATGTTTAGATACATATCATTAAAATAAAAATAAATGAATGTCTAAACTAACACATGTCAAGATATATTTGTGCACATGTGAATGTGAATAAATATCTTATATTTAAAAACAGATGAAGCAGCTCATCGTTGCACACTGTGGCAGGGTGCCATGCATGCGGTTAGGGGATAATTAGCTAGCCGCTGGTGTGATATGATGGGTTGCATTTGTACATAAGGTGTGTGACATGTGTCATCTGTGATGCTTAAGGTTCTGTACTACGGAAAAACGGCGATACGTCAAAGCCTCAAAGGTCACCGCCTACACCGACGGGCCCGTGTGACATGTGTCATCTGTATGATGCTCAAGGTTACGGTCAATGCCTGTACCGAAGACATTTTATGGGCCGTAGGCGTAGGGGTCGAGTTGGATTATCCGTCGGTGTCTAGGACTATGCCGACGGCAAATCCATCGGCTTAGCTATACGTCGAAGGCAAAGCCGCCGACTTAGCTTTTTTTTCATTTTTTTTATTTTTTTATTTAATATAAAATAATTCATATCTCTAAATCTGTAAATCGTAATTTAACAAATAAAATGCTGAAATCAATTAGAAAAATGAGAAGAATCCAAATATGATATTTATAAAAATATTTTTGCATCATATTTTTACTTGGTTCACAAAAATCATTTTGGCACTTAAAAATGGAAATGATATTTATAAAAATAATTCTAAAAATCACTTCGGCATGATTGTTTCCTATAACAAGATACGCCTATTTGTAGAATATGAGAACTTTATCACAAATTATTCCGTGGGAATGACCATAACATCGTCATTTGGGTCGAAACTTTTAGATGTTTATACATGATAGATCTTTTTGTGAATTGTTTTTGAACAATTTGTCAAAAATCATGTTTATCATTTTTTACTTTATTTGATATTTTTTACAAAAAGTCAAAATGGTCACCATGACTATTAATCAAAAGAGGTCAAATTTTCTAAATGTATCTATATTTTTGTGATATAACCACCACTTGTGTATGTTAAAATAATTTTCTAGAAAATTTCAGAGCAAACTATCAAGCACTTGTAGTTCAAATTTGGATATTTTTTTCAGAAAATCGGCAAAAACTCATTTAACTAGGCGAAGTTAGGTAGAAATCAAGAAAAATCCTAATACTTGGGGATTATCCATCAAATGTGGACTACACTTTTATGAAAATGATATGGGTTCCATTTTGTATCATATTTTTTGTCCTTGGTTCATAAAAAGGTTATTTTTGGCACCTAAAAAAATGATTTTTTTTTATAAAAATAATTTGAAACATACCTTCGGCATGATTATTTTCTATACCAAGATACACCTATTTGTAGAATATTAGAACTTTATCACAAACTATGTCATGGGAATGGACATACATGGTAGACTTTTTTGTAAAAAACTCTTTATATAATTTGTCAAAAATAAAGTTTATCATTTTCATAGCAACTAGTACACATAAAAGTAATTCATGTCATATGATATCTTTTTTTGAGGTTTATATCACTTTATTTGATATTTTTGAAAAAAAGGTCCAAATGGTCAACATGACTGTTCATCGAAATAGGTCATTTTTTTTAGATATATCTTGGTTCCTGTGATGCAAAATATGATATGTATGTCATATTTGGGTTTCTCTAATCGATTTACACATTTTATTTGTCAAATTTAGATTCACGGATTTTAAGATATGAATTATTCCATATTAAATTGAAAAACACAAAAATAAAGTAAAATTCATTTTACGGATATTTTTGAAAAAATATTGTTACATAATCATTTTCTTTATCCAAATAAAGTTTTGAAACTAAAACAATAAACAAGTGTAACATCATGAAACATGCGTTAACATGATTGATAGTATACAAATATCAGTAAGTCATAACTTGTCACGTGGAAACCAATCTAGAAGGAACTCAAAAGTTAAACGTGTTTGGGTGGAGCAATTTGATGATGAGTGATCGAATGAGAATTTTGACTAAGTGTGAATACTTTGACCTAAGATTAAGCGTGTAATCTGAGACATTAAGTTTGTGAATAATTGAGCAATTTCAAAATAATAATAATAATGAATGATTTTTTTTAAAAAATTGTGTGAAAAAACCTAAACCGACGGCTTTCCGTACGCCGACGATAAATTTGGCATAAGCTGACAACCTGGTACGCCGACGGCGTAGACCTTTACCGACGGCATTTGGGCTACGCCGACGGCTGTCGGCCGTCGGCTTATTGCTAGTTTCTTGTAGTGTTGGTTTTAGGTGGGAAGTTTTTCCCAAGGAGATCGAGGTTACCAGTTACCATGGTTAACGAGTTTGTCAACTTAACTGATTTTTTACATAGTAGGCGATTTTCTAGGGTACTCGGGATATCCAGTTACCCGACCGGCAACCAAAACCTTGGTGCTGTGTGCGGCTGATATTAATTCTTATCGGGCATGTTTTGCTAGGCAGCAACAAGTAACAACACACTCCCTAGATGTATTTTTTTAAATGAATGATTAGTTGCCTGAACTGGTAGCTAGGCCACGGTGTTATGTTTAAAGCACCCCGAGTTAAGCCTAGAGAAAAGGTCGAATCACCTGTTTTCAACATGACGCTTGAAAGATATCAATGTTTATAAATGTTAGTCCAATTTGTGAAGTTTTTTCCAAATATTAATCAAAAAATATGTGTAGCATTTTTCCTTACAGCTAGTACACACTAAAGGTCCCCATTCCAACCGATTGTATTTTGTGTCCGTTTCTCATTTTCTCTTGCTTTTTTTTTGAATATGATCAAAACTCACGTGAAACTTCGTACCTTGGCACTGAATCTTTCAACACTCTATGACTATTGCATTCTTGGTATCTTGAGCTAAAAATGTTATTTGGATTTTTTTAGAGCAAACTAAAGTTGTTTCTAGTTAAAATTTGAATTACTTTCAGAAAATCGACCAAAATTCATTTAAAGGTGGGAAGTAGCTAAAGTTTGAGAAAACTCTTAATACTTGGGACTTCGCCCATGGTCTACTTTGTGTAAATTATAGAGGTTCTACTCTGCACAATATTCTTTGTATCCTTATCTATATCAGAAATAGCGCATAATACTAATTCAAGAAGGACAAATATTCTTTGTGTAAATTATGTGGATACGAGAATTAGTTTTTTTTTATCGATCCCATTGACAAATTATCAATATATTTGTCCAAACATGACACGTAAAAGGACATGATGTTTTAACCGCGTTAAAAATCGACACATGTCTGGTGAGTGTGTGTCGAGTGGTTTTGTTTGCCAAGTGCAAGCCGTGATTATGCCGTGTGCTTTTTTTTTCCTATGCCTAGTATTTTATGGCGGCACTCACGATGTCGTTTGTTTGCCAAATGCCCGATAAAATACACTCGGTAAACATAAAACATGTTGACACTAGGCAATCTGGCCGATTCCGGTAGTGTAAATTCTGACAGATCGATCCATCTGGACCATGCTCATGCCGTCATGCGTACCATGCATCAATACGACGGCCGTCGTTGTCATGTCATGTGGATATGGTACGATTGAGTTTTTCGGACTGAAAGCGCTAGAGAACCTGTGGAATTTCCTACGCTTTACCATTATGTGGTCTGGACGTTTCTGACGGTTGATCGATACAGAAAGTATAGATTCTATAGCGATAGCGATACCGTACGTACCACCTAGCCATCGATTTCTCTGTCTACCTGCGTACGCTTAACACGCGCGAAACACGCTTTTACTAGACTAGTACAAGTGTGCAACATCTTATATTTGCAAGGATAGAGAGAGTGGTCGACATGGGATGAGCGAGAGCGAGATCGATAGACACTTGAAGTACGTACTAGTGCCTCGGTACTAGGGAAAGGAGTTTTCAGCTCCTGCGGTTCTATCCTATCATATCCTCCTTGGTGATCCAGTGATGCAGATTCCATGCGAAGCAAAGCTAGCAGCAATCCATTGGCCATCATCCCTGGCCAGCCAGCGCACCTTTGGGATCATATATGGTCCTCTTCAAGCCTAGCTTTTGGCTCCTTCCTTTACTCGATGATGCCAAGTCCTTGCAAAGACCCGGCTTTGCCTTGTCTTTTTCCCGCTCTCCTTTTGATTGCTAGTGCATGCATATGCGCTCATGATGCGTCGTTAAATTTGTTTTATTGCTATAGCAGTTGTAAGAAGGACAAGGACCATGATGTGGCATGTAAAAGCCACCGGCGCCACGTACCTGGACCGCATGCAGTCCTTTTCTAGCATCGATCGGTCTCACTATCCTTCATGTTGCGTATAGATCATCTTGATGTACATGTAACCTAGCAACTTGCGTCCCGAGTCCCGACTGATTGCCTAAATGGGATAGTAGGAAATTCTCGTTGCGAACTAACTCGTTTAACCATTAATTATTTGGCTCAGTTTTAATAAGTGTGACCGAGTAAAATGTTGTCAGATGGGGTCAGATTGGGCAATGTCGCCTCATTTGACCCGTCTCAACCCCTCCCCCCCCCACCCCTCCATCCCACACACACACCAGCACGCACATCCGCCACCAGTATGGTGCCGCCACCGTCCTTACCACCTCGACGTCCCCTTCTCCCCTCATTGACCGCGATGAGGATTAGATCATTCCGGAATGAGAGGACTCTTGGTTCCACCTAATATACTGAACCTCTCAATTATATGATCTAACAAGTAAATTAGGTATGATTTGATCATAGTGTATTTTCACCGAATACTATCCATAGAGAGACTGCTTTTCATTTGGCAGTTAGAATATAATTTAACATATTAGGGGTACTAAAGTGCATATGTTTTTTGGATTTTTTCTATCCAAAGCTGGTAGAAATGAGTATTTTGTTCAATTCACTATGTGCTGCTTTTCCCTGGAGCCAAGCCGACGTCGTTGGTATCATATACTTTATCCCTAGTGAGAACAGATTTGTCCCACTAGGCTACCTTATTTGTATGGATGATCGCACACGTTTTGGTAAAAAATTCAAATCCAAGTGGTTCAACCAGCAAAAGAATGAAGAAAACGAAAGCATGGTCAAAAATAAAATAATTCATGCTATAAAGCTCATGTTTTATCTACCAATTTTGGTCATGTTATTATTAACTTAGCCATGGATATGGCCATGATTTTGGTCATTTGGCTTGAGAGTCATGAATCTTCACACATGATAGTAGTCCATTATGTGATATTTTTAAATTGTGGTATTTCTCGTTTATCATTTTTATTAGAAACTATTACACTAAAAAGGAAGATTTGTGCAAGTTTTCAATTTTTTGATGTTTTCTCTATTTGTGTGATTTGTTTTCAAATGGGGCCAAATTGTTCACATGAACATATATGAAGTTTTGATTTTTTTTGGGTCTATTTTCATAAACACATGTTATAGTACCCTTGTAAGATTTTCAGCGGACTGTGCATCCAAAATGATAAACTTTGTTTGAGAATCGTAAATATACAATTTTAATCTTATTTGTGGTACTTGTTCCATAAAAATCACATTCTATAACTAAAAATACTGAAAAGATTTTTTTTTACACAATTTGGCAATCTTGTTTATAATTTTAAAACCCATCTTTGTTTTGATTTTGTTGATGATATCATTAATTTGCCATGGATATGGCCGTACTCTGGTCCTTTGGTTTGAAAGTATTGTATCTTTATACATTATAGTTTATATGGGGAAGATCCTTTTATACTATTTTTTGTATTGCCAGTTTATCATTTTTCCTTGAAACCTTTACACTAAAAAGGAAGGTTTGCACATGTTTTTCCAAATTTTGAAAATTTCTCCCTATATTTGATTTTGTTTCGAAACCGGCCAAATTTTTCCCTATAATCATTCATAGTTGGAGGGTGAATTTTCTAACTATTGGGTGATCTTTCATAGAATCATGCTAGAATATCTTTATAATTTTTCTATAATTTTACGTCCAAACTATAATAGGATCCTAATTCAAATCTCAATTAATTTTGATAACTGCCACTAAATTTATTTAATCAATGGAATATAGCTAAAAAGGTTTTAAGTACATGATATTCAAGGGTTGGGCCTCCAATAAGATATCCTTTCTGTGAAATTGCTAAAATGTCCAATTCTCAATCTTATTTGTGGTACCTTCTTCAAATAAAAACACATTTTTGCACTATATTTTTAAAAAAAACTTTTGCAACATTTCGTATTATCACTTTGGAAATCTTGTCTAGACAAAACATACTGAGATAAACATCAAAATGTCTATTCAACAAAATTTGGACAAAAAAATGACTCAAATACTACCTTCGATCCATAATTACTGTCGCCAGCCTCGTAGGATTTTGTACTAGCATATCGTATTTTACTCATGACACTTAATTCGGAGCGGAGGGAGTACAAAAATTCAGAAAGATCTAAAAAAATTAACACAAAAACAACCATATCATGTTAACTACTATGGTAAACTACCACTATGTTTTGATTAACACGTCGACACATTTATCTGCATTTCCTGACACATGCACATTAGATCCATAAAAAACATCACCTCTACTCATTGGACACACTGTGCTACAACAAGGTAATGAAACAACTACTACAGATATGGAAAATACCTTAATTTCCAGCATGTATCTAGTTTTCCCCTCTGATTTCACTTCAAGTTCATGTATCAATCTTAATTACTAAAACATTAATCTTAATTTATGTTTTCCATCCAATTCAAGATCTTCTACCACTTGATCAGAAATAGCCATATCAGACTCAAGGGTGATCACCATTTATTTGCCAACGCACACACAACAGAAGAGACGAGCACACAGTCTGATCAGTGTGCAAGTACCAAGTAATTAGTGACGTTGTACCAGGCCAAGGAACCAAGCTACGTGGGTGGTGTGGCCAGAGGTATAAATAAAAGAGAAAAGGCGAAAGGAAAAGAAGGCAGATGAGAATAAATTAGCATGCAGGATCTACAGCTGCGCTAGCTCCAGCTGATGAACTTTACATTATTGCTCCGCTCCGACCCGGCTCGCCCGATCCATCGAGAGTACAATTCCGCCAAGTATATATCGTCCCTTGGCACAGGGTGAGGAACTCAGGACTCAACCCAGACCGTCGGCTAGCGTGATGGACGGCTCATGCGGCACGCATATTGTCATTCGATGGCCCCATACAATCCAGGCCTCGATCTTTGTCGACGTTGGTGCATGGGCGCGCCCGAAATATGTGCGCTCTCTGTGCATGGTCCATGGCTTCTACGTACTGCTACAGTAGCTAGATGCGTGCGAAGCCCGATCTGCGGGTGGCACATGGATTGTTGGCGCTGGCTAGCTTTCGCTTTGCGCTCAAGCGCAGCGACGATCAAGCGAAGAAGAAGGCTCGAAACTTCACGGCACGCGCGCGCGTGACAACGAAAGATCAATCGACGCACGCGCCCGGCCATGCATGCGATCGAGAGCGAGGAAGATGAAGAGAAATCGGTGGCCCTTGATCCCTGCATGCCGTGTTCCTCTGAAAGCTAGCCATGATCGATCGAGGGACGGCGCCGAACCAGCAGCAGCTATGATCGATGTTCTTCATGCATCAACCTTGTATTGAAATGCCATAAAGACTGCTGGGCGGTATTGCCACGCCCAGCTACACCTGGATAATAGATCGATTAGATCGATCATCTGATTCGTGAAGGAGAAGAAAAGATTCTAGCTGCTAGCTAGGGTAGCATGGCAAGCACAGAGACACAACATATGGCATTGGCATGAACGTGGTGTGGGCAGTGTAAGGGGATGGTCAAAAGGCTATTCTTTCCCGCAAAGCGAACACAGCGCCCCTGCCCTATCGAAAGCTTGAGGGAGCAGTGTCACCTAGAGCCTTCCTTCTAAGCTAGCAATAGCCACACACACTCACACGACGCAGACTGAGCTTTCACCGAGTGGTAGTACCGTGTGTGCTCCAAAGAGCAGACACGAGCTACGATTCAGATGAGCATCCATGTCGCAATTAAGAGGAGGATGCATACTCAGAGCCTGCCGCATCCAAATAAAGGGCTTCCCTGGTGCTCTTCCGAGACAGAAAATTAGGGCAGTTTTTAGAGCACTTTGGTTGTGGACAGTGGAAAATGGCAAGCGAGGTCCTCAAAATTATATTGGCACCATTGCTTTCAGCGACGTATAATATAGCTGCACCACGTCATACGTACTCCTACAAAGGTTCACACTTGGTTACGTATGGCTGGTTATCCAATAAGGAAATCCCATCATTTCCGATCATGGTCTAATCATGGCCGCTTTGCATGGTCGGTGGACACTTCTGAACTGTGACCTGAGAGGTTACATCATGCTGTGCGTACTGTCACTGCAAAACTGATAAAAGGCTCCCATCCTGTACATTTGCACGAGAGCACTGACTCTATTCATTTCTAACAGAGCCCTTAAACAAGGAACTTCAAATAAGGTTTACAGTTCACGTTTTTTGGCAATTCTGCTCACAACTACGAGCGGCGCATAGCAGAAACGTTAAACGAAACTGCAAATTGTCTAATTTCAGCGGAACAAACGATTGTTCTTCACCGATGCATTGCGTACACCAGTTCATCACCGATTCATACATAATTTACATAAAACTACGCTAATCCAAAAGCTAAACTACTCCTAATTCGTCGCCACCCTAACCGTACTACCAAAAATCGGCTCACCGGAGCCTCAGGTGCGGCGGCGACGAGGTCGAGACCGAGGCGTTGGAGCTTCACTCCTCGTCAGAGACGAGGTCGACGACGTACTCTGCTTTGGCCTCCCAGTACGCCTTCTTCTCCGCGGCGACGCGGTCTGCCTCGAGCCTCTGGTGGAGGAGGATCTCGTCGATCTCCTCGTCGCAGTCGAGCTGCGCCTTCTTCTCCTCCGCCTCCCGCACGGAACAGAGCATGACGAGAGCGGTGATGGAGTCGACCATCTCGTCGGGGACGAAATCGTCCACCACCACGGAGGACCCGAAGCGGCGGCGTCGTACTCTTCCGGTGGAGGAAGAGCAGGTGGCGCGGTGGAGCTGCTCGCGCCGCCGCTTGAGCTTCCCTCGCCACCGTTGCGCTGCACGCGGCAGCGGCGCTCGAGCTCCCAGCAGAGCCGGTCGAACTTCTCCACCTCGCGGACGAAGCACGGCGGCGGGATCGGGCGGCCGACGTTGCTAAACTTGCACGCAAGCCGCTTTCGTGCGGCATCTCCACGGACGAGCTGCTTCCGCTTCTCGTCGAGAAGTCGCCACCGAATCTGTTGCCGCCCAGCTGCAGATTCAAGTACTCGCGCTTGGGGGCCATCCTACGGTGGCTGCGGTGGTGGATCTACGTCGGCGGCAGTGGATTGCTCGTCGGAATCGACGAAGTCGCGCGGCGGATTGCTCGTTGGCGGCGGTGGGGAATAAGGGTTTCGGAACCCGGCATAAATACCGGTCGGCGGTTCGCATCTACGGGCGCCCTTATCCCGTTTACGGGCCGCCCGACATTTACGGGCTCTGCTATGGCCCAAACAATGGCCTCGGCCCGTAAAGTGGCCGGAGTTTTGAGGTTTTGACCCTGTTTAAGGGCTCTGTTAGAGATGCTCTAACATATACTAGTTCGATAAAGATTTGGCCTGGCATTTTTTTTGAAACGAGGCAAACTATTTGCCATTTTTATTAATGAAGAAGAATGAGAGTTGACAGTTTATTAGTGGCAAATTGGCTGAAACTGGACCAACGTCTTTGAGGACCGTTATGTAGCACGACCGTCGTGAGGGCACACACATCCATCTTGCCTACCCATACAAGCTGCACACACACACCACTAAAGCCAGAGTCATCGTCGAGATTGCTCGCCAAGGTCATCGTTATCACTCTGCAACCACTCCGACTTCAGGAAAAGACCACCCGAAATATCCTCGCCGAAGAGGCATCGAGAAGCTCACGTCGGGCTATGCCAAACAAGTGGCTCTTCACGCAGAGACAGCCAGCTCCAAGATGCACGAGACATGCGCCGAAGGAGATCTTCATGGCTGAACTACTCCGTGTAGATCATCGTCGTCACTCATAGGTTGTGCAGGAGAAACATAGCAGCTCCGACTTCACAGCTTTGGGAGATCTACACAGAGACGCTCAGACACATCGTAACAGACCGACTAATAAGGTCTTGCCGAAACCACACCTTCGCTCACCTCCATTGTCGTTGCCGAGCTATCTAGTCACAACATTGAACCTCCGCATCATCAATTTGCCTATGCCAACAATGATCTTATTTTAAAAACGACTCCCTCAAGAGGGGAAGCAACGTGGATATTTACGATGTATTTATTTGGATGAGGAGTATATATAAGAGTGTTTTCACGGCATTTTTTGAAAAGAGGGAAAATGACACTGGCCTCTGCATCACAACGCTGCATGCGACCTCTTTTAGAGAGTGTTTGCATGTCTTCAATTAATGCTCTAATACTCAATATAGAATTGGGTGATGTTTTTTATCTGTAACATAGCTGAGAACACTGATTGCCGCCCGATTCTTGGCATCCAGAATCCCTGCTTCTACCCTGTCTACTCCGGCTCCCTTGACATCCCATATATTTTCTCTTATTTTATAACACATGGGACGAACACATTCGTTTAGAAATAGAGAGAGCCCCGGCCTCTGCATCAAAGTGATGCCCACAAGCTTTTATTGTCATGGGACCAACTCATGTTATGTATGTACGTGTGTTTAACAAATTAAGTGGAGTATTGGGAGTGACATATTCAACATCCCCTAGAGCTGCATAAGGGAGGAATCTTTATAAGGGAACCCCAATAAAAAGATATTGGGCAAAAAATAGGGGCTCACTTGCACTTGCTCTTATGGCACAGACACTACCCAATTTCCTACTCCGTTGCCTTACCCTCCTTACAAAACTTCGTCTCGCAACCTCCCCCTCTCCCCTTCCTTAAGTTATTTCCCCTATTTCTCCATGTGGATCTGCAATTGACTATCATCAATGTTGAGGCTAGGCGGTGAATCCCTAATCTTGCATGCCAATAACACATTTTTTTTTTTGGCGACCCATTAACCTTGGTATGCATGTGTCTCCATCGTGGATCATTCAACCTCTCTCATCCCCTAGTTCCTCTTCACACATTGCCGAATTGCGACAAGTTCACGTGCTAAGGCCGTTGGAGGGCTACCATTTGTTCCATGAGACCGGTAATTGAAAGTTCACATTAGCTTCATAGCTTCTCCAATTATTTAAATATAAGAACTCTATAAATATCTTTCATTTAATCCTTAGTAATCATCAAGAAAATTGAACACTGAAAGGAACTGAATACTAATAAATTAGTTTATAATTGTTCTAAACAATAGATGAACTTAGGAATGTGAGTCCCTAAACTCTGAGTAGCATATGACCCATTTTCCCTAAAATGTATTGGCATATGGATGGGCCAGCCTTTTAAATTGTATTATTCGAATGTATATGTATGTCCTTTTAGAATTTGTACCAGTGATTTTTTTTTTAAAATTGACAATCAGTAGCATCCAAAATATGAAATATCAGTAGATTTACCATGCATAAAACATAATTTAAGGTGTATAAAAGTTTATTGTTTGACCTAACAAGTTGGCACACAATTTGATGGTCAAAAGTACCATCCTGGAGATCACACAAAACTCTGAAATTAATTACAGTTGGTGCATACATATATCAAGGATTTTGGTTAAAAAATATCCACCCTACCAAAAACAATTATAGTTTTGCTATTTATCACGTTGCTAAGAAATAGCTTCTATTTATATGCCAACAGTAATGAAAGTTTGATCTAACAAAAAAATCTTGAAAGTAGATAAGATTAGAAGAAGTTGATCGAACGGCTACCCTTCTCTAAAGTAAACAATTACATCTAAGCGGAAGGAGCTATTGTCACTCCCTAAAATAATTACAGGCCTACCTTTAGGGCTCAACCCCCAAAATTACCTACGTATGTTTGTATACTGGTATGTCAATAATAAATTTTTGATGTTGTGGAATGAAACTTATGAAAATAATTTTTGTTCAACAATTTGCCAAGTTGGGACATGTGCAGAACGTAACAAATTCATTTATACGCAGAGAAAACAAAAAATATTAATAAGAGCTACAAGCCTGTATTTCACCCATAAATCATATATATGTAATATGTTTCCATATTTTTATAACCCTTTTTGACACAATTTTGTCCTTACATAAACCACCCCGGTGATAAATTGCTTCAAGATATGCTAGTCTAGTGAGCCAAAGCAACATCTTAGAGGGAAAACGTGTTTTCTTCCCAATGAATTTTAGATAAATTCAACTCCCAAGACTGCAGAGATTAAGCAAACTCTCACATACAGACGGACACAACACACACGCAACTCTATGGATGCACGGTGCATAAAAATAGATCCAATGCAGGAACTCCAAAGTATAGTACTTTAATCAAAAGAAATGAGAGCAAAGGGAATTTGTCAGACAAAGTAGAAAAAGGTGTAACTCCTCCCATTTGCACTAATCAATATTCTGGTCACTGGTACACACATGCATGTAGATAAAACTTCGTACTCGTGGAAATATTTTATTAATTAGGGGGGAATGGACATAAAATTTGCATGGCTTTGCCTTAGGGTTTGCACAATTTCATAACGAAGATCAGCAAATAGCCGATAAAGAAGTATATTTCATTTGATTATTTCTATGAACATGTTCCCATGCTATTTAAAATCCTACCATACTTGACTTTCGTAGATATCCATCTGTGTTAAGTTAAGTTGTACACCGTCGTATTATTGTGACTCATTCTGAATTTGTTGCATATAGAGATGTAGCAACATGACTATGTTATTAATACATATATAGGACGTGGAAATGATCCAATAAATTAACTAATATGAGTAATGTTTGGCAAGATATTTTAAATACAAATCTCTTACACGCATGCATGTACATATGCGTGTTCCAAGTTTAGAGATGCGAAGCTGAAGAAAGACTAGAAGAATGTGATATCGAGTGATCTTTTCTGGCCATCAGGCGACTGGAAATGAATAGCTAGTACATATATATCACCAGCACAGGTGCATATGATGTATATGGATATTAGTTTGTTTCAGGGTGAGAAACAAAAGATATTACTAGCAACAATTCACAGCAACACATATTCCACCAGAACCAGCAGCTAAAACCAAAAGCATGCATGCAATTAAGAGTTCACTGCTCGCGTACCTTTCACTAGTAAGATGTGATTAGTCAAAATTGTATAAGGGGAAGCACGCTGATGAAGCTAAACATACATATGTAATCAAATATACAACTTCATCTGGAAGAAAAATAACAATTAATACATTCAACTCATGCAAGTTTCACTGAACTTAAGAAACAATCTAACCACTCTCCAATTCCCAAGTGAACTAGAATATATCTTATCATCATATATATACCCCAATCCCCCATGCATCATGTATCGATCCCTCCCCGTCCCCGTAATAGTTTAAAAGTTTTAAAAGGTGAGACAGTGGACTGGACACTACGTACACAGGGTCACAGGCAAACCAAATGGTGCAAAAGTGTTAACCAAAGGAGCTAGCGACTTTTAACTTGAACCCCCTATATACCTTGGACCATCATGAGCTAGCAGGCTAGCAGCGCTGATGTAGTTGATGAAGAATTAAAACTTGAACCCCTTCGTCTTTCATTAAATAGTTCATCAGCTCAAATCATGCATGTCCGTGCATCTGCTTGTCCAGCCATTCCGACTGACCAAGAATGTGTGCTACTACAACAGGCCGCCGCCGTCGCCGCTGCCAGACGAGGAATGGAATCCGGGGATATTCATGGTCCAGCTGCCAGCATTGCCGCTGTTGTCTGTGGCGCTGCCACCCCAGACGCCCTCCCCTTGGCGAAGAGCCTCCATGTACTGCCTCTGCAAGCTCATCTCTTGCCCTTTGCTGTCCGCCTCCTTCACTGACCCATCTTCGGTTGCACTTGCCTGACCTAACGTGAACATCTCCGGCGACGGTGCCGCTGCGCTGGTCCCTTCTCGATGAGCTTGCAGCCCCAGTTGGTACATCGGCTGCGTCGGTGGTAGTTCCATGAAAGGGAATTGCTGCTGCTGCTGCTGCTGCTGCTGCACTCTCCACTGCTGCTCCAGTGACGCGCCAAAGGTGGCGCCTCCGCCGCTTGCCAGCGGAAACTGATCCAACCCGCCGTCCATGTGCTGCCGCTGCTGCATGCCCAGCGGTGGAAGCCCGACCGAAAAGGCTAGCCCTAGGTTGGGCCCCGGCGGGTGCATCGTACCCAAGAACGGCAGGTGGTGCGACATGGAGCTGAGCCCCGACGGGATCATTGCTCCGGTGGGTCCCGTGGTAGTCGACGCCCCGATTGATGGCATAGACGACGTTCCACCGACCAGCTGTCTGGCTGAAGAAGAAGAAGAAGAAGATGCCTTGGAGGAGGACGCGGCGGATGACTTGGACGAACGCTTGTTGCGGCGGCACCCGCCGCCCACCGGGACGGTCCGGAGGGCGCCGCCACGGGTCCAGTAGCGGCGGCATGCTTTGCAGAAGTGGCGGGGCTGCGAAAGGGAGTAGTTGTTGTAGTAGCAGAACTTGGTGTTGGTGGAGTCACAGCGCGGGCACTTGAGCGCCGGCTCCGGCTGTGGCACCCGCGCCATCCTCGCGCGCTCCGTCATCGAGTTCGGCCGCGCAAGCTGCCCGGACGCGGCTTCATTTGCCACCGAGCTGCTCGGCAGGCCGCCTGGCTCAGGCTGCGCCGCCGTAACCGTTGTCGTACTCGTACCCACGGGCATATGCTGTTTCTGTCCATCGCCTCCTCCACCACCGCCCGTAGCCCTTGGCAGCTGCTGTCCTTGCTGTCAAGTACACACATGTAAACATGTAAGAGATCAGGAGAAAAAAGGTGGAGAGAATTGTCTCTGAATATTCAAGAGGAGAATATATCTTCATGTTAAGTTGCTTTAATCGTGCCAAATTCGCTTGCCATGAAGATGCTGGGCATGGATGGATCAGCGCTGGTGTGCTATACGCAGAAGAGAATTGAAGGACACAGAGAGGATGGATCATGTAGGTACCTGGTTATTCCAATTAGTCGGATCTAGGTATGCAGGCTCTGGAGGGAACACCATGGAAAACAGTTAGTGCTGAGATATATTTCGTCTCCCTCTCCCTTAACTCCTCCAGCTTTTCTGCTGCTTTGAATTTAGATCTTTTCTTTAGAATTTGCACTTTTCCTTGGTGAAGATTTGTATTTGTAAGGAAAAGGAAGCAAGCAGGGCAGAAGGAAGGAGGAGGTGGTGGAGACCTCTGCCTAGCTTGCAGGTGGTGGAGAATCACATCCAGCAGTCGCAAGAGAGAAGACAGCAATGAGAGAGAGAGAGAGGAAGGGCTAGGAAAGAGAAAGGGTGCAAAAGCATGATTTTATCTTCGCCTTTTATGCTTATGATAGCTTTATATTCTAGTATTTCCTTCGTGGGGTTGGGAAGAATGTTTGAGAGACAGAGAGTAATTAAAGATGTCTTAGCATGTAAGTTTAACACTCTTCCAACATTGTGGAGATACAGAGGGACTGAGATGGCATGAAGCGTCTGGATGGGTTGTGAGTAGTTACCGATGAGTACTCTCTTGATGTGTTGCTAGCACGTCTGGATGGGAAGGAATTAACAAGGGAAATGAAACAAGAGCCCTTTCGATCCGACGCCCTCAGCTCGCGCCTAGTCTTGGGTCGAGCCAAGCCCGCTCAAGGGGTCATGCGAGACGACACGATTATTTTTTTGTTACAAAAGATAGCACGAAAACGATGAAGAGCGGAACGATCAAACCAACGGGGACACGGGATTTAACGTGGAAAACCCCTCCGAACAAAGGAGAGGAAAAAACCACGGGCGCCAGACAGCAATACTTCACTATATCGGGGTGAGGTTACAAACACCGTGGGTTTACAATGTGTGGCTTAACCCAACCGGCGGCTTACAAAATGTATTTATAGTGGGCAAAACCCTAAGTCGGCCTGCAGTCCGACTCGGACACGATCCGTACCGTACCACCGCTTAGCTCCGGCGACGGGCCTCCGCTTCGCTCCGAAACTAGCCGCTCACTCCATATCGTCATATGAATTTGGATCACCATAAAACAACACTTCACCTTGAGACAAATTCCATCTTGTAGCATGAACGAGAACCTTCACCCCTGAAACAACAAAGAGAACACTTTCGACGCCAAATAGCCTCTTGGGCTAGACAGTAATACCAACTAAGCCTGAGCATAGCTCAAACTTAGTAACAGGAACATGCTTTGTCATCATATCAGCCGGATTATTATGAGTACTAATCTTGCATACCTTCAGTTTACCTTGTGCAACAACATCACGCACATAATGGTATTTGATGTCAATGTGCTTTGTTCTCTCATGGAACATCTGATCCTTAGTAAGGTAAATGGCACTCTGACTATCACAAAACAGGTTAATGCAAGTATCAACTCCACAAAGCTCAGCAAACAAACCTTTCAACCAAACAATTTTTTTAACTGTTTCTGCAATGGCCATGTATTCAGCCTCCGTGGTGGATTGGGCAACAACCGGCTGAAGTGTTGCCTTACAACTAACAGCACAACCACCAATGGTGAACACATAGTGAGGGACCTCCTCTTACCCAAATCGGCAGCAAAATCTGAATCCACATAGCCTACGAGTCCCTTACCAGCTCTGCCAAACTTCAAGCAAGCATCAGACGTGCCACAGAGGTACCTGAAAATCCACTGAACAAGTTTCCAATGTTCTTTACCAGGATTAGCCATGTATCTACTCACCAAGGACATAGCATATGACAAATCAGGACGTGAACAGACCATAGCATACATCAAGTAACCAACAACACTAGAATATGGAACTCGAGACATGTACTCCAAATCATCATCAGTAGTAGGACATTGAGTATATGACAACTTAAAATGAGAAGCAATAGGAGTACTAACATACTTTGCATCATGCATGTTAAAACGATGAAGAACTTTCTTAATGTAACTCTGCTAACTAAGAAATAAGAACCTAGACTTTCTGTCACGTGTAATTTCCATACCTAGGATTTTCTTAGCAGCACCAAGATCTTTCATCTCAAATTCGCTACTCAACTGTGACTTGAGAGCAGCGACATCTTTCATGCTCTTGGCAGCAATCAACATATCATCAACATATAACAGCAAGTATATAGGCGATCCATCAACAAACTTAATGTACACACAGCTATCAAATTCAGACCTCTTAAAGCCATGTGACAACATAAACGAATCAAACCTTTTATACCATTGTCGAGGAGATTGTTTCAAACCGTATAGGGACCTTTTCAACTTATACACAAGATCCTCCTTACCTGGCACTATGAACCCTTCTGGCTGGTCCATGTATATCTCCTCCTCCAACTCTCCATGCAGAAACGCAGTTTTAACATCTAACTGCTCAAGCTCAAGATCATGCATAGCAACAATGGAGAAAAAAGTCCGAATAGAACTATGCTTGACAACCGGAGAGAAAACATCATTGTAATCAATACCTGGGATTTGACTGAAGCCTTTTGCCACTAACCTTGCCTTAAATCTTGGAGGCTCACTTGGAAACAAACCCTACTTTCTCTTGAAGATCCGCTTACAGCGGACAACCTTCTTTTGTTTAGGCAAGCGCACAACATCCCATGTGCCATTCTTCTCAAGTGACTGCATCTCCTCTTGCATAGCGGAGATCCACTTCTCACGGTCACTTGTAGCAATAGCTTCAGTATACGTGGACGGCTCATGTCCATGCTCCACCTGTTCTGCACAACTCAGAGCATAATTAACAATGTTACACTCCTCAATTAACCGTGTAGGTTTAACAATATTCCTCCTTGTTCTGCGATCAGCGATGGACTGATATATTTTGTGGCTGCAAAACAGGAGGTGAGTGCTGAACAATATCATTATCAGAATCATCTGACGTATCACCATCATTGTCAACAATGACATTATCCTTTTCAACAGAGTGCTCCACCTCGACACGAACCTGTTCCTCATCAGAACTATCTGAAACATCTGAGGAAAACTTATCAAAGCACATAACATATTCATTGAAAACAACGATCCTGCTCATGAGTGCCTTGTTAGTTTCGGGATTCCACAACTTATATCCTTTTACACCCGAACCATAACCAATGAAAACAGACTTAACAGCTCTCGGCTCTAATTTTCTATTATCAACATGAGCATAAGCAGTGCAACCGAAAACTTTAAGCTGTGAATAATCACCAGGAGTACCTGACCATACCTCCATAGGGGTTTTCTTGTCGAGGGGAATAGATGGTGACCTGTTTATCAAGTAACAGGCGGTGGCTGCCGCCTCAGCCCAGAAACGCTTACTCATGCGAGCGTTGGAGATCATGCAGCGAGCCTTGGACATGATTGTCCTGTTTATCCGCTCTGCTACACCATTCTGCTGAGGCGTGTACGGAATGGTGAGGTGCCTGATAATTCCTTCTGTTCTGCAAAAATCATTAAAAGCATTCGAACAAAATTCACCACCATTGTCAGTACGAAGTATTTTCACCTTCCTCTCAGTTTGCCTTTCTATCATAGCTTTCCACTCTTTAAAAGCAGCAAACGAATCTTCCTTATTCTTCATGAAATAAGGCCAAACTCTTCTAGAGTAATCATCAGTTATAGTAAGCATATAACGAGCACCACCATAAGACGGCTTACGTGACGGCCCCCAAACATCAGCATGTACATAATCAAGTGTACCTTTGGTGGTATGAATGGAAGCATTGAATTTAACTCTCGTGTTCTTACCGAATATGCAATGTTCACAGAATTGCATCTTTCCCAAACTGCAGTCTTGCAACAACTCTCTCTTGATCAATTCTACCATACCAAGTTCACTCATGTGTCCAAGACGCTTATGCCAGAGGTTAGTTTTACTTGAATCATCATGAGAAACAGCAGCAA
Source organism: Poa annua (assembly GCA_026929855.1). Lineage (NCBI taxonomy): Eukaryota > Viridiplantae > Streptophyta > Magnoliopsida > Poales > Poaceae > Poa > Poa annua. The sequence goes on from CM049434.1 coordinate 117,594,636, forward strand.
CAGTACCAGATAAAGTGCTACCTCTAAGAACATATAACTTAGAAAAATTCATACCACCAACCATAACAATGAGAGAACCTTTGGATACCTTCAGAAGTCTGTTTCCTACGGCCCAAGCCTCCGGCGACGGGCCTCCGCTTCGCTCCGAAGTTAGCCGCTCACTCCATATCGTCATATGAATTTGGATCACCATAAAACAACATTTTTTAGGTTCTAACACAGTAACACAAATGCAAAAACAAAGCAATATGTCAACATCTATATGACAGTTGAGAAGATCACATATGATCCATATCCATTTTCTATAGACCAAAAAATAGCCACATCCACATGAGAATCTACAAAAAAGAATACTTCTAGTAAATGGTTTGCTCACCTGACAAGTAAAATCTATAGAAAGTATCTACTTACAATTAGTTAATATCCACAACACTCTTTGGCAATCTGATAGTCTCCAATTTTTCCTCCTCATTTTTCTATGGCTCCGAAATTTGTGAAACTTAGCTTACAGTGACACATAGAAGAATAAAACATCAAACGGAGATGGAAATCATACTATTTTATTCAAGCCTTTGTAGGAACTTAATATAACTTGCAGCACACACTAAGACCTTCATCATAGAAGGTTTTAGAGAACTCCTAAAGTCATCTAAAGACCCTCCACATGTTTGAAAGTTGATTTCAAAGACACGGAACTTGTCGTGATAGTTAAGAACCGCCTCAACATCTTTGCCAACACATGTTATCTGGGTGCATTCACCTTACACCAATCAAGAAAATCGAATTCATGATCCATTTCCTCATTTTCTTCATGTAGCTAGTGACGAAGAATTCAAAATGGTGTCCTTGGACAACCGTACTTCTGAAGGATCATGGTAGTATGTTTTATTTGTCTGGTGATTGCCATCAAGTCGATAGGTATGGATAAACACAAATTTACAAAGGTTCGGACATCCATCACAATTAAACCTATAAACCATACATTGTCTAACACAAATGGGCCCATTAAGGCCAAGTCCTATATCAATTCCTTTGAGGACGGAAATTCCAAGATTGACTACATTGGAAAACTTAAAATATAACCTCAGCCCAAGCCATCATCACTTCACCCAGCTAGTTACATATTTACCAGCAGAAAAAACGAAATGGGCTACGGGGAACACACCGTCCAGGGGTCACCCTATCCATCGCTTTAAGCGAGACGAATCACTCGTCTCGCTAATGTCAAACTTGCTCCCAGCATAAGGCTTACGAACGACCGACCAGAAAAAAGGCTCCGCGCTCCACTCAAAGTGATACGGACCATTAAAACAAGTTTCAAACTTACTCCCATCATATTTTCTGCATATGAAAAATCTAAAAGTTTAAACCATTTTAAAAGATTCAAAATCTAACCATTAAAAACGAGTATTTTCCAATATGAACAGTTTTCAAAACACAAACCATTTTGAAAATGAGCAATTACAAAAGATAAACATTTTTTAATTTAAAATTTTAACATTTACTGAAAATAATAAATAAATAAATAATACAAAAGGAAAGAAAATGACGTAAAAATAAAAATAAAACATAAAGGAATAATTGGAGAAAAGTAACAGGGCAAAAAGAAAAAGAAACATGGGCCGTAACATGCAGCCCGAAATCAGCGGGCGGGTCGGAGCTATCGCTCGCAAATAGCGAGCTATAGTAGTGTCTACGCTGTCCAGTTTCAGATGGGCGCAGCTTGGGGTATGGGCTATGGGCTACAGACATTTTTGTTTTTTCCAACAAGATCACGTCGCTCAACTGAAAAGAAAAACCCCCCTAAAAACAACTGAAAAGAAAAATAAGCTGATCACATCGCAAGCAGAAGGCACGCAGCGATCGACTCGGCTACGTCCTGTCCGGCTGTTCCATCGCAACTCACAAGTCACGCAGAGCATCGAGCAATTTTACCCCCTGCCCTCGATCGTGAGAATACGTCACACTTTTTTTGTTGCCAAGCGGTCAGATGGACGCGGTACACGCACAGGCACTATAGCAATCTGAGGTAGTATGTAGTACTCCGTATCACTAATGCTTTGTCCGAGTTACATCATGCCTCTGAGAGCATCTCCACCGGCACCCCCAAATTCGGGACGGGGCTTGCCTGCGCCTCACCCGTGCGCCCATCCGTACGCCCGCACCGATCAACGGCTCTCCTCTTTCTTCTCCTATCAATGTCTCCGGCTAAAAACAAGTCGCCCTATCCCCGGAATAGTAGTCAATATAAGGGCATCTCCAGTCGAACGCCGCTGTTTTGGGGCCGCCGCGGTGCGAAACGGCGCTGATCTGAAACCTGGGGAGGCGCGGTTTCCAGTCGTTCCCCGCGATTCAAAAAATGGCGCGACGATTACATTCAAGATTTAGGGCAAACCAGCGGCGATTTCATTCATATTTAGGCCAAACTGGCCGATAACATTGCAGAAATTTAAACTAAAATATTACATAACTACTACGCCTAGTTGTTCATCAGGCCGAGGCTGGCGGCGATCGCCTGGCTGTAGTCGCCGGCGCCGTCGTCGTCGTGGCGCCGGTTGCTCGGGCCTGCGCCGGCGTCGTCGCCCCACCACCTGCTCTGCCGCAGGGTGCGCTGGAGCGGCTCGTCGTCGTCCTCCTCCTCCTCGCTGTCGGGGTCGAGGATGTGGTACTCGACCTCTTTCGCCACTGGGGGAGGAGGGACGCGGCGGCCGTGGCTGTTGCAGCGGCCATCCACCGGGCCGTTGTTGCCGCGGTCGGCGACTTCCTCGTCGTGACAGCGCTGGAAATACGCCGTCCAGAAGGCATCGTTGCCTTCTGCCCTCCAGCGCCTGTCCGCCGCCTGCTCCGACGTCAGGCTCGCGCGAACTTCGGCGATGGCGTACTCCCTCTCGCTTTCGGCAGGGACGGGGGGCACGGGCACGCCGTCGGCGCTGAGTTGCCACGCCCCGTGGCCAGCGGAGGCGCCGGGGACGCGCATGTCGGGAGGACACGGGTACCCCGCGCTGTACAACGCCCACGCCTCACCCTTGCGGAGGTGCCGGCGGACCCAACCGTTCGCGGCGGCGGCGTCCATCTTCTTGGCGGCTTCTTGACGACGGCGGGAGAAGAGAGAGGGAGGCAGAGGCGGCGAGAGAGTCGCTTGCTGAGGTCACGGCCCGCAACTTGGAGGTCGGAAAGGAGGATCCTCCATGGGGGCGGCGGCTTGCTCTACCCGACGAGCTGGTTCCGGTGCCGGCGGCGCCGGCTATTGCAGCGGTGCAGCGGCGGCCGTCCTCCAGTTCTGCAGATGTGCAATCGAAATTTTTCTGTTGCAATGTTTTTTTTTGAAAAATGATTCGGCAGCAGAAAATAGGAGGACGGTTGATCGGTGCGGACGAACGGATGGGCGCAGGCAAGCCCCATCCCCAAATTCGTGTCTGGCAACGCCAATCGAGGCTCAATTCGGGGTGCCGGAATGTGTGGGAGGGACGGCGAGGGCTCGGAGGGGTTTTATAGCGCGGCGCGGCCAGGCGAAGGGGCGGTGGTGGCCATTACTGCGCGCCGCGTGCCGCGCCACGCCATTTACTCCGGCAGCCTTTGACTGGGGAGCTCTCACTGGCCGGCCGCCACGCCATTACTACGGCAGCCTTTGACCGACGCGGGTGCCGAGAAGACGAGCACGGGCGGTTCCTGTTCCGCGCCAATTTCTCCCGCGTCGCTGACAGTGCTGGCCCGCGTTGTGTTTCGCGCCATTTTGCCCCCCCCAAGCCGAACCCAGTGGGCTGGGTTTCGCCTGGGTGCGCCGGCGCAAAATAACGCCGATACGGCACTAACTGGGCCTCGGGGGGGAGGGGGGGCGAGTGGTAGAAAAACGGCGCTTTTTGCTTCCGCCGGCGCCAAAAAGGCCTCCTGGGGGGGCGGCGCTGGGGGGGGGGGGGGCGACTGGAGATGCCCTAAAGAACGAATGGGCAGGATCGCAGGAGAGCCGTGCCTCGCCGATGACGCCGCTGCATGGATCTGCACGAGGTGGAATGGAAGGGCGACCTTCTAGCCCCGGCACGGGCGGTGCCGGCAACCATTGGGATTTAATTATCCTTACCTCGTACATCTGCGCCTACCGCAGCCATGCCGGCTGAAGGGTTGCTGGCTTGCTGCTGTCGCTGCTCTACTGCAGCTGTTCTAGGTGCACGCGAGCAGGTGGACGTGCTTGTCAATGTCAAACTAGCTCCTTGAGCTCGATACACTAGGCGACATGGTAATCGAGCCTTAGGCCGATGGGGCAAGGCGACGCGACGCCGATGGCCGCAACCTGTTGAACTGATTTCATACGGAATGAGGCGCAGGTGATCGACCGGGCGTTGAGGCGCTGATGGTACACATCGCGCCCGTCGTGCCGAGGATAAGCGCGCCTGGCCGAAGCTGGACGACTTCTTGGTTGATGGCGATGCCCCAGCGAGCTGGATGGTACAGGCGGAGGGGTTCCTCGGCAGGCACACGACGTCACGATGACGCCCGCGTTGCCGATTGCTGCGACCCGAAACGACGACCGGCGCGCACGCAGAGAGGACGAACCGGACGGCCACCTCCGTACGCACGAGCACGGGGATGTGTACGCGGCGGCCGCGGCATAGGAGCCGCCGTAGCGAGAGCGTGTACTCGGTAACTGGCGGGTGCTCCACCGGCGACATCACGAGCTTCGCCATGGCGACGATAATCACCACGGAGATGTGCCGGGAGGAGTCGTTAGTCGTCGTCGGCGTGTGCGCCGAGCCGCTTGCTGAGGTCACGGCCCGCAACTTGGAGGTCGGAAAGGAGGATCCTCCATGGGGGCGGCGGCTTGCTCTACCCGACGAGCTGGTTCCGGTGCCGGCGGCGCCGGCTATTGCAGCGGTGCAGCGGCGGCCGTCCTCCAGTTCTGCAGATGTGCAATCGAAATTTTTCTGTTGCAATGTTTTTTTTGAAAAATGATTCGGCAGCAGAAAATAGGAGGACGGTTGATCGGTGCGGACGAACGGATGGGCGCAGGCAAGCCCCATCCCCAAATTCGTGTCTGGCAACGCCAATCGAGGCTCAATTCGGGGTGCCGGACATGTGTCCGTCCATGTTTTCGACGCAGCCCACAGCGGTACACCCCAAATCCCCATCTCCAAACACGAGCAAATGATCGAACACCTTGCGGGCGGAAACTAGTGTCGGTCGCGGCATTCGAACTAAAACATACAAATTATATTAAACCGAAGTTGGGTTAGGCTAACACATATGTAAACTTAGACTAACACGATTCTAAAGTTAAAGTAAAACGATAAATACTACGGCCTAATCTAAACGCCGCCGCTCAAGCCAACCTCATCGTCGTGTGCGGCCTTGGTTAAGCGGGAGCGCACACGTCTCTCCTGCCGGAGCTGACTCGCCGCCCGGCGCATAGCATCCCTCTCCCCCGCCGCCGATATCTCTGCCGCTATCCGCTCTTGCCTCGCAAGAGCCTGCCTCGCCTCGTGCGTGTCCCCGCTCGGCGCGCAGCTGGGAGCCCGCATCTGCTAGATCCTCCGCCGCGGCGATGAGCTGCTGCTGCGCGGCTGACTCCGTTGGGCGTTGAGCTGCTCGTACGCGGCCCGCTCGGCGGCCACGAAAGCACGGTAACGCTCGTCGCGCGCCGTGGTCACGAGGGAGGCCTGGATGATTGTGGCCTCAACGACGTCCCCAGCCGCCTCGTAGGCAAGCCTGGCCTGGCGGCTTGCCTGCACGTTGCGCCAGCTCTCGAACGAGTTGGCGGCAACCACCTGGTCAGGCCACAGCGGCGGCGGGAGCTCCTGCTTCGGCTGCACCTCGTCGAGCTCCAGCACCGGCTCCTGCTCCTCTTGTTCGTCGACTTCGTCCACATCCGCCCAGTCGAACGACTGTTCGCTGGCGGCGGCGGCGTCCTCCTGCGGCGTACCGTGAGCACGGCGCGCTGCCTGGGTGAGCGTGGCCCATGAGGTGGCGAGGCGGCGAACCACGGCTACGACTACACGGCGATCGTCGGTGGCTAGTGTGGCGAAATGGCTGCATGGCGAGCGTCGATGCTGGTGTGGCGAAATGGTTGCAAGGCGGGGGCCTCTTTATAGCCAGCCCAATGTCTCGGCGGGAAACCGAGGCGGGAAGCGGTGGCTCAGGGCGGGAAGCGCCGAGTGGTTGAGCACGCGTCGCATCGGAGTTAATGACGGCGACACGTCGTCTCCGCCACTACGCCGCTTGGGACGCCGGGAAAGGCTGGGCGCTCAGCAGGTGTCGTCGTATCGGGAACGATGGTGCCATGGGGGGGTGGCTAAGAGTGGTGAGGCCGACAGGATGCACGTGATGGTGCTCGCTCGGGATTGGATACATGCATCTTGCCTGAGAAGAACACGACGATGTATCCAGGTTCAGGGCCCTAGTGAGGAGGTAACACCCCTACGTCCTGCTTGATCTTTTATACAGGGTATCTCTCTGGTTACAATGGTGTCCCTCCAGCTGGGTCTCAGCCTGAGGGTGAGCTTCTTCAGGATTCATGCCCCTTCTCTCTGGGGTCTCGGTCTCCCTTATATAGGGCTAGGAGACCGAGTAGGAAAACAAGGTGGGGCGGAACCCTAAATCTACCCGGATAGCCTTTACGCCGTTGTCGGGTAAAGTCGCCGGGTGTCGGATTGCTTCTCCGGGTACCGGGTAGCCTATGGGGGGCATGGTACTGTCTTGTCAGGGACGGCGTGACTGATGTTGCCTGCACGGCCACGGGGTAGCTCGTCTAGCAGGTGTCAGGGGTAGTCATAGGTGCGGTATGGCCGTGCCGCTGCTGTCTTGTCTTTCCTGTCGTGGGAATAAATTCCGTATCTAGGGGGGCGGCCGCACGCCTGTTGACCGGTGGGGGCTTTATTGTGCTATGCTGTCTCCGGGTTTGCCGGGCTATAGTGTCTTATCCGGCTGGGGTTCCATCCGGCTGCGTCTTTTCCGGGGAGTACAGGGGACCCCGGTCCCATATCCCCGACAGTAGTCTCCGAGCGCGGGTAGGTTTTGAAGCCGGTACGGCCAGAAGCCTGCGGGCGCTAAACCTGCAGAAAATAGCGGTTGTGGTCGAGTTCAGATTTGACGAGCCTTCTTTCGGGCATTCCTGTGTCCCGGTGTCTTGCGGTCCGTCTTTCTGGGGTCAGGCAGTGGCTTTAATGACGCGTGTCTGGTCCCTTCGGGGCTTGCGCTTGATTCTTTGTGGCGGGGGTGTCTAGCTGGATCTTTTGCGGCTGCGCGTGGGTCGTCAGTTACTGAAAAATCTCCCCACGATCTCCTCGAGGCAGTTTTCTGAGCGGTTCGCCGAGCCTTTAAGTGTTCCGCTCGCCTTCATTCCCCCCCCCCCCCTCTTCGTCTTGCTTTCTTTGGTTTTCTTCTAGTGTCTTCCTTGCGCTTGCTCCCTGCGCCGGTGCTTGCTCTGCGCAAATCTTTGTTCTCCTTCGGTCGCTTTTCTTCCTCCTTCCCCTTCGATGGCCGAGCGCGGGGGCTGGTGCGGGTCGCGGGCGACGCTGGTGCGGATCCGCCATTTTCGCCGGGAGGGGTGCTTGGCGGGCGCTGAGCATGTTCAAGTTTGTGTTCCTGACCCGACCGAGGTTGAGCCGCATCCTCGGGAGGGGGAGCGGGTGATGTTCCTCGCCCATCTGGAGCGGGGGCTGGGTCTTCCGCTGAGCCCCTTCATGAGGAAATTGCTGGCGTTCTTCAACGTCCAGCTTCATCACCTCGGCGCGAACGCCATTCTGCAGCTTTCCTGCTTCGTTTCTTGTGCGAGGCCTATCTTGGCATTTGGCCCGACGTCAACTTCTTCCAGAGCCTCTTTTACCTGAAGGGGCAGACTTCGGAGGCCGGCGGGCCGCTCGCTGTTTGTGGCTCCGGGACCATCGCGTCGCGGACTAACACCAGCTACCCCAAGGCGCCGCTCGTTGATTTGGCGCGGAAGTGGCAGTCTTCGTATTTTTATGCGAAGAATTTGTCGAAGAAGGATGACTAGCTTGGGGTCCCGGCCTACGTCCCTGGGGAACCCGCAAAGGTCAACTGGGCGCAGACGACCGGGTGGAGTAATGCCGAGGAGAAGGATCTGATTCTCCGGGTGCGAGGTTTGGTGACTGTCGGGTTGACGAGTCGAGATCTGGTGCTGTCTTGGTTGGCGCAGCGGATTATGCCTTTGCAAAAAAGGGGGCATAAAATATGCCATCTTTCCGGGGTGAATGATCCGACCCGGACCTCTCAGGTCAATCTGACCTACCGCGAGCTCGCCGACTGGATGGGGAGCATTGCTAAGGGCACTCCGCTGGAGGAGGACTGGGCGTGGGGTGTTATACCTTACTGTCGCGACTCGAGGCTTCCTGCGGTAAGTTGTCGAGTCTTTGCTTGCTTCGCTCGTCATCTTTCTTGCTCTTATGGCATTTGGTCCGTCTTCTCATCCTTTTTATCCTGCTCTTTCTAGATGTTCAAGTGCCTCCTGGCGGAGGAGGAGGAGTGCGGCGGCACTTTCGCCGATGATCTGCCTCCACTCTTGGATGTTGGACCGGTGGCTGAAGATGGCGCAGATGCTACCGGGGTCGGCGTTGTCGCTGCTGGAAATGTTGTTCCAGACAGCGAAGAAGACGAGGCGGGTCCGGATGCCGTGTCGGGTGCCTCTGGCAAGCGGATCCGTGACCGTTCTCCCTCACCCGATATGAGGGACTGGTCGGATGAGGGTAGCGATAGTCCTCCTCCGCCTCCGTCTCCGGGTCGCGCCAAGATGGCGAAGAAAACGCGGCTGACAACGACGACGGCACGGGTGACGCGGGCGGCGGCGTCGGCTGATCCGGTTGCGGCCGGGTCTGGTGCGGCTTCTTTGGCCCCGACTTCCAAGGCGGGGCCGGGTGGTTCGTCTTCGGCCGTGCCTGGTGGCGGGATGTCTCGGTCGGCTGCTGCATCTGCGCCGAAGATGGGAACCGCTTTGCCGGCTACTCGCGTTCTTAGGCGACACCGTCCTGTTGTTCGCCCCAGGGTTGACGGGTAAGCGTTTTCGGTTGTCTTCAATCTCCGCGCTTTTGGTTCCGTGCTGATAGGGCTTGTCGGGCTTCTTTTCTCGCAGTGCCGAAGAGTCGGCCGCGGCCGTGGAGCCTTCCGTGCTCGTGGCTACTGATCTACCCGGCGACGTGGAGGTGAACTCGGCCAGCCAGCGGGCGTCGACTCTGGCCTTGGAGTCCTTTACTCGTGTGGAGGTAGGGCGGGAGATTGTCCTGTAGCAGGGGATCCTCCGACAATCGCCGCTCCTGACGAGACGATGGCGGTCGATGGTGCGTGCCCTAAATCTTCTCAGCAGGTTCTTCCTTCGGCGTCAACGTTACCCGACGTCGGGCTGATGCTTGAGGCGCCTGTCGCATTGGAGGCGGGGGCTGCTCCTGTGGTGGCTTCCGAGGCGGCGACGGCTGTTTCGGCTCGGGAGGAGGTTCCGGCTGCGACGCCCGACGTTGCTTCGGCTTCGCGTCAGGCTTGTGTCGTGGTGTCAGGCGATCCTCTACGGGGCTTCCTCCGGGTTGTTGGGGAACTAGAGAAAGGCCATCTCGTGCTTCGCACCGAGGCGGAGGTATTTTTTTTCTTCGCCTGGCTCTCCTCGCTAGTTTCTCTTCTGGTTCTTCTTCTTTGCTTCATGTTTTGGATTTCGCCCTTGTTCAGGAGTCGGCTAGCCGGTCACATTTGCTGGAAGAGGAGGTCCAAACTTTGCGGCATCGCCTGGGAATGGCTGAGAGTGAGCTTACTTCCTCTCAACTCCTTTCTATTCCTGGCTTGCCTTTGTAACTGGTTGATCATCTTCGATCCTTCTATACTTGTAGGCTTGCTGTCGGCGTCGTCTGAAGAGGTGGTAGCTCTTCGTGAGCGGGTTACGAGCGCCAACACGTGGAAAACTGAGGCGGAGCAGCTTCGGGGGGAGAGGAATCGGCTTGTTGGCGAGCTTAAGACGGCTAACGCCACTGTAGAGGCGTCTGGTAAGAGCGCTGAGGAGGCCAATGCGGCTCTTCAGAAGCGGAGGGAGGCCTTCCAGTTGCTTGCTGATTCGGAGAAGGCCACTGAACAGAAGCGTGCCGAGCTGCAGACCCGACTTGGTCGTGCCGATGATGCCATTCTTCGTGCGTGTCTTGTTCTAGCCTCTTTGACACAACGTTCTCTTCTTTATGCGTGCTTCACCGTGTTCAGACCCTCTTTTTTCGCGCAGGTTTGTACTCCGAGATTGGCGAGACTGCGCCCGATGGTAGTTTTGAAGTTCGGATGGCAGATCTTGGTAAGGTTGGCAACTGGATTCTGGAGGGCTACAAAGTGCTCCGCGACTCGTTGGGATGGGGAGAGGCTGACGCTGAGTGTTCTGCTCCAGTGGCGTTGGGTAACCTTGTCGACGCCTTGAATACCTTTCAGGATCGAGCTGCTCGTGGCGGGGCTGAGATGGCGTTGGTGTCTGTGCTGTCCTGGTACAAGAGCATCAATGTTGAGAAGGTGGGCAGCGGTATCCGCTCTTATGCCGATTTGAAGGCTCTCCGGGAGACGGCTGGGCTCGCCCTGGCCGCTAGCCGGATTCAGAAGATAGTGGACCACGACGACATCGTGGACGAGGCTCTTGACCCAGATCTTGCCGAGGCCAATGCGGACCTTGCGGTGCAAAAGATGTCGACTCCGTCTTCCCCGTCTGTGCCTAAGGTTTGATCTTTCCCCGGGATGCCGGGTGTATTTGTTGTCCTGCCTGACTGCTCGTGTTGTTGGTTGAACTTTGTTGTAGACTGCTTGTAGTGGGGATTCGCCCCTTTGTGTGCATATCTTGTGTGCTTCGCTTGGTCGGCGTGTTGAATGTCTTCTTGCTCGCGTTATTTACGCTACCCTCCAGTCTTCGAGTTACGGCTGGGCTTCCCTCGTGGTAGTTCTGCCGGAACTGTTTCTTAGCTTTGTTGCCTGCCGGACCGAATTGAGCTTCTGAAGCTGTTTCTGTGGGAGCCCGGTCCTTTGTGCTCCGGCTCTTTTCGTGAGCGGCAGAGTTTTTCTTCCAGTCTCCGAGTTGTGGTGGGTCGACGTGTGGGGGAATCAACCGGAACTGAGCTGGGAACCTATTTCTTGCTGGGTTCCTGCGTGGGAGCCCGGTCTTTTGTACTCCGGATCATTTCGTGAGCGGGAGAGTTTTTCTTCCAGTCTCCGAGTTGCGTGGGTCGCCGTGTAGGGGAGCCGACCGGAACTGAGCTGGGAACCCATTTCTTACCGGGGTCTTGCGTGGGAGCCCGGTCTTTTATACTCCGGCTCGTTTTGTGAGCGGGAGAGTTTTTCTTCCAGTCTCCGAGTTGCGGTGGGTCGCCGTGTAGGGGAGCCACCGGAACTGAGCAGGGGACCTATTTTCTTGCCGGGGTCCTACGTGGGAGCCTGGTCTTTTGTACTCCGGCTCGTTTCGTGAGCGGGAGAGTTTTTCTTCCAGTCTCCGAGTTGCGGTGGGTCGCCGTGTAGGGGAGCCACCGGAACTGAGCTGGGAATCTATTCCTTGCCGGGGTCCTGCGTGGGATCCCGGTCTTTTGTACTCCGGCTCATTTCGTGAGCGGGAGAGTTTTTCTTGCAGTCTCCGAGTTGCGGTGGGTCGCCGTGTAGGGGAGTGTTGCATGTAAAATGCATACATGAACTTTGCACTATATTACTCATATTTCATCCATATTTGCATCATATAAGGGTTATATCAATGTTTTATAATATTTTGGGGAATATTTCACACTTTCCCTATTTATTTGGAATTAACCTTGTGCTGTCATAAAACCCTTTTTTCTATATTTTGATGTTTCAAGGACCCAAAACGACGTCCAAATGACCTAATATTCCACGGAGAACATTTTTTGGAAGGAACAAGGCTTAGGAGCGAAGGAAGAGCAAAAATGGAAGGCTGAGGCCCAAACTAGGTGGGCCCACGCGGCCAGATTCCTTGGCCGTGTGGGGCCCCTCATCTTGGCCCTCGAGTCTCCGATGCCGTCGATCTTCGTCTCCGTGGCTTCGTCTTGACCTAAAAACGACAAAAAAAATAGCCCCCCGAACCCTTTCGGAGAGGAGCGCCGCAGAAACAACGAAACCACGAAACAGAGACCTGGAGCTGCAGATTGGAGGGGGGAAACTCCGGCGGGGCGCTGTCGGTGTGGTCTCCACCTTCTCCAACGACTTTTCCACCGTCTCCATGATGAAGAGGGAGTAGTCCACCCCTGGACTATGAGTTTGTGGAAGTAACTTATGTATCTCTCCTCTCTCTTGAGCTTCACTAATTAGTGCCATATGAGCTGCTGAACATGATTATGGTCATATATGTAATACCTTTGTGGTGGATCTCTTAAGTTGATATATGTTATGATGATTGCCAATATTATGTCTTTGTTATGAAAGTAGATGCATATTATGTACCTCGTTCTTGTCTATGTGTTTTGATTCAACATGTTTATGAGAGCGTGTGTGGGGGAACGTGTGCATTAGTTGGAGTAACGGGGGGTGGTTCTGTGGTAAGTTGACCGCAATACTGTGATCCACTTGGGTTTTTACCTTACATTGTTGCCTCACTAGGGATAAAGGAAATACCATGCTACCGGGGGTATGTGGGTGACATTGCCACTATCACCATGACTAGATCTAGCATGTTCTTATTTAAACTTCATATCATTGAACTTAAATCTATACTCTGTTTATCTTAATTACTGAGGTGTTATGATTTAGTTCGCATCTTGGTGGAGTATAAGAGAGATTAATAACGAAAAGATCTCTATGTTAGAACGTGATGCCCATATTATTAATAACTTGTCTTGTTGCAATCTCATATGTCAATTCCTATGTTCCATTATCTACCACTATATAAAAGAGAGAGTGCATTTGTGAAACCATGAACCCCAGTCCATATTTAATCATAAGAAACACCTTTCCAACACTTTTATTGCACTTTACATTTTCTGTTATTATTAAATCCGAAAATACAAAAACACTATGGATAAAGGAAATACCATGCTACCGGGGATATGTGGGTGACATTGCCACTATCACCATGACTAGATCTAGCATCTTCTTATTTAAACTTTCTGTCATTGAACTTAAACCTATACTCTGTTTATCTTAATTACTGACGTGTTATTAGTGAGGTGTTATGATTTAGTTCGCATCTTGGTGGAGTATAAGAGAGATTAATAACCAAAAGATCTCTATGTTAGGATGTGATGCCCATATTATTAATAACTTGTCTTGTTGCAATCTCATATGTCAATTCCTATGTTCCATTATCTACCACTATATAAAAGAGAGAGTGCATTTGCGAAACCATGAACCCCAGTCCATTTTTTATCATAATAAACACCTTTCCAACAATTTATTAGCACTTTACATTTTCTGTCATTTAAAAATCCGAAAATACAAAAATATTTTTATATCTTGCAAACACCATACAAACCACAAAAACATCATCTCATATCATTTATACCATCTTGTTTATTTATTTACTACCATTGCATATTTATTTCAGTTTTGCATTTGTTATTTATATATCTTTTACTTACACCTTGTGTTTGACAACCACTTGGTGAGGTTGAGGGCACAAAACAATCTACTTTGTTTTGTAGGTCACATAAAGAATTATAAGGAGACAACAGATTTTGGTTCATTTCCCCGAGAGTTCGATATTAAACTCTCGAGTCACCCTCGTGGGGAAAATTAGTCTTTTCCCTTACTATACACTTTGCACTTGGAGTCTCAACCTAACCCAAATTCTTCTGACGCAGGTTGACGAGGTTATACCAAATGGGTACCCAATCGTGTGGGTACCTGGTGCACGTGACGACTATAGCCCAATTGTCGATAGACTGAAGAAGCCCAACAAGCAAAGCCCAAGATGAAGATTTTTACCATAGATAGACATAGTCGGCTGTACTTTCCATACTTGTAGTCCTAGTCGGTTACGTACCCGAGACCTGTACCCCTATATAAGGGACAGGAGGGTAGCCGATCAAGGACACGCCCAACCAGAATCACCAAACCCTAGCGAGATCCACATCTCGCTAGACCATTGTACTCACCGCATATTCACAATCAATACAGACAGGCAGGAAGTAGGGGTGTTACCTCAGTCGAGGGCCCTGAACCTGGGTAACTCCCGCTTGTCAGCCGACGAATCTACTAAAACTACGCGTTCTCTACCTCATAACTCTAACCCTAGGCTATCAGTCATGGGTATTGATGGGGACACCCCTCGTCACAGGTCTTGATACAGAGATATCAAGACTATCTTCTGGCACCATCATCATCGTCAAGGGCCATCACGGAGCCACCGGAACTGAGCTGGGAACCTATTTTGTTGCCGGGGTCCTGCGTGAGAGCCCGGTCTTTTGTACTCCGGCTCGTTTCATGAGCGGGAAAGTTTTTCTTCCAGTCTCCGAGTTGTGGTGGGTCGCCGTGTGGGGGAGCCGACCGGAACTGAGCTGGGAACCTATTTTCTTACCGGGGTCCTGCGTGGGAGCCCGGTCTTTTCTACTCCGGCTCGTTTCGTGAGCGGGAAAGTTTTTCTTCCAGTCTCCGAGTTGCGGTGGGTCGCCGTGTAGGGGAGCCACCGGAACTGAGCTGGGAACCTATTTTGTTGCCGGGGTCCTGCGTGGGAGCCCGGTCTTTTGTACTCCGGCTCGTTTCGTGAGCGGGAGAGTTTTTCTTCCAGTCTCCGAGTTGCGGTGGGTCGCCGTGTAGGGGAGCCACCGGAACTGAGCCGGGAACCTATTTTCTTGCCGGGGTCCTGCATGGGAACCCGGTCTTTTGTACTCCGGCTCGTTTCGGGAGCGGGAGAGTTTTTCTTCCAGTCTCCGAGTTGCGGTAGGTCGTCGTGTAGGGGAGCCACCGGAACTGAGCTGGGAACCTATTTTCTTGCCGGGGTCCTGCGTGGGAGCCCGGTCTTTTGTACTCCGGCACGTTTCGTGAGCGGGAGAGTTTTTCTTCGAGTCTCCGAGTTGCGGTGGGTCGCCGTGTAGGGGAGCCACCAGAACTGAGCTGGGAACTTATTTTCTTGCCGGGGTCCTGCGTGGGAGCCCGGTCTTTTGTACTGCGGCTCATTTCGTGAGCGGGAGAGTTTTTCTTCCAGTCTCCGAGATGCGGTGGGTCGCCGTGTAGGGGAGCCACCGGAACTGAGCTGGGAACCTATTTTCTTGCCGGGGTCCTGCGTGGGAGCCCGGTCTTTTGTATTCCGGCTCGTTTCGTGAGCGGGAGAGTTTTTCTTCCAGTCTCCGAGTTGCGGTGGGTCGCCGTGTAGGGGAGCCCAGTCCTGCGTGGGAGCCCGGTCTTTTGTACTCCGGCTCGTTTCGTGAGCGGGGGAGTTTTTCTTCCAGTCTCCGAGTTGCGGTAGGTCGCCATGTAGGGGAGCCACCGGAACTGAGCTGGGAACCTATTTTCTTGCCGGGGTCCTGCGTGGGAGCCCGGTCTTTTGTACTCCGGCTCGTTTCGTGAGCGGGAGAGTTTTTCTTCCAGTCTCGAGTTGCGGTAAGAGCTGAAGAGCTGGCTGTCGTCGTCTTGGATTTGACTTGCCGCTGGCGTTCATGCAAGTAGTCCACGCCAGATACTTGGAGATGGTGGTCCGATGGCCTCTCGTTTGCGGCCACGTTGCCTTGGCTGACCTAAGCTCTCACGTATGCCTGATGCAGATCGTCTAAGCATGCATGTACTACTAGGTAGCTCTACCGATGGATCGTGGATGCAATGCTACTACTAGCCAGCTCAAACGACATGCAAAAGTACTACTTCTACCTAGCTAGTTTCATCGATGGAATCACTGGCGGAGCTACACCGGAATTCCTGGGCGGGCCAAACTCCAACAGAGCAAAGTTTTCCTATAAAATTCGACTCTTAAATGGCCGGCCCAACAAAAAATAGGAAGAACTGGCCCAATCCTGGGCGGGCCATGGCCCATGTCGGCCTTCACGTAGCTCCGCCACTGGATGGAATGTATGTCAGATGTGCTTCCAAATTAAGATGCTTATGTCATTGGGATTGTCATGGGTTTAGTTGGTTTAAAAGCTCTCACGAACTTGATGCACACATTACTTTTCATGCACTTAATAAACATGACCCATTGTGATTAAGATTATGATGTTTTGGGCTTGACAAAGGTCTTTGGTTAGGAGCTAGCTCATACATTTGACACGTGGAAAGATTTCAACACTGCACTTTATTCTTTTATAAAAGTTGATATCATGTTCCTTTGGTGATGGATGCCTAACATTGCGTGAAATAAAGATGGAAACTTAGTAAGTTCGGGTGAGTGATATTATTGGCTGGAGAGACACCTGTGGCGGCTAACCTAAGCCATGTGGATCATGATGGAAATTTGCAACATAACCATAATGGAGGAATCCATGACACATCTCATAACAGAAAAAGCATGAGTAAAGAAAGAGATGTAGAGATGTCCACTGTTTGCTTGCTTTGTCATTTGGACATGTGCCCACTTCCATGTCCTGGGGTAAAGGGTACCCGGGATGAAACTCTCTATGATGCCACTTTTATTCATGATGACTGTAACCTTCACTTGCTTTGTGGCCCAAGTTGAGTAGCCAGTCGGAGAGGTTTTTGTTTTCAACGGGCATGAGGCTTTTTGATCCATACTTTGTCAAGCACGTAACTCATGTTTGCTTTCACTTTCAACTATTAATCAGTAAAGATGCTATGATAGGGGTAATGAGAACTTCACACCAATGGGCACTACATGGCAAACATAAGCTTAAGTTGAAGCATTTGGAAGCTAGATAATACTCTTACATGTTATTCCTCTACTTATTTATCTATCTTTCCAAAGTGTCCACCTTTTATATTCAAATTTCTATAAAAATACTCTATGACCAATACAGGATATCTTTTACTTTTCATTTATCCATTCATTTGGTCCATAGAACTTTTCTTTCATGTTACACTTTGTAAATTATCATTGAACATCTTTACATTGAATATTTGATATCTCTTGATAATATGTCTTGTATGTTGCTACTCTTTATTAAAGAATGAATCGTTTAACTCTATGTAGCAATCATCTTTGATATCCTTTGTTAAGTAATAAAATGCCAAGTCCATGTTTAGTTTTACCACCTTCATACTCGAGGACGAGTATAGGTTAAGCTTGGGGATGTTGATGCATGTAAAATGCATACATGAACTTTGCATTGTATTACTCATATTTCATCCATATTTGCATCATATAAGGGTTATATCAATGTTTTATAATGTTTTGGGGAATATTTCACACTTTCCCTATTTATTTGGAATTAACCCTGCGCTGTCAAAAAACCCCTTTTTCTATATTTTGATGTTTCGGGGACCCAAACGACGTCCAAATGACCTGAAACTTCGCGAAGATCATTTTTTGGAAGGAACAAAGCGTAGGAGCGAAGGAAGAGCAAAAGTGGAAGGCCGAGGACCAAAAGAGGGGGGCACACGCGGCCAGATTCCTTGGCCGCGTGGGGGCACCTCTTCTGGGCCCTCGAGCCTCCGATGCTGTCGATCCTCGTCTCCGTGGCATCGTCTTAACCTAAAAGCGCCTATAAAAATAGTCTCCCGAGCCCTTTCGGAGAGAGCGCCGCAGAAACACAGAAACCACGAAACAGAGACCTGGAGCTGCAGATTGGAGGGGGAAAACTCCGGCGGGGCGCTGCCGGTGTGGTCTCCACCTTCTCCAACGACTTCTCCACCGTCTCCATGACGAAGAGGGAGTAGTCCACCCCTGGACTATGGGTTTGAGGAAGTAACTTATGTATCTCTCCTCTCTCTTGAGCTACACTAATTAGTGCCATATGAGCTGCTGAACATGATTATGGTCATATATGTAATACCTTTGTGGTGGATCTCTTAAGTTGATATATGTTATGATGATTGCAATTATTATGTCTTTGTTATGAAAGTAGATGCATATTATGTACCCCGTTCTTGTCTATGTGTTTTGATCCAACATATGTAAGAGTGCGTGTGAGGGGGAACGTGTGCATTAGTTGGAGTAACGGGGGGTGGTTTTGTGGTAAGTTGACAGCAATACCGTGATCCATTTGGGTTTTTACCTTACTTTGTTGCCTCACTAGGGATAAAGGAAATACCATGCTACCGGGGATATGTGGGTGACATTGCCACTATCACCATGACTAGATCTAGCATCTTCTTATTTAAACTTCCTGTCATTGAACTTAAACCTATACTCTGTTTATCTTAATTACTGAGGTGTTATTAGTGAGGTGTTATGATTTAGTTCGCATCTTGGTGGAGTATAAGAGAGATTAATAACCAAAAGATCTCTATGTTAGGATGTGATACCCATATTATTAATAACTTGTCTTGTTGCAATCTCATATGTCAATTCCTATGTTCCATTATCTACCACTATATAAAAGAGAGAGTGCATTTGCGAAACCATGAACCCCGGTCCATTTTTTATCATAAGAAACACCTTTCCAACACTTTATTAGCACTTTACATTTTCTGTCATTTAAAAATCCGAAAATACAAAAATATTTTTATATCTTGCAAACACCATACAAACCACAAAAACATCATCCAATATCATTCATACCATCCTTGCACTTTTATTTACCACCATTGCATATTTATTTCTGTTTTGCATTTATTATTTCTATATCTTTTACTTACACCTTGTGTTTGACAACCACTTGGTGTGGTTGAGGGCACAAAACAATTTACTTTGTTTTGTAGGTTTCATAAAGAAGGATAAGGAGACAACAACTTTTGGTTCATTTCCCCGAGAGTTCGATATTAAACCCTCGAGTCACCCTCGTGGGGAAAATTAGTCTTTTCCCTTACTATACACTTTGCACTTGGAGTCTCAACCTAACCGTATTGTTTTGACACAGGTCATCTACGGTCATCATATGGCCGTGCCGCTGCTGTCTTGTCTTTCCTGTCATGGGAATAAATTCCGTATCTAGGGGAGCGGCCACACGCCTGTTGACCGGCGGGGGCTTTATTGTGCTATGTGGTCTCCGGGTTTGCCGGGTGCAGTGTCTTATCCGGCTGGGGTTCCAGCCGGCTGCGTCTTTTCCGGGTACTACAGGGGACCCCGGTCCCATATCCCCGACAGCAGGCGCCGCCGTAAATGCGAGGCATGCGGGAGACGCATCGCCATCCCGTCGCTTCGTCGCATGCGGAGACGCGTCGCCATTAACGCGGGCGGAACGGCCTCTTGCACGGCACCTTAAACCCATGGCGGGCGCTGTCTCTATGACGGGCGGGCCAGCCCTGTCAGAGCCCATGTCCGGGCAGTGTCCAGCACCCCCGAGAGGACCTCCAAATTTGGAGGCCTCTTCGGGGGTGCCGGACATGTTTCTGCTCGAGTCGAGACATTGGGGGTGCCGCTGGTGGGCGATTTTGGCATATGGACCCCTAATGGGCTTATGGGGTCGTTTGGAGGGTGCCGGTGGAGATGCTCTGACGGGAACCTACCTCAGATTTTTTGATGCAGAAAATTATTTGATGTCATTGGTCGCTTTCGGTGTCTAGTGGATATGATTATGTGACATGAAAATTCTTTTACCGTAAATAAAGTAAGCAAAGATGGTGCAATCGCCAGCCATATGCGTGGGTCGAAAAAAGTTCTAAAGTAAAAATAATTGAAGAACTACTTAAGATTAATAATGGCTCAAGAAATGTTAAATGGTTTTACGACATTATGTATGGAGAAGAAATTATTGGACGACCCACCCATCACAAGTGACTTTGCATTAGGCAATTAATGCCAGAAGAAAATAATAAAATAAGATAGTATGTAAAAATTGTATGAAATGCGTATTGATTTTGTATGCACTTAAATGTTATACATATACGTATATTATTTTAATATTTTATATTGTCGACAGTAAGTGACACAAGTTCTAGTTTCGCTCATCGGAGGTTCTAATGCAAGCAGACAAATCATTGAAAATTTCTAACAAGTATCACTGTATAAGTACGTGTGCCCAAAGTATGTCAGACTTGTTGCCGGAGCGTCAGAATGCGAGGAATCTTGGAGTGTAGAAACCAGCATTAGCACATCTCTAGCACGCCCTAACATTTAGAGCCTCTTCGGATTGAAAGAATTTCATAAAAAAAATTAAAGATTCAAATTTATAGGAAAAATTCCTATGGAATGCTTTTAGATTGTAGGATTGAGCCCACCAAATTCCTATGGATTTCATTCCTATATTGTCCATTCCATAGGAATCTCAACATGGGTTCAAAACTCATTTTATTTTTCCTTTACAAAGTCCAATGCAATCACGCTATATCTCTCTCTACTCTCTCATCATTTCTGCAAATTTCCTGTGTTTCTTTCCTGTCCACCATCCAAAGACATCGTTTACAAAATTCCTACGTTTCGAAATCCTGTAGGAATTGAAATGCATGACATCTCAATCTTTTGTTTTTCCTATTCCTACGTTTTAAAAATCCTGCAATTCAAAGAGGGCCTGAGATTTTTAAGATAGCCTTAATTTCTACTCTCTCCGTTTTAAATTATAAAATGTTTTAACTATTGCACATGTTGCGTAGATACACGTAAAAATGAGTAAATATGAAAACTAAAATATGTCTAGATACAAGTTTAGACATGTGAATATGCAAAAAGGTTAAAGCATACGGACAATATTGGCTTATTTTAATAAAAAGGTAGAATTGGCGGTTCATTAGCAGGGAACCAGACAAAATCGTTACAAGTGCACCAACGTAGTTAAATAAAAACCACATTGGGTAGATCGGCTCGCCTGGCTACCCACAACAAACACACACGTCGTTGAGGAGAAACATCGTCGAGGTTATCATCAAGTGTCATTGTTGTCACTCCTCGAGCAAGCGATTCCGACTTCACCTTCAACGACGACCGACTAAGCCCTCGCCGCAACCGACGCCGAAACCTATGGCGGCCTATGCCAAACAGTCGACCCAAAGCGTCAAGGAAGAGGCAGCTCCGAATTTGACGAAGAGATTCACCGGAGAAAGTTGCACACCTTGCATCGACGAAACCGCGGCCCACTGGTGAAAAAGTGGCATCGTTGCCGCCCTGCCGCCATATGACACGCAGTTCTGACTTCATAGCTTCACGGCGGGAAAGCACGGACCGCCGGTTACGAAGGACATGCCGCGACTCGGCTCCGCTCACCACTGTCATCGTTGTCGTCGCAACGCCACCGAACCATTCAATCCAACTTTGCCCACTGATGTTGTAGATTCAACACACTCGTTGGGACTCAAAGAGCAGAGTATTGTAGCAAGGCTGGTTTTCCCCACAAGGATGACTCGAGGGTTTAAATATCAAACTCTCGGCGATTGTGCGAAGAGTTGTATTTTTCCTCCCTTTTTCCGGCAACCTACAAAATAAAGTATTTTGTCTTGTGCCCTCAACTCCACCATATGGTTGTCAAGCACAAGGTTTCGTATTAGTAAAACTGAAATAAAAGGAGAACAAAATAAAAACAATAATAAAAGTAATCTATAACTCGGTAATGATAATAAAAATAATAAGTAAACATGTTTTTGGGTTTTAGATCATAAATGCAAAAAGTAAAAGTAATAAAGTGTTGGAAAGGTGTTTCTTATAATAAAAGTTGGACCGGTATTCACGGGCTCACTAAAATACTCTCTCTTAAAAGTGTGGTGGACATAAAACTACTCAAAAGTGATATAATATTGGTGCAATGTAATTGTGTGTAAAATAGCTAACGTATCTCTCTTATACTCATCTAGAAAGGGATACTCCAAGTAATGTAGAATTAAGAATAAACATAGTATAACCTTAAATACTCTAACATGATGTTTGAATAGCAATATACTAGATCTATGCATGAATATCTTGACTGTCACAAGACACCATAATGGATCTCAAAGCTTTGTCTCACTGCCCGATCGCTACCCATGTTACTCCATCTAATGCACATGTTCCCCCACACATGCTCTCCCGTACATGATTGATCAAAACACGTCAGAAAGAACGGTGTACGTAATATGCATCTAACTGTACATCTTAAACACAAAGCAATTGCAATCTCAAATATAAACTCATAAAATAAAGATCCACCACACGGGAATTACATAGATGACCATAATCATGTTAGGCAACTCATATGGTGCTAAGAGAATGAACGAACGAGAGAGATACAATAAGCTACTGCCGCAAACCCATAGTACAGAGGTGGAATACTCCCCCTTCATCATGGTAACGATGATGGAGACATTGGAGAAGAAAGAGATCCCACCGGCAGCGCTCCAACGGTGTTTCCCCCCTCCAATCTCGGCTGCTTCTAACTCAGTTTTGGTGTTTATGTGTTTCTGTGACGCCTCTATCTCCGATCGACGAGAGGCTTATTTTATAGGCGTTTTTAGGTCACGAGTGTTTTTTAGGTCAAAAGATGAACGGCTGGATGTGTCCGAGGCTTAAATGAGCATTTAGGGATTATCCATCAAATATGTACTACTCTTTGTGAAAATTAGATGGGTGACATTTAGGGATTATCCATCAAGCATTTTTTACACTTAAAAAATGGAAATTCATATTTCTAAAAATAATTTGGAAAATCGGTTCGACAATGTTGTTACCATGACACGCCTATTTGCATAATATGGGCACTTTATCACAAACTATGACATGATAATGGCCATACATTGGTCATTTGGCTTAAAACTTATACATGTTTATAGACGATCGACCTTTTTGTGAAGTTTCGTTTTGAAAAGTATGTAAAACTCAAGTTTATCATTTTTACTATAAACTAATACACATAAAGGGACTCCATGCCAAAGGGTTTCTTTTTTTTTAGTGTTTTCACTTTCTTGATTTGTTTTTGAAAAACAGTCAAAATGGCCACCATGGCTATGCATCAAAAGTGGTTGAATTTTTTAAAACTATTCGATGGTTCTGTGATGTAACTACTACTTGTGTACGTTACAATTAATTTTGTAAAAATTTCAGAGCAAACTATAAACACAATTGTAGTTGAAATTGGAATTACTTTCGGAAAATCGAAACAAAGTTATTTAAATAGGTGAATTTATATACATATCGAGGAAAATTATAATACATAGGAATTATCCATCAAATATGTACTAATCGTTGAGAAAATTAGATGGATGCCATTTTGCACCATATTTTTTGTACTTACTTCACAAAAAACTCATTTTTGGCACTTAGAAAATTAAAAATAATATTTCTAAATATAATTTGGAAAATCGGTTCAGCTACGTTGTTTCCCACACAAGGGCACACCTATTTTCTGAATATGGGCACTTTATCACAGCTATGACGCAATTATTGAAACTTATACATGTTTATAGATGATTGACCTTTTCGTGAAGTTTTGTTTTGAAAGGTTTGTGAAAACTCAAGTTTATCATTTTTCCTATTGACTAGTACACATAAAGGGACTCCATGCCAAAGGGTTTGTTTTTTTTTTAGTATTTTTCACTTCTTTTGATGTTTTTGAAAAAACGGTCAAAATGGCCAACATGGCAATTCATCGAAAGTGGTCAAAATTTTCAAAACTATCGACGGTTCTATGATTTAACCACTACTTGTGTGACTTAAAATTATTTTTACAAAAATTTCTGAGCAAACTATAACACACTTGTAGTTCAAATTTGAATTACTTTTGGAAAATCGGCATAAAAAGTCATTTAAATACGAGAATTTAGATAGAAATAGAGAAAATTACTAATATTTGGGATTATCCATCAAATATGTACTACTCTTTGCAATAATTAGATGGGTGTCATTTTACACCATTTTTTTGTACTTGCTTCACAAAAAAAATCATTTTTGGCACTTAAAAAAAAAGAAAATAATATTTCAAAAATAATTTGGAAAAATGGTTCGGCGACGTTGTTTCCATACCATGACACACCTATTTTCCGAATATGGGCACTTTATCACAAACTATGATAGGATAATGGCCATACACTGGTCAGTTGTTTAAAACTTATACATGTTTATAGGTGATTGAGCTTTTTGTGAAGTTTTGTTTTGAGAAGTTTGTGAAAACTCAACCCTATCATTTTTGCTAGAAACTAGACACATAAAAGGACTTCATGCCAAAGGATTTCTTTTTAAAGATTTTTTTTTACTTTCTTTTATTTTTTTGAAAAAAGATCAAAATGGCCACCATGGATATTCATTGAAAGTGGTCGAATTTTTCAAAATTATCGATGATTCTGTGATGTAACCAATACTTGTGTACCTCAAAAGCAAACTATAACACACTTGCAGTTCAAATTTGAATTATTTTCGGAAAATCGTCATAAAGTCATTTAAATAAGCGAATTTAATAGAAAGCAAAAAATTCTAATATTGATGTGAAAAAATAGTTGGGTGTCATTTTGCACCATATTTTCTATACTTGCTTCAAAAAAAGTCATTTTAGCACCTAAAAACAAAAAATGATATTTCAAAAAATAATTGGGAAAATCGGTTCGACGATGTTTTTTCTTATACCATAACACACCTATTTGCGGACTATGAACACTTTATCGCAAACTATGACAGCGTTAATGGTCATACATTAACCATTAACCATTTAGAAGGAAAATTGAAAAAAATCGGAGTCCACAGCTACTTTGGTGAGCGATTTAATTGATACAGAGCGGATGGAGTGGTCTGACGAGAAATTCCAGACGAATTTTGTTGCTACTGATGTTCAGGCGATCAAAAAAAATTCATTGGGGAGGCATGCTGAGGATGAAGGGGCCTGGACACAAGAGCGCCATGGTAATTTTACTGTTAGGTCAGCTTATAGGTTATTAGCATCAAACCAATATGCCACAAGGGAGTCCAGTATGTCTATATACATCCATTTTTTATCAAAGTTCAGACACTTATTTTGGGACGGAGGGAGTACATAGTTATTGGAAAAAATTATGGAAACTGCCCGTCCCTCCAAAAATACGTTGTTTCTGGTGGAGGGTAATCAAAAAATTTGTCCCAGCTAGAGCAGGCATGTGGAGAATATCGCACATTGTGAAGCATGTGGCGCATCAGAAGAGTCCATTTCACATGCTCTCTTTGAGTGTACTTGGGCTCGGCTATTTTGGCAAGAGATGAGGTCTATTTGTAGTGTCAAACTACCTTCCTTCCATCCTAACTCATGGGCCAGTGACATGATAGATCACCAGTCTATGAATGAGAAAGATACATGTCTAATTCTTTTTGGTTGCTAGGCAATTTGGCAAGAAAGAAATGCAAAGAAACACGGTGGTAGTAGCAAGTCAATTACTAAGTCTGTTCGGTGGGCTTTGGATACCACGGTTGACTTGTCGAATATGGGCAAATATAAATCTCGGCGGCAAGCAAAAAAGAAGGCTCGATGGATTCCACCCGAGGCTGAAATTCTGAAGTTGAACACTGCTGCTAGCTTCGATGTGGATAATAAATCGGGGCGCACTGGTGTGGTTGTCCGAGATCATCAGGGAAGATCTGGAGACAAAAAAGATCCCCCGCGTCGTCCTCGCGTGGGTGACTCGGGGGCGATAGGGTTCCTTCCAGCAGCCGCCGCCTCCCTGCTCTCCTCCCTCGCCGCCGTCGCCGGCGGCCTCCGGCCTGCCCGCGGCGGCGGCGCGGCCTCCTCGCCGCCTTCTCCCTCAGCCTCGCACCTTCCTCGCGCTGCCCTCTCCCTGCGGTTCGTTCTCATCGCTCAGATCTAAATCGCAGCTCGGGGCCGGCTCGTTTCTTCCATGGCAACGTGCTCTGCAGGAGGACCAGGGGGTCCGTCCGGTCAGGGACGCTGCTCGACGAGGCTCCTCTCGACCTCTGTCGTTTCCACGGTGGGGAGGGTCCCCGCGGTGGCTTGGAGCTCGAGCTGCCGGTTCCGGCCGATCTGTCCAAGGGGGCTCCTTGGCCAGGGATGGTGAGCGCCCAGCTTGTGGCGCGGACCGTGGAACGTCGTTGGGCCGCCGTAGGGGTGGTTCGCCCGGGGTTCTGGTGTTGGTGCTGTTGGTGCGTCGGTGCGGCAGTGGGGCGGCCTACTGCGTGCTTGCGGTTCATCTCTGCTTCGGAGGTGAGCAAGGTGGTTCTCTCGGATGCTGGAACGGCGGTTCCAGTTGGTGGACGCTCGGGTGGCTCTCCGGCAAGCCCCATGGTGTTGGTGTTGGCCGCGTTCTTCGGCCGTGGGGGCGGCATGAACGTTGGCGTTTGGAGTCTCTGGCGAGTTCCGGCTTGGTGCCTTTTCTCGCTCAGATGCAGCCCTGGAGGCTCTGATGCAGCCATGGTGTCCCTGCCCTTCGTGGTGGGGGCTGGCGCCGGTGTCCCTCGACGTTGATTAGGTGTGGTTGGGCCGAGCGAAAGCTCTAGTCGTCTTTGACGCCGGTGTCGGCGACGTCTGCGGACGCCGTTTTCCTCTTGGGGGCGACACCGTGGTCCCATCTCACCTCTTCCGTCTTTGCTCCGGGTGAAAACCCTGGTCTTTTGACCCGACGGTGGCGGCGCTACTGCGTCGTGACCTCCTTGGAGGCACCGCCTTGGAGCATGGGCCTAGTGGCTCCGACATGGTTGTTTGAGTGCAAAGTTGGTGTCTTTCTTCTGCCGGTGACCTGAAGTGATGTTGTCTTGTTCATATGCTTGGGTGGAGGCATATCTTGCGGACACGGGGTCCGTTCCTGCCCCTCTGTTGGCTGGCCGTTTTACGCAAGGGTTTGGGGCTCGCCGCTTTCGGTGGTTTCCGATCCTGCCCTTTGGTGGCTGGCTGTTCTACGCAAGGGTTTGGTCCTCGCCGCAGTCGATGATCTCCGCTTGGTGCTGTGTTGCTCGGCATCCTCTCCTTCGTGCTCGACATCTGTTGGGGGCTCTGATCTTTCGTCTCCTGCTCTCCTCTTCGATGGCAAGCTCTGAGCTTTCATGGGGGTTTTCTTCGCAGGGGTCCGATCCTGCCGTGCGCAAGGATGTGGTGCTCGGCGTAGTGTAGCCTCTTTTCTTCTAGCTTGTCCTTGCTCTGCTTTGTAAGAGGTTCTCCTCAACACCTTGTAATGTGTGGCCGACTGGCTTTATTAATTTAAAGCTGGGCTTTATCGCCTTTTTTCTAAAAAAAGATCATCAGGGAACTATGATAAGAGGCCAAGCCATATGGTATGATCATATACCAAATGCTAGAGTTATGGAGACCATGGCAAAAATTTTTTTGAGAATGACCATGGCAATTAGGGATGGTGTCAAGTTGGCAGCAGAGAGGTGTTATGTGAGTGTCATTATTGAATCGGATGGCAAAGAGGTTATACAACAGTTAGCTGATGAGGAGAATGATAGGTCAGAGTTGAGACCTATTTGTCAAGATATCAGGGAGATTTTTGAGAGCTTTTCCTAGCTATAGTGTGAGTTTTGTTGGGCGTGATGCTAATCAAGCAGCTCATCTTTACGCTAGACAGGCTAGTTCGAATAGGAGGAGGTGTCTGTGGATTAATTATAACCCAGCCGCTCTTGCCGACACTCTGTTGAGTGATTGTAATCCTATTATTGATTAATAAAGCTCTCGGGAATTCGCAAAAGAAAACTATGCCTACGACTTTTCTATGCCGATAACAAGAGCTACGCCGACAGGTCCGTGAGAGCTATACCAACGGTTTTTGTGGCCGTAGACATATGTCGGATGGTCCGGATATTTGACCGTCGATATATCTTCCGAACGTCGGCATAGCTATTCATCCCCGTAGCGAGGGCGAATCGTACGCTCGAATGAAAACTTCACCTCCCCATGCCACAAATAATGCTGACGTAAAGGCTGAAATAGCATCGGCGTAAAGGCCGAAATTTTTCGACATATAGGCTGGGCCGAACGGAGATGCTGTAACCACACGTCCAATTGGTGTGAACCAATTGCTTTTATCAGGATCTTTTTTATAAAATTGGGTACTGTGTTGTACACTTTCTTTTCAATGTATCTTCCCTGCAGAATTATTTGCCTTTGGACCTTTGGGCCGCTCGAGTTTAAAAGAAAAAAATTACACTTTTCTGCCCATATATCAAAGATCCAGGTCAAAATAGGCGGTGAGAACCTACCTGTGGTAGGATGGTTAGGAGGGTGTTTTTACCCCCCAACCCATTCGAGTTTAAACACCAGTTTTGACGCTGATGTTTCTCATTTAGAGTTAATATTTTTCAGTGGAAGACGATGTTCCCGTCAACAGCGAGACGCCGTACTGATTTCGTCAATCTTAAGAACTGATCTGATCGATCAATGCTTCGAAAATGTTCATAGGGATAGAATGTGATGTGCATAT
The DNA here is from genome assembly GCA_026929855.1 of Poa annua. Classification (NCBI taxonomy): domain Eukaryota; kingdom Viridiplantae; phylum Streptophyta; class Magnoliopsida; order Poales; family Poaceae; genus Poa; species Poa annua. The sequence continues at coordinate 117,622,857 of CM049434.1, forward strand.
GCGCGTTTATAGATACTAGCACACATGCCCGTGCGTTGCAACGGGAGAAAGAAATCAAATTTTGGAGGGGAGACATCGGTCTTGACCAGCGTCTTCCCGGCCTACCTTTATTTTATTTTGAATTCTTTGTTTATTCTGAATCTTTCTATTCTGAATCTTTCTATTCCGAGTTCAGTTAACGACAAGATTTAGTATCCTTTCTTGCATTTCATAACTCGTGAAATGTCGAGTAGGCACAAATTCCCCCAATTTGCGACCTACCCTAGGATTTGTTATGTGTTCGCCCTTTTTCATTGTGTCGTCCAACAAAGCACGAGCGACAACAAAGTCCAGCGGAATCGTCATATTCGATTCTCCGTATTTCAACTTGTAGAATCTGTCTAAAACTTTTGTTTATTTAGTTTGCATTGTCATTTCAATGGATTATGAAATTTTCACTCTTCATATTGCATCAATATGTGTAACTATCAAAATGATATAACACAACTTTTCACAAAATTCATTATCCAAAATTCATATAATGGATTAGAAGTAAACGATTTTTTCTTTATATGATGGTTTGTCATGTAGCAATGGAATGCTCGAGCACTACACACAACCTCATGCGCCACGGTTAAAACCTTAACTGTGGCGCATCGGAGTGCGTCACTGTTAAGTTTTAAACAGTGGCTTAGAGACTATGACGCACCAACCGTGCCTCATAGATGTCCAAAACAGGTGCGCCACAGATTGCCTATTCTGGGGTAGTGACACAAACCTTTGCCCTTACAAAACATGGTAAATCATTGATGCAAGATTGCAAACAACAGTTTCAGTGGATTTGTAAACTCCTTTAGCTCCTACTTACACAGTTTGGAAGACTTAATTGTCCAGATTCTTCGGATTATTTTTCCTATTGCAAGAGGTATTTTTAAAGACAACCTGTTGGACCTTTCATTGAGAGAACACATGAGAAAAAATCTAAAAACAAACTGAGAACGCATGAGGGGGAACAGAGGTCCAAATGGCCACATCAACCTCTCGCTAGAGCCTGCACCACGAACCTCATCTGCTCTGCAGCCTGTAGGTCGCCAGAGCGCTAGCCTCTGGATAGAGAAGTGAATTTTGTTGGAGAAGAGATTCCCGCATGATGTCTGGCATGTATTGGAGGTCCATGTACCACGCTTCCTCCAACGCCAACTGCTTCAGCAGGTCGCCGTCAGGGAGGTCACCGACGGCGACGGGGCCCAATGCAGCGTGCCTCAGCTCGGGAGTGGCCGGCATCGATCTCGCGCTGGCCGTTGTGCTGCGAGATCCATTCATCTGTGCTCTGGTGGTGTCCATAGCAGTGGTCTGCCTCCCGGATCTCGTGGCGGAGCTGTATAGGAACGACAGGCGAAGGAGACAACCAACACGGAAAAGCAGATGGAGAGATGGCAGGTGACGGCGAGGGGAGGCAGGGGACAGCCGGCGGGTACCACAAGGAAGGCAGGTGGCTGGCCCGCGTGTGGCCTTGGCGTCCGCTGACCCCGAGGATGTGCTGGCCGGAGGCCAAAGCACGACGCGTGGCTGATCGAAGCCGGAGTTGAGCTGTTGCGGGGCGCCGCCAAGCTGCGAGACACGCCGCTACATGGGCGAAACATTTTTTAACTAACGCGGTGGCATCGGCTGTAATATGGGATTTGATGGAGGGTAAAATCGGAAGAAAAAATGACGACCGCAAGAAATCTTCCTGCTTTATTATTATTAGGTATTAGGTATTAGGTATTAGGTATAGGTATTAGGTATAGATATAGATGAGTGTATACGTCTACGGAGAACTTGCCTGTGGCAAGATGGTTAGGAGGGTGGTTGTACCCCCAGCACACCAGAGTTCAAACCCCAGGCTTGACGTTGGTGTTTCTCATTTAGGCGGAATATTATTCAGTGGGAGGCGACGTTCCCGTCGACAGCGAGGCGCCTGTGGTGACTTCGTCAATCTCAAGACCTGACCCGCCGGCTCAGTCTCTCGGAGGTGCTCAGGGTGTGCGTGCGTGTATCCATAGGGATGAGTGTGTGCGCGTGTAGATGAGCGCTTGCGTTATACTGTGTTTTTCAAAAAGTATATAAATCTACGTTTCATCGGATGAGTATGTTTAGGTTGTACTCTATTTTCCAAAAAAACATCAAAATAGGCGGCATAAGCACACAACCAATTGTCCAATTGGTACCGGCCAAATCGGCGTGAAGTCTGAATCGAAAAGGTAGGAAATGTCTCCACCTCCCCAGGCTCCAGAACGTTCCCGCGCTCTCCAGAACCAAGCCCCACACACCATGGCCGAGTCCAACTCCGCCACGACTGACCTGTCTCCCCACCCCGGGACGACGCCGCGGCAACTTCCTGTCCGTCCAGATCGCATCCGACGGCTCCCACCTCCCCCAGGAACTTTCTAGAACCCCTACGCGGCCGCGGCACCACAGCCTTTAAAATCCAACCCCTTGTAGCCTCTCCCCAGACGTACACCAATTCTGTTCCTCACACCGCGTGCTCCGAACTCCGATCGATCCCAACCTATCCCGAAATTCTCTCAGAGCTAACTTGTCGACGAGATCATGGCTGGAAAAGGAGACGGCCCGGCGATCGGCATCGACCTCGGCACCACCTACTCCTGCGTCGGCGTCTGGCAGCATGATCGAGTTGAGATCATCGCCAACGACCAGGGCAACCGCACCACGCCCTCCTATGTCGGCTTCACCGACAGCGAGCGGCTCGTCGGCGACGCCGCCAAGAACCAAGTCGCCATGAACCCGATCAACACCGTCTTCGGTACGTAAACCCGTTCGATCTAATTAGTTTGCTCTGTTCTGCTCTGCTTATGTAATTCGTTAGCAGATCGATTGTCCCTGTAGTATAGATCTCATCCCGTCCTTGTCTTAACTGTTTGCAGATGCGAAGCGGCTCATCGGCCGGCGTTTCTCGGACTCGTCGGTGCAGAGCGACGCCAAGCTGTGGCCGTTCAAGGTGATCCCGGGCCCTGGAGACAAGCCCATGATCGGCGTACAGTACAAAGGCGAGGACAAGCAGTTCTCGGCCGAGGAGATCTCCTCCATGGTGCTCAATAAGATGAAGGAGACGGCCGAGGCCTACCTCGGTACGACCATCAAGAACGCTGTCGTCACTGTTCCCGCCTACTTCAACGACTCCCAGCGCCAGGCCACCAAGGATGCCGGCGTCATCTCTGGCCTCAACGTCTTGCGCATCATCAACGAGCCGACCGCAGCGGCCATCGCTTACGGTCTTGACAAGAAGTCGACCAGCGTCGGTGAGAAGAACGTGCTCATCTTCGATCTCGGCGGCGGCACCTTTGATGTCTCGCTCCTCACCATTGAGGAGGGCATCTTCGAGGTCAAGGCCACCGCCGGAGACACTCACCTTGGAGGCGAGGACTTCGACAACCGGATGGTGAACCACTTCGTGCAGGAGTTCAAGAGGAAGAACAAGAAGGACATCAGCGGCAACCCGAGGGCGCTCCGGCGGCTGAGGACGGCGTGCGAGAGGGCGAAGAGGACGCTCTCCTCCACTGCTCAGACAACCATCGAGATCGACTCTCTCTTCGAGGGCATCGACTTCTACACCACCATCACCCGCGCCCGGTTCGAGGAGCTCAACATGGACCTCTTCCGCAAGTGCATGGAGCCCGTGGAGAAGTGCCTCCGCGACGCCAAGATGGACAAGAGCACCGTGCACGACGTCGTGCTCGTCGGAGGTTCCACCCGTATCCCACGCGTGCAGCAGCTACTCCAGGACTTCTTTAACGGGAAGGAGCTCTGCAAGAGCATCAACCCTGACGAGGCTGTCGCGTACGGAGCCGCTGTTCAGGCTGCCATCCTTACCGGCGAGGGCAACGAGAAGGTGCAGGACCTGCTCCTGCTCGACGTTACACCGCTCTCGCAGGGTCTGGAGACGGCCGGAGGCGTCATGACTGTCCTGATCCCCAGGAACACCACCATCCCCACCAAGAAGGAGCAGGTCTTCTCCACCTACTCTGACAACCAGCCCGGCGTGCTCATCCAGGTGTACGAGGGTGAGAGGGCGAGGACCAAGGACAACAACCTGCTCGGCAAGTTCGAGCTGTCTGGCATCCCTCCAGCACCCAGGGGCGTTCCCCAGATCACTGTTTGCTTTGACATTGATGCTAATGGTATTCTGAACGTGTCTGCGGAAGACAAGACCACTGGGCAGAAGAACAAGATCACCATTACCAACGACAAGGGGCGCCTCAGCAAGGAGGACATTGAGAAGATGGTGCAGGAGGCAGAGAAGTACAAGGCCGAGGACGAGGAGCACAAGAAGAAGGTGGACTCAAAGAACGCCCTGGAGAACTATGCCTACAACATGCGCAACACCATCAAGGATGACAAGATCGCCTCCAAGCTCCCAGAGGATGACAAGAAGAAGATCGAGGACGCTATTGATGGCGCCATCACCTGGCTCGACAACAACCAGCTTGCCGAGGCTGAGGAGTTTGATGATAAGATGAAGGAGCTGGAGGGCATCTGCAACCCCATCATCGCCAAGATGTACCAGGGTGCCGGTGCTGATATGTCTGGTGGAATGGACGAGGATGTTCCGGCCAGTGCTGCCGGCGGCAGCAGCGGCCCAGGGCCCAAGATCGAGGAGGTCGACTAGACGACGATCAAGGAGGATGTTTGGAATAATTTGTCGTTCTTTTGTGGTGGATGCTAGTCTCTAGCAGCATATTTAAATTTTCGAATGCGCATGTATAAGTTTCCCATAAACAGTATTTAGTTTATAATCAAGTTTGAAACAATATATAATAGTAGACGGTATATCTGTTTCTCTGCATTGTGGTTATCTTTGGTTGCTGCACTACATTATGAGCATGCATTACATTACTTAACTGAGGTTAAAGTGATGTGAAAACAGAAGGACTATCGATGTATAAATTTCTTCAGGCATGACTGCACAATGATGCAGATCAACTGCAATTCCTATCTCGAACTCAAATCATTGTGAATGAAATTTGCCCTTTTTGACATATAGAACTGTGCCCAACACAGGCTGAAAATTTGGGTGACATACAGACCTAACTTATGTACATCACCTAGGATCCACTGTCTGAATTTTATCTTTAATTCGAAGTTAGACAATGATAGTTTACAACTCAAGTAAAATTCATGCAAATAATTTACTTTACTAAACAAACCATATATCATATTCTTCGGATGATCTACTATCATAGGTGAAGACCCAAATCTTTGTCTCTCTTGGTCTGAGAAGAGCTACTAACCCCTTCAACCTAATCCGCTATAGCCCCTTACGCTATGCAGAGCTTCATGTTCTAGCTCCACCAGCATGCGGCAGAAGTCCTCAACATCCTTAGCTGCTTCCTTGAATGAGAATCTGAACTCTTTCCATTGATACTGCCGAGGGACATCAAGAACAATAGCACTAGTAGGAACTTTGGCAAGCACCTCGAAGCCGTGGTGATCGATGGAGAGCAAGAGTGCATCCTTCAGCAAAGACAAAATTTGGTAGTTAACAGTACTGTCACGATACAAGGCTTAGCTAACAAAAAGAAGGAACCTTCAGAAATGAGAAACTAACAATCTACCTAGCCTGCATTGCAATTTGTCCAGATATACGAAACACTTACTCTAGCAGTTACATCAAAATACTCGAAACAGAAAAGTATGAGTGCTCTCCGTCTTGCGTCATTCCGGTTGATACCATCAATCAGCTTCGCGGAGAATGGCACTAGAAAGGACAATACACAAATTTAGAAACTGAATGTAGTAGCAAAATAGAAGGTACATCTGTTAAGCAATCAACTAGCATCCTTCTGACCAATACGGCATATTTTTAGCTAAAATTGCTAGAAGGTACTGAAGTACAGATGCATAGCTGAAATCAAATAAGTAAAGCCTTACATAGCAGATCGGCTCTTGGTGGCTCAAAAGTATCCAACTCGATACTGTGGCTGCTGCCAGATGAATCTATGAAGACACATGAGCTGCAACGTAGATATCTCCACAATCATAAACAGAAATAGGTCCTTGCAACTACTTATGTAGATGACCAATATATTAATTATACATGCGCTAAAAATAAAGAAAAGAGGGTGGGCATAAAACAGTAAGATAAATTACACACCCAATTTCAAACTTCAAGATATTGTAGGAGCTCTCTTCATTGAGTAAGCTAAGGAGACCTTCGCTGCGTGACCTGCAAGTAGCACTCGCGGAAGACAATACCGTTGAAACCCCATAAGTAGCTTCGCTGGCAGCTGTATGTTCCTTCAGAATAGCTTTCTTCAGGCTTTCGGTTATAACTGGAACCTTAAGCACAACACATGAAGAATATCAGTATCAGTTTGCCGACAACTATTGGAGAACCACCAATGTTAGGGTTATCCGTAACTGAGCTTACCTTCGTCTCCTTCAAGCACAGGACATCACCTGTCATAGCAACCCGGGGAGGAAACTGCACCAGACAACAATGTCACCACCAACGATGACAAAATCCATATGAGAGAAGGAAACTGAAGCTGCCACACATCAAATTGTGTTGCATTTAAGCTTATAGGGAAAGATTAACCTTGTTGAGTGACTTGAGCAAGCTGGTAAGGCGACCCGGGACTGGACTGGACACCGAGAGGGACCCCCGCTCATCGATTATAATGTTCTACGGGACAGACAATTCACACAAGCAGTTCAACAGACATAACAATTAACAGCAACCGCTAGTACAAACTAATAATCAACTGCAGTATCATAAAGCAAGAGAACCAGAGCATTTACAATGTTGTGCATGTCGTTCTTGGGGACAATCAAGTATGGCATGCCCTTTTGGATCATATAGTGCACCCTCGACGTGTGAATCCCCCCCTTGCTGCCAAAACAGGAAATTTCTGGTCAATTAGTTGTTACTCGCACAAGCATGCGGACAGGACGAGCATAGGGATCAAAAGGGAGGGGGAAGCAGGAAGAGGTGCGCGCACCTTCCCTTGGCGTCGGCTTTGATGGTGTTGAGGTGCGCCTCCCAGCTGGCGCCCAAGATGTTCTGCGAAGGGCAGGACCGCAGGAGGGAGGTCAGCGCGAGAGAGCCAAAATAAAGGAGGAGCGAGCGGGGAGGGTGCTGGCGAGAGGTACCCGGCACTTGTCGGCGACGGAGAGTACGGTGTGTTTGGCCTTCGCCATCGACATGGCCTCCGCTCCGCGCGCGCGGCAGCTGCTCGAGGAAATGCGAAGGGCGCCGCCGCTGGGGGTGGACGGGATATGCGGGGATCGACGAAGGCACCAGACTGGGCTAGGGCCTTGAGGTTTGGGGCCTTGTGCATAGGAGTCTTCTCTCGTAGCGTGGGCCGGTGCTTCAGTTGAGAGGCTGGGTACCCGAAAATAAGTATTTTTGATCAAAAATGGCCTCTTGGCAAAACTAATGATGTACTAGACGAATAGGCGAGCTTCGCCTCGCCCACCTGCAAGACATTTTAGCATAGCATTGCCAGTGATGTTGACTTACAGGCACTTGAGACACAATACGCTATGGGGAAATTTTATGGTGCATTTTTATACATTCTCCGACATATGAAGTACGTTGCACCTTCAATAATTTCCAAGGTTGCAGCTTCCAACAATACAAGTGGTGGTAAAATATATCCTTCAATATTACAGTCTTATAAGTAAAGGTGTTGAACAAACATAGCTATAACCAAAACAGCTAAATAACTTTGATCTACCAACATGGTCCTTAAGAGTTAAACAACTTTAACCTGTATTACATGAAATTGGAGAGAAAAAAGTAAACCAAATTTGTATACATAGGTCAGCAGTAGGAGTACAGGAAACAACCTTAAAAACTTCAGTTGCAAGTCTAATCATCTACACAAAATTACTGTGCGATCACATTCTTCCAAATTTAATCTGCAGTAGTTCTTATATCCATATTATTTTATTTTATGGTCTCCAAAAACGTAACACCATACAAATCACTATTTAGTGCAAAAGATAAAACAAAACATAACATCATCTCGAATGGATCCTATCGATCCATTGACCAGGTTTTTTTACTACAGAAAAACATAGGTACAAATTTGCAATTGTCGAATTTAAATGTGAAGAGGCACAGTTTTAAGCTCGCTTTCGAGCACGCCTGATGCTGTCAAGGCTCGGCTCCAATAAGTCAATAAGCCAATGTACTTGACCTCCTCCACCAGCTTCTTGAACACAGCAATCTACATCAAGTTCAGCTCCAAAAACAGCATGAACGACTTAATCAAAAAATGTGGGTAGAGAAGAAGCAATTTCCTAAGTGGTGCTGAGTCTGGCCGCCTTGCAGCAAGCATGTGCGTACTCCAGCTAGACGCATGTGGTGCCATCAGGAGTCCTGGATGGTAAACTTGGTGTCACCTAGAACTGCTCCCAAGACAGCTGACATTGTTATCAAACGTAGAGAGTAGAATATCACGTCTAGATATATTATTATACCATATGCTTGACATTTCGAGGCGCTCTCAAATGGAATGAATGAGGACCTTTGAAAAAACTATGGGTTCCAGAGGCACGCGTTAAAATAACATGCCTCCAGTTTGTATTCTTCCTCGGTTTTTTTGACACTCTGAACATTCTCAAGATGTCTAGAGCAAACATGTGAAGTGGTTAGTTCAGTGATAATTGCTTTTGGAAAGCTTGGTTCAAATTTTCAATCTTCAGCTACTGGTCTATCACAACATGTCTTTCGTAATGTTTGGCTGCTCAGGTTCAGCGATCATATTACTATTAAGTTATTGCCTATGTCATGAATAGAACTCAATCCCCTAGATATCGTGTTCTAAATAATAGGCACCAACATTTATCTAGTGTTCTTGAGCTTCACTCGAAGTACCTAAAAATAAACTTCAGATACACGACCTTAAAAAAGTTTCAAAGACAAGGACTTATTATTGCTGCAGGTAGGGGTTTCCCCAAAGGTTTACAGGTCAAAAAAATGCTCCATAATATACTCAATTCTATAAATAGAGTTGAACATAGACGGGCCGCCCTTTAGCTCATTGATCCAGCTGTAGTTTGGCCACATGATATAGAAGAATGACAATCAGTTTAGATCTTACAAAAAGAAAAGGCAATTAAGAATTTAAGAAAAACAGTAGGAACAATGCAACATATCGAGCGCTAAGGGTGCAACCAAATGTGAACCACCGGCTATGAAACAACCTTCTATGCAGTTCAGACAAAAAATAAGCATGTCGTGCTATTTGACACCTCTTGGCCAGAAAGTTAACTTCACGTATAATAGAAGGGTACAGGTGGATTATCCCTCTTTTAGTCGAAGGACAACATGCATCGGACAGATGCTTCACAGTGGAATTACTACTTTAAGGAGAGAAAGGGCAAGGAAAGGGACATGACTGCTAAAAGAAAATAAAACATAGCAAAACCTGCTATGTGCTTATATGCTTGACAAACAAAATCAAGACTAAAAAGACAGTGTTGTGGCATATCTATGTATATATAGATTTGCATACCTCAAATCACTTGAAATATTCTGTTGCTAAATGATCATATCATAACAGGACCAGCCAAAAAGTTTTGGTGCATATACCTACGAATAATGCCCCTTCCAAGCGATCTGTGGGTGCATATACCTACGAATAATTACACATATAACCTGAATATTGCTTTCGCTAAGATGCACACAGGTCATAGGAAAAAAGATGCCTCACTATAAACTACCCCACAAGTGGCAATTATTAAGAAGTGAAAACTTGGCAATGCGCCCACACAGAACTTCTCTGAACTACTACAGAGGATGCTAAGCATAAAGTTATAGAGTTATAGGCATGAACTCAATAGATTGTTCTAAATTTCTTTCTTTGTGGACTACTGCCTTGCACTAACCACAGCTACACCACGACAACATTCAATGGAATTGCACAACACAAATAGGTTAGGTACAGAACTTAATGTTGAGCAAATAGATATGGTACTGAGCTTAGGAAATAAAAATAACCATCCATGAGAATTTCCTTGTTTACATGAATATTCAAGAAGTTGGGTTAAATAAAATTTCATTATTGATGCTCTCTGTTATATTACAATTACTAATACCCAAAAACGTGAGAAGCCAACAAATATATATATATATAATGGCAATTCTGTTTTCAGTTACTATAATGGCAATTCTGTTTAAAAATATATTAACTGCAATAACACACTCACCTAGCCTGCTTCCAATTTCGTGAAGAACTTCGTGACGAAAATTGTAAACCTGTACAAAGAAAACTACAATAGCACTGATTGTTCAAGCAAGATCAAGAAGAAAAGCCATTTTAATAAGTATAGTCACATTTCAAATCAGTAAAATAAAAGCAGGGAGTTGGACATGGACATGGTGTTGGAGGAGAGAAGAATGGCATGCTACACACCTGAGTGCTAGACCCAAGCCCAACTCGTGCTACTTCTGAACCACCACCACCTATTCAATGTCACAACCACCAGCCTCGGCCTCTCCGCCTGCACGAACAACAGCCGATTCGGCGGTACCTCCAAGAACTTGCCGCTGACGTCAAGGCCGGGATGCACCTCGAGAAGAGATGATGTGCGCAATCCAGATTTAGCCTATTTTCGACTCGCCACCGCTTCCACTCCATATGGAGGAGCCAACCGCAATACTGCTGCAAATAAGATAGTACAAAAACCATTAGTCTGTACAAATACTTTGATGTTTATCCGTTTTACAGAATTACCATCACCCATATGATATTCAAGAATGCGACCACAACCACTAAAGAGAAACAATGGAGGATACATGTTGAGTGAATTGAGAATATGAGACCGTTTTCCATGCAGAAATATGCGTCCCAGCTAGGTTTCAGGCCATTATATTTCAACAATGTTGTTTCCAGCAAAACATATTTTCTATTTTTCATTTCACATAGTACATGGCCTCCATTACACACGTATATCCAAGGATTTATAAAGAAACACATTAACTGCCTAATAATATATCAGAGAACAAATCCAACCAGACCGCAAGCAAAAAGAATATTCCACAAAACTACAACCAAATAGAAGTACCATGAGATGCTCACAATCATCCAGTGGTAATCCAAAAGAGTAATGTCCCTGGACAATGTAAGCATGTACAGCACATGCAATGTTTCAGTTAGGGATCGACCATTTTTGTATGAAAATGGCATTGGTAACCTGAAAGTCTCAACTATCACCAAATCCAATCAGAAAAACAGTTTAAAAATACAAAATGTGTGTACAACCCATGCATGTTTACCACATTAATCATAGCATATACGCAACTGTAAGATTGAACAAATAGATGGAAAGGATATGCTACTTGAATTTAATGGAAACGGAGCACAGAACAAAGTACTGGTGATGTATTCAGTGGATCATTTACTACAAAAGATTTACACTCGCACATTACTGTAGTTATGCATGTAAACCCTGAACTCTTAAAATAGAGAATCTATTTCCCGAATTTCTCAAATTCAGCCTACAGTCATCTGCATTGCCATGTCCTAGGGATGCACAGCTACAATTACAAACAGCCCGCAAAGCTACTCATTTAACATCTTACCTTTGTCACCAAGCGGGAGAACTTGACCAACTGAATTCTCCTAAAAGAAGTAAACCAAACAGCTGCAGAAATGTCGTCGTTTTTCCATGGTCCGCGACAAACTGCTCCAGCTCTACTTCTCCGGCAAGGTGGGTGAGGTGTGGAACAGTGGAAGTGCTCACTACCCATCGTTTTCACCCCAACTATCATGTACCTTACCTCCACCGCCACCACTCAGCCACCATGGCTGCCTCTCTTGGTCCTCTAGCGATAGCTGCAACGCCCACGCGCTCTCCCTGACACGGCAAGCTCGTGGTCGTTCGGTGCACAGGAGGTTGGGAGGCGATGTGGGGGCACATCGGCGGCGGATAGGAAGTTGGGGGAGAGCGGTGGCCGACGCACTGGTGTTTCGGAGGCGGAGCCGGTGTAGTCCGGTGGCGCGCAGGTCGTTGGGAGGCGGCCGGCGGAGGGCTACCTGCGGCGCGCAGGAGGTTGGGGGAGGGCGGTGGCTGGGCAGCCTAACCCTAGCGCTAGCTGTTCCTACGCGTGCAAGGAGATCGAGTGAGGCGAGGTCAACAAATCGTGATACCTTTCTGCTTTGCCTATCGGGCCTACCTGGCAGCGGCACGTGGTCCACACCCACACAGTCAATTCGACGTGGATGTCTTCAGAAGCCTCGCTCGACACCGGACGTAAGTCATTAGTACAATATGGTCCTTTTGTGAAACTAATTTTAAATCTGGCCTCTCGAGATCGGCGCCAACCTTGTACATGTCGGCGTCAATCTCTTTGGCGCCGACATGTATAAGGTCGGCGCCGACCTTTTTGATGCCGACCTTGAAAAGCCATATTTGAAAATAGTTTCATAAAACGGCCATATACGTCATTAGTTTTACTAAAAGGCCATGTTTAGCAAAAAAAATACCGAAAATAAAGAGCTGAGAGGCTGGGCTGTCTGATGGGAGTTTCACAGACTTCGGACCATTCAGAGAGAAAAAAAAGCAGACCATGCAGTGGCATATTTTTTTAAAGTACTCCATATAAGTCTTGTGCGCATCTCAAGAATAAAAATTCTTGTGCGCTGTTTGGTCAAGCTTAATTTAAAATTTTGGTATTTCATTCTCATCTCACTATTATTAATAGAGAAGATCATTGCGACACTTGATGAAAATGCAGATACCACAGGTACCGTGGAAAAAGACGTTACACTTGGTGCGTACACGCTGTACCTTAGAGGTCCCTTTTTCTAACGATTTTAACTACCTATACCTTGCTTTCAGTTACAACAAGGTTTAGGTCCAAGGATTTCAGCAGCAGCATGATTCAGAGATGCGGCCCGGAGAGTCAAAGGCTCCCTCTCATAACTCATAAGTGGCAAGAGTGCAAGAGGGCACCTATGTCCCTGTGCATCATCGACTGATCGCCTGCCCGGTGGCCGTGCACCATCCCCGATGATGCTCTAAAGTGCGTGACGGGCAGCACCTCCCAAGGGAACATGGATCCTCTGACGTTCGTCAGGGGTGACCTGGGGTCATTAACGGTGGCTCCTGGACCCACACAGGTTCTTCCTGAGTAGTCAGAGGTGCAGCCCTACCTGATCATTGTATGTTGCCTGGAAAGCTGGGCAGGATGCATAAACTCAGCTTAACCTACAAAAGATATTGCTAAATACATGATTATGTTTTTATTACAAATCGCTAAAGATATGAGTTACAATCCTGGGGATATACAGCGAGAACTAGCAATACATGGACAACAGATGGAAATGAGCACAAGTTTTAGGCTGGAATAGTGAACATACGCATCCTTACTTTGATATAACTACACGAAGTTGTATCTGGACTCTGCCGGTGATCTTACTCATTCATGTAGGGAAATGTCCCGATTAGCTAAATCACAGTTGACTGTTTTTTCTTAAGTCTCATTCGCTTTTAAAAAAAGTGCAATCGTAGTTTAAAGAAAAAATTATATTTTCTTAAAAAATTGCATTTTTTTAACTAAAAAAGATGGTTGAGACTTACGAAAAAAATCAGTCGAGACATAGGCACTCTCAGAAATGTTACACCAGTACCATCTTCAATGAGTGCACGTAATTTTGCTCTTCAAATTGCATCCAAAGAATTGTGCAGCAAGAGTTGAGGACGGGGCTTAACTTGAATACGACACATATTTTCATCCGGTATAGCATTCGTTAAGTCACACCGAATACCATTCACATATCTCCACTAATATAAAAAGACAGAGTCTGTCAGATCCGGAGAATCCGAACCGTACAACAGCCCAGATCCAACGGACTAGATCGCTCAGATGATGTATGTTTGCCTCTACCGTAAAAAAAAGCGAGAAAACGGTCCACGCACGCGCGAAGAGCAACTTCCAGCGCCCACGACCCCCGCTCTCCTCTGCTCGACGCCCACGCACGAGCGAAGCTCTGCCGCCGACACTCCTTTCATCAGTTCGCCGCTCCGCGCCGCCTTCAAGCCTCGCCGCCGCCGACGCCTCCTGGCCTTGACGCCGATGCCTCCTAGCCTCCCCGCCCCCGCCCCTGCCCCCACTGGATGGCTCCTTCCCCTTCATCTTCTGAACCGCCGCCGCGGGCGAGTACCCGAGTCCCCTCGCCGTTCCTCCACGTTCTCAGATCCTTCGAACTGGAGGTCACGCCGCCGGCAGCAGAAGTTGTACTAGAAAGGGCAGTATCACAGGGCTGTCTTTGCCAATGGAGAGCTCGTCAGCCCGGTTGGGTAATCCAGGTTCCTGTTGAGCGGCTGTGCCAGTGCCGCGGAGATCCAGGAGGTGGTGGCGCCGGCACCGGCGTTCGCCCCTGTTGCCCCGGTTCCGGTTGGTGATGTCACACGGGAAGAGCCAGCTTCTGAAGTGAAGAACGCCAAAAGCCAGGACCAGGTGAAAATACTAGGCTGTTTTCGTTCTGAATCATTGCTGATTGGAAAACGTTGTTTGACAGCCGACTGTAGCTACAATCGGTTCGCATGCTCGTTGCCATCTTTCCGTCTCGTCGTCTGGCCCACCACATGCTTTGCGCGATCTGTTTCGGTCAGTTGTCTCACGAACCCCGTTCACACATGCTGGACCACACAACCGCTATTTAATTCTCATGCAACACTGCGATGCTAGCTTGTATTACGCCATAGCAATGCAATGCATACTCGTATGCATGCACTATATATTGATCTACTATGTCCACACATAGTTAATTGAATTTTTTGTTGTTAGGTATTTTGATGTATTTTATGTTTGTCAATCCTTTCATGGTCGTTGTTTGCTGCAATGCTACACCATCTAGCATAAGCTGTCGTCGTCGCTCAACCCCAGATGACTCAAGCCAACACCGAATTTCAAGGTGTCCTCGGGCGACCACCGCCAATGTTGCAAGCCGCTAACAGGGGACCCAAAAAGCAACCGTGGTGTTGTGAGCGTCCACCGCCTGAGCTTTCAAGGAACGTCACTGATGTTGGATCATCTTCGGTTTTCGTTGTGAGCTTTTAGGTGCAATGCTTCACATTTGTTGTTGGAAAACTACATAAATTATGCTCCAAACATACAATAATTTTGCTTGGGTCGTTTTCTATATTTCACGTGAGCTTTTTGTTGTAATGCTACATATATGCTCTATTGAATTTTTCTACAATGCTACATACTGCCATTTGTTTTGCGACAAACTAATATAAATTAAGCCACAAACATATAAATAATTTGCTTCAATGATTTTTATTTTTTTGTCTACATACGGTCTTTTGTTGAATTATGCTACAAAAATAAAGCTAATTTGCTTCAATCATTTTTACTTTTTTTTGTAATGTATACTATGATGCTACATGCGGTCTTTTTTTTTTTGCGTCAAACCTAAAGAAATTTTGCTACAAACAACCAATTTGCTTTAATCATTTTTATTTTATTTTTCTAAATTTTGCTACAATGCTACATACGGTCTTTGTCCTTAATGCTGTCAAGCAGCACAAGTAGGCTGTAAACCTAAATTTTAAACGAGCTCCAAAATATGAATCATTTTTACTTTTTTTGTAATGTATACTATGATGCTACATGCGGTCTTTTGTTTTGCGTCAAACCTAAAGAAATTTTACTACAAACAACTAATTTGCTTTAATCATTTTTATTTATTTTTGTAAATTTTGCTACAGTGCTACATACGGTCGTTCGTTTTGCGACAAACTTATGAAAATTTTGCTACAAAAATACAACTAATTTGCTTCAATTATATATATTTTGTGTGATTTTTTCTACAATGCTACATACAATATTTTGTTTTGCGGCAAAATTACAGAAATTTTGCTACAAACATACATCTATTTTGCTTCAATAGTTTTTTGTGTTATTGGATTTTTTCTTTAATGTACGTATAACTTTTTTGTGAAATTAAACAAATTATGCTACAAACATATAATGATTTTGGTTTGACGTTTTCATTTTTTGTTGTGATCTTTTTGCTGCAATGCTACGTACATTATTTTTGGCTTTACAAATACAAAAATAATGCTATGAAAATATAACATATTTTTGTTTCGATCTTTCTTGTTCCTTTTTGTGAACTATTGTTGCGATGCTGCAACACGCAATAAGTTATTTGTTGCATGGTTGACTTAAGTTTATTTTTAATTCTATTTGTTGCATTGATTCGCAACATCACTATACAAAATCATTTTTTCTGTACATGTGCTTGTGTTTGGAGATAAGCAGATAATATCGTTTATAGTAGCTGGTAAGGCTAGGACGCATTTAAGGCACAGTGGCAGGGA
Source organism: Poa annua (assembly GCA_026929855.1). Lineage (NCBI taxonomy): Eukaryota > Viridiplantae > Streptophyta > Magnoliopsida > Poales > Poaceae > Poa > Poa annua. Next base: position 117,639,180 of record CM049434.1, read on the forward strand.
GCCACATGGAGCAAGCCTTTGCAACAAAAGCAGCAGCGATGCAGAAAATTTGGCCCGGTCACGGTGTGGGCTTCAATTCCACTTGCATGTTGGGCTCGGTAACCTGCGCGTCGAGCGCGCATCTCGCGCAGACCGGCTGTAGCTACAGCCGGCTGACGGACGCGTAGCGTCTGCCTTGCTGATTACTACGTTGTACTTGTGTTTTGGAGCTTTGCTTCCACTCTTGGTGATACTCCCAACAAAGTGTAGACATGAAAAAATAGAGAGATTATGCAATCATCAATATTCAGTAATTATATCAGTGTTAGACCTGGACAGTACTTTATCAGTTAGATATCTGAACTTCATGCAAAAGATGTGGACATACAATGACGGCTACAGCGTGTTTCAGAACCCGAAGTTTGCAGCCAGCTGCCCTAGAGTTATGAATTAGCTATCATACATATAACATACATATATTAGTGGAGATATACCTGTCTTCACCACTTAGTGTCGCATCTCAAATGTCAACTTAAGAGCTGCCTCTTTTATAGATTAATAACTAGCCAGAAAGCTCACAGTCAAAATTGATGTCAGTAGTTTGATTTCCCCTCTTATCTTTTCAAAATTTATGACAGTCAAAATTGATGTCAGTAGTGTGCTTCATCATTGCTGGAGTATGCATCGACACTGAAGTTGATTGTTTTCCCCTGCTAACCAATGAGCCAATGATCATGCTGACATACAGTTACCACATTTAGTTATCAGTACCCATTATCTTTGCTTCTCTAAAATTCATCTTACAAAGCTCCTGATGTCTCAGTTATGCAATATGTCATAATTTAGTTAGGTTCAATCGAACATGGAATTTTCATATTACAAAGTTCCTCATATCTCACTAATGCTATGTGGCAGATTTGCAGGGAAAGGTACCAAGTTGGTTATTCATCTTGGAACACGTCACAAAATTAAAAGTGGATCTCCTAAGTCTGAAATGTCCAATTCACAAAAAGAACAAGAGTTTGGTTCAGTTCATGGTATCAGTCCCAATATATGTGGTTTTGTCGTTTAAATTTTTGGTCTGCCTACTGTAATGTATGTTCTATGCATATGGTATTAGTAGTTAGTAATTTAATTGTGAAAATAAAGCTGTTTTATGGCAATTCCATACTTCCTGAAGATTTACATAGATAATTAGGTGAGTCCGTCGGCACAACAAAAAGATAAAAAATATACATAATTGTTTTAGAAAACAAGTTGTAACTTTTACTAAACTCCAGCTTTAGTGCACTTCTATATGCAGCCTTTTATAATGTCTTTTGTCGCTCTAGGTTGGACATAAACTGTAATTTTAGTTTTCATCCACCAAATCTGCACCCTTTTCTATTGCAGGTTTGAAGGTCACTGCATGATAAATCTGGACATCCGAATCAACCATTCTCCATTCTTGGTCGTTTAATTGAGAGAAATCAACAGGTGTGACAAGTCTTAATTCTATGTTGTTTACTATTCTATGGTTCTTTATTAGTAACAACAAATTAAGTGGTATGTCTTTTTACTACTGATTAAGCTTCATAGGTAGTCTTTTCATTTTTGGGTTGTCTTGTATGGCAGTTGTCAATGCATAGCTAAGAGGTTATGGTTCTATCTCCTGTTTTAGTAAAGGATAAACCATGTGATCTGAACTACTGAAGTTAGGAGCATTGACCTAATTTTAAATTTTCCACTACATACTAGAGTATAGAAGTAACACAACTCTGTGCTTAATGAATCTATACATCCTTCTTTTCTGCAGCACAAAAGTTTTGGCTCACTAAGTTGTTCATATTCAGGCTGGATTGTTGGTAATATACCAATTCATGGGCACTGAATATTCAGGCAATCTGCTGTTTTCTTAATTGTAATGATGATGTGATGCGTTATCCTTTTCTATAGAGCTCATTTGATTTAACTGTATAGGTTTTTATAAGTTACCTGAAATGGTTTATCTTTTTAGTTCTATTCAAAATTGCCTTCATTTGCAAATACTGCTTCTCTGCTTCTGCTCAAGAGTTATATACTCAATGCACATGGTTATTGTTTGATGCGTGGTGAGTTTGTACAATTAAGTTGTATAAGGTGGAAAATCATAAGATTTGGTCCGTTTAGTCAAACCTCATGTTGCTCCATTCAAATTTCAGTTAATATTAGAAAATCTGTTTTTTGACCATTGTCAGTAAACTCAGTCAAATTGTGTGTTGGTACCATTCTTACATTATACTATAAACAGCAAGATTGGGAATGATGTTAGTAGATCGTTACTTTTTACGATTTTCAGTATACCAATAAATAGCAAGACTGGGAATGATGATATAATGTTTTTCACATTTTAATCCGACATGTTCTTGTGTTTTGTACTATTTACTTTTTTTCAATCTTTGCAATTTTCTTATACATATTCAGGGAAAGTGATTGCCATGGTGCCATCGCTGTCCATCGTGGAAAACACGACGACATTCTCAAATGGAACTGATCCTGAAATCTGGAATTCATACACATACAACTTTATAATGGTACTATGTTTTCACTACATCTTATTTAGTTTAGTCTGCTGATCTGATTCTTGGTATTGCTGAATATTTTGTATTGTAAGCAAGCTTTTGGGTAATTATTAAGCGGGAATGATAAATTTTGTATGTGTAGGTTCTGTGTGAAGGGTTAGCTTCTACAAGTTAATCACTAACGAGACACGAGACTTCACTAACATTTCTTGCCTAATTTTCTTATTATAAAGACTCCGAGTCTCTAGGCTGCTGCCCACATGGATCAACGGGTGGTTGGATTAGATTTTATTCTGCTTCATTCTCTTACGTGACTGGTAGTCAAATTATATCCTAGAAAACTATGTTTGAGATTTGGTAGAAGTTCCAAAGTTTTCTTAATGTTTTGTGGAATGTCACTACATGTCCAGTTGCAATCGACTTTGGAATTAAGTACCTGGACTGATGTTGTATTCTAAACCATTTAACAAGGATATGCATATCTGGTTGGTATTGCATTTACTTGTACAACGAGGTCCATATCCATTATTCCACATAAGAAATCTATTGTAGGAATAAAATTAGATTGCCTCTTCATAGACAAACTTGGGTTTTGCGAGCCAAGATAAGATCGGCTCTGGGACCCTTTTCTATTAGACAAGAGCCGTACAAAATAGACTTAGAAGTAATAACCCATCAAATCTATCTATTGGCAATTGTTTCTGGAAGCGGGTTTTTCTTTTACCAAAAGGTACTTTGAACTCATTCATGTAACCAGTTTCATTCATGCAACCATTTTTATTATGTGTTTCTTTATGAAAATTGTTTCCCACACCATCAGTTTGTGAGTAACTTTTTAGCTTTGTTTTATCTAATAATGATACATCCACACACTTCTTATTACGTGCATGTGCACGTGCTCGATTACTAGTACCAGTATAAAAAGACCCAGAGGGTGCAGATCCAACAAATCTGAACCATCTAACCTTCATCCAGCGGTACAAGTCCATCCCGTGATTAGCGGTAAAACATTGTCCGCTCTGAACATCCATGCCGCTGCGCTAAACGGTCCCGTAATTTTTCAGGTAATCATCTCCCACGACCCATTCCCGGTTCCTCTCGATCTCTCTCTTTCCCTGCCGACTTCTCACGCGAGCGCAAACGGGCAGCTCCTCTCTGCTCTCATAGCGCCGCCTTGCCCCTGCGCGAGTTGCCAAATGGCCTAACTGCCGCCGCAACTCACCCTGGCCTGCCCGTCCCAAGGGAGATCCCGCAAGAGAGCTGCGATAGCCTGCACGGCAGCCCCCCGCGCCATAAACGCCGTTACGCCGACACGCGAAGCCGCCTCATTGCATGTCCCCTAAACCGGTCGGTCGCGGCGATGGGTCGCCCTGCACGTCGGGAAGCCGGCTGGCACGCGAAGGCGATAAACTGCACGTCAACCTGCACCGGCTGGCCACGGCGGTGGGCTGCCCTGCATGCCGGAACACCGACACGCGACGCAGCCATCCTGGATGTCAAATACAACAGCCGGCCACGGCGGTAGGTCGCCTGCACACCCACCGGCCGGCCGCGTGGTAGGCCGCCCTGCACACCGGCACGCCGAAGCCGCAGACAACATCAGCGTAGCCAACTGGCCTGCAACACACCTTCCTGGTTCATGGATATCAGACTCACGAAATTACTCCCCGGCAGGTTCCAAAATCTTTTGTTCTCCGCAACTTTATGCCCTTTCTGTTCTAGCTTCAGTTTTTTCTGTAGGGAAGTTCAGAGTTTGATCAATGCAACTGCATCATTAGCCACGTAAAAACTGCATCATTAGCACTTCCTTCATGAAGAAAAACGTTAACTGGTGCCACATAAAATTGTGATTCAGGTTATTCACTTGTATAAGAGCATATAACTGAATCACAGTTCAAGTATCTGACTTGTGAATAAGATGACTCAGTGGTTTCATAGTGCAATGCTCTGGGATGTCATGGTTGCCAAGGACAAACACCGCCTTAATTCTATGACCACCGGCGGGGTGTGGACCTCATCATCTCTACCGTAATCAACCATTCACTCTTATATTTGTATGTGCTCTTCAGTGCTTGACAAATGTCACAGTGGATGTATTCAGTTTTGCTCTGCAACATACAAAAGATCATTTTCTCTTTGGATTTGATATGTTCGTTGTTCTCACCGCTCATGGATCTCAGCTAATCACATTTCACTTGAGAGAAATATGCTCTTTTTTACTTAGTGTAGATGCCTTGCTATTTTGACTGTAAACACATTCCAGTGATATTTGAGTAGGAGTTCCAAATTTTCTTTGTCAAATTTTATTTGATAGACATCTGTGTTCCGCATCTTATATTAGGTAATCGTACAAGAAAGGCACACCATGATTATCTTGATTGTGAATTATCTAGACAGAATGGATCACTAAGAGGTGACATCACAAGTGAAGCTGCCAATCTGGTTGACGAGCTTCATGAGTAAGCAATTATGGTTTGGTGTGATTTTCACACTTCTCTGAATTTTTTCAGTACTCTGTCGACGAAGAACTAAGCAGTACTGAATGTAGAGCTTTATTTCATCTGAATTGGTTTGTCTTTCCATGAATTAAATGTTGCAACGTTATTCAATCTGTATTATAATTAAAGTAAAGTATACGAAGCAGAAAAGTTAGCAATGTGATTCAATAATGGACATTTCTAGCAAAAGACAAACCAAATAGATTAACTGAATAAGGTATATGGTTAGGTGTCTTTTCTTAAATTATATATATGCATGTGTAGTATTCATTTCACTTGAGAACCTCTCACTTTGAGCACGGATAAATCTTTTGAACGATATTGTTCTTAAAAAATCATGTATCGATGGCTGCAATGGAAATGAAAGTTTTTGTTATTTTCACGTCCTCAATTTTCAAAATAATCACCACTAATAATATCAGAGCACAAGTTATGAGTTCAACAATTTCAAATTAAATTCTGATAGTCTTTATGATATTATTCGACACGTGCATTGCACGTGCCCGATTACTAGTGTTGTTTAAGGTACAATGTTCATTAAGTAGGGACAAACTTGTTTCTTTCTTTTAATGTGAGTAACAAGCGAAGGGGGAAACAAATATACAGAGATCCTCTTGGAATTTGAGTTTGATGATAAAAAAAATTGCTAATTTGGAGGTGGAGTGTTTGCAACCCTCCAAGAATAAGGCTCCAGGATCCCCAAAACCCTGGACCCAGCCACTTCGCTTGCAGGGACAGCAGCTGAGATTTCCTTCAGGTCTTCCTTGCTCAGCTTTACCTTTACAGCGCCAATGTTCTCATCAAGGTTCTTCAATTTTGTTGTTCCTAGATTCAAAGAGCAGTTATGCACTTAGGTATAAACAGACATGGCATAGATGGCATGTTTTTAATATACGAGCAATAGTAGATCCTGTCATACATGGAGAGCACAAGCATTTAAAGTAAACAGTAAGATTAACTAGGTTGTCCACTAGAAACCATGTGCATAAAGCAGTTCACATTTACAGCTTGGGAGAACTGTGGGTGATTTTTCGTAACGTTTAATTTAGCAGAACAAACATAACTCCACAAGGGAATCCGTCGATGGGTAGGAATAACGTATTCTTAAATAAAAGAGTTCTTCATGGAGTCCGATCCTCGAGTCAGACCACTTACTGGAGTGGGCGACAACTGTGAAGTTTGCCTTAATGAAACTGTTGCAGTTCTGCAACCTCCCTATTATTGAGGAAAATGATTTGAGTGAAGTGAAAGAAAGTGTGTGGATATATGGTTTGGTATGTGAGCAAACACAACAATAACTTGCACCAAGCAAGTTAGGCTAGGCTAGATATGAAACCCATCGGAAACCTAAGAACCCAAATGTGAAAGCCAGAAAATAGTAACAAAGTACGAGTAAACTACTATTCCAGCACATGAATTGTTGATTCCCGTGCAGTTCTATAAAGAGCCAACTCTCTAGGTACATTCCAATTCCTCAAGTAGCTTATTAAACACAAGAACAACTGCAACATTTATATCCAACATACAAATACAAGTAAGGGGACAAAGGAACGTTGGAGATTAGGATTCTAAAGACGAATTGCTTAGAGAGCAGCGCATTTCAAATTGAAAATCTCAACCTACAGACAAAGCATATGAGCCTGACACTGCAATTTGGCATCCAACAGGATAGCCTAACTGTCTAACTGTGCATTGGTTCAGTCATTTATAGTTTGTAATATATGCATCATTTTTAGATGAAAAAATAAAAAAATGCTTCTGTATTTTCAGCATTACTAGCCAAAAAACTTTAAGACAAAAATATTTCATCAGCTTTTAAGACAAAAAATGGAATTATGCACCACAATATCTTGCCCTGTCTAGTGAACATGTAAAATCTATTAGGCAACACTGTTGTTTAAGCTCAGATTGCTGGAATTGGTGCAACAACCTGGCTAAAAAACCAGCTTCGCAGCAAGAACTTCAAGTTCAAATGTTGTCTCTGTTGCTCAATTTCAGAGAAGTCTCCAGTTGGTCATTATTAGAAACATTCTACATGCTTGAAAGATTCAGATATACACTAGAAATCAGCATTCAGAGATAGTCTAGGCACACAGCCATATTCTTGTCGGAAGGGTACAAGATCATATTATGCTTGATATAGAGAGCGTTTGAGAGGAAAATGCTACTGTACGTAGCAGACTGATGTTAAAGACCCTACCAGGGATTGGGACAACATCGTCCCCTTGATGAAGAACCCAGGCAAGAGCAAGTTGAGCGGCTGAGCAGCCATACTTAGTGGACAGCATTTCAAGTTGTGTATACAGAACTTTATTCTTCTCCAAGTTTTCTCCAGTATACCTAGGATGCTTGGACTGCAAAGAGGCAGATGGTATAGTCACACAAGTAATTCCATCTTTTTGTGCGGAAAATTATTATACTAGTTTAACTTCTTTTACCAATAGACTCTCTGATGATATGTTCTCTTTGGCTGCCCTGCCCGCGAAGAAACCACGAGCAAGTGGGCTGTATGGAACAATTCCAATGCCAAGCTTCCTGAACATGACAAATAGAATGCCTGAAGATGCAATGAACCAAGTGTAGAATGGCGCACTAGCTTAAATGTGAATTGCAATAAGAGTAAGAAATAACTCTATGTCAACATATGTAATTACTACCCCCACCCACCCACTAACTTCCAAATAAAGCAAAACAATATCCCTGAAAGGGATTACTTGAAGAAAAAAATATTTCACTTAAAATGGATAATTTTCCTATAAACAAATCAACCATGTAAGACAACAGCGGACTCCTTTGCTTTTTACAAGTAAACTTAAGATGGCTAGTAGCTTACCCATATAAACAATAATCAAGCAGCAATCATCTAAGTTTATTTTGTTGTTTGTAATTAATCCTAGTGGTAAATGAGATACTAATACAGGCATTTCTTAAGGTCCAAATAAACCTAATCAAAGCTCCAAATAAAACTTTGATGGGAAAATATATACTGGATTTTTCTGGAATAAAGTAGGAAAAATAAATACTGTTCTACCACAATCACAGGAGTTAAACTGGATGAACCTGCACAGTGGGATAATATCTTCCTCTATATCCCTCGTCCACAGAGACCACTCCAACTGCACCGCAGTGACTGGATGAACTGCATGTGCCCGCCTAATGGTATCGGCACTAGCCTCAGAAAGGCCAACATATTTAACTCTCCCTTCTTCAACTAACTTCTTCAGTTCACACATCTGCGCTCACCCAATGAAGATATCAGACATAGTTAATGAAAATTAAACAGATTTACAGGATCAAGTGATACACACAGTTTCCTCTATAGGCACTGACTGGTCAATGCGATGCAGGAAGTATAGATCGATGTAGTTGATCGCAAGACGCGCAAGGCTTGCTTCGCAGCATGCACGCACATATTCTGGACTGCCCTTGACACACATGCCATTAGCGTTGAATCCTGCAATTCCACACTTGGTGGCCACTTGAACCTTCTCGCGAGGCAACTGCCTTAGTGCCTGCTCAAGACATTTTACTCCGCATAACTCATCAGGTTACCGAGAAAAAAATTCAATTTATATGAACTCATCAATGTGTTCTTGACTTAAAGTAATGGTTCATCATAGCTTACAGAGACGCATCTCCTTTACTAAAAATAATCTCAGGTACTCATAAAAAGAGCATCGCTAATTTGTGTATAAGCCCTGAAGGAAATCACTACTACTTGTGGGGCTTCTATCTGCACAAGAGTTAGGGTCATGGACTATGGTTTATAATGACAATGGATGGTGCTGTGCTCCTAGGTGTGATCAGAGAAGCTGGAGCGGCACCTACGGAAACTGCCATGGTATAGTCGTGCTGATAGAGTCATCGATTCGGGTTATGTGCGGCGGCTCCGGATCTCATCTTATGTTAGAGTGTTGGCTCTGGTTACTTGGGTGGTTGAGGCCTCAGTGTGGAAACCGGAACGGCGGCTCTAGAAACTGCCGTGGTGTTGTAGGTTGTAGGCTTTGCTAACTCGGGTACAGGAGCCGTCGGTTCGGCTGGTGTGCCGCCTCGGGGTAGGTGCGTGTGTTGTTGATGTATCGTTTCGGATGATTTTCCTTATTAAATGACCAATTCTTATTCTTCTCAATGAAAAGGCAGAGCTTTTAAAATCAGAAAGATGCAATCGAACTATCGAAGTAGTCGAAGACGAAGTTGAGAATGGTGACATGTTCGCTACACCGTTGCCAACAGCTGCGAGCCTGCGACAAGCGGGGCACCAGAGCTATACAAACTAAAGGAGTTTCACTGCCCACGAAATTATGTTACACCTACAGTTAAGGTTGGCAATTATGACCAGGAACCATAGTACTCCTTACCCTACATGATTTCTATTATTTGAATATACTTACTGTGGTACCCAAACATCTCAAATATAAGATAATAAAATTACCAATAAAATCAACAAACAATTAGGAGGAAAATGGCACCGAACATCCACCAATAAACACCATATTCGAAGATACATAATAAACCTAGCCACAGAAATGTGTGGGCCACCTGGCTACTTTCTATCATTTCAACTAAGTCAAGCTGTCTACAAAGTATACTGGAATTTCTGTCATCTAATTTGCTTCCAGTTGAAGCTAAAATTTTGAATAAATTGGCAAAACAAAAGTGGAACAGCATCATAATTCATCTTCCTCTTATTGACATAGCGTCACCACATCCTACAGCAATGCAATTCATTTCGCAGTAATTGATAATCTTCAATCAGATCCCACCACTAACACAAATGTATAGAAACACAATGTGTACCTAAAGATTCCACCTTTCCAATTGAGCACTACAATTTGCCACCCCAACTGAATGAGGCACAAACACAGCATCGGAGTTTGGAGATACAGGAAGATTCTGACCTTTCCAAGCAGGACCTCGTTGGTATGAGGCCCGTAGGCATCGGCGGTGTCGAAGAAGGTGACGCCGGCTTCGAAGGCGCGCCTAATGATGGCGACGCCAGCATCCTCCGGTACCGGAGCATGGTACACGCCGGTGAGGCCCATACATCCGAACCCGATCTTGGACACCTACCACCCAAGTCGCACATCAACAACTGGTCATTCGCAGTTTCACTTGATTTCCCCCCCTCGGATCTGCGACCAGAATCGAGGGGATCAAAGCTCTTGGTTCGTTACCTCGAAACCCTGAGCGCCAAGCTGCACTCTTGCCATCCTGCTCTGTTCCATACTTCCTTCCATAGATCGGGACTCTGCACTGCCAAGTAAGAGCACGAGAAAGAAGACAGCAAGAGGAGACTGTGGGAGGGAGGTCGCCGTCGGGTACTTGCTCCGGCCTAAAGTTAATCAGATTTCGCACAAACAGTATGCCCAGTTGCATACGTTCGGATGCATGGGCCTCACTAGGAGTACAATGTTTTTCCCAGATCTGATCCTCGTTCGTGGATGTGGGCCAGGCCCAGAGGTCGGGATAGAGCTCCTCTCCCGAACGGTTTATTTAGTGTTAGCTCCCGCGATCCCTAACTTAACTAATGCCCGTTATCTTAGCTTCAAATAACAAATGCCCGTTATGTTTTTTTTTAACAACGGAGAGGCCCGAAGGGCCTGGATGTTTCATTAAATTTCAACGGAGCAGGTACAAGTTGCACAAGGGACCAGAAAAGAAAAAAAAAGTTACTAACAAGTCCCTAGGTATTACAATATAGACCCTATCTAAAAATTGGAAAAGGCAATCAGGGCCACTTCATCCGCCATGGATTTGCAAGTGGAGAGCAGCCATTCTCACCGGAGACGGGGACGAGACCACTTGACTCCCGGAGAACTCCAAACACTGCTGCAAGCTCGGGAAGGGGCCCACATGGAGGTTAATTCATCACCAGCCAACGCTGGGAACCGAGACCACCAGCTGGTCAACAAGGTCGGACACCAAAATAGAGGGTGACGAGGTTGTACTCCAGGATCTTGTAGCATCACTACTCCAGAGCGGGTGAGGAGCAACTCACGCGGTTGCAGTCTCAGCTTCCCCCCATCGCCACCATGGCGTTCCGGAGAAGAGAAAGCAGAACCACAAAAGCTGCATCTCCATCTGCTCAGGGCCTTCAGCCGCCGCAACATGAAAGACAATCCGCCGTCGGACTCCGAGATCCCGCCACGAATCGGAGGCGGCAGATGAGGAAGAGAGCAGCAGCAGAAATCCCAAGAAAGAACCTTATTGACGAAGCCGTGCAGATCCTTCTCTGTCGCCACCTTCGGCTTCCACCATGGAAGCACCACTGCTAGGAGAAGAGATACCACACAAAGCCAGACTCGGCTCGGAAAACCCAGCTCCAAGGCTTCGATGCAAGCCTTATTAGGAGGGATGCGCAGCCTCGCCAGTCTCACATACGCCACCACTTGCCACCAGCGCAGCGCGGTTTGATCGGAGAAGCTCACGGCGCCATGGATCTGGCCGCGAAAATCCAGGGACCTACCCTCAGTCGGCACGGAGCCACACACAACAAAAAGCAAACCTAGACACCTACTATATACAACCCGCGCTACGCATCCTCGACCACGTCGGCAGGCAGCGCTGCCGGAGAGCGGAGGGGAGCGAGCCAGGGAGGAGGAGGAGGGAAGGTGGAAGACGATTCTCAAGGGAAAGAGCGGTGGGGAAAGGGGAAAGTGCCCGTTATGTTTGTTAGCAGACTAACGCGTATCTCTTCGTGTATGTTCTTACTTTGTTGTATCATTATTTGGACCGGCTCATTTTCATTTTCAGATCGTTTTTTAATATTGTAGAAGGTTTTGGTTTAGGTTTTTTCTGATTTTCAGTGGTTTTATATGTTTGTCCCTTTTTGCTTTTCAGTGGTTTTATAGGTTTGTCCCTTTTTGCTGGAGTCAATGAAGTATCATACTACTCCCTCTGTCCTAGTGTATTAGACACAATTCGTAAATCTCTTAGACCTAGGTTGTTGCTTACCGGTGCTGTTTTGGTCTTTCATGGCGGCAGAAAAGAGAGAGTTAATGAGGGAAGGTGATGATTTTCGCTGCATGGATTGGTTGAGAAAACAAGAGCTTGCATGCGGTTGTTTCAATTGAGAAAGAGGGATGGAACTGCGGGGTGTGGGGTGAGAAAGTTGTAGCCTAATTAACAGGAGTTAATGAATTGTGCCTAGGAGAGGTGAGGTTACGGGACAACCTGGTTTTGAGATTGTGCCTAACACACTAGGGCGGAGGGAGTACTACAAAATCAAAAAAAGATTCGAAACTGTTCCCTTTTTTCAATTACTAAAACCGGGGTATCGGCCTACCGTATACATGAAAGAATAGTAATTTTAAAAGGTCAAAGAATTCAAGAATGATTTTTTTTGTCCTTTTGAATTAATAAAACCCGGGTACAAACCTACCGTATACATGAAAAGTTAGTAATTTAGGAAAGGTCAAAAAATACAAAAAAGGATTAGAAATTTTGTCATTTTTTTTAGAAATATTCAAAAAAAATGAAAAAAATAACCCGATAAACCCCAAGAGAGATTTATTTTAGTAATATTGAGAAGGTCAAAAAATTATGATTTTTTTCAGGAATCAAAGAAGTATCATACTAGTATATGAAAAACCCGCTACCCATGGTAGATGCCTAATGTGGATACCGTCCATTAGAATCCATTGGGGTATGTGCCACACTTAGATAAGAATCGTCACGGTGAATTAAGATTGCTAATCACCTAAAATAATCTGACAATTGCAGACAAAATGAAGATGACAAAATTGCATTCTATATCGTATCATAAGGAGCATTGGTAACCGTGTTCATCACAAGGCTATAAGTAGTTATATGCATGCATGTATCACCTTGTAAGGCAATGTACCAAAAAAAACATGTCATCGTTGAACAAAAGAATAAAATACTTAGCTACTACATCCTACATGGTTGATTAAGTTTGTTCATTACAAACATTGTCTTGTTACAAAATTATGTATATAGAGACATGTTTCGTTAGAAGAGAATGAAAATGTGTACGTTACAGTTGCAATAGGTATGCATCGATTTTCGTGTCTGGCTGCCATACGGACACAAAAAAGCTACGCCATATGGGAACTAGCAAATCGTACATCGTTTCCCGTGTCTCGATATCATAAAGTAACACAAAGTTGCGCCTATTGGAACTGAGCCTGCTACATTTTTTATCCAGACATTTTCGTGAGAGCTACATTATTTCGTGCCCCTTTCTATACGTGACAGGTGCTTATGGGCCACGAAATGTCTGATAGCAGCAGGTAAGGCAAACGAATAATTAGGGAAAGAAGGGACTAGTTTCTAAAATATTGCAGTCTATGCATTTAATAATTGATATAAATTAGGGATTCAGTTTCTTAATCACAATCTAGTGACAATGATGTAGATCCTAATGTAGATATAACAGTGGCCGGTGGAGGGCCTCTACCCAGTATAGTAAATCCGCACTCTACTAGTACATAAAATTAAGGCGGGGGATTTCTTATATCGTATCATCGGTTAATATATTTAAGAGAAATTACTATATATTTGCACCGTATGTAAGTAATTACTAATTGTTGTGTGAAAATGATATGGGATATTTGACAATTATCTAAATATTTTAACTGAAACAAATCTTGGGTATGAATAATGTTGAAAGTTGTGCATCTAAAAACTCATGTATTCCAATACTAATTACCGTGACTAGCAGTACAATTTGTTTAAATGAAGCTGGAGGATAAACTTGGATGAATTAATATGAGCTACTCCCTCCTTCTTCCGCTTGAGCATTCTCTAGGACCAAGGTGTAGCATGATTGGATTTGGTTTAGTTTGGAAAAGGCCGCAAATTACTTTCAGTTGTTAGATTAGTCACAATGGGAAGTAACATAGACTAGTAACATACACGTTTTACAAGACTATGTTACTAGTACCTTCATAGTGGGTCATGCAAGGGCTTATTAATTAGGTTGTAGACACATATTGTGTTCGAATATGTGATGTTATGGTAACATAGTTAGTTACTCCATTTGTCTCTCTTTTCCTTAATTGCATGCCACATCAACATTTCTGCCTACGTGGCACTTATGTTACCACTATATTACTGCCCACTGTGAGTAGTCTTAGCCACGGCGCCTAATAACTCGTGAAAATTACGTGCATTACTCCCTCCGTCCATTAACCGAACAGTCCTCATGCATGCATAGGTGGAGACTGATTCCACTAGATCGAGCTCGCCTTTCTTCCCGCAGGTTTCGCTCCAAAAAAATCACCTGCAAAAGCTACCACCGATGCAAAAGCTCCTGCCGATCTCCTCGCTCCCAAATTTTTGGCTGAATTTTCCCGCGGCAATCATGCTCTTTATATACATACATGGAAATAGGCAGAGGAACCGACACCTCACACCCCTCTCACCTCCTTCCCGATCCTCCTTCCCGATCCAATGGCGTCACACTTATAAATAAGTGAATGCATGCCTTGCATTCGTTGCAACTGACGTCAGTAGATTGGGCCGTGACACTTAGGGCATCCGCAATGTGGCAAAAACCACACCATAAGGCTTAGGTGACAATGCTTGTAGTGCACCTTATACATTGTGGGAAAAATCAAGTTGTGCACAAGCTTATGGATTTTCATAAGTCTATGGGTCATCCACAAGCAATAAAAAATTATTTATCTCTCTCCTCTCTCTCTAATGCATGTATGAGCATGACATAATATTTGGGTCCACCTTATGACAAAAGTACACGTTATACATGGGACCCATCTTATGGAAAAACCACACCATATACATTGCGGATACCCTTATACCATAGTAGTACAATATATGTGAAGGGAATGGTTGGATTTCAAAGGACGTTATTGCCGTGAGCCACAACACTTTTTTCTACAAAAGTCATTTCAAATATAAATTAAGAGGTTATTTTTTCTCCTGAGCTCTAGTGGACCCCATTTTTGTAAAACTCTAAAATGATATTTTTAAGTTTCAAAAATTTCCAAAAACAATTACTTGAATACATATACATGTTATCTACAAATCTGTCGTAGTTTTGTTCGATCATACGCTCTCCTTTAGGCTACAAAGAAAAATCTCAAAATCATGGTTGTGAAAAGTGTGAAACAAACTCATTTTGCTTGCTACATATGTCTTTATTTATACATATCACATTGGAAAATATATTTCTCCGGAAATTTTTCATACATATTATAATTGTATATTTATGTGTATGATTTGTTTCAGAATTTTTGGAAACATAAATATTATTTGATTTTTGTAAAACCCGGGTGCACTGGAACTCAGGGGCAAGAAGTATTTTTCGAATATAAATTGTCCTAGAGAACATACGGTGTACTCGTGTGAAAAAACATCTTCACATCCACGCAGTCGACCGCGCTCTGAAAACAGTCAAGTGTATTCGCATAATTAATGCTGAAATACCTATATGGCAATCTGTTCGCTTTCACACTCTGCAGGCAGAAAATTCAAATCCCTGCAACACCTCTACGCCTGCTCGCCTTCCTCTAGCTTATAAAATTCAAATCCCTGCAACACCTTGGCTTCCCAATCGATCGCGCCCTTCTCTGGTACACTACCTCTGCAAACTTCATCCATCATCTTCTCCCCTCTACCTCGTGGCTATGGAGGGGACGACGGAGTGCAACGACGGGCCGGCGATCGGCATCGACCTCGGGACGACCTACTCCTGCGTGGCCGTCTGGCGGCCGTTGAATAACCGCGTCGAGGTCATTCCCAACGACCTGGGCAATCACACCACGCCGTCCTGCGTCGCGTTCACTGACGCCTGGAGGCTCATCGGCGACACTGCCGTGAACCAGGCCGCAAAGAACCCCGCCAACACCGTCTTCGGTAAGAGCCCGACATCATCTGTCAGCGCTAGCTAGCTACTCTCCATCGTATGCATAACTAATGGGGTCTTGCTATTTTTAATGCTAAAAGCTTCTGGTTTTAGGCTGGCAATTGCTTAGTCCACTGTTGATCTCTGACATTTTTTTCCTTTTTTAGCGATTAAGATTTCTATTTTTATGTGACCATTTGAATGTTCTTTCGTTGAGAATTGCCTGGTCTAGTTTTAAAGCAAATAAATGTATTCAGACTCTCCAAACACCACGAACTGTTTTTGTGATCGTGGAGCATTTCCCTATGTAGTACTCCGTACTCCAAAGCAAACCCAACCCATCCAAGTTCCAACTAAAGAACTGAGCTCCTGCATGCTAAGCTGGTTTCACACACTTGAGAAGCTCGTGCATGCATGCATGGAAGATGCAATAGTGCGTGGTAGGCGTTTGTTACCATTTGGAAACAATGGATATTTTCAGAAGAAGATTTGATCCACATGCCTAATCTTTTCATAGAAAAAAAAATAAAAAATGGATAATCCAGAGAGGATTTTGTTTTTCAGATGTGAAGCGACTTATCGGCCGGCGTTTCAGCGATGCGTCCGTTCAAGGAGATATCAAGATGTGGCCTTTTAAAGTAATCTCAGGTCCCTGCGATCGGCCGATAATCGTTGTGCAGTACAAGGACGAGGAGAAGCGGTTCGAGGCCGAGGAGATCTCTGCATTGGTGCTCGCCAAGATGCGGCAGAACGCCGAGGTCTACCTCGGCACCAGGGGCGGAGCTGGAGTAACGAAGACCATGATGCCTGATGCACATGTACTGGCCTAACCTGAGGCAAAAGTGCCTTTTATACACTATGTTAGGCTACAATTTTTTTTGGACCCTGATGCATGTGCATCAGGGTTCATGCATGCAGCTCCGCCCCTGCTCGGCACCGATGTGAAGAATGCAGTCATCACTGTCCCGGTCTACTTCAATGAATCTCAGCGCCAGGCCACCATGGATGCTGGTGCCATTGCCGGTCTAAACGTCAAGCGCATCATCAACGAACCCTCCGCCGCCGCTATCGCCTACGGTCTGGACAGGATCCCCCACATTGACGAAGAGAAAACCGTGCTCATATTTGATCTAGGTGGCGGTACCTTGGATGTCTCCATCATCAACATGACAACATCGATCCTGGCGTCGACATTGATATGTGTATCTTCGAAGTTAAGTCCACCGCTGGTGACACCCAACTTGGCGGCGAGGATTTCAACAGCCAGATGGTGAAATACTTCGTGCGGGAGTTCCTGTTTAAGTACAAGAAAAAAGACATCAGACGCAACCAGAGGGCGCTCCGGCGGCTGAGGACGGCTTGCGAGAGGGCGAAGAGGATGCTGTCCTCCGCAGCACAGACCACCATTGAGATGGATTCTCTCCACGATGGCATTGACTTCTCTGCAACCATCACCCGTACCCGTTTTGAGGAGCTCAACAAGGATCTCTTCCGCAAGTGTATTGAGCACATCGAGAAATGCCTCCGCGGTGCAAAGATGGACAAGTCTCAGATACACGAGGTAGTTCTTGTGGGCGGCTCCACCCGAATCCCCAAGGTGCAGCAGCTGCTCCAGGATTTCTTCGACGGGAAGAAGCTCTGCAAGAGTATGAACCCCGACGAGGCTGTCGCGTATGGCGCAGCCATCCATGCCGCCTACCTTAGCTGCGAGAGCGAGGATAAACTGCGGGATATGCTCCTGATCGACGTCACGCCGCTGTCGCTTGGCTTGGAGACCCAAGGTGGTGTCATGGAGATGCTGATCCCTAGGAACACAACCATGCCCGTCAAGGTGGAGGGGCTTTTCACGACTTGCTTCGACGACCAGACTAACGTCCTGATCCAGGTGTACGAGGGTGAGGGAATGATGACCAAAGAAAATAACCTGCTCGGCGAGTTCGAGATCACTGACATTCCCCCGGCATTAAGTGGCATGGCTCGGATCAGTGTCACCTTCGAAATCGAAGCAAGCTGCGTCCTGAAGGTGTCCGCGGAGGACAAGATGTCGGGGAGAAAGAACAAGATTACCCTGGTCAACGACAAGGGACGTCTGAGTAAGGAGGAGATTGAGCGGATGGTTCGTGATGCCGACAAGTACAATTCCGACGACAACAAGGAAATGAAGGAAGTGACGAATGAAACAAGAGGCACATGAAATCTTTGAAATTAACTAGTACGTACTCATAATATGTGCTCATGCAGACCTATAATGGCGTTGTGTAACTATGGATGCTAAGTACTACTACTCTATGTCTGCAACTTATGCCTAGAATTTGGTTACCGGCCAGTAGCAGGATTCTCAGCCCTTTCCGCGAAATAGGATTGCATGCAAAAAATCGTAGTCACGTTTGAATTTGATTTGGGTGGTTTGCCCTACCTAAGTGTTTCTCCTCCCATGCTTCCCAAATGCTGTTTTTCTTGCGGAGCCGTACCGGACAGTTACTCCGCGATCTGTGTTAGACCCTTCGTCATATTTAAACTTGTTTCATATCGATATGGCATATATTTGATATTATTATATGATTTTTAATGGATGGACATTAAACGTAGTTTGGTTGATAAATAACTTAAACTATTCAAATATGTGGTGTATGTTTGAGGAGTGTTTTTGAAATAATAAAAGGGCATTACGATTTCAAAAATATGTCGGAGCGATATAAAGTAAGTCAAATACGACATGTGACCCCACACGAATCACGAAGTTTGTGAGGAATAGACATCATCTCCGCAAGAAATGTGTTTCCGCATGATTCCCCGCGCCTCAACTCCACATTCCTTCTTCCAAAACTGGATTCGAATTATTTATATATTACATGATCTAGAATCCTAGTTTTGTTTGATAATCTCGTTCGGTTGTTCACCGTGTTATCAGGAATTTCAGCCTCCACATAATTCTTTTTCGCTAGCTAGCCAAATCCTTGCTATAAACTGAGCTGTTTCTTCTTGAAATCCTTTGGGTACCTATGCTGTACTGGATGTACTTAGAGATTTAGTTGCCAGAAAATGAATGTGTAATGCTCAAAGGTTTCACTGGCTTGGAGAATGATATGGAAATTACCCAAAAAAATAATCCAAGAGGATACATGAGTGTGGACTGTGATAGATAAATGTGATCATCTAGGGCGCCCCTTCATTCTACAACTGAACAAAGAAAACAACTGCAACAAATACAAATAACAAACAAAAAAGAAAGTGCAATTGTACAAAAAGGTGCAATTGCACTGTAACTGCAACAAACACGGAAGTGAACAAGACATATAATGAACTGAAATTTCATACAAGTGGTCGAAACTTCACAAAAGCGACTAAAACACCGTGGAACAAAATGACTTGAACATAAAGGAAATAAAGTGCCTGTAGTGAAGAGTTTGCGGTTATGTATTGACATAGAGACTCGAAACCTCACCTAATTATTCAGAATGAGTTCATTCGGCATGACAATTTGGCTCACGAGTTCAGCTGCTCTTGAAATATGGGTGATCTGATGGATGGTTAATTCTTCAATATGATGCAATTTAAGATAGCATGTTCCTGAAACTTGTTAACTATAGAGTACTTAATCCTGCATATGTTACGATTTTTTTGGTAAATCTGCTAAATTCTTAAATGTACTATTAAGTTGCAGATATATTCCGCATGACATTGCATCTAAATGTAAAATTGGTCGAACACACGAATATTTGGCATCCCGATTGTTCAAAGTTTGCAAATTGAGGGGAGCTGCGGCCATCCTCATAGTTATTTTAAGTGGAAACCATGTGATGTCCCATGTTAATTTTTGATGAGCAATACTCCCTCCGTTCTAAACTAATCTATGTTTTGACTGTAATATTTGTTTCAAAATAATCTACATTCTACCTTTTAGTCACCAAGAGCACAAAAGCGAAGTAATTCTACTCTATCTATTGGGTGTCGTTATTTTCAATGTAGATTGAATTGGTTGTTCACATGTCTAGTACTAATAAATGCAGTACTAGTTTGTCTGATTTTTTCTAAGACGCAGATTAAAACGGAACGGAGGGAGTAGAAGACCCACTAGATCATGTAAGCGCGCGTTACTGCTCCCGTCCATTATGAATGTAGATTTACAAGAAATTATTATGTTTTCTAAAGAATTTTTAAAAATTTGAAAGGATTATGAACTTAGAGTTGAAACTGGTTTGCTGGACTATATTTATATGATCGAAGTGTGGAGGGAATTCGCGTTAGTACGGATGAGGCCTAGTTTAACGTGGTATGAGCGAAGCTGGGCTTCAGACAAAAGTTCCAGCCTATGAGAGCATATAGAAATGCAGATTAGCACATCACGCAACCTAGGTATGATCCATTGTTTTTGGCGTGTGTTCTTCATGAAACCACGACTGGATCGAACCTATGTTACTCTGCTCGGTTTCTCGCTCATTCTGCCTGTCGACTTACTATAGACATCGACCAAGCGTCGCCACGTTGTCTCCGTTGTGGGCGGCAGCCCGAAAATCCCTCGTTCTCCTCCACCGCGGCTCCGCGCCTCCGGTCTCCGCTCTCAGCTCGGCTGTTGCGTCGCGCCGCCACCTCAGCTGGCCCGTCCTGCGTCCCCTCCGCCAGCCGGCCGGCCTGCGCAACAGCTTGTTGCGGCTCTCATGAACGAGCAGAAGGGCTGCCGCTCAGACCAGATGCTGGTTCTTCAGGTCTTCTCACTTCAAAAAAATGTTGGCTTCTCTGAATGGGACTGCCGAAGAAGGATTATTGGATGAAAAGAGGATTCGTACTTTTCTAATGGACGGGCGGTACGATGGATTCAGATCCATCGAGCGGTTGGCCGGCTCTGGTTGTGTGCTCTGCTTCGTTCGGTGGGGAACGATTATTATTTTTACGCGAGCTTCCGTATGGGTTTTAATGTTAAATGAGCCCGAATGCATCATAAAACACCAATTTGATGGGCAGAGCAGCGTCCCTCATATACAATTGGCCCATTGTAAGGAGATCTGACGGTCAGAATCGTGAGAAGCAGCCGATCTGACGGTCAAAAATGTCTAGAACGTGAGAGTGGTGTGAGAGACTTGTTTTTGGCTCGGTTATAATGTCCCTAATATGATCACCAGTCTACGTGCAATGGGACAGCCCAGACACAGAGAGCATCTGAGCCCAAGCTCTGTTTTGGAAATTCACATTTGCATGTTCAAAGTTTCAGAAGAGTAGGAAACTATGTGGGTGTAAGGCTCATTACAAACTTACAACTGATTGAGAAATAATATATAACCACTTTTCGTCCAAGCATATAAAAAGAAAAAATTAATTAATTTATATAAGTTGTGCGAGCGACGACACCGGTGTCCCCCAATGCTCTCCAAGCTCGCCACAGGCATGTTCCCAGCTGCCAACCTTGGGCCATAGCTCCGCTCTGGCCGCCATTGATGGGCTCCAGCAAGTTACTGATATTATCTTCCCTTTCGATAAATAGAGGGTAAAAGGTAAATAGTCAAGGAGCGAGAACTTGTCTGTGACAAGATGGCTAGGTGGGTCGTTTTACCCTCAGCCCATCAGAGTTCAAACTTCAGATTTGATGCTGGTGTTTCTTACTTAGGTAGAATATTTTTCAGTGGGATGCGACGTTCCCGTCGACAGCAAGGCGTCTGTGGTGACTTCGTCATTCTCAAAACCTGATCCGCCGGCTCAATCTCTCGAAGGTGCTCATAGGGGTAGGGTATGCGTGCGTGAGTTCATTGAGCGCGTGTATATAAGCGCTTGTGTTGTACTGTGTTTCGTAAAATAAAAAGCTAAGGACCATAAGATAAAGTATAAATCACGATAGAATTCTTTCTGCAAAAATATATATGGTTGTCTTTTGGGCCCACTCCGGAAGTCGCGTGGACATAGAAAACTGCACAAGGGCCGGTTCGTGATCAATTCACCCATCGCAGACAAACTTGAGTGACCGATTTTCACATTTTGCGAGTTGAGTGACTAATTCACTCATCTCCAATAATTTGAATGGCCAACAATACGTTTTACTCTTGTTCGCGAGGGTCGCTGCGGCCGCTCCACTCCATTTCTTGTGTTGCAGCTCGCCAAGACCTCCGCCGCCAGCTCGAGTTTCTCCACCTTCGAGCGATTGGTGCACCCTCCTCCCTCCGCAGGAGAAGCACCTCGCGCCGGCAGCGGACAGCCCTCCACCGCGCCGTGTGCACGGTTCCTCCGCCATGGGTGGTTGTGGGTGAATTCGAGACATCTCCGGCTTCTGCGCGCCGGGCACCTCTGGTGGCCATGTTCCTGCCGTCCGTGCAAGAGCTGGAAGCCGCCCGGGGCAAGCTCGCAGTGAGTGCGTCCTTGCTGGCTGCTCCGGTGCCGTCGGCGGACTGCCCCGCGCCCACGTTCGTGCCGGCTCCTGCTGCGTCGGCCGCTTCCGTGAAGGTTGTGGCTTCATCGACACTGGTTGTGGCTGCGTCCGCGTCCGCGCCTACTGCTGCGGCTCCGTTGACCACCTCCGCCGCGATGGACTCCGACAAGGCCGTGCTTCCCGATTCCCGTTCCTCCGAGCTGCTTGCAGGCGGCACGCTGGCGTCCCCGTCCACTCCTCCGGCCTCCGTCCGTGCTCTGGAGCTCCTGTCTCCGCCGCCGCAGCCAACAGTGTGCCACTCGGTTGCTCCCTCCACTGTGTTGTGTCCTGCTTTGTGGGCCCCTATTGTCGACGATGAGGAGGAAGATGATGAAGAGGAGCTCGCCCCCAAGACGCCGTCGGGTGCTGCCAAGACCTACTCTGTAGTTGGAGCGTCGTCTGTGTCGGTACCCTTGGATTGGGGTTTTGGAATGCCCCGCGCTCCCGAGACTACGACACCGCCGTCCACCGGCAAGGATGCGGCTGCGACGCTGATGCACACGGTGGGTGTGTTGTTGGGAGACCCCAAGAGGAAGGTATGAAGTAGTGCAGCAGCAAGTTTCCCTCAGTTGTGAAACCAAGGTTATCGAACCAGTAGGAAATAATGAATTCCCCCGAGGTGTCAACGGCGCCAGAAAAGTCTGCGACGCAAGTGACGTGGAACCTGCACACAACACAATCAAGATACTTTACCCCAACTTAACGGTGAGGTTGTCAATCTCACCGGCTTGCTGTAACAAAGGATTAAACGTATGTGTGGAAGAAAGATGTTTGTTTGCAGAAAGTAACAGGTTTGCAGTTTGTGGTTTATCAGATTAAAGAGAAGGACCGGGGTCCACAGTTCACTAGTGGTGTCTCTCCATAAATAATAATAACATTCATGCGGGTAAACAAATTACAGCTGGGCAATTGATAGAATAATGATGAGCAAACCAATGCATATACCAATGTTATGATGTCTAGTGTGAGATTCATTCGGGCATTACAACAATATACATAGACCGTTCCAACCGCATCTATGACTAATAATCCACCTTCCGGTTAGCGTCCGCACCCCTTTCAGTATTAAGTTGCATGCAACAGATTATCGCCTTAAGCACTGTGTGTAAAGTAAGTAAGTAACATCATCCTTAGACAAAGTACTACTGTTTTATCCCTAGTAGCAACAGTACATCTACAACCTTAGAGCTAGCTGTCACCACCCCAGATTTAATAGAGACATGAACCTACTATCGAGCATAAATACCCCTCTTGGAGTCACAAGCATCTACTTGGCCAGAGCATACACAAGTAACGGAGAGCATGCAAGATCATTAAATAGCACACACATGATATATTATGAAGCAATAACTTTAGTACTCAATATTCATCGGATCCCAGCAAACACAACATGAAGTATTACATAACGGTGATCTTGATCATGATAGGCAGCTCACAAGATCTAAACATGATAGCACAAGAGGAGAAGACAACCATCTAGCTACTGCTATGGACCCGTAGTCCAAGGGTAGACTACTCACGCATCAGTCCGGAGGCGGTCATGGCGACGTAGAGGCCTCCGGTGACGATTCCCCCTCCCGGCAGGGTGCCGGGAAGAAGTTCTGATCTCTCCCGAATTGGTGTTGACGACGGCGGCGGCTCGGGACCCGTGGAGGAAAATATGAACACCGTGCTAGGGTTTTTGGTCTGGGGGGTATATGTAGGCGAAAGGGCGAAGGCGGTGGAGCTCCGTGGGCCCCACACCACGTGCTCGCGCGGCCAGGGGGCCTGCCGCGCGAGGACCTGGTGACGGCGCCTCGGTCGCCCACTTCGTCTCGTCTTCGGTTTTCTGGAACGTTCCCAAATAAAAACTGACTTCTGAAAAGAAATCGTCCAATTCCGAGAATATTTCCTTAAGTACTTTTCTGAAACCAAAAACAGCAGAAAACAGGGAACTGGCACTGTGGCATCTTGTTAATAGGTTAGTCCCAGAAAATGCATAAAACTATATAAAATGCATATAAAACATGTGATAACTTGGTATAATATAGCATGGAACATAAGAAATTATAGATACGTTGGAGACGTATCAACATCCCCAAGCTTAGTTCTACTCGTCCCGAGTAGGCAAGAACGATAAAAGAAGAATAATTTCTGAAGTGACATGCTTAAACACAATCTTGATCATAATATAATGTAAGGCTCATGTTATGAATGAAGTGACTCAAGGCAATGATCTATAGTTTGCTAACAAATTGACAAGGAGTAAACAACTACATCATATAAGTAAAACTTTTCATGAATAGTACTTTCAAATAAGCATCAAAAAGATTTGCATAAGAGTTAACTCATAAAACAATATTATCTAAGCAAAAGAGCATTGAAGCAACACAAAGGAAGATATAAGTTTCAGCATTGACTTTCAACTTTTGAACATGTATATCATATAGATAGTTGTCAACACAAAGAAATATAACAAGTGCAATAATTAAGCATATAAGAATTGTTGCACACAGTTGACACAAGTGTTTGCTTCGGGGATAGAAGAAAGTAGGTAAACTGACTCAACATAAAGTAAAAGATAGGCCCTTCGCAGAGGGAAGCAGGGATACAAGCATGTGCTAGAGCTTCTTAGTTTTATAGGTTTTTGAAATCATATAGAGAGCATAAAAGTAAGTTTTGAGCGGTGTTTGTCGTTGTCAACGAATGGTAATGGGCACTCTACCCCCCTTGTCAACCAGACTTTCAAGAGCGGCTCCCATGAAGGACGTTATTTCTACCAGCAAGGTAGATCATCCCTCTTATCTCTTTTGTTTACACATATAGTTAAAAACTGTTGTCATTGCTTGACTGATTAGATCAGGGCAAAAATGTGAAGAGATTGCAGCGGTTAAAGTTGTAATTAATTGGGACTGGGCACCCCATTTGCCAGCTCTTTTTGCAAAGTTAATGTATAAGCGGATGTATATGCCACTAGTCCGGTTGTGAAAGTCTGTCTAAAAGCAAATGACAAGGTTGATATCCATAACACCACATAATTCCTCATGAGCTATAAACATTGACACAAATAAGGGATAATAAATTTTGAATAAAAGGTAGCACATGAAGTATTTACTTGGAATGGCAGGAAATACCATGTAGTAGGTAGGTATGGTGGACACAAATGGCATAGGTTTTGGCTCAAGGATTATGGATGCACGAGAAGCATTCCCTCTCAGTACAAGGCTTTGGCTAGCAGGGTTGTTTGAAACAAACACAAGTATAAACTATGACAACAAGACGTATATAAAAACATATTGCAAGTATTATAAAACTCTACATTGTCTTCCTTGTTGTTCAAACACTTTAACTAGAAAATATCTAGACCTTAGAGATACCAAACATGCAAACCAAATTTCAGCAAGTTTTACGGTAGTTCCTCACTAATAGGTTTTAACTACATGATGTAAAAGCTTAAACATGATCTACTTGAGAGCTCAAAACAATTGCCAAGCACCACAACATGCAAGATAACAATCCATAAGATCATGTATATCTTTTCATTATACCATCTACCACATTTAGCATTTTCTGTTTCCAACCAAACACCAATCAACTTATTTAAAAGATAAACTCTCCAAGTAATTAAACAATGAGATATGAGAGTATGATATAATAAAGCTAACAGCTCTAGCAAGAGATGCATGAAAAAAACAAGAGCTAGAAAGCATTAAAGTAACATAGAAGAATACTCAACAAATATAAGTGAAGAATACGAGTATTCATAAGAAAAAGCGGAGCGTGTCTCTCTCCCACAAAGGAATGCTAGGATCCATTTTATTCAGAGAATGAAAATAACAAAAACAAAAACAAAAACAAACCGACGCTTCAAGAAAAGCACATAAGAAGTGGCAGAATTAAAATATAGTTTCACTAGAAAGGACCTGATAGTTTGTTGATGAAGAAGGGGATGCCTTGGGCATCCCCAAGCTTTGACGCTTGAGTCTTCTTGAAATATGTTGGGGATGAACCACCGGGGCATCCCCAAGCTTTGGCTTTACTATCCTCTTGATCACATCATATCATCCTTCTCTCTTGTTCCTTGAAAACTTCCTCCACACCAAACTTAGAGTAAATTTCATTAGAGGGTTAGTGCACGAAAAATTATGATATTCTATAGGAACACAATTGCTACCAATGCTACTGGGCATTAGCTACAGTCACTGATACTTCATAGGATAAAAAGATCCAATCAAAATAGCAAAAGAGGCATTGCAAAATAAATGGCAGAATCTGTAAAAAACAGAACAGTCCGTAAAGACGAATTTTTTTGAAGCACTTAACTTGCTCAGATCAGAAAACTCAAAACTAATGAAAGTTGCATATATATCTGGGGATTACGCACAAAAAATCCCAGGTCCATCCGATTTTTCTGTAAAGAGTTATGAATTTAACGGTGGACAGCAGAAAACTGTTTCAGCACAGCAATCCAAATTTAGCATGAACTTTCAACTAGAGGCTTATCTTGACACAACAATGCAATAAAGTAAAGATACAAAGGAATTGCTACAGAGATAGGACAAATCCTTGACACAACAAAATAAAATAACAGGAATAAAAAGTGGGTTGTCTCCCATAAGCGCTTTTGTTTAACGCCTTTCAGCTAGACACAGAAAGCAAAACTCAAGTATTATCAAGAGATGAAGCATCATCTTTCTTAGTACGAAGGTCTCTACGTCTATTTTTCTTACTCTTGTTCTTACTCTTGGTTCTAGGGAATACCTGACCACATCCCGGAGAGGAGGTGAAATTCATAGTACCTTTTCCAACATCTATCACCGCTCCCAAGAGTTTCAGCAAGGACCTTCCAAGTGTAATTTGCCCTGTACCTACACATTCAATAACAAGATAATCAGTGGATACCGTTCTTCCCAAGAATGTTGTAAACACTCCTTCAGCTACTCCAAGGGGTTGTATAATTGCATTATTCGTAAGAGTTATTCCTTCTCCCCCTTCAGTAAGTCCCCAAAGATTTAAAGATGCATAAATATAATTAGGCATAAGGCAAAACTCAGACATAATATCACAACGAGCATGGAAAGTTTCACCGCAAATAGCAATTTTAATTGTGGGAAGCCATGATGAAGATTCAAAGTTTACAGGAACATAGTCGTAATATTCGCGAATCTGAGCATACCCATCTTTTAAACAAGATATCTGAGTTTCAAGGGTGTTTAACCTACTATGAATATTTCCAAGGCTTGTATCACATTTATTAATTGAAGATGATGTGATTAATTTCTTTATTACATTAAAAGCTTGATCTCCATCACATTTAAGAAAATCTCCTCCTACTACAGCATCCAAAGCATATCTATAGCAAAGAACAAGCCCAAAATAGAAGCTACTAAGAAACAAGCTCAATGACATTCTTGGTTCGGTTTCACCATAAGTTTCAAAAATTCTATACCAAGCTTCTCCAAAAGTTTCTTCACTCTTTTGTTTGAAGGTGAAGATTGATTCCTCATGTGACATAGTGACAGAAATAGGGCTAAACATGATGCTAAACCAAAATAAATAAAAGACAAACCGAAATATAAAAATACTAAACCGAAATAACAATAATAATGCAAGTAACTAATTTTTTTGTGTTTTTGATATTTAAGCAAACGAGACAATAAAATAAATTGCAAGTAACTAATTTTTTTGTGTTTTTGATATTAAGCAAACAAGACAGTAGTAAAAATAAACTAAGCAAGACAATAACAAAATAAAAAGATTGGAAGTGCGAAAACTCCCCTCGTAGAAGAATCTTCAAATCACCGGCAACGAAGTTGACGGAGGAGTGTGAAGGTCTTCAAAGGAACTCTTATTTCCCCGGCAACGGCGCCAGAAAAATTGCTTAATGCACACGGTGGGTGTGTTGTTGGGAGACCCCAAGAGGAAGGTATGAAGTAGTGCAGCAGCAAGTTTCACTCAGTTGTGAAACCAAGGTTATCGAACCAGTAGGAAATAATGAATTCCCCCGAGGTGTCAACGGCGCCAGAAAAGTCTGCGACGCAAGTGACGTGGAACCTGCACACAACACAATCAAGATACTTTGCCCCAACTTAACGGTGAGGTTGTCAATCTCACCGGCTTGCTGTAACAAAGGATTAAACGTATGTGTGGAAGAAAGATGTTTGTTTGCAGAAAGTAACAGGTTTGCAGTTTGTGGTTTATCAGATTAAAGAGAAGGACCGGGGTCCACAGTTCACTAGTGGTGTCTCTCCATAAATAATAATAACATTCATGCGGGTAAACAAATTACAGTTGGGCAATTGATAGAATAATGATGAGCAAGCCAATGCATATACCAATGTTATGATGTCTAGTGTGAGATTCATTCGGGCATTACAACAATATACATAGACCGTTCCAACCGCATCTATGACTAATAATCTACCTTCCGGTTAGCGTCCGCACCCCTTTCAGTATTAAGTTGCATGCAACAGATTATCGCCTTAAGCACTGTGTGTAAAGTAAGTAAGTAACATCATCCTTAGACAAAGTACTACTGTTTTATCCCTAGTAGCAACAGTACATCTACAACCTTAGAGCTAGCTGTCACCACCCCAGATTTAATAGAGACATGAACCTACTATCGAGCATAAATACCCCCTCTTGGAGTCACAAGCATCTACTTGGCCAAAGCATACACAAGTAACGGAGAGCATGCACGATCATTAAATAGCACACACACGATATATTATGAAGCAATAACTTTAGTACTCAATATTCATCGGATCCCAGCAAACACAACATGAAGTATTACATAACGGTGATCTTGATCATGATAGGCAGCTCACAAGATCTAAACATGATAGCACAAGAGGAGAAGACAACCATCTAGCTACTGCTATGGACCCGTAGTCCAAGGGTAGACTACTCACGCATCAGTCCGGAGGCGGTCATGGCGACGTAGAGGCCTCCGGTGACGATTCCCCCTCCCGGCAGGATGCCGGGAAAAAGTTCTGATCTCTCCCGAATTGGTGTTGACGACGGCGGCGGCTCGGGACCCGTGGAGGAAAATATGAACACCGTGCTAGGGTTTTTGGTCTGGGGGGTATATGTAGGCGAAAGGGCGGAGGCGGTGGAGCTCCGTGGGCCCCACACCACGTGCTCGCGCGGCCAGGGGGCCTGCGGCGCGAGGACCTGGTGACGGTGCCTCGGTCGCCCACTTCGTCTCGTCTTCGGTTTTCTGGAACGTTCCCAAATAAAAACTGACTTCTGAAAAGAAATCGTCCAATTCCGAGAATATTTCCTTAAGTACTTTTCTGAAACAAGAAACAGCAGAAAACAGGGAACTGGCACTGTGGCATCTTGTTAATAGGTTAGTCCCAGAAAATGCATAAAACTATATAAAATGCATATAAAACATGTGATAACTTGGTATAATATAGCATGGAACATAAGAAATTATAGATACGTTGGAGACGTATCAGACGCCCCACTGCCCGTTCTTCTTCGTCGAGGTGGAGATGGCCCAGCCTAGGCCGGTTGCGCCCGCTTCGTCGAACACCTCCGCCGTCGCGCTGGCAGCGGCCGTCCTGGCGTCCCGCAAAGCTGACCCGGCTATTGGGGGTTGTTTGTCTCATCCCCGCGACCCCCATAAGCGCGCCGTGACACCAATGGCGTCCACCCAAGGAGTTGTTTCTTGCTCACTTCAAGGCAATGCTGATGTGCGCCCTGTTGTGGAGTCGTCTGCGGAGACCTGCGGCGGCCTCACTGCTGCTACTGTTGATGGCGCTCTAGGTGATGATGAGGAAGGCTGGGTGCAGGTGGGTGATGACCCACAAGTATAGGGGGTGTGTCGTAGTACTTTCGATAAATAAGAGTGTCGAACCCAACGAGGAGCAGAAGGTGCTGACAAGCAGTTTTGATGAGGATTTCACTGTAAACACTAGCGGACAAGTTTTTAGGAGTTTTTGATAATGCAGATAAATGAAGTGCGAGTAAATAGAGCGCGGCAATAATAATTGCAGCGAGTGGCCCAATCCTTTTTAGAGCAAAGGACAAGCCGGTTTGTTTACTTATGATGACCAAACGTTCCTGAGGACACACGGGATTTATGTCTAGTGCTTTCGCTTCATATGAATGATTACTCTTTAGTGTTTCGATAAGTGTTGTGTGGGTGAACCTATACTAATGCACCGCCCTTCCTAGGACTAATACATACTTGTGATTATACCCCTTGCAAGCATCCGCAAATAAAAGAAAGTAATTAAGATAAATCTAACCACAGCCTTAAACTCTGAGATCCTACCATCCCTCATGCATCGAGATACCAACGGGGGTTTAGGTTTCTGTCACTCCGGCAACCCCACAATTAATATTCGAATACACAATGCATTCCCCTAGGCCCATAAAGGTGAAGTGTCATGTAGTCGACGTTCACATGACACCACTAGAAGAATAGCACCACAACTTAAATATCAAACCATTAAATATTACTCAACATAGTTCACTACTAACATCTAGACTTCTCCCATGTCCTCAAGAACTAAACGAACTACTCACAACACATCATGTGGATCATGATCAGAGATGATATAATGATGGGTAACAATCTGAACATAAATCTTAATTCAACGGTTCCACCCAATAGCATCAATAACAATAGTAATCAACACCGGGAGAGTTTCCCCTATCAAATGCACAAGATTCAGCCCTAGATGTTACAGCGGGAACGGAGTGGAGCGGTGGAGATGATGGTGTCGGCGGTGGAGATGATGGTGATGATGATCCCGATGAAGTGCAGCTCGATGACGGTGACGATGGCGACGATTTCTCCCCCTCCGGGAAGGGATTTCCCCGACAGCTTTTCAGCCTGCTGGAGAGCTTTTCTCTCTCGGTGGTTTCCGCCTCGTGGAGGCGGCGGCTCTGTTTCTCCTCTCTCCCCCTCGTCTTACGTTTTTGGGGGGATGAAGTACGCGAAAGGGCGATGCCAGAATTGGGCCAGGGCGCCCAGATGATGTGCTGGCGCGGCAGCAAGGGGGGCCGCGCCCACACCTCATGTGGGCCCCCTGGGGCCCATCTGGTTCTCCCCTTTTGGCTCCCTCCAGCATTTGGCAAAATAGGAACTTCCAGATTCTTCGTTTTGTATTCTGAGCTTTGCAAATATTGTATCTTGACGGTGCTTTTTCCAGCAGAATTCAGACTCCGGTGATCCATCCTCCAATAATCATCAAACATGCAAAATAGATGAAATAACATAAGTATCATCTCCAAATATGAAATATATCAATGAATAACAGTAAATTATGATATAAAATACTGATGCAAAATTGACATATCAACTCCCCCCAAGCTTAGACCTCGCTTGTCCCCAAGCGAAAGCTGAACTCAGTAAACATGACCACAGGTTTATGTAGTGAAGTGTCGATAAAGAATATACGGACAAGAAGCATTTAATATATTAATACACAAATCATCTTAGATATCAACTCCGTTCATATAACTCAACTTGTAACAAGTAAAGGGAAATCACAATAAGGTGCATAGAGAAAACCACAGTTGGTGTTGGCAAACTTCGTTCTTGGTCAGAGAACAATGAACATATTGAGCTTACTCTATAAAACAGCCCTCTTTATTAGTTGCTATCTCCAAAAGTCATATTTATTAGATAACAACAATGTGCTAGACGAGGAGGAATAAAAGACATGATTAACAATACAAATGTATAAATGGTTGAATCACAATCAACTCAAATGCTTGCTTAAGGTAGAAGGAGATAGGTTTACTGACTCAACATAAAGTAAAAGATAGGCCCTTGGCAGAGGGAAGTAGAGATACAAGCATGTGCTAGAGCTTTTAGTTTTATAGGTTTTGAAATCATATAGAGAGCATCAAAGTAAGTTTTTGAGCGGTGTTTGTCGTTGTCAACGAATGGTAATATAGTTCTTGCTATCTTCCATACTAAGCAAGTTGAGAGCGGTTCCGATTATTTAGTAACAAGCATTTATAATATGCACTTATATAACTTGACACTACTCCCAACCTTTGCGTTCACAAGCCATGGCTAACCGAATCCTCGGGTGCCCACCAATCAATCTCAATCCATGGAGGAGTGTCTATTTTTAACTTTCTCAACCTTTTGATATTATAATGGTCTAACCAGCTCTTTGCAATATTAGTGACGAGCAGATGGAGCATGCATGTCAAGGGTTACTCAATTAGCATGGAAGATAACAAACTCAACTATTATTTCCTCATGAGCTAATAAACATTGACACAAATAAAGGATAGTAGTTTTGAATAAAGGTAGCACATGAAGTATTTACTTGGAGTGGCGCAAAATACCACATAATAGGTAGGTATGGTGGACACAAGTGATAAGGGTTTTGGCTGAAGATTTGGATGTATGAGAAGCATTCCCTCTCGATACGGGTCTTTGGCTAGCAAGGTTGGGTAGCAAGCATAAGAGTTGAAGGATACAAACAAACATACATGTAGTAAAGAACAATCATGCAATTCTTACTTGGAAGCACAAACAATTTTAAATTGTGAATACTAAACTTATTAGCTACAAGTGAGAAAGATCATTGAATAATATGTCTGCATGTAGTTCCTTTTTCTCCCAAGTCTCAAAGTATTGTAGCTACTGACTAATGCTAAGTTTGCCAAAACCAAAAGATTTACTATATGTTCCCAAAGTGATGCAAATACTAATAACAAGATCAATCATATATGATAGAAATTGCAAACTAAAATAAAGTGTGCAGAAAGTAAATGATAACACTTCTAATTAATATTCTATAACGGCAACTCACACCAAGGGATACATAGATAACCAACTAAAAGAGAGATACTTCCACATTGCAAACCATCATATAAGATAACTTCCTTACTCATGATATGACACTACTAAAAGGTAAAAGATAA
Organism: Poa annua; assembly: GCA_026929855.1. Lineage (NCBI taxonomy): Eukaryota > Viridiplantae > Streptophyta > Magnoliopsida > Poales > Poaceae > Poa > Poa annua. The sequence continues at coordinate 117,672,300 of CM049434.1, forward strand.
AAGATAATGGTGTGATACCGCGGCACTCCCCCCAAGTTTAGAACAAGCCAAGGGAGATGCCAATACCGATGACGAATTACTCCTTCGGTGGTGATGGAGGGACGACATCTTGCGAAGCCTGTTGTTCTCCTCTTGAAGTATTTCCACTTCCATCCTCAGGACTCGGTACTGATCGCAAAACTGATCTGTGACTCGGAGAGCATCTGCCACATCTGGAAAGGAGCTAAGATCCGGAACATGTGGTATTTCCCCCTGCATGTTATGAGAAAAAGCACGTTGGGCGTTAATTGACCCCACAAAGGTGGGCTTGCTAGTCCCCGTCCTTGAGCGATCTCTTTTGGTCGACTGCATCTCCTTCACTTCCTCCATGACGCTTTCGTCCATGTCCTTACGCCTAGCCTTCACCTTATCATTGTCCGCCCATCCAACAAAAGACCCTTGATCAAGATCTTGAAGGAGTTCGCGTCGGCGACGAAGCGAGTAGTCTTCAGAACAAGATCCCTAAGACGACATCTGGACAGAAACAGCTCGAAACAGAAACACGTCGAAAACACGATATACGGATCTCGGGGGTCTCGGGAGATTATATAGCAAAAATATGTGCAACAAAATGAAGGCAACAGGGCGAAATCGAGTAGGAGACGGACTCCGAGGCTTCGTCCTCATGTGCTGGCGCGGCCAGGATGGGGCCCGCGCCAGCACCTGATGGCGGTGCCTCGGGCACCGTTTCGTGCTCGTTTTGGTTTTGTATTTTTCCATATTTTTTAAAAACCAATATTCTATATTCCAAAATTAATTTCGCGAACTTTTTCTTACCGAAACTGCACCTTTTCGAATTCAGCCTCTGCAGACTCAGAAAAATGTTCTTTAATAAAAGCTTCCGGAGTAATTGCTTGAATAATATCAACATCTTCATTATAAGAATCTCCAGAAATATAATGCTTAAGTCTTTGTCCATTTACCACTTGTGTAGAGTCATCTTTAAGTGAAGCAATTTTTATTGCACCCGAACGAAACACTTCCACGATAACATATGGTCCTTCCCACTTGGAGAGTAATTTCCCTTCAAAGAATCTAAGACGAGAGCTATACAATAGAACTTTCTCACCAACATGAAACTCTCTCTTAAGGATTCTCCTATCATGCCATTTCTTAACTTTTTATTTAAAGAGTTTAGCATTTTCATAGGCCTCACTTCTCCATTCATCTAAAAACTCAAATCAAGTAATCTTTTCTCACCGGCAAGTTTAAAATCTCTATTTAGTTCTCTCACTTCCCAATAAGCTTTGTGTTCTAATTCTAAAGGCAAATGACAAGCTTTTCCATAGACCATTTTATAAGGAGACATACCCATGGGATTTTTATAAGCAGTTCTATAAGCCCATAATGCATCATTTAATTTACTAGCCCAATTCTTACTCGTTCTATTAACAGTCTTTTGCAAGATAAATTTAATTTCTCTATTTGATAATTCTACTTGCCCACTAGTTTGAGAATGATAAGCTGAGGCAATTCTATGATTAACACCATATTTAGCAAGAACTTTTCAAAAACCACCATGAATAAAATGAGAACCTCCATCAGTCATGAGATATGTAGGAACACCAAACCTAGGGAAAATAATATCTTGAAACATTTTTAATGATGTCTCACCATCAGCACTTTTAGTAGGTATAGCTTCTACCCATTTAGTAACATAATCAACAGCAACAAGTATATGAGTATTACCTTCCGAAGAAGGGAAAGGACCCATAAAGTCAAATCCCCAACAATCAAATGGTTCAATAACAAGAGAATAATTCATAGGCATTTCATTACGTTTAGAGATATTACCAACTCTTTGACATTCATGACAAGATAAAATAAACTTTCTTGCATCTTTAAAGAGTGTAGGCCAATAAAAACCTGATTGTAGAACCTTTTGTGCAGTTCTATCTACAGCGTGATGTCCTCCATAAGCGCTACTATGGCATTTTCTCAATATCTCTTTTTGTTCATACTCCGGAACACATCTTCGCATAATACCATCCACTCCTTCTTTATATAAGTATGGGTCATCCCAAAAATAATGCCTCAAGTCATAAAAGAATTTTCTTCTTTGTTGAGCTGAAAAGGTTGGAGGCAAATACTTCGAAACAATAAAGTTAGCATAATCAGCATACCAAGGACTGTCTCATGAACTCACCCTTATTGCAGCCAATTGTTCTTTCGGAAAACTATCGTCAATAGGAATAGGATCATATGCAATATTTTCCAATCTAGATAGATTATCAGCAACAGGATTTTCAGCACCTTTCCTATCTACAATATGCAAATCGAATTCTTGCAAAAGTAATACCCATCTAATAAGCCTAGGCTTTGCATCTTTCTTTTCCATAAGGTATCTAATTGCAGCATGATCAGTGTGAATAATAACTTTAGAATCAACAATATATTGTCTAAACTTATCACAAGCAAAAACAACAGCTAGAAATTCTTTTTCGGTTGTAGTATAATTCTTTTGAGCAGAATCAATAGTCTTACTAGCATAATGAATAACCTTTAACTTCTTATCTATTCTTTGTCCAAGAACAGTACCAACAGCAAAATCACTAGCATCACACATAATTTCAAATGGTAAATTCCAATCAGGTGGTTGAACAATAGGACCACTTATTAAAGCCTTCTTAAGAGTTTCAAAAGCTTCCTTACAATCATCGTCAAAAACAAATGGTACATCTTTTTGCAAGAGAGTAGTAAGAGGATTTGATACCTTAGCAAAATCTTTAATAAACCTTCTATAGAAACCAGCATGACCAAGAATACTACGAATACCTTTAACATCTCTGGGGCAAGGCATTTTCTCAATTGCCTCCACCTTGGCTCTATCAACTTCAATACCTCTTTCAGAAATTTTATGTCCAATAACAATTCCTTCATTAACCATAAAGTGACATTTCTCCCAATTAAGAACAAGATTAGTTTCTTCACATCTCTGCAAAACTTTATCAAGATTGTGCAAGCAATTATCAAAAGAAGTACCATAGACGGAGAAATCGTCCATGAACACCTCCACAATTTTCTCACAAAAACCATGAAAGATAGCAGACATGCATCTTTGAAAAGTAGCAGGAGCATTACATAAACCAAAAGGCATACGTCTATAAGCATAGGTACCATAAGGACAAGTAAATGTGGTTTTCTCTTGATCTTGAGTTTTAACAGCAATTTGAGAAAAACCAGAATAACCATCAAGAAAGCAAAAGTGAGTTTTATTGGCTAATCTCTCTAACATTTGATCTATAAAGGGTAATGGATAATGATCCTTCTTAGTAACTTTATTAACCTTTCTAAAATCAATGCACATTCTATAACCAACAACTACTCTTTGAGGAATAAGCTCATCATTATCATTAGGCACAACAGTAATTCCACCTTTCTTAGGGACACAATGCACAGGACTAACCCATCTACTATCAGCAATAGGATAAATAATACCAGCATCAAGAAGTTTTAATACCTCATTTCTTACCACTTCCTTCATCTTGGGTATTAAACGGCGTTGATGTTCAACAACTGGCTTTGCATCGGGCTCCATATTAATAGAATGTTGACATATAGTAGGAGAAATCCCTTTTAAATCATCCAAAGTATAACCCATAGCTCCACGGTGTTTCTTCAATACTTCCAATAATCTTTCCTCTTCTTTACCTGAAAAGTTAGCACTAATAATAACAGGATATATTTTCTTATCATCAATATGAGCATACTTAAGATTATCAGGCAAAGGTTTTAAATCAAAGACAGGATCCTCTTTAGGTGGAAGTGTTTTACCCAAGTCTTCCACCTTTAAATTATGTTTAAGAATAGGTTGACGGAGGAATATTTCATCAAGTTCATTCCTTTCTTCCATAAAGACTTCACTTTCATGATCTTCCATAAATTGCTGCAGAACATTGTTAGGAGCAAGAGCAATAGAGGCAAGTTGTTCTACTCTAAAATACTCATTGGGTAATTCGGTTTCATAAAGGGTCTTAGCAAATTTCGAAAAATTGAATTCATACGAATCACCAACAAACTTAGTAAAGATTTTCTCTTTCTTACAATCTATAACAGCACCACAAGTATTTAGAAAGGGTCTACCAAAAATGATAGGACAAGTCTTACTAGCAGCTGCACCAAGTACGAGAAAATCAGCAGGATATTTAGAATTACCACATAAAACTTCAACATCTCTAACAATACCAATCGGAGAGATAGTTTCTCTATTAGCAAGTTGAATAACCACATCAATTTCTTCAAGTTCAGAAGAACCAATCTCATGCATAATTTCTCTATAAAGCTCATAAGGAATAGCACTTGAACTTGCACCAATATCACATAAACCATAATAGCAATGATCACCAATTTTAACAGATAACACAGGAACACTAGTTTTTCTTGAACTTTTAGGATGAGAAACAACATTAGAAGCATCCTCACAAAATATAATATAGTCATCTCCAACATTTTTTAGTAACAAGATCTTTAACTATAGCTACAGGAGTTTCAATTTTAATTTGCTCATCAGGTTCCATAGCTTTCTTTGTGCTTTTGTTAACAACACTAGCCATAACAGAATGTTCCTTCATTTTAACAGGAAAAGGAGTTTTTTCAATATAAGGCTCAGGAATAATATGATCAACAGTATTAACTTCAATGCTTTTAGTTATAGGAGCACTAGGTTTATCTTTATAAGGTTCATGATATTTTTCAAAACCTTCCTTGGGCAAACCGAAATAAGCAGCAAAGGATTTATAATAATTTGCAACAACTTGAGAGTCAAGACCATAAGCATTATTAATATTTCGAAATGCATCAGTATTCATGAAAGTTTTAATGCATTCGAAGTCATATTTTATACCTGACTCCCTACCTTTGTCGTTCTCCCATGCTTCGGTATTCTCTTCAATACGATCGAGAAGATCCCACTTAAACTCTTCTTTATTACGAGTTAATGATCCAGCACAAGAAGTATCCAATAATGTTTTATCTTCAAAAGAGAGTCTTGCATAGAAGTTATCAACAATAATATTACCAGGAAGCTCATCAATGGGGCATTTGAGCATTAGTGACTTCAATCTCCCCCAAGCTTGGGCAATACTTTCTCCATCATGAGGCCAAAAATTATATATAGAATTCCGATCTTGGTGAATCTCAATTGGAGGATAAAATTTAGAGTAAAAGAGAGGTACAATTTCCTCCCATCCAATAGAACTCCTGTTCTTCAACAATTTATACCAATGCGCAGCTCTCCCAGTAAGTGATATGGAGAATAATTTCTTCCTAACTTTGTCCATTGTAATACCTGCACAATTGAACAACTCGCATAATTCATGTAAAAACAGTAAATGATCACCGGGGTGGACAGTTCCATCCCCTACATAGCGGTTATCCATAACACGATCAATAATTTTCATAAGTATTTTAAATGGCACTATTTCATCATGTGGCACCTCATTTTCTACCTCAGCAGTGGTAGAAGCCTTTCCAAACAGGAAAGCAACAGATCCTCTCTCCATAATTAAGCAAATTAGGAGACATAAATAAAAACAGCACTTACAGCTAAAGTTTTCCTTACCAATTCCACTTACCAATAGCGCTTCACTCCCCGGCAACGGCGCCAGAAAATAGTCTTGATGACCCACAAGTATAGGGGGTGTATCGTAGTACTTTCGATAAATAAGAGTGTCGAACCCAACGAGGAGCAGAAGGTGCGGACAAGCAGTTTTGATGAGGATTTCACTGTAAACACTAGCAGACAAGTTTTTATGAGTTTTTGATAATGCAGATAAATGAAGTGCGAGTAAATAGAGCGCGGCAATAATAATTGCAGCGAGTGGCCCAATCCTTTTTAGAGCAAAGGACAAGCCGGTTTGTTTACTTATGATGACCAAACGTTCCTGAGGACACACGGGATTTATGTCTAGTGCTTTCGCTTCATATGAATGATTACTCTTTAGTGTTTCGATAAGTGTTGTGTGGGTGAACCTATACTAATGCACCGCCCTTCCTAGGACTAATACATACTTGTGATTATACCCCTTGCAAGCATCCGCAAATAAAAGAAAGTAATTAAGATAAATCTAACCACAGCCTTAAACTCTGAGATCCTACCATCCCTCATGCATCGAGATACCAACGGGGGTTTAGGTTTCTGTCACTCCGGCAACCCCACAATTAATATTCGAATACACAATGCATTCCCCTAGGCCCATAAAGGTGAATTGTCATGTAGTCGACGTTCACATGACACCACTAGAAGAATAGCAACACAACTTAAATATCAAACCATTAAATATTACTCAACATAGTTCACTACTAACATCTAGACTTCTCCCATGTCCTAAAGAACTAAACGAACTACTCACAACACATCATGTGGATCATGATCAGAGATGATATAATGATGGGTAACAATCTGAACATAAACCTTAATTCAACGGTTCCACCCAATAGCATCTGACGAGGTGTATCCCCATCAATACCCATGGTTACTAGCCTAGGGTTAGAGTTATGAGGTAGAGAACGCGTAGTGCTGGTAGACTCGACGGCTGACAAGCTGGATTTACCCAGGTTCAGGGCCCTCGACTGAGGTAACACCCCTACTTCCTGCTTGTCTGTTATTGCTCTGTGAATATGCGATGATTACAAGGGTCTAGCGAGAGTTCGTCTCGCTAGGGTTTGGTGGCTCTGATTGTTCGTTGTCTTCATCGGCCACCCTCCTAGCCCTTATAAAGGGGGTCTAGGTCTCGGGTACGTAACCGACTAGGACTTTATACATGGAAACTATAACCGACTATGTATAACTTGGAAAGCAATCTTCGTCTTGGGCTTCTCTTGATGGGCTTCTTTGATCTGTTTGACAATTGGGCTGTAGTCATTACGTGCACCAGGTACCCACACGATAGGGTACCCGTTTGGTATAACCTCGTCAGCATCAATAACAATAGTAATCAACACCGGGAGAGTTTCCCCTATCAAATGCACAAGATTCAACCCTAGATGTTACAGCGGGAACGGAGTGGAGCGGTGGAGATGACGGTGCCGGCGGTGGAGATGATGGTGATGATGATCCCGATGAAGTGCAGCTCGATGACGGTGACGATGGCGACGATTTCCCCCCCTCCGGGAAGGGATTTCCCCGGCAGCTTTTCAGCCTGCCGGAGAGCTTTTCTCTCTCGGTGGTTTCCGCCTCATGGAGGCGGCGGCTCTGTTTCTCCTCTCTCCCCCTCGTCTTAGGTTTTCGGGGGATGAAGTACGCGAAAGGGCGATGCCAGAAGTGGGCCAGGGCGCCCAGATGATGTGCTGGCGCGGCAGCAAGGGGGGCCGCGCCCACACCTCATGTGGGCCCCCTGGGGCCCATCTGATTCTCCCCTTTTGGCTCCCTCCGGCATTTGGCAAAATAGGAACTTCCAGATTCTTCGTTTTGTATTCTGAGCTTTGCAAATATTGTATCTTGACGGTGCTTTTTCCAGCAGAATTCAGACTCCGGTGATCCATCCTCCAATAATCATCAAACATGCAAAATACATGAAATAACATAAGTATCATCTCCAAATATGAAATATATCAATGAATAACAGTAAATTATGATATAAAATAGTGATGCAAAATGGACGTATCAGTGAGTCGAGGAGGCCGTCTCGGCCGTGCGTCGTCGTCTCCGCTTTCGGTTGAAGGTTTCGATCGTAGCCTTGCCTTCAAGCGTTGGGCTCGAGGGAGGTGTTTTCGGTGCCTTGAGCATGGACACCAGGTCAACACATGTCGTGGGCCCTTCAGATGCATCCGATGTCGTCGTTCAGGTCATCGAGAGCGCTTTTGCCGTGCACGGTCTCCTGCTGCTCGTTCGTGCTCGCCGGACGCTCGGGTTCTTCCGAAGATTCGTGCTCCTTGCCAACGGAGTCGTTCTCCGTTCGCTCAGCCTCCTCGGAGTGAGGTTGAGATTATGTGCCACTCGTTGCTACGTCCCGCGGTGCAGCCAAGGCCCTCTCCTAGGTGTTGCGAGGAGTTCAGTGACTCTGTCCTTGAGTCCCACTTTGCCTTGCTACGCTTGGAGCTCCATCAGTTGGTCGCTCACCGCATTGAGGAGGCGTCTCGCCCCCTTCGTGAAGAGGTGGCGACTCTCAAGTTGTTGTTGGCAGGCGTTGGTGGTTCTTTACCCCACACGGTGTCTTGTGCTTCTGATTGTTTGGATCTCGCCCCTACGGAGGCATCATAGCAGAAGTCGTCTGTGGTTGAGGAAGAAATTCTCTACGAGTGTTTCTCCCCTCGTTGTGATCCTTGTCCATCACCACAACTTGTTGAGATGGTTGCCTCTCAGGGTGAGGATACAAGTGGGATCTTGGCTCCAGTCCTACAGGTCGCACCAGAGCTCCTTGGGTTGTGTGGGGATTCATCTGTGGTGCTTCCGATGGGGTTGGCCTCGTTTGAGTCTTCGGCGCCGGCATCAGCGCCTATCTCTGAGACTTTCTTTGGTAAAGAGGTTTGCGACTTGCTTGTCGATTTGGATGTGGCTTGCCTTGGATATGGCAAGAAGTTTGCTCGTGTCTTGGAAGGGACGGCTTCAGATGGTGTGATCTTGAAAGTGGAGAAGGTTCTTAGGAAGACGAGAAAGAAGAATGATGTCGCACGGAAAGCTTCTGCTTTTGGTTGAGCCCGTCGGTTCGTGGTTGTGGTTGGTTGGGTTGTTGGCGGTCGGGTGTTGCTAATTGTAGTTGTGTCATGTGTGGGATCCTCCTTGTAGTGTTAGTGTTTGTTGTATGGTTTTCGCCCGGTTTCTTTCATAATAAACCGGGCACCTTCTTCTTAATTAATACATAAGGCAAAGCTTTTGCCTTCCTTTCAAAAAAAAAGTAAACAGCTAGACTTAGTTAAATATTCCATGGACTTCCTCAAAACCACCCTTCATTTCGGTATACCTAATATATAAAGGACGCCAGGATTCAGCTCCTGTCGTCCGTCCATGTCGCCCGAATTCCCTGTCCGTCCATTCCGCGCGATCGACGTCCACGATTCCTCCACGTCGCCCCAGAGCGCGAGGGTACTGTTCATTCTTCATTTTCTGCCAATCAAATTGCGACACGTCGCCCGGTAACCACCCGGTGGCGGCCGGTTCCGCCGGTTGCTGTGCAATCTTGCAGAAAAGCATCTGAACAAAAGAAACAGTGACCCACGGTCCACTGATTAACACTTCGAAGGACCCTTTCGCAAATCCACCAAACCCAAGGGACTTTTTCGAAAAACCGTCTCCGCATTCGCCCCCCGCCCTCTCTCTCTCTCCCGCGCGCCTCCGAGCTCGCCGTTGCCGCCGCCGCGCGCCGCCGTCGCTCCGCGCCTCCCCGCTCCAATCCGCGGGCATGGCGAGCTTCGCCGTCATCTCCTCCATCGCCTCGCCGGCTATTAAGTCATAGTACGGCCGGAGTCGGCTCCAATCCACTCGAGTTTGTCACCGCCGCAGTCCGAGTCCGCAGCCGCCAAATTGGTCGCCGCCGGCGACCAAACGGCACGGCGCGCGGCCCGTTCGTCTCCGCTCCTCTCCCTCTCTCGAATCATTGCCGTCCGGAGGCCGCGCGAGAGCGCCGCCGCGCAGTGCGGGCTCAGCGCCGCCGGCCGCGTCCGCCGCCTGCTGACGTCAAGGGCTGACGTCAGCACAGTCCGGCTGACGCGCGGGGCCCGCCTGTCAGGGTATTCATTTCCAGACGAAAAAAATCAAACAAATCATATCTTTTTAAATACAACTTTGAAAAAAAAAAATCAAAATTCACAGAAAAAATATGTCTTCACACCCAACCCAACCCCATACATGTTTGAACAACTTTTTAAAAAAAATAATTACACTACACATTATAGTGTTTTCGTATTAATTATGTAGCTTATATAAATTCATCTCGAATATTAACCAACAAAATCTAAATCAACTAAAAAACAACTACAGTAACTAATATGACTACATGGTACAACTCATTTTCTGATTTTAATAACTGCATAAAATTTTCATAAACGTCAAATTTGTAACTTCCAGACCATAATTCACACAAATATATAATCATCAAATTCTAATTCCGTTAACAACATAAATACACAAACTAAATAAGACTTCTCGGTGCAACTCATATTCGGCACAAAAATGACGTTACAATTAATACGCCTCCATGCATGTTCAAACAATTTTTCCCCGAATAAAATTGCAGCAAACATTACACCTTTTTAAATTAACTGTAAATTTACAGAAAAACAATTCAAAATTGCCGAATGTTCCGAATTTAAATTTTGTTTACTCCACGGGCGCGGCATAGCCGCGCCAACCCCACTAGTAGTGCTCTTATATCTCCCGTGATAAGTCGTTCGGATCACTGAGTTCAATGATTTTCCACACAGGAGAGCCGGAGAGGCGACGCCCTCTTGTCTTCCTGATCCAGTGTATAAATGCAAACCGCTGGCGTTCTCAAGCAACCCACGCGCGATCGGCATTTTTCTGCCTTGACGGCGGAGATGGCAGGTACGAAGGTTGACGGGCCGGCGATCGGCATCGACCTCGGGACGACCTACTCGTGCGTGGCTGTGTGGCGACCGGTGCACCAACGCGTCGAGGTCATCTCCAACGACCAGGGCAACCGCACCACGCCCTCCTGCGTCGCCTTCACCGATACATGGCGTCTCATCGGCGACGCGGCTATGAACCAAGCCGCCATGAACCCCGTCAACACTGTCTTCGGTGAGATCGTCATAACCTGCGCCACCTACCAGACCTACTACCTTGATTTTTCAGCGACAGTATTTACCCGTTTAAGTTTGTCGGGTTCATGTATTGTGTATCACAGTCATTTTGATGCTTTTTTTTAGAGAACTCATTTTGATGCTTGTGCGTGCATAGATCGTAGTTACGTACCCGATATTTCCAGATCCTTGCCATCACTTATTTTCTTCAGTTGCCAAATGCTTAGTTTGCATAACTTGTTTTGTGCTTAGTCCGTGCCATCTCTTGCTTTCTTCAGATCTGTCCAATTTTTTTTTTCAGGCTTCTAATTTGCCATGCCATTAAAAGTGTTTTGTTTTCATCGCTTATTTTTTGTTTAAGCACACATGGAAATTCTAGTTAGTAACCCATAAGTTAAACCTCTACGATTTGCACGATTTTATGAAAGTGGTAATATGAAAGATGTGGATTCAAATAGTCCGAACACTTAACTTAATAATTGAATTTCCCAAAAAGTTGTTTAAATATTATAGAGAAAAGGAGAATTTTATTAAGACCAATCGATCTGGGTTTATGTGGAACACATTGACTGTTTTTCTATGAATGTTATTGTAGTTTGCTCTCTGATTACACAGTCGTTCCCCACCAGTTATACATTTTCAGAATGTAAACTAGTGCTTTCGTAATTTGCAACATGGTACGAAAGTGAACAAAATATTTTTTTAATGCTACTAGAATGTGTTTCAATAATTCACTTGGTTTCAAAATACATATTTCTTGGTCGGTTACACTTTAAATATACACAAGTTACACCTTTTCGAAATGAGCAGCTTGTGTTTTGTAATGTGCAAATGTTTTTTTATTACCAAATATGTTCTAATATTTTTTCTTGCATTTTGTTTTTCCACTTTTTTATTTTGGACGATAAAAAAAATGTGTTTTCTTAATGCGATGATGACGTGTCACTTAATTTATTTAGTGTGTGTAAAAGAAATTTCAGTAGAGGGGCGGAATTATATTTAACTGTATTGTTTAGGTACTAATTCGTCCTTAAATTTGCAGTTGAGTGAAACTTGCTTTTCAAATTCTTATGCTGGGATATACCTCTAGCTTTGTGAAATGTAATGCTGAAGTAACTATCACAATTATCGTCAGATGCGAAGCGACTGATTGGCCGGCGATTCAGCGATGTGTCAGTACAAGGAGATATGAAGCTATGGCCGTTCAAAGTAATTTCAGGTCCTGGTAACCGACCAATGATCGTGGTGCAGTACAGGGGCGAGGAGAAGCACTTCTCGGCCGAAGAGATTTCCTCCATGGTACTAGTCAAGATGCATGAGACCGCTGAGGCCTACCTCGGCACTACTGTGAAGAATGCTGTCATCACCGTGCCGGTCTACTTCAACGACTCACAGCGCCAGGCCACCATCGACGCCGGCGCCATCGCCGGCCTCAATGTCATGCGCATCATCAACGAGCCCTCAGCTGCGGCTATCGCATATGGTCTGGAAAGGACGCATGACACCAGTGAAGTGAAGACGGTCCTCATATTTGATTTTGGTGGCGGTACCTTGGATATCTCTGTTATCAATATCGACAAGGACATCTTTACTGTAAAGGCAACGTCCGGCGACACGCACCTTGGCGGCGAGGACCTCAACAGCCGAATGGTGGAACATTTCGTGCAGGATTTTCTTAAGAAACACAAGAGTGTCATCGGGAACAACCCGAGGGCGCTCATCCGGCTGAGGACGGCCTGCGAGCGAGCGAAGAGGATGTTGTCCTCGACAGCGCAGACTAAATTTGAGATCGACGCCCTCCACGACGGCATTGACTTCTACGGGAGCATCACCCGTGCCCGGTTCGAGGAGCTCAACGGGGACCTGTTCGGCAAGTGCATGGAGCATGTGGAGAAGTGCCTCACTGACGCCAAGATCGACAAGTCACAGATCCACGACGTCGTGCTCGTCGGGGGTTCCACTAATATCCCCAAGGTGCAGCAGCTGCTCCAGGATTTCTTCGACGAGAAGAAGCTCTGCAAGAAAATCAATCCTGACGAGGCAGTCGCCTACGGCGCTGCTGTCCAGGCCGCCATCCTTAACGGCGAGTACAACAAGAAGGAGCAGGACTTCCTCCTTCTCGACATCTCACCGTTGTCACTGGGAGTGGAGATAGTAGGTGGTGTCATGACCGTACTGATACCAAGGAACACTACCATCCCCGTTAAGAGGGACGGTCCTTACACGACATCATACGACAATCAGACCATCGTGTGCTTCCCGATGTACGAGGGTGAAGGGGAGTTGACCAAGGACAACAACCTCCTTGGCGAGTTCACACTCTCGGGTATCCCCCCAGAGCCGAAGGGCATGGCACAGCTCAGCGTAACATTTGAAGTGGAAGCGAATGGCGTCATGAAGGTGTCGGCGGAGGACCTCACGACGGGAAACAAGAACAACATCACAATCACCAACCACAAGGGTGGGCTGAGCAAGGAGGAGATAGAGCGGATGGTGCGTGATGCCGATCATTACAAATCCGAGGACAAGAAGAAAATGAAGAACGTGAAGAAGGAACGCTGATGCCCATGAGGTGTTTAAACTACGCATACATAGTGCTTCTTTATCCCAAAAAAACACTCTGCCTTTGCTGCTATAATGGATGGATGCCTAGTACCCCTACTATTCTGCAAGTTTTGGCATGGGCACATATGCATAGCCGATCTTATAGCCCTGTTTATGTTTTGTTTGTTTTCTAAACATTGTTTATCTGGTGTCCGTTTAATGTCTACTATGTCACTTTAGTTGACGAAAAATGTGTATCTGAAATGCCCATTACATGGTGTAGTACCCCAGCGTAAGCCCATGACAAAACACAACTTCTTCCTAGCAAGCTTCAAAGTCATTGTGCAACAAGGACTAAAGTGGAATCAAAACAACAACACGCAGCAGTGGTTCAACTGCCAAAATGATACTGGAATCCTAAACTAAATGGGCTGAAATGGATATCTATGTTAAGTGTTAGGATTTAATTAGTTTACTTAATTAAAGGGATAATTCTCCCTATGTAATATCACGTGTGGTTGCCTTTGGCAACAGTCACGACGCTCCCACGATGTAAAACTTTCCCCGGCGGTTGCTCCTGAAACGCCTCCTCCTCGATATGTCGGTTTATGGAGGCGTCGATTCACCTTGTATAAATAATCGATTCACGAGAAGCCTACCCCCTCCTCTTCCTCCCTCGTCGCTCCCGTGGGCGACGGGAGGGGAAACCCTAGCCGCCCTCTTCCTCAGCTCCCTCCCCGTCCCTTTCCCCTCCTCGCCGCCGCCGGACGGCGTCTCCGGCCGAAGGCTGGGCGCTGGCGGCGGCGAGGCTCTCCCTTCTCCCTCGCTCGGGGGCCTGGCGCGGGCCGAGGTCTCCGGCTTGGGCGCCGTGCTGGTCGAGGGGCGCGGCGGCGCGGCTGTTTCGGCGGCGGCGTGGAGACCTCCAGGTGGTGGGGCGAGCCAGTGGCGGCGTCGGCATCCTGGCGGCGTCGGCTGTCCTCTGGCGGCGCGGCGGCGGCCTTCCTCGGGAGCAGGAAGCGGACGACACAGCAGGCCGGAGCCGGTGATGGTGAAGGGCAGGACGGCGCGGCTCCTCCGGTGGGTGGTGCTGGCCACCGACGGCGGCGCCTCGGCCCAGATCTAGGCCCTTTTGGGCCCGATCTGGGTAGGACAGGCCCTGGTGTCCAACTGGTTTCAGGGGTTCGTTCCGAACCCATCCCCTGGCCCTGTGTGGCTGGGGTGCTAGATCCGGGCCTCGGGCCTAGATCCGGCGACCGCCTATCAATCTAGTTTTGGGACCTGGAAGTGACTTGCGGGAGGCGCCTGCTCGTCATATCCCGGGGTCTCAGAGCTGATTGGCTGACCTTAACTTCTCCGGTCCGATCCGGTAGTCGTGTTGTCCCTTTCTTGTGCCTAGCAGGTTGGCCGGTGGTGGTGGATGGTGTGCGGCTGCGGCTGGGACCGCGACCCTTCCGGCGTCCTCCCCCCGCAGCCTCTTCATCGGTCCGGGTCTGGCGTGCTTCTCTCCGCGGCCGGCGGCGTGCTCTCGTGGCGAATGATGGTGGCGTGGTGGAGACTCTGCGGCGGCGACGGCCTACAGGCTGCAGCATGGTGGCGGAATTGGTACGGGCCAGGCGGGTCTGAGCTGATCCAGCTACCGTGTCCGGTCGGCTCCGGTGGAGGGAGGTCCCTCCAGTGGGCTAACGCGCGCTAGGTTTCCCTCTCAGATCCGTCGATCCTGCGGTGTGTTTGTCCCTGTCCTAGGGTGGAGTGCACGGATGCCGGGGCGGCGGGCCTGGGTGGCGGGTCACATGGGTTGCTCTCCGGCGAGCACCATGGTGACGGTGGTGGCTGCATCGTTTGGCTGTGTGGACAGCGAATGGGGCAGCGGTGGGTGACTCGGGCACGTTGGTGGTGCCTGGATCTGGAGTGCTTACGCTTGAGTCTTGTGACCCTCTTTGTGTCACGGGGGAGTGACCGAGCGAAAGCTCTATGCTTTGGCACTGACGACGGCGACGCCCGCGGGTGCCGCTCTCCTCTTGAGGACGCCGTCTAGGTGATCTCCCTCGTGTCAGGGTTCCGGGTGAAAACCCTAGTCCTTTTGGACTCGGCGGCGGCGACGCTTTGCGCCGTCACCCTCTTGGGGGCGTCGTCGTGGAGCTCAGGCGAGTTAGGGTTTAGCGTGGAGCTGGTTTGCTTGTCCGGTTACGTAGTCGTGTTGTTTCGCTTTCAGCGTTTTCGATGTGGCTGTTGTAGCTCGGTTTTCTTAGGATCTTCTTTGTAAGAGGGTTGCCTCACTACCTTGTATCGTTCGGACCGTTGTGGCTTTATTTATAAAGCGGGGCGAAAGCCTGTTTCGTGGAAATAATCGATTCATCAATGGAATAAAGAACAGTTCGATTAAGCACCCCGCTCTAGATACCATATGTATACGGTATACCCGATCTAGATACCAAGTTCACACACACTAATTTCAAAAGCAAGCGAGAGAGAAATAACTGGAGCAGGTAGGTTCAGTGGCAAAGAACGAAAATAATTTAAGGTCGGGCAAAGTCTAGCATGAAAACAAAAAATTGATGCAAAAAATCTAAAATGTCTAGACACATTAATATTTTATATGATATTAAGCATAATCAGTAGGTACAACACAGTAAAAACAACATAGACTGATTTTTTTTGCATCAATTTGTTTTCACGTTAGACTTCGCCGACCTCAAAGTTTTTTTGTCCTTCACCACTCAAGGCACGTTAACTCAAACTAGCTGAATGCCCGCGCGTTGCTACGGGTTTATTTTTTTATCTTATACATGTGAACATAATACACACCAAAACTCACATGTATATAAAAAATAGCACATGGTATTACAAAAATAATAAGATTATATTTTTCTCACATATATAATTAGATGAAGCTATAATTTGATGTTGTATGTAAGGACATATAAAATTTCTGAAAATTCAAATCATGCGAAGTTTGACCAAAATTTTAGGGAAAACTATTAACTTCTTATCGCACACTACATTAAAATATTTCATAGTATCTCTATAAAATACTTGTTGATAACTTTTATAAGTAAATTTGATCAAACTTTATATTGTTTGGCTTGACAAAAAACTTATATGCCAGGTTTGACTTCAAAAAAAACTTACACTCATATAAATAGCTCGTCCTGACTAAGATTTTACCTCACTCATATCATGGCGGCGACTTGAATTCATAATTCGCATACACATGGTCCGTACGTTGTACAAGATCATGGCATAGTCTTATTATTTTCTCTGCCTGAAAGAAATTTAATGAATTCTATATCTGATCTCCAATTAGTAACTTAAAACTAAATAAGTTTTAGTGAAATACCTGTACATTGTTATAGAATATCAGTATGATTTCAATCACACTTTGACAAACTCGGCATGAACGAATTCAAGCACATTCTAGAATTTTGACGTTTTGACCATGTTCTTTGACTGTTGTCTGAGATACTCAGGCTTTGTTACCCCTTCATCCCGCTAAAAAGACTTTTTTTCGTGTAGTGTGTAGAAAGACAAAATTCTATGCTAAAAGGCATTTCACACGATATTTTTTGTCTTTTTTGCCCGGCAACAAAAAATGCCAGTTTTCTATGAAACTTGGCTTGCACACATAAAAATAGATGTACTTAAAAAAATGCTTTGGAATTTTACCATTTTCAAAATATTTTTTCCGTTGAGAACAACATATGCTCACATGTGCCACAATGAATTGGCCAACTACAGTATAAACATAGCATTAGTTCAAATAGAGAAATGCTTTAGTTCTAGGAATATTTTACCAATGCTAGGATACTAAAATGTTCATGGCAATTATGGTTTCCTTATTCAGCCATATTGCATTCTTTTCATATTGCAATTACACATCTACAGTAATATAATAGAAAAAAAAAGAGCACATCAACTTGTAAATAAAAGTGTGATGGAATATGGTGCACCATATCTTCTCATGTTTTGTGTAATTCTTTGGTGAATTTTTGCGTACATGGTGTAGATCGATCATAACCCCTAAATGGATAAAAGTTATAAGTTAATAGATATGCTAAACCGAAAGTTAATTGCAGCTGATCTTCCCATTTCATGGTAATTCGAGGTCTCTTATATTGCATACAATGTGCTGAATAGAGAGAAGACACCAATGATCATTGCATCAATATTGTCCAAGAAGCTGAAAATTAATTGTAAAACGCGTGAAGGCCGCTCAAGATTAAAAACCCATGCATGCTATAACATCAAAATATCTTTTAGCCGGATACTACTTGACAAAATTTAAAAGAAACCGATGCAGAATAAGGATATGGCTCACACCATGACAATAACCAATATGTGCTATCCCCTTATCGAAAGATCTACATCTCGGAACAAAGAGGAAAAAGAATGCTATTAATTGAGAGCAGAAACAAGCACACATTACACTTTGTTGACTCAGGCGGCCTGATGAGGCATCTCATCGGCCCCTTCTGTAGTTATCAAGCCATCTTGTCTCCACGATTTCTGTTACACCTTACAAAACCAGAATGTGTTTGGTTACAATGTTCGCTTAGAAGAGCAGCACAGTCGGCATGAGAAGTCCTTTGCAGTGTGGCGACGTTGTGTAAGATTTTAATGTAGTAATTCTGGCGACATTGGTAGACGGCGTGATGACCTCCTTTTCCGGCGGCTCGGCCATGGTTGTGGCCCGTCTGGGATGTGGAGGTCGGCCGGTGTAACCCGGGCTCGTCTGAGCCGACGACAGCGGCACCAATGGGTGTCGTTACCTTGTTGAAGGTGTCGTCGCCGCGAATCACCCTTCTCCAAGAGTTCCGGGGGAAACCCTAGATCTGGTCTCAGATCGGATGATGGCGACATCCTCGGTGTGGCACTCCCTCTTGGGGGCATCGTCCTGGAACACGAGATTTCTGGAGGGGTCTTTCGGTGGAGCGGAGTTTCATCTATGACGACAACGACGATGGGTCATGGCGGCGTGGTGCAGCGAGGACTCGACGACGATCGTGACAGGGTGGACTCGTGCAGGGTGGGGGCGCGGTCTGGTGCCATGGTGGTATCGACGGCAGGCATGGCTGGAGCTTTCTCTTCGATCTACTGATGGAGTTGGGTTGGCGGAAGATGGTGGAGGCGACATCCGGAGATATGTGCACAAGGCACTACCTCTGGAGTTGGCCAGGGAGCCGATGATAGCTGTGGCCGGGGCACAAGGCCCTGTTTTTACTCTTTCATTTGTGCTTGTTGTGGTGTTTCACTGTTTTGGTTGGCTTCGTTTTGTATGATCGATTGTTGTAAGGCTTTTAGCCACGTATTGTTGAATAAAAGAAATAAAGCGGCCGTATGCATCATTTTGATGCAGAGGCTGGGGTGACCCTTTTCTAAAAAAAAAAAAAAATGTTATAACTACATGAATGACTGAATTTTGAGAAACATTCAGCTCAAGATGGTGGTTTTCTTTGCTTTTAACAACTCCGTCTGGCAATAATTACCTTATATACGAACCCAATGTACATGAAGATGCAGAACTGCACACATACTCATGGATCAACACGTGGAACCAATAGTTATTATCAGCTCCCGTGTACACCTGAAAATCCTAAATGTCGCTCTCCGAATTAGTAAGAATTTCAGTACCAACCTGATGGTACCATAAGAAAATGCTGTATATATGTGTTGTGCAGTTCATACCATGATGAATGCCAACTGCTGCCATCTGCATTGCACCCTGAAATCTCTCGAAGAGTGTAAGACAATGAGCTGAGCAACATGAATGAATGGTTTAGGAGTATACACTGTTACGAGTTCATCAGGAGTATACTTCATGTTCAGTTTCCCATGCGGAATGGATGTCTTCGTCCTGCACGAAATTTAGCTACTCACGCACAACCAACAGGCATTGCGACGTACAGCGGAATATATATGATGTAAAGTAAGAAGAAAACCGTTTTCCAAAATCAGGACACTTGTTTAGATAGCTAATTCTAATAGAACGCCTATATTACAACATAATAGAAGAAGATAAATATTCGATGCAAAAAGGAAAAACGTGGTGAGGGCTTACAGTGAAATAAGGGACCACTGCTTTGTACCTGATGAGGCTGAGGTAAAGGAGGCTTCTGAGCCGGCAGTTGTGCGCCTCTCCATCAGTACATGTTGCAGTAGCCGTGCGAGATAAGCATGAAGGACACGAAGGAGGTTGTCTGGAAGAGGATTCCGCAACGTACACGCCGAACGAAATCCAGGTGTATGCATGAGTACCTGCACGAACGGCGCCTAAATACATTCCTTGCTTCCTACACAACAACAACGACCGAGGGTCAAGCCGTCCGGCCATCGTTGTGTTCAGCAGTTGTTGCTTCATTGGCCGGCGGGACAATCTCCTCCCATTGCCAGCTGATTGTGTGCTACTTGTACCTGGGGAGGTGGGGCATAGTCTGTAGCTTTACCAACGTGTTGGCGGCGGAGGTGGAGCATAGCCCGGTCGGCGGTGGACGGTGGTGAGCTGCTCGGCGAAGACTCAACAGGTACTCGGGCGATGTGAAGAATGCGGCCAGGGCACACGAGCTATGGAGAGAGAGAGGAGGGCATGCGAAGGGTCAAGGGAAAGGCCGCGGCGATGTGCCAGTGACCTAGGTTGTGGTTCGGAGCCTGGGACTCACATGGATGACATCTCGTGCAGGCCCGGTATCGGGCGCGTGAGGTAGGTGTTTTCACGAGAATGTGGGGAGCTGGTAAACCACCCATTAAAGATAAGGAGTAAACGTCGGATTAGATGATGGTTTGTTGAGAAAAAAGAGTGGACGACAGTTTAAATCAGAGGAAAGAGAGTGCGATGGCTCTTTACAGCTCCGATAGAAGCGCCGCTCAGGTCAGGTTTTTTTTTCTTTTTTCGGCCAGGTTTGTTGTGCATGCCTCATATGTCCCCTCTCTCTGTTTTCTTTTCCTTTTGTGAACCGGTATCACTTATAGGTGGCAGGGCATGTAATTAATTTGAAGTGTGAGGACAATTGAAGTGTGACACCATTTATCGTGTGACAACATACCACGCATTCTGCTTTAATAGTAAAGATCCTGGTTTAAATCTATCTTCAACCAACACTACACTTGTGTTGCATGCTTGCTAGTACTACGTCAAGTAAAGTAGTCCTCCAGCGATAAGAGCATCTCCAATCGGGGGGCTTAAGGTCCCCTTACAGGGCTACGGGGGTCGCCAGTGCAAAAAATCGCGTCGACCTCCCCCCCCCCCCCCCCCCCCCCCCCCCCCCAATGTTTTTGGCGTCCACGCGACCCGAGTAGTAATCTGGCACCCCTGTGCCGAACCCAACCCACATGGGGGTTATCGGAGGCGCTGGCCGGATGAAAAAACGAGGCGGGCCAGCCCTGGCAGCAAGATGGTTTGCCTCGTCTCTCGAGGAGGAGGCGGTCAAGCAACGCGTCCCGTCGACGGCCACGCGGCAGCAAAAAATCCGCGCCACCGTGTTCCTGCATTTTTCTACCCGCTCTTTCCACCACTACCCGCCTTTTCTCGCTATATGTAGGCGCCACCGCCATTGACACTGCATATCAGATATACAAATTTGCTCTCTCATGGCTTCTACCGATTAGAATTTCAATTAGAATGCAACTATTTGAATTAGAATGCAACTATTTGATCTTCCTCTAAATGATATGATTAAATAACTTAGCCAAAAGTCTCTATTGATAGTATAGCTAACAAACCTATAACCCCGTATCCCAACACAGAACCCGAGACAGGTAAAATTGAAAAAACCTAGCAAGTGCATACCTTAGCCATGTACTCCACTTAACCTCGATAAATTACGTTCATGCCTGCCTCAAGTTGAAACACTTTTATTGATCGTGTTCGCTTGGTGAAGACTCGCAAATTGCTCCCTCGTATTGTTCCATGGTATGCCTCGCTTGGGAACATATTCACATGTCCATTATCCACAAATGAACGACAAGCTTCAGACATATGAACCCCTCAAGGTGTTTATCTTGACCTTGCACTTCTCAACTTGAAAATCATCTTCACGTGATGTCATCTTCCCATAGATGATCAAGCAAAACCATGAGTGGTACCTAACCCACACAACAATACCAAACACACAAAGCATGGGTTAGTTCATAGAAAAAATTCCATACCAGTTGATCACTTGGTACGTCATTTAACATCGTGTGTTAACCAATTTGTTCAACTATATGCACTTCATCTTGTTCAACCTTTATCTTTGCTTCACTTTTCTGATGTATCTTAAAGGCATCAATGAACTCTCTCATTAATATTTCCTTCAAGACTCGATTTCCAAATCTCATGACTTGAGAGAATAATGAACTCTTTCACTCAAAGATACCATCAAGCAATATTAGCCTCTACGCTAGTCCCGGAGACTCCGACTCAAAGACTCGGAGACTCTAGCCAACACGAGAGAAGCCAGACGGAGAGCCATAAGATCTAATTGGGGCATCACTACATAGACATAGAGCCAAGTGAAAACAGAGCCAACCGGATACTCCGGATGAACCTGAGATCACCTAGAGGAAGTTCGACATGCCCGGTTGTACAATAACCTTCCTCTAGTCATAGTAGCATTCTCGGATATTATGAACAATATAGCACATAGACTTGGCACTAACAAAAGTCAAGCATACGCCTTTGAATCCATCCAATGGTTTTCGTGCACTGTCTATGTAAAACCTCTTCATAACGTGTTGTCTCCCACCCATCTTCATGTACGCCTTTTAATCCCTTATGTGCGCTTGAGCATGTCTCACTAGAAAAAACTGAATTGAGCGCTCCAGTGTTGTCTAACTGTGTGGTGTTTTATATAGAGCGGTAGGAAAATCTGAAGTCTCTTGTAGGAAAAAAAAACTTGAAAAGTGCATCGTCGAGCATGACCGGGTTTCATGCATGTAATCAAACACATCGAGAAGAATTCTAAATATTCACTTTCAAGGTTGTCTTCAAGCTGAATAGTAGGTGTTTTGTGTCGCCCCCGCCCCCGTATAATAGTTTGTACCTTGCATATGTTGCATTCATTTTTTCAACAATTACAATAAGTAATGTTGACTCATTGACTGCATAGAAGTTATTGTGTGTGGGTTAACAAAAATTCCACACTTATGTTTTGCCGCAAACCAGAAAAAAATGTCGCAATGACATGCTACCGCGATAATGTCGCTCCCACCACGGTATCGTGCTCGCCTAGCCATTGCCGTAATAAGGAGTTCGGCGAAATTACCCCACCTCCGCCAACGCCCCATGTCGCCGCTGGCTTTAAAGAGGTGCTCTTCGGTCGCTGCTTCCGCTGCTTCGACACCCAACACCGAGTAATCTCCTGCACCAACCCCACCAGGTGCTTGCACTGCAAGGTCTCCGGCCACTCCACCCGCAACTGCCCCAACCGCCACCTGCCGAGAGTCCCCTTCTCCGCCATCGACGGCCGGCTCTCTGCGCCGGCGGCTGCTGCGCCGCGCCCGATCCAGCAGAGGCTCGTCTACCCTCCTGGCCACCCAGCCCTACCCCGCCAGCCGGCGCACAATCGCCTACACTTCCCCACGCCGCAGCCGTCCACGCCGCCACACTCCAACGCGGCTCCCGCCACGACGACCGAGGCCGCTGCCATGCCGGGTGCGTTGCTGGCCACTGAGGAGGCGTTCGTCCGCCGCTCGCTCAGGACGAAGGCGGTGGTGCACTGCACCCAGGAGATGCGAGACGAAGAGGCACGCCTCAACGCCACGGCTCTGGTGCTCACAGTGGCGGGCTCGCGCCACCGGCTTTCTCCGGGACAGATAGGCGAGGGGTTGCTGATGGAGTTCCCACTGCTGCCTCCGTTGGCGTTCCAGGTGTCGCTCATGCAGCCGGGGGCGTTCCTCGTCAGGTTCACCGAGGCTAGGTGGTGTGACCTCGTCGCCGAGAAGAATGTGCTGCACATCCAGGCTGTCCCGGTCCTCACTCGCCGGTGGACTCGCCTTGCCTTCACCGAGCTCCACAGCTACCGCTACAACGTTAGGCTCTTCATCGAGGGTGTCACCCCACAGGCGTGGAACGTGGACACCGTGCAGCGGCTGATCCCCAAGTGCCTCATTCACACGATTGCCGACGAGACGCACGCGATGCTGGAACTGTCCTACTTTGTCGTTGAGGCGTGGGTGGAGGAGATGGGCGACGTCCCGACGGAGGCCACGCTTGGCATCCATGAGCCAAGGCTCGCCCAGACCTCGCAGCAAGCTGCTGGCGGGAGGACGGCGAGGATGCTGCACAAAGAGGTTCTGGTTCACCACGACTCGTCCGCGACAATCAGGAGGAGGCCGCACCTTCCGGATCAATGGAGAGGCAACGAGGACCAAGACGATGACGGCGACATGCCGGCGGAGGAGCGCACACACCCTTGGAGCCATGGCGTGCCGGATGACGTCTGGCACCGAAGGTTGGAGGCGGCGGCGGCCGGCACCGCCGCTGGCCAGCACAGGCCGCGACGCAGCCAGGGGCATTCGGGCAGGTGCATCTTGCCGTCCGTCATGCTGGACGGTGCTGGACGGAGCCCTAGCGCTGTCAGACATGGGACGCCTAGCACCACTGTGGTTCCACTTCACGCCGTCCAGGCGCCGTCCGTTGGTGCGACGCCTGTGGTGGAGCAGGAACCGAGGGGCGGGAGCACGGTGCTGGAGCCAGTGCCTACGACGCCTATATGGAGGTGCAGCAGACAAGGCGCAAGGCGCAGGAGCCCGTGCCTGTGACGCCGCAGGATGGGAGGAAGGCTGCTGACGAGCCAGTTGTCGAGCTCTTGATCCCTGTTGCGGACAGGGGCATGCCCGACACTCCGGATTCGGACCGCAGACCTTCCTATGTCAAGGTTGGTGGCCACGGGCAGCAAGGCGAGGACCACGATGCAGTCGTTGACAGCGAGGCCGCCAATCGCGAAGCGCTGACTGAGGAGGAGCTGCCGGTGGGGTCCAGGCCTGACGTGCAGGGCGAAGAGGTGGCGCATACCGCTCCAACGCCGGATGACTGGCCCTTCGGCCAGATGGGCAGGCCGCAGGATGAGCGGGCCCAGCCCAATGAAACAGTCATGGGGGACGCTGGCCGGCCGGTGGTTGACGGGCCGCTCTATGAGCAAACGCAGACTCAGGCCCAAGACGTTGTCGGACGTCTTCTCGAGTTGATCCAGACGCCGATCACGCCAGGGCTCGTCCCAATGCCATCCTCTTTCCACACTCCGCCGCGGCGCACAAGAAAGAAGGTGACCACCACGCCGCAACCCACCCGCAGGAGCCACAGAAACCGCAAGCGCGAGATTACTGGGGGCGACGGAAACACCATCCGCCTCGCGCGCAAGCTCATTATCTCCAAGAGGGGACAAGCGATTGAAGAGAAAGGGGAAGATCCAGGACAGGGGAGGGCGGCGGACTTTGCTGCGGTGCTCGACGGGCCCCTCTCGCCGGCGCAGATGGATGCCCTTGGCACCCTCGCCAAGGAGGCTACCAAGAAAGGGAGGAGCCGGGTCAAGCCAACCCAGGCGCGGATGCTGGTGCCGCCGGTGCATTAGCCACCGTCGGCAATCTGATGCAGGTGTCGATATTGTTCCCCATGAGTTACAACTTTCTGATCTGGAATGTGCGAGGCCTCAACGACCTCGCACGTCGTGGTGTGGTCTGTTCTGTCGTTAGGAAGCACAATGTTGTTGTTGTCTGTATCCAGGAGACCAAAATGCAATTTATCGATCTAGATGTTGTCAAGCAGTGTTGTGGTTCGCAGTTCACTGAATTCTGTTTCTCACCGGCCCATGGAACGCGAGGAGGAATACTGCTGGCATGGAAGCCGGAGGAGTTCACTTTATCATCTCACTCCACGGCGCCCTGGTCAATTGTGGCGCAGGGCACACTTCTGAAATCCAACACGTCGCTGAACCTGGTCACGGTCTATGGTCCGCAGTCTGAAACTGACAAACTACAGTTTCTGCAAGAACTCAAGAGCGAAGTTCAGAACAGGCTACCCCAGCAGACAGCCACGATCATCGCAGGCGACTTCAACCTGATCTTGCAAGCAATTGATAAGAACAACAGAAATGTAAATCGCAGGATGATGGCGGCGTTTCGCAATTTTGTGAATGAGGTGCAGCTGCAGAACCTGTACTTGCATGGCCGCAGGTATACATGGAGCAACGAGCAGCAAAACGCCACCATGGTGAAATTGGACAGAGTCCTCTTTAACGATGTATGGGACTCTGCATTCCCTGACTGCCTTCTTCAAGCCCTCTCGTCAGAAATGTCTGATCATTGCCCCATCCTCCTAACTACTGATGCTGGTTTCAAACCCAACAGAAGATTTCGATTCGAGAACTGTTGGGCTCACAGAGAGGATTTCCTGGATGTGGTGTCTGATGCTTGGGGGCGGTGCACTCAGATCATGGACCCTTTTGTGAATCTCCAAATCAAGCTATCCAGCACTTCTAAGACCCTAAAAACTTGGAGTTCTCGGTTCACCAATGACCTGGCTCTACGAGCTGCAATTTCTAGCGAACTGATTCGCATGTTGGACGAGGCCATGGACACAGAAGCCTTACCGCTGCCGAGATTCAGTTCAGAGCAATGCTAAAGGTGAATTGCCTTGGTATTGCAGCAGTCCAGCGTTCCATGTGGAGACAAAGGTCCAGGGTGCAATGGCCGAGGGAGGGAGACGCGAGCACCCGTTTTTTCCACTCAAAAGGTTCAACTCGCCGCAGAAAGAGTTATATTCCTCGCATTGAAACTGAAGCTGGACCAAGAAGGAAAAGAGGAGGCAATTTGGGAATTTTTCAATGACCTAATTGGCAAGGTTCAAACAAGACCGCATAAGCTGAATATGCACACGCTTGACATTACTGCAGTTGACCTGAGCGAGCTAGAGCTGCCTATCTCTGAGGCAGAGGTGAGGGCCGCAATCATGGATCTCCCATCTGACAAGGCGCCCGGCCCAGACGGGTATACGGCCCTGTTCTTCAAGAAATGTTGGACGATTGTCAAGTCTGACATCATGCTTGCGATCAAGGCACTGGAGAACAAGACCTCGCGGCACCTCGACCTGCTAAACACTGCCATCATGATTCTTTTACCAAAATCGCCAGAGGCAGCTCACCCCAAGCAGTTTCGGCCCATTAGCTTGATTCATTTCTTCGCCAAACTATTCACAAAGATCCTTGCAACTCGCCTAAGGCCTAGAATGAATGAGCTAGTGAGATCTTGTCAGAGTGCCTTCATCAAGAAAAGGGCAATCCACGACAACTTTGTTTTTGTCTGGGCACAAGCTAGACTCCTCAAGCAGACCAAGACTTCAGCCTTGCTGCTAAAACTGGATCTCCAAAAGGCATTTGATTCGATTTCATGGGAGTTCTTGCTGGAAGTGATGCAGGCGAAGGGCTTTGGACAGAAGTGGCGGGATTGGATCTCCTGTTTACTGCTAACGGCATCCACGCAGATCCTCGTCAATGGAGAACTTACTGAACCCATTTTCCATAGGCGAGGTCTGAGGCAGGGCGACCCACTTTCCCCCCTCCTATTCACAATCGCCACTGATGTGCTAGCTGCCTTGTTTACCCTAGCTGACAGTTTGGGAGCCCTAAAGCAGACGCAGGCGTTGAACCCCCAGAGAAGGATCTCCATGTATGCTGATGATGTAGCGGTTTTTGCTAACCCTGATGTCGGTGAGCTGCGATCCATCAAGCTCCTCCTACAAAGTTTCGGTCAGGCTTCAGGGTTGTTCACCAACTTCAGTAAAAGCTCTATGATACTAATCCAATGCCAGCACCTGGACCTGACCATCATGGCTGCAGAGCTGGAATGCCCAATCCAAAACTTCCCATGCACCTATCTTGGGATGCCATTATCTGACAGCAGACTCCGCAAAGGTGACCTACAGCCTGCGATCGACAAACTAGCCACCAAAGTAAAAGGATGGAACAAGGGTTCTTTCTCCTTTGACGCAAGGCTACTGCTTGTCAAACACGTCCTCTCGGCGATGTCTGTCTTCCAGTTAATGGTGATCGATCCCCCAATTTGGCTCAGCAAGGCCATCGATAAGCTGCGACGCGGTTTCCTGTGGAGTGACGACGAGATTGCCAAGGGTGGACACTGCCTTGTGAAATGGGGCTCGATCTGCAGACCGCTGGAATATGGTGGGTTGGGGATCACTGACATTCAAGCCAAAGGCACGGCCATGCGTGTGCGCTGGATCTGGCAAAGTTGGATGGACACGAATAAGCCATGGAGTCACCTGCCGCTGATGACTGACAACAAAGCTCGTGCGCTATTCAATGCTGCTGTCAGGTTCGAGCTAGGGGACGGCGACCGTATCAGATTTTGGTACGACCCCTGGCTAAATGGACAAAGCCTTGCTGACGCGGCGCCAAACCTCTTCAAGCTTTGCACGAAGAGGAACATCACGGTGAGCCAGGCTTTGCATGATCGCAAATGGACCAGACACTTCAAGGCAAACAAGACGGTGGAGGCCCTAACGGAGTACCTAAGCATTTGGGAACTGGTGGAACAGGTTGAACTTACGCCGGGCACACAGGACACTGTCACTTGGAGGCTAATGACAGATGGCATTTACACCTGTGCGTCTGCATATGCAGTGCAATTTGAAGGCGGGATTCGCTTCTGCTTCCGCAGCATCATCTGGAAGAGCGATGTCCCGCTAAAGTGTCGTGTGTTTTCTTGGTTAGCAATGTTGGGAAAATTTCACACTACGGACTGCTTGAGCAAGAAAGGGTGGCCACATAACGCTGCTTGTGTGCTTTGCCTCAGCGAGCCGGAGACGGCATTACACCTGCTCGCCACCTGCCCAGTGGCCATCAGACTTTGGGAGATGATCATTGCCACCGCGCGGCTGCCTCAGACGCTGGTGCCCACCACAGCTACCCTGTCCCTGGAGAAGTGGGTGCTGTCTTCGCGAGAGCTACTCAGTGTTGGACAACAACAGCAGAAACAATGGACAGCATTGATCCATCTCACATGGTGGATGCTATGGAAGGAGAGGAATGCCAGGATTTTCAGAAATGATGCCTCCTCCCTTAGGCACATTCATGGCAAGATCATTGAGGAAGCAAAGACTTGGAAGGGGGCTGGGCGTCCCAGCGCTGGGAACCTCCTGTTGCGTCCGAGAGAGCCGGACTAGTGCATTTCTGTTTTCCTTTTGTGGCGCTGGAGAAAAACTCCAGGCCCCTCTTTCTGTTTCCTTTTTTGCCTTTTAGTTTTCGTTCTTTCGCCTCACGGCTTTGTACTTCTTGTACGTGTTCTCCCCATCTAAAGCAATAAGAAAAGCGGACTAGGCTGCCTTTTCGTCAAAAATTACCCCACCTCTATTTTCATCCGGAAAAAAACCCCACTCAATTATTTAACCCTTCGGCTTCGTAAATATCTTGGCTTCTCAGCAGTTCCCACCCATCGCAGAGGCAATCGCCGCCTTTTTCTTCCTTTCCCTCCTCCAAAGTTCAAAAAACCACAAAGGATAA
The DNA here is from genome assembly GCA_026929855.1 of Poa annua. Taxonomy (NCBI): domain Eukaryota; kingdom Viridiplantae; phylum Streptophyta; class Magnoliopsida; order Poales; family Poaceae; genus Poa; species Poa annua. The sequence goes on from CM049434.1 coordinate 117,701,066, forward strand.
TTTCAAAAAAAAAAAAAAAACCACAAAGGATACTTCCCCTTCCGGCCGCCCCCGCCGCTAGGAGATGGCGGGCACGAAGGGCGACGGACCCGCGATCGGCATCGACCTCGGGACGACCTACTCCTGCGTCGCCGTCTGGCGCCCGGCGCACAACCGCGTCGAGGTCATCCCCAACGACCAGGGGAACCTCACCACCCCGTCCTGCGTCGCCTTCACCGACACCTTGCGGCTCATCGGCGACGCGGCCATGAACCAGGCCGCCATGAACGCCGTCAACACCGTCTTCGGTATAAACTAGATCTGATCTCGATCTGTTGATTCACTCGATTTTTCCAGCATTGGTGTTGTTCGTTACTCGTTAGGGTTTGGTAGGTCCGTGTCAGATTCCCCGCCATTGATCGTTTTTTGTTGCATACTTGTGTCGCTGGTTGTTTGTGGTAATGAGCTTTCACCTTGCGATTATTCGTTTGCTTACCCTAAGCACCCCTGATAAGTACTACTACTACTACGCTGCAAAACCATCCAACTTCGTCTCACTGGATTCTTGCATGCGAACTTGTTTCGCACATTGGGAAAGCACAGCATCAGATGAACTTGTTTCGCACATTGGGAAAGCACAGCATCAGATGAACTTGTTTCGCACATTGGGAAAGCACAACGTGCAGAGATTTGTCATGTGACTTGTTTCCATGTACTACATGCCTAAAGAGAACTAGATTTTGTTTATGGTCAAGGGACGTCTAGCTAGAAAGGCTTTGTGTCTGCTATAGTTCAGTATTTAACGGTTCTCTAAAAGATGATCCAGTATGTATTAGCTAGTGTTATCTTAAACCTAGAAATTAGCTCAACTAGACATCTATTTGTGCCCAGCGCAACAAGTTTGAAAACACAGATACGCAAATATCTGAAGTTCTATAAGGAAGTATGTACACACTAAACGCGAAATATTATGAAAACACGGAAACACTTTTGAATAGGTGTAACTAAAAAATTCGGTGTCCTTTAAAGTCTCTAATTAGATAGTTTCCAAGTATTTTATATAGTTGCATGCATGATTTTTCAATTGTGTTACGACTTGATTTCTTCAAATTTGTAGAATTTGTTGGATCTTTTTCAATGCCACAATCTTTGTTTTGGATTTGATCATAAATTATTATTCTATAATTACGGTTAATTCATTTACATAAGTCAAGCTCATATGCTTATGTTCTCTCTTGTGATAAATAAGGCTTTTCTTTTTGTTGATGGTTTAGTTTGGATGATTTCATCGTAGAACTTGTATATATATATTTATATGAGATCTAAAGAATACATGGTACGATGTATATATGAGATGCAAGCAATGCGTTCATATGTTGAAGATAATTGATTCCTTGTAAATACATTTTCCAAAAGTTACCCGTTAATTGACCTTTTCACCTTTGAAATAAGGTGGTAGCTTATAGATAAAAGCCTATTTGTAGTTTATGTACAGATTCATTGTACAACATATTTAGGATACCATCTGATGCCATCGATGTGAGCCTCAGTTTTGTGAATGCATCACAAACTGTAGTTTTGTGCTGCATAATTGGTTTAAATCGGTAGTGTTTTGGAATGGCTTTTAACTATGCTCTCTTGTGATGCAATTGGTCCCTAAATATGCAATTCTGTAAAATAAATCTTTAGATCTCTACTTATTAGATACACCTCTTATTTCACAAAATATTCTGTTGAAACTAACTATTCCAATTTTCTTCAGATGCCAAGCGACTAGTCGGGCGGCGATTCAGCGATGCATGTGTGCAAGCTGATATCAAGCTATTCCCTTTCAAAGTCATTACAGGGCCTGGTGACCGGCCAATGATTGTTGTGCAGTACAAGGGCGAGGTGAAGCAGTTCGCACCTGAGGAGATCTCCTCCATGATACTCGTCAAGATGTGGGAAACTGCCGAGGCATATCTCGGCACAGCGGTGAAAAACGCCGTCATCACTGTTCCAGTGTACTTCAACGACTCCCAACGCCAGGCCACCATTGATGCCGGTGCCATTGCTGGCCTCAATGTCATGCGCATTATCAATGAGCCATCCGCAGCAGCCATTGCCTATGGTCTTGACAAGGTATCCCGCAGCGGTGAAGGGAAGACCGTGCTCATCTTTGATCTGGGCGGCGGTACCTTAGATGTCTCCATCATCAATATTAACAAGGGCGTCTTCACGGTCAAGGCCACATCTGATGACACTCACCTTGGCGGGCAGGATCTCAACAGTCGGATGGTGGAATATTTTGTGCAGGATTTCCTTAAGAGACACAAGAGTGACTACATGAGTGACATCAGAAACAACCCGAGGGCGCTCATGCGGCTGAGGGCGGCCTGTGAGAGGGCCAAGAGGTTATTGACTTCCATGCCACAGGCAAAATTTGAGATTGACTCGCTGCATGACACAATTGACTTCTACGGGACCATCACCCGCGCCCGTTTCGAGGAGCTTAACATGGACCTCTTTCGCAAGTGCATTGAACATGTTGAGAAGTGCCTCGCTGATGCCAAGATGGATAAGTCCCAAATCCATGACGTTGTTCTCGTTGGTGGTTCCAGCCGGATCCTCAAGGTGCAGCAGCTGCTCCAGGATTTCTTCAACGGGAAGGTTCTCTGCAAGAGCATCAACCCTGACGAGGCCGTCGCCTATGGTGCTGCTGTCCAGGCCGCCGTCCTCAATGGTGAGTGCGACCAGAAGGTGCAGGACTTGCTCCTGCTTGATGTCACGCCGCTCTCCCTCGGGATAAAGGTTGTAGGTGATTTCATGAGCGTGGTGATCCCTAGGACCACCACCATCCCAACCAAGATGGCGCGGATTTACACAACCGAATACGACAACCAGACATCTGTGCGCATCAATGTGTATGAGGGTGAAGCGGAGATGGTCAAGGACAATAATCTTCTTGGAAAGTTCACGCTCCACGGCATCCCCCCAGCACCAAGGCTTGTTCCCAAGATCAATGTGACATTTGAGATCGAAGCCAACTGCATCCTGAAGGTGTCGGCGCAAGACATGTCGACTGGAAACAAGAACAGCATCACCATCACTACTGACAAGGGTGGGCTGAGCAAGGAAGATATCGAGCGCATGGTGCAGGATGCTAAGAAGTACAAGTCTGAGAACAAGAAGCAAATTATGAAAATAAAGAAGGAACATGAGGAGCATGGTGTGCAATGGCTTAGCAAGGAGGAGTTTGAGCGCATGGTGCAGAAGAAACACACGTCGCAGTCTGAAGACAACCAGCAAGCTAACAAGAAGATAAAGAAGGAAAGCGGAGGCCCATGAGGTGTGCAATGTGCTTCTGCAAGCATCGCACTGCTTTTGCTGGAATGGACCTTTAGTAGTATTGTTCTGCAACTTCTAGAATGGGCATATGTCCCATGCCGTTCTTACTAGCCTAATACTATGTTTCACTGTGATCTGGGAACCCTCGTTTAACTAAGTGAACCTATATATCGTTTGAATGCCTACCAGCTGCTTGAACAGGCGCTCTTGCTGCTGTTATTCTGCGGCATGCTGACCAGTTCAGCTGGCTCTTATGATTCCGGTTTCAGTTTACTGTCGTCTGTATTTTGTGTATAAATGGTATCTGTTTCAGTTTGCCACCAGCTGTGAATTCTGGCTTTTTGCAATTTTCCGTGCTGCATCCAACCCAGTTTATAAATGATGAATTTCCGCTTGTTACTGGATATTTCTCTCTGGTGGGAGAGTAAACCTTTTCATCTTGAGATGAGTGTGAACCTTTTCACCATTGCCTAAATAGTCGGCAGACTACTTAACCATTTCAACGAAGGCGAATTTGTTTTCTGTCGTCTCACAGCCATCTTCTTCCCCACTGATTATACTGTTGCCATGGCACCAGTTCCTGATGTCTGCAGTCTGCTGATGCCGCTTTAGCTAAGTTCTGCTGCGATCGACTTCCCTTCAAGCCACTGGCAAGAGACTGAACCAGGCGATCGTCTCGGAGCACTCCCGGATGCGGTGGACATGCAAGTATGTCAAAATTCTGTTTCAACATGGCTAGAGTAAAGCATCTCCTGTGGCAATTCTGACGAGGAAGTATGCGATAAAAACATTTCATTGAACTGATAGTTCCTGGGACAGCGGGGCGTCCCCACATACATGGAAACTCTATTGGCTTGCACGGTACAAAAGGATCTCCTAACTGAATCCGCAGTAAAGATAAAAATCATAACCTACCATAACAAGATACTTCGACATAAATCTTCATACCAATTTTTTTTTTGCCATAGATCGAATTCAAGTCCTCCACGACCAATCCTTCGCTTCATCGCATCGCGCTCGTATTACTATTGCCGAGGCTCGCTCTAGCTACTCCACACTTCCGCTTTTTCGGCCGGCTCTGCCGCTTGGAGATGGCGTGCACGAAGGGCGACGGGCCGGCGATCGGCATCGACCTCGGGACGACCTACTCCTGCGTGGCCGTCTGGCGGCCGGCGCACAACCGCGTCGAGGTCATCCCCAATGACCAGGGGAACCTCACCACGCCGTCCTGCGTCGCCTTCACCGACACCTGCCGTCTCGTCGGCGACGCGGCCATGAACCAGGCCGCCATGAACCCCGTCAACACCGTATTCGGTGAGAATCATCAACTACTCGCATCTCCGAATCCTAGCGCCACTAAGGTGCTCGGTCATATGTCTAAACGATGATCCAGAGCTTGCTTTCGTGCGATTACTAGGAGAACTCCTACTATGTACATCTGATCTCGATCAAGTTGTTCACTTGATTTTTCGCCAGCAGTTCCATCTGTTCTATGGTCTTTAAGCTTCTCAGGTTTTGTGTCATGGCATATTTAGTTCTCCTTTGAGTTACGGCAGACACACAAAATTTGGAACCAATCCAAAAAAAAACTTATTTTTAGGGAGATAAGGAACCTTATCTTTGCATTTTATTTACTTATTAACATTAGTTAGTGTCATTAAAACGAAGAAACTATCTCAGTGCATAAATATTGTAGGACAGTCTCAACATTATATGCTGAATAGATCCAGGCAATCATGCAGCTTTTGAGAACAAAATATTGATGGTCACAAAGTTTGCAATGGCATTCACATTTTGATCGTGAGTTGCTTAATGCATGTTCTATAAAACTGTAAGTCCAGTGCGCAGACTATCACAAAAATTACATAACAACCAATGTGGCAGAATTATAGGTCTAAGGATCAACCATATGAAAAAACTAACATTGTGTATGTTATGTTTGATACTTCGATGGAAATGCATTGCAAGGTTTATGATAGTTCTCGTATCTCTATTTTGGGGTGAAACTGGTATCTAAATCCATACTTCTTCAAAGTTAGCCTTTAAATCTCCAATATTGACCATAGCATCACAACTCGGAACTAGCTCTCGTTCTCGCTCTCCCTCCGTCGCGGCCTCGTCGTCTCGGCGACGGCTTCGCGGCCATGGCTGGCTCCTCGGCCTCGTCCTCGTCTGCGGGTGCTAGACTGCCAGGCCCTCCGCCTGGTCCGGTTCCTCCTGGCACGCTTCGCCCTCTCGTCGACATCGCGCCCTCTGCTCCTGCGTCTTTCCTGGACGCCTTGATGACGCCTGTGCCGGCCACGGCGGCGCCGCAGCCTTCTTCCCAGGTTTCGCGTCCGCGGCTCAGATTCGTCGTGTCTGTTCCTGCTGTCGCGACAAGGAGACCCATCCCCCTTTCTAGGAGCCTGCTGACGCCTCCCCGCTTACTAGGAGAACTCCTACTGCCAACTACCATAATCTTCCCAGGTGCCTTTTCTACGGTGAGGCTGGGCATAAGGCGCGGTGGTGCAAGGAGGAGTAGGAGAGGAGACGCAAGGAGGAGCAGGCGAGGCGTAGCGGAAACCCGGCGCGAGTCTCCCGGCCTCCGCGCAACCCGGTGCAGCCGCGTCCTCAGGCGGTCGAGTAGACGGGGGAGGCCGCGCTGCGAGAGAAGATGGACTTGGAGGCGCCTGCAAGCTACGCGGAGTTCCGGCCTGCCACGGTGTACGCGGCCGCCCCGCGTACGGCGGCGATTGCTGGGGCGGAGCGGAGGCTCACTACTCGCGGGGTGGTGGCGGTTGCGGTGGGGAGGTGTCCCGACCTGGAGCTGGCTGATGTGGGGAGGCTCATCACGCGCCACTTCGACATGCCGGACTCGATGGTGGAGGTGACAATGCGTGGGGTGGGCGAGTTCCTTCTCGTCTTCGAGACTGTCGCTGCACGCAATGTGGCGGTGCAGTGGAGGGGCGCGGTCAGCACAGGGCCGGCTTCCTTCATGCTGTCGCCATGGACAAGGTTCAGGGGCGCGAGGGCGGGCAGGATGTGCTACAAGGCAAGGGTCTGCATTGAGGGCGTTCCTGAAGATGCGCATCAGGTGGAGACAATCAGAGGCCTCTTCGGCGCCACCGACATCATCGAGGGCATTAACGAGTCGCGCTACTCCAAGGAGGACTCCGCTTGCTGCAAGGTGTGGGTCTGGATGGCCAACACATCGACGTTGGCCAGGCGAGGCCAGCTTGACCTAGAGGAACCGCTGGAGGTGGGCTCGCCGATGCAGCACTTCCCTCTGCTGGGCGTGGAGGCGGAGCCGGTGAGTCGTTCGGGCCCGCTCAAGACTCTTCAATACGATGTCATCCTCCACCTTGATCGGGTTCTGGACTACTCTGGTTCACCGTCTCCAGACGCCGGTAGCCCGATCTCGGTGGACAGCGGTGTCAGCGGCATCCCCTCCGAGCCGACCATGTCCTATGACTTCCCGGTCACCTGGCGCTACACTTGGCACCTCACCTACGAGGCTGGCACTTTCCCTCCACGGCCACCCAGGGTGTCGGCCCACGCCCGGCTTCGCTTCCCTGATGGGCGGAACGGAGATGGTGGGGATGGAGGTGCTGCCGGAGGAGCGGCTGGAAGGCGCGGCGGCGAAGCGGACGAAGGCGACAGGCGTGCTGGCCGGGACTCGTGGCTGGAGGAGTCTTTCTTCTCGCGGCAGCCAAGCTCGGCGGAGGATCTCACGGTGGGTACCACCGTCAGCTGGCTTGTCTGACGGTGGAGCCTGTCTGCGCTGCTATGGACAGCTTGGCATAGAGCTCGGGCCTGTCTTTGGGGTCAGCGGGTCGACACAAGGAACCGATGGAAACTTGCTTGCCATTGGTGGAGGTGCAGCTGGCAGGATCTGAGCAGAGGGCATGCATGCCACAACTGTCTTGCACAGAGGCAGACTTTGGCCCTGTGGTGACAGTCCCGGTTGGCCCGAAGGAGAAGGTGGTCGTCGAGTTGGAGGAAGAGCTGATCGACGTGCATGGCCATGCAGGGCAAGCTACCCTGCCGACCGGCTCACGGACTGTGCAGGCGGAAGGTGGGGAAGGCATCGAGGCGCTGACCAAGATTCAAGATGGGGGAGCCATCCATGTGGACACAGTCGCTGGAGTTGGGCTGCTGTTTGGGCCTCACTCGCCAAGGGAGACGACGGTCAGCCTTTCTGGGGAGGGCCCAACAAGCACACTGCTGTGCTGCCGCGAGGATGGGAATGACATGGGCCTTGGTGAAACCCGGCCCAATTTAGATCCCCTTGCATCTTTTCTGATCGAGACAGCTGCAGCTGTTGACCAGCCCCTCCTACCAGCTCCAAGCTCGCCTGATCTTGTCGCTGAGGATGGGGCGGAATTGCAGAGGGGGAAAGCTGCGGGAAAAGAAATCAAGAGGAGCGGGAGACTTGCGGCCAAGCCAACAGCGGGGTGGACTGCAATGGAGAAAGTTCAGATGGTTCTCCTCAAGAAGAGCGGTGAGATCGCGGATGAGGCAACGGCAACGACGGCGGATCTGGGGAAATATAGGAAGATGTACACCAAGCCGGTGCCACCTGAGTTCGTCGAGGCTGTCACAGCTCTGGTGCAGGGAGACGTCAGCTGCAACTTCAAGCCGGCTGCTGTGGGCATCACGGCCTAGGTGCCTCGCGTTGTTTGTGTTCCCCATTGTTTCCCCAATGTATCGACCTCTTCCTTCTAGTTCGGTGGTCCGTGTGAGTGCTGCTTCCGCTGTGGAGCTTGCGGTGTTAGTTTGGAATGTGCGTGGTGCCAATTGCCCGGCGAAGCGAAGGGCATTGCAGTTGTTTTTCTCAGATAAGTTGTGTAACATTGTGTGCTTACAAGAGGTGAAAATCGAGGTTCTGACGAGGGCTCTTGTAATTGAGATGCTGGGGCCGAAGTTTGGCGACAGTTTGAACGGGAATCCGGCACCTAGAGGGGGGGGGGGGGGGGGGGGTGAATAGGTGCTATTACAAATTTTAACTCTTTTTCAATTTAGGCTTAACACAAAGGTAAATTCTCTAGATATGCAACTACGGTGAATTTCCCTAGATGACAAGCAAGCAAGTAGATACACGATACAAGATAACAAGTGCGATACAAGCAAGTAAAGGAGTAAGGAATAGGGGAACCAAGTCGAAGCACGCGGAGACGAAGATGTAATCCCGAGTTCCACCCAAAAGGGTGTACGTCTCGTTGGAGAGGTGTGTGCCACCACAACAGGTTGGTCACAACGCCACAAAGGCTCACCTTCTTCTCCGATGAACTCACCACAAAGGCTCGATTTCACCTTCCACTATTGATCCCTTTTAGGGCGGAGATCGAATCCCTTACAACACTTGAGGCACACACCCACAACTTAATTGGGGGCTCTCAAGATGACCACAACCGGTCAAGACCACAAAAGGTCAAAGTTACACCAAGTAGCAACAATGGTGAGCTAGGTTTTCCCAAAGTGAACCCTAGGCTCGAAATCCCCAAGTGAATGGGGAGGAAATGAAGAACGCTTTGGTGAAGTAGTAGATCCGGGCCTTCTCCTTCAATCCTCCAAATATCAACGGATTTGGGTGGGGGGATTGGGAGATCTTGGAGATCTTAGCTTCGCATTTATGGAGGTGAGAGAGTGTAGAAGCTGTGTTCTTCAAAGGTAGGTGAAGGAGTCCTTATATAGCTCCTCCAAAATCTGGCCGTTTGGAGCTGTCACTTACGCAGCGGTACTACCGCTGGAGGGGCCGGTAGTACCGCTGGGTCTTTGAAACCAGCCGTTGCCCGCTTCAGCAGCTCCGCAGCAACTCCAAGTAGTACGCGGCGGTACTACCGCTGGGGAGGCCGGTAGTACAGCTGGCAGGCGGTAGTACCGCCTCGGTACCGCTGGAGGTACCGCCCTGAGTAACAGAAGCCAGAAATCGGCGGTACCTCGGGCGGTACCACCAGCGGCACCTCGGCTTCGAGCTGACCTGCAATCCTGCACAAAAACACACAACGGTACTACCGCTGGCGGGGCCGGTAGTACCGCTGAGGTACCGCTCGAGGTACCGCAGAGCGCAACAGAGCGCCGAAAACGGCGGTACCTCGGGCGGTACCGCCAGCGGCAGCCAGAGCCCCGAGCTGGGCTCAGCCCAGTGCAAAGGAAGGGCGGTACTACCGCTACGAGAGCCGGTAGTACCGCTGGGGGCCGGTACTACCGCTATGGTACCGCTCGTGGTACCGCAGTGCGCAACAGAGCGCCGAAAACGGCGGTACCACCAGCGGTACCTCGGGCGGTAGCAGGCGCCACAGTCCTCCGCACTGGACAGAGTCCAGCGCAGCGGTACTACCGCTGATGCTAGCAGTACTACCGCTGCCTGGAGCTAGGCTTGCTGAGAAGTTTTCGCAGCGCCCGAAACGATTTTTTCCTTTTTGATAAGTTCTTAGATACAACCTGCAAGCTTTAAGACAATGTTAGAAACACTGGTTGTGTTGTCATTAGCACCAAAACAAGGGTCTACTAGAAAATGCTCTTTCAATCTCCCCCTTTTTGGTGTTTGATGACAACACAACAATAATAAGCGAGGGTTCATAAAATTTCGACGGAGCTCCCCCTAGATGTGTGCATACTATATGAGATGCTTTGAATACACAAATGCACAACATCTAGGATCAACACTCCCCCTAAATTTTACAAGCCAAGTCACAGAAATACCAATAAACAAGCAATACAATACATAAGACATTTAAGGTCAACACATAGACGAATAAAGTTTCACATGTCTTACACCATGCATAAAATAAAGGAGTTCCACAAGCAGCGATAAAATTTAGGTGTTCACAAGCTTAAAACGTCGAAAGAAATGAAACCGAGCTCGTGACACCACCCATGCAAATCCCCGAGAGCAACCTAATAGTTGTCTCTCCCCCTTTGGCACCAAAGCACCAAAAAGGAAAGAGATCGAAACTACACGTCCCATGGAGCCCAACCCGGGAAAGAGGAAGAAGCATCATCATGTTCCGGGCTTGACCAAGTGATGATCTCGCCCTCGCTGTCCTTGGCTTGCCATTGATCCCATGTGGGGATATTCTGCTCGGACCCGGACGGAACATCTTCACCTTCGGCACGGCGGCGAGCAATCTCAACTTGGTGAGCCTTCATTTCCTTCTCATGAACATCATATTGATCGATGCCTCTCAACTTTCTTGGACACTTTGAAGATCTTCTTCATAGCACGAGCCATCCAACCAAAAGCACCACCTTTGGAGGCATTGGAGGGCCCGGCTTCATCAACAACTTCTTTCCTAGGCTTGAGCTTGTGAGGCTTGACGAGAAGCCTTTTTCCTTTGTGAGGAGTCCATTTCTCGGTGTCACCAAGATCATCAATGTCATTGTGCTCAAGCCACTTCCAAACCACGATCCTCATGATCAAGGGAGCAAAGGAGATGTTCTTCTTCTTGCTAATCACATGCCAAAGTTCATGCCACATGTAGTCCATCACATCAAGCTTCTTGCCTTGTCCCTTCATCTCCATGGTGAGCACCATCAAGTTCTTCAAAAAGCCATGGATTTCATTAAAGTTGCCCACTTTTGGATTGATTGTCTCGCGGTAGATGCGGTGCATGATGTCCCAAGTGGGGTATATGCCTTTGGAATCTCCATACTTCCACTTATCCGCACTATCCGGATTGTAGAGGGGGGCAAGCTTCTCAACACCATAGGCACTAGCACCTTGGAAGTGAACACGAAAGTGGGTCTCATCAAACTCTTCCGGAGGAAATGGACCAAATTCTTGATAGTTGAGGGTCTCGGCGATTTCTTCCCAAGTGGCCTCAAACACTTTCTCATTGGTCATCCACTTGATTCTTCTCTTCGTTTCATTGCCCATGTGCACGGTGGCCAAGAACTGAGCAACAATCTCTTCGTCATAATCTTGCTCCAACTCCATGATGTGGAAGAGGTCAAACTCCTCGCAAATTTCCAAAGCCTCACCAAAATAGTTAGGCTTTGACCTCATATACTCAATGTTGATGTGGTGTTGGACCACGGTGTTCTCCGTAGGCTTCTTCAAGAGGATCTCCCGGTAGCACTCTTCTTGGAAGGAGTTATGAAAGTATGGATTATTGCCGCGAACGGAGGGCACTTGATCCATACGATCAATCATATAGTAGTCCACTGCCCTTTTTGCCACATACTCGGGCTCACTGAGTTGACTCGCTGTTTTAGGTCGCTTGGGGATGGACTTTGTTGGGGCCGGGTACCTCTGGCGCGACAACCCATCAAGAGCCTCTTGGACTTCATCCGTTGCAGCGGTCTTTTGCTTCTTCCTCCCCGCGGCGGACTTGCCACGGCTACCACCTGTGAATAGCATGGGGTGGAAAGCATATAGATGAGAATGCACAAATTTCATGAAATATGAACGAAGAACACAAGTGTACAAAATTCTAGGAAGAGTAAATCTAGAGATAGAGTACCACATTTGGGTTTGGAGGTGCAACAATGAGTAGATGTAAAGCTTAAGACAAGCATTATACCTATCTAGGGTTGCTCCAACAAATCTAAGATGGGAACTTTAAATCTAGCCAATAACTTTCCATGAAACTTCTACACAAGGTTCCTAATCCATAAAGGAGCATCTCTACCAACTCATTCAACCACAAATCCGAGGGAAAAAGCACTAATTTCATCTCTATCCATCAACTAGATGAGAGAGAGGGATTTGGCTTACCGGAGCTCATGGTGAAGGGCCGAGGAGGAGGAGAGAAGCTTGAGTCCTCCCGGAGCAAGGAGCACGAGGTCCTAGGCCGGGGGAGGTCTCTTCCCGGCGGTGGAGTGGCCGGCGGCGGCGGGGATATGGGGAAGAAGGAGATGGGAGCGGGGGAAAGTGAGGAGAGATCCTCTCAAACCGCCCGCTCCCGTGCCCTTATGTCCAAAAATCCCGCAGCGGTAAAGAAACCTAGAGGTAGAACCCATTTGAGACTATGAATATTCAATCTCCGTTTGAACGAGTAGTACCGCCCGGTCCAGCGGTAGTACCGCTCCGGTTCTGACGGCCGCCCGGGCGAAACTGTCACTGCGCTCGGTACTACCGCTGGGGGCAGCTGTAGTACCGTTAGTGCGATGCAGCGGTAGTACCGCCAGGGGGACTGGTAGTACCGGCGCCTGGGGAAAAACAGTTGTGGCTCAAAATGATGCCAACAACACGATTTTCACGCCGGTTCCGACCATCCACACAACCAAGATCATGAAAAAGTGCATTTAGAGAGAAATGGATTTAGGGATGCGAGAGGGGGCTTAGGGTAGAAACTCAAACCGAGAATGGTACTTCACACTCACTTTGCAAGATGCATTAAACTCGAGAAGACCAAAATGAGTGTGTTTTCCACAACACCAAGGGGATGCAAATGAAATCCAAGAAAATGTCATGAAATCCAACTCTTCTAGTTAGGAGAAGAGGGCGGTGGCCGAGGCCACCATGTTGGAGCGTATGGCATGTCACCGCGAAGATATATCTTGGGTACATAACCAATACTCGTCATTTTAGCTCATTAGACATAAGAATGAATATGGAGTTAAAAGAACACTTGCTATTGGCATAATGGGGGGAGGGATGGTCCAATGTATTAGGACCGCACTCCCCCTATGTCCATGCCTACATCTAGACAAAATAAGATACTATTGCGCCCTAGGTGTGTGTACAAGCCATCAAGCTAAGGACCTTGAATCAATGATATTGAGCTCATTCCTCAAATATCAAAACCTTCCTTCCTCAAGGGGCTTCGTGAAGATATCCGCCAATTGATCCCTTGTGCCCACATAAGATAAGTCAATGTCTCCTCGGGCCACATGATCCCTTATGAAATGATGGCGGATCTCAATATGCTTGGTTCTTGAATGTTGCACCGGGTTGTATGCAATCTTGATGGCACTTTCATTGTCACATAGAAGAGGCACTTTGTCGCAATCGACACTGTATTCCTTTAAAGTTTGCCTCATCCATAGCAATTGTGTGCAACAACTTGCGGCGGCAACATATTCGGTTTCGGCGGAGGAGAGAGATATACAATTTTGCTTCTTAGAGGACCAACTTACCAATGACCTCCCAATAAATTGACAAGCACCGGAGGTTGACTTCCTATCATCATGATCTCCCGCCCAATCGGAATCCGTGTACCCGCATAGAGAGAAATGTGCATCCTTGGGGTACCATAATCCATAGGTTGGGGTATGAGCCAAATACCGAAAGATTCTCTTGACCGCCACATCGTGGCTTTCTTTAGGAGCCGCTTGATATCTTGCACACACCCCTACGGCTAGTACTATATCCGGTCTAGATGCACAAAGGTAAAGGAAGGATCCAATCATGGAGCGATATACCTTTTGATCGACATCTTTACCCTTTGGATTGAGCTCGAGGTGGCACTTGGTTTGCATTGGAGTAGAGGCACCCTTGAGCTCGAGTAACCCGAACCTCTTGAGCATGTCTTGAATGTACTTGGCTTGGTTGATGAAGGTCCCTTCCTTCAATTGCTTGATCTCAAATCCGAGGAAGAACTTCATCTCACCCATCATGGACATCTCAAACCTATCGGTCATAAGCTTAGAAAATTCTTCGTTAAATGCTTTGTTAGTAGACCCAAATATAATATCATCCACATATAATTGACATATGAAAAGCTCTCCATTTACTTTCTTAGTGAAAAGGGTGGGGTCGATTTCCCCAACTTGAAACCCACGGTCTACAAGTAGTTCTCTAAAATGCTCATACCATGCACGTGGTGCTTGTTTAAGGCCATAGAGCGCCTTATCCAACTTGTAGACATGGTTAGGAAGTTTAGGGTCCTCAAACCCCGAAGGTTGCTTAACATACACAAGTTCACTTAGTGGACCATTTAGAAAAGCACTTTTAACATCCATTTGTTGCAATTTAAAGTTATGATGAGAAGCATAGGCAAGAAGTATACGAATGGACTCAAGACGAGCCACCGGCGCGTAGGTCTCTCCAAAGTCAATGCCTTCACTTTGGGAGAAACCTTGAGCCACCAATCTTGCCTTGTTCCTCACCACAATGCCATGCTCATCTTGCTTGTTCTTGAATATCCACTTAGTGCCGATAACGTTGCGGCAATCCTTGGGTCTTTCTACTAACTTCCAAACTTTGTTGCGCTTGAAGTTGTTGAGTTCATCATGCATGGCCTCAAGCCAATCCGGATCTTCAAGAGATTCAAAGACTTTCTTTGGTTCCACCATGGAGATGTGGGCTTGATGCTCACTAAAGCTTGCAAGTTGTCTCCGGGTGGAAACCTTGCTTCTCACATCTCCAAGAACCTTGTCAAGAGAGAGGGCTCTCAATTCTTGAGCGGTGCCAACTCTATTCAAACGGCGGATTTCGATCTCCCGTCTTGTGGTGGGAGGAATCACTTGATCATCTTGATCATTATTGTCTCCGCCTTGACTGTTTTGATGACCTTTATCAACCATAGGGGAGGCTTCCGATGATGATGGAGTATTTTGATCTTGGTCTTGTTGAGGGTTGACATTGGGAACTACATGTTGAGCCACTTGAACCGGCTCTTCGGTAGTTTCTTGGACAACCGGAGAATCTTGCACTTCTTCTTGAATGAACGTGTTGGGCACGGTGTTGTTATCTTGGGTTTCTTGTGAAGGAGTAGCCACCACTTGCGTAGAGCTTGGTCCTTGTTGATCAACTTCATAATAAACTTCAACGGGGCGGTGGAAACCCACCCCCATCCTTAAGATAGCATCTTGAGGTTGATCCTCACAACCAAAAACTCGGAAGTAAGAGATATTGGGCTTGTTCCCGGTAAGCACTTCATAAGGTGTCTTCATGAGTCCTTTGCGAAAGAAAAGCCGGTTGGATGAATGACAAGTGGTGTTGACGGCTTCGGCCCAAAAGTTGTTTGGGGACTTGAACTCGGTCATCATCGATCTTGCCATTTCAATGAGAGTACGGTTCTTCCTTTCGGCTACACCATTTTGTTGGGGAGTATAGGCAGCGGAATATTGATGACGAATCCCTTCTTCACTAAGGAATTCATTCAAGGTGTAGTTCTTGAACTCGGAACCGTTGTCACTTCTAATCACGAAGATTGGGACATTGTGTTGACGTTGAGCTTCATTGGAGAAGTCGATGATTGTTTGTTGAGTCTCCATCTTCGTCTTGAAGAAGTAGACCCAAGTGTATCTTGAATAATCATCAACTATGACCAAGCAATATTTCTTCCCACCAAGACTAGCTTCCGGAATAGGACCAAAGAGGTCAACATGGAGAAGTTCCAATACCCTCTTTGACGAAATGATGGTCTTGCTTGGATGGTGGGAATCATGCATTTTGCCTTCAACACAAGCCCTACACATTCGATCCTTCGAGAAAGAAACATGGTCTTTTAGTCCTAGGATATGGCCACCTTTTTGGAGACTTTGCAAAGTTCTCATGTTGACATGGGCTAGGCGGCGATGCCACAACCAACCCAAGTCCGCTTTAGCGAATAGGCACATTTCATGAGAAGTGGTGACTCCGGAGAAGTCAACCACATAGAGCTCATGTTCAACGTACCCAACGAAAGCCATTTTGAGAGACTTACTCCGCATAAGGATAACCATATCCTTTTCAAAGAGAACGGAATAGCCCAACATAGTTAAAGAACGAACGGAGAGTAAGTTGTAACCTAGGGATTCGACCAGCAAGACATTCACAAGAGTGATGTCCGGTGCCACTACCACCTTGCCGAGTCCCATTACCTTAGACTTTGATTTATCACCAAATATAACGGTTACTTGATCATCATTAGGCCTCAACTCCGTTACAAGCTCCTTGCTTCCGGTCATGTGACTAGTGCACCCACTATCAATTATCCATTTAGATCCGCCGGAAACAAGGCCCTACACACAATCAATTCTTTGACTTAGGTACCCATTTTACAATGGGTGCCTTTTGGTTAGCAACAAGGGTCTTTGGAACCCAAATAGCATACTCAATATAACCATCAAATGGACCAATGTGTCTAGCATAAACATTCCCATAGTAATCAACATATAAAGCATAGTTGGGGTTAGATACGCCCGCAAAGTCATTACGAGTGGGTGTGCCCCTTGTGGCACTTCCACTTGCAATGTCATCCTTTTTGGCTCGTGCGGGCTTGGCCTTCTTCTTGATCTTCTTCTTCTCCTTGGCAACATAGCCTAGACCCTCTTTTCCCTTGTGAGGCACTTGCTCATAGAGTGGAGTAGCAAGTGTCTTCTTACCTTTATCAAGAGAGGTCTTGGCCTTAGTTGCCATGGGAGGAACAAACTTCATCCTAGCATTGTCCTCAACAACAATAGCATGATCATTTAAAGGAGTGGAGGTGCTAGGTTTCTCAAGGTTTGATAACCGAGTTTGAAGTTGATCATGAGACTTGGTAAGAAGATCATGTTCACTCTTCAATGCCTTGTGAGCATTGTCAAGTGACTCAAAGTCTTCCACTAGTCTAGCATGAGCAGCCACAAACTCGGCCTTTTCATTTTGCACAATATTACATTTAGCAAAGTAAAGGTCACGATCCTTAGTTAGCTTAGCAACCTCGGAGTTATGAGACTCCAAGATAGTTTTAAGTTGCTCTTGAAGGAGAGCATGAGATTCTTGTTCATCTTCTAGAGATGATTGAAGAGATGCCTTAGCATGGGCATCCTCTCTCTCAATCTCACCTTTTAGCTCAAGCTCATCCTCAAGCTCACCTGTACGACTCATAAGAGATCCAAAGTGTTTCTTGCCAACTCCTTGCAAGTTAGTCATGAAATCATCAAATGCAATAATTTCTTGTTTGATTTCAAGACTAGTATCATCATCAAGATCATGGGATATGGGGGTAGGAGGCAATTTTACCTCGGATGCCTTAGCCATCAGACATCTTGCATTCTTGATGATGGGCCTCTCATTTGGGGATGAGAAGAGTGATGAAGGTGTAGAAGTAGTGGCTATAGCGGCAACTTCACTTGGAGTGTATTCCTCATCACTTTCTTCATCATCGGTGGGATATTGCTCTTGAGTTACCAAAACAATCTTTTGGTTCTTCTTGAAGAAGGGCTTCTTCTTCATGGGAAGTGGTGCCTTCCCCTTGGGCTTGGCCACGAGCCTCCCACCATGCTCTTCTCTCCTCTCCCATGGACAATCTATAACAAAGTGACTTTTGTCATCACAATTATAGCAAGTCCTCACCTTGTTACCTGGGTTTCTTCCATTGATTGGAAACTTCCTATCCATCCTTGCTTTGGCCTTCGAGGGATTCTTCCAAAATGCTCGAGCCGCAAAAGCAAGATGTTGGTTGAGAGCACTCTTGAGACCGTCATGTGATAGCTCGGTAGAGTCATCACAATCCTCATCTTCTTCTTCTTCTTCAACGGTGGCCTTCAAGGCAACCGATGCGTGCTTGTGCATCCCAATAGCCCTTGCTCTTGCGTCTTGAGCAATCTTGGCGGCAACCTTGTAGGCGGTCATTTCTTGCATGACTTCATTGGATGTCAACTTGGCGAAGTCGTGCCTTCCTTGTAAGATCTTCAAGTCCGCTTCCTCAAAGGGCAAGAGTGTGCTCACGAACTTCCTCTTGATCCATTGGTCATCAATGTAGACTGCACCGAGGCTTCTAAAGGTAGTAGCAATGGCCACCAACCTTCGGTACATGTCCTCATGGCTTTCACCATCCAACTTGAAGAATCCTTCCACCTCGTTGCACAAGGCATCATACCGGTTCTTCTTCATGCTCTCATTACGGACAAAGATGTCGGAAAGAGCATCCCAAACTTCTTTGGCGGTGGAGAGATGTTGAATGAGAGGCATGTCCTTTTCTCCAACGGCCACTTGAAGTAAGTTGAGAGCGGTGGCGTTGAGTTGACTATCAACCACCTCTCTCCTTGTCAAGTTGGTTGGATCATTGGCCTTGAATCCAACTTCAATGATGCGCCATAGCTCAATGGAAGCACTGCAAATATGAGACTTCATTTGAAATTGCCATTGAGAGAAATGATAAGGTTTAAGCTTTGGGGGATCACTCCTAATGTTAACATGAGGGTGTTGGATAGGAGGATCCGGAGAGTATGTGAAGGGTACTCTATCATACTTCTCTCCAGGAGTTGGGGTTTTAGTGGAGCTATGTGATGCACCCTTATCCTCCTTCCCGGGAGAAGAACCCGGAGGTGATTCTTTGGACTCCTCCGAAAACGAGCCCTTGGAATTCTCACCTTGCTCCTTAAGAGCGGGAGGTGGAGGAGGGGGAGGAGTAGCCTCGGCTTCCTTAGACTTCACGAGTGCCATGAGCAACTCATTCATCTTAAGGAATTGGGCATCCATGGATGACCTCAAAGATTTGAGATCGGCCATGGTTGCCCCCTTTGCTAACGCCTCCGCCTCTTCCTTCTCACGGGCGGCCCTCTCGGCATCGGATTCCGTCATCGTTGCACTTAGGAGGTTAAGCCCTTAAAAGTGAACCTGGCTCTGATACCAATTGAACGGGAATCCGGCACCTAGAGGGGGGAGGGGGGGTGAATAGGTGCTATTACAAATTTTAACTCTTTTTCAATTTAGGCTTAACACAAAGGTAAATTCTCTAGATATGCAACTACGGTGAATTTACCTAGATGACAAGCAAGCAAGTAGATACACGATACAAGATAGCAAGTGCGATACAAGCAAGTAAAGGAGTAAGGAATAGGGGAACCAAGTCGAAGCACGCGGAGACGAAGATGTAATCCCGAGTTCCACCCAAAAGGGTGTACGTCTCGTTGGAGAGGTGTGTGCCACCACAACAGGTTGGTCACAACGCCACAAAGGCTCACCTTCTTCTCCGATGAACTCACCACAAAGGCTCGAGTTCACCTTCCACTATTGATCCCCTTTAGGGCGGAGATCGAATCCCTTACAACATTTGAGGCACACACCCACAACTTAATTGGGGGCTCTCAAGATGACCACAACCGGTCAAGACCACAAAAGGTCAAAGTTACACCAAGTAGCAACAATGGTGAGCTAGGTTTTCCCATAGGGAACCCTAGGCTCGAAATCCCCAAGTGAATGGGGAGGAAATGAAGAACGCTTTGGTGAAGTAGTAGATCCGGGCCTTCTCCTTCAATCCACCAAATATCAACGGATTTGGGTGGGGGGATTGGGAGATCTTGGAGATCTTAGCTTCGCATTAATGGAGGTGAGAGAATGTAGAAGTTGTGTTCTTCAAAGGTAGGTGAAGGAGTCCTTATATAGCTCCTCCAAAATCTGGCCGTTTGGAGCTGTCACTTACGCAGCGGTACTACCGCTGGAGGGGCCGGTAGTACCGCTGGGTCTTTGAAACCAGCCGTTGCCCGCTTCAGCAGCTCCGCAGCAACTCCAAGTAGTACGCGGCGATACTACCGCTGGGGAGGCCGGTAGTAGAGCTGGCAGGCGGTAGTACCGCCTCGGTACCGCTGGAGGTACCGCCCTGAGTAACAGAAGCCAGAAATCGGCGGTACCGCCAGCGGCACCTCGGCTTCGAGCTGACCTGCAATCCTGCACAAAAACACGCAGCGGTAGTACCGCCGGCGGGGCCGGTAGTACCGCTGTAGGGCGGTAGTACCGCTGAGGTACCGCTCGAGGTACCGCAGAGTGCAACAGAGCGCCGAAAACGGCGGTACCTCGGGCGGTACCGCCAGCGGCAGCCAGAGCCCCGAGCTGGGCTCAGCCCAGTGCAAAGGAAGGGCGGTAGTACCGCTGGGAGAGCCGGTAGTACCGCTGGGGGCCGGTACTACCGCTCTGGTACCGCTCGTGGTACCGCAGTGCGCAACAGAGCGCCGAAAACGGCGGTACCACCAGCGGTACCTCGAGCGGTAGCAGGCGCCACAGTCCTCCGCACTGGACAGAGTCCAGCACAGCGGTACTACCGCTGATGCTAGCGGTACTACCGCTGCCTGGAGCTAGGCTTGCTGAGAAGTTTTCGCAGCGCCCGAAACGATTCTTTCCTTTTTGATAAGTTCTTAGATACAATCTGCAAGCTTTAAGACAATGTTAGAAACACAGGTTGTGTTGTCATTAGCACCAAAACGCTCTTTGGTCTACTAGAAAATGCTCTTTCACAGTTTCCTGTTTTTTCCGGCTGTGGGAACGAGAGGAGGGGTGCTCCTTGCCAGCACCAACGATTTTTTGCTGACAGCGAACCCTCTGCTCTCCGCCTCTCAGTTTTCGATCACTGCGACAGTGCTGCACCATGCTGATAACTCCACCTGGGCAATTTCTGGGGTGTATGGGCCCCAAGAGGATGATCGGAAGATTGAGTTCGTGCAGGAAATAAGGCGTATAAGAGCTGTGGTGCCTGACAAGTGGATGATTTTGGGCGATTTCAACTTGATCTACAATGCTGCCGACAAGAATAATGCTAATCTGAATCTAAGGTTGATGGGGCAATTCAGAGCGGTATTACAAGACCTTGAGCTGATTGACTACCCGCTGTGTGGAAAGAGGTTCACTTGGTTGAGTGAAAGGGAGAATGCGACGCTCACGCGCATTGACAGGGTGCTTGTATCCAAGGAGTGGGATCTGCATTACCCGCAGTTTCAGTTGACGCCGGCCTCGTCGAATGTTTCTGATCACTCCCCTCTGCTACTGTCAAAGATGGTTAGGAAGCATTTCTCTGGCTTCCGTTTTGAGTCTCATTGGCTGCTGCAGGAGGACTTTGATTCAGTGGCAAAGACGGCGTGGGAGAAGCCTGTTAGATCGAAGGATGCAATTAGAGTTCTGCACACTAAGTTGAGTCGCACGGCTAAGGCGCTGCGGCAGTGGAACAGGAGCAAGATGAGAAAGGCAAAGCAAATCTCGGCCATTGCTGACGAGGTTATCTTCAGCCTTGATGTTGCACAGGAGGACAGACCTCTGACAGCGGAGGAGCGACAGCTAAGGGCCATGCTGAAGAACAAGTTGCTCGGGATTGCTGCGATCGACAGGATTCGCTGGAGACAGAGATCGCGAATCACTTGGATTCGTGAGGGAGATGCAAACACGAGATTTTTCCACATCAGGGCCAGCGGGCGTCGGAGAAAAAATGACATCCCAACGCTTTTGGGCCCTGCTGGGCCGGTTTGCGAGCATGATACGAAGGCCCAGATGCTTCTTACTCACTTCAAGAATCTGATGGGGAACAGTGTTCCTGCGATTGCCGATCTGGCCACCTCGATGCTCCTTTCACTTTGACGGAGCTCAAGGAGACCGTTGATGGGCTGCACGGCGAGAAGGCCCTTGGGCCTGACGGCTTCATTGGGAATTTTTTCAAGAAGTGCTGGGGTTTTATTCACAAGGACCTGTTGGCCGCCATGAATCAGATGCACTCACTCAAGGAAAATCTGTGGAAGCTTCTCAACACGGCCACAATCGCGCTGCTTCCCAAGAAGGTGGACGCGATGGAGGCAAAGGATTTCAGGCCCGTCAGTCTCATGCACAGTGCTGGAAAAATACTCTGCAAGTTGCTGGCCAATAGGCTTGCTCCCGAGCTTGGAAGATTGGTGTCCGCTAGGCAAAGTGCATTCATCCGTGGTAGGTCCATACAAGACAACTTCTTGTACGTCAAGAATGTGATCAGAGAGGCACATAGAAAGAAGAATCCACTTCTGTTTCTGAAGCTTGACATCGCAAAGGCGTTCGACTCTCTGAACTGGGGTTTCCTGCTGAGGGTGCTCGAAAAGATGGGTTTTGGCCAAAGATGGCGCGACTTGGTGGCTTTGCTGCTGGCCTCTTCCTCCTCACGGATCTTGCTGAATGGAAGTCTCGGAACTAGTTTCTCGCATTGCCGGGGGTTGCGTCAGGGAGACCCTCTGTCTCCAATGCTTTTCATTTTGGCAATGGAACCGCTACAGTGCTTATTTCAGGAGGCTACGGCGCAGGGGGTGCTGTCGCAACTCGGGTTGCGGGCAGCCAGAATTCGAGCCAGCTTCTATGCTGATGATGCCGCGTTGTTCGTCAACCCTTGTAAGGAGGATATCTCAGCGGTGCAGGCTATCTTACAGCTCTTCGGTGATGTCTCCGGATTGCGAACCAGCCTGGAAAAATGCGTGGCATACTCTGTGGCCTATCAAGGAATTGACATGCAGTCGGTGCTGGCTGATTTTGGGGGCTCGGCCGGGTCTTTCCCGTGCAATTATCTTGGCCTCCCACTCGGGTTAAGAAAGCCAAGAAAAGTGGAGCTGCAGTTCCTGTTTGACCGCGCGATGAACAGGCTGAAGGGATGGAAGGGGAAGTTCCTCAATCGTAAAGGAAGGCTGACGTTAATCAACAGCGTCCTGACCTCCACTGCAACATACTTCCTAACGGTTTTTGCCGCTGAGAAATGGATGATCAAGAGATTCAACAAGATCAGGCGGAAGTTTCTTTGGGCTCCTGATGATGAGGCGGTTGCTGGCAAATGCTTGGTCAGCTGGGCCAAGGTTTGCACCCCGCTAGAGTTTGGAGGGTTAGGGATCAAGGACATGGAGGCTTTCAGCAGGGCCCTACGGTTGCGATGGGAGTGGTACAGCTGGAAAGATAGGAGCAGACCTTGGGTCGGCACTGACACGCCGTGTGATATGATGGACAAACAGTTGTTTGCGGCGTGCACCACAATTCAGCTGGGGAGTGGGACAATAGCCAGATTCTGGAACGACAATTGGCTAAATGGGATCGCTCCGAGGATGATTGCGCCGCTTTGTTTCCCTCTGGCTGTTCGCAAGAATCTCACTGTCCAGGAGGCCATCTCGGATGACCGATGGATGCGTGGGCTCAGGCGGATATCCACGGAGGAACAGCTCGACCAGTTCATCAGGCTATGGATCTTGATTCAGGGAGTGCAGCTGTCTGATAATGAGGACACGATCTTCTGGAAACTCACGACAAACAAGCAATATTCAGCGAGCTCGGCTTACGCGATGCAGTTCGTGGGGCGTGTCAAACAACCGCTCTTGGAAAGAGTTTGGCGCACCGGTGCCGAAGGGAAGGTCAAGTTTTTCGAGTGGTTAGCCTTGCAAAACCGAAACTGGACGGCAGAGAGGAGAAGAGCTCGGGGCCTCCCCCATAGCAACAAATGCTGCCTCTGTGACCAAGAGTTTGAGACGGCCTCTCATCTCGCGCTTGAGTGCTCCTTCGCCAAGGAAGTTTGGAATTGCTTCCGCTCCTCGTTCCCCAATGCGGTGACTATAGCTGCAAGACACAGTTCCCTGACGGAGTGGTGGACGGTGGTGACTAGAGGAAAGAATGATGCTCAGAAGAAGAAAGATGTGATGTTCGCAATGTATGCCATTTGGCATATCTGGAAAGAGAGAGGTAGGAGACTCTTCCAGAATGAGGAATTGACACCTATTAATCTTTCAGGGTTGATTCGTGCGGATCTAGATGTGATTAACCTTGCAATGTATGGGCAAGGTGCGGTGATCGCTGTGTAAACGTGTGGATAAACGTTTTTTTTCGTTTGAGTTGCCTTAGGGCAGTCCTGTAAACTTGTAACGTTTTCTTCTCCTTCTTTAATGAAATAAAGCAGAGCTCCTGCTGTTCCCGGTCAAAAAAATCTCCAATATTGTGATATACCTCCAGTTTTACGATATTTACTCTTGAAACTAACCACTATTCAGATTCAAAGCGACTGATCGGTCGACGATTCAGTGACTCGACCGTACAAGGTGATGTTAAGCTGTGGCCTTTCAAAGTCATTTCAGGTCCTAGAGACCGGCCGATAATCTAGTGCAGTACAAGGGGGCAGAGAAGCAGTTCGTTGCCGAGGAGATCTCCTCCATGTTGCTCATGAAGATGCACGAGGCTGCCGAGGCCTACATAGGCACACCGGTAAAGGATGCGGTTATCACTGTCCCAGTCTACTTCAACGACTCCCAGCGCGAGGCCACCCTTGATGCCGGCACCATTGCTGGCCTCAACGTCATACGCATCATCAACGAACCCTCCGCTGCCGCCATTGCCTATGGTCTTGACAGGATGTACAACAGCGGTGAACTTAGGACGGTGCTCATATTTGATCTTGGGGGCGGTACCTTGGATGTCTCTGTTATCAATATTGACAAGGGAAACTTTGTGGTCAAGGCCACAGCCGGTGACACCCACCTTGGCGGGGAGGATCTCAACTGTCGGATGGTGGAACACTTCGTGCAGGATTTCCTTAGGAGACACAAGGACAAGGGTAACATCAGAAGCAACCCGAGGGCGCTCATGCGGCTGAGGACGGCTTGCGAGAGGGCGAAGAGGATGCTAACTTCCACGGCACAGGCAAAAATTGAGGTCGACTCGCTACACGATGGCATTGACTTCTACGGGTCCATCACCCGCGCCCGGTTTGAGGAGCTGAACGCAGACCTCTTCCGCAAGTGCATTCAACACGTCGAGAAGTGCCTCAGGGACGCCAATATGGCGAAGTTTCAAATCCACGATGTCGTGCTTGTGGGCGGCTCCACCAGAATCCCCAAGGTTCAGCAGCTGCTCCATGATTTCTTCAACGGGAAGAGGTTATGCAAGAGCATCAACCCTGACGAGGTTGTTGCCTATGGTGCTGCTATACAGGCTGCCAGCCTCAGCGCCGAGGGCAGCCAGAAGGTGCAGGACTTGCTCCTTCTTGACGTCACGCCGCGGTCGCTTGGGGTCGAGGTAGTGCCAGGTCTCATGAGCGTGCTGATACCCAAGAACACCACCATCCCTGTCACGAGGGAGGGGCCTTACACAACCACATTCGACTACCAGACCAGTGTGTATTTCCCAGTGTACGAGGGTGAAGGGGAGTGGACCAAGGACAACAACCTCCTAGGCGAGGTCACGATATGTGTGCCCCCAGCGCTGGCTGGCATGACATGGCTCAGAATTACCTATGAAGTCGAAGCGAACGGCATCATGAAGGTGACGGTGATGGACCTGACGACTGGAAACAAGAACAGCGTCACCATCGACAAGGGTGGGCTGAGCAAGAAGGAGATCAAGAGCATGGTCCAGTATGCCAAGAAGTACAAGTCTGAAGACAAGAAGCAAATAAAGAAAATAAAGAAAGAAAACGAGGAAGACACCAAGCGCATGGTGAAGGAGAAGCGCATGTTGCCGGATGCTGAAAAACTCAAGCCCGAGGACAAGAAGAAAGTTGTTAATATGAAAATAAAGAAGGAGAACGAGGAAGGTTGGCTGAGCAAGGACGAGTTCGAGCGCATGGCGAAGAAGAAGCGCATGGTGGCCGAAGACGAGAAGCAAATAAACTAAATTAAGAAGGAAAGCGGAGGCTCATGAGGTGTACAATGTGCTTCTGCAACACTAATCCCGCTGCTTAGTCGTTAGTGCCCTTCTAGCTTAGTAACCTTTCCGTACCTTTGGTTTAGTTGGGTCATGGTGGAGTGAACTAATATTTTATCGGTTTGATGTATATCTGCTTGAATAGCCACTGTTCTCTATGCTTAATAGGCCCTAATGCTTGATGGGGAAAAAAAAGCGAAGTAAGAGTATGAGCGCAAGCTCATACGAGATGGATATTCAGAAACTCATCATGTAACCAAATTGAATGGCAATTGGGCGGATTCAAGGGAATCCGCGTTTGAACTGTTGTCAACAGTAAAATTCACAGCCGGTGGTAAAAACAACAAAGAAATCATACAAATCAATCAAACTCCACTCTTCATATTCACGATGTATTGAAGTGTTAGAGCTTAAAAATAAAGCTCTTCTATGCAAGTGGCTATTCAAATTGTTGAATGAGGAAGGTGTTTGGCAAGAGCTGCTCAAAAATAAATACTTACATAACAAATCACTCTCCCAGGTGCAAGCTAACCCTACAGACTCTCCTTTTTGGAAGGGTCTAATGAGAGTTAAGGAAGAGTTCTTCTCTAGGGGTTCATTTGTTATAGGCAATGCACAGAACACAAGGTTCTGGGAGGACAAATGGTTAGGAGATGCGCCTCTATCGCAACAGTATTCATCCTTGTATAACATTGTCCAACGAAAAAACGTTTCGGTGGCTGCGGTATTACAGGGTGAACATCCAAATTTAGCTTTTAGAAGAGCGCTAACCGGGAATAAATGGGGGCGATGGCTTCATTTGGTTACTCGGTTAATGGATGTTCAGTTTTCGGATGACAAAGATAGGTTCGTTTGGGGGCTTACGGCTACAGGAAAATATACAACTAAGTCTATGTATCTTGATCTTTTGAATGGTAATACACCCTTTCTTAGAAAGTACATCTGGAAACTTAAAGTGCCGCTGAAAATTAGGATCTTCATGTGGTTTATGTATCGCAGAGTACTGTTAACAAAGGTTAACTTATCTAGGAAAAAATGGCAGGGAAGCACAAAGTGTTGTTTCTGTGACAAAGCTGAAACAGTGCAACATCTTTTTATATCTTGCCCTATGGCACAGGTCCTCTGGCGCATTGTGTTTATGGCATTTAACATTACACCCCCAACAAACATAACGAATTTGTTTGGGAATTGGTTAAGTGGTGTTCCAAAGAAAGACAAATCCAACATAAGAGTAGGAGTTTGTGCTTTGCTTTGGGCCATCTGGCATGTGCGAAATGATATTATTTTTAACAATTCGAAAGCTTCCTCTTTCTTGCAGGTTATTCCTTTGGCCACACACTGGATTCGTACGTGGTCCTTTCTCCAGCCACTGGAACGCCGCCAGGACATGGATTTTGGGTGCAACCGTTTGGAATTGGTTGCCCGGCAATTATTCAACCAATACGGCTGGCAGCTTAATTATAGGCTATCATGTTAAAGCATAGGCTTCTCATGTTATTAGCTTTATTTAGATGGTTGATCCATGTCTCAACCTTATGTGATCCATGAGATGTAATAAGCTACAAAACATACTTTGAATAAATTAATAAAGCGGCCGTATGCATCACTTTGATGCAGAGGCTGGGACTCCCCATTTCTAAAAAAAAAAATATTCACGATGTATAAGCATGGATATGATCCAGACACATTTCAAGTAATTCTAGTAAAACTTGGAACACATTTCAAGCAATTCTAACCGTTTCATTTCATTTTCTATTATAATATCTAGTTTTCCGTTTTTTATTGTCTAAAATGAACAGAGCCTCCATTTGTATCCTAGTTCAGCTTCTCAAGTTATATTCGGCTATTTTAAGTGCCTGTTGCTGATTGGAGTGGCGATCAAAGACATCAGGTCAGGCTAGACCAGTTCAACGGCCTGGCAAATTGGTGAAGCTTCTCAGTCTGACACTTGACAACATTCAGGAGCATAATCTACAACCCCTCTCCAATCAGCTATTAATTTTTTCTAGTTAATAATCAGCTATCATCCTCAGAGGCAGGAAGGACTCAAGCAAGATATCCAACTACTACACAATGGCTCATGGAGGTAAATGGAAGCCGAGAAGGAACAACACGAGCAGGGTGCGGCTCTTGGACAACCTGAGTAGTCACTCATACTGCATCATGAGACCCTTATAATCCAATCTTGTTTAATCAGATCCCAACATACACTCTTATCTTCATAAATACATCTTTCCTCAAATAATGAAAAGCAGCATGCTTACAAGTGTGACATTCAAATGGTTTCGAACTTCACCATTGTCTAAAGATTGCTGCTCATTCGCAAAACTACTTGGAAGAAAATTACTCCTGGCCGGACATCAAAGCAATAGAAATGAAAAGGAAACAGATATCAATGGAACTAGTGGAACTTGTCTCGCCCAAGCCTCTGAAGATGGTAATTGATGGTCTGACCTGCATTCTTTGGCTTCCCTTTCTGTGATCCAGCCACAGGTAGCATCAGGAAACGATCCGTGAAAAAAAATAGTATTAGTAAACAGAAAAATGACTGGTTTGATGCAATATGTAAGTACCTGAGCCTGAGTACAGGTGACCAAGAGCTCCTTCTGCCTCATGCACTTGTCATCACACTGCTTGTTCAAGGCGAGGCAGTTGAGGAAGGACACCATCTCAATCATGCAGGGCTTGACGACACCACCAAGCTTCTTGGGGTTTATGTATAATCCACCAGCCTTCCGACCCATTCTGCCACATATAGTTTGTAAACGCGTTACTATGTTAACAACAGCAAGGTTAACTCTACAAATAGTACCACAAGAAATGACCACGATAGCAATTTGAGAAATGAATTGCCTGACCAAACATCTGGGGAAAAGAGTAGACCATATGGCGATTTTTCACTAGCTAATGTAGTTATGTAGGGGAGCTTACTAGCATGTAGTACCACGCATATGTTACGCAATACGCATAGTGCATAGATGTATTAATTTTGTGAGGAGCAACTGAAGATGATACATCATCCCTGCGCTACCGTTTCTTGCAAGGACTTATCTTCGCAGGAGCAATCGGTCGAACAGGTTGTGCGCGCGGGCAAGCTGAACGAGCTAGGGGAGGACACCAGTTACAAGAACAGGGAGAATCGAAGATAGAAAACAGTACACTCAGCGCAAATGACAGCTTAAAATCGTTCGGTGGTTTAGAAAATTCGACAAGCACTGGGTAGCGGGTAAGGTTCCTTGGCGCGGCCACGGCGCCGGCGCCGGCGCGGGGCAAGTGCACAGCCGCACCTCGAGGTTTAGGTGGGTCGGGGAAGGTGAGACCCGGGAGAGAGGGGTGTACCTTGATACGGAGGAACCACCATATAAGCAACTAGATCACCCCGCGCGTTGCGACGGGACACTTTGTAAATGAACCGTAGCGCGATTGAAACACTGAAAATTATATTAAGAAAAGAAAAAAATGATAGTGTATAACTAAGAAATATTCGAGACAATTCATAGTTTGCAGCGTAGTGTACCGTTTAAACATATATTGGAGAATGCAATGAAGTCTGAATTTGAGTACAATATGTAACAACGGGATCTTGTCGTATATTTGAATAGCTGAAGCGACATACTGACAATTTTCATCCAAAAAAACATCACAGTAGGCAGGTTAAAAAGAACGTGACATGTAAACGGTATGAAGACATAATTTTAGTAAGTACATACATACAGCTGCTGGGCAAAAACATGTATATGAAGGGGACAAAAAATCCTTCTAGACCGATGGTCCAGACATGCAGTTGAGGGGCATGATGGCTCTACACAATAACAGATAGCTGGAAACTTTGAAAGGTCCAGCAATTTCTGCCTTCCATATATTAGCAGGTACTTTTTTGTTTGCAAAAACGAAAAAGGTAAAAAGGCAACCTGCGTCAAGAGAGAAATGTATTTTCGATGGATGAACAATGAGTACCCACGCCAAGGAAGACCTTCGTCTAATTATCGTAGTACTTCTTTTCCTTACCAGGGTACCTAAGGGGACTGGAAGGTTTTTAATGAGGCGGCTTGCTTGCTTAATATATGGTGTGTTTAATTTTCAAAAAAAATGAGTACCCACGCCAAGGAAGACCTTCGTCTAATTATCGTAGTACTTCTTTCATGCAGAAAGCAAAGATAGTTCACTGGGGAAATTTACCATGCACCTGGCTATCTAAGAGGATGAGTCACATGGGTCAATGGGAGATCAACAAAACACTCTACTCAGATCGGAGCATGGAGAAGCTTAATTTACTAAATGAAATTCGAAAACTAATCTTGCTGCATATGTATTACCGAGCACGAACACAGACAATATATTGCCTTGGCGATCCTCAGCACCTGAGCCGCTGACAGTGGAAGTATAGAGCGATGGTGGCTGGAGAGATTTAGAAGGCCTGATCGACATGCATCCAGTAGTCCTTCCTAACGGGCATGCATGGAGGAGAGAAACGTGGATGGTGAAAAGATGAATGCGCCGTCCACCGCCGGGGCAGCAAGATGATGACATCGTTGGCTTCAATTGCGCCACTGCCGGAGGATGATTGCGCTGCCCATGGTGTGCGATAAGGAATTGCGCCACCACCTGCTCTTCCCGTGGTGTGTGATCAGGAATATATAATGTTTAGAGAACTGTAACTGAAGAGAGACATGGTGGGGAGGGCAGCGGAAGAGGCATACGGCTTGGTGTTTGCATTCAACGCCAATTACAGCAGATGAAAAGCAAACGCTGCGAGGTTAACACTAATTAGCGCTAAATTAAGCTGGATCGATGAAAATGCGAAACTGATTACAGCAGATGAAAAGCAAACGCTGCGAGGTTAACACTAATTAGCGTTAAATTAAGCTGGATCGATGAAAATGCGAAACTGATGCTAGGAGATGACATGGAACATTGTGTGACGTGGAGGGCTAGTGAGGTGGATAGCTTGCATGTCTAGAGAAATAAGATAGTGGGGTGTTCCTATTTAGATATAGAAGATTTTAGGGTCTAATCTTCGCCCAACTTTCATCCAACGGTTCAAATTTAGATCTCAAAATTAAAACTTTTTTTTGGCATTATTTGATCTCAAAAAAAAAAATGGTTTACCATTAAATGGATTTTTCATATCCTGAATGTAAAAAGCTATTAAATCATAAACCGGTGTCAAAAAAAAATCCACAATACTCAACGTAACATATATAACTTACAGGAAATTTTTCGATTTTTTCTATGAAGTTTTAATTTGAGTTTTTAGTTTGGACCATTAGATCGAAATTGGATGGAGATTAGACCCCTAAAGTTGCAATGTAACTTTGGTAAAGTTACTGGATCTTAATCCCTTAGGGGGATGGTGCCGGGAGGACAGGCTCTACTTTTTTGAGAGGAAGCGTGATGCAATTTTTTTGGGGTATCTTTACGATGGGGATGCGGCCGGCTGTGCATAACCGAACCGAAACTGAAAACCAAATAAAAAAACTAACCGCAACCAAAATTTGGTTTTTAATGGTTAATGGTTAGGTCACGGTTAATAAAATTACTAACCATATGACCTCGAAAAATCAGTGGTTTTACTGAATAAACCGAAAGCCCGGGCCAACAGGAATATCAGGCCAACTTAACGTAATATATTAAGAACATCCTACGGCGCATTACAAACACAACAGTCTACCCGGCATACTGGTTAACAAAAATAGCCAAAATACCACTACTCAAAACCGAAAGTGCCAAAATACCACTAACAAAAACCGAAGTGCCAAAATACCACTCAAATTTGGTTTTCTCATGCCAAAATACCACTACCGTCTAATGTCAAACACAGTCCGTTAGTCAAGGCGTCTGATTATTGTGACTTGCCAAAACTGCCTTGTCTTTGTCTAGAAAAAGGAAGAAAAGAAACACTCGTGCTCATCCCTTCCCTGCAGCTCTCTTCACAGAGGAACGATGGCGCCATGCCCAGTCGCCCCTACCTCCACTCCCTCACCCCCATGCATCAAACTAGACAAATTTGTGTCCTCATAGATCTGATTATCCAGACCTTTGTGAGTTTATGTTATTTGTCATGTTGTTTTCATTGGTTTGATTCTTGCGGAGTTGGAATATTTTTTCGATATTATAGTGAAGAATTTGTGGTTGGAAGAACTGCACTTTAGCATATCATCCCCGATGCAAACGTCCATCTTTTTGATGGTCAACTCAACGGTTTCCTACACCTTTATCTACAATAATAACAATATTATTCGACCATGGAGATTTTGCACATGAACGAGTGACAATATTTTTGTTGTTGTTTTGTGGTGATCCAAATTCATTAAGATAAAAGGCTAACTTCGGACAAGCGAAGTGAGTGCCCGTCTTCGGGAGGCTTAGGGCCGATTTGGATAAGAGGATATTCCTCACAGGTTATGTGTTCACGCTTGGTGGTTGTGCCGTGAGTTGGAAGGCAATGTTACAGTCCGTTGTTGTCCAGTCTATCACTGAAGTAGAATACATGACAATTGCTGAAGCATGTACATAATCGGTTTGGTTGAAAGATTTGTTTGCTGAGTTTTTTGGAGATGATACTTGCATTAACCTGTTTTACGACAGTCAGAATACTGTTAAACTTACTAAGGATCAGATTACTAAGGATCAGATGTTCCTTGAGAGAACAAAGCACATTGATGTCAAATACCATTACATGCGCGACGTTGTTGCGCAAGGTATAAGCTAAAGGTATGTAAGATAAGTATTCGTGATAATCCTGCTGATATGATGACAAAGCCAATTCTTGTTACTAAGTTTGAGTTTTGCTTAGTCTTAGTTGGTATCGTTGTTTAACCCAATAGGCTATTTGGTGTCGAAAGTGTTTTCTTTGTTGTTTCAGGGTTAAGGCCGGCAATGGGTCGGGTATGACTCGGGTCGACCTATTCCAGACCCATGCCCATATAGTAAATGGGCGAGGGTCTCTGCCCATGACCCTGCCCATGGGTCAGATCTCAGACCCATGCCCGTACCCGTCGGTTCACCCGACCCAATGGGCGACCCATCGGGTCTGTATGCAGCACATCAATATATAATATTTTAGCATTTCAAACAATAAAATAACTACATAAACATTACAACAGTCAGCTCTAGAAATTACGTTGAGTTGAGGAGTCAACATGAGCTGAGCTATCCACTGCCTCCATTGTCGGGAACGGAAGGCAGTAGGCGACGGCAGGGAGTTGGAGACGGTGGCGTTGGGATCCTTGGGGAATGGGGACGGTAGCAACGACTTCGCTGCGGCGGCTGTGCAACGAAGCTGCAGCAGCAGCTCCGCTCGGTGAAGCAGGCAGTTAGGGTCGCCGTTCTTCTTCCGGTAGAGGGAGGTGAGGGGAGAGCATCGTGACTTCGTCTTGATTCGTGAGGGAGAGGGATTGCGGCTGGAAGAGCTGGGAGACAGAGAGAGAGTGCGGACTCGACTGGTTCGTCTAGGGTTTGTGCGCTAGCGCTGCTCAAGTTGATGCGCTGCTCAAGTTGGGCTGGGCTATTGGGCTGGTCTGGACTATTGGGCTGGTCTGGACTATTGGGCTCAGCTGGAGTGGACTAAATTGGTAGTGAGCTATGGTCATTTCTTGCAACAGGACCCCACATGTCAGCTAATCGGGTTGCCCATCGGGTCGCCCATGGATAGACATGACTGCCCATACCCTACCCACGACTAATCGGGTCGCCCATGGGCGAGACCCATGGGTGAATATAGCGACCCATACCCTGCCCATTAGGGTCGGGTGCCCATGGGCGGACGTGCCCATGGGTGGAATTGCCGGCTTGATTCAGGGTGAAGGTTCTCATTCATGCTACAAGATGTAATTTGTCTCAAGATGGAGTGTTGTTTTGTGGTGATCCAAATTCATTAAGATAAAAAGATAAAAGCTAACTTCGGACGAGCGAAGCGAGTACCCGTCGCCGGGAGGCTTAGGGCCGACCTAGGTTTCCGGGTCGGACTGCAGCCGACTTAGGGTTATGCCATTATATATACATCTTGTAAATCCACCGGTGGGATAAGTCGCAAGTTGTAAATATCGGCGTTTGTAACCTCACCAGATTATAGTGAACATTTGCTGGCTGGCGCCCGTGATTTTTTCTGTTCCGCTATTGGAAGAGTTTTCCAAGTTAAATCTCGTGTCCCCATTGTGTCGATCTTGCTTTTGTTTATTGTTTATTTGTCTAT
The DNA here is from genome assembly GCA_026929855.1 of Poa annua. Lineage (NCBI taxonomy): Eukaryota > Viridiplantae > Streptophyta > Magnoliopsida > Poales > Poaceae > Poa > Poa annua. The sequence goes on from CM049434.1 coordinate 117,734,794, forward strand.
CGTTTATAACAGTTGTTTCAGTATAATTGCAGTCTCTTTACTTAATGCTTGCCAGTTTTGTCTTGTAAAGATTGATACCGTGCCGAAGATGTCTCCGAGTGATTTTATAGCAATTCTTAGTTGTAATAGTTAATTTGTAGTTTTTGAATATTGGGTCCAAATGGTACTTGTAATTGTTGCGTGTTATTCCCACATTGCCGGATGCTTGAGTTGAAATCACTAGCTTCGTGCATACCACGTCAAGAAAGAAAAAATTGAATATGTTTACACCATTCATTTTCAGGTACCGTGTTTTTTTTTTTTTGATATGTTTACACCATTCATTTTCAGGCACCGTAAACTGAAGTCCCCGCATATGCACATTCATGGGGGATATTGAACATGAAGTGAGTACATGTATGATTTCAGTCGCTCTTCGAGCTTCCAGTTGCCAGTATACAACACAGATGTGTCCTACCGCCACAGCAACCAGAACCACCTGAAGAACATTTTTGCCACCGAACGCTACCAAAATACTAAAAGCTGGCTACATGTACCAAGAGTGTTATATACACTGTTTAGGCCTGAAATTGTCAGGTTCCAAAAGTTTCAACAACAACTTCTCTAGCTTCCCCGAGCCTTTCATCGGCCTGAGAACAAAAGACCTTCCAAACAAGCTACAAGGGTCTTTGCCACCTACCGTGCTACCCAAGCACCATCCACCTGGTGTGAAGTGGTCAGGCGCTCGCTTCAGCAGCTCGGTATCAATCATATCCAGGACTGGATTGTCGGATGTGAAAGAGTGTGCGAATGGTGACCCGCTGTTCGCCATTGCCTCGAAGTACTCGGTCGTCAGGTTAAGAGGGTGTGCCCGAGGGGGGTTATCCCATGCCATGAAACGGAGGTCATTGTTAACGGTGGTGTTCTGATAGTACTTTGAGTTGCAGACCACCGTGTGGAAGTATCCCTCCGAGGACGACAAGAAGTTGGTGAAATACATGAGTAGTGTGCGAGGAAGGTTGTCCCATCCCAATATGCAGAACTCCAGGAATGATCGGCTCAGTATTACCCACGACGAACCTGGATCAGGAGAATAAGGTCATCGGTTAGAGATCAAATTGACATGATAAAAAGAGTCAGCATTTGTCTGTCAACATATAAACCTATGTGTCAGTTTCATCTTCAAGAGAATGGTGGCTTCATCAAGGAAAATATACTGCAAGATATTTGTTTCGTAGCACGCCACACTGAGTCGCGTAAAATCGCTGAAGGCTCCAAGTTATGGTGAATAACACATGTATGTTTTTTTGTCCAGGTTGAGCAATTAGTGGAATATATGACCTTTAATAAAATGCCCTTTACCGGAAATAAATGTGACCTTTATGCCTTGTCTCACTTCAAAGTGTAGGTGCCTAAAGAACTACACAGAAGTGGAAATATCAAATGTTGTGCTACCACATATACCCTTTTGCACTTTGAGTCTAAGTGTGGTACAAGTTCACCAAAGTAATAGCAGCACCCGTTGTCGTTCCAACCTGGCAGCTCAGGCAGAACCCTAGCCACCGCCACCAATGTCCCCACTACTACTCCCCAACCACTACTGCCGGAGAGCCATGAACAAAACAAGCATAGAGGACGGCAAGGTCTCACCCTTGCGCGGCCATGTGAAGGGCTAGCGCGGGAGCACGGCCATTGCTATGCATCCTTTATATCTCTGGTACTACAATAACTTCCTATGCAGAACTACTTCACCTCCATTGAACAAGTTTGGATTGACAACCTCCAAAGTGCTATTATGACCACCGTGAAAATAGTAATGTCATACTTCTATGGTCGTACACAGCAATATGCATGGAAATCTTGTTGTGGTCAAGAGATTATTGTGAACAGAAGGCAGATAGGTAATAGCTGGGTGTTCTATACTTATATTGTATTAGCGCAGACTATTTGGACCATGTTAAGTGCAAAACAAGCATGAGACAATACCTACAAATATTTTGAAAGCTGAAGGCAAGCTTCTTTTCTCCTTTGTTGTCACAACCTCAGTTTTGTTTGAGATCTGCAATGCTGGATCTACAATGATTGGTCTTGCCATTTGATGCCTGCACATGCAACCAAAGAATCATGATAAAGAACATATCAGAGGTTAAGAAACACACAGAAAAAAAATCTTACTCCTTCCAACCAATATTGCTCGTGTGCTCGATAAAGTTCAGATCTCTGGGAAGATATGAGAATATATGAAGGAGGTCTGTCAAGTATGAGGGCAAGAACACAGATGTTAATTTCAGAAGTGACACCAACTATTTTGGTAGTGCGCTGCAATCCATAAATCTGCCACCAATCAACATATAGGTCTACGCCAATATTTTGTAGATCCAGTTAAATTTTATACAGTATGATGACCTTGAATCTCCTTTTACCGCAGCCAACATATTGTATGGAAGGAATAGGAATGCTGGCAAGCCCAATAAGCACCTAATTTATGAAATCCTTGGTTAAAAAAAATCTCAAGTGTGCAATGCATGACTGCAGTATTTACTACAAACCGAGACACTTGTGAATTGTAATGCTGATGTACAATAAATGATAAACTTGAAAAGTTTTGTGTTTTCTGGTGAATTTGGAAATCTAGTTTGCCAAATGTGAGACAGCAAGAGAAGGCCTAACACCTGGCAGGGTAGAGTGCAGGACATTTTGGTCATCCATTAGCACTATAAACACTACAGGCTGTGGTTAGTTCTGAGTAGATGTATGGAGAAAAATAAGATAACCGGAAGCACTCAACCTACTGTTAGAAAGATAGCTTTGCCAATGATCAAATGGTACATTCCTTTTTCGGGGTCTTTGGAACATATATTCAAGAAACGTGAAATCTAGAGGATGGAGTGGAATTGCACAGAAAGATTGTCACAGTCCCCTTATGAAGTTAGTTATCAACTCATCTACTTGAAGCAGTTTTGAATGCCGTTGGGGAGTACGGAAGCAAAACAAGAGTTCACAATGTGAAGATGTGGCTGGGATCCCCATTCCCCAGTGTGTTGAACATGGCAATGCATCTGAACTCTGAAGCATTTATGTTACTCACCACCACCCCCTATTTACTTCCCAGCTTTATCTACATTATCTTCTTCCTTGGTAGTATGATCTTATCTTTCAACAGAACTGAATTACAGAAGAGCAAAATAGCACTGTTTTAACACCTAATAACATGGAAACTGACTGCAAGGAGTTGTAGCAAACGAAGACTTTACAAGCAGCAGCATAATAAGCTCCTAAATAAACAGAAGCTGCAACCAAGCTAGCACTAAGGCATACAAATCATAGTTTTGGTAATGTAAGGAATGATCTAAAACTAACAAGTGATAAACACGTTAAAGATTGCAAGTTAACGAGGGGCAATCCAAGCAGGAGGGGGAGCTGACATTACCATCCTGGGGCATGAGCGGGTAGTCTGAGGCGCTGAGATTGATGAACCAGCTCCAGCCTTTGAACTCCTTGAGCAGCAGGGCGGCGCCGTGGAGGGTGGCTGCCAGCTCGGTGGGCCCCCGGCGCGAGACCGCGGCCCACTGGCCCGGCGACGCCACCCGCACGTTGCCGTACCGGCGGGGCGCCTCCTCGCCGCGGACGAAGGCCTCGAGATCCGCGCGGTCCTCCTCTCCCGCGACCCCGACGAGGTAGTAGTTCCAGGGGTGGTAGAGCGCCCTGAGCAGCCTCCGGATCCGCGGGCCGTCGCCGGCGCCGCCCGTTATGAGGTAGGCGAGCCTCGGCGGCGGCAGCAGGGGATGCTGCTGCTGCTGCCTGGCGCCGAGCCGCGGCGGAGGGGAGCGCGCTGAGCCGAGCGCGGCGTAGAGGATGGGGAGCGAGAGGAGCGGGAGCGCGAGCAGCAGCCAGCGCAGCCACCTCCGGCGGTGCGGCTGCGGCGGGTGCTTCCTCGACATGCCCGTCGGCGGGGCGCCGCCCGCGGGGGTGGGGAGCGCTAGAGCTCCGGCATTCGGCTCCGGCGTGGGTGGGTCGGCGGTGACGCGTACGGACGGTGACCTATCGGACCGGGTGGAATGGAAGGGCTCGGTCGCTGGGCTTAGCTGGCTGGTGGAGGTAGCAGTGTAGGTGGAGACGGTGAGGCCGTAGCAGCGGCAGCGGCAGCGTTTCGTGCAAGCAAACAGCGGGTGCGTACGGTGCAGGGTGTAGCCCTGAACGATTATTGCGAGCAACTTGCAGACTGCAAAGTGGTTCTGCTCCTTTACTTAGCGATGCAATTAGGAGTAGTACGACCTTTATAATGCTTCACACAGCCTTAAAAAAAGGTTCAGAGAGGAAACAGGATATGCGCGCTGAGTCAAACAGTTTTTCGTCCCGCTTTATAATAAAACAATATGTTAAGCAAGTTCATAGAAGATCTCAAACATAATCAGACGTTTCTCGGGGCAGTAGCAAAAGTAAGCTCAACAACAAGAAGAAAGTTAGAAGAGCAAGAGAATGTCATCTAGCCGTCCCCTATCCGACCGTCCGTATAGCGGGTGCCACCGTTGTAAGAAAGATATGAATTTAAACATAGTGTCACAAGCACGTCGTAGAGACACCCGCTCAATCACCATTTTTGTGGATCATCCAAAGAGTCCAACCCATTCCGGCAAACACCAACCAGAAGAGGCGATGCCTCCACTGGTCTGGTTCGCCCGAGTCCCCAGAAACTCGCCAAGGTCCGAGGCCTGTCAAGCAGTCTCGAGTGCCGGTATTTCCCACTCCATCATTTTTCGTTTTTTCCTAGGGCCCTTCGGTATTTCTGGATTATCAATTAACTAATAAATAGGAGTTGCATGCCACAAAATGTGTCGGAACATGGTAGGCGTAAGCCGGTTGAATCGGTGAAAATAATCCACCCTAGAGTTGTCCGAAACTTAACATCACAATCCAAAGCCTTCTGATCCTTGTAGCAGAAAACATCCTCTTGCAACATTTTTATACGCACTCATGTAGCACTTTTTGTGTATGTGCGATAATCTTTGATTGGTAGCATCAACCATTGAGAAAAATCATCGCGCATTTGCGACATGGAGGCAAACACTTGTATCAGTGCAAAAACCCTTGCACTATGAACACGATATTTTTAGCAAACATATATAGTAATCGCAGCTTGCCACTTGTGCATTTGCAACAATCACACACATGACCGCAACATGTCAAAATACCATATGCAACATTGAAAACCGAAAATCACTATCTTTCATTTTGGAGCCGACATCGCCTCCTCGGGCTCACAGACTATGATTCCGACTTTCGGAGCCAGAGTTGTCGAATCAAGTAATTCCCTCCAACATCCCCCATCCTTGAACCGTTGACATGGAGAACTTCCCAATCCAAACTCAACTCCATCAAAATGGAGATAGCATGCCTTCGCCCTCCAATAACGCGTCCTACTCCTCGGCCTTCACACTATCATCTTGGCGCGGATGGTGACCGACAAGTTTCTTTGGGAGTGAAAGCGAGAGGTTAACAGTAGAAGGCGGGCCATGGAAAAAGGTAAAGAGGAAACTACCTCGAGGAGGGCGGCATAATCGTAGGTGTTGTGTGATCCCGATGTGAATTCGTGAGGAAGAAGTTGGAGCAAGGTGCCACGTGGGGCCACGAGCATGAATCATTTATACAACAAAGTGGCTGATATATTCTTACCATCATCCGGTTGAATATGATCATTTCCCAAGTATATAACATTGATTTCATGCTTGCAATAACCCCCAATAGTATATATAACATGTAATTTGTATTTTGTTGGTTAAATTAATGATGAGAATACACGCCGCTGAAAGAGCATGTAGTGACAAACTCTAATTTATTAATGGAATTGGGGGCCGTGTAGCCCTTTGATATAGAGAAGAAGGTTGTACCAAGCTGCATAGAAAATGTCACAAATATATCGAGAGGTGCTCGAGACACCAGAGGACGAAGCGAGATGTACTTGTGCTTGCATTGCTTCCATCAAAGGTTGAGTTTTTTAATGCAGGGACCTAACATCGCGCCGCGCGTAAGCACATGCTTAAGCATCTCTCCCAGATCAATATATGATTTCTGTAAGGTTTCTTTATTGTCTAACCCTGCCTGTGATTTATCTTAGATGTCTTCATTGTATATGCCTAAATGGACAAAATTATCTTGTTGACCGCTAGTAGGATCGAAGAGTACGCCGGTCCACGGGTAACATTGTAGGCGACAAAATGCGAGCTCGATATCTGCTAGAAGCACGTACAAATCAGCCCGTATTTGCTGACCAGCCCGATGGTAAAACCGTAGAAGAGTGGGCTGCGTACGGACATAGCAAAGTAAACCATCCTATGGAAAATTTCTTGTCAAAGTATAGCAAATAAAGTTCCATATAGATTCAGTTCGGAGGCTACGACAATGCGCAAACGACACTTGATCCTTGGTTCTTCAGTACTACTTTGCTTTCTTCACGTGCCTGCTAATTGTAATCAAAACCAGTAGCAATAGCTAGCCAGTTCAACTTTCCGTCAAGCGCCAAATTAACTTTTCACCTAACCAAGAAAAGGTGTACCAATTTGTGCTGCCGCTTTTCTGACCCTAACAGAGAAGGATCCAACCAGGATATGCATGTATGCCGTTTCAAGATGCTAGTGTAGTACCCAGCTTGAGTGTGGTAAAAATGAAATGATTTGATCCATGATGGTGTTGTGTGACTAGCAAGGAGATGAAGGTTGTTAGACTTTGGTGATGATCTGCTTTCATTCCTTCAAGCCATTTTCTGTCTTGCCTGGATAAAGTTGTTTATTAGGCAGGTTTATTACTCCCTCCGTTCCTAATTTGTATGGTGTGGTTGCTATATTAATGTAGCGGGGCGAATGCCTGTTTCGAGAGGATCACTTCAGCGCTGTGCAAATTATTATTGACTCTGCTGCGTGCTCATGAAAAAGTTGGAAGCGTGCAGAGACAGCAACAGCCTGCTGCACTTATTTTATCCTACTATCACGCAGTACAAGAGGTAGATGAGCACAGTTCTGAACATGTTCAGAGATACAAGAGATTTGTTTAGAAATGGCTTAAAAGAACAATGGAATTTCTTCTACTCCAACACTCTCACTACTGAAGACATGTGAACATTATTAGATGTGTATGTATATAAATCCGTGACCACTGTTCTTTGTCTCTGAATGGACAAATCGAATCTCAAAAGCAAGAAATGGATTGGACAGAACAGATCGATCTATGAAGGAATGAATGAATGGATAAAAGAAATAAGAAAAAATGGACAAGTGTCTACTAGTAACAGATGTTCAAGCAGCTTCAGGTTCAGCAGCACTGGCAGCATTCAGATCCACAGAAAGATCCAGCTCCTGAAATGTAACAGTACGAATTGTTAAATTTACAGCCAGATGTTTCTTTGCTCTTATAGTAGCCTGCTACATCAGTTTTGTTTTTGATGTTTTAAGAGAAAAACAAAAGTACAAATAGAGTTACCTTTCCAGTGATCTTGCTGTACAAGGTGAGCACATCCTTCACCGTTGTCTCAAAATGGGTGGTCGCGTCGTAGCTCTGTAAAAACAGAAGGACTTGAGAACACTCCTGCAGTGTCTGTCCGGTGAAGAAACTATGTTAGGACCTGAACTTACGTTTGTCACGAAACAGCTGTCCTCCTCAGGAGTATTAGCAGGTTCGTATCGGTCGTAGATGTCGAAGAACGTCTCCTCCACGGGGCCGAGAAGATCGATCCCGGGTTTCAGCTCGATCTCAGGCTTGTCGGTCTCAGCTTCAGTCGATACAAAGGCGATGAACTTGCCTTTCGGCGCAACGTTGTGAGCGTACGAGCAACAGAACACGTACCTGCAAAATAATTGTTCAAAGTACTTACGCTTTAACTAAGCAGGATAGCTACACATTGTAAGGCAATCATCACTGCAATATGTAACTAAAAAGTAAAAAAAGTACCCACTATCTAATTAATACTGTCTTTGAACTCAATGTTTTTCTTTTTAATCACTTACATGTCTGACTTGCGCTTTAGCTGTTTCTTCGGGAGGATGATCTGCACCGAGTGAGAATCCTTGGTGTCGGGAATCGGATGCTTCATTATGCATATCGCACGCGCCACCCTTCCGACCTTCTTCACCTGTTCATTGTTTGAAGATATCAATGTCATATACTACCACAAACCTTTTAACCTGAAATGTACTGCTTGCAAGTCACAAAGGTAGGTATACCTTGTCAGGCAAGTACGAGGGGTCACAAACAACTTTCTTGCATTTCGCAGTCTCCCCTTCGGAAGTCACACCAAATGCTTTACCACTCTCATCAAACTCAACCTGCAAATAGTTGCTAAATGTAAGCATGTTTGACTGAAGATCTAGAAACTAGCATTGGAGCATTGTTGTAGAGTGAGCTGTCTGAAAAAAGTTCAGTTACCTTGCATTCTGGTTTGTTGAGCATGTATGTGCCGCCATAAACAGCGCTCAGACGAGCAAAGGCCTAACACAACATTCTCGATTTCAGTTGTAATAAGAGCTGTACCAGTTTGGCAGTTCCAGGTAAATTTACATAGCCATACCTGAGGGAGCTCTCCTAGTCCGTACAAAGGGTAGATATAAGGTGATCCACCTTGGAAACGCGCCAATGATTCCGAGTAGAGCTATGAAAAAACATGTGAGGGTCAGATTTTGTTAATTTATTTTCCTCCAAAAATTGCTCTTTCTATTTGTTTATAAAATTATCTGTCGCCACATTGTAAATTTGTAGCTTAAAACAATTCCATGTGACACGAGCGACAATTATATTTTACATATGGAAATTATCTGGCAATTCATGTTGAAGTTTTCAATATATAAATTCTCAGGGCAGAAACAGTGACGTCGGACTAGAAAAAACAACACATATTTTGGCCCAGGACTTCAACCCGGAAGGCTAGAAGAACAGCAGATTATCAGAGAAACGTGATGGATCATTTATATAATTAAAGCAGTTATGTGGTGAAAAGGTCGAGGACACAAGGTACTAAAACTATCATAATAACATATTCCATTTTGAAGGTTGTTTTATTGTGCATGTGCTTAGCCTAATTTGGTAGTCTCTAATCGTACTGAATGAACAAGGGCCACTGAAATGTGAGGACGCAAAAGACAGTAACAGCAAGGGAAGGAAAAACTGCCGAACAGATACATTTATTTCATTGTTAAGTCCTTAGTTGCCCAATTGCATTGGTCCCTAATAGCAAGTCCATTCAATCAATCATGCTCTTATTGAGGTGTACAGTACAGGGCCCCTTCGTAATCTAGTATCATCGAGTGCTTTAAGCAAAAAAATAGTTGGCTCACGATCTTGGACCACTACTTCCTAGATGCATACAGAATTAAGCAATGCATGGTTGTGCGATACTGCTAAAAAAATAGTACCTTCATTCTCTTGACAGTGTCAATTGCAGGCTCATCCAGATAGTTATCATCCCGGTGAAGAGCTAATGCATGACCGATAAAGTCAACCGTGTCATCTTCCAGTCCATATTTGCTGATCCAAAAGCAAACAGCAGAGTCTTCGCGTTAGGAAATGGTGGAAAAATACTTCTTTTTTCAGAAGGGGAAAATACAAACTCGTTTTCTATTTTTTGTTCACTATATATATACATGCAGCAACCTAGCTAGATTCCGTTTCTATTTTTTGTTCCCTATATATGCAGCAACCTAGATTCGACTCAAGCGAAATCAACTTACGAGATGACTTCCCTCGTAGTGACCTTGTGCAGATCCAGGCCTTCGTGTGACTTGGGATCCTCCTCCTCATAATCCTGAACGTAGATGAAGAACTTCCTAGCGCGGCGCTTCTCAAACAGGCCCATTAGGTTAGATTTCAAGGCTTCCACATCTGTTGCAGGGACTTTGTGGATCTAGCAGCATGAGCGAAGAAGGGAATGTGAATCAGAACATGATGTGTACTTGTTTTGTCTGAATAATCTGACTAAGGTGTCTGAATAAATAAAAAATCGAGATTCCTGCGTGAATATTCAGGTCCATACCTTTCCATTGTTGTACACGAAGCTGCCATCGACGGCCTTGAAGTTGAGATACTTTGTGACGCTGGTGCGGATCAAAACACGGACCAATGCACCGTTGGCCATCATGAACTGCAAAAAAGCCACATTCTACAGTGATTACACACACATAATACCGGAAGGATAGAAGGAGAATGGAACATATGTTTTCAGGCGCCAACAGACCTTGGGCACCATATCGACATTGTACTCCTTGCTGACACCCAGATGGTCAGGGGTGGTTTCGCTGCCTTTGAATCTCTTCCAGATCTGTAAAGCGGATGTAATGAAACATTACATATAACTTTCAGATTCACTTTTTTTTTCTGTATTTTGGGAAACATCAAGATAGTAGCGTTAGAACACCTTGGTCAGATTAAGGGATGTGGATTCTCCTCCGTAGTAATCGTTCCTGTCCATGTGAAGAACCTGCACATACACAGGAGGGAACAAAGGATTGTCATCATATGTGACATTGTCACGCATTCCGCCGTTGCGATGATGAGGAAGGGGAAGAGAAGGTGATCAGTGACCTTGAGGCCATCGACGGAGAGGAGGCCGCTGAGGATGCACTCCTTGAGTCCCGTCCCCAGCACGATCACGTCGTACTCCTCATCCATCGCGCTCCCACGCCGATCGATCTACCGGACAGGTAATCCCTCTCCTCTCCTCCTCCTCCTCCCTCTTGCAGGTGATCTCTTCCTCCTCGCCTCGTCATGCCTATATATCCAGGGAGCCCGTCAAGCGCGCGCGTACGTACATGCATCGGCTCGATCGGGCGCTGTTCATCTCCGTGCTTCCCGGGAGGATGTCGTCGCGAGGCGCGCGGTTGCAGGTCGCAGCGGCCGGCGAGCGCGACGCGTGGCGCGCCGTGCGCCCGTGCTCTTCCCCGTACTCTCGCCGTCGACGGGTGGCGTGGGCCAACCGGATGCGGTGCAAAAGGCCCAACTCGATCGGAGGCCCTTCCACTAACGAATCGGAAACCCAATAAAACAACACAACTTTTTTTTTAAGTAGATCATAATTAACTTCTTTTTTAAAACATAGTACCGACGTAAACGGTCAGATCTTTCTTGTTTAATACTCATATCATATTGTCGAAGTTTTTTTGACACACATGCCATCTAGAGGGGACTTTTAAAAAAATGCGGAGCCAGATGAGATGAGGATTCATTACCCACACAAGGTTTAACAAGATTTGGTCCTCAACTATGAAGGTAGCAATCTATCTTGCTATAGTGAAATCCTTTGGTATAGCAGTATACGGCTACAAGGTGTGCCAATGCCAATGCACGAGAGCGTAGATAGCTCTAATGTGGGTGTGTAGATGGGATAAAAGTTATCGTACCCTTTAAAGTTTTCCCTCTCGGAATGCCCGTTAGGGTTTACAAGGTCAGCTCGTGGTCCGCAATCTACTCGGCTATCTAGCTTTCACCACCGAGTAGCATTGTTATCTTCTTATCTGATTCAAACAAATTCGGCCTTCCTCCGAGCCGATTCACACCAAAGCCCAGCGTTCTTTGTCATTAGCCCTCGAGTTAAACAAGTGCTTGACATCGACTTCTTCTTCGTTGTGCCAATCGCCAATGTGTTGTCGTTGATGAAATCTTGAAACAAAGAGAAAAACTACAAACGAAATGAAGCAGAGTACAGATCAGCCTGTCCAGTGGGACGCTTTTTCATGCCAAATAAGTCTTCCGCCGAGTTGCCTCATTAAACTCTCTTGGATGATGTATCCTGACGCCACAACATCTTTGACCTTTGTCGTGTAGTGTTTGCTTTCTGATGCACCGATTTGACACCCGTCAGTTTGAACGGAGCGCTTCATTTAATATGCACCGGGTTGCGAGCGGAGCATTCAACGGTGTGAAAACTCCGATCGGTGTGGATGCGGCACAATCCGAGTTGTAATTTCTGGCAGGTTCGCACGTCGCCCAAATCGTCGCGCACTGACACCATGTCCCGCGAGACTCCAGGACTTTTCCGTTTGAAATGGAATGTGGTGCCATGAGAGGGTCTATAAATCCCCAATCTCCCCAACGCTCCATCCTTTTCCTCCGAGCTTGCACGCGTCGCCAAAAGCAACTCCCGGTTGCGCCTTTCTTCCCCAACACTTATGATGGCATCACGGGCGATTGGAATGACTTGGCAACAAGCGAGGGGATGTACAGTGGTGCATTGTCGATGGCATCCTCCCTGCCCTAGGAGGAGTGCCATTGGCGGATCTCTGTCAATGACACCCGCCTATGCACCCAACCCGGTGAGTTTGTCATGTTTACTTTATTTCTCGAGTGCGGCATGGCCTTTCCTTCATCGGAGTTCTTGATTCGGTTGCTCGCCTTCTATGGCATGCAGCTGTATGACCTGACGTTGAATTCCTTCCTAAACCTATCTTGCTTCATTACTTGTGCGAGGGGTATCTCGGTTGCCCTCGTATTCAGTTTATACTCTACAAGGTTCCTTATTCATGCTTAAGCATACACTACAAACCACGATTGAAATGTTTGTTAGATGGCACTCTTTATAGATCTTTACCACAAATATCTATAAATCATATAGACTATGCACTGTAGAAAAATAGTTATAGAACTGGCTTTTGTTATAAAATACAATTTAATATCTTTCGGTGATATTAAATACAAACAAAAACACCAATAATTATTTTATAATGTTTCTAGTTTTATGATTAAACTATGTGCATAAATAGAAAATTATACATGTAATATTGTAACATGGTAAAATTAAGATGAACTGAAGTATAAAAATTTAGTATAAATTATATTTATTTTGATTCAACTGGGACTTCTATTGGACCGGATCTAGATGAGCTCTTTGTTTCGAAACGATTAACATGGACATTGCTACCAGATTACTTGGCTCAGCTACCAGATCTCAGTCGCAACACACACGAATAATACATGGGTATAGTAGTAAGCTATTAGACATACAACCCAAATTAAATCTAGTTATGCATTGTAGTCGTGGGAACAACAAGTGCAAGAAAGTTGAATCATGAACAAGATGAAAATCTACCTCGCTCAGTGACCGTGGACGGGGAATAACTGAAAGAGTATTTCTTAATCCCTTAGGTTTTGTGTGTTAGTTAATGATGCACCGGTGTGGTGTTGTTGGGAAACCCCAAGAGTAAGGTATGAAGTAGTGCAGCAGCAAATTACTCTCAGTTATGAAACCAAGGTTATCGAACCAGTAGGAGATGAAGGCGCTTTTGAAGATGTCAACGGCGCCAGAGAAGAGCTTGACGTGTAACTGACGTGGAACCTGCACACAACACAATCAAGATACTTTGCCCCAACTTAACAGTGAGGTTGTCAATCTCACTGGCTTGCTGTAACAAAGGATTAAACGTATGGTGTGGAAAATGATGTTTGTTTGCAGAGAATGAAAGTAACAGGATTGCAGTAGGTTGTTTTATTAGTTTAAAGAAAAGGACCGGGGTCCACAGTTCACTAGTGGTGTCTCTCCATAAATAATAATAGCATACATGCGGCAAATTACAGCTGGGCAATTGACAGAATAAAGAACTACATAACAATGCATATACAAGTCATGATGTCTAGTGTGAGATTCATTTGGGCATTACAACATGATACATAAACCGTCATCCAACTGCATCTATGACTAATAATCCACCTTCAGGATAGCATCCGCAACACCATTCAGTATTAAGTTGCAAGCAACAGATTATTGCATTAAGTAAAGTGTGTAATGTAAGTAGCACAAATATCCTTAGATAAAGAACTACCGTTTTATCCCTAGTAGCAACAGTACATCTACAATCTTAGAGGTTGATGTCACTCCCCCAGATTAAATAGAGACATGAACCCACTATCGAGCATAAATATCCCCTCTTGGAGTCACAAGCATCTACTTGGCCAGAGCATCTACTAGTAACAGAGAGCATGCAAGATCATAAATAACGCACTCACAAGATATATTATGAAGCAAATGACATAGTACTCAATTATTCATCGGATCCCAGCATACACAACATGTAGCATTACATAAAGATGGTCTTGATCATGATAGGCAGCTCACAAGATCTAAACATGATGGCACAATAGGAGAAGACAACCATCTAGCTACTGCTATGGACCCGTAGTCCAAGGATGAACTACTCACGATCAGTCCGGAGGCGGGCATGGTGATGTAGAGCCCTCCGGTGATGATTCCCCTCTCCGGCAGGGTGCCAGGAAGAGCTTCTGAACCCTCCCGAACTAGGGTTGACGGCGGCGGCGGCTCTGGAGCGTATCGTGGAAAAGTGTTCGGGCTCTAAGTCTTATTCCGTCGGGGGGTATTTGTAGGCGAAAGGGCGAAGGCGGTGGAGGCCCGAGGGCCCCACACCATGTCCCGGCGTGGCCAGGGGGGGACCTGATACGTCCCAAACGTATCTATAATTTCTTATGTTCCATGCTTATATTATACCAATTGCCTACATGTTTTATACACATTTTATATTGTTTTATGCATTTTCTGGAACTAACCTATTGACAAGATGCCACAGTGCCAGTTCCCTGTTTTCTGCTGTTTTTGGTTTCAGAAATCCACTTAAGGAAATATTCTCGGAATTGGACAATTTTTATACCGAAGATCTTAGAACTCCAGACACGTTCCAGAAGTCCGAGGGAGAAAAGGAGACGTGCACCGAGGCGCCCACCTCAAGGGGTGGCGCGGCAGCCTCCTTGGCCGCACCAGGACCTGAGGTGGGGCCCTCGGGGCTCCACCGCCTTCGCCCCTTCGCCTATTTAATCCCCCCGAAAACCTAAGGCAAAAAACCCGAACACTTTTCCACTTTTCCTCACGGAGCCGCCGCCGTCGTCAACCCTAGTTCGGGAGGGTTCAGAACCTGCTCCCAGCACCCTGCCGGAGAGGGGAATCATCACCGGAGGGCTCTACATCACCATGCCCGCCTCCGGACTGATGCGTGAGTAGTTCATCCTTGGACTACGGGTCCATAGCAGTAGCTAGATGGTTGTCTTCTCCTTTTGTGCCATCATGTTTAGATCTTGTGAGCTGCCTATCATGATCAAGATCATCTTTATGTAATGCTACATGTTGTGTTTGCTGGGATCCGATGAATATTGAATACTTTGTCATTGCTTCATAATATATCATGTTGTGTGTTGTTTATGATCTTGCATGCTCTCCGTTGCTAGTAGTTGCTCTGGCCAAGTAAATGCTTGTGACTCCAAGAGGGGGTATTTATGCTCGATACTGGGTTCATGTCTCTATTTAATCTGGGGCAGTGACAGAAAGCTCTAAGGTTGTAGATGTACTGTTGCTACTAGGGATAAAACAGTAGTACTTTATCTAAGGATGATGCTATTACTTACATTACGCATTTTGCCTAATGCAATAATCTGTTGCTTGCAACTTAATACTGAAAGGGGTGCGGACGCTAACCGGAAGGTGGATTATTAGTCATAGATGCGGTTGGAACGGTCTATTTATATTGTTGTAATGCCCAAATGAATCTCACACTAGACATCATGTCATTAGTATATGCATCATTATGCAGCTCTTTATTCTATCAATTGCCCAGCTGTAATTTGTTTACCCGCATGTATGCTATTATTATTATTATTATGGAGAGACACCACTAGTGAACTGTGAACCCCGGTCCTTTTCTCTAAACTGATAATACAACCAACTGCAAACTGTTACTTTCATTCTCTGCAAACAAACATCATTTTCCACACCATACGGTTAATCTCTTTGTTACAGCAAGCCGGTGAGATTGACAACCTCACTGTTGAGTTGGGGCAAAGTTTCTTGATTGTGTTGTGCAGGTTCCACCTCCACCAAGCAATTGCTGGCGCCATTGCAAGGAGGAGACCTTCAGACGTGTTCTTCATCTCCTACTGGTTCGATAACCTTGGTTTCACAACTGAAGGAAATTTGCTGCTGCACTACTTCACACATTCCTCTTGGGGTTTTCCAACTACATCGTGAGTGCATCAAAGAATTTCTGGCGCCGTTGCCGGGGAGATCAAGACACCGTTCCCAATCTCTTTACTTTGTTTTTGTCTTGCATTTTATTTTACTTTATTATTGTCTTGTTTGCTTAATATCAAAAATACAAAAAAAAAATAGTTACTTGCATTATCATTTTTATTTCGGTTTGCATATTTATTATTTTGGTTTTTATTTTTGTTTATTTTGGTTTGTCCTTTAATTTGCTAAAATGACTACTGCTGAGAATACTAAGTTGTGTGACTTTACTAGCACCAAGAATAATGATTTTATATGCACACCTATTGCTCCACCTGCTTCCAAAGCAGAATTCTTTGAAATTAAACCTGCTTTGTTAAATCTTGTCATGAAAGAGCAATTTTCTGGTGTTAGTTCTGATGATGCTGCTGCCCATCTAAATAATTTTGTTGAACTTTGTGAAATGCAAAAATATAAGGATATAGATGGTGACATTTAAAAACTGAAATTATTTCCTTTCTCCTTGAGAGGAAGAGCTAACTAATGGTTACTTTCATTGCCTAGGAATAGTATTGATTCTTGGATTAAATGCAAAGATGATTTTATTGAAAAATACTATCCTCCTGCTAAGATTATTTCCCTAAGGAGTAGCATTATGAACTTTAAGCAATTTGATAATGAACATGTTGCTCAAGCTTGAGAAAGAATGAAATCTCTGGTTAAGAATTACCCAACCCATGGACTGACTGGTTGGATGATCATCCAAACCTTCTATGCAGGACTAAATTTTTCTTCAAGGAATTTATTGGATTCGGCTGCTGGAGGTACTTTTACGTCCATCACTTTGGGGGCTGCAACGAAACTCTTGGATAATATGATGGTTAATTATTCTGAGTGGCATACTGAAAGGACTTCTCAAGGTAAGAAGGTAAATTCTGTTGAAGAAACCTCCTCTTTGAGTGAAAATATTGATATGATCATGTCTATGCTTGTGAATGGTAAATCTCATATGGATCCTAATAATGTTCCCTTAGCTTCTTTACTTGCACAAGAAGAGCATGTTGATGTGAACTTCATTAAAAATAATAATTTCAACAACAATGCCTATAGGAACAATTATGGTAATAGTAACTACAAGCCTTATCCTTCTAATAATAGTGGTGGTTATGGTAATTCCTATGGTAATTCTTATAGCAATAATAGGAATACCTCCTCTGAACTTGAAACCATGCTTAAGGATTTTATCACTACACAAACTACCTTTAATAAAACTGTTTTACCTTTAATAAAACGATCAACTTAGTTTAACATAAACCCTCCAAACATTTAACAATGAAACAAGAGAGTATATCATATAAGAATTAACAGCTCTAAACAAGAGATGCATGAAAAACAGGAGCTAAAAGCAAAAAGAATACTCAACGAATATAAGTGAAGAATACGAGTATTCATAAAAAAAAACGGAGCGTGTCTCTCTCCCACAAAAGAATGCTAGGATCCATTTTATTCAGAGAATGAAAATAACAAAGCAAAAATAGAAGTAAACAGACGCTTCAAGTAAAGCACATAAGATGTGGTCGAATTAAAATATAGTTTCACTAGAGATAACGTGATAAGTTGTTGATGAAGAAGGCTTTGACGCTTGAGTCTTCTTGAAATATGCTTGGGTGACCCACGGGGGCATCCCCAAGGTTAGGCTCTTTCATCTTCTTGATCACATCATATCATCCTTCTCTCTTGATCCTTGAAAACTTCCTCCACACCAAACTCAAATTAGACTTCATTAGAGGGTTAGTGCATAATAAAAAATTCTTATATTATGTATGAACACAATTGCTACCAATGCTACTGGACATTAGCTACAGCCACTGATACTTTATAGAACAAAAAGATCCATTCAAAATAGTAAAAGAGGCATTGCAAAATAAATGGCAGAATCTGTCAAAAACAGAACAGTCCCTAAAGACGAATTTTTTCGAGGCACTTAACTTGCTCAAATCAGAAAACTCAAAACTAATGAAAGTTGCATATATATCTGAGGATCACGCACAAAAAATCTCAGGTCATTTTCATTTTTCTGTGAATTCTTACGAATTTAACGGTGGACAGCAGAAAACTGTTTCAGCACAGCAATCCAAATCTAGCATCAACTTTCTACTAGAGGCTTAACTTGGCACAACAATGCAATAAAATAAAGATACAAAGGAATTGGTACAGAGGTAGGCATGTTCCTTGACTCAATATAAAATAAAATAACAGGAATAAAAAGTGGGTTGTCTCCCATAAGCGCTTTTCTTTAACGCCTTTCAGCTAGGCACCATATCAACTAAACTAAATGGGTTAAACTTGGTACTTTATTTTTGATAAACTAAGAGACCAGAGGCTAAACAATACTTAAACATGCTAGGTACAGCAAGAAAAACTCTAAATAAAAATCAAAAGTAAAAACCAAATGAAATCAAAATAGAGAACCAAACAAAGAAACAAAACAAAAGAAACTATTTATGTTGTTTTCAATTTATAAGTGAAAGTAAAGCAATAAAAATGAAATAAAAAGCCTAATAAAACTAACAAAGATAAAACCAAGACATATAAAAGTAACTATAATACAAGTTAAGACAATACATATCATGTGGACGGGTAATATAGAGTATGAACGAGATAACCTCATGTTAGTTGATGAATAGGGGGATGACTCGGGCATCCCCAAGCTTAGATGATTATATCTTCTTGAATATGTTCTTGGGATGCACCTACACATCCCCAAGCTTGAGGTCTTGCGTCTTCTTGTTCATCTCATATCACCATATTGATTAGAACTTATTAACTACATCCACATAAAACTTCAGAAAACTTATTAGTAGGGTTAGTACTCATTAAATAAAATCCACTCATGTTAAAATATTGTCAAATCTCATAATATTTATTAAACATTAGCCACTGTAATACCAAGGTTTCTTATTATTTCCGTTGTCCGTCGAAAAACTAAGGAAACTTTTGAACCCTAAGTATAATATTAAATAAACAGAATAGAAATCTGCCGAAACTGAACAGTCTGTAAAGATGACACTCAACAAGATAGTTAGGTAGCTCAAATCGAAAAACTCAAAACTAATGAAAGACAGACCATAATCTCAGGTTTATGCACAAAACATTTCAGGTCAAAATACTATTCTGAGATTTATTACGATTTTTTACAGTGAAGAACAGGAATCTGTCTAAACTGAAACAGTCAGTAAAGATCGAATTATTAGACCTATCTACGTACCTCAAATCAGAAAAGTCAAAACTAATGAAAGTAAGGTAATAAGCAGTACTTTGCACTCAATAAATGTCAGATCAATATCACGTTCTGGTGATTTTAAACATTTTATACAGTGAAGCACAGAAATCTGTTTCTAGGCAGCAAAGTGGCAAACTTGCATCATAAACAAACTTGAAGTTATCTATACATTATATTTTTATGGTACAGAGGAGTATGTACAAAATATACACAATATATACAAGTTTTTAACTGAAAAGCTTCCATGTAAAGAATTGTTTTGGTTTGATAGGCATGAACACAAGTGTTCAAGGTCGACCCCCACTTAACCATTACTCATCTTTCCAATCACTTTTCTTTTTGAAAACGTTTTTAGATAACAAGTACAACTAATTTTTTTTTTAATTCGCATTCCCTATCCATACTAAGATAGAGAACAACTTAAAACTGAAAGTAAAAACTACGTAGAGATAAAACAAACAAATGCACACAAGAATATTCACCCACACGCTATTGCTCCCCGGCAACGGCGCCAAAAAAGGTCTTGATATCCCACAAGTATAGGGGATCGTGTGTAGCCTTTTCGATAAGTAAGAGTGTCGAACCCAACGAGGAGCTAAAGGTAGGATGAATGTTCTGTCAAGTTCTATCAACCACTGATACAACTCTACGCACACCAAACGTTTGCATTATCTAGGAAATAAAACTAGAGCAATAATACGGGTATGAGAGATAGTTTTGCAAGATAATAAATACAAGAAAGTAAATGTTAGTGCTGCAGCAATAAGATATACTAAGTAACCATAAACTAATAGTACCATGAGTGTGGAAAAGTGGTGGTAATTGTGGTGGCTTTGTGAAAGGACAATGATGTCGCCTAGAGGGGGGGGGGTGAATAGGCGGTTTAAAACTTTTCCGGTTTAGGCTTGATAATTGCGGAATAAAACTAGGTGTTTAAATTAACAAGCCGACAACCTAAATAAACTAGGCTCACCTATGTGCACCAACAACTTATGCTAAGCAAGACAAACAACAAGGTGATAGCAATATAGAATACTTCAAGCACGAAGGCTATCACAATGTAAAGTGCATAAGTAAAAGCTCGGGTATAGAAATAACCGAGGCACGCGGAGACGAGTATGTATTCCCGAGTTCCTCCTTGTTAAGGGAGTACGTCTCGTTGGAGAGGTGTGAACCGACACAACGGTTCAACAACCACAAAGGTTTCACCTTCTTCTCCGATGAACCGCACCACAAAGGCTTGGTTCACCTTCCACTATCGGAATTCCTTCGAGGCGGAATCCGGAGCCTTTCAACAACAATCCGGGGCACAACCCACAATGGGATTGGGGGCTCCCGAACGGCCTACAACAACAATCCGGGGCACAACCCACAATGGGATTGGGGGCTCCCGAACGGCTTCAAGTGACCACACAAGGGTCCAACCACCACAAAGGCGTCTAGGGTCCAAGGACCCAAGAGTAACAAGCTCACAAACTTTCAACTTCCACGAATCCTCGTGGAGAGCACACCGATGCACCAAATGCAAAAGGCAAGAGCACAAGTGCTCAAAATCCTTCACTCTCAAATTCCAACAAAGCAACAAATGCTTATGGGGGAATAAGAGAGGAAGAACAAAGAGGAGATGCACCAAGAACTCCAAGATCAAGATCTACAAGGTTCCCCTCACTTAGAGGAGAGATGGATTGGTGGAAATGTAGATCTAGATCTCCTCTCTCAAATCCCTCAAAGATATGCAAGAATCATGGGAGGAAATGGGAGAGGGGCAAGCTTTCCAAGGTCAACAATGGAGGTGAGAGAGGGGGAAATTTCGTGCTTGGAAGAGCTGGTCTCTTTGGGGAAGAAGGGGGCCTTTTATAGGTCCCACGAAAAAAGAGCCGTTGCAGGAAAAATTACACCGGAGACTCCGGTCTGCAGAGACCGGAGACTCCGGCCCCCCCAGAGACTCCGGGGTCACTCCGGACCTACTCCGGACCCCTATACCGCAAGCGCCGTCCGCTGGAACAAAAATCGATTCGCGAGGACCGGAGACTCCGGTCTAGGACCGGAGACTCTGGCCTAGATAAAAACTGCAGCAAAACCGAACACGAAAACGTCAATATCTTTTCCATCCGGACTCCGTTTTCGATGATTTTTGGCTCGTTGGAATCGTTACAACGAGCTCTACTTGAATGTGCATAGAAACATCACAGTCCATCATGTGAGGATAAAACCAAATGGGGAAAAGTTGAACTTTCCTAAACAATGCAAACCGGTAAAACCTCCTTCATAAAAAACGCAACAAGATATTCATACAAAATCTGTTTTTGATGAACTAGAGCTTAGTATGGAGATAAACCAAGCTCTAAATCCTCACATGGATAAAAGGCAACAAGTTTTCCAAAGTAAAACCATTTTCGAAGGACTTGGTCTTGTCATGAAGATCACGACAAGGACCGAAACCCAACACGGAGAAAAACCAAATAAGAACCAAGAAAGATGATATGCCAAGCATGCAAAGGTTTGAGCTCTCCACAAAGATGCGATCAAGTTACTCACTCGAGAGCCCCTCTTGATAGTACGCCTATCTATCCTATAGCCCTATCAAGATCATACCTTTGTCTTGAGCATTCCACTTGAGCTAGATGATGACGATCTTGGTCTCTCAAAGTGGACCACCTTTCTTGATTGCGCTAGCTAGCACATGCTTGATGAAGACTTCTCCAAATACTCCCCCATACGCCATTATGGGAGAGCCTCGCTTAGCTTCGCCTTCATGTCAATCTCCAAGCTCCATTAGCTTCGTCTTCATTCCGACCTCCAAGTTTCGAGCATAAGATATCTCCGAAATGCTTCTCTGGGTCTTGCACGTCTTAACCATCCCAAGAGATACATGATCCACTTGGTACATCTTGTAGCTTTGTGTGTTGATCAACATCTTGATCATTCTCGTATCATCCGATCTATCTTCATATAAACCCTTGAATAGAGTATTGGTCATTATGTCATCTTGAAGAGTCCAACACATGAACTCCTAATTTCCCATGGACAAGATCTATAAGAATATCTCAATGTAAACATTAGTCCATAAGGATTGTCATTAATTACCAAAACCACGCATGGGGGAAACCATGCACTTTCAATCTCCCCCATTTTGGTAATTGATGACAATCCCTTTTACGAGGGTTTATATAATGAATTTAAGCAACCATGCAACACAAAGAGCAAGGATGAAGAGAACAAACCCATATTCCCTTAAACCCTCTAAATTTCTCCCCCATTGGCATTGATTGCCGAAATGGGAAGAAAAACCTAGAAGGCCAATATAGTGTGAGCTCCCCCATAAAGTGTGCATTTCTCATAATATGAGTGAAATCAAATGCACATATCCAATGACGAATAGATGGAGGGAGATCAAACTATATAGATGATCCAAATATTGCAAGAGAAGATCAAATAGAAAGATACTTCAACGAAAGAAGCAAGCAATCAAAAGGATCCGAAAAGTGTTCTAAATATCAAGAGGGAACTCCCCAAGGTACGTGCACAAATAGGATTTGTATTTCAATATAGTGTGCACAACATGGAATCCTCACTCCCTCGTAGATAAATTCGAACACAAGCTCATGCAAAAGAATGTAAATGATAAAGGGGGCAAAACAACTTTCAACAAATAAATAAAATGTTTTGCAACATGAGCAAGGAGCGGCAAATATAAAGATGGGTGTGAGATAAAAGGACATTTTAGGAGACTAATACAAGGATGAGAAGCATCAACATAGTCTTCCAAAAGGAGTTGCACATAGTGCATATTGTGTCTTTCCCATACCCACACACCAAAATAGATATAACAAAAGCTCCACAAGCTTAGTAAAATGCACCAAGCATAACACATGAAAAATAAAGCTTGTGCCTTTAAGAAACCACCAAAGAGTCAAAAGCAATAATAGGTGGTCATTAAAGAATTGGAATACCAAATAAAGATGTACTATTTTCATGTGTATAAGTTTCTAAGTAGACACGAATCACTAAGATATGGGTCTACAAATAAACATGTACACACATGATAGATACAAAGGTAGAGGTCATGATATCCAAGAGGAAGTCATAAATACACCAATAAGATCTTTGCTTAAAAGCATAGCACAAAGCTCAATTTTATCTTAAAGGGATATAGATGAACTTCAAACACACACTCATCATAGCATCAAACGTATCCACAAGGGATAAGGTGATAAACGGGATGCTCCGAGTAAGATAACAAGTCTCAAAAAAGGCAAATGATTTTGAAACACATCAATATTACATATGCGAGACATAGAGTAGAAAGTGCTAGATTAACATATTTGGGATTGGTGAATCATGAAAATGATTATATATATTCCTCCCTTGATATGTAATCATCCCGGCTTACTCACATTTGCAATAAAGACGTTTTGCAAGAATCAAAAGAATTGCAACCAAAGAGATTCATGCCATGAAATCAACCTACACAAGGTTGAAAGCTAGAAAAGTATGCATGAGGTAGATACTTGTTACCGAGATAGCATTGGTGATGTAGAAGATAAGAGCTCATGATCATCCAAGCTTGGCTCCAATAAGCACATGGTGACAACACCTTCCTTTTAGATGAGACAAGCTTCCAATGCATCTCCAATATACCTAAAACAAATTCAAGTACAAAAAAAGGTACCCAAACTCATTGGGTCCAAAGTAGTTAGAGCAACTACAATACATAGGACAAACTCCACATAAATATGTGCATATTGATATGAAATTGAATTTCATGCACATCTTAGCCATTTAGGATTTGATGGAGTTTATTCTATATATTGGATCAACAAAAGTACGCATGCCATAAGATATACATAGTAAGTATGCATGCACAAGACTTTCAAAAACCAAATGAGATATAATTTGGAAAAAACACCAATTAAACCATGAAATCACACACAAGTGTGACAAGAAAAGGAATTGTCCAAATTATATCAAAGACCCAAATCAACACATGATTGAAGAAACCACTTTGAAAAGATAACAAATGAAAGCAAGAAACCAATTGAAGAAAATACCATCAAATAATAAACCAAACCCTCTACACTTTTCATGATGGCACAAAGTGCCAAGACGAAAAATGTTTGTCTTCCAAAGAGACACGTCATAGGGATCAAATACCAAATGAAGACAACTAAAGTTCAAAAACATATAGGATTGCTCCCCCAAGATGTGTGCATTATTTATGATCTTGTATTTGAATACAAATGCACACAAATGGGATCATCACTCTCCATACATATTATTCAAGCACTAGTCATGTTCAAGGAAAGCAATACAATCCAATACCAATTTAAAGATGGTGTTCTACTCAATGTAGGATAGCTTTCCAAAGAATAGTGCATTATCAAGAAGTATGACTTTTGAATGTAAATGCACAAGGATGGGATCATTGCTTTACCTAACTCAAGAAAACACAAAACAAATTTTGAGTAGAACAACAAAGAATCCAAAAGATGCAAGGAAGACAAAACGAGAGTTAGATCGAACCAAATCCTTGGCACTACAATAAGGCAATTCAAAGTAAGAACCAATATGAAGATGGTCTACAAATTCCACCACAATTATGAGTATTACTTGTCACAGACAAGGAGTATATGGAGATATTTCTCGGTGGTATATAGGAATGTTATTCAAGACCAACTTCACAACAAATAAGTATATGGTAAAGAATAGGAATTAAAAGCCATGGTAGATAGATAGATATTCTTGATAGCTTCACAAATCATGTGATAATGCAAAGCAACTCCAAGGAGTAGCTTGAATCAATTGGCTTCCCAAAAAGATATATGAGAACATATTTAGAGAAAGCCATACCAAGAACATCCTCCACAAACAAGATCCAAAAGAGTGAGAGACAAAGAGCATTTAACTAAATAGGAACTTGTTTGAGCACATGCCACATAGGAACAAGATAATTAGCAATATCAATTCTAGGTGGCAAAACCTCACATGTTCACATTTTCTAGGCTTGTAATATGCACATAGCTTATTACTCCCCCATAATGTGATAATCCATTTATTTTAAAGCAAGAGGCAAACAAAACCAACTAGAGAAATTAATGGACATTATAGAATTTGAATTTCTCATGAGCATGACATACCACATAGAGAATAGATAAAATTGATATATCAAAACTAAGTGGTATTCCTCATGTACACACATTTTTAGGATTGTGAAGTGCACGAAGCATATCACTCTCCAAAAATGGATAGTCCATTTATCTCTCAAAGAGAGCCAACAAGATAAGATAGCAAATAAAAGCAATAGGGCTCAAAACAAGTAGATGGTGTGCAAACCAAAATACACATACTTGATTTCTCAAGATAAGTAAGTAGAGAGCACAACACATACAAACACTAGTAAGGTACAAAACCTAACACATGCAAGGGTGCAAGCAACTTTCAATATATATATGATTTAAATAAAAGTTACCGCAAGGAGGAACATTGGATATGAGATAGAACAATATAATCCATATGACTTGACTTGAGAGAATATAATTGATGAAGATCCCTTAATTCTTCATAGTGTAGCCAAGTCTCCAATGTCCTCCAACAACACCTATTGATCAAGTTTTAGCTTCTTGGTCCCCAACCACGTTGGGTCCTAAGAGGTTAGTCACAATAGGTTTGGCAACCCAAATGGTTCTTTTCTTGACACCACTTTGAGTACCAACATATTTGGCAAACACATTGCCAACCTTATCCTTCCGAAGAGAATAAACATCATCAACTATAATGGGGTTGTATAAGGTACCATTTGTGCATGAAGAAGCAAGGTGACCCTTCTCACGGCATAGGTAGCAACATCGACTTCCTCCTCTCTTCTTAGTTGGAGTCTTGACTTGAGGAGGGGTAGCTTGATTCTTCTTGGGAAGAGACCGTTCTTCAACTTGAGGAGCTTGAGTTTGAACTTGAGGCTTCTTCCCTTGTTGCTTCTCACTAAGAGCCTTCTTCTTCAAAGGGCAAGATCTAACATGGTGCCCTTCAACTTTGCACTTGAAGCAAACAATCTTGGCCGAATCCTTGACTTGTTCTTGGCCCTTGTTCTTCTTGTTAAGCTTGGACTTGTTCTTGATATTGGAGTTGAATCCAAGTCCACTCTTGTCATTGGGGCGTCTTTGAACACTCAACATATTGTCAAGTGTAGAATCCCCAACATGACGCTTTTCCAAGTCTTTCTTCAAAGAAGTGACTTGGGCCTTGAGCTCATTTAATTCCTCTACATGGTTAGTATCAACACAAAAACTAGAGGAAGTAGAGGCTTCATTGTTAGAGCAACAAGGCATGGAAAGTAATTCATCACAGGATGTAGCAACATTATGAGTGGATGAATCACTAGGACTAGCACATGGCAATATAGCATTAAGAGTAGAAATTGTGCCATTGTCCACATGAGGCTCACAAGATGTTACCTTTGACATAATAGCCTCATGAGCTAACTTTAGCCTAGCATGGGATGCTAGAAGATCATCATTAGAGCTAGAAAGCTTTTCATGACTTTCTTCCAATTTCCCATACTTACTAGATAGCAACTCAAATTGAGCCCTTAGCTCAACATTCTCCTTCAAAATAGATGCTTCACAAGAAGTGGAGTTAGTAGCACAAGCATCATTAATATTAGAGATGGAAGAAGACAATTTGACAAGCTTGTCATTCTTAGATAGTTGAGTTTGGAGTTGATCATGAGACTTGATAAGGAGAGAGTGTTCACTTTCTAAAGCCTTGTGAGCTTTGTCAAGTCTCTCTATGTCCTCATTTAGTCTAGCATTGCCAACACCAAATTCAACTTTTTCCATTTTAAGCACTTTATACTTAGCAAGGGCATGATCTCTTTCCTTAATGATTTTAGCAATAATAAGATCATTAGACTCATCAAGGGATTCAAGTTTCTCTTCAAGAGAAGACCTAAGCACTTCTTTTTCTTCAAGAGAAGCGTTCAAGTAAGCTATGGTGATAGAGTCATCTCTCTCAATTTGACACTTCTCATCAAATTGACTTTCCAAATCCACAATGAATTCCCTACTCTTAATAATATAAACAATGATTTCACATAGAGGAGGGATAGCTTTACTACCTTTGGGGAGAGCACCAAGTACCATCTCACCCATCTTGGTTAAGGATTCAAAGTCAAAACCTTCTTCATGAGAATCCTCATCCACATCATCACAATTTGGATTCGAGGTGGGAGATACCTCGGAATCCTTAGCCATAAGGCAAACATGATTAATGGTTGAGGGAGATGAAGAAAAACTTGAAGCACCATTGAGGACCATGTCTTGTTCCAACAAATGTTGGGATTCCTCTACATTGTTAGTCATGCAAGAAATAGAGGATATGGAAGTATTGTTTTCATGGCAACAAGACATATGAAGCATATCATCATGACATTTAGTTAAACAACTATTACATGATATGCAAGGACTATCAACTCTAGCATGTATGACATTTGGAGTGCTAGAAGAGTTTAAGTCCAAAGATAGAACATTGCAATGTGATAGAGAAGAAGTATAATCAATAGTAAGTTCACCATCACCAAGGCAATTTCTATCACCACTCACCATATCAATACCTTGTGACGAATCACATGTTGGTGAAGTGGAAGAAGTTGTGAACTCATCACGACCGAAGGTGGAGGGAGAACAATCATCCTCAATAATTTTGGACACTTCGTATATATCTTGAAGCTTGGTCCAAAGCTCATGTGCATTTCGAAAAGGCATGATTGAAGCAAGAACTACATCGGTCAAAGCACATATAAGACCATTAGTAACTTGAGTCTCGAGATGAGAGTTTATCTCATCCTCTAAAGATAATTCTTGGGAATCCTTTGGAGGAGATAAACTCACATCTACAATCCTCTTCATATAATTTGGACCCATGGCCCTAAAAAGATTAAGCATGCGAATTTTCCAAACATCATAATTTGTGCCATCGAATATGAAAGTGGGATCGTGCACTAATTCTCTAAACGACATCTTTTACTCTCTAGGCGGTAAAGCCCAACAAGAGAGCCCAGGCTCTGATACCAATTGAAAGGACAATGATGTCGCCTAGAGGGGGGGGGGGTGAATAGGCGGTTTAAAACTTTTCCGGTTTAGGCTTGATAATTGCGGAATAAAACTAGGTGTTTAAATTAACAAGCCGACAACCTAAATAAACTAGGCTCACCTATGTGCACCAACAACTTATGCTAAGCAAGACAAACAACAAGGTGATAGCAATATAGAATACTTCAAGCACGAAGGCTATCACAATGTAAAGTGCATAAGTAAAAGCTCGGGTATAGAAATAACCGAGGCACGCGGAGACGAGTATGTATTCCCGAGTTCCTCCTTGTTAAGGGAGTACGTCTCGTTGGAGAGGTGTGAACCGACACAACGGTTCAGCAACCACAAAGGTTTCACCTTCTTCTCCGATGAACCGCACCACAAAGGCTTGGTTCACCTTCCACTATCGGAATTCCTTCGAGGCGGAATCCGGAGCCTTTCAACAACAATCCGGGGCACAACCCACAATGGGATTGGGGGCTCCCGAACGGCCTACAACAACAATCCGGGGCACAACCCACAATGGGATTGGGGGCTCCCGAACGGCTTCAAGTGACCACACAAGGGTCCAACCAACACAAAGGCGTCTAGGGTCCAAGGACCCAAGAGTAACAAGCTCACAAACTTTCAACTTCCACGAATCCTCGTGGAGAGCACACCGATGCACCAAATGCAAAAGGCAAGAGCACAAGTGCTCAAAATCCTTCACTCTCAAATTCCAACAAAGCAACAAATGCTTATGGGGGAATAAGAGAGGAAGAACAAAGAGGAGATGCACCAAGAACTCCAAGATCAAGATCTACAAGGTTCCCCTCACTTAAAGGAGAGATGGATTGGTGGAAATGTAGATCTAGATCTCCTCTCTCAAATCCCTCAAAGATATGCAAGAATCATGGGAGGAAATGGGAGAGGGGCAAGCTTTCCAAGGTCAACAATGGAGGTGAGAGAGGGGGAAATTTCGTGCTTGGAAGAGCTGGTCTCTTTGGGGAAGAAGGGGGCCTTTTATAGGTCCCACGAAAAAAGAGCCGTTGCAGGAAAAATTACACCGGAGACACCGGTCTGCAGAGACCGGAGACTCCGGCCCCCCCAGAGACTCCGGGGTCACTCCGGACCTACTCCGGACCCCTATACCGCAAGCGCCGTCCGCTGGAACAAAAATCGATTCGCGAGGACCGGAGACTCCGGTGTAGGACCGGAGACTCCGGCCTAGATAAAAACTGCAGCAAAACCGAACACGAAAACGTCAATATCTTTTCCATCCGGACTCCGTTTTCGATGATTTTTGGCTCGTTGGAATCGTTACAACGAGCTCTACTTGAATGTGCATAGAAACATCACAGTCCATCATGTGAGGATAAAACCAAATGGGGAAAGGTTGAACTTTCCTAAACAATGCAAACCGGTAAAACCTCCTTCATCAAAAACGCAACAAGATATTCATACGAAATCTGTTTTTGATGAACTAGAGCTTAGTATGGAGATAAACCAAGCTCTAAATCCTCACATGGATAAAAGGCAACAAGTTTTCCAAAGTAAAACCATTTTCGAAGGACTTGGTCTTGTCATGAAGATCACGACAAGGACCGAAACCCAACACGGAGAAAAACCAAATAAGAACCAAGAAAGATGATATGCCAAGCATGCAAAGGTTTGAGCTCTCCACAAAGATGCGATCAAGTTACTCACTCGAGAGCCCCTCTTGATAGTACGCCTATCTATCCTATAGCCCTATCAAGATCATACCTTTGTCTTGAGCATTCCACTTGAGCTAGATGATGACGATCTTGGTCTCTCAAAGTGGACCACCTTTCTTGATTGCGCTAGCTAGCACATGCTTGATGAAGACTTCTCCAAATACTCCCCCATACGCCATTATGGGAGAGCCTCGCTTAGCTTCGCCTTCATGTCAATCTCCAAGCTCCATTAGCTTCGTCTTCATTCCGACCTCCAAGTTTCGAGCATAAGATATCTCCGAAATGCTTCTCTGGGTCTTGCACGTCTTAACCATCCCAAGAGATACATGATCCACTTGGTACATCTTGTAGCTTTGTGTGTTGATCAACATCTTGATCATTCTCGTATCATCCCATCTATCTTCATATAAACCGTTGAATAGAGCATTGGTCATTATGTCATCTTGAAGAGTCCAACACATGAACTCCTAATTTCCCATGGACAAGATCTATAAGAATATCCCAATGTAAACATTAGTCCATAAGGATTGTCATTAATTACCAAAACCACGCATGGGGGCAACCATGCACTTTCACTTTGTCCAAGATTAATTAGTGAAGATATTGGTTTCATTGTCTTCGATGCAGTTTTCTATGTGGGAGAGGCTAAATATACATGCACTCCACTACCTGGGATTACAAGTACTATATGATTGGCTTGTTAGCAAACATCCGTAAATACTAACAATGCATTAAGATTTCCCCAACCATAGCCTTAAGCTCAATGGTCCTCTTATTCCCATACGTGCAACTAACCGGTTTGAGTCCTCAGGTTTCTGTCACTTCGGCAGAACTACCCCCCTTCCTTTGCACATACTACTAACTCTAGGGTGTTGATCCATGCGCGCACAAATATAATGGACACCAAAGGACAGTACCATATCAACATACAACTCTAATGAACCTCACGCATTCAACAAAGCAATCAAAAGACAAATAACTACGCAAACATGTCATAGATCATAGGATAAATATTATAGCATCAAACACCGTGTTTACATAGGACGGTACAGAGGTTTGTGGGAGGGTGAACCACTGAATACAAGGAGGAGTTGGTGATGGAGATGGCGGTGAAGACGGTGAAGGGGGCTTCGAGGAGCGCAGGGCGGCGGCGGCGCCGGCGGTGCCGCGGGGAGCTCCTCCCCCGCCGCCGGCAACATGGGGGAACGCCGCCCCTTAGCCCCCTTCCTTCATGGCTTCTTGGGAGCCCTCCCCCATGGAGATGGGATCCATGGAGGCAAAAACGTGGCTTTGGTGGCTGGAAATTCGTGGTTGGAGGAGTCTCCCACGACCTAGGGTTTCCCTCTTTATATAGACTCTCGGATTTCCGTCAACCCCTCTTGGGCTGCACGAAAACGGGCATATCTGGAGCATCCGGACTCGGATTAGGCCGAATTTTTAGTCCAGGTTTATTCAAATAAAATGTCCTACAATTTCCTCTTCTGTGTCACCTTCATTTGACGTCGTCTTCAGGCCCAAACGTGACAATCTTCGAAAACAGTTTTCAGACAGATTTCTGAAAAAGTCCCAATTCGACTCCAACAAGGTTTCCTTTTATATTCTTGATAATTTCTACACATCAAAGAGTAAAACAAAGACATTGTGCACTTTTGCAACCATTAGTAGGTTAGTCCAAATAAATGATAAATTTAATATATAAACAAGTACTAAAATCATAAAAATGGCATTAAACAATCAAAAATTATAGGTACGTTTTGGACGTATCACTATCAACTGGATATTTAAGTGTGGCACAACTTCAAGTTTTCTAGACCAACCATTAATCATTCCACTTTACTAAACCATCATGTTTTACCATTAAGCATATTAACATCTCAAAACAACATCAATGATTCAAGTGACACAATTTAATGATCTACAAGATTATGTATCATTTCATCATACCATATACCACATTTAATATTTTCTGTTCTTAACCAAACACCAATCAACTTATCTAAAAATAAACTCTCCAAGTATTTAACAATGAGATATGAGAGTATAATATAAGAAAACTAACAGCTCTAACAAGAGATGCATGAAAAACAAGATCTAATAGTATTGAAGTAACATAGAAGAATACTCAACAAATAATAGTGAAGAATACGAGTATTCATAAGAAAAGCGGAGCGTGTCTTTCTCCCACAAAGGAATGCTAGGATCCATTTTATTCAGAGAATGAAAATAACAAAAACAAAAGCAAAAACAAACAGACGCTTCAAGTAAAGCACATAAGATGTGTCGGAATTAAAATATAGTTTCACTAGAGAGGACCTGATAGTTTGTTGATGAAGAAGGGGATGCCTTGGGCATCCCCAAGCTTAGACGCTTGAGTCTTCTTGAAATATGCTTGGGTGACCCACGGGGCCATCCCCAAGCTTCGGCTCTTTCATCTTCTTGATCACATCATATCATCCTTCTCTCTTGATCCTTGAAAACTTCCTGCACACCAAACTCAAAGTAAACTTCATTAGAGGGTTAGTGCATAATAAAAAAATCTTGTATTCAGCATGGACAAAACCATTATACATGCTACTGGACATTAGCTACAGCCACTGGTATTTTATGGAACAAAAAGATCCATTCAAAAATAGCAAAAGGAGCAATGCAAAATAAATGGCCGAATCTATCAAAAACAGAACAGTCCGTAAACACGAATTTTTTCGAGCCACTTAACTTGCTCAAATCAGAAAACTCAAAACTAATGAAAGTTGCATACATATCTGAGGATCACGCACAAAAAATTCCAGGCCATTTTGATTTTTCTGTGAATTCTTACGAATTAAACGGTGGACAGCAGAAAACTGTTCTTGCGCATGAATCCAAATCTAGCATCAACTTTCTACTAGAGGCTTAACTTGACACAACAATGCAATAAAATAAAGATACAAAGGAATTGCTACAGAGGTAGATATGTTTCTTGACTCAACAAAATAAAATAACAGAAATAAAAAGGTGGGTTGTCTCCCATAAGCGCTTTTCTTTAACGCCTTTCAGCTAGGCACAGAAAGTGATATTCAAGTAGCATCCAAATCAAGAACGGAAATCCTCTCAACTATGCATTGTATTTTATCTATATAAGGTTCAGAGGTTCCTCTTTCATTACTTTTAGGTTTACTACGGTGTTTTGAGGGACAATCCAATCAAAATTTTCTTCCAAAGCTTCATGCATAGCTACAAGTTTAATAGGTATTGGTACTTTAATTTTCTCCCCCTTAGTAGGTTCGGTTTTTTCAACTTTTTCATGTGCATTAATAACATCTACACATGGGCCTGGTATCTTAAAACGTTCATAGATTTTCTTAACTTCTATAGCAATATCACCAAATTCTTTAAGCAAGACTTCTAAAATAAAAAAATTATTTTCAACATTTTCAAGATTATTAAGATTAAGAAACATTTGCTGAATTATGGGGTGGAGGTTAATAAACCTAGCCTCTAATTCGTGAACCAAAGCAGCTGCAGCAGTTTCATAGTTTGGGGCAAGTTCTGCTATGGATTTCTCCTCAAGATTTTCAAGCTTGCTAACATGATTAAAGAATTTTTCAATATTTTCTTTTCCAATTATAGAACCACTACCTACTGACAGGTCTTCCAGGGTGTACTTAGGGAGCAACATTTTGGCAAAAATAGAACTAAACCGAAATAAACAATTTAATGCAAGTAACTATTTTTTTGTATTTTTGATATTAAGCAAACAAGATAGTAATAAAAATAAACTAAGTAAGACAATAAAAAAAAAGATTGGGTGTGAGAGACTCCCCTCGAAGAAGAGCTTAGTTTCCCCGGCAACGGCGCCAGAATTTAGCTTGATGCACCGGTGTGGTGTTGTTGGGAACCCAAAGAGGAAGGTATGAAGTAGTGCAGCAGCAAATTTCCCTCAGGTGTGAAACCAAGGTTATCAAACCAGTAGGAAACTAGAATTCTTCTGAAGGTTGTTGGCGGCGCCGTTTACGATAACCAACGCGGAACCTGTACACAACACAATCAAGATACTTTGCCCCAACTTAATAGTGAGGTTGTCAATCTCACTGACTTGCTGTAACAAAGGATTAAACGTATGTGTGGAAAATGATGTTTGTTTGCAGAGAATGAAAGTAACAGGATTGCAGTAGATTGTATTATCAGTTTAAGAAAAAAGGACCGGGGTCCAAAGTTCACTAGTGGTGTCTCTCCATAAATAAATAATAGCATACATGCGGGTAAACAAATTACAGCTGGGCAATTGACAGAATAAAGAACTGCATAACGATGCATATACAAGTCATGATGTCTAGTGTGAGATTCATTTGGGCATTACAACATGATACATAAACCGTCATCCAACTGCATCTATGACTAATGATCCACCTCCAGGATAGCATCAGCAACACCATTTAGTATTAAGTTGCAAGCAACAGATTATTGCATTAAGTAAAGTGTGTAATGTAAGTAGCACAAATATCCTTAGATAAAGAACTACTGTTTTATCCCTAGTAGCAACAGTACATCTACAATCTTAGAGATTGCTGTCACTCCCCCAGATTAAATAGAGACATGAACCCACTATCGAGCATAAATACCCCCTCTTGGAGTCACAAGCATCTACTTGGCCAGAGCATCTACTAGTAACGGAGAGCATGCAAGATCATAAATAACGCACTCACAAGATATATTATGAAGCAAATGACATAGTACTAAATTATTCATCGGATCCCAGCAAACACAACATGTAGCATTACATAAAGATGATCTTGATCATGATAGGCAGCTCACAAGATCTAAACATGATGCCATAATAGGAGAAGACTGAAGGAGATATGCCCTAGAGGCACTTAATAAAGAGTTTTATTTATCAGATCTCATTTGTTCATAATGCGTTTTTGTGTCATGCTATAACTGTATTAAGCGGAAACATTAATACAGGTGTGATACGTAAAACAACCAGGTCCCCAGTAGCCTCTATTTGACTGGTTCATTGTGCAATCGATGGTCGAGGTTTCCCGATCATGTGACATGGCGTCTATTTGACAATGAAGTCATGTCGTTGGTAGAACGATGTGATGGACATACCCAATATTTATAGGACGTAGTCATTACGACTTCGACCGTGAGACCTACTCTTATTGCTATTCCTGGAAGACACTTTGATTGCATCAAACGTCATATCTTACATAGTGTGACAATAAAGGTGTCCCTCTCGGGTGTCGGAAAGGAGTATGTTGAGACGGGGGGTCAAGAGCGGGATTTGCCAGTCCCATAGCAGGATAGATACTCTAGGACCCACTCGGTGAGATTATGTCAAAAGAGCTTGCAAGCGTGTGACTAGGTCACCAGGACATAAGATCATGGACGAGTAGAAGTTAGCGGTGTCGGTAACGAGATCAAGCTAGGTATGGAGATATCTATGAACGAGTCTCGGACACGCTAAGTATCGCATGGCAAAAGGTTTAAGACTCAGAAGTCCAGGTTCGATAGGAAAAGTATTCGTTATCTCGCAGGGATTAATTCTGGGTATCCAAGGTCCACGAATTAGTCATTGATCGGAGAGGAGTCTCGATCATGTCTGGTGAGATAATCGAACCGCTAGGGTAACACGCTTAAGGGGAGTCGACATTTTACCGGAAGAGAAAAATAGGAAAAGAGAGACCGGGAACGTCCCGGGAAAGTTCCGATGGAGATCGGGCAGCGACGAAATAGTTTTCGGAGCCGGAATAAATTATGTAATATGTATTTAATATTAATTAGTGTAATTAATAGTTAAATATATTTTATTTTAATTTTTCCTGAATTTTTAAAGGCAAAAATCCCTTAATGGGCCTCTTTGGGCAAAGAGGCCCATGAGGGGGGGAAAGTCCCCCCCATGAGGGAGGGGCTGGTTCGGCCGGCCCTAGGTGGGCCACATGGGGCCCACCTAGGCCGGCGCACCATGGCTGGCCGGCTGGGGTGTGGGAATAGTCCCACACCGCCAGCCTGGCAAGGTGGGCAGCCCCCTGGACCCCTTTATATAGATGGGTACCCCTGGCCTTTGAAGACACACCAATTTCTCTCTCTCTCTCTCTCCTTGGATCCCGTGACTCCCCAGTTTGGAGTTGCGCCAAGGATAAGTTTTCTCCACCATACGCACGCCGCCGCGTTGCTGGTCTTCCGGTCCCAGTCTTCCGCTGCTTCGTCTTTGGATCGGAGCCCGGAGTTCGTCGGCTTCACCGTACGTGTGTGACGCCCTGCGAGGCACCACGCTAGTGGTGCTAGAGGTCTGCTTCCTCTACACGGCATCGAAGTCTTCGTCGGCTTCATCGACAACGCTTGTGCGGGAGCGTAATCCCCGCTTTTCGGTCTACAAGGGTATGTGCACCGAACCCCCTGCGTACTTCTGTATCTCATAGTGTAGATTCTGGCTAGTTTAAGGTTATCGATGTTAGGAAAAATTTTGTTTTCTGCATGCGATCCCCTTCAGTGGTATCAGAGCCGATCTATGCGTAGATATAGCTATGCGCTAGCTGCACCCGTGTTTATCACGGGGGCAACGTTCTTATTATTTGCTACCCTCTCGCGTGCACTTGCACTGCCGGCAGCATCGAGTTGATGAAGCGGCCCGGACCGACCTTACGCGTACGCTTACGCGAGACTGGTTCCACAACTGACATACGGCTGGTTCCGTATATGTGGCTGGCGGGTGTCTGTCTCTCTCTCTTTAGTTGGCTTTGCATTTTCAATGGAGGGCCCGAAAGGGATGAATAAATATGCAATTATTTGATCGTTGTTGTGGTCATAGGTTCGTAGGTATGAAGCGGTTCTATTTACGAAAGCCCCAAGCCACCTAAAATATGCAAAAGATAAAGTAGAGGCGTCTAACTTTATTTTGCAGGGGCTGTGTGATATGGTCAAGGTAAGTTTATTAAATTGTTTATGAACTGTTGGCGCGAAGGAGACCACCGGCGCAAGGACCATATCACGTCGCATTACATTTGATGTTTTGAGTGCATCTTATATTGTGTGTGTATATATATAGTATATATTAGTTACACGGCGGTAGTTATATAAGATGATCCATCCAAAATACCATTTGTGTTCTCCCTTCAACGTGCACCACCAAGAAAGTTCTACGTTATGAGGCAGGCCGTGATGATCGGGTGTCAGACATATCGTCGTTCGCATACAGTGGGTGTAAGCCACGTTGCACAAGCACTTTCGTTGAAGGTTATTATGGCGAGCCTAGCATGTACAGACATGGCCTCGGAACAAGGTGACCGAAAGGTCGAGCATGAGTCACAGAGTTGTTGTGATTGACATTCCGATGTCTACCTTTGAAGATGTGTTGCCGGCTCTGATGATGAGGGGTTGCACAATGGATTAGGGTCGTGTAATCACTAAAACGATGAGAGGGATACTCGTTTTGAGTGGGAGTTCTTATAGTTATTTTCGAAAATACTTGAACTCAAAATATTATGAACAAAGTCTTATGTTTTGCAAATTCCATTGTAGATGTCTCGCCCCTCCTTTAACCTAGGCTTGTTCCTTGAGAAAGAAAAGCTTAAGACCAATGGGTCAAACTTCATGGCCTGGTTCCGCAACCTGAGGATCCTCCTCACTCCCCACAGGGTGGCTTACGTGATTGAAGCCCCCCTGGGTGACCCTCCGGCAGATAATGCCTCCGACGATGAGAAGAAGGTCTTCCAGACCAGGTCGGAGGATTCCTCTTTTGTCCAGAGTGGCATGCTCTATGCCATGGAAGCCGACCTGCAGAAGCGCTTTGAGAAGATGAGTGCCTTCGAGATAATTTCTGATCTCAAGGCTGTCTTTGCGCCGCAGGCTAAGGCTGAGAGATATGAAGCTTCTGAGCTTTTCTTCTCAGCCAAGATGGAAGAGCACAGCAGTGTGAGCGAGCACGTGGTCAAAATGTCTGGCTACGTTCAACGCCTGAACGCTCTGGAAAGCAAGATTCCTGATGAGCTGGAGATTGATAGGGTGCTGCAATCGTTGCCTCCTAGCTACAAAGCCTTCGTCATGAACTATAACATGCAGGGCATGGCTAAGTCCCTGGGTGAGGTGTTCGTGATGCTCAAGACTGCTGAGGTGGAAATCAAGAAGGAGCACACGCTGTTGATGGTCAACAAGACCGTCGATTTTAAGAAATCCGGTGGCAAGGGCAGGAGAAACTGGAGGTCTAGGAAGGATGGCAAGCACGTTGCCAAGCCTAAGACTAACAAACCTGGTCCCAAAGCTGGCGTGGAATGCTTCTACTGCAAGGGAGAAGGTCACTGGAAGCGCAACTGCCCCAAGTATCTGGAAGATAAGAAGGCCGGCAAGATTGTCGGAAAAGAGAAAGGTATATTTGATATACATGTTATTGATGTGTACCTTACCTGCGCCCGTAGCAACACCTGGGTATTTGATACTGGCTCTGTTGCTCATATATGTAACTCTCAGGAGGAGTTGCGGAATAAGCGGCGCCTGGCAA
Source organism: Poa annua (assembly GCA_026929855.1). NCBI lineage: Eukaryota > Viridiplantae > Streptophyta > Magnoliopsida > Poales > Poaceae > Poa > Poa annua. The sequence continues at coordinate 117,773,294 of CM049434.1, forward strand.
AGGACGAGGTGACGATGCGCGTCGGCAACGGATCAAAAGTTGACGTGGTGGCTGTCGGCACACTCCCTCTACATCTACCATCGGGATTAGTTTTGGTTCTGAATAAGTGTTATTTTGTACCAACTTTGAGTGTAAACATTATCAGTGGGTCTTGCTTGTTGCAAGACGGATATTCATTCAAATCAGTATCAAGTGGTTGTGCTATTTCTATGAATGATATCTTTTATGTTAATGCTCCCGAGAGTAATGGTTTATTCTTGTTGAATCTCGATCGTAGTACTCACATCCATAGCATAGATGCCAAAAGGATTAAACTTAGTAGCGATACCGCCATGTATATATGGCATTGCCGTCTCGGTCATATTGGTATAAAGCGCATGAAGAAACTCCATGCCGATGGACTTCTGGACTCGTTGGATTTCGGATCCCTCGACACATGTGAACCATGCCTCATGGGCAAGATGACCAAGACACCGTTCAATGGTTTCATGGAACGGGCGTCGGACTTATTGGGAGTCATACATACAGATGTGTGTGGACCGATGAGCGTGTCGACACGCAATGGTTATCGTTATTTTGTCACCTTCACCGATGACTTGAGTAGATATGGGTATATCTATTTGATGAAACACAAGTCTGAAACGTTTGAAAAGTTCAAAGAATTTCAAAGTGAAGTTGAAAAGCAGCTCAACAAGAAAATCAAGCACCTTCGATCCGATCGTGGTGGCGAATATTTGAGTTTTGAGTTTGGCACACATCTGAAGGCCTGTGGCATTGTGCCGCAGCTTACGCCAGCTGGAACACCGCAACGCAACGGTGTGTCCGAGCGACGTAATCGTACCCTATTAGATAGCGTCCGATCTATGATGTCTCTTACCGACTTGCCCGTGTCTTTTTGGGGGTATGCGTTAGAAACAGCCGCATTCATTTTAAATAGGGATCCGTCCAAATCCGTAGCAACGACACCGTATGAGGTATGACATGGCCAGAAACCTAAGCTGTCGTTCCTGAAGGTCTGGGGTTGTGAGGCGTATGTTAAGAAACTACAGCCCGACAAACTCGAACCGAAGTCGGAGAAAGTCGTCTTTGTAGGGTATCCGCGGGAAACCATAGGATACACCTTCTACAACCAAGCTGAGGGCAAAACGTTTGTCGCGAAGAACGGTACCTTTCTGGAGAAAGAGTTTCTCGCCAAAGGAGTAAGTGGGAGGAAAATAGACCTCGACGAGATCGTTGACCCTGAACTCGAAATTCCGAGTGGCGCAACGGAAGCTGTTCCGGAAACGTCCTCCACAGATGGAGTGGGAGAAGATGTCGAGGGTGCTATTCTACCTCGTAGGTCAGGGAGATCTCGGATCGCCCCTGAATGGTATGGCAACATGGTTTGCACCGTCATGTTGATTGAACAAGACGAACCTACGAACTACAAAGAGGCTATGGCTAGTCCTGAGTCCGAGAAATGGCTTGAAGCCATGAAATCCGAAATAGGATCCATGTATGATAACAAAGTGTGGACTTTGATGGAGATTCCCGAAGGGCGCAAGGCCGTCGAGAATAAATGGATCTTTAAGAAGAAGACTGATGCTGATGGTAATGTGACCGTCTATAAAGCTCGGCTTGTCGCAAAGGGTTTCCGACAAGTTCATGGAATTTACTACGATGAAACGTTTTCACCGGTAGCGATGCTAAAGTCTATTCGGATTTTGCTAGCAGTTGCCGCATATTATGGCTATGAGATATGGCAAATGGATGTCAAAACAGCCTTCCTAAATGGCAACATTGAGGAAGAGTTGTATATGGTACAACCTGAAGGTTTTGTCGATCCAGAAAATGCTGGCAAGGTATGCAAGCTTCAGCGTTCCATTTATGGACTGAAGCGAGCATCTCGGAGCTGGAATCTTCGCTTTGATGAGGTGATCAAAGATTTTGGATTTGTCCAAAATAGCGAAGAGACCTGCATTTACAAGAAAATGAGTGGGAGCTCAGTTGTGTTCTTAGTACTATATGTTGATGATATACTACTAATAGGGGATAATGTGGAACTTCTGAATAGCGTTAAGAAATATTTAAACAGTAAATTTTCAATGAAGGACTTAGGAGAAGCTGCATACGTTTTAGGCATTAAAATCTATCGTGATAGATCAAGACGTCTATTAGCGTTAAGTCAGAGTACTTATATTGACAAGATACTGAAACGGTTCGGTATGGAGACGGCAAAGAAGGGTTTTCTGCCGGTTGTCAAGAATAAGGTATTGAGCAAGGCACAGTGTCCGGTGACGGAACATGATAAAGTCGAGATGACCAAACATCCCTATGCTTCAGCCATAGGATCGATCATGTATGCCATGTTAAGTACTCGACCTGATGTAGCATTGGCTCTTAGTTTGACGAGCCGGTTCCAAAGTAATCCTGGAAAGGATCATTGGGTAGCTGTTAAAAGCATTCTTAAGAATCTCAAGCATACAAAGGAAATGTTCCTTGTGTATGGGGACTGTGAGGAAGAACTTGGCGTAACAGGTTACGTTGATGCAAGTTTCTGCTCAGACCCGGATGACTCTAAGTCACAGACAGGATATGTGTTCAAGGTGAACGGAGGCGCTGTATGCTGGAGGAGTGGGAAGCAACCCATCGTGGCCCAATCTACAATGGAATCGGAGTACATTGCCGCTTCTGAAGCCGCGAATGAAACTGTGTGGCTGAGGAAGTTCATCATCGAGCTTGGAGTGTTCCCTAGCGCGCAAGACCCCGTGACCCTCTACTGCGACAATACGAGCGCCATTGCTAACGCGAAGGAACCGAGGTCTCACTCAACTGCCAAACACATACTCCGACGCTTCCATGTGATACGACAGTACGTACAAGGAGGTGAAGTGAAGATTTGCAAAATACATACGGATCTGAATGTGGCAGATCCGTTGACAAAGCCTCTCCTGCTTGACAAGCACGTGAAACACCAAGATGCTATGGGTGTCCGGCTTTTACCAAGTTGTAAACTAGATTAAGTTGTACTCTAGTGCAAGTGGGAGACTGAAGGAGATATGCCCTAGAGGCACTTAATAAAGAGTTTTATTTATCATATCTCATTTGTTCATAATGCGTTTTTGTGTCATGCTATAACTTTATTAAGCGGAAACATTAATACAGGTGTGATACGTAAAACAACCAGGTCCCCAGTAGCCTCTATTTGACTGGTTCATTGTGCAATCGATGGTCGAGGTTTCCCGATCATGTGACATGGCGTCTATTTGACAATGAAGTCATGTCGTTGGTAGAACGATGTGATGGACATACCCAATATTTGTAGGACGTAGTCATTACGCCTTCGACCGTGAGACCTACTCTTATTGCTATTCCTGGAAGACACTTTGATTGCATCAAACGTCATATCTTACATAGTGTGACAATAAAGGTGTCCCTCTCGGGTGTCGGAAAGGAGTATGTTGAGACGGGGGGTCAAGAGCGGGATTTGCCAGTCCCATAGCAGGATAGATACTCTAGGGCCCACTCGGTGAGATTACGTCAAAAGAGCTTGCAAGCGTGTGACTAGGTCACCAGGACATAAGATCATGGACGAGTAGAAGTTAGCGGTGTCGGTAACGAGATCAAGCTAGGTATGGAGATATCTATGAACGAGTCTCGGACACGCTAAGTATCGCATGGCAAAAGGTTTAAGACTCAGACGTCCAGGTTCGATAGGAAAAGTATTCGTTATCTCGCAGGGATTAATTCTGGGTATCCAAGGTCCACGAATTAGTCATTGATCGGAGAGGAGTCTCGATCATGTCTGGTGAGATAATCGAACCGCTAGGGTAACACGCTTAAGGGGAGTCGACATTTTACCGGAAGAGAAAAATAGGAAAAGAGAGACCGGGAACGTCCCGGGAAAGTTCCGATAGAGATCGGGCAGCGACGAAATAGTTTTCGGAGCCGGAATAAATTATGTAATATGTATTTAATATTAATTAGTGTAATTAATAGTTAAATATATTTTATTTTAATTTTTCCTGAATTTTTAAAGGCAAAAATCCCTTAATGGGCCTCTTTGGGCAAAGAGGCCCATGAGGGGGGGGGGGGGGAAAGTCCCCCCCATGAGGGAGGGGCTGGTTCGGCCGGCCCTAGGTGGGCCACATGGGGCCCACCTAGGCCGGCGCACCATGGCTGGCCGGCTGGGGGTGTGGGAATAGTCCCACACCGCCAGCCTGGCAAGGTGGGCAGCCCCCTGGACCCCTTTATATAGATGGGTACCCCTGGCCTTTGAAGACACACCAATTTCTCTCTCTCTCTCTCCTTGGATCCCGTGACTCCCCAGTTTGGAGTTGCGCCAAGGATAAGTTTTCTCCACCATACGCACGCCGCCGCGCTGCTGGTCTTCCGGTCCCAGTCTTCCGCTGCTTCATCTTTGGATCGGAGCCCGGAGTTCGTCGGCTTCACCGTACGTGTGTGACGCCCTGCGAGGCACCACGCTAGTGGTGCTAGAGGTCTGCTTCCTCTACACGGCATCAAAGTCTTCGTCGGCTTCATCGACAACGCTTGTGCGGGAGCGTAATCCCCGCTTTTCGGTCTACAAGGGTATGTGCACCGAACCCCCTGCGTACTTCTGTATCTGCATAGTGTAGATTCTGGCTAGTTTAAGGTTATCGATGTTAGGAAATTTTTTGTTTTCTGCATGCGATCCCCTTCAAAGACAACCATCTAGCTACTGCTATGGACCCGTAGTCAAAGGATGAGCTACTCACGCATCAGTCCAGAGGCGGGCATGGTGATGTAGAGCCCTCCGATGATGATTCCCCTCTCCGGCAGGATGCCGGGAAGAGCTTCTGAACCCTACCGAACTAAGGTTGATGGCGGCGGCGGCTCTGGAACGTATCGTGGAAAAGTGTTCGGGCTCTAGGTCTTATTTCGTCGGGGGGTATTTGTAGGCGAAAGGGCGAAGGCGGTGGAGGCCCGAGGGCCCCACACCATGTCCCGGCGCGGCAGGGGGGGAACCCGCGCCGCCACGTGGTGTGGGCGCCTCGGTGCCCTACTCCGTCTCGTCTTCGGTGTTCTGGAAGCTCCCGAGAAAAATAGGGACTTTGGCTTTTGATTCGTCCAATTCCGAGAATATTTGCTTAACAGTTTTTCTGAAACAAAAAACAGCAGAAAACAGGGAACTGGCACTGTGGCATCCTATTAATAGGTTAGTCCCAGAAAATGCATAAAAACCATATAAAGTGTATATAAAACATGTAGCAATGGGTATAATATAAGCATGGAACATAAGAAATTATAGATACGTTTGAGACATATCAGAAGTTGCATGGCTATATATCTCGGAACAGCTATGGAAATGCTGTAGTAGGTAGGTATGGTGGGTGTTTTGAGGAAGATATTTGGCTTATGTGTAGGAGAACATGATGAAGATCTCCCACGAGTTTTGGATGTACCCGCGAAGTATGCACCAACTCTCAATGTGAGAAAGGGCAATGCAAAGTACCAAAGAGGCTAGCAAATATGGTGGTGGAAGTGCCATGAAAACCGCAGCTTAGAACTCACAAGCAAAAAGATTCCAACTAGAAATATGATCTTACAAGGCATAATGAAAATCACTCCATGAGGGAATGTGGCAAATGAACAAGTCACTGTTGGGACCCCGACCGTAGTGCATAACACAAAGTCATTACGGTTGTTTTTAACATTAGAAGTCATATATCATCATGCTATCAACTGGATATTTAAGTGTGGCACAGCTTCAAGTTTTCTAGACCAACCATTAATCATTCCACTTTACTAAACCATCATGTTTTACCATTAAGCATATTAATATCTCAAAACAACATTAATGATTCAAGTGACACAATTTAATGATCTACAAGATTATGTATCATTTCATCATACCATCTACCACATCAAACATTTTCTGTTATTAACCAAACACCGATCAACTTATCTAAAAATAAACTCTCCAAGTATTTAACAATGAGATATGAGAGTATAACATAAGAAAACTAACATCTCTAACAAGAGATGCATGAAAAACAAGAGCTAATAGTATTGAAGTAACATAGAAGAATACTCAATAAATATAAGTGAAGAATACGAGTATTCATAAGAAAAAGCTACAGGGGTAGACATGTTCCTTGACTAAAGCTGAAAATAAAAGATAATGGGTTGCCTCCCAAAAGCGCTTTCTTTAATGCCTTTTAGCTAGGCTTGATAGTTCTAATGATGCTCTCATGAAGATAGAAAATGAAGCAAAAGGAGCATCAAGAAGCAAATTCAATACACATTTAAGTCTAACCCACTTCCTATGCATAGGGATATTGCACACGAATAAATTCACAAAGAACAAAGTGACAAGCATAGGAAGATAAAACAAGAGTAACTTCAAAACTTTTAGCATATAGAGAAGTGTTTTAGTACCATGAAAACTTCTACAACCATATTCTCCTCTCTCATAATAGTTGCAAGTAGTAGAAATAAATTCAACCATATAACCACAAGAATCATTCAACTTAGATAATATAGGTACATAAAGAGGATCATTAAATTTATTTTGCAATTCATTAGCATGTTTCCCTCTTTCAAAATAGTTAGTAAGATCAATATCAAGTTTAAGATCATGGTTGCAACAAAGATTTGGAACTAGAGACAATTGCAAACCACATAAGTATTTCTCAACATAATCAAATTTGTCCTCCATGGTGTAATTAGGAGAATTCAAAAACAAAGTAGGACTCTCATGAGTAAGAGTACCCTCACAAGCAGCAGTTATATCATTTTTATCCTCACATAAATAAGTAATAACTTCTAAACATAGAGGATTATTTATAAGCATAGGACCATCATCTAAAGCATTATCATATATAACATTAGGGAGCTCATTTTTACTTTCTGTTATTTCCCTTTTATTTGAGTCAAGGAACATGCTTTTTTCAAATTTATCAAAAGTAGATATTTCAATAGATACATGACATTCAACAATATAGCACACTTCCTCCTTAGGCACGCATGGAGGGCAATCAAATAATGTAAGAGTTAAAGAGTTACTATCTTTAGGAGGTAGATCCTCCTTTTGTTCTTCACTCTCCTCCTCTTTTTCATCTAATGAGCTTTCAGGTTCAGCAATTTCTTCTTCTACAGGTTCCTGTAAGGCATTAGTCTCTTCTTTATGAGGAAAAAATCCTCTTGACATGTTCAGTAATGTAAGAATTTTCATCCTTATAGTTATCGAAACAATATTTAAGTATTGTAAGACTTTCAGATTTATAAGGGGCATCAATTTTATGCTCAAGATAAGAACTAATTTCAAGTGCACCCTTAAAGACAATAAATCCTTCCATCCTTTCTACCTCATAAGCATTATAGTAACCTTTAACATAAGAAGCTAAGGTTTTATTTTCATTACAAGCACATTGGAAAGGAAAGTGTTTAGACCTCCTATAACAATCAGATTCATTAAAGCAAAACGATTCGCCAAATATATAGCATAAATTTCTAGCATATTCCTCTAGTTGATTTAACAATTTCCATAAGTACATCCCTTTTTGTGACAAACGGTAGTTCCTACAATATCTTCGTTCATCTTCTGTGGAGCAGCCTTGCCAGCAAGATCTAGTTTCATAGAGATAAGCCACTGATAGCAAATAAACAACTAGACATAATAACAAGCCGAAATAAACTAGATGCAAGTAACTAAATTTTTTTTTTTGATAATAAGTAAACAAGACAGTAATAAAAATAAACTAAGCAAGACAATAACAAAATAAAAAGATTGGATGTGAGAGACTCCCCTCGCAGAAGAGCTTGATCTCCCCGGCAACGGCGCCAGAAAAATGCTGGCGCTAAGTTGACGAGAGAGTGTGAAAGTCTTCTAAACAGAGGTGCTTCTTCTCCCCGGCAACGGCGCCAGAAAAATGCTTGATGCACCGGTGTGGTGTTGTTGGGAAACCCCAAGAGGAAGGTATGGAGTAGTGCAGCAGCAAATTTCCCTCAGTTATGAAACCAAGATTATCGAACCAGTAGGAGATGAAGGCGCTTCTGAAGGTGTCAACGACGCTAGAGAAGAGCTTGGCGTGTAGCTGACGTGGAACCTGCACACAACGCAACCAAGATACTTTGCCCCAACTTAACAGTGAGCTTGTCAATCTCACTGGCTTGCTGTAACAAAGGATTAAACATATGGTGTGGAAAATGATGTTTGTTTACAGAGAATGAAAGTAACAGGATTGCAGTAGGTTGTTTTATCAGTTTAAAGAAAAGGACCGGGGTCCACAGTTCACTAGTGGTGTCTCTCCATAAATAATAATAGCATACATGCGGGTAAACAAATTACAGCTGTGCAATTGACAGAATAAAGAACTGCATAACAATGCATATACAAGTCATGGTGTCTAGTGTGAGATTCATTTGGGCATTACAACATGATACATAGACCGTCATCCAACTGCATCTATGACTAATAATCCACCTTCAGGATAGCATCCGCAACACCATTCAGTATTAAGTTGCAAGCAACAGATTATTGCATTAAGTAAAGTGTGTAATGTAAGTAGCACAAATATCCTTAGATAAAGAACTACTGTTTTATCCCTAGTAGCAACAGTACATCTACAATCTTAGAGCTTGCTGTCACTCCCCCAGATTAAATAGAGACATGAACCCACTATCGAGCATAAATACCCCCTCTTGGAGTCACAAGCATCTACTTGGCCAGAGCATCTACTAGTAACGGAGAGCATGCAAGATCATAAATAACGCACTCACAAGATATATTATGAAGCAAATGACATAGTACTCAATTATTCATCGGATTCCAGCAAACACAACAAGTAGCATTACATAAAGTTGATCTTGATCATGATAGACAGCTCACAAGATCTAAACATGCTGGCACAATAGGAGAAGACAACCATCTAGCTACTTCTATGGACCCGTAGTCCAAGGATGAACTACTCACGCATCAGTCCGGAGGCGGGCATGGTGATGTAAAGCCCTCCGGTGATGATTCCCCTCTCCGGCAGGGTGTCGGGAAGAGCTTCTGAACCCCCCCCCCCCCCCCCGAACTAGGGTTGACGGCGGCGGCGGCTCTGGAACGTATCGTGGAAAAGTGTTCGGGTGTTAGGTCTTGATCTGTCGGGGGGTATAACTAGGCGAAAGGGCGAAGGCGGTGGAGGCCCGAGGGCCCCACACCACGTGGCCTCGCGGCCAGGAAGGGGGCCGCGCCACCACATGATGTGGGCGCCTCGGTGCCCTCCTTCGTCTCCTATTCGGACTTCTGGAACGTGTCGGAAAAAATAGGGACTTTGGCTTTTCATTCGTCCAATTCCGAGAATATTTCCTTAACAGCTTTTCTGAAACCAAAAACAGCAGAAAACAGGGAACTGGCACTGTGGCATCTTGTTAACAGGTTAGTCCCAGAAAAATGCATAAAAACCATATAAAGTGTATATAAAACATGTAGCAATTGGTATAATATAAGCATGGAACATAAGAAATTATAGATACGTTGGAGACGTGTCAGTTAACAATACTAGTGATGCTCTAATATGATGTTAAGTGTTGCAGGAAGTTATTTGAACAATCCATAATTCATAAACGCCAAAAAGTGGGAAGCTTAAAAGCTCCAGGAAAAGCCGGATATTCCGGTCCCTGAGTCACCGAAATATCCGTTCCCGCTGGAAATTGCCCAGAGAATCTCGACTAAGGACTTTCTAGGTTCTAGCACTGAACTCGGTCGGAATATTGGGCTGGATATTTCACGTCAACCGGAATATCCGGTCCCTTGTTTTTCCGAAGAAAATGGCTAAGAAAGGAAGAAAATCAACACTGAAGTCGGTTGGAAATTTGGGCCGGATTTTTTCCTCCAACCGGAATATCCGGTGCCCAACAGTTTGCCCAAGATTTCGACTAAGGAAAAGAAGCGAAGGAGTACTGGGCTCGGTCGGAAATTTCCACACCGGCCGGAATACCCGGTGGTAACTTGAACCGGAATATTCCGATGTCTCGAGCCAGCAACGGCTAGAATTGGAGAGTGCTATAAATACTAGTCACATAGCTCCAGCCAAGGTTGGCTGCTTCACTCTCTCTCCCCATTGAATGCGAAAGTCAATTCCTTTAAGATCTCCTCACCCACCCACTCAAATCCATTGATCTTTGGAGATCTTAAGGAGAAGCAACCGATCTACAACTTCACCGAAGCGTTTTTCATTCTCCCCTCATCCACTTTAGAATTTCGTGATTAGGGTTTCCATTGGGAAAACCTAGTTCACCATTGTTGCTTGTTGGTGTTACTCTTGAACTGTTGTGGTGTAGACCTTTTGTAGTCACCTTGGGAGCCCCCAATTAAGCTGTGGGTGTGTGCCTCAAGTTTGTTGTAAGGGATTCGATCTCCGCCCAAAAGGGGATGAATTAATAGTGAAAGGTGAACTAGAACACCTTTGTGGTTGCGTTCATCAGAGAAGAAGGTGAGTCTTTGTGGCGTTGTGACCAACCTGTAGTGGTGGTCAACACCTCTCTAACGATACGTACACCCTTTGTGGTGGAACTCGGGATTGCATCGTCGTCTCGCGTGCTTCTACTTCGGTTTCCCTAACCCTAGCTCCCTTATTGTATCTTGTCTTCTGTTTACTTGTGTATCTATAGTTGTTTTGCTTGTCATATAGGTAAATTCACCCTAGTTACATATCTAGATAATTTACCTTTATGTCAAAGCCATAAATTGAAAAGAGCTAAAATTTACCTTTATGTCAAGCCTTTAGGTGCCGGTTTTCCGTTCAATAATAAGATAGAGAGGACGAGACTGAGAAACTTACTCTGTTGCGGAAGGATGAACATAGGCACCGTTACAGGATTCGAGAGAGAGGGGGTGCGTGTGGGATGGGGGTGGCTTGTTTATGCGTGCCTCCTCACTCGGTATATACAATTTTTTGTTTTGATTTTTGGTGCAAGGCTACCGCGCAAACAGAGGTTTGTTGCGAAGGGTGGCAAGGTGTTGGTTAAAACATATTTCCTCCATCTTTCGATGGATGGTGAAATCTCTGGTGCCTCGATGTCAGCTGGTAGTTAGGTGGGGTTAGTTTTCACAACAGTGCACCGTACAACGTACGCCAAATAAGGTCTCTCGAGCTCCTCCATCTCGTGTCGTCTGCGGTGGCGTCAACGACGTAATTCCCCAATGGTCGTTCGAGCTAGCGACCTTAGGGTTTGCAAGGTTTATTGGGTCGGTAGCCGTGACAACTTGCTTAGTAGTGAGCTCCGTCGGCCTCGTCTCAGTCATCTGAAAAATGTGGCACATTAGCTGCAGCGCTCGGTATGCATGGTCTTGTGAAGAAACGACAACTTCTTCCCGCGGCAAAGAATGGTCTCACGCAAGGATGCAAAAAACGAGATAAGTGGGACAGTACAAATTAGGATCCCCACTTAATTTGTTCCAAGCGCAGCGCACTCCCGCAGTTCCGCGTCCCTCTGACCTCCCCACCGGCCATCCAGTTCCGGCCGTCGCGGCAAAGAGGTTACCTCCTGGCGAGTTCGTAGTGGCAGCTCAAGCTGCCGAGGATTGTATATTCCGCCGCGTCAGCAACCTGGATCATCCACTTTTACTACTCCTACTAGCTTTCGGCCGGTCGCGGCCACGTATGACGACGAAGCGCACATCGTTAGCGACGCCGTCGAGCACTTGCGCCCTCTCTCAGATACGGCCGTCCTCCGTCGCCGTGGACTTATTTGGAGAGAAGAGAAGTGCACCCTTCCCAAATTCAATCTCGAGATCTTATCACGGAATATAATAGAGATCAACTAGCGGGGCCATGCGTTTTGTTTTCACGCCAGCCGAGCCAAGCCCGGACGCTAAAAAACACATGAGATGGATGATGAGAAGTCCCTCCGTCGTGGTGGAGAAAGATGAGGACGAGGAGAATTGGAGAAAGGTCGCCGCTCGTGCACGCGCGCGGCGGCCACGCGGCTGGGTTTCACGGGGACTCCTCGACCAGGGGGGCAAGCGCGTGAAACGAACCAGTGCTTCCCTTTGGAGCGAAGTGGCGCTGCTGGACGACGATGGGAGTAGAAGCGATGAACATAATTCACGTAGGTAGAGACATCATGCATGGAGACGTTGGGTATCGAAGTATCATGCACAGGCCGAAAGCCAGTGCACTCGATCGGTGTGGCAGTGGGCGGTGTGTGTAACCGAGCGAGAGCGATGTCTACAACGATTTCCAAGCATATCCACGCGCATGCCTGCGCTTAATATGACAAGTCTTTTTCAGATCTTCTCGTGCTACATGTGGTCATGGGCGGATGGGCCTACTACTCCAACAGTTTGTAGAGAGTGTATGGAGGTGCGTTGGCACACCACATCAGTTTAAACAGTGTAACATGTGTAGCGAATCGTGCATGGATCGATGCATCTAGAGAGACGTGAAGAAACTCTAGCGCCCTTCCTGGCATGTGTGTGCAAGCAAGTGAAACTAAACAGAACAAGAATGTGGTTTTCAAGTGGATTTGGAAGTCAAAGTGCACTCCAAAAATAAAAAATAAAAATCTGTTGGCTTCTATTTGCAGACAGATTGAACACAGGGAACATGCTTAGAAGAAAGAATTTAACCATGCAAGACACTTCTTTTTGTCCACTGTGCTCTACTGGGCCGGAAGAAACGGTTGAACATTTGTTTTTACACTGCCCTTTCAGTACTTCCTGCTGGACAAAGCTGAATATCACATGGGGCTCACAAGCATTCAGACTGGATTTAATTTCTCAAGCTAGATGTGGTTTTGACCAGCCTATGTTCATGGAAATATTTATGCTTGGGGCCTAGAGTATATGGAAAGAAAGGAATGATCTAGTCTTCAATTAATGCAATAACCCATCCTTGGATTCCTGGAAAAAGAAGATTCACTACTGACTTTGCTTTACTAGTTCATAGGACTAAGCCACCAATACATTGTAAAAATCTCATCAATCACCTTTAGTTGTTTAGCTACTTTTTCCTTTTTTGGTTTTCCTTCATGTGTTTTCCCCAAATCCTTGTAAATATGTAATTGGACACTTTTGATCTATATATGGAGAGGTGGAGGCAGTACCGCAGTTACCCTACTGTCATAAAGTTTTTTTAAAAACCCGGTCTCACAGGATATATTCAACGTGGTGAACGGTGGTTTACTTATAGATTGCATAACATTATATGTAATGTTTCGACACTTTATGATCCTCGATATGTACTACTTTGGATGATGAACTCTTCAATAAAGATGGTTGTGTGCATGGATGTATGCACACAACATGTATACCCCTTTTCGAGAATATCAGCGTAGGTCCGCACAATATTCATGTCCATGTAGAGAAAAATATGAGGTAAGTTCACCCTACATCGAGTGACCAAACAATAATGAATTGCACTGGTCTAGTCTAATGGAGTCAACCGAACAAGGTGTGCTCATTTTCCTTCTCATGCAATGCAATGCACACAACTAAATAACATAGTCATATCTAAAAGACCCAAAGGTTAAAAAAGCATGCTAAGAGAAATAGCGGCTGCCTCCTCCAAAAGCTAGTAGCGTTCTGGAAAAATATCAAAGAATTTTAACAAGAATAAAGAATGTATACCATAAAATAAATGACAGAACAATATATGCATAACCACGTATGAAAAAATTCTCCAATTGTTTAGAAGCTTAAAATCAACATCCCACGGGGCAACAACATATAGACATGGGGCATCCCACGGGCCCGCTTGGCAGCCGTATAAAGGCCGGTAAGCGCTATTTAATTGACATGACCGCGCACTGGCCGCTTCGCCGGGTCAGACGGTTGACAGCTCGGCTCCGGATGTGTAGGAGTAATGGCGTGGTGGCTTCTCCGCCCACCCACGACGTCCATAAAAGGGGCCGCGCATCGCTCTCACCGCCGCACACCCCCGCACTTCCCCCTTCTCCCTCCCCTCTCCACGCACCGCTCCGGTGAGAAGAGCCGCAACGACCACGAAGCCGGTGGCAGCAGAAGCGGCCGTAAGCGGAGGACCGGCCAAGGCCTTAGGCTTTTCCCACGACCGAAGAACCTCAGTCTCGACGAGGCGGGCGTCATCTACGAGGCCAACCTCCTCTTGCCCGGGGTACCACCTCCCGAAGGAGTGGTGCATCTCCAACGACGGCTACGCCATCCCACCGTCCCGAGCGGCCGTGCGTCGCGGGAGACGATCGCGTACTGCCGCAGCCTCCTGTTGACGGTCCATCACGACGACCCCACCTTACGGGGCTCGTCGTGGTGGGGGCAGACGCTCGTGCAGGAGCTGGTTGACGGTCCATGCCCGGCGAGCCTCCATGCCATGCGGTCTTCGGCGGGCAGAGAGTCGGAGTCCCGCCGAACCCGAAGGAGGAGAAGGATGACATCGAAGACTACAGGGGTCTCCTCGGCTGGTAGGCCCGGCAGGCCGTCGAGCAGCAGGCCAGGGCCACCGCCGAGGAAGCCCAGGGTTCTTGAGACGTCTGGGCTGCCGATGAGGTTGTTGCAACCCTCATGCCGACGGGCATGAGCGAGGATGAGGCGCTCGCATGGACGGAGAAGGAGTCGGCGGAGGAGGCTCCCTGGGAGGGCATGGGCGAGGCCCTTCGCCTGTCCATCGAGGAGAGGGCGGCATGGGCGCTGCCGTAGACGCCTCCGCCTCCAACGCCTCGGGCGCTGACGACGGCTTGGTCGTACTCGTGGCTGCAGCCGACGTGGATCAATCTTGATGAGAGTGACGGCGAGGTCGACGACGAGGCACGCGACGCCCGCGCAAACCCTAGATTCGTTTTAGTTTATGTTTTTAAGTTTAAATTATGTAAAACTATTCCAGGATTGAATAAAAAGTTTAAAACATTTGACCGTATGATCGTTGGGGTCAGGCGTGTGATCGTTGGGTTTACCGGTATCCCAAACTACGGACGTGTTGCCGACGTCGATGCTCGTAGTGGTACTGTACAACGGATGAATCGTCTATCTACTCTTATTTTTATCCCAAAGGCCCGGAAGGATGAAAAAACAAAGGAAAACGATGGATGTCGACTCCAAACTCCAAAGAGAAGGGAGAGGAGAGGCCGATGGATCCATCCCGGCTGCCCTGCCACTGCCCCTCCGACCTTGGCACCCAACCCAGCAGGCGTCACCGTCAAGTAACGGCCCCCCACCCTCCCCCTCGTCCCGGCTCCTTCTGGGGGAGGCCGCCTCCTCCCCCGTCCCCGGTCTGCGCCCCCACCGTCGCCTTTAACACCCCCCTTCCCACCTCCGTTACCGTCTCCCCCCTTCCCACCTCCCCCACCCGCTGCTCATCTCATCAACACCAATTCGATTTGATTTCGATTGCTTGATTGCAACTCTGTTTCCGTTGCTGCGTTGCTGCGAAGAGGAAGAGGAACACGAGAGAGGCCTTCGCTGCTACCTTCTGCTCCTTGTTGTTTTTGATTTGACAGTCGCCGGCGTACTTGGATAGATTCCGTGGAGGTACGCGCCTTCCCTGGATCTCTGGCTGTTCCTATGAATTCGTCGTTAGATTCGGGGTTTTTTTTTGGAGGTGGGAGATTCATGTGGCTTCTCTTTGTTTCTTTGTGCGTGATTTGCAGGCAGAACCGAACCTTCCCTTCCCTTCTCTCCGCCGTGGGATGGACGCGGGGGAGGTGTGAATCCTGTCTCTTAACTGATGCTCGTGGAGAGATTCGGGGGAGTGGAGCGGTCGGTGAGGAGGCGGTGGAGGCGGAAGCGCCGAAGGTTTGGGCACCACCGCAGCCGCAGCCACGGACGACGCGGGGGAGAGGAGGGCTTCCCCGTCACCCACCGCCACCACCACCACCATGGGGGAGTCGCTGCTCACCGCGCTCTCCATGGACACCGCCACGGCCCACCACCCGCACCAGGGCCCCTCCACCTTCCTCTCCATGGACACCGCCTCCCACGACGACTTCGACCTCTTCCTCCCGCCGCCAGGCCCCTTCCAGCGCTGCCTCCATGCCGCCGCAGCGGCCGCCCCCCCTGACATCAACCTCCCGCTCACCGCTCACCCCTCCCCTCCCCCTCCGGCGCTCCATGAATCCAACGTCGACATGCTAGATGTCGGCCTCGGCTGCCCGCAGCTCTACGATTCAGACTCGCCTCTTGCCGCTGCCCCCGTGCCCTCCTCCGCCCCGGTATCCACAACAACAACAACAACACAAGTCCACGTGTCTCACACCAAGAGCTCCGGTTCCAGCGCCGCGCGCAAGTGCGTCAAGCGGAACGATAGCATCTGGGGTGCGTGGTTCTTCTTCACCCACTACTTCAAGCCCGTCATGTCTGCTGATAAGGGCGGTGTCAAGGCCAAGCCAGCCACCGCTGCTGGGAATGGTAATACTGCCACAATGGACGCCTTCCTGGTGCAGCACGACATGGAGAACATGTACATGTGGGTGTTCAAGGAGCGGCCCGAGAATGCCCTGGGGAAGATGCAGCTCAGGAGCTTCATGAATGGTCACTCACGCCTCGGGGAGCCGCAGTTCCCTTTCAGCGCCGAGAAAGGGTTTGTGCGCTCACACCGGATGCAGCGTAAGCACTACCGTGGGCTCTCAAACCCGCAGTGCCTTCATGGGATTGAGATCGCGCAGACACCAAACTTGGTGGGTGTTCCCGAGGCCGATTTGAAGAGGTGGTTCGACCTCACTGGGAGGGATGCCAATTTCTCGATCCCCACCGAGGCGGGTGATTTCGAGTCATGGAGGAACCTGCCGGTCACAGAATTTGAGCTCGAGAGGCCATCTGCTGCTGCTGCTGCTGCTCCAGCAAAGAGTACCTCACATGGCAATCCCAAGAAGTTGCTCAATGGTTCTGGCCTCAACCTGTCAACACATGCATCAAAGCATGGTTTAGGGGATGGTTTGGACATCTCAGCCATGTACAACAAACGGAGGAAGGACTCCTCCCCCTCTGCCATGGAGGAAGACTGCAGCAATTCCAACTCGGACAAGGTTCAAGACATGGATGTAAGCCACACTTTTGAGCCATCATGGATGAACGACTTCAACGGTGTGATGCGCTATGCTTCTGGGCCAGTTACTGCCGCAAAAACAATATATGAAGATAGCAAGGGCTACTTGATCATCGTTAGCCTGCCATTTGCTGATATACAAAAGGTGAAGGTTTCCTGGAGGAATACACTTACAAATGGCATTGTTAAGATATCATGCAATAGTATGGGCCGTATGCCATTCTTGAAGCGACATGACCGCACCTTCAAGTTGGCGGATCCTTCACCTGAGCATTGTCCACCGGGGGACTTTATCCGGGAAGTTCCATTGCCTACCCGGATCCCTGAAGATGCTACTTTGGAAGCATACCGTGACGAATCAGGAACAGGCCTAGAGATTATTGTTCCTAAACACCGTGTTGGACCTGAAGAACATGAAGTCCTTGTGTCTCTGAGGCCTCCCTCGTCATGGTGCCAATGAAAACATGTCCAAGGTGTGTGATACATGTCCATGTAGTAGTAGTAGTAGTTAGAACGTCCATTATTGTCAGCTGCTCTTGACTGATCCTTTGCTATCTGCTAAACCTCTAGTTTTCGAGGAGACAAGGGGTGCATGTTACCATACGGCAAATGCAGCTCAATTTTGCTAATTGTGATGGAACCGTCCTGATTGGTTGAAGCATTCTGGTTAGTTGGGTGTTAGCAATTGCAGCACTTTTGAGCATTTAGGAACATGCTACGTGCCACAAGGAAACATATCTGGATTAATCTGTTCTATGATTCAGTATGTTGCTGGGGAATACCTTATGTATTGTCTTCCACCTTTGCCGAAATTTCGTTTGTATGAAAGGTTTGTCGCCTTCCGGATGTGCTTCAGACATGTGCCTTACTCTGGTGAGCAGCCAGCTTGTTCTACATGAACGACTCATGGAGAACTGTATAGGCATTGATATTCAGTTTTCATAGTTTGGTGAGAAGTTTAGTTTGTGGACATTCTTAGAAATTTTCGTTGCATGTAATTGGTATTAGGAATTGTTGCTGTTTTGTGAAAGAAGTGCATGTTAGTGCTTTTAGGGTTTGTCGATGTTCTGTGGAAACTAGTGTTTTGTTTAGCATTGGAACGCCTTCCAGAAATGTTGGAAAGCGGGTGCAATTGATTGAAGATGCCAATGTAAACTACTATCTGTTATCAATATAGATTAGTGTTTATCAGTTATGAGCACTACTGTGGTTTAAATTCAGTTTTTTTTGTTTAGCACCATCCAATAATATTGTTTAGTTTAAAACCAGATGAAAACTTACCCTGGAGATCGATTTTGCTGCATCGGTTGAGTTGTTTCAACAAGGTTTTTAGCCCTGTAAGTACGTAAATTCCTTTCTGATGGATTTAAACCAATTCCGGTGTCCACTGTTTCAAGCAACCTGACAATTACTATGTTGGTTTACGTTGTTGAGCTGAAAGTGACAAAGTTTTGCTACACTATTTCATTTGACCCCTGTGGCATCCGAGGGCTGAAAATCTGCCAGCTGCTCACCCACATCGCTGTCATCTTATCTTCGAAGTTGGTGCGTTTTAAGATTTTCCTTTTTAGGGGATCCAGTCCAGTTTGATGACTGATTGGTCTTAAATGACACAGACAGCCAGCGACGATGTCATTTCCGGTGAAGTTGCATTTTTATTTTGAGCTTCTTGTTCTATGCCGTCTCCCTCCGCTCTGCTGCTACACCAGAATTGCAACTGGATATGGCTGAAATGTTTTTTTCTCTGCTGGGTCCTGAGGATCTTGCGCATCGCCACTTGTGATTAATATAGGTATATTAGCGATAATCATTTCTTAATTCGATCATGCTTGTGACCTGCAAGGGCAGCCGCGAGCGGGGGAAGGATCCATCGCGTTGTTGCGATGTGGCAACTTGACGTCGTCGCTTTGTTTTGTTTTATATTTTCTGTTGTTCTTGTTGAATGATACACTACGTATCGGTGTGTGCGCCCCCTCTTATCTGCATGTCGCCCTTTCGATCAGCCGGCCTTTCCTCCTCTCAAAGGACGATTATGCTTGGCCGGCGGGACCGGGGGTATTTGATAAGCTCTCTGACCGCCGAGTTCTCTTATTACTACTTTTGTAACTTTTCTGGTAGCTCTCTCAACTGGATAAGCTTCTCCTCAGCTCCTGAGTTGTTTTGGTTTTCCTTGTTGCCGTGGAACAGCTTAACTCATGACCGGAGAAAAGGTGGGCTTTGCTTAATTTTGTTCCCGGATTGTTGTTGCTGACACCATCATATTTAGGAGTCGGAATGAAGCAGCAAGGATATACTCCGTATATCAGAGTTAAACAACTCAGGATGAAAGTTGTACGAAAGTCAAATTCAGTTCTGGTCCCTGAATCCGTACGATGCAGACTGTTTGACGGCCTTAGCCAAATACATAAGTCCGGCGTAAGATTTGGTTTTAGTCACTTTCGTACGGTACCGTATAGCAGCAAGCCGCAGCTGTTTCCTCCGGTTTTATCTAATCCAAATTGCTGACGCGTTCTGCCGTTGCACAAGTACGCACCGAGCGTTGATCTCGTAATGGTATCCATCTCGAATATACTCTTCACATTTAGAGCTCACGCAGCCTAGGAATCAGTCTTTTCCTGAAATCTTTCAGAGTTCTGAACGTGCTTTCTCGAATGGTTTCCACGTCGAATGCTCCACCTGCAGGACAGGCCAGCCACAAGTGCGGGTTCCTTTTACGGCATGTCGAGTTGGTCCAGAAACGAGCATTTTCACCATGCTCCCCTTCCACCGATTCGCTCGTGCCCTTCGTTTTCAGAACGATGTCTGCGTCACTGCGTGCGATATCTTATTTATTTATTTGCTGAACCGTGCGATATCAGATATTCAAAGGTCAGAGACGGTGAGTTAAATGCAGAAGCAAACTGGTAGAATGTTCAGATGACGGTACAGTCAAGTTATTCGCAAGCCACGACGGTGACTGCAGATGTCTTATCCAAAAATATCTCTTATGTTGAGTATTTTTGTATATATAATCAGTTGCTTGAATCGGAACAATTTTCAATCATCTTAAGGATCAGCTTGCAGTTGCTAAATTGTACTGTGCTATGCCTATTTTATGATCTACTGCTGAAAGTTAACCACACAATTTATGAAGAAAGGGTCAAACAAAACAATAATATTGGCAAAAGGAGGGTTAGTCAAACGGGGTTACGATACTCCATCACGACGACAAACACAACTTTTTTTTAGACAACAAACACAACCTATGTTTTAGGGTATCTATGTGGTTCATGTTTTGCCACCAGGCTTATTTTCATAAGCGACACATTACTCATCAACTCATGTACAAACTATCAGGGGCGGAGGCAGGAAAAAAGATTAAGGGGGGCCATTCATGGTAAATCCTCCATTGGGGGGGCCAACTATGCTAATTTCCTCTAAAAAATTGTTTTAAACATGGATTAAGCATACAATTTTGCTTGACCTGTCATGGCATAGGGGGGGCCAAGGCCCCTGCTGGCCCCCCCCTAGCTCCGCCACTGCAAACTATTGGGCCGAATCTTTCCCAAGCAGCTAACTTATGAAGCACTAATCAATCGAAATGTAAATGTCAGCCTATGATCGATAATAGGTTGGTTCACATGGGTATCAACACATCCGATATTTTATAAAAGTTAGTAATTCAAAAAATTCCTAACCTTCTAGTCAGGTGAACATGATCAAGTATCGTACCCGTATAAAAATATTCGCCAGAGAATAACTTTAATTTCCTATTGAGTCAAAGATTTGTCAAAAAAAAAGACACTATATATACACACTATATTTGTCACAGATTTGTCTTTTTTACACGTTCGCTGGTGTTGTTTCAGCTCTGACTATTCTGATCTATGAGTTTCATCTTTGGCGATGATTACTACTCAGATGCGCCGGTCCTTGTGACCTTAGCACGGCAACTTCACACCTGTCTACTACAACAAACTCTACTATGACAAGTTTTGCCCAGTCCCGGTGATGGAGGGGCAAGGACGAATGCATGTTTTCGGCTCGTGTTAGTGTTTGTAGTCGTCGCTACGTGGTGCAAGAATCTATTTCTAATTTATTACTTTTTAGTTTATGGATGATTATAGATAGATCGGTGGGTCTTTTCGCAAAAACAAATACAAGACTTAATCATCTTTTAAGTGCAAAAATATTAGGCGCGCTGGTACCCGAGAGCCATTAGTTCGCATCCTAACATGCTTAAATAATTGTGAGCGCAGTCCCTCAATCTATACCTAATAATAATGGGAGGAAGCTTTCTTGCGGTACGTCATTTTATTTTCCGATTCTACCCCTACAGGTTTTGGCAATATTACATTGTTTGCCACCGCCTAAGTCAAAATACTGGTCGTCGCCTCAGCTTCGCTTCTTCAACTCCTCGCACCTCTGTTCCTTCTTCACCAGCGAGTCTTCGCCATCAGGCTCGCCTCGATTTCGTGATGCGCCGACAGCTGAGGGGTCTCGTGCCGCTTTTCGTCGGTGTGCTTTGTCTGATATGCATGGAACAATTCAGGCGAGTCCCGGCCGTCAGGCTCACCTCAATTCAGGCGATGCACTCAGCCTCGATCCAGTTTCACCCCGCCACCGCTCCCTCCGGCCGTGACACGTCGTCTCATTCCAGGCCTTGCTGAGTAGAAGCCACCAGACGACCAAGGCTCCGCGGCAGGGGGATGCTTAGGTCGTCGCCCAGTCGATGGGTGTACTAGGAGGCAAGGGGCGTAGCAGGAGAGATCGGGGCAGCGAGCTCATGTGGAGGAAAGGCCGTGGTGGCGCGCTCTGGCGGACGGGGTCACGGGAGGTCCCCATTGCGCACGCGCACGATGCGCGGCCGCCACATTTCCGCTGCCCTGACCCTATGTTTCCTTCCTCACCAGGCCACCACAGCGCGACGCGCCACTTGCCTGTTGTCATGCGCGCAGCTGCTCTGACGCCAACACCATGACATGGCGCACCCGCTTGGACCTAGAGAAGATCGCGCGCAGGGTGACGATCAGTGCCGGCGAGGTCTTGGCGGCGTCGGCGCCCGCGCTGGTCCGTCAAGTAGACACACATATTCGAGCTTGGACAGCACGACCACCAAGCTCAGAACACAGCTTCATGGCGCGTTGCAGGAGAACTGGTAGCTGAAGGCTGAAGCTCGAACTGCGTCCGTTGAGAGGAAAGTCCCTCAAAAGTTAGAGGCCGAAGCGGCACCGGAAAGAGCGAGGAAGGATGAGACGGAGGCGGAGCTGGCTGCTGAGGTAGCTGAAGGTGCAATCAGGTATGTGGCGGAAGGCTGCCGAGACTGCCATGGCCTTCTTCACGGTGATCCAAAAGTTGCTTATGTACTGGTTCTTGATGATTCAGTGATGTCTTTTTGTGTGAACCAGGATGATTGATTGATTGATTGATAGCAGGGACACTTGATTGATCAAGCGTTGAGATGATAAAACTTGCATGAACATTAAGTTGTTTTTTCTAATAAATGTACTATATCGTTAAAAAAATTACAAAGCATTCTTATTGACTCAGCATGTCAGTTGTAAAGGCCTTGATTACATTAGCCTCCAAGATTTCCACCCAAGCTCATGCCTGGGCTAGCTACTACTCTGTAGTGGATTAGCTGCTACAATCATGTCGCTTCAGTTCTGCAGTTTGCACTCCTTTGCTGCCACCACATTCTTTTTCAGTTTTTGCTCTTACTAATAAGCCACTGCCTTTGATATCATTTATATGATGTTTTGTCCTCCTATTCTAGACGCTGACTGAAATGTGTTTGTCTTAGTTGCTGTTGCGAACGTTAAATATGTTGTAACATTTCAAAGGTCAGCGGCTCTGATTATCAAAATTTGTAGGTTGGCTTAGTTTTTACAAAATAACCATCTTGAAAATAACACAAACTCTAGAGGGTAGCCATTATCTTATGAATGTAATTGCATATTTAGCTCTTATCTTCCCACAACAAAATATGTCAATAAGTTGGAAATGCTTAAGAAAACTTCATGACATTGGTCTCTTAAAGAAAATCAGTTGTGTTGATATTTTACATAGAAAAGTTCAAGTGGTGGACAAGATGTTTAGCGCTAAAAGAAAAATTTGTGTCGTGTTGACGTTTAGCCCATATAAGTCGATTTTTCAGTCCCGTTGCAACGCACGGGCATGTTTACTAGTATAATAATAAGTATTTTAAACTTTCTCAAATTATGAGGCAAGTTTACATGTACATGTGGATATTACCTATGTAAGGACCTACAAATTTCCATTGTCTACTTTTCCATATGTGGGAATGGGGCTGGGTACATGTTAAGTATTTCTTAATGGTTCGTTGCACACATGTAGGATACATCTATTTATACATGTAGAATTTCCATAAAACTTCCATAAAATTTTACTCAAAACCGAAGAAAATTACACATTACAGGAGGTGAGATGGTCACGCCACAGGTCGGCGGCCTCTCGAGTTTCCACTCTATAGAAACGGCGGGACCAAAGAGTGAAGTCATGAATAATGTTACAAACGGTTACAGAAGAAGGCCGGTTGATCTTGCGGAAGACCATAGCATTCCGAGCATCCTAAATCTTCCAAAGAATGGTGAGAAGGACAAAGTCGTTCCGCGGCAGGCCTACAGGGAGGGCGGACTCCCACGGGGAGGGAAAGGAGTAACCGGTGTGTGTGAGATCCCCAAGCGATTCCAGATTGCAGCCGCCACCGGGCATGTGAATAAGAGGTGAGTCAAGTCTTCCTTCTCTCGAAACCGGCTGGAGATTTCGGACACGTGGTGTAGTCGAGAATATACTTATGGTGGAGGTTTGCTCTCGTGTTGATCATGTCAAGTAGGACGAGCCAGCTAAAGAGTTTGATCTTGCTTGGGACCTTGGAGGACCAGATCCTTTGAGCGTCTATGTTTGGAAGTGCTATCTGCATTGCGCTGTACGCCCCCTTGGTGGAGGAGAGGATCCATTGAGGAGAGTCTGAACATCCGGAGAGTCCGTCAGTGTGGCTCCCTGCAACAACTGAAGAAGAAGAACACTCTGCCTCCAAATTAACGCAATTCTGCACAGCCACATCGCTTCATCCTAGTAATACAAAAATTCATCTCAAAGATTCTTCCGTACTTGTTGTTAGACTTTGGAGAATTTAAACTTGGATCTTGCAAATAGACTACTTATCGATAAGCTTTCAAATTGCCTGAGTGCTTATTGCGCACTGGGCTCCCTGTAATAATAATTCCCTGAACTAATAGTGCTATTTTTGTAACTTTTCTGGATGCTGTTGGTGATGCGGATAAGCTTCTCCCTAGACTAGTTCGACCTTATCTATGGATTTTCTAAATTATGAACATGCTTTTTCTAATGGTCTCCATGCAAATGTTCCACCTGCAGGAGCAGGCCAGCAGGACAACCCGCAAGTGCACCAACTTTCGGGTTCTTTTTACGGCAAGTCGTGTTGGTCCAAAACTGTGCATTTCCGCGCTGCTCCCATTTTCCCGATTTGCTCGTGTCATTCGTTTTAGCACTACGCCACTCTGTCTATGATGGGTCATGTCATGAGTTATCAGCGCATGCAGACAGAGCTGGGATTATACAGCGTGTGTGTGTGGAAACAAGATGGATGGAAATTGGAAAGCATCGCTGGATAGCCCGATCGGGACGCCAACCTCCACTCCTCCAGCTGCAACAGGCCAACAGCACTTCTAGGGTGTCTTTGGGATCAGCTCATGTGAGCTCCCTGATGCAATTTAGTCATGCTTGCTTGTCTAGGCCACACCTAGATTTTGTTTTGCATGAACCCTAAAGTAACGAATCAGACTTTTTTCAAAACCACCCTGGCCGAGTGTGGAGAGACAAAACACTGCGCCCAACTCGTGTGATTTCGGAGATGGCGCGAGATCGCGCTCATTCGTGAAAATACCGTGGGAGAATTTTTATCGCCGCCTGCCTATTAGATCACCCTATTTACCCCCTCCCCTTTCGGCTCACTGCCGAAACCATCTTGCCCATGAAGGTTTTGCAACGACTACCCCCCCCCCCCCCCCCCCTCATCTTGTCCGCGAAGGTTTTTCAACGACTAGTAGGGTAGCGGCGACATCATCTCCAGTGGGTGATGACAACCCTTTTTCTTCCTCTTCTCTAAGATGTCCTCTTACTTCCCCGCTGCTTTCGTGGCTAGAAATAACATAAAATCATTAACTATGATAGTTTAGATTTGTGAGCACGCGGTAGATATGAGTAGATCTTGAAGTTGTATGGTAGGTTGTTTGTCGCTTGTATTGTGTGAGGATGTGGTAAAACAGATCTTTGCCTTGTAATATGGTATGTTTTCCTCGTCGTCGCTGATGATGTTGGTGGTGATGTGCTAGATCGATACTTATGTGTTAGTATGACAGGTTGTTAATGTTTATTTCATTACTTTGTCGATGATGTAGATCATATGATATATTAATCATATATAGTTATTTGATGGTAGTGTTGAGATGCAAGAGCTTCATTGTTGTGTATTCCGTATATAATTGTAATCCTTGGTATGAGAATTTTTTCTACGGATCATATGTGCTCAACATTGTTTGTCGTGATATTTTTTATAGAAAATATAGATTTCTCCCCCGTTCCATTCAGTTTTCGAAGTACAGGAGCTAGGTCTTTCCAGCTAGATCTCTCCAGAGAGTTTTAAAGACCCCCCACCCCCCCCCAACTCTTCAGGGTCACACTGCCCAGTTAGTGTGGATAGAAACATTATGGCGGCGCTCGACATCAGTCATTGATGGGGAGAGGAGCTTCGGGTCTAGGTAATTCTAAGCAGTTCCTACGCGTGCCCTCGAGCTTCCTGATATCATGGTCTAGCAATGTCAACTTGCAAAGAGGACGCCAACACGCGAGCACCTTCGTCAACTCCGTCCATACAACCTTCATGCTTGCCCATCGAACACCCTGAAAACACATAGAGTTAGAAAGTTCCGTATGCACCATAAGGTGGCAGAGGTGATAACATAGACAGAAGGATCATGTCTTGAGTTCCACAAAGAGCAGACCTAATTCATATCAGCTGTTTTCACTTTAATAATATTTGAAACCACTATCCAAACATTGTGGGAATTCACACATTTGAACAGAAGATGAGCAATTGTTTAATGTTCCGAACAAAAGACGCAACTCTTATCTTGAACATGACGTCTTTTCAGCAAATAGTCCCTAGTTAGCAATCTTTCTTTGATGATTAAGCATATAAAAATATGAATACAAGCCGACACCGCAATGTTCCAAATATGTTGCGCATGATTAGGGAAAACCCCACCGAAATTAACAATATCATAAGAAAGATGACAAGTATATATTCTAGAACTGGAATTCTTCCAGACCGGAACATCCGGACAGTTCTGTAAAGAGATTTTCCTTTCACGTCATATATCCATGATAGTTTGATCAGCACAACGATTAAAGGTAAATTTCAAATTGACCCCATCCCATGCTTGTGCAATGCTGATGTCAGGTTCAATAACTATCCAAAACAAGGCATGTAAAGAAGTTGACAGAGAGCAATCTCCAAACCAATGATCCAGCCAAACTTTAACACCTTTTCCATCCCCCACTTTCCACACATAAAACAGTCTCATCCCTAGCAGCTCAAGTAAACTTATGCCAAAAACGGGGGATCTGCAATTGTCAGACAACCAAAAAAAATTTGAGGAGGAAGTATTATACTTGGCATCCACTATATTCTCCCAGAGTTGTTTTTTTTTTGCAGACAAGTATCTTTTGAGCCATGATATGGCATAGGTTAAAATCCTGCAAGTTCTTTATACCAAGACCACCATATAATTTTTTGCGGGACATAGGCCCCCACTTTGCTAAGTGGTACTTGTGATCATTGTCAACATTCCCCCAAAAGAAATGCGCCATATGAGAATTGATAGCTTGAATAGCCCATTCGGGGAAACGAATAACAAATAACAAGTATGTAGGGATGCTGGAAATGCAAATTTTCAGTAGAGCCAATTTTTTGCCATATTATAGACGTAGACCTGTCCAGCCGAAGAGATTGGGCATGATCATGTCAATAATAGGTTGTATATTTTTTTTACGAAGTTCGGAGAAGTGTAAAAGAACCCTCAAGGTACTTTAAAGGAAACGAGCGAAGTTTGCAACAGAAAATTCTAGTATAAATCCTATCTAGCTCACGAGGTAAGTTCACAGTAATAAGATCAGTTTGATTACCTCACATTGCTTCAAAGCAAGAGATCATCCATTTTAAGTGTCTGGCTTTTGATTCATTTTCCTCAAGAAAATGAATGGTATCATCCGCATATTGCAGACTAATAATGCCACCATAACAAATTCTTGGCAGAATAACATACGTAATATTACCTCTGGCAACTTTCTCAAGCGTCTTAGAGAAAACGTCTGCAACCAGGTTGAAAAGAATAGGAGAAATAGGGTCTCCTTGCTTCAAACCTTCACCAGAAACAATATAGGGACCTATTTCATCGTTAATCCTAATACTCAGATTACCATTGTATAAAAAACTTTAAATAAGGTTTATCCATCTACTACCGAAGCCTCTCGAAGTTAACATCTCCTCAAGGAAATCCCAATTGACTCTGCCATAGGCCTTCTCATAGTCAATTATCAAAATAATTGCTCTTTGCCTTGTAGAATGAATTTCATGTAGAATTTCTTGGGCAGAAACAACACTCTCAAGAATAAATCTCACTTTAAGAAAGACAATTTGGTTTGAGGAGACCAGTATATCAACAATAGGATCTAGCCTATTGGTTATTGCTTTCGTATGGATTTTGATGCAGCAGTTTCCAAGAGAGATAGGTATGATTTGTCATGATATTTTACCAGTGATGATGATAATGTGATATGATTTGGATGTCGTAGTTCATTGATCTTGTATTGTTTTTTATGTGTTTAATGCGCACTGTCCATATTAATAGCACGTTTAAACTCATGTTTTCTCTGATTTATATCAAATGTGGTTAGTCAAACAGAACTATCATAATTAATCACGATACCAAACTCAGCCTATGTCCTGACTCCTCCTGAGAGTACTCCTCCGCGATGGAGTTCCGACATCATCTTCCTTGTCGTTTCGATGTCTAAAATCAGGATGAGGGAGAGTCTTCTTGATACGATCCACTATGACCCGGCTAATTTATTTGATGATGAATTCATTATCATGATGGTCCTAATGTCACCTTTTTTAGACTCCAGTATCTGAGAATTAGAAGGTAGGTTACATGGTCGAATTTTATACTCCGTCTGATCCGTTTTAATTGTCGCTAGAAAAGAGTAGGGAAGGCACAGTCTGATAGTCCAACTAGCCAAAGCCATGATTTTTTTTGGATCGGAGCTTAAGTAACGACCATGCATGTTGGGCTAAACCAAAGCCCAAGTTAGTCCATTCGGATTTGTTTTTCACCACTCGCTGCCGGCCGGCACTACCACAAAGTCCCAAATTCACCGCTCCTTCTCACCAAATTTCCTTTTCTTGTTCCGTGGACAGACAGGTCCCGGCCGACGCGGCCATGGCGGAGGCCACGAAAGCAGGTGCAACGCCTCTCCAACGCGGCCTTCCGGACGAGATCGCAATCTGGGAGATCCTCGTCCGCTTGCCTCCCAACTGCCTCCTCCGCTGCCGCGCTGTCTGCCGCACCTGGCGCCGGGCCACCTCCACCCGCCGCTTCCTCCAGGCCCACCACGCCCGCCAGCCCTCCCTCCCCCTCATCTACGGTCAAGGATTCGGCTTCAACTTCGGGTCATACGGCAGCTGCGAAGACTGCCTGGACATCATCCCGTTCGACCACCGGGACGACGCCGCCCAGCTCCAGCACGTCGCCACGCTTGATGACTCCAGCTATGAACTGAAGGCCTGCTGCGACGGCCTCCTCATCGTCTCCACTGAGTACATCTACTCTGATGGCTCCTACTTCTCCGTCTGCAACCCTGCCACTCGTCAGTATGCTTGCCTCCCGCTGCTTCGTTCTTTCACGCTCTTAGGAATGTACCAACACCCTCTTACTAGCGAGTACCGACTACTGTTGTACCTGGATGAGGCTGTCTACGTATTTGCATTGGGCTCAAGCCAGCCGCCGAGGCACATCGGCTGGGCGCCGTCGTGTGTGGACGAACTGACATCCAACGCATCAGTGCTCTCCCGTGGTTGCTTGCATTGGTACCGAGCACCCAGAGGGACGATAATGGTGTTCGACACCACTGCCGAGTCTCCGGTTGTTCCTGGTCGTGCTGATCTGTTTGAGATGGATGGCATTCTCGGCATGTCCACCTATAATCATGCTGAGACAGTCATTGATATCTGGGTGTTGGAGAACCAGCTGGTCTGGACCTTGGAGTGCCGGATTGAACTACCGCTTGAGGAGATCAGGGAGAGGTGTGGGCGTGGCAAGTATGAGAATCGTTGGGATGTTGTGGTTGTGCCCTGGGATGGTGAGGTTCTCGTGCTGGTAAGATTTAACGAGTGGTTGCTTCACGTTGACATGGATAGCAAGTTTTGGTTGCCAGTTTCTATCGTGAACGCCTTGGGCTTACTCAATTTCAGCTCAAACAAAGTCTTGTTCTCCATAACTTCTTTCCAGCACTAGAAGATTATGTTGCTAACGATTCACCGTTCATCTGAAGGCTAGCTGTTGACTGAGCTGTAATTGAATTTATGTTGTACCCGCATGCGCTGCAATTTGTATGAGCTCGATTCGCTATGATCCTGCTATCTTCTTTGTTGATGT
This sequence comes from Poa annua, assembly GCA_026929855.1. Lineage (NCBI taxonomy): Eukaryota > Viridiplantae > Streptophyta > Magnoliopsida > Poales > Poaceae > Poa > Poa annua. The sequence continues at coordinate 117,802,998 of CM049434.1, forward strand.
ATACACTATACAGAACTATGATCAATAAGCTCTCACTGTTACATCGTTGCATGAAATTTATATTTATTTGGATCTCTTTTTGAGCTGAAGTGGTTATCATGCATCTTCGAGCTACAATTGTTAAGTTGTGTTGGTCAGCGTTTCCAATATATCCAACTCATGTCTCTCTGTATTTTGAACTGAAAAACTGTTTTGATTTATTTTCTTTATCTAGCGATGCTCTTCGTACCCAATCGTTAACAGTCTAGCTGCTTCGAGCCTTTATTTTCTGGAACTGAAGAACGACTTGGCTTTTCTATAGGTCCTTTTCTCAGACAATTTGGTGGTCTTCTTAGGAGTACTAAATATCCAGCAAATATACACGTGTTTGGTGTATCTAAGTTGTGTTTTAGCTACGAAGTTGCACCTGGTGAGTGGTGAGCTTGGAGGTTGGAGCACTATCTGTAAAACTGAACGTTTGAATTTTAAGCAATGTCCTGCTGCAATTCATTCATGAAGACAGCCAATTTTTCACTGCACGACCTTCTTCGAGTGCCTACATCCTAAGCACGCAAGAGGCCACACTTATTTCAGAGTAGCAGATTCACCTTGTTATTGTTCAGCATGAAACCATTGGAAAAGCAGATAGCACTTCAGAAATTTTACTATAGCTGGAACCCAATCTTTTGTTTGGAGTGCTGACGCTGTTTTTGTTTTGTTTACGGTCACTGACGCTGACTTCTGTTGAGTGCTCATGCTGGAGAGATACCTTCAGGAAAGATAACATGATAGGCCATGGTTGGTGTACCTGCAGAAAACCAGTATCTGCCACCCGTTCCCCCGTTCAGACAGTACTCAATTCAGCACAGAATCAACGGTTTCCGTCTGTCTATGATGTCGTGTACTCCGTATTTGGCAAGGTTTTAGGGGAAACCGTGACAACCTGCATCTCTTGACTCTCCGGCCTGTTCCTAACGGCCTCAAGTGAGATTGTGCGAATGACAGTAAATCGACGTGATCGGAGACAAAAACGATTTATTAGAACTCAAGCAAGAACAACTAGTACGAAGTACTAGTTTATTTTCCAACTAGAGACAACGGTCAACAGACTACAAACACAAGGACATGATTCCTTCTACTAACCTACTCGTAGTAGGCATCACTCACTGAACACTAGTTCAAACACTCGAAGAACACCCTCTTCGAGCACTTACATTATTCGACAGAACTACAGAAACACAGGCAAGACACAGCAGAAGACTGTTCGCGGCACGACCACATCCCACATCCGGTTCATCGAAGACCTGTCACGCACGAGTCGCTTAGTCCACCTCCTCAATCTTGGGCCCGGCGCCGTTTCCACCGCCGGTTCCGGCGCCGCTGCTAGGCATGTCCTCGTCCATGCCGCCGGCGCCGGCGCCCTGGTACATCTTCGAGATGATGGGGTTGCAGATGGTCTCCAGCTCCTTCATCTTATCCTCGAACTCCTCCGCCTCGGCGAGCTGGTTGCCGTCGAGCCACTTGATGGCGTCCTCAATTGCGTCCTCGATCTTCTTCTTGTCGTCGGCGGGGAGCTTGGACGCGATCTTCTCGTCCTTCACCGTGTTGCGCATGTTGTACGCGTAGTTCTCCAGCGCGTTGCGGGCTTCCACCTTGTGCCGCACCTGCTCGTCCTCCGACTTGTACTTCTCCGCCTCCTGCACCATCCGCTCGATCTCCTCCTTGCTCAGCCGCCCCTTGTCATTGGTAATGGTGATCTTGTTCTTCTGTCCTGTCGTCTTGTCCTCCGCCGACACGTTCAGGATGCCGTTCGCATCGATGTCGAAGGTCACAGTGATCTGGGGCACGCCCCTGGGCGCCGGCGGGATGCCGGACAGCTCGAACTTGCCGAGCAGGTTGTTGTCCTTGGTCCTCGTCCTCTCGCCCTCGTACACCTGGATCAGCACGCCCGGCTGGTTGTCAGAGTAGGTGGAGAAGACCTGCTCCTTCTTGGTGGGGATGGTGGTGTTCCTGGGGATCAGAGTGGTCATCACGCCTCCGGCCGTCTCCAGCCCGAGCGACAGCGGCGTGACGTCGAGCAGGAGCAGGTCCTGCACCTTCTGGTTACCCTCGCCGCTGAGGATGGCAGCCTGGACGGCGGCGCCGTACGCGACGGCCTCGTCGGGATTGATGCTCTTACAGAGCTCCTTCCCGTTGAAGAAGTCCTGGAGCAGCTGCTGCACCTTGGGGATACGGGTAGAGCCTCCGACAAGCACGATGTCGTGGATTTGGGTCTTGTCCATCTTGGCGTCACGGAGGCACTTATCGACGGGATCCATGCACTTGCGGAAGAGGTCCATGTTGAGCTCCTCGAACCGAGCACGGGTGATGGTCGCGTAGAAGTCGATGCCCTCATAGAGGGAGTCGATCTCGATGGTGGTCTGGGCGGTGGAAGACAACGTCCTCTTGGCCCTCTCGCACGCCGTCCTCAGGCGCCGGAGCGCCCTCGGGTTGCCGCTGATGTCCTTCTTGTTCTTCCTCCTGAACTCCTGGACGAAGTGGTTGACCATCCGGTTGTCGAAGTCCTCTCCACCCAAGTGGGTGTCCCCGGCTGTGGACTTGACCTCGAATATGCCCTCCTCGATGGAGAGGATGGACACGTCGAAGGTGCCGCCGCCGAGGTCGAAGATGAGCACGTTCTTCTCCCCGGTGCTGGTGGACTTCTTGTCGAGGCCGTAGGCGATGGCAGCGGCAGTCGGCTCGTTGATGATGCGCAGGACGTTGAGCCCTGCGATGACGCCGGCGTCCTTGGTGGCCTGGCGCTGGGAGTCGTTGAAGTAGGCCGGCACGGTGACGACCGCGTTGTTGATGGTTTTGCTGAGGAAGGCCTCGGCGATCTCCCTCATCTTGATGAGCACCATGGAGGAGATCTCCTCGGCGGAGAAGGTCTTCTCCTCCCCCTTGTAGGTCACCACGATCATCGGCTTGTCGGCCGCGCCCGGAATCACCTTGAACGGCCACAGCTTCATGTCCGACTGCACGGATGGGTCCGAGAAGCGCCGCCCAATAAGCCGCTTGGCATCTGCATGACAGAGAAGAGTGGTCAGCCTCAGCGAGTGCTCAGCGGTCAGCAGTGATCAGCATCGTTCCTTAATCAACACTTAACAGTCTTCTCTTATGTTAATTGATAATTTCATTATTTTACGACTTCACCAAGTTGTATGATTCATGTGAAACTAGCAGATGCTCGTCTGTACCAAAGACAGAGTAATAACAGAGTAAAAAGCAGAGCAACTCGAGGCCGAAACACTGGGAACTCACCAAAGACGGTGTTGGTGGGGTTCATGGCGACCTGGTTCTTGGCCGCGTCGCCGATGAGCCTCTCGGTGTCGGTGAAGGCGACGTAGGAGGGCGTGGTGCGGTTGCCCTGGTCGTTGGCGACGATCTCCACCCTGTCGTGCTGCCAGACGCCGACGCAGGAGTAGGTCGTGCCGAGGTCTATGCCGATCGCCGGACCCTCCGCCTTGTTGCCGCCCTGGCTCGCCATCACTTCCGCTCAAAACGGATGTAAAACTACGCGCGGATTCGAGATTTTGGTGTGATCGATCGAGATGTTGTTTCTGTTCGCTCGGTGGATGATTATGCTTTGGATTGCTCTCTGACTTGATGATGGGGAGGGGGCGGTGAGGGCTGAATTCCTTATATACTGGCACGGAAGCGGTGGAGTTCGGGAAGGTTCGAGCGGGAGATGAGGTGTGGCTGTCACTCAGGGCCGCGCCGGGCTGAATGGCGAAGCTGGTGGAGGGTTCGGGTGCACGCGCGAGCTATCTAGAGCGGTGCGGGTTCTCTCGCTCCGTCCCAGGTTTCGTGCGGCACCTGGCTTTCAGCGGCGTTATTACGGTCTGGGTTGGTGAACCTCCTGCTCGTGGTGGATTCGCCCGCCAAGTGGAGTACGCTGGAAGTGTGTAGTAAGCCAAGTGGCAGATTTGGGAGGAGTTGTTTTGCTCAATGCACGTGAAACCCAGATGCTCTTGCCCACGCAGCGTAATATATTTAGTTAAAATTCACTCGCTTGTATATTCAATATTCATCATTCTATTTTAGTCCAGATAATTTCAAGAATAAGGCATAATTAGCATTAATTATCTATTAGAAAAGCTCCCATCCATTTTCTCACCCAAATCAACATGCGGTTTAGCCAATGCTCTGTTTGGTCAATGCATGCTGTTTCGATTGGACCTTATTGATCTTTCCTAATTAATTACCTAATTTACAAGTGATTATCTTGACCAATTCTCACTTGCCTATGTTGGAGAGAAACCCAAAATGTGCAAAATGTGACTGGCTTGCAGTGCGTAGGCGCAAACCAATTCCGAAGTGCAAAATCTTTGCCTGGCTTGCGGTGCGTAGGCGCCTGTGGACTGCGGATAGGCGCACCAGGCACGGCTTGCAGGAGGTCACAGATCCGTGCTACACATGCTTGCAGGAGGAGGACACGGTGGATCACATCTTGGTTCGGTGTTCGTATGCGAAAGAGGTGTGGTGGGGATGTCTATAGGCTGTTGGCATCCGTCTTGCGGAGCCACAAAACACGCAAACTTCCAGCTCTGGTGGATTGACACGAGGAAACAAGTGCAGAGCAAAGACAGGAGGAAATTTGACACATTGATCATCTTGGTCGCTTGGAGGCTTTGGAAACAACGGAATGCCAGGGTTTTTGGGAATGTCAGCGAACAATGCTCAGCCCCGATCCTGATGGAGAAGATCAGAGAGGAGTTTCTGCTTTGGAAGGGTGTGAGGGAGGGTAGGGGTGTAGGTGTTCCTGATGCCGCGAGAGAGTAGGGTTAGGGTGTGGAGTTCGGTGTTGTGGTGTTAGCTGAATCAGATGTTTGCAACTAACTCAGTTCTTGTAATTGGTTTGCTCCTTTCTATAAAGATAAGGTATGCCTTTGGCATACTCTCTAAAAAAAAGAAACCCAAAATGTGACTAATAAACCGAGATGGATGGATTATACATTTCTACCTTTTACTATACATGAGAATCATGGATATTGACTCTTCCTAAAATAATGAAACCACTAAGTACACATGGTTCTTCCTTCCTTCCCTGACTTTTACTACAATAAAAAAGTTTTTTTCCTAATTTTGAGCTAGTATAGCTGAAATCCATTTCGCCACAGGTTTGTGTGTTCGACATTCATTTGGCGTGAATCAGAACGATGTCCCGGGTTTAGAGCTAAATTGTTTTTCTATTTTCCCTCTATCTCGATTTATATCATCTTGTTTCTACTAATCCCGTATTCTTTTTCCTGCCACTACTCATTTCCCCTTTTCTCATATCTCTGTCAGGAGAAAGTGAAGGATTTTTTGTTAGCAATTTGACTAACACCACAACCCCGTATTCGGTGTTGTGATGTTAGCTGAATCAGTTGTTTGCAACTGACTCAGTTCTTGTAATTGGTTTGCTCCTTTCTATAAAGATAAGGTATGCCTTTGGCATACTCTCTAAAAAAAAGAAACCCAAAATGTGACTAATAAACCGAGATGGAGGGATTATACATTTCTACCTTTTACTATACATGAGAATCATGGATATTGATTCTTCCTAAAATAATGAAACCACTAAGTACACATGGTTCTTCCTTCCTTTCCTGACTTTTACTACAATAAAAAAGTTTTTTTCCTAATTTTGAGCTAGTATAGCTGAAATCCATTTCGCCACAGGTTTGTGTGTTCGACGTTCATTTGGCGTGAATCAGAACGATGTCCCGGGTTTAGAGCTAAATTGTTTTTCTGTTTTCCCTCTATCTCGATTTATATCATCTTGTTTCTACTAACCCCATATTCTTTTTCCTGCCACTACTCATTTCCCCTTTTCTCATATCTCTGTCAGGAGAAAGTGAAGGATTTTTTGTTAGCAATTTGATGGCACGGTACCGGTACACGGTTGATTGCTTACCGATTTTGTTGTTCAATTTTGCACAGCCATGGCAAAGGCAACTCAGAGATGAATTGATTTTGTTTTGAAAAGAAAACAAGATGAATTAGTGAAGTTAGAGAAGATCCATTAGCATCAGCGGATGATCCTTTGGCTTTGCTTGAATTGGAACAACAACATAACCATGCCGAAGGTCTTCGCGCGAATGAACCGGTTATTTTTCAAGGTGTCGAGTTCTTGGAGCGAGATCTAGGATTACGTACTCGGATTTGGCAATATCCACCAGATCAAAGAGATAGTGTGAGAAGAGCAAATTTGTTCTTAGGCCCTATGCATCCCCATCTTCAAAATTATAAACTTTCGGGTGAAGAAGGGCATCAACGCTGCTTCCCGTTTAACTGGTTTGGTCTTTTTCCATCATGGCTTGAGTACACGGAGGATAAAGGTGCATATTGTCTATTTTGCTTTCTGTCCGACAACAAGGAGAATACACGAGGTTCGCATGTCTTCACGATAGATGGCTTTAACAATTGGAAGAGAAGAGGATAAATAGTTGGAAAATTGTGCATTCTTGACTCATTGGTTATAAACCATGCTCGCCACACAACAATGCAACAACTAGTTTGCATGTTTTATTGCCTTAACTATGCCACATAGAAAATGTTATAATGTGGAAGGACGAGGAGAAAGTTGAAAGAAACCGCTTGCGGCTAAAAGTGTCAGTTGCTAGTGTCAAGTGGCTTGCATCTCAAACTTGTACTTTTAAAGGGCATGGTGAAAATGATCAGTCAAAGAATAAAGGTAACTATTTTGAAATGGTGGATCTTCTTGCAGAATTCATACCCGAGATAGCCAAAGTTGTGAGGGGGGATGCTCCATACAATTCAAACTACACATCTCCTAAGATTCCAAAAGAGATCTTGAATATATATATATGCAAAATCCGAAAGCATATCCGTGAGGAAATTGGGGATTCTAAATTCTCTATTTTAGTGGATGGAACATGTGATGTGGCAGAGAGAGAGCAAATGACCTTGGTTATGAGATTTTTTGATAAAGATGGTATTTTACAAGAGAGATTCTTTCATTTGATACATGTGGCAAACACAAGGTCTTTGACACTTAAAGATAAGCTGGCCGTTGTTTTATCAAACCATGGTTTTGACATTCAGAACCTTTGAGGACTGGGTTATGATGGGATAGTAACATGAGAGCTGAGTTGAATGCACTCCAAGCTATTTTTCTCAAAGAATGCCCATATGCTTGTTATGTCCATTGATATGTCCATCGCTCGCAACTTTCTCTAGTTGATGCATCCAAAGAAATGGTTCCTATTTTACAGTTCTCTCAAAAATTGATCTTGATTGACTCATATTTAATGCACCACGATGAGCTTCATCTTGCCCAAGTAGTTAAACTAGAAAATAGTATCTCTAATGGTAGCATTGAGACAGGTCGTGCCCATTCACGAGAGGATGAATTACAAGGGTCAAATCAGATCTTCAAACTTCAGCGACCAGGAGACATAAGATATGGCTCTAATTTAGCTTCATTTTACAGTCTTATAGACATGTTTGGCTGCATGCGGATGAATCACATGGTTCAATACGTGGAGATGCTGACACTTCCTCTGGCTAGTTAGGCCATCCACTACGTGGGTTCGATTTAAGGCTTTGAACCGCACGATAACCATGGGACCCTGTTAGAAGGAAAAGCTCTTCTCTCTTTTTGCTATTTCTTCGTGTGAACAAGCCATGCATGAAGAATATGTATTCTTTAATGGTTTGAACCGCACGATAACCATGGGACCCTGTTAGCAGGAAACGCTCTTCTCTCTTTGCTATTTCTTCGTGTGAACAAGCCATGCATGAAGAATATGTATTCTTTAATAGTTTGAACCGAACCAAATTGTTGGTTCGCTTTTGCTGTCAGAAGTTTTGAGTCGATACTCTACTATGTGCTAAACCGAACCAATTTGTGCTATGGAAGTTTTGAGTCGATACTCTACTATGTGCTAAACCGAACCAATTTGTCTACTATGTGCTGAACCGAACCAATTTGTGCTATGATTTGTGCTATGGTTCGCTTTCTGCAACAGTGGCTGGTCTTATCATCCTTTGAGTTCATATTTATCTTTTATATTTGATGAATAAAATATTTGAGATAACTAAAATACTTGGCTAAGCTTTTCAGAAAAAGTCACAAGATAGTGTAAATGTTTGCCTAGTATCCTCAACAAACAATATCTTCAAGAGCTAAGATCAGATACCACCAATATTTTTTGGCACTGTTGTTAAAATTTGTTATACCTAATTTTTAGGAAACATACATTCTGCGTGATCATGAGCCTGATAAAACTCACCAAGGAGTGCGACATTGAACACTTAATCGAAGGTTTAGTGAAAAGATAATGAATCTTTTATCTATTAGTGTCACTTTAATTTCTAGAAACAGTTTCAAAGTGTTTAAATTTGGTGATATATGTAGATGACGAAAAAGTACTCTTCGAAAATATTTCGGATTGCAACAACAATTAATTAATTTTGTTTCTCGATATTGATTGATCTTTATCAATACCTTGTGGAGACCGGAAATACATACTAACAAATTGATTAAATGGAAAGACATACTATTTATAATTTTAATATTTTTGCCTATGTTACTATGACTAATCTTACTGTCCTTTCGATTTCAACCACGAGTGTTAAACGCGCATATTCTAGTATAAAAATTATTAAAGACTAATCCTATTATCCTTTCGCTGCGTGCATTTTCTAGTATAAAAACTATTAAAACAAGGTTGTGTAATAAGAGGGAAAATGACAAACCAGATATTAGTTAGCATAGAGTGATATTCTGTAGAAATATAGCTATGACGATGTCATTGCAGATTTTAGAAAGACCACGAATCGAAAATTGGGCTGTTAAAGGATTTTTTTTTTGAGACTGTTAAAGGATTTATTTGGTATCGACATACGAGTAGCACACAGTATTCGTTAGTCATTACAGAAAGTCGACCAAGTTCCGCACAGCACAGGCATGCCGCGCTACTCGCGGACGTGGCTCCCCATGCGCACGGTGTTCCCGTCGATGTCCCTGACATAGCCGACCTTCTGTCCCCAGTTCTTCTGCTCCGGCGCGCTGACCGGCACCGCCCCGTTCTCCACCGCGCGCCGGTACGCCGCGTCAACGTCCTGGTAGTCGAAGCAGATCTCCACAGGGCCCCGCTCGCGGGGCGACTTGGGCAGCTGCACCTCGCCGGTGAGCGCGTCCGTCTCTCTCTGGTGCACCGGCGTGAAGGCGATGGTCGTCGACCCAGTGTCCAGCTCCGCCCACCTGCGCCCAGTAGACGCATACAGTCACACACACATACATGTAGGGGCAGGCAGCTACATAACCGGCTACGGCTAGATGAACGGTGAATTACTTGTGGGAGTCGACGACGCGGCGGACGCTGTAGCCGAAGCAGGCGGCGTAGAAGTCGGCCGCCTTGGGCACGTCCTGGACGTACATCACGATGTACGCGAGCGCCGGTCTCACCGCCCCCGACGCCATGGCTGGTCTCTTCCGAGCGTGAAGATGCAGATGGCACACGGTGCTTGCCTCGCCTCGAGTTGTTCAGTCTTCTTCCTCTGCTCTCTCGATCGGCAGCGCGCAGCTTTCGTCTCGTCTCCCTTTGCGGATGTTGTTTGCCCCGCCTTTTAATGCGGCATTGCTCCATCGGCAGCTTGGGAGGTGGCGCGCATGCAGGCACTGATCTGGCGTATCACGCCTCCACGTCTCAGGCTCTACCCTTCTTCTCGGCGACACGCATGGACTCGGGTAGGTTCTAGGCTTCTAGCCGAGCAGCTGCTGTAAAGGCTTGCCCTGCCAGCGCTGCTGGTGAGGAAATATTTTTCTCGGAGTTTACCGGTTCCATTCGTGGAGTGTCCACACTCCTGAGCCCTTCGCGGAGTTATTTTCCTTTTTTTTTTCAGGCCGACTTGAGCTGAACCAAACAGGCCAGGGCCTGGAACTATCGGGCTTCCAAGCTCACAAAAGGATATGAGTACGAATAAAAGGCCCACCGATATAAAGCTAAGGCTATTTACAATGCAAACCCTAAACCCTAAATACTAAACTCTTAAAAAATATATCGGTTTTTAACTAGCATCGATGTTTATCTATACTAGATAAATGCTTAACTAGACACCCTGTTATAGAAATAGGCATCGGTACTTATTAAAATGTTTGGTTTATTTTTATAAGCACATAACCATACATCTTGCATTGTACATAGCCTAATGAGTAATGAGTTTGCATTTAGCACGGTATTTCTTTTTCTGTTTTTTCTGTCCTTCTCTGTTTCTTTATCTTTCTTTTTCCGCTTGCTTAAATTTCTTTCATTCTTTCAAAAAGTTTAACATTTGTCTAGTATACACGCATGAACTCGGGTAGGTTCTAGGCTTCTAGCCAAGCAGCTGCTGGAAAGGCTTGCCTTGCCAGCGATGCTGGTAAGGAAAAAAGTTCTCGGAGTTTAGGCCCCGTTTGGAACACAGGAAGTAAAAACGTAGTAATAGGAAAAACGCAGGAAGTGAGGTGTCATGTTTCCTATATTCCTACAGGAATCAAAACCACAGGAAATTTTCCAAAGTGTCGTTTCGATGTCAGGCAGGAAAAGCACGGGAATTGTATACATAGGAAGATTAAAACATGAGATTTTTCTTCAAAATTCATATGGAATAGCCTACTGAAGGGGATCGCAGGCAGAAAATAAAAAAATTCCTAACAACGATAACCTTAAACTAGCCAGAATCTATACTATGTAGATATAGTAATACGGAGGAGATCGGTATACATAACCTTGTAGACCGAAAGCGGGGATTACGCTCCCGCACAAGCGTTGTCGATGAAGCCGACGAAGCCGACCTCGAGGTCGTGTAGAGGAAGAAGACCTCCAGCACCACTAGCGTGGCACCTCGCAGGGCGTTACACACGTACGGTGAAGCCGACGAACTCCGGGCTCCGATCCAGGGACGAAGCAGCGGAAGACTGGGACCGGAAGACCAGCAGCACGGTGGTGTGCGTATGGTGGAGAGAACTACTCCTTGGCGCAACTCCAACAAGGGAATCATGTTATTCAAGGAGGAAAAGAGAGAGAGAAATTGATGTGTTTAAAAGGCCAGGGGTGCACCTCTATATAAAGGGGCAAGAGGGTTGCCAACCTTGCCAGCCGGGCGGTGTGGGACTAATCCCACACCAGCCTGGCCGGCCTCCTTGGTGCGCCGGCCTAAGTGGGCCCCATGTGGCCCACCTAGGGCTGGCCGAACTCCCCTCCCTCTCTTGGGGGGAACCTTCCCCCCTTCATGGGCCCTCTTTGCATGAGAAGGCCCATTTAGGGTATTTTGCCTTTAAAATTCAGGAAAAATTAAATAAAAATATATTTAACTATTAATTACATTAATTAATATTAAATATATATTACATGATTTATTCCGGCTCCGAAAACTATTCCGTCGCTGCCCGATCTCCATCGGATCTTTCCCGGGACGCTCCCGGTGCACTCTGTTCTAATTTCTCTTCCGGTAAACTTGTTGACTCCCCTTAAGTGTGTTACCCTAGCGGTTCGAGATCTCGCCAGACATGATCGAGACACTTCTCCGATCAATGACTAATTCGTGGACCCTGTATACCCAGAATTAATCCCTGTGAGATAACGAATAACTTTGTCGTTCGAACCTGGACGTCGAGTCTTAAACCTTTTGCCATGGCGATACTTAGCGTGTCCGAGACTCGTTCATAGATATCATGATACCTAGCTTGATTTCGTTACCGACATCGCTATCTTCTACTCGTACATGATATTATGTCCTGGTGACCTAGTCACATGCTTGCAAGCTCATTTGACATAATCTCACCGAGTGGGCCCTAGAGTATCTATCCTGCTATGCGGACTGGCAAATCCTGCTCTTGATCCCTCGTCTCAACATACTCCTTTCCGATACCCGAGAGGGACACCTTTATTGTCACACTATTAAGATATGACGTTTGATGCAATCAAAGTATCTTTCAGGAATAGCAATAAGAGTTGATCTCACGGTCAAAGGCGTAATGACTACGTCCTACAAATATTGGGTATGTCCATCACGTCATTCTCCTAATGACATGACTCCATTGTCAACTGACATCAATGTCACATGATCGGGAAACCACGATCATCAATTGGCCAATGAACTAGTTAGCTAGTTAGATAGAGGCTACTAGGGACCTGGTTGTTTATCTAGCACACGTGTATTAATGTTTCCGCTTAATACAGTTATAGCATGGTATAAAACATATAATGAACAATTGAGATATGACGAATAAAATATCTTTATTAAGTGCCTCTAGGGCATATCTCTTTCAGTCTCCCACTTGCACTAGAGTAACACTTAATCTTGTTTACAACTTGGTAAAAGCTCAACACCCATAGCAACTTGGTGCATGATTGTCTCGTGAAAGAGGAATACAGTCAACAGATCTCACAGATTGAGACCTATATGTGCGTTGCAACACTTCTATGTCACCTAGTTTGACATCATCCCGTATCTTACGATGACGGCGAAATATATCTTAGTCGATGGAGTGAGACTCGAACCTTCGCGTAGCATGGGCCTTAAAAGTCTAGGAGATCTATTAAGGGGAACCACATATGATCGGAAACTGTTCAGTCCAATCACACTGGCTACTTCTGAAGTTGCCATATATTTCTATACCTATGTAGATTATGCGACAGTGCATCCATATGCGACTTCGCAAGCTAACCATGTCTTTCTTCAAAATAAAGGACATCTCCTATATAAGATTTCTAGTCTTATGGGTCAGTGTCATAACTTGCATCATCGTAACCGTTTTACGGCAAGTTGTTTTTCCACTCTTACCCTTTACCAGAAAACATATCTTTAGTTCTCACAGACACTAAAGAATATACTTAACGTTTGTTCATTGATCCACACAAGGATCACTCTAGAACCCGTTCTTCAATCCAAGAACTTGGGTCACACCGAGCTTTCAGTCTGATAGAATCTATGTCTGAGGCATAGAGAATGTCGAACATCATTTTCTATCACTGAAAATGCCAAGATAAACTTAATATTTTACCTAGCCATACAAGTAAGAACCTTTTTCTTCGCTTGTTTTATTCTGAAACACTTCAGAATCTTAACTTAGGAAAATATTCCGACATAATGTTATTAAGCCCCTTTTGATCTATACAATTATAGATCGGATGCCTAATACTCCTAACTTCATTCATAGAAAATTTAATCACTTAAATAATCCTTTATACCTTAATAGAGGATCTGTATCATTCTCAATATGACACCAAGCTCCCACTCAAATATGCCTTCCACATATAAGATCAAGAAAAGCTACTTAGCTCCCACTCACTTCTTTGCAAATGCAAGTTTCTTCAACTATTTTGGACAACTCCAAAATCCTTTGATCACATCATCAAAGTGAAGATTCCAGCTCCGATATGCTTGTTTCAGCCCATGAATGGATAGCTGAAGTTTGCATACATGTTTAGCATCCTCAGGATCACCAAACCATTTCATTGTACTAATTACAACTCTTTCTTAATGATACCATTAAGAAACATGGTTTCCTTATCCATCTATCAATTTCTCAATTTGAAATTATAGTAATTGCTAAACGACCCCGAATAGATTTAGGCTTCGCCACTTCAGACAAAATCTCGCTGTGGTCAACTTTTGAATCTGTCGGAACTGTTTCACGACAAATCGATCCTTATCAGTGTCTACTCTCTCATAAAATTCCATATTCTATTAACAGCTTAGATACCATCAAGAAGATCTCCCAAGTCATTACCTGGTAATCGTACATGGATTTTATCTCGGATCATATATGACTCATAGCCATTTCTCGGACTTAGGTCTACCATCTCTTCTTCGTAGTTCGTAGGTCTGTCATATTCCATTAACATGACCTTCATAACAAGATTGTCGTACCACACAGTGTGGAACACAACCTCGTACGCCTACATTCTTAGTATGAGCTCAGAGCATCATGATCTTTATCATCAGCTTCTTTCCAATTGAGGAGCATAACACCGGAAACACTTTCCGTTGCGCCACTCTTATGTCTGGAGAGAAAGTTCATTAACTTCGTCTTGCTCTACTTTCTTTCCCACTTATACCCTTGGACAAGAAACTATTTCTTTTGCAAGGTATATTCCGGCAACGTTTTTGCCTATGTCGTGAGACATGTACCCAACTAATTCTTTAGGTACGGTACACTACAAAGATTTATCCATTTTAGGTTTGATCACATCGAAACACTAAATTGCTGAAACGACAATCCAGTCTAAAAGCCATGCCATCACTCATATGCTATTGTCTCCATGGATTTAAATGGTTTCCCTATTATCTAACGTGAATGTTATGTTTCTACCATATGATTCCAATGATCACAATAATTTGATAAAAAAATTATTTACCACACACTATCCGATAGGGTGGGATTACGACGTCCTATCATACCATAACAATATGGTGTTCCATGCGACGTAATTTGTGTAACTCTTCTCACAAGTCTTCCAATGATATGCCAACATTATAACTCAAATCTTTATTCCTCGATCTGTATCGTAGAAATTTGATTTTCTTGTTAAATTTATTTCCTACTTCATTCTGAACTTGTTTGATCGAATCAAAATTTTCAGACTAACATTTCCTAAGTGGATATCCATATATCTACTCGGAATATTCATGAAGTCTATGAAATAAAGACTTTCACTATACGTTAAAGTACTTCATCGATTCACATACACCCATATGCATGATTCTCAACAAGTTATACTCAAAACGTTCAGTTAAGTTTACGAAATAAAGGTCTCCACTACACGTTAATTACTTCATTGATCCACATACATCTATATGCATGATTATCAATAAGTTATATGACCGCTTTCCGAAAACGGTGTCTTAGTTATCTTGCAAGTGTCAAAAGATCAAATCTAAGTACTTGTAGATCCATCCGTATGGAGCTTGTTCATTGACTATAACATTGACATGACTTAAACGGTAGTGCCACACGAATGTGGTGTCTTTATTAAGTTTGTATCATTTGGCATTAATATTATGAATGTGGGAGCTTCTACCATCTAAATTCAAATCGGCTTATGATCATTACTTCATAAATATAGGACAACGATTTTGTCACTAACATATATGAACAATTGTCTTGCTAGAGAAGACATACTTATAATGATCATACTAACAGACGATCATAAAAGAATTTATTCAAATGGTAGATATAGAGGGAGAGTGTCTATGGCCATCACAACATTTTGTCTGCCATCATCAACACACATTGTCGCCTCATCCTTCCAAGCTACTCAAGCAGTAAATCTGGTTTTCATAAAACATGACTAGTATCAAAAACTTAGTCACTACTGCGAGTACTTGCTTAGGTAAAACATTCATAACGTGTATATCATATATACACCATCATCATCGATGACTTACCGGCGATATGTTTCATCTTCTTGATTCTTCCAACGTAATCAAGAACCATGAAGGTGAACGATTCCCCTTGCATGACATAGTCTATGACAAAGCATTTGCATCTGGCAACGTTGTCTGTCATCCAGTGATCGAGCTGAGCAAGGCGTCTCAATGTTATCAAGTATGACCAATGTCATCGAGTATGACCAGTGTCATCAAGTATGACTGCCACGTGCTCTTTCAATGCGTGTATTCTCTTCCATCTTGGTTGAGAAGAAAAACAGTCAACGTACTGATAAACTTCATCAAACCAACTTTAGGTGTATCCTGAATTTAGCGATCATCTCATATGTTCGCGATCTAACAACTCGCACCCACCGTTAATTCTCTATGGCAGAGATCATAGCATATACTGGACTATGGTGATATTATCCGCACAAAAACTTGATAATCCAAATTATCCTTTTGTTAGCGGAATCTCCGGTTTTATCTCCTAGCGGGTATTGTATCACAAAAAGCTAATGGTTTAAACAAGGAGTGTCCTCAAGCTAAAGTATAAAACTATGAAGTTTGGACCCAATCTTTTAAATTTCTCAATCGCAGGATTGCGCCTAATTTTTTTAAAAAGGCTATTACATTGGTTAATATCTACAAAGGTTTTGCAAAACATAAAGATTTTGTTCATTATAAAATAGAGTTCAAGTTTTAATAAAATAAAACTATCAGAACTCCCACTCAAAACGAATATCCCTCTAATCGTTTTAGTGATTACACGATCCTCATCCATTATGCAACCCCTCATCGTCAGAGCCGGCAACATAACTTCAAAGATAGACATCGACATGTCAATCACAACAAATCTGTGACTCATGCTTAAACTTTCGGTCACCGTGTTCAGAGGCCATGTCTATACATGCTAGGCTCGCCATAATAACCTTCAACGTATACGCTTGTGCAAACATGTCTTACATCCACTGTATGCGAACGATGATATGTATGACACCCGATCGTCACGGCCTGCCTCATAACGTAGAACTTTCTTGGTGGTGCACGTTGAAGGGATAACACTAATGGTATTTTGGAGGGATCATCTTATATTACCACCGCCGTGTAACTAATATATAACTATATATATATATACACAATATAAGATGCACACAAAACATCAATATGTAATGCGACGTGACATGGTCCTTACGCCGATGGTCTCCTTCGCGCCCACAGTTTATAAACAATTTAATAAACCTACCTTGACCATATCACATTGCCCCTGCAAAATAAAGTTAGACGCGTTCTACTTTATCTTTTGCATATTTTACGTGGCTTGGGGCTGTCGTAAATAGAACCGCTTCATACCTACGAACCTATGACCACAACAACGATCAAATAATTGCATATTTATTTATCCCTCTTGGGCCCTCCATTGAAAATGCAAAGCCAACTAATGAGAGAGAGACAGACACCCGCCAGCCACATATACGGTACAAGCCGTATGTCAGTTGTGGAACCAATCTCGCGTAAGCGTACGCGTAAAGTCGGTCCGGGCCGCTTCATCAACTCAATGCCGCCGGCAATGCAAGTGCACGCGAGAGGGTAGCAAATAAAAGAACGATGTCCCCGTGATAAACACGGGTTCTAAAAGCGTACAGCTATATCTACGCATAGATCGGCTCTGATACCACTGAAGGGGATCGCAGGCAGAAAACAAAAAATTTCCTAACAGCGATAACCTTAAACTAGCCAGAATCTATACTATGTAGATATAGTAATACGGAGGAGATCGGTATACATACCCTTGTAGACCGAAAGCGGGGATTACGCTCCCGCACAAGCGTTGTCGATGAAGCCGACGAAGCCGACCTCGAGGTCGTGTAGAGGAAGAAGACCTCCAGCACCACTAGCGTGGCACCTCGCAGGGCGTTACACACGTACGGTGAAGCCGACGAACTCCGGGCTCCGATCCAGGGACGAAGCAGCGGAAGACTGGGACCGGAAGACCAGCAGCACGGCGGTGTGCGTATGGTGGAGAGAACTACTCCTTGGCGCAACTCCAACAAGGGAATCACGTTATTCAAGGAGGAAAAGAGAGAGAGAAATTGATGTGTTTAAAAGGCCAGGAGTGCACCTCTATATAAAGGGGCAAGAGGGTTGCCAACCTTGCCAGCCGGGCGGTGTGGGACTAATCCCACACCAGCCTGGCCGGCCTCCTTGGTGCGCCGGCCTAGGTGGGCCCCATGTGGCCCACCTAGGGCTGGCCGAACTCCCCTCCCTCTCTTGGGGGGAACCTTCCCCCCTTCATGGGCCCTCTTTGCATGAGAAGGCCCATTTAGGGTATTTTGCCTTTAAAATTCAGGAAAAATTAAATAAAAATATATTTAACTATTAATTACATTAATTAATATTAAATACATATTACATAATTTATTCCGGCTCCGAAAACTATTTCGTCGCTGCCCGATCTCCATCGGATCTTTCCCGGGACGCTCCCGGTGCACTCTCTTCTAATTTCTCTTCCGGTAAACTTGTCGACTCCACTTAAGTGTGTTACCCTAGCGGTTCGAGATCTCGCCAGACATGATCGAGACACTTCTCCGATCAATGACTAATTCGTGGACCCTGGATACCCAGAATTAATCCCTGTGAGATAACGAATAACTTTGTCGTTCGAACCTGGACGTCGAGTCTTAAACCTTTTGCCATGGCGATACTTAGCGTGTCCGAGACTCGTTCATAGATATCATGATACCTAGCTTGATCTCGTTACCGACATCGCTATCTTCTACTCGTCCATGATATTATGTCCTGGTGACCTAGTCACATGCTTGCAAGCTCATTTGACATAATCTCACCGAGTGGGCCCTAGAGTATCTATCCTACTATGCGGACTGGCAAATCCCGCTCTTGATCCCTCGTCTCAACATACTCCTTTCCGATACCCGAGAGGGACACCTTTATTGTCACACTATTAAGATATGACGTTTGATGCAATCAAAGTATCTTTCAGGAATAGCAACAAGAGTTGATCTCACGGTCAAAGGCGTAATGACTACGTCCTACAAATATTGGGTATGTCCATCACGTCATTCTCCTAATGACATGACTCCATTGTCAACTGACATCAATGTCACATGATCGGGAAACCTCGATCATCAATTGCCCAATGAACTAGTTAAATAGAGGCTACTAGGGACCTGGTTGTTTATCTACCACACGTGTATTAATGTTTCCGCTTAATACAGTTATAGCATGGTATAAAACATATAATGAACAATTGAGATATGACGAATAAAATATCTTTATTAAGTGCCTCTAGGGCATATCTCCTTCACCTACCCCATAGGAATTTTAAAGGAATCAAAGTTTCCTATTCCTTTATTTCAAACGGTACCATAGGAAATTTTCCTGTAAGATTCATATCCTTCAAAATTCCTAAGGTTTTCCTTTGTTCCAAACGGGGCCTTACCGGTTCCATTCGTGGAGTGTCCTGAGCCCTTCGCGGATTTCAGAGGTTGACTTGAGCTGAACCAAACAGGCCAGGACCAGAACTATCGGGCTTCCAATCTCACAAAAGGACATGAGTACAAATAGAAGGCCCACCGATATTTGGTCGGTACGGCCTATATATCGTCCGTGTCGTCGCCTAAAAATTCAGCTAACTCCATGTACAATGCAAGATGTTTATAGGAGGTGGTTAAAAAATAAATCGGTTTTTAACCAAGCATCGATGCTTATTTATAGTAGACAAATGTGTAACTAGGCACCCCGCTATAGAAATAGGTACCGGTGCTTATGAAAATGTTTAGTTTATTTTTGTAAGCACCTATCCAAACACCTTGCATTGAATATGACCTAATGAGTTTGCATTTATCACTGTATTTCTTTTTCTGGTGTTTCTTTTCTTCTCTGTTTCTTTATCTTTCTTTTCCTGTTGTTTTTCTGCTAGCTTAAATTTCTTTCATTCTTTCGAAAAGTTTAAGATTTTTAAAATAGTTCCAAACTTTGAAAATTATTCATATTTAAAAATAGTTTAACTTTGAAAATTGTTCTGATTTTAAAAACTATAGGTTTTAAAAAATGTTTGAATTCAAAAAGTTGTTCAAGTTAGAAAAACTTTCGGATTTTGGAAAACTTTCGAGATATTGAAAAAATATTAGAACTCAAATGTTGCTAAAATCTAAAAAATGTCCAATTTTAAAACACGTCTAGATTTTGAAAACTTTCGAGGCATTGAGAAAATGTTAGAAATCAAAAAATATTCAAATTTTAAAAAATGTCCAAGTTTAAAAAATGTTCAGATTTAAAAAAATCAATTTTGAAATTTGTTCGGATTAAAAAACAGATTTAGTACATTTAAAAAGGAAAATGAAAATGAATTGTGTTGTTTTTATTGGGCCGACTCCTGAAGGAGTCGTTTGGGGCGACCGGGGCGAGTCTCGTCGCCTCGGGGCGCTACATAGGAGCTCCCCAAAGTTGAGGTTCCTCACTATGTGTCACATAGTCGGCCCATGATTTTCTAGTTGTTGGGTGAGTATTTTATCCTTTTTCTTTTTCTTCCTTTCATTTCTCTGGTTTATCCATGTGCCCTTCGTTCACTAAAGTTGCCCTGCATATCTGATGAGTCATTCGGCAAACGAAAGGAGACATATAAGGGCAAGTCCCCATCTCAGGACACGAAAAAGCCCTCGCGCTCCCGTCAACCCCCCCCCCCCCCCCCCCCCCCACCCCCTTCAAGGCGATGAAGCCCTCTTCCCCACCCCAACTCCCCTCTTCTCTTCCCTCCGTCACCTAGGTCGGGGCAGGCGGGCCAGCCCTAGGTTGACTCGAGCTGCAGTTGTAGGTGATGATGCTCGTGTAAGTGAGCAGCAATGATAGCGGCATCCCTTGTTTTTAGCGTGGCAGTGGGCTTTACGTGCCTGATCAAGGCCCGACCGGACCCTCTTGGGACTGGTAGTGTGGACGCACCTAACTAGGGAGGGTGTGCATTTCGATCGCGTCTAGTCGTCTACCGTTTCGACAGTGGAGGCAGTTCCCTCCCGCGCGGCCATGGTTTCGCCGACCTCGAGTCGAGCTACTTGTTACCTCCGTCTTGCAGACCTCGTGACTATACCTTCGAGAGGACGATGATGGCGGCTTCGTAACCGTAGTGGCGCAAGTTGGTGGGTGGCGAGTCTTGGATGGCGAGGCTTCGTCCTTGCGGGGATCCTATGCTATGAATTTCCCGGGTTATGGATATGGTTTTCGGGAGAAATCCTTGTCTGCTCACCGACACCGATGCGGTTCTACCTTCTGGTGACATCATTTCTTCTTGAAAAGTGGTGTGGCTACCCTCCATCCACTACCTTATGTGTGCTAGGGAAAAGCCTAGGACAAGCAATGGTCTGGGCAGGAGCGACTGCTTTCCTTTTTGAAGGTGATGCTTGGTACTCAACGATTCGGTGCTAGTAGCGTGGTGGTAATTTTTCAGAGGGCGCAACGGTTACGGTTCACCTTAGTTTAGTCTTCCCGCCTATCTATTTGTTTGTTTCCATTTTGGGCGTGTGTTTGTTGTTGCCCCACCATTCTTACGGTTCGTAACTCATTGGTTGTACCGGCTAGTATAGCTAGGTTAGAGCCTATTTTGAAGAGATGGTCACCATGCTGGACAAAGCCATCAGCTCGGTCAAGTTCCCGCAGGTACAAGTCAAGGTGAGTATTTCTCTCAACGTGGGAGGGGCATCAACTCCGTTACCGACTGAATTATGTTACATAGATCAACTGGTTCGTGGAGATTTTTTTACAAATATGACCCTTGTCCAATCAATTGTCAAAAGTAACCCCTTCAAACAAATTCTTAGAAGTAACCCTGGCAGGATGTGAAAAAAGCGATATCTGTACTTCCCGCCAACTCAGCCGGCGAAAAGTCACCTTCTACCATTCCTGTTGGCAGATAGTCTCCCACGGCGACACTTGTCACATACTGAGTAGGCAGTAGTTCAGTGGCAAGAGTCTTTCCGTCAACTAGATTGGCGGAGGAAGGTGACTATCCGCCATCTGAGTTGGGGGGTAGTACACGTGTCGCCTTTTCACATCCTTCCAGGGTTATTTTTGGCAACCAAAATTCGGAGGGGTCGCTTCTCACAATTGCATTAGGCAGGGGGGTCATACTTGTAAAAAACCGCCTATAGGATTCTGACATGATCAAATTGTAGGTTATAACGACGGATGAGTTCTAAACTTCTTGTCGGATCTACGTGGGATGGCGCAAGAGAGTGTGACACCTCGGCTTGAGACGCGGCCCCATTCAGTTAGGATAGGGCGCACAAGGAATTGAAGTGACTTTGCAGTTGGCACACATAAAAATTCTTTAGGGCACAAAAAATATTCAATATATCAATACATACAAGGCACTGATATATTTGCAATTTAAGTTAAAAGCCTTATATTTGATACTCATAAACGATGCAACAAATGGATGTGTACATCCATTGATGCATTCGAAAAAACGTCCACACTTTGTTTAATACTCGCTCTGTTCCATATTATAAGATGTTTTAATATTTTAATACGGACTATATTATATGGAGTAAAATGAGGGGATCTATTAAAATACGTCCACATACATACATGAGATGTCATAAAAAAATGCTAAAACATCATCTTATATGATGTAAAACGGAGGGAGTACGTGGTACTATCTTATTATTCCCGATTGACCCAGTCGCTGGCTACACTTCACATAGCCACGCTTATTAAGTGCATGCCGCTCATCAAATAGCAAGTGTCATTCGTGCATCCGAATATCACAGATATCATACTCATGCACAACAGGAAGTTGCGCGATGATCAAGGGTGCACGACGATCTTGGTGTACTTGGTCATGTCGGTGGTGGCTTGACCGCCGGGTCCGTCGAGTGGGAAGTAGAAGGGGTAGATCTCATAGCGCACCCTGCAGCTGCTGTAGTTGATCTGGCACCCCTGCTGCGCGCCACAGTAGTCGCCGAACTTGGACAGCGCCGCGGAGACGCATTGCGCGCACATCAGCGGCGCGAGGTCCCGTGTGCACTGCGCCAGGCCGTAGACGGTGACAAAGGACGTGTACTGGTCCTTGGCCCTGCCCAGCCCCGCGCTGCCCGACGCCGACGCCTGCCCCGCCGCCTTGCCCATCACCTTCCCCACCGCCTTCTCGAACGCCTTGGGGTTGTCCTCCGCCTGCACGTTGATCAGGATCACGCCGGCGCCCGTGTCCGCCTGCCCGGCGAAGTCCGTGCTGTCGTACCGCATGAAGCAGTAGTCGTACCTGAACGCCCACGTCCAGACCAAGTTTACTCAAATGCGACTGAAGAAGATTGAACATCGGTGTGCTGGGTTAATTATAGGAGGTGATACCATATTCTGGCGTCGGATTGGTAGCTGCAGGCGGCGGGGAGCTGGCTGGCGGCGTCGGCGAGGCAGGCCGAGCAGTCGCTGGCGGAGACGTCGCCGCGGCATTGCGCGAGGCCGTAGATGAGGTTTTTGTCCTTGCCGGCGGAGGACGTGGCGAAGCCTGCCGTGGAGCCCCTGGCGACGAGGTCCGTCAGGACGGAGTTGATGCTGACCTTGCCGCTGCCCCGGTAAGTGGTTCCAGCGCAGTAACTGCCAATAGGGTCCATGGCCATGCCAATAGGGAGCAAGAAGGCCATGGCGACAAGCAGCAGGCCGCTGCACACTTTGCAAAACGCCATGGTACTAAGCTTCAGTGGCTAGCACGTACGTAGAGACAGATGTTGTGGGTGTAGCGAATGGTTGGAGCTTATAACGAGTAGTAGATTGCTGCCTTTCTTGACTGCTCAATTGGATTGCGGGCAACACCAGACGTCGACACTAGGATGAGGCCATGGACAGAGCGATTTGCTGAATCAGCCAAATGGTCCCTCGATGGCGGAGAGGGCATGGTGGGCACTTGCAGATATTGCTTGCTAGCTGGTTCGCGGCATGTTATATGACTCGTACGTTGACCTGGCCTCGTTAGGATGTGGCTTACAAATGAGTGGTAGGGATTGTGAGAACCCACTGAAACTTTGTGGTTCCCTGAGGCGTCAGACGAGTCTATTTAGGACCTAACTCAGGACATGAAGTACAAAATCTAGAACAAAAATAGTCGCATTACCCACGGACACCGGTACAAGTATAACTTTCAGGTGTACAACGTCCTCGTCCACTCACATAGTGCCCGTCATCATAAGTAGATGCAGGGAAGACGACTTCCGCCTCCCCCCGCTACCACGCCCCGCTGCCCCCCGCTTCCCCGCACCACGGTCTACGTGCTGCTATAATTCACTATGAGGTAGTAGCCGTGAAAAAGTTACAATGAGCGTCTTGGACTTAGTTTCCTACGTCCGCCTAATATAGACGGCCGGGTCTAGGGACAACGTGTCCGGTAAGAATACAGAGTACTAAACCTAGTTGACTAATACGCCTCCGTCTTGTAATTCGGCTATCTAGGCTGCCCGACAGCCATAGTATTTCACCACCTTGAGTCACCCTAGACTAACCGGATTGATTCATGCCAGAGATACCCTATTTGGTATATCCTAACAACAGATAAAGGTTTTCCGGGCCGCGTCTATGTGGTATCTGCTTTGCTCTATTTTCACACAAAAAAAGACTATGCAAATTGGCCCCCTATCTTTGAAGCACTTGCTAGTCACGCAAAATCACAAGCTAGCACTAGACGTCTAGTCGGATCAGACTCACAAGACTACAGGAAAACGACGAGACACCGAAGGACGATTCCTACACTGATGACTTTTTGTCGGGGTCATCAACGTAAGGCCCAAACTAGGCAGCCAAACAAATAACAGACTAGGTTGTCGGTGTACCTTTGACCATCGGCTTACTATCCTTCTTGTAGGTGGAAGAAGAAGAAGAATAGGTGGAAGAAGAAGAAGAAGAAGAAGAAGAAGAAGAAGAATAGGTGGAAGAAGAAGAAGAAGAAGAAGAAGAAGAAGAAGAAGAAGAAGAAGAAGAATGGACGCAACTACAACGGTCAATAGTTCGCCTTTTGCTGAGTCCTCCTGCTCATGACTATCCCAACAAGGACGGTGTCCTGAGACCAAATTTCTTTCTCATTGAGCAAGAAGCCTACGTTGTCGACCGCGATAATGACACGCCCGCCTCATCCGAAGCGAGGGCCCCGGCCTCTAAGGAAGAATCAAGGTCACGTTGCGCACCTCCCCTCCGGTAGACTATAACATGCAATGTTAACATTAAATGATCACGTGCACGGGTCATAATTGACTGATTATATTGCAAAATAAAAAGCTGCAGCAAGACTGCCACGGAGTAGAGATGTCGTCGTATACCTTTTTAGATAAAGGGTCAAAAAGGCCCAACGCTAGATTAATAACATCAAACGGCGAGTAAGATATAGAGTGTTGAACCCAGCATATAACACCCCCCCCCCCCCCCCCCCACACGCACACACACACACACACACAAGAAGCAGAACTACTAGGCGAATACATGAAGACATCAAACACCACCGCCACTGTCTAACCAAGGTAGACAGACTCAACCAAAAGGCCTCAAGGATGGGCGCCGAGGAGAATACAGGCAAGCACCAACGATCGCCGCCACTAACCCCGAAGCTACAGACAGGCTCAATCGGCTTCAAAGAGGGACGCCATGGTTGCAGTCGATGTCAGATCTAGAGGGACAGCCAGGGGAGCACAGGAGGATCTGGAGCATAGGAGCCAGCGTCAGAACTGGCGGCGGCGAGGGAGGAGAAGGAGACGGCATGGAACTAGGCTTAGGGTTGGGTCGCCTCCGGAGTCGTGGGGACCTGGGAGGCAGGGGAGTCTCCCCAATTCGGGATGTCGTATGTTTAAGTTGAATTATCATAGGGATGAACTTGGTATTTCGATAACATATGTGTATATATACATAAAGCATAAGGTGAATTATCTTGGGGCTGCCACGGAGTAGTTTATGGATGGAGTAGTTTATGGATCAGTTCTTAAAAGTTAAAACTGAATTATGTTGTTGTTTATGTGAGTATTAGTTAGCGTTTATGGGATTATTACTAAAGACACGATATTTTGTTCAGGTACAAAACCGAAGCAGAAACGACAATGGTTGCCCTTGCTGAGACGTGTGAACAAGCATTAGCATGGAATCTCCATGGCGACATATCATGTTTCGCTATCTGGAATCTCCAAGAAGAGATGAAGTCGCAGTGTATCGTTGCAAGAGCTCACTCCCTCCCCCTAGGGTTCCTCCACCGCGTCACCACCGCCCACCTCCCCCTCCCTTCCCCTCTTGTAGACCTAAATCATGTCTATGTTATTAGTCTTAGTTACTCTCTGATGGCGTGGAGTTGGCGTGGGAGCGTCAAGGACTTCTGAACAGAGCTGCTCCTATCTCCCCGGCAACGGCGCCAGAAAACTTGCGTCGAAGGGGAGCTAGAAGCCCGCTAAACAGAAGTGTCTTGATCTCCCCGGCAACGGCGCCAGAAAACTTGCTTGATGCACACGGTGGTGTTGTTGGGAAACCCCAAGAGGAAGGTATGATGAGTGCAGCGGCAAGTCTTCCCTCAATTATGAAACCAAGGTTATCGAACCAGTAGGAGATGAAGAACACGTCTGAAGGTCTCCCTGGCAATCGCTAGAAAACAGCTTGTTGGAAAGGGAGGTGGAACCTGCACAACACAATCAAACTACTTTGCCCCAACGAAACAGTGAGGTTGTCAATCTCACTGGCTTGCTGTAACAAAGGATTAAACGTATGTGTGGAGGATTATGTTTGCAGAGAATGAAAGTAACAGTTTGTAGTTGGTTGTATTATCAATTTAAAGAAAAGGACCGGGGTCCACAATTCACTAGTGGTGTCTCTCCATAAATAATAATAATAATAACATACATGTGGGTAAACAAATTACAGCTGGGCAATTGACAGAATAAAGAGCTGCATAATGATGCATATACTAATGTCATGATGTCTAGTGTGAGATTCATTTGGGCATTACAACAATATACATAGACCGTTCCAACCGCATCTATGACTAATAATCCACCTTCCGGTTAGCGTCCGCACCCCTTTCAGTATTAAGTTGCAAGCAACAGATTATTGCATTAGGCAAAGTGTGTAATGTAAGTAATACAATTATCCTTAGACAAAGTACTATTGTTTTATCCCTATTAGCAACAGTACATCTACAATCTTAGAGCTTGCTGTCACTACCCTGATGGCACCGGTGAGGTGTAGTTGGTAAACACTAAGAGGAAGGTATGAAGTAGTGCAGCAGCAAGTTTTCCCTCAGTTGTGAAACCAAGTTTTAATCGAACCAGTAGGAAACTAGAGATCTCCCGGAGGTTGTTGGTGGCGCCGTTTACGATAACCAACGTGGAGCCTGCACACAAAACAACCAAGATACTTTGCCCCAACTTAACAGGTCAATCTCACTGGCTTGCTGTAACAAAGGATTAAACGTATGTGTGGAGAATGATGTTTGCTTGCAGAGAATAAAAGTAACAGGATTGCAGTAGGATTGTTTATCAGTTTGAGGAAAAAGGACCGGGGTCCACAGTTCACTAGTGGTGTCTCTCCATAAATAATAATAGCATACATGCGGGTAAACAAATTACAGCTGGGCAATTGACAGAATAAAGAAGTGCATAATGATGCATATACTATAGTTATGATGGCTAGTGTGATATTCATTTGGGCATTACAACAATATACATAGACCGTTCCAACCGCATCTATGACTAATAATCCACCTTCCGATTAGCGTCCGCACCCCTTTCAGTATTAAGTTGCAAGCAACAGATTATTGCATTAGGCAATGTGTGTAATGTAAGTACCCTTAGATAAAGTACTACCGTTTTATCCCTAGTAGCAACAGTACATTTACAACCTTAGAGATTGTTGTCACTACCCCAGATTAAATAGAGACATGAACCTACTATCGAGCATAAATACCCCCTCTTGGAGTCACAAGGATCTACTTGGCCAGAGCATCTACTAGCAACGGAGAGCATGCAAGATCATAAACAACGCACTCACAAGATATATTATGAAGCAATAACATAGTACTCAATATTCATCGGATCCCAGCAAACACAACATGTAGCATTACATAAAGATGATCTTGATCATGTTAGGCAGCTCACAAGATCTAAACATGGTAGCACAAGAGGAGAAGACAACCATCTAGCTACTGCTATGGACCCGTAGTACAAGGATGAACTACTCACGCATCAGTCCGGAGGCGGGCATGGTGATGTAGAGCCCTCCGGTGATGATTCCCCTCTCCGGCAGGGTGCCGGGAGGAGCTTCTGAACCCTCCCGATCTAGGGTTGACGACGGCGGCGGCTCTGGACTTCGTGGAGGAAAAAGGTGCGTGTACTAGGTCTTAGATATCCGAGGGGTATAAGTAGGCGAAAGGGCGAAGGCGGCGGGGCCTCGAGGGCCCCACACCCCCTGCTCGCGCGGCAGAGGGGGGGTGCCGCGCCACCTGGTGGTGTGGGCCCCTCGGGGGTCCCCTCCGTGTGGTCTTCGGTGTTCTGAAACCTCCTGGGAATTTCAAGCACTTTAACGTTTCGTTTGTCCAATTCCAAGAATATTTCCTTAACAACTTTTCTGAAACCAAAAACAGCAGAAAACAGGCAACTGGCACTGTGGCATCTTGTTAATAGGTTAGTCCCAGAAAATGCATAAAATGATATAAAAGTGTATACAAAACATGTAGCAAGTGGTATAATATAAGCATGGAACATAAGAAATTATAGATACGTTTGAGACGTATCAAGCATCCCCAAGCTTAGTTCTACTCGTCCCGAGTAGGTAAAACGATAACAAGAATAATTTCTGAAGTGACATGCTTCACACAATCTTGATCATATAATAATGTAAGGCTCATGTTATGAATGAAGTGATTCAAAGCAATGGTTTATAGTTTGTTAACAAATAGAGAAAGAGTAAACAACTACATCATATAAGCAAAAACTTTTCATGGATAATACTTTCAAACAAGCATCAAAATGATTCACATGAAAGTTAACTCATAAAGCAATAGTCTCTAAGTAAAAGAGCATTGAAGCAACACAAAGGAAGATATAAGTTTAAGCATTGGCTTTCAACTTGTAACATGTATATCATATAGATAGTTGTCAACACAAAGGAATATAACAAGTGCAATAAGTAAGCATATAAGAATTGTGGCACACAGTTGACACAAGTGTTTGCTTCTAAGACAGAAAGAAGTAGGTAAACTGACTCAACATAAAGTAAAAGAAGGGCCCTTCGCAGAGGGAAGCAGGGATACAAACATGTGCGAGAGCTTTTTAGTTTTATAGGTTTTTGAAATCATATACAGAGCATAAAAGTAAGTTTTGAGAGGTGTTTGTTGTTGTCAACGAATGGTAATGGGCACTCTACCCCCCTTGTCAACCAGACTTTCAAGAGTGGCTCCCATGAAGTACGTTATTTCTACCCAAGAGTAGATCATCCCTCTTATTCTCTTTTGTTTACACATGTATATTTTAAAAACTGGTTTGACACTCCTCCCCACCAATGCATACACAATCCATGGCTAACCGAATCCTCGGGTGCCTTCCAACAATCACATACCATGGAGGAGTGTCTATATTAAATTGTATAACACTTTGAAGCATAATAATTTTTTGCAAAACCATGTGAAGAGAATGATGATGAAAGTTGTAATTAATTGGGACTGGGCACCCCATTTGCCAGCTATTTTTGCAAAGTTAATGGATAAGCGGATGATGCCACTAGTCCGGTTGTGAAAGTCTGTCTAAAAGCAAATGACAAGGTTGATATCCGTAACACCACATACTTTCTCATGAGCTAATAAACATTGACACAAATAAGAGATAGTATGTTTTGAATAATAAAATATAGCACACGAAGTATTTGCTTGGAATGGCAGGAAATACCATGTAGTAGGTAGGTATGGTGGACACAAATGGCATGGGTTTTGGCTCAAGGTTTTGGATGCACGAGAAGCATTCCCTCTCAGTACAAGGCGTTGGCTCGCAAGGTTATTTGAAGCAAACACAAGTATAAACTATGACAACAAGACGTATATAAAAACATATTACAAGTATTATAAAACTCTATATTGTCTTCCTTGTTGTTCAAAACACCTTTACTAGAAAATATCTAGACCTTAGAGATACCAAACATGCAAGCCAAATTTACGGTAGCTTTACGGTAGTTCTTCACTAATAGGTTTTAACTACATGATGTAAAAGCTTAAACATGATCTACTTGAGAGCTCAAAACAATTGCCAAGCACCACAACATACAAGATAATAATTCAAAAGAGCATGTATATCTTTTTCATTATACCATCTACCACATTTAGCATTTTCTGTTTCCAACCAAACACCAATCAACTTATTTAAAAATAAACTCTCCAAGTATATAACAATGAGATATGAGAGTATAACATAAGAAAAACTAACAGCTCCAACAAGAGATGCATGAAAAACAAGAGCTGAAAGTATTGAAATAACATAGAATAATACTCAACAAATATAAGTGAAGAATACGAGTATTCATAAGAAAAAGCGGAGCGTGTCTCTCTCCCACAAAGTAATGCTAGGATCCATTTTATTCAGAGAATGAAAATAACAAAAACAAAAACAAATAGACGCTTCAAGTAAAGCACATAAGATGTGTCGGAATTAAAATATAGTCTCACTAGAGATGACCTGATAGTTTGTTGATAAAGAAGGGGATGCCTTGGGCATCCCCAAGCTTTGACGCTTGAGTCTTATTGAAATATGCTTGGGTGACCCACGGGGGCATCCCCAAGTTTTGGCTCTTTCATCTTCTTGATCACATCACATCGTCCTTCTCTCTTAATACTTGAAAACTTACTCCACACCAAACTCAAAGTAAACTTCATTAGAGGGTTAGTGCACAAAAAATTCTTATATTCTGCATGAACACAATTGCTACCAATGCTACTGGACATTAGCTACAGCCACTGATACTTTATGGAACAAAAAGATCCATTCAAAATAGTAAAAGAGGCATTGCAAAATAAATGGCAGAATCTGTCAAAAACAGAACAGTCCATAAAGACAAAAAAAATCGAGGCACGTAACTTGCTCAAATAAGAAAACTCAAAACTAATGAAAGTTTCATATATATCTGAGGATTACGCACAAAAAATCCCAGGTCCATCCGATTTTTATGTAAAGAGTTATGAAATTAACGGTGGACAGCAGAAAACAGTTCCATCACAGCAATCCAAATCTAGCATCAACTTTCTAATAGAGGCTTAACTTGACACAACAATGCAATAAAGTAAAGATACAAAGTAATTGCTACAGAGGTAGACATCTTCCTTGACTCAATAAAATGAAATAACAGAAATAAAAAGTGGGTTGTCTCACATAAGCACTTTTCTTTAACGTCTTTCAGCTAGGCACAGAAAGTGATATTCAAGTGTTTCCAAGAGATGAAGCATCAACATCATAATTTGTACGAATGATAGAATCAAAAGGTAACTTCATTTGCTTCCTAGGGAAGTGTTTCATACCTTTCTTAAGTGGGAATTGGTACCTTATATTTCCTTCTTTCATATCAATAATAGCACCAACCGTGCGAAAGAAAGGTCTTCCCAAAACAATTGGACAAGATGGGTTGCATTCAATATCCAACACAATAAAATCAACGGGGACAAGGTTATTGTTAAACATAATAAGAACATCATTGACTCTCCCCAAAGGTTTATTCAAAACATTATCAGTAAGAAAAACATCCAAATAACAATGTTCCAAAGGTGGCAAATCAAACATATCATAAAGCTTTTTAGGCATAACAGAGATACTTGCACCAAGGTCACATAAAGCATTGCAATCAAATTTATCCACTTTTATTTTAATGATGGGCTTCCAACCATCTTCTAACTTCTTAGGGATAGAAGCTTCAAGTTTTAATTTCTCTTCCCTAGCCTTAATGAGAGCATTTGTAATATGGGTTGTAAATGCCAAGTTCATGGCACTAGCATTAGGACATGTGGCTAACTTTTTCAAGAACTTAATAACTTCAGTGATATTACAATTATCAAAATCAAAATTATTATCATCAAAGCAAACCGAACCACCTTCTCCTATGTTCTTAAAAATTTCAGCACTTTTATCAATAACAGTTTCAGCTGTTTTAGGCAATTTTAACTTTTTGGAAGAAGTAGAAGAAATATTTCCAACACCAACTATGTTACCATTAATAGTAGGAGGCTTACTAGCATGTGAAGTAACATTATTTTCAGCAGTGGTAATAGTAAAAACTTTAACAATATTATCTTTCTTAGCTAGCTCTTTCTCTCTCTCCCATCTAGCATGCAATTGGGCCATCATCCTAACATTTTCATCAATTCTAACTTGGATGGCATTAGCAGTAGCAAAAGGATTATCATCAATATTTTCAGGTTTAGCAGCCATTTTATTAATTAAGGAGGATTGTGCTTCAGACATAGAGAAAATACGAGCTTCAGCACTAGTTATTTTCCCTTGTAGACCCGAAATCTCCCTGTTCAAATTTTCCATTTGATGACTAATATTTCTCAACATAATAGATTGTTCTTCCATAGTCCTAGTGAATACTTTATTTTGCTCATATTCGGTTTGCATAAAAAATTTAGTAGCTCTTTCAATTTCATAAATCCTTTCCTCACTAGGCATTTTTCCATAAGAATAACCATTACCATTATTAGAAGGATAGGGCTTATAGTTATTATTACCATAATTGTTCCTATAGGCATTGTTGTTGAAATTGTTATTTTTAATGAACTTCACATCAACATGCTCTTCTTGTGCAACTAAAGAAGCTAAGGGAACATTATTTGGATCAACATGAGATTTACCATTCACAAGCATAGACATAATAATATCAATTTTTTCACTCAAAGAGGAGGTTTCTTCAACAGAATTTACCTTCATACCTTGAGTTGTCCTTTCAGTATGCCACTCAGAATAATTCACCATCATATCATCCAAGAGTTTTGTTGCAGCCCCCAAAGTGATGGACATAAAGGTACCTCCCGCAGCGGAATCAAGAAGGTTTCTTGAAGAAAAATTCAGTCCTGCATAAAAGGTTTGGATGATCATCCAAGTAGTCAGTCCATGGGTAGGGCAATTTTTAACCAAAGATTTCATTCTTTCCCAAGCTTGAGCAACATGTTCATTATCCAGTTGTTTAAAATTCATAATGCTACTTCTTAGAGAAATAATCTTAGCAGTAGGATAGTATTTTCCAATAAAAGCATCTTTGCATTTAGTCCATGAATCAATACTATTCCTAGGCAATGAAAGCAACCATTCTTTAGCTCTTCCTCTCAAAGAGAAAGGAAATAATTTCAGTTTTATAATATCACCATCTACATCTTTTTGCTTTTGCATTTCACAAAGTTCAACAAAATTATTTAGATGGGCAGCAGCATCATCAGTACTAACACCAGAAAATTGCTCTCTCATAACAAGGTTTAACAAAGCAGGTTTTATTTCAAAGAACTCTGCTTTAGAAGCAGGTGGAGCAATAGGAGTGCATATAAAATCATTATTATTGGTGCTAGTGAAGTCACACAACTTAGTATTCTCAGCAGTACTCATTTTAGCAAATTAAAAAGCAAACCGAAATAACAATAATAACTAAACCGAAATAATAAATAACAAACCGAAATAAAAATAGTAATACAAGTAACTATTTTTTTTTGTATATTTTGATATTAAGCAAACAAGACAATAATAAAGTAGATAAATTGCAAGTCACTAATTTTTTTGTATTTTTAGTATTAAGCAAACAAGACAATAATAAAAATAAACTAAGCAAGACAATAACAAAATAAAAAGATTGGATGTGAGAGACTCCCCTCGTAGAAGAGCTTAGCTTCTCCAGAAAAATTGCTGGCGTCAAAGGGGAGGCTAAACTTTGCTGAACAGAAGAACTCTTATTTCCCCGGCAACGGCGCCAGAAAAATTGCTTGATGGCACCGGTGAGGTGTAGTTGGGAAACCCCAAGAGGAAGGTATGAAGTAGTGCAGCAGCAAGTTTTCCCTCAGTTGTGAAACCAAGGTTTAATCGAACCAATAGGAAACTAGAGATCTCCCGGAGGTTGTTGGTGGCGCCGTTTACGATAACCAACGTGGAGCCTGCACACATAACAACCAAGATACTTTGCCCCAACTTAACAGTGAGGTTGTCAATCTCGCTGGCTTGCTGTAATAAAGGATTAAACGTATGTGTGGAGAATGATGTTTGCTTGCAGAGAATAAAAGTAACAGGATTGCAGTAGGATTGTGTATCAGTTTGAGGAAAAAGGACCGGGGTCCACAGTTCACTAGTGGTGTCTCTCCATAAATAATAATAGCATACATGCGGGTAAACAAATTACAGCTGGGCAATTGACAGAATAAAGAAGTGCATAATGATGCATATACTATAGTTATGATGGCTAGTGTGATATTCATTTGGGCATTACAACAATATACATAGACCGTTCCAACCGCATCTATGACTAATAATCCTCCTTCCGGTTAGCGTCCGCACCCCTTTCAGTATTAAGTTGCAAGCAACAGATTATTGCATTAGGCAATGTGTGTAATGTAAGTAATACAAATACCCTTAGATAAAGTACTACTGTTTTATCCCTAGTAGCAACAGTACATCTACAACCTTAGAGCTTGCTGTCACTACCCCAGATTAAATAGAGACATGAACCTACTATCGAGCATAAATACCCCCTCTTGGAGTCACAAGCATCTACTTGGCCAGAGCATCTACTAGCAACGGAGAGCATGCAAGATCATAAACAACGCACTCACAAGATATATTATGAAGCAATAACATAGTACTCAATATTCATCGGATCCAAGCAAACACAACATGTAGCATTACATAAAGATGATCTTGATCATGTTAGGCAGCTCACAAGATCTAAACATGGTAGCACAAGAGGAGAAGACAACCATCTAGCTACTGCTATGGACCCGTAGTCCAAGGATGAACTACTCACGCATCAGTCCGGAGGCGGGCATGGTGATGTAGAGCCCTCCGGTGATGATTCCCCTCTCCGGCAGGGTGCCGGGAGGAGCTTCTGAACCCTCCCGGTCTAGGGTTGACGACGCCGGCGGCGCTGGACTTCGTGGAGGAAAAAGGTGCGTGTCCTAGGTCTTAGATATCCGAGTGGTATAAGTAGGCGAAAGGGCGAAGGCGGCGGGGCCTCGAGGGCCCCACACCCCCTGCTCGCGTGGAAGAGGGGGGGTGCCGCGCCACCTGGTGGTGTGGGCCCCTCGGGGGTCCCCTCCATGTGGTCTTCGGTGTTCTGGAACCTCCTGGGAATTTCAAGCACTTTGACGTTTCGTTTGTCCAATTCCGAGAATATTTCCTTAACAACTTTTCTGAAACCAAAAACAGCAGAAAACAGGCAACTGGCACTGTGGCATCTTGTTAATAGGTTAGTCCCAGAAAATGCATAAAATGATATAAAAGTGTATACAAAACATGTAGCAAGTGGTATAATATAAGCATGGAACATAAGAAATTATATGAGACGTATCATACCCCAGATTAAATAGAGACATGAACCCACTATCGAGCATAAATACCCCCTCTTGGAGTCACCAGCATCTACTTGGCCAGAGCATCTAATAGTAACGGAGAGCATGCAAGATCATAAACAACACACAACATGATATATTATGAAGCAAATGACATAGTATTCAATATCCATCGGATCCCAGCAAACACAACATGTAGCATTACATAAAGATGATCTTGATCATGATAGGCAGCTCACAAGATCTAAACATGATGGCACAATAGGAGAAGACAACCATCTAGCTACTGCTATGAACCCGTAGTCCAAGGATGAACTACTCACGCATCAGTCCGGAGGCGGGCATGGTGATGTAGAGCCCTCCGGTGATGATTCCCCTCTCTGGCAGGGTGCCGGGAAGAGCTTCTGAACCCTCCCGAACTAGGGTTGACGACGGCGGCGGCTCCGTAATGTTTCGTGGAAAAGTGTTCGGGTCCTAGATCTTGTATTGTCGGGGGGTATTTGTAGGCGAAAGGGCGAAGGCGGTGGAGGCCTGAGGCCACATCATCAGGGGCTGGCGCGGCCGGGGGGGGGGAGCCGCGCCCCCACCTGATGACGGCGCCTCGGTGCCCTTATTCGTTTCCTGTTCGGACTTCTGGAACGTGTAGGAAAAAATAGGGACTTTGGCATAAAAATCATCCAATTCCGAGAATATTTCCTTAAGTGGTTTTCTGAAACCAAAAACAGCAGAAAACAGGGAACTGGCACTGTGGCATCTTGTTAATAGGTTAGTCCCAGAAAATGCATAAAACAACACAAAGTGTATATAAAACATGTAGCAATTGGTATAATATAAGCATGGAACATAGAAATTATAGATACGTTTGAGACGTATCAAGCATCCCCAAGTTTAGTTCTACTCGTCCTCGAGTAGGTAAAACGATAACAACAATAATTTCTGAAGTGACATGCTTTCACACAATCTTGATCATATAATAATGTAATGCATGTAAACTGAGATCAAATGAATAAAAGTTGTAGTTTATATTGATATCAAATGAGTAATGAATAAACAAGTAGGAAGAACAAAGCAAAACTTTCAATGAATTAGTATTAGAGAGCAATCAACCGTGCAAAGTAGATATTAAAGATGATTTAAGATTCAAGAATAATAATATAATCATCTAATGAATCAAACACTCATGACAACTTTGTGAAAGGATCAAGTCAAGCAATAACAATATGCACGTAGAAGATCATCTCTCTATTTGTTCACTCAAAAACAAGCAAGTGTTCAGCGTTGGTTCCTGGCACCGGGATGTTGTGGCTAAAAGAATATAAGGGGGGTTTCGAAGGCCAACGGAAGAAAGTCTCACAAAGCTGAAAGTGATCATTAGACAAGAGGAAGTCTTATAATCGAAGCTATGCAAGGAGTAGTGATTGCCACACAACGGATGCACATAGAGATATAAGTGTATGAAAGCTCTCCAATGGAACTAGTGGGGGTGCATCTAACTTGCTTGCTCATGAAAACCTAGAGCACTTTTGAGGAGGCTCATCATTGGAATATACAAGCCAAGTTCTATATTGTAAAGTTCCCCACATAGTTATACAAGTAAGACATGAAAACTCTCACATATGGAGTAAAGATGCTAAACATGAGCACAAATGATGACTATGAATATTACAGGTGCTATAACGTGAGCACAAGTGTGGATAAAGAGTAGTAATGTTGCCCCCTTTTTATTCTTTCTTTCTTTCTTTTTTCTTTTTTTTTCTATTTTTCCATTTTTTTGTATTTTTCTGTTTCTCTTTTCGATGGCCTCCATGGCTCTTTTCACTTTTCGGGGCAAACATTCTAATATGACAACACACTTTTGATACAAGGATATCATAAGGGATAAAACATGGTGTATGAAACGGTGCCTCTGCCAGTGTAGCAGGATATGCAATGATCTAGCGTAACATGGGTAAAACTACACATCAGCCATATAGAATCATGCAAAGCAATATATAAATGATAAATGACAACAAGTCATGTAATGTAAGATGAAAGTTGCATGGCAATATATCTCGGAACAGCTATGAAAATGTTGTAGTAGTTAGGTATGGTGGATGTTTTGAGAAAGATATTTGGCTTATGTGTAGGAGAACATGATGAAGATCTCCCACGAGTTTTGGATGTACCCGCGAAGTATGCACCAACTCTCAATGTGAGAAAGGGCAATGCAAAGTACCGAAGAGGCTAGCAAATATGGTGGTGGAAGTGCCATGAAAACCGCAGCTTTAGAACTCACAAGCAAAAAGATTCCAACTAGAAATATGATCTTACAAGGCATAATGAAAATCACTCCATGAGGGACTGTGGCAAATGAACAAGTCACTGTTGGGACCCCGACCGTAGCGCATAACACAAAGTCATTACGGTTGTTTTTAACATTAGAAGTCATATATCATTATGCTATCAACTGGATATTTAAGTGTGCACAACTTCAAGTTTTCTAGACCAACCATTAATCATTCCACTTTACTAAATCATCATGTTTTACCATTAAGCATATTAATATCTCAAAACAACATCAATGATTCAAGTGACACAATTTAATGATCTACAAGATTATGTATCATTTAGTTATACCATCTACCACATTTAACATTTTCTGTTCTTTAACCAAACACCAATCAACTTATTTAAACCATAAACTCTCCAAGTATTTAACAATGAAGCAAGAGAGTATAACATATGAGAACTAACAGCTCTAACAAGAGATGCATGAAAAACAAGAGCTGAAAGTATTACAGTAGCTATAGAAGAATACTCAACAAGTATAAGTGAAGAATAGGAGTATTCAAATGAAAAAGCGGAGCGTGTCTCTCTCCCACACAAGAATGCTAGGATCCATTTTATTCAGAGAATGAAAATAACAAAAGCAAAAATAAAAACAAACAGACACTCCAAGTAAAGCACATAAGATGTGGCGGAATTAAAATATAGTTTCACTAGAGATGACCTGATAAGTTGTTGATGAAGAAGGGGATGCCTTGGGCATCCCCAAGCTTTGACGCTTGAGTTTTCTTGAAATATGCTTGGGTGATCCACGGGGGCATCCCCAAGCTTAGGCTCTTTCATCTTCTTGATCACATCATATCATCCTCTCTCTTGATCCTTGAAAACTTTCTCCACACCAAACTCAAAGTAAACTTCATTAGAGGGTTAGTGCATAATCAAAAATTCTCATATTCTGCATGGAGACAATCATTATCATGGTACTTGACATTAGCTACAGCCACTGGAATTTTATGGAACAAAAAGATCCATTCAAAAACAGCAAAAGAACCAATGCAAAATAAATGACAGAATCTGTCAAAAACAGAACAGTCCGTAAAGACGAATTTTTTCGAGGCACTTAAGTTGCTCAAATCAGAAAACTCAAAACTAGTGAAAGTTGCGTACATATCTGAGGATTACGCACAAAAAATCCCAGGTCATTTTGATTTTTCTGCGAAGAGTTATTAATTTAACGGTGGACAGCAGAAAAACTGTTCCTGCGCAGAAATCCAAATCTAGCATCAACTTTCAACTAGAGGCTTAACTTGGCACAACTATGCAATAAAGTAAAGATACAAAGTAATTGCTACAGAGGTAGGCATGTTCCTTGACTCAAGAAAAATAAAATAACAGGAATAAAAAGTGGGTTGTCTCCAATAAGCGCTTTTGTTTAACGCATTTGAGCTAGGCACAGAAAGCAAAACTCAAGTATTTCCAAGAGAAGAAGCATCAACATCAATAATTTCATCCAAGACATGGTTTGTTGTAATAGGTGCTTTAGGTATCCATGAAGGTGTCATATTACGTAAATCGCTACCATCATTTTTAGGCATACTAGGGGGTTTCGGTTTGGGAATATAAATGAACTTTTGCTCCCTCCCCACAAAAGCTTTCTCTTTCTTAGTTTTAATAGAGGAAAAAGTTGAACTTAAAGTTTCCATAGCCTCTTCTAATCCATCAATTCTATGATTATGAGTGTCAAGGGTGTTACTAGTTTTTAAAGCAGTGATTCTTTCATTAATGTCCTCTATTGATCCATTACTCTTGCTAGCATTATCAAGAAAAAATTTCTCCATAAAATCCAACCTTTTAATAACATCTTCCAGAGTGATCTCAGTTTTAATTTCTTTAGTAGGTGATGGTGATCCTACCAAACTTTCAATTAAATTGCAAGCTTCCAAAGCAGGAGTACCCAGAAAGTTACCTCCTGTAAGAGTGTTAAGAACGTACCTATACCAACTAGTGATACCAACATAAAAATTCCTAAGAATGATTAAGGTGGAATATTTCTTAGTGCACCTATGATGAGCATCATTTATCCTATACCAAGCATCTTTCAAATTCTCTCCTCCTTGTTGCCTAAACGAACGTACTTCAACTTCAGGACTTCCCATTTTAGCAATATTAAGGCAAAACCGAAATATAAAAATTAATGCAAGTAACTAATTTTTTTGTGTTTTTGATAATAAGAAGCAAACAAGATAATAACAAAGTAAATAAAATGCAAGTAACTAAATTTTTTGTGTTTTTGATATTTAATAGCAAACAAAACAGGAAATAAAATAAACTAAGCAAGACAAAAACAAAGTAAAGAGATTGGGAAGTGATAGACTCCCCTTGCAGATGTGCTTCAGCTCCCCGGCAACGGCGCCAGAAAACTTGATGGCGTGGAGTTGGCGTGGGAGCGTCAATGACTTCTGAACAGAGGTGCTCCTATCTCCACGGCAACGGCGCCAGAAAACTTGCGTCGAAGGGGAGCTAGAAGCCCGCTAAACAGAAGTATCTTGATCTCCCCGGCAACGACACCAGAAAACTTGCTTGATGCACACGGTGGTATTGTTGGGAAACCCCAAGAGCAAGGTATGATGAGTGCAGCGGCAAGTCTTCACTCAGTTATGAAACCAAGGTTATCGAACCAGTAGGAGATGAATAACACGTTTGAAGGTCTCCCTGGCAATCGACAGAAAACAGCTTGTTGGAAAGGGAGGTTGAACCTGCACAACACAATCAAACTACTTTGCCCCAACGAAACAGTGAGGTTGTCAATCTCACTGGCTTGCTGTAACAAAGGATTAAACGTATGTGTGGAGAATGATGTTTGCAGAGAATGAAAGTAACAGTTTGCAGTTGATTGTATTCTCAGTTTAAAGAAAAGGACCGGGGTCCACAGTTCACTAGTGGTGTCTCTCCATAAATAATAATAATAGCATACATGTGGGTAAACAAATTACAGCTGGGCAATTGACAGAATAAAGAGCTGCATAATGATGCATATACTAATGTCATGATGTCTAGTATGAGATTCATTTGGGCATTACAACAATATACATAGACCGTTCCAACCGCATCTATGAATAATAATCCACCTTCCGGTTAGCGTCCGCACCCCTTTTAGTATTAAGTTGCAAGCAACAGATTATTGCATTAGGTAAAGTGTGTAATGTAAGTAATACAATTATCCTTAGACAAAGTACTAATGTTTTATCTATAGTAGCAACAGTACATCTACAATCTTAGAGCTTGCTGTCACTACCCCAGATTAAATAAAGACATGAACCCACTATCGAGCATAAATACCCCCTCTTGGAGTCACAAGCATCTACTTGGCCAGAGCATCTACTAGCAACGGAGAGCATGCAAGATCATAAACAACACACAACATGATATATTATGAAGCAAATGACATAGTATTCAATATCCATCGGATCCCAGCAAACACAACATGTAGCATTACATAAAGATGATCTTGATCATGATAGGCAGCTCACAAGATCTAAACATGATGGCACAATAGGAGAAGACAACCATCTAGCTACTGCTATGTACCCGTAGTCCAAGGATGAACTACTCACGTATCCGTCCGGAGTCGGGCATGGTGATGTAGAGCGCTCCGGTGATGATTCCCCTCTCCGGCAGGGTGCCGGGAAGAGCTTCTGAACCCTCCCGAACTAGGGTTGACGACGGCGGCGGCTCCGTAATGTTTCGTGGAAAAGTGTTCGGGTCCTAGGTCTTGTATTGTCGGGGGGTATTTGTAGGTGAAAGAGCGAAGGCGGTGGAGGCCCGAGGCCACGTCATCAGGTGCTGGCGCGGCAGGGGGTTGGAGCCGCGCCCCCACCTGATGACGGCGCCTCGGTGCCCTTCTTCGTTTACTCTTCGGACTTCTGGAACGTGTCGGGAAAAATAGGGAGTTTGGCATAAAAATCATCCAATTCCGAGAATATTTCCTTAATTGGTTTTCTGAAACCAAAAACATCAGAAAACAGTGAACTGGCACTGTGGCATCTTGTTAATAGGTTAGTCCCAGAAAATGCTTAAAACAACACAAAGTATATATAAAACATGTAGCAATTGGTATAAGCATGGAACATAAGAAATTATAGATACGTTTGAGACGTATCACTCTCCACTCTGAAAAGCCTAAATCATACCAGAGGTGTATAATGTACCTCTCATTTATGGTGTCTCGGTGCCAACAACTTCTGTCACATATATTGCCATGTCAGTTGTGCCCCATGGCTGCATGGCTCAATTGTACTAGTTAGTTATCGTTCGATGTTACTGAAAATCGAATTGATGTGTGTTTTTAGTTTGACTAATAATAGCCGGAACCAACATACGAAATAAAAATGCCACCGGGGGAGGGAGAAACCCTCCACTGTATTCATGGTTTGCCTGTAAAACTTGCAACCTATCACAAGATGGGTTCAAGTAAACCAAAATTATGTAGATGAACATAGGAGAGAAGAAATAAAAACACACCACACCAACACGCATCAAGATATAACACAAAGGTGGTTACTCTAAAAAACCTAAGACTGTTGCTCGACAAGAAGAGTCACCAGCAAAACTTATGAAGACCCCAAGCACATCGACTACCAGAAGGATCAGCACATGACAGTGGGAGACATAAAAGAGAACGAAGAACACCGCCGGTGTAATTGAAAAGCCCGACCAGATGAGTGTAAACCGCGACACTATTTTATTGACGTAGTTGAAACCTTTGTGTATAATCTATCATAGGGGCAGCCAGTCAAATATTTTGATCTTCATGATGCATTTGCTCTACAAAATCCAGTTGTAGGCGGGGGCGGGAGAGACTTGGATTATTTCTGCACATGTGCATAATATTTCACTTTCTATAACCTCCCCATAAACACGTCCAAGAATCATATCTCAAATGTAAATTGTTGGGCCACGCCGAAGAGAGCTAAGCTAGCA
Organism: Poa annua; assembly: GCA_026929855.1. Taxonomy (NCBI): domain Eukaryota; kingdom Viridiplantae; phylum Streptophyta; class Magnoliopsida; order Poales; family Poaceae; genus Poa; species Poa annua. The sequence goes on from CM049434.1 coordinate 117,845,170, forward strand.
CGTTTCACGCAAAAACTTTCGCTGACGAGGCACCCAAGTTGAGATAAAAGGTTGTGGTTCTTACCACTAGACGCACAAGTGCGGATTGTCGGGGGCACGCCTAGCTCGGGGCCATGACTTTGTTTCCTAGATGTATAATATACTACTCCCTCCGTGGCTCCGTTGCATATCTGATTTGGCAGGAGAGCACGACCCGGCTGAAGCCCGATCGAGTGGCTGTTATGGTTCCACTAGATACACCTTGCTAGATAGTTCATAGTAGCCAGTACAGCAGGGGATTGGGGAATTGGAAGCAAAGGATTGGGAGGAGAAGGAAGTTCCAGGGAGGAGGAGAGATTCGATTACAGTTTGGTCATCAGACAAATGACAAAAGCTATGGTAGGAAAGCTAAATGGAGACGCGAGCTCCTCTGCGGGACCCGCGTTGCGGCGATGCAAGCTTCTTCTTGACTCCTATTGGCTCCTCACTTGGTCCATTCTGGCCCACCGATCCTAGCTGGCACTCGCCCGGCACGCCTCAGCCTCCTTCTCTGCTTGCCTGTTGCTGCGTACACCACATCCATTACTGGGTCCATGACATTACCTTCCCCTTGAGATTCAGCTTGTCCCCAAGCTGAGCAACTAGGAAACCTTTGTTGTATTTCTGCTTTCGATTCCCAGGTTGCCAGAGAATCCGGCAACCCCTTCCATCGGATCAGCAACTGGCATTGCGATTCCTGTCCAACACGCCTCCACCTTGTGCCCAAAATCATCTCTGGAGCTAATTCATTTGTTGGAACTTCGGGCAATTGTGTCTGCACCACCACTTGAACTCCCATAGCTCGTTTTAGTTGTGACACATGTATCACAGGATGAATCTTGCTTGTGGCTGGCAACGCGAGTTTGTATGCCACCTTCCCCACTTTTTGCAACACTTGAAATGGCCCATAGAAGCGAAAAGCCAGTTTCCGGACCCCTTGTGTCGCCACTGATGTCTGCACGTAAGGGTGGAGCTTGAGGTAGACGAAATCTCCTTCTGCGAAACTGCGCTCAGTGCGCTTCTTATCAGTTTGGTTTTTCATACGTTGCCGCTGTCGTTCGAGGTGTTGGCGAAGTAACTGAGTCATTTCTTCTCTATCCCGCAGCCACTGTTTCAAATCCGGCACAGCACACGATTCCACAACATCCACTCCAAAATGGCGAGGAGCATGCCCATACAGCACCTCGAATGGTGTTTTGCCCAAAGTTGAATGAAGCGTTGTGTTATACCAGAATTCAGCTAACGGAATCCACTGTAACCACTGTTTCTGGCAAGAGCTGATAAAACAACGAAGAAATCCTTCCAAACACTGGTTAACTCGTTCCGTTTGACCATCAGTTTCTGGATGTCTGGCAGAGCTCATGCGAAGTTCAGTCTGTGTCAACCTGAAAAGCTCTTGCCACATGACACTTGTGAAGATAGGGTCTCTATCTGACACAATGGCCAGGGGTAGTCCATGCAGCCTATACACCTCCTTCACATATGCCATTGCAACTGAGAAAGCTGTGAATGGGTGCTTCAGCGGAATGAAATGAGCATACCTTGAAAATTTGTCTACCACCACTAAAATGCAGTCGAATCCAGAGGATTTCGGCAACCCCGTGATAAAATCCATGGTCACAACTTGCCAGGCCCCTTGGGGAACTTGTAATGGTTCTAGTAGTCCTGGATATGTCACTCTCTCAGTTTTTGCTTGTTGACAAACATTACACTGAGCAACCATTTGTTTCACATGATCTTTGAGTCCTGGCCACGAAAACAGTTTCTTGATACGATGGTAAGTGGCATGGAAACCAGAATGGCCACCAATTGCTGTGGCATGAAGGGCTTGCATCACGTCTTGTTGCAACTTGGTGTTCTGTCCCAGCCATATCCTTCCCTTGTGCCTGATCAACCCATTATGTAGGGAGTAAGTCCCCTGAGGTGAATGCATTGCCAATTCAGCAAGTTTTGTCTTGGCAAATGCATCCTGTTCATAACCTTGCATCACTGTTTCCAACCACACAGGTTTGCACTGGGACACTACCAATAGTTCTTCACTGTTTTCTGTGATGTTCCTTGATAATGCATCTGCCACACGATTATCAACTCCTTTCTTGTATATAATTTTATACCTCAGACCCATCAGCTTTGTTAAAGCCTTGTGTTGCCAAGGTGTAGTTAGTCTTTTATCATCCAAGTGCATCAGGCTCCTTTGATCCGTGCGGATCACAAACTCACTATGCTGTAAGTAAGGGCGCCATTTGTCCACAGCTATCAAAATAGCTAGGCACTCCTTCTCATATGTCGACAAGCCTCTGTGTCTTGGTCCTAGAGCCTTGCTAAGAAAAGCCAACGGGTGGTTGTTTTGTAACAGCACTGCCCCAATACCTCTGTCACAAGCATCTGTCTCGACCACAAAAGTTTGATTGAAATCAGGCAGTGCCAACACAGGAGCAGTAACCAATGCTTGCTTGAGAGCTAAGAACGCTTCTTCTCGCTGTGAATTCCAAACAAAGGGCACCCCCTTTTTCAGTAATTCCGTTAGCACTCGACTGATCATCCCATACCCCTGAATGAACTTCCTGTAATATCCAGTCATCCCCAAAATTCTTCTTAATTCTTTCACATTCTTCGGTCTAGGCCAGTTCAAGATTGGTGCAATCTTCTTCTTATCAGTGGCCACTCCAGTAGGACTGATAACATGCCCTAAATAGAGTATTTCCTGCTTAGCAAAAGCACATTTGGACTTTTTTACCTTTAGTTGATTCTTGACCAAGACCGCCAACACATTCTCTAGATGCTTAGCATGCTCTGCTAAGCTCTTGCTATATATGAGAATATCATCTACAAACACAAGCACATATTTGCGCAAGAATGGGGACAGAATGTCATTCATGACTCCTTGAAAGGTTGCTGGCCCTCCTGTGACTCCATACGGCATCACCTTATATTCAAAATGCCCATGATGTGTTTGAAATGCTGTCTTGTAAACATCAGCATCAGCCATGCGAATTTGATGATACCCTGACCTTAGGTCCAAGCTTGTGAACCAGGTTGCTCCGGCCAGTTCATCTAACAGTTCATCAATAACTGGCAGGGGGTATTTGTTCTTCACTGTCAATGCATTTAAATGTCTGAAATCAACACAAAGACGCCATGATAAATCCTTTTTACCAACTAATAAAGCTGGCGAAGCAAATGGGCTTGCACTAGGCTGAATCACACCCTGTGCCAACATTTCTCTCACTTGCTTCTCGATTTCATTCTTTTGCATAGGACTGTATCTGTACGGCCTGAGGTTCACTGGACTAGCTCCAGGCAGCAATGGAATTGTGTGGTCATATTTGCGATGAGGAGGCAAACCCTGCGGCTCTTCAAACACCTCAGCATAAGTGTCAAGCACCATTGAGACAATGCGCGGCGCTGTTTGTTGACCCTTCTCATCAGCAGCAAAATATAGCTGCACCATATAGTAAATGGAGTCCTTCTCCTGCAATAATTGTAATTCTGTCCAGGAAATTTGTTCACAAGTTTCTGTGTTGGCTTGAATGCCCTGTAACTTGCAAGTGGCCCCTTTCCATTCAAACTGAAACCACTTCTCAGCCCAATGAGTTGTCATAAGTCCCAACTGCTCTAGCCATTGCATGCCTAGTATGACATCATAACACTGCAGTGGCAACACTTTCAAAGAGGTTTCAAATTCTTGCCCTTGACACTGCCATACACAGTTAGGAATTTCAGAATCTCCACACAGAACACCACCTCCTGCCACCTTCACTTGCACAGTTTGTGCCAACTTCTGAACTCCTGACAACCTCGAAGCCATAGCTGAGCTAATGAAGTTGCTAGAAGACCCCGAATCAATCAAGATAAGAACATCCAGTCCTTGAATATTGCCCAACAATCGCATGGAATTTGAATTTACAGATCCATTCACTGCTTGCTTACTGATAGAGTAACAAGCTTCTTGCACATCAGCCACAGCATCTTGAAAAACTTCCCCTTCTGCATTCACAGGTTCTCCATCAGAATCAGAATTCTGAAGCACAGCCATGAGTTCTTCCACCACGTGTAGTTGTACAGTTGTGCTGCATTTGTGTCCAGGGACATATTTTTCACCACATGTGAAACACAACCCACGAGCACGTCGATAAGCTTTGAGGGCTGACACTTTGTTTGCCATAACTTGAGTTTTATCTTCGCCTTGATTGGTATGAAGCCTACTGGCAGTAGGAGCAGAGAACTGATGTCTGGGCGCAACACGAGCAGGTGATTGCTTCTGAGAATACCGTGGAACATCGTCTTCAATCTCTTCCTGCAATAAGGCCAGAGAAACAGCAGTTTCCAATTCTTCTGGGCGCTGAATCATAACTACTGCTTTAATTTCTCTACAGAGACCTTCTATGAAACGAGTACAAAAGAAAGTAGGATCTAAATCTGGCTTGTAAGCTAGCATGTGATGCATGAGATTATCAAACTTCTCCACATAAGCACTAACTGAGCTAGTTTGCCTAAGCTTAAAGCATTGCCGATACAAAAGCTGATACTGTCCTCTATCAAATTGCTTAGCTAACAAGGCACACAAATGCTCCCAAGTTAAATCAGGTAGCCTATCCTCCACACTCTGCAACCATAATGCAGCGTTGCCAGTGAAGTGCATCGTGGCATACTCCACACGATAAGTAGGAGCCACAGAAAAGAGACGGAAATATTTTTCTGAAGCCTTTTGCCACAATCTCGGATTCTCTCCATCGAAACGAGGAAATTCAGTATGCGGTGGGTGCGGCATGTTGGAATTAACATGTGAAGCTACTTCGACAACAGGAACAATAGCACTGGATTTCAGGGGCTGTGTTGTACCTGTGACCGGGGTAGACACAGCGAGGGTAAGCCCATGTGTCTGACCCCGGTGATCTGGTGCCTCGCCGTGGCCTGCAGGCCCGGAGCTCGACCCCTGCGGTGATGTTCCAGCAGGCGGCGGCGTCGCTCCCAGGGAAATTGGTGGTTTCCCCAGGGCGCTCAAGCCAGCTCCAACAACCACTCGATCTACTTGCTTGCGAAGATCTTGTACCGCAACACTCAGATCGGAGACTTGTGTGTCGACGTCGTCTCTCCAGGTCTCGAATGCCTTCATGGACAGGGATGTATCCATCAGAGACTTCTGGGTAGCATCGATCTTCTCCTCCACCGAGGAGAGACCGCTCTTCAGCTCAGAGGACATGGTCTCGAGCATCTTCTGGATCCCCTCCATGTTCGACTCCACTCGATTCAGCCTCTCCGATGTGGCCCAGCGGGTCTGATGCGGGCGATCCAGGTCGAGATCAAGCGACGCTCAACCCAAATCACACAAACCAATCTCAGGCGTCCTCTCGGAACTTTGTGCTGATCTCCAAAGGAGATCCGCGCCAGTCGACTGGATTCACCGTGAGATCGAGGGATTTTAGCGAGCAGAACGCAGGATCACGGGCTCTGATACCAAATGTTATGGTTCCACTAGATACACCTTGCTAGATAGTTCATAGTAGCCAGTACAGCAGGGGATTGGGGAATTGGAAGCAAAGGATTGGGAGGAGAAGGAAGTTCCAGGGAGGAGGAGAGATTCGATTACAGTTTGGTCATCAGACAAATGACAAAAGCTATGGTAGGAAAGCTAAATGGAGACGCGAGCTCCTCTGCGGGACCCGCGTTGCGGCGATGCAAGCTTCTTCTTGACTCCTATTGGCTCCTCACTTGGTCCATTCTGGCCCACCGATCCTAGCTGGCACTCGCCCGGCACGCCTCAGCCTCCTTCTCTGCTTGCCTGTTGCTGCGTACACCACATCCATTACTGGGTCCATGACAGTGGCAAGCGAACTTAACTGGCCGAATATGGGATGAACTGTATTCCACGTTGGAACGCATGGACCATGGAGTATAAAACATTGACGAAGGCCAGATGGAGAAAAACAAGGACGAGGGAGCGAGTCCAGTCCACACCAAACGTGTTTGGCTAGTAGCTGCGTCTACCGGTTCATGTAGCGTTTGCCCCGGCGGAACGGCGACCGCGCACTGGAAGCTTGCTCGCTGGAGAAGAAAGGAAAGAGGCCGACACTGAGATCGAATCCATCGTATGAGGACACAGGGTTCCTACCAGCCAGCTTGTTTCTTACTCTAGTCCTCGTTGCTCGTGGGACGTGGGTCGTGGGGCAGCCAGCGACAGCGAGCGACCGGCTCCACCGACGGCACGGAGAGCGGGCAGGAGACGAGCGGAACACGTGGACGCGTGTATGTGGCGCAGGGAGACGTACATGCATGGTAGGCTTCTACGAACTGTGAAATGAAATCTACTTCTGCTTTTGGTGAAGACTAGCCAACTTAGCGCGGCATACGCCGCGCACGTGTGGTTGTTATCTCTGTTCGTTAGCGTGAAAATAATCAATAGAAGAAGAAATAAGTTGAGATCAATACATCAAACTTATTTAAAAATGCGCATGTATAGAAATGCAGAAATTAAGACCAAAATAGCAGCACAGACTTTGTTTGGCAGAAAAAAGGAGGCATGACATCCTTACCTTAACATAAAGGTGATATCTTGATTTTTTTTTGTGGCAACGGTTTCGACAATGTCAGAAAACAAAACATGCGCCTCTTACATATAACAATGTGGTAACACTTTGAATGTCTTTGAATGGATAGAAAATTTGTTAACATAAAAGTTGCAGCCTCAAAAGAATATGAAGTCAGTAATCACTTCAGTAGCTGTTTCTGCAGGGTCAATATCCTCTGCTCTAAGCGAAAGCTTATATCTGTAGGCACACAAATTATGTTAAGAAATTCCTTGTACACCATGTCAACAAAATCTGCATTTTAAATGAAAATAGCACATGTGTGAAGTATAGACAATAAATAAAGAAGTACTATGAAATGTATCTACAGGCAGATGGCTGCGACGGCCATCCGTTAATAGGAAGAAGCTATTCGAGAGCGGATGCACGCTGTATATATTTGCGCAAGAAACTAATTGATTCATGATAGGATTGTTCTAGTATTTTTGTTATATCGATTGCAATGTCCAGTGTGTGCACCATAAGAGAGGAAGCAAATGCAACACTTCTGAATCTTAAGCTAGACTATCATTTAGAAATTGTAGAACTTTCTGCACAGGTCAGCAGTAGTACAGACTATTTACATTACAGGTTGTGCATAGAGGAAAGTTAATTTGTACATACCTGAGCTGATAAATCTAAAGAGGCTTCACTTGGCTAGCTAGGTAAATAAACTTTAACACATTTGTATACATAGAGGCTTATGATTGTAGGCTAAACTGATATATCATGTTGTCTTCGCCCTGCAAGTATAAGTGAAGCTTTTATTAGCGAGACACCTGACATTATTCTCACTTGGAGAAAATCAAAGCAGCTATGTAAAGAAAAAGAATGTACACAGAAATGACAAAGAGCATCATATATTCAAAAAATGTAAAGGCTTACCATAAATTGGTCCAAGTCTGTAAGGAGTCGTCGATGATAATGGTGGCATGTATAGTTACGTCTATTATGGGAAGGATTTGAATGAACTTGAAGATAATAATAACATGTTAAACTTAGAACATGTGTCGTCCTACCTACAGAAAAATAAGGAAACTGCTCGCCTAAACAGGTGATACACCTATACTGAATTGGAAACAACTGTAACATCCTCTGTGGACAGGGATTGGCACAGAGAACCGTAGTTCAGTTTAAAGACAAAGTTAAGGACTGAATAATAAAAAGAAAATGATCGTGTGTTCGTACTGAACAGAATATATTGAAAACACTCTTATAAGGCCTTAAAAGTGCCAGGAGAATATATCATGAATGTGATGATCCCCCTACGACTGGTATTATCAGATATGTAGAACGCCCTATTGCTTAAATGACTATGGGGTTGAATTCACTAATACATGCAAAGACTCATTTATTCATGCATTGAAGATTTAATTTAACAAAAGCACAGGAGTATATGAGTATATGACTACACTCTACCGGTTGGCATCCCTTGAATTAAATGAATTAAAGGAACATGGAAGATAAAACACACGTTGGAACTCTTAAATCTGAGCCATAAAAGAGCTTGTGAGAAAACATGAAAGCAACCAGCAAGTGATGTAGAGCGTGTAAGTTGCTAAAGAATAATCCCAGAATTCACTATGTATAGTCCACTTGATATCCTAAACTTGAAAATGATGTGAGACAGTAGATTTCTGCTGAGGGAGTATAATTTCAATACTAACAGCAGTATGTTCACAATTAATATCCATCGTAGTATAGTACACAAATATTAAATATTTACCTCCCTGAAGTGTACAGCATTATTTTGGTTCTAAAAGTCATCCACTGTCGTAAATAGTTATATTCTTTGTACGATGTAGAAGCAAGGCAATCATCTAAGAATACTTGTTCAGCTGAAACGTACAATATGTAAGCTTCTATTCCAAATGACACTGTTGTATTTGAAAACACTAAGTTCATGCAAGCAGAAGAGCTTTTCAACCAGGCAGGTGAGCCGCTGATGGTAAGAATTATTTAAAAACATAACAGGCAAGCAAACATACCAGAAGTAGCAGGAACAGAAGAAGCAGCATGCATCGGCCGCTTTCCTAAGTGATTTTCCCTCCTCCTTGCGTCCTCGTCCAACAGCAGACCATGGAAATCATGAAAATCATCCGGCAACCGATTCAACCTTGAAGCATAGACAGAGTTAGGCAGTTAGCATGTATAGAGTCAGGTGCTGAAGAAGACCGCCCAGGACCACGGCGATGGCAGGGCACAAACGGAAGATTCGAACCTGCAGGCAGAGCAACCAATCCCGGATGGCCAACGGCAGCAGCCGCAACATTAGCAGCTTCAACACCATCGCACGAACGGCTGCAACAGAACTGAAGGATCGGACCAGCAGGCGCAGCGGCCAATCCCCGACGGTGATGCAGAACAGAGGGCAATGGCTCAGGCAAAAGAAGCGCGTCCCCGCGCGCGAGAACAGCGGCCGCCGCGAGAAGGCAAAAACGGCAACGGAGGGGAAGGAGAACTGCGGCGCCCGGAAGCAGGTCGGCGGGAGCGCGGCCCTCTCCTCCTCCAGCGCGGAAATCCGGCGGCGTGGGTAGGGGTACGGAAACCGCAGAGTCGGTGGCATGGCCAGGAGGCGGCGCGACCTTCTCCTCTGGCGCGGCCGCGGCCGCAGAGGCGAGGAAGGGATCGGCAACGGCGGCTGTGTAGCCTGGCCGCGAGAGGAAGATGGGTGGGGGAAAATGGGGAGGTAGGGTTAGGGCACGGTATTTGTATGGAATAACTCGGGCTTTGATTTGAGGGAGGAGGCTCGTAGCGGTGGCGCGGCGCGGCGGTGGCGATCTCAGAGGCGCACGGGAGAGAGAAAGGAGAAGAAGTGATTGTGCGGGGTGTCTTTGGAAAAACTTCCGTAGGTTTGTACGAAATTACGGACGGGTCCCCCGACGTGTTAAGTTCTGGACTGCGGGTTATGGGCTATTTTTTCCAGATGCTTTTTTGCAAAATTGCCACGGTGACCGGCGGGACGGGCTGCGAACGGGCGGTTACCGGGCGATGTGTCGGCTTCCTATTGGTAGATATTCGAGAATGAACAGTACCACGCGGGAAGGAGGGACGTGGGCTGATCTGGGCCGTCCGTTTCACCGATCGGACGGCCGGAAGAATAGGGGCGACGTGGATAGCTTGCCTGGGGGCGAAAAAGCTCAGCTTTTATATATTAGGTATATATATATATGGTGCAACTATGCTGTAAAAGTGAAACATCATATTTTTGGTGAGTTCGAGCAGAGAAAAGAGGTGAGATGTAGATTTTTTTTAGAGAGTACGCGACTGCGTACCATACGTTTATAGAAGATAGAATGTTAATTACAAGCATAGGCCACCACGAGGGGCTACCAAACTCCAACTTAAACACAAACTACTCTCTCGCGACATGGATATGCACTCCCTCCTGTCCTCTAAACCTACCGAGAGCAAGAACAGCTTTGAACTCATCTAGGATTTGAGTGACTAGCCTTGAAGCGATAAGCTGGCGCTGCGGGTTGTTGAAACACCAAGCGTTGCGATTCTTCCACAGCCCATAACCCACCAAACAGACGAGGGTGTCAAACCACTTCCTGTCCTTCTCTCGGAATCTCTCCCTCTCCTGCACCCACCAGGTCGCGATGGTGCTGTCCTGATCAGGTGTCACCGTGGTAAGTCTCAGCTCCGTAATGCAGCGAGTCCACACTTCTCTCGCAAACACACATTGGATCAGAATGTGTTCCACGGTATCCTCTTCCTGAAGGCAGACAAAACATGCCGAGGAAGTGGCTTGCAGCCCATGTCTGAATCTCCTATCCGATGTCCACACCCTATGCTTGACCGCAAGCCACAAGAACATCTTGCTTTTTGGAGTTGCTCGGCAGCTCCAAATCTCCTTCCCCAATAACATCCTAGTGCTGCCCTGCATTAACACCTTATAAGTGGATTTTGCTGAATATAGGCCGGTTTTGTCCCACGGCCAATGGAAGTTATCGTCCGTTCCCGCTTGACAGTGCACGCCTCGTACAGCTAGCCAAAGGTCGATGCATTCCCTCGCTCCCCGGTAAGCTAGGGTTCCCGGTATATCGTCAACCCATCTATTGTCCTGCAGGCCTTGCTCTACTGTCCTGGAGTTAGCAACTCGCGGGCTGACCGTGTTGCAGAGCCCAGGGGCAAAATCACTCGCCCGTCTCCCTCCGATCCACCGATCACTCCAAAACAGTAGGCGACGCCCATCTCCGGGGACAATACGCACCAAGCTGTCAAAAGCTTCTCGTGCCGCCTTGTCCCTGATGCATGGCAATCCCTGCCAAGGCCTTGACTGATCCGTTCTATGTAGCCATTCCCATCGGATGCGTAGAGCTAAGCCTTGCAGCCTCAAGTCCCTGACACCCAAGCCTCCTAGATCATATGGCTTGCTAATCTGATTCCAAGCCACCAAGCATTGGCCCCCACTCGCTCTATCCTTTCCAGCCCAAAAGAAGCCGCGGAAGCTCTTTTCCAATTCTTCAAAAACCCACAGAGGCGCATTAGCAACAAGCAGATGATGAATAGCCCTTGCTGACATGACAGCTTTGATCAAAACCAGCCGTCCTGTGCGTACGATAAGCCCTCGCTGCCAACTTGGCACAGTGTGTTGCCGAATCTATCATGGGCTGCCATTGGGCTTTAGTCAGCGGCTTCAGGCCTAGCTGCAGCCCAAGATATTTAATTGGGAATTCTGCAATTCCGCAATGAAGAATGCGTGTAACTCTCTCACGATCCTCCTCACTTCCTCTGATTAGGGTTGCCGAGGTTTTACTGTAGTTAATGCGCAGTCCAGAAGCTTCCCTAAAGAGATCAAGCAACTCATGGATGGTTTGGAGGTCCTCAGTTGCCGGCTTGACAAAAATGATCACATCATCGGCCAACACTGACAACCTTTGGGTTGGAGAGCAGTTGCCAATCGGTGCCAATAAGCCATCCTCTGTTGCTTTGATCAGCAGGTAAGAAACAATCTCCATGGCAATGACAAACAATTGCGGCGAGAGCGGATCTCCTTGGCGCAAGCCTCTCGCTTGCCAAATCTTTCTTCCCGGGACTCCATTAACAGTGACCTTGGTGCTAGCTGTGCGTAGGGCAATAGCTACCCAACGCAGCCAGCTCTCCGGAAAGCCAAGCTGCCTCATGACTTCAAACAGGAATGCCCAGGAAAGTGAGTCAAAGGCTCGTGTGATATCTAGTTTGAGTAGTACTCCTGTTTCCCTTCTGCCATTGATCTTCCTCGCTAACTGGCGCACTAGGAGGAAGTTGTCGTGCAGGGTTCTCCCACGAATGAATGCAGACTGATTTTTGCTGATTAGGTCATCCATCTTGGGCCTTAAGCGATTAGCCAGAATCTTTGAGAATATCTTTGCGACGCTATGGACTAGGCTTATTGGCCTGAAATCCCCCACCTCCTGTGCATCGGCCCGTTTGGGAATGAGTGTAATGATCGCACGATTCAGTTTAGCAAACCCCCTGCCATCCCCAACAAATAATTTTAGCACTGCCGCCATCAGATCTCCTTTGATAATAGGCCAGGCCCGTTTGAAGAACGCTCCAATGAAGCCATCCGGGCCTGGTGCTTTCTCGGCCGGCATCTCCTTGATTGTCTCCCATACTTCGGCCTCGGTGAAGATGTTTCCTAGATCAGCCAGATCACGGGCTTGGACTCCTAACTCGTCCAGGTTTAGCGTGCTGCTTCTGTTCTGGACGCCTCCCAGCAGAGCATTGTATGCATCAAAGAAGATCTCCTCCTTGCGAGATTGATCCGTGATCAGTTCTCCATTGCATCTGATCGCAGGTATAAAATTCTTGGTCATGTAGATTAAAAACTAGCGCTGAGTCATGTGCTCCTCGGCTCTAGAGTCTAGTCGCAGCCAACGTCCAAGATTGAAGCTTTGGAAAATCGACCAAGAGCAGTGCTACACATCCGACATTTTTTCCATCTGGTTCATGTCCGACATCAAGTAATCACCTTTGGATCAAATCCTTAGCTGAACAACAAACATAGGATCACACTATCGTATAAATGTCGTACATAGAATGTCATACGCAAAGCTAATTCTGATCGATGAACTCTGCCAGGGCCGGTCCAAGAGTAGTCTTGGTCCAGTACGAGACAGAAAAATCAGGGTTTAGACACAAATCATTTCATTTTAATATTTTGATAGCAACTTATATGTTGAACACAATTCTCTATATTCTCAACAGACACAATAAACCACACAAACTACTCATTATCTTATTGGTGATAAATTGATAATGTTCAGTTAAAACTATGGGTGTGTTTGGTAGACCGGGTGAGCCCAGAAAATCTCTCCCTACCCATTTTTCAGTTGTTTGGTAGTCTGGGTTAGCAACCTAGGCCATGCCCGCACGATGCGAAAAAGACCTCTCAACCTGGTTGGGTTGTAGAGCTCAAATCGAGCTTCACCGATGAGTCTGACCGAGCTCGCCCGAAACTCTTTCCCCGCGCGACCCGAAAAATTGCCCTGAGCAAATTGTTGGGATTTCATAGGAAAATTCTATCTTGTCGATGTGAGACCGGGTTTCCTTCCACCATACTGTAGGACAAGGTACCACTTGAAAGAGTATGGTGGAGGGAATCATCCTGAAAATTATAAAGAGTTGTTCAACTTGAGACACTCTTCGTTAAGGTAACCGTTGAAAGGGCTTTTGCGGCATACAAGAATCGTTGGAAGTTCGTTTACAATAAGCCATTCCATCCTTACAATACCCAAGTAAAAGTAGTGATAGCTTGTGCAATTCTTCATAATTGGATACTTCAGTTTGGTGAGGATGAATACTTTCCACTGGAGGCGACATTTGAGCCACAAGCCAATGTTGAACCAGAAGCCAATGATGAAGAGCACAATGATGTTGCCTATGATAATGTTACTTGGAAGCAAAAGAGAAACGAATTTGCACAAAAAATGTGGGCGAATAGGGGGTTTGCCCACATTTGATGAACCATGGTGTGTGTTAGATGATGTAATAATTGCATTTTATGGATTGTGGTGCTGGAACCTCTTATTTTGGTGCTGGAACGTCATTTGTGCTGCTGGAATGTCATAATATATTGCTGGAATGTGTCATTTGGTGCTGGAATGTCATAATATATTGCTGGAATTTGTCATTTGGTGCTGGAATGTCATAATATATTGATGGAATGTGTCATTTGGTGCTGAAATGACATATTATTGCTGAAATCTGTCTTTTTTATGTTGCAATGTCATAATATTGCTGAAATCTGTCATTTTTTTATGCTGGAATGTCTTAATATTGCTGAAATCTGTCATTTGTGTTGCTGGAATGTCATAATATATTGCTGAAATCTGTCATTTGGTGCTGGATTGACATAATATTGCTTAAACTTGTTATTTTTTATGCTGAAATGTCATAATATTGTTGAAATCTGTCATTTGTTGTAGATGGCTGAAAGTGTGGAGGAAATTCCAGATGTTGATGCTAAAGGAAAGAAGAACGGGAAGGTGATGAATTGGACCCCTCCTATGTCGGCATGCATCATGCGATGTCTTGCCGAGATTGCTGTGAAAGGTGTCAAGCCTGACAAAGGCTTCAAAGAGATACATATTAACCAAGCCGCAAAAGCTTTGACCCAACTTGTCGGTTACGAAGTTAATATCACCCAAGTGAGCAATCATCTCCGCAAGTGGAAGATAAGGTATCAAAGGACTGAAAAACAGAAATTTAAGTGGGGCACTTTGGGATGATGATCAAAAAATGATAGTCTTAGAAGAGCAACATTATTTGGGCCATACTCTGGTATGTACATTCATGCTGAAATCTAATATATGTTCTGAAATATCCATGTTTATTGTTGGAACATGTTGACATGTGTCATTTTGTTGCTTTGGTGCTGAAACATGTTTATTTTGGTGCTGAAACCTGTAACTTTGGTTCTGAAATGTCTCTGTTATTTACTTAAACATGCTGAAACCTATTATTTCAGTGCTGAAATTATTATTATTATTGAATATTAATTGTAGGATACACCTAAGGATGCTGAATTACTCAACAAACCAATTGTTCACTTTGAATATATGGGAGCTTGCTTTGCCAATAAGCTTGCCACTGGAAAGTTTGCAATGGGGTCGAATGAGCCTTTGGGGAAACCTATTGTTGTGGAATGTCCAGGAGGTCAAAAAACAAATGGTGAAGGTAATCCTATTGATTTGGACTTTGATAGTCCTAGCATTGGTGCCACTACTCCAGCCACTACTCCTTCACCTACTGTTACAAGTAACAAGAGGAAGAGGGCATCTATTATGAGTGAAGAAGATGCAATTCAATGCAGCAACATGGCAGATGCATTGTGTTACGTGTGGTGCTATCAATAACACTTGCCATACCGAGACACACCCAGATCTGTACAAGGCTGTTATGGATCTTCCTTTCGAGATGGATCAACGTTTGGCTGTTCTTGATTACTTGACAGAGCACAAGGGTAAAGGGCTTAATTTCGTGAAAATGGAAGCTCTAGTTCGTGAAGCCTCATTCAAGCGCATTCTAGCCAAAAATCCTGATCTTGTTTGACTTGGAGTGGAGATACCTCTTTTGTAATGCTAATTAGTACTTATCGATGGTTGCAAACTAGTTAATATGGATTTATTAGGGATAATGTATGTACTATGGAACTTTTATGTTATATCTATCTATTTTGTGCGCTAAGATTTTGAAGTCCCTTCATTAAATATTTATTTTATATCCAGATGATGTCCAAACTTTATTTAACAATGTATTTATATTGAATTCATTATACAATTGCATAATAAGTAGATTTTTACACTTCTGACTTGTGGTGATGCTCTCACCAACTCACAAAGAATGTGACAACATCAAATTCAGAGACAAGCTACCAAACAACATCTCAGTTCAGCTTGTATGAGGAGAGATAAACATGGTTGGGTGGCACAGGCTACCAAACACACCCAATTTGTCGAAAGATAGCACAACAAGCTCGATTTCTCCACTCCAGGTCGCACACTTCATCCGGCTCGCACTCTCCAGCTTTGTGCTCCAGGCCTATATCGCTCAGTTTCCAACTTGTAGTAACCAGTAGTTATGTAAAACCTTTTTCTGACATTTTTAAGGCAAAATCATTGATAATTGTATCAACATTGACCTTGTCTAACATATCCTTTTCGATGCATATAGTAGGTAGACCCTTTAATCTCTCATGTGACATTGCTGACCTCAAGTAATTTTAAGTTTGAAAAACTTCTTTCGTCTGAAGCTATGGTCACATGTACAGTGAATAAAATTTTATAAGCAATAGAGATGTTTGGAAAATAATTTATATTTCTAGCAAATTCAAACATCTTAATAGTATACATTGGCTCATCTGGTAAGGTCATTTGCAACATGCTTAATTCATAAAAGAAATCATCCAGCTCAACATGAGCAGATTGAATCCCCCTTGCCGCTGTCTCGTGTAGCAGTTGTACCGGTCGATTCACCCCCTCCCTTTCTTCTACGGTAGAAAGGTAGGACGCCAGGAGCGAACAATACTAGGTGAAGGCCGGGCACGGCAAATGAGCAGATCAAAGGAAGAAGAACAAGAAGGTCTAGGGAGATTTATAGAAGGGGAATGGATTAGGAGGTACTAACCGTTACAAGTTGTTAGTGAAATCAGTAAAATCGGGATATCCTCCTCCACTAATTCCGCTCAAACGGCTAGAAATTGCAACGGGTGCCTCAGCCTCCATTATCGCCGCCATGATTGGGAAGGAAGGAGAGTGGAGAACGAGCAGGGGAACGGGGAGTCGAGGTCGCTGCCCCGGTCATTGCTCGAGTCATGGTTTCCTTCGTCGCGGCCGCTGTGCTTTTTCTAGGGAACTGTTGATTCTTTGTTTCCATCGATGATCCGCTCAAGCAGCTGGGTCGGCCGGCCGGGACGTTATCTCGCTAACGATCACTAGCTGGGCCTTTCTAATTCCTATACGTGGGTATACGTATGCATACCTAGGTGGGCCCCTAGATGGTGGGGGCCCTGTGTGGTTGCACACCCCACACTTGCTCAGGGTCGGTGCTCGACTCTGCCCACGCTCCGGTGTGACCGGCGTGTGTGTCGACGAGGCAGTGTCGTAAACATCAACACCTGATTGGCTACGGTGCTCGGGGACGGTGTCGTGAAGTGATTTTGTAGTGCTACCTCCCATTTCTGCGGTAACGGGGCGACATCCCTGTGGCGAGGCGCCTGCAAGATAGTGAAAGCGGCGGCATGCTCAAGTTCGGCTCGGATCTAGCAACTTGATTTGGGGTGGCATCGGTGAGCTCAATCCGATTGGATCTCGCCAGTGGTGTATTATGGGTAATACGGCTGATGCCTTGGAGGTGGCGTTGGTCAAAGCTAGGTCTCTAGTTGATGGTCATAGCCGGAAATGAGGCGGCGTCATTCTCTTCTTGAAAGTGTGCTAGAGGAGATTCACTCCTTCCTCCTCCCACGGTAACTCTGGATCAATAAACACTAGATCTCTGTGATCGGATAAAGGCGACATTTCAATGCTATATTTCCTCTTGAGAGTTATTTTCTTGGACTGCGGGAGAGAGCAATGGAAGATGTGGTGGTTTTTTGTCATAACTTGTGTTGCAACACAACGGAGATGTGTGATGGTGTGGTCATGGTAAGATTGTTGTAGTACACTCTTCGGCGCGTCTGCGTGGTCTCAGTGGTCCTTTGTAACAGAGCTACCGTGACGTTGTTTGGGTGGCGATGATTGCCGATGAAAGATGATTGATCCAGATTCCTAGTTATCCTTTCATAACCCGCTTCCTAATTTGGAGCTGCCCTCATTGTCGTTAGTGGTCAATATTTTCTGGCATGGATCGTCATCTCGCTTCATGTACTATTGCGGTGTCTTCGTATTGCCATTGTAGGAGACGGGGGGGGGGGGGGGTCCTCTAGCCGATGGTAGAACCAAAGGGATGAAGGTGGAGTCGTCTAAGTCGAGATTGAACACGACAATTTACCCAGCTTCGAATCCTTGGACGGTGACAAGATCCTGCGTGCTGCTATAACTCATTATAAGACAATAGCCATGTACATGTTACAATGAGCGTATTAGATGTCTTGAGTATGCCCTAAAGGCTTCCCTGGTCTGGTTTATAAAGGCCTAGGGTTTACAAAAAAAAGTCTACCGAATAAGTAATAGAGTTCTAGTCTAATACAACTTGGAATGTGTCTTGTACTCTAAGGCGGTTAAGTCGCGGGCCACTGTCTTGGGTCTTCCTTGGCCAACACGGCCTTCCTCTTATACTTCACCTTCACCTAATCGGGTCGTCCGGCAGGCAACAAGCCTTCACCACCCTTGAGCCACCCGAGATTAGCCGGCTTGATCCATGTTAGAGATACCATCAGTTCGTATATCTCAACATGCGGTAAGGGTTTAGTAGGAGGTTGAGTCGAAATCGCTTTCTCAGTGATAGTGCGATGATGATGCTTGATTGCAATCTTGATGATGTATTTTCTTCTCGACGGTGTGCGCGTGTTGTATCTTGTGTGTACCATCTCAGTGGGTTGCTTGGGTCATGTCTGCTGTCGTGTTCCCTGACAGCCAATGTGGGTGTTTGTGATGGTTTCCATCCGCTTTTTATTACTGTAATTAACTAGCAAGTACATCTTTATTAATGAACGAAAATTACAAGTCTTTCGACTCATTTAAAACAAAAAAAAATTACATATTTAACTACATAATATGGAAGTTTATCAAAATACCGACATAATAGTTTGATGTGGTCATGTAGCGTAATTATTCAGTAGATAGTTTCAAATTTTACAAAGATAAGATCTTTGCATCAATAAACGGCATGGGGGTACATCAGCCCAACAAATAGATTAAGCATAAGTTTTTTTTAGCTCAATTTGATCTACCAAAATATCGTATATTTAGTTACAGAGGGGGTAATAACCTAGGTAACCAGTATATAACACTGAGAGTGAATGTATATAGACTCACTCAAGCTCAACTGCGTAATATCAATGTGTGCGGACTCGCTCAATCAAATACGCATGCGGCAAAATGCTTGGACGATCGTTTTATAGTATTTTGCACAGCGATTCAGCTTAATCTTTCATTCTGTCATCAAGGGATGTGCAAAAATAAATAGTAGAACCTCATGGTCATGGATCGCATGGTACCATTATTAATGGCCACACTTTTAAGCAACTTGGGTAACCACCCACTAACCATGCACTAATTAAAGATGTCAACTTTTCGCTGCAGTAGTAGCAGTAGCAGCTCGGACTGACGATCGGATTATATACTATAAAATAGCAGTGACATGTGATACGTAGGTTCGTTGTTCATGACGTGGTGTGGTGCCATGTTGTTCCGTTTTGCTGATGAATGATGCTGGTCAGTGGTCACTAAACCTGTCGGTCGGGCCCAAACCAATCGCAACAGGCCGCACCCGTATGTCGCAAGCAACCAGGCCTCGGACCCGACAGGTCCGTACCGGGTCGAACCCCGCGTACCCGATAGCTTGCGTCGGTCGGCCCGCGAAACTATCGATGCTCTTACCCGCCAACTGTTAAAGTCTAAAGTCAATGGGTGGGGCCCCACCTGGCAACCTCCCACGCATCATCTCCCAGTCCTTAAACAAGACGGCCTAATCGCGGTGTGAGCCAATGGTATTATTGTAGCATAGGAAATTAGTTAGGAATATTGTTGCGATGGCTCACGGGTCGGGCGTCGAGATCCGGGCGCGCTGATGTGTCGCCATCGACCACCCGCTGCCGGTTGGAATCTGGCGCGACGCCAACAGCAGCAGCTAAAAACGCTGAGCTTTGCTTCGATCTGAAGCGCGAATGCTCACGGATTAGGCAGAGGCAGGCATTGATTAATCAGCTGGCCTGGTTTTCTTTTTCACCGTCCTTGTCGCCATTGTTTTCTACTCTCCATTGTTGGAATTCATAGTGGGTGTTGGTGTGGTGTGGTGGAATGGATCTGATAATTAGCCCCGGTTGGTAGCAGTCGCTGTGCACCGTCGTCCAGCCAGCGTGGGGAAGAAGAGGGGGCTTATAAATACGGGTCAGATCTGGGAAGGGCTTTCCATTCCACCTCGGTCTAATCCGATTCAAACGCACCGCTTCCTCGTGTCCGAACTAAGCCCCAATCCTTCCTTCGCTGGTGAGCACTCATCCATTACCGATGCTTCCTTGGCCGATCGCGCCGCGATCCTTCCCCTGCAAGATCGCGGCTTTCATCATTTCTTGCGTTAACAATCCGCTTAGGTTTCGTTTGGTTTGGCCGATCGTGCTGACGAATTTCTCTGTTTGGGTGGATCTGCCTGCGTAGCGTAGGTGCTCGACGCGATGGCGCAGAAGGAGGCCAATGGCAACGGCGTCAGCACGCGCCCGCCGCCCACGCCCTCCCCGATCCGCTTCTCCAAGTTCTTCCAGGTGCGTGCTGCTTCTTGTTCGTATTGGGATCTCGACGCTGGATCTCATTGCTTGCTGATTTGTGATTCGGTTGGCGCGATTATTTTTGGGGTGGGCAGGCCAACATGCGGATCCTGGTCACCGGCGGAGCTGGCTTCATCGGCTCCCACCTCGTCGACAAGCTCATGGAGAACGAGAAGAACGAGGTATGGGCGCCAGATCCCATCCCTCCCTCCTGTACTGCTTTGCTTTGCTTCCTGCCTGCCTGCCTGCTGCTCGCCTTCAATTGACCCGTCTCAGAGAGAGGTCAACTCCATTGTGAGGGCTAGTAGCTGGATCTGAGTCACACAGTCAGACAGGAAGTGAGATCTTTGTGAAAAGGACGTTTTTCAGTGGAGCTGCTTCGTGCCAGATCTCAGGGTGCAAGTTAATTTTCTAGCATGGAGTGGACCATTTGCTGTGTAGAGCTTAAGCTAGAAGCTTTGCCTTGCTTGAGCAAGTTTTTCACATTGTGAGAGATCCAGTACCAATGCTTTAGACAACTATTCCTGAGTAGTACTGCATTAGGTATCTTGAGCTTACAATGTGAGATCATCGAGATCCAGTGGCAATGCTTCTGAGATCCAGCTCTCATTTGTAAGTACCCGAGGAAGTTTCTAAATTATGCAGAGTCCCGTGTTAGCTGTTTAACTGGATTTTGTAGAATTTCTCGTTGTTACTATGTAGATCTGTATCACAGACCTATGAGCTTACGAAACTGATTGTGTTGTTTTTGGTCAGGTCATTGTTGCTGACAACTTCTTCACTGGTTCGAAAGACAACCTGAAGAAGTGGATCGGTCACCCGAGATTTGAGCTCATCCGTCACGGTAATACTGCATGCTGAAGGCATCCTCTATTAAAATCGCTATTCAGCTCATTGCCATTTAGCAACACTATCTTCAACGTTTACATTTTTTTGTACAAAGATTAAGTTTTTTCTTTCCAATAATCCTTAACAAATTAGCCTACCACAAATGAATTACAAATGAAGCAGCATAAGTTTATTTAGTCATAGTCGATGCCTGTACAAGAATCATGTCCCAAGTTATTTGTTGAATGGAACTGGCAATTTTCTGAACTGGTCAGTTAAGCCTTTTAGTTTGTTACACCTTATTATCTCATTTGTCTACGGGCATGCTTATGTGACTTTCTTTTTATAACTTGTATTTTAAATTAAAAACGTGTCCTATCATATGTGCTCCGAGACCAAGTTGTTTTAGTTATTATGAGTGAAAACATGCCAATTTACTTATTACCTGTCTTGCAAGACACTTTCCTCGAGTGTTGCATTTCTTTATGCTATATTTTTGTGCACAAGTTTCTCATTAATTGTATTTTTTTATTATTTCCCAGATGTCACTGAACCACTGCTTGTGGAGGTTGATCAAATCTATCACCTTGCTTGCCCTGCCTCACCAATCTTCTACAAGCACAACCCTGTTAAGGTGTGCAGGCTTTGCTTTTGTGGTTATTCTAACATCTGTTTTGCTCAAATGTTTCAAATGATTATATTTCATTCCTTTTCATTTTTCAATCTTGTCATGATTGTACATAGCATGAACCATCATTTGATAATTGCTCCTGCCCTGATACTGAAATGGCTGTATATATCTTCTACAGACCATCAAGACAAATGTTATTGGAACCTTGAACATGCTTGGACTTGCAAAGAGAGTCGGAGCCAGGTTAGTGTTCATCGTGCAAATTTATTTTAGCAATATCATAAGAAAAAAGAAGTGTGTTAAACTGATATTCTATGTTAATTGCAGAATTTTATTGACCTCGACCTCTGAAGTTTACGGTGATCCCCTTGAGCACCCTCAGACAGAGGCATACTGGGGCAATGTTAACCCAATCGGTATGGCTGTTCATCTGATAAACGTGTTATATTGTGTGTTGCCTTTTCTAAATTTCTGTCTCGTAATTCTCTTTTGTTTTTTAATTTATTTTCTTCATCAGGAGTCAGGAGCTGCTACGATGAGGGTAAGCGTGTCGCCGAGACACTGATGTTTGACTACCACAGGCAGCATGGCATTGGTAATAATTTGACATTTTCTTAAGCTTCAGTATTTGCTCTTAGCTTTTTGTCCCAGTAAGTTATTTATTACGAGTTGTCTGTACTAAGTATTTTTCATCATGTACTTCTGTAGAGATCCGTATTGCCAGGATTTTCAACACCTATGGACCTAGGATGAACATTGACGATGGGCGTGTTGTTAGTAACTTCATTGCTCAGGCCATTCGGTAATTCTTGTTGGCCACAAAATTTTCTCCGATGTTGTGTCTAGACGGTTTTGGAGCTTATTTTGTCATAATGTTGCAGTGGCGAAGCCCTGACCGTGCAGAAGCCAGGAACGCAGACTAGGAGCTTCTGCTATGTTGCGGATATGGTTTGTCCTCTACTATATTATTTGTCATTATACTGGTCACCGTCTGGTCAAAGCTCTGAAGTATGTATGTATGGAAGCACCTGACCGATGGTACCATTTCAATGCAGGTCAATGGTCTTATGAAGTTGATGAACGGAGACAACACCGGACCCATTAACATTGGAAACCCTGGTAAAATTTCTTTCACATTTTTTTCATTCTTTGGCCGTGCTGGACAACTTTATCAATGACTTGACAATTATGTACTTCCATAATGAACTGGATTTTCTTTTTGCACCAAATGTAGGTGAATTTACCATGCTGGAACTGGCGGAGAACGTGAAGGAGGTAAGCTGGATGTGCTATGCTCATCTCATCCAACTTTTTCATATAGTAGCATTCTGTTTAGCTTCATTGCCTGTGAATTTTAGATGGTATACTAACACGCCTGGTTTTGCTTTACAGTTGATCAACCCAGAGGTAACTGTGACGATGACTGAGAACACTCCTGATGACCCTCGCCAGAGGAAGCCTGACATCACAAAGGCCAAGGAGGTTCTCAAGTGGGAGCCCACGGTGGTCCTGCGTGACGGCTTGGTGCTCATGGAAGACGACTTCAGAGAACGTCTTGCAGTGCCCAAGAAGGCCTAAGCCGCCTCCCTCCCTTTTGGCGCACAGTATCGCTGATTCACCGGAGCATACTCATAGTTGGGGTGGGTTCACCATTATTCGTTTCCGTCGGAATTTGAGTTCCAATAAACCGATTACACCTTGGTTGTTCGACTTGAAAGATTGTACCATTAGAAACTTCATTCATACGGGGCTGGCTGTTTGTGTTACTGCCGCTTTTGCGGAACTTGTGATCCATATATTTGTGTAGCCTATGCACTTCCCTAAATCAATTATAGCAATGTTGTTGATGCCACTTTTGGCCCGTTATTGAAGTTCTTGCTCGCTGAGAATGCCTGCATGATAGAGATACATTTGGTCTCAGACTTGCTGTATTGTATTGTTGCCATTCCTGCTGTGTCGTCGAAAGTCCCAACACTTCATCAGATCCTAAAAACAAAAGCTATTTCTTGTTTAGGGGACACGCTTCTTCTCGTGATGTTGCTTGCTTGTTTGGTGGTACCTGTTACTTCATTTGGTCGATCGGTACTGCTTACCAACCAAAAAGCAGCTGCTAAATCCGATGTTAGATATTTTCATAGTCGCAGCACTCACTAATCTCTTTGTCGGCTGCAGCGTGGCGTGCTCTTCCTTTTAGGGCATTTCCTCGCTTTCGGACCATTGCCCACTACTCCTTGGGAGCAACCAGGGTCCAAAAAGACCGCGCAAGTTCAAATTCGAGAATTTTTGGGTGAAGATGTCGGGGTTCAAAGATGTTGTCAAAAAGGCGTGGGAGGAACCGGTCACCCATGTGGAGCCTTGTCAAGTGCTTTTTGCAAAGCTAAAAAAGACGGCCTATAGATTAAAATGGTGGAGTAAATCTCTATTCTCCAACACAAAAATTCAACTTGCCATGGCGCTTGAAGTTATCCTACGTTTTGATATTGCCATGGAGACAAGAGAGCTATCCCCCGTGGAGAGGGACATTCGGGCGAGACTAAAGCGCCGAGTTGTGGGGCTTGCCGCACTTGAGAGGGCAAGAACGAAACAATGCTCTAGAATCTCAAACCTTAAAGAGGGAGATGTTAACACGAGATACTTCCATAGAAGGATAACCGCCCGTAGACGCAAAAACTTCATCCAAAGGCTAAAAAATGGGCCGGGTTGGGTCACAAAACAAGAGGATAAAGAGGACCTCATGCATCAACACTTCACGACAATGCTTAAAAAAGACCCAACAAGAGATCGAGATTTCAATTGGGATCTAGTTGGCCTTCCCGAGATGGATCTTTCGGACCTTGACGCCCCTTCTCTTGAGTCCGAGGTGCTTGGGGCCATCATGCAAATGGCAGGTGACAAGGCGCCGGGTCCCGATGGATTCACGGGCATGTTCTATAAATCATGTTGGGAGATTATCAAGACGGAGTTTCTACAAGTGGCCACTCTTTTCTCCAACCTACAGTCGGAAAACTTCCAATGGCTCAACTCGACGAACATTGTCCTCCTACCAAAGAATAGGCTAAAACCGTGGCCAAGATTTTGGCCACTAGGCTTGCCCCTCACATGGACACTCTAGTCTCCCGCTCTCAAAGCGCTTTCATAAAATAAAATAAAAAGGAGTATCCACGACAACTTCCTCCATGTGAGAAATTATGCAAGAAGGATGCACAGGTCCAAGACGCCAACTCTACTTTTCAAACTCGATATTAAGAAGGACTTTGACTCCGTGTGATGGGATTACTTGTTGGACCTCTTACAAAGACTAGGCTTCCCTCCAAGATTCCGGAACATGATCACCGCTCTTCTACGCACCTCCTCGTCGCATGTGCTCATCAATGGGATCCCAAGCAACCCAATTAGGCATGGGAGAGGCCTCCGACAAGGAGATCCACTCTCACCTCTCCTTTTTGATCTTTCCATCGACCCACTACAAAATCTTCTCAACTTAGCAACCGACCATGGACTTCTACACCAGCTTCGAGGGAGAGTTGCGCGGCTCCGATGTTCCCTCTATGCGGACGATGCCGCTGTTTTCATGGCCCCCATCAAAGAGACATTGATCACCTCACTAGCATTCTCACCGGATTCGGAGAGGTGACCGGTCTAGTCACCAACTTACAAAAATGCCTCGTGGCTCCTATACGGTGCAACAATGTTGATTTAGACCATGTGCTCCAAAGCTTCCCGGCTACGAGATCCGTGTTCCCTATCCGGTATCTTGGTTTACCCCTATCCGTGCATAGGCTAAAGAGAGTGGACCTACAATACTTGGAAGACAAAATCGCCGGGAAGTTGCCCTCTTGGCATGGAAGAGACATCACTACTATTGGTCGTGCGACTTTGGTCAAGTTTGTGGTTGCGGCACAACTTGTGTTTCATATCACCACAATTGTGCTCCCAAAAGGACTCTTGACGAAGGCGGAAAAAATTGAGAGAGCGTTCCTATGGGCCGGAACGGACAAGGTCAATGGAGGAAAGTGGAAAGTTAGTTGGGAGATGGTTTGTAGATCGACACACCTAGGAGGGCTTGGTATTCTCGACACGGCTAAATTCGCAAGAGCTCTTCGTTTGCGATGGCTTTGGTTCCAATGGAGGGAACCGGAGAGACCGTGGGTGGGCCTCGGGACCCCTTGTGATGACACCGACTTAGATCTTTTTTATGCGGCCACTTCCATCTCAATTGGTAATGGAAACATGGCGGAGTTTTGGCGATCACCGTGGCTACATGGGCTAAAGCCAAAAGATATCGCTCCCTGAATTTTTGAGCTATCTAAATGCAAGAAGATAAAGGTATCCAAGGCGCTAGTCGACAACGCTTGGGTTAGTAACATCGATACCACCCAAGGTTTCACCGTTCCAGTACTACAACAATTTTGTGCCCTTTGGGTTAGTAACGTCAGATTTTTTATCAATTTTTTTATCAAATCATTATAGAATCATGTACAAAATTTTACTTTGATGACATTTCATAATTATCGTTGTATCCTGATTCTCTAATTGAGTGTAAACTTTTGTAAGTGGGGTCATGCTCTTTCCATTAAATGGTGTATTCCTAACTTTACTACAACTAAATAGTTGCTTTCCTTCTCTACTTCTCTATATAGTGATCCAATGGTACTATTTTTTTATCATTATTAGTACTATTTATATATGTGTTTAGCTAAAAAAATTATGTATTCATCTATTGTGATTCGTATTAGGACAGATGCGGCAACGCGCGATCTTTTCCTTCTAGTCTGAATCTGATTCGCGTGATCTGACGGACCTAAGGGTTGCTAGTGACGGCTTTGGCCTAGGCCTGGCGTACATCATACTTTGACTTCGTTGGTTGTTTGGCTAGCTGGTGACTTGGTGAGAAGTTCTGATCGAGGACTAGAATAAACAGTGAACCCGATGCTTCATTTGAAAGAAAGTACTGGGCGTCCATGTCCTAGGAGCAGAACAGAACGTGTCCATGTCGGCGCATATCCCACCATGTAGACGCATATTCGATCGGTTAACAACCCACATTGATCATTACGCATATCTTCGTCAACGGATCAAGACAAATGTATGAATGTATGATTGCCACTCCCACATACTTGATACTACTCACCTTGAACCCATTATCTCGCGTCGTATTTGTCATCATATAGTCAATGCACGTCCTAGAGCTTCTGCTGGCCAGTGGGTTTCACAATTGGATTTATAATGTGGTGGTTTTATGCTAACTACTTGCTGCGTGAATTAGGTTGCCCTTGCTCGACTCGGGGGTCATTACGGCGCCTAGCAGTAAAATTTTCGTTTGTTATCTATTGTAGCGAGTTGGATGTTGTTGTGCTGTGCTAGCTGATGGCTTTGAGCGTCGTAGCGGTACGGTATGTTCCAGAACCTTTACCGGCGAGTACTGTACAAGGACGTGGAGTGAGATTGTACTCGAATTGATCATACACAAGGAGATCAATCACATATGTAAAAAGTGTCGCGGGAGTGCCTCGGTGAGGCATGTGGTGTTGGAAGTAGTTCGGGGGCGGTCTTGGCACACGGTCACCGAACTTGGCGGGCGAGGGTGGCCGGCATCAGGCGGATGTGCGCGTCGGTTCATGGCGTGTGGTAGCTGGCATTATGTAGCAGATCATGCGGCACATGTCTTGCTTCACGTTCAGCTGCAACCTTCGGCTTTCGGCCTTTTGCTAGCATCATTCTCTTTATTCATCACATCATTAAAAATCAGAGGTATAATATAATAGACATAGCGGGATTATCAATCCACACACCATGAACAGGTCCCCTTGCTAATCTAGCTAGTTCATGAGCTACAGAGTTTGCCTCTCTAGGTACATGTTCGAACTCAGTTTTCACGAGATTCCTAGAAAGATGGTGGCAATCATCAAATACCACTGCGGCGATGCCATGGCTCCGTCGCTGTTCACCATAATGCTCACCGCTTCCGAACAATATGAATTAAAAATGACTCGATTGCAACCCATCAATTGGGCTAATAGTAATCCTTGTTGTAAATCTATGGCTTCAGCTATGAGTATAGCTGGCCAAACGTGCCGCACAGCACGGCACGGGCCGTGCCCAGCTCGGCACGGCCCGCGAACGGCACGGTTGTATTCGTGCCGTGCCGTGCCGGCACACGGGCTTCGTCCCGACCTCGGACACGAGCACGCCGGCACGCGACGGGCATGACGGCCCGACACGGCACGGTCGGCCCACGGTCGGCGTCCTTCCGCCGTTCCGCGCCAGAGGAGGTCGAGGGAGCGGAGGCCGGTGGCGGGGTCGGAGACGGTGAAGACGGGGGTGCCCGTGGGTCGCGCGGCGGCGAGGGCCGGGCGCGGGGCCGCGAAGCGGGAGGCGAGGCTGGAGAGGTGGCGCTGGAGGAAGGAGGAGGCAGCGGCGAGCGGGAGGGAGGAGGCAGCAGCGAGCGCTGGAGGAAGGAGGAGGAGGCGGCGGCGAGCGGAAGAAACTGCACGTGCCATGCGTGCCTAGCGTTTTTAGCGTGCCCTTCACGGGCCCTGCGCGTGCCTAGCGTCACGCATCTGGCGTGCCGCGTGCCCCAGATCGGAGCTGGGCACGAGCACGGGTGGGCCTCGTGCCGACACGGCAAGATTCGTGACGGGCCAGCCAGCGTGCCTCGGGCCGGCCCGATTGGCATGGCCCGTTTGGCCAGCTATAGCTATGAGTGTGTCTTGAGCATGTTGTTGTGTGCTCTGCTGGCATGTTGCGGATCTTATCGAGGTTTTGGGACGTGGATCTGCTGCTTTGATTGGTTATGTGGTTGTCCTGTGTTGATCTTGACTTGCAGTGCATGGCTCTTTTGGTTGGGTGGCGAGCTAACTAAGTTTCAAGATGACGTCATTACAACCAGCGTTTGGTTTTGGCCGAAGTGCTCGTGTTCCGTGTGGCTTCGAGCGAAAGCCTTGCCTGACCTTGTCGGCAACAAGGATTGAACATAGATCCTGCTTTTGGAGCTACCGTCAGACAACTAGTCAGTGGCACACCTTGTCTCTACCAGACAGAGCAATGTGTGTTGTCATTGAAAAGAAATCGAGAGAGGATTGAAGTGAATTGCTTTATTGATTAAGACTGTTGGCTATATAGTAACCGAACAGTCAGAGTAAATAGGTCGGTTCCAATACATACGTCTATGTTCGCACTCAGCGATCGGACAATAACTCTAACTGCTAGGGAAATCCTAACTGCTATATTAGCCTAGAACTGACGCTAATATTTCTTAACCGTCATCGTGCTAACAGGGCAGCCATGGGTGACATCGCCAGCAGACTGCAGAGATTGAGGCACTCTGTTGTACAGTAGTACCTCGACCACATGCATGTATCCCAGCAGCTGGTACTGATCACGTTTGTTTATAAGTCGTTTGCTTTGTCGATTTCATTTACAGTCACATTCCATAACATTTACATTTTCTTCCACGTTTTCAAAGCAAACACCAAACTACTAATAAATTACTAACAAACCATTCTTAACAGACAAATATGCTTTCCAGGAATTAGCAAAGATGCAAAGGTTTTTCTGAACTTAATTCTTGCAAAGTTGCGCATATAATCATAATACATAAGCATGTATGCCGGGAAACTAAATAAAATAGAACATAAAACGTCAATACAGCATGCATGAATGGTCGTTCCAAACCACCACAACAAAAAAACAGAAAACTAGAACATCTACAAGTATATAAAATTAAAATAATCAACGCGACATTTCTACAGATTTCAATGCCATAAAAAAGTAGATGATACTATTACCGCTGACACTGACTTGTACTGAATATCTTGCAATGTTAGCAAGCTCAAGCCATCCATTCATCTGTCAAGTTCAACCTGGTCATGATGCTTCAGGCTCCCATGGAAGAGGCTGCCCTTTCAGTTTTGTAATGCATAAGCAGTAGTCAGCTCATGTGGACATTCCCAGGAATAGTTGAGATGAACACGGCCATGCCTAGTTGAATTTCAAAAAGGAAGGCCCACCCACATGCAAACAATTAATGCAGCTTGCTAACAAGGGCCAACTGACAAGTCCCAAAGGATGGCAAGATCTACATGTCTACCATCAAACTGATAGACATCTCTAACTGTAAAAGCTGATTTGCAAGGCAAGATTTGCACCTTAATGCTTCTTCAAGCAGCAGGGCAATTACCATATCAGGCAGCTTGTTCAAGCGGGACAATTACCATATCAGGCAGCAGTCCCAAAGGGTGAAGACGGGAAATCACCCAGGGGTGAAGTCACTCTAAAGAACGCTATAAGATGAAGAAACAGCATAAAAGTAGCAGCCACCTGCAATTTGAGAAAAAAAGATCATTAAATCATGAATCAAACTTATCAATATGAATTAAGTAAATCGAATAAATGTAAGAAAAAGGAAATATCCATACCTTTTACAAAAGATGGCTGAAGCTTAAAACCTCGTGTCTCGCAATAATAGACCACCCCGATTAAGGTATAACTTGGTCACCATGGCACATCTGAATTTCAGCCTTATGATACAAGTGTAGCAAAGGAAGGTGGGCACCTCATACATCTTCAATAACTTTCACATGGAGGAGAAACCCAGATGGTCCTTAGTCCTTGCGCTTCGTAGAGAAATGCAGAGAAACTAAAGGCAACCAGGTAATAACAGTAGTGTTCACCAGAATCCACTTAACTATAGTTCTATGCAGACACATAAACCCATACAATTGAGTAAGCAAAGAGCCTGACAAGCAAAAGGTTTTGTTGTCCCTTGAACATAGTAGCACAAAAAGCGGGAACAAAGCGGCACCCTTCAAATTTCATGTTGAAATATCAACAATCCAAAGATACCGAATTAGGTCTGCATCGGCGTCGCATCTGCATGATACTTCTCCAACTCAGCATCAAGTTCTTCAGCAGATCTTGGCTGACTACGCTCTTTCCCACGACGGCCGCCTGAGCTGCTGCCGCCGCCGGCACCACCACCACGACGGCCCCTCCCACCCCTTGCACGGGGTCTACTCTGTGGCAAACCAGCTGATGCATTCCTTGGCGCACTGTAATAATTGGAGTTAAGTAGGGTAAGGTGGGGAATATTAATAAGAACAGAGGATTAAAAAACTCAAGCTCAATCAAAAACTCCATCAAGCTGCTTGATAAAGATGAGACGAATCAGCACATGATATGACTAATCAACAATACTGTAGTTATACAGCTATAAGTCACTGCATAACAGTACAAAAATTACTACTAAAACAACAAAGGTGCCAATATTAGCATGTCATGATGCAAAAGCGATCCAAGCCGTGCTATTATGCAGATAACCCAAGTAGGCACATATGCCTGGTTTCTATAAACCGAAGTTCAATATTTGCTTCTGCTAATGCCCCTAAAAACTAAAAATGAACTAAATGTGATGCAATTGCAATATGAAAATCACCATAAAGAGACTACAGGTACTCTAGAAATATTGTGTGCCATGTTTAACCGTCAAACTAATGACACACATTTATGCACGTGGTGTGATGGAACACGTGCACAGTGCTTCTCTGCAACGCATAATGACAATAACGGGAAATAACTGTACGATCATCACCCCGAAATACTTAACATCACATGAGACCAGCAAGTTGGGGTAGGCTAGATTTTAAATTTCTTATAGGCCGAATTCACAAAAAAGAGCTGCAGCCAACCGAACATACCTCCTATCAACATTCCTAGCATAGTTTCCGTTATTGGCTGGAAGTGCAGCCGGAGCTGTAGGAGTGTTGGTCTTAAGTAACTCTATCTTCATAGGCTTGCCATCAAGTTGCACGTTGTTATATTTCCTCATCGCTGCAACAGCATCATTACGCCTTGCAAAGATAACCTCAGCTGTTCCCTGCAAGAATAAAAGGAATGTCAGTCATCAGACAAAATAAACGCATAAAACAAACAAAAACAAACACTGGATATGTACCTTCGACCTCCCACTTCGGTCAAAGTGAATCGCGCATCGCTTCAGATCACCCAGCTCACAGAAAAGTTCCTACACCATTGACAGACAAAAAGCTCAGGATTCAACTACGTTTTATAGTAACATGAAATTTAATGGAACAAAAGAGCTTCCATAGGCAGGAATTGCAAGAATGTTCTAGAGAATATACAGACAGAACACCCATAATAAGGCTACGGGACTGCAAATGAAAACAGAAATACTCAGATATAGATACTGCTCTACAACTATGCTTATTCTTAAGGGATAGAACATCGAATATGGACAGACAGTTGATTACAATCGAAAGCTGAACCAAGTCCTATTCACAAAAAACAAGCTAACAGAAAAACTAATTCTGATTAGATCGAGGCTAGCAGAACGATCAAATCACAAGTAGCATTACTAGCTCTGGTGCCAGATCTAAGACGAACTAGTACAATATCCAAGCATCTATAAGAGATTCTCTGAGACCAATTACTTGGGGGCAACAACTTGACGTGCAGATCCGGTAAGGAATATACCTTGATGTCTTCGCTGGAGACGCCGAAGTCCAAATTGGTGATGAAGAGCTTGGTTCCGGTCTCGATAGCCGAGACCCTCCCGCCAGCGCCGCCTCTTACGGGGACGTCCGCGAACTTGTCGTGCTGCCACGCCGATTCCGGAGCCTGGATCGCGTTCACACCAGAGTGAGAAAACCACCGGATCATCCTCTCCCGCCACGGCGAAAACGGAAGTCCATCCTTCGCCGACGACGAAGGCGACGAAGACGAAGACGCAAACCCTAGTCCGTGCGATTCGTTCGTACCTTCGGCGGCTGGTAGGGCGCCGCTCTGTTTCCCGACCTCTTGAAGGCGCGCCTGTTCGGGCCGACGCCTCCGGCGGCGGCTGCGGCCCCGCCGCCGCTGCCGTTAGCGGCAGATCCGCGGCGACCCTCGCGGCGGCGGCTGCCGCCCCCACCGGAGGAGGAGCTGCCCTTCTTGTTGTTCTTGATGATGTCGTCGAGGGTCATGTCGAGGGTCTCCGCCATGGCTGCTCGGGCGGGGTAGATCTGGCGCTAGGGAAGGAAGAGCTTGGCGATTGGGAAGCTGATTAGGGTTGCGAGGTCGTGGGGGATTTGGGAGATTTTTTTGCGTGAGGCGGGCGCGATAGGAATATATTAGCCCGAGGAACGCGTAGGGAGAACGCGTGGTGGCGAGTCACGAGTCAAGAGCCACGCCGACGTCACGGCCGGGTTGGGTTCGGGCCTTTCGGCAGGTCGGGCTCGGACCGGACTCCTACCTGGGCTTGTTCCGTTATTCCAGGGTACTAAATCAATCTGGTTCCCGTCGTTTTCTTCCAACGAATTCCGTTATGCCAAACTAGTTCAACCGAGGTTCAAGCAACAGTGGGTGAAGATTTGAATGGCATTGGTCAGATTAGTTTCTTTCTCGGTGTTGTTTGATGGTGGAAGGACATGGTTCACTAAAGCGTGAGTCGGGCATTCCCTCCCATCCTGACTCGCAACACAAAGCCGGCAGAGACCCTAGAGGAGAGGAGGGGGGCCTGGAAACAAGAAGGCAAACGGAGGAGAGCAGAGGAAGAGAGAGAAGGGGAAGGGCTAAGAAGAGGGAGTGGTCGGGGGCAATTTAGATGACTCGAGACATTTCATATACAAATTTCAAAATTTTGAATATTTTACTTCAAATCAGAACAAGTTATACATAAGGAACTGAGTGGGGTCCACAGCCCCCGCTTAGCTATACGTAGGTCCGCCCCTGGGTGCATCAACCTACACGGCTTCGATTCCCGTTGTGGGCTAAATTTGGGTCCGCACATGTCGATGTGGATTTGTGTCTATAAAAATGCAATGCTATAGTGCCTCGGATGATCTTGTTTTAGTCCTTAAAAAAGCAGGCAGGAAGGACCTCAACAAGTTTCTATGGCTTTGAATCACTATTGTGTAGCCTCGGGGGTTGGGATAGAAAATCAATAAAGAGAAGTTCTCTATTTTTTCAACGAAGTTTGCCAAGAGAATAGAGAAAATACTGTAAAAGTATAATGGAGGTCAGTAACGAGATGTGAAATGAGCAATGCCGAGGAATGCTCTCTCATGTAGGAAAATCTGTAAATGGAGCGTTTAAATGTTTAAAGACAAGAGTTTAAAAAAGAATCATGATGCCTTGAACAGTGCTTACCACCTTGAACGTATCTATAATTTCTTATGTTCCATGCTTATATTATGCCACTTGATACATGTTTTATATACACTTTTATATCATTTTATGCATTTTCTGGGACTAACCTATTAACAAGATGCCACAGTGCCAGTTGCCTGTTTTCTGCTGTTTTTGGTTTCAGAAAAGTTGTTAAGTGAATATTCTCGGAATTGGACAAACGAAACGTCAAAGTGCTTATTTTCCCCGGGAGGTTCCAGAACACCGAAGAGGACACGGAGGAGGACCCCGAGGGGCCCACACCCCCAGGTGGCGCGGCAGCCTCCCTGGCCGCGCGAGCACAGGGTGTGGGGCCCTCGAGGCCCCGCCGCCTTCGCCCTTTCGCCTACTTATACCCCCCAGAATTACAAGACCTGAGACGCGCACCTTTTTCCTCCACGAAGTCCAGAGCCGCCGCCGTCGTCAACCCTAGATCGGGAGGGTTCAGAAGCTCCTCCCGGCACCCTGCCGGAGAGGGGAATCATCACCGGAGGGCTCTACATCACCATGCCCGCCTCCGGACTGATGCGTGAGTAGTTCATCCTTGGACTACGGGTCCATAGCAGTAGCTAGATGGTTGTCTTCTCCTCTTGTGCTACCATGTTTAGATCTTGTGAGCTGCCTAACATGATCAAGATCATCTTTATGTAATGCTACATGTTGTGTTTGCTGGGATCCGATGAATATTGAGTACTATGTTATTGCTTCATAATATATCTTGTGAGTGCGTTGTTTATGATCTTGCATGCTCTCCGTTGCTAGTAGATGCTCTGGCCAAGTAGATGCTTGTGACTCCAAGAGGGGGTATTTATGCTCGATAGTAGGTTCATGTCTCTATTTAATCTGGGGTAGTGACAGCAAGCTCTAAGATTGTAGATGTACTGTTGCTACTAGGGATAAAACAGTAGTACTTTATCTAATGGTATTTGTATTACTTACATTACACACATTGCCTGATGCAATTATCTGTTGCTTGCAACTTAATACTGAAAGGGGTGCGGACGCTAACCGGAAGGTGGATTATTAGTCATAGATGCGGTTGGAACGGTCTATGTATATTGTTGTAATGCCCAAATGAATATCACACTAGACATCATAACTATAGTATATGCATCATTATGCACTTCTTTATTCTGTCAATTGCCCAGCTGTAATTTGTTTACCCGCATGTATGCTATTATTATTTATGTAGAGACACCACTAGTGAACTGTGTACCCCGGTCCTTTTTCCTCAAACTGATAAACAATCCTACTGCAATCCTGTTACTTTTATTCTCTGCAAACAAACATCATTTTCCACACATACATTTAATCTTTTGTTACAGCAAGCCAGTGAGATTGACAACCTCACTGTTAAGTTGGGGCAAAGTATCTTGATTTTGTTGTGTGCAGGTTCCACGTCAACTTCGACGCAAGCTCTTTTCTGGCGCCGTTGTCACCTTGAGAAGATTCTTAGTTTTCTACTGGTTCGATAACCTTGGTTTCACAACTGATGAAAATTTGCTGATGCACTACTTCATACCTTCCTCTTGGGGTTTCCCAACAACACCTCACTGATACGTCTCCAACGTATCTATAATTTCTTATGTTCCATGCTATATTATACCAAGTTATTACATGTTTTATATGCATTTTATATAGTTTTATGCATTTTCTGGGACTAACCTATTAACAAGATGCCACAGTGCCAGTTCCCTGTTTTCTGCTGTTTTTGGTTTCAGAAAAGTACTTAAGGAAATATTCTCGGAATTGGACGATTTCTTTTCAGAAGTCAGTTTTTATTTGGGAACGTTCCAGAAAACCGAAGACGAGACGAAGTGGGCGACCGAGGCGCCGTCACCTGGTCCTCGCGCGGCAGGCTTCTGAGCCGCGCGAGCACGTGGTGAGGGCCCCTCGGGGCGCCACCGACTTCGCCCTTTCGCCTACATATACCCCCCAGACCAAAAACCCTAGCACGGTGTTCATATTTTCCTCCACGGGTCCCGAGCCGCCGCCGTCGTCAACACCAATTCGGGAGAGATCAGAACTCCTCCCCGGTACCCTGCCGGGAGGGGGAATCGTCACCGGAGGCCTCTACGTCGCCATGACCGCCTCCGGACTGATGCGTGAGTAGTCTACCCTTGGACTACGGGTCCATAGCAGTAGCTAGATGGTTGTCTTCTCCTCTTGTGCTATCATGTTTAGATCTTGTGAGCTGCCTATCATGATCAAGATCACCGTTATGTAATACTTCATGTTGTGTTTGCTGGGATCCGATGAATATTGAGTACTAAAGTTATTGCTTCATAATATATCATGTGTGTGCTATTTAATGATCTTGCATGCTCTCCGTTACTTGTGTATGCTCTGGCCAAGTAGATGCTTGTGACTCCAAGAGGGGGTATTTATGCTCGATAGTAGGTTCATGTCTCTATTAAATCTGGGGTGGTGACAGCTAGCTCTAAGGTTGTAGATGTACTGTTGCTACTAGGGATAAAACAGTAGTACTTTGTCTAAGGATGATGTTACTTACTTACTTTACACACATGGCTTAAGGCGAGAAACTGTTGCATGCAACTTAATACTGAAAGGGGTGCGGACGCTAACCGGAAGGTGGATTATTAGTCATAGATGCGGTTGGAACGGTCTATGTATATTGTTGTAATGCCCGAATGAATCTCACATTAGACATCATAACGTTGGTATATGCATTGGTTTGCTCATCATTATTCTATCAATTGCCCAGCTGTAATTTGTTCACCCGCATGAATGTTATTATTATTTATGGTGAGACACCACTAGTGAACTGTGGACCCCGATCCTTCTCTTTAATCTGATAAACCACAAACTGCAAACCTGTTACTTTCTGCAAACAAACATCTTTCTTCCACACATACGTTTAATCCTTTGTTACAGCAAGCCGGTGAGATTGACAACCTCACCGTTAAGTTGGGGCAAAGTATCTTGATTGTGTTGTGTGCAGGTTCCACGTCACCTACGTCCCAGGAAGCATTCTCTGGCGCCCTTACGTCGCAAACTTTTCTGGCGCCGTTGACACCTCGGGGGAATTCATTATTTCCTACTGGTTCGATAACCTTGGTTTCACAACTGAGTGAAACTTGCTGCTGCACTACTTCATACCTTCCTCTTGGGGTCTCCCAACAACACACCCACCGTGTACATCACTCACCGGTGCATCACACCTAAAGGAAGGTGATTTTTTTTTTTTGAGAAACACAGTACAGACGCAGACGCTCACATACGCACGTACAGACACCCCTATGACCGCACACACGCAAACCCTACCCCTATGAGCACCTCCGAGAGACTGGTCCGGCAAATCTTGAGGTTGACGAAGTCACCACGGGCGCCTCGCTGTTGACGGGCACGTCGCCTACCACTGAAAGCATAGCGCCGGTTAAATCCTGAAAAATCCATGAAAATGCGAGCACCCATGTCAAGTCTGGGACTTGAACCTGGGTGGGCTGGTTCCACCACAAGGAACCAAACCAGTTGAGCTAGGCTCACTTCACTAAAGGAAGGTGATTTTGATTAGGTCTCGTTTGGTTGAGCTTAAAAGTTGGCTTTTAACTTTTATCTTATAAGCCATAAAAGAACCTAAATAGATGCTTTCGGCTTTTAGCTGCCTAATAAGCCAAAGTCAAAAAAGCCAAAATAAGCCTAACCAAATATGGCCCTAAATATGGTGTGCTCAGGTAATCGGGTATATTCGGGTGTCCTGTTTTAAATTGTGTCGAGGACTTTGCCAGCACATTAACACTGTGGTACAAAAGTTTTGATGGGGTTGTAAGCAAGGATAGCGGAATTCATCAAAGATGGCCTGGGACATTATGATACAACCAAACTAAATGGGGGACTTGGTTTTAATGATCTACGATTTTTTTGTTTGGCTTTACCATA
Organism: Poa annua; assembly: GCA_026929855.1. NCBI lineage: Eukaryota > Viridiplantae > Streptophyta > Magnoliopsida > Poales > Poaceae > Poa > Poa annua. Next base: position 117,882,686 of record CM049434.1, read on the forward strand.
GTAAAGATGATGATGAGGACTATCGTGATGATTTACGAGTTCTCTACATAATCATCCTATTTGCGTGATGATACTACGTGTGAATGATGATCAGTTTATGAGAGGGGGGGGGGGGTGTAAATGATATTGACATGCTCGCTCGTCATAATGATGCATTCACTCAAGAGAGTCTGAAATTACTCTAGTATTTTCATACTACAATGCAAAGTTGTCAAATAAGATGTCTCTATGTATGTTCAACATCAGAGTGTTGGATGTTTTAGATATATTTTTAAATACTCATATGTGACATCCCTTATACATCACAAAAAGATGTCGTTTTGGACATTGTCACGATCTTCAAATTTTGACCCTATATTTTACTATGATATGTGAAACATGAGGAAAATAATATATTATGAATCTTTTTGAGACAAATACTGTGTAGACAAAAGGCTCAAACAACCCAGCTTTAAATTAATAAAGCCCCGAACGGCCAGAGTACACAACAGAAACATGCTGGGGTTAACACTTTACAAGAGCTGCACAAAGCGCAAAGAAAAAATGACACCCATAAACATGAAGGGCGCGGCTACTACAAGCTAACTAAGACTACAAAGATGTAGACTGGAGTTTGAAGTCTTCGTCCCAGAGCATTTGAGGAGCTTGAATGCCGCTGACACACGTCGAAGATGTCGGAATCCCCACCGGAATTCCGATAATTCTTGAATTATATTCCCTGGGTGTACATATTTGAGTTGTTAGAGATGTTTCACTTACAATTGTGTGTTCGAAATTATTCTAAGCTTGCAAGCTTCGTTATTCCTTGGAACAATGCCTTGCACGTACGCAAATCATCAAAGCTTTGTAACACTCACTCAAAACATAGAATCTATATAATAGAACAAAACCAACTTAACCAATTCTGAATACCAAATAGTTACTGAAATGCTTTATATTGGATCCAATAATAGAGTATGTTGTCCATATGATTATTTTTTTGTTTCAAACTAGTTTTCCACATGGATAACATGGTTGAGTAGTTTGGATACAAGTTGTCATGTACTGGATGCTCCAACTAAGCAAAAGCTCCAGCAATGTTCGTCATCGCTGTAGCCTACCTGTACATGAGGATTGTGATGCGTACATAGGACAGGAGGATTATGATTGCATGCTTGTACACCTACAAAACATCAGGCTGACTGCTTATCCTTCCAGTAGGGCTGCTGGCAGTGAGTTGGATTCATTCAGCACCTTCCAAAAGTGGAGACACAGTCAGCTCCTCTCCCTGGAATCCATCAACTAACGAAAGGCAAATCATGTCGCATCAAAGACCAGAAAAGCACCGGGTTCAGTGCCTTCTCAGTAGGTGGATCGGCGCCAAAAATAAGCAATGGCAACCACGTCACATATATAATACAGCGGAATTGAGAGTGCATGTGCCAATGCCACGGCCACTTGCCAGATTAGCAACTTAGACAAAACAGTACAAGGAATCAAGAATCAAGAATCTTGAAGGAACCATCTGTATGTAGATTACAATTTCAATTCGACATTTCTCAGTTTCAAATGTGACTTGAACATGCCGCTAGACATAACTGTAGCAACTTACAAAAAAACAAACCCTTTTACCCCCACATTTCGGTATCCTGAATAGTAACCACCTCTCACATATTCTGGAATATAACAACTCTGCAAGTACATATAGCTCTCATCATGATACCAACATCAGCGGAAGCCGCCGTCAGCCCAATACGACCCGCCGGAGGTTCCATTCTGGTTGCTCCCTTTGTTGGCAGGGCTGTGGTTGTTGTAACTGTCAAATCCGTCATCCTTCCCATCATCCCAGCCAGCCCACGAGTCGCTGCTTTGGCTTGGTTTCACAGGCTCGGCCTTCTTGTCTTGCTCATCCCAATCATCCCAAGAACTGGAATTCTGATTCTTCGAGGATCCATCTTGAGGAGAATTCCAGCTGTTCCCACCGTTGCTGGTCTCATGCTCATACCTGCGGTAGGGTTCGCTGCTGTTCTGCTGCCTTTGTTGCCAATCATCTCCCCAGCCACCACCCACCCCTCCTTCCTTGGCATACTCCTCCACCTTTTGCGAGGCCAATGCCATCACTCCTTTCATAATCCCCCAGGTTCTACTTCCAATCTCTGCAGTTTTATTGGTAACAACGTTCACGGTTTCATTCAACTTCTGATCATAGCCCCCTTCGCTCATCTGCATTCCAGACAAGCACAGTTTATCAAGACAAATACCACCAATGTAACACAAGGTTCGTAACAAATGATCAAAATTTTGGCATGCTCCACCTAGCAATATTGTTCCCCATTGAGACATGAATGTGGCAACGAATGTTCAATCAAAGGGTCTAGACACTGAAGGAAGTTTGAAGTATCAACTATGAGGAAACAAAGGTATTGAACTTCAGGTGCAGTACAAATAAATATGAGAAGTGAACACTGAACAAAGAGCAATCCACGATTCATTATAAATTATACTCAGCACCATTTGCATATTACAAATCAGGTAACACATTCAAAATCATTTAGACTAGGCATATTACAAATCAGGCCAAGCATTCAAGATACCTTTGATTGGATCTCTTTTGTGCCAACTTGGACAACACTAGCAGCAGATTGGGCAGCAGATGCTGCAACTAGTGAAAGGCGTCCTAGTCCCTGAAAAGGTAGAGTGCCCAAAAAACATTCATGAGTTTGAGAATTAAAATTGAGAAAAGGTCCAATTCTGACATGACCCCAACTAACAAGCTATGCACATTAGACATGACTCACGTACGACATCTCAAGCTCGGCACCAAACACACAATACAAAACTGGAGTAACCAACCAATGATGATCGCAAATGTATGTTGCTAATATAATTTGAAGGAGTGTTGCTTGGTTACAGTAATCATATTATGCTTATACAAAATCTGGTCGATTATCAGGATCAGGCTTCTCAGAACTATATGGAAGTTCACACAATCCATGGCATATGAGAGTGAATTATAAGATGGGCCTCTCAGAACTCTAATGGGAACAGTATGTGATCATAATCAGAAGTGTTCACAACATAGCCGTCCATGACCACATGGAACCCCTTCACAAAATTTAGCCGTGTGCAGATCTAAAGAAACCAACTTCATAGTATTAGCAGGTATCTGCAATATTATTGGAGGTATCGCGGAAATGTTTTGCATATCTGCTGATTGTAACCATGAAATTTATGATAATCGATAAATTAGAGTAGCATAAGAGATGATTGTTTACCTGGGAGACGACCTGCATGACATCGCCCTGGGCAGCCCCGTTGTTCCTATTGGCCGACGGCGGCGGGGTGGATCCAAAGCCGACGTACTTGCCGCCCTGCGAGGGAGGGATCCCCTGAGGCTTGGACTCGTTCTCCGCCATCCTCCTCGCGAAAAAATCCTCCTTGCTGGCCGCCGACGCCTCCAGCTCCTGCTTGGTGTACATGTCCTGGTTCGACTTGGACCTCGTGGGCTGCCTCCCCGAGTCCGTTCCGGCGGAGGCGAAGGACCCCGCCGACTGGTTCCGCCTCATATCCGGGCGGGCTTCGTCGTCCCAGTCGTCCCACCCACCGCCACCGCCGCCGACGCCGCCTCCGCCCGCGGGCAGGGGCGGCCTCCTGGCGGGGGCGGGCGCGCCAGATCCGGGCGTCTCCCTAACGACGGGCGGGTCGGTCCACGGTCGCCCCTCGGCGAGCGCGACGACGCGGTCGCGGTACGCCGCGGCGGCGTTGGAGTTGTACTTGGGTACGTGCGCCGTCTCCTTGGGCACGCCCCGGGCGGCGAGGAAGGCGTTGAGGCGGTCGTTGCCCCCGGCCTCCATCTTGCGGAGCTGCGGCTCGGTCCAGGAGTCCATGGTGACGGAGCGGACGAAGCTGATGTGCACGCCGAGGCCCCTGTGCTTGCCGGAGCACTCGAGGCACATGAAGACGCCGTAGGAGACGCTGGCCCACTGCGGGTTCCGCTGGGCGCAGTCGACGCACGTCTTGTTCCCCGGCTGCGCCTGCAGCTCCCGGAGCCGCCTCGCCGCCGTGGACGCCATCGCCCCCCCGGATTCGGATCTGCCGGCCCGGATCCGGGATCGGGGATGGCGGAAGGTTGGTGGCCGGGGACGGTGGACGAGCAGGAGGATGAAAAGAGGAGGAGGAGGAGGAGGAGGACTCGCCGACACGCGAGAGAGGGAGAGGTCAAATACTCTCGGGCGGTGGGTGGACGCTTCTGCCCCTGAGCGCCGGTCATGCGTTGACGGGTAGGACGGTAATTTCAGCCCCGTAGCGACGAGCGGGCACGCTGGTAGGCGTGGCCGAACCGAACAGCCGAAGAGGAGAGGCCACCTCAGGCGGGGCCCAGCGCGCAGAGGGACGGGTGAGGGAGTTCTAGTCGGGTTCGCATGCGAGAGAGGCGGGTGGCCCACGGGTCAGTGAGAGGGCCGCAACGCACGCGCAGCCGTCGCTGGGCCCTCGGCCTCGGCCCTCGCCACACAAAAGATGGAGGCGTCTCCTCTCCCCTCGCGTTTCTTTCCTTGTTTCTCGCCGGATCGTCCCTCCCTAAGCTCGATCTCAGCAGCATTGTCCTGAGGACCCCTACCCCGGCCCGGTCGTCCATCGGTCGTCATGGCGGCGCCGGAGGCGGAGGTGCCCAAGGCGGAGGAGATGCCCAAGACGGAGGAGCCCTGCTTGGCGGCGGAGAGCGAGGATCAGGCGCCACCGGCCGCGACGGCCAACGCCACGGCGGTGCCCGCGCTCTACGTGGGCGATCTGCACGAGAACGCGCAGGAGGATCACCTCTTCGACGCCTTCAGCACCGTCGGCGCCGTCACCTCCGTCCGCGTGTGCCGTGACAACGCCACCAGCAGCTCCCTCAGATACGGATACGTCAACTACCTCTCCCAGGCCGACGGTACGTACGACACGCTCGATCGAGATCCTCTCTTCTAATCTAATTTTATTTTGCTTGTACGACGTACTCTACGTACGTACGTCGCCGTGTTTCTGTATGTTCCAAATCGATCCGCTCGATAGTTTTAGGGTTTCATGCATATAGATTGGGGAGACATGTTTTGGCCTCCCTGCATCAATAAGGAGAAATTAATCATATATTACTATAAGTTTTCACGGCAAGTACGTCTTGATGTTGCTTCATCAGAGAGTTTATTTAATCATGTGAAACAGATCTGCATGGCCATCTCTGTGTGTCATTGTCATCACATCCTCGTTCTATGCTTCTATTGGTAGGGTTGTTGCAGTAGCACATGCCACTTTTGATGTGATGGCCATCGTCAGCAATTTGGGTATAGTCTGGGCATCCAATTTGTGCACCCACATATATAATGACCATGCATGCAGCTGGTTGGTTAATTTTAAGTGTGTGTATGCGTCCTGAAGTTTAATTGTTTTTTCTCAAACAAAAAGGCGAATCAAAAAACAAAGTGGAGACAAACCGAAAACGAAGACAAATGTCTATACTAATAAAATTCAGCTGATTAATCTTTTATCTAGGAAAAAACACACAGCTTTCGTTTTTTACCATATATGAAATTATGTGTACTTAATCATGTGAAACACTTCTGCATTGTGTTCTGTAAAAAAGCTATGTGCGTCATTGTCATTGCATTTTCCCTTGTGTTCTAGTAGGCTGTTGCTATGGGATGGTGCCACTTTTGATGTGATAGCCATCACCACTTTTGATAATGAACAGAGGCAGTTGGTTGGTTAATTTTTTGCATGTATGTGGCCTGCAATTTACTTAATTAATATTTTAAATAGAAAATACATACATTCTTAAAAAAATACCATACAAGTATGTGTGTGTGAGAGAGAGAGAGAGAGAGCAGAGAGTGAGTGAGAGAGAGAGTTCATGTAGAAAAAAATAACTCTTCTGGGTATGATACCTTCTTATATCATCTTGTGCCACTATATGAAAAGAAGACCAAAATTAGTTGTTTACTTTACATCCTTACATGTACCATAATGTCTTTAGGAGTGTTTTTATTCTAGTATAAAAGATATGGTGATATACTATGATATGGGCGACATAATATAGGTATCCAAAATCAAAGTATATTTATGTTGGTAAAAAGTGTATAAATGATTATATTTAGGAAAAGTTAGACCTCATGCTGATCATATTTATACTGCTAACAACACTATCTATCTTGTAATTGCAATTTTTCATTCTTTTCCGTCTTGATTAAAGCTTTTCCATGGGAACGTGGTCAATTTGACAATGACTCTCTTGTTGGGACTCTCTTCAGTTTGCCTAAGATTATTTCATAGTATTGCATAGTTTCCTGTGTTTCGTTGTATGCTTCCTCATTTTCTTACTGATTTTGTTATGCACTTTAGTGCTCATATGCACTAACTAACTGTCGTTTATGGTGGGTCAATTACTAAAATATTTACATGTCTGTTAAAACTTGACAGCCATGACTGCTTTAGAGAAGATGAACCATAGCCTTATTTTGGACAAGCCAATCAGAGTGATGTGGTCGAATCGAGATCCTGATGCGAGAAGAAGTGGTGTTGGAAATGTGTTTGTTAAGGTAAAAAGAGAAATGTCATCACTTCATGTTAAAATTTCTCACGGTGCATTGCCAGATGTAAGTACTAATTCGATGGTGTTAATTTGCAGAACTTTAGTGATCATATTGACAATGTAATTCTTCAAGAGTTGTTCTCCAAGTTTGGAGAGATATCATCTTGTAAAGTTGCTAGAAATGAGGATGGGACAAGTCGTGGCTACGGATTTGTTCAGTTTGCACTGCAAGAAGCTGCAGACATAGCAATAGAGAATCTTAACAACTGTTACTTTGAGGGCAGGCAACTGTAAGTTAATATCTCTATACTACAAGATCACTTGTTATAATGATTTTATCTTACACTGTTGTTTGACAATTAATGATCGATTTGTGTAGGCATGTTGCTCATTTTGTCAAGAAGAGTGAACGGTCTGCCAATAATGATGACAAATATACTAACTTGTACATGAAGAATCTAGATGATGACATGACAGAAGAACTTATTAAGTTGAAGTTCTCGCAGTTTGGCCCGATAATTAGTGTGAAAATAATGAAGAGAGATGATGGGACGTCCAAGGGTTTTGGGTTTGTCAGCTTCAAAACCCCTGAAAGTGCCAAGAAAGCAAAAGAGGCCATGAATGGAATGGCTCTTGGTAAGTATAGTACTGACATGCGTTTCAATTCACAAATAAACATTTACTAATCCATGGGTTTTTTACCTAACAATACTATTCTTCTTATTATTAGGATCAAAACATCTGTATGTGGCAAGGGCTCAGAAAAAGGCTGAAAGAAAGCAGTATTTGCAGCACTTGCATGAGGAGAAGCGAAATGAAATAATCACTAAGAGCAATGCAAGTTTCTTTCTTCTCTTCGTTATGTGTACTCCTATGTTCCATCCTGTATATTCACTTACATATATCCACATCTTCCATTTACAAATTTGTATTTTCTTTTTACAGGGTTTAAATGTCTATATAAAAAATATTAGTGATAAAGTTGATGATGACACACTCCGTGAACGTTTTGATGAATATGGAAACATTACATCAGTAAAGATTATGCGTGATGAAAAGGGCATTAGCAAGGGATTTGGATTTGTATGTTACAGCACACCTGATGAGGCAAAGTGTGCTGTAGGCAACATGCGTGGTAATCCTCTGTTAAATTTCACTAACTATAATTCTCTCCAGTTCATGAGATAAGTGACGTTTTGGATACTGAACGGTCTTCAAGTATTAACTGTGACATTAAGTTTCTGCCTTGACATTAATATAGTAAAAATATTTTGGATACAAATCTATACATTGATTTTTTCAATTTTCCAGTCTTATTTTATAGAATAATATTGATACTCAGAGTTTTCATATTTTTTATTTATAAGATATTTCTAAAACGTCACTTATTTGTGTGGACTGGTGAGAGTAACACGTTGATATCACGATACTTAAAGTGCGTTACTGTGTTTGAAATAAACAGGTGTGATGTTTTACGGCAAACCATTGTATGTTGCTATTGCTCAAAGGAAAGAGGAGAGAAAAGCTAGGCTGCAGCAACGTTTTGCTGAATTTGCTACGATGCCAAGAGCTGCAAGCCCTGTTATCCCCACAGGGTATCCTCATGTGTATTTTGCCCATCCTAGCACGCACTTCCCTCAAGGTCCTTCAAGACAAGGGTTTATGTATCCACCCATGGGCATCGGCCAAGAATGGAGGCAAAATGTGTTCCCTTCACCGCATAGTATCCAACAGATGCATGCACCACTCGTATGTCATTGCCTTGATGTCCTCAAATTACATTACTTCGAATTTCAATTCTGGCTCAATCTTATTTATTTTCTGCACAGATGCCAAATACCCCAAGGCAATTCAGAAACAACAGGGGACGGATGACTGGCAACATGATGACCTTTCCCCACCCTGTGAACTATGTGTCACACCCACAGACAGCTAAGGATTTCATGGCTATGTCCCGACAGGTATATGATTTATAACTTCATTTCGTTGATGTCTACTACCTCTGTTCCTAAATATAACAAGTTTTGTCCGTTCGATTTGAGCTACCAAAACATCTTATATTTAGAAATTAAACGGAGGGAGTACAACTGAATGCTGAACTTTTTTTCTAGAAAAAGGATGTTGCACTATGGTCTAATAATCTTACTACAGAGCTGTTGGGACACTGGAATAGTCTTAAAAACTCCACTTGACCAATGATTTGTATTACTATATATCCATAAAATTCAGCATATATAATGTTGAGTATTTAACCCACCTAATATTTTAGCACAAAATACATATTGTGGCATATATTGATGTAGCATTTATGCAAAATAGCTGGCTGCCTACGGTGGTAGCTACACACCCACTATCTGCCCTTAAATCATCCTATAGGTAGTTTCCACCATTGATTGAGTTAACGTCGTTCCGTCCATACGGAAGCACATTTTCTGGAAACGAAGAAAAACCAAACCCAGAGACCACGTCCCATTCTAAAACACATGTCATTCACGCAACCATCCCGCTAGCGATGACCATGTCCTTTGCATACTGAAATTGAGAATCACGCTGCTCCCGTGGTCGGGAGACAAAACACCACACGAGACTCATGCATGCACCACACGAGACTCATGCATGCACCACACGAGAATCATGCATGCACCACCATATAAACACTGCATGTTTTATATTTCACTGCGTGTGTATTCAGTTTTATTGGTATTCCCAGATGCTCCGATCCGGATCCCATGATTCACATTTCCTTTTTCTTTTTGCGACGTGAAGGATGGGCCACGGCTCCTAACGGACGTTAACGGTAGCACGAATCATGATACCAAATCCAATGGCTCTAGGGGTGTGCGTAGCTACCACCATGGGCATAAAATCCACGTTGTTATGCTTAAATTCTTTCGTTGTAGAGAGTTTAACTTGCTACTTGTTTATGCAGCAGTTCGGTCATGCAAAGTACATCCCAGCTGATGTGATTACCAATGGTCTTGCCATCCATCACAGTGAGCCTGTTTCGGATGATCCTTTCATCAACTTGCTGGCCGCAGCTCCACCTGAGCAGCAAAAGAATATGCTGGGGAATAGAATATACCCACTGGTCGAGAGATATTATGTAATTCCTCATCTACTTTAGTTCCTTATTTTATATAAATTTTGTTTATTTCAAATTTATTGTGGGAGATTTTGCGCTAACTCAGTATGCCCTGTCTGTTGCAGCCTCATCTTGCCAGTAAAATCACTGGAATGTTACTGGAGCTATTGCTGGAGCTAGATACTAAGCTTATGGAAGCGATGATTCGTTCTCCGGACATGTTGTCTGCAAAAATGAACGAGTGTGTCCAACTGCTCCAAAAGCAGCCACCGACAAAAACTGAGGATCAAGAGTCTTTGCACCCCGGCTTTGTGGACTCTACCGGCGTAAACGCCAATTGAGGGTTCACCACCAAGCCAAGAACGTTCCATTTTCTTTTCTGATCAGGATACGGTGATAGATAGCTGCTCTAGTTTGTGGTATTTTTGCCGATTGGACTTATTTGTGGTATTTTTGCCGATTGGACTTATCAAGTTACTTTTTGCAGAATAAAGTATGTAGGATTTAGCTAGAACCCTGCGAAATTTTTGGCTCTTATTTGTCATTCTATGAATCTTGGAGAATAAATGACTTGTGGCGACTTTACTATGTTGCTCTTTCTCTGACGTTGTGAAGATTTCCACCTTCGTGACTTGTTGGGTTATTGCTTAATTCTGTGGATGGATGATTTAATGAGTTGATCTATTTGGAAGCCAGGTTGCCCTTTTTTGATGTAACAGGCCAGGCTCACAATTGTTTTTTGAAGGGTTTTTATCATTCATGCCACTATGACCAAGCCTATACTCAAAAAAGCCATTTGACCGATCAAATACTCAAAAAAGCCACCGCTCCGTTACTTCAGTAATCACTTTTACAACTCTGTTAATTCTCCACCATTAGTGTACAATCAATTTTTCCATTCAAGAGTGGACCGGGACATGGCAGCATACATGATGGTCGTTAAATTTTTGACATGATGTATGTTCTTTAACTTCTCGGTTTTGACAATATCTTTTTTGAGTATAGGCCGGTGGCGTTTTGGAGTATTTGATCGGTCAAATGGCGTTTTTGAGTATATGCTTGGTCATAGTGGTAAGAATGATAAAAAACCTTTTTGAAAGGGCAAGGCAATAAGGTTTCTATATATTTTTTCTATTGGGAGGCGAGATTGCGTAGGTCAGGCTTAATGCAGTGCTACACTCATCACTCGGAAACATTGTTAGATATCATCTAAAGTCTAAGCGGTCGTGCTACTGCTTCGAGATGCCTTCTTCCCAGATTTATATCTGTCGACTGCATTAGAGGATTATGAAAGGTCTTGCGGATGTGTTCTGACTTCTGAGAAAACCATTGCCGCCATGCCGTAATGGTGGACATCGATGATGTGTCTGCTAGAGCACAGCTTCGCTAAGCCCTTTCCGAATGTGCTACCTCATAAACTCCAGGTCATCGTCTCCAATCTCTTCTTCACCAGGTTCTTCACCAACAAGGCTTTTGTCAGCGTTGGTGACTTGGTGTGCTTGGCTCTCGGCTCTGTTTTTCTCTTCTGCAACGCCCCCAGTGCTGCCAATTCTGCACCCTATACCGCTACGGCAATGGTGAACGCTGGCTGCTCTGGTGTGCTTGCTCTGGTCCAAAGACCCCTAGAACCAAATCGTTTTTTTTTCTGTGGGCAACCTCTTGGCCGACCCTAGTTAGAACATCTCTCGGCAAATGTCTCCCTATATATCGGCGGACGCGTCTAATATGTCCTCGGACAAGACCTCGCCACCCCTCATTTGTCCGCCTGGCCAACCACACGTCCCACACTCCCACTTACAAAATCTCAAATCCATACAAACACATGCACGCTAACCAATATTCATCACCGATTTAACTATTCAAAAGAAAATCAAATATGTATAGAGCGCTTTGAAACTCGCATTTGTGCAATCCATATCCGATGTGAGCGTAGATTAGTAGTAGCACCTATTTCCTAAGTCCCGTCCTATCGTTGATGAACAAATCTACAAAGGCGATTCTACTCCTCACGTGACTCCCTTCTTCCTCGTTTTCCTCCCACCACGAGCACGTGTATGGGCTTCTCCAACTCATACGGTGCATAGGTCATCCATTTTCACGATTGAACAACAAAGATTTGCCGTTCAACGGTAAATCTCGGTCGTTGAATAGTAGAAACGGGTGACTCGTTATACGGGTTGCGCACCATATGAGTTGGAGAAAAATCCACGTTTACGAGCACCCCGGTTCCCCAACCTGACCTAATTCGTACTCCATGAAGAGCCACGTCGTTCCATTTTCCCTGAGCAGGCACACACCGACCCCGCTCTAGCTCCATCATCAATGTACTTGTTTGTCCCATGGGTCCGCCTCTTGTAGATGTCACCATGTGTGTGATGGGTGAGACCCTCACGGGTGCTCTAGGACTGCTAGGCATGGGATGGGGGCAAATTTGACTAATTTGACCCTTTTTTAAATTCATTTCACAAAATGGACCAAATTTTCAAAAAATTGCGAATTTGACCCTTTCTCACGGCGCTCGCCCCTAGGGCGCCATGTTCTTCTGTACGACGCCACGGCCCAAGGCGCCGTGGACCTCGCCAGCGTGGCGTGGGCTGGCCCACTGGGAGCAAGTTCAACGCCCCGGGTTGGGGCGTCGTGCTGAATACCTCAACGCCCCGGACTGGGGCGCCATTGTACTTAAAAATAGGTCGCGCTCCTTCTTCTCCCGACCACCCACCCTCTCCCCTCCCCTCCAGCCCGAAATTGGAACACACTCCCTCTCACTCCTCCTATCCACCCCCACTCAAATCTCTCCCGATCGGAGGGGTTTCTCCATGGAATTCGTCCCCTCTGCATTCTCCACGGTATTCTCCTCCGTTCCCCTCGTTTTTGTCCACCTAGAACATTAAAGATTTGATTGCATTGTGAAGTTTTGGGGAAACCCTAGAAAGTGTATTGGGGGCAAATCTTAAGCTTTGTTTGGCTATATTGGCCATAGTTTTTGTTCATGACGTTCATAGTTTATGATTTGTATGCCATGGATAGGGATTTCGTAGTTCCAAACCCTAACCCTAGAAAATATGACGTATGACCATAATTGTGTTGTGATGGGCTTTGGTTTGTTGTTTATATTTAGATGTCAAGAATCGTGAATGTTCATCATGTGGACTTCACGGCTTTTTCAAAGGGAGATTTTGATGACCCCGACACGGAGGAGTTAGTGATTGTGTTTGACACCCCACTCCTAGCTTAGCCAATGTAATTGAGCAAGTCCGAGTTGAGTTGAATTGGTTGGACGAACATGATGTTGTTCATTTGAAAGGAAGATACAATGTTGGATTTGATCATTATGTTCGTTGGAAGATGATGACTCTGGACTCCGAGAGTCGATGGCAAGCTTATATGGAGGTTGTGTTTGCCTCACAAAACAAATCTCTTGAGTTATTTGCCGTGAAGAAGGTCGGTCCTCGTTTGCATATAGACTTGAATATCCCAATTGATGAAAATAGGCCGGGCCAACATGTCTCCCGCGAGCCCGATGTATATGACAGTTCAATGAGCCAACCTCCTTTAAGTCAACATGGCATTACCCAACCTCCGATGAGGCAACCCCTGACCCCCTTTCTCGATGATGTTGAGTATGAAGAGACTGAAGGTGATGATGTCGAGGGTGATGAAACGGAATGTTATGAAAAAAACATTGATATTGGTGATGTCGAGGCAAATTGCTATGAAGAGGATATGGATCACAATACCCCATACTCTCGAGCATATGCATTGAACTCCGACGATGAAGGCCCGGGGGAAGAAACCGACGAGGACGGGTTGACGGCTAAAGAAGCCAATGCATTCATGAGCACCCATGGCCGCGATCATCGAACATCTTTATTCCGTGATCTTGGCCTCGCGGATGAGGCTATTGTTGATGGGGGCACAACAAAAATTCTAGGCCCAAGGTCATATTCCCACAACGATACTAACATACACAAGCACGGGGTTAGCATTGGAACCATTTTCCAATGCTTGGGCGAACTTCAAACTTGGCTTAAGGAGTATGCCGTGAAGCATCATCGTCCATTCGTCGTGAGGCACTCAAACATGAAGGTGCGTTACACGGTCAGGTGTGAGGACTTCAAGAGATGTCAATGGGTTGTCCGTGCCCGACCTATCAAAGGAGGGGACCAATGGAAGATCACACACAGTGTGTTTACGCACACATGTGGTGGTAAGGACATCGACAAGGCAAAAGTTAAGAACGATCACCGTCAGTTAACCTCGGAGTTCATCGCCCACAAAATTACGGGCACCATTAAGATCTTACCGACACAACCTATTAAGGCCGTGATCGAGTATGTGAACAAACTTTTCCATTACACGGTGGAGTACGGGAAGGCATGGAAGGCTAAGCAAGCGGCGTTTAGGATATTTTATGGTGGTTGGGAAGAGTCATACAACCGTATTGGCATGGTTTTGGGAGCCATGGCGGCAACAAACCCGGGAATGTACTATGTGGTTGAGCCCCAAGGCTCGAATACTAGAACATATGAAGGTCAAACTGTACGGATATTCGGCCGTGCATTTTGGACTTTCGAGCCATGCATTAAGGCATTTAAACATTGTCGCCCGGTATTGTCCGTGGATGGGACATTCCTCACTGGCAAGTTCAGTGGAACCATCATGGTCGCTATAGCGCATGACGGTGGGGACAGATTGGTGCCTCTGGCATTTGCTTTGGTGTCAGCGGAGAACAATGAGAACTGGGAGTGGTTCATAGGTCTATTGAGGACCAAGATTGTTGGGCCTGAAAAAGAGATTTGCATCATCTCGGACCGCCACCAAGGGATACTAAACGCGGTGACGGTAGAAATTTCCGGATACGGTCGTGTGCACCACCGGTGGTGCATGAGACATTTCGTCTCAAACTTCTATAGGGCATGCGGAAGCAAGGAATTATCCGATGAGCTTCAAGATTGTTGTCTCGCCTTCACCGCTCGTCATTTCAAGAAAATGTATGACAAGATATATCGCCAATCAACTCCAGGGGGTAAAGAGTTCCTTACTAGGAACTTGAAGGATAGAAATAAATGGTCACGTGCTTACGACTCACAAGGCATGAGATACGGTGACATGACAAGCAACATGGCGGAATGTTTCAACAAAGTGTTGAAGGGAGTGCGTGCATTGCCGATGTCAGCTGTTCTTGAATATCCCTTCATAAAGATGAATGAATATTTCTTGAAATATAGTGAGATCACGGCTAAGCAAATAGCCGGTGATAACAAACAGAAAAAGAAGCACGACTATCCACGAAAGGTCGCCAAGTGGATCAACTACCAGACAAGAAAGGCTGACACACTTGAGGTAACCGAATTTCAAAACACAGATTTGGTTTACGAAGTCCACGAGCCTCGAGGAATAACACAAGGCGGTGTGCAATATGGTGGTTGTTCGTTCAAGGTTTATCTGGCAGAAGGAGAGTGTTCATGTGCTAGACCAACTGTGTTCCATCTCCCTTGCTCACACATGATGGTTGCAGGAAGAGTTAGAAAAGTGGGTTACGAGCAGTCGAGCAATATTAGGATGCAAGAGCATTCACTTGAGACCGTAAAGGCCACATGGGCGGGGAGGTTTGAACCGTTCCTAGACCCTTCAGTTTGGCCGGTCTATGAAGGACTCCCACTATACCCCGATCTTAGAACGAAGGTCCAGAAGGTTGGAAGACGCCATACAAAGCGTTTCAGAAATGACATGGACGATTGGGGTGGTGGTTACAACCGTGTATGGGGCAACCAACACTTTGTGGAGCCAAGAGAAGAACAACACGGGAGTACTACCGCGAGTAGGAAGAAAACGAAGGAAGTGATGGTGGAAGTACAAGCCAACAAGCTGTAGGTGGAAGGCAGCATGGTGGTGGTATAGGTGGTGGTGGCGGTGGTCGAGGTGGTGGTGGCGGTGGGACTGCCCGTGGGAGTGCAGGTGGCGGCGAAGGTGGTGGTATAGGTGTCGGGAAGAGTGGTAGAGCGCGTGGTGCTCGCCGGTAACGTAAAATGTAGGCCTCATAGCCCTTTTTTGGAATAAATAAATGGTAAACAAATTGAATTCTTTTTTGGATTGTCGTAATGTTAAATCATATTATATTATAAATGAGGTTGCTAACATTTGTTTCTTGTTTTAGGCATGTCCTCCTCGAAGCCAAGCAATAGGTCCCCGAGCGGTGATCAAGAGTACAAGCCACGGAAGGCGAACCATGACCGCTTGCACAAGGAAGAGGACAAAGGGGTGGTCACTCCCACATGTTGGTGTGACGATCCTTGTATTGTCAAATGCTGCGCCGACAATTCCACTCTTAGAGGCCGAAGGTTTTTCATGTGTCCCAACTATAGCCGTTCTCTCGAGCGTCCACGGAGCACGTATGATCGCCCACCGGTATGTTAAGAACTCTTTGCAACGTAGTTGCCGCTTACACCTGTTATCGTTTCTAACTCATGAAAGTCACCCTTATTTTTCCTTGTAGTCGCCGCCTCCTCTTTGCGAGTACTACACTTGGATAGATATGCAGCAACCGGAAGCTACTTTGGCCCATATGGCGATTGAGCGACGCCACGCTAGGGCTAGGTGGCTCGAGATGGAGCGTGAAGAGAAGATGGAAGAAGAGCGCAAACGTCGGGAAGCAATTCGACGTCAAAGGGAGGAGGAAGAGAAGCGCATCGCTAAAGAGAATCGCGCAGCGGAGAGGAAGCGCAAGCGAGACATGGCGGAACTCGCAAGGGCCTAGGACACGGAGCGCGACAAGAAGGGAAAATGGCCCCGTGTGTTGGACTTGTAGATCATGCGTTGTTGTATGTCCTGTCGTCTCGACGTGAACTTGTTTCGCCGCGCCTTGCTCTATTAGTGAACTTGTTTCGCCGTCCTGTCGTCTCGACGTCAAACTTGAGTTTCAAGAAATTGTAATGGATTTGGCCCTTACGGCTTTCGACCTTTGTTTCCAGGAAATGTATAAGTTGAACTTTCGATATTTGTACCCGGAAGCCCGGAATTCTGGACTACTTCCGCGGGGTAACAGAGCAGGCACGGAAATTAGCCCGGAATCGAAGAGCACAACGCCCTGGACAAAGGCGCCGTGTACAGCACCACAACGCCCTTGGCTGGGGCGTTGAACACCCTCTGTCCGGGGCAATCGCCGTGGACGCTCTGTTTGTGCTCGGCCTTAGCGTGGATGTGGCCCAGACATCCGGGCCGACGACGCCCTGGTCTGGGGCGCTGTAGACGTGACGTCCGGGGAAAAATCCGTAGGTGCTCTGTTACTACTCGGCCTTAGGCGCTGTAGACGTGACGTCCATGTCAAAGTGAAGGCAATCACCGGCGGACAAAGCGAACGTCGTGAGGACGTCCGCCAAACCTTCCCCGTGGAAGTAGGTCTTATGGCTCCGTTTCTTGATGTTAATCCAATACACGTGGTCCCCGTGAACCTGGAAGCCAACGACGTTGCCAACAAGTTCGTTAAAATCCTCTCGTATGTTGCACGGTACAACCTGTGAAAGGAACAAAATAAAAGGATGGTAAGTGTGTAACAATATGAGCACATGAGTGACGATAGATTAAAAAAAAGGAGATTCTCATACCAGTTGGGTGGTGTGAGGATCAACAAGCTGAAGCATGAAGCAGCCAGCCGTACACAGTCCTGCTTCACAATCGATGTAGCACACCTCGCAAACCATATCCTATTGTCGTATATGAAATGCATTAGAGTAGCACGTAATCTTAATTATGACATAATATTTAACTTCCTAACATAATAAACTCTTTCCGTAACATGGTAATAACCCTAAATATAACATTCCGCACTTGATAAGTTGGGCTACCGAATCTAGAGTTGCTATAAACACAGCACCTGGATATATTGAGAGAACTAATGAAAATCCAATTGGCTACTTCAATCTCTACGTCTCCTCCCTCACTAAACTGTTTTCTAGGGTTTCAGAAAATGCAAATTTTTGAACCACGAGAAAGAGCGGAAATGTAGGGAATGTATTGAGAACCTAAGTGGGAATGATTCTTACCGAAAGGAGGCTCAAATCCCGCCCTTTGAATGCTCAGATCTGAGCAGGCCGCGAGTGGCGGCAGTCGGGCGTTTCCTCTAGGTCTTCACGATGCTGAAGAACAAATGGGGAAAGATGAGCCGAGCAGCCAGATCCGAACTTTAAGTTCTGGATCACGGCGCCTCGATCCAGGGCGCCGTAGTCTGAAGGACAACGCCCCGGTGTAGGGCGTTGTTGTGAACTGTCCGGCGCCCCGGACTGGGGCGTCGTGCTACCTGGGTTGTCGCCACAGAAAGAGCAGTGAAAAATAAACCAGATTGGGGCATTTTATCCAAAAAAAAAAAAGATCCCACAAGCACTGAAACATAAACCTAACACCCAGAATAACACTACAGTCCATCCAAATTCACAGCTAGAGTGCATTACAAAATAATTCATGCATACATCCGTCTGCTAACAAGGTCTTATGCATCAAAGACATGCCAAATAAAAGACATATACAGCCAAATTCACACATCCGCCTTCCTCCGGCGCGTCTGAAGCTTCTTCCTCTTCCTCCCAGAAGGACTAAATGGCTCTTTCCTCGGTCGATCTGTTGGCCTCAAACCGAAACTACGATTCTCGACAGGACCATCGGGAAACTGCGAGGTGTCAGGAGGAGTGCGGGTAGACTCAGGATGATCGGGAAACTGCGAGGTGTTGATCTCCTCTTGGATTTCTTCCCCGGAACCTACGTCATCTTCATACTGAGAGGAGTGTGAAGAGGAGCCACGGCGACGGCTTGAAGAACCGGCTGAAAAACCGGGAGCATCGCCTGAAGATGAGACTGTCCGTGTAGGAACCGTGTCGTCCACATGGCAGCCAAGAAGAGCAGCTAAGCCACGTGCCCAATTCATGGTGCGCTATCACATAACAAAACAAAACATTGTGGTGGTTAAGGGGATTAGCCATAAGACATGAAGTAAAGACTGGATGTTGGACGGAATGAGTTATTGTCATACCTCAACGTACTCTCTAAGTGTGTCGGTCGATTTTGTTGAACCATAAGGGTGCCGTAGTGCATGCCCGGCCGCGTTTACTTGAGAGACCAACTCGGTTTGCTGTGAAAGACAAATTATTAGCACCACATGAATACATATCGACATAGCAATATATAGGTCGCCTAACACTTAACAAAGAACATAACTTACCACAAAGTTGAGCACGGGCGCTAACTCCTGATTTCCTCGACCCTCTCGAACGAGCTTATTGTACTCCAAATTGGCCAACTGATCGAAGGGAAAATTGGTTGCCGCCAAGACGTCCTCTCTACTGAAAGCGGGAGAGTTCAGCTTCAGACGTGTGCATCCCCTAAGCCAGACAAGATACTCGTTGAATGCAGCATCATTATGACGTTCCGGCATAACGAGGCGCCCCTTTTCCTTCTCATGTTCAATTATACCAACAATTTCCTTGAACCGTAGTGTGTATCCTGAATGCTTGTTGGGCCAATTCTTCTCACCTTTTGTCTTCTGTTTGTCATAACTACAAGAGGAAATTGAAATATATTAATACTGTAAAACAACTTCAGCAGCAACAAAACGATGCATCTTTTGGTGGTGGATTTAGTCTTCACTACTTTATAAGATACAAATCTTATCGTAAGAGCCTAGTTGTAGAAAGACAACACTAAACTAAATGGACAAGGCAACCTAATCTCTATTTGCTTGATCTCTATAAGATACTAAAAAACATCCGTCCACACCGATTACTCACCCGTGCAAATCCTGGCTTGTGTCGACATAATCAGGCGGCGTCTTCTGATAAAATCCAAATTGCCCGGTAACCCGGTTTGGCAGGTGCCACTCAACTGCATAAAAACAAACCAATGGGCAGACCATCCGCCAAAGATGTTGTTCCGCTCGACACGCCGGGTTCAAGGTGAACCTGTATTCGCCTGAGTCTATCTCACCAGGCGGTCCATATGGCTCCCAAGTCACCTATGCAACATAACAACATATTAGTTAGCAAAGCTGGCCTTCGAAGTTACAAACGAACGAGTGGAAATGTAATTGTGCTTACATATTCTGGCTTCAAGACATCAAACTGGTTGGTGTAGTGGATATACATGTTCTGCGAGGTTCCAAAATCACGGGTAACACCGTCCCAAACATACACCCATGTAGGCAGACGATCTGAGTCGTTGTGATCCTCCCATTGGAGATCATCTTTAGGAACAGGTCTTCCAATAGGCAAACGGTCCCAACTCCAGACGGATAAGAGAAGCATGCATCCACCAATATTGGTTTCTTTGACACCGTTACCCCTACGGCACGCCTCGTCCAACTGCAGAAACAAGATGACATAAGATTATGTACACACTAAATAATATCATGATGCAATACCATAGACAAGTTTTGGCGGTGGTTACCTGGCGATAAAGGTAAGCAAGTGCGGCCGTACCCAGCCGAGTTTGTGGTCCCAACCAGCTAACATCTGAAGCCACATAAAAGGGGCGTTCCTACCACTGGAGTCAGCAAACAGAACCCGGCTGATAACGTACCACACATATGCCCGAGCATACTGTTGAACTACCTCAGAATCCTCGTGCAAGTCAGGTGGGCAAACTGCGAAATTATGGGCAATCCAAGAGAAGGTTGCACCGGCCGGTTCACCCTTCTTTGTCTCTGGGTGCCTCCCGAGAAAGCTTGTCATAAGCCCTTGCCATCCTGTTGTGTCAGTGCTGAAACACACATGTTCTCCACTGATGGGAAGTCCCAGGATCATTGCAACATCCTGCTAGGTGACAGTCATCTCTCCGCACGGCAGGTGAAAGGTATGTGTCTCGGGACGCCAACGATCAACTAGTGCGGTGAGAGCACACGGGTTCATCTTCGGCATGCCACGAGCCACCATGTGTATGAATGGAAGAAGCCCTGTCTTCCGAATGTGCTTCGTGTACCTCTCGTCGTACTGCATCTTCGGCCACCTTGCATTCGCCGGACCATCCACTCGAGAGTTCCTCAGGTGCAGGTGAGGGTACATCACTCCTAACTCCGCCAAATCATGGCCACGGTGCTTCTCGTCATAATGTTTCTGGAGAAGAGAATAACCCCTCGACATCCTACAAAAAATTTAAAAGAGATATGAGGACACAAAATAACAATGTACACATAGACAAATTTGGCCGAGGACACAAAATAACAATGTACACATAGACAAATTTGGCCGAAATTTTGACCTTCTCTTATAATTCTACAAAGATTAGACATAACCATTAACAATAATATTGGGCTACTGTTTAAATACAAACGAATTCTGGGCACATATGAGCATTCAAACCTAGTTTTCTAGATCTGTCCAGAAATAAAGAAAACATATACAGAATTTTTGGACAGCATTTTAAATATATTGTCCACCTTTCACAAGTCTAAATTAACAGAGATTAACCAAGATCAGAGATTAACAGAGATTAACCAAGTCTAAATTAACAGAGATTAACAGAGAACAATCCTAAGGTATCGATACAAAGATTTTGGACAACACAATTTTTACATAATCAAATCGGGAGGGGGGCTGGTGATACCTTGACCAAGATCAGGGAGGAGATTGCAGTCACGTCGGGGAGGAGCTTCTTGTCGGAGAGGATAGGTGGCGGCCGTCCAGGATCGAGAAACCGAGAGCACCCGCTCGGTCAACCGAAATCCATGGCGGCGGGAACGTCCTCGCCTCCTCTCCACTCGCGCTGGAGGCGGCGGTAGAGCAGGGGAGAGAAGGGGACGGCGTCGACGGAGGCGGGCTCGACGGAGACGGGGACGGCGGGCGACGACGGCGGCGAACAGAGGAGACGCAGGCCGGGGCGTTGAGGTCTGGGGACGAACTGCCCGATCTGGGGATCCCTGCCGTGTTAACCCTAAGTGGTACGGCGCCCCAGTCCGGTGCGTTGAGGTATTCAGCACGACGCCCCAACCTGGGGCGTTGAACTTGCTCCCAGTGGGCCAGCCCACGCCACGCTGGCGAGGTCCACGGCGCCTTGGGCCGTGGCATCGTACAGAAGAACACGGCACCCTGGGGGCGGGCGCCGTGAGAAAGTGTCAAATTCGCAATTTTTTGAAAATTTGATCCATTTTGTGAAATGAATTAAAAAAATGGTCAAATTAGTCAAATTTGTCCGGGATGGGGGAGAGATGCGGGACCTCCACTGTCTCCTCGTGTCACTTCCAGTGATGGGATGGGCGAGATTCATGTCGGGAATCTGTCTCCATCAGGTGCGAATCGGTGGCCTTCTGGTTGTTGCAACTGTGAGGGGAAAGGGACGACACCCCGTCGGGGCTCTGTTGTCGCCGCACATGAGCTGACAGACCAACATCATACACGCCATGCATAAGAGCACGAGACACACCATAAGACACTGCCTCACTATATCGGAAGGCGCATGGCAAGAGCAATTAGGCGTCAATGGAGGGGACGTAGAATGGGTGGCAATGTGGCCACATGTTGGCGTCAGCCGGAGCGCGTGGTCCATGCCAATGGCAACATTCAGAGCGCACATCTAGGTTCCGCGCGTTGGTGTGCCACTCTAGAGCTAACCACACACCTCATGGCCACACTAAGATATGAGAGGAGGTTCTCGCAATCTTTGTATATGTCGTCGAAGAGAAACCCGAAGAGCGGCTTGGTGACGAGCGCGAGGCTTGCCCATGTTCTACACAATCTGGAGCATGATGCGTCCGAGGCGCTGAGTACGTGCATGTGCAGACATGCGAGCGGTGCAGGACTACAGCGGGAGATGGAGGCGCAACTACGAGAATGTGATTGTTTTCCTTAGTGGTGTGCACAACCGGACTTGGCAACTAGATGTACACCCAATCAAGTGCGTGCCACATTGATCCTTCGACCGTTCTTGCTGGTGCCACCATGGGTGGGACGAGTGGGACCCACGTTGAGTGGACGACGACCTACAAAGTAGACTACTCTATCATTCTTACTAAACTATGTTTGTTGGGATACATTCGTTAACTTACCGAACTGGTGGTTTAGCAATTGTCTGCTTTGAAATTGACATAATGGACTCTTCCTTCCCAACTAGCTAGTACTAGAAGGAAAAGGCGCGTTGCCGCGCCTATTTTTCCTATGTTATCCATTAACTTCAATATATAAAATCAAAGTATTATGGACTGACTTTAGCATGTTGCCTACATTATTTATAGCATGGATTAGCACAAAGGATATATGGAATCAAATGCTGATAGATCACCTTCGCTACGCCACCTTTCTCACTACTTAGTCACTCCATCGAGTAGAATTATTTGTTTGGACTGTCAACCTCGAGACCTTCCGACAAAAAAATCCCTCCATGAATCAAGTAACCAAACAGAAAGTATACACTTTCCTATTAGCACTTGGACTATTTTGACAGCGAGTGACTTTGCAGTCTACTAACAGTGTTGGTTTTACAAATTGGTGGTACCTTGGAAGGTCTATGTTCTGGGTAATATTTGTCACAAGTTTCTAAGTAAAGCTTTAAAAATCGTACTGGAAAACATAAGAAGAGTGCTGAAAGAATATCCATATCATAGGCAGGACGGTAGGAAACAAAATAGGTACAACCATATATTAATAGTAGACAATACCCAGGGGCGTTGCCGCGGGAATTTGTCGCAATCATTATTCTATTGTTATATTTGAGGATACCGAATGTGGAGAAAAATAACAACGAAATCAGTACAATTAGAAAAAATCAGCTGCTTGTTCATGTAAACCTACACATTGGTGATCACATGCATAGAGTTAAGGTGCCATCTCACAGATTCTATAAACCTCGAAGCAACCGACATAACACCTGACAATAGAACAAAGCATTATCAGTACTCTGAAATTTGTCGTGGTATCTACAATACAAACAAAGGCATGTTCTCATAATTACATTAGTTAAAAAACTAACATGGGAGGAAATTAAAAAACAGCTATAAACGGGAAGTTAAGTCTTCCAGGGCACATGTCGTACAATCTTGCAAAGTTCGTTGGTCCCAGACGGTAGCTTGGATCAGTTGCATTTTAATCAGCCAGATAATAAGAAGTGATCAACTGCTCATAACGCATGCATTGCTAGGATGGTGAAAAATGGGTGATCTCATTCAGCAATACTTCGAAGTTAAATGTATATGATGTTAAGGTTTTAACTCACCGGTTCTGGAACAACGACATCGTGATGCACAAATGCAGTGTCAAGCAAGAAAATGCCCCTAGTGTAAAGATCGTATTGGGGCGCACTTTGACAGCACCAGCACATGACAAATGCTAACCGACCTGAAGATTTACATTGACTGACTATCAGAACGATAATACCGATGAAATATTAAAGACAGACTGTCTTTGTACCACTCTGGTGTACTTATTTCTAACTCTACCTTCTAGGATTCTCTTAAGGATTTAGTGATGGGAAAGTGGCCTGCTTCACATTTTGTTCAAGCGGAAGATTAGCAGTTTTATTTGAAAAGAAAGACATACAAATCTGTGTAAGTAAACAGGTGGACAATCACCACCATCATTTGATGAGATTCATTCGGCTACATGCATGTTATTCAAGTCATCAATAACCAATATTGATCTAATAGATCTCATTTACTAACAGGCAAGTTGAACCTCTTTAACATGATGTTCAGAAAACGCCATGGTCTAAAAAAGTTGAGAATAGTGCAGCAGTAGCTTGGAACAGAGTAATCTGAGAGGAAGATATATACAAAGATGTAAATAGAAAATCAAAGAAAAAAACTTGGCTTCTACCAGCCACTCAACATATGTGTAAGCAATAACTTTAAATACTCCATAGGAAACATGATTTTTATCGGAACAAATAGATACATGGAAAGAAAACAAACCTTTATGTGCATTGTGGTTATTGTTGTTTCACATTGTGAAGATTACTGTGATTCTTCATTCCTCTTATCTGCATATAAAAGGAACATATAACGCTAATATCGCGAGTTTAACCTTTGGGGATATAAAATTTAATCATTAGAATAGCTGTCACTATGAACATTTGAAAATTAAAATCTGAAACCAATTAGATAATACAATAATAGCCACACAAATTAGCACAATAAGATGGAACTTCAATAATCAATTGTGGAATCATCTCGTGTAGATGCGGGAATATCGCCTAATAGATGACAATTGTACAGCCTGGCTGAATCCTGTGCATTTAAGAATATTTAGACTGTAATTACCTTTCTATACATCAGATACAGTGATATCAGAATATTTAGACTGTAATTACCTTTCTATACATCATATACTGTAATTAAGGTTTGATTCATATACGAGAAAAAGCAAAAAGAAGGAGAGGGTGTTAGATTGGTATAGCCCTGCAGGTTTTGAAGGGAACATTAGACTGAAGCAAAAGATTTTGATGAAAACATCAGACTGCAGCAAAACATGCATGCTGTTATTGAAAATTCCATGTCCTGAGTGTCATCGACCGAACACCCAAAAAGGTAGCCATAAACCATACCAAAAACAAACTGAATCTCAATCCAAATATCTTAACACCATCATCCAAAGATTCAGAGATACCTTGAAGGTGTAAATGTTGTCTCCCTTGCTAATATACACAATCTGTCCCTCCACAGCTAGCTATCATAGCCGGCTGTTATCAACCAGCGAACGGCCGCCTTGGTGCTTGGAGCTTTCATTGAGTGGCACGACTAAATGAATCAGTAGAAGATTTCTCTTGTCTGCTTGTGGAATCTGTAGAGGAACCGATTTAAGAGATTCTCAATGGTGCATGAAGCAGGGAGGCGAAAATGGGAGCAAACCACTAAGGGTAATTCTCTAAATAAAATGGTATTGCTCATAGCTTCTCAAGACTCATAGGATAGCTTCTCAAGGCTCACATGATAGCTTCTCAAGAGACTAACAGATTGATTTCGCCTCAATAACTTCTTATGTCGACTGGTCTGTCACATTTCCAGATCTGTTGCTGCTGAGGTTAGCCTTTAAATCATGCCCGTATGTTATCTATATTACTCCTGCATAGAAAATATATAATGAATAATTAGAGGCAATTATGGCCCAATCGGAAAACTGATTTGAATGTTTCTGTTGATCATTGTCGTCTTTGCCGTAGATAGTTCAGACAATTGATAGAAGAATACAATAAACAAGTTTGCATCATTGAAACAAGATCAATATAATTCTGAACGTTTATGTATGTCAATCGTTAGGCACAAACCATCGTGACAAGCACAAATCTTAAGTAATGTTTGAAGGGGTTCGTAGCAGAAAACAATAATTTTTCTAACTAACGAATACTGAAAACAGCCATGATCTATCTATCTAGTAATGCGGTAACGGGGCGGAACTGGTCACATACCTCTTGTAGACCGAATAGCGGGGATTACGCTCCCGCACAAGCGTTGCTGACGAAGACGATGTAGCCGACCTCGAGGTCGTGAAGAACTTGTTGCGACGATGACGCAGCGATGCTGATGAAGACGCGGCGTCGAGGAGCAAGGTGCACCGACGAGGAGGGCGCGCCGAGGAGGAGGGACGGCAGCGGCAGGGCTGCAGTGGTGGCGAGACGATGTCGCCCTGGCACCTCAAGTGTGGCGCCTCCGAGTACTCACACACATACGGAGCTTGCCGACAACCCCCGGTCACTCAGATCCAGCTGAGATCGCAGGGGTAGATCTTTGGTGGAATCCCGCAGTGCGACGGCGCACAGCGGTATAGCTTATGTGGGAGAGAGAGAGAAAAGCAGGCGGAGAATTAACTCAGGCCGGCGTATACAACATTAATTGTATTTTAGATTGTATTTAAATCAATTAATATGCCCTTCTATATAAAGGGGGAAGGGGGTGTGCAAACACCTTGCCTCCCCCATGTGGGACTAAAAGAAAAGCAATGAAAAAGGAGGGGAAGGGGGGCTTGGCCGGCCAACCCCTTGGCCGAACCAAGTGGGCTCCCCCACTTGGTTTGCCTCCCCCACATGGGCCTCTCTTGGCCCATTAAGTGGGCTGCCCCCCTTTTCCTTTCTTTTAATTGATTTAATTAATATTAAATTAATATAAAATATATATAATTCATAATTAATATATTTATACATTATTTAATATCCTGTGACTCCGAAACAATTTCCGAACTACCTTCGGACATTCCCGGAACCCTTCCGGAACTACCGGAACCTTTCCGGGTAATTTCTCTCTCTCCTATATCTATCATTCCAACGGTCTCCATGTGTCAGCAAGACCTTAAGCGTGTTACCCTACGGTTCGAGAATACTCCAGACATGGCCGAGACCCCTCGCTCGCCAATGACCGCCAGGGAGACCTGGATGTCTGTAACGGTCCCTGTGCATTCTACGAATATCGTCATTGAACCGAAAACATGATATTCATTCCTTTTGTTCCTTCGATACTACCTTGTCCGAGATACGATCGTAAACATCCGATGTCCTGTTTTATCTCGTTACCGACAAGGGTCAATAAACTCGTCTATGATATTACATCTCCATGACCTAGTCATACGCTGCGCAGCTTTATAGATGTAATCTCACCGAGTGTGCCCAGAGTATCTTTCCATCACACGGATGAACAAATCCCGCTCTTGATCCATACGTCTCAACGTACTCTTTCGAGATACACAAGATACACCTTTATTGTCACCCATTTATGGACTGACGTTTGATGCACTTAGAGTATCCTACGGAGCAGCAATAAATATGATCTCACGGTCTGAGAAATAAGCTATCATATTACTTTCCTATGGCAAATGATGAACATTGTGATACGATCCTATTGCAATACTTTTGTTGGGTATGTCCATCACCTTATTCCACTAATAAGATGACCTCATTGTCAACCGACGTGAATGTCCATGATCGGGAAATCTCGATCAACAGTTGCCCAATGAACTAGCATATATAGAGACTTACTAGGGACCCTGGTTTGTCTATGTATCACACGTGTATTAACAATTCCGATTAATACAGTTATAGCATGATACAAAAACATATTATAAACTTAATGAGATAATGCAATAAATACTATATATTTATTTGTCTCTAGGGCATATCTCCTTCAATGTTAAATATAATGAGCTTCAGTTCAAATTACTTGTTCTGTATAAGAATAAGTTCCACCATAGTCACTTCCATAATCAGAAAAATAAGTTAATGCAAGTAAGAGAGGGAAACAAAATCTAAGCATACGTCAAGTGAACTGGGAAGAATTAGAGACATGCTTGTCGCGCCAATTGTCATACTATCAAATATCAATTCCATCAGATTGAGAAGCATTGCCATCAGGAATTGTTAATACTTACTTTTGATGTCATGTCACAAAAAGACACAGGCGTGGTCCTAGTTTGCTCGACATTGTCGTCAGCTCGTTACTGAACATATATGTGCATCAATGTGGATGAGAGAGTGGAAGGGAGGTAGTCCATCTTGCCTGCATTTCCGTTGATTATGGCCTATTGGATGCTCTGTTCGGTGAAGCTAAGCGTTGCCGAGATGGATAGTGGTTTTGTCAGCTGACATGGGGAGTGGACGGGACTGCTGTAGCGCACAACCCCATTCATCAACAGAGAGCACACAGTTTTTATTAATTTGCGTGTTGGCTCACTCTGTACAATCTCTCTTACAACGTCAGCACTTCGCCTATGAAGAACACCACGAGAAAAGAATGGAAGAACATAAGAACAGAGTAATGGAAAAAACATAAGAACAGAGGAATTGACATCAAGAACATAAGTCCTAGTCAGCTAGCTAGCTGATCAATCCATCTAACTTGACTTGCTTCTTATTGTGGCCACTTTTTCATCCCACCCTTTGAGCATTTCACTAATAAAATTCAAATTGTTGATTAAGTTCAGAATTACTCCATAAACAATGGCATTCTAAAACTAACTGACTGCAAAATTCAAATCGTTCAGTATATGGCATTCTAAAACTATGGTTATCTACTGTAGAGGTGAAATTTAGATGTGCATCAAAAAGAGCTAGCTAGTGAGAATATTACCAAACTCAATTCATCAGACACGCAAAGACGCCATAAACCACCAGTGGCATCCATCAACTTTGAACGTGCAAGCAAACTGTAACAAGATTCTTACTCCAACACGTTCCTCACAGTGAGTGAGCTAGAAGATGCTGCACAGAGACAACCATCCCAGCAGTAACTATTGTCGAACATCAGTTACCGGTAGGGGATATGTCATCAGTCTAAATTCAGTAGACAAAGGATATGTATTCTTAGTAGCAATAATAACACTATATAAATCAGATAAAGAGAAGTTTTTGACGGCATAGGTAGCAAGGAAGAGCAAAATTATATTATAGCTATCAATCATCATCCGAACAATTCCCCACATCTGAAAAAGTAGATGTTGAAGTGGGGCAGGAACAAGAGCACAACAACAAGAAATCAACTTACATGGGTTCAAGAAAGAAATAAGTAACTCACTTTAAATTATTTGCCTTGTTCATTTGTTAAACCGTTGGACACTCTCGCATATAGATTTACAATTAGGACATCAAACTCTGTATTTTCAAAATCATACAAAACAACGTGTAGTCAATGAAACTCATCCACAACTGCCAAGAAGTGCATTGCAGCTTGTCAGCGGCCATAACAATCAAGAGAATCTTATCTATAGAATCAGCAAAAACATATCTTACCCAATTTCCACCATTTGTGTGCCACAATACTGCTTTGGTTGCAATAGCTGCAGTCATAACATCTACCCAATAGAGCACACAAAACAACTCAGTTCACAAGCACAAGCCAGAGACATGCCTTTTCACATCACCTACAAAGTAGCAACTCTGCTTCTTTTTTCTTTTCCATTGAATCTTCGATGGAAGATGGGCATCTGAAACTGAAAAGAGGCTGAAGCACACAATTAGATAGCTTAATTATCTTATTTATACCACGTGATTATATATATAGTACTAAGAATCTGAATACTGGCCTACAAAGAATAGCTTAACTATCCTACAAAGAAGAAAACAGAAAATAGAGAGCTCCAAGACTAATTTAATTTTAAGCAAGGTATCAAAATCTTTGCCGCTCACAGTAGATCAGCACCAACAATATTTTTAGATAATGTACACCACAGTATTTTCACATCAGTTCTAGGTGACCACCACAAGCATGCCGGCGTGGTTATCCTACAAAGAAGAAAACAGAAAATAGATAGCTCCAAGACTAATTTAATTTTAAGCAAGGTATCAAAATCTTTGCCGCTCACAGTAGATCAGCACCAACAATATTTTTAGATAATGTACACCATAGTATTTTCACATCAGTTCCAGGTGACCACCACAAGCATGTCGGCGTGGTGTAGAGCTGCCAAGACAGTCGAGCTTGAAAGCCCAAATAAGAAATCCTTAAGGGCTCCATGAACAGATTAGAAGAAAAAAAGCAAACGGGGAGTTAGGGTAAGGGCACCTCAATCAGCTCTTCCCCATGTCGTCGCCACCGTCCATATTGTCGGCCTCGTCCGGGAGGCGCCCCTGCAACGCCTCCTCCCGCCAAGCACCGTGGCCTCCCTGTACGGCTCCGTCCGCTCGCGGCTCGCCATCCGCTTTGCCGCCGCCGTCCTCCAGCGCCTCTTCCAGCCAGGCACCGTGGCTGTTCCGCCTAGCTCCATCCGCTCGCCGACGGAGAGACGCGAGCTCCGTCTAGGTCTCCGGCCTGACTGCTCCTCCTCCCACCGACCCACCGCCATCCTTTTACCCTCCATACTCTTTCACACAGCACCCTTGCTTCCCATGGAGGCGACCATTCAGGCACAGACGGTCGGTGATGCAGCAGCAGGAGATGCAACGGCAGAGGAGGAGGAAGCGCACGGCGGTGTTGGAGTTCACGGGAGGAGAGGGGATTGGGGAGAGAGATTTATTTTTCTGTGGAAGAAAGGGAGAGAGACAAAACGGTGAACCGACCTACTTCTGCCCAAACCACGTGTAAACTCTGCATTGGCGCCGAAGAGCAATGTGAGGCAGACAGGTGGGACCGTAAAGCGCTGGTGGGGTCACAACGCACCACAATGCAGCAATTCTAGGGAGCTTAGATGTTTGAGGGGATATATCTTTTGACACTACTTTTTGACACTGAGAGTGGAAATACTCCTTTGTTTGTTTTGTTGTTTTTCAATTTCGCACCAAACACATTGTTTCGTTGTCACCCTCGAGACCATTCATCGTCTCAGGAGGGAGAGCCGAAAGAGTAAGCTCATGTTGATAGCATGTCCTAATGTCCTCCTCATCCACAACAGCGTGACCGGAAGAATTGTTGCAGTTGTATCAACATAGTTACCCGATTGTCTAAAAATTATTTAGGTTTGAAGTAGATGAAGCGGAGGACGTATGAGCTCACGCAAATTCCTTCGGCCTCCAGCGACATGGTGATGTGCATACATGAACTTTGCATAGTATTACTTGTTATTCCACCATATTTGCATCATATAAGGGTTATATTAATGTTTTATATTGATTTATGGGAATATTTCACAGTTTTCCTATTTTCTGGAATTAACCATGCACAGTCAGAAACCCTATTTTGCTATATTTTGATGTTTCGGGCACTCAAACGACGTCCAAATGGCCTAATATTTCATGGGGGGTCATTTTTTGGAAAAAATAAAACGTACGAGTCAGGGATCAACAAAAAAGGAAGTCCGAGGAGCAAAAGGGGGGCCCACGCGGTCAGATTCCCTGGCCGCGTGAGGCATGCCCTTTTCCTCCTCGAGCCTCCGATGTCGTCGATTTTCGTCCCCGTGCCTTCCACTTGACCTAAAAACGACTATAAAAATAGTCTCTCGACGACTTTCGGAAGGGAGCGCCATAGAAACACATAAACCACGAAACAGAGACCTGGAGCTACAGATTGGAGGGGGAAAACTCCGGCGGGGCGCTGCCGGCGTGGTTTCCATGATGAAGAAGGAGTAGTCCACCCCTGGACTATGGGTTTGTGGAAGTAGCTTATGTATCTCTTCTCTCTTGATCTTCACTAATTAGCACCGTATGAGTTGCTGAACATGATTACGATCATCTATGTATTATCCTTTGTGCTGGATCTTTTTATGAGTTAACATATGTTTGAGATTGCAATAGTTTTGTCTCAGTTATTTTTTTTGAAACCGAGGCAAAAGATTTGCCATTTTCATTAATTAAGAAGAAGTGGGAATTGACCGGTTAATTAACGGAGAACCGGCCTAAAACCGAAACAATACCCTCGACGACCGTCATGGAACACGACCATCGCGAGGGCAACTCAGCCACCCTGGCTACCCACACAAGCTACACACACGCCACCGAAGCGAGAGACGTCGTCGATGTTTCCCCGTGTCATCGTCATCAAGCTGCACCTGCAGCGACTCCGACTTCACAAGAAGATCACCAAGAAGACCATTGCCGAAGCGGCACCGAGAAGCCCATGTCGGCCTATGCCAAACAGATGGCTCTTCGCGTAGAGGCAGACATCTCCGATTTTGATGAAGAGCTCCAGAGAGGAGATGGGCAGGACCTGCACCGAGGAAGAACTTCGCCGCTGGAACACCCCGTGTAGGTCATCGTAACACCGCTCAGTAGATGAGCCTTGAGGGACATAGCGGCTCCGACTTCACAGCTTGGGAAAAAACAGCACGAATCCACTCGAACACGCCGGAGCACTAACAGGAACATGCCGCGACCACACCATTGCTCATCCTCATTGTCGTTGCCAAACTGACTCCACACGGATGCTCCACATCGACGGTTGGCCGCCGCTAACCACGATGTCGTGAGAGCCCAGCCCACGGGATAGCACATAGGGAACTCCATCTTCAAAACGATGCCCTCGAGAGGGGAGGCGACCCAAATCGAAGCCATCGTCTGACCCTGCGAACACAGGATCATGGTCTTCACCCGAAGAGGAGATCCGAGGAAAAGGAGAATCGAGGAACTCCACGACAACCCCTCAAGAGGGAGAACGGCGTCCACGGACGTCGCGTCGTCGGCTTTCGCCCAGAGCCCACTCGGGACTCCTTACCCCACGCAACCGGACCAAGGCGGGGAGACCCGCAGCGCCGCCGACCTGCACACCCACTGGACAAACACCTCCTGTGCGACGGCGGCACAACCGCCGCGGAGAAGCCACCAACCTCGCCGTCAACAGGGTTGACGGGCCAGCTCAGGCCAGGCCCGAAACTGGTGCCCCGTGAGCAGATGTCGCAGACCCACGGCCGAGCTCCACCGCCGGTCGAGCCTCCACGAAGCAGGAGGGGGGGGGGGGGGCGCCACCCCGGCCCATCGCGCCGAACGGGGGAGATCCCGTCGATGCCGCCGCCCCGGACGAGCAGAGTCGCCAGGAGAGGGCGCTGCTGGAGGAGGACAGCAACCTCTAAGATTGTAGATGTACTGTTGCTACTAGGGATAAAACAGTAGTTCTTTATCTAAGGATATTTGTGTTACTTACATTACACACTTTACTTAATGCAATAATCTGTTGCCTGCAGCTTAATACTGAATGGTGTTGCGGATGCTATCCTGAAGGTGGATTATTAGCCATAGATGCAGTGGGATGACAGTCTATGTATCATGTTGTAATGCCCAAATGAATCTCACACTAGACATCATGACTTGTATATGCATTGTTATGCAGTTCTTTATTCTGTCAATTGCCCAGCTGTAATTTGTTTACCCGCATGTATGCTATTATTATTTATGGAGAGACACCACTAGTGAACTGTGGACCCCGGTCATTTTCTTTACATTGATAATACAACCTACTGCAATACTGTTACTTTCATTCTCTGCAAACAAACATCATTTTCAGAAGAACCGCAGCAACCTTCAGAAGAACTCTATTTTCCTACTGGATTGATAACCTTGGTTTCACAACTGAGGGAAATTTTCTGCTGCACTACTTCATACCTTCCTCTTGGGGTTTCCCAACAACACCTCACCGGTGCATCAAGCTAATTTCTGGCACCGTTGCCGGGGAAACTAAGCTCTTCTGCGAGGGGAGTCTCTCACACCCAATCTTTTTATTTTTTTATTGTCTTGCTTAGTTTATTTTTTTATTGTCTTGTTTGCTTAATATCAAAAATACAAAAAAATAGTTACTTGCATTAATATTTTTATTTCGGTTTTGTTATTTATTTATTTCGGTTTAGCATTTATTTATTTCGGTTTGTCTTTATTTTGCTAAAATGAGTATTGTTGAGAATACTAAGTTGTGCGACTTCACTAGCACAAATAATAATGATTTCATATGCACTCCTATTGCTCCACCTGCTTCTAAAGCAGAATTCTTTGAAATCAAACCTGTTAAAGCTTGTTATGAGAGAGCAATTTTCTGGTGTTAGTTCTGATGATGCTGCTGCCTATCTTAATAATTTTGTTGAACTTTGTGAAATGCAAAAGTATAAAGATATAGATGGTGATATTATAAAACTGAAATTATTTCCTTTCTCCTTGAGAGGAAAGGCTAAAGAATGGTTGCTTTCATTGCCTAGGAATAGTATTGATTCATGGATTAAATGCAAAGATGCTTTTATTGGAAAATACTATCCTCCTGCTAAGATCATTTCCTTGAGAAGTAGCATTATGAACTTTAAACAATTTGATAATGAACATGTTGCTCAAGCTTGGGAAAGAATGAAATCTTTGGTTAAAAATTGCCCTACCCATAGACTGACTGCTTGGATGGTCATCCAAACATTTTATGCAGGACTGAATTTTTCTTCAAGAAACCTTCTTGATTCGGCTGTTGGAGGTACATTTATGTCCATCACTTTGGGGGCTGCAACAAAACTTCTAGATGATATGATGGTTAATTATTCTGAGTGGCATACTGAAAGAGCTCCTCAAGGTTAGAAGGTAAATTCCGTTGAAGAAACCTCTTCTTTGAGTGAAAAGATTTATGTTATTATGGCTATGCTTGTGAATGGTAAATCTCATATTGACCCAAATAATGTTCCCTTAGCTTCTTTGGTTGCACAAGAAGAGCATGTTGATGTGAACTTCATTAAAAATAATAATTTCAACAACAATGCCTATAGGAACAATTATGGTAACAACAACTACAAGCCCCATCCTCCTAATAATGGCAATAGCTATGGTAATTCTTATAGCAATAATAGGAATACCTCCTCTGAACTTGAAACCATGCTTAAGGATTTTATCACTACACAAACTGCTTTTAATAAAACTGTTGAGGAAAAGCTTGGTAAAATTGATATTCTTGCTTCTAAAGTTGATAGTCTTGCTCTTGATGTTGATCTTTTGAAATCTAAAGCTATGCCTAATGATGCTAAAGAGAATATTCCCTTTGCTAAAATTAATGCCATCCAAGTTTGAATTGATGATAATGTTAGGATGATGGCTGAATTACGTGCTAGATGGGAAAGAGAGGAACTAGCTAAAAAGAATAATATTGCTAGAGTTTATACTATTACTACTACTGAAAATAAAGTTACCTCACATGCTAGTAAACCTCCTACTACTAATGGTAACATAATTGGTGTTGGCAATGTTTCCTCTACTTCTTCCAAAAAATTAAAATTGCCTAAAACTGCTGAAACCGTTCTTGATGAAAGTGCTGAAATTTTTAAGAACATAGAGAATCATGGTTCGGTTTGCTTTGATGATAATAATTTTGATTTTGATAATTGTAATATCTCTGAAGTTATTAAGTTCTTGCAATAGTTAGTCACAAGTCCTAATGCTAGTGCCATGAACATGGCATTTACAACTCATATTACAAATGCTCTCATTAAAGATATGGAAGAGAAATTAAAACTTGAAGCTTCTATCCCTAGGAAATTAGAAGATGGTTGGGAGCCCATCATTAAAATAAAAGTGGATGAATTTGATTGCAATGCTTTATGTGACCTTGGTGCAAGTATCTCTGTTATGCCTAAAAAGCTCTATGATATGTTTGACTTGCCACCTTTCACTACCAGGAAAAGGCTTATAGGTAATGCCCTTTTTGTGGCGCACCAAATCCCATGCGCCACAGAAGAGCATTTTTGTGGTGCATTGTTTTCCATGCGCCACAGAAAGTCATGGGGTCGGGTGCGCCACAGAAATATGTCTTTCTGTGGCGCATCATGTCACATGCGCCACAGAAATATGACTTTCTGTGGCGCATCGGGAGGGGTGCGCCACAAAAAGTGAACTTTCTGTGGCGCATCATGTGGGGCGTGCCACAAAATGAGACTACTTTCTGTGGCGCACCAGGTGGGGTGTGATACGTCCCAAACGTATCTATAATTTCTTATGTTCCATGCTTATATTATACCAATTCCTACATGTTTTATATACATTTTATATGGTTTTATGCATTTTCTGGGACTAACCTATTAACAAGATGCCACAGTGCCAGTTCCCTGTTTTCTGTTGTTTTTGGTTTTAGAAAACTACTTAAGGAAATATTCTCGGAATTGGACAATTTTTATACCAAAGTCCCTAATTTTCCCGACACGTTCCAGAAGTCCGAAGAGGAGACGAAGGAGGGCACCGAGGCGCCGTCACAAGGAGGGGGCGCGGCTCCCCCCTCTGGCGCGCCGACACCGCGTGACGGGCCCTCGGGCCTCCACCGCCTTCGCCCTTTCGCCTACTTAAACCCCCCGAAAACCTAAAACCAGGCACCCGAAAACTTTTCCCAAAAACCTTACGGAGCCGCCGCCGTCGTCAACCCTAGTTTGGGAGGGTTCAGAAGCTCTTCCCGGCACCCTGCCGGAGAGGGGAATCATCACCGGAGGGCTCTACATCACCATGCCCGCCTCCGGACTGATGCGTGAGTAGTTCATCCTTGGACTACGGGTCCATTGCAGTAGCTAGATGGTTGTATTCTCCTATTGTGCCATCATGTTTAGATCTTGTGAGCTGCCTATCATGATCAAGATCATCTTTATGTAATGCTACATGTTGTGTTTCATGGGATCCGATGGATATTGAATACTATGTCATTTGTTTCATAATATATCATGTTGTGTGTTGTTTATGATCTTGCATGCTCTCCGTTGCTAGTAGATGCTCTGGCCAAGTAGATGCTTGTGACTCCAAGAGGGGGTATTTATGCTCGATAGTGGGTTCATGTCTCTATTTAATCTGGGGTAGTGACAGCAAGCTCTAAGATTGTAGATGTACTGTTGCTACTAGGGATAAAACAGTAGTACTTTATCTAAGGGTATTTGTATTACTTACATTACACACATTGCCTAATGCAATTATCTGTTGCTTGCAACTTAATACTGAAAGGGGTGCGGACGCTAACCGGAAGGTGGATTATTAGTCATAGATGCGGTTGGAACGGTCTATGTATATTGTTGTAATGCCCAAATGAATCTCACACTAGACATCATGACATTAGTATATGCATCATTATGTAGCTCTTTATTCTGTCAATTGCCCAGCTGTAATTTGTTTACCCGCATGTATGCTATTATTGTTATTTATGGAGAGACACCACTAGTGAACTGTGGACCACTAGTTCTTTAAACTGATAATACAACCAACTGCAAACTGCTTTCTTTCATTCTCTGCAAACAATATTTTTCACACCATACGTTTAATCCTTTGTTACAGGAAGCCGGTGAGATTGACAACCTCACTGTTGAGTTAGAGCAAAGTTTCTTGATTGTGTTGTGCAGATTCCACCTCCCTTCAACGCCACTTTTCTGGCGCCGGGGAGACCGTCGTTGTGTTCTTCATCTCCTACTGGTTCGATAACCTTGGTTTCATAACTGAGGGAAACTTGCTACTACGCTCATCACACCTTCCTCTTGGGGTTTTCCAACTCCTCACAACCGTGAGCATCAAGCACTTTTCTGGCGCCGTTGCCGGGGAGGTGAATGCACTTCTGTTCAGCAAATCTCTATCTCCCTCGTCAACTAAGCACCAGACTTTTCTGGCGCCGTTGCCGGGGAGATCAAGACACATATGTAAGGGGAATCTCTCACTTCCCAATCTCTTTACTTTGTTTTTGTCTTGATTAGTTTATTTTTATTTCCTGTTTTGTTTGCTTCTAAATATCAAAAACACAAAAAATTTAGTTACTTGCATTTTATTTACTTTGTTATTATTTTGTTTGCTTCTTAATATAAAAAAAATACAAAAAAATTAGTTACTTGCATTTATATTTATATTTCGGTTTTGCCTTAATATTGCTAAAATGGGAAGTCCTGAAGTTGAAGTACGTTCGTTTAGGCAACAAGGAGGAGAAAGTTTGAAAGATGCATGGTATAGGATAAATGATGCTCATAAAAAATGCACTAAAAAACATTTCACTTTAATCCTTGATACGTCTCCAACGTATCTATAATTTCTTATGTTCCATGCTATATTATACCAAGTTATCACATGTTTATATGCATTTTATATAGTTTTATGCATTTTCTGGGACTAACCTATTAACAAGATGCCACAGTGCCAGTTCCCTGTTTTCTGTTGTTTTTTATTTCAGAAAAGTACTTAAGGAAATATTCTCGGAATTGGACGATTTCTTTTCTGAAGTCCGTTTTTAATTGGGAACGTTCCAGAAGACCGAACACGAGACGAAGTGGGTGACCGAGGTGGCCACATCAGGTCCTCGCGCGGCAGGAGCCTGGGCCGCGCGAGCACGTGGTGTGGGCCCCTCGGGGGTCCACCGACCTTGCCCTTTCGCCTACATATACCCCCGAACCAAAAACCCTAGCACGGTGTGCAATATTTCTTCCACGGGTCCCGAGCGCCGCCGCCATCGAAGACAAGATTCGGGGGACAGAACTCTCTGTTCCGGCACCCTGCCGGGACGGGGAATTGCCCCCGGAGCCATCTCCATCGACTCCACCGCCATCTCCATCGCCGTTGCTGACTCCTACGATGAGGAGTGAGTAGTTCTCCCCCGAGGCTGCGGGATCTACGGTAGCTAGGTGGTCTATCTCTCTCTCCCATGATGTGATCTTTTATGTGATCATGAGCTTTGTAATCTAGTTGAATATGTGATGCTACTCTTTATCTATTATGCACTCTAGAGGTTACTTTAATATGAACTCCGGGGTTATTCACGGTTGTAACGGTGACAGTGTGTGCACCGTGTGTGATTCCTTTATGACGTTGTTGGTGTTAGTTTACTCTGACTTTGAGGGTGCTCTTGTAGCTCTACACAATGAATGGTGTTTGTTATCCAACATGAGAGTGTTTTAGAGTAGTGTTTATTTATTTAACTTTGATGTCATTGTTGAGAATGTCCACTGGTGAAAGTAGGATCCCTAGGCCTTGTTTCTAAGCATTAAAACACCGTTTCCAACAAGTTCTGCTACATGTTTGCTTGCTGCCATTTTTATTACAGATTGCAATTACTACTTATAATCATCCATATTACTTGTATTTCACTATCTCTTCGCATAACTAGTGCACCTATACATCTGACAAGTGTATTGGGTGTGTTGGGGACACAAGAGACTTCTCGTATCTTAATTGCAGGGTTGTTCGAGAGGGTTATCTTTGACCTCTACCTCCCTGAGTTCGATATACCTTGTGTGATTCACTTAAGGGAAACTTGCTGCTGTTCTACAAACCTCTGCTCTTGGAGGCCCAACACTGTCTACGAGAATAGAAGCGTGCGTAGACATCAAGCTATTTTCTGGCGCCGTTGCCGGGGAGGTGAGCGCTTGAAGTTATCTCCTTTAGATTCTGCAGTTATTACTTTTTGTTTCTTGTTTTTATTTTCACTAGTTAGGTTAATGGAAAACAACAAAAATATTAGAGAGCTTTATAATATTTATCTTGAGTTAGGACATGAAGTGTTTGAAGAGAAAATTAAAAAACCTATGGAACTTTATTTGCATGCTAGTAGCAATGTTATTAGTATGAATTCT
This sequence comes from Poa annua, assembly GCA_026929855.1. NCBI lineage: Eukaryota > Viridiplantae > Streptophyta > Magnoliopsida > Poales > Poaceae > Poa > Poa annua. The sequence goes on from CM049434.1 coordinate 117,922,161, forward strand.
TTGAACACCATTATTGCTAATGCTATGGAAAAGTCTAAGCTTGGGGGAGTTGGTTTTGATGAGCATGATATTTTTAGTCCCCCAAGCACGGAGGAGAAAATTTTCTTTGATGATACCTTGCCTCCAATATATGATAATTATAATCATTGTGATATTTTCGGTCCACCTACTGTTGAGGATATATTTTATGTTGATTACAATATGCCTCCTATATTTGATGATTATGGTGATGAGAATAATAATGGTAGCTATTTTGTTGAATTTGCTCCCACTACAATTAATAAGAATGGCTATGCTTATGTGGAGAGTATTAATTCTTTCATGCACGTGGCTCATGATAAGAATGTTTTATGTGATAGTTATGTTGTAAATTTTATTCATGATGCTACTTGTAAACTTATAGATGATAATGATGAGTGTTGCTTAAATATACTATATGATAATGCTTTAGATGATGGTCCTATGCTTATTGATAATCCTCTATGTTTAGAAGTTGAGGATAAAAATGATATAATTGCTGCTTGTGATGGTACTCTTAGTCATGAGAGTCCTACTTTGTTCTTGAATTCTCCTAATTACACCATGGAGGAGAAATTTGCTTATGTTGAGAAATACTTATGTGGTTTGCAATTGTCTCTAGTTCCAAATCTTTGTTGCAACCATGATCTTAAACTTGATATTGATCTTAATAACTATTTTGAAAGAGGGAAGCATGCTAATGAATTCCAAAATAAATTTAATGATCCTCTTTATGTGCCTATGTTATCTAAGTTGAATGATTCTTGTGGTTATATGGTTGAATTTATTTCTACTACTGAAAGTTATTATGAGAGAGGGAAACATGGTTTTATGTATCTCAACAATATTAAGTTTCCCCTCTTTATGTTGAAAGTTTTAAAGTTGCACTTGTTTTGCTCTCCTATGTTTGTTGCTTTGTGCTTTCATGACTTGTTTCTTTACAAGATTATTTTTCATAGGAAGAGGGTTAGACTTAAATGTGTTTGATATTTACCTCTTGATGCTCTCCTATGTTTTTCAACTCTCATTTTTATGAGAGCATCATACGAATCTCCTTGCCTAGCTAAAAGGCTTTAAAGAAAAGCACTTATGGGAGACAACCCACTATTTTTATTTCCTGTTATTTATTTTGTTTGTGTCAAGGACTTGTCCTACCTCTGTAGCAATTCCTTTGTATCTTTATTTTATTGCATTGTTGTGTCAAGATAAGCCTCTAGTTGAAAGTTCATGCTAAATTTAGATTCCTGCGCAGAAACAGTTTTCTGCTGTCCACCGTTTAATTCATAACTCCTCACAGAAAAATCCAAATAATCTTCCCTTTTTTGTGCGTAATCCTCAGATATATATGCAACTTTCATTAGTTTTGAGTTTTCTGATCTGAGCAAGTTAAGTGCCTCGAAAAAAATCGTCTTTACGGACTGTTCTGTTTTTGACAGATTCTGTCATTTATTTTGCAATGCCTCTTTTGCTATTTTGATTGGATCTTTTTATCCTATGAAGTATCAGTGGCTGTAGCTAATGTCCATTAGCATTGGTAGCAATTGTGTTCCTACAGAATATCATAATTTTTCGTGCACTAACCCTCTAATGAAGTTTACTCTAAGTTTGGTGTGGAGGAAGTTTTCAAGGATCAAGAGAGAAGGATGATATGATGTGATCAAGAGGATAGTAAAGCCAAAGCTTGAGGATGTTCCGGTGGTTCATCCCCAACATATTTCAAGAAGACTCAAGCGTCAAAGCTTGGGGATGCCCAAGGCATCCCCTTCTTCATCAACAAACTATCAGGTCCTTTCTAGTGAAACTATATTTTAATTCCGCCACTTCTTATGTGCTTTTCTTGAAGCGTCGGTTTGTTTTTGTTTTTGTTATTTTCATTCTCTGAATAAATTGGATCCTAGCATTCCTTTGTGGGAGAGAGACACGCTCCGCTTTTTCTTATGAATACTCGTATTCTTCACTTATATTTGTTGAGTACTCTTCTATGTTACTTCAATACTTTCTAGCTCTTGTTTTTCATGCATCTCTTGCTAGAGCTGTTAGCTTTATTATATCATACTCTCATATCTCATTGTTTAATTACTTGGAGAGTTTATCTTTTAAATAAGTTGATTGGTGTTTGGTTGAGAACAGAAAATGCTAAATGTGGTAGATGGTATAAAGAAAGATATACATGCTCTTATGGATTGTTATCTTGCATGTTGTGGTTCTTGGCAATTGTTTTGAGCTCTCAAGTAGATCATGTTTAAGCTTTTACATCATGTAGTTAAAACTTATTAGTGAGGAACTACCGTAAAACTTGCTGAAATTTGGTTTGCATGTTTGGTATCTCTAAGGTCCAGATATTTTCTAGTTAAAGTGTTTGAACAACAAGGAAGACAATGTAGAGTTTTATAATGCTTGCAATATGTTTTTATATACATCTTGTTGTCATAGTTTATACTTGTGTTTGCTTCAAACAACCTTGCTAGCCAAAGCCTTGTACTGAGAGGGAATGCTTCTCGTGCATCCATAATCCTTGAGCCAAAACCTATGCCATTTGTGTCCACCATACCTACCTACTACATGGTATTTCCTGCCATTCCAAGTAAATACTTCATGTGCTACCTTTTATTCAAAACATATTATCTCTTATTTGTGTCAATGTTTATTAGCTCATGAGGAAGTATGTGGTGTTACGGATATCAACCTTGTCATTTGCTTTTAGACAGACTTTCACCAACCGGACTAGTGGCATATACACCGCTTATCCATTAACTTTGCAAAAAGAGCTGGCAAATGGGGTGCCCAGTCCCAATTAATTACAACTTTAACCGCTGCAATCTCTTCACATTTTTGCCCTGATCCAATCAGTCAAGCAATGACAACAGTTTTTAACTATATGTGTAAACAAAAGAGATAAGAGGGATGATCTACCTTGCTGGTAGAAATAACGTCCTTCATGGGAGCCGCTCTTGAAAGTCTGGTTGACAAGGTGGGTAGAGTGCCCATTACCATTCGTTGACAACGACAAACACCGCTCAAAACTTACTTTTATGCTCTCTATATGATTTCAAAAACCTATAAAACTAAGAAGCTCTAGCACATGCTTGTATCCCTGCTTCCCTCTGCGAAGGGCCTATCTTTTACTTTATGTTGAGTCAGTTTACCTACTTCTTTCTATCCCCGAAGCAAACACTTGTGTCAACTGTGTGCAACAATTCTTATATGCTTACTTATTGCACTTGTTATATTTCTTTGTGTTGACAACTATCTATATGATATACATGTTCAAAAGTTGAAAGCCAAGGCTGAAACTTATATCTTCCTTTGTGTTGCTTCAATGCTCTTTTGCTTAGATAATATTGCTTTATGAGTTAACTCTTATGCAAATCTTTTTGATGCTTGTTTGAAAGTACTATTAATGAAAAGTTTTACTTATATGATGTAGTTGTTTACTCCTTGTCTATTTGTTAGCAAACTATAGATCATTGCCTTGAGTCACTTCATTCATAACATGAGCCTTACATTATATTATGATCAAGATTGTGTTTAAGCATGTCACTTCAGAAATTATTCTTCTTTTATCGTTCTTGCCTACTCGGGACGAGTAGAACTAAGCTTGGGGATGTTGATACGTCTCCAACGTATCTATAATTTCTTATGTTCCATGCTATATTGTACCAAGTTATCACATGTTTTATATGCATTTTATATAGTTTTATGCATTTTCTGGGACTAACCTATTAACAAGATGCCACAGTGCCAGTTCCCTGTTTTCTGTTGTTTTTTATTTCAGAAAAGTACTTAAGGAAATATTCTCGGAATTGGACGATTTCTTTTCTGAAGTCCGTTTTTAATTGGGAACGTTCCAGAAGACCGAACACGAGACGAAGTGGGCGACCGAGGCGGCCACATCAGGTCCTCGCGCGGCAAGAGCCTGGGCCACGCGAGCACGTGGTGTGGGCCCCTCGGGGGTCCACCGACCTCACCCTTTCGCCTACATATACCCCCCGAACCAAAAACCCTAGCACGGTGTGCAATATTTCCTCCACGGGTCCCGAGCGCCGCCGCCATCGAAGACAAGATTCGGGGGACAGAACTCTCTGTTCCGGCACCCTGCCGGGACGAGGAATTGCCCCCGGAGCCATCTCCATCGACTCCACCGCCATCTCCATCGCCGTTGCTGACTCCTACGATGAGGAGTGAGTAGTTCTCCCCCGAGGCTGCGGGATCTACGGTAGCTAGGTGGTCTATCTCTCTCTCCCATGATGTGATCTTTTATGTGATCATGAGCTTTGTAATCTAGTTGAATATGTGATGCTACTCTTTATCTATTATGCACTCTAGAGGTTACTTTAATATGAACTCCGGGGTTATTCACGGTTGTAACGGTGACAGTGTGTGCACCGTGTGTGATTCCTTTATGACGTTGTTGGTGTTAGTTTACTCTGACTTTGAGGGTGCTCTTGTAGCCCTACACAATGAATGGTGTTTGTTATCCAACATGAGAGTGTTTGAGAGTAGTGTTTATTTATTTAACTTTGATGTCATTGTTGAGAATGTCCACTGGTGAAAGTAGGATCCCTAGGCCTTGTTTCTAAGCATTAAAACACCGTTTCCAACAAGTTCTGCTACATGTTTGCTTGCTGCCATTTTTATTACAGATTGCAATTACTACTTATAATCATCCATATTACTTGTATTTCACTATCTCTTCGCATAACTAGTGCACCTATACATCTGACAAGTCTATTGGGTGTGTTGGGGACACAAGAGACTTCTCGTATCTTAATTGCAGGGTTGTTCGAGAGGGTTATCTTTGACCTCTACCTCCCTGAGTTCGATATACCTTGGGTGATTCACTTGAGGAAAACTTGCTGCTGTTCTACAAACCTCTGCTCTTGGAGGCCCAACACTGTCTACGAGAATAGAAGCGTGCGTAGACATCAATCCTTCATAGGAATTTTTATGTTGGTATTTCTAGTTGGTATAGGTATGTTCTTGACACTCTCACGGGGGGTAATTTTCTTGGTCTGCTTTGGAGGCCTGCAATTTAATTGAGAGTTTGGTAGGATCACCACCACCTACTAAAGAAATTAAAACTGAGATCACTCTGGAAGATGTTATTAAAAGGTTTGGATTCTATGGAGAATTTTTTTCTTGATAATGCTAGCAAGAGTAATGGATCAATAGAGGATATTAATGAAAGAATCACTGCTTTAGAAACTAGTAACACCCTTGATACTCATAATCATAGAATTGATGGATTAGAAGAGGCTATGGAAACTTTAAGCACAACTTTTTCCTCTATTAATAAAACTAAAAAAGAGAAAGCTTTTGTGAGGAGGGAGCAAAAGTTCATCTATATTCCCAAACCAAAACCCCCTAGTATGCCTAAAAATGATGGTAGTGATTTACGTAATATGACACCTTCATGGATACCTAAAGCACCTATTACAACAAACCATGTCTTGGATGAAATTATTGATTTGGATGCTTATTCTCTTGGAAATACTTGAGTTTTGCTTTCTGTGCCTAGCTCAAAGGCGTTAAACAAAAGCGCTTATGGGAGACAACCCACTTTTTATTTCTGTTATTTTATTTTCTTGAGTAAAGGAACATGCCTACCTCTGTAACAATTCCTTTGTATCTTTACTTTATTGCATAAGTTGTGCCAAGTTAAGTCTCTAGTAGAAAGTTGATGCTAGAATTGGATCTCTGCGCAGGAACAGTTTTTCTGCTGTCCACCGTTAAATTCATAACTATTCGCAGAAAAATCAAAATGACCTGGGATTTTCTGTGCGTGATCCCCAGATATGTACGCAACTTTCATTAGTTTTGAGTTTTCTGATTTGAGCAAGTGCCTCGAAAAAATTCGTCTTTACGGACTGTTCTGTTTTTGACAGATTCTGCCATTTATTTTGCATTGGTTCTTTTGCTGTTTTTTAATGGATCTTTTTGTTCCATAAAATTCCAGTGGCTGTAGCTAATGTTCAGTACCATGATAATGATTGTCTCCATGCAGAATATGAGAATTTTTGATTATGCACTAACCCTCTAATGAATTTTACTTTGAGTTTGGTGTGGAGAAAGTTTTCAAGGATCAAGAGAGAGGATGATATGATGTGATCAAGAAGATGAAAGAGCCTAAGCTTGGGGATGCCCCCGTGGGTCACCCAGGCATATTTCAAGAAGACTCAAGCGTCAAAGCTTTGGGATGCCCAAGGCATCCCCTTCTTCATCAATAACTTATCAGGTTATCTCTAGTGAAACTATATTTTAATTCCGCCACATCTTATGTGCTTTACTTGTAGCGTCTGTTTGTTTTTGTTTTTGTTTTCGTTATTTTCGTTCTCTGAATAAAATGGATCCTAGAATTCTTGTGTGGGAGAGAGACACGCTCCGCTTTTTCTTTTGAATACTCCTATTCTTCACTTATATTTGTTCAGTATTCTTCTATGTTACTTCAATACTATTAGCTCTTGTTTTTCATGCATCTCTTTTTAGAGCTGTTAGTTTTCTTATATTATACTCTCATATCTCATTGTTAAATACTTGGAAAGTTTATTTTTAGATAAGTTGATTGGTGTTTGGTTAAGAACAGAAAAATGTTAAATGTGGTAGATGGTATGATGAAATGATACATAATCTTGTAGATCATTAAATTGTGTCACTTGAATCATTGATGTTGTTTTGAGATATTAATATGCTTAATGGTAAAACATGATGGTTTAGTAAAGTGGATTGATTAATGGTTGGTCTAGAAAACTTGAAGCTGTGCCACACTTAAATATCCAGTTGATAGCATGATGATATATGACTCCTACTGTTAAAAACAACCGTAATGACTTTGTGTTATGCGCTACGGTCGGGATCCCAACAGTGACTTGTTCATTTGCCACAGTCCCTCATGGAGTGATTTTCATTATGCCTTGTAAGATCATATTTCTAGTTGGAATCTTTTTGCTTGTGAGTTCTAAGCTGCGGTTTTCATGGCACTTCCACCACCATATTTGCTAGCCTCTTCGGTACTTTGCATTGCCCTTTCTCACATTGAGAGTTGGTGCATACTTCGCGTGTACATCCAAAACTCGTGGGAGATCTTCATCATGTTCTCCTACACATAAGCCAAATATCTTCCTCAGAACATCCACCATACCTACCTACTACAGCATTTGCATAGCTGTTCCGAGATATATTGCCATGCAACTTCCATCTTACATTACATGACTTGTTGTCATTTATCATTTATATATTGCCTTGCATGATTCTTTACAGCTGATGTGTGGTTTTACCCATGTTACGCTAGATCATTGCATATCCTGCTACACTGGCAGAGGCACCGTTTCATACACTATGTTTTATCCCTTATGAGGTCCTTGTATCAAAAGTATGTTGTCATATTAGAATGTTTGCCCCTAAAGTTGAAAAGAGCCATGGAGGCCATCGAAAAGAGAAACAGAAAAAGTAAAAAAAATGGAAAAATAGAAAAAGGGGGGGTGGGGGCAACATTACCACTCTTTATCTACACTTGTGCTCATGTTATAGCACCTGTAGTATTCATAGTCATCACTTGTGCTCATGTTTAGCACCTTTACTCCATATGAGAGAGTCTTCATGTTTTACTTGCATAACTATGTGGTGAACTTTACACTATAGAACTTGGCTTGTATATTCCAATGATGAGCCTCCTCAAAAGTGCTCTAGGTCTTCATGAGCAAGCAAGTTAGATGCACCCCCACTAGTTCCATTGGAGAGCTTTCATACACTTATAGCCCGATGTGCATCCGTTGTGTGGCAATCACTACTCCTTGCATAGCTTCGATTATAAGACTTCCTCTTGTCTAATGATCACTTTCAGCTGTGTGAGACTTTCTTCCGTTGGCCTTCCAAACCCCCATTATTATTCTCTTAGCCACAACATCCTGGTGCCAGGAACCAACGCTGAACGCTTGCTTGTTTTTTAAGTGAACAAATAGAGAGATGATTTTCTACGTGCATACGGACGAAAAATCTCAAACGATCCCCCCCCCGCTCCTCGTCGCCGCCTCCAGGCGACAGGGGGGCGGAAACCCTAGCCCCACCGCCGCACCGCCGGCCTCGTCGCTCCTCTCTCCTCGTCGCCCCCCGAGGCCGCCGGCGGACTAAGGCCGCCCGGCGCCGGTGAAGGGGGTGGCGGGGATTCGCCCCTCGGCCTCTGCTCAGCCGGCCTGGAGGGATGCCGCCGGGAAGACCGCCGCCGCCGCCCGCCCTCGTCTCCCTGCCGCCGCCCCTCCCCTCGCCCCTCCTTGCGCGTGCTGTGCGCCGCCGCGCCGCCATGGCTGGGGGCGGCCTCTTCCGTCTCGGGCTTTTCCGGGCCAGATCTGGGCCTCGGATGGGCCTGGCTGGCGGCTCCGCCGTTTGTTGACGGTCAGGCCGCTGCTGGCCGGTGTGGTGCGGTGCTGGGCGGGGATTGGTGTCCGTGCTCGCCGTGCTTTGTGTCCCGCTGTCCGGCCGTCGATCCCGGCTCCGGGGCTGCTGTCGGCTTGACGGCGCTCGGCCTTGCCCTCCGATGGTTGCAATGGTGGCAACCTCCACTCTCTGCCATCTTCCTGCAACGGGGCGCCGTTGGGGAGGGCCGGTGCTATGGCTTTGCAGATGGCGGCCATGGTGGTGACGTGTTGCCTACGTGGGGCGCCGTCGTGGTGGGGTGTCGAGCCACCTCTGTCTTGCCATCAGTGTCATGCTGGTGTGTTCCATGGTTCTGCAGATGGCGGCCATGGATGCGGTCTTCTCTCCGATGCGAGGTGAGCCGTGGCAGGGGTGGTGGTTGCTTCTACTTGCCGGTTGCTAGGTCCTCGCGTCGGATCCTTGTCGGAATCTTTTGGTGTGTAAGGCGTGGGTGGTCTTCGTGCGTGCTCTAGGCTAGCTCACCCTTCGGGTAATCGAACCCAGGTGGGGTTGGGGTTGCACTCGGTGGTGCTACGCCGTGCGATTACGACGACGACCCCCATGTGCGGTGAGGGCATCTTTGATGCCCTTTAGCTTCAGTCGGTGACACACAGGCGTTGTGACGTCGTCTCGCCGCGCGCGCCTCTTCGGACATGCCCCCGACACAGGTGGTGTCGGCACGCCGTGTGGCCTCGGGTGAGCGTTGGCTTTCGACTTCGTCGATGGTGCAGTGTCGTGGCTGGATCTCTGCTATCATGTCCTTTGGATCCTCCTTGTGGTTGCTGTGCTTGGGTCGTGATGAGCTTCTCATCAGTCAACTGTCTCTGAGATTTTCTCCTGGAGTGACCCTCTCTCCTGTTGTTTGTGTGTGTGTTTTTATTTTATTTCTCCTCGCTTGTATCCCCCTGTAAACTCCGGTTCATTTGAACCTATCTTGTAGAGGCTGCAAAGTCTCATAGGCAACATTTGATTATAAAGTTCAGGCTGGCTCTAAGAGCCCGCCGTAGTCATAGTCAAAAAAAAAAAAATTCTACGTGCATATTGTTATTGCTTTACTTGATCCTTTCACAAAGTTGTCATGAGTGTTGGATGCATTAGATGATTATATTGTTATGCTTGAAGCTTAAATCATCTTTAATATCTACTTTGCACGGTTGATTGTTCTCTAGTATTGATTCATTGAAAGTTTTACTTTGTTCTTCCTACTTGTTTACTCATTACTCATTTGATATCAATATAAACTACAGCTTTTATTCATTTGATCTCAATTTACATGCATTACATTATTATATGATCAAGATTGTGTGAAAGCATGTCACTTCCGAAATTATTCTTGTTATCGTTTTACCTACTCGGGACGAGTAGAACTAAGCTTGAGGATGCTTGATACGTCTCCAACGTATCTATAATTTCTTATGTTCCATGCTTATATTATACCAATTGCTACATGTTTTATATACACTTTATATGGTTTTTATGCATTTTCTGGGACTAACCTATTAACAAGATGCCACAGTGCCAGTTCCCTGTTTTTTGCTGTTTTTGGTTTCAGAAAAGTTGTTAAGGAAATATTCTCGGAATTGCACGAAACAAAAGCCAATACCCCTATTTTCACCAGGAGCTTACAGAACACCGAAGAGGATACAGAGGAGGGCCACGAGGCGGCCACACCTGTTGGTGGCGCGGCTCCCTCCTTGGCCGTGCCACCACGTGGTGTGGGCCCCTCGGGGCCCTACCTCCTTCGCCCTTTCGCCTACTTAAACCCCCCGACGGGAAAACCCTAAGGACCCGAACACTTTTCCAGAAAACCTTACGGAGCTGCCGCCGTCGTCAACCCTAGTTCGGGAGGGTTCAGAAGCTCTTCCCGGCACCCTGCCGGAGAGGGGAATCATCGCCGGAGGGCTCTACATCACCATGCCCGCCTCCGGACTGATGCGTGAGTAGTTCATCCTTGGACTACGGGTCCATAGCAGTAGCTAGATGGTTGTTTTCTCCTATTGTGCCATCATGTTTAGATCTTGTGAGCTGCCTATCATGATCAAGATCATCTTATTGTAATGCTACATGTTGTGTTTGCTGGGATCCGATGAATAATTGAGTACTATGTCATTTGCTTCATAATATATCTTGTGAGTGCAATATTTATGATCTTGCATGCACTCCGTTACCAGTAGATGCTCTGGCCAAGTAGATGCTTGTGACTCCAAGAGGGGTATTTATGCTCGATAGTGGGTTCATGTCTCTATTTAATCTGGGGGAGTGACAGCAACCTCTAAGATTGTAGATGTACTGTTGCTACTAGGGATAAAACAGTAGTTATTTATCTAAGGATATTTGTGCTACTTACATTACACACTTTACTTAATGCAATAATCTGTTGCCTGCAACTTAATACTGAATGGTGTTGCGGATGCTATCCTGAAGGTGGATTATTAGTCATAGATGCAGTTGGATGACGGTCTATGTATCATGTTGTAATGCCCAAATGAATCTCACACTAGACATCATGACTTGTATATGCATTGTTATGCGGTTCTTTATTCTGTCAATTGCCCAGCTGTAATTTGTTTACCCGCATGTATGCTATTATTATTTGTGGAGAGACGCCACTAGTGAACTGTGGACCCCGGTCCTTTTCTTTACATTGATAATACAACCTACTGAATACTGTTACTTCCATTCTCTGCAAACAAACATCATTTTTCACACATACGTTTAATCCTTTGATTACAGCAAGCCAGTGAGATTGACAACCTCACTGTTAAGTTGGGGCAAAGTATCTTGGTTGTGTTGTGTGCAGGTTCCACGTTCGTGGTTGACACCGGTAGTGCGCCCTGCCAAGGTCAACCGCAGCAACCTTCAGAAGAACTCTAGTTTCCTACTGGATTGATAACCTTGGTTTCACAACTGAGAAAAATTTGCTGCTACACTACTTCATACCTTCCTCTTGGGGTTTCCCAACAACACCTCACCGGTGCATCAGCCTCTGCTAGCTTTGGTGACATCACGCATGACGTCTTTGGCGTGCGTGCAGAGACTGTGACAAGACATGTCATTGTGGGCCCGTTTGTTTGACCACTGGAAGACGCCGGTTCAGTTTTGATTTGACCTGGCGTGGCGAATTTTTCGCGGGCGTGATCATAACTTCCTCATTTTATGTGCGTAGTTGGCGGCGTGGGCTGTGACGGTTGCCCTTTGATCATGACACGTGGTGCGCCGCGAGCGGGCGGACGGCCGAGATTGAATCATGGGTTGCAGTAAATACAGATTTCCCTGCCGCAATTTTTTTTACCCTGCCATTTGCTTCCTCTGCTTCCTGTTCTTCTTCCTCCTCGCGCGCGCTCTGCTCTTGTTCCTACCTTCGCCATGGCTCCCAAGAAAAACTCTGTCGCTTTTGTCCCTTCCTCTTCCACCATTGCTGCCAAGAAGAGGAAGAGTAGTGCGACTGCGGTCGCTGCCGTGGATCCTTCCGCCGCCCTGAAGAAAACCTCGGGAGGATGGGTTAAGTCCTCTATGACGGAGAAGAAACTGACGGCGCTCCGCAAGGAAGGTCTGCTGCCCCCAGCCGACAAGCTCGTCGTCCGCGCTCTCTCCCTGTTTTATGGTGATGTGTGAGTGCTTCTTGGGGGTATCCCCGAGCTGGGCACTCTGGAAGTCGATCTTCCAGGTGCGCCACATGTGCCACGATGGCCGTGTGAATCCAGTCGGAGGGGTTCAGTTCCAAGTGCGGGGCGACTGCAAGTACTTCAACCTGAAAGCAGTCGAGTCCGCGCAAGGGTGGAGGGCCAAGTGATTCTACGTCCCCATCGACCAGGACGTACGCCCAGGGTTCTCGACTGGGACCACCCCCATGAAGACGAAGGCATGGGAGCATTCTCTCTCAACTAAAGAGAAGAAGGAGGTTGCTCCCCTTTTGATCAAGGTCAACGACTTGCTGAACACCGTCAGGGGTGTTCAGTTGATATATACTTTTGTGCAGCGTCGTGTGTGGCCTCTTCAGCGACGTGCCTACCCCATGTGGCAATACGAAGGCACACATGACGCGACCAGGATGAGCAATGTGGAGTTGTCGCCGAACGAGCTGGACTCCCACGTGAAGTCAATTACCAGTCACAAGGCCGACGATGCCATCGACTTCGACTTCTCCACTGCTCCATATGACGCGACGAATGCTTTTCCTGCGGTGAGTGTTTCGCCGCTTTCTATTTGTGATGTGCTTGTCTTATGTTTATTCAGTTTCGTTGTCATTCGCAGGGTCATTCGACTGTGGCTTCCCTTCCTCCTCTCCCCAAGGCCGGTCCTGCTGAAGAAGCAACTGTGCTGGATGAGGGGAATAAACCTGACGATTCCCTGCCTGCGGCTAACTCTTCCTTTTCGGATTGTACCGAAGTCGAGGAAGAGAGCGAGGGCCAGAAGGATGACTAGTCTGTACTTGTTCCAATCCCCAAACGCCCTCGAGTGTTTCGTCAAGAAGCTTCGAGTTCTCACCCGGGAGATGGCGGGCACGAGGAACTAGCGGATTCCGGCACTTCTTCACCTGTGAAGGATGCCTCTCCACTTGCTCAATGTTCGCCACCGCCCTCAACTGGGTTGGCTGGTTTTGGAGGCGCCTTTGATGTTGACCCCAGCTCCGACGGGGATGAGCACAGGTGCATGATTTGAGTTTGCGTTTCCTATCTTTTTGTCCCGTACCTTTTTTGCTTGCTATCTTGTTTGACTTATGCTGCCATCGCACCAACAGCACCAGTGCCGAGCAGGTTCGCGCCCCTTCAACCGTGAAGGAGACGACTATGGCCTCCCCCTGTGCCGAAGTTGAGGATGTTGCGACTACTTTTGCAGTTGAAGCGACGACTCCAGGTGCGGTTCCATCTGCTGCTGCTCCGGCTGCAGGCCCGTCGGCGTCCGCCGCCTTATCCTGGGCTGAACATGTAAGTGATTTTTCTTGTTATGCCTTTGTGTGTCAATCTTTATGTTAATATACATATGGCGTATGCTCCTTGTGTAGCCTACCATAAGCGGCCTTGTCGCGGTTGGGAAAGCTTTTGTGCAGGCGGAGGAAGAACAGGTCACCCTCCGCTCCAGTCTAGAAGAACTGAGCCGTAAGTGTCTTTGTTTTGTTTATTTATTTATTGATATCTTGCGACTGAATATTTGATCTTCTCAGGCGACAAGATCGCCGTCGAGAAGCGACTGGCGGATCTAGAAAAGAACCTTGCCGCCCAGCAATCGCTCATGGAGAAGGAACTTGATAAGGCTCGGAACGCCGCCACCACCCGAGAAGAAGAGCACGCCAAGCAGCTGATAGGCCTTGTGCATGCTATAGAAGGTGAGTAGGTTTCTGTTATGCCTGCATCCTCCTTTGCTTTACTTTTGCCGGCTTTTTGAGACCTTTTCCTTTGTGATTTTATGAAGGCTCTTCTTCGTCTCCTCTTGAAGATACGGCGAGTGACAACCTGTCACTTGATCGTGTGATCGGGCAGCTAGGCGCAGCTATCCAATATGCCAAGGGATCTTTGGATACGACCACACGGACCCTTGGGGCTGTCTTCCAAGTGAAGGGGATCGCAGGCAGAAAACAAAAAAATTCCTACCAACGATATCCTTGAACTAGCCAAGATCTACACTATGCAGATATAGAAGTACGGCGGAGATCGGAATACATACCCTTGTAGACCGAAAAGCGGGGATTACGCTCCCGCACAAGCGTTGACGACGAAGACGACGTAGCCGACCTCTAGGTCGCGAAGAACTCGACGCGACGAAGACGATGAAGATGACCTCGAGGTCGGGTGGAGGAAGTAGGCCTCCGAGTACCGCTAGCGCAGCACCTCGCAGGGTGTTACACACATACGGTGGAGACGACGGCCTCCGAAGCTCCAGTCCAGGACGAGCAGCGGAAGACTTGGACCGGAACACCAGCAGCGCGGCAGCGGGCTATGGTGGAGAGATCCCCTCTCAACTCGGCGCAACTCCGACAAAGGGAATCACGTTATCGAGGAGAGAAAGAGAAATTAATTGGTTGAATTAAAAGGCCAGGGGTGCCCCTTCTTATATAGGCTCCCGGGGGGAGCCAACCTTGCCAGCCAGGCAATGTGGGACTATCCCACATGCCTGGTTCGGCCAAGGCTGATGCGCCGGCCCTAGGTGGGCCCCATTTGGCCCACCTAGGCCGGCCAAGCCCCCCCACCGAATTCCCTTGAGGGTTTCCCCCCCCCCCCCCCCCCCCCCATGGGCCTTCTTTCCACCAGAAGGCCCATTTAGGGAAATCAGCCTAAATAAATTCGAAAATAAATATATAAAATCATATTTAGACATTAATTACACTAATTAATATCAAACATATTATATATAATTTATTCTAGCTCCGAAAACTATTTCGTCGCTGCCCGATCTCCATCGGACCATTCCCGGGACGTTCCCGGTGATCTCTTTCCTTTCCGGTTGTCTTGTCGAAACCCCTTAAGTGTGTTACCCTAGCGGTTCGATATAATAACAGACATGATCGAGACTCCTCTACGATCAATGATTAACTCGTAGGCCTGGACCCCATGAATTAACCCCTGTGATATAACGAATGACTTTCATCTATCAAACCTGGACGTCGAGTCTTAAACCTTTTGCCATAGCGATACTTAGCGTGTCCGAGCATCGTTCATAGATATCTCCATACCTAGCATGATCTCGTTACCGACAACACTATCTTCTACTCGTCTATGATATTATGTCAGCTGGTGACCTAGTCACATGTTTGCAAACTCATCTGACATAATCTCACCGAGTGGGCCCTAGAGTATCTATCCGGCTATACGGACTGACAAATCCCGCTCTTGACCCCTCGTCTCAACTACCCCTTTCCGATACCCAAAAGTATCACCGTTATTGTCACACTATATAAGATATGACGTTTGGTGCGATCAAAGTATCTTCCAGGAATAACAATAAGAGTTGATCTCACGGTCAAAGGCGTAATGACTACGTCCTACAAATTATGGGTAAGTCCATCACATCGTTCCACCTAACGATATGACTCCATTGCCGACAGACGCCATGTCTCATGATCGAGAAACCTCGATCATCAATCGCGCAATGAAACTAGTCTTAGCAGAGGCAACTAGGGACCTGGTTGTTTATCTACCACACGTGTATTAATGTTTCCGCTTAATACAGTTATAGCATGGTATAAAACATATAATGAACAATTGGAATATAACCAATAAACTATCTTTATTAAGTGCCTCTAGGGCATATTCCCTTCAGTCTCCCACTTGCACTAGAGTAACACTTAATCTAGTTTACAACTTGGTAAAAGCTCAACACCCATAGCATCTTTGTGCATGCTTGTCTCGTGGAAGAGGAATACAGTCAACAGATCTCACACATTGAGACCTATATGTGCTTTGCAACACTTCTATGTCACCTAGTTTGACATCATCCCGTATCTTACGATGACGGTGAAATATATCCTAGTGGATGGAGTGAGACTCGAACATTCGCGTAGCATGGGCCTTAAAAGTCTAAGAGATCTATTAAGGGGACCACATACGCTCGGAAAACTGCTCAGTCCAATCACACTTGCTACTTCTGAAGTTGCCATATATTTCTATACCTATGTAGATTATGCAACAGTGCATTCATATGCGACTTCGCAAACTAACCATGTCTTTCTTCAAAATAAAGGACATCTCCTATATGAGATTTCTAGTTGTATGGGCCAGTGTAATAACTTGCATCATCGTAACCGCTTTACGGCAAGTTGTCTTTCACTCTTTCCCTTTACCAGAAAACATATCTTCAGTTCTCATAGACACTGAAAAATATACTTAACGTTTGTTCATTGATCCACACAAGGATCACTCTAAAACCCGTTCTTCAACCAAGAACTTGGGTCACACTAAGTCGAGCTTTCAATCTGATAGCATCTATGTCTGATACATAGAGAATGTCGAACATCATTTGCTATCACCTAGTCATACTCATACAAGTAAGAACCATTTTCTTCGCTTGTTCTATTCTGAAACACTTCAGAATCTTAACTTAGGAAATATTCCGACCTAATGTTATTAAGCCCCTTACGATCTATACAATTATAGATTGGATGCCTAATACTCCTAACTTCTTTCATAGAAAATTTAATCACTTAAATAATCCTTTACACTCTACTAGAGGATTTGTGTCATTCAATATGTCGTCACATACAAAATCATGAATGACACCTAGCTCCCACTCAAATATGCCTTCCGCATATAAGAACAAGGAAAGCTACTTAGCTCCCACTCAAATATGCCTTCCGCATATAAGATCAAGAAAAGCTACTTTGCTCCCACTCACTTCTTTGCAAGTTTCTTCAACTATTTTGGACAACTCCAAAATCCTTTGATCACATCATCAAAGTGAAGATTCCAGCTCCGATATGCTTGCTTCAGCCCATGAATGGACAACTGAAGTTTGCATACATGTTTAGCATCCTCAGGATCACCAAACCATTATTGTACTGATTACAACTCTTTCTTAATGACACTATTAAGAAACATGGTTTCCTTATCCTTCTATCAATTTCTCATTCGAAATTATAGTAATTGCTAAACGACCCAGAATAGATTTAGGCTTCGCCACTTGAGACAAAATCTCGCTGTGGTCAACTTTTGAATCTGTCGGAACTGTTTCACGACAAATCGATCCTTATCAGCGTCTATTCTCTCATAAAATTCCATATTCTATTAACAGCCTAGATGCCATCAAGTAGATCTCCCAAGTCATTACCTGGTAATCGTACATGGATTTTATTTCGGATCATATATGACTCATAGCCATTTCTCGGACTTAGGTCTACCATCTCTTTTTCGTAGTTCGTAGGTCTGTCATATTCCATTAATATGACCTTCATAACAAGATTGTCGTAACACACAGTGTGAAACACAACCTCGTACGTCTACGTTCTTAGTATGAGCTCAGAACATCATGATCTTGTATCATCAGCTTCTTTCAAGCTATGGAGCATGACACCGAAAACACTTTCGGTTGCGCCACTCTGATGTCTAGAGAGAAAGTTCATCAACTTTTCCTTGCTCTACTTTCTTTCCCACTTATACCCTTGGATAAGAAACTATTTCTTTCGCAAGGTATATTCCGGCAACGATTTTGCCTATGTCGTGAGACATGTACCCAATTAACTCTTTAGGTACACTACAAAGATTAATCCATTTTAGGTTTGATCACATCAAAACACTAAATTGCTGAAACGACAATCTAGGCTAAAAGCCATGCCATCACTAATATGGTATTGTCTCCATGGATTTAAATGGTTTCCCTATTATCTAACGTGAGTGTTACGTTTCTACCATACGACTCTAATGATCACAATAATTCGGTAAGAGATTTATTTACCACACACTATCCGATAGGGTGCGATTACGACGTCCTAACATAGCATAACACTATGGTGTTCCATGCGACGTTATTTGTGGAACTCTTCTCACAAGTCTTCCAATGATGTGCCAACATTATAACTCAAATCTTTATTTCCTCGATCTGCATCGCAGGAATTAGATTTTCTTGTTAAATTTATTTCCTACTTCATTCTGAACTTGTTTGATCGAATCAAAATTTCCAGACTAACATTCCCTGAGTGGATATCCATATATCTACTCGGAATATTCATGAAGTCTATGAAATAAACACTTCCACTTTACGTTAAAGTACTTCATTGATTCACATACACCCATATGCATGATTCTCAACAAGTTATACTCAAAACGTTCAGTGAAGTTTACGAAATAAAGATCTCCACTACCCGTCAATTACTTCATTGAACCACATACATCTATATGCATGACTATCAATAAGTTATATGCCCGTTTTCCGAAAACGGTGTCTTAGTTATTTTGCAAGTGCCAAAAGATCAAATCTAAGGACTTGTAGATCCATCCGGTATGGAGCTAATTCATTGACTATAACATTGACATGAATTAAACGGTAGTGCCACACATATGTGGTGTCTTTATTAAGTTTGTATCCTTTGGCATTAATATTATGAATGTGGGAGCTTCTACCATCTAAATTCAAATCGGCATATGATCATTACTTCATAAATATAGGACAACGAATTTGTCACTAATATATATGAACAATTGTCTCGCTAGAGGAGACACACTTATAACGATCATACTAACAGGCGATCATAAAGAATTTATTCAAATGGTAGATCTAGAGGGAGAGTGTCTATGGCCATCACAACAATTTGTCTGCCATTATCAACACGCAATGTCGCCTCATCCTTTCAAGCCACTCAAGCAGTAAACCTGATTTTCATAAAACATGACTAGTATCAAAACTTAGTCACTACTGCGAGTACTTGCTTAGCTAAAACATTCATAACATGTATATCATATATACACCATCATCATTGATGACTTCCGGCGATCTGTTTCATCTTCTTGATACTTCCAACGTAATCAAGAACCATGAAGGTGAACGATTCCCCTTGCATGAAATAGTCTATGACATAGCATTTGCACTTGGCAACGACGTCTGTCATCCAGTGATCGAGCTGAGCGAGGCGTCTCAATGTTCATCAAGTATGACCATATGTCATCAAGTATGACTGCCACGTGCTCCTTCAATGTGTGTATTCTCTTCCATCTTGGTTGAGAAGACAATCAGTCAACGTACTGATAAACTTCATCAACCCAACTTTAGGGGTACCCCGAGTTTAGCGACCATCTCATATGTTCGCGATCTAATAACTCGTACCCAGCGTTGGTTCTCTATGGCAGAGATTATAGCATACACTGGACTATGATGATATCATCCGCACAAAACCTGATAATCCAAATTATCTTTTGTTAGCGGAATCTCCGGGTTTATCTCCTAGCGGGTATTGTATCACAAAGAGCTAACGGTTTAAACAAGGAGTATCCTCAAGCTAAAGTATAAAATTATGAAGTTTGGACCCAACCTTTTAAGTTTCTCAATCGCAGGAATGCGCCTAATTTTAAAAGATGCTATTACAATGGTTAATATCTACAAAGGTTTGCAAAACAGACTTTGTTCATTATATTTTGAGTTCTAGTATTTTAGAAAATAACTATCCGAACTCCCACTCAAACGAACATCCCTCCTGGTCGTTTAAGCGATTACACGACCCCCATCCATTGCACAACCCCTCATCGTCAGAGCCGGCAACACAACTTCAAGGGTGGACAACGACTTGTCGATCACAACAACTCTGTGACTCATGCTCGACCTTTCGGCCTCCGTGTTCCGAGGCCATATCTGCATATGCTAGGCTCGCCACAATAACCTCCACGTAACGCTTGTGCAACATGGCTTACACCCACTGTATGCGAACGACGATATGTCTGACACCCGATCGTCACGGCCTGCCTCATAACGTAGAACTTTCTTGGTGGTGCTCGTTGGAGGAAGAACACTAGTGGTATTTTGAAGGGATCATCTTATATATAACTACCGCCGTGTAACTAATATATACTAATATATAATCACACAATATAAGATGCACACAAAACATCAAATGTAATGCGATGTGATATAGTCCATTGCGCCATGGTCTTCTTGGCGCCCGCAGTTCATAAACAATTTAATAAACCTACCTTGACCATATCACATTGCCCCTGCAAAATAAAGTTAGACGCTTCTACTTTATCTTTTGCATATTTTACGTGGCTGGGGCTTTCGTAAAAAGAACCGCTTCTTACCTACGAACTTATGACCACAACAACGATCCAATAATTGCATGTTTAAGCATCCCTTCCGGGCCCTCCATTGAAAATGCAAGACCAACTAAAGAGAGAGAGACAGACACCCGCCAGCCACAGATACGGTACAAGCCGTATGTCAGTAGTGGAACCAGTCTCGCGTAAGCGTACGCGTAAAGTCGGTCCGGGCCGCTTCATCAACTCGATGCCGCTGGAATCACAAGTGCACGCTAGAGGGTAGCAAATAACAGGAACGGTGCCCCCGTGCAGAACACAGGTTCTAACAGCGTACAGCTATATCTACGATAGATCGGCTCTGATACCACTGAAGGGGATCGCAGGCAGAAAACAAAAAATTTCCTACCAACGATATCCTTGAACTAGCCAAGATCTACACTATGCAGATATAGAAGTACGGCGGAGATCGGAATACATACCCTTGTAGACCGAAAAGCGGGGATTACGCTCCCGCACAAGCGTTGACGACGAAGACGACGTAGCCGACCTCTAGGTCGCGAAGAACTCGGTGCGACGAAGACGATGAAGATGACCTCGAGGTCGGGTGGAGGAAGTAGGCCTCCGAGTACCGCTAGCGCAGCACCTCGCAGGGTATTACACACATACGGTGGAGACGACGGCCTCCGAAGCTCCAGTCCAGGACGAGCAGCGGAAGACTTGGACCGGAACACCAGCAGCGCGGCAGCGGGCTATGGTGGAGAGATCCCCTCTCAACTCGGCGCAACTCCGACAAAGGGAATCACGTTATCGAGGAGAGAAAGAGAAATTAATTGGTTGAATTAAAAGGCCAGGGGTGCCCCTTCTTATATAGGCTCCCGGGGGGAGCCAACCTTGCCAGCCAGGCAATGTGGGACTATCCCACATGCCTGGTTCGGCCAAGGCTGATGCGCCGGCCCTAGGTGGGCCCCATTTGGCCCACCTAGGCCGGCCAAGCCCCCCCACCGAATTCCCTTGAGGGTTTTTCCCCCCCATGGGCCTTCTTTCCACCAGAAGGCCCATTTAGGGAAATCAGCCTAAATAAATTCGAAAATAAATATATAAAATCATATTTAGACATTAATTACACTAATTAATATCAAACATATTATATATAATTTATTCTAGCTCCGAAAACTATTTCGTCGCTGCCCGATCTCCATCGGACCATTCCCGGGACGTTCCCGGTGATCTCTTTCCTTTCCGGTTGCCTTGTCGAAACCCCTTAAGTGTGTTACCCTAGCGGTTCGATATAATAACAGACATGATCGAGACTCCTCTCCGATCAATGATTAACTCGTAGGCCTGGACCCCATGAATTAACCCCTGTGATATAACGAATGACTTTCATCTATCAAACCTGGACGTCGAGTCTTAAACCTTTTGCCATAGCGATACTTAGCGTGTCCGAGCATCGTTCATAGATATCTCCATACCTAGCATGATCTCGTTACCGACAACACTATCTTCTACTCGTCTATGATATTATGTCAGCTGGTGACCTAGTCACATGTTTGCAAACTCATTTGACATAATCTCACCGAGTGGGCCCTAGAGTATCTATCCGGCTATACGGACTGACAAATCCCGCTCTTGACCCCTCGTCTCAACTACCCCTTTCCGATACCCAAAAGTATCACCGTTATTGTCACACTATATAAGATATGACGTTTGGTGCGATCAAAGTATCTTCCAGGAATAACAATAAGAGTTGATCTCACGGTCAAAGGCGTAATGACTACGTCCTACAAATTATGGGTAAGTCCATCACATCGTTCCACCTAACGATATGAATCCATTGCCGACAGACGCCATGTCTCATGATCGGGAAACCTCGATCATCAATCGCGCAATGAAACTAGTCTTAGCAGAGGCAACTAGGGACCTGGTTGTTTATCTACCACACGTGTATTAATGTTTCCGCTTAATACAGTTATAGCATGGTATAAAACATATAATGAACAATTGGAATATAACCAATAAACTATCTTTATTAAGTGCCTCTAGGGCATATTCCCTTCACCAAGAAGTGCTGCCGTTGACTGAAGTTCATACAACCGTGCAAGGTTTTGCAGAAGTGCCGGGTCCCGGCTCGGCGACTATGAAGGCCTTCGCCCACAATTTGACAGTACGCGGCTCGGAGTCCACCCTCAAGTTTCTCCTTGCTAACGGTGTGACCATTGACTACGAGCGTGCCCTGTCTGATTTCCCGAAGAAACCAGACGGGAAACCTCTGCTATTGAAGGGAGTATCCGAACGCGCCGCGCAACTCTAGAAAATTAGCATCGGCACTATGGAGCGCAGGGTAGTCGCGTGTAGTGTTAAGTTGAAGTCTGGCAGGAGTAGTTCTGAGTCTGTATCTCGTAGCTAGGCAGCTACTTTTGATATCTTGTAATCTTAACTTCCACACGATGTGTGTGCTTTTGATACTTCTATGATTTTTTATATGAGCTCCTTGATATGTCTTCTTTGTCATGTGTTTGTCTTTTTTGCTTTGAATTGTCCTTGTGTCTGGTTTTTGCGATCCTGCTTTTGACAGCTCATTGACTCCAGTCCGGCTGAGGATTCTCAGTCGCGGGTTGATTCGTCTGCCTCCGCCAAAGCAGCAAATGATGCCAGAGTTTTGGCTTTTGCGAAGAAACGGGTGGTGAAGCTGGAACAGGAGTTGAACGCCGGTCAAGCTGAACTAAAAATACTTAAAGAAAGACTAGCTCTTGCAACCCAGCGGGAGAAGTATGTGCTTGGAGAAGTCGAACATTCCAACGGGCGGCTCGAAGGTATTTAACCAGTCGACTGCTTTTTTGATTCTTCCGCAGTCTCTTCTCTGTTCTCCATCTTGAATTTTATCTGTCCATAGTGTTTGTTGATGATTTTGAAGAGGAAACAAAGCGGGTCAGAGAGCGTCTAGATAGCGCGACTGATGACCCTATCACCGGTCATCAATACTTTTGGGCTGACAAGTATCATGCTACCAAACTTGCGACCCTGAAGGATCGAGTGTGGCGTGGTGCTATCCTACTCGAGCATTGCCGGGCAGCCTTTATGCGCGTCAATCATTACCTGTTTCCCGAAGGGCCGCAGCCTCAAAGGATTTATGCGTTGGTGGACCTGTTCCGATCTGCGGATCCATTCCGAGAAGCCATAACTCAAAGGGTTGTTCTTGGAGCCAACGCCACTTTTGCCTATATTCGTAGTCAAGATCCAAATCAGCGATTTCTTTCACCTGATTTTGGATCTCGACTGGAGAAGAAAAACCTGGAGCGGACCGTTGTCGCGGCTGGCAAGCTGGTAGATCGTCTTCATGCCCAGCTGATTGATTCTAACCCGCCTTTGAAGGATGAAGATGCGTAGCATGCGCGATGTGCAGCCCCCGAGTCCATTCGGACAAGGTGTGTGTATATATGTATAGAATATGATTGTACTAGCGTCCAGCCCCCGAGCATGTTGAGTGGGATATGTAGCACTATAACATTTGTGCAAGTATGTATGCTTCTAGCCCCCTAGCCTGTTTGAGTGGGCTGTATGAAAACTACTTCATGTATGATTATGAAGAAACCAATTGCGTTTTGCAAGTATGCTTTGTAGTTGGTCGAGTTATGAGATCCAGCCCCTGAGTCAGTCGAGTGGGTTGTATGAGGTTTACGTCATGTATGGTTTATGAGCAAACAAGCTGTGTTTGCGAGTGTGTTTTTGCAATTAATTTTTGGGATCCAGCCCCCGAGTCTCCGGGTATGGCGGGGTTTTGTTGTTATGGTCGAGACCCAGGCCCCGAGCGCTCGAGTGGGTTATGAATCTACTAAAATGTAAGTATGCGAAAATATGTATGGAGAAACCTCTTCCGAGTGGGTTATGAATCTACTGAAATGTAAGTATGCGAAAATATGTATGGAGAAACCTCTTCTTTATTGCAGATATTGACTAGTAAGTCGCCTCACTAAAAACCTTCCAGTCCCCTTAGGTACCCTGGTAAGGAAAAGAGCGCGTCTGAAAACCTGCTGGGCGTTATGACATTTATGCTCTGTTACATCGATTGGATATGATATCTAGTTATGGGAATGACGCAGACTGGTCACGTTCTTTCCATCTGTATCAGCTTCGCTTTGCTTGTGTCGTCGTTGACGATCCTTGTTATGATGAAGGGCCTTCCTCTAGTAGATGTAGACTTGTATCCCTTCTCCTGCGTCAGTCGAAGTATCAGACTTCCTCCGAAGAACGGTCTTGTCCATGGCCGTAGGATGTGATCTTCTGGGCGATATTCGAGTGGTATTGCTGCCTGTGCGTTGTGAACCGTGGCGGATTCTGTGTCTTGGATCAAGGCGTTCGTTGCCTGTGGTGCTAGTTTGTTCTGGGCAGCTGCGCTGATTTGGTTATCTACCTTTTGAGCATGCCCATTGGACTGTGCTTGCCCAGCTGACGACCAGTCGAAAGTGGTACTTGTGAGAGATGTTCGGTTTGTACCGACTGTGAGGTTGATGTTGCTGCTGATGATGATGCTGCTTGGAACACCCGAGTTGAAGATGACAATTTTGAGTGAGTTGACTGAGGCAGCGACAGTCGACTTTATGTATGGTGCCACCGAATGTCTTTGATGTAAGTTTAACTTAGCTCGCGGATCTTTCTGGTCAGGCTTTTTGTGCTTGGTAATGATGATCGTAGTGGGCAGCGGGTGTGAAAACGCCCGACGGAATTTATATTTTTGCCGACCCAATGTTGGCCAATCTACTTGCTTTTCTGTTGCTTGTTCTTCTCACCTGCCGTAACTCGCATCTGCTGAATCTTTCTTTTAGTATGCTATAGAGATCTTGATATGCGGCCATCCTGCCCGTTTTGGCTTTATAGGCTGTCGTCGTGTTTTGTACGATTATGCGGGAGTTTCTCTCGACCACCAATTCGGATGCCCCAAGC
This sequence comes from Poa annua, assembly GCA_026929855.1. Lineage (NCBI taxonomy): Eukaryota > Viridiplantae > Streptophyta > Magnoliopsida > Poales > Poaceae > Poa > Poa annua. Next base: position 117,947,201 of record CM049434.1, read on the forward strand.
GTTCTGGCCACTCGCATGCCATGGAATAGGCCTTCATAGTCTACTTCGTCGTTTGATGGAGAAGCAAAATCTATCTGCAAGACATAACTGAGTTGTTCACCATTGGGTGATGTGAGTATGATACCTGCACCTGCGCCTTTGATTTTCTTTGATCCGTCGAAGTTCATCATCTAAGTGTTAGGCTGGCTTGGTACTTCTGTCAGTCGACTGTCTTCTTCTACTGCTTGTTCGACTGACCAGACTGCATTTACTTCCTGATTGGCGACTGTGACTGCCTGCTTTTTACGTTTTGGCGTGATTGTAGGATCGTTCTTGAGTAGACGTTCGTCCTGTGTGTTTTCCATCCCGAACGCCTCTGAGATTTTGCTGAAATCTCAGTCGCAGGCGTCTGACCCCTCAAAGTTTCCACTGACTATGATGATTCCTTTTGGACCTGGCATCTTCAGTTTGAGGTATGCGCAGTGTGGTACAGCCATGAACCTGGAGAATGCGGGTCGTCCTAGTATGGCGTGGTACTGTGACTTCCAGTCGACGACTTCGAACTCGATCGTCTCTGTTCAGAAGTGCTTTGCGTCACCGAATGTGACGTCGAGTTGTATCGTGCCTTCTGTGAGAATGGCTTTGCTTGGAACAATGCCATGGAAAGTGTTTGTAGACTGGGGCAAGTTATCGACTGACCTGTTCATCCTACAAAGTGTGTCGGCGAAGATAATATTGATGCCGCTGCCTCCATCCATGAAGACCTTGGTCATGGCGTATCCACCAATTTGAGCATCGAGTATCAGAGCAGCGTGGCCTGGCCGATAAATGGATGGTGGGTGATCCTCTCGACTGAACGTGATTGCTGTCTCGGAACCTCACAAGAAGTCGGGTATAGCCGGTGGCGCCATAACCGCCATGTTAACATGTCGAGTGTGAAGTTTTTGCTGCCTGTTGGAAGGACGTCCTTTCTGAATCATGTACATCTGTCCTTGAGGCTTTGGATACTGCTCGTCTGTAGCTTGCGGTATGTGATGTATGGCTCATGCAATTTGACTACCTGCATTATATGGTGGTGGGGGTGGTAGTGCCGCGACTGGCTGTACTGGTGGTGGTGCAGTGTATACTGGTGGGGCAGTCGGGGGTGCATCCCTTCTGAGTCGTCTTGTGTAATCTGCCACTATTTGTTCGAACTCGCGGCGATTCCCCATGGTATGGTTGGAAGTTAACCTTCCAGTAGCTGGATCTTTGAATAGGCGTAGTCTGCATTGATCCTCCATCTTTTCTTGGAACGACTTCTCTGGCTTTGCGTCTGATCGCTTACGCCATTCTTGCCTTCGGTAGCTGCTACCACGCTGTTCGCGGTCTCGACTGTCGCGGCGATCATTTGATCTACTGTCGTGGCGGTCGTCGCCCCGACTGTCACGGCGATCGTCATGTCGTCTGTCCTCCCGGACGTGATCGTCCTGTGAAAAACCAGCTGCGGCAAATTTTACCTTGTCTTTGTCGCCGTAATCGCTCCTGCGTCGTCGTATTTTATCGTCTCTGTCACGACAATCTCGATTGTCGCATTGATCTTCTTGGTCACGTGGGAAAGCGGGCGTTTCGTCCTTACGGCGTCCTCTCCGTCTGCCCACTCAGTCGCTATTTTCATGAGCTCTGCCATGGATTTTGGTTTTTGGCGACCGAGTGCCTCTCTGAAGTCGTTTCTGTAAACTCCCATGGTGAAAGCATCCATGGCCCTGTTTTCAGAGATTGTGCCCACTGAGTTGCGGATCGCAATCCACCTTCTGATATATGCTCGGAGCGTCTCGTTTGACCTTTGCTTGCAAGCTAGTAATTCTTCGAATGTTTTGGGTCGCTCGCACAGAGGATCGAAGTATTTGATGAAGTCCTCCTTGAAGTGCTCCCAAGAGTCGTAAGATCCTTCGGGTAATGCTTTGAGCCAGTCGCGAGCTGTGCCTTCGAGCATCAGTTGTATGTACTGTAAGGCCGTTGTGGTCGTTCCTCTTTGGCATAAGACTGCCAGTTTGTAGTCCTCGAGCCAGCCTGAAGGCTCTTGCTTGCAGTTGAATTTCGGCGTCGTTGGCAGGCCAAATCTTTTGGGCATTCTGGCCTCACGAATTCGTCGGGTGAAACATCGCGCCCCGCAAGGTCCTGTATCGCGACTATCTCCCGAGCTATTGCTTCTAGATCTGCTCCGTGATCTGTAGCGGCTTGAGCTTCTTCTTGCACTACTCCTGTGGGGACTGCGACTGCGGCGATCTCTCGATGTATGTCGTGAGCGACTTCAGCTACGTCTCCTCCTGCTCCCCGACTGGAGTACTGTTGCTGCCAACGCGAGTGCTTTGAGCTGTTGGTGATGTAGCTCTGCGGCTGGATCATCTGCTGGAGGTGTTGTTGCCTTGAGGTATGCTCCAAGTGATATCAGGGCACCTTTGGGTGTTTTAGGCGCTAGAATGCCTTCCGTATCCAATGTGAGGAACGAGCTCTCTAGGTTGCGAATGATTTCTGATCTTTCGCCTTCTGGTATATGTGACAACCTAGATCGGCACCTCTGTTCAGTTGCGCCCGTAGAACTGAGAGACAACTGCCTACTTCGTGCACTCGAGATACTAGCTTGCCTCCTTCGCGCCTCGAGTATTGCTCGGTACTGCTTCAGTCGCATTGTTTCTTGCCAGTTGAAATAGTTATATGTCATCATCTCATCGTGGGTTGCATCTGTTGGCATCATCGTGCCGTCCGTGATGATTTTGTCCACTTTTGCCGCCATCTCCGCCGTGATGTTTAATTTTGTTATACCATCTGGCAATGTGACTTCACAGGGAAATTCGGTGGGCCTTCGACTGGCAGCAGCCACCGAGGTTTCTGCGACGTAAACTTGCCGTGGTGTGACCAAAGGGTATGTGTTTGTGTCGGGGATGTAATCCCCGGTACCCCTAAGGCATGGCTTTCGGTATGGAGATTTTTTGGTTGCTACTTGCTTTTGTGAGTCTATGCGCGATTCTACGAATCCCCCATAGCCTCGGGGACTAGTGTCGGGGATGTGATCCCCGGTATCCTAAAGATATGGGATTATTGTGTCGGTGCTAGACATGGAAATAAATTTAAATAAAGGAAGAGATAAAGAGAAGGGCAAAGGAGTACAAGTTGGGCCGAGTTTGGGGTCATGCGGACTATCTTACTATACTGCGCCGAAATCCCCACCGGACCGAGATCCGCATCTCGGTCAAACCGGATCGAGTCCACCACTCGCATCACCTCATCCACAACAGCCACGACTCCTTCGTCTCGGCCACAACCGGCACTACCGCGCCTCCAACTGCACCTGCACTTGCGCCTCGAAGACCGGCCGCCTCCGACTTGACCGCGCCGCCACCGACTCCGCCCAGCGCCATCTCCTACCTCGCCGCGCCGAGCTCGCCGGGATACCCTCAGGCACGGCAGTACCGCCCCCTCGCCTCGGCTCCCCAACCTCGGCCGCCTCTGCTCCGGCGTCGGCTGCACCCCGGCGTCGCCCCCAGCCCCGGCTTCTCCAACCTCGGGCGAGACCTCGTCCCCGACCTCCTCTGCCCGGCCGCTCGCGCCTAGACCGCATCCCGGCGCCCCCAACCTCTCCTCCAAGCTCGGCGACCCGGCTCCCCCGACATCGCCGCTGACGCCAACATCAACCTCGGCTTCCCCGCCTCGGCCCCGCCACCATCTCCGCCCGAGCTTGTCTCCGGCATCCCCCGGCTACGCCACCCGACCTTGACCCCAGCGGGATCTTCCCCGACCTCACCGCCCCGAGCCTCCTCCACCTCGCCTCCGACTCGCCCCGGCTGCGCCTCCCCGAGTTCTTCCCCGCCTCGGCCGCATCTCAGAACGTCGCCGCCCGACCTCGACAACGCCGGCCGCCGCCGACTTCATCATCCCGGCGCCGCACCTCCTCTCCGACTTCAGCGCCTCGGCTGGGACGAGACTGCCTCCGGCATCGCGAGTCCTCGACTGGGTCTTCACCTCGGCTAGGCCATGCCCATTCCCACCTCGGTTGGGCCACGACCAGGGCATCTCGGGGCAGGTGATTGATTTCCTGTGAGACCGGGACATCATCCGGCAGCTGGGCAAGGCCGAGGTCTCCTTTTCTTCGTTGGTACAATGTGTCTCCAAATCGGGTACGGACGTGAGGTATAGAGGACGAGAAGGTGCGAAGACACAAGCTAGGAGACAAAGACAAGGACGCGCGCGTCACGGGTCTGCTGGTTCAGGACATGTGCAGCCGCTGGAACAGTGCCACCAATGTGACGATAGTACACTGCGCATGACACAGTGAATAGTGCCGATTAGACCCCAGTGGTCATGTCTGCTACAATGCGCATGAACAGTGCGCGTGGGCCACCCTTTGTCCCCTGAGCTCCTATATATAAGAGCACCAGGGGGAGGCTCAAGAGCGAACACCACCACGGGCTCCTCACTTCTCCCTTAGCCATTTCTCTACCAAGACCTCTTAGAGGCAGGTTTAGCTCAGTTCGTGGAGCATTTGTATCACGCAAATAACAGTGAGAAATATACCGAATAGGATAGATGCTGCAGTAGGGGTTTTATCTCCTCACGAGAGCCCCGAAGCAGGGTAAATCCTTGTGTCCCCGTGTCGGTAGTGTTTATTCGTGTGTGCTACTTAGCGCGCAATCCCTTCCCGAATCCTCTAGCGTCCAATCGGCCCTACAAATTAGCCTACCCGTAGGCATCTGTCCGTTCGCCACGACGACAGTTGGCGCCCACCATGGGGCATCAGTGGCGCTTGCTGGACTAATTTCGGACGGGACCTTCTTCATCAACGCAGGGACTTGACATCACCACTATCTCCGCGCTGCGGGTAGTGGTTGCCGCCGTCTGCGACAACGCTAATCATTGACAGATCCCGGGCAGTTGCATGCCAGTTGCCCGGGTTATGTCGGCTCCGTCGATCCAAGCCGCACCCGTGCCCCGTGAGTACCTTCGTCCGTACCGTGCAGTTATTTAATCTTGAAAGTTACTCGGGGACTGCCCCTTCGTGCCTAGTTTAATTGTTTACCCGGGAACGAAATGTCGTAACCCGGGGACTGCCCTGTTATGTTATCTATATATTTTTCCCCGGGAGCAAGATGTCTTGATCCGGGGACTGGCTCACCGAGTAATGCATGCTGCTTTTCTCCTAGATCTGTAAAATAGCTCGGGGACTCAGTGGAAACCGAGTTGGTATCCTAGGGTGTGATTTTGCTGCTATAATTAATATGTCATGTCCTAGGCTACATTCGGTTTGTTGTACAGAATTGTTGCTCCTATTAAATATTCGTTATAAATATATATGCTCGGACTAACTTTTGAAGGCGGTATTGGTTTTGTCAAAAGAGTATCTGAAATCCGAGTTATCCTGAAATCCGAGTTATCCTGGAATCCGACTTATCCTGAAATCCGACTTATCCTGAAATCCGAGTTATCCTGAAATCCGAGTTGTTCTGGAATCCGGCTTATACTAAGAATCCGAGTTGAATCTGCAAATTCCGAGATGAGGTGGTGATCCGACATATATTCTTCAAATCTAACGTGCAGGTGGCTCAAGGCGGAGTATTGGTTATTCTAGATCACCGTTTATGTCGGTTCGCCCCTGTATCACGACATCATGCAATATTTCCAGATCACCGTTTATGTCGGTTCGCCCCTGTATCACGGCATCATGCAATATTTCCAGATCACCGTTTATGTCGGTTCGCCCCTGTATCACGGCATCATGCAATATTTCCAGATCACTGTTTATGTCGGTCCGCCCCTGTATCACGGCATCATGTAATATTTCCAGATCACCGTTTATGTCGGTTCACCCCTGTATCACGGCATCATGCAATATTTCCAGATCACCTATTATGTCGGTTCGCCCCTGTATCGCGGCATCATGCAATATTTCCAGATCGCCGTTTATTTCAGTTTGCCACAGTATCACGGCATCTTTCCATATCTCAGATCATCGTTGGTGTTGGTTTGCTAAAGGCAGCGTGTGTGATGTGCCCAGAGTGGCCGAGATACCCTTATGTCAAACCAGTAGAGGCTGGAGACATCTATGTCGGTAAGTGCCCAGAGTGGCTACCGGACATCCGAGACACCCGAGATACCCTTATGTCAAACCAGCAGAGGCTGGAGACATCTATGTCGGTAAGTGCCCAGAGTGGCTACCGGACATCCGAGACACCCGAGATACCCTTATGTCAAACCAGCAGTGGCTGGAGACATCTATGTCGGTAAGTGCCCAGAGTGGCTACCGGACATCCGAGACACCCGAGATACCCTTATGTCAAACCAGCAGTGGCTGAAGACGTCTATGTCGGTAAAACGCCCATAGTGGCTAAGGAACCGACATACGATGGTATTTTTTGCAGGTACTAGGCGGAGTGCGCGAAGATTGGGTTACTGGTGGTTATTTGTTTTTAAGACTGCGCGCGACTCTTCGAGTCCCCCGCAGCCTCGGGGACTAGTGTCGGGGATGTAATCCCCGGTACCCCTAAGGCATGGCGTTTGGTATGGAGATTTTTTGGTTGCTACTTGCTTTTGTGAGTCTATGCCCGATTCTACGAATCCCCCATAGCCTCGGGGACTAGTGTCGGGGATGTGATCCCCGGTATCCTAAAGATATGGGATTATTGTGTCGGTGCTAGACATGGAAATAAATTTAAATAAAGGAAGAGATAAAGAGAAGGGCAAACGAGTACAAGCTGGGCCGAGTTTGGGGTCATCCGGACTATCTTACTATACTGGGCCGAAATCCCCACCGGACCGAGATCCGCATCTCGGTCAAACCGGATCGAGTCTACCACTCGCATCACCTCATCCACAACAGCCACGACTCCTTCGTCTCGGCCACAACCGGCACTACCGCGCCTCCAACTGCACCTGCACTTGCGCCTCGAAGACCGGCCGCCTCCGACTTGACCACACCGCCACCGACTCCGCCCAGCGCCATATCCTACCTCGCCGCGCCAAGCTCGCCGGGATACCCTCAGGCACGGCAGTACCGCCCGCTCGCCTCGGCTTCCCAACCTCGGCCGCCTCTGCTCCGGCGTCGACTGCGCCCCGGCGTCGCCCCCAGCCCCGGCTTCTCCAACCTCGGGCGCGACCTCGTCCCCGACCTCCTCCGCCCGGCCGCTCGTGCCTAGACCGCATCCCGGTGCCCCCAACCTCTCCTCCAAGCTCGGCGACCCGGCGCCCCCGCCCTCGGCCGCATCTCGACTCCGGCGCGGCCCCGGCTCGCTCCGCCTGACAGCGCCGGCCCCTGCTCCCCCGACATCGCCGCCGACGCCGACATCGACCCCGACTTACCCGCCTCGGTCCCGCCACCATCTCCGCCCGAGCTCGTCTCCGGCATCCCCCGGCTACGCCGCCCGACCTCGACCCCGACGGGATCTTCCCCGACCTCACCGCCCCGAGCCTCCTCCACCTCGCCTCCGACTCGCCCCGGCTGCGCCTCCCCGAGTTCTTCCCCGCCTCGGCCACATCTCGGAACGTCGCCGGCCGCCTCCGACTTCATCATCCCGGCGCCGCACCTCCTCTCCGACTTCAGCGCCTCGGCTGGGACGAGACTGCCTCCGGCATCACGAGTCCTCGGCTGGGTCTTCACCTCAGCTAGGCCATGCCCATTCCCACCTCGGTTGGGCCACGACCAGGGCATCTCGGGGCAGGTGATTGATTTCCTGTGAGACCGGGACATCATCCGGCAGCTGGGCAAGGCCGAGGTCTCCTTTTCTTCGTTGGTACAATGTGTCTCCAAATCGGGTACGGATGTGAGGTACAGAGGACGAGAAGGTGCGAAGACACAAGCTACGAGACAAAGACAAGGATGCGCGCATCACGGGTCTGCTGGTTCAGGACATGTGCAGCCGCTGGAACAGTGCCACCGATGTGACGATAGTACACTGCGCATGACACAGTGAATAGTGCCGATTAGACCCCAGTGGTCATGTCTGCTACAGTGTGCATGAACAGTGCGCGTGGGCCACCCTTTGTCCCCTGGGCTCCTATATATAAGAGCACCAGGGGGAGGCTCAAGAGCGAACACCACCACGGGCTCCTCACTTCTCCCTTAGCCTTTTCTCTACCAAGACCTCTTAGAGGCAGGTTTAGCTCAGTTCGTGGAGCATTTGTACCACGCAAATAACAGTGAGAAATATACCGAATAGGATAGATGCTGCAGTAGGGGTTTTATCTCCTCACGAGAGCCCCGAAGCAGGGTAAATCCTTGTGTCCCCGTGTCGGTTGTGTTTATTCGTGTGTGCTACTTAGCGCGCAATCCCTCCCCGAATCCTCTAGCGTCCAATCGGCCCCACAAATTAGCCTACCCGTAGGCATCTGTCCGTTCGCCACGACGACAGTTTGTGTTGCCGACGCTAGTTATTGTTTGAACTTCATCGTCCAAACTCATGTCGGAGTCATTGCTTTTGCTGATTTGAACGTCGGTATTGACGTATGTCTCGAGTGTTGGCTCAGAATGATCTTCGTAGTCGGAGAAGGAGTCGTGATCCGCTGGGATCTCTGGCCTTGCGAAGTCGGCGAGGTAGATGCTGTCTTCCGCGTCCTCTGATTGCATATGATCGGGTGCATTGTCGAGTGGGGCGATATATTCTCCTGTGTTGACTTGAAAATCAGACTGTACCTCATCCTCCAGCTGTTCCTGTGTCACGAGATCGTTGAATTCTCCGGTTGTCATGGAATCGATTGGAGATCCTATCTTCGAGATCGAATTGATCTGTGAGTGAGTTGCTCCCATGCTATTTGGTGATGTAGCCTCGGTAGATGGTTCTTCGACTGCCTTGCCCTGATAGGTGGACTGGCCCTCTTCATCTGGAAACTCTTCTGCCATGAGTTTGTTGAACTCTTGTGTTGACATGGAGGAGATTGGGGACTCGGGCGGTGGGATCGAGTCGATTTGTGATGAGGTAGCTTCTTTGTTTGCTGAAGATGTGATCGCAGTCGACTGCTCCTTGTTCACCTCAGTCGCGATTGAATCGGTCAAGTCCTGCACACCAAACTTATCGACGAAAAAGTTATGTTCTCCGATAGTTAGATCAAAACCTAAGTCGAGATTAGAGAAGATTTCTTGTGCGCCCGGCGAGTATGGCTTGATCCTCTTTGGCGAGGTTGTTTGCGAAGTTGGCGAGTGTTCGCCTGCTGATTTGACGCCAGTCGAAATTGCCGGCGTGTGGCCGTTTGTAGATGTTGTCGGCGAGTTGCCGTTTGAAGCTAAAACCGATGAATCCATGGGTCCAACACTATTCTTTCCCACAGACGGCGCCAATTGACGAGGGGTGTCCCCGTCAATACCCTCGACTGATAGCCTAGGGTTAGAGTTATGTGGTAGAGAACGCATAGTGTTAGTAGATTCGTCGGCTGACAAGCGGGAGTTACCCAGGTTCAAGGCCCTCGACTGAGGTAAAACCCCTACTTTCTGCATGTATGTATTGATTGTGGAATATGCGGCGATTACAATGTCCAGCGAGATGTCAATCTCGCTAGGGTTTGGTGGTTCTAGATGAGCGTGTCCTTGATCGGTCGCCCTCCTGGCCCTTATATGGGGGGGCCAGGTCTCGGGTACGTAACCGACTAGGATTACATATATGGAAACTATAACCGACTATGCCTAACTTGGGAAGCAATCTTCGTCTTGGGCCTTCCTTGATGGGCTTCATCAGTCTATTGACAATTGGGCTTTAGTCATTACGTGCACCAGGTACCCACATGAAGGGGTACCTGTTCAGTATATCCTCATCACTGGGTGAGTCTATAAGAGATGGGTTCATCAGGATTCCATGAAATATTGAGCATAGACCAACATTCAGCTGCAAAAGCACATGAGAAGAACATGTGGTCCCGTGTCTCCAGAACATCAGCATCACAAAGAACGCAACTGGTGCCAGAATCAATGTGCCAGTGTTTTCGAGTCATCAAGTCTTTGGTGTTTAACCGACCCATCTGAAGCAGCCACGCAAAAACCCTAAGCTTAGGTTTGCACTTTGATTTCCATATTGCTTGAAGGGCAGGGTCCTGTCTGAGCGACGAAAAGAGGAAATGATAAAACTTGCGCGGAGAGTAGCTGGTGGATCCCCACGAGAAACGCCTAACATCCACCGCCAAAGGATCCAGGGTAATACTATCCATAAGTTGCTGAAGTTCACCCAATTCAGCAAAAGCTTGCGCCGACATAGGGAGGTGGAAAAGATTGAGTCAATCAGTCGAGGACTTCATCATCTCAATGGAAATATCTTCATTGGTGACAAAGGAGAACAGGTGGTCACATTTGTCACATATGATTTCGCCTGTGTACCATCGATCTTTCCAAAAGAGAGTGGATGTTCCATTTTAAATCATAAGAAACACCTTTCCAACAACGTTTAGTCACTTTTCATTTTCATCCATTTAAAAATCGGAAAATACAAAAATATTTTTATTATCTGCATTCACAATTTAAAACAAAAAAACACTATCACAACTCATATCTACCATCCTTGCATATTTATTTACCATCATTGCATATTTATTTCTTGTTATGCATTACATCTTTATTTGTTATATCTTGCTCACACCTTGTGCTTGACTACCACTTGGTAACGTTGAGGGCACAAAACATTTTTTTTTGCAGGTTTACCAAGAGAAGGAGAAGAAGATAAATCTTCTACACACAGTTCCCCGAGAGTTCGATAATACCCTCGAGTCACCTTCGTGGGGAAAACAAGCCTTCCACATCTATACGCTCCACACTTGGAGTCTCAACCTAACATCCATCTCAAGACATCAAGAGTTGGAGTATCACATGGTTCTGATACGACACAACGAGATTTCGGTCTTTTCGTTGCTTATGCTTTAGCTATGATCGGTGTAGAAGTGTTTTGTTATCCAGGGGAGACATGTAGGCTTAGCCCTAAGAGCAAGTCCAGCAGTGCCCCGATAAGCTCCCCGATAGGAAAAGTAGGGGAGAGAGAAGGAAAAAAACGCTCCAGCAGTTCCCCGATCGACCTCCCCTACTATCGGCGTCCCCGACCCAGACCCCCTCCCTCCCCTACACATCGGGGCGGTGGAGGCGTCCCCGATCCGTCGCCCCGAGCAACTGCTCGCTCTCGGAAGCGTCCCTCCCGCCACCACGCGCGTCGACCAGGTTCATCCCCTCTCTTTTTTCTCTTCGATTTCGCTTGAATCCATCTCAAATCGAGCTCCATAGTCAACACCGGTCGAGATCTACGTAGAGGAAGAAGAGGACAGGGGATGGGAAGGTTGGGAGGCTGCCATGGTGGGACGGGAGACGAAGTCCAGCAGTCGAGCTCGGAACAGCGACCGAGCTGGGCGGGCGCGCGAGCTGGGGCCGAGCTGGGCGGGGACTGCCATGGCAGCGGTCGGGAAAGCAGGCGAGGGAGAGGAGAGGAGGGGAGGGGAGGGGGGCACGTCGTGGTAGGGAGAGGAAAGGAGGGGGTAGCACCTGGGAGGAGAGGAGGGGACCGGGACGGGGCGTCGCCATGGACGCGATGGTGCGGGTGCGCACACGCCCCCGAGCTCAGCCTCCTCCCTCCTGTATTCAGTTTTGGTACTTCTTGTTAAAAGCCTCTTTAATTAAATTTCCTGTAATTGAATCCTTGTTAAAAGCCTCCTGTATTCAATTTTCTACTGATGTGTACATGAAACTAAAAATTTTCAATGTATAAGTTTTACTAATATTGCATTGTCATGTCTAAACTGAGGTCTATATTTATGTAGATTGATTAGATGGCGGATCCATCATATTATGACCTTTTGAGCGGCGGTGTTGATTTGAATGATGTTGATCTGAGTTGGGGAGAGACAAGCAATATAAATCTCGGTGGAAGTCAAGGACCTACCCCTCCTGTTAGATCAAGCTCGAAGAAAGGAAAAAAATTCAGTGTGCGTGAGGACGAGGTGTTGACGGATGCATACCTTGAGGTAACTCAAGATCAGATTGTTGGCACTGAACAAAGGGGGAATTCCTATTGGAAAAGGGTCCATGATTACTTCCATGCGAACATTGGAGAAGAGTCGGATCGTAATCAAAATTCTATACAACACCGTTGGGCGGTTATTAATGAACAAGTGGGTAAGTTTTGTGCGGCTTTGGTACAGATTGAGAACAGAAACCAAAGCGGGTTGACAAAAGTTGACAAGGTATAAATTTCTTTGTTGCGTTCATTTTTTGTACAGTTCATTGGTTGTTGCGTGCATTTGTTGTTGAGTTCATTTGTTCTGTTCATTTTTTGTGTAGATGAAACAAGCACTTATTAAGTTCCGTGAAGATGACAAGGGAAATAAACCTTTTGGATTGATGCATTGCTATGAGAAACTGGAAGACAGAGAGAAGTGGAGAACTAGAGATTCTAACAAAAAACAAAAGAAGGCCTCTAATTCTACTCCTGGTTCATCGACTCCTAGTACCAACAGAAGTATGTTTGAGGACGAAGCTACATCTCCGAACAAAAGTGTTTCTGTGAAAAGACCAATTGGTAAGAAGGCCGCAAAAGCGCTACGAGCTAAAGGTTCTAGCTCTACAGGTGATAGTGTTATCATGGAGACATTGGGCAGTCTGTTTTCGTCAAGGAGGGAGGAGGCGCTGTCGAGGGAGGCATTGAGGCAAGAAAGGTTTAATGTATCCATTGCAAGAGAAAAGGAGATGGAAGAAGCAAGGTTGGAGGAAGATCGGAAAAATCGTGCAATAAGAGAGCAACATTTGGTCCTTGAACAAGAAAAGGTAAGACTGAAGACTATTGCACAAGAACAACAAATAATGAACATGGACATCAGTGGCATGGATGAGCAACAACAACAGTACTACAAGCTATTACGGAGTCAGATTATCGCTCGAAACTCATCTGTTTGATCTGAGTATAAGTTCTTGTATGGCCTAATTTCTTATTTTGTTGGACATGGGACTTGTGATGTATGGACTAATTTCTTATTTTGTTGGACATGAGACTTGTGATAAATGGCCTAATTTCTTATTTTGTTGGACATGAGACTTGTGATGTATGGACTAATTTCCTGTTGTGTTGGCCATGAGACATGTGTTCGACTAGTTCCTTATTTGCTCGGATGTATGGACAAAAGAGACTACATAACTTATTAAGAAAATATTACACTTGCGACATTGATTAATAATTTGAAGTACATAATTGAAAATACTACATAGACGAGCATAATAAAGAAAAGCTACATCATATTTCCCCGGATCTGCCATTGATGTTCAACCAAGTCTTCTTGAAGCTGAGAGTGAACTTGTTTGTTTCTGATCTCTCTGTTGATCTGAAGAAACTGAGAAAATGCAGCTGAGTGTTGGTGAGAGATTGTTGCCATTTCCCCCATATGCTCGTAATGGTAGTCTTCTTCATTCTTCATGAGTGTGACGCTCATTCTCAATTATCATATTATGCATGATGACACAAGCTGTCATGATATCTCCAAGTGTCTCTTGATCCCAAAACTTTGCTGGTCCACGAACAATGGCAAAACGAGCTTGGAGAACTCCAAAGGCTCGTTCAATATCCTTCCTACAACCCTCTTGATTTTGAGAGAAACATTTCTTCTTTTGTCCAACTGGATTTGGTATTGTCTTAACAAATGTTGCCCACTGCGGATATATGCCATCTGCAAGGTAATACCCCATTGTATAGTTGTGCCCATTGATGTTGTAATTCACTTCCGGAGCTTCACCTTCAGTTAGCTTTGCAAAGACAGGCGAACGGTGAAGAACATTAATATCATTCAAAGACCCCGGTAAACCAAAAAAGGAATGCCAAATCCAAAGATCTTGTGAAGCAACGGCTTCGAGAATGATTGTAGGCTCATGAACATGCCCCTGAAAGAAACCTTGATGTCCACTAGGGCAATTTTTCCACTTCCAATGCATGCAATCTATGCTCCCTAGCATACCTGGAAAACCCCTTTGCTCTCCAGTAGCAAGTAACCTAGCAGTATCATCAACATTTGGAGATCTGAGGTACTCATCACCAAATATTTCAATAACAGCTCTCACAAACCTTCTAAGACTTTCTAAAGTAGTGCTTTTCCCCAGCCGACAATATTCATCTGTAGCATCAGCTGATATTCCATAAGCAAGCATTCGAAAAACCGCAGTGATTTTTTGCAAAGGATGTAATCCAAGAACACCCGCACAATTTCTTTCTTGCACAAACCACCTATCATGCTGTTCCACAGCATCTGCTATGTGTCTAAATAAAGGACGGTGCATTCTAAACCTAGAACAACAAAACCACGAATGAGAAAAAGATCAAAAAGAAAGGAAAAATGAACATTTGTAAGAATTGTGTACCTTTGACGAAAGAGCCTCGCGGGGTATCCGCCTACTGATGAAAAGTAGTCTCTGTGGAGTCTATTATAACCCTCTGCTCTGGCACGATCAATTACTTCACGTCCCGGCACAGAACCGCCATGGCGTGGAGCACTCAAGCGCTCATGTTCTTGTTGAGCTACGACAGCAGTCATCGCATAGAGCTCCTCGTCGTCGGACGACGACTCCTCCATGCACATTCGAACGGCCTTGCTACGACGGCGACTCATTTTAATGTGCGAGGGGATTCAAAAAGATTGAGAGAAATATGAGAGATGGAGCTGTGAGGGAGATGTGCGAGGTGAAGCTATATATATAGATCAGGAAACTAGCCGTTAGAAACAATAGTGTTAAAAAAATAGCCGTTACAAATAATGCTGTTGAAAACTATCCGTTGGAGATACAGCCATTCAAAATATGACGGTTACAAAAAATAACCGTTACAAAGTTAGTTGCAAAATATTGTTAAAATATAGGTGAATGTGATATAGGGGAAATGATATAGGGGAACTGCTGGAGATGACAAAAATATAGGGGAGGTATCTTTTTAGGGGAGTCCCCTACATGGACATATAGGGGAGAAAATATAGGGGAATGCTGGACTTGCTCTAACATGTAATTATATATGTGCATGCAACAAGGGTCCATACACATCCAACAGCCATGTGGTTGACGCCTTGGTCCCACGGAAGTCAGGGTCCGAACTAGTTCGTGGCCCTTCCTCTTTCTTTTTTCTATTTGATTCTGTTTTGAACCAATAGATCAAGTAACAACCCATTCTCAATATATAGGTCTTAGATGTGCCGTTTTGTTGTACGCGGTAAATAAAGAGAAGATCGTAGTGTTTTCTCCCTTTTTATACCATCCTCTCGTTGTACGATGTATTCAAATTGTTATGCAGAGCTGAAAGGAGAGTTTGGGTACTCGAGAAAATCAAAAAAATGCAGAGCTCGGAGATCACCAACTTCATAGACCCCCTGATGCTAGAGGGACCTAGGATACCATCACGTATAATTGGTCGATGCCATCACAGTGTGCGTACACCCCGTTCCAACGTCAAGCAGCCGGAGGACCAGAGCCAGTCTAATAAAAATTAGGCACCGAGCGAATCAAAATGTTTTCAATTTATATTAAATTTTATACTTTCCTCAATCTTATGTTTAGCATGTTATAGTATTATAAGTACAATTTATTTTTTGTTTGCATAGTTTGAACTTACAAGTTGCAATATTATTAAATATTAGTTGGTGTGTTTTCTTTTTGTAATAAATTCATTGGAAAATACTAAATTGTATTTTGTAACATAGTCTAATTTAAAACTATGGTTTCTACATTATATATCTATATAATTTATAAGTATTTATGGTAAAAATCTATAAAAATACAATGTAACAAATGTTTCAATAGTGGTTTCTAGTGTATGATTAACTAAGCATCTTTATAGAAACTTCTTATAGAGACTTGTAAAGTATAACACGAACCAACTGCACTACTTTTCTATGGTCAAAATTGTTTAGCAATTCAAAATTTAACAAAGCATGCATGCTTTGTACTTGGTACTGGAACATCATTGCTTACAGTATTTGCCAATTAAAAAATAGTGCGGATTATAATGTTTGTGTATGTAGATTATATTATTTGATATAATTTTATGAAATGTGGTTGTTATTTACACAAGTCTCCTGCGAGTTTATAAAAAAATGTTGCACAAATTAAACATGAAAATGTAGTAACGATCGATTTTCATAAAACCCACAGGACTCACTAGATTAAAAAAAAGCATGGTCACGGAATTTGTTGTCACTGGTACATTGGTTTGTTCTCACATCCCAAGAGGCCCATGGTGTGTATTTACGTTGGCAAATCAACCATATTTTGTTTGGATATTCTTACCACCAAAATGTAAGGCGCGTATGATTTTTCACCATCTTGAGTTCACGTGTTTGATGATTAATAATATCAAAGTGTATGAATTGAGCTTGTATAAATGACACAGTGTTTTGGGTTGTAGCCTTGTAGGTGTAGATGCACACGTTATGTAAAAGATTTTTAAATGTCAACAAAATCTATAAAAAATCGAATGAACATTCATAAATTTTTTATCCGTACACAAAATTTCGCGAAAAAAGAATTGTGATATGTATAAAAAGACAAAATATGTTGCATACAAAGTCATTTTGAAACACCGACATTTGTCATGTTTACACAGGCTAAAGAATTTTTTTTTCTACAAAACCTACGTGCGAACATTTGTATATCAGAAATTTTTGATATATTAAAATACGAATTTGACGCAGTGCTATGATATGCTCCTATGACACAAAGACATTTCCGTTGTATAAATGTCATCATTACATTTTGTCTTACAGAATAATTTTTCAGTATGTATTTATAATCTTTTTTAGACATGTTATAAATGAAAATTAAAGTCTTCAGTTGTGTCTTGTTGATATTAAAAGTCGTTCATTCTTTATTTTTTACACGAATTTCTTTACTATTAAATGGAAGTTCAATGTACGTCTGTCGTCGTCTGCCCTCTCCTCGCGCAATCGTCTGCCCTCGCGATCGTCTGCCCTTTCCTTGCGTGATCTCAGACTAGCTACGGGCCATAACCTTTCCTATCTAGGGAAATCCCGTTCTTTCCGCCGCCGCCAGCCTCCGACCATCGCACCTCTTCTCTACCATCGCCTCGATCGTCGCCGCCTCCGCCTCCACCCTGGCCTCCTCTTCTCACACTGAGCCATGGGATCCATGATGACCTAGATGAGGCGGAAAAGGGGATCGATAAGGAGCAAGAGAGGGCGGGCGATGGGATCCATGAGGAAGAAGATTAGAAGATGGATCCTGGTACATGCCCTGTGTTGCAGTGATCTCTACAAGCGGATTGGGACGCACGTGGAGGTTCAGGCGCACCGCATGCATACCCTAATCAACGCTCGCAAGCACCGCCGGCAGCGATGGCACTTCGCTCGCCTCATACGTCCGACGTACCTTTCTGCCATCTCCTACCACCACAGTTTTCCACGGCAGAGTATGGGCCAGCGAATCAGCCCACCTCGACGTTCTCTCTCGTGTGAAATGAAGGTGAGCGGCCAGGTATCGCCAACGCTGCCGCCTATATAACACCATCATCATGCACCATCATCCCCATAGTCACCTCGAACCACCACGTTTCAGTGTTTCACGCTGTATCGCCCCGATTCCTCGCGCAGGTCACCATGGACACGGCACCAATAGCTGCACCATCGGACATGCGCGCCTGTCGTCGGGTATGTGCTTCAACTACATCTAACCCAAGGTCCTCCACCACGGTTGGGCTTCCTTTGCAAGATTCGATGGGATGCTTTGTTCTACAGAGGGTGCATCCGTGCTTCCGCACATACAGCTTAGGTGCTCCACTACGGTTGGCCTTCCTTTGCAAGGTTCTGCTTGATGCTTTATTCTACAGAGGATTCTTTGTAGATCTGTGAGTTGATGATCTGCATGATTTTGTTCATATTTTGCTGTATAGATTTGTATTGGTTGTCCTGTACAACGTATATCATGAGATGTGTTTAACTTACAGAGGTCTTGTTATACAGATTTTGTATCTGGGTGGATATCATTTGAGCATGTTTGCAGATCGACAGCGCTTGCTGGTCTCCCCAGCGGTCCACGACCACGCTCGTCGGCGAATCGAATGGAGGTCGAATCTTTCCCCTGGGTATGAGACATCCACATTTGAGGGTGGCTGGAGGACAACGACGTTGATGGGAGGGAGATGGGATTGATGGGACAACGGCGGCGATGGGAAGGTTGGCGGGTGTCGTCCTTCGACTCTTGGAGGGAGCTGGGGGTGAAGATGGGGTCATGGGGACTGAGTGCTGGGTTGGGCTCGGGACAGGAGATGTGGGAAGTGTTGGAAATAAACCACCGGAATCGGAGTGTCGTGTTTGTGTTGTGTCTGTAGGTGCGGCAGTTTGTGCTCGTGTATGTGTCTAGGTTCAGGTTGAGACGTTGAGTCCGGATGTTGGTATGGCCGCGTTCGAGGTCAGGTTGTGTCGAGTCTGTATTCTTGGGTCATATACGTAGTTAGGATTAGTGGACGTCTGAGCGTCAGTGATCAGAGTGCTGGCATGCTGGCCGTTGGCGTGTATGGGCGTAGCCGGAGAAGCAGCACTGCAGCAGCTGAAGACTCGGATCCGCGTCGTTAAAGAAGACCACTTCTCTTGGGTCCCAACAGGAACTACATCTGGGTCGGGATAGCGATGGGTTCAGGAACTTGGCTGGTTTCCTTTTGTTGTCTGAGAGTGCTTGTGCTGCTGCTCCACTGAATTTTAGTGCCACTCCACATATTTTAGTGCTGCTCTTAACTGAATTTTCGCACTGATATTTTGGTGCTGCTTTGAATATTTGTGTTGCTAACCTCTAATTTACACTGATTTGTAGCTGATTCTGATCATGTTAATTTTGTACATATGAACAATGACAGGTTTATCTAGATACTGAATATGCGAGCAATCTGTCTCACACTTGATGCCCATACATCTTGACAAATAATTTGCAGTCAATTAGTAGGACGGGACTGACTGTCGGCAGAAAGATTATCGGATTTGGTGATGATTTTAGGTAAGTGCTTCTCGTCGTTAAAAAAGGGGTCACGGGGGCAGATAATCGACGCTGCTCTATGGAGTTCATACCTCTGGATGGGCATGCGCCAACTAAGGCTCGTCAACAACATGAGTGCACATAAGGCCCCATGGTTCGCGGATTACTTGTTGAGGGTAGGCAATGACACAAAGGAAGCTGACGAGAAAGGGAACATATGTCACAAAGAAGATATATGTGTACCTGCCACAGAGGAGGAGGATGACCTACAGAAGCTGATCCAGCATGTATTTCCTGCTCTAGGCGACAACATGTCTTATCCCAGTTACATGACTTCTCGAGTGATCCTCTCAACCAAAAATGACAATATCGATAAGATAAACAAACACATGATAAGTGTTTTACTGGCGAGGAGAAGATCTACCACAACTTTGACAACGCGGAAGATGATACACATGGATACTATGCTCCCAATTTCTTAAACTCCCTAGCTCCTAATAGACTACCCCACGAGTAAAGATAAATTGTCCGGTTATACTTCTCAGAAATATTGACCCTGCTAACGGCATATGTAAATGGACGAGGCTTGTTGTAAGGGAGTTCCAAATGAATGCTATTGGCGTAGAGATTGTGGTAGGATAACATGTTGGACACAGGGTGTTCTTTCCTCGGTTGCCTCTTTGTTCCTTCGATGACGATTTGTTCCCGTTCAAATTTAAAAGGAAGCAATTTCGGATCAGGCTCAGCTTTACCATGACGGTCAACAAGACCCAAGGCAAACTATCCCTATTGTCGTTGTTTACCTACCAGAGGCTGTATTCTCCCATGAACAATTATATGTTGCCTTGTCCATATTAAGGTTAACATTAAGATACTCGTTATCAAGAAAAAAGAAAAGGACAATGTCAATTGTAAGGATCCGACCAAAAATTCAAAGAAGCGAAAAAGATTGAAGACTTAATAATGACCATGAAGAAAATAGTCTATGAGGAAGTTCTTAGCACTTGAATCAGCGTTGCGGTTAGTTAGTAACATCTTTAAAGGTGCACATGGTTATAAGAATCATCGATATATGCATACTTTGAATCAGATTCTCAAGTTATGATCATCATTCTATTTTCTAGCTGCTACTTTTCCCTGATGCAAAATGACAACTAACTGTTAATTTATTTTTCTTTTACATGTCTGAGCGTATAACTGTAGTGTATGCGCATGTGAATAAATATAACAAATGTGAACTAAATATAAATATGGTGTGACATTTACTTGCGTCACCCGTAGCAACGCACGGGCATTTAATAGGAACTAGTTGGTATGTACGTGCACGTTTTCACAATTAAAACACATTTTCAAAATTAATGGGAAGATTTTAAAGTATAAAAAGCCTTACCAAATTGTATGTGAATTATTTTTTCACACTTTTACATTAGCTCTAGATTTTTATATTGCAATAATAATTAGATGGCATATCTGGAATGATCATAAAAAGCAAGGGGTGCATCTACATCCTATCTATCTAAATGGGAGAATCCCACTAACTTTTCTCTCAACATACAAGGCCTCCACATTGCCAAGCATTTTTGAGCAATTATAGCATGCCACGTTGGGCAACTCTACCACATCAGCATTGCATGTATGTCCTAACATTTAGGTGCACGCTACATGTTAAATCATCTTAACTTTTGCTCATGTGTGTCTCTAAAAATTTCTGCAGCAACGCGCGGGGAATCATCTAGTTTTTATAACATTAATGATCATAAAAAGATAACATATACTTTTTTGGTGCAGTAGTAAATGAAATTCTAATTGTATTATTAAGATGAGAGGAATATTGAAGTTCTTCACCGAGATGTATGTCGGGGACTGAGATCCGGTGACTTTACCACACAAAGTTACATTGCAACTTTAGGGGTCTAATCTCCATCCAAATTTGATCTAATGGTCCAAATTAAAAACTTAGAATTAAAACTTCTCAGAAAAAATCGAAAAAAATTCATGTAAGTTCTATATGTTACGTTATGTACTTTGGTATTTTTTTGATTTTTTTGGATCAGCGGTTTATGATTTAATAGCATTTTACGTTTAAAATATGAAAACATCATTTAATGGCAAACCATTTATCCAAATGGAGCAAAAAAAAATTGAGAACACAGTACGGAACACATTCAATTTACTGGACCGTTGGATGGAACTTGGACGGAGATTAGACCCCTAAAGTGCACACGTGACTTTATATAGTGAAGTCACTGGATCCCGGTCCGTATGTCGGGCCATGGACAGCATGCGGAATAGCCTTGGCAAGTATCACGAATCAACCCATCGTCGCGTGATGGACGGTGCTGGCTCTGAGTCTCCGTCACATCCAAGAGGATGGCGGGCGCCGGCTAGTCACTGTCATGGGGGGGGGGGGGGGGGGGGGGGGGGGGGGACAACGCCGCGGCCGCTGGTTCTTCCTCGCGTCGGGGCAGAGCTCTCGTCCCTTCCCGCAGAGTTATCGGCAAGTTCAAAGTCACAGCTAACGCGAGGATGTTCGCTGCCCTGCCACGTCGATTCTCCCGCACGGCTGATCCTCGCAAAGCAGCTTCAACTTCTTCGTGTCGTACCGGCGCGCCAACAAGTGCTGCGCCAAGGGCGGCCTCCTCCTGCTTCCTCTGCTTCCTCGTCTTATCCAGCCAGACATGTCGTTCGTGTTCATGAAGACATGAAGTAGAGTAGCCCCTTGAAGTCCTGCGGCTCCATCTTGTCCACGCAGCTCGCCGCGGTAAGCTGGGCACCGTGCGACGAACAATATGCAACTTCTGCCCGTCGGCGAACTTCTTAGCTCTGGCCGGGATGCGTCTAGCATAGAACATGTAGTTAATTTTCAGCCGCCTTCTATCCGTCAGCTCTCAACCAATTAATCTTCATGTTTGCGACGACTCTCAGCCGCCGGTCGACTTCTTTGTTCTGAGCGAGGATGCGTCTAGCATGGACTCTGCAGTATGTTGTCCTCGACATATTCTTCCTTGCCTCGCCTTGTCTGGCCGCCCTGGTATCCATCAGTTCTCGTAACATCAATCTACGTCTGTGCGACTCCAAAACGCCGGCAGACCTCTTGTTTCCGTCGGGGATGAGTCTGGCATATGATACAAATGGGAGATCTAGTCACCAACTCACCATACATGCAACATCCGATTCCATCTTGCAAAGGTGATTCAAGACGTGAGCACGTAATGTCTCGATCAAATTCTAGAATCGTCGACCACATCACCAGACACCGTACGCTAGATTCTTCCCGTCCTTGGATGTTATCATGTGTGCGAGGATGCCGAGGTAGGCCGTAGTACGGCAGTACCTCCTCATGTTATGCGCTATTGAGAGGTACTCTCACGGCGTGCAAAGGATCCTGCTTCTCGTGATGAGGCAGTGGTCAAACCGCAAGGATCAAAGAGTTCCGCCATCTTGTCCAAGCGCACCACGCCGGCCGTGGTGCCACTCTGCGAGGAGCTCGGCGCGGTAAGCTGGCGACTGTGCCGCGAACAGCCGGCAGCGCATGACGAATCTCTCGCCGGCCACCTCAAACATGGCATCGGCGCGGCTCTGGGCGAGCTCGAGCGTGGGGAACATCGGGAGGTGGTGTGGCATCGATGGGATAGACGACGGCTGGAGAGGCGGCGATGGGCCGATCCTGGCGGATCCGAATTTGTTTTCCATCAAGATTTCATGTTACATTTGTTTTGTTTTTGTAGGAACAATCGGTAACCCGGGCCGTGACCTTTTATTGTTTTTTTTTTCCTTTTCTCCCGCACGAATCAAGCGATCGTGGATGATTGGGACTCCCCTGCAGAGTACGTGTGCTACTCGATCGTGGCTGTTCGGAACACACCATTTTTTTTTCCTTTTCTGATGATCGAGAGACCTACTCAATTTAAAGTTGACTATAAAAAAACTTGGTCAAAGTTGTTTGGTGCTCGACATCAGGACGATCTGGATCATTGATAGACAATTGAACGCGTAATATTTAATGTATCCCGACAAGTTTGCTCTTTTAATAGTAGTGTAGATAGATGTAGATGTAGATAGTAACGTACTTTTGCATTTTTTTGGTCCCTTTTCTTCTCGGGCTCTGGGCTGTCGCCCTACTCGGCTGGCTTATGGGCCGGCCCTGCGGAGGACGCAACGACGCAGCAGGCCGTCGCGGGGCCGTGAGAGTTAACGGTGTCGCGGACCTCCGTGGAGTCCCCGTGAAGCACGGCGTGAGTAGTCTCTCTGTCTCGTCTAGTCAGTCCAACCCAGGGAGACCTCTCCCTCCCCAACACCCGCGACTCGACTCGACGGGGCTGCGCTCGCCGTCGCCGCCGCCGCCGCCTCGCTTCGATTCCGCCCCAATCGTAGATTCTCGCTCGAAAAATTCGACGCGCGCAGGTTGCTCTCGAGGGTTCCGTCTCGGGAGGCGGCTACGCCCGCGCCTCCGACTCCGACTGCGATTTCCGCCGCCGCGGCAAGGTACGCGCGCGCGATCCCCGTATCCTTCGACGGGAGGGCCCGATTCGGGCGAAAATTGAGCGGTCTGTTTGTTTCCGGTGCAGGCGTTGTCGGCGCTGCAGTTCGAGAGGCACGCGGGGGCGGCATCGAAGAACCAGAACGACCACATCTTCCTCCCTAACGGCAAATCGCTCCACGCGCTCTTTCACGAGCTCAGGGGACGTGCCCGCCGACTCCTTACGGATGGCCGCAGGGGTGCCGATGACAGTGCCCGCCGCTCCTATTGCGCCCCCGCCGAGCACGGAGCAGGACATGCTTCAGACCAGCGACGCGGCGGTGGGGGACTCCCTTTCGGCTCCGGCCGCTCAGGAGGTTCGGGCCTTGGACGAACCCCCTTCGGCCGCGAGCGCGCAGGAGGCTCAGGAGACGCTGACTGAGGAGGAGAACGCCAGCTTGTCTCTCCTCGGCTTGAGGTAAGCAATTTGACCGCCTGATTTGTGTTTGGAACTCGTTATGTACTGCGTACGGCTGTGATTTCATAGCAAAGGCCCCTTTTCTGTTGTATGTATGAAATCGATGGATATAGTTGTGGGATTGTGGCCGAATTGAGGCATTACGCTGTGTGGAGTGGTAAAACTAGAAATTCAGAAATCACTGCAGGTTTGTTCAGTCCTAATACTTCCCTTTTACCAGGGAACATAACCCAGCTACCGCGTCCGATCCTATGGATGGCATTGAATGGCCTTGTCAAATCCACCATAGCTTGAGTTTGATAGACGCTGCAGAGGAGATTGAGAATGCAGCCCGTGGTGACCATGAGATGCCTGATGTGGTCCAGGTAAGGGTTACAGGTGGTGAGAAACCCAGGGATAATTACTTGTCCACAGCCACCCATGTTAAAGTGCAAGTGATGGAAACGAAGCATCAGCCAGTTCGAGTGATGAAAAAGAAGTATCGGCCACTGAAAAAGAAGAATAGGCCGGTGCGAGTGGCGGAAACCAAGTATCAGCCAGTGCAAGTGACGGAAACCAAGTATAAGCCAGATAGTTTACTTAAGGATGTGAGAGGGTTGCTGTTAACTGGGCTTCTTGAAGGTTTCAAAGTAGCCTACAAGAAAAATGGGGTGCGTGTACTTTCTTCAAGCAGTATAATTGTAGATTCAGCATCGAATGATGATTGAAAACCTATGTGGTTTTGATTTTTCTTAAGAACGAACTTATAAATTTCATTTCACTATCCTTAGGTGGAGATGACTGGACGCATTGACGGACAGGGATATTCTTGTGGTTGCTCGCAATGTGGCTACAGCAATGTGAGCATTCTATTATCGTAACTCCAGCACTGCACACGTCGTCATTCTCGTGTCTGTACCCATTCATTGTCTGAAAAATCAAGCCTGACCTTGTGATGTTTGATCAACTGTAGATTATGAATGCATGTGAGTTTGAGCTGCATGCTGGCCAGTCCACAAACAACCAAAACGACCATATATTCTTGGAGACCGGAATTTCTCTGTATAAGTTGATACAAACACTTAAATATAAAAGACTCGACTTGCTCGGGGACTTGATTGAAGAGCAGACTGGTCTCCCTCCAAATCTGATTGAATATGAAAAGTGGAAAGGTATTTCAGTGAGGACCTAAGGCTTTCTGACTTTTTGTTGTACTTTAGGGCCTTCTAACCATTATGTTGATCGATCTTTTCTCCATATTGTGATTTTAGCTTCGTTTCAAGTGGAAGTGGAAAATAATGATTTCAGTTATGCGGCTTCAGATCCTTGTTCAACTCAACGGTATGTTACCTGTGTGTACACCTCTTTATAAGGCCATAAGGTAGTCAAGGAAGTATGACTTAATGCCTATATTTGTCAGTACACATGGCCATTAATTTTATGCTAGCTGTAAAGGTTAAACTCCTGCAAATTCCAAGCAGGACCTTACTAATTTGGACGAGCTTATTCCTTGTTCTTTACCATTTCTATGAAGTGTACTTATATTTTTTTTAGCAAGTGCATACATTGACGTATCATGATCCTTCAGAGTACCACACTGACTTCAGCTTTATTCCAAACTCCACTGCTAGTTGGCAAGAGTCTCCTGCAGGAGTGACAACTCATATAACTAGAGCCTCTACTTTGAAAAGTTCCTTGAAAAAATCTACTAGCAGCCACATCCCAAACCTAGACTGGAGTGCATTCACGAGGCCTAGGTGGCAGTACAAACGAGCAAGCATGGAAACTTCAGCTCCAACCTTGAGTATTAACCCCGAGAAAGGAACTTCGGGTCTATCTACAGGCACTACAATGAGGAGCGGCACTGAAGAAACTCCTAGCGAGAACACCAAGGGTCTTCTCAGTGAGGTTATAAAGCTTAATGCTGCTGCAACTGCTGCAGTAATATCAAGGAGGCCGCGGTGGCAGTACAAACGAGCAGGCATTGAAACGTCAGCTCCAACCTTGAGTATAAACCCTGAGAAAGGAACTTCAGGTCTATCTACAGGCACTACAATGAAGAGCAGCACTGAAGAAACTCCTAGGGAGAACACCGCGGGTCTTCTTGGTTCTGAGGTTATAAAGCTTAATCTTGCTGCAACTGCTGCAGTAGTATCAACATCTTTATCAAGTCCAGTTTCAATTGCTCAAGCGCCAGCCCCAGATCACATAATGGAGTCGAAGCCAAAAGAGTCACGGACACCAAAAGTGAGGTAAAAAGTTAAATCTGCACTGTTTTCTTGACTTGTCATGTTTAGGAGATCTTGGAATTAGATTGAAATGACACGTAATCATCGATCTGCGTCTTACTTTTGCTTCAGGGATAACACTTTGCACCCGCTGGTTTTCAAGGAGGGTGGCCTGCCAGAGTTTACTCTATTGACGTATAAGTTGAAGCACGGAGAGGTGCTCTAGATAGTTGCATGGAGTGTATTCCCATTTCAACACTAGGAATTTGTATGGCTCTAAAGATAACTCACACTTCCTGTTTTGTAGGCTCTAAAGCAAGGTTATAAGCGAGGGTCAGGTATAGTCTGTGATTGCTGCAATGAAGAGGTAACTATCTTGGAACTTGGCAATCAGCAAAGTTTGATGTTCAGGCTGTATTTACTTATGTTTACTGACCCATGGATGTATGTGTTCTTCTCTTTCGACTTCAGTTTACTCCTTCACAGTTTGAAGACCACGCTGGAATGGGGAGAAGACGACAACCGTAAGCACCACAATGTGACACAGAAACTTGGCTTAACTTGAACTTATTGACTTAAGTATTAAAGTGTCTGTAAGAGTGAACTCAAGATGACAGCTCGGTACTTAAATTCGCTTAAACAGAGAGTATATATTGTTGCAGGTATCGTAACATTTATACTTCAGAAGGATTGACACTTCATGAGCTGGCACTAAAATTGCAAGACAGTCTAAATTCAAATGGTGTCAGTAGCGTTGATTTCTCTGACATTGATGACCCCCCTAACATTGCTACTTCAGGTAAGATGTGTTTATTTGACAGTGCCAATGTGCTGTTGAGCTTTATTCCAGGACTATTGCTTATGATCTCCATAAATTTTAGAATGTGTTATCTATGAATATTTGGTTGTATATTGGTCAATGACACTTCGCTGCCCTGTTTAAATGAAGTTAGACGCAATCCTGTTATAAGTACCACTTTGGAGGAGGAATATCCTACTTTCCCACAGTTTGACCTATTTGGTAGCATACTCTTTTTTAGTTCGACCATATAGGAACTAAGCGATAATAGTTTGGCTACTCCACTAACTATCCGTGGTGAGGACCAACAGTCACCATGCCATGGAAGTGTAACACAAACTATAGGGCCCATGCTTTGGACTGAGTATAGCTAAACTGAAGTGGACATATATAATGCACAAATTAGATACCCAGTTCCCGTTACCCTCATAGGATACTTATCAAAAGCTCAATTTTGTACTGGATCGGACCATCCTATTAGTAATACAGGAGTTATACCCAGAAATGGAATAGCCCATTCTTCGCTAAAAACACGAGCTAAAAAGTAAAGGCAGGACTGTTATGACTTGTGACCTGTAGATCAAGGCATGACACCATTCATCCCATTTTATGAGGAGAATATTGTTCCTTTTGAATCAGTACAATGTAGATTTTTTTTCTACCAACCAGTTTTCCTATCCTTTGTCCTGTAGTTCTTCACTTTTTCTTTGGGTTTGGTTTTAGTGCAGTCTCGTCTTTAATTCCTCCTTTATGCATGCATGTTCAAAGTGTACTCAGTTTGATGTGATTTCTGCATTGTATTCGCAAAATTCTAGTGATTATTATAATATTTTGTGGTAAGGGTACAAACGATTTCAGAACTTTGTTATAGTTGAGTGGCCTAATTATTTCAAAAGGAAAAAGTAGGGAGACCCGGAAAGAAAAATGAGCATTCTTATTGCACAATTTTCTTTCATGCTTGTCTCTGCATGCCTTCTATAGCTTCTTTGGTGATATCTAACTCTAGATCCAGTCGTGATTGTGCTTTGAGATTCTCATACTTTGTGTCTACACTATGCAGCATTTTACTGTAAGTGATGAATGAACCAATCCATATCTAGTTATCCAATCGTGACTTTGTGCTTTGAGATTCACATACTTTGTGCCTGCGCTATGCAGCATTGTACTCTGATGATAATCCATATTTAGCCTGTCTCTGCATGCTAGGCAGTGAAAATGAATTTTGGATTAGGTGATAGTTGAAACCAGACCGCATTGACCATGTCTAGACATGGCATGTGGCATCACAGTGGATTGGACTGTATTACCAGTTTACCACCGGTTGTAATAAATTAAATTATGTACATTCAGCTAGTGGCACAATGGTCATTTGAGCTTTCATAAGTTAGTTATGTGAGTAAACAATTCATAGTATTCGTCTTTGTGCCAATTATTTTCGTTATCGTAGGTCGTATTAAAGAACCTTCCACCACCGACCGGCCTATTATTGTTCCATCCAAACGGACATTACAAGAAAGAGCTGTTATAGAAAGCTGCCATTTGTGTGGGTAAGAATAAGATTATGTACACAGTTGAACAGACATTATTATGTTAGATCATTCATATTGTAACTTTGCACCTTTATTTTGACAGTGATGCCTCCACGACGGTCGGAAAAATCAGCGACGACATGATTATCTTCTGTAACCAGGTTACTTCTTAGTTCCTTTGTCTTAAATGCTTGCCTTTAATGGTCGAATTGTTGTTTTAAAATTTATGCCATAATAATCTCATCTATAGTGCGAAAGACCGTGTCATGTTAAATGCTACAATGATGGGCTTGAAGAAAAGAAGGTATGTACTGACCTTTTGTTCATACACGGTGGAGAAAGCTTATATGGTGACACTGCTGGCTTCTTTTGTATTGGCCATTTCAGGCACCTCTGAATGTTTTGGGAGAATATATGAAGTTTCACTTCTTCTGCTGTCAAAACTGCCAGTTACTTCACGCTTCTTTGCACCAAGTACTGAACAACCGGGAAAAGATCAGACATAAAAGATCTAATGTTTATTGGCAGCTTCTAAGTGGAATGAATCTGAAACGTGATGTGCAGCATTACATGGATCAGGTTATTGGAATCTTCAAAGTAAGTTCTTTCTGCGAGGGGTTTATGGTTGTATCAATTACAATACCTTGCTTCTTCCCTGATAAGCTTACCAACCATATGTTTGTCATGTTGTTTGTAGACTGCAAAGCTCTCACTTTAATCTCTTTGTTTATAGGTTGCATTTTCAGAAACAGCTACAAGTGACAGTGAGGTCATACAAGATATGGTTACTGCGTAAGTTCTTGATTACACCTGTAATTCTTTACTGGTGTATGAATAGACACGTTAATGTGTATCTCCTGCATTTTTCGTGTTCTTCTAGTCAACTCAAGTAGCTAGTAAGCACACTAAACCCCAATTTTCGCAGCACGGATGATAGCGGAAAGAAGGATTATAGAGGAATGTATTGTGCAGTGTTAACCACGAAAAGGTACTTTTTCAGCTCAAGTCCTTATTGTTTTATCAGTTTTTGCTCAGCTGGTCTGTGCACAGCTATGATGTTGATATTTTCAGTCTTTACATATTTCGGTCTTCATATTGTGTACCCAAATAAACTGTTGATAGTTTTAGTTTCTAGAACTTGAAATTAGGAGGAATCAAACAAGTGAGCGCTTCTGTTTTGTTTTTACATTATCGAGTTGGTTTATTATACATTTCCCCCCTTATGGTTGTATTGCAGGAAACTTGTTTTGTCAGCTGCGATTCTGAAAGTGCGCACGGAAGAAGTTGCAGAACTTGTCCTTGTTGCTACACATCATGAATGCAGGAAGAAGGTGGGAATGAATTTACAATTATAGCTCATAGTGAACTGACAGTTATCTGATGTAAATCTACCTTTCATATTCCCATAGAGCATGTATGTGTCCTAAGAGAATGATTTTTGCGACTATAAATGAAGAACGTAAATTATGATGGGGTTCTTGAACAACAGAAAACGGTAAAAATACCCTGTTAGTGAAAATAAATTGGATTATAGTCTGGGCAATAGATCAAGACTGCTATTACCATGATCCCACTCCCCAGCCCACACCCCAAACAACTAATTTCATAAATCCTAAAGCTGTACTGTAAGTATGTAAGAGATGGACCTGGGAGTTGTTACAGATTAGGCCCTTAATGTGCTTTATATTTTTTTTCTTTGACTATCAAATATTGGAGGCCTTTACTGTACTGTTTTGATACTCAACAAAACCAACCAAATAAATTTAACACTTTTGAACCTGTCTACTGTCTTTAGTTCAGTCACATATGTGCATTGATCTGGGACTGTGCCAACAAATATGTATGTCTAGCAAACTAATAACCTTATCTTTTGGCCCGCCTCTCTTTATAGGGCTACTTCAGACTTCTCCTAAGGCAAATTGAGGCACATCTGACCGCCCTGAATGTTCGGCTTCTTACGGCTCCTATTGATCCTGAAATGGTGCCAATCTGGTCCAAGAAGCTCGGCTTCACCATTCTATCGGATGAAGGGGTAAGCACACACTCTTGTTTTTCCTTTTTGCATTTTCTGCAGCCCATGACTTGATCTCACATTCTATTGATGTGCCTGTTGCCAGGAGTCACTGCTGGAGAGACATCCCCTGGTGATGTTTCAGGACGTAACACTGATGCAAAAATCACTTGCTACCAAGCAGCCTGCTCCCGTGGTTTCAACCAACCATGTTACAGTTACAGAGCCGAGTGCACCGGTTTCGTCGCTTATACCATCTGACGGATTATTAGAAGCTCAACCTTTGTAGAGATGAAGTTGTCCCTGCGGTACAGTAGCTTATAGCCTAATTATGCACCATCTCATCGGCCGAGTGGGTGCAAAATGCCACGTGTGTGCTTGATAGCACTGCCACGCGTGTGTCAAGTTTAGATGGGATGGCAGATGCTCTCTTTTGTCCGAGCGGTCTCTATCTGTAAAGGTTCAGTTTAGTGGATCATGTAGTTGATGTGAATATCCGTTGAAACTGAATGTGCACGCACCGTGAACTGTTGTTTCTGGTGTAAATTCTGCACTTTAATAGTATGTCTTAGCATTTGTTTTGCCAGACCCTCAATATACCCAGATTGAAGAAAGATTTGGATAAATGAGCCAGAAGTGCGTTAATTTGCAAAGACTCTGCAATAGGAAAGTTTTAACAGATGGATCAAAGTTGCCCAGATGTCATCTATAACGTCATCAACGTCTAAAAAAGTAACATAATTGATTATCCTTCGATCCCCTGCTAGAATAACAGTCATGAACATCTTACAGCTGATAAATTATCACAAACCCACGAGAAGAGCATCTCCGTGGTCATAGGGTAGGGCTGATTATAATGCTGGTGTCGAACTCCAGGCTAATAATCTGAAGCGCATGGATACAAGTTATCCTTGGAAGGAAAGATTCCGAATCTGCTTTGTCTACAAATAAGGAAGCTGCCAGGTGTATTGCTAGAGGCTACAAGACTAACCACACCATCCTACAGTTTTATTAGTTGTGAAGCCAGTGTACGAGGAGGCAGTATCTGGCTGCGGAGCAGGCTTCTGCTCCCTGGGCTTTGCAGGGTCAACAAAAATGACCCAGCCATCCAGGAACTTAGCGTTCATCCCCTGCCGCGCCGTCTCGGCTTCTTCCAAACTCGCGTACCTGACAAAACCGAAGCCCTTTGATCTCCCAGAAACTCTATCAGTTATGACCTTCGCTGCACAAGGTGACAGACAAGTTACGGCGAGCTGTAAAGATGAATGAACATTGATGAAAAACATTACTGGTAAAGCAAGCCTTGTACCCTCAAGAATCTGTCCAAAGGGAGCGAATGTGCTCTTAAGCTTCTCGTCAGTCGTCAGCCTCGAAAGGCCTGCATTGCATCACGTATAGGATTTATATGAGGATGTGAATAAAAAATCAGCATAAAGTAGGGTTTACTGCTTACTAGTACCATACATGCAAATTTTCAGTTTGCTGTGTGGAGAGTGGAGTTACTTAATCAGAGCAGCAAGATTTGCTAGACAAAACGAACATACCCATGGTTATCTTTGATCCTACATATGATTTTGATGATGCAGAAGCCCATATCGACGGGACCATTCAGAAACCAATCTAAACTGATGACCCGCAACGGTGCTCTTTGATTCTACATATCGGTTGCTCTTGCTCAGACACATAGACATAAGGACACAATAACACGCATATGCACACAGAGTGCCGGGACAGGATAAGAACACATTCATACTACCTAAAGCTATCCCCAAATTCATACTACCTAAGTACTCCCTCCGTTCCAAATTAATTGACTTCTATATACCCACATGACATACACATATGTGGGCAAATAGAAGTCAATTAATTTAGAACGGAGGGAGTAGTACCTAAAGCTATCCCAAAATTCTACCTAAAGCTATCCCCAAATTCATACCGAGAAAATTGAAACGATGTAGCAAAAGGAAAGTTGGCGTGAGTGTCGGAAAAGGAAGGAGATCCGTTACCGCTGACGAAGAGCTTCGGGGTGGTGAGCGGCGGCACGTTGGTGACCTCGGTGTCGTCGCCGAAGATGGAGGACGGGGGTGGCAGGTTGGGGGAGGGGCCCGAGGAGGAGCAGAAGGCGGCGCGAAGTACGGAGAAGCTGGAGGATGGGAGAGGGGTGGAGCCGAGGAGATGGCGGATCAGGGAGGAGGAAGACGAAGAGAGGGCCATGGCCGGCGGCTAGAACCCTACCTCCCGTCCCGCTGGTTCAGCGTTCCGTGGGTCGTGGCGGCGGACGTTCTGGAGTGAAGTCCGACCCAGTCTGATCATCAGACTCTGATGTACAGATGGAAAATGGCGAATTTGACCTTTCTTACAAATTTCAGAAAAACAAAATTTTAGCTTGATTGTTTATCAGATTTTATTTACTATAATCATGTATGCCACATGATAAACAAAATTTTAGCTGAATCGGACCCTTTTACTCAACGGTAAAGTACTTTTTTTTTCTTTAAAAATGGCCTCTCGACGAAACTAATAACGCATATGGCCGATCGGTAAAATAATTTTCAAATCTGACCTTTTTAGGTCAGTGCCAAAGAGAATGTCACTAAAAAAGTTTCGTAGTTTTTTTAATGAGTTAAAAATGAAAATGGGAGGTCGGCGTCAAAGAGGTTGGCGCAATCTCTCCACCGACCTAAAGGGACAGATTTAAAAATAGTTTTGCCGAACGACCATATGTATTGTTAGTTCTGTCAAGAGATCATTTTTGATAAATAAAAAATACAACGGTAAACGGCATTGAGATGTCGTGCCGAGCTGGCCAAGACCCTTTTAACATGTTGATGTGGATAAGTTCTTCCTCTCCGACTGGTAATTAATCACGTGTCGTTCCTGCGGTAGTAAGTGGGGATATTGGATGTGCGCTTGGTGTTGTAGTTAGAGACGTGTTTGGTTCACACAAATAACAGCGCAGTCTGTTGACGTTAATTCAGCTTAAAAACAAGACCTATCAGGACTAGCCCATGATGGCATTTTTTTCATAGAAAGATACTTCCCTCGCAAGAATTCCCGAAATTCGCCCCGACGGGACTCAAACTCGCGTCATCAGCTTCGCCACTGCTCAGCTAACCGTTGGGCCACTGCCCCTTTCTTACGTTAATTCAGTTTGGTCATTTTCTCCGTAAACAAACACCGTTTAAACGAGTTACACCGTAGTCAAATCTGTTACCGGTCAGTCGCCATTGAAAACAAATCACGTTACCACGAGCGAGCTGAGGCAAACAATCAATCTTGTTTCGATCCCGTCATCCCAAATTTCCTCCCGTGGCTGCCCTTCTGTGCCTATCTGCGTGGACGACGCCGACGCGAGGGCTAGATTTTCTCCCATGCCTACCTTCGTCCGCCTAGTTGCCGCGACGACGCCGGTAACGGCAGCGACGTCATGTTGCGGCTGAACGGACAGATGTCGCCTAGAAGGGGGGGGGTGAATAGGCGATTAAAAACTTTTTCCGGGGAGCCGGAATTTCCGAGCCAAGATGGACCGGAAATTCCGGTATGCTTGATAAAGGCGGAATAAAACTAGTGTTTTACTTTAGCAAGCATACAACCTAAATATACTAGGTTCACCCATGTGCACCAACAACTTATGCTAAGCAATACAAGTAACAAGGTGATAGCAAGATATATATATATGACTTCAAGCACGAAGGCTATCACAATGTAAAGTGCATAAGTAAAGGGCTCGGGTATAGAAATAACCGAGGCACGCGGAGACGAGAATGTATTCCCGAGTTCCACCCAAAGGGTGTACGTCTCGTTGGAGAGGTGTGCGCAACCACAACAGGTTAGCCGCAACGCCACCAAGGCTCACCTTCTTCTCCTGATGAACTCAACCACAAAAGGTTGCGAGTTCACCTTCCACTATTGATCCCCTTTTGGGCGGAGATCGAATCCCTTACAACAATCTTGAGGCACACACCCACAACTTAATTGGGGGCTCCCAAGTCTTGAGGCACACACCCACAACTTAATTGGGGGCTCTCAAGTGACCACAAAAGGTCTTGACCACAAAAGATCTTGGCCACAAAAGGCCGGCCACAAAAGGCGTCTAGGGTCCAATGACCCAAGAGTAACAAGCTCACAAGTATCACCACCACGAATCCTCGTGGAGGGCTCAAACCGATGCAAATGCAATGGCAAGAGCACACGAAGTGCTCAAGTCCTTCACTCTCAAATTCCAACAAAGCAACAAATGCTTATGGGGGAATAAGAGAGGAAGAACAAAGAAAACCACAAAGGAGTCAAATCCCTCACTCCCAAATCCCACCAAAAGCAACTAATGCTTATGGGGGGAGAAGAGAGGAAGAACAAAGGAGAAGAACCACAAAGGAACTCCAAGATCTAGATCCACTAGGTTCCCCTCACTTAGAGGAGAGATGGATTGGTAGGATTGTAGATCTAGATCTCCTCTCAACTTTCCCTAAAGAATATGCAAGAATCAATGGAGGGATTGAGAGGAATCAAGCTTTCCAAGGTCAACAATGGAGTAGGAGAGAGGGGAAATTCGTGCTACCTTGGTTGTCCAAGGGAAGAAGAAGAGGGGGGGTATTTATACCCCCCAGAAATTATAACCGTTGGACCCAGATTTTAGACCGGAAATTCCGCCCGAAAGTGAAATTTCCGAGCTGAATTTCCGGCTCCGTCCAGTGCCACTTTTTCGAGAAAAACTGCGCGAACCGGAAATTCCGGTCAGTCCGGAATCGGAAATTCCGAGTGCCTGGAAACTGACAGAAACAGCACAACGAAAACTGCAATAACTTTTTCATCCGGACTCCGTTTTCGATGATTTTCGGCTCGTTGGAATCGTTACAACGAGCTCTACTTGAATGTGCATAGAAACATCATAGTCCATCATGTGAGGATAAAACCAAATGGGGAAAGGTTAAACTTTCCTAAAACATGTAAACCGGTAAAACCTCCAATATCAAAAACGCAACAAGTTATTCATATGAAATCCGTTTTTGATGAACTAGAGCTTAGGATGGAAATGAACCAAGCTCTAAATACTCACATGGATAAAACACAACAAGTTTTCCAAAGAAAGACCATTTCCAAAGAACTAGAGTTTGACATGGAGATGAACAAAGCTCTAATTCCTCACAAGCATAAAAGCCAAATAAGAAACAAGAAATATGATATGCCAAGTATGCAAAGGTTTGAGCTCCCCACAACGATGCGATAAGGTTACTCACTCGAGAGCCCCTCTTGATAGTACGCCTATCTATCCTATAACCCGGTCTCCCGAAAACAACGCGAGACCGGTAGAAAAGAAAACCTATCAAGATCATACCTTTGCCTTGAGCATTCCACTTGAGCTAGATGATGACTATCTTGATCTCTTCAAGTGGATCATCTTTCTTGATTGCGCGTGCAAGCACATGCTTGATGAAGACTTCTTCAAATACTCCCCCATACCCATAATGGGAGAGTCTCGCTAAGTTTCGTCTTCATGTATCCATAGCAAGCTCCAAGCATAGGATCTCTTCGAGAAAGCTTCTCTTGGTCTTGCGCATCTTATCCTTGATGACGTTCACCACATGACGTCATCCTCCACGAGCTATATGAAATCTTCATTTGATGCAAGCCCATGGGAAGATACCTAACCCCACATAAAGATACCACACACACATATCATGGGTTAGTTCACAAAGCTATATGGACAAGTGATTACCATCCCAAGAGATACATGATCCCACTTGGGACATCTTGTAGCTTTGTGTGTTGATCAACAACTTGATCAACCTTTTATCTTCCAATCTTTCTTTGCTAATATGATGTCTTGACTCCTTCAAGACATACTTGCAATATGCTCAACCCAACACATGACCATCCATCATATACACCTTTAGATGGAACCTTGGTCATCAAATAAGCTTCAAGAGTACAACACATGAACTCCACTATTTGCATGGACAAGATCTATAAAGATATCTCAATGCAAACATTAGTCCATAGAGGTTGTCATCAATTACCAAAACCACACATGAGGGAAAATGCTCTTTCAATCTCCCCCATTTTGGTAATTGATGACAATCCCTTTTACGAGGGTTTATATAAGGAATTGAACAACCATGCAATGCACTAAGCGAAGCAAGGATGCAAGAGAACAAACACGTATTCCCTTAAACCCTCTAAATCTCTCCCCCATTGGCATCCATTGCCGAAATGGGCGAAAAAATTAGAAGGCCAATATAGTAAGAGCTCCCCCATAATTTATGCATTTCTCATGATATGAGTGAAATCAAATGCACATATCCAATGACGAATAGATGGAGGGGATCAAACTATATTGAGGATCCAAAGATTGCACAAGAAAGATACCAATTGAAATCCACTAGAAGGATACCAATTGCAAAGGAAGGATGCATTCACAAAGAAGCAAGCAATCAAAGGATCCAAGAAAAACAATTGAGCACAAGAAGATATTATGATAAGATCAACCAAGTGTTCTAAAAATAAAGAGGGAACTCCCCAAGGTACATGCACAATGAAAGATTTGTATTTCAATATAGTGTGCATAACATGGAATCCTCACTCCCTCCTAGATAATTTTGAACACAAACAAATGTTGAGCAACAAGAAATAGAAGTGACAAATGAAGACTTGCTCAAACAAGAAAGGATGGGTGTGACATGGAAATACATTTTAGGAGACTAAAACAAGGATGAGCCAAGGCATCACTAGTCTTTCAAAATATGAGGCACATAGTGCATATCATGTATTTCGCATACAAGCACACCAAAGAGGATACATCAAATACGATCACAAGCTTATTAAGAGGCAATGTGATACCAATAGAAAAACAAATCTTGTGCCTTTTAGAGATCACCAAAGAATCAAGAAAGTAATAAAAGGTGATCACTAAAGATTTTGAATACCAATTAAAGATGTAACTACACTCATGTGTATAAGTTTCTAAGTAGACACTAAGTCCACAAAGAAACATGCACACACAATGTAGGTACACGGTAAAGCACATGGTATCCAAGCGGAAGTCATAAATACACCGATAAGATTTTTGCATAAAAGCAAAGCACATAGCTCAAATTAATCTTGGAGGGCATAGATGAACTTCCAACACCAAATTCTCAAAGCATCACAAATACCCACATAGGATAAGTGATAGTTGAGATGCTTCAAGAAAGATAACAAATATCACATAAGGCAAATGATTTTGAGAATTCATCTATATTGCACATGAGAGACTTTGAAGAAGATTTGCTAGATTAACATATTGGGGATCGGTGAATCATGAAAATGATTATATATATTCCCCTTGATGTGTAATCATCCCGGCTTACTCACATTTGCAATGAAGATGTTTTGAAAGGAACTTTGCAAAAACCATATTAAATGCAACTTAGAGATACTCATGCCAAAGAACAACCTACACAAGGTTTGAGAGCTAGAACTATATGCATGAGTTAGATACTTGTTACCGAGATAGCATTGACGGTGTAGAAGATGAGAGTTCACACTCATCCAAGCTTGGCTCCAAAAAGCACATGGTGAAGACATCTTCTTTAATATGTGACAAGCTTCCAATGCATCTCCCATGTACCTAAAACAAATCAAGTACACCATGGTACCCAAACTAATTGGGTCCAAAGTAGTTAGAGCAACTACAATACATAGGACAAACTCCACATAAATATGTGCATATTGATATGAAATAGAATTTCATGCACATCTTAATCATTTAGGATTTGATGGAGTT
Organism: Poa annua; assembly: GCA_026929855.1. NCBI lineage: Eukaryota > Viridiplantae > Streptophyta > Magnoliopsida > Poales > Poaceae > Poa > Poa annua. The sequence goes on from CM049434.1 coordinate 117,985,359, forward strand.
TATCCTATATATTGGATCAACGAAATTAAGCATGCCATAAGATATACATATAATAAATATGCATGCACAAAACTTTCAAGAACCAAATGAGATACAATTTGGACAAAACACCAATTAAATCAAGAAGCTACACAAAAGTGTGGCAAGAGAAAGATTTGTCCACATTATATCAAAGACCCAAATCAACACATGATTGGAGATACCAATATGAAAAGATATCCAATGAAAATATAGTCAAGGAATGACCATAACCCTCTACACTTTTCATGATGGTCCGAAGTACCAAGATGAAAAATGTTTGTCTTCCTAAGAGACATGTCATCGGGATCAAATATCAATTGAAGACAACTAATGTTCAATAACATATAGGATTGCTCCCCCAAGATTTGTGCATTCTTTATGATCTTGTATATGAATACAAAATGCACACAAATGAGATCATCACTCTCCATATACATTGTTAAAACATTAGTCATGTTCAAGAAGAGTAATAAGATACCAAACCAATTTTAAAGAATAGTGTTCTAAAGAGTATAGAGTAGCTTCCCCATGATTAGTGCATTTTTAAGATCTTGTATGTAAATACAAAATGCACACAAGTGGGATCATTACCCTCCATATATCTTTTTGAACACAAAGTTCAAGAAAATCAATAAGACCCGATATCAAATAAAAGGATGATGTTCTACTCAATGTAGGATAGCTTCCCAAAGAATAGTGCATTACTTAGAATTAAGACTTTGAGTGTAAACGCACAAGAATGGGATCCTTGCTTTTCCTAACTCAAGAAAGCACAACACAAATTATGAGTAGAGCAACAAAAAGATCCAAATGAAACAAGGATGACAAAAGGGTGGTCAGACCAAAACAAACTTGGCGATAAAATAAGACAATTTATGAACAATAGCCAATGTGAAGATGATCAATGAATTTACCACAAATATAATTATCACTTGTCAAAGACAATGATTGTATGGAGATAGTTCTCGGTGGTACATGACATATATGTATTCAAGATCATATTCACAAAACATAAGCATGTGGCAAAATAAAAGAATTGAAAAACAAGCTTATCTAGAGATTCTTGATGGCTTCAAATAATCGATGATCATACTAAGCATCAAGAAACTCTCTCACAAACAAGATACCAAAAGATGGGTGAACAAAAAGCATTTAAGCAAATATGGAACTTGTTTGAGTACCATGCCACCTCGGAACAAGATAATCAACAATATCAACTCTAGGTGACACTACCTCACATGTTCACATTTTCTAGGCTTGTAATATGCACATAGCTTATTACTCCCCCATAATGTGATAATCCATTCTTTTTAACAAGAGGCAAAAGAAATCCAAGAGATAATTAATGGACATTAGAATTTGAATTTCTCATGAGTAAGACATACCACAAAGAGAGTAGATAACATTGATATATCACCACTAAGTGGTAGTCCTCATGAATACACATTTTAGGATAGTGAGTTACCAAAAAGCACATCACTCCCCCAAAATGGGATAGTCCATTAATATCCTTATAAGAGCCAATTAAGATGAAAGCAAATAGGCAAGAGGCTCAAAACATACATGGTGTGCAAACCAACATACACAAGCTTGATTACTCAACATAAGTAAGTAGAGTGCACAACACATATAAACACTTGTAAGGTACAAAACCAAACACATGCAAGGGTGCAAGTAACTTTCAATGTATACATATGAATTAAATACAAGTTACCGCAAGGAGGAGCATTGGATATATGCTAATACAATATAATCCACTTGACTTGACTTGAGATAATATGGATGATGAAGATCCCTTAATTCTTCATGATGTAGTCAAGTCTCCAATGTCCTCCACCAACACCTATCGATCAAGTTTTAGCTTGTTGGTCCCCAACCAAGTTGGGTCCTAAGAGGTTAGTCACAATAGGCTTGGAAACCCAAATGGTTCTTTTCTTGACACCACTTTGAGTACCAACAAATTGGGCAAACACATTGCCAACCTTATCCTTCCGAAGAGAATGGACATTATCAATTGTAGTGGGGTTGGATAAGGTACCGTGAGTGCATGAAGAAGCAAAGTGATCCTTCCCACGACATTTGTAGCAAAGTCGGCTTTTACCTTTCTTTTTGGGAAGGGAAGGTTCTTCAACTTGGAAAGCTTGAGTTTGGACTTGAGGTTGCTTCCCTTGTTGCTTCTCACTAAGAGGCTTCTTCTTCAACGAGCAAGATCTAACATGGTGCCCTTCAACCTTGCACTTGAAGCACACAATCTTGGCCGAATCACTAACTTGTTCTTGGCCCTTCTTCTTGATGAACTTGTGCTTCATCTTGTTCTTGGACTTGTTCTTGTTATTGGAGTTGAATCCAAGTCCACTCTTGTCATGAGGAAGTTGTTGCACTCTCAACATGTTGTCGAGGGTGCACTTCCCTTCATGACACTTCTTCAAGTCTTTCTTCAAAGAAGTGACTTGTGCCTTGAGCTCTTTGAGTTCCTCTACATGGTTAGTTTCAACACAAATACTAGAGGAAGTAGATGCTACATTGTTGGAGCAACAAGTCAAGGAAAGTAATTCATCACAAGATGTAGCAATTTTATGAGTGGATGAATTACAAGAACTAGCACATGGCAATAAAGCATTAGAAGTAGAGTTTGTTCTAGTGACCACAAGAGGCTCACAAGATTTTACCTTCGTAGTGACCGCCTCATGAGCTAACTTTAGCCTAGCATGGGATGCTAGAAGATCCTCGTTAGAGCTAAAAAGCTTTTCATGAGTCTCTTCCAACTTCCCATACTTACTAGTTAGCAAATCAAGTTGAGCCCTTAGCTCAACATTCTCCTTCAAAATAGATGCTTCACACAAAGTGGAGTTAGTAGCACAAGCATCATTATTATTAGAAATGGAAGGAGACAACATGACAAGCTTATTATTTAACTTAGCATTTTCTTTACTAAGCACATTACATTTAGTAATAGCATGGTCATGTTCTTTAGTGAGTTTAGCAATTATTTCATTATTTAACTCCTCACTAGATTCAAATCTCTCCTTGAGAGCAACCCGAGTTTCTTGCTCTTCCTCAAGAGCATTCTCAAGATTGTGGATCTCACCCGCGGAATCACGAGCAAGACCCCACCCTTCATGACAACGGGTCTCCAAAGCCTCAAGGGTCTCCTTGTGCTCAAAAAGGGTAGTCATGATGATTTCTAAGAAGTTCTCATGAGCATTTTTATTATTTAATAGAGCATGAGAGACAATATCAAACTTTTCCTTAATTAGATCATCATCATCATCATCGTCATCATCATCATCATCATCATGAGATGTATTGGAATTCAAGGTAGGAGATACCTTAGACTCCTTAGCCATAAGGCAAATGAGAGTAGTGGATGAAGACAATGAAGAGTTACTTGAAGCACCATTGAGGTCCATGTCTTGTTTCAACAATTGTTGGGATTCCTCTACATTGTTAGCCAAACAAGTACTAGAGGAAATAGAAACATTTTGATCATGGCAATAAGACAAGGAAAGCATATCATCATGAGATTTAGTTAAGCAACTACTACATGATATGCAAGGACTATCAACACAAGCATGTATGACATTTAGAGTGCTAGAGGTGTTTAAGTCCAAAGATAGAGCATTGCAATGAGATGGGTGTGAAGTATAGTCAATAGTGGATTCACCATCAAGAATGCAATTTCTATCACCACTCACCATATCATTACCTTGTGGCAAACCACATGTCGGTGAAGTGGAAGAAGACGTGAGCTCATCACGGCCGGAGGTGGAAGGAGGACAATCATCCTTGGAAAAGTTGGACACCTCATATATATCTTGAAGTTTTGTCCATAATTCATGAGCGCTCCGAAAAGGCATGATTGACGCAAGTGAAAGAGCATTTTCCCTCATGTGTGGTTTTGGTAATTATATGACAATCTCTATGGACTAATGCTTGCATTGAGATATCTTATAGATCGTGTCCATGAGAATAGTGGAGTTCATGTGTTGGACTCTTGAAGCTTATTTGATGACCAAGGTTCCATTCCATGATGTATATGGTGGATGGTCATGTGTTGAAGTTGAGATGTGCAAGACCAAGAGAAGACTCTTGAAGATATCCTATGCTTGGTGCTTGCGATGGATACATGAAGACGGAGCATTTGGAGAAGTCTTCATTAAGCATGTGCTCGGACACGCAATCAAGAAAGAAGATCCACTTGAAGAGATCAAGATAGTCATCATCTAGCTCAAGTGGAATGCTCAAGGCAAAGGTATGATCTTGATAGGGCTATAGGATAGATAGGCGTACTATCAAGAGGGGCTCTCGAGTGAGTAACTTGATCGCATCTTTGTGGAGAGCTCAAACCTTTGCATAGTTGGCATATCATATTTCTTGGTTCTTATTTGGCTCTTATCCATGTGAGGAATTAGAGCTTGGTTCATCTTCATGCCAAGCGCTAGCTCATCCAATTCGGGATTTCATTCGTTCATCTTGTTGTGTTTTGGATGTTGGGTGTTGGTGCTTGTCGTGTTCCTCATGACAAGCCCAAGTGCTTCGAAAACGGTTTTACGTTGGCAAACTTCTTGCGTTTTCGGTGGCGGAAATATTGCCGGTTCGACCATGAGGAAAGTCCCACACCTTGCCATGTGTGGTGACTTTGCTCTATTTATGGGATGCAATATTTCCACTTTTTGTAGCCCTGTGCTCGTCGCTATCTTTCCAACAAAGTTGGTTTCACCTCATTCGGAGTTCATTTGCAAAAGTTATAGCGGTTTTAGTTTGGCTGTTCTGAACCGGATTATTGGGGCCGGATATTTCGTTCCACCGGAATTTCCGGTTCCCCAACTCGTCCAAGAAATCGGCTAAGGAAAGAAGGAAAAGAGGTGCTGGACTCAACCGGAAATTGTGGTCGGATATTTCGATGACCCGGGATTTCCGAGTTGCCCTCAAAGAGCCTCGCGTAAACGGCTAAGGAAAGAATTGTTTTCGGCACTGACTCCAACCGGAAATTTAGCTCGGAGATTTTCTTTGACCGGATATTCCGGGTGACCGGAATTTCCGAGTCTCACTTATACCGGAATTTCCGAGTTGCCCTCAAAGAGCCTCGCGGAAACGGCTAAGGAATAGTTTGGTTTTGGTTCTGACTCCAGCCGGAATTTCAGCTCGGAAATTTCATGGACTCGGAATTTCCGGTTGACCGGAATTTCCGAGTCTCACTTATACCGGAATTTCCGAGTTTCGAAACAGCCAACGGCTATATTTCCTGGAGAGCTATAAATAGCCCTCCCCTTCTTCTTCCTCAGGAAATCCAAGGCAGCACGTTTTTCCCCTCTCTCCTACTCCATTGTTGACCTTGGAAAGCTCACTTCCCTCTCAATCCCTCCATAGATTCTTGCATATTCTTTAGGGAAAGTTGAGAGGAGATCTAGATCTACAATCCTACCAATCCATCTCTCCTCTAAGTGAGGGGAACCTAGTGGATCTAGATCTTGGAGTTCCTTTGTGGTTCTTCTCTTTGTTCTTCCTCTCTTCTCCCCCCATAAGCATTAGTTGCTTTTGGTGGGATTTGGGAGTGAAGGATTTGACTCCTTTGTGGTTTCCTTTGTTCTTCCTCTCTTATTCCCCCATAAACATTTGTTGTTTTGTTGGAATTTGAGAGTGAAGGACTTGAGCACTTCGTGTGCTCTTGCCATTGCATTTGCATCGGTTTGAGCCCTCCACGAGGATTCGTGGTGGTGTTACTTGTGAGCTTGTTACTCTTGGGTCTTTGGACCCTAGACGCCTTTTGTGGCCGGCCTTTTGTGGCCAAGACCTTTTGTGGTCAAGACCTTTTGTGGTCACTTGAGAGCCCCCAATTAAGTTGTGGGTGTGTGCCTCAAGATTGTTGTAAGGGATTCGATCTCCGCCCAAAAGGGGATCAATAGTGGAAGGTGAACTCGCAACCTTTTGTGGTTGAGTTCATCAGGAGAAGAAGGTGAGCCTTGGTGGCGTTGCGGCTAACCTGTTGTGGTTGCGCACACCTCTCCAACGAGACGTACACCCTTTGGGTGGAACTCGGGAATACATCCTCGTCTCCGCGTGCCTCGGTTATTTCTATACCCGAGCTCTTTACTTATGCACTTTACATTGTGATAGCCTTCGTGCTTGAAGCTATATATCTTGTTGTCTCCTTGATACTTGTATTGCTTAGCATAAGTTGTTGGTGCACATAGGTGAACCTAGTATATTTAGGTTGTATGCTTGTTAAAGTAAAACACTAGTTTTATTCCGCCTTTATCAAGCATACCGGAATTTCCGGTCCATCTAGGCTCGGAAATTCCGTCTCCCCGGAATTTCCGGTCCATCTAGGCTCGGAAATTCCGGCTCCCCGGAAAAAGTTTTAAATCGCCTATTCACCCCCCCCTCTAGGCGACGTCTATCCGTTCAGCAAGAACTACATCGCTCAAAACACAAATAAGACCATTAGATGCTAGAGTATCGAGATAAGAGTTTTTCTCATCCTCTAAAGATAATTCTTGTGAATCCTTTGGAGGAGAAAAACCCATATCTACAATACTCTCTAAATTTGAACCCATGTCCCTAAAGAGATTAAGCATGCGAATTTTCCAAACATCATAATTTGTGCCATCGAATATATAAGTGGGATTGTGCACTAATTCTCTAAACGACATCTTTATCTCTAGGCGGTTAGTCCTAATAATGAGATAACTTGGCTCTGATACCAATTGAACGGACAGATGTCGCCTAGAGGGGGGGGGGGGGGTGAATAGGCGATTAAAAACTTTTTTCGGGGAGCCGGAATTTCCGAGCCAAGATGGACCGGAAATTCCGGTATGCTTGATAAAGGCGGAATAAAACTAGTGTTTTACTTTAGCAAGCATACAACCTAAATATACTAGGTTCACCTATGTGCACCAACAACTTATGCTAAGCAATACAAGTAACAAGGTGATAGCAAGATATATATATATGACTTCAAGCACGAAGGCTATCACAATGTAAAGTGCATAAGTAAAGGGCTCGGGTATAGAAATAACCGAGGCACGCGGAGACGAGAATGTATTCCCGAGTTCCACCCAAAGGGTGTACGTCTCGTTGGAGAGGTGTGCGCAACCACAACAGGTTAGCCGCAACGCCACCAAGGCTCACCTTCTTCTCCTGATGAACTCAACCACAAAAGGTTGCGAGTTCACCTTCCACTATTGATCCCCTTTTGGGCGGAGATCGAATCCCTTACAACAATCTTGAGGCACACACCCACAACTTAATTGGGGGCTCCCAAGTCTTGAGGCACACACCCACAACTTAATTGCGGTCTCTCAAGTGACCACAAAAGGTCTTGACCACAAAAGGTCTTGGCCACAAAAGGCCGGCCACAAAAGGCGTCTAGGGTCCAATGACCCAAGAGTAACAAGCTCACAAGTATCACCACCACGAATCCTCGTGGAGGGCTCAAACCGATGCAAATGCAATGGCAAGAGCACACGAAGTGCTCAAGTCCTTCACTCTCAAATTCCAACAAAGCAACAAATGCTTATGGGGGAATAAGAGAGGAAGAACAAAGAAAACCACAAAGGAGTCAAATCCCTCACTCCCAAATCCCACCAAAAGCAACTAATGCTTATGGGGGGAGAAGAGAGGAAGAACAAAGGAGAAGAACCACAAAGGAACTCCAAGATCTAGATCCACTAGGTTCCCCTCACTTAGAGGAGAGATGGATTGGTAGGATTGTAGATCTAGATCTCCTCTCAACTTTCCCTAAAGAATATGCAAGAATCAATGGAGGGATTGAGAGGAATCAAGCTTTCCAAGGTCAACAATGGAGTAGGAGAGGGGAAATTCGTGCTACCTTGGTTGTCCAAGGGAAGAAGAAGAGGGGGGTATTTATACCCCCCCAGAAATTATAACCGTTGGACCCAGATTTTAGACCGGAAATTCCGCCCGAAAGTGAAATTTCCGAGCTGAATTTCCGGCTCCGTCCAGTGCCACTTTTTCGAGAAAAACTGCGCGAACCGGAAATTCCGGTCAGTCCGGAATCGGAAATTCCGAGTGACTGAAAACTGACAGAAACAGCACAACGCAAACTGCAATAACTTTTTCATCCGGACTCCGTTTTCGATGATTTTCGGCTCGTTGGAATCGTTACAACGAGCTCTACTTGAATGTGCATAGAAACATCATAGTCCATCATGTGAGGATAAAACCAAATGGGGAAAGGTTAAACTTTCCTAAAACATGTAAACCGGTAAAACCTCCAATATCAAAAACGCAACAAGTTATTCATATGAAATCCGTTTTTGATGAACTAGAGCTTAGGATGGAAATGAACCAAGCTCTAAATACTCACATGGATAAAACACAACAAGTTTTCCAAAGAAAGACCATTTCCAAAGAACTAGAGTTTGACATGGAGATGAACCAAGCTCTAATTCCTCACAAGCATAAAAGCCAAATAAGAAACAAGAAATATGATATGCCAAGTATGCAAAGGTTTGAGCTCCCCACAACGATGCGATAAGGTTACTCACTCGAGAGCCCCTCTTGATAGTACGCCTATCTATCCTATAACCCGGTCTCCCGAAAACAACGCGAGACCGGTAGAAAAGAAAACCTATCAAGATCATACCTTTGCCTTGAGCATTCCACTTGAGCTAGATGATGACTATCTTGATCTCTTCAAGTGGATCATCTTTCTTGATTGCGCGTGCAAGCACATGCTTGATGAAGACTTCTTCAAATACTCCCCCATACCCATAATGGGAGAGTCTCGCTAAGTTTCGTCTTCATGTATCCATAGCAAGCTCCAAGCATAGGATCTCTTCGAGAAAGCTTCTCTTGGTCTTGCGCATCTTATCCTTGATGACGTTCACCACATGACGTCATCCTCCACGAGCTATATGAAATCTTCATTTGATGCAAGCCCATGGGAAGATACCTAACCCCACATAAAGATACCACACACACATATCATGGGTTAGTTCACAAAGCTATATGGACAAGTGATTACCATCCCAAGAGATACATGATCCCACTTGGGACATCTTGTAGCTTTGTGTGTTGATCAACAACTTGATCAACCTTTTATCTTCCAATCTTTCTTTGCTAATATGATGTCTTGACTCCTTCAAGACATACTTGCAATATGCTCAACCCAACACATGACCATCCATCATATACACCTTTAGATGGAACCTTGGTCATCAAATAAGCTTCAAGAGTACAACACATGAACTCCACTATTTGCATGGACAAGATCTATAAAGATATCTCAATGCAAACATTAGTCCATAGAGGTTGTCATCAATTACCAAAACCACACATGAGGGAAAATGCTCTTTCAGCGGCGGCAGCACGATTTAGTACAAACTTAGAACGGAGGGAGTATTTGCTAAGCAATCCATTTATGTTACCTTTATGAACCAAACTAATTTGGAATTTCTACATCACATTACCATTACCGTCAGTTAACTGATTCCAATACCGTTTACGGTAGCAAAGTTGAACCAAACACGTCCTAGATACATAAAAGAAAGTTAGGGTGTTTGTGGTATCGTCGTGGCGTTGTTTAGATGGTCAGTGGGTGGTGGTGCTTCATCGACGTGGCGTCTAATTCATCATACTAACTCGATTGTTACAATGACAAATCCTTGATATAGATAATCTACACTCAATCGACCACCAGGTTGATCGTTTCATCGCACATCTCCCTAAAAAATACTCCCTACATTTCTTGGTATGAGGTGTCTAAGATTGTAAGAATAAATTTAAAATATAAAGTGTATTGTGATTTATAGACAATTTTACTCATCGGAAAACGAGTCACAATTTGTAACGGAGAGATTTAACCTATTGTTTTTAATTTATGGGTATTAGGGATTCCTCTCCCTCGATTTTTTGTCCAAACAAAATGAGTATGTAAAATACTAGTGTTTTAATATCCGTATCAAAACCTTACACACCTTATATCATGAAATGGTGCGAATTTAGACTATCAAATAAATATGCTGGTGAAGCCCATCCTAACACTTGTGGCGTAAGAAATCTCTAGAATGGAATCCTCTTTGTAGCGGCCACCCGTTCACGTGGTCTTGTCCCACTTCTAATGGATATGATGTTGTTTTATTCCTAAACATGGGTGCAAATTTACATGTGATTACTAATTTGCTAAATCAAATATAAATGGCAGTGCCCACCCCAACTGTCGAAGGGTCGTTGCCACTGGTATGTCTATACTCCAAACAGTTCTTCATAGTTTGTATTTTCTCTTGATCGTACGATCCAAATATAATACTCCCTCCATTAACAAGTGTAAGATGTTCTAGGTATTTTAATTTGGACTATATATGAACCAAAAATGGAAAAATCTACACATTGAAATGCCTTTAGATACATGTGTTTCAGAAAAGAAAAGAAAAACATCTTATAATTGTGAACATAGGGGGTATTTTTTAGATGGATCCAAATATAATTATTAATTTACTTAAGTTACAATTACTAACATAGCCCCACTTTAGCTTACAGTTCTACCCTTGTTTTCTAGTATTCCTTGTTAGTTTATCTATGTTGGAGTACCGGTTAATATGGACCTTTTAACAAACAAAATAGGCGATGCATATTTACTCTGGGGTATTGTATATAAGAGTTCAAAGAAAATAGAAGGCTGAATAACAACTTTGCTATGTTTCATTTTTTCCAAAATTTTCAAAGAAACCGAAAAGCTAAATAACATCTCTGCCATGTTTCATTTTTCCAGAATTTTCAAATAAAAAATGATTAAAACCACTCCTCCACTCTTTTTTGGGGGCTCAGATATACAGTTCCAGTACGGAAAATTCCAATTTTATTTTACCTCCACACTCTGTACATGGCCGATGGCCGATGCTGTTGAGTCTTCGGCGATAATGGGCAGCCATGCACACAGACCCATCCCCAAGAAAATAGAAATGATTGCAAGAAAGACACAAGAGTATATGTGCATTACAAATTAGCTCGTGAAATGAAAGCGCATTAAAAATATGGATAAGTAGCTCACAGAAGACGGAACCAGGTCCTGCTTCCTCTCAACAACTAATATAACCAAGAGCATGCTCATTTCTACAAGTGAATGTTTGGAGCCGATTTAAGATTAACAAAGAGCAACATCAGCACGGCAATGCTTCACATTTGGTACTAATAAATAAGGTAGGGACCCGTCAGCAGCCTAGATCTTGTCCTCCCTGTTTTGAGCTGAAACCTGTGCAGACGAAATTAAAACCTACAGAAAAAAACAATCAGAAAGAATTCAGAGAGATACTTCGCTTCAAAAGAATTGTAAACTTTTAACGCCTGACAAGTGAGTCCAAAATACAAGTCATAATTTTAATAAGAGCTTCACTTCAAACGGCATACAAGTTTATCCAAATATTGGCACGTCATAAAGTTCATCCAAATCTTGGCAAATCAGACAAATGTTAGTGTTACTCCTGTTTTGCCTATTAATACTCCCTCCGTTCCAATGAATAAGGCCTATATTTTTTTGGAAAAGTCAAGTTAAGTAAAGTTTGACCAAATTTTTAGAAAAATCTATCAACATATATAATATTATATAGATATCATATGAAAATATAGGTCATAATGTTTCTAATGACATTGATTTTATATTTTACATTTTAATATTTTTTCATAAAAACTTGGTCAAACTTTACATGTGTTGACTTTTCCTAAATAATATAAGCCTTATTCATTGGAACGGAGGTAGTAGCTAGCAAAAACTGACCAACTAGACAATGGTATACCTTGCAGAATGCTAAGTAAAAAAAACATGGTGTGACCGAGTATGTAATCGTCGACTTACACCTCACTTATTGAATTGTGAAAGAAAAAAACATGTCATTCCAGATTTAACAGGGAAGTTTCTATGATTTATAGTTTTCTGTAGTTTCAGAAATCATTGCTGCAACTTTAAAACTTTCAAGAAAACTCTACAAATATAACAAGTATGAAAAGTGGAAGTAGTCAATTTACACTCGGATGAGTTATTTATCTGTCTGATGTAAATTTTCTCAGGTGGTATGCCACAGGAGCTCAAGGACTTCACAATATTGTGAACTTTCTGATCAACATCTTTACATGTGACTTCGACTTTCTTTAAGTTTTCAGATGGAAATGGCTGTTCCAATACGTTGTAGGTTATTTTCTTGTATGGCTATTTTCTGGAGTCTGTACAAAGCAAAAAATTGTTATAAGGCTAACATAAGTAATGCTAACTTGAATAACATATAACTGTATGTACAGAATAAATACCTCAGAAAGCTGGAGAGTGAGATTCTCCAGAACTGGTGAATGCTGGAGAATACAAATTAGTGCACGCTGGTCGGCAGCCACACACCACCCATTGAGAAATAAAGTCTTTAAGTTACTAAATATAGGGCACCGTCTCAAATCCCTTTCAAAAATAAACTGGATAGGTTATACAAGAAACATCAAGTTAGGATTTAATTCTTAAAGTACAAGCAACAAACATACTGAAATAGGTAGTACATCTCTCAGAAATTAAAGTTATATACTCGCAGTAATGGGCCATGTCTATTAAACTGTCAGATTTTATGAATCTCTAAGTTCCAGAGGAACATTCTCACGTTAGCCATACTGAGAGAATTCCTGAAAAAACTATCATTGCTCTGCGCTAGACCATCCATTTTACTATATACAGAAACTTCATAATTTCTCTATGACTCTGTCTAGAGTTTCTCGGATCCAATTATTCGTTTTCTTTAAAATCCTAACTTACATGTCCCAAGTGAAGCTTGGTAGTTAAAACCCAGGCAGTTTTGTTGCAACTATACACAACTCATTTATATATGTTAACTCAGTGACGTACATATCAATATGTATACTGCTAAAAAATCACTGGATGGTAAACAAAAAATTAATAGTAAGAGTAATTATAAAAATACCACTTTGGATTCAGCTACCAATTTCAAATTTGTAGCAGCTGACAAACCATTGAGAAGCACGCAGCCTGCATTACTGGTGTCACCAGGGCCATAACAACACTCACAACAAACATCACCACAATAACTGTTGCCGCGACAACACTCAGATTCAACACTGCAAATCCATTCACGCTCCTCATGTGTGACAAAAGAATCCCCCCCTTGATGGCCATACTTAACTGATGCTGTTACTAACACTGGCATATCTTCAAGCATAGGAATTACACATGTGCAAGTGGTTATCTCGAGTGAAATGAGACTTAGGGCAGATATACGAAACCGTGGGTATTCACTAAGATAACAGTCCGCGATGCTCAGACTTTTGAGGGAAGGGGAAGACATCCAGTCAGAATAAATGCAGCATTCTGTCATCTTGAGCTCCTCCAATGCTGGGCAGTTTGAGAAATCAAGAAATTTGCCTTGCACAGATACATAGTCAAGGTTCAATTCGGTAAGTTCTGGGAGGCTAGATGCGCCCTAGACAGCAGCCGCCAATTAGCAGCCTGGCTGAAAGCAACACTGAGCACCCGAACTTGGCACAGCAGAGCATACCGGATCCACAGCATCACGTAGCGCATATCATCATAAAAAGCTCTGTGGAATTTTAAGATGCAGGCGTCGAGAGGCACGCGGTACCGGAGGATAAGCAGGTGTTCCATGAACTCGCGCGACTCTTGGACATGGTCGCTGGTGACGCGCAGCACAGGCAGGGACTTCCAGAGGTGGAGCCAGCGGCGGGCAAAAACGCAGGACCGCACGGCCTCTTTTGCCTGCAGAAACGTGAGCACGTGGCTCAGTACGGCGTCCGGCAGGGCGCTGAGTCGGTCAGGGCCGGCCATTGACGCCTTCTTGCTCTGAGGCATTGCGTCGAACAGGCTGCCGGCACTCAAATCTGCGGAGTCAAAAACGTAAACAAAATAAAGATTGAGGAGATTAGGTAGAGAACGCATGGCAGCCGCCGTACCTCTCGGAAGATATTGCAGCCGCTGGGGCTCGGGAGAACGGACCACCGCCGAAGAGAGGCCAGTGGCGGCGCGGGGCAGCGGTCGGGGATGGCGGCTGGGGGACTGGCCTTCAGACGGTGTGGGAGGTCAGGAGGGGATGTGACGGCTGCATAGCGGGGAGGGCACCGGGGGCGGCTACGCGGGAGGTCGGGAAAAAGCACGAGACTGAAGTTTCGTTGCCGCCAAAAAAAAATCTCTACTGAACTTTTAGGACCGCTTTGGTTCAGAGCGAAAATAGATCAATAACATAAGAATAGAAATTTGCGACTACACCACTGTTCATCTTTACTATTAAAGCAGAATGTGTGGTATGATGTCACAATCCAAATGGTGTCACAAGCTAAATACCCTGCCACTCCATGCCTAATTACGAAACAATGCCACCGGATACCCTTCGCCGTAGTTCGTTTTGCGTGATTTGTGGCACGACACCTGCTATATCGGAGCTGCAAATGGCCAACTCGATAGAAATCCTAACAACCTAGGTCACGCACTCCCTCGCCGAGCTGCTCCGCGCTCCTCCCAGGACCATGGAGGGACTCGCCTCCGCCTCCGCCTCCACGGCACATCTCCCAGCTGCACCATTCTCCAACCCCGCCGGCACTCTCTACCCCCACCCCCACACGACCTCGTCGTCCTCCCCACAAGGTAACCCGCTCGAATTGATCCCCTAACATCCATGCGTCTTCTTCTCCGCCGTGTGTTTCCCCACAACTTCTTATTTTTTTGCAAGAGGGGACGGGGGTTTCATGTGGAGGATTAGGATTTCAAAGGGAGAAGGCGGATCAGGAGACTGCGGTGGTGTTCGTGGAGGAGCCCTTGTCCGTCATGGAGACGGGCACTTCGGAAGGAGCCGCCGCCGACTCGCTGGCTCCCGCGGACGAGGACGGCTGGGTATTATGGCTCGAGCAGTCCTTCAACATTTTTCCCACGTTGAGTAACATAAATACAATTGATTTATAGATTTGAGGTCAGATTTTTCTTTTGGTCCGTCAGAAGTCAGTCGGATTGTTTCTACATATTGATCTGTGCATGTGTGCATCCCAGAGGTTCTTCCTGCTCTGCCTTCTCCATACTTGATGCCTAGATCATGGCCCCACTTGACAGCTAGAGGAGCTCATCGTGAGGTCGAGAGCAAGAACGTGGCGCTAGGCCGAGCAAATCAGCAATTCCACGGTTCCACCTTGCAGTACGACACACATATAAGGTAATTACGTAAGGTAGATGTATGTTCAGATCTTCTGATGGGCAGTTTCATTGATCGGTTTGATACATGTGTGAGCATGTAATATGACTTGTGGCCTTGTAGGTTCAAGAATCAAACGTGGCGTGGGCATAAGGCGGTAGAAGCGACACTTTTTTAGTAGAGATGACGCCGGTAGAGAGGTTGCTGCTGGCGGTACGCTGTAGGAGCTCGCCGAGGTGTACAAGATGTTGACACCGCTTCTGTTGATTGTGCATGAGCAAACATGGATGTTGCTCCAGCATGAATTGGTGCGCTTCCCAAGGACGGTGCTTCCTACTGATTGTAGCCGTGCATCGTTTCTTCAGGTTTGACGTTGTCAGATTAACCGAGAATACACATATTTGCCTACGGTAAGTTTAACCGAGAATACACATATTTGCCTACGGTAAGTTCAGAGTCTTCAGATTATCTTAGGTTTCAGTTCATGGTCTTCAGGTTTGACCATTTGCTTCCACGAACAGAGCCTGCACGGTCTTCAAAACAGCTGCAATCCTGGACTTAAATCGCTTAAACTGTACCAATGCAGTTTTTTCATTAGTCCTTAGAGTAACACACATTTCTGGAGCTATGCATGTTATAGACTGTAATGTATGTATTGGGTTTTGCAGGAGCAGACTTTTGGTGGACAAGGGGTTTCGTTTGCGCTAACCCCAGTTCAAAACTGGGACACTTATTTTGGATTTGAGGGATTAGTTATAAGGCTATGCTAGAACTAGGACTGCGACGGGGCCTTGTGCAAATGCGCATGTTCTACAGCCCCGGTGCGCACTTCTCCTCTTTCTCATCAGTTGACCAACTGCAGCCTCGCCCACGCACTCGGTTTCCCGTTTCCTTAATGTCCTCATCTACAAGATTCTGTTTGTGTGATTTTGTTTTAAAATTGATGATGTATTGACGTCCTCCGGCAATTTTGCCTGCATTCTCAACAAATCCAACCGGAAACTTTGCTTTAGTTGGTTGTGTCTTGTATGTGCAGGTTTATGTGGATGGAACTACCACCATGTCCACCCACGAAGTGCCAGGCTGCGTTCGGTGCCGGAGTGGGCGGAACACCGTGCCGACGGCTAATGTCGACGAGAAGTGGGAGGAGCATTCGGAGCAAGGTGGATAAGCAGATGGCGAGGGATGCCGGCCACACAGGAGCCGCACGGCGACGTCAAGCTCAGGAAGAACCTCATAACTAACGACGAGAGGCAAATCCAAAGCATGCGGAGGGTGAGTAATAGAGGGCCATTTCCCATCCCTTTCCCATACATCTTATTGTTAGATTTCATCATTGCACGATTTTTTGTGAAGGATTGGTGAGAAATTGCATTTGTAGTGTGATATTTGTGCGGTTAATGACGAATCAAATAAATAATATCGTATGATTATACCATCGGGTGTTTACTTTGCTGATCTGAAGGGATTTTTTTTCGGGTATGAACTGAAGGGATTAACTGGATATTTTGTGATTGTAATTTTTCATACCTGTTGTAATAGAGGTTTTTATATAGATAGTAAGGCTAACTCTAATCATAGTACATCAGCTAACAACTGAAAAGCCGATTCCATTTCGCCTCTCTCGCAGAAAACACGGATCAGTTCAGTATAACACCGCTCATCTGCAGGTTCACACCCATTAGCCTCTATAACCTCTAGAATCCAAAGAGCAGAACTGGTATTCCCTGAGTCACAATATCCTTTGATGATGGTGTTGTATGTCACAAGTGTAGCTCTAGGCCTTCCCTTCAACAGATGGATCAGCATGGATGTTGCCTTGTCGATATCATCAATTGTGCAGTACCCCTTGATCATTTCATTGTGTGCCCTTTTATTGGGTAAACAATCATGTCTCCGCGTCACATTGCAGAAGAAGAAGTCACTGGAGCAGGCAACGGCACTTGCTCTGGTGGGTTGGTGGTCGATCAAGGCGTTCGGGGAGTATATGCATTGTCTGAAAAAACATTACGATTCTAATATGGATTCGGGGCGTATATGCATTTTTTGTCAGAGTATGTTACATAATTCTTAGTAGCTTAATTTACCCTTTCTATTATGTGTCGTAATTAGGAGATGTCTGGGTACAATATCTTACACCCTAGCGGCCATCCTAAAATCAATACTATATTACATAATTAAATAGATGATGTTAGAATTATCTATTTTCCTTCACGTATTGCAGCATTTTGGTTACTAATACAAAATAATGGGGTTCAGTTAATCATTTGGTTCTTTTATATGTTCTTCCTATGTCTAGACAACATAAGCATGTCTTCGCAAAAATTGGATGGTTAGAAGATCTGAAGATGGTAGCAATCATAGGCGTGAGGACATTCATTGTGCTGCAGAGAAACCCGACCATTAGTTGGATTCAGATAAGATCCTACGAAGACAAGGCGCATAAGGAGTAATCATTGTCTTTGTTAATTCTTATTGTAAGACAAGGCGCGTACGAGTAATAAATCATGTTGCTTTAGGTACTAAGTATTTCCTTTGTGCGGGAGATCCTTTCGTCGGATGTGTCAGATTTGGTGTGGGAAGAGATGGCGTTGCGGCTTTCGCCTACACGCAGGATTCTGGGGAATTTATTTTCTGTTTTTGTTTGTAGAGGGAGTTTTCACTAACCCAAAATGTTGTACATAAATTTTATCTAATCAGACGACGGATTCGATCGCGTTAAGCCTAAAAAAAAGTATTTTCTTTGACTAAATTCTCATATACAGTCGTTGTCAACTGTCAGAAGCGCGAGATCTGGCATTGGCCTCTTTGCGGGGGTGCCCGACGACAGGCAAGCTTCCGGATCATGCCATTCTATCTTGATATCTAATTTCATTTGCACATACTTACTCAGTTGATACCAAATGGACTGATTTTGGCACCATCGGCAGGGAGGGCCGGTCGCTGATGGGGATCTCCCACTATCTATGTGACAAGTTCCGCAGTTGTGGATGTGACGCGCTACTGATGTTGTTGCAGAGGACCTTGTCATGGTTTTTAAGGCGACGCCTAAGCGTCAAGGCTCTCAACACCACTTTGCAAAAACGATCGCTTTTGGCGCCTAGGCGTACAAAGCGCCCCCTCCCATCAAGGTGCTAAAGATACGAAAGATAGTAAGAAAGATTTAACGTGGAAAACCCCTCCAAACAAAGGAGGAGAAAAAACTACGGGCGCCAGACAGCAATATTTCACTATATCCCACTTGCGACTTATCTCAACCGGCGGATATATAGTGGCATAACCCTAGGCCGGCTACAGTCCGACCCGGAAACATATCGTACTGTACTGCGGGGCCTTCAGCCCCCGCACCCCCTTCCATTCATACCGGATATGGGAGCTACATACAACATCAAATTATAGATTTTTTCATCTAATTGCATTTTTAAGACAATTTTTTTTTTGGAATACCATGTGCTATCTTTTTACATACATGTGACTTTTAATGTGTATTATGTTCACATGTATGATAGATAATTTTTTTAAACCCGTAGCAACGCGCGGGCATTCAGCTAGTCTGTTTGGTTTAGAAGAGGGGGAAAAACACGTGAAAAAACTTTAGATCTTGGTAGAGATGTTCTGGCCGTTGCCAGCTGCCTTTCCACACGTCGTGTGGTATTTTTTAGCGGGGCTGAAGCACAGAGCATAGGTCCATGCCGCACGGCTGGTTCGGGTCCCCGTCAGGAGTCGTGTCTAGATTCCCGGGGATGAGGCATCACGTTCTCCCTCAACGGAACTCCTCTGGCGATGTTCCATGTTGTGAGCCGCGAGTCGGACACTAGCTCATGCTCCCTGTTTTAGTGACACCCCATTGGCCGGGTGTCGGCAGTAGCCCCCAAGCTGATCTGGCTACGTATGCACAGGTAGACAGATTACACCCTAGGGAGTAAACGTTCCGGATAGCTCCTCTCGAGATTCGGGCGAGACGCACGTCCAGAGCATCCCTTCTTGATTTCCGAACCTTTATATATGGGCTTTTTTTTTAAAGGAAAGCGGTGGGGAAGCCCCCACGGCAAGTATTTTTTTTTATAATAAGAACCCAAATCCGCGCCCGTGAGGGCTTGAAGTTGGGTGGCTGGGTTGTACATCCACTCCACTAGCCAAGTGAGCTGGGCTGGTTGGTGGTGTGTCGGAGCAGGAGCGGGGCGTGACAGCCGATGACCCCTTGGGCGCATCCTTGGACGCGTGATAGTTATTTCTTGGGTGGGGAACAGCCCCATGCGACCTCATGATAGCGGATCACTGCCCGTTGGGAACCCAAGAGGAGGGTGATGTTGTGTAGATGGAAGTTTTTTCCTCAGTTATGAAACCAAGATTTATCAAACCAGTAGGACTTGAAAGACTTCAACTTGGTGTCAATCAACCCTGACGTAAGTAGATTGACGTACACACAACAGACACTCAATTTTGCCTCAACGTTCCAGAAAGGTTGTCAATCTTCATGTCTTGCTGAAAACAAATAGATTAAACGTTTGGTGTGGAAACAAGTATTAAAGGTGAAAATTTATAGCGACCAAATGATGATTAAAAGCGAAGGAAATGAGTTGTAAACAATATTAAAAAATAGACCGGGAGCCATAGTTTCACTAATGGTGTCTCTGCATGAAAGATAAACATGTTGGGTAAACCAGTTAACAGATTGTGAAGGCATGATTATGACAAGATAAAGTTCATTGTAATGGGCATTCCGTCAAATATACATAGACCGTTGTCCAACTTTATCTATGACTAACAATCCACCTTGGGATCACTATCCAACATGTCACCAAAGATATTAAGTTGCAAGTAATAGATAGTTGCATTAAGCTTCGTACATAATGATACAAACATAATGAAATAAACATTGTTGTTTTACCCCCAATAGCAACAACACATCCTCGGTCTTAGACATTTCTGTCACTCGAGCCCAGACTCACAAGAGACATGAACCTACTGTCTAGCACTTAACCCTCTCCTACAGATACAAATAATCACTTGGCCAGAGTAACCACATGGATCAGAGACCATACAATATCATAAATAAAACATGGATATGATAATAAAAAGATGAACAAACTGATAATAATATCACTATTTCTCAGATCCAACAAACACAACATGTAGCATTACATAATAGTGATCTTGATCATGTTAGACAGCTCACAAGATGTAATCATGGTAACACAAGGAGAAGAGAAAACCATCTAGGTAATGATATAAACCCGTAGTCTAATGATGAACTAGTCACACATCACTCCGGGTGCAGGAGCGGTGTCATTTAACTGGCTCGAGCAATGTGAAGGTTTTCACGTGTTGTGTGAAAGACCCTAACGTCTACTTGACGAGGAGTGTAGAACTGACCCGCGAGGTTGCCATGTGTGACTTTTGCAGCGAAGTTGCCCTACTTCTCATGGGACTTTGCCCAATCATTTTCCAATATGTGCCTAGAGTGATGGACCTCTCTAGCCCCTAAGGTGAGTTGAGTGACGATCTCCTTGATCTGCTCCATGGTGAGGTTGGTAAACTACACCTAGTGGATTCGGGTTGGCGAAATCGACGGCAACGTGTATCGTAGCATCCTCGTCCGTAGAAGCGGAGCGACACTTTGTATTGCTTGTTGGCGTTGGAAGGCCTGATGCCTTCCGTCGGGGAACCACGAACAACACCTCATGCATGGGTGACAGTCGGTGTTTCCCTAGTCGTTCGGGGCATGCTCGTGAAGGTTGAAGGAGTTGTTGATAGTGGCGACGAGGCCCCACCCAAACTCGATCGAGGACGATGTTGAAATAGATATCGGTGCCTAGGCTAACTGGAACGTGGGGCCGACCGAAGGTCCTCTACGAACTGAATTTTGGCCATATTGAGGAGGCACAGCTTGTTGATCGTGTAGGCGAGGACTTTGAGGTTCCCAAATCAAAAGGTATCTCCCAGCAAGGCGGCAACACCTTCGGTATGGTTAATGAAGTTGGCCGTTGAGATTTGGTAGGTCCAGAACTCTCAACCACAACATGGCGCCCCAACCTATCTACCACTTGGCCGACCCCCATTCCCCACGGCGCGAACTAGAGTTACATGTTGTGGAGACAGTTTACATGTAATTGAGATAAACACTAAACCATAACATGATACTCCCTCTGTTCCTGAATATAAGGTCTATAGTTTTCTATATGAATATTAAGACATGGCCACATGGTGATTTGGCATACGGTGGGCTCATTTGATTCTAGAAAAAAACCCGGAAGAGGAGTCCCTAATAGCCACCAAATGAGAAGAAATGCGCTCCAAAACGGTTCATTTGGACCCTTGGCGTATCTGAGGCCTTATGGATATTTTTGAAGAGGAACAACATGCATGGTGCATAATTTATTAATTTTAAGTTTTATCATACAACAAATAGAATAACAGTGGTACAAAAGACTTATAAAACAAAGAAAGAGAGAATCTAAAACTAGATGAACTTATTCACCCAAGCAGCGAAATCTGAACAGTACTTTCGTGTAGCTCTGACCTCTGAGTTTCAGCCATTGAGTCTCGTCTTTGAAGACAGCCCAGCAATCTTAAATTTTTGGAGTCTTGCTCTAAAAATGAAGGCAGTTATGGTCTTCCATATTGCCCAAGCCCCTAAGATAATGATCTCCATAAAGAAGGGTTTAAGCAATCCCATTTTTAGAGGGAAGCAAGCAATTCCATTTTGAGAGCTGTCACGCGGTCAAGTCTATGACACCCAGCAAATTAATTGAAGGGCACAAGAAATCCCAGCAGAGTTGGTCAAATGGTTTTATTTGGCGAGGAACTATAGAGTACGAGCTTCATGCTTCCCACCTCGAACACCGGGGGAAACCCTAGAGCCAGTTTGGTTCAGGCGGAGGCGACGCGGCTGTGTCGTGTCCTTCTTGAAGGCTTCGCCTAGGTGGTTGGTGGAGTCCTCGGTTCGCCAGTTGGAGTCGTCGTTGGCCGCCACTTAGAGCGTGGGCTTCCTGGGCGCTATGTACTTCGTCGTTGGCGCTTCTTGGTCGACGCCTCCTCCGATTTGGCTCAGCCCACCGTCCACTCGCCGACTCTCTCTTAGGCGCTTATGGGTGGGCGGTGCTTGGCTTGTGCCATCTAAGTGTTGGAGTTGGCCTCTTGTTCCGGTCTTCGGTAGTGACGCGGCTTAGAAGCTTAGTGTATCTCTTCCTCGCTTCAGGGTTGGAGAAGGTGCAAGGCGAGTGTTGTTCGGCCGGTGTGGGTTGTGTTGTATCCGTGTGGCGTTGTGTTTGTATCGTGTGCCTTTTGGCGTTGTTAGGCTGTCTTGGCCTCTTCTTCAATGAAATTGATGCACTCTGCTTTCAGGGTGTAGGGCCTCTTTGGTTCACAGGATTTGAAAACCACAGGAATAGGAAAAACGTAGGAATAGAATGCCATGACATGTGAAATCCTACAGAACTGAAAACGCAGGAATTGACATTCTAGTTGTTTGGTTGTACCACAGGAAAAACACATGATTTTTCTGTAGACTTGGCTACGAGTCATAGTTGTCGTAGACTCGTAGGATTCTATGGAATTGTACTGTAGGAAAGCATTTCATAGGAATTTTGGAGGATTCATTCCTTTGAACCAAATGGACTCCATAGGAAAAATCTCTATGGATTGAAATCCTATAAAATTACTTTAAAAATCCTTTGAACCAAAGAGGGCCCTAAAAAATAGAGTACGAGCTTGGCTGCCAGTGCCAGACCATACAATTCCGTGGACGAGAGCACTAGCAAGTGAAAATCAATTTTGGACAATGCACATTTGACACTGCAACTCACCCCCGAAAATATTTGGGGTTCAATGGCTCAAAGCAACAATTATGACATTGTAGTATTATACAGAAGGATCATTCATTTATACTTGATCACAAAATGTTGATTGAGTTACATTCTTAAGTGGGGGCAGGGCCACTAGTGGGGGGCAGCCCAGCGGCGTATACATTACAGATGAAGAACTACTAGACAGAAATCTTTACGAGTAAAATGGAGGATCGCGCCGGCTGCAGCGTGATTTGATTCACGCGGATGGGAGCACCTTCTTGACGATCTCGTCGCTGAGCGATGCGATCTGCGCGTCCAGCGCCTTGACGGCCTCCTCCTTCTGCGCCTCGAGGCTGGCGAGCGCCTCCACGAGCTCGGCCTCGACGTTGCGGCGGCCCTCGTCCAGCTTCGCCTCCAGCTCCTTGCTCGTCTCCTTCTTCATCTTGTTGAGCGCGGCGGCGATCTCCGCGCGCGCCGCCTTGAGGATGGCCTGGGCCTGCTCCTCCAGCTGCCGCACCTCCTCGGAGGCGTCCTTGACGCCGCCCAGCTCCGCGCGGATCTTGGCGTCCCGCTCGTCCATGAACTTGCCCAGCGGCGAGAAGTAGAGCTTGTCCAGCGCCACCATGAGCAGCAGGAACTCGATCGTGATCGCCGGGAGCGTCAGGTTGAAGTCGAACAGCTTCGCCTTCTCTATCTGGACGGCCAGCGCCGGGAGCGGCGCGGAGGCCACGGCCGCCGCCGCGGCGGTCGCGACGAGGCCGGGCAGCTGCTTGAGGAAGGAGCGCGGCGGCGGCGCGGAGCTGGAGGAGGCCACGGGCTTGAGGAGCGCCCGGCGAGGGGAGCAGGAGGTGGTGGCTGCAGCCATCATAGCCGTCGCCATGGGTGGGTGAGAGGGAGGAGGAGGAGGGGAGTGAAGTTGTGGCCGTGTGGTGGGGAGAAGGGAGGCGGGCGGCTATCTATCCGAACGGGTTGGCCTGTGGTTTCACAGCAAACGGCGGCCACACGATGCCGCTCGCGCTTGCTGCCACCAACTCTTGCTGATATTAACCTGTTTTGAAGCGTAGGAATGGGCCCAATGGAGGCCCATGGCTGGATGCCTCCGATCAGTCACAAGGCGTGCTAGTACATTATTTTCAACTAGACGATCCTGCATGTTTTCCTTTCGCACAATATTTCCGAACAAAGTGAGTATCAATGGGCTAATATTGATCGCCAGATTCACATGATCAACGGTTAACACTAGGGGGTTACGATACATCATTGGAGAGTTTTGGGACATTAGATGCACTCGATCATAGGGCCAACGTTATTTGGATCATCCACCCTCTGTGTCTTTTTATATTAGTTTAGATATTAGTAAAAAAAGTATATTCAAAACGGTTGAGAAGAGCATTAATGGTAATTTTGATTGTCTCCCGACAAGTGCCCGTAATTGCTATGGTCATTAAGAGGCGAGCCTGATGAATTGTTGATAACACCAGGGGAATTGTTGATTGGTTTATAGTGAAGACACCTTCTATATCATTATAGGCTTTATTACCAACGAATTTTGACCATTCGATCTAGTGATTTATCGCTAGACTTGCTTCCAAACTTTTGTGGTCTTGACTCAAGTTGACTCAAGAGACATACTTCTACGTTCAAGGTGAATAAACTTGTTCGTCTTATAGAGATCATCATATAAGGAGTTATCTAATTATTAATTGTCACACCACGTGAAGAATTTAGAAACTTAGAGATTGTCTTGATATATGAAAGATATATCATGTTTTCTATGATTTATCGCCTAATGGAGCGGACATGGCTCTTATCTATGGCGACGACAACCGAGCCTTCTCGACAAGGAAGATCATCAAAACCTAGTTGGATAACAAGATGGTCACGATGACTTTTTGATGACTTAATGATGAGCTACATCATGTGGGGGAATTCAACAGTTTTGATACAGAAAATCTCGGAAGATTTTCAAGAAAATGGTTGAGTTTTTTCCCATTGCCTAAGACTATTATACGTCATGAAAGGTTCATCGTTCGTACGTTCTTAGAATCTAATTATATTCAAACATATTTCTATTTCTAATATACTAGATGATTATGTTAGAATCATGTATAACATCAGTATCCCGTGACAAATTTAATCTTTGCATTATGTTTTTAGAGTTTGTCCTACCTTAAATTCTTTCCGTCCATCGAACGTTTGTCACGACACACCTATGTGATTCTTGTCGTGTTTTGCTTTTTCGAAAAGATGACAATACACCTGTTAGAAATTGAACCATATATTTTGAATAAACTGAAAAGTGTACGGTTGAGATGAGACCATATTTCGGTGACTTGGTCATACACCAAGTTCAAAAAAAACATGCAAAGGCGTTTTTTCTTTGAAGAAATGGCGTTGAGGATACTGCTACGAGTTCTGAACTATAAGATATTTCAACCGCCCGGAGATCTGAATGTATATTATTCGATTCTGTAGGATAGTGCCTACACCCTTTGTCTATAAAAAGATGTCACAATTTTATTTAAATATATATATCTAGACATATTATATATATATAAAAATTTAGATAAAGTTAAGACATGTGAACGAAGAGAGTAGAACCAATGTAAAACAGCAGCTGCCGCGCCATGAAGATGATGCTCTCGCGAAAAGGACAGAAAGCCAAAATATGACGCGCGCGCACCCTGATGAAAATTTCGGCCTGCCCATCTCCACCCTACACTCCCCGCTCGCCGAATCCAACGCTCCACACAGAGGCCACCTCACCGATCCGCGCCCCGCACCTCTCCACCAATCCGCTCCCACCGCACGCCTCTATATTAATCCCCTCTCCTCCAGTCCTCCTCCCCCACAACCCACCAAGAAAAGTCTCTGCCCCGCAACTACTCCCCTCAATCCTCCCAGTCCCAGCTCGACACCACCCCAATCCCCATCCCGAGCCATGGCGCCCAAGGCCGAGAAGAAGCCGGCGGAGAAGAAGCCCGAGGCCGAGAAGGCGGAGAAGACCCCCGCCGGCAAGAAGCCCAAGGCCGAGAAGCGGCTGCCGGCGTCCAAGACCGCCAAGGAGGGCGGCGACAAGAAGGCCAGGAAGAAGAACAAGAAGTCCGTCGAGACCTACAAGATCTACATCTTCAAGGTGCTCAAGCAGGTGCACCCGGACATCGGCATCTCCTCCAAGGCCATGTCCATCATGAACTCCTTCATCAACGACATCTTCGAAAAACTCGCCGGCGAGGCCGCCAAGCTCGCACGCTACAACAAGAAGCCCACCATCACATCCAGGGAGATCCAGACCTCCGTACGCCTCGTCCTCCCCGGAGAGCTCGCCAAGCACGCCGTCTCCGAGGGCACCAAGGCCGTGACCAAGTTCACCAGCAACTAAGGACTACTCCGTAGGTGGTTGATGTAGTACTAGTTTGTTCCTTCGTCACCCTGTTTGATGTTCTCTCCTGTGCCGTCGGCTGTTTCTATCCATGTGTAGTGTATCGACGATCCTTAGGTAGGTAGCTCGCCTGCTTTGTAAATCGTGCAAGGTTGTAATGGACGGCTATGATTCCAAGTAATGGATGTGGAGTTGTATTTCCTTTCAATTATTACTGGCTTCCCAACTGTTTGCTTCATTTCGATTTGGGGATCTAGGGTTAGAGGAGAGCTGCAGGCGACGGCGATGCTTGGACGTAGGGCTATTGGTTTGGCCTCGCGGCTTGCGGGGGCAAAAAGTTTCAGCACCGAGGTATTCGTGAGCAGTAAGTACATCTATGTGCTTCCTTCCAAGCCTGTGCAATCCCGTAGATTTTATCTGAAATCTTGTGATTGTGGTGGTCGTTTTTGTGGATGAATTGAGCACCGGTTGGTGCTGTGCCTTTCTTTTTACGCGTGAATATTAGCTTTACCATGGTCTGCTATTGATGTCTCAGGAGCTTTAGAATAGGATTCCTTCGGATGGTGGTAGCAAAACCAACGACAAGGATGCTACTTTTTAGCCATCTTTTGTGAACCTGGTTATGGGCTACATAGCTAGTCCCCTTGATGCAAGTCTTCTCCTAGTATTAAGCTAATTAAGTTCCACATATACTAGTTGATGGCCCGTTATAAATTCGTTCTACGCAGCACAATTTGTTGCTACAAGTTGGTCGTGGTAAGAGTAGACTCTTTGCAGTGTTTTACTATCTGAATTTTAGTACTCTCCATGAATAGTTGTCATGCTATATATTATTAAAGTTAGAGTGCTTTATTAATGTATCATTTGTGATGAACAATTGTTTTCATCTCTGGTTTGTCTGTGCTTGAGGGATTCCCACCCGAACATTTGCCATGGTCTTGAAGTACACTTGCACAAAAAGATTGTGGCATTGTTGCAGCGGTTTACGGTTTGCCTCTTGATTGTAATTTATAACATTACCTTATATATGTTCACATGGAATTCCGCACCAGGATTTCAATTTGCTGTCTCCTAATTATGCAAAGCAGGCACAACATATAACATTTTTTCTGTTTGGGCTTTTTTGTAGGGCTATCATTTTACACAACTGAGGAAGAACTTAAAAACATCTTCTCGCCATTTGGTGCCATTGAGGAAGGTAACTATGTTATTTTAGAACTTGTCTAATGCTGTTTACCATGGGAAAAAACTGGAAATCTTCACTGTTGTTTCCTACTGCTACTTGAAGTTCCTCTCTTGGTTCCAGGGAAATATTCATTTCTAATGTTGATTTCTGTTTCTTATCAAATATAGCTCGCTTAGTGAGAGACAATCAAACTGGAAGGCCAAAGGGCTTTGGTTTTGTGAAATATTCAACACAAGCGGGGGCTCAAAAAGCTGTCAAGGCAATGGATGGAAGGGTATGTGCTCTGCTCACTATCTTTCCTATAACCTTCAATCATTATTTTCTGCTGTTAAGAGATAATTTTACATACGCAGAAGTTTAACTGTCATTTATCTGAGATGTGATGTTCCGTGATAGAGGAAGAAGTGCAGCCATAATATATTACTGTAGATATTCGTTTGTCCTGAACTGAAACTGGCTCGAGAAGTCAGAAGACACCTTGAAACTGATGGCTTACAGACACATATCAGTTACAGTCTTTGATAAATAAAGAACCGTGCTGTCACCTGTTTCTTAGGTGAAGCATTTTCTGATTTATATACATTAAGTATTTCTGTATTGTCTAGTGGGAACATCTTTTATGTTAGATTGGGTTGAACTAACCTGTTTTGCGATTAATTTCTATTTCACCTTTTTATTGACAATTCCATATATTAGGTGGTGCAATTTCACTCAACTCTTCATTACCATGTCTTACCGCCCTCCATTTATTATGCCCTTAATTAAGAACTACACTAGACACAGCAATTTACCTGGAGAAAATGTGAGACAAGAGTGTTAACACTGCAAGAGAATAACACTTTATGATACCAAGAAACATCTCGTACAATGGGCGACATCTTCAAGTGTCATCTATAATACAAAATGCTATCTGTGCCACTTCAGTGCGGTGGGTGTAGACTGTAGATATCATCTCTTCACCAAGGAAAAACTATATTCTCTTCCTATTAATCCTCTATTGTCCATGCCAACAAAAAAGTCTAGGTGGCGGGGTAAAGGGAGCATGACATAAGACAACTGTACATGAATATATACCTAAGTGTGTAGAAGTAGTGTAGGTACTTTGAAGACATTGCAGGTACAACTGTTATGTTGGAGAAGTTAATACTCTTAACTTTCAGAAAATAATCTATGTTTTTAACAGAATTTGGCACGACTGCAGATTTTATCGGTATAGTAGTTGTAGCAAATACACTCTATATGTAACCACGATATGGATTTACAAGCTTACTATGCAAATAGAACACAAGTCATAGTGAAAGGTGAAGTGGTGATATACACTAATTTCTCATGCTAAAACTCTATGCGACGATTTATATATTTTCTGTGCAATTCTTGGTCGGAACCTGCTGGTGATTTGCCTAGAAACCATCGTGGAAGACTAGGAGGCATCTGGAGGCTGCAGCACACTTGTGTGCTTCGCTTGTTCTTTTATTTATCTTTTGCATGCAGTTGTGACGAACATATTTTATTAAGAAGTAAACTTCAAAATAGTCAAGAATTTCTCTGGTTAAATTACCAGGCTTCCGAATTCGTCCCATATTTCTGATCCTTGTAATTTGCTAGCCATGTGGAATCCTCTCTTTTTTCCATATTAGGCAGCGCTTCTATTTTTACACTTTGATAATCTCATTTTGGACAGTTTTAGATTTCAAGTCATCACCTAAAATTACTGCCATGTGCCAAATTCAGTGTCCAAGCTAGATGATATCTTACATTATTACTTGATTTGGTGTTTCTAGTGTATACATCTAGTTTCCTTAACTAATTCCCTCTTTCTTCAGATTGTACGTGGGAGACTAATATTTGCGGAGATCGCAAAGGAGCACAATACTGGATAGGCCATATTATGTCTGCACAATTGCCGAAGTACATGGTGTTTCTAGGGCTTAAGACTGAACAATGACTGTATTCTTATCCTGTTGCGCAGGTTTTGCAATCTTATGTGTTCTGCTAGAGTGTTCTATGACCAAATTCATCGCTACCAAGGGAAAATGTGTAGCTGAATTTGACTGTTTGTACTTGAATTCAGCAAAAGGGACTTCTGTGAACTAGTTACGTAACAAAACTATTTTGAAATAACCGGGGCATGCACCTGTCTTGACTCCATTACTGGGTCTGACTGCTCAGCCTTAATTTGGCTGAGCATATATGTCGAACTGTTGATATTTGTTAGCAAGGTGCACTATTGCTGTAAATATGGTGCCCTACTAAAGTTTGAGACAATACATAGAACAGGAAAGGGATTCATTAGGCCCAATGACACCGGAGCCCATGCATGCGTGGTTCAGTGTGTGCAGCCAATTCGTTTCCAGTTCGCAGGTTTTGCAATCTTATGTGTTCTGCCAGAGTGTTCATGACCAAAGTCATTGCTACCGAGGGAAAACGTGTAGCTGAATTTGACTGATTGTACTTGAATTCAGCAAAAGGGAATAGTTACTATTCTAATTTGAAGATAACCAAGGCCTACACCTTTCTTGTCTCCTGTTCTGACTCGTGACAACTCAGGTTTAAGTTGGGTGAGCTATACCTTGAACTGCTGATATTTGTTACTCCCTCTGGTCCCAAAATTGACGCGAGTTGCACATATAAGTTGTACGTGGTTATGTTTCAGGCAACATTTATACTAGATCGAAGGGAGTAGCAAATTGCAGTATTGCTGTAAATATGGTGTCGTGCTGAAGTTTGAGATCATACACAGAACAGGGAAGTGATTCATGACTCCGGCAGGAGCCCATGCAAGCTTAGCTGCATCGAATTCGTCTCCATGGCCATGCAAGTTTGGTTGCGTCGTCTCCATTTTGAGCGGTCTCGAGTGCTCCGTTTTAGCGCTTTTGTTTCGTCTGAATTTGGTTGAGAGAGTTAGCTGGCCGGCCGGGCAACTGAAAACGGTGTCCAAAATCCAAACTATTACTGCCATTTACTCAGCATGGAGTACTAGGTTAATTAAAGTGGGGTAGTGATCTGAGCCCACCATGAGCGGAGTGTGCTAATCTTAGTGCGAACAACGACAATTTCCATGATGTATCAGGAACTCTAGTATTAGGAGCTATTGTTCACTAGTGCAGGTAACCATTTGTGTCCAATTCAGTGGAGCTCTCATCTCTAGCAGACACTGCAAAACGCGCAAAACTGCATTTTTTTGGCGAGTTTGCGGGCCGGGCCCAGTTCGGTGCGCAAATAGAAACCGCAAACGCGGCCCGACCTGCATTCGATTTCCAGGTCACCGCAAATCGGTGACCGTGGCCACTATTAATGCCGATCCGGGGACGAAATGTAGGCCGATCCAGACACAAACCCTAGCCGAAATCGACTCGATTTCTCGCCGCCGGCCGATTCCCACCGTACCTCCAGTCGTCGATTCCGGCCACCACCGCCACCATGGACGCCCTCCCATGGCACCTCCGCCAAGAGCGCCGCCGCCGCGTCATCGCCGACGGAGCACGCAAGCGCGCGGCCTACAAATGGACTGGGAGGGGGCTCGCGCCGTCGTCATCGCTGATGCGGCGGGAGACGGAGGAGTTTGATCTCCTCCACGGTCTCTTGCTGCCGCCGACGCCACCCGTTGCTGCCGCGCCGCCCGCCCCGCCCGCTCCGCCCGCGGCTGCCGCGCCACCGTCGCCTCCCGCTGACGAGGATACCTCCTCCGGCACTTGGACCTTGTCGTCGTCGCCGCGCAGTCCAACCGAGGTCACCGTGAACGAAGAAGGCTTCGAGATCTACGATCTCATCGCCTTCGAGTCCTCGGTGAGCCGCGAGGACTTCGTCCCCGAGGAGGTCCTGGACACGGTGACCGGCGCCGTGCAGGCGCGCTCCGCGGAGGAGCTCCAAGCGGACGCCAAGCGCCGCCGCCGCGAGGTCGACATCGACCGGCTCCTGCTCGAGCAGGGCCTCAAGCAGGACCGCTTCCACCGCGAGCAGGAGGCCAGCGCCAGCACGAGCAAGGGGAAGGGGAAGGCCGTCGTCATCGACGACGACTCCTCCGACGAGGAGTGAAGCACTCCGGCGACGGCGCGGCCGCACCCTGCGAGCTCCGGTGGGCTCATTTTGCTCCGTTAGGGTTAGGGCCGCGTAGTGTAGTTAGATTTTGGATCATCGAGCGAGCTCCGGTGAGAATCCGGTGAGTATTCTCTGTATTCTGGCGAGCAGCTCTGTATGTAATCTCCCGCGAACTTTTTAGTGTCTGAATTTTAAATATGCAGTTCCAATTTACCGTGTCTGATCTGCACGCCACTCCTCTCGGCCTGTAAACGCGATTTCCGTGAACTGTTTTTATCGGTGTCTGCTTGTCTGCTAGAGATTGATCTGCACGCCACTCCTCTCGGCCTGTAAACGCGATTTCCGTGAACTGTTTTTATCGGTGTCTGCTTGTCTGCTAGAGATGCTCTTAACTCATTGCATAGTAAACTATTTCTTGATAAACATCCAGGGCTGGATCACCATGCGCTGCCTATGGAACACGAGTGACAGTAACAATGGGACACGGTGAGCTCCTGCAGCACGCCCCACCTGTCGTCGACGCTCCCAAGCTGCTGGCGCAGCACCTCATCCTCGTCGTCTTCCTCTTCGACCACGCAGCGTTGCCGAAGTTGGCGCAGCAGGAGGCGGGTGTGGCAGCCTGCAGACGAGGGCGACGCAGAGGAGAGAGGTGGGGTAGCTGAGGTGGACCAGGATGTGGTGGAGGAGGTTGTCGTTGCCGAGCACCGCCGCCGTCGCGGCGGCGTCGCCGTCCGTCCTTTTTCTCGTCGACTGGAACATGGAGGCGGATGGGGGAGTTCACGACCGGAGAGAGACGGTTTATGCGTGAACTCTGTCGCATTTACATTGATCTTTGAAACTGGAGAATTAGTACAGTAATAATCTATGCAAATTCTAATGCGTCGTTATGGTAAAGGACTCGGAGGTGATACGCGCACCATCAGATTTTTTTGACAGCATCATGATACGACACCGAGGCGTCCCCGGCCAAGTGCCCAAATTCGTTGGGATTGCCGCTTTCGGATTTTACATCTTCGTCATCCTTAGAGCATCTCGTAGAACCTCAAAAAAATTTACGGTTCACTTTTTTGACATCTGCGTGGAGCTGGTCACGGCGCATAGCAAAACCTTAAACGAAACTGCATATTTCATAGATTTGGTGGGAACAAAAGATTGTTTGTCACCCATGCGTTCGATAAACGAGTTCATCTCCGATTCTTACATAATTTACATACAACTAGACGGATCCAAAAGCTAAACTAGTGTTAAATCGTCGCCACCCTACCGGACTACCAGAAATCGGCTCACCGGAGCCTCGGTGCGGCGGCGACGAGGTCGAGGCCGAGGCCGACGAGCTCAGTCCTCGTCGGAGACGAGGTCGATGACGGCCTCCGCGTCGGCCGGCCAGTACGCCTTCTTCTCCGCGGCGAGGCGGTCTGCCTCGAGCCCCTGGTGGAGGAGGATCCGCTCGATTTCTCCGTCGCGGGCGAGCTACGCCTTCCGCTCCTCCGCCTCGCGCACCGACCGGAGCATCACTTGTGAAGTGATGGCCTCAAGCGTCTCGTCGTCGACAAAGTCCTCTGCCGCAACGGAGGGCCTGAACGCGGTGGCGTCGTACTCCTCCGCCGGAGGAAGAGCCACCAGCGCGGTGGACGAGCTCGTGCCGCCGCTTGAGCTCCCCTCACCGGCGATACGCGCGCGGCGGCGGCGGGCCTCCTGCTCGGCGCGGAGCTGGTCGAACTCGACGACCTCGCGCCGGAAGTACGCCGGCGAGACGGTCATGTCGCGGTTGGTGTAGAAGCGTGCGGCGCGCTTCCGCGCTCCGTCGCTCTTCACCAGATGCGCGCGCTTCTCGTCGGAGTAGTCTCCGTCGAACGGGTCGCGGCTCGGCGGCGGCGACGCGAACTCGCGCTTGGGGGCCATCGGCGGTGATGGATCTCGCTCGGCGGCGGTGGATTTCATGTCAGAGAAGACGGGGGGGGGGGATTTCTCGTCGGTGTCGGTGGGGAATAAGGTCTGCGACCTAGAAATGTGCTCGAGTCCGGCATAAATACCGTTCCGCGGTGCGCAGCTACGGGCGTTCGTATCCCGTTTACGGGCTCTGCTATGGGCCAAAAAAGGCCAAAGCCCATAAACTCGCCGGAGTTTAACGGTTTTCCGCGTGTTTGAGCGCTCTATTAGAGATGCTCTTACATTTTCTAATACTAGTAGCCCCACAACGCACGCACACCACACGTTATTTTGCCAAATCCGGTCATTAGCCCAAACTATTATCAAATCTGGCCACTCTACGAAACTATTTTAAATCTGACTTTTGAAGTCGGCGCCAACGAAGATGGAGCCAAACATGTGCAAGTCGGCGCCAACCAAAAAAATCGGCGAACAAGGTTGACGCCAAACGTATTGGCGCCGAATTCTTCAATTTTCAAAATAGCAAAATTTATTGGCGCCAAACTGCACATGTTCGGCTCCATCTTCGTTGGCGTCGACCTCAGAGTACAGATTTGAAAACAGTTCCGTAGAGGGGCTAAATTTAACAGTAATTTTGGTAAAAGGCCAGATTTAGGAAAAAATACACACCACACATACTCAAACCCTATCAAAATTATGAAAAAATCACTAATTGAAATAACGTCTAGAAATTGAACATTTTGAGCTCACCGTCCGGTATGTTGTTTGGGTCTTTTTTGCAACGCTGCACAAAAGTTTGTTCAAATGTCAACTTTTATTTCAAAAATCTGACAAACCAGTAATTTAAACTACATCTATATCCGTAAACTTTTGAGTTTCAACTTATTTACCTAACCAATTTGAACTTCTATAGTTTTCGTAACTTTCAATCAAAACCAAATCATAGTCAGGGTCGGCCCTAGGAAGGACGGTTGCCTCGGAACTCCGGATCCAGCTCATCCAAGCCTCCCAGCTAGGTATAGCATGTGTATGTTGGGACGAGCTCATGTCGCAGCGTTATTAGAGTAGATCAGGACTCGAGAACTTCTTTTTTTGTGCAATTAGGGAGACAAAAACTACGCTCGCTTTTTCCTAGTGGGCTTGGATGTGTGGACAGTTTGGTTGGGTCCATCTAAATCTCAAGCAGACAAGATTTTTTTAAGTCGTGGTCATTCGAGAAAAGTGCAAATGTAGTATAACTTGTTCCAGTTACACTTTTTAGCCACCAGATGCAATTTTCTACCTTGGTTGCATTTTTGCAACCGGAGGGGAGTTGCATTAAAAAAACACTACGGTGACACTTTTCTTGGATGATTCAATGTTGAGACTTAAGAAAATATCAATATTTAGCAAAAAAATCTTTCTTTTGGTGCTTGGGCCTTTCCTCTTTTGATTAGCTATGAGAATATTATTAAGTTAAGTGGATCTGTGGGTTAGAGGAAAACTTCTTGTAGCTCCCTAGCTCTAGTAGTTTTTTCAAAAAAAAAATGAAAACTAACTTTTAGGTCTCCAATTTTTTCTAGAAATAAGTATGAACTACATATATATTCATATAGTGTACGATACAAGTTTCGTCGAAATATATTTTCACCCGTAATGTACGCAACCAGAGAGTGAGTGTTGTGAGACTAACAAAGATGACCAAGTGTATGTTGGGTGGTAGTAGTTCTTCAGCGATCACAAGGTCTACTGTTATCCAAATCAGATTTGCTGCTCAAATGGCAACCTAGATGACGAGTAGGAACTACAATGTCATTGTTCGGTACGTGTATCTGCAGGGCCGGACTCGAAAACTTTCGAAAGGATGGGCAAAGAAGGTAAAAATGCAAAACAAAAAAAAGAACGAAATCAGTACTTATAAGAATTCATTAAATGTAAGCATAACGCCTTCCGCAAGCCCGGGCGGTCACCCAGACTGGAGGAACGCTTGGTCCGCCCATGTGTCTACTTCTCCACATGTTGTGTGACACGTGCAACATCATTCAGTCGTTCCATCAACAAGAGTTATGCAACTCATCATAGACACTCACGCGGCCACGCTTATGGGCAAGAGGCGCAAAGGAAACCGTAGTGCGCCAGCCGGCCACAACAATGGTATGAAAGAAAAGTGAATAGGTAAGAGTGATATTAATGATCTGTCATCAGAAATTTGCTCTAGATATGTTAGATTATTTGATATCAATACTTTTTTGGATGCACTTCAGATGCTATTTTTGTTTTGATGTCTGTATTAAGGGGCTGAAGTTCTCTTTTTTTTCTAAGGCCACCAAAATCTTACGATCGACATTAATCTCAATTTGGAAAAAAATAAAATATCTATTTTATAAATTACGTCTTCCAAGTACGCAAATGGAACGGACTATTGAAAAAAAAAATAGTTGAGCTTTTGATTATTATTTTTACTGAAAGTAAGTAAAAAGTCGTGAAAATCTCAATTAATCCGGTTTAAAATCAAGAAAACTCATGAAGAACCGCTGCCTCTATCACATGGCAGATGACTGGTCGACCCTGGTTGCCACAATCAGTATCAAACTGACTATGTTGCAAATTTTGGATTCTTTGAAACATTTACCACTAGAAATGGTGCTTGTGTAATAAAACTCTCGATTGTTGTTCTGTGAAACTCTAGGACCCAATTGTAGTGTTGTAATATTTTCTCTAATTTATTGGACAAGATGACGCGGGTTACATAAGTGAGCACGATTCAAAAATCAAAAAACGCTCCGACCAACCAAGTTATTAACTCGTCATCTAGAGATACTCCCTCTTTTCAAATGTTAGCAGGAGAACTGCTAATTTCATTAAATAGATAGAATGTCGGTTCTATTTATAAGAGAAATTGTACCCAAAAACCCATACAGACGGGTACAACACACAAGACGCCCGTAGGCGTCGACGTCGACGACTTCGGGCACAACCAAAGTACAACCTTCACCGACGGTCTCACTTGCAAAGCCCAAACCCAAGATCCAAACAGCCTACACAACAAACCACTAACCCTGCCTCCACGGCCAACCGTAACTCACCGACAAGCTCGACATGCTTCCCTCCTTGCAACCGCATCACCCACTGGACGGAGGATGCAACCCCCACCATGGCGCCATTCTTCTCGCATCGGCAGGATGCAACCAAGCACGACATCATTCGTCTAATCGAGGATGCAACGCCTGCTGTCCATTCATCTTCCGCCGAGAATGAACAACCGTGGCGACACCATTCCTCTCCCTCC
Organism: Poa annua; assembly: GCA_026929855.1. Taxonomy (NCBI): domain Eukaryota; kingdom Viridiplantae; phylum Streptophyta; class Magnoliopsida; order Poales; family Poaceae; genus Poa; species Poa annua. The sequence continues at coordinate 118,022,080 of CM049434.1, forward strand.
AGTCTCCACCGTCTCTTCCACGTGACAGGTGTCACACACGCGCAGCAACGCCTTGCTTGCCGCATCCACCTTCACCTGGAGGATGCAAGGCTGCCGGTAAGACAACGCCATTCTTCTCCCACACGGCCAAGATCGACTGACGCTGCGTGCACAGGCTGCGCAGCACAGCTACACGATACCAAAGTGGCAAAATTGGGTCCCTAAAAAAAATTGGGTCCCTCAAAAAATAAATGTGGCAAAGTCTGGAGTAACATGGCAATAGAAAGCGGGAACGGGAGGATACCAGTTTCAGTTGCCCGCCCAGCTCCATTGAGCCAAATTCAACCAACGGCCCCAAATCTCGCCGCGCCAAAACGCAATTTCGTCCAATCTTTTCTGGCGTTACTAGATAGCGCGCCAAATGTTAAAACTGAAAGTTAAAACTGAAACTGGGGCGGGAAATCACGCTGAAAAGAGTGCGCGAAGGAACTAACTTCCCGCCAACGGTTTCACAGCCTTGCAACTAACCGCGCAATTCCCTTACTAAAATTTAAACGCCATGAAGTGCAAATCCACCCCATAAGCGCGAAAGATCCAAGCCTTCAGAGTTCAGACCAACGTCACACCAATGCAGACGAAACGAAGAAGAGCTACGCAACTCATTGTTCGATTAAAATCACAAATCGCAACGCACAGCCAGACGAGCAACACCAGTCTATGCAAAGCAAGAATATAGTTTCAGTTGCCCGCCCAAATCTCTGAACCGAATTGAAACGAGAGCGCCAAATTTAGCCGCCAAAACAAAATTGCCTCCAATATTTCAGTTGCTTGCTCGGCCACTACCACAGGGCGCGCTACATAAACACGATCTTTGCCAGACGCGCTTGACGATACCCCGAAAAGCGACAAAGAAAAGGTTAATTTCCGCCAGTTATTCGGAGCCTGGAAGTTAACGGGGCAAATCACTGAAAATATGCAGAGCAAACCGGCAGCAGGGGCAAACTTAGCACAAATTAAGAAACCGAATTGTTCAATTAAAATTACAAATCAGAAGGTAGTACAGCGACACCACCACACGAACCACTTTTGCTCTGAACTCTGAAGCACAACCACATTACAAATCAAGGTAGTACAACGAGTCTCTAAGCCTTCTTCGGGGACTTGGTGGTCTTTTTCGGCGACTTGGCCTCCTTCGTCGCCTTCTCCGCCGTCTTCTTGGGGAGCAACACAGGGTTGATCTTGGGCAGGACGCCTCCGTGGGCGATGGTGACGCCGGCGAGCAGCTTCCCGAGCTCCTCATCGTTCCTGACGGCGAGCAGCACGTGCCTCGGGATGATGCGGGACTTCTTGTTGTCCTTGGCGGCGTTCCCGGCGAGCTCCAGCACCTCGGCGGCGAGGTACTCGAGGACGGCAGCGAGGTAGACGGGGGCGCCGCTGCCGACTCGCTGGGCGTACCGGCCCTTCTTGAGATAGCGACCGATGCGGCCGACGGGGAACTGGAGGCCGGCCTTGACGGACCTAGCCACTGACTTCTTCCTGGGCCCGCCGGCCTTACGCCCAGCCGCTCCCTTCTTGCCCTTCGGTCCAGTTGCGGTGATTGAGGCGTCCATGGCTAGCTGCAGGTGATCTTCAGAGAAGAGTACAGAGATGGGTGGAGGTGTGTTTGTGTTGTGACGGAGACAACGACGAGCTGAGCGTTTAAAAAGGGGTCGAGGGAAAGTGGGTGGGCCCGTCGATCCGCGTGAACAAGTAATGTGCGGCTGGATCAGCGGGAAATGGACGGCTAAGATCCCCAAGCTGCTCTGCGCGTCGGATGGAGGACTCTAAAGTTGGACTCACAAGATTTCAGCGCAAACTGCAGGATTTGAGGCGGGAAGTGAAACAAAAATAGCCATTAGGCCTCTTTAGATAGTAGGAATTTTAAATGATTTTTAAAGGATTTTAAACATTAGATTTTTTTAGTTCAATAGAATGGTGCTACTAAAATTTTATGAATTGAATTCCTATGACTCAATTCTATAGAAATTTAAACGTACACTTCAACCTCTTTTTTACACTCAATCACATAGGATCAAGACATTTTTTAAATATTTTTCATGCGTATGATCCAAACGACTATTTCTGTAATTTTCCTACGTTTTACAATCCTCTATTTTACATTAATAAAGTTGTCGGATTTCTTTGTTTTTTTAACCCTGCAATTTAAAGAGGCCCTCGGTATGGAAACTAACTCAAAATAGAAGGAAAAAAAGTCGGACATAGAATTCGCCAGAGACATACTCTGTAGCAAATAATAACCCGATTTTGTTGTAGCATAATAACCCGATTTTGAACATATGAAGCAAAAACGGTTCGTCTCTAATACAAATTATGTACTATTGTAGCAAATTTCTAATTTCCTCCCAAATCCTACAAAATGCTTCTACAGAGCAAAAGGTTTTATTTGTAGCAATTTTTTGTGTCATTCGTAGCAAATGCTTCTAGAAACAAAAATGCTTCTACCGGTGTTGTTTGCAGCACCGCCGTCGCAGGTGATAGCACCGTCGACATTGCCTCGCAACACCTAGCGTTGCCTCGTCTCCACGCCGGAAGCAGCCGCCGCCAGCAGATCGAGCCTCCATGTGCCCCCCCCCCCCCCCAACAATCGGCCGGAATTTTCTTCTCCGTCGCGCCTCGTTGCTTCCGCACCCGCACTGTGACGGGCTACCGCGGCGTCCGACAACGCTCCTCCAGCCACTACGTCACAGCGGCGAGTTGTACGTGGCTGACTGGCTGTCAAGTTTCAGGATTTTGTGTTGTTTGTCTTTTTGAATTCTGATCAGTGCATCAAAGTTGTATCATCCTTGAGAACTTGCCTGTGGCAAGATGGTTAGGAGGGTGGTTGTACCCACAGCCCACCAGAGTTCAAACCCCAGGTTTGACGCTGGTGTTTCTCATTTAGGCGGAATATTCTTCAGTGGGAGGCGACGTTCCCGTCGACAGCGAGGCGCTTGTGGTGACTTCGTCAATCTCAAGACCTGACCCGCCGGCTCAGTCTCTCGGAGGTGCTCATAGGGGTAGGGTGTGCGTGCGTGCGTTCATAGGGGTGAGTGTGTGCGCGTGTTTATGAGCGCTTACGTTGTACTGTGTTTCTCAAAAAAAAAAGTTGTATCATCCTTTTTTTTCTTGTTGAGTTTGTAATTGTACTCCTGATTACTTTCGTTGTCGACGTTGTTGAGTTATCCATGTCATGATTCAAACCAGTTAACTGAAGGGGATCGCATGCAGAAAACAAAAAATTTCCTAGCAACGATATCCTTAAAACAGCCAGGATCTATACTATGCAGATATAGAAGTACGGCGGATATCGGAATACATACCCTCGTAGACCGAAAAGCGGGGATTACGCTCCCGCACAAGCGTTGACGACGAAGACGACGTAGCCGACCTCTAGGTCGCGAAGAACTCGACGCGACGAAGACGATGAAGATGACCTCGAGGTCGGGTGGAGGAATTAGGCCTCCGAGTACCGCTAGCGAGCACCTCGCAGGGTGTTACACACATACGGTGGAGACGACGGCCTCCGAAGCTCCAGTCCAGGACGAGCAGCGGAAGACTTGGACCGGAACACCAGCAGCGCGGCAGCGGGCTATGGTGGAGAGATCCCCTCTCAACTCGGCGCAACTCCGACAAAGGGAATCACGTTATCGAGGAGAGAAAGAGAATTAATTGGATGAATTAAAAGGCCAGGGGTGCCCCTTCTTATATAGGCTCCCGGGGGGGAGCCAACCTTGCCAGCCAGGCAATGTGGGACTATCCCACATGCCTGGTTCGACCAAGATGGAGCCGCCGGCCCTAGGTGGGCCCCATTTGGCCCACCTAGGCCGGCCCTCCCCCAATCCGAAGCCCTGGGGGGACTTTCCCCCCCTCATGGGCCTTCTTTCCACCAGAAGGCCCATTTAGGGAAATCAGCCTTTAAAAATTCGAAAATAAATATATAAAATCATATTTAAACATTAATTACACTAATTAATATCAAACATATTATATATAATTTATTCTAGCTCCGAAAACTATTTCGTCGCTGCCCGATCTCCATCGGACCATTCCCGGGACGTTCCCGGTGATCTCTTTCCTTTCCGGTTGTCTTGTCGAAACCCCTTAAGTGTGTTACCCTAGCGGTTCGATATAATAACAGACATGCTCGAGACTCCTCTCCGATCAATGATTAACTCGTAGGCCTGGACCCCATGAATTAACCCCTGTGATATAACGAATGACTTTCATCTATCAAACCTGGACGTCGAGTCTTAAACCTTTTGCCATAGCGATACTTAGTGTGTCCGAGCATCGTTCATAGATATCTCCATACCTAGCATGATCTCGTTACCGACAACACTATCTTCTACTCGTCTATGATATTATGTCAGCTGGTGACCTAGTCACATGTTTGCAAACTCATTTGACATAATCTCACCGAGTGGGCCCTAGAGTATCTATCCGGCTATACGGACTGACAAATCCCGCTCTTGACCCCTCGTCTCAACTACCCCTTTCCGATACCCAAAAGTATCACCGTTATTGTCACATTATATAAGATATGACGTTTGGTGCGATCAAAGTATCTTACAGGAATAACAATAAGAGTTGGTCTCACGGTCAAAGGCGTAATGACTACGTCCTACAAATTATGGGTAAGTCCATCACATCGTTCCACCTAACGATATGACTCCATTGCCGACAGACGCCATGTCTCATGATCGGGAAACCTCGATCATCAATCGCGCAATGAAACTAGTCTTAGCAGAGGCAACTAGGGACCTGGTTGTTTATCTACCACACGTGTATTAATGTTTCCGCTTAATACAGTTATAGCATGGTATAAAACATATAATGAACAATTGAGATATGACCAATAAACTATCTTTATTAAGTGCCTCTAGGGCATATTCCCTTCAGTCTCCCACTTGCACTAGAGTAACACTTAATCTAGTTTACAACTTGGTAAAAGCTCAACACCCATAGCATCTTGGTGCATGCTTGTCTCGTGGAAGAGGAATACAGTCAACAGATCTCACACATTGAGACCTATATGTGCTTTGCAACACTTCTATGTCACCTAGTTTGACATCATCCCGTATCTTACGATGACGGTGAAATATATCCTAGTGGATGGAGTGAGACTCGAACATTCGCGTAGCATGGGCCTTAAAAGTCTAAGAGATCTATTAAGGGGACCACATACGCTCGGAAAACTGCTCAGTCCAATCACACTTGCTACTTCTGAAGTTGCCATATATTTCTATACCTATGTAGATCATGCAACAGTGCATTCATATGCGACTTCGCAAACTAACCATGTCTTTCTTCAAAATAAAGGACATCTCCTATATGAGATTTCTAGTTGTATGGGCCAGTGTAATAACTTGCATCATCGTAACCTCTTTACGGCAAGTTGTCTTTCACTCTTTCCCTTTACCAGAAAACATATCTTCAGTTCTCACAGACACTGAAAAATATACTTAACGTTTGTTCTTTGATCCACACAAGGATCACTCTAGAACCCGTTCTTCAACCAAGAACTTGGGTCACACTAAGTCGAGCTTTCAATCTGATAGCATCTATGTCTGATACATAGAGAATGTCGAACATCATTTGCTATCACTGAAAATGCCAAGATAAACTTAATATTTTACCTAGTCATACAAGCAAGAACCTCTTTCTTCGCTTGTTCTATTCTGATACACTTCAGAATCTTAACCTAGGAAAATATTCCGACCTAATGTTATTAAGCCCCTCTTGATCTATACAATACAATTATAGATCGGATGCCTAATACTCCTAACTTCTTTCATAGAAAATTTAATCACTTAAATAATCCTTTACACTCTACTAGAGGATCTGTGTCATTCAATATGTCGTTACATACAAAATCACGAATGACACCTAGCTCCCACTCAAATATGCCTTCCGCATATAAGATCAAGGAAAGCTATTCAGCTCCCACTCAAATATGCCTTCCGCATATAAGATCAAGAAAAGCTACTTTGCTCCCACTCACTTCTTTGCAAGTTTCTTCAACTATTTTGGACAACTCCAAAATCCTTTGATCACATCATCAAAGTGAAGATTCCAGCTCCGATATGCTTGCTTCAGCCCATGAATGGACAACTGAAGTTTGCATACATGTTTAGCATCCTCAGGATCACCAAACCATTATTGTACTGATTACAACTCTTTCTTAATGACACTATTAAGAAACATGGTTTCCTTATCCTTCTATCAATTTCTCATTCGAAATTATAGTAATTGCTAAACGACCCAGAATAGATTTAGGCTTCGCCACTTGAGACAAAATCTCGTTGTGGTCAACTTTTGAATCTGTCGGAACTGTTTCACGACAAATCGATCCTTATCAGTGTCTACTCTCTCATAAAATTCCATATTCTGTTAACATCCTAGATGCCATCAAGAAGATCTCCCAAGTCAATACCTGGTAATCGTACATGGATTTTATTTCGGATCATATATGACTCATAGCCATTTCTCGGACTTAGGTCTACCATCTCTTCTTCGTAGTTCGTAGGTCTGTCATATTCCATTAATATGACCTTCATAACAAGATTGTCGTAACACACAGTGTGAAACACAACCTCGTACGCCTACGTTCTTAGTATGAGCTCAGAACATCATGATCTTGTATCATCAGCTTCTTTCAAGCTATGGAGCATGACACCGAAAACACTTTCGGTTGCGCCACTCTGATGTCTGGAGAGAAAGTTTCATCAACTTCGTCTTGCTCTACTTTCTTTCTCACTTATACCCTTGGACAAGAAATTATTTCTTTCGCAAGGTATATTCCGGCAACGATTCTGCCTATGTCGTGAGACATGTACCCAATTAACTCTTTAGGTACACTACAAAGATTAATCCATTTTAGGTTTGATCACATCAAAACACTAAATTGCTGAAACGACAATCTAGGCTAAAAGCCATGCCATTACTAATATGGTATTGTCTCCAAGGATTTAAATGGTTTCCCTATTATCTAACGTGAGTGTTACGTTTCTACCATACGACTCTAATGATCACAATAATTCGGTAAGAGATTTATTTACCACACACTATCCGATAGGGTGCGATTACGACGTCCTAACATACCATAACACTATGGTGTTCCATGCGACGTAATTTGTGGAACTCTTCTCACAAGTCTTCCAATGACGTGCCAACATTATAACTCAAATCTTTATTTCCTCGATCTGTATCGCAGGAATTAGATTTTCTTGTTAAGTTTATTTCCTACTTCATTCTGAACTTGTTTGATCGAATCAAAATTTTCAGGCCAACATTCCCTGAGTGGATATTCATATATCTACTTGGAATATTCATGAAGTCTATGAAATAAAGACTTCCACTTCACGTTAAAGTACTTCATTGATTCACATACACCCATATGCACGATTCTCAACAAGTCATACTCAAAACGTTCAGCGAAGTTCACGAAATAAAGGTCTCCACTACCCGTCAATTACTTCATTGAACCACATACATCTATATGCATGACTATCAATAAGTTATATGCCCGTTTTCCGAAAACGGTGTCTTAGTTATTTTGCAAGTGTCAAAAGATCAAATCTAAGGACTTGTAGATCCATCCGGTATGGAGCTAATTCATTGACTATAACATTGACATGAATTAAACGGTAGTGCCACACATATGTGGTGTCTTTATTAAGTTTGTATCCTTTGGCATTAATATTATGAATGTGGAGCTTCTACCATCTAAATTCAAATCGGCATATGATCATTACTTCATAAATATAGGACAACGAATTTGTCACTAATATATATGAACAATTGTCTCGCTAGAGGAGACACACTTATAACGATCATACTAACAGGCGATCATAAAGAATTTATTCAAATGGTAGATCTAGAGGGAGAGTGTCTATGGCCATCACAACAATTTGTCTGCCATTATCAACACGCAATGTCGCCTCATCCTTTCAAGCCTCTCAAGCAGTAAACCTGGTTTTCATAAAACATTACTAGTATCAAAACTTAGTCACTACTGCGAGTACTTGCTTAGCTAAAACATTCATAACATGTATATCATATATACACCATCATCATTGATGACTTCCGGTGATCTGTTTCATCTTCTTGATACTTCCAACGTAATCAAGAACCATGAAGGTGAACGATTCCCCTTGCATGACATAGTCTATGACATAGCATTTGCACTTCGCAACGACGTCTGCCATCCAGTGATCGAGCTGAGCGAGGCATCTCAATGTTCATCAAGTATGACCATATGTCATCAAGTATGACTGCCACGTGCTCCTTCAATGTGTGTATTCTCTTCCATCTTGGTTGAGAAGACAATCAGTCAACGTACTGATAAACTTCATCAACCCAACTTTAGGGGTACCCCGAGTTTAGCGACCATCTCATATGTTCGCGATCTAATAACTCGTACCCACCGTTGGTTCTCTATGGCAGAAATCATAGCATACACTGGACTATGATGATATCATCCGCACAAAAACTGATAATCCAAATTATCTTTTGTTAGCGGAATATCCGGGTTTATCTCCTAGCGGGTATTGTATCACAAAGAGCTAACGGTTTAAACAAGAAGTATCCTCAAGCTAAAGTATAAAACTATGAAGTTTGGACCCAACCTTTTTAAGTTTCTCAATCGCAGGAATGCGCCTAATTTTAACAGATGCTATTACAATGGTTAATATCTACAAAGGTTTGCAAAACAGACTTTGTTCATTATATTTTGAGTTCTAGTATTTTAGAAAATAACTATCCGAACTCCCACTCAAACGAACATCCCTCCTGGTCGTTTAAGCGATTACACGACCCCCATCCATTGCGCAACCCCTCATCGTCAGAGCCAGCAACACAACTTCAAGGGTAGACAATTGTCAATCACAACAACTCTGTGACTCATGCTCGACCTTTCGGCCTCCGTGTTCCGAGGCCATATCTGCATATGCTAGGCTCGCCACAATAACCTCCACGTAACGCTTGTGCAACATGGCTTACACCCACTGTATGCGAACGACGATATGTCTGACACCCGATCGTCACGGCCTGCCTAATAACGTAGAACTTTCTTGGTGGTGCTCGTTGGAGGAAGAACACTAGTGGTATTTTTGAAGGGATCATCTTATATACAACTACCGCCGCGTAACTAATATATATACTAATATATATAATCACACAATATAAGATGCACACAAAACATCAAATGTAATGCGATGTGATATAGTCCATTGCGCCATGGTCTTCTTGGCGCCCGCAGTTCATAAACAATTTAATAAACCTACCTTGACCATATCACATTGCCCCTGCAAAATAAAGTTAGACGCTTCTACTTTATCTTTTGCATATTTTACGTGGCTTGGGGCTGTCGTAAAAAGAACCGCTTCTTACCTACGAACTTATGACCACAACAACGATCCAATAATTGCATGTTTAAGCATCCCTTTCGGGCCCTCCATTGAAAATGCAAAGCCAACTAAAGAGAGAGAAACTGACACCCGCCAGCCACAGATACGGTACAAGCCGTATGTCAGTAGTGGAACCAGTCTCGCGTAAGCGTACGCGTAAAGTCGGTCCGGGCCGCTTCATCAACTCGATGCCGCTGGAATCACAAGTGCACGCTAGAGGGTAGCAAATAACAGGAACGGTGCCCCCGTGCAGAACACGGGTTCGAACAGCGTACAGCTATATCTACGATAGATCGGCTCTGATACCACTGAAGGGGATCGCATGCAGAAAACAAAAATTTTCCTAGCAACGATATCCTTAAAACAGCCAGGATCTATACTATGCAGATATAGAAGTACGGCGGATATCGGAATACATACCCTCGTAGACCGAAAAGCGGGGATTACGCTCCCGCACAAGCGTTGACGACGAAGACGACGTAGCCGACCTCTAGGTCGCGAAGAACTCGACGCGACGAAGACGATGAAGATGACCTCGAGGTCGGGTGGAGGAAGTAGGCCTCCGAGTACCGCTAGCGCAGCACCTCGCAGGGTGTTACACACATACGGTGGAGACGACGGCCTCTGAAGCTCCAGTCCAGGACGAGCAGCGGAAGACTTGGACCGGAACACCAGCAGCGCGGCAGCGGGCTATGGTGGAGAGATCCCCTCTCAACTCGGCGCAACTCCGACAAAGGGAATCACGTTATCGAGGAGAGAAAGAGAATTAATTGGATGAATTAAAAGGCCAGGGGTGCCCCTTCTTATATAGGCTCCCGGGGGGGAGCCAACCTTGCCAGCCAGGCAATGTGGGACTATCCCACATGCCTGGTTCGGCCAAGATGGAGCCGCCGGCCCTAGGTGGGCCCCATTTGGCCCACCTAGGCCGGCCCTCCCCCAATCCGAAGCCCTGGGGGGACTTTCCCCCCTCATGGGCCTTCTTTCCACCAGAAGGCCCATTTAGGGAAATCAGCCTTTAAAAATTCGAAAATAAATATATAAAATCATATTTAAACATTAATTACACTAATTAATATCAAACATATTATATATAATTTATTCTAGCTCCGAAAACTATTTCGTCGCTGCCCGATCTCCATCGGACCATTCCCGGGACGTTCCCGGTGATCTCTTTCCTTTCCGGTTGTCTTGTCGAAACCCCTTAAGTGTGTTACCCTAGCGGTTCGATATAATAACAGACATGATCGAGACTCCTCTCCGATCAATGATTAACTCGTAGGCCTGGACCCCATGAATTAACCCCTGTGATATAACGAATGACTTTCATCTATCAAACCTGGACGTCGAGTCTTAAACCTTTTGCCATAGCGATACTTAGTGTGTCCGAGCATCGTTCATAGATATCTCCATACCTAGCATGATCTCGTTACCGACAACACTATCTTCTACTCGTCTATGATATTATGTCAGCTGGTGACCTAGTCACATGTTTGCAAACTCATTTGACATAATCTCACCGAGTGGGCCCTAGAGTATCTATCCGGCTATACGGACTGACAAATCCCGCTCTTGACCCCTCGTCTCAACTACCCCTTTCCGATACCCAAAAGTATCACCGTTATTGTCACATTATATAAGATATGACGTTTGGTGCGATCAAAGTATCTTACAGGAATAACAATAAGAGTTGGTCTCACGGTCAAAGGCGTAATGACTACGTCCTACAAATTATGGGTAAGTCCATCACATCGTTCCACCTAACGATATGACTCCATTGCCGACAGACGCCATGTCTCATGATCGGGAAACCTCGATCATCAATCGCGCAATGAAACTAGTCTTAGCAGAGGCAACTAGGGACCTGATTGTTTATCTACCACACGTGTATTAATGTTTCCGCTTAATACAGTTATAGCATGGTATAAAACATATAATGAACAATTGGAATATAACCAATAAACTATCTTTATTAAGTGCCTCTAGGGCATATTCCCTTCATTAACATTGCTATTTTTCAGTTTGGGGCTGAGGTCAATTCTATAGGTATCTCCTTCTGAATGTGATTGCTCGCGCCATTTTCGGAATAATTCATAACAATTCATGTCATTTCAACCTGCAACGGTCCAGCTAGTTTTATGGTGACAGATTGTATAGAATGCAGCCCAGCGGCAGCATCAGTAGTGGCACAATTTTGCAGATTTCCCTACGCAGACAGGAGAACCTCACCAACATCATTACGCATCACGGCACCCCATGATCCAGAGCATGTCTCCTCACAAAAGCCTGGATTAAAGTTCAGTTTTGCCAAAGCCAGTTGTAGTTTTCTTCCAATGTTCAGATTTCTCCTTGTGAATCTGATTACTAATTTCTCACGCCATTTTTGGAACAAGTCATACAATCCTTTGTGAATTTCGACATGATCCTTACCGGCTTATCCCCAACAGGCTGATTGGAGGCCTGGCCACCTGGTGTTCTTTCCTGCAGATACATCTACTCTTGTCAGGCATTCTGTCGAGCAAATTAGGCGCAGTAGAAACTTCAGGTCGCCTCCGAATTCAGGCATATGCACCGGTTGGCCAGCTCGAAGGCAACATGCGCAGGAATGACCCCATCACCCCATGGGTCATGGGAAGAACGTACAACCGACGGACAGCTTCGCCCACGATCACACGAACCGTAGTGCTGGATATGGCGTCTGTTCGATTAAGCACAGCGTCGAACACATGGACTTCGCTGAGGAATTGTGAGAAGCAAGCAAGCGGTGTGAATACTCGCATGGCCAGACAATTTCATTTTTCTCAAAGATTCAATTGCGTCCAATGATTTTTTTCAGCCCGGTTTGCAACAGTCGGGAGGGGATAATCAACATGGGAATGGGAAAGTTTATTTAGGTGCAGTACAATAGAACGAGGGGACAGGATTTCTGTACAATCCGAAAGGCAGCAAAATGGATCGAACCAAACTACCAAGCGGGGAAATGGTGAAATTACGGGCACCAAATTACTGGACGCCAAGCGATTGAGAGGCAGAAACTAACAATGACGAGAGCAGAACATATTTTGGTAATTCAGATATATTACCAACATTCTTCCATTAACAAGCACAGAACAAGGTACATCAACAGAACTAGCTGAGCACTACCAACCCACTACGGGGGACCACTACACAGTAAGATACCGAACACGACAATCTAAGCCTTGGTCTTCTTCGGGGACTTGGGAGTCTTCTTGGGGGACTTGGGCTCCTTGGGCTCTGCGGTCTTCTTGGGCAGAAGCACCTGGTGGATCTTGGGCAGGACGCCGCCGTGGGCGATGGTGACGCCGGCGAGCAGCTTGCCGAGCTCCTCGTCGTTCCTGACGGCGAGCAGCACATGCCTGGGGATGATGCGGCCCTTCTTGTTGTCCTTTGCGGCGTTCCCGGCGAGCTCCAGCACCTCGGCGGCGAGGTACTCGAGGACGGCGGCGAGGTAGACGGGGGCGCCGGATCCGACGCGCTGGGCGTAGCGGCCCTTCTTGAGGTAGCGGCCGATGCGGCCGACGGGGAACTGTAGCCCAGCCTTGACGGACCGCGTCACGGACTTCTTCTTCGGACCTCCGGCCTTGCGCCCGGCCGCGCCCTTCTTGCCCTTGGCTCCGGCGGTGCTTGAGACGTCCATGGCTCGCTGGTTGCTGCTGCTCGAGGCGCGGAAGAGGAGAGAGATTTTGTGTGGTGCTGCGAGGTGGGGGATGGGAGGTGTGGTGGAGAAGGGAAGGAGAGGGGAAGTATTTAAACGATGCGGAGGGCGCGTGGTGGGCCCGTCGATCCGTGGGCGCGCGGCGCTGGGCGGTTGGATAGGGAGGAAACTGGACGGGCGGGATGCGGTTTCGGGAGGACCGATCCGTGGGAGGCAGATCTGGACCAATCAGGTGGGAGGGAAATTCGGAGCACGGAAATTCTGCGCCGCTGTGTTCCCGCCCACTGGAGGGAAGAAGATTTGGGGCAGAATTCGCGGCGCGGCAGCGGGTAGCTGGTTGGTGGAATTGGCAAACCGTCAGCAGGCAGCGGCCACATGGTGTACAGATCAATAGTGAAGCCATTTTATTTTTTCTCATCGCGCCCAGAATCTTAACCCACGGAGCTGGAAGCAAGGTTCCGAAAAATTGCTATCTTACACCCTAATGTTAAAAAATATATAAATTTCATGTCTACGACATCTGATTTAAAAAATCGAAACATGCGAGGGGAGACTTAGAAGCAAAACACGGTACCTCTTGTCGCGAACATTCCGTATAAAAGGATAATAACCTTTTTTCAATGATATGACAACAAAGGCTCGCATTCGAATTGGTGCAGCGGCCATTTTGTAGGCACTTTGGAATTGTCGAAATGATATTGTCTTTGACAAAACAACTTCGTTATTCACAAGGCATGCTACTGGATCCATTCTTGGTCATTACTGTTACTGGTGGATCAGCGTGGCCTCATGGATGCTGGTTGTACCCGTATGTTGACATTCGTGCGGGCTATCTTCAACCGGGCTGGGTGGCTTCATTTTTAGACGGAAGGCACTGCGTGCCCGACTTTAAATTAATAAAGCCACGAACGACAGTGTACACACAGGATACAACCACTGTTTTATGCATAAAAGCTTACATCAGCACACGTGCCCCCAGCACAGGCAAGAGGGGAGCGGGGAGACACTACGAAGTACGGGAAATAACAACAGAAACATGGACTAGCCCGTAGGCAACAGGCAACATGCAACAAGAGGTAAAGTGCACGGCAGCAACACAGGTCCTTGAACTCCCAGCAAGGCGAAAACACCATGGATCCCCTTATCGTCTGGAACTCGCCGCGTTGAACAGCAGCTTAAGCGAGGCGATCAGCCTGTCCAGCAGCAGCGCGGCGTCGGCCTTGAGCAGTGGTCTCTAGAGCTGCAAAAGTATCCGAATTTTGAAGATACAATCAGCTGGCTGGTTAGGGAATGTGTGTTCTATTGTGAACTTATTACGAATAAGCCACAAACCCCAACACACAGCGGCACACAGAACCCGCAACACCCTGCGTTTATTGCCCTTAAAAGGCGCAAGCACATCTAACATCTCTTGGAACGACGACGGGTTCCAGGTGACTTGGAGGACGTCTCTTAACCCACTCCACACAAAACGAGCGAGGACACAGTTGTAGGCGATATGATTCGCGTCCTCTGGTTCTTGACAGAGGGCACACTGCCCATCAGACGGACCATGACGCAGCGCGATCTGAGTGTTCGACGGTAATCTATCCCTCGCCAACTGTCAAAGGAAGATTCTAATTTCCGCCGGGACCGATGCTTGCCAAATAGAAGAATTGATGCTTAGTAGACTTTTATTTGATTCCTAGAAGAATTGATGCTTAGTAGACTTTTATTTGATTGGCTGATCTTTGTAGCCACCCTTTGTGATCCATGAATTGTAACAGATGTTGAATTGATTCGGCTTAATAATTGCGGATGGCTATGTGCATCAGTTTGATGCAGAGGTCGGGATCCGCACTCCCTTATTTAAAAAAAAATAGAATACTTCAAAGATGCTTTGTTGGCAAACAGACCCTGAGAACCATCTCCACTAGGGTACCCAAATGGCCTCCAATGGGCTTTGGGTGTGCCGGACAGATTTCCGCTCCCACTTGCGGCGTTCATATTCGTTTTAGGTCCGACGCGACCCATTTTTTTTGTCCGGCACGCCCAGTCCACGCCCTGCGCTTGGGCGGTCGATGGTCTGCGCCGGACGGAACGAAGTGCGATGCCACATTGGCCTCCGACGCGCAGGCCATGCCTGTCATTGGAACATGAAATATATACCCGTCGTCGTTTCTTGGGCTGATTTATTCCAGCCGCCTTCACTGTCACGATTTGGAACTGATTTATTCCAGCCGCCTTCACTGTCACGATTTGGAACGTCGCTGTCTCCTCCCTTCTTTCTCCGCCTTCTTCCCCCACGAAACTGATCTAGTGGAGCATTTGTGAGCATGGCATGGAATGATAGCGGCAAACCATATGTTAGAGTTGTAATTTTTTCAGTTATCGTAAAACTTTATTTATACTATGAAACCTCATATATGTTAGATTGAGAAACCACCCCGGGAGGCCGATTCGAGCGCCACAAGTGGGAGCAACGGCATCGAAAACCAACATCTAGTCCGGACGACGCACAAATGGCTTGTCCGAAAGGGTTTTGGGCGACCGTTTGGGCCCGCGGGTGTAGATGCTCTATGACATGATCTAGACAAATCCAAGCTGATCGATCCCTTGTCCTATTCAGCAACCCCTTTCAACGTTGCTCTGGACTCAACTGCCTGTCATACAGAAATGAGATACTTGAACTGGTACTTGTAATATGACGGCAACTTCGGATCAACCGACGAGCGTACACAAACTCCAACAAAACTTTATTTGGTCAGGCCAACATTCTTCATTATGAATCAAAACTGGAAAAGCCAACAAGCAAATTTCACATGGTGCCCTAAATTTCTTCAGGACATTATTACATTAAGAAAATACTAATTTGATTGTTCTTGTTGAAAACAATACATGTAGAACCTATTGTTACAACAACACTATGGTTTCAACATCATGCAGTATTTAGAAATGTAGTTGCATCCAAAGAGCACCCGGGCCAATGAAGACATATCATGAAGAATACGAGTTTCACGTCGTGTATTCAGCATTTATTTCAACATACTTATAACTTAGGTCACAGCCCCATGCCTTTCCACTGCCACCTCCACTCCCTGTGAACAGTGGACGTATACGGTTAAGGCAATCCATTATTTCATAAAATACAACCATCAATGAAGCATATTCTCGAAAAGATCAAAAGAAGAATAAATAAAGTATCAGTTAAGATTTTTTTTTTGGGTGATTCGTGATATGAGCTACTCTTCACATATATCAATGTCTGATGACATTTATTTCAGGGTTTATTCAATTCAAGACACCATGTTAGTCAACCAGTTTCATAACTATAATACTAATCACGAACAATGAATAAGGAAAACATTAAACATGTACATCACTGTAACAGGCCTAAAGATGAACAAAAAACATTCTAGAAGACAGATACAAAACTTCATGATGCTCTCCAGAGGAACATACTACAGCTTGCATTGTGTAACAGATAAGTTCAAAGCTTACCTACTGATACATCGATGTTCACAGTACCATGGATGTCTCCAGCATCTTTGAGATACTTGCTAGCCGCAGATCTAAAAAAAAAAAGTAGGTGGTTTAGCTTACAAGAGGAAGAGTTAGAGATATTCCATGCAGCAATATCCAGTCACTGGGACTCAAACAACCAAATTTAGAACCATATGTAGTCAAGGTTTTCTTTAACCTGTCAAAAGGGAGTGGTTGGCCATTTTTCATTAGTGGAATAACTCCAAGGGAAATATCAAGTTGGTCTGCATTAAAGTGAATGCCCGAATAGCCGACAGCGCAAGCAATACGTCCCCAGTTCGGGTCTCGTCCAAACACAGCAGCCTGGCCCAAAAAATGGTATTGTCAGGCATCCTTGTGCAATGAATGTAAAAGAGAAAAATGGCAATTCTCATATAGGCCTGGACTGCAATATATGGCAGTTAAACAACATTATACCTTGACCAAGGAGGAAGATGCCACTGAACGAGCAATTTTAGCTGCTTCTGCCTCATTACTTGAACCAGTTACGGTAACCTGCATAGGAAAATGCGCTTTAGAAGATTGTGCTATATTATTTGAAATTTTATGAGAGGAATCTAGATATAACACATGCAACAGCTGCAAGATAACTGAAAACTCAAATTGTTTTTCGTAAAGAGCCAAGCCATCATGTTTGCAAGAAAATGTGTTCCAGTAGTCTGATGATGCAGAGGACATGAAGTTTGAAGTATTATGCCGCTTAGACCACTTAACCTCAATTAAGCAGGTCGCACCCTCACCGTCCCATGCTATGGATTTTGCGAGACCTTGCATTACCTACAAAAAGATAAGTCAAACTCTTTCTACTTGACAGGTACAACTGAAATTATATTATGTTCTAGAGAGATAAAAGGATAAGGATGTGAAACTTACTGCATCTAGGCATGCTTGGAGCTGTTGAGCTTCAGCACTATCATGAGTGAGAATGTCAGATAAACCAGATAATCCACTAGCCATAGCAATAACACAGTCATTGGTACTTGTATCACCATCCACCTTCATAATTATGACATAAAACAGTTATGAGTTTTTTGGCATCCAAGATTAACCAACTAGCCGACAATGCTCATGTATTCCCTGAATTAAATTTCTAAATTATCAAGCAAATTATACCTTGGTACAATAAGACTTGATGTCTAACATACTACAATATAGTATAAATCTTAAAATTATTTTAATACTAATCTATACAAATCTCATACAACATTTAAATTATATTCATACAAAAAATGGTGATTATCACCAACCATGTGTGGAAGTATTTTGATGAAATTCATTAGTTATTTGGAGGTGGTGTAATTGTTGCACACGCTGGTCAATATAAGCGAGAAGAGTAGTTACTCACAGTAATTTGGTTGAAACTTCTACTCACTGATGTCCGGACCATTTCTCTCCAAACATCACTTCTGACTTGAGCGTCAGTTGTCAGAACCTATGGTAAACATATTATCATTAAGCTCGCTTAGTGAGGGAAAATGCGGTTTGCCAATGAAATAGAGAGAGGGTGCATACACCAAGCATTGTTGCCATATTTGGATGAATCATCCCAGAACCTTTGGCCATTCCTCCTATTTTGATAGGCACTCCTCCAATCTAAGTATTCAACAAGAATTGTCAATAATAAAGACCATGCCACTTCATGATAAAAACGAACAGATCTACATTGCAAGTAAATCAAGAAAGCCAAACCTCGGTCTGGACAGCAATGCTCTTGCTAACAAGGTCTGTAGTTGTAATGGCCACAGCTGAAGAATTTGAACTGTTGTGGAGAGAAACATGGTAATGATTTATCACAACAGTATCACATTTATGGAGTCCCAGGAAAATAAATTGTTGCTCACAATAATACATATTAATCATACCCCTCAGTAGATGAAGATAGCGAGCCTACAAGTCTAGGAAGTGAATTTATAAGTGCTTCCTGCATTGTTAAAACCCAAGAACCATCAGTGTTGCAGTATTCCAGACTAGCTGTTTAGCAATTTATTCATATGGTTGAATTGTATTATTTATTGCAACACCTTTGTACCTTCTTTATTCTTTGACCGATGACACCAGTAGACTGGATCAATATGTCATTTGTGCTCACATTCAAAAGCTGCAACACTAATAACCGATTAACCTAGTGGCACTGATATCTGGCATGGTGCATAGGCATCCGTGGGGCGGGTTCAGTACCTTGGCAACAGCTTCCGCACTATCCACTGTATCCTGATAACCCGCATCACCCTGATGACCAATTATTTACAGATATAGGTCATGTTCAGTTACTACATTCCTACATACAGTTCAGAAACACTGGTGAACATATTTAGAGTTCTCCAGAAAGGTAAAAAGACTTACAGTGGCAGCATTTGCTTGACCAGCATTAATTAACACAGCACGAGCCTAGGAAACAAAAAATAAAACAATGAATAGCTCAAATGAATGATTACTCCACTTTGGGTGTCAAAAATTTCCCATTGAACAATTTTTCGTTTATGTTCTAGTAAGTTGAGCTAAGTGGCAGAATTAACTTACTGTTTTGGACAAGCCTAGAACATGCTTACAATACAGAACAGGTGCAGCAGCAACAACATTTGTTGTAAAAGCTCCTGAAAGAAGGCCAATACGATAACAAGTAAGGATATCACATAGATTAGCAATTATATATCACGCATCAAGGTATATCACATGCCGATACGACAATGTAATATCAGAGCAACAAACATTTCAGGGTTGTTCGTCATTCTAAATTTCTAATGAGCATAAACCGATAATATTCCCTTCTAAATTGCGATTAAGAAATCAGCCAAGCTAAGTAGTATACTATACTACTAACATACCAATTGTAAACATTCAATATACTAAGCTAAAAAGTCGTCGCTACTTGCACTATGCTAGTGGAGAAAGCCCATGTAGCAGTAGTCTTACCTGCGACGGTGGCATCGACGTCGCAAGCGACCAGCGCCAAATCAGGCTTCTGCCCCTTGGCCCGCAGGCCGCCGTAGATGCCCGCGGCCTTAAACCCCTTGGCCGCCGTGACGCCGCCTTCTACCTGCACCCACACCAACCAGACAATCATATTCAGAGCAGAAGTCCTCGCGACGAGGCCCGCGCCGGGCACAGGCCGATGATTCAGCAAATCAATCACCTGTTTCCACGGGCCGTCGGGAAGGAGGATCGGCGCCGCGGAGATGTACCCGTCGGCGGAGGAGACGGAGCAGACGACCCTGCTCGGCGACCGAGAGCTCATCCGGAGGGGGCGCTGTGGGAGCGGGGCGCGGCAGTGGAGGAGCAGGAGGGAAGGTGGCGGCATCGCTGCGGCTGGTCGCGCGGCGAGGGCAGGTGGGACTGTGGGAGTGGTAGGGGCAAGCGAAAAGAGACGGGCTCGGTTATTTCGGGGGGACGCCGGCGGCTGGGCCCCGGTGGTTGGTGAGGGCGACGGCGAGGGTTAGTTGGTGGTGCGGTCGCCGGGTTTGGGGTTTGTCTCGGCCTCGTGGGCCGTGGACTGCAGACTGCTAACCCGGTCAAATCGAACGATGATTCTAAAAATGCAGAAATGTATTTAGAAAAATGCACGATCGCAGTGTCAGTTCCAATCTTAAAGGGTTTTTAAAAAGAGGAGTGGTTCTTAGATTTTCTACGGATTGTAGAGCACAAGATTACTTAGAAGTAAGATTTACAAAATCTTACGAGATTCAATTCTACGAATCAAACAACCACCAGAGCACAAATTTCCAAGGATTTGAATGCTCCAAAATATAGATGTAAATGTTTTGTATCAATGAGGTCCTAAAGAGTCAATGACAATGAGAGAGAGGACGATGCTACTTAGCTATCTCTGACTGCAAAACGACAAAACTGTGTCGGTGAAAACCTTAGCCCTAGCCCCTTCTTCCTAGTCTCTACTCTCTAGTGTCGCCCCACCTCCTCCGCATCCACTTCGCTGAATGGAAGCCGACCAAACTGCCTGCCACCGCCACCCGCAGCTGGGTTGCTCCCACATTGCCTCACCGTCTGTCTACCTCAAAACACCTAAGAGGGAGATGCTCAAAATGTGGATAGAGATGGTCAGCCATTAGGACAATTATCCTATCAGATCGACCTTCAGGGTCATGATTTCTCTCTTGTGCGTGAAAATTATGATCAATCGAGGAGGGTTGTACCTCTCAATCAAGTCAATTTTACCTTTAAAAAACCAAGGGTCACCATCCATGGCCTTTTCCTAGACGCCCAACGGCCCAAGCCCCTAGGGTGCACTAGTAATCTTGCACGAATGCGCGTCAAAGTTTTGTGCCCTCGTGAAATAGGTTTTGTGGTAATATCTAATGTCTAATTTAATTTAAGACTGTATTTTTATCCAATGTCAAAACATCACATATCATCGTCATGATATTTCTTCTATAAAGTCAGCTGCATTAATTTCCCAGTAATCCTAGACTTGCGGACGTCTTAAAATCGGAGCATGTTTATACTTTCTAGTACACTGTATGCTAAGTGCGTAAGTGAATTCCGTACAATCTGTCCGTAATATAGCATTAATTTTCATTTCCCCAAATCTCCTTCCCTCCAATAATTTCTAAATTGATCGCCGCTATTATGGCAAATTAATGACAGTTTCCAAAATACTCCGTAACAACACCGCTATGCATGGCCGGCGGTTTTAATTCCTCTAAAAATCCGCGCCCCTAATTAATTCTCTGGATTACTTACCTATTAACTCGGTTGTTGATTTGCCAGGAAAATAACTATTCGTGCATGTAATTTAATTTTTTGAGGGAAGAGGAGAAAAAAGAACGTGCCGGTTCGATGGTATAGGTGTGTGTTATGCAATTTGGTGGGAGGCAAAACCGTCCAAAATATTGAAGGCTGACAATGTGTTTTAGGGGTGATTGGGTCCGTTGGATCTAGCATTAGACGGTCAAGATCGTTTGGATCCCCCCTCTCTATCCCTTTTTATATAATAAATAATAATAATAATTAGTGGTGATAATGTAGAGGTTGGCCTCAATTGCACGAAAATGGACATCCTGAGTGATATGGAACACATATATTCGAAGAACCCATATTGACTCTAATCAATCTCCGTGTCCACTCATGCGACCACCAACCACCTTTAGGGTCATGGTTTGTGTTGGCGGTGGTTCCCTGCTTTCAAAGACGACATATACAAGTCTTTTTGTACTTTAATCCCAAACAATCCATGAGGTTTTCGATTGCTTTGCGTCCCTGGTCCTTGGTGAACCTAGACAATTTAGATGCCACGTGAAAAAATCTCCAATTTTCAAAGAAATTGGATCAACAAGAGGTTTTCAAGACTCGGACACAATACAAGAACGGTCTCTATCATAAACCAGCGTGAGAAGGTGGATTATATTAATTTTGCAATAACATATTGCACAAGAAACATAAAATATGATGGATCCACCTCCCAAAATTCAGTTTGTGTATCAATCATGACCAGCTATCATATCAGCTGGCCAACTGGCCTATTGCGTGAGAAGATATTTTTGATTCTAAAGAAAAGAAGTGATTTTTTAGATAAATAAATTATATTGGTTATAACCTTTTAAACTGGTAATGTCAGGCATATGATCAAGACCAGTAAGACCCCGCTTGGTACACCTTTTTTTCTTCTCTGGGGTGGAAAACGATGGGATTTGTCGTGGGATTGTCACGACAGATGTTTCCGGGTGGAAACTTGAGTATGGGGACACAGCGACTTCTGACATCTGGAGCTTGTCTAGCGAGGCGTGGGGAAACAAGGGTTTACCCAGGTTCGGCCCCTCTCGTCGAGGTAAAGACCTACTCCTGTTTTGCTTTATTGATATAGGGTTTCGAGAACTCGGCGCCTTAGCTTCCGGGTCTCGATTACAATCTCTGATACTAGGTATTGCTCTGGCTTTCGACTTATCTCTCTAGGAACCAGGAGACCCCCTTATATAGGCGGTGGGTCTCGCTGGGCGTACAAGCGGGATCCGGGTTACAATCGTACTCGGACTCTCCTCTGAGTCATTTAAGTATTCGTCTTCCTTATCGGGACTCCGTCTTGTACTTGGTCTCTAGTCTTCTAGACCCTTCTTGACTTGCGGGCCAAGACACACGTTGCGCACCGGCTTACGTGAGACCCGGCCCATATCTTCATACTTGACCCGGCCCAGGTTCTTACCAGGCCGGCTTATCTTCTAGGTCGGTGGGCCTACCGGGTTATGATCCCCCCAACAGTAGCCCCCAGGATAACTTGGACACCAGAATTGATTTGCTTCACCTCCACGCTCTTGGGCACGACCTTTTGGAGAAGCCGTCATTCCTTTTGTCCGGGTTATCATCTGAAAAACAATAAACAACTTATTAAACAAGCAGGCACACGGGTGTCAGTTTGGCCGGCTCTTGCTGGCGGCCCGTTCATAACCCGGCCATCGTTTGCCGACTTTCGCTTCCAGACTTAGCGATTTACAACCTCTTTTGATCTTCTTCGAGGATGACGGTCAACCTCCTGAGTCAACGACATTTTTAATACTTATCCCTCCACGAGAATCGAGGAGTCGAGCGGCTACTTCGGGAACCCAAGATTCTGTCAGTTACAACATCTGACACCTTAGATATTATTCTCCGTGGCCATCATTATCCTTGGTTTTTTCCTGTCTTGCCCCTAGGTCAACTCCCACTTGAGCTATAAATAAGTGGGGACGGGAAAAAAGCGACCATTTCCTCCCGTGCGCCTCCACTTCGTCTTCCTCCTCCAGCGCGAGCTCTGCAACCCTCGCCGAGATCGGCTAGCACCGCCGTGCTTTCTCTGCATCCTCCGGCCGCATCCGCGACCACGCCGAATCCATCTTTGCAGCCATTCCCTCTTTCTTCTCCACCTCCGATCTAGATCTGATACTCCGTCTCCATGGGGAAGAAGATATCAAGCAAGGGCCCAGCCACCGCAGCCGCCGCCGCCAAGGCGAACCTTAAGAAGGCCAAGGCCCCCGCCGGTGCCCCCGCTTCCGGCACCGCCACCACAGCGGCTCCATCCGGGAACTGGACAGGCTCCTCTGTCTCCAACGCGAGGTTGCAGGACTTAGTCGACGCCGGCGACCTCCAAGCTCAGGACATCATCCAATGGCGTGCTCCTCGTGACGAGGTCGTGCCGGCTCCCCGAAAGAACGAGGTAACCGTGTTTGCCGATCACCTCAACCGCGGCTTTAAACCTCCGGGTTCCCTTTTCTTCCGATCTCTTCTCTCTTATTATGGCCTCCGGCCTCAAGACTTGGCCCCAAACTCGATTCTCTCTATCTCAAACTTCACTGTTCTATGTGAAGACTACCTCCAAATGGAACCCACCATCGATCTTTTTCTTGAGTTCTTCTATTGCAATCCACAGCGCTCTTCCACCACTCTTCCTTTAAATATCTGTGGAGGAGTCGCGATCCAGAGACGCCGGGACGCCCTTTTTCCGGCTCTGAAGCTTAATAGCCACCCTCGGGCGTGGCAATCTACTTTCTTTTACTGCAAAGACACCTCTCCCAAAGGCCAACCCAAGCTGTCGGGTTCCCGTGCTGAGCCCCTCGAGCTAGGAGATTCGGTCAACTCTTACGCCCGAGATCGCGCCGCCTTGGCTCCCATTCTTTCTAGAATTCGGGCTCTCAAAGCCCATGGCCTTAAGGGCACCGATCTAGTCAAGTGCTGGGTCGGGTGGTGTATTAAGCCACTTTCCATCCGGCCCAAGCTCATTTCCGATTATACCAACGTTCCTTCCGATCCTCTCCGGTTCACTTCTCAAGAGCCGGAGGACGAAGAAGTTATTCGGGTCTCCAAGAAGCTGCTCGCCGAGTCAATCGCCGCGATAAAGCTCGACGGACTCCTTCCCTTCTGCTCAGAGAACCCGGCACCCAAGGTACCTAACTTGCAGTCTTTTTACCTTTCTGTTTGTATCTTGTCTATGCTCTTGTACTTTTTCATGACTGTCTTTTACTTGCTCCAGGCCACCGAGGACTGGTGGAAAGCCGCGAAAGAGACCCCCGCCTCCTCCGATCAAGAGGATGAGTCGACGCAGAACTCGGGGGGAGGAGATGCTGAGGGTGAAGGTGAGCTTGATTACATGGACCGGCTTTTGCGGGATCTCTTGGAAGCTGATACTCAAGACAATGCCTCTACTTATACTCCCCAACTTCCAGGTCGAGACGACCAAGACCCCGTCCAGGTCCCAGCGCCTCCTTCTTCCCCGCCGGCTCAAGCCAAGCGGGCCCGCAACGCGGTACGCCTGATACCACGCTCTCATTTTCTCGATCTTGAAGCTTCCGGCTCTCAAACTCGTCCACCTACACAGGACAAATATGAGGCGACGCCCAAGCGGCAAAAGACCCGCTCGTCAACTTCTTCAGATGAGCTCTCCTCAGGTATCCCGAACAACCCTTCTCTTCGCAGAAGAAACGTTCAGCATACCTCCCCCGATGCTCTGTATCCATTGGCGGGCCAAATACGGGTTGCTAAATCCCGGTCTATGTCATACTCTTCAGATTCCGGCTCTGAGACTCTCCCCTCCGACTTCGTCGTCAATAAGGGGTACATTTCTTTACCGTGTCTTTCTGTCTTGATCTGCGTATTCTCAGTCACTTACGTAAGTTAACTTTTTTCAGAGCCAAAGGCGTTCTCAGTGACGAGGGGACCCCCGAGACCGGGACGGCTCCTTAGGCAGAGACGGAAGTTGAGGAGACCCAAGCTGAGATGCCAGTAGACCCGGTTCTTCCTGACCCCGTCTCCTCTTCTCCTCCAAACAATGCGCTTCCCATTATTCCGGAAGAGCCGGACGTCACGATTACTGGGACCGGCTTCCAAGATCCGGGTGCGCCTTCTTCTTCCGTGACGAAGGTCCTAGAACCGGAAGCTAAAGCAGAGGAGGAGCTTACTGCTCGTGCTGCAGGCAAAGGGCAAGTTGAGGAGGCGGGTGACTCGGACTCCGAGGATGAGGCTCCCCTGAACACCTTGGAGTTTCCAGAGCTATTTGAGAAAATATATGCACGACTCTCCAGTGTGCGAAAAGAAGAGTCTCAGCTGCGGAATTATCTGCACTATCGCTTCAAGGTGTGTTCCCTACTAGTAGTCCCCAAGTGCTTAGTTTTTACTCAGATAAATGCTTAGTACTTGCATCATAGGGAACCTGTCTCCAGGTATGGGTGAATCTTTGTAGTAGTCCCCAAGAGTCGGAGCAGTAGCCTGCTACGCTCCGGGTCTTCTTTTTGAGTGAGACTTTGTGATGAGTAGTCCCCAAGAGTCGGAGCAGTAGCCTGCTACGCTCCGGGTCTTCTTTTGAGTAGAACTTTGTGATAAGTAGTCCCCAAGAGTCGGAGCAGTAGCCTGCTGCGCTCCGGGTCTTTCTGGAAAGTCATATTGGCCCTCTTTAACTTCATGTTTCTGCTGAGTAGTCCCCAAGAGTCGGAACTATTGCTTGCAATGTTCCGGGTCTTCTTTGAGATACTATCTTAGCCTGATAAGCCGTTTTTGCTGCTTCCACTTTTGCCTCTTTATCTTGATGAATGTTTGTTTCCCTCTGTAGGAATTTTCTGAGACAAGTGCAAAAAACAACAGCGAGGTGCGCCACCAACTTGCGCAGGAAACCGGCCTCCGAGAAAAGGCCGAGGAGCAACTGAAGGTTCAGGAGGAGACATTGAGCCGGCTGCAAGCTGATAATGAGGCATTGCGGAAGAAAGTTCACGAGCAGGAACTTGCCATCCAGGTGAAGGCCCTCGAGTTGCAGAAGGTCGTCTCCGAGCTGGAGAAGATAAAAAAGTTTATCCATAACTTGTCCGTTGCTGTATTCGGTGAGTTTTCTCTTCTTCTTTACTTTGCTCCATCACTTTATTCTCTTAGGTATTCTTATGTTCTTCTGCCGCTTGTCAGGTCCGGCTCAGGGAGTGACTATCAAGCGGACGCTTGACAAGATTCAAGCGATCTATAGCGTCACCAGGCGGCTCTACTTCGGCTGCGCTGAGATGATCAAGATGTCTTCTTCTGCTGGAACTTGTCCGCCGGGTCTCCCGGACTTTCTCGCCGCCACCTCTGTTGTGCCGGTTTTGATGGAGCGATGGAAGGCGTACTCCTGCCGCAAGGGTGCGATCCGTGCGCTGGCTCTAGCGAAGGCATATTATCCAAATCTTGATCCGGTCAAGCTAACAAAGGGCTTCCCCGAGTTTCAAGCGGACGGCCAGGTGATACGTCTCAAACGTATCTATAATTTCTTATGTTACATGCTTATATTATGCCAATTGCCACATGTTTAATATACACTTTTATATCATTTTATGCATTTTCTGGGACTAACCTATTAACAAGATGCCGCAGTGCCAGTTGCCTGTTTTCTGCTGTTTTTAGTTTCAGAAAAGTTGTTAAGGAAATATTCTCGGAATCGGACAAACGAAATGTCAAAGTGCTTATATTCCCTGGCAGGTTCCAGAACACCGAAGAGGACACGGAGGTGGACCCCGAGGGGCCCACACCCCCTCCCGGCGCGGCTTCCCCCTTGGCCGCGCGAGCACAGGGTGTGGGGCCCTCGAGGCCCCACCGCCTTCGCCCTTTCGCCTACTTATACCCCTCGGATATCTAAGACCTAAGACACGCACCTTTTTCCTCCACGAAGTCCAGAGCCGCCGTCGTCGTCAACCCTAGATCGGGAGGGTTCAGAAGCTCCTCCCGGCACCCTGCCGGGGAGGGGAATCATCACCGGAGGGCTCTACATCACCATGCCCGCCTCTGGACTGATGCGTGAGTAGTTCATCCTTGGACTACGGGTCCATAGCAGTAGCTAGATGGTTGTCTTCTCCTCTTGTGCTACCATGTTTAGATCTTGTGAGCTGCCTAACATGATCAAGATCATCTTTATGTAATGCTACATGTTGTGTTTGCTGGGATCCGATGAATATTGAGTACTATGTTATTGCTTCATAATATATCTTGTGAGTGTGTTGTTTATGATCTTGCATGCTCTCTGTTGCTAGTAGATGCTCTGGCCAAGTAGATGCTTGTGACTCCAAGAGGGGGTATTTATGCTCGATAGTAGGTTCATGTCTCTATTTAATCTGGGGTGGTGACAGCTAGCTCTAAGGTTGTAGATGTACTGTTGCTACTAGGGATAAAACAGTGGTACTTTATCTAAGGGTATTTATATTACTTACATTACACACATTGCCTAATGCAATTATCTGTTGCTTGCAACTTAATACTGAAAGGGGTGCGGACGCTAACCGGAAGGTGGATTATTAGTCATAGATGCGGTTGGAACGGTCTCTGTATATTGTTGTAATGCCCAAATGAATATCACACTAGCCATCATAACTATAGTATATGCATCATTATGCACTTCTTTATTCTGTCAGTTGCCCAACTGTAATTTGTTTACCCGCATGCATGCTATTATTATTTATGGAGAGACACCACTAGTGAACTGTGGACCCCGGTCCTTTTTCCTCAAACTGATAAACAATCCTACTGCAATCCTGTTACTTTCATTCTCTGCAAACAAACATCATCTTCCACACATACGTTTAATCCTTTGTTACAGCAAGCCAGTGAGATTGACAACCTCACTGTTAAGTTGGGGCAAAGTATCTTGGTTGTGTTGTGTGCAGGTTCCACGTCAGTGCCGGAATCCCTGGTGTTGCGCCGTGCCATATTCCGCCACAAACAACCTCCGGGAGATCTCTAGTTTCCTACTGGTTCGATAAACCTTGGTTTCACAACCGAGGGAAAACTCGCTGCTGCACTACTTCATACCTTCCTCTTGGGGTTTCCCAACAACACCACACCGAGTGCATCACCAGGAGACCGCGAAGATATACGGGAAGATTGTGAAGTCGGTTCGGCGTCCGACTTGTCAGATTGCTGATGGGTTGGCGCTGGACGAGTTCCAGGATGCATATGACGAAGATAACCGCGCTGTCAAGGAAATTCCGCTAGAGCCGGTTAACCTGTGGAAGCCGGTGGAGGAGGCGCCGCAACTCTTCACGCCCTTTACAACAAGTGCGAATCCTTCGAGCTCTACTCCTGATGTACCAGCTCCTTCTCGCCCTTCTGATCTTGACGGCTTTGAGTGAAGGAGATATGCCCTAGAGGCACTTAATAAAGATAGTTTATTCGTCATATCTCAATTGTTCATTATATGTTTTATACCATGCTATAACTGTATTAAGCGGAAACATTAATACAGGTGTGGTAGATAAACAACCAGGTCCCTAGTAGCCTCTATCTAACTAGTTCATTGGGCAATTGATGATCGGGGTTTCCCGATCATGTGACATTGATGTCAGTTGACAATGGAGTCATGTCATTGGGAGAATGACGTGATGGACATACCCAATATTTGTAGGACGTAGTCATTACGCCTTTGACCGTGAGATCAACTCTTATTGCTATTCCTGAAAGATACTTTGATTGCATCAAACGTCATATCTTAATAGTGTGACAATAAAGGTGTCCCTCTCGGGTATCGGAAGGGAGTATGTTGAGACGAGGGATCAAGAGCGGGATTTGCCAGTCCGCATAGCAGGATAGATACTCTAGGGCCCAGTCGGTGAGATTATGTCAAATGAGCTTGCAAGCATGTGACTAGGTCACCAGGACATAATATCATGGACGAGTAGAAGATAGTGTTGTCGGTAACGAGATCAAGCTAGGTATGGGGATATCTATGAACGAGTCTCGGACACACTAAGTATCGCCATGGCAAAAGGTTTAAGACTCGACGTCGAGGTTCGAACGACAAAGTATTCGTTATCTCGCAGGGATTAATTCTGGGTATACTCGGTCCACGAATTAGTCATTGATCGGAGAGGATGTCTCGATCATGTCTGGTGAGATCTCGAACCGCTAGGGTAACACACTTAAGGGGAGTCGACATATAGACCGGAAGAAGAAGAGAAATTAACAGAGAGCACCGGGAGCGTCCCGGGAAAGATCCGATGGAGATCGGGCAGCGACGAAATAGTTTTCGGAGCCGGAATAAATTATGTAATATGTATTTAATATTAATTAATGTAATTAATAGTTAAATATATTTTTATTTAATTTTCCTGAATTTTTAAAGGCAAAATACCTTAAATGGGCCTTCCGGTGGAAAGAAGGCCCATGAGGGGGGGAAGGTTCCCCCCAAAGGGGAAGGGGGGGTTCGGCCGGCCCTAGGTGGGCCACATGGGGCCCACCTAGGCCGGCGCACCACCATGGCCGGCCAGGGCTGGTGTGGGATTAGTCCCACACCGCCCGGCTGGCAAGGTTGGCTGCTCCCTTCTCCCTTTATATAGAGGTGCACCCCTGGCCTTTGAAACACACCAATTTCTCTCTCTCTTTCTCCTTGATCCCGTGATTCCCTTGTTGGAGTTGCGCCGAGGAAAAGTTCTCTCCACCATACACACACCGCCGTGTTGCTGGTCTCCCGGTCCCAGTCTTCCGCTGCTTCGTCCCTGGATCG
Organism: Poa annua; assembly: GCA_026929855.1. NCBI lineage: Eukaryota > Viridiplantae > Streptophyta > Magnoliopsida > Poales > Poaceae > Poa > Poa annua. Next base: position 118,052,126 of record CM049434.1, read on the forward strand.
GAGCCCGGAGTTCGTCGGCTTCACCGTACGTGTGTAACGCCCTGCGAGGTGCCACGCTAGTGGTGCTGGAGGTCTGCTTCCTCTACACGACCTCGAGGTCTTCGTCGGCTTCATCGACAACGCTTGTGCGGGAGCGTAATCCCCGCTTTTCGGTCTACAAGGGTATGTATACCGATCTCCTTCGTATTACTATATCTGCATAGTATAGATCCTGGCTAGTTTTTTGGTTATCGCTGTTAGGAATTTTTTTGTTTTCTGCCTGCGATCCCTTTCAGTGGTATCAGAGCCGATCTATGCATAGATATAGCTATACGCTAGTTGCACCCGTGTTTATCACGGGGACATCGTCCTTTTATTTGCTACCCTCTCGCGTGCACTTGCACTGTCGGCAGCATTGAGTTGATGAAGCGGCCCAGACCGACTTTACGCGTACGCTTACGCGAGACTGGTTCCACTACTGACATACGGCTTGTACCGTATATGTGGCTGGCGGGTGTCTGTCTCTCTCTCTCTTTAGTTGGCTTTGCATTTTCAATGGAGGGCCCGAAAGGGATAAATAAATATGCAATTATTTGATCGTTGTTGTGGTCATAGGTTCGTAGGTATGAAGCGGTTCTATTTACGACAGCCCGTAGCCACGTAAAATATGCAAAAGATAAAGTAGAACGTGTCTAACTTTATTTTGCAGGGGCAATGTGATATGATCAAGGTAGGTTTATTAAATTGTTTATAAACTGTGGGCGCGAAGGAGACCATCGGCGCAAGGACCATATCACGTCGCATTACATATTGATGTTTTGTGTGCATCTTATATTGTGTGTATATATATTAGTATATATTAGTTACACGGCGGTAGTAATATAAGATGATCCCTCCAAAATACCATTTGTGTTCTCCCTTCGACGTGCACCACCAAGAAAGTTCTACGTTATGAGGCAGGCCGTGACGATCGGGTGTTAGACATATCGTCGTTCGCATACAGTGGGTGTAAGACATGTTTGCACAAGCGTATACATTGAAGGTTATTATGGCGAGCCTAGCATGTACAGACATGGCCTCGGAACACGGAGACCGAAAGGTCGAGCATGAGTCACAAAAGTTGTTGTAATTGACATTTCGATGTCTACCTTTGAAGTTATGTTGCCGGCTCTGACGATGAGGGGTTGCATAATGGATGAGGATCGTGTAATCACTAAAACGATTAGAGGGATATTCGTTTTGAGTGGGAGTTCTGGTAGTTTTATTTTATTAAAACTTGAACTCTATTTTATAATGAACAAAGTCTTTATGTTTTGCAAAACCTTTGTAGATATTAACCAATGTAATAGCCTTCTTCAAAATTAGGCGCAATCCTGCGATTGAGAAACTTAAAAGATTGGGTCCAAACTTCATAGTTTTATGCTTTAGCTTGAGTATACTCCTTGTTTAAACCATTAGCTTTTTGTGATACAATACCCGCTAGGAGATAAACCCGGAGATTCCGCTAACAAAAGGATAATTTGGATTATCAAGTTTTTGTGCGGATAATATCATCATAGTCCAGTGTATGCTATGATCTCTGCCATAGAGAATTAACGGTGGGTGCGAGTTGTTAGATCGCGAACATATGAGATGATCGCTAAACTTAGGATACACCTAAAGTTGGGTTGATGAAGTTTATCAGTACGTTGACTGTTTTTCTTCTCAACCAAGATGGAAGAGAATACACGCATTGAATGAGCACGTGGCAGTCATACTTGATGACACTGGTCATACTCGATGACATTGGTCATACTTGATGACATTGAGACGCCTCGCTCAGCTCGATCACTGGATGACAGACAACGTTGCCAGATGCAAATGCTTTGTCATAGACTATGTCATGCAAGGGGAATCGTTCACCTTCATGGTTCTTGATTGCGTTGGAAGAATCAAGAAGATGAAACAGATCGCCGGGAAGTAATCAATGATGATGATGTATATATGATATACATGTTATGAATGTTTTACCTAAGCAAGTACTCGCAGTAGTGACTAAGTTTTTGATACTAGTCATGTTTTATGAAAACCAGATTTACTGCTTGAGTAGCTTGGAAGGATGAGGCGACAATGTGTGTTGATGATGGCAGACAAAATGTTGTGATGGCCATAGACACTCTCCCTCTAGATCTACCATTTGAATAAATTCTTTTATGATCGCCTGTTAGTATGATCGTTATAAGTGAAGGGGGTCGCAGGCAGAAAAACAAAAAAATTCCTAACAGCGATAACCTTAAACTAGCCAGGATCTATACTATGCAGATATAGTAATACGGAGGAGATCGATATACATACCCTTGTAGACCGAAAGCGGGGATTACGCTCCCGCACAAGCGTTGTCGATGAAGCCGACGAAGACGACCTCGAGGTCGTGTAGAGGAAGAAGACTTCCGAGCACCACTGGCGTGGCACCTCGCAGGGATTCACACACGTACGGTGAAGACGACGACCTCCGGGCTCCGATCCAAGGACAAGCAGCGGAAGACTGGGACCGGAAGACCAGCGGCACGGCGGTGTGCGTATGGTGGAGAGAACTCCTCCTTGGCGCAACTCCAACAAGGGAATCACGTTATTCAAGGAGAAGAAGAGAGAGAGAAATTGGTGTGTGTTGAGAGGGGCTCTCTCCCCCTCTATATATAGGAGAAAGGGGGCACCCCACCTTGCTAAACTGGCAAGGTGGGACTAAACCCCAAACCGCACCAAGGGGAGGGAGGCCGGCCAGCCCCCCCATGGGCCCCTAGGGCCCAATTCGGCGCCCCTTGGTGGGTTTGGCCCTTGGGGGGAAATTCGGCCCCTATATGGGCATTCTCCCCTCAGGGGAAGGCCCATTTAGTGGGCTGCATGTTTAAATACGAATTTAATCATTATAAATTCATTAAAATAATATTAATTCACTAATTAATATTAAATTAACATATATAAACAATTTCCTCTCTTCCGTAACTTTTTCGAAACTCTCCGAACTATCTTCGGTACTCCGATACGACTTCGGATTCTCTCCCGGAACTTTTCCGGTGCTTTCTCTTTTCTCTTCCGGTAAACTTGTCGACTCCCCTTAAGTGTGTTACCCTAGCGGTTCGAGATCTCTCCAGACATGATCGAGACCAGCTCTCCGATCAATGACTAATTCATGGACCTTGGATACCCAGAATTAATCCCTGTGAGATAACGAATGACTTTGTCGTTCGAACCTGGACGTCGAGTCTTAAACCTTTTGCCATGGCGATACTTAGCGTGTCCGAGACTCGTTCATAGATATCATGATACCTAGCTTGATCTCGTTACCGACAACACTATCTTCTACTCGTCCATGATATTATGTCCTGGTGACCTAGTCACACGCTTGCAAGCTTATTTGACATAATCTCACCGAGTGGGCCCTAGAGTATCTATCCTGCTATGCGGACTGGCAAATCCCGCTCTTGATCCCTCGTCTCAACATACTCCCTTCTGATACCCGAGAGGGACACCTTTATTGTCACACTGTTAAGATATGACGTTTGATGCAATCAAAGTATCTTTCAGGAATAGCAATAAGAGTTGATCTCACGGTCAAAGGCGTAATGACTACGTCCTACAAATATTGGGTATGTCCATCACGTCATTCTCCCAATGACATGACTCCATTGTCAACTGACATCAATGTCACATGATCGGGAAACCTCGATCATCAATTGCCCAATGAACTAGTTAGATAGAGGCTACTAGGGACCTGGTTGTTTATCTACCACACGTGTATTAATGTTTCCGCTTAATACAGTTATAACATGGTATAAAACATATAATGAACAATTGAGATATGACGAATAAACTATCTTTATTAAGTGCCTCCAGGGCATATCTCATTCAGTCTCCCACTGGCACTAGAGTAACACTTAATCTAGTTTACAACTTGGTAAAAGCTCAACACCCATAGTAACTTGGTGCATGCTTGTCTCGTGGAAGAGGAATACAGTCAATAGATCTCACAGATTGAGACCTATATGTGCTTTGCAACACTTCTATGTCACCTAGTTTGACATCATCCCGTATCTTACGATGACGGTGAAATATATCTTAGTCGATGGAGTGAGACTCGAACCTTCGCGTAGCATGGGCCTTAAAAGTCTAAGAGATCTATTAAGGGGAACCACATATGCTCGGAAACTGTTCAGTCCAATCACACTGGCTACTTCTGAAGTTGCCATATATTTCTATACCTATGTAGATTATGCGACAGTGCATCCATATGCGACTTCGCAAGCTAACCATGTCTTTCTTCAAAATAAAGGACATCTCCTATATGAGATTTCTAGTCTTATGGGTCAGTGTCATAACTTGCATCATCGTAACCGTTTTACGGCAAGTTGTCTTTCCACTCTTACCCTTTACCAGAAAACATATCTTTAGTTCTCACAGACACTAAAGAATATACTTAACGTTTGTTCATTGATCCACACAAGGATCACTCTAGAACCCATTCTTCAACCAAGAACTTGGGTCACACCAAGTCGAGCTTTCAGTTTGATAGAATCTATGTCTGAGGCATAGAGAATGTCGAACATCATTTTCTATCACTGAAAATGCCAGGATAAACTTAATATTTTACCTAGTCATACAAGCAAGAACCTTTTTCTTCGCTTGTTCTATTCTGAAACACTTCAGAATCTTAACTTAGGAAAATATTCCGACCTAATGTTATTAAGCCCCTTTTTGATCTATACAATTATAGATCGGATGCCTAATACTCCTAACTTCATTCATAGATAATTTAATCACTTAAATAATCCTTTATACCTTACTAGAGGATCTGTATCATTCTCAATATATCGTCACATATAAAATCATGAATGACACCTAGCTCCCACTCAAATATGCCTTCCACATATAAGATCAAGAAAAGCTACTTAGCTCCCACTCACTTCTTTGCAAATGCAAGTTTCTTCAACTATTTTGGACAACTCCAAAATCCTTTGATCACATCATCAAAGTGAAGATTCCAGCTCCGATATGCTTGCTTAAGCCCATGAATGGACAGCTGAAGTTTGCATACATGTTTAGCATACTCAGGATCACCAAACCATTTCGTTGTACTAATTACAACTCTTTCTTAATGATACCATTAAGAAACATGGTTTCCTTATCCATCTATCAATTTCTCAATTTGAAATTATAGTAATTGCTAAACGACCCTGAATAGATTTAGGCTTCGCCACTTGAGACAAAATCTCGTTGTGGTCAACTTTTGAATCTGTCGGAACTGTTTCACGACAAATCGATCCTTAGCAGTGTCTATTCTCTCATAAAATTCCATATTCTATTAACAGCCTAGATGCCATCAAGAAGATCTCCCAAGTCATTACCTGGTAATCGTACATGGATTTTATCTCGGATCATATATGACTCATAGCCATTTCTCGGACTTAGGTCTACCATCTCTTCATCGTAGTTCGTAGGTCTGTCATATTCCATTAACATGACCTTCATAACAAGATTGTCGTACCACACAGTGTGGAACACAACCTCATACGCCTACGTTCTTAGTATGAGCTCAGAGCATCATGATCTTTATCATCAGCTTCTTTCCAGTTGAGAAGCATAACACCGGAAACACTTTCCGATACGCCACTCTGATGTCTGGAGAGAAAATTCATTAACTTCGTCTTGCTCTACTTTCTTTCCCACTTATACCCTTGGACAAGAAACTATTTCTTTTGCAAGGTATATTCCGGCAACGTTTTTGCCTATGTCGTGAGACATGTACCCAACTAATTCTTTAGGTACGGTACACTACAAAGATTTATCCATTTTAGGTTTGATCACATCGAAACACTAAATTGCTGAAACGACAATCCAGGCTAAAAGCCATGCCATCACTCATATGGTATTGTCTCCATGGATTTAAATGGTTTTCCTAGTATCTAACGTGAATGTTATGTTTCTACCATATGACTCCGATGATCACAATAATTTGATAAGAGATTTATTTACCACACACTATCCGATAGGGTGCGGTTACGACGTCCTAACATACCATAACACTATGGTGTTCCATGCGACGTAATTTGTGGAACTCTTCTCACAAGTCTTCCAATGATATGCCAACATTATAACTCAAATCTTTATTTCTCGATTTGTATCGTAGAAATTTGATTTTCTTGTTAAATTTATTTCCTACTTCATTCTGAACTTGTTTGATCGAATCAAAATTTCCAGATTAACATTCCCTAAGTGGATATCCATATATCTACTCGGAATATTCATGAAGTCTATGAAATAAAGACTTCCACTATACGTTAAAGTACTTCATTGATTCACATACACCCATATGCATGATTCTCAACAAGTTATACTCAAAACGTTCAGTGAAGTTTACGAAATAAAGGTCTCCACTACGCGTTAATTACTTCATTGATCCACATACATCTATATGCATGATTATCAATAAGTCATATGACCGCTTTCCGAAAACGGTGTCTTAGTTATCTTGCAAGTGTCAAAAGATCAAATCTAAGAACTTGTAGATCCATCCGTATGGAGCTTGTTCATTGACTATAACATTGACATGACTTAAACGGTAGTGCCACACGAATGTGGTGTCTTTATTAAGTTTGTATCCTTTGGCATTAATATTATGAATGTGGGAGCTTCTACCATCTAAATTCAAATCGGCTTATGATCATTACTTCATAAATATAGGACAACGATTTTGTCACTAACATATATGAACAATTGTCTTGCTAGAGAAAACACACTTATAACGATCATACTAACAGGCGATCATAGAAGAATTTATTCAAATGGTAGATCTAGAGGGAGAGTGTCTATGGCCATCACAACATTTTGTCTGCCATCATCAACACACATTGTCGCCTCATCCTTCCAAGCTACTCAAGCAGTAAATCTGGTTTTCATAAAACATGACTAGTATCAAAAACTTAGTCACTACTGCGAGTACTTGCTTAGGTAAAACATTCATAACATGTATATCATATATACATCATCATCATTGATTACTTCCCGGCGATCTGTTTCATCTTCTTGATTCTTCCAACGCAATCAAGAACCATGAAGGTGAACGATTCCCCTTGCATGACATAGTCTATGACAAAGCATTTGCATCTGGCAACGTTGTCTGTCATCCAGTGATCGAGCTGAGCGAGGCGTCTCAATGTCATCAAGTATGACTAATGTTATCGAGTATGACCAGTGTCATCAAGTATGACTGCCACGTGCTCCTTCAATGCGTGTATTCTCTTCCATCTTGGTTGAGAAGAAAAACAGTCAACGTACTGATAAACTTCATCAACCCAACTTTAGGTGTATCCTGAGTTTAGCGATCATCTCATATGTTCGCGATCTAACAACTCGCACCCACCGTTAATTCTCTATGGCAGAGATCATAGCATACACTGGACTATGATGATATTATCCGCACAAAAACTTGATAATCCAAATTATCCTTTTGTTAGCGGAATCTCCAGGTTTATCTCCTAGCGGGTATTGTATCACAAAGAGCTAATGGTTTAAACAAGGAGTATCCTCAAGCTAAAGTATAAAACTATGAAGTTTGGACCCAACCTTTTAAGTTTCTCAATCGCAGGATTACGCCTAATTTTTAAAGAAGGCTATTACATTGGTTAATATCTACAAAGGTTTTGCAAAACATAAAGATTTTGTTCATTATAAAATAGGGTTCAAATTTTAATAAAATAAAACTACCAGAACTCCCACTCAAAACGAATATCACTCTAATCGTTTTAGTGATTACACGACCCTCATCCAATATGCAACCCCTCATCATCAGAGCCGGCAACACAACTTCAAAGGTTGACATCGAAATGTCAATCACAACAACTTTTGTGACTCATGCTCGACCTTTCGGTCTCCGTGTTCCGAGGCCATGTCTGTACATGCTAGGCTCGCCATAATAACCTTCAACGTATACGCTTGTGCAAACATGTCTTACACCCACTGTATGCGAACGACGGTATGTCTGACACCCGATCGTCGCGGCCTGCCTCATAACGTAGAACTTTCTTGGTGGTGCACGTCGAAGGGAGAACACTAATGGTATTTTGGAGGGATCATCTTATATTACTACCACCGTGTAACTAATATATAACTATATATATATACACACAATATAAGATGCACACAAAACATCAATATGTAATGCGACGTGACATGGTCCTTGCGCCGATGGTCTCCTTCGCGCCCACAGTTTATAAACAATTTAATAAACCTACCTTGACCATATCACATTGCCCCTGCAAAATAAAGTTAGATGCGTTCTACTTTTTCTTTTGCATATTTTACGTGGCTTGGGGCTGTCGTAAATAGAACCGCTTCGTACCTACGAACCTATGACCACAACAACGATCAAATAATTGCATATTTATTAATCCCTTTCGGGTCCTCCATTGAAAATGCAAAGCCAACTAAAGAGAGAGAGAGACGGACACCCGCCAGCCACATATACGGTACCAGCCGTATGTCAGTAGTGGAACCAGTCTCGCGTAAGCGTACGCGTAAAGTCGGTCCGGGCCGATTCATCAACTCAATGCTGCCGACATTGCAAGTGCACGCGAGAGGGTAGCAAATAAAAGAACGATGTCCCCGTGATAAACACGGGTTCTAAAACCGTACAGCTATATCTAGCATAGATCGGCTCTGATACCACTGAAGGGGATCGCAAGCAGAAAAACAAAAAAATTCCTAACAGCGATAACCTTAAACTAGCCAGGATCTATACTATGAAGATATAGTAATACGGAGGAGATCGATATACATACCCTTGTAGACCGAAAGCGGGGATTACGCTCCCGCACAAGCGTTGTCGATGAAGCCGACGAAGACGACCTCGAGGTCGTGTAGAGGAAGAAGACTTCTGAGCACCACTGGCGTGGCACCTCGCAGGGATTCACACACGTACGATGAAGACGACGACCTCCGGGCTCCGATCCAAGGACAAGCAGCGGAAGACTGGGACCGGAAGACCAGCGGCATGGCGGTGTGCGTATGTTGGAGAGAACTCCTCCTTGGCGCAACTCCAACAAGGGAATCACGTTATTCAAGGAGAAGAAGAGAGAGAGAAATTGGTGTGTGTTGAGAGGGGCTCTCTCCCCCTCTATATATAGGAGAAAGGGGGCACCCCACCTTGCTAAACTGGCAAGGTGGGACTAAACCCCAAACCGCACCAAGGGGAGGGAGGCCGGCCGCCCCCCCCATGGGCACCTAGGGCCCAATTCGGCACCCCTTGGTTGGTTTGGCCCTTGGGGGGGAATTCGGCCCCTATATGGGCCTTCTCCCCTCCGGGGAAGGCCCATTTAGTGGGCTGCATGTTTAAATACGAATTTAATCATTATAAATTCATTAAAATAATATTAATTCACTAATTAATATTAATTTAACATATATAAACAATTTCCTCTCTTCCGGAACTTTTCCGAAACTCTCCGAACTATCTTCGGTACTCCGATACGACTTCGGACTCTCTCCCGGAACTTTTCCGGTGCTTTCTCTTTTCTCTTCCGGTAAACTTGTCGACTCCCCTTAAGTGTGTTACCCTAGCGGTTCGAGATCTCTCCAGACATGATCGAGACCAGCTCTCCGATCAATGACTAATTCGTGGACCTTGGATACCCAAAATTAATCCCTGTGAGATAACGAATGACTTTGTCGTTCGAACCTGGACGTCGAGTCTTAAACCTTTTGCCATGGTGATACTTAGCATGTCCGAGACTCGTTCATAGATATCAGGATACCTAGCTTGATCTCGTTACCGACAACACTATCTTCTACTCGTCCATGATATTATGTCCTGGTGACCTAGTCACACGCTTGCAAGCTTATTTGACATAATCTCACCGAGTGGACCCTAGAGTCTCTATCCTGCTATGCGGACTGGCAAATCCTGCTCTTGATCCCTCGTCTCAACATACTCCCTTCCGATAGCCGAGAGGGACACCTTTATTGTCACACTGTTAAGATATGACGTTTGATGCAATCAAAGTATCTTTCAGGAATAACAATAAGAGTTGATCTCACGGTCAAAGGCGTAATGACTACGTCCTACAAATATTGGGTATGTCCATCACGTCATTCTCCCAATGACATGACTCCATTGTCAACTGACATCAATGTCACATGATCGGGAAACCTCGATCATCAATTGCCCAATGAACTAGTTAGATAGAGGCTACTAGGGACCTGGTTGTTTATCTACCACACGTGTATTAATATTTCCGCTTAATACAGTTATAGCATGGTATAAAATATATAATGAACAATTGAGATATGACGAATAAACTATCTTTATTAAGTGCCTCTAGGGCATATCTCATTCGGTCTCCCACTTGCACTAGAGTAACACTTAATCTAGTTTACAACTTGGTAAAAGGTCAACACCCATAGCAACTTGGTGCATGCTTGTCTCGTGGAAGAGGAATACAGTCAATAGATCTCACAGATTGAGACCTATATGTGCTTTGCAACACTTCTATGTCACCTAGTTTGACATCATCCCGTATCTTACGATGTTGTTGGTGCATGGCTCGAAGTGTATCTGCAAGACATAACTTAGCTTGTCTCCTTTTTGCGAGGTTAAGACCACGCCGGCTCCCGATCCTTCAAACAGCTTTGACCCGTCGAAGTGTACCTACATTGTGTGTGCATGTTTCTTTGTGGACTTAGTGTCTACTTAGAAACTTATACACATGAGTGTAGTTACATATTTAATTGGTATTCAAAATCTTTAGTGATCACCTTTTATTACTTTCTTGATTCTTTAAGTGATCTCTAAAGGGCACGAGCTTTGCTCTTCTTTCGGTATCACTTTGCCTCTTAATAAGCTTGTGATCCTATTGGTTATATCTTCTTTGGATTCGTGTGTTTGTGAAATACATGATATGCACTATGTGCCTCTTTTTTTGAAAGACTATGGTGATGCTTAGGCTCATCCTTGTTTAGTCTCCTAAAATGTATTTTCATGACACGCCCATCCTTTCTTGTTTGAGCAAGTCTTCATTTGTCACTTCTTTTTCTTGTTGCTCAACATTTGTTTGTGTTCAAAATTATCTAGGAGGGAGTGAGGATTCCATGTTGTGCACACTATATTGAAATGCAAATCCTTCATTGTGCACGTACCTTGGGGAGTTCCCTCTTGATTTTTAGAACACTTGGTTGATCTTATCATAATATCTTCTTGTGTCCAAATTGGTTTTTGGATCCTTTGATTGCTTGCTTCTTTGAGAATGCATCCTCCTTTTGCAATTGGTATCCTTCTAGTGGATTTCAATTGGTATCCTTCTTGTGCAATCTTTGGATCCTCAATATAGTTTGATCCCCTCCATTTATTCGTCATTGGATATGTGCATTTGATTTCACTCATATCATGAGAAATGCATAAATCATGGAGGAGATCTTATTATGTTGTCCTTCTAAAGCTTTTCTCCCATTTCGGCAATCGTTGCCAATGGGGGAGAAGTTTTGGAGGTTTTGTATGGAATTGGCTTTGTACTTTGCTATATTTGCTTTTCTTGCCTTTGCACTCGTTGCTTGGTTTTATATATAGTGGAAACTCCACCATCGGTAATGGTTGACAATATATGCAATGAATTCATGTTCATACACACATGCATAAATTATGGGGGAGTTTGCTCTATATATGTGGGTGGACTAACATCACATACCTTTGTAGTATTTGATGTTAGTGCAACGATTCTTGTTCGCTAAATTCCATATTATAAACCCTCTCAAAAGAGATTGTCATCAATTACCAAAATGGGGGAGATTGAAAGAGCATTTTCCCTCATGTGTGGTTTTGGTAATTATATGACAATCCCTATGGACTAATGTTTCCTTTGAGATATCTTTATAGATCGTGTCCATGGGAATGGTGGAGTTCATGTGTTGGACTCTAGAAGCTTATTTGATGACCAATGTCCCATTCAAGGATGTATATGATGGATGGTCATGTGTTGGGTTGAGCATATTGCAAGTATGTCTTGAACGAGTCAAGACATCATATTAGCAAAGAAAGATTGGAAGATAAAAGGTTGATCAAGTTGTTGATCAACACACAAAGCTACAAGATGTCCCAAGTGGGATCATGTATCTCTTGGAATGGTAATCACTTGTCCATATAGCTTTGTGAACTAACCCATGATATGTGTGTGTGGTATCTTTATGTGGGGTTAGGTATCTTCCCATGGGCTTGCATCAAATGAAGATTTCATATAACTCGTGGAGGATGACGTCATGTGGTGATCGTCATCAAGGATAAGATGTGCAAGACCAAGAGAAGCTTTTGGAAGAGATCCTATGCTTGGAGCTTGCTATGGATACATGAAGACGGAGCTTAGCGAGACTCTCCCATTATGGGTATGGGGGAGTATTTGAAAAAGTCTTCATCAAGCATGTGCGTGCTCACGCAATCAAGAAAGATGATCCACTTGAAGAGATCAAGATAGCCATCATCTAACTCAAGTGAAATGCTCAAGGCAAAGGTATGATCTTGATAGGGCTATAGGATAGATAGGCTTTCTATCAAGAGGGGCTCTCAAGTGAGTAACTTGATCGCATCATTGTGGAGAGCTCAAACCTTTTCATACTTGGCATATCATATTTATTGGTTCTTATTTGGCTTTTATCCATGTGAGTAATTAGAGCTTGGTTCATCTCTATGTCAAGCTCTAGTTCATCGAAAACGGTTTTACTTTGGAAAACTTGTTGCGTTTTTTATGTTGCAGGTTTTAGCGGTTTACATGTTATAGGAAAGTTCAACCTTTCCCCATTTGGTTTTATCCTCACATGATGGAGTATGATGTTTCTCTGTATGATCTTATAGAGCTCGTTGTAGCGATTACAACGAGCCGAAAATCATCGAAAACGGAGTCCGGATGAAAAAGTTATTGCAGTTTTCGTTGTGCTGTTTCTGTCAGTTTTCAGGCACTCGGAATTTCCGATTCCGGACTGACCGGAATTTCCGGTTCGTGCAGTTTTTCTCGAAAAAGTGGCACTGGTTGGAACCGGAAATTCAGCTCGGAAATTTCACTTTTGGGCGGAATTTCCGGTCTAAATTCTGGGCGCAACGGCTATTTTATAAATACCCATCCCCTTCTTCTTCCTTACCCCAACCCAAGGCAGCACGACTTTCCCCTCTCTCCTACACCATTGTTGACCTTGGAAAGCTCACTTCCCTCTCAATCCCTCCATAGATTTTTGCATATTCTTTAGGAAAAGTTGAGAGGAGATCTAGATCTACAATCCTATCAATCCATCTCTACTCTAAATGAGGGGAACCTAGTGGATCTAGATCTTGGAGTTCCTTTGTGGTTCTTCTCTTTGTTCTTCCTCTCTTCTCCCCCCATAAACATTAGTTGCTTTTGGTGGGATTTGGGAGTGAAGGATTTGACTCCTTTGTGATTTCCTTTGTTCTTCCTCTCTTATTCCCCCATAAGCATTTGTTGCTTTGTTGGAATTTGAGAGTGAAGGACTTGAGCACTTCGTGTGCTCTTGCCATTGCATTTGCATTAGTTTGAGCCCTCCACGAGGATTCGTGGTGGTGATACTTGTGAGCTTGTTACTCTTGGGTCATTGGACCCTAGACGCCTTTTGTGGCCGACCTTTTGTGGTCAACGCCTTTTGTGGCCGGCCTTTTGTGGCCAAGACCTTTTGTGGTCAAGACCTGTTGTGGTCACTTGGGAGCCCCCAATTAAGTTGTGGGTGTGTGCCTCAAGATTGTTTTACGGGATTCGATCTCCGCCCCAAAGGGGATCAATAGTGGAAGGTGAACTCGCAACCTTTTGTGGTTGAGTTCATCAGGAGAAGAAGGTGAGCCTTTGTGGCGTTGCGGCTAACCTGTTGTGGTTGCGCACACCTCTCCAAACGAGACGTACACCCTTTGGGTGGAACTCGGGAATACATACTCGTCTCCGCGTGGCTCGGTTATTTCTATACCCGAGCTCTTTACTTATGCACTTTACATTGTGATAGCCTTCGTGCTTGAAGTCATCTATCTTTATTTCACCTTGTTACTTGTATTGCTTAGCATAAGTTGTTGGTGCACATAGGTGAACCTAGTATATTTAGGTTGTATGCTTGTTAAAGTAAAACACTAGTTTTATTCCGCCTTTATCAAGCATACCGGAATATCCGGGTCCTTCTCGGACCGGATAATCCGGCTCCTCGGAAAAAGTTTTAATTCGCCTATTCAACCCCCCCCCCCCCCCCCTCTAGGCGACGTCTGTCCGTTCAATTGGTATCAGAGCCAGGTTATCTCATTATTAGGCTTAACCGCCTAGAGATAAAGATGTCGTTTAGAGAATTAGTGCACAATCCCACTTATATATTAGATGGCACAAATTATGATGTTTGGAAAATTCACATGCTTAATCTCTTTAGGGACATGGGTTCAAATTTAGAGATTATTGTAGATATGGGTTTTTCTCCTCCAAAGGATTCACAAGAATTATCTTTAGAGGATGAGAAAAACTCTTATCTCGATACTCTAGCATCTAATGGTCTCATATGTGTTTTGAGCGATGTAGTCCTTGCGTCAATCATGCCTTTTCGGAGCGCTCATGAATTATGGACAAAACTTCAAGATATATATGAGGTGTCCAACATTTCCAAGGATGATTGTCCTCCTTCCACATCCGGTCGTGATGAGCTCACGTCTTCTTCTACTTCACCTACATGTGGTTTGCCACAAGGTAATGATATGGTGAGTGGTGATAAAAATTGCACTCTTGATGATGAATCCACTATTGACTATACTTCACACCCATCTTATTGCAATGCTCTATCTTTGGACTTAAACACCTCTAGCACTCCAAATGTCATACATGCTAGGGTTTATAGTCCTTGCATATCATGTAGTAGTTGCTTAACTAAATCTCATGATGATATGCTTTCCTTGTCTTGTTGCCATGATCAAAATGTTTCTATTTCCTCGAGTACTTGTTTGGGTAACAATATAGAGGAATCCCAACAATTGTTGGAACAAGACATGGACCTCAATGTTGCTTCAAGTAACTCCTCATCGTCTTCATCCACTACTCACGTTTGCCTTATGGCTAAGGAGTCTAAGGTATCTCCTACCTTGAATTTCAATATATCCCATGATGTTGATGATGATATTAGTCTTGAAATCAAACAAGAAATTATTGCATTTGATGATTTCATGACTAACTTGCGAGGAGTTGGCAAGAAACACTTTGGCTCTCTTATGAGCCGTATAGGTGAGCTTGAGGATGATCTTGAACTAAAAGGTGAGATTGAGAGAGAAGATGCCCATGAAAAGGCATCTCTTCAATCATCCCTAGAAGATGAACAAGAAGCTAATGCTCTCCTTCAAAAGCAACTTGAAACTATCATGGAGTCTCATAACTCCGAAATTGCTAAACTCACTAAAAAACATGACCATGCTATTGCTAAATGTAATGTGCTTAGTAAAGAAAATGCTAAGTTAAATAATGAGCTTGTCATGTTGTCTCCTTCCATTTCTAATGTTAATGATGCTTGTGCTACTAACTCCACTTTGTGTGAAGCATCTATTTTGAAGGAGAATGTTGAGCTAAGGGCTCAACTTGATTTGCTAACTAGTAAGTATGGGAATTTGGAAGAAACTCATGAAAAGCTTCTTAGCTCTAATGAGGATCTTCTAGCATCCCATGCTAAGCTAAAGTTAGCTCATGAGTAGGTCACTACGAAGGTAACATCTTGTGAGCCTCTTGTGGACACTAGCACAACTTCTACTACTAATGCTTTACTGCAATGTGCTAGTACTAGTAATTCTACATCACATACTATTGCTAAATCTTGTGATGAATTACATCCCTTGCCTTGTTGCTCTAACAATGTAGCATCTACTTCCTCTAGTAGTTGTGTTGAAACTAACCATGTAGAGGAACTCAAAGATCTCAAGGCACAAGTCACTTCTTTAAAGAAAGACTTGAAGAAGTGTCATGAAGGGAAGTCCACCCTCGACAACATGTTGAGAGTGCAACAACTTCCTCATGACAAGAGTGGACTTGGATTCAACTCCAATAACAAGAACAAGTCCAATAATAAGATGAAGCACAAGTTCGTCAAGAAGAAGGGCCAAGAACAAGTTATTGATTCGGCCAAGATTGTGTGCTTCAAGTGCAAGGTTGAAGGGCACCATGTTAGATCTTGCCCGTTGAAGAAGAAGCCTCTTAGTGAGAAGCAACAAGGGAAGCAACCTCAAATCCAAACTCAAGCTTCCCAAGTTGAAGAACCTTCCCTTCCCAAAAGGAAAGGTAAAAGCCGACTTTGCTACAATTGTCGTGGGAAGGATCACTTTGCTTCTTCATTCACTCATGGTAACTTATCCAACCCCACTATAATTGATAATGTCTATTCTCTTCGAAAGGATAAGATTGGCAATGTGTTTGCCAAATATGATGGGACTCAAAGTGGTGTCAAGAAAAGAACCATTTGGGTTGCCAAGCCTATGGTGACTAACCTCTTAGTACCCAACTTGGTTGGGGACCAACAAGCTAAAACTTGATAAATAGGTGTTGGTGGAAGACATTGGAGACTTGACTACATCATGAAAAATTAAGGGATCTTCATCATCTATATTCTCTCAAGTCAAGTCAATTGGATTATATTGTCTTAGCTTATATCCAATGCTCCTCCTTGCGGTAACTTGTATTTAATTCATATGTATACATTGAAAGTTACTTGCACCCTTGCATGTGTTTGGTTTTGTACCTTACTAGTGTTTTATATGTGTTGTGCACTCTACTTACTTATATTGAGTAATCAAGCTTGTGTATGTTGGTTTGCACACCATGTATGTTTTGAGCCTCTTGTCTATTTGCTTTCATCTTAATTGGCTCTTGTAGGGATATTAATGGACTATCCCATTTTGGGGGAGTGATGTGCTTTTTGGTAACTCACCACCCTAAAATGTGTATTCATGAGGAATACCACCTAGTGGTGATATATCAATATTATCTACTCTCTTTATGGTATTTCTTACTCATGTGAAATTCAAATTCTAATGTCCATTAATTATTTCTTGTTGGATTTCTTTTGCCTCTTGTTGAAAAGAATGGATTATCACATTATGGGGGAGTAATACGCGATGTGCATATTACAAGCCTAGAAAATGTGAACATGTGAGGTAATGCCACTTTAGAATTGATATTGTTAATTATCTTGTTTCTATGTGGTATGTTTCTCAAACAAGTTCCATATTTGCTTAATTGCATTTTGTTCACCCATCTTTTGGTATCTTGTTTGTGAGAGAGTTTCTTGATGCTTAGTATGATCATTGAATATGTGAAGCCATCAAGAATCTCTATATAAGCATGTTTTTCAATTCTTATTTTGCCACATGCTTATGTTTTGTGAATACGATCTTGAACCCATTTATGTCATGTACCAGTAAGAAATATCTCCATACACTCATTGTCTTTGACAAATGAGAATAATATTTGTGGTAAATTTATTGATCATATTTACATTGGCTATTGTTCATAAATTGTCTTATTTTATCGACAAGTTTTGTTTTGGTCTAACCACCCTTTTGTCATCCTTGCTTCCTTTGGATCTTTTGTTGCTCTACTCATAATTTGTGTTGTGCTTTCTTTAGTTAGGAAAAGCAAGGATCCCATTCTTGTGCATTTACATTCAAAGACTTAATTCTAAGTAATGCACCATTCTTGGGGGAGCTATCCTACATTGAGTAGAACATCATCTTTTAAATTGATACTATATCTTATTGCTCTTATTGAACATGACTAATGCTTTAACAATATATATGGAGAGTGATGATCTCATTTGTGTGCATTTTGTATTCAAATACAAGATCATAAATAATGCACGAATCTTGGAGGAGCAATCCTATATGCTTTATAACATTAGTTATTTTCAATTGGTATTTGATCCCGATGACATGTCTCTTTGAAAGACAAACGTTTTTCGTCTTGGTACTTTGTGCCATCATGAAAAGTGTAGAGGGCTTGGTTTATTTGTTGGAACCTTACTCTTCTTTGTGGAGTTGGCTATCCCATCCCATGGTTCTTAGTCTACCTTCTTGGATGAGATAAACCTTCGAGCATGTTTGTTTGATTTATTTCTTATGCTCATTGGTTTAGCCTTGACCTTGTTTTCATTTGTTATCTTTTCAAATTGGTTTCTCCAATCATGTGTTGATTTGAGTCTTTGATATAATGTGGACAAATCTTTCTCTTGCCACACTTTTGTGTACCTTCTTGATTTAATTGGTGTTTTGTCCAAATTGTATCTCATTTGGTTCTTGAAAGTTTTGTGCATGCATATTTACTATATGTATATCTTATGGCATGCTTACTTTCGTTGATCCAATATATAGGATAAACTCCATCAAATCCTAAATGGCTAAGATGTGCATGAAATTCTATTTCATATCAATATGCACATATTTATGTGGAGTTTGTCCTATGTATTGTAGTTGGTCTAACTACTTTGGACCCAATTAGTTTGGGCACCATAGTGTACTTGATTTGTTTTAGGTACATGGGAGATGCATTGGAAGCTTGTCACATATTAAAGAAGATGTCTTCACCATGTGCTTATTGGAGCCAAGTTTGGATGATTGTGAACTCTCATCCTCTACACCGTCAATGCTATCTCGGTAACAAGTATCTAACTCATGCATACTTTTCTAGCTCTCAACCTTGTGTAGGTTGTTCTTTGGCATGAGTATCTCTAAGTTGCATTTGACATGGTTTTTGCAAAGTTCCTTTCAAAACATCTTCATTGCAAATTTGAGTAAGCCGGGATGATTACACATCAAGGGGAATATATATAATCATTTTCATGATTCACCAATCCCCAATATGTTAATCTAGCAAATCTTTTTCAAAGTCTCTCTTGTGCAATATTGATGAATTCTCAAAATCATTTGCCTTATGTGATATTTGTTATCTTTCTCGAAGCATCTCAACTATCACTTATCCTATGTGGGTATTTGTGATGCTTTGAGAATTTGGTGTTGGAAGTTCATCTATACCCTCTAAGAATAAGTTGAGCTATGTGCTTTACTTTTAAGCAAAAATCTTATCGGTGTATTTATGACTTCCTCTTGGATACCATGTGCTTTACCGTGTACCTACATTGTGTGTGCATGTTTCTTTGTGGACTTAGTGTCTACTTAGAAACTTATACACATGAGTGTAGTTACATATTTAATTGGTATTCAAAATCTTTAGTGATCACCTTTTATTACTTTCTTGATTCTTTAAGTGATCTCTAAAGGGCACGAGCTTTGCTCTTCTTTCGGTATCACTTTGCCTCTTAATAAGCTTGTGATCCTATTGGTTATATCTTCTTTGGATTCGTGTGTTTGCGAAATACATGATATGCACTATGTGCCTCTTTTTTTGAAAGACTATGGTGATGCTTAGGCTCATCCTTGTTTAGTCTCCTAAAATGTATTTTCATGACACGCCCATCCTTTCTTGTTTGAGCAAGTCTTCATTTGTCACTTCTTTTTCTTGTTGCTCAACATTTGTTTGTGTTCAAAATTATCTAGGAGGGAGTGAGGATTCCATGTTGTGCACACTATATTGAAATGCAAATCCTTCATTGTGCACGTACCTTGGGGAGTTCCCTCTTGATTTTTAAAACACTTGGTTGATCTTATCATAATATCTTCTTGTGTCCAAATTGGTTTTTGGATCCTTTGATTGCTTGCTTCTTGGAGAATGCATCCTCCTTTTGCAATTGGTATCCTTCTAGTGGATTTCAATTGGTATCCTTCTTGTGCAATCTTTGGATCCTCAATATAGTTTGATCCCCTCCATTTATTCGTCATTGGATATGTGCATTTGATTTCACTCATATCATGAGAAATGCATAAATCATGGAGGAGATCTTATTATGTTGTCCTTCTAAAGCTTTTCTCCCATTTCGGCAACCGTTGCCAATGGGGGAGAAGTTTTGGAGGTTTTGTATGGAATTGGCTTTGTACTTTGCTATATTTGCCTTTCTTGCCTTTGCACTCGTTGCTTGGTTTTATATATAGTGGAAACTTCACCATCGGTAATGGTTGACTATATATGCAATGAATTCATGTTCATACACACGTGCATAAATTATGGGGGACTTTGCTCTATATATGTGGGTGGACTAACATCACATACCTTTGTAGTATTTGATGTTAGTGCAACCATTCTTGTTCGCTAAATTCCATATTATAAACCCTCTCAAAAGAGATTGTCATCAATTACCAAAATGGGGGAGATTGAAAGAGCATTTTCCCTCATGTGTGGTTTTGGTAATTATATGACAATCCCTATGGACTAATGTTTCCTTTGAGATATCTTTATAGATCGTGTCCATGGGAATGGTGGAGTTCATGTGTTGGACTCTATAAGCTTATTTGATGACCAATGTCCCATTCAAGGATGTATATGATGGATGGTCATGTGTTGGGTTGAGCATATTGCAAGTATGTCTTGAACGAGTCAAGACATCATATTAGCAAAGAAAGATTGGAAGATAAAAGGTTGATCAAGTTGTTGATCAACACACAAAGCTACAAGATGTCCCAAGTGGGATCATGTATCTCTTGGAATGGTAATCACTTGTCCATATAGCTTTGTGAACTAACCCATGATATGTGTGTGTGGTATCTTTATTTGGGGTTAGGTATCTTCCCATGGGCTTGCATCAAATGAAGATTTCATATAGCTCGTGGAGGATGACGTCATGTGGTGATCGTCATCAAGGATAAGATGTGCAAGACCAAGAGAAGCTTTTGGAAGAGATCCTATGCTTGGAGCTTGCTATGGATACATGAAGACGGAGCTTAGCGAGACTATCCCATTATGGGTATGGGGGAGTATTTGAAAAAGTCTTCATCAAGCATGTGCGTGCTCACGCAATCAAGAAAGATGATCCACTTGAAGAGATCAAGATAGCCATCATCTAACTCAAGTGGAATGCTCAAGGCAAAGGTATGATCTTGATAGGGCTATAGGATAGATAGGCTTTCTATCAAGAGGGGCTCTCAAGTGAGTAACTTGATCGCATCATTGTGGAGAGCTCAAACCTTTGCATACTTGGCATATCATATTTATTGGTTCTTATTTGGCTTTTATCCATGTGAGGAATTAGAGCTTGGTTCATCTCTATGTCAAGCTCTAGTTCATCGAAAACGGTTTTACTTTGGAAAACTTGTTGCGTTTTTTATGTTGCAGGTTTTACCGGTTTACATGTTATAGGAAAGTTCAATCTTTCCCCATTTGGTTTTATCCTCACATGATGGAGTATGATGTTTCTCTGTATGATCTTATAGAGCTCGTTGTAGCGATTACAACGAGCCGAAAATCATCGAAAACAGAGTCCGGATGAAAAAGTTATTGCAGTTTTCGTTGTGTTGTTTCTGTCAGTTTTCAGGCACTCGGAATTTCCGATTCCGGACTGACCGGAATTTCCGGTTCGCGCAGTTTTTCTCGAAAAAGTGGCACTGGTTGGAACCGGAAATTCAGCTCGGAAATTTCACTTTTGAGCGGAATTTCCGGTCTAAATTCTGGGCGCAACGGCTATTTTATAAATACCCCTCCCCTTCTTCTTCCTTGCCCCAACCCAAGGCAGCACGACTTTCCCCTCTCTCCTACTCCACTGTTGACCTTGGAAAGCTCACTTCCCTCTCAATCCCTCCATAGATTCTTGCATATTCTTTAGGGAAAGTTGAGATGAGATCTGGATCTACAATCCTACCAATACATCTCTCCTCTAAGTGAGGGGAACCTAGTGGATCTAGATCTTGTAGTTCCTTTGTGGTTCTTCTCTTTGTTCTTCCTCTCTTCTCCCCCCATAAGCATTAGTTGCTTTTGGTGGGATTTGGGAGTGAAGGATTTGACTCCTTTGTGGTTTCCTTTGTTCTTCCTCTCTTATTCCCCCATAAGCATTTGTTGCTTTGTTGGAATTTGAGAGTGAAGGACTTGAGCACTTCGTGTGCTCTTGCCATTGCATTTGCATCGGTTTGAGCCCTACACGAGGATTCGTGGTGGTGATACTTGTGAGCTTGTTACTCTTGGGTCATTGGACCCTAGACGCCTTTTGTGGCCGACCTTTTGTGGTCAACGCCTTTTGTGGCCGGCCTTTTGTGGCCAAGACCTTTTGTGGTCAAGACCTGTTGTGGTCACTTGGGAGCCCCCAATTAAGTTGTGGGTGTGTGCCTCAAGATTGTTGTACGGGATTCGATCTCCGCCCCAAAGGGGATCAATAGTGGAAGGTGAACTCGCAACCTTTTGTGGTTGAGTTCATCAGGACAAGATGGTGAGCCTTTGTGGCGTTGCGGCTAACCTGTTGTGGTTGCGCACACCTCTCCAAACGAGACGTACACCCTTTGGGTGGAACTCGGGAATACATCCTCGTCTCCGCGTGGCTCGGTTATTTCTATACCCGAGCTCTTTACTTATGCACTTTACATTGTGATAGCCTTCGTGCTTGAAGTCATCTATCTTGCTTTCACCTTGTTACTTGTATTGCTTAGCATAAGTTGTTGGTGCACATAGGTGAACCTAGTATATTTAGGTTGTATGCTTGTTAAAGTAAAACACTAGTTTTATTCCGCCTTTATCAAGCATACCGGAATATCCGGGTCCTTCTCGGACCGGATAATCCGGCTCCTCGGAAAAAGTTTTAATTCGCCTATTGACCCCCCCTCCCTCTAGGCGACGTCTGTCCGTTCACCTCCGTCCATCAAGACTTTGTTCAAAGAGAACCCGTCAACTTGTGGTGCCATAACGAGAGCTAGAAGACCCGGATGTTCCACTGCTGGCGGGTGATCTTCCCTGCTGCAAGTAATAGTTTGTTCTGACCACTTTAAGAACCTTGGGACGGCTGACGCCACTGCGTTAACGGCTCGTGCTTTTAGCTTCTTTTCCCTCCTAGACGTACTTGTGGTGAAGACATGATACTGGCCTTGACTATGGAGTTCCTTCGGGTTCTGCTGATACCCGGTCGTGACCTGATTCTGCTGCTGACTGGACCCGGCATTGTTGTTTGGCGGTCCGTTTGACCCAGCCCCCTGTCCGGGTCCCGCCGGGTGACCATTGTTTCCATTGTTACTAAAGTTGCCGTTGTTTCCGAAGTTTCCTTGACTCCTCTGTGCCTCTTGTTCATGTCTCATCCAAGCTCTTATGTCGGCGCATTGGGCTAACGAGTGATTTGATGGTATCCCGTTCTTGCTGTGTTTCGGGCATGGCATGCTGTACATCTCATTGAAGTTTGTGTTCCTCGGTGGACCTCCCCTAAAGTTGCCACCGGGTCTCGGCCCTATGTAACCCGTCGTCTGGGTTGTCCCTACGAACTCTGAATTTCCGCCCTCATAAGGGCGTTTGTTATTCCCGTTCTGATTACCGTTGTTCTGACTTGGATTTGGGTTACGGCCTCCGCTGACCCGGTTGTTCCTCTATTGCTCTTCTGTCTCACCCGGCCTTTTATCTGTGGCTGCATACTTGTTTGCTGTTGTCACAACTTCTCCTATCGAGATCTCCCTGCAGGCCGGGTCTTCCTTCATACGTCCTAGCTTATGCGTCAAAGGATCAAAACTGCAATTTTTCTCCATGTATGTTATAGCTGTATGTGCTGAAATGTTGAGGGATGACTGCAAGATCTCTGTGACTCTGGCCATCCATTGCCTTGCCGACTCAGTTTTTCTCATAACACAACGATCTAAATCTGCCTCGGTGTACTGCTTCTTGCAAGTTCCGGCGAAGTTCTTGATGAACGCCGCCTTTAGCTCCTCCCAAGAATTGATGTTGCGTGGTGGGAGCCGGTCTAACCATATTTTGGGTGCTCCCTCTGCCATCATAAGATACATGTAACGTGCACATAGATTCGGTGTTGCATTCTTCATGTCCATGGCCATGCCGTAACTACTTAACGACGTCTCTGGGTTCATGTTCGGCTCATAATTGCTTATTTTGGTTGGCTCTTTGAATTTTTCTGGAAACGGCTCCGCTCTTATGGCATCTGATAAACACTTTGGTCCTGTCAAGTTTGAAGAAGTGCCTCCTCCGTGACCCGGCGCAGGCGAAGATGCGGCGGGTCTAGCGGGAATCACTACTCCGGCTCCGGATGCTCCGGCTCCTGCTGCTCCGGCTCCGGCTCCTGCTGCTAGTGGTGCTACCGCCGCGGCTGCGCGTCTTGCTCTTGAGCTGTTGACTATTGACTGTGCCGCGGACATAGCCGGCGCGACCACCCTCTGAGGCGCGGCCGCCGGCTGTTGTTGCTGTATCACTTGCTGATTTTGTTGCTGAACTTGCTGGTTTACCGGCCCGAGCCGGTTCTGGATGGATCTTGCTGCCGCCGGCTCTCCGTGCCGGCTTCTGGTACGACTCCGCTGTGGTTCTGAGTTGAAGGCTTGCGAACCGCGTGGATTATTGTTCTGCTGGACCACCGCGGTACGCAATAAATCAACGGCTCTCCGTGCCTCGATGCCGGCTGGCGAATTATCGAAAGGGATCTGCTCTAGGGCGTGTGCAGCTGCAAAAACATTGTCAACTGGATTATTGTAATGACCCGGGGGAGTGTTAAACCTGTGGGGTGGTGGAGGTAGTTGTTCTACGACCGCTTCCCCGGCTCTGGCTCCTCCAGCCGGGCTTCCCGCGCCTCCTCCGGCTTGCACTCCGTGTAACCCGTCCTGCGGCGTGCCGGCTCCCATCACAGGGCTGGCCGCCGCTATGGGTGCGTTGGCTGGTGTCGTCTGATACTCGAGGAATTGAGGTACTATGGTGTTTACTCCAGTCAGCAGAGGTAGCCGGCTTCCGCGCCTTCTGTTCTGCACCGCAGTGAACTCGTCCCTCCTCCTTTGGAGAGCGTCTCTTTCATCTCGTAACCTCTGCTCCTGCTGGTCCAAAGACCGCTCTTTTTCTGCTACGCGCCGGGCTTCATCTGCATGATCTTGGTTTGCTCTCGCCACGATCCGCCTTAGATCTTCAAGTTCTCTTTGAACGGCTGAGTTGGTGTTTGTTACTTCTCCCAAGTTTTGTGCCTGGCCTCACGATGCGCCGGCTCTCGTCTGATCGTTCGCCGCAGTCGGCTGTACTTGATTTCTTGGGTTTGGTGGCGGGACAGGGGTACTTGCCAGGATCGGGTTCGTGAACGCTGTCCCAGGCGCTGGTGCATGTGTCTGTATCGCCGTGCTAAAGGTCGGTAAAACTGGTCCGGTATTGGGATTAGGTGGTGCGTACGTCGCTGGTGGCATGCCAAGCTGACCCTGCTCCCAGATTTCTCTATCCTGTCTGGCGGTTCTCTCTACACTTGTCTCGCTACTAACGGAAGTTTCCATCCCATCAGTCGGCTGAGCCGTTGTTACAACGTGAACTGTCATATGTCGCGCGGGTCCTGGGGACACCGGGTGATCTTCCTCCTCAAGTCCATATCCCCGACGATCTTCAAACAACGGCAGAATTGACTCGGTATCTGTGTGCAGATCTGACACGTTTGTTGGTGTTTCGACGGAATCCTGTAGTGCTTGAATTGCCGCCTCTTCCTCAATGGACATGACTTCGCACTATGGCGATCCAACAGACTCTTCTCCATCCGTCTGGGCCATGGTGGCTGACCCGGACTCTGACTCGTACTCCGGCTCATACTGATCTGAGCCGGCTCCTGTGGTCTGGATCACGCCGACGAAAACGCTGATCTGACCAAAGATGATCATGGATCCGGCTTCCAGCTGATCTGCTTCTTCCTTCCAACCAAAGTCGTCCATGATCCGCTCCCCTCCTGGGAGCGTGTAGATCTGGTCGATAGCTAGGTTTTCCATACCGCGCCGCGCTTCTCCACAAATCATGGTGTTCTTGGCCGCGCGACCCACGGTGGGCGCCAACTGTCGTGGGATTGTCACGACAGATGTTTCCGGGTGGAAACTTTAGTATGGGGGCACAGCGACTTCTGACATCTGGAGCTTGTCTAGCGAGGCGTGGGGAAACAAGGGTTTACCCAGGTTCGGCCCCTCTCGTCGAGGTAAAGACCTACTCCTGCTTTGCTTTATTGATATGGGGTTTCGAGGACTCAGCGCCTTAGCTTCCGGGTCTCGATTACAATCTCTGATACTAGGTATTGCTCTGGCTTTCGACTTATCTCTCTAGGAAACAGGAGACCCCCTTATATAGGCGGTGGGTCTCGCTGGCGTACAAGCGGGATCCGGGTTACAATCGTACCCGGACTCTACTCTGAGTCCTTTAAGTCTTCGCCTTCCTTATCGGGACTCCGTCTTGTACTTGGTCTCTAGTCTTCTAGACCCTTCTTGACTTGCGGGCCAAGACACACGTTGCACACCGGCTTACGTGAGACCCGGCCCATATCTTCATATTTGACCCCGCCCAGGTTCTTACCAAGCCGGCTTATCTTCTAGGTCGGTGGGCCTACCGGGTTATGATCCCCCCAACAGGATTCCCTTCAAAATTTTACGGAGCTGGAATGCTCCGTAGAACTATATCGGCCATTTCCGATCCAACAACCCCGAATCCAAGCGGGGCCTAAGAGCATATCTAGTAGTCACCGTAAAAATGCAAACCATAAAATCCGAGTACATGCCATCGTACTCGGGTTTTTTAGTTATGAAATTCGCAGCGCAGATCAGTAACCGTAAACAAAACCATAAACTGGAATATTCATTTTTATGGTTTCGTTTGCGGTCACTAATCTGCGTCGTGACATAAACCGAACCCGTAAAATGGAACATGAATATTGGCATCTAGGATTTTGGATCAACAAAATGTCACTCATAGTTTGCATAGTTTCACAAATCCCTGTCATACTTGACACAAAAAAGAAACACCACGACCATGAATCGTGAAGATCAAGCAACGCCACCGTTGAAGTCACCGCCGGAGCCACCCACAGGAGCACCTCCACCGGAGCCACCCACTTGCTCCGCCACGCCACTTGGAGGTCCATTCTGGACTTGCTCCAATGCTCCACTCCACCGGCTACAATAAGCTTTGATTGCATCCCATCGCCCTTGTAGAGATCGGTATGAACGAGTAACCGGTGATGCAACCCGAGGCATGAGCTTGAAGAACTTGTCTTCGACGTGTTGCCAATAACGTTTGCCGGTTTGCTCACTCCCGGTCACCGCATCAATGGTCACTTCCTACCATGCCTGCACCAAACATGTGTCCTCGATCTTGGTGTAGTTGGCGGTCCTCCTCCTCTTCGATTTGGGTTGAGACAAATCCAAGACCTCCTTTTCAATCTCCTCACATTCATCCTCACCACTCTCTCCTTCTTCATCGTCCTCCTCCATGTCCTCACCGTCACCGTATGAATCAAGCGGCCCCGAAGAAATGTCTACTGCGTTTGCATTGAGAAGATCCACGAAAGAGGGAGGAGATCCATTTGCATTGTTGCTACAACGCAAATTTATCTATTAACATCGACCGAACCAAATTGAAGAGGAAGAACAACTAAAATTTAGGCTTTGTAACTTTGGGGCATATTGCCGAACCCACTGTGAGCGGCAAAGTGGTCGCCGGCCGACGGGTCGATGGTGGTCGTTTCTGGCGCAACCGGCGGAAGGGCTTTGCTCTTGACCACCTGCTTCTTCTTCGGTTGAGTCGTCGCGGGCGTCGGCGCCACCCGGGCCGCGATTTCTGTGCCGCCTTGACTTTCGTCCTCGGCATGGCGGTGCGGGAGTCGCGACGACGGCGGCAAAGCTTGGTGAATGCAGATTCTTTTTTTTTATTGGGATGGATTTTTTTTAGGGGATTTTTTTATGGGATGATGGAAAGTGGTTGGCACTATCAGGCCGAAAGAGCCAATCTGTACAGTCGGGCCCAACCTAATGAAGGGAAGCCCATCTCGAAAGCAAAATATCTCCCCGTCTCCCACATCCAACAACCTCTCTCTGATCGGGGCGTTGCCGAGTCCGCTTCGTCTATCTGCAGTTGTGTTGTGCATCCACACACGACACGCCGCAAGCCCACGCCACCCAAACCCAAAACCCTACCGCGCGTCGTCACCCATGGCCCCTCCCCCGCCCGCCTCCGCCGCCGCCCCCTCCCCGGCGCCGGTCGACGCGCTCTTCCTCCAGAACCTCATGAGCCGCGTCCAGCTCCGCCCGCCCTTCCTCGACACCAACTCCTTCCTCACCCAGGACCTCGACGACTTCCTCCTCAACGAGTTCGCCGCGCTCTCCGCCGCGGCGGGCGACTCCGATGCTGACGACGAAGACGACGACGAAGAAGGCCTCTCCGACGGGGAGGCGGCCTCCGGGGAGGCCAGGCGCCGACGGATGCTCTCCAGGGAGGAGGCCAAGCTGGAGAAGGAGATCGTCAGGATGGTGCTCGCCGGGGACGCCGACGAGACCCTCAAGCCCAACTCCGGCCAGTCCGTCGCCGTCGGCGACCACCACGTGTGCGTCGGGTTCCACGACGACACCGGCGGGGAGTACCGCGTCTGGGAGTGGCACGGCCACGTCATGCTCTTCGACGACGAGGATGGATACTCCGCCGAGTACATCTACGGGAACCACTTCGAGCCGCTCGCTGCCGCCACTGCGAGGACCAAGAAGAAGCAGAAGGAGAAGCGGGAGAAGGACCTCAGCTCGGGCCTCCGGGATTTGATTGTGGGCGACGGGGACGGTGCTAATGGCCTGAAGGTGAATGGCAATGCCGGAGGGCACAGGGTGGTGCGCAGGAACGTCGTGAATGCCCCCGCAGCAGCGCCTGCAAGGTAATGCCTTTTAGCCGCTGCACCGGCACTGCTGCTCCAACTAGTGATGCATCGATCTGAGAGGCAGAGCCAATAAAGTCTGACCTTTTGTTCTTCAATGCTTGTTTAAGCATTCTCATATGATCCAATGGGAAAGGCTCTGTAATTCACTTTTGGCATGATATATACAATGCATCCACTGGGTTTTGAGATGGAGTATTTATTCAATACTGAACATATATGTTGTTTCTTTATTTAAATGTGACTTATTTTTGCCCTGAATGATGAACTTAGGCTAGACTATTTTGTTTAGTTTCATAGTGGACCTTACAGCTGCAAGGCTGTAAATGTACCGGAACTTTTCAGTACTCTAGGTTAGCAGTGAGATCTTAGTCGTGTAGTAGCTCTGGGTGATTCTTCCTAAGCCTAGGAGAGTAATGGTACACTTTTTAAATGGGATCACTGTGTAATGTATTTACGAATAAAGATATCAAATATAAGTACACCACTTAGGTGCAACGCAGTTTAGTTGTTGTCCACTTGGTTGTAATTCAAATTGAATTTCCTCGTTGTGTCCTATTGTGATGCAAACCTTGAACAAATTTGTCGAATATTGGCCAGACTTATTTCTTAAGTTCCTGCTCTTATTCAACCTTGGGGTTATCTATGTAACTGCACGGGTGTTTCCCATAGAAAGCTCGGTAGGATTTGTGTTTTCTGCCTAAAGCCTGAAACGATGGATTTGGGTTGCATTTTATCATCTCAAATCCCTTTATTCCATTATCAGTGATATTAAGATGAATTTCAGAGGTACCCTTGTTGATAGACCATTTTAAAAGCTCTTGAATGTTCAAAGCTTATGAGTATAGACCATGTTCACATTGTATTATTCTTAATGTATTGTATGGGCCGACCTATAACTTCTTGTATGCTGTTACTTTTTGAATTAATCCACTTGTTACCTGTAAAGGTTAGTGATGAAATTATAATCTTGTAGTTGCATCGGTTTTGCCACACTTACCGAAAGCCATAGGTTATAGGCACCCTTTCAGAGTTGTTGAAGTTTTCTATATGCATATCTTCTGGGAGGTCTATACTTAATGTACAAATATTTTGAATGAACTAAACTATATTTTGGTGTCCACAACTTCTGTAATGTTTGCCTTTCTGCGGATATGTATCTCATCTTTGATAGTATAATAGTGACCTGAACATATGCTGCTAAGTGGAGTGGAAGTGTAGAACTTGTAACTGGAACATATGCTTCTAAGTGATAACTATCCCAAATCACTTGGACCCTTGGACACACAACCAAATTCCTGCAAAGTATTGTACAAAAATAGCTTTTTTACATACTATATATTTAGTGAAGTACTTCTGAGTCCATATTGATTACTAAGGGCCTGTATTTATGGTAAGAGTTGGTAATTGTTATTATTGGTCATATTATACTTAGTGATTTGGTCTATCCTTGATCTAGACACCTGAACTCCCATACCATTTTAGCTTTCTGTTTTATTCCATCATTAAAGTCGCCTACAAGGATGTCCTTCATAGAGTCAAGATTCTCTTAACAATATTGGTTAGAAACCAAAGGCTTTACAAATTGAATATCTTATCTTACATATCATGTTTGAACCTTATTCTACATTTAGTTATTTTACATGTTCCTGATCTGTGTTTGATACCTTAGTACATATAAAAGTTATGGTTTTGTGTCACTTTCATCTATGATTAGCCGTGTTGCTAGTTTCTTGAAGTTTGATAATTTGCTTCAAGTAGATGTCACCTATCAAGTACAACTTGTTTTGGTCGACACTGGTTATCGTGTGCGGTGACTTCAGTCTTATGTCTTTATCTTGTGTAACTTGGGCACACCAGGTTGCATTTTCGACTATCTATATAAAGTCAAATGAGTTAGCTTGCACGTTGTAGTCTTGCTATTTGTGCTGTGAAGTTCTATGGCTTTTCACACCTAGTAATTATGTGCGTTATGCTTGCCTCATCTTGGCTGCTGTTAGTTTGGTGAAATTATCTGTACTGGCTAGGTACAGTTTATCTGAAATTCCGAGTTGGTTTTCTCTTACCTTGTTTTCCTTGGTTGCCAATCTGTTTCCATAACCGTGTAGTGGAAGGCGAAACGAGCATTATGAAACGCAGCATATTTTCCATTTGTGGAACACTAGCTTTACCTGCCACACAGATGGTTCCTGATTCTCCTTCTAAGTATCAGCCAAATGTAAGTTTTCTAGGCACACAGCTTTTTGATGGTTCGAATCTTGAGACTCAAGTTGGCCTGTCCTGTTCTGCTTAAATCTTGTGTGAATAATAAATTAAGAGCTCCGCAGTAGGTTAAAGCCTGAAGTTGTGATACAGGAGTCGCCCTGGTCGATGTGGGGCATGTGTCTTGTGTCATTTAGCACAGCTGAATCACTTGATCTTTGTTGATTTATCGGTTGGTCTAAAACAACTGGGACTGCTGCGACATCACTTGTTTTATCATGACATGAATCTATGTCTGAGCCGGGTCAATATCTTGCATCATAACGGCTTGGTCTCTGTCTGACGTGCTGTTCGAAGTAGTACTAATTGAAATTCTGTTCAATCTGTTTTGACAATCAATCTGTCTAGGAACGGGATTCTGATGGGAGAGACGGGACATCCCATGAAAGCCCACCAGAAAATTCTGTTCATGGGATTGCTGGGTTGTGGGGCAACGGGATTGGTGGATCAGTAGAATTGGTGGGAACGGATGTCCCAATCCCGCCCCACCTGAAACCATGTAGGGGAGGCTGAGTGAGGACAGATGCACATGTCGTCAGCAGGAAGAACAATTGTAGATTACAAAGACGGCATGGGTGAAGACAATTGGTTTCTTACTTCCCAATTCAGAAGGCTGGGGAACCTGCCCTGGAAAACCTGGAAGTGGCATGCCGTTCGTGATCAAATAAGGTGGTAAAAAAGGCTAGCAGTTACCAGCGGGGTGGGTTCTACTAGCAGCCTCTTCTATTTAACCTCGTCTTGAAATGGCAGGCATATAAACTCCTTGACTTGCTGCACCAGTCTGTTGAGTTTGATGTGTACTGGAGTCTGTTTTTAGCCCCTGGAACCGCGGCGCTTGTTCAGAGCAGACTGATGTCTCTGCACAAGCGATGATGTTGAAATAGAACAGATTGACAGATGCAGAACGTCGGTACTTGCAGTTGGTACGCATTTCAGGCTAACAATGATGTCGTGTGCCTGTTATGTCTGATGCAGTATTGTTTGGTTTACACCAATGAAGTGCGTCCTCTTTTCCTTGATCATTTTACTGCTTCGGGCCTCCGCTGGCTGAAGCTTGGATAATACTCTTGTCGCGTTGGAGTTGGTGTATTAAACCTTTGATGATGATAATGATCGGCTGCTATTTTGGCTCATCATGACAGCCTGTGACCTCTCCCTTAGGAAAACAAAGGCCGTTGGCCGTCGCAGCTCAGCTAGCTCAAACAGAAACAGGGGGATGAGGACGCTTAAACAATGAATCGGCGGCCGGCGTTTGGCTCCCTGCTTGTGCTTGGTCGCAGGTGTTTGGTTCATCGGCGCCATAGAAAACACTGTGCTCCTGCCCGAACTGATCCTGACATGATTTCTTTGGAGGAATTCGGACATTGGTCAACCGGGACTCAGACCTGACACGCGTCACTCGCCACGACGAGACAAGCGCCTATTGCCAAATTAAATCTTGTTTTGTGAGTACTCCTACAAGAATACAAAGAGACCGTACGTAACGCATCCGCAACAGTGAGTGGATCAGCTAGCCAATCATGCCGCCAGTTAGCACTAATCACATCTGCATGCCAGTATATAGTCAATGAAACGATCGAGATGATGGAACGAACGGCCATGAAACTGCCGGAGCTTGGATTTATTTATTTATTTACGAGAGCCCTGCTATTTATGGGGGTAAAATAAATCGACCCGTCCCCGAGTTCCCGTGTGCTCCTTTGAAATTTTCTGGCTAGCTCGGAGGACGTACGGCTTATAATTAGCAGCAGCGGACCGAGTGAAAACGGCAGGAGAGTGAGGGAAGGCGAAGCAAACGATCGCCGCATTTACATAAGAACACCTTGTGCTACTACTACTTATAGTTGTGGAGGAGTGTATTTAGCCACTGCTCTCCCCCATCGGTGCCCGTCTCTTCTCCTCTCTCCCTTTCTCCTTACTCGCGCTGCTGAATTGCTCTTCCATGGGGTAACTACCCATGAACCTTACGCTTTGATCTTCTTTTCGTTTTACCCTGTCTCCCTTCTTGTGTCGCCCACCTCTGCATTGCTTAGATTAGATGCTATACTATAGACCTTGTTTTCTTGTTATTCTTGTGGTGAGTTTTGAATTTCCTCCTTCTCTCTCCCTTAATTTCCCCCTTTCATTTGGTTTCTGAATCTTGTAGTAGTTAGTTCTTGTGATACATCAGAGAATCTGTTGCTTTCTTCTTCAATTGCGCGAAACCCCCAACTACCTTTTACATTCCTGTCTAAACGGGTTGTTAATATCGCTCTCTTCTTGCCGGATTTCTTGCGCAAATCGTCAGCAAGAGTTTTAATCCGGTACCATGTGGCTCTTGATTCGTCTCCTCTTTTGCTCTGACCGGAACTGAACGTCTCCTTTTCTAGTTGATGAAACCTGCGAGTTGCTGGCAGATCGAGTCTGACGGAAGGACAATGTGGAACTGCTCCGCTCCGTCCTCGCTCTTGCTGCCGTTTAGCGACGACTATGGTACATTCTCTTCTTCCCCCCATGCCACGCGATTTTTTTTTCGAAGTATCTGAAATCCCTTGAGTTGTCTATTCAACTTGCAGTGAAATGTGAGTCCTCCAGTTCAGCGGTCGGAACTGCAGGCTTCGACACAATGTAAGTGTTATAAATCGTTTGGTTTCGATAGTTTGTACGTCCACGCGCTTGACGCCGACGGCTGGCTCATCCATGTTTCTTCTCCTCGAGCAGGCTCGCTGCGGCGGACTATGGCCATCTGCGCCATCACATGCCGTCGTTTCAGCCACCCACACTTTTCACCACGCGCAGTTCAGAGAGCTATTTCGGTACATCACATGCCGTCTCTTTAAGTTTTGTTATTTCTGTACTCACTGATGAACAACTAGCTGCTCCTCGTCCTAGGAATCACAGACGGTTCGATCTACAGCAGCGACGTCAGTCCTTCACTGATGCAGTTCGGCTACACCCAGCCAGCGTCTCCTGAATCTGCTGCTACGGTATTGCTCTCAATTAATTTACCTTGTTGAAAACTCGATCGGCCGGGCTACTAGCTGCCGCTGGTTAGATGTTTATGTTTGTTGCGATGTTCAGCATATGTTGACATGGACGGCAGAAGGAGGGGAGCCAATGGTTGGCGAAGGAAGCAGCAGTTTCCGTGGGTCAAAGAGGCTCAAGAAGACGACGCAGGGTCCACAGCGCCGGCTGCAAAAGCCAAGGAACCACGCTGCGAAGGTGACGTTGCATCTTCTCCGCTCCATGGTTCGCTGATTTTTTTTAGAGTAGCTTAAGCAGCTCTACAAAACATTTATGTTCTTGGTGCAGTTGGCAAGTTTCAGAAAAATTCACATCGATCGGCTGTGTATACATTGCAGGCACCTTGCAAGAGGAGCCAGAAGCTGGGGGACAAGATCACGGCACTTCAGCAGCTAGTTTCTCCTTACGGCAAGGTAAATCATGGTTCGATCCTCTCCTCCCGGTGCTGTACGCCCATGCATGCAGGCAGTGATCTGCACTGCCAGCGGGCCTGAAGAATAACCACTTCTGATCCCGATGAATTTGTGCAGACGGACACCGCGTCGGTTCTTCACGAGGCAGCAGCTTGCATCAGGAGCCTCCACGACCAAATCCAGGTGAGGTGAACACAGGCGT
The DNA here is from genome assembly GCA_026929855.1 of Poa annua. Lineage (NCBI taxonomy): Eukaryota > Viridiplantae > Streptophyta > Magnoliopsida > Poales > Poaceae > Poa > Poa annua. Next base: position 118,086,719 of record CM049434.1, read on the forward strand.
TGCATTTCTGCTGTTATTACACATTTACAGCAGAGTTACAGACTGCAGTGTGCCTCAACTTTCTATCATGTCTGTTGCAGGTCCTGGCCGCGCCCTTCCCTGTACTAAGCTCCTCGCCGTCGTCGCAGGATACCGGAGACGAACCGGCCATGAGCCTCCGCCGGCAGGGCCTCTGTGTGGCGCCGCTGTCAGCCGCCGTCGCGAGCCTCGTGTCCGACAACGCGCGGGCTCACGGCCACTCTCGCATCGACATGGGGGGTGGATTCTTCGGTGCGTTGTAGCTGAACCGGAGAAGGTCCTTGGCTACAGCTTATACAGAAGTACCGTACAGAACACGAGTAGAGATCAGTATTCAGTAATCGCCACGCCCTTCTATTATTAGAGTTCTAGCAGCGTAGAACTTATTATCTAAGATTCGCAGCCAGTACTCACGTCCACGCGGTGGAGAGAAATGGACTAGTCACTGCTGAAAATTCACAGTGAATGCCCAAGGCAGTTGTTGAGCCTTTGAGGCTAAAGACGAGACGCATTATATATATATATATATATATTTTCTTTTCCTTCAAAGAAAAGACCTCAAAGGGATTAGAGGGGTTTCCTGATAATTATCATCGGTATACAATGGAAGAATATCATGCAAACCTCGAATTTATCTCTGTCACCGGGAACACCCATCATCATAGTATAAAGTACATTGTCAATGATCTCCGCAGTTGCGTGGAGCCAAGGCCCGGAGTTGGTAATGTTTTGTGTGAAAAAAAAATCTAAAGATTAATTGTATACAACTTATCTTGGTGCCACTTTCCGTGGACATTAACATTCTAGCCATCGTGAGACTGAAATCTTATGGTGAAATGAACAAAATAAACGTGGACACTGCCGTGATAGTTTCATTATGATTTATCTGTGTTTGGCAAGGTCGCGACTTGATAGATCCAGACGAAAGCACTTGGACACAAAGTCAACGGTTTTGGGCCTCGACAAACAACGTCCAATAAAAGTTCTGCTTTCTGTTAGTGACAACTTTATTATCTGTCGATGCTCTAGCAATCTCAAGGGAAGTTCGAACTCGCGTATGGTGGATGCGGATGAATGATGTGTCATGTGAATTGCGCAATGAGAGTGGGCCACCAGAGTCTACATGAGACCCATAATCTTGTGAGTCTCCCCTGAGTACTTCGTGACCGTAGAGAAGTTTTGCCTTGGTTCACCCGGGCTTTGCCGAATGAAGATGTTGTCTTTAAAACGCCGAGTGAAATTCTTCCCACGCGCTGACGATTTTGGTGAAGCGAAGGTCGCAAAGAAGTATGTTGATCTTCTTCTTTGATGTAGACGCACATTTTTGGAACAACACAACGCTCACCATGGGCAGATGTCACGACGTGACTGCACGTCGGTTTTCAATGACATTTTTGGTTTCTTATTCACCTCAGAAACATTGCACTCATTGGATTATGATAGTTTGAAGTCTTCTTGTGTTCATCTTGAGGCTGCCCTTGAAAAGGATAAACAATCTGATATTGATGCGAATGATTTATTTGTTGAGCTGAAGTAACTTCATGCCAAAAGAAAATATTGGGCCTTTGAAAGTTTTGAAATTTATTAAGCAGCATGATGTTTTCCCAATGCAACTATTGCATATAGAGTCTTGTTGACCATTCCCGTAATGGTTGCATCGGCGAAATGAAGCTTTTCTAAGTTGAAGCTATTGAAATCCTATATGAAAACTACAATGACACAACAAAGACTTAATGGTTTGGCTACAATAGCACTTGAGAGCGAAGTGTTGGAGAAGATTGACTATGAGGATATCATTGGAGATTTTATTTCAATGAACCCAAAGAGAATGATGATGCTCTAATAAATGTTATGCAACTACGAGTTATATAAGTATGATTCTCAATATATTCAATTTTTACGCAAAATATTCTATCATATATATTAGAATTATTTATTTATTTAAATTTTCGTGTTAGGGTCCCATTTTAGATTTTCACATAGAGCCCCGGATTATGCCGACCGGACCCTGGATGGAGGGTTGTTGGGTAGTTCATGTTGATTAACACTTGGATCCGCTCGTATGTCCAGGTTGTTATGCAATCCTATAAAACAATTGTTTATTTTTTCAATTTTGCTGCCCACGTTTGGATTGATAGTTCACCGAAGCACTTGAAATAGACCTTGTTTTGGCAGCTTTTCTAGATTGAGGTTAGGATTAGTAATGTGCTAGGATTATATTTGGCCATTTCTCGGGCCGGGATGGGTTTGGGCCAGGCAGGTCGGGCTGCCCATTGGCATGTATAGTTGGATGCTCTAACCTCTTGTGTTTCGTTATGCTAAGCGGCACAACCACGAGGGAGGGATGATATATTGCTATTACGAATAAACCCTTGTCTATAAATTCTCTCATAATTGGAGGGTTTTCATTTGAATTGATGGTGATTTTTAGCCGCAAGGTAAAGGAGCATCGAAAAACAAAACTCCCGGTGGAAAAAGGGGAGAAGAAGGGGAAAAAAAGGTCTACCACAAATACCGCGAGAAGTCAAACCATGTAAACATTAGAAAGTATTCTGAGGCAGTATTTCTAATCTTCGAAGGGTTGTTGACTTCTGGAGCAGCTCAACGCACATATTGAACTCAAAAAATTGCACTGTCGTATAGATCAGGCGTGGAAATGATCTTAACGTCTGAAGTCAACCACAAGGGGGAAGTCCACGGCATGCCCAAGCCTACTGGCGCGATCGGCCACCGTCTCCTCCTCCAACGCCCAGCTTTTTTACGGTACCCTATACTGCAGGAAGCACCGAGCAGTATACAACCACCTGGTCGATAATCTCGGAAGGGTACTATAGAATTTTCCATTCGTAGCTACCAGGTCAAACGGACCTAAAAAACCGGACCCATTTGGTACGGAGCTGTTATTCGCGTTAGTGGTCGCCCTGCCCGCCGCTGCGACGTAGCCAGTTGTCCTCGCCGAGCTTGCCGCCATGTCGTTGTACATGTTCTCACTCGTGGGAAGTACGGTGTTGTCCATGGCGACGGTGAGCGGCCGAGGTGCCAGCCGTCGTTGGACAACATGGCATGCCATCACGAAGCGTCCGTCCGTCGCACGCCAAAGCGTCGTTGAACGCCGCGTCGAACCTAGGGTCGTCCTGCGCCACCGCCCAGAGCTCGCGCCCGCCGTGCACAGCCGCGAAAGGGCACGCGCGGGTCGGCGTCGCCGTCTGACGCGCGGAACCACGACGCCAGGGACATGGACGGGGATACAATGACAAGGTGTAGCATGGTGAGCGCGAACGGCGAGAGGCCCTGCCCCGCTTCTGGTGCAAAGACGAGGAAGAGTGGAGAGCAGCGTGAGCCCGTAGGTGACTGGCTCCTCTGACACGGCAGAATGGCGTGCTTGAGCAAGCGCATGCAATGGTGTAGGTAGGGTGCTCTGGAGGACACGGAAGGGAGAGCTCGGCGACCAGGTCGGGCACCGTGACCAGCCGCCGCGGCGGTGGACCGTGTCAGGGATGCCGAGCTCGACAACGCACCGGAGGGACATGGACTTGACGTAGGCGGCGAAGACGTGGCTCCACAGCTCGGCCTATACTTGCAGGAGCTCATCGTCGGTGGTGAGGCAAAAAAAAAAAATTATGATCTACCTAAAATGCCCTGTGACAGTATACTGCTGGGCTCCTTGGTGAGCAGTGCACACGTATACCGCTCTTTAGCCGAGAGTCGAAACCCAGCAGTACATGTTAATCTGCTCCGTTGGATCCAACGATTGGAGGGCTTTTATTCATCTTCCGGTACCATAAAAGAGCTCACGCCGCCGGCACGTTTAGGTCGAGCACCAGTTGGGCCGCCACCGCCGTTGTCTTCTTCTCGCCGTCGTTCTTGGGCCCGAGGCTGAGACCGAGACCAAGCCCAAGACCTTCCCCTGCCGCCACGACGGCGCGGTGGCGGCGCATGTGGCCGCCGAGCGCCTGGCCGACGGCGAACTGGAGCCCACAGATGGAGCAGCCGTGCACCTTGGGCTTGGGCAGCTCGGCGCCTTCCGCGAGGCGCGGCTTCTTGTGGCTGGCCCGGTGCCCGCCGAGCGCCTGGAAGGAAGGGAACCGCCGATTGCAGGTCTTGCACTCGAACACCCTCTCCGGCGACAGCGGACCGGTGGCTACGGCGTGGTAACCGTGGTGGTGGTGGCCGGAGAAGAGCATCAGGATGCGCGCCATGTCGCTGCTGTCGAGGTCCAGCAGGCTAACGGACGTCGTTGCTTCGGCTTGCTGCCTAGACCTCTTGCCGTGAGCCATTAATCAAAGAACAGATCGCAAGAGTCGATCTGACCTAGCAAGCAAAGAAGCAGCTCGATCGGAGAGAGAGAAAGGCGGATGCCGACGATCAGGTGTTGTTGGAACTTGGAAGCAAGAGTAGTAATGGGGAAACGACGAGGAGTTCCGGTGTGTGTTTATAGCCCAGAGAGCCAAGAGAAGTCCACTATTGCATGCCAACCAAGTGCGACAATTTCAATGTCAAAAAAAAAGTGCGACAGTTTCTTAATCGACCCTTGCGATGAAGTAACTGCAAATGATGGGGGCAAACTTTTGCTTTGTCAAGCCGCGCGGTGAGCGAAGCCGTTTAAATTCGGAAAATGTCTATTTTGAACCTCTAATTCGTAGAAATCTGATGGATCGAACCATAAATTATTGAACTTCAACAAATCCCAACCATAAATTGTTATTTTGTGGTGATCCAAATTCGTATATATTGATAAAGGCCTTCTTTTCTGGGTCGGACTGCAGCCGACCTAGTGTTATGCCACCATATATAACTCTTGTAAGCCGCTGGTTGGGATAAGTCGTAAATTGTAAATCCCGGCGTTTGTAACCTCACCCGATCATAGTGAAATATTGATGGCTGGCGCCCGTAGTTTTTTTCTCCTCCTTTGTTTGGAGGGGTTTTCCACGTTAAAATCTCGTGTCCCCGCTTGGTTTGATCTTTCCGCATTCATCATTTTCGTGCTATATTTTGTAACATAAATTATTGAACTTTAGCAACAAATCCCAACCTCTATTTTGAACCTCTAATTCGGAAAATATCTATTTTGAACCTCTAATTCGTAGAAAGTCAAAATCTTTGTTGTTCACACACTGGCTATTAAATCCCAACCTTAATTATTGAACTTTAGCAACAAATAAAATCCTAAATTGCTAATGTCGTCGACTACATTACCCCACATGCCAAACTCATCTTCTCCTCGGGAACACGCCGCGCGCATGCGCCTGATGTCAAGCAGTTGGACGGCTTCACAGACTCGCCCCAAAGAAAACGGCGGCGGAGTCCAGAAAACCCGATGCACAAATAATTAGGGTGCACATAGAGAAATGGGCGTGCGTGACTCCTAGGGGTGAGCGACAGAGCAAATGACGGAGGAATTGTGGACCTCGACGACGAGAAATGGGGAGGTCGTCGGGCGGCGCTGAAAGCAGCCGCATGATGGAGGTCGTCGAAGGTGTCACCGATGTACGTAGGCGCACAAAGTGGAGGTTGCCGGACACCGGCACAGTGTAGGGAGTGCACAAGTGCGCTCGATGGAGGCATGCCCTCGGCTAGCCCGGCGTAGAACCAGTCCGCAACACGCGAGGTGGATGTAGGGCCATCACATGGTGAGGCTGCCCGCAGGGTGTGGCACGAAGGTAGGGAGGCGGCCAGTGAGAGGTGGAGGCAAGCTCGCAACTAGAGCACGACGGTGAGGCGGCCGCCACCGATGGGGTCAATACCCATAACCTGCATTTCTTAGATAGGGGAGAGAGATTGATTGTGATAGGAGATGAATATGATATGTGGGGTAGTCTAGTCAGTGAGACAATGGGATGCTCTCGTTCCCGGTGCGCCAAATAGGTCTAGGTTTTATTTAGACCGAGATTCAATAGTTCCTGATGCAAACTGACAGTGATTTCGTTTTCAGACTTCGATCCGTCTAGCCTATTGATAGACTTTACCTCTAAATTTTGATCTAGTCGCGCTAGCTAGGATCAAAACTAGCTAGATCGTTCCATGCGCTAGCTCGTCTTGGACCGCACCGCACGTACGCGTAGTTGTTACGAACGAACCGTAGCCGTAGGTTAGCGCCACTGACCGTGCTGACTAACTGATGCTGGCTTCTTTCTTTCGGGTGCCATGTTCCAATTGAGTCGGCTGCTCTTGCTTTTTGTTATCGGATTGGAACGGTTGTGGAGTCGGGAGTAGCTCCTGAGACGGCACTAGCTCGGAAGAGTGAGGGCTCCGAACTCCTCTGCCCACTAGTCACTGATGATCATGAGCTCATGCTAGCATAACATTCGGTGAGAGAGACGTACGTGGGCTTTCGATCCCCGACCTTTTAATTTTTTTGATAAAATAAATATATATTAATACATAGCCTCTATGCACTAGTACTCCTTTTTTCCTCTAATTCGAGTGCACAGATTGGCCACGTGAGGATCCTTCCGTGTGCGTTATCTCCTATCGCAATTCCTTCAAAATTAAACCCATGTGTGAAACGACGAACGGTGTACACGTGTTAAATTCGAATACGGGTTCCAAGGGTCATTCCCGTTCACCTATCTAGCACTGCCCATTAGTAACCGTGCGCTTACGGCAAGTGTCTGGAGCCACCTTACCGGTAAGGTTTCTAGACGGGCGGACCCCTGGATGGGTAAGCTGATGTCCTCGGCGGCTAGATTGACGCTCATAGATGCGTGCATGTCCAGCCTCCTCCTTCACGCGATGGCGGTTTGCCTCTTAGGGGATGGGGTGCATCGGACCATGGATGGCTCCCGCTCTCGTTTCTTTTGGTAGGCGAACGGGAAGAAACGCAAATATCACTGGGTACGCTGGGATGCAGTGTGTAAACCCAAGGCCTTAGGTGGCTTAGGTATCATGGATACCAAACTCATGAACCGATGTCTCATGGCTAAGTGGGTCTGGAATATCTTGACTGGGCAGACTGGCCTTTGGGCCGACATACTCAGGGCTAAGTATCTGAGATCCAAGTACATACTGGTTGATGACCACGGGGGTGGTTCCCAGTTCTGGATGACCCTACAGAAAGTTAAGAACCTACTTTGCCTGGGCGCGCGTCACCGGGTGAGGAATGGCAAATCCACTAGATTGTGGATTGACTGGTGGACGGGGACGGGCCCCCTGAGGGATCGTTTCCCAGCGATCTTTGCCATTGTGGCCTCACCAGACACCTCGGTGGCGAAGGCCCACCGGGAGGGGGAGTGGTACATTCACCTCCGGAGGTCAGTTGGACCGACCGAGGCTGCGGAATGGAGCTCCCTTCTTCGGGAGCTCCCGGTTTTCGAGCCAGCTTCAAACCAGGATGAGCTATCTTGGGCCCTTGAACCCTCCGGGAAGTTCTCGGTTAGGTCCCTCTATAACAAACTTTGCGACGGCACACCTAGAGATCATTATAGGGAGATCTGGGGGATTGCCATTCCCGTTAAGATCAGGATATTCCTATGTCAATTGGCTAGGAAACGGCTACCCTCCAATGATAATATTGCGAGGAGACGGGGTCCCTCCACCGGCAGATGTGCCCTTTGTGAGGAGAGAGAGGATATGGATCATATCTTCTTTTTATGTCCCCTGGCAAAGTTTTTGTGGAGCACAGTTAGGGAACTGCTGCTCTGCTCCTGTAACCCCTCATGTTTCGCGGATCTAGTTAGATTGATCACTGCGAAGTCGGGTCAACACAAGCGAGTTATATGGATTTGCTGTGCGGCTCTACTTGTGTCTCTGTGGAACATGAGAAATAAATTCTCGATTGAGGGGGTGTTTCCTTCTCAACCGGCTGATGGGTTATACAAATTTGCGTTATATGTGCAGGTGTGGAAGCCAGTGGCTAGGAGGCAAGACCGTGGAGCGTTGGAGCAAGCAATTGGCAGGATCCGCTCGCTTCACAACTCTGTCCGGGATAGATCGGACTGACTGCCGTTACCTATTTCTTTTCCGCCTTAGGCCTATTTGTATTAGCTCGTCTGATTGGGGTGTTCGTTCCCCTGGCTATAGCCTTCGTGCTATCGCGTGCCTCAGTTTGTACCCGCCGTTGACGGAGACCTTCTTGTACGTGTGTATCATTTGGCCGGTTGACTTTATTAATTTAAAGCCGGGCTCTGCTCGAGCCTTCCGTCTAAAAAAAATACGGGTTCCAAGCCTCCGGTTTGTATCACACACTTAGAAATAGAAACTTGTATGCATTGCGCTTGACGATCGCACACTATTTGTTCGGTGAAAATCGTATACAATGAAAATTAGTTGAGAGTTACACGGGCTGGTGGTCTGCATTATATATAGATAGAAACAAGAGAAAAATTCACGAACAGTCACTGAACTCGTCCGGCGCGTGCAGTTTCATCACTGAACTCAGGAAATGCCACTTGCGGGTGCTTAAACTTGTTCCGCCGATGCACGTACGGTCACTGGGCGGTTTGACGTACGTATTTTGGCCACGTGTCGGCATGTCGCACCGTATTGGTCAGCATAGGAGGGACCACGACATGGAGAGAGTGCGAGTGGGAGGGGCTTTCTGGTGGTCTCGCGGGCCACAGAGAAGAGGTAATGGCGATGGAGAAGATTTGCCGTACCCGCGCGGCTACTACCGGTGCAGCACCGACAAGGCCTGCGCGGCGAGGAAGATGGTGGAGCGCTGCCGCGACAACCCGGACGGCTTCATCCTCACCGACACCGGCGGCGAGCACAGCCACCCGGCCCCCGTCGACCGCAACTCCCTCGCCGGCACCACGCAGCAGCGGGCAGAACCTCCCTCTGGTGGCGGGCATAGCGCAGGTGCCACGGCGGTGGCGGCGGAGCCGAGCCTCGGGCAGTCCACGTCCGGCGGGTCGCCGACGACGACGTCCCCGCGCTCGCCTTCCATGGAGGAGGAGTGCAACCAGGAGGAGGCCGAGTGCGACGAGGCCGACGGCGCAAGCAAGGACGTGGACAATGGACGGCAACGATGCCGCCGGAGTGTCTCCGCTCCTCAACGTCGTCGAGGAGACGTTCGTCGTCACGCCATGGGCCACGACCCAGAGGAGAGGCGAATTGGGAATTTAGGGATTGCAACAGATTGGGGAATTTTACCTCGAGACCATTTTTTAGAAAGCCCCTCCCACTCGCACTCTCTCACAGCCGCGGTCCCTAGATACAGTGCGACCTGCTGACTTGGCCCAATACGGTGCAACATGCCGACATGTGGCCAAAATACGTACGTCAAACCGCCCAGTGACCGTACGTGCAGCGACGGAACAAGTTTAAGCACCCGCAAGTGGCATTTCCTGAGTTCAGTGATGAAACTGCACGCGTCGGACAAGTTCAGCGATTGTTCGTGAATTTTTCTCTAGAAACAATGTTATACTAGAGTCGGAGGAATAGTCTTCTCTTTGTCGTTGCAGGACCCATCGTTCGTCAACCACGGGAAGTCCCCATTCCGTGGTTGCACTTGAGATATTGTAGAGAGTTTGCGAGAGATTACAGAGAGAGTTTACTTGAGTGGAACACCGGCAGCATTATATTTGCACTAGATTGCGGTTACAATTCCGAGACAATCAACCGTATTCAGATCTGCTGCTTCCAAGATGACAGTTGCAAATCCAAGCCTCATATCATAATAATCACACACGACTCACTGGAAAAAAGCTTGTGTTTTTTATGCTTCACAAACGATTTATATAAATGAAGCATTTGCAGTATCGCACAGAGTTTTATTAGGTCGATCGCGTAGGCCCAATAGTTTAGTCACACATATGGACTTAGTATGTTTAGTCCCCCTCGCTAATTTAGAGCGTGTACCACTAGTTCACCCTATACAAGAGGATCAGCCAGTATTAGTTCTAAATATGTAAAAAGATATATACTGAGGTACAATACTGGTTGTTCATATTTTGAACCAACGAATATAAAAATAATTTTATCGCAAAATCTATTCCTTGGCTGACCACTATCTGACGATCTGCGTGCTCACTCGTCGCGTCCGCGGGATTAACATCGTGTGGCTCTCCTCTGCGGACTGCTTGCGCGAGCTGTCCCGACGGTGTGGCAGCAACTTGTCGTTTCATTCCACAGAAAATTCGTTCGGTTGTCTCCTCTTATCCCCATCGCTCCTCTTCCCGACTCGCCGGCGTCCCCGGCGTTGACGCGCCGACGACCCCGCCGTCGTCCGGTTCTTCTTGTCTGACCCTTCGCTCATCTGTCCTCCTCGACTTGCCTTCATCCCCATCATCTCCTCTGACCCATCGCTGCTCCCCCCTCCTCTACTCGCCGTTGTGCCCGTCGTTCATATTTCTCGGAACTAGCTGAGAGGGAGGCAAGCTGGAGCCTCTCTCGTCCGGCGACACTGGTTCTAGATTCTGAAGCTCGTAGGAAACTTCCGTCCAAGGACATCAAGGTGAAGCGGTGTTGATTTCACCAAGAAATTTCCCCGGCCGCGGGCGATCTGTTCCTTTGTTTTCTGCTTCTACGAATTACAAGCGAGCCTAAACTCGATCTGTTATTCATCTGGTTCTATTCGTTGTGGGCGTAGAGGATTTTTTTGCTTATATATTTAGTATTCGTGGCACCCCGCATCCGTCGCTGTTGATCTACGGCTTGGTCAATAGGTAAATATTCGTGTATCTTCTCCTTTGTTGTTGTTGTTCTCCCTGTGATGTTTTTGCTTATAATTTCTCCTTATGGCTTGTTAATTTTTGGCTTTGCAGGTTTAACTTGGGTTTTTTAGTGGATTAGTGAAGGATTTGGTTCAGCTTTTGCTGGTGTGATTTTTCGGTGAAATCGAAGAGGCTACTCTTATTGGTACTTTCAGTACATAAGGTCTGTATGTGGATTTTGTCACTACTTGTTCTCAAGCCCTTCTTCATCAGTTTTTGCTAGACACTGTGTGTTAGATATAGGTTTAGCTGAGTACATTCTAATGTTGATGACTGGATGTAACTACATGATTAGTTTCAGCACTTAGATATTTTTTGTAATTAGCTATTTTCCGCATGTTCTAGATGTAACTGGTCGGACTGCGATGTTCTAGTTCTTTTTTTACGTGGATGCAATGTTATGTATATTTGAACCATAAGTAGATTTTACTTGTATCGAATTAACTCTATGTTTTATCATGAATTAACTCTGTATTTTGAGTCAAATAGTAGATTTTCCTTGTACCAAAATAACTTTATGTGTTATAAAAATAAATCTAGCCATATACTTTTGGCTTTTACTTGTACCAAAGTAACTCTATATATGTTTCATAGTGAAGCAAGTATATTTTGTGTTTATAATAGCTTTTACTTGTATCAAAGTAACTCTATATTTTGATTCATGTAGTACATTTTACTTCTACCAAAATAACTTCATGTTTTATAGAAGTAACTCTAGCATATACTTGTACCGGACTAAGTCTATGTTTCATAGTGAAGGAACTACACTTGAGTCTATTATAGCTTTTACTTGTATCAAAGTAACTCCATGTTTTATAGGGAAGTAACCCTATATTTTTAAAGCATATAGTAGATTTTACGTGTGTACCCAAATAACTTTATGTTTTATAGAAGTAACTCTAGCCACATACTTGTATTTGGACCGAACTAGGTATATTTTTCATATTTAAGCAACTATATTTTGAGTCTATAGAAGTTTTTACTTGTATCGAAGTAACTCTATGTTTTATAGCGAAGTAACTTTATATTTTGAGTCATATGGTAGATTTTTCTTGATGTCATTCCACATTTTAGACAATATAAACTTCTGAAGTTAAAATACATTTTTCCTAATATAGGGGATGTACTTCAACATCTCGAGATGTGAGTTCCGAACTTGAAATACATTTTTGCTAATAGAGGGATGTAATTTCACATCTCAGGCTGTAACTTCCGAAGTTAATATACATTTTGCTAATAGAGGTGATGTAATTACACATCTCACGATGTAACTGCCGAAGATAATATACAGTTTTTTCTAGTAGAGTATTGTTTGTTGATGCAATCACGGTGAATGAGATATGCCCTAGAGGCACTTAATAAAGATAGTTTATTCGTCATATCTCAATTGTTCATTATATGTTTTATACCATGCTATAACTGTATTAAGCGGAAACATTAATACGCGTGTGGTAGATAAACAACCATGTCCCTATTAGCCTCTATCTAACTAGTTCATTGGGCAATTGATGATCGAGGTTTCCCGATCATGTGACATTGATGTCAGTTGACAATGGAGTCATGTCATTGGGAGAATGACGTGATGGACATACCCAATATTTGTAGGAAGTAGTCATTACGCCTTTGACCGTGAGATCAACTCTTATTGCTATTCCTGAAAGATATTTTGATTGCATCAAACGTCATATCTTAACAGTGTGACAATAAAGGTGTCCCTCTCGGGTATCGGAAGGGAGTATGTTGAGACGAGGGATCAAGAGCGGGATTTGCCAGTCCGCATAGCAGGATAGATACTCTAGGGCCCACTCGGTGAGATTATGTCAAATGAGCTTTCAAGCATGTGACTAGGTCACAGGGACATAATATCATGGACGAGTAGAAGATAGTGTTGTCGGTAACGAGACCAAGCTAGGTATCATGATATCTATGGACGAGTCTCGGACACACTAAGTATCGCCATGGCAAAAGGTTTAAGACTCGACGTCTAGGTTCGAACGACGAAGTTATTCGTTATCTCACAGGGATTAATTCTGGGTATCCAAGGTCCACGAATTAGTCATTGATCGGAGAGCGCGTCTTGATCATGTCTGGCGAAATCTCGAACCGCTAGGGTAACACACTTAAGGGGAGTCGACAAGTTTACCGGAAGAGAAATTAGAAAAGAGAAAGCACCGGAAAAGTTCCGGGAGAGAATCCGAAGTCGTATCGGAGAACCGAAGATAGTTCGGAGAGTTTCGGAAAAGTTCCGGAAGAGAGGAAATTGTTTATATATGTTAAATTAATGTTAATTAGTGAATTAATATTATTTTAATGAATTTATAATGATTAAATTTGTATTTAAACATGCAACCCACTAAATGGGCCTTCCCCGGAGGGGAGAAGGCCCATATGGGGGCCGAACTTCCTCCCAAGGGCCAAACCCACCAAGGGGTGCCGAATGGGCCCTAGGGGCCCATAGGGAGCCGACCTCCCCCCCCTTGTTGGTGCGGTTTGGGGTTTAGTCCCACCTTGCCAATTTAGCAAGGTGGGGTGCCCCCTTTCTCCTATATATAGTGGGGGAGAGAGCCCCTCTCAAACCAACCAATCTCTCTCTTTTTCCCCTTGAAAACGTGATTCCTCCATTGGAGTTGCGTCAAGGTGAAGTTCTCTCCACCATACGCACACCGCCGTGCTGCTGGTCTTCCGGTCCAAGTCTTCCGCTGCTCGTCCCTGGATCGGAGCCCGGAGGTCGTCGTCTTCACCGTACGTGTGTGGATCCCTACGAGGTGCCACGCTAGTGGTGCTCGGAGGTCTTCTTCCTCTACACGACCTCGAGGTCGTCTTCGTCGGCTTCATCGACAACGCTTGTGCGGGAGCGTAATCCCCGCGTTTCGGTCTACTAGGGTATGTATATCGATCTCCTCCGTATTACTATATCTGCATAGTATAGATCCTGGCTAGTTTAAGGTTATCGTTGTTAGAAAATTTATTGTTTTCTGCCTGCGATCCCCTTCAGTGGTATCAGAGCCGATCTATGCGTAGATATAGTTGTACGCCTTTAGAACCCGTGTTTATAACGGGGGCATCGTTTTTTTATTTGCTACCCTCTCGCGTGCACTTGCATTGTCGGCAGCATTGAGTTGATAAAGCGGCCCGGACCGACTTTACGCGTATGCTTACGCGAGACTGGTTCCACAACTGACATGCGGCTTGTACCGTATATGTGGCTAGCGGGTGTCTCTCTCCTGGCTAGTTTAAGGTTATCGTTGTTAGAAAATTTATTGTTTTCTGCCTGCGATCCCCTTCAGTGGTATCAGAGCCGATCTATGCGTAGATATAGCTGTACGCCTTTAGAACCCGTGTTTATAACGGGGGCATCGTTCTTTTATTTGCTACCCTCTCGCGTGCACTTGCATTGTCGGCAGCATTGAGTTGATAAAGCGGCCCGGACCGACTTTACGCGTATGCTTACACGAGACTGGTTCCACAACTGACATGCGGCTTGTACCGTATATGTGGCTAGCGGGTGTCTGTCTCTCTCTCTTTAGTTGGCTTTGCATTTTCAATGGAGGGCCCGAAAGGGATGAATAAACATGCAATTATTTGATCGTTGTTGTGGTAATAGGTTCGTAGGTATGAAACCTGTTCTATTTACGAAAGCCCCAAGCCACGTAAAATATGCAAAAGATAAATTAGAAAGCGTCTAACTTTATCTTGCAGGGCAATGTGATATGGTCAAGGTAGGTTTGATAAATTGTTTATAAACTGTGGGCGCGAAGCAGACCATCGGCGCAAGGACCATATCACGTCGCATTACATTTGATGTTATGTTGTTGTTTATATATATATAGTTATATATTAGTTACACGGCGGTAGTAATATAAGATGATCCCTCCAAAATACCATTAGTGTTCTCCCTTTGGCGTGCACCACCAAGAAAGTTCTACGTTATGAGGCAGGCCGTGAGGATCGGGTGTCAGACATATCGTCGTTCGCATACTGTGGGTGTAAGACATGTTTGCATAAGCGTATACGCTGAAAGTTATTATGGCGAGCCTAACATGTACAGACATGGCCTCGGAACACGGTGACCGAAAGGTTAAGCATGAGTCACAGAGTTGTTGTGATTGACATGTCGATGTCTACCTTTGAAGTTATGTTGCCGGCTCTGACGATGAGGGGTTGCATAATGGATGAGGATCGTGTAATCACTAAACAATTAGAGGGATATTCGTTTTGAGTGGGAGTTCTGATAGTTTTATTTTATTAAAACTTGAACCCTATTTTATAATGAACAAAATCTTTATGTTTTGCAAAACCATTGTAGATATTAACCAATGTAATAGCCTTCTTAAAAAATTAGGCGCAATCCTGCGATTGAGAAACTTAAAAGGTTGGGTCCAAACTTTATAGTTTTATACTTTAGCTTGAGGATACTCCTTGTTTAAACCATTAGCTCTTTGTGATACAATACCCGCTAGGAGATAAACCCGGAGATTCCGCTAATAAAAGGATAATTTGGATTATCAAGTTTTTGTGCGGATAATATCATCATAGTCCAGTGTATGCTATGATCTCTGCCATAGAGAATTAACGGTAGGTGCGAGTTGTTAGATCGCGAACATATGAGATGATCGCTAAACTCAGGATACACCTAAACTTGGGTTGATGAAGTTTATCAGTACGTTGACTGTTTTTCTTCTCAACCAAGATGGAATAGAATGCACGCATTGAAGGAGCACGTGGCAGTCATGCTTGATGACACTGGTCATACTCGATGACATTGGTCATACTTGATGACATTGAGACGCCTCGCTCAGCTTGATCACTAGATGACAGACAACGTTGCCAGATGCAAATGCTTGGTCATAGACTATGTCATGCAAGGAGAATCGTTCACCTTCATGGTTCTTGATTGCGTTGGAAGAATCAAGAAGATGAAACAGATCGCCGGTAAGTCATCAATGATGATGGTGTATATATGATATACACGTTATGAATGTTTTACCTAAGCAAGTACTCGCAGTAGTGACTAAGTTTTTGATATTAGTCATGTTTTATGAAAACCAGATTTACTACTTGAGTAGCTTGGAAGGATGAGGCGACAATGTGTGTTGATGATGGCAGACAAAATGTTGTGATGGCCATAGAAACTCTCCCTCTAGATCTACCATTTGAATAAATTCTTTTATGATCGCCTGTTAGTATGATCGTTATAAGTGTGTTTCCTCTAGCGAGACGATTGTTCATATATGTTAGTGACAAAATCGTTGTCCTATATTTATGAAGTAATGAGATTTGAATTTAGATGGTAGAAGCTCCCACATTCATAATATTAATGCCAAATGATACAAACTTAATAAAAACACCACATTCGTGTGGCACTACCGTTTAAGTCATGTCAATGTTATAGTCAATGAACAAGCTCCATACGAATGGATCTACAAGTTCTTAGATTTGATCTTTTGACACTTGCAAGATAACTAAGACACCGTTTTCGGAAAGCGGGCATATAACTTATTGATAATCATGCATATAGATGTATGTGGATCAATGAAGTAATTAACGTGTAGTGGAGACCTTTATTTCATAAACTTCACTGAACGTTTTGAGTATAACTTGTTGAGAATCATGCATATGGGTGTATGTGAATCAATGAAGTACTTTAACGTATAGTGGAAGTCTTTATTTCATAGACTTCATGAATATTCCGAGTAGATATATGGATATCCACTTAAGAAATGTTAGTCTGGAAATTTTGATTCGATCAAACAAGTTCAGAATGAAGTAGGAAAATAAATTTAACAAGAAAAATCAAATTCCTGCGATACAGATCGAGGAAATAAAGATTTGAGTTATAATG
Organism: Poa annua; assembly: GCA_026929855.1. Classification (NCBI taxonomy): domain Eukaryota; kingdom Viridiplantae; phylum Streptophyta; class Magnoliopsida; order Poales; family Poaceae; genus Poa; species Poa annua. The sequence goes on from CM049434.1 coordinate 118,103,231, forward strand.
TTGGCATATCATTGGAAGACTTGTGAGAAGAGTTCCACAAATTATGTCGCATGGAACACCATAGTGTTATGGTATGATAGGACGTCGTAATCGCACCCTATCGGATAGTGTGTGGTAAATAAATCTCAAAACAACCAATCTCTCTCTTCTTCTCCTTGAAAACGTGATTCCTCCATTGGAGTTGCGCCAAGGTGAAGTTCTCTCCACCATACGCACACCGCCGTGCTGCTGGTCTTCCGGTCCAAGTCTTCCGCTGCTCGTCCCTGGATCGGAGCCCGGAGGTCGTCGTCTTCACCGTACGTGTGTGGATCCCTGCGAGGTGCCACGCTAGTGGTGCTCGGAGGTCTTCTTCCTCTACACGACCTCGAGGTCGTCTTCGTCGGCTTCATCGACAACGCTTGTGCGGGAGCGTAATCCCCGCGTTTCGGTCTACAAGGGTATGTATATCGATCTCCTCCGTATTACTATATCTGCATAGTATAGATCCTGGCTAGTTTAAGGTTATCGTTGTTAGAAAATTTATTGTTTTCTGCCTGCGATCCCCTTCACACGGTTGGTTTGTAGAGGTGTAACAACTTAAGTTATGGGATAATGTTTATTTTCAGATTTTCTCCCCTTGCATATACAAACTATCTTTTTTTTTGGCTTACCAACGGATGTAAACTCTGTTCCATTTTACTAGACTTAACTTCACATTGACATGTTGAATATCTCAGTGCCACACTGTAGCCCTATGTTTTACTCTAACGTAAATTTTCTTTACCTGCTTGTAGCTTTATGCTTAGTGTGAATTGTTGCTTGTTCTAGTTTCAACATGATGCATCAATACCCAGGATGTAACTTCCCATAATACCACTGAATAATACACAAGCTAACCAAGTTTATAATGCTAAAATACTTTGTTTTTTTAACAAAAATACATGTTTTTCCTGTTTTTGCATTAGAATTACACCAGCGTTGACTAACATGACCTTTTCTTGGTGGCTCCTTTGCTACAAAACAGCTGCCCAAAGGATGCCATGATCATGATAGAGAAGCCTGATCACTACTGATTCGATCTGTTCAAGAGTTCTGTCTAAGCAGACAAGCGAAAAATGCGGTCATGTTTTTCTGATGGAACATCCATACTTCTTACTTTTGAAGGTTGTGCAGTGATTCATGTGAAGATCATGTGTGTTGTGTTCTATTTTCTGAAACATGCGGAGTTGCCTTATATGTGAGCCAAAAGTAACTCTTTATTTTGAGAAATACAATAGCTTATACTTGTACTGAAGTAACTTTAAATTTGAGCCAGAAGTAACTCTATAAAACATGTGATGATCATGTTACATTAACAAAACATGACTAACATCATCTTTTTACAACTAATTTACATGTGCAAATATGAACCAGAGAACAAAAGGGAGATTTTTACAGGCAGATTTCATGGAAACTTACATGCAGATTAAAGATGGATATGACAAAACAAGGAGATGTATCAGGTACGTTTTCTGACTTCTAATTTTTTAGACAGCAGTGATGTTTTTCAAAAGTAATCTCCAGGAGCTTCTTTTTACTGCTGAAGTTTTTTCTGACGGCGAGGAGGTCGCAGGGAAGAATTTGTGCGGGGCGGCAGCTGGTAGAGCTGTGCAGGGGCGCCCAACCGGCGGCTTAGAAGAAGGAGGCGAGCAGGAGACGGCGAGTGCGGAGGGGATGTTGAGCGCGCGGGAGAAGACGCCTGCGATGGAGACGACGACCGCGTAGGGGACAGCGATTACAGAGACGACGGCGAGGGGTGACGACGAGTTCCCAGGGGGGGTCTGCGAGCGCGCCGGTGGCGACGACCACGCTGGAGGCGGCGAGGGAGCCGCGGTCCACGGCCCTGCAGATGACGACGAACGCCCCGGCGATGGCCAGAGCAGAGGAGGAATCGGCGGAGCGCGCGGGCACAGGCCCGAGGAGGGAAGGAAGAAGGGGGCGCAGGCGCACCGTCGGTGGCTAGGAGGAAGGAGGCGCGGGGCGCGCCGTCGGCGGCTACGAGGAAAACGGCACCGTTGCGTGGGATCGGGCGCGGCTTTTATCATGCAGCTTTTGTCGTTTACTTAGTCCGGATTGACCACTTTTTAGGGCCTAATAGTGGCTGACCACTAGGTAGTCGCGTCCTAATTTTATTCAACGTAAATTTTAATATCACACACTGTTTCCTTCTATCTACACCGTGTGCGATATCTCGTGAAAACAATTTACGTAAAGAAAGCGAGTGCGATAATACAATATCACACACCGTTTTCTTGGACATGTCGTGTGCAATGTCGAGTAGGACCAGACTATATGTTGGTTAGCATGTTTAGTCCCAACTTGCTAGTTTACAACGTATATGACCTGCTTATAACCACAACTATGTGTCGGCATATCAATCATGGTTTGTCTAGGGGCAATCCAAAACCAGATAGAAGTCCGAAATCTATCCACCATCTTTCGGGTACAGGCGTGCTCCAACTCAAACTCTTCATATCAGACTCCTTAGTCCGAGGTGTTCCAACTTGTAACGCCGTGTCAGAAGATACACTGAATCCATCGTTCAGTCAGGAGATGCTGACATACATGCTAACTCGATCGGGACTTTCTCCGGTCGGTGGACTAATCTATTGAAAGCAGGTCGGATCGTGGTTGATCCTTCCCTCCCTCTCAGATGCCTGTTCTTGACAAATAAGCGGCTAAAAGAGCATGTACCTTTTAGCTTTTCATTAGTGTGCACGGATTGCCCCTGCTTGCCGGTGAAAGAGACCCAAGTTATAAAACTCTTAATTTGAATTCTAATGCATTAGTATATAGTTTTCTCCAGAGAGATCGCTTCTACACTCTGAAATATAGTGAAACGATTATGAACCATTGTTAGTGGGAAAGAGATGCATGGATCAATTGAAACTCTTGGTAACATAGAAGATAGCTTTCAAGTTTTTTACCCCTGCAAGCCGGTGATGGGGAAGAAAAGTCCCTTGAGTAAACCCGACTGTATTACCATCTGGCTCCAGCATAGACTATGTATCTAGCATCACGTTTGTGAATTGGAGATGTGTCTGGTTTGTTAAAAATAAATAAATCTTAAGGAGTTTGTGTTAGTCATCCAACTATTTTTTTTTTCTGAATGATACTTTCCCTACATTGCGTGACTGCAATTATACAGTGCAGTTTCCTCTTGGTCATTCAGATAAAACTCTGCCCTCAGTGCCGGAGATTGGGGTCACTAGAAGAGCCTTGATTCCTCCTGTGATCTAGTAGTACATAATACATACCACCACTACTATACGCAACCCCATGTTATTTGTCTCTAATAATGGAGGGAATTTCTATATATTAAAATATGCAGCCAATAGTTGCTGTTTTCTTCAAAAATAAATAAATTAATAATGTTGTCTTGCCATCAGCATAGCCATACTTGCCCTCCTCAATAAAATGCGGTGACTATATATTTTTGAAACATAATTGTAGAGTACTTGTATGCAGCGTTCCGGAGCCAGCTGATCTGCTATTTATATTCAGTTCAGAGGGTCAATCTAAAAAAGATGTAATCAGTTTCAGAATATTATATATTGCACCCTCTGACTTTTGAGCTTTCAGTAGTATATTTTGGATGATGCAGAACGAGTAGGAGTATATGCCTGTTGACATTCCGGACACCGAAACTCTAGAAAGAAGCCTCATTAAGTCAACTAATATAGCTGTGTAAACAACTCCTGCTTGCCAAGTCAACAATGCCCCTTCATAATATGTAACTGCCAGAAAAATGTGTATGGTCACTCTACTCAGCTGACTGGCGAATCTGCCAGAAAATTGAATCCCAGGGTGCAGTACTCTACAATCATCCATCATCCATCTTGTGCATGTACTCTACAGAGTCAATGGATTGTTAAATTCACACACAAGAGAATCTCATAGATTCGGTTGTCCTTGCTAGTCATATCCTTTCTTACTTTCAGGTTTTTATAGCTTGGCTCAGCTTTATCAACACCACCTTAAATAGTAAATTTCATTTCGAGCCCTAATGATTGTCGAGTTTTAAGCACTAACTAACGAAATCAAAAGTCAGAACTGATTGAAGGGCTAGTCAATCCACATATAAATTTCAACACCCCGCTCACATATGATTCAGGGAGGCCAAACACATGTACACAATTTTAGACCTATACGTGAACACTAGACATGGAGGGTGCAATTTTTTCGAATATTCTTTGAAAAACAACTTTTTGATAAAAATGTGAAAGTCTCAGGTTTCGAACTCGGGACCTATGACTCTGATACCATATCAAATTTCATGTTTGGGGAGGCCAGCACGCGGATAGAAATTCCAGAGGTATGTCTCAAAAGACCTATACGTGGACACAAATGGGGCAACATCTTTAAAACATATGTTATGAAAATAAAGGATATAAAACCCATATAATATGAATTTGTTAACAAAATATGGAACATATCACAATTATCGAGTAAATTTAATTGACATGATTTTTTGTATTTGATGATTAAAAAAGGGTGACGTGGACAATTGTATGATGAAAAGTAGATGGCGTACGTGGATAGGTTGCATGCAAAATATATTATGATTAGTGGGATGACGTGGACAATTGGTTGGCTATAGTAGTAGATGATGTGGATAGGTTGCATGTTAAGATAGAAAATAATAAATGAACTTAGTGGGATTTTGCTTTATAAAAAGAGGTATAGATAGATTACGAAAAGCAAGACTTGAAGTCGAGACCTACGCCTCTGATACCATGTCAAGTTTTATTCACTGTTCAGCACAACCAAGATTCTGAAATTAATGTATAGGACTAGATATCCACATATATACTTCAACACCCCTTCTTGTGTGTGGCTCGGGGATTCCAACCGTGCAAATAAATCTCATAGGTATGACTCAACAAGTTTATATGTGGACACAAAAGGGGGCAAGAACTTTGTTTTTGATAAATTGCAAAAGTTTGGACCTAGCGAGATTACGGCTCTAATACCATGTTAAATTCGTGCACAAGTCAACACAATTAAAACTATGAACTAATCACGATTTGTGACCATGAATAGTTGAGTTCCCCAACCGATGTAACCCGTTTTAGTAAATTTATCTGTAAAACCATTTACAAAATTGCTCCCAAAACTGTCAAGAAGGGCCCACAACCGTGCTGACAAAGAAACACATATTTGGGAAGTACGCTTCCTAGTTGGCAAAGGGGCACCGTTTGATTATTTTGTCTTTGTTTTAGGAACCAGTGGCCTTTAACTGTGTAGTGTGAGAGGATGCCAGTGCTATGTATTCCTCGGGCACACATAACTACTTTAAAACTGGAATTTGTATGTGAATATAGGGAAGATCAAAGCGCCTAAAAATGGTGACGATGTACCCTATAAACTTTCAAACTGTACCCATAAGTGGAAATTTTACAAAGACGAGTAAAGAAGGGGGTTGTGATGGGTTGTGGAGAGTGGATAGGATGCTCCCGGCGGTACATGCTCCCGTTTTTTTTGAAATGAAAAAAAAAGTCAAAAGCATGTTCAAAAATGTGAAACAAAAATTTCATGTACATGACTTACAAAACATGTACCCCGCGCATGAATTTCGTGCCGAAATATTATTTATTTTGTCTCGGTAAAAAAGAGAAAATTTATGTGCTATATAGCAGTATATATGTGACGTATTTTTGTCTTTTTACACGGGCCAAACGAAAAATTATTTTTCCACAAAACTTACGACACATACCTAGTACATGTGACATCTACGTGCGTGTATTTTTGACATACATTTTTTACATTAGGAAAATGCTTTTTCCACCCGGGTGCACATGCACCCGGGAGCACCAGGGCATTTTCCGTTGTGATGGCTTCATGCTAGGGGCGTTGCTTCTTTGTGAATCACTCACCCAACCTAGCCTAGGAAGCCGTGTTCTTATGCTGAAGCGAGCACTTTGTTTGCTTTGGCTAAAGCAAACCTAAATTAACCAAAACACATACCACTTCGCCGACTAGGAAGTAGGAAGAGTATTCCACAAATATGTGTCCATGTGCCATCCGGCCAACGGTAAGGCCAGGACAGGCCATAGCGTGACAGAAATGCGATTTAATGAGCTCCGTGAAGTTGTTCAACATAGTGCGGGGAATCGATTCATCGTGCAGAGCAAAGAGGCGAACCAACATGTCGGTTCGGTGCCCATCCATGTATTAAAATAACAAATCTAGTGTGACATTCAGAGAAACTAGAGGAGCAACATTTTATTTTTGTTTGATAGGTCCGATCTCTACCTTTGAACCAGAGTTACACACTGCAGCTAAACATCATCAATTCAAACGTAATATGCTGTTTTTTTTTCCTTTGAACCGCATCGCGGTGGCTGGTGTAAGGAGCATACAAAAACGGAACTCCTGATGATGGAACAAGAGTGAGGAGAAGCGAAAAAATAGTCCAGCACATTATCGTGAGAAGTCAACCCTTGTAAATATGGAGCCCCTCAGACATTATAAAAGTACTCTGAGGCAGTATTTGTGATGTTTGAAGGGTTTGTTGACTTCTCGAGCTGCTCAAACCACATATTGAAGTCCAAAAATTGTACTCCCTCCGTTCCAAATTAATTGACTTCTATTTGTCCACATGACATACACATATGTGGGCAAATATGAGTCAATTAATTTGGAACGGAGGGAGTACTGTATAAATCAGGCGTGAATATCTTCATATGATTTTAACGTCGGAAGTCAACCACCAAGGGGAAGTCCACGGCGAGCCCCAGCCTGTTGCCGCGATCGACCGTGTCCTCCTCCATTGCCGGCACGTTCAGGTCGAGCACCAGCTCGGCCGCCGCCGCCGTCGTCGTCTTTTTCTTGTCAGCGTCTTCTTTAGGTTGGAGGCCGCGGCTGAGGCTGAGGCCAAGCCCCAGACCTTCTCCTGCCGCCACGACGGCGCGGTGGCGGCGCATGTGGCCGCCGAGCGCCTGGCCGACGGCGAACTCGAGTCCGCAGATGGAGCAGCCGTGCACCTTGGGCTTGGGCGGCTCGGCGCCCTCCGCCAGGCGCGGCTTCTTGTGGCTTGCCCGGTGGCCGCCGAGCGCCTGGAAGGACGGGAACTGGCGGTTGCAGGTCTTGCACTCGAACACCCTCTCCGGCGACGACGGGCCGGCGACTACGCCGTGGTAACCGTGGTGGTGGTGGTGGCCGGAGAAGAGCATGAGGATGCGCGCCATGTCGCTGCTGTCCAGGTCCAGCAGGCTGACGGACGTCGTTGCCTCGGCTTGCTGCCTAGACCTCTTGCCGTGAGCCATTAAGCCAAGAAGAGATGGCAAGATCGATCAGACCAAGCTAGCTAGCAAGTCGGCCAGAGAAAGGAGATGGAGGCCGATGATTAGCGTCGGAATGGGGTAAGCGGTGAGGGAGTTTGGGTGTGTATATATAGCCCCAGAGCCCAGAGAAGTCCACTGTTGTGTTGCATGCCAAGTAAGAGTGTATGACACTTTCTTAATCGACCTTTGCTATGTCAAGGTGCGCGCGAGGGATCGGTTAGCTATACCGCACGTCGCCGTGACGACATGCATGGGGGCAAGAGGTAAGGAAACGATCGATCGAGCTGAGAGCCGCCGCGCGGTGAGCCCAAGCCGTTTAAGCTGCTCTATGCCTCTATGGCCCTAGAGATCAAAAGCCGTTACATGCGCTAGGTGCACTAGCTCGTCTTGTACCCATAGTTTTCAATAGCCGGGTATAGCCCGGAAAGTCAAAATGGAGACCGAGCTACATGTAGCTTTTTATTTTATCACACTTGAAAACCATATTTCAAAGTTCCAAGAAAATTTTAAACAAAATCTCGGACGTAGACAATAGTGCATATTCTATTGACGTGCAAAGTCTAAACTTAAAATAATTCATATTACGAGCTAAAGAAAAATAACAAAATCTGATAGATTATTGAGAGTTCGAATTTGACACTATTCACAATCCAGTTTTTTTTTAACGCAGCGCAAAATACAACATATTTATTCTCATGATTTTACACGTTGTTAGAAGAGAACACACTATACATAGAGGATTTTTCCAGCCTTTTTAAAACCCCAAAATATGATTTTTCAAATTTTGTAATTAGCCTATAGCCCATTTTGGGTGCCTAGTAGGAGCTGGAACTCGGGCAGGGAACTATTTTAAAGTTCTGGTGGCCTGAGGCTTTGTAAATGTCGTGCGTTGATACGCTGGGACTCGTGGTTGTTTCAGTTTTAAGTAATGGAAATCGATCCCTTTCGCATGTAAAAAAAATGTAGCTCATCGCCGCTCTCATATAGCCCCGCTATAGCTCCGTTATAGTTGTTTGAGTATGTTTAAATGAATCCATATACTCCATAATTTTTCGCTATAATCAAATTTATCTAAATTTACCTCCGTTTTAGCCCCGTCGTAAATGTTTTGAAAAGTTCCCGCGTTTTGTGATTTGTGCGTGTCATCCTTACGCAAGGGCCATGCTAATCTTCTCTGTTTCGCTCCAATTTTATCGTATGTCCCCGAAGGGACCCCGCTATTTGTGATAGCCCGGTAAGCTTGTACCGCACCGCGTGCGGTCGTGAGATGCCGCTGGCAGTGTTGAACTGCTGACTGACTGATGATACTCCCTCCGATCCAAAAAATTCTGTCGCGAGTTGTACTGGCACTTGTACGTGGTCTGTTTATTTTTTACGACATTCTTTACGGATCAGAGGGAGTAGCTTTTTAGTTCGAGTTCCAGGTGAGTCTGCTCCTTCTCTATCGGATAGAAACCGCGGCAAGCAACTGGGACTGTACTAGAAGCTAGCTGGGAGAAGAGTGAGGGCTCTGAATTCGTGCGCCCACTGGTCACTGACCATGAGCTCACGCCGGCAGATCTTTCGGTGAGAGAGACGTCTGCTTTCGATCCCGATCCTTCTCATGGCCAGAAAGATGCTTTACCATAGTTGTTGGGTGTGAGAGAGCATGGGAGTTTCTCTAGAGCTTTGCTGCTTGCTGGTACCTTTGATTTGGTTGTGCCCCTTCGAGAAGATAACTAATATTTCTCCTTAACCCATTTGATCCACTGGTCTAAGATTAATACTCGATCTATTGCCACTTGCCAGTAATTATTTTCTTCATTACAAATCAAGCTCCAACTATTTTCCGACTATATTTTTTTTTAGAAATGGGGAGTCCCAGCCTCTGCATCAAAGTGATGCATACGGCCGCTTTATTAATTTATTCAAAGTATGTTTTGTAGCTTATTACATCTCATGGATCACATAAGGTTGAGACATGGATCAACCATCTAAATAAAGCTAATAACATGAGAAGCCTATGCTTTAACACGATAGCCTATAATTAAGCTGCCAGCCGTATTGGTTGAATAATTGCCGGGCAACCAATTCCAAACGGTTGCACCCAAAATCCATGTCCTGGCGGCGTTCCAGTGGCTAGAGAAAGGACCACGTACGAATCCAGTGTGTGGCCAAAGGAATAACCTGCAAGAAAGAGGAAGCTTTCGAATTGTTAAAAATAATATCATTTCGCACATGCCAGATGGCCCAAAGCAAAGCACAAACTCCTACTCTTATGTTGGATTTGTCTTTCTTTGGAACACCACTTAACCAATTCCCAAACAAATTCGTTATGTTTGTTGGGGGTGTAATGTTAAATGCCATAAACACAATGCGCCAGAGGACCTGTGCCATAGGGCAAGATATAAAAAGATGTTGCACTGTTTCAGCTTTGTCACAGAAACAACACTTTGTGCTTCCCTGCCATTTTTTCCTAGATAAGTTAACCTTTGTTAACAGTACTCTGCGATACATAAACCACATGAAGATCCTAATTTTCAGCGGCACTTTAAGTTTCCAGATGTACTTTCTAAGAAAGGGTGTATTACCATTCAAAAGATCAAAATACATAGACTTAGTTGTATATTTTCCTGTAGCCGTAAGCCCCCAAACGAACCTATCTTTGTCATCCGAAAACTGAACATCCATTAACCGAGTAACCAAATGAAGCCATCGCCCCCATTTATTCCCGGTTAGCGCTCTTCTAAAAGCTAAATTTGGATGTTCACCCTGTAATACCGCAGCCCTGTAATAAAAGCTAAACTATTTTCCGACTATATATATATAGCAGAAGCTTTTTCTACAACGTGGTGTGCATAATTGGCGTTTGATCCAGCACGAACTCATCTCGTATAGCAGACCAGGACAAAGAGGCACATCGAAACTTCTGTTTCCATCAGAGGAAACGGGATTGTTGTTTATGACGTATATGTTATCGGAAGTGGCCTAGCAGAAACAAGAATGACGTATTACTTAAATATAAACATCCACGACTCAAATCACATCAATAATTGAGAAAAGAAATCCAGAAGCTAAGATTAGCTAGGTAGTTGCATTTGTAGGACTCTGCATTATTTCAGTTGTTAAAGCAAGCGATAGTGGGAAATGGTGTACATCTCGGCCGCTGACATCGCTTACTAGGAGCAACTTGCACATTCTAGCTCTAACAGTAAGAAGTCAAAGCATATAAAGAATGCTTGTACTTAGAGCATCTCCACCGGGGGCCTCTAAAGGACCCCCTAAAGTCCCTTTGGGGGCCGGACACGAAAAATTTGCAACAGCAGCACCCACCAAAGTCTCGCCCCGAGCGATTTTATGTCCGGCACCCTCTATAGGCTCTCTATACTTGGAGGCCCTCCCGGGGGTGCCGGACATCGACTCGGCCATGGCCCTGACAGCGCTGGCCCGCCCGTCATACACACGACGCGCCGCGCCCATTTTAATGAAAGCGCGTAGGAGGCCGTTCCGCCGCGTTTAATGTCGACGAGTCGCCGGGCAGTCTCACAGGTGATGGGACTGGACGGGAGGCGATGCGACGAGACGACGGCGGCAGGCCTGCCGGCACGCGTCGCATTAACGCCGGCGACAGCATGCACAGCGGTCCACACCGGCGACAGCGTGCGCGGCAGTCCACGCAACGCAACGCATTTACGCCGGCGCGGACGCTCGGGCACCGCCCCCTTCCCTGCCGCCCTTAAATCCCCTCCCCACGGTGCCCTCTCTCCCACACCGCTCTCTGTTCTCTACCTCTCCGACACCCTCTGTCGTCCACACCGCCCTCGACCTCTGCGTCCATGACGAACAACTGGCAGGGCAGCAGCAGCAGGCACAGTGGGCGCACGGTCTCCACCGAAGAGGCGTGGGACCTGTACCGCTACGGCCTGCTGGTGCCACCGGACGCGCGTCTGCACGCAGGGTGGCGCACGTCCCCTTTCAGCGGCCTCCCCGTGCCGGCCCTGCCGGAGACGCCGGATCAGATCCGGCGCGACATCACGCGTCGTCGGTCCTGGCTGACCCCGCACGAGCGCACCGTCCCAGAGTACGACGACAACAACTGGGGAGCATGGCTGCGGCGGTTCGAGCGCGATCAGACGGAGGCGCTCGCGTTCTACGACGGCTCGAGAAGGCCAGGCCGCCACAACGCGGAAGGCCGCCACCGGTGGTGGGGCGCCACAGGCCACACGGTGGACTCCGCCATCGCCGCCACGCGCCAGCACGCAAGGACGGCGAACGCCACCCCGTTGCGGCTGCTGCCCGTGCGGCCACGGGACCAGTAGGTGCAGCAGCAGCAGCGCCGCAGCTGCCGCCCGGTGAAGGACGAGCCGCGCTCGCCTCCGCGTCGTGGAGGAGGAGGCACCGGCATCGTCATCCACGAACGCCATGAACAACGGCGTTCGCCACCACGCGGACGGTGATGTCTACGCACGCTTCTATTCTCGTAGACAGTGTTGGGCCTCCAAGAGCAGAGGTTTATAGAACAGCAGCAAGTTTCCCTTAAGTGAATCACCCAAGGTTTATCGAACTCAGGGAGGTAGAGGTCAAAGATATCCCTCTCAAGCAACCCTGCAATTAAGATACACGAAGTCTCTTGTGTCCCCAACACACCCAATACACTTGTCAGATGTATAGGTGCACTAGTTCGACGAAGAGATAGTGAAATAAAAGTAATATGGATGATTATAAGTAGTAATTGCAATCTGAAATAAAAATGGCAGCAATCAAACATGTAGCAAAACTTGTTGTAAACGGTGTTTCAATGCTTAGAAACAGGGCCTAGGGATCGTACTCTCACTAGTGGAAATTCTCAACAATGACATCAAAGCTGAATAATAAATACTACTCTCAAACACTCTCTTGTTGGATGATAAACACCATTCATTGCGTAGGGCTATAACACCACCCTCAAAGTATGAGTAAACACATACCACAACATCATAAAGGAGTCACACACGGTGCGCTCACTGTCACCTTCACAACCGTGAATAACCCCGGAGTTCATATTAAATTAACCTCTAGAGTGCATAATAGATAAAGAGTAACATCACATATTCAACTAGATTACAAAGCTCATGATCACATAAAGATCACACCATGGGAGAGAGATAAACCACATAGCTACCGGTAGAGCGCTCAGCCCCGGGGGAGAACTACTCCCTCCTCATCATGGGAGTCAGCAGCGGCGATGAAGATGGCGGTGGAGTCGATGGAGATGGCTTCCGGGGGCAATTCCCCGTCTCGCCAGGGTGCCGGAATAGAGACTTCTGTCCCCCGAAACTTGTCTTCGATGGCGGCGGCGCTGCGGAACTCTTCTCGGGAAAAGGCTTCGGTGCCTAGGGTTATTTTGTCGGGGGCAATATATGCGCGAAAGGGCGAAGGCGGTGGAGACCCGAGTGCCCCACACCATGTGCTGGCGCGGCCATGAAGGGAGCCGCGCCACCACATGATGTGGGCGCCTCGGTGCCCTCCTTTGTCTCCTCTTCGGACTTCTGTAACGTGTCGGGAAAAATATGAACTTGGGTCTTTGTTTCGTGCAATTCCGAGAATATTTCCTTAACAGCTTTTCTGAAACCAAAAAATAGCATAAAACAGGGAAATGGCACTGTGGCATCTTGTTAATAGGTTAGTCCCAGAAAATGCATAAAAACCATATAAAGTGTATATAAAACATGTAGCAATTGGTATAATATTAGCATGGAACATAAGAAATTATAGATACGTTGGAGACGTATCAAGCATCCCCAAGCTTAGTTCTACTCGTCCCGAGTAGGTAAAACGATAACAAGAATAATTTCTGAATAGACATACTTTCACACAATCTTGATCATATAATAATGTAATGCATGTAAATTGAGATCAAATGAATAAAAGCTGTAGTTTATATTGATATCAAATGAGTAATGAGTAAACAAGTAGGAAGAACAAAGTAAAACTTTTAATGAATCAATACTAGAGAACAATCAACCGTGCAAAGTAGATATTAAAGATGATTTAAGCTTCAAGAACAACAATATAATCATCTAATGCATCCAACACTCGTGACAACTTTGTGAAAGGATCAAGTCAAGCAATAACAATATGCACGTAGAAAATCATCTCTCTATTTGTTCACTTAAAAACAAGCAAGCGTTCAGCGTTGGTTCCTGGCACCAGAATGTTGTGGCTAAAAGAATGTTAAGGGGGGTTTGGAAGGCCAACGAAAGAAAGTGTCACAAAGCTGAAAGTGATCATTAGACAAGAGGAGGTCTTATAATCGAAGCTATGCAAGGAGTAGTGATTGCCACACAACGGATACACATAGAGCTATAAGTGTATGAAAGCTCTCCAATGGAACTAGTGGGGGTGCATCCAACTTGCTTGCTCATGAAGACCTAGAGCACTTTTGAGGAGGCTCATCATTGGAATATACAAGCCAAGTTCTATAATGTAAAGTTCCCACATAGTTATGCAAGTAAAACATGAAAATTCTCTCATATGGAGTAAAGTTGCTAAACATGAGCACAAATGATAACTATGAATACTACATGTGCTATAACATGAGCACAAGTGTGGATAAAGAGTAGTAATTTGCCCCCTTTTTATTTTTCTTCCTTTCTTTCTTTTTTCTCTTTTCTCTTTTTCTATATTTTTTTTTTACTTTTTCTGTTTCTCTTTTCGATGGCCTCCATGACTCTTTTCACTTTTAGGGGCAAACATTCTAATATGACAACACACTTTTGAGACAAGTAACTCATAATAAATAAAACATAATGTATGAAACGGTGCCTCTGCCAGTGTAGCAGGATATGCAATGATCTAGCGTAACATGGGTAAAACCACACATCAGCTGTAAAGAATCATGCAAGGCAATATATAAATGATAAATGACAACAAGTCATGTAATGTAAGATGGAAGTTGCATGGCAATATATCTCGGAACAGTTATGGAAATGCTGTAGTAGGTAGGTATGGTGGGTGTTTTGAGGAAGATATTTGGCTTATGTGTAGGAGAACATGATGAAGATCTCCCACGAGTTTTGTATGTACCCGCGAAGTATGCACCAACTCTCAATATGAGAAAGGGCAAAGCAAAGTACCGAAGAGGCTAGCAAATATGGTGGTGGAAGTGTAATGAAAACCGCAGCTTAGAACTCACAAGCAAAAAGATTCCAACTAGAAATATGATCTTACAAGGCATAATGAAAATCACTCCATGAGGGACTGTGGCAAATGAACAACTCACTGTTGGGACCCCGACCTTAGCGCATAACACAAAGTCATTACGGTTGCTTCTAACATTAGAAGTCATTTATCATTATGCTATCAACTGGATATTTAAGTGTGGCACAGCTTCAAGTTTTCTAGACCAACCATTAATCATTCCACTTTACTAAACCATCATGTTTTACCATTAAGCATGTTAATATCTCAAAACAACATTAATGATTCAAGTGACACAATTTAATGATCTACAAGATTATGTATCATTTCATCATACCATCTACCAGATCAAACATTTTCTGTTCTTAACCAAACACCAATCAACTTATCTAAAAATAAACTCTCCAAGTATTTAACAATAAGATATGAGAGTATAACATAAGAAAACTAACAGCTCTAATAAGAGATGCATGGAAAACAAGAGCTAATAGTATTGAAGTAACATAGAAGAATACTCAACAAATATAAGTGAAGAATACGAGTATTCATAAGAAAAAGCGGAGCGTGTCTCTCTCCCACAAAGGAATGCTAGGATCCATTTTATTCAGAGAATGAAAATAACAAAAACAAATAGACGCTTCAAGTAAAGCACATAAGATGTGTCGAAATTAAAATATAGTTTCACTAGAGAGGATCTGATAGTTTGGGGATGCCTTGGGCATCCCCAAGCTTAGACGCTTGAGTCTTCTTGAAATATGCTTGGATGACCCACGGGGGCATCCCCAAGCTTAGGCTCTTTCATCTTCTTGATATCATCATATCATCCTTCTCTCTTGATCCTTGAAAACTTCCTCCACACCAAACTCAAAGTAGACTTCATTAGAGGGTTAGTGCATAATAAAAAATTGTTATATTCTGCATGGACACAATTGCTACCAATGCTACTGGATATTAGCTACAGCCACTGATACTTTATGTAACAAAAAGATCCATTCAAAAACAGCAAAAGAGGCATTTGCAAAAAAAATGGCAGAATCTGTCAAAAAACAGAACAGTCCGTAAAGACGAATTTTTTCGAGGCACTTACCTTGCTCAAATCAGAAAAAAACTCAAAACTAATGAAAGTTGCATACTTATTTGAGGATCACGCACAAAAAATACCAGGTCATTTTGATTTTTCTGTAAAGAGTTATGAATTTAACGGTGGACAGCAGAAAACTGTTCCTGCGCAGAAATCCAAATCTAGTATCAACTTTCTACTAGAGGCTTAACTTGACACAACAATGCGATAAAATAAAGATACAAATGAATTGCTACAGAGTTAGACATGTTCCTTGACTCAATATAAAATAAAATAACAGTAATGAAACATGGGTTGTCTCCCATAAGTGCTTTTCTTTAAAGCCTTTTAGCTAGGTAAGGAGATTTTTATGATGCTCTCATAAAAATGAGAGTTGAAAAACAAAGGAGAGCATCAAGAGGTAAACATCAAACACACTTAAGTCTAACCCACTTCCTATGCAAAGGAATCTTGTAATAGGATAAATTATTGAAACATAAAGACACTATCATAGAAAGATGAAACAAATGCAACTTCAAAACTTCCAACATAAAGAGAGGTGTTTTAGTAACTTGAAAATTTTTACAACCGTATTTTCCTCTCTCATAATAACTTTCAGTAGCATCATTGATAAAATCCACAATATAACTATCACATGAAACATTCTTATCATGATCCATATGCATAAAAGTATCATTATTTCCCTCATAAGAAAAGTTCTTCTCATTAATAACAAGGGGAGCAGGATCATCATAAAGAACTTGAACATGATAGACAAGTTGTATATTAAAAGGATTGGTTTGAGTAATTTCTCTATAACTATGACAAGTTTCAAGAGGATAATTGTAATTATAACCTATGCCATAGTATTCTTTATAATTATCAAAGACTGGAGGCATAGTATCATCATAAGCAATAGAATAGTTATCCTCCAAAGTGTGTTCATTTGTAAACATATCATCATTTTTACTATAAGGAGAGGTATCAAATATATAATCATTAGTAGCAAAAGGATTTTCAAACACCTCATCCCTAAGCTCAGAGCTTTCTACATCATCATGGGAAGAAACATGGATAGTACTAATAGTATAGCAATTATTAACATATTCATTTTCAGAATTAGTGTCCCAGAGATCTTCAATATCAAAAGAAGTGTGCTTTTCCCAATCATGATCACTAATATAAATAACAGGCATAGGTTCATCATCAAGTTCAGAATCATCGAATTCAGAGTTATAAGTATTAATTGTAACAGGAGCAACAAGTTTGGGAGAAGATACCGTTTCCTCTCTCCTTTTATTCCTCTTGTTCTTCTTCCTCTTTCCCTTTTTCTTCTTCTTTTCCTCTTTAGGAGGGAGAGGCTTGAAAGGAAGCTTCTCCACATAACCTGGTTTAGTATTAGAGACAATGGAAAAAACTTGGGGGAATTCCTCTCTTTCATTAATAAGCTCAAAACACACATTAGTCCTGTCATACTTTGGTAAAGTCTCATCCTTTATAATATTTTGTATGTAGGTGTTAGCATGGCAATTATTAACACAATAGAGATAACATCCATGCAACACATCATTCATATCAATATCACTCATATTTAACAAAGAAGTTTTTCTTGATAACTCTTCACACCCCAAAAATAATGTAAGTTCATCATGTTGATTAGGAGTGATCATGTTATCACAAAAGTCTCTTGCAATATCCTTATTAGAACCTGAGCATTGAAATTCGAAATGACCCTCTTCATAGCAAAGTTCACAAATAAAAGGACAGGTGGCACAAACTTTTTCACCAAGATCTCTTAGAACCTTATACCAAGCTCTAGTATTTTCATTCCTATGATGGATACAATATTCATCTTCAATTTGATTAATTCCACAAGGTCTATGTATTCCACAAAAATTAACATGCTTATAAGAAATAGTATTTTCAGGAGTTTGAGCATGTCTATTGCAATCATTAACAACAATTTCATTTTCCATGCAAGTGTCTTTGAAAGGTTCATGATACATGTCCCAATTTTCTTTAGAAACATTAATATGAGAAGCAAAGGTTCTAGAACAATCAACAATAATATGAGAATCAAGACCATATTTAGCACTAAGCTCTTGAAAACCAGCAGTTTCAATGAAAGACTTAATGCAATCAGCTTCAAGAAGATCCCATCTAGCTTCAACCTTCTTACCTGTGAAAGAGCCCTCTGAACAGGAATCTAGATAATCCTTGCAATGTCCTGAAAGTCTTGCATAAAAATTATTAACAATTATTTTATCAGGAAGCTCATGGTTAGGACATTTGAGTATTAATGTTTTCAGCCTTCCCCAGGCTTGAGCAATGATTTCTCCTTCATGAGGCCAGAAATTATATATAGAATTCCGATCTTGGTGAATATCACTTGGAGGATAAAATTTAGAATAAAAGAGAGATACAATTTCCTCCCATCCAAGAGAGTGCCTATTCTTCAGCAATTTATAGCAATGCACAACTCTTCCACCAAGTGACATAGAAAATAATTTCTTCTTAACTTTGTCCGTTGAAATACCTGCACACTTGAACAACTCGCATAATTCATGTAAGAATAGCAAATGATCATCAGGATGGACAGTTCCATCCCCTACATAGCGGTTATCTATAACACGATCAATAATTTTCATAGATATTTTAAATGACACTATTTCTTCAGGTGGCTTTAGAATATCACAAGCATCATTAGAATTATCACATATTGGAGGCAAAGCATTATCAAGGCAAAATAATTCCTCCAAAGCTGAGGAGCAAAAAAGATTATTTTTATATAAACTAGCTTCCCCAAGCTTAGGCTTTTCCATAGCCTTAGCAATAATGGTGTCTACAGAATTTATACTAATAACATTACTACCACTATTATACAAACTAACTTCCATAGGTTTTTTAATTTTCTCTTCAAAAGTATCATGTCCTAATGCAATATTAACTTTATAGAGATCTCTAATTTTTTTGTTGTTTTCCATTTAGCCTAACTAGTGAAATAAAAACAAGAGACAAAAAGATAAAATTGCAGAATCTAAATGAGATACCTTCCAACGCTTACCTCCCCGGCAACGGCGCCAGAAAATAGCTTGATGTCTATGCACGTTTCTATTCTCGTAGACAGTGTTGGGCCTCCAAGAGCAGAGATTTGTAGAACAGCAGCAAGTTTCCCTTAAGTGAATCACCCAAGGTTTATCAAACTCAAGGAGGTAGAGGTCAAAGATATTCCTCTCAAGCAACCCTGCAATTAAGATACAAGAAGTCTCTTGTGTCCCCAACACACCCAATACACTTGTCAGATGTATAGGTGCACTAGTTCGAGGAAGAGATAGTGAAATACAAGTAATATGGATGATTATAAGTAGTAATTGCAATTTGAAATAAAAATGGCAGCAAGTAAACATGTAGCAAAACTTGTTGTAAACGGTGTTTCCATGCTTAGAAACAAGGCCTAGGGATCGTACTTTCACTAGTGGAAATTCTCAACAATGACATCAAAGCTGAATAATAAATACTACTCTCAAACACTGTCTTGTTGGATGATAAACACCATTCATTGCGTAGGGATATAACAGCACCCTCAAAGTATGAGTAAACACACACCACAACGTCATAAAGGAGTCACACACGGTGCGCTCACTGTCACCTTCACAGCCGTGAATAACCCCGGAGTTCATATTAAAGTAACCTCTAGAGTGCATAATAGATAAAGAGTAACATCACATATTCAACTAGATTACAAAGCTCATGATCACATAAAGATCACACCATGGGAGAGAGAGATAAACCACATAGCTACCGGTAGAGCCCGCAGCCCCGGGGGAGAACTACTCCCTCCTCATCATGGGAGTCAGCAATGGCGATGAAGATGGCGGTGGAGTCGATGGAGATGGCTTCCGGGGGCAATTCCCCGTCCCGGCAGGGTGCCGGAACAGAGACTTCTGTCCCCCGAAACTTGTCTTCGATGGCGGCGGCGCTGCGGAACTCTTCTCGGGAAAAGGCTTCGGTGCCTTGGGTTATTTTGTCGGGGGCAATATATGGGCGAAAGGGCGAAGGCGGTGGAGGCCCGAGGGCCCCACACCATGTGCTGGTGCGGCCAGGAAGGGAGCCGCGCCACCACATGATGTGGGCGCTTCGGTGCCCTCCTTCGTCTCCTCTTCGGACTTCTGGAACGTGTCGGGAAAAATAGGAACTTGGGTCTTTGTTTCGTGCAATTCCGTGAATATTTCCTTAACAGCTTTTCTGAAACCAAAAACAACATAAAACAGGGAACTGGCACTGTGGCATCTTGTTAATAGGTTAGTCCCAGAAAATGCATAAAAACCATATAAAGTGTATATAAAA
This sequence comes from Poa annua, assembly GCA_026929855.1. Classification (NCBI taxonomy): domain Eukaryota; kingdom Viridiplantae; phylum Streptophyta; class Magnoliopsida; order Poales; family Poaceae; genus Poa; species Poa annua. The sequence goes on from CM049434.1 coordinate 118,123,100, forward strand.
CATGTAGCAATTGGTATAATATAACCATGGAACATAAGAAATTATAGATACGTTGGAGACGTATCAGACGGCTGTTCCTGCGCCGCCCTAGAGCCAGGATGCCTCCACCTCCCGTGGAGACGATCCCGTACGTGTACGACGTGTCGTCCCCGCTGCGGAACGAGCACGACGGCGACGCGCCGGGGTTCCTGGCCGCAATCGCGGACTCGGTGACCACCATCGAGCGCGACATCCCCGGCTACCTCGCCGCCATCGCGGACTCGATGGCAACGGCGGCAGCCTCGTCCTCCTCCGGCGGCGCCTCCTGCAACCGTGCACCGCCTCGCCATGACGGCGCGTCCACCAGCCTGGGCGGATCGGGCTCCTCCTCCGCCTACATCGTGCTCGACGGCGACGACGGCAGCGGTGACGACTGCAACATGGCGTGGCTGGAGGACTAGGCTAGGGTTTAGATTAGAATCGTTTAGTTTAATTTCAATCGTTTGAATCGTTTAAGTTTGAATCCTTTGTGTTCATCGGCATTTGTGTTCATCGTTTGTGTTGTTGATCGGCGGTGGTTCGTGCGCCCGCGAGGTTTGACAGTGTGCCCGCGAGGTGTTCGACAGATTGCTCGCATTTGAGGGGTGGGCCTTTGGGGAGTGCCGCTGTGGGCGGCCTCTAAATGTTGACCGGACACATGTCCGGCACCCCTCAAAGGAGGCCCAATTGGGGGGGGTGCCGGACACACATTTAGAGGACCCCGGTGGAGATGCTCTTAGGCATATAATGCTACAAGAGTCGAGAATTAAGATACTTTGCTTAACTTAATGCCTAGTGTGTACCATAGTCAGAAGGGGAAAAACTAAGTCGTTGCTTGAAAGGGTTGTTAGTGAAGGTGTGGATGCACTCAACTTAACTTTTCTTTTATCCCCGACACGCCCAAACTTTAGATTTGCATTCTCGAGTGCCTAGCCAAGAGTTATTATTATTTATTCCGTGGTTACGGCATTCCGTTGATAATGGGATGTCATTACTACCTTCAAGATAAAAATAAATAAAATGTATGTTTTTGGCGGGTGACAGCCTCGTTGGTTGATCACTCGTAGCGCCCCTCCCCCCCCCCCCCCCCCCCCCCCCCGAATGTTTTTCTCTCTCGGGTGGTATGCCGCCCAAGCGCGCCGCGCCTCCCTGTTTTTGTTGCGCGGCGCTGCTGCCCCATGTACCCCCCCCCCCCCCCCCCCCCCCGCCCCCCGTATTTATGGAAATCATTCAGGTGGGCTATCGCCCCCATTGCTTGCTTAAAAAAATGTATGTTTCTTATATTCATCAACCAAATCCAACATTACAGTGAACACTTGAAAAAACAAGAACATACAAACACGTCCTTAGGGAACTATCTGCCTTCTTCGACCAACATAGTTGTAGCACGCCCGGACACCAGTACGCTATGTGCCTCGGAGGGTCAGAGCCAACTTGACGTTATTGGCCTTAGACGTGCATTTACCAAAAGACTTCGGTTCTCGGTGACTAGCGTCCTCAAGAAGAACACATTAACGACGTAGCCTGAAGCCAATGATCCATATCCAAACGTCGCTGCTCCAAAAACAACCAACCGCGCCACACCCTCTTAAATCTACATAAGCTCTCTAGGCTTCACAGTGACATCATACGGAGTGCCGCCAAGAAGGGGTTGAAACCCGAGAAAAAAAACCAAGAGAACGACATGCCTTCACCCCTTTATTACTACTGAGTCGACGCATCCAGGATGCAAGGAATATCATATGATGACTAGACCAAAAGATTTTGGACTCCGGAAACCCTCCTAGGAACACCTGCCCGAACCGTTCCTCGGCTTCTGTCTACCGCAACATACTTCTAGACAACATTTGCTAGATTTGAACGAACATCGACCACACCAGTCCTCACGGGGCCCTCGGCAACGCTGAGACAAGGGCCGCCAAAATGGAACCTGGTAGGAGAATCATACTAAAAAAACACCGACATTGTTACCTTCTTGCAGCTGACGGTCAACCCAGAACAGAGACAATGCCTGCGGAAAGTTGTTTTGTCACATGGGCATACGTGATCTTGTTTTTTAGAATAACAAAAATCACACTTTTGTATTTCAAAAAATTCTGAAAAAAGTATACGCCTACATCAACATATAATATATGTCTGTAACAAATTTGAATTACATTATATTTTAGGCTACACAAAAAAAAGACAAATTTGAGACAGACAGAGATTTTTTTACTACTTTATAGATCCACAATTTTTTTATTTTTCCGTAGCCTGGAATAAAAAGTATTTTCAACCGAAACTTTGCACAAATATGTAAATCATACATAAGTATTCAAGTTCAATTGTTTCGATTTTTTGAAACTCAAAAGTACGAATTTAAGAAAAAACAAAACCGGGATCACTGGTGCCCGAGTGCACCAAATCCTCTCTCCAATGCCTGCATCAACTTATACACATGTCACACAGCAAATTTATACATTTTTATCCATTTACATGACTGGTAGTATACAAGATACACCTCTCCATCTCATGGAAACATGATTTAAAACAGCACATATGCATATCCAAACCGGTTGAATAACACGTGTCACGTGCAACCATCTCCGGAGTATTGCACCTAGAGTGTTGAAACACACGATAAAAAAAAAAGTAAGGACAAAATTCAGCCAGTATATAGTTTTGTGAATAACTGTTGCCTTGCGTGCACAACTAGATTTAGGTTTAACCATCCGACCATGTATCGATCGGACAGTAGATGCTGATGATGCGTGTCTCAACAAGATACAACATAATACCCGTTGTTTTGTGTTGATCAACTTGTTGATTTTTAACACTTGAGAAGTATCCATCATTTTCGTACCTGGCACTGAGCATATGCGGACGACTTCTGGAGTGCGGTGGCACTATTGTAATGTGGCTTCCGGATTGCAAGAATCGGGAAAGAGAAAGAAAGGCTGCGCGAGTGCGCATACAGTGACGTCCTTTTCCAACAAATTCTTGGTGCCGAGACCAAGTTAATTGCGGGCTGTTGGTGTCGATCAGGGGGTAGCTCAGCCGAGAGTTCGTCCTACTCCTAGCGTCAGGCTCCTGCCGCATATACTGTATACATTGTAACAAGATTTTTTTTTTGCTGCAGTACTGATCTACTAATTATGCGTGAACAAATTGCCGTCTAAAATTTCCTCACATCCTGTCAAACTTTAACACGGTTGTAGTAGCCGTCTGTAACTATTGTTTACTTGCTACTCCAGTTAAAAGTGTCAGTCGAGCTTAGGATGCGTCAACCTGACTTACAAATAAGCGTAGTTCTAACGCGGTGTCAGCAGATACACTGAATCCAGAATTCAGTCGTCGGGGGCCGTTGCGGCTGCCACACACGCTACTCTCTCTACACAACTTGATCGAGAAGTTCTCCGGTCGGTGGATTAATCTATTGACTGAAAGCAGGTCGGATCGATCATAAGATCACCTGGCGCACTTATCAGCGGTCCCTCTCAGTTGCCTGTTCTTGACAGATAAGAACAAGGTATAGGATCGTTACCCTTTGCAGTATAGCCAAAAGAATGCATGGTTTGCCCCTGTTCGGCAGTGAAGGAGGCACCTAAAAAATGAATATACAACTTTCATACAAGTCCGACCCTTTTATACAATTTTCCTCGGAAGTTTATACCGTGAATTATATAGTGGATATAATTAGGAGTCATAGCTAGTGCAGTGATCTGAATGAATCAACTGGAACAACTGTCTGGATTACTATTGGGCTGATATCTGCACATAGAAGACAACACATTTTTTACCCCTGCGAACCAGTGACGAGAAGAATGTAGGCTGTAGAAAAACTACTCCCTCTGTAACAAAATATAAGACGTTTTGGTAAAATGTCTTATATATGGATATAGAGGAAAGGCTGTGTGCATCATTTTGATGCAGAGGCCGGGGACACCCATTTCTAAAAAAAAAATGGATATAGAGGAAGTACATCTGACAGCAATGCCATCCAGTTCCAACATATTATCATTATATCTAGCGTCGTGTTTGTATATTAGAGACGTGTCTGATTTTTTTTTCACTCAAGGAGTTTCTACTAGTCATATAATCTTCTTGACATTATACATTTGATATCTTGCGTGACGGTAATTATACATTTTGCGGAAAAATAATTACCCAGAAGGCCAGAACTACACTTTGCAGTTTTTTTCTCGGGTATTCAGATAAATATGAATTAAAACAGTGCCAGAGTTAAAGAGAGCCTTGGTATCCTCATGATGTCGTGCACCACGGAGTATAATCCTCATCTGAATATTCCATGTCTCTTGAACAATGGAGGCTTGACAACTGTGAAGCAAAGCCATATTTGGCTTGCTACTTCTGCAGCTTCGACCCCGATTATAATATTTAAACATGCTAGCAGAGTAAGCAGCGTTCTGGAGGTGATCAGGAGCCAGTTGACCTGCAATTTATATTCAGATCAGAGGGTCAAGCTGACGCAAGCAATGGAATCAGTTTGAGAATATTATTGCACCCTCTGACTTTTGAGCTTTGAGTAGTTTAGTACAACATTTTGTATGATGCAGAGCGAGTAGGAGTATATGCCTATTGACATTCCAGAAGCTATAACTCTTAGGGCAATGCCTACGTGAAGTCAACTAACATAGCTGTCTAAAGAACTCCTGCTTGCCAAGTCAACAACACTCCTTGATTATAGTATGATCACTCTGCTCAGCTGACTTGCGTAACTGCCATAAAACTATAATGGAACTGAATCAACTCCAGGGTGTAGCTTCTGTTGGCCCTTAGCATTTTCGAAACATACTCTACAAAGTCAATAGATTCTTATATTCTCACACAAGCTAGCAGAATTTTAAGATTCGGTTGTCCTCATTTGTCATCTTTTTTTACTTCCAGGTATGTGATAGTATACCTGGGCTCTTCTTTAACAACAACAGCGTAGCAGTAGAAAGGGTTTATTCCACTTTGCACCCCAAAGATCATGTATGTGACAATAAGTACTCCATTAGGAATTTTGTCACCGATGTACCTCATATAGCAATTTTATTGACACTACCATGTAGTGTAGCAACGTCCCTGATCTATGCTGCTACTACTACCTCGCTAGGTGATGGTGCCAACGCCGATTTTTGGAAGGCCTCCTAGTCCTGGCTTATGGCCAACGGCCCAAGCTTATTGCCCCATATATCTACTCCATCTCGTGTAGGAAAAATGGACGGTAAGAAGGCTATGTCCTATCATGACTGGATTGGCAAAATTGCTCGTGCATATCCTTTCTCTGAGACACATCCGGAAGTTTGCGCTTCTATTCTATGGCTCCAGATCCAAGCGGTCCAGTCGAACCATGAGTTGTCGGATTCCATTGTTTAGATGTTCACGAATAGTGATTCCTACATGGACCTTTCTGCTTACAAGATTCAATTTGAATGTTTGATCGACTCTCCCATGCAACATGCCATCTGAAAGGGTCCCTCCTGTCACAGCAGTGGAACATGGGGTTCCCCTAGCGCTGTCTAAGTGGGTCCACCGCCTGTGGGCCCAGCACAAGGATGGACAAGGCCAAGACTCGACGCAAGGCCTGGCGGACGCACCCGCGCCATACAAGACCCTCCGGGTGCACAGGACCCCCGGGGCCTCCTGCAACCCGGAAGGAACCGAAGACCCCGAGAGCGCGAGTCCCCGGCGGGGCCGAGCTCCCTCTCGGGTACAAGACCGTACGACGAGAAGATAAGTTTTCTACCACCTTCCAGAGGATGGTGGAAGCCCCAGAAGGCTTGGGAAGCAAGGCGCGGCCAGGGGACACCACCTACCCATTGTCAGCCCGCGCCAGCCGCTTTCCCCAAAGGCGCCAGAGATCTTAATCACCCGAATACGGATACTTGAAGTAGAAGAGGCCACGTCGCCGTCTCTACCACGGAGAGGGGTTGCTTCCCGCCAAGAACCCCTCACGCTCCTTGCATGACCTCTATGGTATCCTCTTTCCCTATAAAAGGAGGACCAAGGGCATGGAGGAGGGGAGGGACCGGCTCAAGCTAGCTTAAGGAGTAAGCAAGCTCTAGCCAAGAACTGACCGGTGATCCAAGGTAGAAGACAACCACCAAGCTAGGCTAGGAGGAGGAAGGAAAGGAAGGTGATCTCCTCCGGGCACGGATCTGTCCTCCCCCTTCCTCTAGTCGGATCACCCTGCCGGGTACCTCGACGGGAAACACCATTGTAGCCACACCATGATCCAACCATCTATCCAGACATGCAGGAGTAGGGCTGTTAGCCTTCGGGCGGCCTGAACCTGTGTAGATCGATGTGTGCTTTCCTTGTTTGCATACCACGTCGAGATCGGAGAGCGAGAGAGGAACTTGTCCGACGATCGTCCCCCGGGAGACGTTTCCAGCCTCCTTCGCGCCCCTACCGAATCTACAAAGGGGGTGCAAGCGCAAGCGCTGATCTCGTCTTCATCGACTCGGAGATCTTCGTCAAGTTCTTCTTTGTCCTGGATCTACGTTGAGTTCTTCTTCAAGTTCTGCGTCGAGTTCCTCTTTGCCGAGATCCACGTCGAGTTCTTCCTCGCCAAGATCTACGTCGAGTTCTTCTTCGTCAAAGATCTGCCTCCAGTTCCTTTGCCGACGCCAGGTCTGCGCCGAGACCTTCACCAAACGGTTCTCGGCATGGCCCGGAAAAGGAAAGAAAACGCGGCGTTGGAGTTCCCACAGCATCCCGGTCTCGGTTATATCCTCGAGAGGTCTCCTCCTCCTCCGGTGGAAGGCCGGACATTCGGGACTAAGTTCGTCCCCGTCCACCGAATGCGTCGGTCCCTGGATCAGCAAGGATGGCCCCAAGGATCTCCCCACCGGTACCGAGATCCTTCTTCCCCCGCAAGCACAGGAGCACGCAGCAGAGCCTCTCTCAACAGCACTGCCCGCTGAAGCGACGTGAGAAGACGGAATCCCGAACCAGGCCGAGAAAGAAATTTTGCCGAATGAAGAGGTCGACAGGTATATACCACAAGGGATCTGCATCCCGCCAAGGAAGGACGGAAAGCCCGGAGTCTGATGTGTGTACCACCAGTCGGATGGGCATAGTTTGGAGGACTGCCGACAGTTCAAAAAACACACAACTACTTGAAGAACAACGAGGGGGGCTGCTATACTTGCGGGGAACTTGGGCATATCAGCTGGGAATGCCTTTTCAAACCAGCACGAAGGACCAAGGCAGACTACCGGGTTCCCAAGAGAGAAAGACCGCCCAAAAGCTTCTCAAATGTCTCCACACAGACAAGCAAACTCCTTGAAAACAGCCCACCAGTCTCTCAGCAGCCTACACAAAGCACGGTTTCCATCCGGGATCAAGCTTCTGTCCCGGGAGATGCTCCGGGCGGAGATATTTGATGTATAGATGGATGACTTCTGAGGAATCTAAATCGACCGCTGATGGAAATACGGGACCGGTACCATTGCCGCATCAATAAAGAAAAACGGAGTATAAAGGATTTGGTTTTCTTATCTTGAGCACTGGTTGTCGGAAGAGATTTTTTTGATAGGTCCCAGGACCGACGTCTTCATTACGTCAGCAAGTATTTCCTGGTCTTCTCACCGGAAGGGTTTCTATCTGGAGAAGAAGTCCAGCGGTCTCAAGACCGGCGTCTTCATTACGCCAGCAAGCCGCCGGATCACCTTTGTGGTGGGCTCCGTGTATTGGAAAAGAGAAAAAGGTCCCAGGACCGGCGTCTTCACTACGTCAGCAATAATTCCCGGGTCTTCTCACCGGGAGGGTTTCTATCTGGAGAAGAAGTCCAGTGGTCCCAGGACCGGTGTCTTCACTATGCCAGCTAGCAGCCGGAGCACCTGTGTGGTGAAACTCCGAAGTATTGGAAGAAAAATAAGAGTTCTCAGGACCGGCGTCTTCAGTACGCTAGCCAGCCAGCCGGTTCACCTGTGTGGTGGTCTCCGGGTTCCAAGGGAACAAAATAAGACGTCCCCGGACCGGCCTAGGCCAGTAACAGCCGTGCCAAGGAAGGCACAACGGGTCAAACCCGAGAATAGGTTATCTCGGTTCAAAACTCTATTCCTGCAAGATTGAGCAGAAGGAAAAGAATTGCGCCCGAAACACGGCGTAGAAGACCCGCCACGGCGGCAGCGCTACTGAACACCGAGATAACCTAAGGACTTCACGAATCAAGATAAGTGCCTTCGCCTTATTTGTCCCATTTCTCTATACTTTGGCTAAAGCGAACGCGGGCGTAAACCTGAGGCGGCACCTCCCCCAACGCCGTTGTCCGTTTCCCTCGGGCAGTGGAGTTGTGGGCTGAGGATCGAGCCATCAGGAACGATGAGTCTTTTCGTGGGGTTGCGCCCTGTGTCGGCTCTCCAGACAATCTGGGTGCACACAGCTGGTTAGCGCTCTGGATGATGGACTCTTCCCGAGAGCACCAAGCCTCCACGGGTATAGCAGAGATAGTTCAATACAAGGGAAAGGATATTTACATGCAAAAGCTATAAGACACCCCGCCCTTTGGCTACATAAAAACACGGTTCACGACACCCGGTATCGCCGCCTTGCGTGTTTCAGGGAACCCGGCGAACTACGGAGCATCCTCAAGGGAGAAGGGCTTCATGATCTTCTCTACTTCGTCAACAACCCCCGGGAGAGACGCCATCCCTGAAGAGACCTCGTCCATCTCTGCGAACAGGGAGATGTCCGGGTGCCGCTGCCGAAGGGCAGCAACGAGGTGGGTCACCGCCTGCCGGGCGGCCTTCTCTCCAGCCAGTCGGATGGCCTGATCCGCTTGGGAATGAACCTCGCCCAGAAGGCCGGCGACACGCTCAAGAAATGACGGGTAACCCGTGAAGGAGCTAGAGTGACTGCTCGAGATGACTGGGAGCGGGGCCATCCGCAGTCCTTCGAACTCCCGAACAATTTTCTCCGCAGACGCGCTCATGGACGGGAGAAGACCCATCAGGTCGCGCTTGATGGCCGCCGCCTTATCTTGCTCCTTCAGCGCCGCTTTCAGCTGCCTGGACAACTCATCTTGGCGCGCCCGGGCGGCTTGCGCAGAGGAGTTGGCAAACCCGGCGGCCTCCTTCGCCGACGCAAGCTCATCGTCCTTCTCTTCGCGCTCCTTGCTCTCCTTCGCTCGGAGGATTCCGACACGACGAAGTTGGTCGTCTCGATCAGCCACGATCTCCTTCAGCTTGGCAACTTTACTTGCCAACCCGTTGGCCAGAGTGTTCTGCTTATCCCGCTCGTCCCGGGCCTTGTGGAAATCACGGCGGGCGATGTCCCGGTCGCGCCTTGCGTCGTCAAGCTCCCCTGACAGTTGGGTGACCCGCTCGGAAAGCCGGGAAACCTGCTTGACTTTGTCACTTACCTCCTGACGGGCCCAGGCTTCCACGTTGGTCATGCCCTTATCCAAGCGAGCCTCGCTTTGCTCTACCTTCAGGACAAGCTGCAGATCGCTCTCCCAACATCTAACCTCGGCCTCCTCCAGCGCCGCCGTCCGAGCTTCCAATCCCCGCTCGCTTGCCGCAACCCGCTGTTCTCGAGCATTAAGCAGCTCGTCTTCCGCGGCCAGTTTCTCCTCCCTGGCCTCGAGGGCCTCCGCTTTGGCCATCAACTTCTGCTCCCAAGACTTCAGCTCATCTTCACGACGGGATTCGAGGGCTACCAGCTGGCGCAGCCGAGCCTCGGTGAACGTGTCGGGGGGCTACCCCCGGAAAGGGTAAAGGCATGGGTAAGATACTCATGTTTACAGTGGTAAATGTCCTTTGCCTGGCTCCAAAGGTCAAGTGGCTCTTGAGAGAGGTCAAGAGGTGTCCTTTGGAGAGAGCAGGGTCCTGGCGGGACCGAGTTATGTGCAAGGCCGACTTAAGCACATGTCGGAGGTAGCCGACATACTTGTGGCACTAGAGAGGTTGAGGCAGGTTACAAAGGTAGACTGGCCTTGGTTGGGCCGACATGCTTTAACCGACATATCCATGTGGATACTATTTGTATGTCTGTTGTGTGCAGGAAAGAGGCTCCGGCATAGCCATACCGGGACTCGGGAAGATGTTCCGGATAACCAGGCCCGGCATACCCTTGCCGGGGTACGGGGAGGAATCCGGCATAGCCATGCCGGGTTGGGCAAGTCCGTCCGGCATATTCTATGTCGGACCTGAAGTCAAGGGCAAGTACATGGCAAGGACACTGACCCGTCTGGCACGGAAGCTAAGTCACCTCCCGCCTGACACGGACGCGGGACAAAAGGCATAAGACAAGGCGACGTGACTATTCCACTATACTGCCAACTGACTGACAGGAGACAAGGCATGGAGAAGCCACGTCCTGTCTCTGACAGGGGAAGCATCATCACCTAGGCCGGCGGCGGCTACGGCAAGAGGCATCATGGCCTACCTCGACCTATGCCGGGTAGCTCGGCTGCTAGGTCGTGGTAGGGATGTCGACATTACCGTTGGACTGTAGCGGTTGTCCGGTGGGTCCCGGAGGAGCTAGGGTTTCCGGCCAACTCGGCCCGGAGGAGCGGGTCTGATTCTGGTTCTCTCTCGTGCGAGCTTCTTAGCTCGCTAGCCCTCCCCGGATCCACCAGCGTCCATCGGCCCCACACATTAGCCATCCTATGGCATCTGCCGTGATACCACCACGACAGTTGCCGCCCACCGTGGGGCAGGTAGAGGCGCTGGCTGGTGTACTCATCCGGACGGGCTCCGTCATCCACTCCGACACGCGGGTCCTCTCCGGGCTCGTCGTCAAGTTCGGCGACATGGACTTCGTCAGCGACAACGCCGGCTGCTTCCGCGGCAGGCCGTTCCCGGCCAACGGGTGCGTCATCGAGTTCGGCTCCTCCGCCACCTATGTCGCCACCGAGTTCGTCTGCGAGTACCCGGAGCAGGTGCTCGTGGCCAAGGATCCCCCAGCTGTCTGTGCGGCTCGCGGCCGGCGTACCACTAGCCCCGAGAGCTGCGTGGTCATGATGGCCGGCGTGACGGGTCCTGCTGCCGAGGAGCCGATCATCGCGCCCGCGGCAAGGTCAACTCGGAAGGCCAAGCAGGCGCTGGAAATGCAGGCCCAGGTAGGTGCCGAGACATCCCGTGTCCCGGTAAGGCCTGAACCTCTGAGAGAAGTAGTGCAGAGGTTGACGGTGCCGGTAGCTGCTGTGACTGATGTCACCCAGGCCGTCGCCGAGTTAGAGGCACAGCGGCAGAGCTTGCTCCAAGAGGCAGAAGGGTTAGCTGAGGTCAGGAGGGACTTCGACCGTGTCAGGCGTGAGTATGACGCGGCCCATGGTTTGTCACCGGTAGGAGGCCGACCTAACCGTGAGGCAGAGGTGCGCAGAAGAGGCAGAGGCCTCAATGCCGAGATAGAGAGGGATGGCAGGGCTGCATCCAGTGTGACTACTAGTGTAATGTTGGCAGATAGGCCGAATTACAGCTCTCCTACCAAGATACTCAGAGCTGCTGAGGCAGCTAGAGCCGAGTTATCCGGTCTAACCGGAGAAGCTCGACGCAAGCAACAAGACCGGGTCAACGAGTTGGTGGAAATGGCAACCCGGCAGAATGAGGCCTTTAAGAGGGCCAATCCGGCTGTGGGTGGATCCCAGGTCGTTCACTCAACAAGAGCTGCCAGCGAGAGGTCTAGAGGACAGGCTTCCTCTCCGCATGTCGGGAGAGGTCAGAACCGGAGTGGAAATTCCGGAGGAAACCAGCAGCTCCAGATGCAGACATATGACCCGGCGTATGCCGGGAAGCAGATAGCGGAGCAGGGCAATGTGGGGCAGGCTCAGAGTAGAAGCCGGCAGGCTCCGAGTAATCGGAATGTCGGCAATGCCAACTCGGGTGGTCGAGGACATCCACCTCGCTATCCAGTGCAGAATCAGGCCCAGAGGCATCAGGTTGCTGGAGGTATGCCACAGCGGCAAGTGGTTGGTCAGGGCGCCAGCCGGTATGATGACGGCAACTCGGCAATGGCCAAAACCGGGTATCATGGATATGAGAGTGCACTGGGATCTCGACTGGGAACTCGCCAGTTGGATCCGAATGATGCCCGGTACAAGCTGGACCGGATATATCGGTCCGAGCAGATGGAGGAGCAAGGCCCACCTAGCCCTTCTTGTTTCGGACCCTGGATTATGATGTAGCCACCTGTGCCTCACTTTCAGCTCAACCGGGGAGCCAAGACTTATGACGGCAGCACCAAGCCGGAGAACTGGCTGACCGACTATGTGACAGCGGTGCACATTGCGGGGGGTAACCGTCGGTGGGCGGTGAGATATATCCCGCAGATGTTGGAGGGGCCAGCCCGGATCTGGTTCAACAACTTGAGAGAAGGAAGTGTCAATAGCTGGTTGGACTTTGAAGAGGCTTTTGTCAGCAACTTCTCCAGCACTTACAAGAGGCCAAACCGACCTCATCAGCTTGCGATGTGCAGGCAGAGGGATAATGAGACTGACCGAGAGTACCTGACTCGGTGGAGTACTATTCGCAACTCCTGCGAAGGGGTTGTTGAGGCACAAGCCATTTCGTGGTTTGCGCAGGGATGCCGACATGGCTCCATGCTTTGGCAGAAACTGCAGAGGGAGATGCCGGCCACCTTGGCCGAGACAATGAGAATTGCCGACAGCTATGCTCTCGGTGATCCGATGCAACCTCTGCTGGACTCGGGCGAACCGAGTAGGAGAAACCCGGGGAACAACAGATCCGGACCGGGCAGGAACAATGACCGCCAGGACTTTGGCCACAAGAGGAGGGAGACGGATTCTCACTATGCCTCGCACCAGGTGGCGGCGGTAACCCGGGATCAAGGTGATGCCGGCAACAGCCAGCGTCAGAAGACCAGCGGTCAGGCTTGGGGCCAAAATCAGGAGGTGAAGAAGACTTGGGCCGAGCAGAGGAAGCGCTTGACTTACGAGGAGACGCTGGACAAGCCCTGCTGCTATCACACTATCGAGCCCAACCGGCCAGCAAATCACACAACTCGGCAACGCAGCTGGTATCAGCGCATGCGGCGAGAAGGCGCACCCGGAGGATCTCTGGTGACTGCCCCGGCAAGGCCCGCAGCTCCAAGACCACCGGCACCAGTAACAGGGGCCAATGCTGTTCGGGTTAACCCGCCAGCTCAGAGGCAGCTGCCGGCAAGGCCGGTAAATGTGGTGAACATCCGGGGCAACAACAATGCCGGTCCCAGCAATCATGGCGGGTACCCGCAGGGCGATTACCAGGAAGCTCATCAGAGCTATGTGGTCTTTGTGACCGAGCCAACTGACAAGAAGAGTCTGCGCCAGCGCGCACTAGAAGTGAACGCAGTCATGCCGGCTGTGCCCAAATTCATGCACTGGTCCGAGATGGAAATCTCGTGGAGCCGAAAAGATCATCCCCGAGTCATGCCTAAGCCGGGAGGCTATGCCCTAGTGGTGGACCCGACATTCATCAGGACGAGTATCAACGTCCGGTTCAGCAGAGTCCTGGTTGACAATGGCAGTGCCATCAACATCATGTACAAGGACACTATGCTGAAGTTGGGAGTGTCCCTGAATACACTACTGCCGACTAACACGACCTTCCATGGCATTGTGCCGGGGGTTTCCTGTTCGCCTATGGGCAAGATCTGGGTAGATGTGCTGTTTGGTACTCGGGAGAACTGCCGGACTGAAAGCCTTGAGTTCGAGGTGGTGGACCTCGAAAGTCCATACCATGCCCTGATTGGCCGACCTGCTCTGGCCAAGTTCATGATCTCAACGCACATGGGCTACCTGAAGATGAAGATGTCGGGTCCGAATGGCATAATCACCATCTTGGGTGACTACAAGCGCTCTATCGAGTGTGCTACTGTCGGCTCGTGCTTGGCCGAATCCTTGGTCATAGTCGAGGAGAAGAGAATCCAGCAGGTAGTGACGCTGGCCCAAGCTTCCCAACTCGGCATGCCCGGGATGGCGAACCCGGAGCAGCATGCTTCCTTCCAGCCACCGAAGGAGACCAAGAAGGTCGTTGTGGACCCGGCTAACCCGGAGCACCGGGTGATCATCGGCACCAGCTTGGACAGCAAATAGGAAGGCGAGCTCACCGACTTCCTCCGTGAGAATCGGGATGTCTTTGCTTGGTCGAATGATGACCTGCAAGGAGTTCCGAGGGAGTTGGCTGAGCACTCTTTATTCGTCAGGCCGGATGCAAAGCCGGTGAAGCAACCAACAAGACGTCTCTCGGACGAGAGAAGAGCTGTGATCATGGAGCATCTAGCCGTACTGCTCGCGGCTGGATTTGTGATGGAAGTGCTGCACCCGGACTGGTTGTCTAACCCGGTCCTGGTAGAGAAGAAGAAGGATGACCCCCTGCTGGCCAAGTTGTGGCGCATGTGCATCGACTTCACCAACCTCAACAAGGCGTGCCCGAAGGATCCCTTCCCGCTCCCCCGGATAGATCAAGTTTTCACCAGATACCTTTGAACCCGGCTGATCAATTAAAGACTGCTTTTATTACCCCGTACGGGGCTTATTGCTATCGTGTCATGACCTTCGGGTTGAGAAATGCTGGTGCCACATATCAGAGATGCATGCAGAAATGCTTGCATGAACAAATAGGTCGGAATGCCGAGGTATATGTCGACGACATAGTCATAAAAACGAAAGAAAAATCCACTCTGATCGATGATCTAAGAGAAACATTCGCTAACTTGAGAAAATTTCGAATGAAACTTAACCCGGATAAGTGTACCTTCGGTGTGCCGGCCGGAAAACTACCCGGATTTCTTGTGTCTAGCCGGGGTATTGAGGTCAACCCGGGTAAAATCCGTGCTATTGAGAGCTTGAAGCTGCCCACACGTCTCAAAGATGTACAGAAATTCATCGGGTGCTTGGCATCCCTAAGTCGGTTTGTAAGCCGGTTAGGAGAAAAAGCTTTGCCTTTGTATCAGCTCATGAAAAAGAGCAAGACTTTTGTATGGACTCCGCAAGCCGATGCAGCTTTTAATGATTTGAAAAAGACACTCTCAAATGCACCGGTGTTGGCATCCCCATTGCCCAAGGAGTCGATGTTGCTCTACATCGCGGCCACAAACCGGGTTGTAAGTGTGGTAACGGTGGTGGAGCGAGAAGAGGGTGACAAGGTGGTGCGGAGGCCCGTATATTATCTGAGTGAGGTGCTCTCTCTCTCCAAGCAAAATTACCCGCACTACCAGAAGATGGCCTATGGTGTGTATCTGGCGGTCACCAAGTTGAAGCACTATTTTCAAGAGCATCCGGTCACAGTAGTTAGCGAGGCTCCTCTGTCCGAGATCATCAGGTGCAAAGATGCCAGCGGCCGAATTGCCAAATGGGCTATATAGTTATCTCCATACGCCCCGACTTACGAGAGAAGAGACGCCATTAAGTCGCAGGCGCTGCCGGACTTTTTGGTGGACTGGGCTGAGATGCAGTATGAGCCTCCTCTGCCCGACTTCAACTTTTGGAAGATGCATTTTGATGGATCCAAGGCAAAGATCGGATTAGGTGCCGGAGTAGTCCTCACCTCACCAAAGCAAGATGTGCTGAAATATGTACTACAGATTCACTTCGCGGCATCCAATAATGTAGCCGAGTATGAGGCACTCGTGCATGGGATCAATGTCGCCAAGGAAATTGGCATCCGTCGGATAGAGTGCTATGGTGACTCGGACTTGGTGGTGCAGCAAGTGTCGGGGAATTGGGACGCTTTGGATGCCAACATGGCGTCTTATCGTTTTCATGTGCAAAAAATTTCCGGATTTTTCGAAGGCTGCGAGTTCAAGCACATACCCCGGGGCGAGAATGAGGCTGCAGACGTGCTATCCAAGTTGGGGTCATCCCGGGATGCGGTCCCACCCGGCATAGCTTTGGAGCACTTGAGAAAACCGTCAATCAAGCCGTCACCCGAGTCGGAATCCATCTTCATTCCGAAGAGCTCAGAACCGGAAGCTGCGCCAATGGATGTTGATGTCGGGAGCATTTGGCAAAACCCGGGGACTGCGCTGCAGGACTCGGGGACTGCGCAGGGAGTGCCGGCAGAGGTGATGTCGGCCGACCCAATGGACATAGACATTCCAATCTTCCCTGTGTGGCCGGTGCCGGGTTGGGCACAGCCCATTATGGCATATATTGTGGATGGGACCTTGCCCGGCAATGAGGTTGAAGCTCGGCAAGTGGTAAGAAGATCAAAGTTCTACACGGTTATCAACAAAGAGCTGTGCAAGAGAAGTGTCACCGAGGTGCTGCAACGTTGCGTGGAGCCGGAAGAAGGGCAAGAGATGCTGCTCGAGATACATCAAGGAGAATGCGGTCACCAAGCTTCCTCAAGGGCATTGGTGGCTAAAGTCTTCGGACATGGGTTTTACTGGCTCACGGCTTTGCAACAAGCGGAAGATATCGTCCGGAAATGTGGAGGTTGCCAGAGGTTTGCCCACAAGATACACATGCCGGCAGCAGCGCTGAAGACAACACTAATGGAAAAAAGGCTACTTGTGGCGCACCAAAAAGGCTTTCTGTGGCGCACCCGGGGAAATGGTGGGGTGCGCCACAGATATCTCGCCACTAAATTATATTTCTGTGGCGCACCCCCTCGGTGCGCCACAGAAAGTGCCACATTTTTGTGGCGCATCCTTCCTCGTGCGCCACAGACATTTATCAGTGGCGCATGGATTGCAGGTGCGCCACAGAATATAAACAGCAATTTTCGATTTGTTTTTCCTGCGCTGTACAAATATAGCTATATATACAGGATTTATCCAGATATATTATAAACAATGATATATTTGACACAGTAGATTAAAACAGAACAAACACACAGAAGTCGCACGAGTAGAGAAGTCGGTGTTACAATTAGTAGAGAAGTCTTATTATTACAAACTAGAACCTAGAACAAGTCGCACGAGTAAACTACTCGTCGTCGGAGCTGGTGTTATAGAAGAAGTCGGACCACCTGTCATCATCGGTGTCCCAGTGTTCCTCGCTCTCCCTCTGGGCGGCCTCCCGACGGCGGCGCCGGTCTGCCCTCCTTTGCTCCCTTCGGTTCCTGAAGAACGCCTCCTCGTCGGCGACGTCGGCCAGGAACTCCTCCCTCCACCGACGCATCAGCTCCTCGTCGTGCTTGGCGGTGGCGATCCGGCGCTGCACCTGGCGGTGGCGGTCACGATCTTCGTTGGTGAGGAGGGTTGGCCGTGGTGCGAGGAACTCCGCCTCCACGATGTTCGGGCAGTCCGGGAAATTTAGCTCGCTCCGCGGGCGTCGGAAACGCCACGCGACCGCGTCGTATGCGCGCGCTGCCTGCTCCGGCGTGGCGTACGTCCCGAGTATCTGCCGGAATCCGCCGACATGGATTTCGGCGTAGTAGGTGCCATTGGGCCGCTCCCGAACACCGCGGAAGCCGGACGACCCGCGGCGGCGCGGCAGCATCGTCTACACAAGAGGAGGTTCAGCGGTTAGTAAAGCACATTAAACTTGCTTAATGGTGACATGTAAATAAAAATTCTAAATGAAGTAGGTCAAGACTCATAGCATGCCTCATATATAAAGAAATCATCAATATTGTAAGACTTATAGACAAAACAAGATTCAAAAAAATTATACCTCATACTTGGAAACACACAAGGAATCCTACCAAGTAGGAGGCACACAACTTATATGTGTGCATGATACAAGGTTCAACAAACTATCAGGATATCATACAGTGCGCCACATTATTTTAATCATCGGTATTTTAGAAATGAAGTAGGGTCAACTGAAAAGCATGCCTCATACTTAGACTGGACACACAAATTCAGAGATGGAGTTAGCGAGATCCAGTGGTATGCAGAAAATGTGTATACGTGCATATCACAGGTCTCACTAACTCCACCTCTGAATCACACGGTGTCACAACCGTTTAATCATTGGCATCCCTAGAGAATACAAAACTATAAACAAGAATGATGCATGCCTCATACTTAGAAGTGACACACATGCTTCAGAGATGGAGCAAGCGAGCCAGGTGGAATGCACGAGATCTGTGCACTCGTGCATATCACAAGGCTCGCTCGCCCCACCGCTGGAACACACTGTGTCACAACATTTTAATCATCGGCAAGTTAAAAAGCACTCAACAAAAACAAGCAAGGCCTCGTATGGAATTGCTTCAGGGATGGTGTAAGCGAACAACGTGGAATGAACACTGCATATATGTTCAGACAACATGGTTCACTCACACCTCCCTGAAGATATATGCAACGTGCAACCATCTAATCATCGGCCAAAAGTAGTTATCTTAAACTAAGCCAACAAAATCAGACTAACAGATGATAAATAAACAAATTTTAGAAATGGAATTGGGTAAACTAAAAAATCTTGCCTCATACTTAGGCTGGAACACAAATGGTCCGAGATGGTGTCAGTGAGAGACAGTGGGATGCAGAAAATGTGTATTCGTGCACATCAGGTCGCATTCCACTGGCCCTCACTAACACCACCTCTAGATCTCACGGTGTCATAACATTTTAATCATCGGCATCCCTAGAGATCGAATACAAAACTATAAACATTTGAATCATCGGCATGAAATGACTTGCAAAAAGTATTAACATAACATTTTAAACATTTTAACAAAGTTGTAATACCATCTGAACGTTAACATGCATCAACAAGCAACCTATAAAGAAAATATTAACATTAACATGCATCAACAAGCAATCAATAGATTTCTAGATATTAACCTCAGCAGCCCCGGCCCTCTTCTTCTACTACTACCTCTCAACCTCTCACATAACAGCCACACGACTCGGCCATACTGATCCATGCATGTAGTCTAGCTAGCCTCTATCTGGACTAATTCCTATCTAAGTATGAGGCATGTTAATGTACCTTGCGGATGCGGAGGAGGCGGCCGGCACTTGTGGGTGTGCGCGGATGCGGAGGAGGCGGCCAAGCTTGGGGAGGAGCGGCGCTCTGATGTCGACCGAACCGAGGTCGAGGGGCTCCTGTACGGTGGTGGCGGCGCGGAGGATGCCCGCGGCCTCCGCCTCGATGTGGCGCGGATGAGGGCGGGGTCACGGCCGTGCGTCGGTGGCGGGGCACAGGGTCGCGGGGCGTGGCGTCGGTGGCGGCGCGGACGGCCGGAGCGGAGCGGTGGCGTCGGTGGCGGCGTCGGTGGGGCGCAGGGTCACGGTGGCGTCCGTGGCGGCGCGGATGGGGCGGCGACCCTTGGAGGAGGTGGGGCGGCGGCGCTTGGAGGAGGTGGGGGTGGCGGTGCTCGGATGGGGCGCAGGGTCGCGGTGGCGTCGGTGGCGGCGCGGAAGGGGCGGCGGCGCTTAGAGGAGGTGGGGGCGGCGGCGCTTGGAGGAGGTGGGGGTGACGGCGCTCGGATGGGGCGGAGGAGAGAGTGCGGGCATGGTCTCTGTGATAGGAATATCTGGAGAATTTACCTTTGTGTTAAGCTTAAATTGAAAAAGAGTTAAAATTTGTAATAGCACCTATTCACCCCCCCCCCCCCCCGCCCTCTAGGTGCCGGATTCCCGTTCAATTGGTATCAGAGCCAGGTTCACTTTTAAGGGCTTTACCGCCTAAGTGATACGATGTCGGAATCCGAACCCAAGAGGGTCGCCCGTGAGTTGGAGTTGGCGGAGGCGCATGCCAAGGGAGCAACCATGGGCGATCTCAACTTGTTGAAATCATCCATGGATGCCCAATTCCTAAAGATGAATGAATTGCTTCAAGAAATTTTGAAATCTAAGGAACCCTCGAATGCTTCTCTCTCAACCCCTCTATCTCCTAAGGAGAAAGGTGATTCCTTCAAGGAATCATCGTCGGGTGAGTCCAAGGAAACGCCTCCGGGTATTTCTGTGGAAAAGGATGGAAAGGGTGAACCACTTAGGTCCACTAAACCCCCATCATCCGGAGAGAAATATAATGAAGTCTTTCACACCTATTCTCCGGATCCTCCCATTCCACACCCTAATGTTAACATTAGAACCGATCCCCCAAAGCTTAAACCTCAACATTTTTCTCAATGGCAATTTCAAATGAAGTCTCACATTTGCAGTGCTTCCATGGAGTTATGGCGCATCATTCAAGTTGGATTCAAGGCCAATGACCCAACCAACTTGACAAGGAGAGAGGTGGTTGATGGTCAACTCAACGCCACCGCTCTCCACCAACTTCAAGTGGCCGTTGGAGAAAAGGACATGCCTCTCATCCAACATCTCTCCACCGCCAAAGAAGTTTGGGATGCTCTTTCCGACATTTTTGTCGGTAATGAGAGCATGAAGAAGAACCGGTATGATGCCTTGTGTAACGAGGTGGAAGGGTTCTTCAAATTGGATGGTGAAAACCATGAGGACATGTACCGGAGGTTGGTGGCCATCGCTACTACCTTTAGAAGCCTTGGTGCGGTCTACGTTGATGACCAATGGATCAAGAGGAAGTTCGTGAGCACTCTCTTGCCCTTTGAGGAAGCGGACTTGAAGACCTTACAAGGAAGGCACGACTACGCCAAGTTGACATCCAATGAAGTCATGCAAGAGATGACCGCCTACAAGGTTGCCGCGAAGATTGCTCAAGACGCAAGAGCAAGAGCTATTGGGATGTACAAGCACGCATCGGTTGCCTTGAAGGCCACCGTTGAAGAAGATGATGATGATTGTGATGACTCTATCGAGCTATCACATGATCATTACCAAGGTTCTCTCAACCAACATCTTGCTCTTACGGCTCATAAGTTTTGGAAGAATCCCTCGAAGGCCAAAGCAAGGATGGATAGGAAGTTTCCAAACAATGGAAAGAACCAAGGTAACAAGGTGAGGACTTGCTATAATTGTGATGACAAAGGCCACTTTGTTATAGATTGTCCATGGGAGAGGAGAGAAGAGCATGGTGGGAGGCTCGTGGCCAAGCCCAAGAGCAAGGGGCCACTACCCATGAAGAAGAAGCCCTTCTTCAAGAAGAACCAAAAGATTGTTTTGGTGACTCAAGAGCAATATCCCTCCGATGATGAAGATAGTGACAAGGAAGACACTCGAAGTGAAGTAGCCGCAATAGCCACTACCTCTACCACTTCATCACTCTTCTCATCCCCAAATGAGAGCCCCATCATCAAGAATGCAAGATGCCTTATGGCTAAGGCATCCGAGGTAAAATTGCCTCCTACTTCTATATCCCATGATCTTGATGATGAAGTTAGTCTTGAAATAAAACAAGAAATTATTGCTTTTGATGAATTCATGACTAACTTGCAAGGGGTTGGCAAGAAACACTTTGGCTCTCTTATGAGTCGTATAGGTGAGCTTGAGGATGAGCTTGAGCTCAAAGGTGAGATTGAGAGGGAAGATGCCTATGCTAAGGCATCTCTCCAATCTTCTTTAGAAGATGAACAAGAAGCTCATGCTCTTCTCCAAGAGCAACTTAAAACTCTTGTGGAGTCTCATAACTCCGATGTTGCCAAGCTAACTAAGGATCGTGATCTTTACTTTGCTAGATATAAACTTGTGAAAAATGAAAAGGCCGAGTTTGTGGCTGCTCATGCTAGACTAGTGGAAGACTTTGAGTCACTTGACAATGCTCACAAGGCATTGACAAGTGAACGTGATCTTCTTACCAAGGCTCATGATCAACTTCAAACTCGGTTGTCAAACCTTGAGAAACCTAGCACCTCCACTCATTTAAATGACCATGCTATTGTTGTTGAGAATGTTGCTAGGGTGAAGTTTGTTCCTTCCATGGCAACTACAGCCAAGACCTCTCTTGATAAGGGTAAGAAGTCACTTGCTACCCCTCTTCATGAGCAAGTGACCCACAAAGGGAAAGAGGGTCTAGGCTATGTTGCCAAGAAGAAGAAGAAGACCAATAAGAAGGCCAAGCCCGCTCTAGCCAAGAAAGATGACGTTGCGAGTGGAAGTGTCACAAGGGGCACACCCACTCGTAATGACTTTGCGGGCATATCTAACCCTAACTATGCTCTATATGTTGATTATTATGGGGATGTCTATGCTAGATACATTGGTCCATTTGATGGTTATATTGAGTATGCTATTTGGGTTCCAAAGACCCTTGTTGCTAACCAAAAGGCACCCATTGCAAAATGGGTACCTAAATCAAAGAATTGATTGTGTGTAGGGCCTTGTTTCCGGCGGATCGAAATGGATAGTTGATAGTGGGTGCACTAGTCACATGTCCGGAAGCAAGGAGCTTGTAACGGAGTTGAGGCCTAATGATGATCATATAACCGTTACATTTGGCGACAAATCAAAGTCTAAGGTAATGGGACTCGGCAAGGTGGTAGTGGCGCCGGACATCACTCTTGTGAATGTCTTGCTTGTCGAATCCCTAGGTTACAACTTACTCTCGGTTCGTTCTTTAACTAAGTTGGGTTTCTCCGTTCTCTTTGAAAAGGATATGGTTATCCTCTTGCGGAGCAAGTCTCTCAATGTTGCTTTCGTTGGGTACATTGAAAATGAGCTCTATGTGGTTGACTTCTCCGGAGTCACCACTTCTCATACAATGTGCCTATTCGCTAAAGCGGACTTGGGTTGGTTGTGGCACCGCCGCCTAGCCCATGTCAACATGAGAACTTTGCAAAGTCTCCAAAAAGGTGGCCATATCCTAGGACTAAAAGACCATGTTTCCTTCTCGAAGGATCGAATGTGTAGGGCTTGTGTTGAAGGCAAGATGCATGATTCCCCCCATCCAAGCAAAACCATCATTTCATCAAAGAGGGTTTTGGAGCTCCTCCATGTTGACCTCTTTGGTCCTATTCCGGAAGCTAGTCTTGGTGGGAAGAAATATTGCTTGGTTATTGTTGATGATTATTCGAGATACACATGGGTCTTCTTCTTCAAGACGAAGATGGAGACTCAACAAACAATCATCGACTTCTCCAATGAAGCTCAACGCCAACACAATGTCCCAATCTTGGTGATTAGAAGTGACAATGGGTCCGAGTTCAAGAACTATACGTTGAATGAGTTCCTTAGTGAAGAAGGGATTCGTCATCAATATTCCGCTGCATATACTCCCCAACAAAATGGTGTAGCCGAAAGGAAGAACCGCACTCTCATTGAAATGGCAAGATCGATGATGGCCGAGTTTAAGTCCCCAAACAACTTTTGGGCCGAAGCCGTCAACACCGCTTGTCATTCTTCAAACCGGCTCTTCTTTCGCAAAGGACTCATGAAGACACCCTATGAAGTGCTTACCGGGAACAAGCCCAATATCTCCTACTTCCGAGTCTTTGGTTGTAAGTGTTTTTATCTCATCAAAGGTGCTCGCTTAGGAAAGTTTCATACTAGATCTCTTGAAGGGACATTTGTTGGTTACGGTGCCGAATCCCACACTTATAGAGTCTATGACAAGGCTTCACGCATTGTCATAGAATCTTGTAGTGTTGTGTTCGATGAGAATGATGGCTCCCTTGTGGAGCAAGTTGGTGTTTCCGATGTAGGTGATGTTCAACCTCAAGATGCTATCCTAAGGATGGGGGTGGGTTTTCACCGCCCCGTCGAAGTCTATTATGAAGTTGATCAACAAGGACCAAGCTCTACGCAAGTTGTAGCTACTTCCTCACAGGGAACCCAAGACAACAACACCGTGCCCAACATGTCCAACCAAGAAGATGGACAAGAACCTTCAACTGCTCCAGGAATTCCCGGAGAGCCGGAAAATCCGGTTCAGCCTGATGTCGGAAATTCCGGTGGCTCGGAATTTCCGGTTCAAGGTGAACCCGGAATATCCGGTTCTGCTGAAATTCCCGGTGGCAGTTCGCAACAAGGCCAAGATCAACCTACTCCCTCATCTCATGAAGTCACTCCAAGGGTTGATCAAGGCCATCAAACCGGTCAAGGCGGAGACAAGAATGATCAAGATGATCAAGTGATTCCTCCCACCTCAAGAAGGGAGATCGAGGTCCGCCGTGTGAATAGAGTTGGCACCTCTCAAGAATTGAGAGCCCTCTCTCTTGACAAGGTTCTTGGAGATGTAAGAAGCAAGGTTTCCACCCGAAGGCAACTAGCAAGCTTTAGTGAGCATCAAGCTCACATCTCCATGGTGGAACCAAAGAAGGTGTTTGAAGCGCTTGAGGATCCGGATTGGCTTGAGGCCATGCACGATGAACTCAACAACTTCAAGCGCAACAAGGTTTGGAAGTTAGTGGAAAGACCCAAAGATTGCCGCAACGTTATCGGCACTAAGTGGATATTCAAGAACAAGCAAGATGAGCATGGCATAGTGGTGAGGAACAAAGCAAGATTGGTGGCTCAAGGCTTCTCCCAAATTGAAGGCATTGACTTTGGAGAGACCTACGCGCCCGTGGCTCGACTCGAGTCCATTCGTATACTTCTTGCCTATGCTTCTCATCATAACTTTAAATTGCAACAAATGGATGTTAAAAGTGCTTTTCTAAATGGTCCACTAAGCGAACTTGTTTATGTTAAGCAACCTCCGGGGTTTGAGGACCTCAAATATCCGAACCATGTCTACAAGTTGGATAAGGCGCTCTATGGCCTTAAACAAGCCCCACGTGCGTGGTATGAGCACCTTAGAGAACTACTTGTAGACCGTGGGTTCCAAGTTGGGGAAATCGACCCCACCCTTTTCACTAAGAAAGTAAATGGAGAACTTTTCATATGTCAATTATATGTGGATGATATTATATTTGGATCTACTAACAAAGCATTTAACGAAGAATTCTCTAAGCTTATGACCGATAGGTTTGAGATGTCCATGATGGGTGAGATGAAGTTCTTCCTCGGATTCGAGATCAAGCAATTGAAGGAAGGGACTTTCATCAACCAAGCAAAGTACATTCAAGACATGCTCAAGAGGTTCGGGTTGCTTGAGCTCAAGGGTGCCTCTACTCCAATGCAAACCAAGTGGCACCTTGAGCTCAACCCCAAGGGTAAGGATGTGGATCAAAAGGTATATCGCTCAATGATTGGATCTCTTCTTTACCTTTGTGCATCTAGACCGGATATAGTACTAGCCGTAGGAGTGTGTGCAAGATATCAAGCGGCTCCTAAAGAAAGCCATGATGTGGCGGTCAAGAGAATCTTTCGGTATTTGACTCATACCCCAACCTATGGATTGTGGTACCCCAAGGATGCTCATTTCACTCTATGCGGGTACACGGATTCCGATTGGGCGGGAGATCAAGATGATAGGAAGTCCACCTCCGGTGCTTGTCAATTTATTGGGAGGTCATTTGTAAGTTGGTCTTCTAAGAAGCAAAACTACATATCTCTCTCCACCGCCGAAGCCGAGTATGTTGCCGCCGCAAGTTGTTGCACCCAATTGCTATGGATGAGGCAGACTTTAAAGGAGTACGGTGTCGATTGCGACAAAGTGCCTCTTCTATGTGACAATGAAAATGCCATCAAGATTGCCTACAACCCGGTGCAACATTCAAGAACCAAGCATATTGAGATCCGCCATCATTTCATAAGGGATCATGTGGCCCGAGGAGACATTGACTTATCTTATGTGGGCACAAGGGATCAATTGGCGGATATCTTCACGAAGCCCCTTGAGGAAGGAAGGTTTTGCTCCTTGAGGAATGAGCTCAATATCATTGATTCGAGGTCCTTAGATTGATGGCTTGTACACACACCTAGGGCGCAATAGTATCTTATTTTGTCTAGATGTAGGCATGGACATAGGGGGAGTGCGGTCCTAAGACATTGGACCATCCCTCCCCCCATTATGACGATAGTAAATGTTCTTTTATCTCTATATTCATTCTTATGACTAGTGAGCTAAAATGACGAGTATTGGTTATGTACCCAAGATATATCTTCGCGGTGACATGCCATACGCTCCTACATGGTGGCTTCGGCCACCGCCCTCTTCGTCTAGAAGAGTTGGTGTTATTTGGAGCTTACTGATGCTTTTTGCATATTTGTTCATGCATGTGGGAAACCTACTCAACTTGGCACTTTATGCTTTTTGGTTGTTGTAAGTTGAGTGTGGTGTACCAATGACAGTTTGGAATTCTATCCCAAGCCTATCTCGCCCTGAAAACATTTCTATCTATTGCACACAAGTCATCCGTTTGAAAACTGGGAGTTTGGTTCAGCAGGTCGGAATATCCGGTCTGTGTTCAAACCGGAATATCCGGTGACTCGGAATATCCGGTGTAAGTTACACCCGGAATATCCGGTCGGGCGGTTTGTCTAAAAAATATAAGGGCAGGCTCGGGGTGAAGGGCTCATTCGTGCCCTTCTTCCACCCCCGACCTCCCTCTCCTCCAGCCGCCGCCCCTGCTGCTCCAAGGTCCCTCCGGAGCACTCCGACCGCCGGGGAACCTCTTTCTCGGCCGGATCTGCTCCTCCTCCGCCCCGGGAACGTTCTCCTCCAAGCAATGTCCTCAATGGATGAGGGTAACTACCACTTTCCCTAACCCTAGGTGCTTGCACTTGGATCTAGATGTGGAGTTATTTGTTTTGAAATTGCTTGGTAGAGGTTGCTCCTAGTGCCATTCCCTGCCATCTACATACATTAGTTTTGCATTTTGTTGGATCGATCTAGTTTTAGACGGAGTCAATCTCAAAACTGCACTGTTTTCCGTCAGACCGGAATTTCCGGTCTGAACACGAACCGTAATTTCCGGTCTGAACCTGAAAAGTGCAAATTTTCAGATTTCCTCATGTTTAGCTATATGTGATCAACTAAATGCCTACCTAATGTGTGTATGCACTCCTGACTTGTGTGTGCTTATCTTGTGCTATCCATCTATGCTAAATTCACAGGTAATTCGAGTGGGAGTTCTTCTCCTCCCATGAGTGGAAGACTCTCAAGGCAAGTCACTCGAAAGGTTAAGGGCAAAGGTCTTGCATCCTCTAGCATGTCCAAGTCCAAGAAAGCAGTTGCCTCCTCTAGCAAGCCCAAGTCCAAGAAGAGAAAGGAAGTTCCTCCTCCTACTCGCCGTCTGCCGTGCACAAAGATGAGTGCAGTTAACTATGCTCTGTTTCGTCAAAGGGATTGGTACCTTAGGCCGAGGGATGATGACCTCGATGATCGCAGTTTTTGGTGCAAAGAGCAAGAATACGTCGTAAAGGACGTCTATTACTCATTGAAGAAACCCATCCGCAAGATGCAGCCCTACAACCTTCAGGCTCTACAGAAGAAGGCCTCATTTGCTGAAGCCATCCATCTTATCAAGGCTATGGGGTTGGAGAGACTTGTGATCACCCGCTGCGACTACAACTCTCAGCTTGTGCTGCAGTTCTTTGCCACTCTTGTGATGAAGGGTGACTCAAAGAAGACCATCAAGTGGATGACTGGCGAGACATACTGTGAGTCTGACTGGTATGAGTTTGCAAAGGTGTTGGGTTACTCGTTTGATGGTGACAATCCTCAGGGTTACCGCATGCACCACAACTACCGCCTCAACAAGAAGGATACCGTTCATCTCTATGGCGAGGGAGGAGTTCCCGGTCTCTCCAAGGACTTGCTCCCTCTGTATGATGTCCTTGTGCGCATTCTCCGGGAGAATATTGCTCCAAGTGGTGGAAACAATGATAATGTGGTCTCTCCCCTTTGCAACTTGCTACTTCATGCTCACACCATTACTATGAGCACCGATGATGGTGCGGATTGGAGTGTGGATGTGATGGACTACATTCATCATGAGATGCATGATGCCATGACCACTACGGTCACCATTCCCTATGCTCCATACATCATGATGCTCATCAAGTCCAAGTTCCCCGACCATGATCTTAGTGATGATGACTTGGAGGTCCATGACTTCAAGCAACTATATGAGAAGAGGACTGTGCCCAAGCCCCCAAGTGTGCCATCCTCTCGGTCCACTCGGGGTGGTTCGTTCATGGGTGATGCTCGGAGGGCTGCTACTCCCTCTTATGCCCCCTCCACCTCCGGGCACGTGAAGAAGCTGAATTGGTTCCAACGCAACATCCTTTGCATGAACATCGACATTCGCAAGGAGCAATACTCAGCCTACAAGGACCGCCGTCAATCTGCCCACAATCAAGAGATGATCCTCCATCACATTTCTGGATCTCCCGCTCCTGCTGAGCTCACACCGCCTCTCTCCTATGCTCAGTGGAACCAGGGGTCTATGGCTCCGTGGTCTCAGTTTGAGAACGATCTTGGTGGCAGCTCATACTCCACGGGACAGGCATATGAGGATGTTACTTCAGATGATGATGATGACGAGGATGAGGACGATGATGAGGATACCCCTTTCGAGTAATGTTCTTCACGGGACGTAGCATCGCTCTTCTTCCTTTTTGGCGTTTCGATGCCAAAGGGGGAGAAGTTGATCTATTAGGAACGGGGATTTGCATGGGTTCGGGCACAAGCATATGCTTCTATCATTTATTTGCGCTTGTGTCCATTTATCTTATTTGTGTTTGTCGAACTATTTATGCTTGTCGAACTATTTGTGTGAACCTTTGTGTGTATTGAGACAATTCCCATGCTATCTATATTATCTATGGTTGAGACTACAAGACTATTGTGTTGGTATTCACCTCATATGTTATATGCAAAAGGTATGAAATTCTATCAAGTCTCTAGTTATACCATGGCTATGTATATGGTCTCATTACTCCTTATGATATCATGTGCTCTCTATTGCAAAAATGCTCTTGTCTATTGTGCTACCCGTTGTCTAGCTGTTTTCAAGTATGCACATGTTTAGGGGGAGCCATTTTTATCATAAGCATGATATAGCATTGTCTTTTATTGCAAATCTTTGTATTGTCATCTAACACCAAAAAGGGGGAGATTGAAAGAACATTTCTTAACCCCTAGTGTTTTGTGTGTTAGTTAACAATACCAATGATATACTAATTCTAATGCTAAGTATTTCAGTTAGTGTATGATTAAATATCATATGCATCAAAGCCAAAAATGCAAAGAAGAAGTGGCTCTGAAAAAGTTCCAGGAATCGGATTATTGGAGCCGGAAATTCCCAGGGCCGGAATTTCCGATCCCCCAGAACTTCGCAAAAATTGGCTAAGGAAAAGTTGGAAAGTGGTTCTGGCTTCAACCGGAAATTGTGCCCGGAAATTCCATTATACCGGAATTTCCGAGTGCACCCAGAAGAGCCCTCCAGAAACGACTAAGTCAAGTTGAGAAAGCGTTCTGCCTTCAACCGGAAATTGTACTCGGAAATTCCAATATACCGGAATTTCCGAGTGCACCCAGAAGGACACTCAAGAAACGGCTAAGGAAATAAGAGGTTTCGGTTCTGGCTCCAACCGGAAATTCTGGTCGGATATTTCAATCTTCCGGATATTCCGGGCGACCGGAATTTCCGGTGGTGACTTATACCGGAATTTCCGGGTGGTCGAAGCAGCCAACGGCCAGATTTTGGGGAGAGCTATAAATACCCCCTCACTCCCTCAAGAACAGCTAGCTCTCTGATTTTCTCTCTCCCCATTCTCAAGAAAGCTCAAAACATCAAGATCTCCCAATCCCCCCACTCAAATCCGTTGATATTTGGAGGATTGAAGGAGAAGGCCCCGATCTACTACTTCACCGAAGCGATTTACATTTCCTCCCCATTCACTTGGGGATTTCGTGGCTAGGGTTTCCATTGGGAAAACCTAGTTCACCATTGTTGCTTTCTTGGTGTTGCCTTGACCTGTTGTGGTCATCTTGAGAGCCCCCAATTAAGTTGTGGGTGTGTGCCTCAAGCTTGTGTAAGGGATTCGATCTCCGCCCCAAAGGGGATCAATAGTGGAAGGTGAACTCGCAACCTTTGTGGTTGAGTTCATCGGAGAAGAAGGTGAGCCTTAGTGGCGTTGTGGTCAACCTGTTGTGGTGACACACACCTCTCCAACGAGACGTACACCCTTGTGGTGGAACTCGGGATTATTCCTTCGTCTCCGCGTGCTTCACTTGGTTCCCCTAATCCTTACTCCCTTACTTGCTTGTTTCGCACTTATATTTATCTTGTATCTTGTTGAATTGCTTAGCTTGTCATCTAGGTAAATTCACCTTAGTTGCATATCTAGAGAATTTACCTTTGTGTTAAGCTTAAATTGAAAAAGAGTTAAAATTTGTAATAGCACCTATTCACCCCCCCCCCCCTCTAGGTGCCGGATTCCCGTTCACCAGCACAAGGATGGACAAGGCCAAGACTCGACGCAAGGCCTGGCGGACGCACCCGCGCCATACAAGACCCCCCGGGTGCACAGGACCCCCGGGGCCTCCTGCGACCCGGAAGGAAACGAAGACCCCGAGAGCGCGAGTCCCTGACGGGGCCGAGCTCCCTCTCGGGTACAAGACCGTACGACGAGAAGATAAGGTTTCTACCACCTTCCAGAGGATGGTGGAAGCCCCCAGAAGGTTTGGGAAGCAAGGCGCGGTCAGGGGACACCACCTACCCACTGTCAGCCCGCGCCAACCGCTTTCCCCAAAGGCGCCAGAGATCTCAACCACCCGAAGACGGATACTTGGAGGAGAATAGGCCACGTCGCCGTCTCCACCATGGAGAGGGGTTGCTTCCCGCCAAGAACCCCTCACGCTTCTTGCATGACCTCTGTGGTATCCCCTTTCCCTATAAAAGGAGGACCAAGGGCATGGAGGATGGGAGGGACCGGCTCAAGCTAGCTTAATGAGTAAGCAAGCTCTAGACAAGAACTGACCGGCGATCCAAGTTAGAAGACAACCACCAAGCTAGGATAGGAGGAGTAAGGGAAGGAAGGTGATCTCCTCCGGGCAAGGATCTGTCCTCCCCCTTCCTCTAGTCGGATCACCCTGCCGGGTACCTCGTCGGGAAACAACATTGTAGCCACACCATGATCCAACCATCTATCCAGACATGCAGGAGTAGGGCTGTTAGCCTTCGGGCGGACTGAACCTGGGTAGATCGATGTGTGCTTTCCTTGTTTGCATACCACGTCGAGATCGGAGAGCGAAAGAGGAACTTGTCCGACGATCGTCCCCCAGAAGACGTTTTCAGCCTCCTTCGCGCCCCTACCGAATCTACAAAGGGGTGCCTCGCATCCCTGGTGTCCGTGATTCGAGACACGACACCTCCAAAATATAAATTCTTCACTTGGACTTGGTTGATTTAAACCGTGTCTGAACGACAAGCTGCCGACGACAGGGGATGACCTAATACTAAT
Source organism: Poa annua (assembly GCA_026929855.1). Classification (NCBI taxonomy): domain Eukaryota; kingdom Viridiplantae; phylum Streptophyta; class Magnoliopsida; order Poales; family Poaceae; genus Poa; species Poa annua. The sequence goes on from CM049434.1 coordinate 118,154,159, forward strand.
GCTAAATTGTCCCCCTTAGGAAGGCATGGAAACAAGACGACGACATACATGTTGTTTAAATGCCGATACGATTTTCCTGTCCGTAACTCTATCCAAACCATTGGCTTGGGCTCACACAACTTGACACAGTTGTATGGCCTACCTTTGCCCCGGTTAAGGAATGGTGGGACAACTTCTCCTCCACTCTCGGATCATGTCATAAAGCCACATTTTCCCTCACAATGCTCGTCCCTTGGTTGTTGTGGACGAGATGAACGCAAGAACTTTAAAAAACAAAAACAAAATCCTTCCTCGGTTGTGGACACTATTAAAGCTGAGTCCTCAGTGTGAGCTAAGGCCAGTGCAAAACATTTAGGTATCCAATTCCGGTAGAGTATCCTTTTGTTTTTTAGGTCGACCTCGTCTTTGTTTTGTAACCTCGTAACTCTCTTCTTATTTAATGGAACGAGGCACAGTTTTTTACCTCAGTTCTAAAGAAAAATCCCATGTAGAAACTTGTTAATATAATGATCCCATTTAACTCTCCTTGTTGCTTTAGAATGCGATGTCTACCATGTACAACAATAAATCCAGTTACACGTGCATGATGTTATTTCTCCGGATATCACGCGTGATATTCGGTTTAAATTTGAACAAATGTAAGATTTAGATGTCACGATTTCTCTAACTCATGTAGAACTAAAATACTGAATGTGCGCCTCATAGCTTCGGAATGCTTGATAGAAATTGTAGAAGAATGAAAATGCATATATGCAAGACACGGACGGAAAAAAGTCCATATGACATTCGAGTTGAGAATCATACAAAAATGGTACAAAGGAAACCAATTCATATGTTTTTTTTTGCGGAGCATATGAAGTTTGATATACCATCTTTTTTTTTGCGAGGTATATATCATCTTGTTTGAAATGTTGTTCATATGATCTACTCCCTCCGTTTCACATGGTGAGTGTGGAAAATAGCTAAAACATTTTGTATTGTGAAACAAAGGAGTATTATACTACAGTACTTCAATTCTGCAAAATGTTAAACAAAATTGCTGTGAAAATCTTCGGTCGAAGGGACTTTAACGGTAGTAATGATAGCACTGCGCGGGCCTCGAGTCTCGGTCTGCCCATCAACAGCAGGCTGCAGCCCAGGCCCACTGTCCGAAACCGTCCATTCGCATTTGTGAGAATCCCATACTATCCCCACTTCTCGAGACCCCATCGCTCGGAATTTCAAATTTCGAAAAGGTCGAGCCTCCCTCTTCCCCTCTCGCATATCGCGGAGCCAAATCCTGCAGAAACCACGCGATTCCCCCCAAGTCCGAGCTCCGGGTAGTTCTACGTGGCGCCGGCGGCATGGCGCAGACTCCGAACCCCAGCCGGAGGTCGTGGGTGGGCCCGGCGCCGACCCCCTTCCTCACGCCCCGCCCCGAGCGCCGGGAGCTGCGCTGGGCGGAAGCGGGCTCGCACAGCTCCGTGCGACGCAGCGGCGTAGGTGCCGGAAGCGTCGGCGGCGGGAATGATAGAGACTGCGAGGCGAACGTGCAGGTCGTGCTCCGGTGCAGGTGAGCTGCTCTCGCTTTGGCTCCGCTGACCGCTGGGCAAAACTGTATGTAAGCCACGCGGTGATTCGCAAGTAGCAGTATAGGACCAAACTAAATCATGGCTTAATCAGTGGAAAGGCTACTACTAGTATATTTTATCTGGGAGTGCCAACTGTGTATTTATTTACAGTACTAAGGAATATTCTGGCAAATTACTGCTGGTGGTAGTTCATGTTTCCAAAGGCTAAGAGATGCTTTCTGGTGTCGCTGATGCGCTTTTCTGACCCGTGCACTGCTTAGGCCGCTAAATGAGGAGGAGCAGAAAGCGAACGTACAGAGCGTTGTCTCTTGCAACGACATCAAGAGGGAGGTCACGGTTCTGAACAGCCTATTCAAGCAAGCAGACAAAACATTCACCTTTGATAAGGTAAAGCCACTATCAGATCTTATGCTTGTTGCTTATGCTGTATTTAGTTTTTTGCATGCCTGTTTGGCCAAACAGTTTCCGTCATTTGGTTATGGCTAATTCTAAGTGATCAGAATCTTATGCATAAAAAGTGATCATTACATAAATGTTGAAGCTAAACTTGACTCACATGGATTTTCTTTAATGTACGGTTATTGTTTGATACTAGGTCTTTGGCCCAAAATCTCAGCAGAGGGCGATATATGATCACTCTGTTGCACCAATCGTCAACGATGTCCTTGAAGGCTATAATTGTACTGTCTTTGCCTTTGGGCAAACTGGAACTGGAAAAACTTACACCATGGAGGGGGAGATAGTGCAGCAGGTACTAAAACTGAAAATTGCTTCAGAAGTAACATGCAGCAACTGAATAATTTGCCTCATCTGCTTTTTAGGTGGGTGAACTGCCAACTACTGCTGGTGTCATGCCAAGAGCAGTGCGCCATATCTTCGATATATTGGAAGCACGCAAGGCTGACTATAGCATGAAGGTAACCTTCTTGGAGCTATATAACGAAGAATTAACAGATCTGTTGGCTTCAGAGGACCAAAGCAGATTCCCTGAAGATAGACAGAAAAGGCCTACTATATCTCTTATGGAAGATGGCAAGGGTGGCGCGGTCATAAGAGGCCTTGAAGAGATTGTTGTCTACAGTCCGGGTGAGATATATAGACTTTTAGAACAAGGATCAGCTAGGAGACGCACTGCCGACACTGCGCTGAATAAGCAAAGCAGGTCAATGAACATTTCAATTATTTTTATGTGTGCCAAAAGAGGTGTTTTATACTGAGAATGAGAATTGTGCATTCTGTACTTGCAGCCGGTCACATTCTGTATTTTCTATATACATCCATCTCAAAGTAACAACAACTGGAAATCAGGAACTCATGAAGTTTGGGAGGTTGAACCTTGTAGACTTGGCAGGATCAGAGAGTATAGCTCGATCAGTTGCAAAAGAGGTACCTGGTTCTGTTGCAAGCTAATAAGTGATTGCATCACTTGTTCCTGATAATCTATCCTATTGGTCTGCTTGGGTTTAGTCGAACCGTCCATATTTCAAAATACATGCTGGAAGATGACAAAATTATATATCCTTCTGTCACATTTAAATAGTTAAATCGAAGAACTCTATGCAGTTTAGGAATGTTGGAGGTCTTATGGATAATCATGCAGTACTCTAAATCATTTTCTTTGCAGCAAAAAGAAAGCACTTTTCTTGGAAAGTTATAATGGAAGTTTTAATGTGTTGTATGTTGTCATAAATGATTATTAGGTATTACATTTATTCTTTTGATGGTTCTACCTCATAATGTCAGTTCTTTTTACATGCCAACCATTTTGAAGTCAAGATTTGTATCATGCTGATAGGTTAGAGCAAGAGAAGCTGGAGAGCTGAATAAGAGCTTATTAACACTGGGTCGTGTCATCACTGCACTCGTGGAGCATTCAGTTCATGTACCATACAGGTACCAGACGCTTCTCATAATAAACCAGAAAGCCGACTCGTAATTTACTCATTGCTAGTTATTTTGAACTTTACCAGGGACAGTAAGCTCACGAGACTGCTTAGGGAATCCTTGGGTGGAAAAGCCAAAACTTGCATAATAGCAACAGTAACTCCAGCTGTCCACTGCCTGGAAGAAACTCTAGTTACACTTGATTATGCTTATCGTGCTAAAAGCATAAGAAACAAACCAGAGGTGCTAGTTTCCTACTTCTATTCATTCATGGTGTTCTGATTTAGTTGATATCCTTGTCAAAAACTTAACTAATGCTGTAGGTAAACCAAAAAATTTGCAAATCTGTTATGCTCAAGGATCTTTATCAAGAAATGGAAAAAATGAAACAAGGTTATCTTCAATCCTCTATTTCTATTCCTGAAATTATTATAGGGTCTCACAAGTATATTGTCAGATGTAAAAGCCGCATGGGAAAAGAATGGAGTTTATATCCCTCATGAAAGGTTTGTTCTAGAGGAGGCAGAGAAAAAGGTATATGCTGTTTCTGAAGTAGCCCAATCAACATCTCTATTGCGGGAGAGATATGCACTAGTTTACAATGGCCTCATGGGCTTTGCTATGTTATAGACTAAACTACATACATGAGCATACATATGACTAATACTCTTAACATATACAAGACTTAAGATTATATTGAATATAATTTCATAGGCAAGATATGGAATGTTATCTTAGTCTTTTTGACTATATGTTGCAGACAATGAGGGAAAAAGTGGACTGTTTGGAGCTTAGTCTGGAGAAGCAGAGCAAAGTATAGTTTTATATAATTCAAGTTTTAGTTAGTTTACTAGTTCATTATTGAACTGAGTTGTACCATGGGTGGTCTGGCAGGAGCTCGAAAAATACAGAAATTTTTACCTAGCAGAACAGGAGAGCAGGATAAATTTGGAAAGTCAGAATGCAGAGTTAAAGGTACTGCGGTTTGGACAACATTGTTTTCAGTACACAAAAACCTCCTTCTAGTTTGTTTGCCTTTTAGACATTCACATTCTCTACATCTGCCTATTTAGATGGAGATCGAAAGTTGCAAGGGGGAATTTCTAGATCTTCAGGAAGCTCATTCTAGAGCTAACACTTCTCTGAAGGAAAAGGACTTCATAATCTCAAATGTACTTCGTGCTGGTAATTGTTTTAAATCCTAAGTAAATATGCATTTTCTAGCTTGAAGAGCTTAATAGATCTAGTAAAGCATAAACTTGGATTACTTCTGATGCTTGGAACTTTTTCATAACATTGTATAGAAAACGCAATTCTTGAACGCACAAAGGGTATGTGCAGCACCTTCGAGAGTGCATCTGCAGGTATCGCTGATCTTCATAATAAACTAGGTAAAGAGCTGTTCTCACCCCCTAGTTTACTCGGAGTTGCCGCTTTCTTGCACTAACGGTCCTTGGCGGGGTTTTGACATGTAGAAAGGCAATCAAAAACTGAGTCTGAAAACAGAGGGTTACTATTCAATTTTCGGTCTCAGTTGGATCAGAGTCTTGGAGTTCTCCATAACACAGTTGTTGCATCTATTTGTGAGCAACGCCAAGTTTTGGAGTCTATGACTGAACAAATGAATTTATATTTTTCAGCTAAATCTGAGGTACTATTAGTAAAATAGTTATTTTATTTTACTCACAGTTCAAGATTACCTTTATCATCCCCATAGACTAATTATCTGCATTATAACTGCTTCCAGTCAGCAAACCATTTGGAGAAAAGAATCGCAAAAGCCAAAGATATGTATGCCTCTGCTGTGCAATGCCTTCACCAGCTTATCAATACTTTGAGGAAGCGATCCATCACAGACTCTGAGCAGATGAACCTGAATATATCTTCCCATGCAATAGCTGTTGACAATGTATACAGTAGTAGAACTTTCAGTTTTAACTGCTATATGATTCAGATTAATGAGCCACTCTACAAAATCTAATCATTATCTATTCTATTAACAGTTTCTAGCCGTGATGGTTTCAGAGGCTGAACAAGTACTGACTGATGTTTTGAGTTCCGCTTCTGAACTCAAAGAATTATTAGCCTTTTCTGCTGAACAGCAAGAAGTAGTATGTCTCATCAACCCTCGTATTTGTTAATATCTGCCTCTATTGCTTATGTTATGCAAGATGCGGCAACTTATTCTTAAAAATTTCTGGTAGGGATTGCAAAAGAGTCTTGCTTCGGCACAAGCCATGTCAAAGACATCAATTGATTTCTTTAACGATATCAACACATATGCGTCTAGGATCATGAAACTTATGGAGCAAAGTCAAGTAGGAAGCTCCTCTCAGCTTGTTGAATTTGAGAAGGGCTTTAAGGTTGGTTGGTTTTGGTACATATAAGTTCATATATTTTCTATCAGTGCGTCAAAATGCAATGCTCTTTGCGTTTTCGTAAAAAAAAGGTTCATGTATCAACAAACTCGTTGATAACATCCTTCCTTTTAATAGGAACTTGCTATTCAAGAAGAGCAAGTTGCTCTTAACAAGATTGCTGTAATTTTAGCTGGCTTGACGGCAAGAAAAACGACAATGGTCAGTTTATCTACTGTTTAATTGAAAAAAGCCTCTTTGTATGACTTTGGCAATAACTGGTCTCCCTTTTGGCAGGTTTCAGAATATGTTGGGCAACTAAATGAGAATTCTAGTGCAGAGCACAAACACATGATATTGGAAATGTCCAACCTACAACAAGTTTCAGGTAATGGAAAAAAGGAGACTGCATCCTGTGCTGGAAAGATAGAGAGCCAATTCCATGAAGTTAAGTCATCACATGCTAACACCAAAGATCAAATGGGAGACATTTTGCAGCAATGGTACCAATCTCACTCACGTACCTAAATTATGTGCAGTATGAATTACTTATTCTCCCATGAATATTTATGCTGAACAAACTTTGTTGATTGCAGCATGGAGAGAATTGACCATTCTGTTTCTTACTGGTCACATACGCAGTCATGTTTAGAACAGCTAAATAAGAGCTCTGTTGTGGAAGCTGATTATTGTATAGAGTAAGTTGTAATCATATTCACAAAAGCGACCATTCTAAGTGATATGGTCGAAAACCTTGCAGTGTAGGGCATTTCTATGTTTTTCTTACGATTTCCTTGGATGCAGAGAGAGCAGAAGCGAAAATGACAGTATTATCCAGGAGAATCTGCTTCTTTCTTCACAGAGTGATGCAGGGTTTCATGCCATCACATCTGATATATTGGACACTTCAAAGAGTAACATATCTACTTCGATTATAATATATTTCTCTCTCCAAAGATGGTGTTACCCTTATACTGTCCATTTTCATTTTCAGATTCTCACTTGCTGGATGATGAAACTAGAAAGAGAATGGAAACAGTATCCACCTTTTTCTCGAATCATTTGGGATTGCTGAATGAAAAACACGCTCAAGGCAGAGAATGTATAAGAACCATTACAACTAACTGCGTTGAAAAGGATTACTCGGTAAGCTATTTATATGTTTATCTGAACTGCATTAATTAAAACTAGAACTGAGAAAACAAGTTATGTTTGAAACATACAAAATGGTTAATTTTTTTGTCAAGATTTGCTAAGTAGTAGAACTCTGATGACTTTGAAACAGTAAATTGTTAAAAATACTGCCATCGATGATGCAACTTTCAACTGAACCATACAAAGTTTGCTTGATCATAAATTGTTAAAAATACTGCCATTGATAGAGTGTACTCTATGGACACTTGAATGCAAGTTGGAAATTGATTATTATTTTTGGACGACAAATGCAATTACTCAATGCAAGCCACATCTCTATCATTCTTATGCACCATGTGACATGCCATCATTAATGTTCTCTTAACAGGTTAACAGTCCAGTTCAGCTACGTCCACCGACTAGTGTGTGCAGCTTCGAGTCAATCGAGGAGCTGAGAGCCTCGGTGCCTGATCTTATGGCGAGATTCAAATCATACAACAAGCTGGACGAAGCAGACAAAGGAAAGAGATACTCGGATCAGAAGGCGCATGCCCCGAGAAGTCCTCTCATGCCAGTCAATCGCTAGGATAAGTGAAAGAAAGTGTCGAATTTGTAATGGTAGCGCTAACGTTGTAGAGATGGCAAGATTTCTTGCCGATTTACCACCTCGTCCGATTAGTGTGCACCAGCGACAAGATGTTGCGCCTGTGTGCAAAATCTCTGTGATCTTATATTAGGGTAGCGAAGACCAGAAATGTAAAGGACAGATGTTTCCTGATATTTAGAGGACAAATGTAGTTTCCGTAGAGATCAATCGATTTTGTTAGTATGCGGCTTTCCAAGTTTTAGAGTCAGCTAAGTTTGTTTCCTAACCTCTTGACTCTTGTATGGTTGTATGGTAAAAGCTGTCGTATCTCTGGTCCCACATCTGCATTTCTCCTAGTATCGACTGGGGGACATTTGCCGCCCCTGGAAATCCACCATTGTTGTGGCCTCGGCAACGTCTGTGGCGTGGCCAATGACGATCGAGTCAAGGCGGTGGTTCCTTTTTTCCCATTCCGTTTTCACCCTGGCGAGGAGCACCTGATTGAATGCCAGACAAGGAGTAGTCGCCACGTCTACAGGAGCACCCAAGACAAGTATGGAAAGGGGCTTCCAATCAAATCAAATATACGCATTCCTGGTGCAAATCAATCGCCGGTTATTTCCTTGTCTGATGACGATACATTTCCTTTTTTTCGTCTGTTAAATTCAGGTCCTCGATCAAATCCAAATATTTCCCATCTTCTTCGTCCGGCGAAAAGGAAGGAAGGAACAATCGCCGGTTCTGCCTTCTCCGAGCTGCTACCACCCGAGGAGGCAGGGAATCGATAGATATATGCATATATAACACGGACAAGTTTATCATAGATAGATCCAGTCGTCCGAGGAAACAACGGAAGAGAGACGTACTGTACGTGTGTGTCACAGCATGGGGAACACCGGGGTGGACCGGCGTCTCCTGGAGAAAGGTACAGCCGCGCCAGCCGCCGACCAAGAAGAGGTTAGTACCTACTCCTACCTTCATGCGTCTTCTCCGTTCTGCTCCGACCAAATCTCTCCGTCGCCCGCTGTGTTGGCTAGGAATCAAGCAAGCTTTCCAAGGGCAGCAGACTAATTTAGCAGCTACACTGCGGGGCCCGATCTAGCTAGCTGATCAAGTAGTGTCGGCGTTGCAATATTCACGAGTGAACTACGTTCTCATATGTATGTACGGCACCATGCTTCCTCTTTGCAGATGCGTAGGCAGCGGTTAGCATGATCTCTCTGGTCGGAATATGTTATTTTTGGACAACCTCTTCACACTGGCCGACGTACTCCCTCCGTAAGTTTGTCTAGTTATGTGTGTATCTACACACTCAAACATGTCTAGATATATGCAAATTTGGACAAACTTAAGACATCCTTTTGTGGACGAAGACGAGGGAGTAGATAAAGACAACCAGATTCTATGATCGCATGGGCAAAATAAACGGACACCTTGCATTCTACAATAAGTATGAGCTCTTGACTAATGGGAATCCATTTTTGCGCCGGTTTTGCTATTCCTCGGCCGACCAAGAATTTTTTAGTCTCGGTCCAAAGTATGTGATCAAGTTCTACATCACCATGCATGTACCACGAACGTTTTGGGAACGACCTTCTTGTTGACCAGTAGAGCCAGACTACCACGGTTAAGGAATGGTGGTCCTTGATGATCTCCTCCAACGTTAAGGCAGAGAATCATTCCCAAAGCCGTCCTATCCATGGACGTGTGCGTGTGTCTTGAATTATTTTCGAAACAAAGTCAAAAACTTTGCATCTTATATATATTGACAAAGGAGTAAACATAGTGTGGCCTTAGGCCAAGAGAAAAAAAGGCACCGCCTCAGAAAAGCACCATATAAAATTAGCCTACAATCTCGCCAAGCTTCTTTGCTCCTGCCATGATCCAGTTTTGTCCTCGTCCTTGATGCGTTGAAATAGAATGGGTGGCCTAGAGGATTTGTTGTTGAAGACCCGTGCGTTTCTTCCTTTAAGATTTCCCACATGATGAGCACGATCGTAGTTTTGAGTCCTTTTCTTGGAGTAACAAGGAGTACCATTCAGAGTTCGCCAATAATCACGGACCGTGAGCCTATCCAAGCCAAGGCTCGAAATCAGATCTGGGCAGCCCAACTAGGGCGCCGTTGGCCACTTGGAAAACCGGCACACAAAGAGGATGTGTCTCGCATATTCCGGTCGACAACCACAAAGCTGACGTTTGGTTGGTGGGGACAACCCCTGATAGTCAGGCGGTCGGATGTCCAAAGCTTATTCTGCATGGCAATCCAGACAAAGAAGCTGCATTTTGGGGTGCCCAAGTCTTCCAAACGACATTCACAAAAGGGCCTAGTGGATTGTCATGCACCCCAAAATACAACTTGTCTTGGAAACTTTAAAACCACCACAATGGTAGTCTTTTTTCATTTAAATCTTGTCCTACAACAACTTTCTTAATTAATAGATCAAGGCAAAGATTTCGGCTAGGTCTGATAAAAAAAGATTAAACATATATATGAACAACTTCATAAAACCGACAAAACACTTAATTAATTCCTAGTAGATTGACACTTAGACACTCATTTTTGCACACATTGCATGATAGAATATAAGTGTGGAACTATAATCATGCATATTTTCGGAGAATTGTGGGAGTATCTATGTTACCCTTTTTTTAGAGTACTTCTCTTTTTTTTTTGTATCCCTCAAATCATACAACTTATGTATTTGAAACTTTACAGTTCACTGAAACATTTGAGATAGAATGTGGAAAAAATAATTCATAATATTTTCTGAATTTTAAATTGCACAAAAGAACATTCTAATTCAAGTGTTTCAGTGGCCTGCAAAGTTTCAAATCAATATTTTGTATAGGTTGAGGGATGCCTTTTTTGTAAGTATGGGGTGTAGCTGTGTAGGTGTCATGGGGTTTAGCCACAACTTTTCAATTGTCGAAAACTTCACAAAACTTTTGTGTGCAGGATCGCAGCGTTTTACAGGAGAAGCTCGACTGCGCCAGGCTGGAGCTGCAGAAGACGCTGGCCATGTCCGCCGACGCGGACGAGACGATGTGCAGGCTGGCGGCGGTCTTGCGAAGGGTGGCGCAGGAGAGGGAAGAGGCGGTCAGGCAGCGGAACGCGCTGCTCGCAGAGCTCCAAGCGCGAAGGAACGCCCAGGCGATGATGGCGGCGCTCATGTCCGGATCACCTGCAGCCGCATTCAGCTGCCACAGCAACCGGGCCTTCGCCGTCCCGTTCGGCCGGATGACGGTGCAGGAGCAGTACTACGCCGGGGCGGCAGGAGCCAGCTACTGCTTCGCTTCCTCGTTGTCGCGCACGTCGGGCGCCCAGGACTCCTTCGATCCGAACATGTTCCTGGTGGACGCGGCAGAGGGAGATTCTGCCATTCCGGCCACGGCCACGGGAACCGGCGCGCCTGCCGTGGCCGGGAGGAAGAAGAGCTCGGGGAGTGAGCTCGGTCTCGTTGCTGAACAGATACTTGCTCTCCCGCGGAAGAGAGGGGAGGCGGTCGAAGCTCCGGTACGTGACGACGACGACGACGCTGGTACCTCGGTTGACGAGCCTGCTGCGGATTCTGAATCGACTGAGGGTAGAGGGTTCGGTCGACAACGAGAATTGCTGCGCCGGAGGTGGGTGTAGCCTGGATGAAGTGGTTAGCGCTGCAGGCAAGAAGCAGGGTTGATTTCTTTCTAGGTGAGCGTTCAGTACGTTGTTCACCGTCTCGCGTGATTTTGAGGGCCAGGTTAACCTCGTGTTTTGATGACTACCGTGTGTTTATCTATGAATAGTTGAATACTGAAATAATATGCATGCCTTGTTCTTGGCTCAAGGTATTTCTCATGTTGACATTCCTATTAATTATATACTAAATATAAAATTTCAAATGATTTATATCTATGGCTTTTAATCCAGTTAGCGATTCATATTCATTCAGAGTTCATCTTGACGTGATTTTTTAAATAAGATCCCATTTTGTTATGTTTTGACAAAAAAAATGGACATACCAATTGTATAATTTATACTCGAGAATTTTCTACATAACCATACATCACACACCCCCTATTAAGATATTAGTTAGTGTATAGTTTGCATCTCTACCAATATACATTTATGTTACATAATTCATCGATTGTAAAAACAATGATGTGTATGTGTTTTTTTCACATTTAATATGGTTTTATATCTTCTGAAGGATAATATCTCGCAAAAAAATCTTCTTGAACAACTCAAAATATATTTTCAATAAAATAACGAGAAACAACTTAGATACAATATTGTATGCTAACTAAAGAGTATACAACATATCATTAATAAAATAACAATATGATTAAAAAATTAATAAAGTATAAAAATTTAGTATAACTATATTTACTTTAAATCAACTGGTAGAATTGTGGTGATGAAAAAACATATGGTGAGTTCACTAGCTATAGGTAGAGGATGTTGTGATGGTAGTCGCATAGAGTACTCAAATCGTTTCATCTTTGTCATGCTTCTTGTTGCGTATGTGTTTTCTCATGTTTAAGCTGACAGAGAATCTTGCTCTACACTCGACAGAGATGAGCAGGGTAGCAGCTTATAGGAACAAATGACTTTGTGGCTAACTTTTGATATAATAATAGGATTGCCAAGTAAACATGGGTGAAAAGTGTATCTCTAGTCCATCTACATACAGATAACGATGTGTACATGAAAAAAAATTGGTGTGTGTATGCCTGGAGAGCTCCACTTCATATCCAAACTCCAGTCACCTTGGTACTCTTAAACTACAAAGTAGTGTTTGGCTGCACAAATATGTCGGTGTGATATACATTCTTGTGTAAACTTAATGGTACTACCTAGCATAAATCAGTATGTATCCCCGAATCCAACGGGTGACACGTTTATTACTCTTTTACTGGCATCGTTCCTACACTATAACCCTCATCTTTTTCCTCTCCGCGAGGTTGGATGGGTGGTGTAACCATGGATGACCTCACGGCTTAAAATTGAGATCAACCTTCGCAATCGGGTTTGGAGTCGCTCTATAACCCTGCCGTGATTATGGGGCACCAACTGACCAACGCAATCGGGTTTGGAGTCGCTCAATCCGACCCCGATGCACGATCCTGTATTGGTGAGCCGGATTTGTCACAAGTGAGTAGTCTCGATGCGGTGAGGATGGTGCTTCAAAAGGTAGTTGGTGATTTGGAGATCTTGTTGTTGCATATATTTTTTCGACATGTTGAAACCTCATTTTATTTCTGTGCTGCAACACACAAATGACACGTGCCAACGATCTAGGTGACTGCTACAAATATTGTGTTCAGTGTTTCAGTTTCAGCGCAGCGGCCCATGAGAGGTCTGAAACTCGAGTCTACCCATAAGGGCAGGTGACACGGGCCGGCCTATGGACCCGGGAGACCCGTTCACAGAATCCGACCCAGACACGTAACCGAGCCAAGCCCAACTCCCGCCGTCTCCCTCCTCCCCAATCAATCACCATCCTCCTCGAGTTCTCTTCCCCGTCAAATCTAGCTAGGGTTGCACTTCGGCGGCCAACCTCAGTCAAAGCAGGATCCCATCGCCAAGCACCCGCCAGCCGGCCAGCCCGACGAGGAGGGAAGGGTAAGGCTCGTTGGATTCGAAGATGCCGCAGCGCCACTCGAAGAACAACAACGACCTCGCCTACTTCACCTACGAGGAGAAGCGGAAGCTCGGGTACGGCACGCAGCGGGAGCGGCTGGGCAAGGACTCCATCAAGCCCTTCGACGCGTGCTGCCTCTGCCTCAAGCCGCTCATCGACCCGCTCGCCTGCCCCAAGGGCCACACCTTCTGCAAGGAGTGCATCCTCGAGTGCCTCCTCGCGCAGAAGAAGGACATCAAGCGGTAACCCTTTCTCATCCGGTCACTCGTTGCTGCGTCATCTTTCTCAGGACACTGTTTATTTTAGGGCGTATTCTGCCCTGCCGGCACAATAGTTTTCAATTTAGTTGCGCGGCACTGGAGATCGCGTGATGAAAGAATTTGAGGTGGCAATTTGTTCCTGGAATAGGCATTGGGCTTATAGTGTTTGGGTCGGTGGTGGTCAGTCCCTTATTAATCAGTCTACAGTTTCAGTGTCCATTAAACCTTATAACAATTGGTCTTTGAAGTAGTTCACCTCTAAGAGTTGATGTTTCCATTCTTGCACATTCAAAATTGTCCTTAAGTTATCTGATTGTTCAACCGAATAAGTCATATGGAGTTCTAAGAGTTTATCCTTCTTCCAGCAAGCTTATAGCTCATGATTCCCAGAAAAAGCATGAGAAGGAAGACGAGGAGGAGAAATTGATGCTGCAAAAGTCCAAGGAACTGGACGCTTTTGACCAGCAGAACCACGGAGCAGTCCCGCAATACTATGATCGCAGTGGTTCCCAAGACAAGAATGGTTTTCATGGAGCAAACAGTGTAAAGACTACCTCCTTTGAAGAGGAAGCCCTCCGCACCATGAAGGCATTCTGGCTTCCATCAGCTACTCCTGAAGCTACTGTCAAGGTAGATGCCCCCTGCACTGACACAGTCTGCCCCGAGGGGCAGGAAAAGCTCAAGTTGAAAGCGCTCTTTCCTATTTCTTTCACCGAGGAGAACGCTGACCAGAAGAGTGGCAAGTCGGTGGAGAAGAGCTACATGTGCCCCAGTTGCAAGTCCACTCTCACGAACACCATGTCCCTGGTGGCGATCAGCACCTGTGGGCATGTCTTCTGCAAGAAGTGCTCCGACAAGTTCCTAGCAACAGATAAGGTATGCTTGATGTGCAACAAACCGTGCAAAGAGAGGAATTTGGTTCCTTTGGAGAAAGGAGGAACGGGTTTCGCCGCACATGATGACCGCTTAGAAGCAAAGAATTTCAAGCATTTAGGGAGTGGATCCGGGCTAGGATTAGTGAGGCCTGCTCCTAAGGCTTAGCCTTGAACCATTTAACTGTTGTTGTATAATGTCTTGAGTTATCGTTGTGTTGAGAATATATGTTAACCTGGAATTTTGTTTCAAGGTAATAATATCTCTGAGAAGTTTGGTCTGGAAGAATACTCAGTTTGTTATGATGCAAGTTAATTACGGTTTTGCTTCTTTTGACTCTGACAAAATCTGTTTGGTGGCAGTGTGCTTCCTATGATGGCGTTATCTACTTTCTCTTGTGCATGCTATTATATTTTTGTTATACTGGAGCTTCTATCTGGACAAAGTTCACGGGTCATGTTTTTGTGCGTGTTTAAGGATCTCACCTTATGAGCAGATTTGCATTTTTTCCCTGTACCTTCATGCTTTGATCAAATTCAGAACTTAGGAAATATGAATTGTGCGTATTGCAGGGTCAACATATAAATTTAATAAATGTCACATCTGGATGGTTCACGGAAAGAATTTAAGAATGCATAGAAAAGATGACTGCTTTCTGTAGAAATTTTATTCTCCAACACAGAAATAGTGCTTAAAAATCTTATGAAAAAATCAACAATTTCAAGAGCCCTTTACGGTAGCTACTTGAATATCCTTTGGTGGCAAGATGGTTTCTGCATGCAGCATTTAAACGGAGAACAAGCTAGCCAAGTCTGGGGAAAAATCATAGTGTGAAAAAGGAGCGCTTAGGGCTCACATGCGTCTACATTCTAAACAATCACCAGAGGAAAACAAACCAAAACCAACCAAGTTATGAGCTATCCATCAGAAGGAAATGAATGGTCCCGTTTTGTCAGACAGTGGTCAATATAAGACAGAAATAAAATAATTTAACAAGGATAATGGAAGTGCTGACATGGATGCCTTGCTTCCACTCACACACACGACACTTGGAAGAGCTTAGGGGACCACAGTCCAGCAACATATAGACAACCAACTGGAGGTAGGCTAGGATCAGAGCTTCACTGAAGCTGAAATGGCAAGCTTGCAGAGTTGGATTTCCAAACAGGTATGTGCTTGAACCCTGTTGTCATTGTTCTCTTAATTTGGTTTGCTGAGGACTTGAACCGGGTGTCCATTTTTCAGTTGGTTGCGCCAAATTGCACAATTACTGCCAGGCTGAATGGGGCTCCTCCATCGGTTGTGAATGCAAGCTCAGGCGAATCGTCCGGCGATGAGAAGAGTAATTCTCGTGTGCTGTTTATCTGAACACATTGTTTTATTATTAGCAAAAATAGAATTGTTAACAGTCCTTGCCTTACAGAGCTCACAAAGAGGAGATTAGCATTGCTTGGTGCTGGAGCATTATCCACTGTCCTACTAAATAGCAGCTCTGCATACGCTGAAGGTATGGTCATTCAACTGTTATTCGGTTTCGTTTTCAGGGCAAGCTCTCTGCTCACAGGTAGTCTGTGGGATTTCGTGAGCCAATACTAACTGGAGCTGTTCCTAGAATCCAGAAGTGCCGAAGAACTACCGTTCTTACGTGGATGCAAACGATGGATATTCGTATCTCTACCCTGCTGATTGGAGGGTAATTTGTCATGTTTGCTGCATTAGTATTCTGCATTCTTGAATTAGATTGGATTACCTATGGGCTCTATGGATTTCTTAGCTCTTTCTGTTCCTCGCGTCTTGTCAGGATTTCGACTTCTTGGGCCATGATTCGGCGTTCAAAGACCGTAATGTGCAGCTGCAGTCTGTCCGCGTGGCCTTCATTCCTACTACGAAAACAGACATCCGTGACCTAGGTCCAATGGATGAGGTAGTCTTTCAAGTGGCCTCCAAACGCTAGGCGATGGTTTCAACCTTATCTTGTCACGCCTTCTTCTGACCATCATTCATATTCTGCCAGGCGATCTTCAATTTGGTAAACAATGTGTACGCTGCCCCGAACCAAGTACCGGCGATATATGACATGCAAGAGGTTTGAAATCTTATTCATTGGCTTGCAAAATTGTTCTTTCACAAGTCTTAAACCAACCACATAACTGATAATTGCCAATTCGCCACATTCTGTCAGTAGCTCACTGATAATGCATTGATTTCACCGGAATGGATATGAACAACGCTGTCTATAATTGGCAGCGGACCGTGGAGGGCAGGAACTACTGGACATTCGAGTATGACCTGGAGGCGCCGGGCTACGGCGTGTCGGCGTTTGCGACCGTCGCCATCGGGAACGGGAGGTACTACACGCTGATCGTGACGGCGAACGAGCGGCGGTGGAGCAGGCTGCGTAACAAGCTCAAAGTCGTCGCGGACTCCTTCAAGATCTCAGAAATGAACGCATGATCCTGTGCTTGTCGTGGCAAACCATCCGCCCTGCTGGTGCCAGTCAAGGCAAACTGGGGTATTCATACTTGTGCGGATCATCTAGTAATAGTCAAGTTTCTAACTACGTAAAAACCATGTACTATGAATACGATGAAATCCTTACAATGGCCAATCTGTTTTCCTGTTTGGTGGGAGGACAACTCACCATTCTGTTGAATGGACAATCGCAGCCAAACAGGCAATCATCATCACGGCACCACGAATTTGACCCGTTACGAATACCATTTCTTTACACAAATGTCAATCATCAAATCTATTCATTACAGAGGTGAAAGGAATCGAGTGAGCAAGCCCCAGAAAGAATGTTTGCAACTCATCATATATTACAACAATTACAATGGACTCCAAACTTGCTATCTATTTCCAGGAATAAATTCCCTACAGTTTCACCACAACTAGTTATCTGAATGAATCTCCAGTCGAAAATTTTGTCAAGACCATGTCACCGTTCCGCTTGCCAGCAGCTCCAAACATGAAGCTGCATGTCTGGACGAAGAGTGACAGGGGAACTTGATCATGTCCTAAGATAATTTACACCTAACAAACTCAGCACTAATTACATTAGCCGATGCTGGCGAAGGCCCTTGCCAAAATGGGGTTGCATCAGTCTAACATACAGACCGTTCAGGTCCATCAGAGAGTCATGCGTGCCCTGCTCAACTATCCTACCACCATTTAGGACAACGATGTTATCCACATGCTTCATCATCGCTGCCCTGTGCGCGATGAGGATCGTTGTCTTGTTCCCCATGACCAATGTGTCAAGAGCTTCCTGAACCACTCTACTTGATTCAGATTCGATCGCAGAGCTGGCCTCATCCAACAGCAATATCGGCGCATTCTTCAAAACCACCCTAGCAATGGCAATTCGCTGCTTCTGCCCGGGTGTGAGATCAACCCCTCGCATTCCCACATGAGTGTCATAGCCATGTGGCAAGCTACTAATGAAATGGTGAGCATTGGCTATCCTTGCAGCTTCCTTCATCTCAGCCTCGGTCGCATTGTGCCTTGCATAGATGATGTTCTCCCTTATTGTTGTCGAGAAAATGACGGGCTCTTGCTGAATTAGGCCCATGTGGCTTCGCAACCATCTCAGGTTGAACGCCTTCAGATCTCGGCCATCCAGTAGAACTTGGCCAGCCACTGGGTCATAAAATCTCTCAATTAAGGAAATGATAGTGCTCTTCCCAGATCCTGAAACACCTACCACTGCAACTGTTTGCCCACCGCTCACCTTAAGATTAAAATTGCTCAGCACAAGGACTTCCGGACGAACTGGATAGGAGAAATCAACATTCTTGAATTCAATGCTCCCATAGACATTCGGTGGTTTCAGGCCAGTGTTGTCATCAGGATCAATCTTTGGCTCTCGGTCAATAATTTCAAACACTGAAGTTAGAGACTTCCGCCGTTTAAGTATGTACGGGGCAAGTCCAAAGGGCTCCACTAATGCAAATGAGGCAAACGAGAATAGAATGTACTGTTTTAGCCCTGTTGCTATTGTCAGGCGCTGCTTGTCCACTGAGGTGGCAATGTACCACAGAAGAAGGGCATTGCAAGCAAAAAGAAGAAACTGCGAGAAGCCAAAGCCAAAGCCGATAGCCAATCCTTGCACAAGACTTTGCTTCAGTATCTTACCAAGATGTATTTTGTAGAGTTCCATTATCTTGTCTCCAGCACAAAAAGCTACAACGGTGTAAATGTTGCGGACTGCATCTTCAAGTACTAATGAAGCCTTTCTATGCATCTCCTGGATTCCTTTTGAGAAGCCAGCAAGCCATAATTTCTGCAACATGGTTTATCATAAGGATTTAGAGCATGCCTATTTGCACCAGCTCTAGCATAAAATACCCAGTATAAAGTTACTGAATACCAAATTGCATGCAGTTCAAGATTAGTGTGTAAAATTCAGTGTACAGCAGATGCAATCAACAGTATTAGATGGACACTCTACTATTAGGGAATAACACCATGTGGTTATGTAGAGTACAAAAACATGTTTATTGTTGTCAGGAAAAGCCATTTGTAACAGTATATATGATATTTCTAATGTACTCCCTCTGTTACACAATATAAGATGTTTTAGCCTTTTTCTACATTCACATGTGCACACCGTATCTAGACACATTTTAGTGTATGTGTACAAAAACATGTTTATTGTTGTCAGGAAAAGCCATTTGTAACAGTATATATGATATTTCTAATGTACTCCCTCTGTTACACAATATAAGATGTTTTAGCCTTTTTCTACATTCACATGTGCACACCGTATCTAGACACATTTTAGTGTATGTGTACACTTATTTTAGTGTGAATCTAGACAACATGCACAACACCTACATCATCTTATATTGTGGAACGGAGGGAGTACGTGTACTGATCCTTAACAGATTAGTAAGATTATATATGCAAAGTGAGGTATATGCTAGATAATAGAGCCATGTGTTCAAGTGACAATTGTGAAGCATCCAGGACCAATGAGTTCGCTTGCTTAGACTTAATATGTATGTTCACCTTTTAAAGATCCGAGGTAATCTAAAAATAATTCTAAGCAAGACTTGGATCAACCCCGGTATTTTATTTTTTTGAAGGCCCTTTGTGATATTGATGTCCTTACATCTATTTAAGGGTTTTAGAATCCAAACTCTCAGCATACAACA
Source organism: Poa annua (assembly GCA_026929855.1). NCBI lineage: Eukaryota > Viridiplantae > Streptophyta > Magnoliopsida > Poales > Poaceae > Poa > Poa annua. The sequence continues at coordinate 118,173,601 of CM049434.1, forward strand.
GACACCTTGACTTCTGTTAACATGCCAAAATATGCCACCAGTTTTTGAGGTGATAATAGACCAATAAACATTCAGACTGCATTACCTGTGCGATGGCAGAGATAACAAGAACAGGTAAAGTTGCAAGTGCAACAAGCGCCACCCGCCATCCCAACAGCATTCCAATGAGAAGAGCTACAGAAACCGCGGCAGTATCTTGTATGAATATGGATAGGCGGTTACTAAATGCAGCGCGGACAAACGTTGCATCATTTGCCAGACGCATGGACAGAGTATCAGCACTGTTCTCCTCTTTGTCAAACCAACCAGCTTCATTGCGCAGCATTGCTGTGAAAAAACTTTGAAATTAGTACAGAGTTCTGGAAGATCCAATCTAACTTCAATATTGCAGCAGACTACAAAAAATACTCATTTGTAAAGGTTAAAGGCGTAAATAACATACCAGAGAACATCATTCTTCTTATACGTTCAGTCATCTTCTCCCCCATGATTCCAAAATAGAAATGTTGCAACCAGTTGACCAGCACTGTAATGACACCCATGCCTACTATGAATAAACACCACCTGTTAACTTCATGGTGCATGTCACTAACCTCTATTTGATAATATGCTGACACTGTGAGTGCTATTGTGTAAGCAAGCAGTGGATTAAACGAGCCAAATATAGCAGCACCAATTGTGCCTAAGAGAGCATAAGGCCATTCAGCAATACTAAGTGCTGCAAGTCTCCAAAATGATGGTGGCTTGTGATGTTGCAGTTCATCCGGTTCACTCTGTTCAGAACTTGTATCATCCCGTTCACTCTGTGGTCTACTAAAAGTTTGTGAATGTGAACGTTCATTCTTTGGATCAGAAGTCAAAAGAGGAGATATAGGTGAGTCGGGTCCTGAATTCTTGGAAGATTGCCGTTGTATGGGATGGATGCCAACTTTTGGAAGATCGGGCAATTCCATTTCAAAACTGTCGAGACTCTTAACGGATGGTGCTCTTTCAGATGCAACTAAAGGTATTCCATTATCTATAGTTTGTTCTGGAGGTGGGCTTTGATCTTTTGGTGAATCATGGGAGTTTCTGTTGGTGTCTGATCGCCAAAACTGAAGCATGCCATGTGTTCTTTGAAGAGAGGGTGATTTCGCCATCTTAGGAGAGGACGATTCTTGAAAGTTTTGACTGACTGGTGGATCCTCAAATTGGAGTGACTTGCGCTCCCTACTATTCTTGGTCGGCATCCTGAGGAAGATTGAGAGAGTATAAATATAGTAGTTATGATTAAATCGTGGAGATCTAGGACAGCAGAAACAAAGTAAGAACCACAAGGCTAACCAATATTTCTTCAGCGCAGTATAGCTGGATGCTTTCAACATTTACACAAGTATCAAATTCAGATAAGCTTAGAACTCATGTTGGCATACTGAGTTCCATGCATAAATCAATTCACACAAAAGCTTACGCCATCGGGGAAAGGTAAACAATTCCCTTAATTACACCCCTCAGTCAAGTGTACGCTTTTTCAGGAAAATGACGTGGACCCAATATGGGCTAGAACTGGACGCACTTTTATTTCTTAAAACTGTGCCAGCTAGGTCTCAAACTCAGAACTCTTGGCTAGTCTAGACTGAAAATGATGTTGTACTAAATCAAAACTAATACAAACTTGTATTAATACCAGAATAGTCCAGAGAAAATGGCTTACCTCTTAGGAAGTTTTGTTGCTTCCTCACATCTTAAAAGCTCAGCATAAAGGCCATCCAAGTTTAGCAACTCATCATGTGTCCCCATTTCAACAAGATGTCCCTCCTCCATTACAGCTATGTAATCAGCATGCTTAATGAGGCTAAGACGCCTAGCTATTATAATGGTCGACCTTCCCAACATGAGAACATCCAATGCATCTTGCACAGCCTTTTCAGCTTCAAAATCAAGTCCTCCGGTAACTTCATCAAGCAAGAGAATTGATGGACTCGAAAGCACAGCACGAGCTATAGAGATTTTGATCTTCTGCTCATCAGTCAGTGACATGCCAGCTCGACCAACCTAGGGAGGTAAATAAAATAGAATGTTAAGAAAATGGACTGGAGCATCCATGCGTAATCATTTGGCACTGCCATTACCTGTGTTTCATAACCCTTTTCAAGTGAACTGATGAACCCATGGGCATGTGCTGTTTTGGCTGCCTCTTCTATTTGATCAAAAGTAGCAACTCTTCCATAAGCAATGTTTTCGCGAATGCTCAGACTCAGTAGTGCAGGTTCTTGTGTAACCAGACCAATTTGGCTTCTTAACCATTCTACTTTCAAATTCTTAATATTTTCCCCATCCAAAAGGACTTCCCCTGAAAACAATAGAAGAGCGGCCTTAGCATATGCGGAAACTGGATAGGAAAATTGAGGATGTTTCTTAACGTTTTACCTAACGTTGGATCGTAGAATCTCTCCATCAGAGGAATTATGCTACTTTTCCCTGAGCCATTTCTACCAACAAGTGCAACAGTTTTTCTAGCTGGTACGCTGAGAAAGAAACCACTTAAAATTGGAATTTCAGGACGTGACAGATAACTGAAGTATACGTTTCTGAATTCGATGTTTCCCTGCACTTGGGGTATGGTGGTCCCTTCAAGATTGGTGCTTGCAGTTGAACGGCTTATCATCTCATATAGTCTGTAAGCAGCAATCCGCCCTTGCTCAAATGAATAGAAGTTTGTAGCTGCCTGGTTCAGACCACTACAAATCGGGGAAAATATATTAGGTAAAAACAATACTTGATGGGGGAAAAGAGGGGAATGTATAGGATTAGGTTGCTTACAGGCCACTCAAAATTACAGCGAATAAAGCTACCACAACTTCACCACCATCAGCTTTCCCACGAGCAATCAGGTGTCTTCCAACCCAGAGTTGCAAAGCACATGAACAGATGGCCAATCCATATGTAAATCCAAGGCCAATTCCTTGCACAAGGCTTATCAAAATTCCATATCTTAAGGTCGCTTGAAGCGAGGTAGCATAGGAGTACTTTGCAAGAGTTTCATTTGTAAAAGCATACAGCGTCCTGATGTATGAGGTGGCCTGCACATCCACATGTTTTTGTCAAGTAAAATATGGCGCCAGTCATATCTGGACAGTTTCATTTGCACATGCTACAAGAAAATTATGCAATGCACAATACAAATAGTGGAGAAATAGCTGCTCTCCGACAATGTTTCAATCTTAGAAGATGGTAACCAGTAAATAAACACGCAAGAAATGGACAACATGGCAGAATTCCAAAGGCAAAACCTGTTCAGCAATACTAGCCGCTTCGGCATATGCATCTTGAATGTTTTCAGCCAGTCTGTGGAGAAATATGTTAGATATTCCTCCAGCAGCAACAATCAAGGGTCCAGTGGCAAGAGTTAGAAGTGCTATTTGCCAACAATTGATCAGGCCAACGATGAGACCACCGGCGAACGTGGCCATATTGTGTATGTAGTTGCCAACCTAAAAAAGCACTCACTTGTTAGAACAGACCAAAATCGTCGAAGTTCATGTTGAGAACTACATACACAACTAGTATTGCTGAGCAGGTTTTTAAAGCATAATTCACTCTGTACTTACTTTCTCACTAATAGCTGACTGAATGAGCAACACATCACTCAGAACTTGACTAACAATATCACCATTGTTTCCATATGTATCAAAGAAGCTCATGTCTTGATTCAGCAAGACCTGGACATATTTTGATCTTATGACAGCAGTCTGCCGTTCCCCAGTGAGAATCCAGCATGACACCTCTGGAGTATCAAAATTAGTTACATACACTCTTCTAAACGAGAAATGCACTTCAAAAGGAAAATTCTTAACTTACCTATCCATCCTGCAACAAAAACACCAGCAGCTATGTAGATGATGTACAGAGCATGCTGCAAACAACATAGATGTAATGATTGTAAGAGAATAAGTTATGGATTGCATAGTAGAAAGCATTGATTAGAAGTGCTAAGACATGCTCATATATCTGCACTCTTACGGAGGAAAAGGGAGTGCTACTAGTTTGACTTGCTAGAAAAAACCTGGGATTGAATGTCACAGCAGAACGAAACATCTTAAAACTATGGAATGTCTAGTAAATTAAAGGGTTACCCGTAACTAACACGACCATGGATAAAATTTGACCATTGGACATTAACATATCGACCAATCATATCAGCATGGTTATACATAAAGTATGAAGTTGGCCAAATTCCCATCAATCCATCAGTACAAACTTAACTGAACAAATTATTATAGGAACCTGCACAAGTGCACAAGGTTCCAGAGAGACCAGTACCGCCGCATATGTGTCCACTTAAGTGTTGAAGGTAACCCAGTCACTACAAATCAAGGCCACTAACCACCAAAGTCATATAGGTGCTTAACGATGGAGTGGCCACTTGCTATAACGTCTATTTACAAGTTGGAACAGTAGTCACTGACGCTCCACTAGGGATCTAGCACTCCAGGATCCTACTGTAGCCCCAAATATCCTCAACAGCCAGCAGAGAGGAACTTCTTGTCATCTTTTCTGCTGTTTTCATGACTGACGCTTCTTCAGACCCTCTTACTTAAGTGGAGTACTATTTATCAGTCACCAATTAAAAATAGCAAAAATTAAGATCCAAACATTCCATTTGCATTGTACTAGCACAGAGCCACCAACATGACACCTAGCATTACCAACCACGGTGCGTTCAAGTTTGTGCATCCCTAACTTATTAGAAAGGTTAAACAATATAGCTCAACTCAACAGGCAACCTCAAAGCCCTGCCATACTGCAATGGTATAAAGTCCGCGAGACAAAAGGCACGACAAATTTAACTCTTCCAGCAAATTGCGACTACCAGATTCCACAATACACCTTCAACACGTAACCCGTGCCCAACCGCTGATACGATACCTAACACCATAGGAAAAAATGCACAACCCCTAAACCTGCCCTCCAGAAGCAATCAGCCAATTACCCCCAACTAGAAGCAAAGGAGCCTCATCATGCAAACCCACCAATTAAGAATGCTCATAATTTCATGGAAAATTTTGTATCCGAGAATTTCCAGGTGCATTGAGCCTAGATGATATGTAACCTAGATCATAAAATAATTGGGACGCGCAAAAAAATTCAGTGCAAGGAACAACTATCAGCTGGTAAATCTTTTGTCCCTGGTTATCATATCTCAAGAGTAACCTTGCGGCAGCCAGCCATAACATAAACAGAAGTTGGTTTAGGGTTTACAAAGTTTCGAGAATAGCATGCAAGGAAATAAAACGATGTAGAGCACATACCAAAAGTATAGCTAGCACAAGCAGCTACACAAAACCTCTACGAATAGCTCTAACAGTAGCAAAACTAAAGCAGAGCTAATCCGACTGGAAGTAATAAATACCACGTCACAGATCCTGCCATGCGTACAATTAATAGCCAAAGCATCCGAAGCGTGAGCTTATACTACCTGCATAAAATGGTTGAGGAGCTCCTCGCCACGGCCGTGGAGAGCAGACTCAATCCGTTCGGAGTCGAGCAAGTTGAGGGCCCTCCCGAAGTAGTGGAGGTAGACGACGAGGGCCGCGCCGTGCGCGGCGGCGGCGAGCGCGCCCGCGGCCATGAGCGCCCAGTCGAGCCCGTCGGCGAACTCGAAGAGCCTCCAGAAGGAGACCGCGGCGGGAGGCGGCTCGACCTCGTCGTCCTCCACGTCCTCCTCGTCGCCGGCGCCCTCCCCGTCCCTGAGCCCGACGCCGGCGTCCCCCGAGGGCCCGTCCCCGTACGGCGACGGCGACTCCGGCGGCTCCGAGACCTCCGACACCGGCGTGAGCGGCTGCACGTGCGGCGAGGTCCACCCGAACAGCCCGCCGGGGACCATCTCCGGCTCGTCCGCGGAACGGGACGAGTGGAAGGAGAGCTCGGAGGCGCGGTGAGATTAGAAGCCCTAGGATTTGGGTGAGCTCATCGATCAGCGCCGGTTGGCTCGCTCGGCGAGGGGAACGGCGGGCGGCAGCGGCGACAGAGTCGGGCCTGGGATTAGAAGATTAACCTCCGAAGACCAGTACCGGACAAGAGAGAGAGGCCTTTTAAAATCTACTACTCGGTGGCGGCGAAGGCGTGGAGGAGACCCAGTCAGAGGAATTCGGCCGCGCGCGCCTCCCACGGCAGAGCGAGCGCACACCACGACGCAACAAGGGATGAGCTCGTCTCTCCGGCGGGCGGCCAGCGGCGGCAGCGCGGTCGTGGGTGGGCTCTGGTGCGCGGAGTGCGGGTAGGGGGAAGGGAGGGACGGGGAGAGGAGGAAGGCGTGTGGTGTGTTGCTTGACTGATTGTGGTGTGATGGGCGGGAGGGCCCACGTGTCGGTGGGCTTTGTGACTGCCGGGGTTGGTGCAAAGCTGGCGGCGAGGACGGGGAGCTGGTCCCCGGGTCTCGCGCGTACGGCGGGGCTGCTGTGGGGCCGGCGCAGCAGCGACAGCGAGGAGGCGGGCGGGATTGGTGCCGAAAGGTCTCGTGGGCATCGAAGATGGTGGGCCCGTGTGGGCCGGCGGCGTGAGCTGTGTTGTTTAGCTTTGCTGGCCTTCCTAAGAACACGCCGTTGCGCCGAGGTTGGTTGGTTGGTTGTTCATACCCCACATTGTGATTTTGTTTTTTTGTTTTGTGAAAGACCCGTATTATGATTGTTGCTGATAGAGGACTGCGTGCTTGATATACCTTTTCTACTACTCCCTCCGTCCAATAAAGGATGTCTCAACTTGATAAAAAAATTGGATGTATCTAGACATGACTTAGTGTATAGATATATCCAAATTTGATAAAAAGTGTGACATCCTTTGTTGGACAGAGGGAGTAGTAATAAATTTGTTGGTACCGGCGTGTTTGATGTGGTAGGATTCGACAATGTTTCTACAGATGTGTATGTGCATCACTAGCATTTTTTTGACTATTTGCAAGGAAATGATTTCAACACAGACGGGTTTATCACCGTGGTTTCTTACTTATTACTCTGACGCTAAAAACTCACCTAAACGACCAATCATGTTATACATAGTCCATGTTTTTTTTTTGTATACATTATGCATAATTTGCTCACATTTATGTTTAGATCTGCAATTTAGTAAACTCCCCTGAACAATTCTTTCGAGACATTAAATCTATTGTTATACGGAGTCCGCTCCTTTTTTAAGATCATAGTAAAAGCATGAAGGATTAAACTATTACAAGTTTTATCATACTTGGTATTTTTAACAACCGTCCATCTGATCTAATCGAACGGTGACAAAATTTAAGCCACCTGAAACTACTAGATTAAAACTACCTGAAACTACCTGAAACTACCAAAAAAGAATTGTTTTTAATGTAAAATAAAAGGGCATTTTTGTAACTTGATGTCAATGGCCCACTTACAGGTTTCCTCAATCTCACTCTCTCCCCGGTCGGTCGTTCTTGATGTGGAGCTCGCAGGCGGCGGTCGCCATGGGTAGCGACGGTGGGGCTCTTGGCTGCGGCAGGGCCAGCGACGGCGGGGCTCTTGGCTGCGGCAGGCGACGGCGGTTCGGCCCCGGTCAGTCGCTCGTCTCTGATGTGGAGCTCGCAGGCGGCGCTCGCGATGGGCCAGCGACGGCGGGGCGCTTGGCTGCGGCCGGCGATGGCGGGATCCAAACCCAGAGGGCTTCCCGCCCCTTCCCCGCATCTCACTCTCTCCCCTTGGTCTGTGATATGGAGGTCGTAGGCCGTGGCGCTGTTAACGGAGACGGGCCAGCGACTGGGAGCCGGGCTGCAGCCGGTGAAGGCGTTGCGACGGGCTCCAATCCTCTGATGGCTTGCCGCCCCTCCTGCTCCTGCTCCTGCCCTTTCGCCGCTGCTCGTCGTGCTGGTGCAGCCAGGACGGTGGCGTCACAATGGACCTCGCATGCAGCTTCCTGCTCTGCTCGTCTCCCCTGTTGTTCCTCGGTGAGTTCAGTCTCACGATCATAAGATCATTGCTTAGCAACCCCTGCTTGGCTCCTTGTTCTGTTCAACTCCTTTAATTAGGTTCCTTGTTCAGTTCAACTCCTTTAATTAGCCACCCCTGCTTGGTTCCTTGGTTCCTTGTTCTGTTCCTGCAAAAGCTACCCATCGAGGTGATATTGCTCCGACCACGCTGGTGGAGGAAGGCCACGGCAAGGACCGTCGAGCGAGAGAAGAGAGAAACGAGTGCGGCGGCGCTTGTTTTTTTTACCTTTGACCTCGTAATCAGATTACAATGCTTGAACGGCTAACATTATTAAGGGACTAACGAGACTGAATCAACGGCTCAAATTATTTACGAGCAAAGCTACCAGAAACTACCTAGGTAGTTTCCACAAGCACCGTAAAAGAGCTCTTAAACTATAGGGGAATACAGTGGGTTAATAAATCAATAGCAATAATAAAGCTAAGCGCAATCTAGTGCTAGAGCTTTTCGTAGAGGTTAGTCGGAAAACACAAGGTGACATACGGAGTACAGTACTAGTTAATAGTTCGGGTAGGCTTAACATTATTGGCTGTCCACGATGTGCAGCTCGCTGTTGACTGCACAGCAAAGTAGTGCCAGGTAGCAACGGTCATTGACAACTCAGGCAAAGCGCGATTTGGAAGCTAATGATGAATCTATCGTTTGGTGGTGGTTCCTTTCTAGATTCGGGAACCCCTCTTGGACCATAATTCCGGAAGCGTGTTAGGAGTATTGAATTATTGACACTAACAACGCTTCTGGAACCCGTCTTTGGTTTGGTCGACCCATGTGTTTCGCCGTGGATGGAATTTTTCCCTAGCATATTTGCTTTCGAACCTCGAGCTGACATTGACAAGTTTTTTCGGCTGCCATTTGGCAAGCTAGTTCTAGAGGAGGGGGTTTCTTTCACTAAAAAACAGCCCGCTATAAAGCCGCTATTAGTACGCTATAGAGCAGTTCTTCAAGGATCGCCTCTCCCGCGCGGTCTGTCTCCCAGGCTGCTTCAACGGCGTCCAGAAGGTCGAGGCAGACGTCACGAGCTCGTCCACAGCCAAACAACATGTGCCGTAAGTCCTCTGCTTCCACATGACATACAGGGCATACCACCGGAGTCTTGGAAACATGTCTGTTCGCCAGAGTGCAAAGGCAGGGAACGCTGCCGTGGAGTGCTCTCCAGGTGAATATTTGCACCTCACGTGGCACCGTCAGCTACCAGATCATCTTCCACGCGGGCTGCCGATCCGCTGGTTCTGTCTCGTCGCTGTGCTCGCCGACGATAACATGTTGAGAATTCTCTCGTTAAATAAACTAGTGTATAATAACTCACTAATAGCATGCATGCTAATAGCGCTTTTGTTATGCAGCGCTATTTTTTCCTTAGTTTCTTTGAGGGAAAACAGAGTAAGACTGAAATTGTTTTCGATATTTTTTCATAATCTTGTGGGCGATGAAACCCACCAATGCGCAAGGGCACAAACCACTCATATACTCTATAAATAAAAATGTTTGGTATAAATATGTTATAGCATTTTACAAAATGTAACTCATAATTAAGTTACTTTCATCGACTGTAGACTTAAGAGGGAATATAGGCTAGTGTTCTACTTTAACTAATTAACTATACTAGAAGCGTGAAATAAAAGTATAGAACCCAACAAAATCCAAGGATCACATGTCAAATTCCATTATATTATACGGGATATCAGTAATGGTTCAACTTCACATATCAGTGATAATCATATACATTTCAGGTGTGAATTGAGAGCATGAGTTTTGGTAAGAAAAAAGATAATACATAAATAAAAATCCACTAGTCAACACATCCAGATGATAACTCAAATAAATCCGCATTTTCAACATTGAGTTACATGAACTATTTATGACTTTAGTTTTGAGAGCTATCTGATGTTAAAACAAATGGACTTTCCAAGAATGTAGCTTTGATTCATAATCCGAATGGATCGGGTTGCAACTTAAGAACGACTAACCATAATAGACACAAGTAAAAACACATAATAGATAGATAATGTCTCTATCAGGCCCACAAACAAAACCTAAAGGAGCCTATTGTTTAGTTGTCCATAAAGCTGTCATGGTGGCTTTTCCTTGAAAAATGAAAAGCAAAGAGTTTTTTTAAGAGAGGAGGGGTTTAAAAGAAGAAAAAAAACAAAGTCATCTTCTATATGATATCTATCAAAGAAAAGAACAACCGGTGTAAAGGAGATACAACTCAACGCAGCATGGTCCAACGTCAAGATCCAACAAAATCCAACAAATTTGACATCACCTCCCTCACTAGATCTTCGTTGATTGTTGTAAACATTGACGGGTTGGGGAGAGGCCAGGGAAATGTTATTCGAATACAAAATTGACGCAACTAAATCGTCGATGTCGCTAAACAAAAATCTAACTTTAGAAACCTTTTAGAAGCCATGTGCGCGGGTCAGACATCCCCTCCCTCTGTTGTCACTAGAGCGGCAAACAGAAGAGGCGGGGACCCATCGATTCATGATCAGAGACGGTGGAAATGGAGAAAACGGTGGTCGTACTGGCGGTTAGGGTTGAACTCCCAACTCTAATCATAGGCCATTAGCTGCGGCTATTAGAACCAGCGATAAGGAAAATGTAACAAAATGGGAAAAGCTACTGCTTGCATTCAGCCAGGTGCACGATATGGGCCTATAGTTTTCTCAAGTCCTATAAGCACTTCTCATGAAGAACACCTTAAGCCCCAACACGAGGGGCCTAGTGTAAATTGACATCTCTCACTCTCAAGTAATACATGCACTACATATTACACCTAATAAGATTTCTAAAATGGCTAGGTCACTCAATTTTTTTCAAAATAGAGTCAAAAGATTCTCTCATCAGTTAAATAAAAACATAGTTGCTCACTTAATTTACGAAAATCCGTACAAAAATAATTAAAAACTTCCCACAAAAGTCAACTAAGTCACAAATCCACAAGACAAGCAGACTACGTTCAAAATATGAGTCACATGACCACTAAGACATACAAATATGCTCCGAACACGCTTGTGACCGGCAAAAGAGTCTCAACATTACAATTGTGCCCCCATAGCCTAGCGGTTCAAAGTCCTATTTTATTTCTAAGTGGTTTAGTGTTAGTAACTATGTGATTAACGGGTTTGAATTTTATGGTAACACCTAGGCATCAATACAACAAATGTCGGCTTTATATCACAACCAGTTTTTGTGGTAGAATAATCCTCTTTGTCACGAAAACGGTTTTGCAACGAAGTGTCAACCGTGGTTTGTAGCAGCACTAGTTTCTTACTTCTTAGTCTGACGCTAAAAAACCACCTAAATGACCAATTATGTTATACATAGTTGATATTCTTTTAAGTATACTATATGCATATATTTTTCATGGACGCTAAATCTATTGATGTACGAAGTCTGCTCTTCCCTTATGATCATAGTAATGCATGAGATTAAACTATCGTCCTGTGGGATGTGGCAATACATTGGGTCAATCAATAATATAGTAATACTCACTCTGTATCAAAATATAAGATGCTCTAGCACAAGATATGTCCACATATACCTTGTACTAAGATACATGTGGACATATCTTGTGCTAGTGCATCTTATTTTTGTTGAGATGGAGGAAGTATAAAAGCTAAACTCAATCTAGTGCTAGAGCTATTCGTAGAGGTTAGTCGGACGACACAAGGTGACATAGTAGATTAGTTGTTGGATAGCCTTAGTATTATTGGCTGTCCAGGTTGTCTAGCTCGCTGTTGACTGCGGCAACTAGTGCTATATAGCAACGGTCATTGACAACTTCGTCTTGGACCATGCTTCTGGAGGGGTGTTAAATGTATTGATGGTAACAATGCTTCTGAAAATTTCTTTGCTTTGGTGTACCCATGTGCACGGCCATTCCTGGACCGGGGCAAGAAGGACGATGGCCCGGAGCCTGAAGGGACACGGGCCAGAACTAGTGTAGCTCATGTACTGCACAATTGTTTTTTTTTTTTTGAGAAACTGTACTGCACAATTGTTGATCTTATTTTCTTGGTTAGTCCCTGAGCCCCTAAAAAGTTAGACTAGTTAAAGTGAGAGTAACATGGAGTAGTTGATAACATAAGTGCCACATAGAAAAAAATGACGTGGCAAGTATTTAATGAGTGGAGAAGTGATGGTGTTATCATAGATAGATACCGTAGCATAACAAATTTCGAGACAAGATGAATCTGTAGCCTAATAAATGTATGATTATATTATCATATGATTAGTCGTAGGATCGGCGCCTACCCATCTGTTTATAGGGAGAGGCCGCTATTATTCCCTCGGATATTTGCTTTTGAACCTAGAGGCTAGAGCTGACATTGCCAAGTTTTTTTTGCTCGCATTGGGAAAGCTAGTCGAGTAGATTGTAGACATGGACATAGTATTTCTTTTATGATGTCTCCTTTATGATGATTTTTTTAAGGAAAAACAGAAATTTATGATGAACTTAGTTCTTCTTGAAAAAAAGAGGGGGACGGTTCTTTGAAGGAAAAGCGAAAGGAAGATTGTATTTTTTCTAAATCTTGTTGGTGATGAAATTATTGTTTAATCTTTACTATTAAAGCAGAATGCGTGGTATGGTGTCATAATCCAAATGGTGTCACAAGCCAAATACCATCACACTTCGAATTAATTACATGCCCTGCCACCTATAAGTGAACTGAAGATACCGGTTCGGTGTGCCGCCACTTTTACAATTGCCCCTTTAAAAATGTTGAAATCAACCCGCGGTCTTAAAAGTTGACAATTTTGCATTGAACCCCTCAACCTCATCCACACACCACAGGTCACGGGATCGTCTCCCACCTCTGTGGACAGGAGAAGGCGGCGGCGTCTCGAGCGAGTACAATGGGAGAAGAGACCGGCGCCGACCAGGCCCTGTTCTATAAGTGGAGAGGAAGGGGTGGAGCTGGACGGGCGGTTTCCCGGGGAGATGGAGTGGAGCTGGAGGAGGTAACCTCTTCGAGGAGAGATGCGGCGGCGCCCCCGTCAAGGACCCCGCCTCCTCGCCGCTCGAGTCCTCCACCGACTACGCTGCAGCATCCATCGACGCCGCCGCACGCCTGGAGCTCTCCGCCTCCGTACAGCCGCGCGCCCCTGAGCACCCTGTCCTCTCCCGCGATAGTGCGCCGCCGCCTAGGGTTCTCCCCCCTCCCCACCACATCCATTGAAGCCGCCGGCCGCCCAGCCCAGAAAATCACCCCTGTCTCTCGCGTCTCCTTCTCTACGCCGCCTCCTTTGTTGGCGCACCCGAAACTGTACGCTGATCTCGTCACCTGCGACCGCGGCAGTGGTGGCCCTGATGGCCATGGTCCATGGACGACGCCGAGGACGACTAGCTATGTCTTGGGCGTCTTCCGAGCCTTCTGTCTCCAGGGCGATGAGATATGCACCCTCCTAGAACCTAGATCCCCCGTTGGATTGATGTTTCTATTTCCTCTTCCCGACCCTTGGCAGAACGTGCTGCCGTGGATGGAAGCAGGTACCCGATTTCACCGGCCATATCATCAAGGTAGAAAGTCTAGATTGCGCGAAGCTTATTTGTGAAAGTTATATGAAAGATCACAGTATGTGTTAATGTTTCCATTAGTACAGCTATATGAAAGATCAGAGTTTGGAGCCCATCTAATCCTTCCACTGCATGGCGTACCAATATGTTTCCTCAATGACACAAGCGACGGTGGCCCAACATCGCGGACCATCCACCTGACTGTCGAGGTGAGCCTGAGATAGAATTGATAATTCAATACAGAGGCTTTGAGGTTAAAATATACCCTATCTCTTTTTTGTTAATAGTTCTTTGTGAAAATCCCATAGCATACACTTTGTATTCGTGGTTACTGGTTGTGCCATGGTGAATAGATTTGGTATTTTGTTTCTTCCTAATTTATATGTTTCCTGATGCTATTTCACTAAATCTGGTGTGTGAGATGCATGCTAGATTTGGGGAGTATGAGGTGAGCCAAAAAATGCTCAAACTGCTAAGTTTAGACCCGGTCGTTGAAGCTATGGGTGACCAACGACCATCGTCTAAGTTTTGAGATAGTTTAACAATGTCCTAGCATATTTTCTGCACTTCATTGTTAGTTTTACAATTTTATTCCGGTCCTGTTCTTCCTGATAAGCATTTGGTTGCATGGCAGATGCTTGAGAAAATTCATTTTATGTCTTGCTTCCATGCATCTTAAGCTGTCATTGCTAATATTGATAGGTAGACCGTCACAGCAAGATATCATGTGATGTTCCATATCTCAGTTCCTGTACTTCTAAATTTTGATTCCTTTTGACTGAATCGTCCTAATTTTTTTGTTCAAAGGCTAATTTTAGAACCCTACTAGCTACAGGTGCTTATCATCTTACATATTGCAGACAGTTCATAAATCCCTGTCTTTTTTCCATTTGAGAGTCAAATTATAGAATAGATACTAAATTTGATAACATCCATGTACATGCCTTTACAATTAACAAGACCAGTGCATACGTCTTTGGAAATCAAACAATGTATACTCCATAGTAAATTATACAGTATGAAATGCTTGCAACAAAATAAGGATATAATTATTTTTTGTTAATAGTACAAATTGACTTATGTAGAAAGGCTCATTTCACCTGCGTTTTTTCCCTCTTGCAGGCTAGGTGTTCAGTTGTACAGAAGCTGGGATAAGCTTTTGTTGATGGAAAATGTGGTATGTTTCGCTTACTAAATTTCAGCTCATGGCAACATTAAACTATCAGCCGCAAGAAAGCTTAGATATTTTTCAAATCCATTGTCCCCCCACTTTCCATTTGATCTCTACTTAGCATATATGGATCCCATAAATGGTTATGGATCACACTATTTTGTACTTACATATGATTCGCTTTATCCACTTTTATGAGAAGGTGCTTGCATACTGACAAAGTAATTGGTAGTAATATACTATTTTTAGTGCATGAGTACATTTGTGTCATTATTTACATTTGACGTCCACTGTTGTCCACTATTTTTATTTGATGTGCTGATCCATTCCTTTGCAAGAAATAGGAGTTACTGCAACTGCTGGTCTCATACTATGTGTTCATTCGTGAAGACATTAGAATCAAAATATTAAGGATTTGGTAACAAACGTTTTTGGGTATAATAATCATAGTGTCATCAATTAAGACTTCTTTTGGGATGTACATATATAGGTTTAAACAGATTGTTGAAAGCATTGTGACGTCTTTTATATTATGCAAGCAATTCGCGTGAAATTCTTGTGTATATGCCATGACCAAATGAGTGTATTTGATTTCTTGATAGCATATATATCATTCTAGATGTATAATATAGTAAAGACCAATATCATTGTTTTGATAAACGACGACCGGGGATTCATCAACAAAACTTTCCCATGGCATCAAAACCCACACCCAACCAGGCCATGAAGTATATGTTGTATGATCAACTCCAGCAAATGAAGGAGATATGCCCTAGAGGCAATTAATAAAGAGTGTTTCTTTATCATATCTCGTTTATTCATAATACGTTTTTGTGTCATGCTATAACCGTATTAAGCGGAAACATTAATACGGGTGTGATGCGTAAACAACCAGGTCCCTAGTAGCCTCTACTAAGACTAGTTTCGTTGCGCGATCGATGATCGAGGTTTCCCGATCATAGGGCATGGCGCCGGTCGGCAATGGAAGTCATATCGTTGGAGAACGATGTGATGGACATACCCATATTTGTAGGACGTAGTCATTACGCCTTTGACCGTGAGACCAACTCTTATTGTTATTCCTGGAAGATACTTTGATTGCACCAAACGTCGTATCTTAATTAGTATGACAATAACGGTGATACTTTTGGGTATCGGAAAGGAGTAGTTGAGACGAGGGGTCAAGAGCGGGATTTGCCAGTCCGCATAGCAGGACAGATACTCTAGGGCCCACTCGGTGAGATTATGTCTAATGAGCTTGCAAGCATGTGACTAAGTCACGGAGACATGAAATCATAGACGAGTAGAAGATAGCGTTGTCGTTAACGAGGTCAGCTAGATATGGAGATATCTATGAACGACGCTCGGACACGCTAAGTATCGATGTGGCAAAAGGTTTAAGACTTTACGTTCAGGTTTGATAGATGAAAGTCATTCGTTATATCACAGGGATTGATTCATGGGGTCCAGGCCTACGAGTTAGTCGTTGATCAGAGAGGAGTCTCGATCATACCTGTTATTATATCGAACCGCTAGGGTAACACACTTAAGGGGTTTCGACAAGACAACTGGAAAGGAAAGAGATCACCGGGAACGTCCCGGGAGAGGTCCGATGGAGATCGGGCAGCGACGAAATAGTTTTCGGAGCTAGAATAAATTATATATAATATGTTTGATATTAATTAGTGTAATTAATATCCAAATATGATTTTATATATTTATTTTCGAATTTATTAAGGCTGATTTTCCTAAATGGGCCTTCTGGTGGAAAGAAGGCCCATGGGGGGGAAAATCCCTAAGGGAATTCGGTGGGGGGAGCATGGCCGGCCTAGGTGGGCCAAAAGGGGCCCACCAGGTGGCCGGCTGCTGTGCTTGGCCGAACCAGGCATGTGGGGTTAGTCCCACATTGCCTGGTTAGCAAGTTGGCTCCCTCCCGGGAGCCTTTATATAGAGGGGCACCCCTGGCCTTTTAATTCATCCAATTAATTCCCAATTCTCTCTCGATTTCGTGATTCCCTTTGTCGGAGTTGCGCCGAGTTGAGAGGGGGATCTCTTCCACCATAGCCCGCTGCCGCGCTGCTGGTGTTCCGGTCCAAGTCTTCCGCTGCTCGTCCTGGACTGGAGCTTCGGAGGCCGTCGTCTCCACCGTACGTGTGTAACGCCCTGCGAGGTGCTGCGCTAGCGGTACTGGGAGGTCTTCTTCCTCTTCACGACCTTGAGGTCGGCTTCGTCGGTCTTCATCGTCAACGTTCGTGCGGGAACGTAATCCCGCTTTCGGTCTACAAGGGTATGTATTCCGATCTCCGTTCGTACTACTATATCTGCATAGAATAGATCTTGGCTTGTTTTAAGGATATCGTTGCTAGGAAATTTTTTTGTTTTCTGCACACGATCCCCTTCAGTGGTATCAGAGCCGATCTATCGTAGATATAGCTGTACGCTGTTAGAACCCGTGTTCTGCACGGGGGCACCGTTCCTGTTATTTGCTACCCTCTAGCGTGCACTTGTGATTCCAGCGGCATCGAGTTGATGAAGCGGCCCGGACCGACTTTACGCGTACGCTTACGCGAGACTGGTTCCACTACTGACATACGGCTTGTACCGTATATGTGGCTGGCGGGTGTCAGTTTCTCTCTCTTTAGTTGGTCTTGCATTTTCAATGGAGGGCCCAAAAGGGATGCTTAAACATGCAATTATTGGATCGTTGTTGTGGTCATAAGGTTCGTAGGTATGAAGCGGTTCTATTTACGACAGCCCCAAGCCACGTAAAATATGCAAAAGATAAAGTAGAAGCGTCTAACTTTATTTTGCAGGGGCTATGTGATATGGTCAAGGTAGGTTTATTAAATTGTTTATGAACTGCGGGCGCCAAGAAGACCATGGCGCAATGGACTATATCACATCGCATTACATTTGATGTTTTGTGTGCATCTTATATTGTGTGATTATATATATTAGTATATATTAGTTACACGGCGGTAGTCATATATAAGATGATCCCTTCAAAAAAATACCACTAGTGTTCTTCCTCCAACGAGCACCACCAAGAAAGTTCTACGTTATGAGGCAGGCCGTGACGATCTGGTGTCAGACATATCGTCGTTCGCATACAGTGGGTGTAAGCCATGTTGCACAAGCGTTACGTGGAGGTTATAGTGGCGAGCCTAGCATATGCAGATATGGCCTCGGAACACGGAGGCCGAAAGGTCGAGCATGAGTCACAGAGTTGTTGTGATGGACAATTGTCTAGCCTTGAAGTTGTGCTGCCGGCTCTGACGATGAGGGGTGGTGCAATGGATGGGGGTCGTGTAATCGCTTAAACGACCAGGAGGGATGTTCGTTTGAGTGGGAGTTATGTTAGTTATTTTCTAAAAATACTATAACTCAAAATTATTATGAACAAAGTCTTATGTTGTTGCAAATTCCATTGTAGATGTCTCGCCCCTCGTTTAACCTAGGTCTGTTCCTTGAGAAAGAAAAGCTTAAGACCAATGGGTCAAACTTCATGGCCTGGTTCCGCAACCTGAGGATCCTCCTCACTCCCCATAGGGTGGCCTACGTCATTGAGGCCGCCATAGGTGACCCTCCCGCAGATGATGCCTCTGAGGATGAGAAGAAGGTCTTCCAGACCAAATCGGAGGACTCCGCCTTTGTCCAGAGTGGCATGCTCTATGCCATGGAAGCCGACCTGCAGAAGCGCTTTGAGAAGATGAGTGCCTTCGAGATAATTTCTGATCTCAAGGCTGTCTTTGCGCCGCAGGCTAAGGCTGAGAGATATGAAGCTTCCGAGCTTTTCTTCTCGGCCAAGATGGAGGAGCATAGCAGTGTGAGCGAGCACGTGGTCAAGATGTCTGGCTACGTTCAACGCCTGAATGCTCTGGAATGCAAGATTCCCGATGAGCTGGCGATTGATAGGGTGCTGCAATCGTTGCCCCCTAGCTATAAAGGCTTCGTCATGAACTACAACATGCAGGGCATGGCTAAGTCCCTGGGTGAAGTGTTCGTGATGCTCAAGACTGCTGAGGTGGAGATCAAGAAGGAGCACACGCTGTTGATGGTCAACAAGACCGTCGATTTTAAGAAATCCGGTGGCAAGGGAAAGAAGAGCTGGAAGTCCAGGAGGGAGGGCAAACTGGTTGCCAAGCCCAAGACTAACAAATCTGGTCCCAGAGCTGGCGTGGAGTGCTTCTACTGCAAGGGAAAAGGTCACTGGAAGCGCAACTGCCCCAAGTACCTGGAGGATAGGAAAGCTGGCAAGATAGTCGAAAAAGAGCAAGGTATATTTGATATACATGTTATAGATGTGTACCTTACATCCGCCCGTAGCAACACTTGGGTATTTGATACTGGTTCTGTTGCTCATATATGTAACTCTCAGGAGGAGTTACGGAATAAACGGCGGCTGGCTAAGGATGAGGTGACGATGCGCGTCGGCAACGGATCGAGAGTCGACGTGGTGGCTGTCGGCACGCTCCCTCTACATCTACCATCGGGATTAGTTTTGGTTTTAAATAAGTGTTATTTTGTACCATCGTTGAGTGTAAACATTATAAGTGGGTCTTGCCTGTTACAAGACGGTTATTCATTTAAATCAGTATCAAGCAGTTGTGCTATTTATATGAATGATATCTTTTATGTTGATGCTCCCGAGAATAATGGTTTATTCTTGTTGAATCTCGATCGTAGTACTCACATCCATAACATAGAAGCCAAACGGATTAAGTGTAGTGATGATACCGCCATGTATATGTGGCATTGCCGTCTTGGTCATATTGGTATAAAGCGCATGAAGAAACTCCACTCCGATGGACTTTTGGACTCGTTGGATTTTGGATCCCTCGATACATGCGAACCATGCCTTATGGGCAAAATGACCAGGACACCGTTCAAAGGTTTCGTTGAACGGGCGTCGGATTTATTGGGGATCATACATACAGATGTGTGTGGACCAATGAGCGTATCGACACGCAATGGTTATCGTTACTTCGTCACCTTCACTGATGACTTGAGTAGATACGGTTATATCTATTTGATGAAACACAAGTCTGAAACTTTTGAAAAGTTCAAAGAATTTCAAAGTGAAGTTGAAAATCAGCTTAACAAGAAAATCAAGCACCTCCGATCCGATCGTGGTGGCGAGTATTTGAGTTTTGAGTTTGGCACACATCTGAAGAGTTGTGGCATCGTACCCCAACTTACGCCTGCTGGAACACCGCAACGTAACGGCGTGTCCGAGCGACGTAATCGTACTCTACTGGATAGTGTCCGATCTATGATGTCTCTTACCGATTTGCCCGTATCCTTCTGGGGTTATGCGTTAGAAACAGCCGCATTCATTTTAAATAGGGCTCCGTCCAAATCCGTTGAAACGACACCGTATGAATTATGGTATGGCAAGAAGCCTAAGTTATCGTTTCTGAAGGTTTGGGGTTGTGAGGCGTATGTTAAGAAACTACAGCCCGACAAACTCGAACCGAAGTCGGAGAAAGTCGTCTTTGTAGGATATCCGCGGGAAACCGTAGGATACACCTTCTACAACCGAGCTGAGGGCAAAACGTTTGTCGCGAAGACCGGTACCTTTCTAGAGAAGGAGTTTCTCGCGAAAGGAGTAAGTGGGAGGAAGGTAGACCTCGATGAGATCGTTGATCCTGAACTCGAGATTCCGAGTGGCGCAACGGAAGCTGTTCCGGAAACGTCCTCCACAGATGGAGTGGGAGAAACTGTCGAGGAAAGTGTTCTACCTCGTAGGTCTGGTAGATCTAGTATCGCACCAGAATGGTATGGCAACATGGTTTGCACCGTCATGTTAATTGAACAAGACGAACCTACGAACTACAAGGAGGCAATGGCGAGTCTAGAGTCCGAGAAATGGCTAGAAGCCATGAAATCCGAAATAGGATCCATGTATGATAACAAAGTGTGGACTTTGATGGATATTCCCGAAGGGCGCAAGGCCGTCGAGAATAAATGGATCTTTAAGAAGAAGACTGATGCTGATGGTAATGTGACCGTCTATAAAGCTCGGCTTGTCGCAAAAGGTTTCCGACAAGTTCATGGGATTGACTACGATGAAACTTTTTCACCGGTAGCGATGCTGAAGTCTATTCGGATTTTGTTAGCAGTTGCTGCCTATTACGATTATGAAATATGGCAGATGGATGTCAAAACAGCCTTCCTAAATGGAAACATTGAGGAAGAGTTGTACATGGTACAACCGGAAGGTTTTGTCGATCCAGAAAATGCTGGCAAGGTATGCAAGCTTCAGCGCTCCATTTATGGATTGAAGCAAGCATCTCGGAGCTGGAATCTTCGATTTGATGAGGTAATCAAAGGTTTTGGATTTGTCCAAAATTTGGAAGAGACCTGCATTTACAAGAAAATGAGTGGGAGCTCGGTTGTGTTCTTAGCACTATATGTAGATGACATATTGCTAATTGGGAATGATGTGGAACTTCTGTGTAGCGTGAAGGGTTATTTAAACAGTATGTTTTCCATGAAGGACTTAGGAGAAGCTGCATACGTCTTAGGCATTAAAATCTATCGTGATAGATCAAGACGTCTATTAGCGTTGAGTCAGAGTACTTATGTTGATAAAATACTGAAGCGTTTCGGTATGGAGAAGGCAAAGAAGGGTCTCTGCCGGTTATCAAGAATAAAACATTGCGAAAGGCACGGTGTCCGATAACGGAACAGGATAAGGCCGATATGACTAAACATCCTTATGCTTCAGCCATAGGATCGATTATGTATGCAATGTTAAGTACTAGACCTGATGTGGCATTAGCTCTAAGTTTGACAAGCCGTTTCCAGAGTAATCCTGGAATGGCGCATTGGATTGCTGTTAAGAGCATTCTTAAGTATCTCAATAAGACAAAGGAAATGTTCCTTGTCTATGGTGGCTGCGATGAAGAACTTGGCGTAACAGGTTACGTGGATGCAAGTTTCTGCTCAGACCCCGATGACTCTAAGTCACAGACAGGTTATGTGTTCAAGGTGAATGGGGGCGCCGTGTGCTGGAGAAGTGGGAAACAACCCATCGTCGCACAATCTACAATGGAGTCGGAGTACATTGCTGCTTGCGAAGCTGCGAATGAAGCTGTGTGGCTGAGGAAGTTCATCATTGAACTTGGAGTGTTCCCGAGCGTGCAAGACCCCGTGGTCCTCTTCTGCGACAATACGGGTGCCATTGCTAACGCGAAGGAGCCAAGGTCTCACTCCACCGCCAAACACATACTCCGACGCTTCCATGTGATACGACAGTACGTACAAGGAGGCGATGTGAAGATTTGCAAAGTGCATACGGATCTGAATATGGCAGATCCTCTGACGAAGCCTCTTCCGCTTGACAAGCACGTGAAACACCAAGATGCTATGGGTGTCCGGCTTTTACCAAGTTGTAATCTAGATTAATTTGTACTCTAGTGCAAGTGGGAGACTGAAGGAGATATGCCCTAGAGGCAATTAATAAATAGTGTTTCTTTATCATATCTCGTTTGTTCATAATACGTTTTTGTGTCATGCTATAACCGTATTAAGCGGAAACATTAATACGGGTGTGATGCGTAAACAACCAGGTCCCTAGTAGCCTCTACTAAGACTAGTTTCGTTGCGCGATCGATGATCGAGGTTTCCCGATCATAGGGCATGGCGCCGGTCGGCAATGGAAGTCATATCGTTGGAGAACGATGTGATGGACATACCCATATTTGTAGGACGTAGTCATTACGCCTTTGACCGTGAGACCAACTCTTATTGTTATTCCTGGAAGATACTTTGATTGCACCAAACGTCGTATCTTAATTAGTATGACAATAACGGTGATACTTTTGGGTATCGGAAAGGAGTAGTTGAGACGAGGGGTCAAGAGCGGGATTTGCCAGTCCGCATAGCAGGACAGATACTCTAGGGCCCACTCGGTGAGATTATGTCTAATGAGCTTGCAAGCATGTGACTAGGTCACGGAGACATGAAATCATAGACGAGTAGAAGATAGCGTTGTCGTTAACGAGGTCAGCTAGATATGGAGATATCTATGAACGACGCTCGGACACGCTAAGTATCGATGTGGCAAAAGGTTTAAGACTTTACGTTCAGGTTTGATAGATGAAAGTCATTCGTTATATCACAGGGATTGATTCATGGGGTCCAGGCCTACGAGTTAGTCGTTGATCAGAGAGGAGTCTCGATCATACCTGTTATTATATCGAACCGCTAGGGTAACACACTTAAGGGGTTTCGACAAGACAACCGGAAAGGAAAGAGATCACCGGGAACGTCCCGGGAGAGGTCCGATGGAGATTGGGCAGCGACGAAATAGTTTTCGGAGCTAGAATAAATTATATATAATATATATTAATTAGTGTAATTAATGTCCAAATATGATTTTATATATTTATTTTCGAATTTATTAAGGCTGATTTTCCTAAATGGGCCTTCTGGTGGAAAGAAGGCCCATGGGGGGAAAAATCCCTAAGGGAATTCGGTGGGGGGAGCATGGCCGGCCTAGGTGGGCCAAAAGGGGCCCACCAGGTGGCCGGCTGCTGTGCTTGGCCGAACCAGGCATGTGGGGTTAGTCCCACATTGCCTGGTTAGCAAGTTGGCTCCCTCCCGGGAGCCTTTATATAGAGGGGCACCCCTGGCCTTTTAATTCATCCAATTAATTCCCAATTCTCTCTCGATTTCGTGATTCCCTTTGTCGGAGTTGCGCCGAGTTGAGAGGGGGATCTCTTCCACCATAGCCCGCTGTCGCGCTGCTGGTGTTCCGGTCCAAGTCTTCCGCTGCTCGTCCTGGACTGGAGCTTCGGAGGCCGTCGTCTCCACCGTACGTGTGTAACGCCCTGCGAGGTGCTGCGCTAGCGGTACTGGGAGGTCTTCTTCCTCTTCACGACCTTGAGGTCGGCTTCGTCGGTCTTCATCGTCAACGTTCGTGCGGGAACGTAATCCCGCTTTCGGTCTACAAGGGTATGTATTCCGATCTCCGTTCGTACTACTATATCTGCATAGAATAGATCTTGGCTTGTTTTAAGGATATCGTTGCTAGGAATTTTTTTTGTTTTCTGCACACGATCCCCTTCAGCAAAGAGGACGATGATTCCTCTTTTCCTGTCGGCGGTTTCAGTGCAATTAGGGGATAAATTAGTGTACATGCAAAGTCACTTTTGTTACTAGCTGATGCTGCCGGTTGGTGCTATACATTTTTTGTTGCAGTGGGTGATTTGTTCGATTTTGGTATCTATTTTGTTTCACGATTCGATATGATATATCAGCCTTTAGTTGCGCTTTCTTTATTCTGCACAATTTTTACGATGTAAATTAGATTCGACTCTATTTTCTTTTCTAGAATAGGTTATCTTCACTCCAATCATGATTTATTTCGTTATTTACATGCATAATTTCAATATGATATTTGAAGCTTTTCCTTGGGTCACATGTATTTTGCTTCATTTAAAAAAATTAAGATACTAACACCTGCCAGTTTGCTTTCAGTTCCATGTCGACTACTGATTATTTAGAGCATTGAGTGGCATCCATTGTACTAGGAATAACATCATACAAGAAGCAATATCCTATCATGTCAATATTTATTTCTGTTAAATGTGCTACAATCCTGTGGGAGCTTGCAACTCAGGCTTGCATTCCTGTGCAGGGGCGGAGCCCAATGGGCTGACACTGATGCACAGGAATATGGGCCGATTTATTTTTTACTAGTACTCAACATTGTAAAATGGCCTGTGCATCAGGTTGGACTAGAGGTTGTGCATCAGGGTGGGCTGAACGGTCAGCGCACAGACCCATTTAGATGACTAGCTAGCTAGCACACATTCCATCCAGGCCTGATTCCATCGATCGATCGGAGGAGAATAGCTAGCACGCACATACGACGGTTGGATTACTCCATCGATCGGAGGAGTCGAGGAGACTAGCTAGCCTAGCACGATTGTTCTTCCTCTGTATACAGCCGCACCGCCCGCACGGGCGTCTTGTGTTGTGGTAAAAAGAAGAAAAAAACGCCGCGGCCGATCGAGATCGATCAAAAACTCTAGGAGTCCAGCCGTCCAGGGTCTCCAGGCCATGAAACAGATCGCCGGCGTCGGCGCGTCGGCAGCAGCAGCTCCAGTAGTCCAGTTTGTAAGACAACTCTGTCCCCGTTTGTGATGTTGTGTATTGCGTTCATCACCGGCCATCTACTTCAACTTTCGTATTCTTTTTTCAATTAGGTTTAGGAGGTGTATTGTCCTGGTGGCCGTGTGTGGTCTGTCTCCTTGGAAAAGTTGGAATCCCTAATTCTGCTGCATAATCAAATTATCCCACTGGTAATCCCTAATTTCCTCTCTAATTTAAAGCAAATGTTATGGCTAGTAGATGAAATATCAAACGAATGATTTTATTATCAAACACAGATATATTATGGACATATATGTTATCAAAGGAAAAGCACAGTCACAAGATGTTCCAGAAGATATGAATTGGAAAGAGGAGACCCAATATGATCTGGGCAAGATGAAATTAATAGAACATTATCATCCTAATTTGAAAGAAATGGTAAAGAAAGTACTTGGTTAATGGACCTTGCCAACCAAGAGAATTCAGCTTTCCAGATTCTGAGTTTGGGGTGAAAAGGAGAAGGTTCATTCCTGATTGTTTTGACGAATTTGGAAGTTGGCTTGAATATTATTGGTTTGAGTGATGATGTTATTTTGCTAAGTGGAGAAAGAAGAAATGAATAAAGTCACCAATGATCAAGTGGTTAAGTATTTCATGGGCTTGAAGAATCGAATGTACTAGGAGAGTGAAAGGTAATGTGAAAACTTTATCTACTTGATTCATTTTTTATCATTTTGCTATGTTCAACTTGAAAATTAAGTCCACTTTGTTTAACTTGCAAGTTATTGGAGCTTGTTGTCTGATGATGTACTTTGAAATTTGAAAATGCAAGACATCTTTTACAAGTAACTTTGATCATTGTTTTATCAATATAGTATGCATTTTAATATTTTGTTACAAGTTTTTACAAATTTATTTGTTGTTTTTCATTATGCCGCATTGTTTGTCACAAATACTTCTATATAGTGGATTGTTCCGTGAAACTTTTATGCTATAGTAGAGCAGTGCATCAGGGTGACTCGAGCTCTAGATCCGCCCCTGTTCCTGTGTGCTAAACGAGTATCCTGTGGGAGGTTGTTTTTTGTGTTGTACATGTAACCTCTTGAGATTTGGATTTAGAACTGCTTCACCGCTACTAAAAAGCTTCTTAAACATACTTCTCCTGCAGTATCAGGTTCCAGAAGTACGCCAACTAAGATGACCAGAGGCTCGCGTTGTTCCTACGACCTCTCCCCTGAGGAGCTCCGCACCAAGATCTTGCTGTGGACACGCTAATCGTGCGCTCCGGGAACACAATCGGGCGCGCGTCTTTGAGGCCTTCGGGGGGCAAGGCTTCCATGTTGTCGGCAGCGCAGGCAGTGGCGAATTTACCATACCTCCGCCCTGGGCACGTGCCCGGGCTCTTTGCCGCGTCATGGCTGAACGCCGGCCAGATCTAATGGCGGCCGAACTTGCTGATACTACCAGGATTCACAACGGGGACGAAAAGAACGACTTGTTTCCATAGTTGGGCCATGATGGATCGGTCAGCTGCTTGTCTGCCTGGGCCTAAGAATCGCAGCCCATAGCTGGCCAAGTACAAGCACTTTTGTGCCATCACTAGATCCTTATTTCCAGAAAAAAAATCGTAGAATATTCTCAAAAAAAAAAATCGTAGAAATCCATTGATCCCTTCTTCAGCTTGTTCGACAGATTGTAGAATACTATATTGGATTTTGTTGTCATTTCTTCCGGTAGAGCTTGAAGTGTTGATTTTTTTTTAGATTTTGTTCTTGGTAGACTAAATGAAACATTTTTCTTTTTGTGTGCCCCGGCTTCAACAAATCGCTAGCTCCGCCACTGAGCGCAGGGGTTGGGATCGACAACGTCGACCTCGCCGCTGCCACCTAGCATGGATGCCTCGTCGTCAACACGCCCACCGCCAAGACTGTCACCGTTTCCGAGCCATGGATCGCACGTCCTTGTGGCATGGCCAAGAAAATAGCCCATGACGCCTCCTCGCTCAAGGCCGGTGAGTACACGCTACAATCTAAATTGGGCAATACGTTCTCTATTCCGAGTGAGGAAAAGCGCTTAGCAGTGAGAGCACTACGATCATTGTTACTTTCTCTCTATCTGCAGACGTGCAGTCATGTGCTGTCTCATAGAGTTGTGAATAAGTACGTATTGTTTTCTTAGATGCCAAAGCTTTAAATAATTTGTAGGAGAAAAATAGGGTAATGCTTCTCCATTATAAATTAATCATTGGCGCATCTGAAATTAAGAAAAAAATCTCAGACTGGATCATGATCTGAAATTGCGGGAGAACTGTTTCAATTAAATCTACATCCTCTCTGTCAAACAATAGTTCGACGATTATTCAGAAACATAAACATTTGGTCTCTGAATGCCAAATTTGTGGAAGGCATGTAATACGTTGTAACTGTAATCACAATCTTCTCATCACTCTTAATGATGCATTTTGTTTTGTTCACAAATATGAAATTTCTCACTGATGTATTAGCCGTATGTAAGGTTGGTCGGCACCGCCCGTGAGGAAGAAGACCATCCGGCCATACTGGAGGAAGCATGCCATATCGAATTAATTGGACATTTCATTGCCAACAGGATACCTCCATCCATGGCAGCCAGTACAGACTCCACTGCATCAGATTATTATTTGGTTACTATTGGGTGATTATGCTCTATTTAATAGTAAAGATTATTTATTTTACCTTCATAGTCTTGAGTTAGGACTCATGAAAGTAGCAAGTTATTTTACAAGGGTGGGGCACTGCTACTCCAGGCTCATTCTAGATCCAAACAAAGTGTCTTTCGGAGAAACAGAAGGTAATATCATCCAGAGTTCTTCTCCTCAAGTTTTAATGTATGATGCTTTTCATCTTATAATAGATTGATACAAAGATGTACTTCGCTTCTCTAGATTTATTTTCATAGTTCTTGTTACATATTTCAGTTATATAGCATCTCCTGTGTTTGTCACTTTCGGTTCCCAAATAATCTGGTTGAAGGATAGAGGGAATGAATACATTTATAATTTAAATTAAGTGTACATATTATTATTGAGCAAAGATCAAGATATTGGGTCAATAAATAGCTAGCTAACCTTACACTAGGGTGAATAAAAAACAAATGTATCAGCTAGCTAATAAGCTCTTTGATGGAACAAGAGATATACTTAGTAATGTTGTTAATTTGATAGTGCTTCAAACAAAATGTAGATAATTTGATTTTTAGAATCTATTGTAGAGTAATAAAGCACATGGAACTGTGACATTGTGATGTTTAAATCTATACTATAGATTGCGCTTGAGTTTTATCCTCTACCCGTTTACACATTTATTTTCGCCTTTACAAAGTAGATACACTGAAATATACAGTTTTATCATCTATTCTATAGGTTTATATGCTGATTATTAGTTTTAGAAGTATGCAAGTTGTTCGTTGCAGTAGAAATCATTGCCAGTTTTGGTGGTGGTTGGATGATTCTATCACTAGGTTTGTCTTCACCCGACATTACTTTTAACAGCACGCTACAGCTATGATGTTCAGGGATGTTATTGGCATGACAATTCAGGGATGACAAGTGTTGTGCATTGAACATGACAATATGGTCAATTATTGGCATGACAATTCAAGGATGTTTTGTCAAGAGCTTCATGCGCAAGTTCATGATTTTTTTACAAAGTTATGTCGCTTCTCATTTATATGAAAATCTGAGTCCCAAGGCTAGGTCAAAAAATTTAAGCTGATGATGGTCTTATGCTCATATGTGAATGACTACTGCTTCCCGCATTTCAGTTTATAAGGAAGACTGGTCCTAAAAACCATAGATTGCCTGTTTATGAGAAAATACAGGCAGGAAAAATGCACAATTTAAAGAGACCAGTGTAACAGATTGAATATAATTGTTAATTAGCCCAACATTCTCCATGTGTGCTTCCGTGTCTTTCCAGGTGCTCCATTCTGTCAAAACAACCATAACCTGCACCCTTACACACGTTGGTGCATTGCAATGATGTTTTATCATATCTCAAGTTTGTTGTTCTGTGAAAAAACACATAGGAATTCTACTATTATGTTTGTATGTCTAGCGAAGAATAAATGATGTCCCGTAGCAACGCACGGGCATTCAACTAGTTATCCATAAAGCTGCCATGATTGTCTTCCCTGGACAAAGAAGAACGGATATTTTTTTAGGGAGGAGGAATTTTAAACAAGCGGTATGGAAAATCTACGCTATTATTAAAAGAGCTGACATGTGTTTAACATGTGTTAAGTTGTGTTGATACTTTAAATCTGAGCCATTCAATTTGATTAACGATTTAGATCGCTCGAAACCGTTCCGTGATAATAACAAGACAAGATTGTCACAGCTAAAAAAATAAGTTGCGATCGAGGGCACGAGCGAGCGTCAGAACGCAGCCTCAGCGACGGTGATGGGCGAGGCCGGCTAGGCAGGAGCGTCAAGGAAGGAGCACGGTGGAGCACGATGAGACGCGCCGCCAGACAGGAGCTGGTTGGATGCGCGGCCACGGCGAGGACGACGGGAACGTGCTCCGCTGGCCGGCGGCCGGGAAGGTGAGCGGTTGCGAGGGCACCCGGCGAGCACCGAAGCACTCCCTCGGCCACGGTGATGTGCGCGGCCGTCCAGGCAGGACCACGACGGAGCACAGCGACGGGCGCGGCCGGCCAGACAGGGGCACCGGATCGCGGCCTCGCCTACGGAACGGGCGCGGCCGGCCGGCCGGACCGGCTAGAACTGCGAGGGCGAAGATAATTTGTTCAGATTTTCGTTGTATCGTGGATTCGTGTTAGGTTCTTTTGTCGAGGGTGAGCTTCTTTGCGTCGTAAGCGATCTGATTCGTGGGCCTCTCCTTTTCTTTCTTTTCCTTATTGTAACGTTTATTTAACTCTGTCTTTGTCTGTTAAAACTGAAAGATCTAACACCAACACGATGGACTCGAGTCGTACAAGCAGACCGCCGACGCCCTCATGTGCATTCTCCGGCCGAACTCTGAAACTGCTGCATCCAGATTAGAAGGTAATTAAAAATCGCACCTTGTCTTCTCATCCGTTATTTATAGGTTATAGCCCGAAGCAAATAATCCTATCGATGATCGGAGAAACCAATGCTTCAATGAAGTGATTCACGTGGCTTATAGCCCGAAGCAAATAATCCTATCGATGATCGGAGAAACCAATGCTGCAATGAATTCACGTGGCTTGCAACGACTTCAGGTGGATTGCTGTATGTAGCTGTGTGGAACTCGCTCCAGCATGTGTTGGCGTCCCCCTTCCTCGCCGCCGTTTACAACGACTACATGCTGACCTCCGGGAAGATGGAGCTCGGCTACGGCGGGCAGAGCTTCACCTGAGCCGACATGCGCAAGTTCACCAAGTCTCTGATAAACACACCACTACGCTCTTCGGGGTTCAGACATGGATAGGGATACTACATCAATGGCTACAATTGTTCGTCAGAATTCAGAACATGGACCTGATCATTGTGCTCGATGTATCTTCTTTGCCAATAGCAGGGGGACAACGTGCTGGGAGAGAACCCGAATTCAGTAGGGAGATCAATGTACACTCATCAATGGATGGTATGGTGTTGTATGTATCATGGAAGTGTTCAGAATTGTACAAACATAAGCTGGCCACTGATAGTGGTATTCTGTAGAAATTATGCTTGTTGACAATATGATTTACTCTTCAGATTCTGTATTCTGTAGAAATTATGCTTGTTGACAATATGATCTACTCTTCAGATTCAGGTCTGTCGGCGTCTATTACACATCGATTTTGCATGCCTGAGAAGCTGGAATACCGAAACAGAGTTGTGGTGTGTTAATCATTCAGAGTACACTAATCAATGGATGGTATCATGTAGGGTGTCGTATTATGGAAGAGTTCATAATCTGTACATGGTATTATGATATCATCACTGTCAAGACTTTGTTACTACCTCTGTTCCCAGTTATTACAATCGATTTACACACCAATAGAAACCCAAATAGGGAAAGCAGAGTGTTTCTCTGGGTGTAAATTGTTCAGGATGCAACAGTACTTTACATGTTGTATCCACAATTACAAGCAAAGAAGATAACTTCAGTTCCAAAACAGCACAGTTTAGGAAGTGAATTCATCAATATAC
This sequence comes from Poa annua, assembly GCA_026929855.1. Classification (NCBI taxonomy): domain Eukaryota; kingdom Viridiplantae; phylum Streptophyta; class Magnoliopsida; order Poales; family Poaceae; genus Poa; species Poa annua. The sequence goes on from CM049434.1 coordinate 118,204,539, forward strand.
CGCAAGTTCGTAATCACATAATACCAGCTTACCGAAGCTAATTAAGCATCAATTATTCACCAATCCTATTCTTGGTTGATTCATCCATATCCGCTGCACTATCTATCTAAAAATCTAAGTCAGTGCTATAGCTGAACACACCAATAGGAGTCGCACAAGAAGTCAGTGGGGAGCTCTGTTCGCTCCTCGTCGCTTAGGTGAAAAATTGTGAGTGGGCGATTACAGAACAATTATGAATAACAAGTATATAGAGCAGATATGGATGTCTTTCACTATGTTTTTATGATAATTATGATTACACGTGCACGTTCACTAGTACCTATTATTAATATATAATGGACGATTAATATATAATGGACGAAGGATTTCGAGCCCAGCGCTGCTTCCACGTCGCCCCAATTTTTCTGTCCGTCCGATCTCCGCCACCGACGGCCAGGATAAGCCCACGTCCACCCTTCCCCGCGCGCTACTGTTCATTCCCGATTTATGACCAATCGCGGAGCGACACGTCGCCCGGTTGCCATCCGGTCAGCTCCGGTTCCGCCGGTGACCGTGCACTTTTCCAAAAAACCACTGCTAAATCGAGACATCAACCCGCAGTCCACAGATTAGCACTGCGAAGGACCTCTTCGTGAATACGGTAAAGTTCACATGCTTTTTGCAAAATCACCCCGCATTTCTCTCCCTTTCTTCTTTTCCTCTCCCGCGACCTCCGAATCGCCGGCGCCGCCGCCGCGCGGCACTGCCTCTCCGCCCCTCCCCGACCAGATCCGCGACCACGGAGAGCCAGATCCTGCCTCACCGCCGCCTCCTCCGCTTTCTTCTCCTCCTCCTCCTCGCCCTCTCCATCCTCTGTGCGCGTCGGGCGGCCGCCATGGGGGTCCTCGCTCACTCCTGCCATGTCCAGCGCGAATCCTGGGAGGCGGCGTGGAGCCTTCAGCGGAGCGGCGCGGGAGAAGGACGCCCAGATGGACAGCTTATGAGCGGAAGCCGCCAACGCCAGAAAAAAGTGCAGCTGATTCGCTGAAGACCTAGCTCCCTGAGTCCAGCCGGACGGCGGAGAGCCTCCCCGCCGTCATCCCCCAGCCTCCGGATCCGTGGCCGTCGGGCAGACCGAAACCGCCTTCATGCTGTAAGAAGCCGACCAGCAGCAGCATCGCATCCGTGAGTACTTCTCTGAATAAATGGCAGCACATTGATTATGTATTGGGTAGAGGCAGAGAGCAGATCTTGATTGAGAAATGGAACCATTAATCCATGTCCTTCCATTTCCCCACTGGGTATGTAGGGATTTTGTTCATGCTCTCCTCCAATTTTGGGCATTTGAACACACACGCACTGCAGTTTTTGGCCATAGTGCAGAGGTGAACAAAAATTCAGATTAGGTGTACAGAGTATGATCCAGCTACACAAACACCTTTGGGGATTTCCTTGCATCGATAGTAGTAGTTGTACGTGCTTGTGCACATGAGTGATGATTTAACAAGATTTTATCTACAGATTTATTCTTGAAGAATGCAGTGGTTTATGTCCTGAAGGTCAAAACTGATGGTTGTGGGTTCTGCTATTTGGGTGAGATAAGAGAGGAGCTCTATTAAAAAGTAGGGCATTGGGCAATTTCTAATTTCGTTTGGTACACAGGAGTACTGCTGGGGTTTACAGGTTCAGTTTAGGCACATAGTTATACACACACGTACACTCCCTCTCTAACTAGACCATTGGTGGTAAATTGATTTATTTTCCATCAATGTGCATACATCAGTGTTATGCTCTGAAAACTGCTGTAGCTTGCTCTGTACATGTATGCTGAATATTGGTTGCAAATCTAATCTGAAAGTAAATCTTGCTGTACAGTAGATTATAAACTGAATCTTTCCATTGAAAAGCACCAACAAATATACATATACTTTAGCTGTACCTCTATACCATATATTTTTGTATAACTTTGGTTGCATCGAATAACTAATTAACATTCAGAGAACCTGTAGCATATATTTTGTCTCTGATATCGAAATTACATTTCATAAAATCTTCAGGCTGCCTAACTAATTGAGCTGTGTCCTGTACCGGTCATCACAAAGTCCCAGCAATAGACAGCCTACATATATATCGCAATGACGGAAGGCGGATGACAGCAGGAAGATTAAATGGGAGGCTTTATACGTGGAGCTGCTTCTTGGTGCTAATCAGAAACTCACCGTTGAGGAGCCCCTGCTTCTTCACTACAAGAAAAATGTCAACTAGTGACCTTCTTTTAACGACCAAGTTTTTTTTGTCATAGATTTATGACCATTTTAAACTCGTTGGTCATAACCCACTTGAGAGGGACGAAACCCACAGACTTTATGACCTTCTATTTTACAAAGGTCATAACACGCCGACACCAATTGGTCACAAATTCTAACAGCACTGATATATTTGTGTGACTGGGCCAACTCGCCTACGTGTAACTATCTCTCGCCTCCGTGTCACTTCTCTCGACTCCGTGTCTCTGCCTATGTATCATTTGCCTACGTGTCACCACATTGACACGTGGGACCTGTGGACCTGTTTACTGAAGATAACACATGGTACCCGCCGGGCCGGACTGACAAGTGGGTCCCGCCCGCGCGGATTGGTAAGTGCGTCGAACCGTCCCCACCATATAATGGCACGTGGGACCCGCCACCAGTAGCTCCGGCCACAACCCACCCAATTATTCTCGCAAAAATTGTGACCACGGGAGTCGAACCAGCGCGCTCCACAACCCCACAGCGATCTCCAACAACTAGTACACTGCTCACCTTGTGAGAAACATGCGACTCGGCCCCTTTAGTGTATAAGTAGAACTGGACTTGGGCTCTTCTAGGCCGCTGCTGGGCTGGCCAGTACTTGGGCCAGTCAGCCTGCTTCGCGTCCGCTTGAATAGTTTTTTTTGTTTTCTTTTTATTGTTTTCTTATATAACTTCTGATTTTGAACTAAAATTCCATCCAAATAAATTTTGATAATTTTGTAAAGAGTTCCTATATAACTATATAAATTTTGTAAAGATTAAAAATTATCTTTTTCGGAATTATAAAGGTTTATGAGAGCTATACATATTTACACATGATACAACTTTTTGTGAAATTATAAAATACGGCCAAAACGGCGGACATGACAGTTCGTACCAAGGGGGTGGATTTTGTGAAACTCTTTGCGTATCTATGATGAAATAGGTACTCGTGTACCCAAAAATGATTTTTACATAAAATCTTGAGAAAACTACGAGCCACCTGTAGTTCAAATTTGACCCATTTTCATCTGAATCGGCGGAAATTTGTCTTTTTTACAAGAGGTGGATAGAAACCGTTTCGCACACAACCATTTGTTTATTTGTACATACAATGTGATATAATATTTTATAAAATTGATGTGATCCAAATTTGCAACATATTTTTGGTACGTGCTACAAAAAAACCCTATTTTCACACTCGGAAAAGAAAATTGATTTTTTTGTGCAATAAAGTGGAAAACTTTGTTCGGCAACATTGTTCCCTATTCCAATCATAGTTTAAAAAACCGGACCGGTCAGTAAACCGGTGAGGTGGCTGGTTCATTGGTTCATCGGTCCAACCGCTGTCTCAACCGGTTCAATTGCCACAAAAAACCGGCAAATTTAACAAATAAGTAAGCTCATTTCGACAATATTCATCTCCGAATCCTATATAAAGTACTTACTTCGATACTAAAACATAAAAGAGCAGTAGGCCAAGTGGTAATGGGCCTCGATTGTCCCAGCCGAATGTCGTGTGTTCGAATCCTGGGGGATATATCATTATTTTTCTTTTATATTTCCGGTTTTTTGACTGTCTGGTTTTTTGCGCTTAAAAAATCGGCGGAGTTTCGGTTTCGGTTTTTTCCGGTCGGACCGACGGTCCGGTCCGGTGCCGGTCCGGTCCGGTTTTTAAAACTAGGATTCCAATATGCACGCGTGTGCGCAATATGTGAACATTTGAACAAACTATGTCACAATTATCGCCATAACATTGGTCATTTGGGATGAAACCCACGAATCCTCGTACATGAGAGGTCATTTCTGAGAACACTTTTTAAAAATATCTTTCATTTTCTAAGCTTTTTAATTTCCCTTGAAACTAGGCCACATATAATGACACTTTGCGAATGATTTACGTCATTTTGATTTTTTTTTATTCTATACGCCGATTTCAAAATACGGCCAAAACGGCGGACATGACCGTTCGTACCTAGGGGGTGGATCTTGTGAAACTCTTTGTGTATCTATGATGAAATAGCTACTTGTGTACCCAAAAACGATTTTTACAAAAAAAATTGAGAAAACTACGAGACACCTGTAGTTCAAATTTGACCCGTTTTCATCTGAATCGGCGGAAATTTGTTTTTTTACAAGAGGTGGATAGAAACCGTTTCGCACACAACCATTTGGTTATTTGTACATACAATGTGGTATAATATTTTATAAAAATGATGTGATCCAAATTTGCAACATATTTTTGGTACGTGCTTCACAAAAAAAAACCTATATTCACACTCGGAAAACAAAAATTGATTTTTTTGTACAATAAAGTGGAAAACTTTGTTCGGCAACATTGTTCCCTATTCCAATATGCACGCGTGTGCGCAATATAGGAACATTTGAACAAACTATGTCACGATTATCGACATAACATTGGTCATTTGGGATGAATCCACAAATCTTAATACATGAGAAGTCATTTCTGTGAACACTTTTCAAAAATATCTTTCATTTTCTAGTTTTTTTATTTTCCCTTGAAACTACGCCACATATAATGACACTTTGCGAAGGATTTACGTCGTTTTGATTTTTTTTTAATTCTATACGCAGATTTGAAAATACGGTCAAAACAGCGGACATGACCGTTCGTACCTAGGGAGTGGATCTTGTGAAACTATTTGTGTATCTATGATGAAATAGGTACTTGTGTACCCAAAAATGATTTTTACAAAAAATATTGAGAAAACTACGAGGCACCTGTAGTTTAAATTTGACCCGTTTTCAACTGAATCGGCGGAAACATTTTTATCCATTCCAATATGCACGCGTGCGCGCAATATGAGAATATTTGAACAAACTATGTCACGATTATCGCCATAACATTGGTCATTTAATGCAATATCGCCATTTTAACCATTTCTTTAAAAATAAATAAAATGCGAAAATTCTCGAAAAAGTAAATCCTGTGGCATGGAGTTATTTGAGGTCCACTAGTTTCTAGGAAAAATTATAAACTTGAGTTTTGACAAATAATGCCATGAATATTAGTTGATTCTTGTTGGTGGAGAAAACACAAAAAATGCTTGCTTTCTCATTGGCTAGGAGGACTTCACGTGGATCATGGTTCGGAGCCGTTGGATCCAGTGAATCGAACGGCTCAAAATGCCCCGTCCAATGCTCAGCACACCACCCACCTCCACGCGCACCACCAAACCAACACACCAAACCCTAACCCCACGCACACCAAGCCCTCCAGACCTACTCCTCGCTCGAGCACGAGCAACGACTCTCCCTCTCGCTCCTCTTCCCACGCACGCCGCCACCCAAACCCTAGCCCTTTTCCCCACCGCCGCCGCGTCCACCTCCTCATCCCGCTCAACAAGTCCCCCGTCTCCGAGTTCTACCTCCCCTGTAATTAGTGCGAGCCCGAGCGCCACGCCTACGAGAAGTTCGAGTACGAGCTCGTCATGGAGTCCATGCTCAAGATGCAGAAGATCCGCGAGGCGCAGGAGGTCGCCAAGGTCAAGGGCGGCGAGTGACGGGCCTCCAGATCGCTCCCCTCCCGCGACGACTGTGGGGGGGGGGGGGGGGGGGGGGCGCCGGGTGAGTTCACGGAGGCGTACAAGCCGACGGGACCGTGCTGCTTCTCCCCCGACGCCGGCTTCCTCGCCGTCGCCGTCGACTGCCGCCTTTTGGTCCACGACCCCCTCTCTCTCGCGCGGATAATACGATGCCGGAGGGACCTCCACGACGGCGACCATGGCGACGCAGCACCTGTGAGGCCTACTCCTCCTCTTTTGATCTGCAATCCCCCCCACTCTCCTTCCTCTCGTTTTAGTTCTGTTGTTTGCTGATCTGCGGTTCTGTTTTTGTTGGCGTGCACCTCCTGGCAGGACGATGAGGTCACGGTGGAGAGGACGCCGGAGGAGGAGGAGTTGGGCGTGCACCTCCTTGTTGGCGTCCGCGCCCATGATGCGCCGCTGGAGTTGGCGTCCCTGGCGGCAGCCAACGATTCCCGTCATTTCCTCCGATTTGAGAAAGTTGATTTCTTCTCCTTCCCGTTTATTTTGATTCATGTCTTTTTACTGTGTCTCGCTAGCATATCATTTATGTAGTTCTATTGAGATAAATTGTATTTATTAATGCGCACATGCCTGATTCAAATCTGAGATGCTGCTAGGTTTTGGAGTTACTGATAAATAGATGTAGCTCGAATTGTTCCACCCTGGGTAACCATCTTGCTTAGTTAAATGTCTATATGAGTGATGTACGAAGGAGTACGCAGAGTCAGAGGTCTAGCTCAATGGAGCTAATTATACTTAGATAGCTAGTTAAATCTGTTGTGTTGGAGTTGAGGTCCATTTTCATAGTATACTGCCATGTATTCTGAGTTTAGGGTAAAGTGACTATAAGTAATGTGCTTCATTAGATAACTAATGATGTGATGATCTGCTTCATTCATAATGTGGTAGTTGAAATAACCTAAACAATTAACATGTTAATAATGAGTGTCCTAGTTTTATTTTGGAGCATCTTTATTTGTCCTCTTGGTAGCTTCTGCATTGAAGCATACATGTTTTGAGTCTGTGTGGTTGTGCTTTATTCAGGGTGCCAACACCACCAAATCAATCTTCAGTTCAGTGCACTGTAAATGGTAGTGGCTGCTGTCTTGGAATTAGGCAAGTCTACATCTCCTTGCTCTATGCTTAATAGGCTAATATTCCATGTCATACTACTTGGTAAACTTCCTATTTTCCTTTGTATGATCATTGCTCCACTTGTTAAATGTCACTATTTGTGTTGTTTGCTTCCATTGGTTATGCAAAGTTATACATGTTTGTCAAATCCTTTTCTAATCTAGCTGGTTTAGAGATTTGTGTACCTGATCACCTTCTGCTCATTCTCCTCTAATTTGCTGCCATTATTTAAACAGGAACCCACTATGCTGATCTCCCTGCAAAGCAGCTGTAGGAACCCGATCCTAGCCTTGCGCGTGGCTCAGGGGTCTCTCCACGGTGAGTCCCTACCCCTTTCCTCCTCCTCTTAACGCATCGTGCCATCTGTTCATGTGTAGGTTGTGATTGCCATCATGATGTTATCTCATTAGTGTTTGTACTCCTTTTTGCCTGATGTTGTTGTAGGGTTAATGGTTGAATGACACCATGTTGTAGACTTAAGTATGTTATTACTACTGATTCCAACTGGCGTGTGTGTATTTTTTGATAATTTAATTGCCGTGAGACCTCACCGACCATCTGACTATTTATTGTGGATTTTCAGGATTGTGTTAGCATAAAGGTTTCTGATCGGAATAAGTATCAGGTTTCTTTCCACTTAGTGGTATTTTCACTGCTTGATGCCAGTATACTGGAAGTACTATTTTATCATTGAATTGTAGGTTGATTTGCTGTATATTAGGTATTCCATCCATTTGAGACTAAAAATATGGTGTTGTTCCTCTTTACAGGAGCTCCAGGCCTAACAAAGTTGGAAGTGTGAAGCCCTACTCTGTGAAGATTATATATTGTAATAATTGTAGCGGACTAGTAGGCACATCTGTGTGGCAATAGACTACCTAAGAAAGGTTGTCATAGACTAATTTAGTGTTCTTTGATGAAATTGATGTATTTTGTACTCAGTTTGCAATATTCAATATATGTTATTTTATGATGTGTGATAAGTAAACCTAACAAGTGGGACCAACTTGTAAATATTCTGAAGTGTTGGTTCAGTTTTTGTATAAATGACAAGTGGGACCGACTTGACAAGTGGGACCGACCTGATAAGTGGGGCCAACAACAAATTATAACGGCAGGAATGATACTAATAATAAATAAATAAGGTTGAAACTCGTAAATAAAAAGGCCAAAATCCATTAAATGTATTGGGCTTGGCTCATCTAACCGTCCATAATTAACAGAGAAAAAAGATTAAATGGGCTAAATTATTGGGCCAGCCCATATAAAAGGATGAAACGGACTGGGCTGATTCTTGTCAACGACCAATTTATTTGGTCACAAATCTACCACGTCACCGTTGCCACGTTGGATCTGACATGGTTTGAGCAGATTGGCAGTGACCAAAAAATTGGTCATAATGTCTGTGACCTTCTAGATTGATCATAATCGTTTATGACCAATTCACAGAAAAGGTCACATTGGTTCATTACTGACGCTCATATGACCCTCATAACGTGACCAAATTGTTTTGGTCATAAAAAAGTCACAGATAAAAATACATGACCATTCAGTGACAAATATTGAAGGTCACACCATAGCATATTTCTTGTAGTGCTTGGTGCTAATCTCTTTTGTTCGTATGACATGATTCCGATATGTGCTGCTTGATAATCTTTTTTGTTGGTGCTAATCTCAGGTATTACGCTGACACCATTGACGCCGGCTGAACGCTTGCGCTGTCGCCGCGAATTTTAGTCAAAGTAACCTGTCCAGTACTGCTCAGGTTCGTCAGGTTTTGTTAATGTCGTTTCTTTCTTTTTTGTGTTATTCTGTCATCTCATTAGGTTTTAGTATAACGTACATCTTTCGATTAGCTGCCCTTCGGCAGATGAATAGATGAACTATATTTCTAATTATATTTGAGTGTACCATAGAAATTGAATTCAACAACGTTCTGCTCTCAGCTTAGTGTTATGCTACTGTTTTCCCTAATTCAAATCCTCTATTGCTTGCATCCAGTGGATAGATGAATTATACTTCTGATTATATTTTAGTGTACGGCCGGCTCGCGCCCACGCTGAACGGCTGCGCCCCCCACTCCCCACCCGCAGGTGGCCGGTCGCCGCCTTCGCCGCGACGCCCGGCAGTTCCCCCAACCTGTAGTGGTCGTCGTCGAATCCCCCGTCGTTTGGTGCCGGTGACGAACATGCCGCGTTGGAGGCCGCCGCCGCCGCCGCCTCTTCCTCAAGGCTAGCCTAATGAAATTGCAACGTTGATGTAAGTGTATTGTTGTACTTCCTGATATTTTGTTTGTTCAATTAAGCTTCTTGAGCATTGATTTTTCTGAATTCGGTGTGTCTGTTCCCCTATGACTGCTGGTTGCTGACGCCGGTTGACTAGCTTTGTGCCCGTCGTTAAATCGGTCAAGAGAAGAGCCGAGTTGGCTGTTCTTCTACAGGTTTTCATGCTCATTTTCTCGAGGCTCCTGAATCGGCGTTCTTCTACCAAAAAGGTATGTCTCCAAATCCCAATCCATGCTCTCCTCATGGTTGGCTGTTGACGGCTGCTCTTTCCCTCCTTCCCTCTGAAGCGACCATACACGACCAGCAGCACAAACATTCTGATTTGTGGATTTCATGTTTCTATATTTCCTTTTCAGGTTCCCACCGGTTTCTTGACGGTGTTGGGACATAAGGACGTGAGCGACCAATGATGAAGAAGGATGGTGCATATGCCTTGGTAATGGTGCTAATTTCTATAACGGATAGATTATTTTTCGTTGTCCATCTGATTTATCCTTTGTTTTTTATTCAGATGTGTTCAGAGGCAACGGATGAAGTTCTGTACAAGATCGGAGCTAAATTTTAGTCTTGCTATTCGAGCAGGTTATTCTTGGACCTTTTTAGAATCAAAATCATAGTGCAAGTTCTTTTTTCGTCAAAGAAAATTATTCTAGCAAACAGCTATATTCTCTCATGTTTAATTTTATGCAAGGCATGATGGTTATTGCTATCCGGAATAGCTACAGAACAATAAATACTGCCTACAGGGTAAAATTGGTCACCAAACAAAGATTACAGAGATCGACCTGATTTCCCTTTGTATGCATACAGTGCAAAGCCTTTGATGTTCTTGCAAAACATGTTAAAGAGACATAAACTTTGTCGGGTATGAAAGGAATAACTCAGAAAACTCCTTATACTTCTTTATTTACTGTCTATACTTCACACATGTGCTATCTTCATTTAAAATGCAGATTTGGTTTCACATGGTGTACAAGGAATTTCTTAACATAATTTGTGTGCCTATAGATATAAGCTTTCGCTTAGAGCCGAGGATATTGACCCTGCAAAAACGGCTACTGAAGTGATTGCTGACTTCATATAATTTTGAGACTGCAACTTTATGTTAACAGATTTTCTATCCATTCAAAGACATTCACAGTGTTAGCACGTTGTTATATGCAAGAGGTGTGTGGTTTGTTTCGTGACATTGTCGAAACTGCTACCACAAGGAAATCAAGATATCACCTTTACGTTAAGGTAAGGAAGTCATGCCTCTTTTTTTCTGCCAAACAAAGTTGTGCTGCAATTTGGTCTTAATTTCTGCAGTTCTACATATGCGCATTTTAAAATAAGTTTGATGTATTGATCTCCAACTTATTTTTTCTTCTAACAACAATTTAATCCACTGATCATTTTCACGCTAATGAACAGATCTAACAACCAAGATCTAACAACCACACGGGCGCGACGTATGCCGCGCTAAGTTGCCTAGTATAATAAAATATGCCAAGATCCCACCTCACCTGCGTTCAGCCAGGTGCACAAGATGGGCCTATACTTTTCTCACGGTCTATAAACCCATCTCATAAACCTGAGCTTAGGCCCAGCACGAGAAGCCTTGATGAACCAGTTTTTTCTTTATAACCGGCCCATCAAGTGTAAAATTGGCATCCCTCGATCTGAAGTTTCAAGTAAAAAAAAGGCACTGTACCCTAAAAAAAGGTATTGTACGGAGTAGAGATTCCTTACTCCCATGCTACAGTGATCCCTCTAATTAAAATAATTAAAATTTATCTTTGTAAATATCAATATCTGCATGTTGTCAATGACATGTCCCGTGCAAAATCTCGATTTGAAACGCTTTCTAACCAGATCGACACAAAACTGACAAGTCTGTGATCTAAATATACACTTTCAAATCTTTCAAATATAAAAATTTATTATTTTTGTGTAGTTCAGAATATAAAATATTTCAAATCAATATTTAGCACTGTGGGATACATCATTAGTATTATGGAGTTTTTTTACAGATTTTTAAAATCTCACAAATACGTTTTTTTAAACAACTAGAGGGAGCACCGGACGTCAGGAGCCAAAAGTGGTTTCCCCACAACATTATACTATTACACCAAAATAGGTCAGGTCGCCGAATTAGTTTATTTTTAAACGTGGCAAAAGATTTATCTTGCTGATTAATTAATAAAAATGTCTACTTAATTTAGGGAAAAACCCATTACAATTTCCTAGTTGGTAATAAAACACCGACATTGAAAGTTCAACGAATCATTCTCAGCCAAATATCTCCCTAAAACCATACTTGAGGCCCATCTTTATCGGTGAAGGTCCAAACTTACAAAAAGGATTACGTCACTTTATGCACTACTCAATTTCAGTCGACGCCGCCACCATGCACACTGGAGCTAGGGTTTGTGGTGGGTGGGGATTCGGCTGTTCCACATCATGGAATCGGGAGAGGATGAGTGGTGCCGGAGCAGCAATCTGCAGCGCGCGGTACATGCCGGTCAAATTACAGTTTATAGAATAAGTGGGTTGTAAACAAGGGGATAAGTGGATGATTAGTCTTGGTGGGAGAGGGATGTCCCAATCCCATCCCACTTGCAACTTTAACCAGCTTCATGTACTTGGTTATCGCTTAGCACACACCACCACCAATCCACCATCTACCACGACCCACGAGTGCTTAAACGTTTTTCTTAAGCTACTGCCTGCAATAGTGCCTCACGTCCTCCATGACTCCATGAGATAGAGTACCAGAGGGCAGCCGTCTGTGTGTGCAAGCGAGTGTAGCAGGGAAGGAGCGAATTATTGAGAAAGGAGATCCCCCTCTGCCTCCCGAGCCGCTCCGCTCGAGCGGCTTTTGGGGCCTCCCAAACCCTAGCCTAACCATCACCAATCCGTGCCCCCCTGGCCATCGCCGCCGTCGACGGTGGCGGCGGCCGGCTCGACAAAGGCGAGCGAGCTATGGAGGCGCACGGCGGTGGCGTTCCTGCAAGCGGTGGGTGCGGCGCCGAGTCGGTCGCGTGCGGAGGGGCCCTGGAGGTGTGGGCGAGCTGGTGGAGCAGCGGCGTGGACGAGATGGGCGAGCAGACGGTGGGCGGCGACTGCAGCGTCGGTGCTGGGCGAGACGTCAGCGCCCGGGCCTAGGCCTGGGCATTCGGTTCCCCCGAACCGATCGGTACGGTTCTTTGGTCATATATTTATTTCGGTTCTGACGAATAGAGCACCGATCGGTCAATTCAGTTTCACGTAACCGAGCGATCGGTCAACCGAGCGATCGGTTCGGTCCACCGATTGGGCCGAATAGACCGAAATGGGCTGAGCTGCTGCCGCAAGACCATGCTGGGCTGGCAAGGTTGGCTGCCTGGAAGTCTTTCTCGTGGCCTCAAGGAGCAACGTACATGCACTGAGCTGGGCTGGGCTTTGACTGCATGCTACACCCGAGGGCAGCCAAGCTCCAGCCTCTAGTTTTACATCGATTAATTTGCTGGGCTTTGACTACACGCTTCGTCATCAGGGATTAAGAGAGGTACTCGGTTAGTCGGTTAGTTCGGTTTTCGGAGTACATATACCGAATCTACCGATATTAATTCGGGTTCCACAAATACAAAACCGATCTCAGCACCAAAATATTCGGGTTCGGTAATTTCGGCTTCGGTCCGAGTTAATACGGTTCGGTTGTTCGGTTCTCGGGTTATATGCCCACCCCTACCCGGGCCCGATCTGGGTCTACGGCCCGCGGTGTCTTCTCCGCCCGGCTGCTGCTTTGGCGTGGATCCTGTTGCTGGGGCAGGAGGCCCGGAGGGTCGCCGCTGCGGTGGGGAGATGAATGGCGCCAGTGCCGCCACTGGCTGTTGCATCCTCCCTGGGATGTGGACGGTGGAGGTTGGCGTGGCTGGCGGAGTGAGGCTGCGGGGCGGGCTGCGGCAAGGCAAGGCAGGGAACGTTGGTGGTGTGCCTCGGAGGGAGACGAATGGCGCCGAGCTCGGCGTTGCATCCTCCCGTCCGATGGGGGGAAGCGGGCGAGATGGTGGTGCTGCAACACGTCGTGGTGAGGGAGATGGGGCTAGACACGCCTCCGGATGCGAGAGGTCCCTTTCCTCTTCAACAACAACACGCTCATGTACTTGCTGCAGGTGATGGTTTCCTTCTCTTTTCAGCCCTGTGACGGTGGAGTGGTACTGGTCGGTCGGGGAGAAATCCTTGCTATGTGCTGACGGCGGCGCCGCCCATGGGTGCCGCTACCTTCTTGGAGGCGTCGTCTCGGCTCAGACCGTTCCTCCTCTCTTGAGCAATGGGGGAAACCCTAGGTCCGGCTTATCGGACTAGGCAGCGGCGGAATCCTGATGTCGTGCCCTCGTTGGAGGCGCTGCTGTGTTTGCTCGAGGGATCACCTATTGTGGCTGGCTGAGTTGGTTCTGCACCTTCCATGGCGTGTGCTTGCGGGGCGCATTGTTCACCGGTGCCGACGCCTCCTTGGCGACGTCTTCTTCAGGTCTGCTCGAATCCCGGTGTCCGCTAGCCGATTTCTTCTAGGCGCAGACGTGGTTGGTGCGTTGCTCCGAACCGTTTGGGTAGTGGTTGCTCTTTGGAGGCTTACGGCATGTGTGAGACGCGACCTTCTTGTTCTAAGTGTCGTGTGTTTGGCGTTGTCGTTGTAAAGGTGTGGGTTTTAGTTTCTCCTCAATTAACCGAGTCTTGTATGATTTTCGGATCCGGTTTTCCTTGATAAACTCTCTTGCTAGCATTAAAAAAACCATTCAGAGAAACGAGCGTAGCAGGACAGCGCTAGCGGCCATTCTGAGTCGGGACCAATTTTGGGACCGGCGGGATCGGCGCAGGCAGGCCGGCGGCGTGCATGCGTGACAGCTACCCCGCCATGTAAGCCCCAAGCTCCGGCCCGCGCTCCACGCAAGCGTTTTGTCTGAGCGCCCAGCAGCCGGGTCCGCTTCATCCTGCTCTCGTTCTGGACGCTGTGCTGTGCACCCGGTGAAACGGCATGCTCTATTCGGCGCGATGAGGAAGAAGAGAAAGAGCACGGAGGAAAGGCTGGGCGTCGCGACGTGGGGAGGCTGGGCCAGGTGGCACGTGAAGGCACGAGGTGCGTGTCCACCTGGACGCTTCCTCCGGGTTCCTATAGAGGGATAGAGATTAGATATTTGCCACGAGTGACATCCCTGTCTGCCCCCGCGAATCGTCTCTCCTCCAATCGCCTGCCCGCGCCCACGTGAACGCCTCCACGCCCAACGCCTTCCCGCACCGCGCCCATGCACCCACCTTCCGTCGTGCCCAGGTGAAAGACGAGACCGGTCCATGGGCTCGTCCCAGGGACGCCGGCGACCGCGGCGGTGTCCTCATCCATGGTGCATGTATAAATAGCTCCCTCCTCCGTCGACTCTGCACGCCTTATCATCACACGAATCCATACACACACTGACCCAGACTCAGCTCGCGATTACGGCGGAGCTGCGGAGCAGGACTTCCCCAAGGAAGAGGAAGAGAACCGTGCGAGGTCGTCGGCTAGCTCCGAGATCTAGAGAGGAAGAATGGCCCTGGGGGACGATTCTCCGGCCTCCTACATCCGCATGGTATGTATGTACTGTCATGTTCATCCCCTGCTCCTCCATGATCGATCCATCTCCTCCTGCCCTTGCCCCTTGCTTGTAGATGTAGCCGCCCGAGAGCACCCGAGGCACGATCACATGCATGCACACAGGACACAGCACAATCCACGCAAGCATGATGTTAGTATTTCATTAAGGTTGTTTAATACTAATCAGCTGTGTGTGTGTGTGTGTTCTGCAAGCAGGTGCACCACCTGATAGAGAAGTGCATGACGTTCGGGATGAGCATGGAGGAGTGCATGGAGGCGCTCTCCAAGCGCGCCGACGTGCAGCCGGTCGTCACCTCCACGGTGTGGAAGGAGCTGGAGAAGGAGAACAAGGAATTCTTCGACAGCTACAAGCAGCTCAGAGCAGAAAGGGACGCCCGAAGCAGCAGCAGCAACAGTAGCTCCTAATAATTAATTAGTAATCCATCAATATATAGGAGATGCGTGATTTGCTCGATTAGATGTTAGCATGCATTTCTCTACTTAGAAGGGGCGAATAATTAATCAAGAGATGGGGAGGTCAGCAGAGCAGCTAATCCGATCCATGTACAGGGATGGCAGGAATTAAGCCATCATGTACCATTGCGCTATTCTTCACATCAATTTGTACCCATCGTACGTTAATCCATCTCAGCAGCTACTACGTCCATGGGTTTCAGATTACTTGAAGAGAGTACCCACTACCCACTGACTGCGCCACCGTGTGAGTAAATCGTGCAAGCAGCGGACTGAAATGCTGTGCGATTTCAATACAGAAATTTCTCTGAAACCAACATAAAACGAGGGTATCCCGCATAAAGAAGACGCCGCTCTTCTTCACAAACCAGACACTCGTGATGACATGATCATCACGGTCGTAAACGCTAGAGGAGAAGTACGGTGTACAGTGTGCACGAATGAATGAAGGTGCTCGGTGACGAAATTAGACGTCTTGTCTTGTGAGGGCGCGGGACACAGCAGGGAACGACCCAAACAAGGAAAGTTTGTCGAGGTGCCATACGGGCGGTGCCGTGGAATCCATCGGTGATGGGGTTCTGCACGGGACAAGGACCCCTCGATCCTTGACTTGGATGCTCACATAATAGCAACGCGGGGGACACCTCAGGGAAAAGCAGCTGTCGTGGTCGCTGCTGCAGTGCTCCGAAAGTATGTTTCAAAAAACTGTAGTAGCATGTTTCTGTATTGAAAAACAATGAACAATCTTTCATTTCACGGAAGGCAACAATCACTGCTCCATTTTCATTAAGATGAAACCTAGATAAATGCCGGTGAAGTTTCGCAAAAAACAGGAAAAAAAAAAACAAAGCTAGAACAACGACAGGGAAAAAGAACATGATACAACTCTACAACCCCGTAGAGAAGGTCTCAAAACCCATCATTTGTCAGATTAATGTTGGTCACTACTGCACAAGGAGCTGGAGCCCCGTAGAAAAAAGATTCAATCAACCGAGATCAACCACGATGGTGTTGAAGTAGCCGAAAGGCAACACATCGCCGAGTCCAACTGGGAGGCATCCCAGGCACTAGCCTGAGCCGTTAACCGTTAGCCGTCTTTAGAGGAGAGACTCCAACCCTTTCGTAGAAACTCAAGCGTCATGACCACGGAGAGAGAGCACCAACAACACCATCGACACCACAACCTACTCCCCGCTGTCCCTCTAGCTAGTCCAAATCCATGAACGATGCCCTCAGAAGGGACATAACAGCAAGACCAATCAGGAGTACCCGGATCGAGGGTTTCCCCCGGAGCTTGGAACGGTGGAGACGAGCAGAGTACCACGACAACACCTTCATGAAGGAGGGGACGCTCGCGGGTGCGTCGTTGCCGGCTCAAGCTTTTGCACGGTACTACCACTCGCACCCCACCTACGAGCTGGTCCACCAGGGACTCCCTCAGCCATCGGGGTCGCGCCGCCACTATCGCGCATCACTTCATCATGAAGCGTCGCAGCCACCGCCATGGCCAGTCCGCAGTTTCGGCCCACTTGGCAAAGGGAAGCCCTCCACTTTCCCTACCGACCACCGCCCCACCAACCTAATTTTCCAACAAACACCCTACGGGTGTGGATGGAGAAGGAAAAAGGAGAAAGAGGAGGGAGGGAGAGGAGGAAGAGGGCGGCCGAGAGGGAGAGGGACACACGGCGGCGAGGGCGCGGCGGCCACGGCGAATTTTTCAAACGAATTTTTTCAAAACTATCCACGGTTCTGTGATATAACCACTACTTGTGTGTCTTAAAATGTATTTTGTAAAAATTGCATAGCAAACTATCACCCTATATTTCAAATTTGAATTACTCTTGGAAAATCGATATAAAGCCATTTAAATAGGCAAATTTAGATAGAAAGCAAGAAAATTCCTAACATTTCTGTATTATCCATCAAATATGGACTAATTTATGTGAAAATTAGATGGGGACAATTTTCACCATAATTTTGTACATGCTTCACAATAAAAAGTCATTTTTGGCACATAAAAACGAAAACTAATGTTTATAAAAATAATTTGGAAACTCAGTTCGGCGTCGTTGTTTCCCATACCATGACACACCAATGTGCCAAATATGGGCAATTTATCACAAACTATGACATGATAATGGCCATATATTCGTCATTTGACTTGAAACTTAAATATATTTATAGATGATTGACCTTTTCATGAAGATTTTTTTCAAAAGTTTGTCAAAACACAAGTTTATCATTTTTTCTAAAAACTATTACACATAAAAGGACTCCATGTCAAAAGATTTCTTTTTATAGTATTTTTTCAGTTCAGTTACGACAGACAGGGGAAGGAGAAGCAATCGGAGCTGCATTTCTTTTTTTCTTTTTCTTTTTCCTTTTTTTTGGGTTGATGAAGAATAAAGCACAATGACGTCTCAACGTGTGCAGGTTGATGGCAAGGAAGGGGTCATGTCCCTTTGCGCACTCGTGCCCTCTTGGGGGAGAGGGTGCCCTGCCTGAAGACCACTGCTTCCTCTCAAGGCCAAGACAATCAGACAAACCTCGAAACAATTGTAGCACAGAGAAAGGATACAGATACTCCGCTTGGTATGCGCCACCACGTCCATGCCCAGTGCTTGTAGCAGAAGTAGTAAGACGATTTCGTCAAAACATGGGAAAAGAACCGCCCCAAGCCCCAAGCGACAGCGCTTCACCGCGTCTGCCTGCCTGCTCCTGGTGCTCCAAACCTACGGTTGTTTTTCCTACGAGGCTACGACATCTACGTCCCAGCACATGGAGTATGATCAATAACTACATATGGATCCTTCTAAAAAAACAACATATGGATGTACAACAGTAGTAGAGGTCTAGAGGAGAAGCTGTTGTTGGAGGGTAGCATTTGTGTCCAGCCTATTCAGTCCAGCGCCATAACCATGACAGGACAATGGAACCGATGCGATGATTCGCAATCCTGACATGGAACTCCTCCGACAGTGACGCCAAGAGGAGAAACCATTCTTCACTCACTTCTTTCATCGTTGCCTGCAACAGTTTAGAGCATGTTCACCGGGCGCTCTTCACGTGCCCTTCCAATAGATTTTTTTTTGAACAAGGGGAGGGCACTTAAGTGCCCAATTCATTAGCTCAGAAGCACAATACAGAGATGATTACAATGTCCTGAATCTTCAGGTTTTGCACATATTGCAAGACAGGACAACATATGTTGCTATGAGCTGGGTTCCTGCAAGAACTAGTAGGCTGCGAGTCTAAGTGTCGCAAAGCCTGATGGGCGCAGTTGTGGGCGATTAAGTTTGTGTTCCTAGAGATGTGGCAAACTGAAGCATGCAACGGTTGAAGAAGGTTCTTAATCCTCGAAGTGTATGGCCTAATCTCCCACAGAATTGATTGATGACTAAGGGAAGAGGCGGAGACTGAGGCCACCACATTGCTGCAATCAGAAAAGAACCCTGCCGAGTTAATTTGGAGCTTAGCTGCCATATCTGCTGCCAAGAGGAGTGCCAAGGCCTCCGCTAAAGGTGCAGATGGAACACTTGGCGCTTTGGCAAAGATGAAGACATCGTTTCTTCCTTGCGGTTGTGGCCATGTTGCAAAAACTCCCAAGCCTGCAGTAGGTAGTACATTGCTCTGGTTCTTATTCCATGCTGCATCCACATAGAAGCGTGGTCCTGCAAGAAAACCAAAATCATTGTCTCTAACAGGGTTCGCAAGGGTGTGCTGCTTCTCTTGGAACTTTTTAGTCTCACTATCCATTTCCTGATCCTGCAAAAGAGCATTAGTGGCAATTGCAATTTGATACGGGTAAGATTGTTTCCTCTGGAATAAGTGATCATTTCGGGCTTTCCATAAGCACCAAAGGAAGGTAAAAACAGAGACAGTGGTAGCATGCGGATGATTATTAGTTAACAGACTATTGATCATTTGCGAAACAGAGGCATCGTTTCCAGAAAGGTCAGTTGGTTTCAGGTACCAAGGGTGCTGGAACCATGATGCCTTGGCAAAGGGACATAGCAAAAGGATATGCTTGTCATCTTCTTGCATTCCACACCTGCAGCAAAGAGGAGATATGTGTTTTGATCTTGTTGCCGCCCTGGTCCCTGATGGAAGAGCTCGCCGAAGAAGTCTCCAAGCAAAGGTCTTCACCCTAGGTATCATTTCCTTACACTTCCAGACAGAGTTGAGTATTTGGAGAGTCAAAACGTCAGGCTTTGCTGGAGTTGGGGCACCTGCTTCCTGCAAGAAATTAAGACATAGACGGTATCCAGACTTTGTGTTGTAATTTCCATTGGGTGTGGGCTTCCAACAAAGCATGTCCATATCTGAAGAGTGCACTATTGGTGTGGATTTTATTAACTCAGCTGTGCGCTCATTAAACAGTTGGTCTATTAAGTCATTATTCCAGGCATGTTGGTTTGGTATCATTAGTTGACTAACAGTGCCAGGGTAGGAGTAACAGGGAGGCTGAATAATGAGATTAGCATGAATGTCTTTCCAAGCTGGACACCAAGGAGTATTCCAGATAGAGGAATTACCTGCAGCAATCTGGTAAAAAGCATTGTTCTGAAGCAAAGGTATGACCTTAAGAGCAGCAGACCAAAAAGCAGATTTGGGGACATTTGGTTTAGGCCTCCAGATAGTGGAGTCATGGAAGTATTTTGATTTTAACACAGAGTGCAGGTGACTGTTGGGCTCAGCTGCAATTCTCCACAGGCCTGAAAGAATCAGGCTATAATTAACAGCCTGCAGATTTCGAACACCAAGCCCACCTTCTCTTTTTTGCGCGCAGATGTCTTTCCAGGCCTTCAAGCAGAGAGGCTTTGCTTCTGAGTTTGTATTCACTCCCGACCACCAAAAAGTTCTCATGACAGAGGTTATTTTGGAAATGATCTTTTTCGAGAAAATTATGTTGGACATGTAATAAACAGGAATAGAGGAAAAAACAGAGTTAATTAATTCTAGCCTCGCTGCATGCGAAAGAGTATTTGCTTTGTAGGTTCCAAGTTTAACTTTGAATTTGTCTAACACAAAGTTATAAGCTTCTGATCTGTTTTTGGAAGGGAGGACCAGTGGATGTCCCAAATGAATAAAAGCCTCATCTATGAGTGGAACTGGAAATATCTTCAAAATTTCCTCTTTATCCGTGCCTGAAACAAACTTACTGAAAAGTATACCTGATTTACTCCAATTGGGTAATTGTCCTGAGGCATGACAAAAGATGCTCAAAATTTGCTTCATCGCTTGGGCTTCTTGGGAATTAGCTGCACCACAGATTATAAGATCATCTGCAAATAAGAGAGAATGGATTGGGGGGCAGGCAGGTCCGAGAACAATTCCATGCAGGTTGTTAGCTGAGAGGGCCTCCTGCAGCTGCAAGGACAATTCATTGATGGCAAGAACAAAGAGATAAGGCGACAAAGGACATCCTTGTCGTATACCTCTGTCTGAAACGAATCTCGCAAACGGTTGACCATTAATAATAACCGAAAAAGTAGGCGAGGAAATGCACGCATGTATAAGTTTGATGAAATGACCATGCAGCCCTTTACGTGCGAGAGCTTTGAGGACAAAGTCCCATTCCAGTCTATCAAAGGCTTTTGCTAAGTCAATCTTTAAGAGAAAAGCCTTGTCCTTCCAAGAAGAAAGCTGGAACGAGTGAGTAATCTCTTGAGCAATTATTATGTTATTACTTATTCTTCGTCCCTCAATGAAAGCTTGCTGGGAAGGATGAATGTAGTCAGGTAGATGTGGTTTAAGTCTGTTCGCTAGACACTTAGCAATAAGCTTGTAGACAACATTACAGAGACTAATGGGACGGTAATCAGTGGGAACCGTGGCTACTAGTTTCTTAGGGATAAGAGCAATATGAGTATCATTTATATGAGCAGGAAGAATACCTGTGTTAAAGAAATTGGAAATGAGGCTAGTCACGTCTTCCCCTATCCAATCCCAAGTGGCTAAGTAAAATTCAACGTTAAAACCATCCGGCCCAGGAGAAGCATTTCTTTTCATCTCTTTAAGTATTTCTAAAAGTTCTTGCTTCGTGGGTATATCATAAGTAGGATCATTCGGCATGGTGGCAGCGTCTGCAAAGTTGTAGTTATTTTGATGTATAGAAGAAGAAGAAAAGATCGATTTGAAATAAGTCACAAAAGTGTTAGCTATCTGGTCAGGCATAAATTGGACAACATCGTTTTCATCCTTGACCGATAGGATGGTGTTCCTTCTTCTACGCTTCGCTATGGCTTGGTGAAAGAAAGCAATATTTCTATCTCCGTTCCTAATCCAGTTTTTCTTCGCCCGCTGCATTTGGAAGTCATTTAATTTTGTCACAGTTTGTTCATACCTTTTGATTAGGTGCTCTTCCTGAGTGTGGTCCTGTACGTCCAGTGGTTTAACCTGGATGTCCTTGATCTGCTGTTCCAGGTCCTGTAGCTCATCCTGCAATGGCTTCTTTTTCCTGCACCAAATTTTGAGCTCTTTGCCAAGCTTGTTAGCTCTGTTGTGAAAGGCCATATTGTGAGACTTGCTCCAGCATTGTTTAGCATAATTCTGAAAATCTTTTTCCTTTAGCCACCAATTTTCAAATTTAAAATAATTCTTGGTTTTCCTTGCGTTACCATTTGTAGAGCATAAAATTGGGGCATGGTCGCTGAAGCAATGCAGAAGAGGCATATTGTAAACGTTGGTATTAGGATAAACAGTGCACCAATCTGCATTAGCTAAGCATCTGTCAAGTCTTTGAAACAGGGGTTGTGAAGAGAAACGACGATTAGTCCAAGTAAAAGCCGGTCCACTGAAGCCAAGATCAAACAAACCACAGTTCTTAACTAAGGACCTAAACACATTCATACGACCGCGATTAATATTAGTGGTACTTTTGTCGGTATCATACAAAAGATCATTAAGATCACCTATACACAAGATAGGCAGGCTGCAGTTATCATAAACAAAATTGGCAACCTGGCTCCATATCATAGTAGTCTGGCGATGGTAGGGGTCACCATAAACACAGACTAAGCCAAACTTCTGATTCCTAGTTTTGTCAAGTACAGTAGCTAGGATGAGGTGAAACGATGAGGTATAAACATCGAGATGAACATCGTCAGACCACATGAGCCAAAGCCCTCCCGAACTCTTCCGAGAAGGCACTACAAAAGCATTGGGGATATTAAAACGAGTAGCAATATCACAAGTGGAGAACTTAGAAGACTTTACCTCAGAAATAAAAATTACCTGAGCTTGCGTGGAGACGATCATGTTGGCAAGATGACACATCTTAGGACTGCCCAAGGTCTTGCCGGTGCCTTGGCAGTTCCATCCCAAGGTCCTCATGGCGCCCGTGGCGCCTGTTCGGCCGGCGCCCAAGCCTCATTGAGATCAGCTGTTTCTTGAGTATCCAACACGCCATTTCCACAATCAACTGCAGATTCAACTTCGGTTCGATCATCTCCAGGGTTGATGGTGCCAGCAAGAGCAGTATTCGCATGCCCAACCACATAGGATTCGCCAACCATCTGAGGAGGAGAGAAGGCACCCCTTCTAGAGTCTTCAGAATCTTGCGTTGCGCGCGAAAAAAGCGGGATGTAGTCTGATAGTTCTGGTGCGGCAGCGGGCGAAGACGATCTGCGAGGCGAAGCAGTGTAGGGCTGCACGCGAGGTCCCAGAGTACGGCTACTATTGTGGCGCACAGGGCCGCCAGAGCCCAACGGAGTGGAGCCGCTCGGACGGCGCCAAACGGGATGGCGACCGCGACGGAAATCAGAGACCAGAGGATATCCGTAGTTACCTCGAGCATGAGCCGACGACTCAGATTCCCACCGAGACCGTCTATAGCGACTCCCACTCGCTGCAGTGGAGGTCCTGGGCTCCGATCTAGCCGGCGGCGGGAGCTGGAA
Source organism: Poa annua (assembly GCA_026929855.1). Lineage (NCBI taxonomy): Eukaryota > Viridiplantae > Streptophyta > Magnoliopsida > Poales > Poaceae > Poa > Poa annua. The sequence continues at coordinate 118,227,723 of CM049434.1, forward strand.
GGTCCGACTCTGCTCGGGGGCGTTGATTCCGGCGGGCTGCTCCGGTGGATCCTCATGGATGAGATCGGCGAATGCGGCTCCAGAGCTAACCTCTCGGTAGAGCTCCGCATTATCTCCTCTTGCTGCTCTTCTTCTTCCACCTCCCTCTCCCTCCAACATGTCCGCAGCCGGGATGGTACCGACAGCCGGCGAAGCAGGGTTCCCCACTTCTCCAGTCTGCGAGGCTGCAGGCCCGGGAGAGAGTGCGCGCGCCGAGCCGCCATGGCTCTGAATCTGGTTGGGGAGTAAATCAGAGGCGACTGCAGTGCGCTTTTTAGGCGGAGGGAACGCGGTGGAAATCGCCGGCCTCTTCACATTGGGTTGATGCTCTCGAGAAGTGAGGTCAGCCGAGTGGCACGGCAAGTGGTGTATCTGGGGATCTGCCAGGTGTGGCGTTGCGCTCGGTACAAGGATGCTGGCAGGTAGTTCCATTACCAGCATTTGTGCAGGTGGAGCTATTGATTGTGGCAGGGGGACTTGGCTCTGCAAGTTTTGGGGAATGGTGGCCTGCGGTAGACTGACCTGCAACAAGGAGTTTTGTTGGAGACCAGCTGGGTTTGGAGACAAAGAGACAAACTGCAGATTTTCTTGTACTGAACATTGGGCTGTGTTCTGTTGGGTTTGAGCTGCTTTCCCTTTTTCTTCATAGCTGGGCCTTTGTTGGACTTGCTGACTTAATATGGCCTTTTTCTCTGCGAGCAAACAGGGCGAAGCTTGTATTGATTCTCCAGCTATTCCTTGAATTTTGCCTGCAGCTGGTGTGTAGAAACCAGTGCTGCAGCGAGCTTCAGCAGGATTGTTGTGTGAACGGTTGACCTCTTGGGTTGGCTGATCTTCGGTGCTCTTGTGACCAGCCAGCATCTCGTAGCTTCGCGCCACCTCTTGAGGAGCGACGTGTCCCGTCTGCATGGCCTCCATGGGTGAGTCATCACCGCGTTGCAGCTGACCGCATAGACCAATTGGTCCAGTTTGAACAGTGCTCCTTGGAATAGTAGCTTCGTCAACCTGCCTCTGGATCGCGATTGCCGAATTCTGAAGCTGAGCATGTCGATGAATTCCTCTACTGTTTTCCAGCTGCAAAAGAATGTCTGTCGATCTCTGCTCGTTAAGTCTTATTCCTCTTTCATTCACTGAAGAACTCCCATTGAGCGCATCCGGGAAGGCTTGATCATACAATAGGCGGGTTGATAGCTGTGTTGATTGCTCCATGAGGAACGCAGGCATCTTCTCTGCATTAATGATCCATTGCCCGTATCTCTGAAAAGGAACTCTCTCCGGATCCTGGCTAGCTCTCAGCCTGTCTGTGATTATGCTTTGCCTTAGGTGACAATTCCCAACAATATGAAACATAAGTCCACAGAATAAGCAGATTCTATTGATTTTCTCATAGTGCAGATAAACTGTACGCTTCATACTTGGCCCAAGTTGAACATCTATCTTATCAAAAACAGGGGTAGGCACATCCATTTTAACTCTTGCCCACATGTATTCAGAGTGACCATGAAGCATATTATCCGTAGGCTCATGAAACTGCGAAACCGATCCGACTAGGCTGAGGATATCATCTAAAATCTTGAAAGATCTCTGCCTCCATGGGATGCCATAGACTCTAACAGTGATATAGATGTGCCTGAATTGATATCTTAACATACCTCGATGGAGCATTGATTTATCCTGGTCTCGTTGGTAGCCTTCTCCTTCATGATCTGCCAGCTCAAGTAGGAGAGTATCTGTACCGATCTGCCAAGGCTGCCTCTTGTAGACCCACATCATAGCATCAAAAGATTGAAAAACGGCTTTGAATATAAACTGATGTACTTGATCCACAATATAGTAGTTCCCCCTCCAAGCTTTCTTAAGCGCTTCTTGAACTGTGTTGAAAGAAACCATTCTTGGCATACCTGCTATGCATGCTATCTTCATGTAGAGGGCAAACTGATCTTGGGGTCCTTGCCTTTCCGAAATTTCTGATGCTTCCGCCAAGCTCATAGATTGCAGACTGATCTCCAACGATGGAATCTCTGGCGGCTGTATTTCTGGAGGGCTTGGCGACCGAGCTGGAACTTCTGTTGCTGTGATTGTTGGAGGATGTGGTGGCGCCAAAAGCGCCTGCTGTTAGCCTTGCATTAGAGCCTCGCCTCTTTGCACCTGGGTGCCAAGAGACAAGAGAGGATTCAGATCTGGGTTTGGTGCAGTGGGTTGGGCGAGATTTGGAGGTGAGCGGCCTGGATGAAGATTAGGATTCATGGCTAGAGGGATCTAGGAGAGGGAGAGGCGGGGAGGGAGGAAGAGCGGCATTACGCCATTCGCCACAGGGGACAAGTCCAGAAGTCGCCCGTGACTAGACTATGCCCTTCCAATAGAATGTACGTCAAACAAGGTGAACGGGTTCTATTTAGAGCGTCGACAAACCTTGCCGTTCTAGTTGAATCGGTTGCCCACACCACCGGCTCTCAGTAGTCCAACCAATGATTTTTTTTATCAAATTCCGTAAAATAGACGGTCCAATTCAAGTTGTGATCTCAAAAGCACCGCCATATCCGACAATCATATTGCAAACGCAAAAATTAAATGGCCGACGTAACTGCTCAGTCGTGATCTCTGGTGCCTCCGATGTGATCTCCACTGTCGTATCTATTGTCGTCTCTTGCAGAAGAAGACCAAATTCACCTAAACTGCAATGTTGATAGATCATATACCAAGCCCTCACCGGTAGTGTCAAGGGCGACAACTCGGTGGTCAAGATGTTGGAATATTGTTTCATCCTTTTTTACCACAAATTATGACGACTCTAGGAGCGCCTTGGTTCTTGGCGTTTGGGCCTTCTTTTTCTCAATGGTTCTCTTTCTCAAGTAAAAGCTTCTCGATATGCTTGGCCATCAACGGGGCCAACTTTTTTTTTGAAATGTTTGCATTTTGCTTCGAGATATATGTGACATTGGCGATACATCAGTTGCATAACTCGCTCATGCCATCGGCATTCCGTGCTTCCAGGGCCGCGGGTTACGCCAGCATCATCGATGGGCATGCCAAGGAGGCATTGGTGGTCACCCTAGCCAATTTGATCGACGTCCAATCTTGCCCCCCTCTACAGGGTCGGCGAGTCGGAGTAGGTGTGGTTGAGGTCGACGCCGAGGCCACCTTGACCCCAGACAATAGGGAAGAGAGCGGCGTTGGGGCTGTAAGCATGGTCGCTCTCACCATTCTCGATGGAGAAACGTGTTCCTGAACACGGAGAACCGATGCAATCCATGACACATTGGTGCTGCCTTGAATTGCATCAGCTACCAGTGAGCGCTTGTGTCGCGGCCACGATCTTGACATACACCTTCCTAATGGATGTAAACTCCATCGCCCATACCTCATCCGCCATGCTGTCTGACCGCGCACATGACTTCCGAGCACCACCACAAGGAACATCACCGCTTCTGATGACGCTTGGCGAGCGAAATCGAAAGTGATAAACGTGGGTTCCTTAGGAATGGGGGCGCCAGGAGGCGAGAGAATGAAGTGAGAATGAAAATGGGTGCACCCGTTAGTATCTACCTGACGAGGGTTGTTGCTACTGCCAACACTCCCACTCCACCCCCTATGTTCCAGGACTGTTTTTTTGAATGTTGGCAGGAGAACTGCCAAATTCAATGAATATATAGAAGGTTGGTCCAGTTTATAAGGGAAACCGGACCAAAAACCATACAGAGTCGCCTTTCGGCTTACAACACACCCACAAACACACGACAACGGCAAGTCAAAACAGCCACACAAGCCACAAGTCCCTCTAATCGTCTCCTACCCCAAAATGATGCTCCCAAGAGAGAATGCGACACCGGATAGCATCACCATCATCCGATCTAGAAGACTAGACCTAGCGTTTCCCCTGGAGCATGTCAGGGAAGGCGGCTAAGAATATCACATCGATGCCTCCAAGAAGGGAACGACGCCCGTAGGCGACGCCATCGACCACTCCGGCCAAGGCTAGAGTACGGCTTTCACCGGTAGTCTCAGCCGCCTAGCCCTAAACAAGGATCCGAATAGCCTTCTCCTCAAACCGCAGCCCCTACCTCCACGGCCGACCAACCACGCGTCCCCGACAAGCTCGACGTTCTGCCAACCTCCCCTCCTCTTCCCCCGCTGAACGGAGGATGCAACCCGCTGCCAGTGCCAAACGTCTCCCCTGGAAGGATGCAACCCGCGCAGTGCCATTCGTCTCCTCGAGGATGCAACACCCGCAAGCCATTCATCTTCCAACCGGAGGATGCAACACCGCAACAACGTCATTCATCTCCCTCCAACCACCACCGTCCCTTCCCACATCCACCACAACGCCTAGCTTGCCGACCACCAAACGGAGGATGCAACACCCAAGATGGTGCCATTCATCTCCTACAGCTCCGGGCGGGAGGATGCAACACCGAAATGTGTAGGGGATCGCATGCAGAAAACAAAAAAAATTCCTAACATCGATAACCTTAAACTAGCCAGAATCTATACTATGAAGATATAGTATTACGCAGGGGGTTTGGTGCACATACCCTTGTAGACCGAAAAGCGGGGATTACGCTCCCGCACAAGCGTTGTCGATGAAGCCGACGAAGACTTCGATGCCGTGTAGAGGAAGCAGACCTCTAGCACCACTAGCGTGGTGCCTCGCAGGGCGTCACACATGTACGGTGAAGCCGACGAACTCCGGGCTCCGATCCAAAGACGAAGCAGCGGAAGACTGGGACCGGAAGACCAGCAGCGCGGCGGCGTGCGTATGGTGGAGAAAACTTATCCTTGGCGCAACTCCAAACTGGGGAGTCACGGGATCCAAGGAGAGAGAGAGAGAAATTGGTGTGTCTTTAAAGGCCAGGGGTACCCATCTATATATAGGAGCCCGGGGGGGTGCCCAACCTGCCAGGCTGGCGGTGTGGGACTAATCCCACACCCCAGCCGGCCAAGGTGGTGCGCCGGCCCTAGGTGGGCCTCACTTGGCCCACCTAGGCCGGCCCCTCCCCCATGCGCACCAAGGAGGGGGGCTTCCCCCCCTCATGGGCCTTCTTTCCACCAGAAGGCCCATTTAAGGTATGCAGCCTTTAAAAATTCAGAAAAAATTAAAATAAAATATATTTAACTATTAATTACACTAATTAATATTAAATACATATTACATAATTTATTCTGGCTCCGAAAACTATTTCGTCGCTGCCCGATCTCCATCGGAACTTTCCCGGGACGTTCCCGGTGCTCTCTTTTCCTATTTTTCTCTTCCGGTAAAATGTCGACTCCCCTTAAGTGTGTTACCCTAGCGGTTCGATTATCTCACCAGACATGATCGAGACTCCTCTCCGATCAATGACTAATTCGTGGACCTTGGATACCCAGAATTAATCCCTGCGAGATAACGAATACTTTTCCTATCGAACCTGGACGTCCGAGTCTTAAACCTTTTGCCATGCAATACTTAGCGTGTCCGAGATTCATTCATAGATATCTCCATACCTAGCTTGATCTCGTTACCGACACCGCTAACTTCTACTCGTCCATGATCTTATGTCCTGGTGACCTAGTCACACGCTTGCAAGCTCTTTTGACATAATCTCACCGAGTGGGCCCTAGAGTATCTATCCTGCTATGGGACTGGCAAATCCCGCTCTTGACCCCCCGTCTCAACATACTCCTTTCCGACACCCGAGAGGGACACCTTTATTGTCACACTATGTAAGATATGACGTTTGATGCAATCAAAGTGTCTTCCAGGAATAGCAATAAGAGTAGGTCTCACGGTCGGAGGCGTAATGACTACGTCCTACAAATATTGGGTATGTCCATCACACCGTTCTACCAACGACATGACTTCATTGTCAAATAGACGCCATGTCACATGATCGGGAAACCTCGATCATCGATTGCACAATGAACCAGTCAAATAGAGCCTACTGGGGACCTGGTTGTTTTACGTATCACACCTGTATTAATGTTTCCGCTTAATACAGTTATAGCATGACACAAAAACGCATTATGAACAAATGAGATATGATAAATAAAACTCTTTATTAAGTGCCTCTAGAGCATATCTCCTTCAGTCTCCCACTTGCACTAGAGTACAACTTAATCTAGTTTACAACTTGGTAAAAGCCGGACACCCATAGCATCTTGGTGTTTCACGTGCTTGTCAAGCAGGAGAGGCTTTGTCAACGGATCTGCCAAATTCAGATCCGTATGTATTTTGCAAATCTTCACTTCACCTCCTTGTACGTACTGTCGTATCACATGGAAGCGTCGGAGTATGTGTTTGGCAGTTGAGTGAGACCTCGGTTCCTTCGCGTTAGCAATGGCGCCCGTATTGTCGCAGTAAAGGGTCACGGGGTCTTGCGCGCTAGGGAACACTCCAAGCTCGATGATGAACTTCCTCAGCCACACAGCTTCATTCGCGGCTTCAGAAGCGGCAATGTACTCCGATTCCATTGTAGATTGGGCCACGATGTGTTGCTTCCCACTCCTCCAGCATACAGCGCCTCCGTTTACCTTGAACACATATCCTGTCTGTGACTTAGAGTCATCTGGGTCTGAGCAGAAACTTGCATCAACGTAACCTGTTACTCCAAGTTCTTCCTCACGGTCCCCATACACAAGGAACATTTCCTTTGTATGCTTGAGATTCTTAAGAATGCTTTTAACAGCTACCCAATGATCCTTTCCAGGATTACTTTGGAACCGGCTCGTCAAACTAGGAGCCAATGCTACATCAGGTCGAGTACTTAACATGGCATACATGATCGATCCTATGGCTGAAGCATAGGGATGTTTAGTCATCTCGACTTTATCATGTTCCGTCACCGGACACTGTGCCTTGCTCAATACCTTATTCTTGACAACCGGCAGAAAACCCTTCTTTGCCGTCTCCATACCGAACCATTTCAGTATCTTGTCAATATAAGTACTCTGACTTAACGCTAATAGACGTCTTGATCTATCACGATAGATCTTAATGCCTAAAACGTATACAGCTTCTCCTAAGTCCTTCATCGAAAATTTACTGTTTAAATATTTCTTGACGCTATTCAGAAGTTCCACATTGTCCCCTATTAGTAGTATATCATCAACATATAGTACTAGGAACACAACTGAGCTCCCACTCATTTTCTTGTAAATGCAGGTCTCTTCGCTATTTTGGACAAATCCAAAATCTTTGATCACCTCATCAAAGCGAAGATTCCAGCTCCGAGATGCTTGCTTCAGTCCATAAATGGAACGCTGAAGCTTGCATACCTTGCCAGCATTTTCTGGATCGACAAAACCTTCAGGTTGTACCATATACAACTCTTCCTCAATGTTACCATTTAGGAACGTTGTTTTGACATCCATTTGCCATATCTCATAGTCATAATATGCGGCAACTGCTAGCAAAATCCGAATAGACTTTAGCATCGCTACCGGTGAAAACGTTTCATCGTAGTCAATCCCATGAACTTGTCGGAAACCCTTTGCGACAAGCCGAGCTTTATAGACGGTCACATTACCATCAGCATCAGTCTTCTTCTTAAAGATCCATTTATTCTCGACGGCCTTGCGCCCTTCGGGAATCTCCATCAAAGTCCACACTTTGTTATCATACATGGATCCTATTTCGGATTTCATGGCTTCAAGCCATTTCTCGGACTCAGGACTAGCCATAGCCTCTTTGTAGTTCGTAGGTTCGTCTTGTTCAATCAACATGACGGTGCAAACCATGTTGCCATACCATTCAGGGGCGATCCGAGATCTCCCTGACCTACGAGGTAGAATAGCACCCTCGACATCTTCTCCCACTCCATCTGTGGAGGACGTTTCCGGAACAGCTTCCGTTGGCCACTCGGAATTTCGAGTTCAGGATCAATGATCTCGTCGAGGTCTATTTTCCTCCCACTTACTCCTTTGGCGAGAAACTCTTTCTCCAGAAAGGTACCGTTCTTCGCGACAAACGTTTTGCCCTCAGCTTGGTTGTAGAAGGTGTATCCTATGGTTTCCCGCGGATACCCTACAAAGACGACTTTCTCCGACTTCGGTTCGAGTTTGTCGGGCTGTAGTTTCTTAACATACGCCTCACAACCCCAGACCTTCAGGAACGACAGCTTAGGTTTCTGGCCATGCCATACCTCATACGGTGTCGTTGCTACGGATTTGGACGGAGCCGTATTTAAAATGAATGCGGCTGTTTCTAACGCATACCCCCAAAAAGACACGGGCAAGTCAGTAAGAGACATCATAGATCGGACGCTATCTAATAGGGTACGATTACGTCGCTCGGACACACCGTTGCGTTGCGGTGTTCCAGCTGGCGTAAGCTGTGGCACGATGCCACAGGCCTTCAGATGTGTGCCAAACTCAAAACTCAAATATTCGCCACCACGATCGGATCGAAGGTGCTTGATTTTCTTGTTGAGCTGATTTTCAACTTCACTTTGAAATTCTTTGAACTTTTCAAATGTTTCAGACTTGTGTTTCATCAAATAGATATACCCATATCTACTCAAGTCATCGGTGAAGGTGACAAAGTAACGATAACCATTGCGTGTCGACACACTCATTGGTCCACACACATCTGTATGTATGACTCCCAATAAGTCCGACGCCCGTTCCATGAAACCATTGAACGGTGTCTTGGTCATTTTGCCCATGAGGCATGGTTCGCATGTGTCGAAGGATCCAAAATCCAACGAGTCCAGAAGTCCATCGGCATGGAGTTTCTTCATGCGCTTTATACCAATGTGACCGAGACGGCAATGCCATATATACATGGCGGTATCGCTACTAAGTTTAATCCTCTTGGTATCTATGCTATGGATGTGAGTACTACGATCGAGATTCAGCAAGAATAAACCATTACTCTCGGGAGCATTAACATAAAAGATATCATTCATATAAATAGCACAACCACTTGATACTGATTTGAATGAATATCCGTCTTGCAACAAGCAAGACCCACTGATAATGTTTACACTCAAGGTTGGTACAAAATAACACTTATTCAGAACCAAAACTAATCCCGATGGTAGATGCAGAGGGAGTGTGCCGACAGCCACCACGTCAACTTTTGATCCGTTGCCGACGCGCATCATCACCTCGTCCTTTGCCAGGCGCCTCTTATTCCGCAACTCCTCCTGAGAGTTACATATATGAGCAACAGAGCCATTATCAAATACCCAGGTGTTGCTACGGGCGCAGGTAAGGTACACATCAATAACATGTATATCAAATATATCTTTCTCTTTTCCGACAATCTTGCCGGCCTTCTTATCCTCTAGACACTTGGGCAGTTGCGTTTCCAGGGATCTGATGGTCACCACCATCTTGTCCATCTTGATTTCCAATTCGGCCATGTTGAGCATCATAAGAATTTCCGACAGGGATTTTGATGTCCCGATCATGTCGTAGTTCATGATGGCGTCCTTATAGCTAGGGGGCAGCGACAACAGCACCCTATCTATAACCAGCTCTTCTGGGATCACATATCCCAGATCTTTCAGGAGCTGAACGCTGCCATACATATTGGCCAAGTGCTCACTTATATTGCCGTGCTCTTCCATCTGGGCTGAGAAGAAAATCTTGGTAGCTTCAAACCTCTCATCCTTGACTTGCCGTGCAAAAATAACCATGAGTTCAGTGATTATCTCATAAGCACCGAAATGTGTAGGGGATCGCATGCAGAAAACAAAAAAAATTCCTAACATCGATAACCTTAAACTAGCCAGAATCTATACTATGCAGATATAGTATTACGCAGGGGGTTTGGTGCACATACCCTTGTAGACCGAAAAGCGGGGATTACGCTCCCGCACAAGCGTTGTCGATGAAGCCGACGAAGACTTCGATGCCGTGTAGATGAAGCAGACCTCTAGCACCACTAGCGTGGTGCCTCGCAGGGCGTCACACACTTACGGTGAAGCCGATGAACTCCGGGCTCCGATCCAAAGACGAAGCAGCGGAAGACTGGGACCGGAAGACCAGCAGCGCGGCGGCGTGCGTATGGTGGAGAAAACTTATCCTTGGCGCAACTCCAAACTGGGGAGTCACGGGATCCAAGGAGAGAGAGAGAGAAATTGGTGTGTCTTTAAAGGCCAGGGGTACCCATCTATATATAGGAGCCCGGGGGGGTGCCCAACCTGCCAGGCTGGCGGTGTGGGACTAATCCCACACCCCAGCCGGCCAAGGTGGTGCACCGGCCCTAGGTGGGCCCCACTTGGCCCACCTAGGTCGGCCCCTCCCCCATGCGCACCAAGGAGGGGGGCTTCCCCCCCTCATGGGCCTTCTTTCCACCAGAAGGCCCATTTAAGGTATGCAGCCTTTAAAAATTCAGAAAAAATTAAAATAAAATATATTTAACTATTAATTACACTAATTAATATTAAATACATATTACATAATTTATTCTGGCTCCGAAAACTATTTCGTCGCTGCCCGATCTCCATCGGAACTTTCCCGGGACGTTCCCGGTGCTCTCTTTTCCTATTTTTCTCTTCCGGTAAAATGTCGACTCCCCTTAAGCGTGTTACCCTAGCGGTTCGATTATCTCACCAGACATGATCGAGACTCCTCTCCGATCAATAACTAATTCGTGGACCTTGGATACCCAGAATTAATCCCTGCGAGATAACGAATACTTTTCCTATCGAACCTGGACGTCCGAGTCTTAAACCTTTTGCCATGCGATACTTAGCGTGTCCGAGACTCATTCATAGATATCTCCATACCTAGCTTGATCTCGTTACCGACACCGCTAACTTCTACTCGTCCATGATCTTATGTCCTGGTGACCTAGTCACACGCTTGCAAGCTCTTTTGACATAATCTCACCGAGTGGGCCCTAGAGTATCTATCCTGCTATGGGACTGGCAAATCCCGCTCTTGACCCCCCGTCTCAACATACTCCTTTCCGACACCCGAGAGGGACACCTTTATTGTCACACTATGTAAGATATGACGTTTGATGCAATCAAAGTGTCTTCCAGGAATAGCAATAAGAGTAGGTCTCACGGTCGGAGGCGTAATGACTACGTCCTACAAATATTGGGTATGTCCATCACACCGTTCTACCAACGACATGACTTCATTGTCAAATAGACGCCATGTCACATGATCGGGAAACCTCGATCATCGATTGCACAATGAACCAGTCAAATAGAGCCTACTGGGGACCTGGTTGTTTTATGTATCACACCTGTATTAATGTTTCCGCTTAATACAGTTATAGCATGACACAAAAACACATTATGAACAAATGAGATATGATAAATAAAACTCTTTATTAAGTGCCTCTAGGGCATATCTCCTTCAAAATGGTGCCATTCATCTCCCGCAGCACAGCAGCCCCACTCCACTTCGCGCCGTTCGTGCACTACTCCCTGCACACCACCACCTCCCCGCTGGAACAGCCCTCACGGACACGGACGCGCCGCTGTCGGTAGAGCCCCAGCCGGCCGAGAGCACCGACGTCCAACCTCAAGGCCTCCTCTCCAGCCAAGCAGCAGCAGTACACCGGCAGCCACGGCCCAGAACAGCCCGGCGCATCCCAGATCAAAGAGCAGCCGCCGGCGCCTGTGCGAGATCCACGCAGCACCAGACGCCATCGTCATCATCTCCTTCGTGCAGCCGAGCAAGTCACGGTGGTGACCATCCCGATCCAGATCGGGCCCAAGCTTGGGCCCAGATCGGGCCCGCTCGCAGCTGCACGCGCGCCACTCCCAGGGTCGTTGCCGACCAGGTACACGCCGCCGCCGGCACCTCCTACTCGCCCAGCGTGCCCACGTCGCTGTCCCACCGCTCCACTGAGCGCCGCCGCCGGCGCCGCTCCATCGCGCCCGAGACGTCGCCGCTACCCCCGCTCGCAGGGACGCCGCCAGGAAGCGCCAACCATGCCCTCCGTCTTTGACGGGACGGGCGCCGCCACCGCCACCGGCGTCGGCGGCGGCCGGGGGAGCACGGCGCGGCGGTTGTTGGCTAGGGTTCGGGGGAGCCCCCAGAGTCGCTCGAGGGGGAGCGACCCGGGAGGGGAAAAAATTTGTTTATGGTCCAGGAGTGTTGCGGGGTTGCCAGATGTGCTATTGAGCATGTCCGACAACTTTACCACTAGTGGATGGATGATAATTCTGTGTCTTGGTGCTTGTAGCCCTCAGTTTACACACTTGCACTTCGGGAAGAATTCTCGCAAAAAGGAACCGCTGGAAGAATCCACACGCCCTAACGCTGGATTACCGGAGTAATTTAGCCACAACTATTGCGTGGGCCACCACAGAAACCCAGCAGTTTCCCCATTCGCCAGAGACCACGAGCCAATCACCAGCTCGTACCAACCAAAACACGCTCCTTTCCGACGGCCCAAAACGCGCAAACACTCCGCTCCCCTCCCCGGCGGCCTTCCCTCCCTCCCTCGCCGACCCGGCCTTCGGTGACTGTGCCCGCACGTTTCAGTTCACCCAATTCCAAACACTTGCCATTTTTCCTCGTGCTCTCCTCTCCCTCCTCCACCTTCCGGCGTCGGTGGGTGAGGGCAGATCTGCGCTTCTTCCGGCATGGTGAACCCTGCGAACATCAACTGGGAGCTCCAGGGCTGCTGCCAACACAACCAGGTCGTCTTCATCGCCGCCGTCGGCGTCTCCACCGTCGTCATCCTCGCCGTCAGTCCCCCCACCGGCCACTTCTTCTCGCTGCACGCGATTACTCTACTTGTCCTTGCTGAGGTGGAGGGGAGTTCTGATTTATTTTTATTTTTGCTGTTTGGTTCCCCTGTAGCTGTGGAGGACGTTCGTGCTCACGCCATTCAAGCTCATCACCGTCTTCCTCCACGAGACCAGCCATGCCCTCGCCTGCAAGCTCACCTGCGGAGATGTAAGGCTTACTTATATCTCTGCCGATTTAGGTTTTATTTTACTCTGTACGGGCACCCACGCCCTTAAGCTTAAGCTTGCATTGCAATCTGGGAAAGCCATGGGCTATAAATCCGATTAGGCTTAAAGTGTAGTATTTAGCAGTTGCAACCAAAAGTTGCAACCCACCACCTAGCGTAGTGGGATGCCGCCTTTTTACTCTTTTCTTTGGTCGCATCAAAGTACTATGAATATTCCCATTCTTTTGGGATTTCATCAAAGAACCAAGACAGCTAGCCCTTTTTTTCCTTCTCTTGGGATTCTGGTAAACAATCGTGAATTATCTGGACAACGTATACTCTTGCTCTCTGGTATTGGGCATTTTCTTATGCTATAATGCTGAAATGGACTGGTCATGCAGATGAGTGTGGCTTGATTCTGATGATAGGTGGCATGTTGGTGGATCTTCGCTTACAACTGCATGATTAGGGGTAAAATAAAACTTGGGTGCATGCAAAAAAATCAGTTTTTTTGTATTTTGATGTCGCCTATTCAGTGGTCATCGGAATTATATTCCCATTGAGCTAGAACAAACGCTTGTCTATTTGATGGTTAACATTGCATTATTTGCATGGTGCCAAATTGTTCTTTCCCCCTTTTTTCAATTTTTTCACGTTGAACACATTGCTGAACTTACCGATATTTATTGTCGGAGAGTGTTGATTTGATGTGTCGACAACCCCAGAGGTAAGATAACAATAACGATGATTGATTTTAGAACATTCGGAATGTGCTTTCTGCGTTCCTTTATCTAGCTCTGTGTTTTTAATTTTGAAGTTTAGGTCTTTCTTTCAGAATTTGTGGGATGATGGATTCTGTAACAATACCACGATAGGTGCCTTCATAGTGTTTGCTTTGGTCACATGGTAGTACATACTATGGAAGTCTGAATCTTTGCCTTCTTCCCAAAATATAGATTTCATCAAAGACCTAAGGCTGCTAGCCTTTTCCCCTCCTCTTAACTTCAAGCCTCATTTGCAATTGGGACATATTCTGCTGAATTACTTGTTTGCTTGATAATATATGCTCTCTTGGGCATTTTGTTGGGCTACATTGCTAAAATGGATTAGCAATACAGATTATTGGCTCGTATATAGCACGTGTCAGATTCATTTTCGCTTGCATTGTTGTCCCAAGATGTGAAATATCACATGCATCTGCTTTCCTCAAGCTGCAGCTAGAGAGACAACTGCAAGGATTAGGTGTAAAATATGGGCCTATGGAAACTTCCGTTTAGTGTTTTTTGATGCCGGCATGGGCAGAATTGTAAGTTCTGGTCAGCGGTTATTTGAGTTGAATCGCCATTGGGATAGAACATAAGATGGCTTATTTATGGTTATCATTACATCATTTTTTAACGTGCCACCTATTTGTTTGTCTTTGTTTCTTTCCTCTTTTTTCCAAGTTAAACACTTTGTTGAACTAACATTTATTTATTGTCTGGGAGTCTTGATTCTATTTTTGGACAACCCCATAACTAATATAAAAATGATGATTACTGGTTTTAGAACATTTAAAGGGCGATCTTCTGTGGTCCTTATAGGTCTTGCCTTTTAAAAAAAATGAATTTTGGTCTGCCTTTGAAATATATAGTCTTGGTATGTTTGGATTGGAATATTTTATTACTTAGCCATGCTGCCTCATGTTATTGTTTTTGTTCGTGAAGGTAATTCACAGGTTTATAATATATCTCAATGTGATTTCCTTTCGCAGGTTGAGGGTATGCAGGTCCATGCTAATGAAGGTGGTGTTACACAAACTCGTGGTGGCATTTATTGGATAATCTTGCCTGCTGGATGTAAGTCACTTATTCGTTCCCTTCACCTGCCTTATACAAGTCTCAACAGGAACACAAACAAAAGTGAAAGTTGCGGGTTCTTTGGCTTAGTTTGCGGCCGCTGAACTGTGTTATGCTAAACTTACTTATACTATACTGCAAGAGAATAGCCAAAAGTTTGAAGTGTCTTAGATTTATACAAATATGGATATATCTAGACATGAAACAAGTCTAGATACATTCATATTTGGACAAATCAAAGACCCTTATTTTAGAGCAGAGGGAGTAGTAAAATAGGAAAAGGCTGGTTGCAAAAGCTGAATTGTGAGAATCCACCTGTTATGGTCGGTTTGACCTATACACGCAAGAAGCCCACTAGTGGATAGTTTTGGGCTTAGTCCAAGTAAATTAGGGGCTTAGCCCAAGTAAATTAGGGTTTAGAGGAGGCCGTCCTCCTATATAAACACATGTACCCCTTCGTGATTAATCAGACAAATATTCAGTATCATACTGTCTCGTCTCCTGAAGGGAGACGGGAGACCCCCCTGCGCCCTAGCCGCCCTAGCCGCACCAACCCTAGCCGCCGCCTCCTTCCTCCGCGACGGCGCCCAGCCGCCGGCGCCGAGCTCTCCAGCCTCTCCGCCCTCACTTCCACCCTTACAACCTCCGCCCTAGACCCGGTAGGACCCTAGCCCCTACCACTTTGGTATCAGATTGCCTAGGTCTCATGGACTCCAACGGCCTCAACATCGACCCCATCCCCGCCACCTCCGCCGCCGCCATCAACCCCATCCCCGCCACCTCCGCCGCCATGACAGGCGCCCACGCGCCGCCGGGGGCCGCCGCCGTCGCCAACGACCAGGGGGCCGCCGCCGCCGCTGCCATCCACGCAGCCGCCGCCGCCGCCCCCCCCCCCCCCCCCCCCCGCCGCGGTCCTCGACCTCCTGCCCGCGGCCCTGACGGACCTCGCCGCCAGTCTCCGCGCCATCCGTTTCGAGCTCGCGGAGATCAAAGCGGGCCAGCACCCGCCGCCCCCACCGGCCGCTGCCCCGGCCCTGTCCGCCACCCCGACACCGCCCGCTTCCGTCGCCAGCAAGGGCCGCCCCGCGTGGTGGCCGCCATCGCCCTCGCCGATCCCCACGTGGACCGACGCGCCGCCCGTCTACACTCAGGCTGCGGCGCGGCCGACGGTTCAGCAGCCCGCCCACACCTTTGGCGGTCCTGGCGGGTTTGCTGCCCCCTTCGCCGAGAGCACGTCCTTCACCCCGGGCCGCCAGGAGGGCGCCTACGGGGTCACGCCGCTGGCGCAGCAGCCGCCCCGCTTCACCAAGCTGGAGTTCGCCACCTACGACGGCGCCACCGACCCCCTGAACTGGCTGAACCAGTGTGAGCAGTTCTTTCGGGGGCAGCGGACGCTCAGCGCCGACCGCACGTGGATCGCCTCCTATCACCTACGTGGCGCCGCGCAGACTTGGTACTACGCCCTCGAGCAGGACGAGGGCGGGATGCCGTCATGGGAGCGCTTCCGCGATCTGTGCCTCCAGCGGTTTGGGCCGACCCTCCGCGGAAGCCGCCTCGCCGAGCTGGGACGCCTCGCCTTCACCACCACGGTCCAGGACTTCGCCGACCGCTTTCAGGCGCTCGCGTGCCATGCTCCGGGCGTCTCGGCGCGGCAGCGCGCCGATCTCTTCGTCGGCGGGCTCCCCGACTACATCCGCGTCGACGTCGAGATGCGCGAGCCTGAGGACCTTCAGACGGCCATGTACTACGCACGGGCCTACGAGCAGCGCGCCATCGCCATGCAGCAGGTCTACGCGCAACGTGGCAGCGCTCGTCCCGCGCTTCGACCCGCCCCGGCGCCCACCGCCCCGCCGCGCCCCGCGTCGGCCGCTGCGCTCGCGGGCCCCCCTGCGCCGACTCGCCCCTTCAAGCGGCTGACGTCCGCGGAGCAGCTCGAGCGGCGCCGCAAGGGGCTGTGCTTCAACTGCGACGAGCAGTACGCGCCGGGCCACACGTGCGCCCGCCTCTTCTACCTGGAGACCATTGACGACGCCGACGTGGAGGCCCTCACCGCCGAGCTCGCGACCGCCACCATCACTGAGGCCGGCGTCACGACCTACGCGCCGGTCGACGCGTCCGCCTTCGTCGTCTCTCTTCATGCTCTGGCGGGCATCAAGACGGCGAAAACGATGCTGCTTCCGGTGACGATCAATGGGGAGCGCCTTACTGCGCTGGTGGACACGGGCTCGACGCACAACTTCCTGTCCAACACCGCCATGCGCCGCCTCGCTCTCCAGCCGGCGGGATCGGAGAAGTACAGCGTCACCGTCGCCAACGGGGACCGTCTCATGTGCCAGGGCGTGGCGCGACAGGTTCCCGTGCTCGTAGGCGACGAGCCGTTCTCCATCGACTGCGTCGGCATCGACTTGGGCTGCTACGACTTCATCCTCGACCTCGACTTCCTGAGCACCTTAGGCCCCATCCTGTGGGACCTCGACGTGCTGTCCCTCATCTTCTGGCGCGAGGGCGGCCGTCGTGTTCACTGGACGGGCTTGGGCAGCACTGGCGCCTCACCGCAGCTCCACCTGATGGCCGCCGCGCTTGACGAGGCGCATCCACTCCTGGCCGACTTACTGCAGCAGCACGGCGACATCTTCGACGAGCCGCAGGGCCTCCCTCCCTCGCGGCCCTGTGACCACCGCATACACCTGCTGCCGAACACGGCGCCCGTCGCGGTGCGGCCGTACCGGTACCCCCAGCTGCAGAAGGACGAGCTCGAGCGCCAGGTGACGGTCATGCTAGCGCAGGGCATCATTCGGATTTCGACGTCGCCGTTCTCCGCACCCGTGCTCCTTGTGCGCAAGGCCGACGGCACGTGGCGTTTCTGCATCGACTTCCGCGCCCTCAACGCCGTCACGTCCAAGGACAAGTTCCCCATCCCCGTCGTGGATGAGCTCCTGGACGAGCTGCATGGCGCGCGCTTCTTCACCAAGCTCGACTTGCGCTCGGGCTATCATCAGGTGCGCATGCACCCGGACGACATCGCCAAGACGGCGTTCCGCACTCACCATGGCCACTACGAGTTTTTGGTGATGCCGTTCGGCCTCTCCAACGCGCCGGCGACCTTCCAGGCCCTGATGAACGACGTGCTCAGCCCCTACTTACGCCGCTTTGTGCTTGTTTTCTTTGATGATATTTTGATCTACAGCGCATCCTGGGCGGAGCACCTGCAGCACGTGGCCATCATCTTCAACGAGCTTTGAGCGCATCGTCTTCATCTCAAGCGCTCGAAGTGCTCGTTTGGCACGACCTCCGTCGCCTACTTGGGCCACGTCATCTCCGCGGACGGTGTCGCGATGGACGCGGACAAGGTCGCCGCCGTGGCCGCATGGCCGACACCTCAGTCGCCGCGAGCTCTTCGCGGATTTTTGGGCCTCGCGGGCTACTACCGGCGGTACATCCAGGACTTCGGCCTCATCGCCGCGCCACTCACGCGCCTGCTTCGCCGCGACGCTTTCTCCTGGGACGAGGAGGCGGCCACGGCCTTCGCCGCCCTGCAGCGGGCACTCACGACGGGCCCCGTTCTTCAGATGCCGGACTTCGACGAGCCGTTCGTGGTGGACTGCGACGCCTCCGGCATCGGCTTCGGCGCCGTCCTGCACCAGGGCGAGGGGCCACTCGCGTTCTTCAGCCGCCCCTTCGCCGCGCGCCACCACAAGCTCGCCGCGTATGAGCGCGAGCTGATCGGGCTGGTCCAGGCGGTGCGCCACTGGCGGGCGTATCTTTGGGGCCGGACGTTCCGGGTACGCACGGACCACTACAGCCTGAAGTTCTTGCTGGATCAGCGCCTCTCCACAGTGCCGCAGCATCAGTGGATCAGCAAGCTCTTCGGCTTCGACTTCACCGTCGAGTACCGCCCCGGCCGCCTCAACACCGTCGCCGACGCCCTGTCCCGCCGCGACATCGACGACGCCGCCAACGCCCTCACGGTGGGTGCGGCCCTCTGCATCCACTCCGGACCATCGTTCGCCTTCATCGACGAGGTTCGCCGCGCTACTGCCGAGGCCGCGGATGCGCAGCAGCTGCGCCAGCGCCTGGCTGACGGCGCGCTGGCCGCGCCATGGCGCCTGGACGAGGGACTACTCCTCCATGGGCGCCGTATCTTCGTGCCGGATCATGGCGACCTGCGCCACCAGGCCTTGTCCTTGGCGCATTCTGCAGGTCACGAGGGCGTCCAGAAGACCCTGCACCGTCTCCGCGCTGATTTTTACATTCCAGGGGATGGCGCCCTGGTACGAGACTGGGTGCGGGCGTGTGTCACGTGCCAGCGGAACAAGACGGAGACGCTCCGTCCGGCGGGCTTACTGCAGCCGCTGGACGTGCCATCCCAGGTGTGGACGGACATCTCCATGGACTTCATCGAGGGGCTGCCAAAGGTTGGCGGCAAGTCCGTCATCCTCACGGTGGTCGACCGCTTCTCCAAGTACGCGCACTTCATCGCCCTCGGCCATCCTTACACGGCGGCATCCGTGGCACGCGCCTTCTTCGACGGCATCGTTCGCCTCCACGGGTTTCCGTCCTCCATCGTCAGTGATCGTGATCCTGTGTTCACGGGTCACGTCTGGAGGGACCTCTTTGGGTTGGCGGGCGTGAAGCTCCGCATGAGCACGGCGTTTCATCCTCAGACGGACGGCCAGTCTGAGGTCGTCAACAAGATCATCGCCATGTACCTGCGCTGCATCACCGGAGATCGTCCACGAGCTTGGGTTGACTGGCTGGCGTGGGCCGAGTACTGCTACAACACGTCCTACCACTCTGCGCTGCACGCCACTCCCTTTGAGGTGGTCTACGGGCGACCACCGCCGGCGATGCTGCCCTATGCGCCTGGCACGGCACGTACTGAGACGGCGGATGACCTACTGCGTACCCGTGACGAGATACTGGCTGAGGCGCGCCAGCGACTTCTTCAGGCTCAGCAGCTGGCCAGGAGGTACTATGATGCACACCATCGCGAGGCCGAGTTTGCGGTGGGCGACTGGGTCTGGCTACGCCTTCTTCACCGGACGACCCAGTCCTTGGACCCGCGCTCCAAGCGCAAGTTGGGGCCTCGTTACGCCGGTCCCTTTCGTGTGCTGGAGCGCATCGGCACGCTCGCCTACCGTCTTGAGCTGCCCGCGGGCTCGCGCCTCCACGACGTCTTCAACGTCGGCCTCCTGAAGGCCTACCGTGGCGACCCTCCGTCTGCACCACCAGTTCTTCCGCCTACTTCGGATGGGCGTCTCGAGCCTGCCCCGGCGAGTGTGGCTCGCGTGTTGAAGGCCCAGCAGCGCCGTGGAGTTTGGCACGTCTTGGTGCATTGGACGGGCATGCCAGAGGACGAGCCGACCTGGGAGAAGCTTGAAGATCTCCGCCAGCAGTTTCCAGAAGTTCAGCTCGAGGACGAGCTGTTTGAGAAGGCGGGGAGAGATGTTATGGTCGGTTTGACCTATACACGCAAGAAGCCCACTAGTGGCTAGTTGTGGGCTTAGTCCAAGTAAATTAGGGGCTTAGCCCAAGTAAATTAGGGTTTAGAGGAGGCCGTCCTCCTATATAAACACATGTACCCCTTCGTGATTAATCAGACAAATATTCAGTATCATACTGTCTCGTCTCCTGAAGGGAGACGGGAGACCCCCCTGCGCCCTAGCCGCCCTAGCCGCACCAACCCTAGCCGCCGCCTCCTTCCTCCGCGACGGCGCCCAGCCGCCGGCGCCGAGCTCTCCAGCCTCTCCGCCCTCACTTCCACCCTTACAACCTCCGCCCTAGACCCGGTAGGACCCTAGCCCCTACCACCACCACATTGGCAAACAGTTCCTTTGTCACTTAAGTTCCTCTATGATTGACACATGAGATCCAAGAGGTTTATTCTGTTAAATCTTTTGGACAACAGAAATGATTCAGTAATCTCTCTTGTGGGGCTTACGTGTAATCTTACTAAAATTACCTAGGTTCTTATGACCTTTGAATCCTTGAGTATTTTTTTTGTAATAAGAAAGTCGAATTCATATATCTGTTGAGTTCTATATAATGATTTCATTGCCATGTCCCATTTGTGTTTATGTTCAGACTTTTTTTAACATTACTGACACTGTTTTATTCCAATTGCAGATCTGGGTTCCTCATTTTGGGGAATGGTATTCATACTTTCATCCACAAATCTCCTCGCTACAAGAATTGTGTCAGGTTGCTTCATACTTGCATTAGTTATAGTTCTCTTTGTTGCCAAAAATGTAAGTTTGCTCATTTATTGTTGCAACTTATGAGTTCCTTCATTTGTCTTTTGTCGCCTGTTTCACTCTGTAACCGCGATGATTTGCTAAAGTATTACCTTTCTCTTGTGTATTTATGCAGTGGTTTCTACGCTGGCTTTGCATTGGTATGCACAAATATGACGCCAACTTCATTCAGAACTTTACTCCCCAGCATGCTACTTACATTATAACTTTGCAGGTTTCATCATATTCATTGCTGTTGTTTGGGTCATACAAGAACTTACAACTTTCCATGCCCTGAAGTATGTGATTCTATTCATAGGTGAGAGCTTAGACCCCCACTAATTATATTCTTCTTCTTTCTTTTGCACCCTGAGTTTCTGGGACATGAATTTGTTGGTGTCCATATATTCTAATGCTTCTTTATATTTCACAGGTGTTATGAATAGCTTATTTTCAGTTTACGGTATGGAATGGAAACCTTCTTTTCCTTGTAATTTCATGTTAGAATATTCAGTGAGCTGCGTACTGTATTGCTAAGTAAAATGTTGTTGAATTATCTAGATATCTATGATGACACTATATCCCGAAGAGTTAATTCAAGTGATGCTGAGAAATTTGCTGAAATCTGCCCCTGCCCTTGCAATGGCGTTGGATGGGGAGTTATATGGTATATGCTCTGCGATTTCAGCCTTTTCCTTTATTTTTAATGATATCGTATGAAGGTATCCTGACAGTAAAAGCTTTTGTTTCTGTTAACAATTGTTATTTTTTGTTTCAGGGGATTCATCTCATTAATTTTTCTCTGCGCGGCAATATATCTGGGACTGGTTATATTGTCTTGAGGTAACCTACAGTTCTCTATTTCAATATTCTATGCTCTTCTTGTGTTTTAGTCTTTTAGATGCTCACTACGTGAACTTACGGGCGACATTAGCTCTACAAGTAGAAAGACAGAAGATGAATGTTGCAGCGCACGAACTGAGAGCACAGTAGACATGTGGTTTACTGTTAGGATTAAAGTTCAGATATTGCTACCGAAAGCAGGGAGCAAAATCTTATTGCTGTTCATGTTCCGCATGTAGTACTTCGCTTTAATGTACATAGTTCAGTCTTTCATCTCCATTTTTGGCCTTCAGAATGAAGGTCGATATGCTCCAGTCTCCGGACATTCTTTTAAGCTTATACTGACTTGGCTGTGCATCTTTTTTTCCCTGGTTCAGGAATCAGGACTGCCACTACCGTTATATGTGAGAACTCAGGCGGGCCTTCCTTGTTGCTCCGGAGGTTGATTCCAGCTTGTACAAAATTCATACAAGGGGCAGTCAGTGTATGTAAGGTCGATTGGATAGGGGTTATTCATGTGATTCTTCCATTACTTCTCCTGTAGATGGAATAGCATTTTGATTTACCATTCGTATTTATAGCTGATAAGAAGGCTAGTATACCATGTTATTGGGATGTTATTCATTGACCAACTAAAATCGATTCAACAATAGTAGTCTTGTAGACTATTTACTGTAATACTTCAGTATTAGCATTCCGTCTCACAATTTTGTCAGAATTGTTGATGGCCAGCAAATTGCGCATGTGCCTGGCATAGTTTTTCCCTGCTCAAAGTCTCTTTTGGCCAATGGAACTGGGTATAGTCTTGTAGACTTCATTGAGCGAATCCTCCTCCTGTCGCCCAGTCTTGGCGTCCTCTGCGTTGCTCCTGGCGGTTGGAGCACTGTTGGGAAATACTCACTCGAACAAGACCTGGCCGCACAGTAAAGTGAGCGTGGCATTTGTTGCGTCGCCTCGCGGGAAAGTTGCTTTGCCCCTCTCCTCTGCCATGATGCTATCTATCTTCAGTCTTCACTCTTCAGTGCATGTGTGCAGCTGAATGGTCGCTGTCCAGGATCCGGCCGAAATCACTGCTGTGCATATACAGATAGTATGCTATAAAGTGGAACACTTGCCAGGGCCTTATCGCCGGCGTGAAAGGAGTGTGGAGATATATGGGCCGCTCGACTAGTTAATTTCTATTCGTAGTGCAACTGGCGAAACAACACAGCATGGAGATTTCTTGTAAAACGATTAATCATTGCGCTGACCCGTGTGGAAAGTCATTTTGGCTCACGAGATCAAGTGATCTCGTTATTTTTCCAAAAAATTAAAAAAAATATAGGTTTCATGTTTTCAATAGTCTATTCTTCAAACGTGCAAAATCTTAATGTAAAATAGTACCGACCTTTGAGCTACATAAAAAAAAGACAAAAGTTGGAGATTTTATACTCGCTCTGGTTCAAATTTATTGCCGCGAGCTGTGCATGATACATTGTATTTCTACGACACTTAAAACGGATCAAAAGAGTACCAAATATTTATCACTATACTTAGATCTGGACATTTGATAGCTCAAAACGTATAGTATATTATTGTAGTTTACATGTTTGTAAGATAGATCGTGAGAACAACATGATTTTTTTCACATTTGTTTGAATACTAATTTTAATGTTTTGAAAATAGTGAGACCATTGACCTAATCTCCTCTGCCTGCCATCCATTCTCGCTATTTTTTTAAAAAAATAATATGTTTTTAACAAATTTTAAAAATAATACATGTTTTTGAAAATCTAAAAAAATAATACACCCTCGACCGCGGCGTGGCGGACAGGACACGATTTAATCAATTTAGTTTTTACACCGGCTTTTGTACCTGCTCGGCTTAGATTTGGCTGACTGGTCTGGTCAATTATGGCGTGGCCGATCGGGCCTGTCGGCCACGTCGGTGTATTATTTCTGTGAACAAGAACACTGTTAGCCCTATATGTCTATGATTCATCTCATTTATTTTGCTTGGAGGATTAGTTGTGCTTTATGCTGTTGCCGTGTATTTTTCATCAAAAATGACCTCTCGACCAAACGAATGATGTATATATGTGATCATTTGGTAAAACTATTTTCAAATTTGGCCTCTCGAGATCGGCGTCAAAGAGATTGACGCCAACCTCTTTGACGCTAAAAGGCCATTGTTAGTAAAAAAAATAATGTTGTCGTCGTACACAATTGAGATTAGCAGAGTGTGCGGCTGTGGGCCTGTGGTGGAAGCTAACTCCCCGCAACTTCTCGCACGCCAGCGCAATACCCCTCGTCCCTGCTATACCGTTCATTCCAACCCTGATATCGTCTCACCTCTCCTACTCTCTTGGATCCCACATCAACATAGAATAGTCCACGCTCTAGCGTGCAACTCTGGTTCATCGTTGCCATGTCAGGAGAGATCTGGTGGATCAATGTTCTCATTATGGTCAGGTAGATGACAATTGGCAACTTCTCCGTAGAGAAGCACGTGGGACATTTTTTTAAAATGCATAGATCCCGTAGCAACGTACATGCATTTTGCTAATCTTTATTAAAACTAGCACATTCTTAGTTTGAAACCACATTCGAGCTATGTAGTTAGCATAGACTGATGTTTTTGGATGTATTGATTAGTATACAGTCTTATCATAATTTTTTTTTTACCAAAAGCTGCTAAAGAATTTTTTCTTGGCACAGCCCACCCACAATTTTAACGTGGTAGCTATTGTACCTATTTTAATTTTTAAGACATGCGTAGTTATTTTCACCAAACTTTCTAGATGCAATTGGAAAAGATTCCAAGTCCGATAACGCTATCTTTTAAATCACGACAAACAGTCTTTACTCTTTGGATCTCAACATATTATTTTCTTAAATCATAGTCATAAATCATTTATCTAACGGTTTAAATAAGTCGAATGGAATCAGCGACGACCAGGCATGTTCAAATCACTCTTCAATCGACAACGGCTAACACTTGTTTTATTAAAAACATACTTGCTCAAAATTAGTTGTGTAGGGGCCTTTGATATAAATAAACACTTTACATCATCTTGGTTGTAAAGAGAGAGTTCCTAAATTTGAAGAACGTCTACTTGGTAACGATCACACTTGTTATGTAACTTCTAGCACTGAAATATTATTATCAGTTTGAGCATCAACTTGTGTAGAATCAGAATATTGCTTCGCTTACTTGCACATTGTTTACATTTGCGCTACCGACATGATCCTGGTTTGTGAGCTCAAAGCAATTGTCTTGAAACTTTTATAAATCCCAGCTCTCTTCCTCTTCATTTTTACGCAAACACAAGCCAACAATCCGAAAAATTCTAGCCAATCTACTAATTAGAAATAGGCTGAAAATTAATAGACATGACCAAATCATTCCGTCCCGGGTCGCTCATGCTGGCTGTCGCTGGCCGGCCGGTCGTCAAGTTTTAGCGGTGTTGTCATTTATGTTTAAGACTAAATGCATTTTTTCTAGAACTAAATGTACAATCAATTTTTGAATTCCGCCCGTAAGAAAAGTCAAAACGAAATGATCCGCTTCAGTGGAACCTGGTCGTACGTGTACTGAGTACTGACATGTACGTATCTTCTGAATGGGCTTCTTAATTTTTTACGAGAGGCTTCTTAGTTTTTGGTCTTGTACTACGTATCGTAACGTGATGCTTTTTTTAGAAACGTGCTGAGGAGTCCATGCCATGCATGTACGTTTAATCTTCTCATCATAACCGTGTCAAATAGTTGTTAAGTGTCAACACAGGTTACGTGACTAATAATTTTTTGTTAAATCCTAACCAACAATTTTAGATCTAACTATTCAAATAATCTTGATGATGTGGATTAGCGTGGTGTCTCGAAAATTAAACTTCCGTATTGTGCTTTTAGTATATAATAGATTTTAAAAAACGTGTATTATTTTCCATATTTATTAAAAAAAATAGCTCCCTTCCCTGCATCCCCAGGACCCCAGCTAACTTACCTTTTTGCTAAGTCTAACGTCGAGTACTCAAGTCCCCCACAACCGTATAATAAGTAGTTAGTTGGGGCCGTCCTAGCCCGTGCAACCTCCAGACTTGTATATTTGGGAGCGGCAGGAAAGCGTACGTCCGTGGATTGCAAATCTTGTCTTACCCATCGTGTCATTCCCAGATACACCTCCCGAGTACAGTAGTACTTCCTTATTTCCGAGAACACTGAACACGCAGGACGTCGAAAGGAGAGAAACACCCGCAGAAGGGCCTCCACCGTTTGCAGCGATGGATGGATGGATGACACCGCTGCAAAACCGCAGAACTCGTGACGGCCCGGTTGTGTCACCATTTGACTGTGATCTCACGGTGAGATACGTATGTACTGTAGTATGAGTCACTCCGGGTAGCTTGGCTTGTCCATCACCGTCCTCTCCGTTGCTCTTCTCATCGTCACGCATCGCCTCGCTTCTCCGCGGCATGTTCTACACGGAGTGCGTAGCTCACCTGCTCTGCTCCGTCTTAACTGCGGCAGATGAAACCTGTCTTATAAATCCTATTTATCATTTTATCTATACAACAGAAAATCTAAACAAATAATAAAATAGTTAATTACAATCTGATTAAACAAATTGTTTTATAAATAGTTTTACAAACCAAATAAATAATCATCATGCAAATGGAACTACTAATTTTCTGTGGTGAAGCATGTGTAAATCACCAAATTATTTTAGAGTTAAACCTGTCTTTTTTCATGCATATCATGGTGAAAATCGAGAAACTAAGCAAAATGTGAAACTCTAGCTTTGGACTCAACCAACTCATTCTGAAACTAGCATGCCTCGTCATAGATGTTGGCATCGCGGTAATTCTCTATCATCATGTTATGCAAGATCACATAAGATATCATCACCTCTCGGATGGTCTTTTTTTTTTAAGCGCTAAACAGTAGAGAAGGCCCCTACTGTTGATTTTCTATTTTCTCATCAAAACAAGGTACAGTTACAAATACAAAGTTCATAAGGTATCAACCCATTGGGTCATCCACTCCTTGAGAGAGGGTTTAGCTCTATGTCTAATGAGATCAAAAGAAGCAAGAAAATCACTAAAACAAGCCTCTAGGTCAATATATAGGCTGATTGTCAAAAATACTTCTATTCCTGTGAGTCCACAAACTCCAACAACCAACAATCAATGATTCTTTAAAACATATCAGATTATATCTCCTCTTTGCATCAGTGGGCATACAGATTAAATCCAGCTCAGTATTCCATTCTAGATTTAGTTTCCACCAGAAGTTTCTACTGAAATCACACTCAAAGAAAAGATGCTTATTGTCCTTAGTGACTCCATCCTCATAGAGAACACAGTTGTATGATTCAACATGAAAAAAAAATCTTGCTAGGAGATCTCTAGTGTTCAATCTATCCTGCAAGAGAAGCCAAAAAAAGATTACGTGGTTGGGCTGTGAGCATGACTTCCAAATCCAACGAAAGGGGGCTGGAGCAGCCTCATGAGTCGATAGTATTGAATAAACTCTTTTGCAAGAATATGGCTTTTGAGTCTCATGAATAATCCATTTATCTTTAGTAACAAGGTACCGAACAATGGTCCATCATAATTGAAGCGTATCAAAAGCACGCTCCACATACTTCCTAGCACTCACTTATTGTTTGGTAAACATTTTCCTCTTCTCATTAGATGGATTGGGAATTGTCTTGTAATCCATGTAGGATCATCCAGATAGTATATATGTCTTTGTTGTATGTGTGACCTTACCTGGGGGTATTGCCATGGGTGAACATATTAATCACACGAGACCGTTGATGCACATAGATGTCACTGTGAGAACCTGTCATGCCGAAAAAACATTGTCAAATCCATAGATCATGTTATGTCGTGCACTCTGACATGTCCCTTGTACTGCATCTGCCATGTAAATAGACCGTCTTTCACTTCTAGCGCATACAAATTAGGCATCCAATCGTCTCAGAAAAGCCACTGGACTCATTGATCGACAAGAGTCGAGTCATGTCCTCAACAATTGATTTCGCAGATACTCCAGGCCGAAGACCTTAACCACATCTTTGCAATATTGCTTCCAGACATATGGACTACTCATCCACATGTACTCATTCACAAGATCATTAACAACTCTATATGGAAGCATGCGAATAGATGTGGTGCATTTTTTATAAGAGGAGAAGCCGAACGTACCAACAACATCTTTCGTACTTTCGTACTCTCACATATGAAATAATCAAACCTAATCGGATATGTTTGAACAACGATCTCCTCGTTTGGAAGAGGCGTCAAAAAGAAAAATCTTTAAAAGATAGATAGGTTTTTTTTTGAATTTAAAATAGAAATATATTAAGCTAGCAAGCCGCCTCATTAAAAACCTTCCCAGTCCCCTTAGGTACCCTGAGAAGGAAAAGAGTGCGTCTAAAACTTGCTGCCCACCATCAAAGTATTGTTACATCGTTTAGCAGGGGTTGCAAGAGAAAGCTAGGGGGCTCATCGACCCAATTACAAGATAATTTCGAATTAAAACAATCCCTAGCTAAACTATGAGCCACTTTGTTGTTGTCTCTCCCGCAATGGTTGAAATCCACATCCCCAATAACTCCAGCTTTCATGATGATATCAGCGTAAACCGCAGTTGCCATATTCCAAATCCTTTCATTACCTGAGCAAAGATTAATAACTTCCAACGAGTCAGACTCAGCTTCAAGATGATGGGCGTCCAACGTGATGACAAGGTCAAGACCATGCTTCATAGCTAAGGCTTCTGCCATCTCAGCTGAGGGAACATGCGGTATAAAGGTTGAGGACGCAGCGATGAATCTTCCCTGTTGATCCCTCACTATAGCACCCGAGGCTCCTGCCATCTCATCCGCCATATATGTTGCATCGACATTAAGTTTCACGTACGAGCTTCTAGGTTTGGTCCACATTTGCTTATCCGTTGCCATAATGGGGCCAACCTTCCTCGCAGCATTAGATGTGATAGCGCGGATAGAGGTCACAGAAACAATAGTCGGTGGTGTTTGTTCGCCATGAGTGCGTCGTCGACGGAGCCACCAGATATACCAAGCTGCAACTGCAACAATGTCATGAATAAGAATAGAATCATACCCAGGTACCGTAGATGGAGGTGATCGTAGGAGGGATTCGAAAATTTCAGAACCGGCCCTGTCATCTACAGAAGCTGCCTGAACTTTATCCTCAATGCCAAGGGCCCTCCAGATCGGCTGAACCTCAGTACAACTAAAGATCATGTGTCGCATTGTTTCGTCATCCGTATTACAGAGAGGGCATGTTCCTGATGTTCCAATATGTCTTTTTAGAAGGATATCCTTGAGTGGAAGGATACCATGCAAGACACGCCAGCAAAAGATTTTCACCTTAGCAGGTACCGACAAACTCCAGAGAATTTTCCATATTGGATTATTGATTGAAGTACCTCTGATAAGAGCCCGGCAAGTAAGACCATTATATTGGTGTTTCCACTCAACATGATATGCTGACCGAACTGAAAAAATACCCGATTTGGTACCATGCCAAGCAATAAAGTCATCAAAACCATCAACGCTTAGGGGAATTTGAAGGATCCGGGTTACATCAATTGGATGGAAATTCTGCGTAATGATGTCAATATCCCAACCTCGAGTAACAGGATCAATCAGCTCCTCCACTCTTGTTAATATGCATGCACCCCGAGGTGTCACAACTTTACGATCCGGGCTGCTAGAAATCCAGGGGTCTTTCCAAATGTTGATGGACTCCCCATTGCCCACACGCCAGATACAACCACGTTTAAAGCATTGAATTCCAGCAACAATGCTTTGCCATGTGAAAGAGGATCCCGCCTTAGGCCCGGCTTGGAGAATATCCCCCGCAGGAAAGTATTTTGCACGGAGAACTTGAGCACATAGAGAATTTGGATCATCAATGAGTCTTCCCACTTGTTTCGCAAGCATGGCTAGATTAAAAGAGTGAAGATCTCTAAAACCCATTCCGCCATCTTTCTTGGGAAAACACAACTTCCACCAAGAGCACCAATGCATTTTTCTACCTTGATCATCATCTCCCCACCAAAACTGTGATATCACATCCGTTATCTTCTTGCAGATATTTTTTGGTATCAAAAAGACCGACATAGCATATACTGGGATTGCTTGGAGTACAGCTTTAATGAGAATCTCTTTACCACCAATAGATAAGAGTTTTTCTTTCCATCCTTTAATACGCTGCAGCACCCTCTCCACAAAATGTAAGAAGCAATCGCTCCTATCCGCACCAACAATCGCCGGCAGCCCCAAATATTTATCCGAAATAGCTTCAGTATTAATATTCAACACATTGCAGATTTCAACCTTCACATCCACATTAGTATTTGGACTGAAAAAAAGATAGATAGGTTGGTTTAACGTAAAAAAAGTAATCACCGTAGAGCTGGATGTGGTCATCTGATCCGTTGCAAAGAGCAACAATAATAAGGAATAATTAAATAAGCAAGGGTAGCGGAAATGGCGGCCGTAGCCATGCGCACGCGGCTCTAGCAAAGCGGCAATAAACAATGAGGATGAGAATCGAGAGTGAGGGGGCGTGCTCGACCGCGGCCAAAACCGTCGATCCTCTCCTCTCCGATTTCTCCGACTTCTCCCCTCTTGATAAGACTAGGGTGACAAGAGGAGACTAGTGTGACAAGAGGAGACGGGCACTGGTTTACCTAACACTTACTAGCATTGAGTTTCTGCGGAGGAAATGGGAGTTCCCGTCGATCGTCTTACGGGACGTGTCGATGCATGAAAGAATTGACACGACCCGAGCCCGGCCGGCGACGAGAGTTGCAGGTAATGGCGGACGAAGAAGAAAATCAAACACGTCCGAAAGACTCGAGCGGACACGTTCTGAGATGTGCTGCTCTGCTCCGCGGAACACGAGGGCGGCGAGCAATGTCTCGAGCTCCAGGCGCATGCATGTTCCCTCCGTGAGGGTGAGGCCATGGGCAGCACAAATTTAAAACTTGGGCGACCTCATCGTGTTAGCGCCATGCCTTGCTCAACTGTGGCAGTGCGTTGCGGCCGCTACTGTATTTTAGTACGTACTGTAGTAGTACAGTGCCTCAAAACTCACAAGAACAGTTTGTTTGAATGCGTATGGTGTGGTGTACCGGGCTCACCTGTTTCTTTGTCTCCTGCACCGTGCATCCACAAGGAAAGAGAAATCACGCCATCGACATCCAGAAAGTGACTTTGCTTTCTTTGGCTCTCCAATTCATGTGGACCGGTTTATATGTAGTACCATCCAATGGATAAGCTGGAATAGCTGGGTTTTTTTACTACGCGTACCTGCACATGAACATGGATTCCAAATTATTACAAAAATTGTATTTCATAACTCATGCAGACTCCTACTCACTCGTGCAAAATTTCATGGGAAAGTACAATCGTATGTGGTCTACAAAAAAAAGAAAACTTTGTCATTTTTTGTACAGTCACAATACCGTACCTTGTACACTTATGTTTCACAAGTTATGTACTTTTCTATTTCAGTTATAAACTTTATATTATCATATTTGAATACATTCTCTCGACACATGACGCATTTTTTTGTATTCTATTTGGCATTTCCTATTTTACTACTCGTAATGAGTTCAGTTGCACACACGTCCACCAAGTCCGTGCAGGGGGCGAAGCTCCCCTTAGGGCATGGTAGGGCAGCCACCCTAACTTGATTTTTGGGAACAAAATTTATATCCACAGGATTTTTTGATCAATTTGACGGTCATATATCAAAACAGATTTCGTGTGAGAAAGTTATGCATATTTTAGTAAACTCCACGCAAAATCGATTCCGAACCGAAAGTAGGAATTCTAGTCCGAAACCAACTCTTTCTCGTTACAATACCTAATTCTCAAGTAAAAAAAACTGACTGTAAACATTATCCAAGTTTTGGTATTTATGAATGTTGAGGTGTGGCCGAAACCAAATCTAGGTTCATATATTACGTTTTATGGTTATATTTGGCTTTGTATATATTAATGGATAAAATTCTAATTATATTAGCTCAGTCAATAGTTTAATGATGTGAGATTTTTTTTGATGAATTGGAGAAATGTTGGTTTATAACTCCTCTAGAAAGTTGTCATTAATACGGTGAAATGCTAACAAAATATAGATACTTGAAAATTGGGAAAGATACCAGGTCACTGCTGACAATTTTACCGTGTGGACAATGTCTATGTTGTTTTATAGCCTCTATTATCACCGATTTGTTCGCTGCTAAGATGAGTTATCTTTAGAGTTCTTTCGAGAGTTTTTTCTCTTGAATTAGGAGACTCATTTTAAAAATTCATTGTGAATAATCTTACATGTTTTAGAGAGATTCACGATGGGGATTTCTCTAATTACCAACATTAGCATATATAAAACCATTCATTATTCGTACGAGAAAATTGAAAACATTAGAGAGTGTTTTGATATTACTGTTTATCTTGCTGGTGAATTTCTGGACAACAAAAGATTATCAAAACCGAGTTGCACATACGTCAAAAAATTGAACGAGTAGCACAAAAAAAAATGTATTTGCATTTTTTTTTTAAGTTCGTCCTATCTCAGTTTTTTCGTCCTCCGCCATCGTCCACGTCATATCTTCTGTCCTATATATAAACCTGCTTTGGACACATAAGTTCCTTAGTATTTGTTCTTTTAGCATCCACATAAGTTCCTTAGTAAACACTTTGGACACATAAATTCCTTAAAAAACAATTTTGACGCACAAATAATGCAGAAGCCGTTGGAGATGCTCACACAGCGCACAAAAATATCCGAACGTTGCCGCTGACTCGTCATTGACCTCTCATGTCGTAGTGGCCCCGACGGCCGGAAGGAACGGATTGAGCATATGGACGAGTAGGCCAACAACACGACGGACCAGGATCGTGTATCGCACGAGCCGTTTTCCCTCACCGGCAGGTGGGGCTCCCGCGGCATGTA
This sequence comes from Poa annua, assembly GCA_026929855.1. Classification (NCBI taxonomy): domain Eukaryota; kingdom Viridiplantae; phylum Streptophyta; class Magnoliopsida; order Poales; family Poaceae; genus Poa; species Poa annua. Next base: position 118,260,499 of record CM049434.1, read on the forward strand.
CAACGAGCACGACCGCGCTTCCCGCTGATACCGCCGGTGCTGGTCCGGACCCATCGGGGACCTGCTTGCAGTACACGTGCGTACCGGGTACTCAGACCATCCCAAATCTGGGGCGACTCGCCAGAACCCTTCTTCGAACAAAACATTGCTCTTGATTGATGTTTAAACAGCAGCAGCAGACTACTTTTGCATATATTTTTTACGGCTAGTAGGCTACTTTTGCGAAATAGGTTCCTTTAGTTTAAAATTTTCGAGTGGTTTTGTGATGGGCGGGACTTGGGAGTTGTGGTGTCGCATGCTTCTGTTGTGTCCAACTGTTGGAGCTCGTCGAGACTGCTGCATTTTTTTGTTTCACTGGTTGTCTTGTTCAATGGTCAACCTAATCTCAAAATATTCCAGTGTTTGTCCCCGGTGTGGACAATGCACATCTTTATTTCCTTTGCCCTCCCTCTTCCTCAAAATAGTGTCTCAGATTTGCCCAAATATGAATATATCTAGACACAAAACACATATAGATACATTCATATTTTGATAAATCAAAAACACTTATTTTAAGACGGAGGGAGTATATAACTATACAATGTGTTACCTGCACGAAAAAATGAGGACGATGGTCAATTCTCCCCATTTCTTTCTAGTCTCTTGTTCCGTACTTTTATACTCTATAAAGTAAATGATTGTGCATGAAGTAATTACTCTACGTGGACAATTACCGTTAGGGTTATGTTGGGCTAAATCACCTCTTATAGATTAAAGTATTTTTCCTTACTTCTAAACATAGGAAAACTTCTACTCACTATTCACATACGCCTAGTGTAGGATTAGTAAAGTACGAAGCACTACTGCACTAGACATATGTGAAACCCTATGCCTGACTCTTGACTGATATTAAATATTTCATCAACTAATGTAATATAGCACTCATCATTTACCATAATAACATCACATACAATCTTTACAAAAACACATTTATCATCAGTTGTAAATAAAGTCATCCAAAATGAAGTCCCCCCCGACACACACACAAACTTCTTGTTTTATTGTTTCGTATATAGTTTAGACTAGAATATCTTGCTAATCCAGAGGTATCATCTATCATAAGGTGAGTGATGAAGTGTCGTGGAATAAATTTATCAGAAGAATTTATGTTAGGATTACGTCATCATTGTAGAAATTATAGGAAGAACTCAAGCAAAAAAACGAAACAACCACTAATTGTAGAATCAACATTAAATATATGGTCAATGAAAGCAACTTAACATCATGTTGGTTTTCAAGCACGAGGGGTATTTGGCACCAAACTAGAGAAACCCATCTAGAACTATCGTTATCCATGATAAAACAATCAAAAACATCTAAAAGTATTTACATATGCATATATTGCTCGTCAACAACAACTGTAAATGAAGTCTCCCAGTTTCAGTCCAACGTGAAGTTCATCATCACTAAACTTCTATCTGAATAATAGTAAATTGTAATTTATGTACTTTCAAGGGTCTAAACGCGAATAAAAATAGAAAGACTCAAACGATGAAAATGCATGTATGTAATAATGCAAATGTATAAAAGCTGAAAGAAGATGTACAATGTTTAACCAGAGCAAATATCACGAAAGAAGAAGATATAATTTTTTAATTTGAGATTGAGATAGACTTGCGTGATGAGAGAGGGAGAAAGCATGCTGTAGAATGGAAACCCGAAGATACACACAAACCACTGGACTAGGTTGTTGCAAGACTACAGCTAGCCAAACAAACTTCTTGTTATGTTCGAACTGTCGGCCACAAAAGGAATGATTTGAGAAGAGTTAGGTTAGAACTACATTGTCGTGTTGCAAATTAAAGCAATTTTCGGTATTGTATAAAACCTAGGAAGAAATGCGAGCAAAGTATTAAGTAGCCGTAAAACCCTAGACTTGTCATTAAATTTCTTGTCGAATAAATAACAACTTTGAATCATGTCGTTTTTCGACCAACAAGCGTTATTTAGTGTGAGCGGAAGGGTTTAATATAACACACTCTAGAATGATCTTTATCCATAATAACATGACTGATACATATTTACAAAAACATTTATTGTGCGTCAACGAGAACTACAAAAAAAGTCTCCCGGTTTCCATCATCACCTCCACACTTGTATTAAAAAACTAATAAAATGCAATTTATGAACTCGCATGATCTCATGGGCCTTAGAAATGAAAATTTACGCAGTAGAGGGTTTCCTACTGTAAATGCATAGAAGAAAGTTGAACGGATATAGACACGAAAAGAAGAAAAAACCACGATAAAACTAAAAATGTATACACATATCTAAAGAAAAAGAGAAGATATATAATAATTAAGGTAATCCGGAGCAAATATAGCAAAAAGGAGAAAATATGCCAAATTCAATATAGAGACATTTTGGTTAAACAATTTAATTTAGAGATAGAGATGGAGTGACGTGATGAGAGAGAAAGCGTGCGCGCAAAGCGCAAGATACAAACAAAACCGCTACACTGAGGAACAGCCGAACAGGTCGTGGCCAGACTCCAGCTAGCGAGCGAGCAACGACGACGCAAAACAAAAACAGGGAAGCCCGTTGCGTTTCCCCCCCACCCTTCTCCCTCTCCTCCCTCCCACGCCGTCACAGCGCACCACAGATCGATTTCGCTCGTCTTCCTCCGTCGCCGCCCCCTCGCGGTGGAGTGGATGAGCGGCTGCCCCGCCGCTGCTGCGCCGGCCGGGCTCTAGGACCCGCCGCCGGGCATGGCGAGCGTCGGGCGTAGCAGATCGAGGCGCAGGGAAGAGGGCGGCGCGTCGTTCGACCGGAACGATGTTCAGTATCCGGAGCACGCCGTCGATCGTCGTGGTCCGTGCTCCCCTGCTTTAGTCCCGCTCTAGTTCCTTTCTTGCAAGCAATCATTCCGTTTCTTGTTTTCTTTTGGGTGACGTAAATTTTGGATTTTTTAGAGACCCTGTGATAGAGATCCCTTACTCCATCTTCTTCTTAGAAAATCCCTTGTTTGGTCCTTGATAGCGAAGGTTTTTGGGGGGTTCTTTGTTCTGTTGTTGTCTCGTTGGGAAATAGGGGATTGCTTTGTTTTCCTTCGTGCTTCCATCGGAAGCTTTGGGATTGCTTGCACATTTGACATCCTCTAATTTTTAGGCTTGGCTTATAATCTTTCAATTAAATTTCGTATTTTTAACCACATTTTCCCCCCATCCATATAGGGATCTCAGGGATATTTATGCTGAAAATGACGTCTTTTTTTTTTGCTATGCTAGTTGTCTAATCGGAATTTATAATTAGAGTAGATTCACATTATTTGTTTATGTTCATAGAGATATTAACACCTCGAATAAAAGAGTGTGTACTATTTTTTATCCATTCCTGCTGTTTTAAGCAAACGGACTGGGCCGTAACTTTCTTATGTACTTTAGGTCTTCATCAAAGCCTTTATTGGAGAGAGAAGATTCTTGTTTTGAATTTCGAATGATTATAGCGGACATGTCTTTTTCTTTCTGGTTCTTTAATTTGAAGTTACATTAAGGTTGCCGTGCAAGTTCTAGGACAAAAGCCAACACCTAAACCAGACGTGGAAGAAATGCACTTCCTTCCAACTTTGCAGCCTTGGATGAACTGTACATTAGGTGGGTCGCTGAGTCGCTGGGGGCAGACAGAGTCTGTACGACACTCTAGACTCTAGAGGCATGTAGAGGAAATGTGTGATGTTGTCAACTTGACACTTCCCACGAGATCACGCAAAGAAACCTCATTTGCCCGTAATTCGCTGGAGATGTAACTAAAAGCATTAAATTATGGTCTCCTCTTGTTGTGTCCCCATGTCTGTCAGTTGGATGCCGTGATGTTTCGTGGCCAAGTGGGGCTTCTTATTCTAATCACTAGGAGAATCTTTGTTTGAATTTGTCCGTGTCTGTAGATGAACCGTAACTTATTCTGTATCCATTTCCCCATACACGATGAATTGACCGTTGGTTATAAAGAAGTGCTAGGTTGGTAGAAATTCAGTCAGCTGTCCGGGAATCAAAGTTAAATATTCTGTGCTCCATGCGATGACACACTAATTGGTTACTTCAGACTAGTTATTAAACCCAATTTCACGGCCTCGAACCGCCAGGTTTCACCACTGAACATTGAATCCTACAGTCCATACACAATCTTTTGTTTAATGAGCACGTAAGTAAAAAATTACATGCTATGTTTGTACATCGTGTTCGGTCCGCCTATCATCACACATATAGACATTTTTTACTCAGGTTTCAACACTTCCGCACGATGATGTTCTTCGCAAGGTGGTTATTGTGACAATTCCTTTTCTTCCATTTTCTTACATTAAATTGCATGAATTTATCCAGAGAAGCCAGCACACCTTGTGTCAGCTATTTCTAGTCTTCTTTTAAGAACTATTGTTCTAGTAGCTCCGTTCACTAATGTAAGACATTTTCTCTTTTTGTTGATTCGTACGTATCTAGACATATTTTGTACATATATTCAGTCATTTGAGTATGTATATAGTCATATTGAAATAACTAAAATGCCTTACATTAGTGGACGGAGGAGTACTTGGTATTTGCAAATTTAATACCGTGCTAGGTATATTTCCTTTCTACTATGCCTTTTTAACAGGATCTAGCATAAAAGTGAACTGGAGCTGAAGACTGTTGTCTATATGCCTCCTCTTTTTTCTCCTTTTCCTTGCAGAAAATTTTGTTTGGCATGAAGTTCTTTCTTCATGCCATGCTGCCATATTGCTTCTTCTGCCAAATTTTTGTCATGTAACTATGCAACATATTTACTTTCTCTTTTCTCCTTAAAAACAGTGGCTGGGTCATTGAGGAAACAAGCAAGTAACTCTGGGATACTCTCTCAAATGCTGGTGAGTGATCTGTCTTTGGTTAAAGAGCTATATCACGTGAGACATATGTTCGCAGTTGTAATATAAGCTAAAATTTGTGCACATTCCTCTTTCCAGATACTAACTATAACCCTCTGGGTATGGAACTAGGGAGTTTGAATTGGGTTAACATGTGTTCTAATGTAAACATTTGATTCATGCTTTGCAGTATCAAGTCTACTTCACTAAGATACAGTTAAGGAAAATAGGTGGCTGCAGCAGAAATATTCTGCCGTGGTAGTGGCTGGTGCTATAGCTCCAAATATCTCTTTTCCTTAGCTTAGAGATAGCGATACATCCGCTATTACATATATATGTACGTTTCCGACAAAATAGTTAAACTTTGCAATACAACTGCACTAGAAGACCAAAATACACCATTTATAATGTGTAACCATAAGAAACTTCATATTTTCTCGGTGAAGTTGTCATTTTATGATCATTTTAACTGTGTTAGTACTTCCTTTTCTATTGTTCATATTTAAATGTGATAATTAATAGCTTCGTGGTTGGCAACCATAGCTTTCTTTAGTTCCTTTTGTCTATCACCGGGAAAAATGTGGTTTAATATTTTTTGCCCTTGTTATTTGATAGTTTAACTAATAGATTGATATGTCCTCTTTTCAGATTGATGAGGATATCAGGAAAAGTAAACCAAGACAGGCCAGCTGTGTACCGATGAAAAAGCTAATAGAAGAAGAGTTCTCAAAAGATACCAATGCTAGGCATACCTCACCAGGTGCTGTAGGAAGACTAATGGGTCTTGATTCACTCCCTTCAGTTGGGACCCGTAGCCATCACAGACATAGCAGAAGTTGTGCACACAACACTCCAGCCTGTATTTCTCATGATAGATATCTTCCTGAGAGGCGAAGGACTGAAGAGATGCCAGAGGTCAAAGATGTTTTTGAGGTTATGGATGAGATAAGAGTAAAGGCACACCGAAGCGCAGGAGCTAGAAATGGAAATGTAACTTCCAGATTTGATGCAACTGAGAAGGCTAATCTAGATTTCATAAGACTCAAATTTATGGATGCAAAACGTCTTTCTACAGACGAGTCCCTTCAGATGTCTGAAGAGTTGAATGAGACACTTGATGCCTTGGTATCTAATAAGGATCTTCTATTGGAATTTCTTCAAAAACAAGATCAGCGCTCTCCCTCTAACGCAAACTGCATTACAATATTGAAGCCATCTAAAAGAAATCAATTTGTTGACTCAAACATTATCTATCCACAAGATAATGGTGCTGAAAGCTTTCTCCACAAACACTCTACGAGGAAGCAGCATGCTAAGTTATCCAGTCGATCCACAAAAGAAGACTCTGGTTCATTGAGGCAGAAACTATCAAGGTCAAGTCATCAGGAGATCAGTGATAAACGAGATTGTCCCACACGGATTGTTGTCCTGAAGCCGAGCCTTGAGAAAGCTCAGGACATTGATGGATCCTTCGCTCTAACACATGAAATCTCTCATTCTGATCACAGAAGGCACACAACATGCCAGGATGCTGGCATGTGGAGTCCATATACTGACGAATCCATCTGCCAAGTGTCCCTTGGCGACCCTGAAACAGTAGGCCATATAAAAAAGGGATCTAGAGAAATAGCTAGAGAGGTTACAAAACAAATGAGAGATGCTAGGGGCGGTATTAACAGGAAACAGGCTTTCCAACCAGATACCAGCACAATTTTCTCAGATGAAAGCTCACAGTTTGTGTCACATCCTTCTAATCCCAAGGCTTCCGAGACAGTCCATAGATATTCTGAACCATGTGACAGTTGGGATTCTTCCAGCTTCAACTCTTCACCGACACATTCAAATGAATCATCAGTCATCAAGGAAGCAAAGAAACATCTCTCTAGCAGATGGAAGATACATCAATTTCAGCATCAAGCACCTGAGAATAATGGCTTCAGCGTTCTTGGTGACATGTTTGCTCTCTCTGATCAGGAAAGTCAAAAGGGAGGATTGCAGAGGAACAGAGTGCCAGGCTCGTGCAGCAATCCTCTTGGTATCAGCAGCAATGATGGTTGGAGAGGTGTAGCTCCTAGTAATTCAGCAAGGTCCAAATCTATTCCGTCATCCTCGCACCAGGGAGTTCAAAAGTCGAGCAACCGAAAAAGAAACAGTAGGAAAAATGAGTTTTCTATGCTTAAGGATGTTCTGAAAATAGGACCCCATGATTCTGAGTATGCATGCCATAGTAGACAAAGAAAATCGCTGGGTAGAGGTTCAGCGTTTTGTGGTGATGAAGCTGACCAAGTGTCCCAAGATGACGAGGAAAGAATGCTGATTGACCCCGAGGTACTTGTGAGTTCTCAGAAAGCAACATATGTTATTGACATGCCAGATTCATCCGAACAGAAACTTGCACATACCGTGGATCCTGGCCATGAGTTACACTTGAATACCAGTTCTGCAGTTTTTGAACAGAACAAAGAACCACTTTCTCCTGCTAAACTGAATCAGGAAATGCACCAAGAGCCACCGTCAGCATTAGATTTCCGCCTTTGTGTCCCTAATCATGACAATCTACAGACTCAGGTACTATAGCATGTATAGTGCCTAATTTTAGCATATTAATATTATGCATTTTCTCTCTTGCCTTAATAAATTCCTCTGTAGATATACTAGTTAGTATCATAATACATATGTTTCATCCCATTTAATTTTTAATTCCCTTGAAGCAAGTCCTTTGGTAATTTTGGAAGCTCACTTTATATACCAATTGTGCATTCTATATCAGGATGAGGGGATCGAAAATCATCTGGATCATGATTATTCAAATCTATTGAGTCCGCCAACTGGAAGGGAATCTCCTGTGGGGATTGACCAGCATCATGATTCTGGCAATCAAGCCTTGTGGATTCACCAGACAGGATCAGAATCTCCGGTGTGCTCCAACAATGATGACCAGCCAAGTCCCGTGTCTGTTCTTGAATCTTCCTTGGATGCTGAAGAAGTTTACTCAGGAGATTTCGAGAAAATTAGTGCAGATCTTCAAGGCAAGTGGTCGAGTTTTTCCTTGCGTTTTCACCTTCCCTTTTATTCTCATCTCTAAAGTTTGTCTTTCTGTAACATCACAGGACTACGAATGCAACTTCAGCTTCTCAAGACGGAGACTACCGACGGTGCGGACGAAACTGATCATCTTATAGCGAGCGATGACGACGAGATTGCCTCAACAAGTCAGCCACTTCCTGCAATGGAGATATCCCACACTTTTCTGGATGAAGAAGAAAGGGATTTCTCTTATGTGCTCGATATGCTCGCTTTACTGGGCATCGATGCTGCTTACCAGGACGGGCAGCTTGACATGTACTGCTTTTCGGAACACCCCGCTGGCCCTGATTTGTTTGACATGCTTGAGGACAAGTACAGCAGCCTCATTCTGTGGCCACGGCCCGAGAGGATGCTCCTGTTTGACCTCGTGAACACGGTGATCGCGGATATGATGGCCTCTCTGGTGCACCATGGTTCAAAGGGATTGTTGCGAAGGTTCTCGTCCAGGTGGGAGCAGGAGGGGTTTGTTGATGATGTGTGGCAGAGGGTGTTCCAGTTGCGGGAAGAAATGTACGAGCCAGTGATGATGGACTTATTAGAGCTGCATGGTTCTGAAGATGGTATCGATCTTGTTGGGCAAGAGATAGGGAAGATACTACTTGAGGATCTGGTGGAGGAAGCCTTGGCTGAGATGGCTGCTGCAGGTTTGTAGCGAATCATGATAACAAGTAAATTTTCTTTGGGATGTTGTAACTGGTTAGCTGTAATAACTTTGACCTGGGGTCTTCTTTCCCTCCCAACTGAGAAAGCCAGCGGGTTTTCGATGCCGGAGTGGAGTAATGGAGTATAAATATAAAATTTTGGTATATTTGGTATTTTTTGCCTGTGCATTAAATAGGAGTATGTATGTGAACGCAAGTCATGAAAATATGAAATACTAGTGCTGAACTTTGCAGGGCAAACCATAGATCGTCTCCTGTGCGAGTGAAACTTGTGACTGATGTTCTGGCCCCAATGAGCCATCGCATTGTTGGCTTGCCTGAACCTATGAAAACCCGCTGATTTGCTTGAACAAAAACCGTTGACCACCGGCTCCCAACTATTCCTCGTTCCTCCTGGATTTGCTTGGACAACCACTAGTATATCTTGTGCAACTACCACAACACCACGAAAGGGGGTCAGGTTCCGATCGAGCAACAACTCCACCCCAAAGTCTGCATCTTCAACATGGCTTGAACGCCCAAAATCCTATATAAATCGAGATAGCATGCACACCGATGCATAACAGCAGCAGCAGTAACCACTGTCTCCTGGGGAGTCGCTCGTGCTCTTCTTCTCCGCTGCCCACCGTCCGAACTGAGCGCACATGAAGATGGCCAAGGTGGTGCTCTGCTTGATGGTCACGCTCGCTGTCGCGACCGGAGCCTTCGCTGGCCGCGTTCTGGACGAGCATCCCGCGGCGCCTCCGGTAGAGCCTCCTCTGCCGGTCGACGATCAATTGCCGGTGCCGACCGAACCGTCCGTTGACCCATTCGTTGTGCCGCCAGTTGCACCTGCGCCGGGGTTACCTATGCCATCCAATGCCGCCGGCGCTGCGGCTGCCGGTGGCGAAACGGTGGACGTGGGAGCCAGTGGAGCTGCAGTCACCGGTGCCGGTGACGGGCCGTTGACGTTCTTCATGCACAACATCCTCGGCAGCGGCTCGAGGCCGTCGGCGCTCATGGTGACCGGGGTGGTGGCGAGCGCCGCCGACCTGGCCAACGGCAACAGCGTCCTTGGAGGCAACCTCGTCCCGGACAACGGCAACAAGAATCTCCTCTTCGGCACGACCACCATCATCGACGAAGACCTCACCGAGAGCCACGAGCTCGGCGCCGCGGTCCTTGGCAGCGCACAGGGGTTCCACGTCGCGAGCTCACGGGACGGCGCCAGCAAGACGGTCGTGCTGACGGCCGTGTTCGGCGGTGGCCACCTGCACGGCGACACGCTCAGCTTCGTCGGGGTGCACCGGGTGGCGGCCCCCGCGTCCCACATCACCATTATCGGCGGCACCGGGAAGTACCTGAACGCCAAGGGCTTCGCCGCTGTTCAGACCCTGCACCCAGGCGAAGAGCACACCGACGGCGGAAAGAGCCTTCTCCAGTTCGATGTTCACCTCTCCTGAGCACAGAGCTCGCTGCTTCACTACACTGACTACTAGTACAAGTACATTCCAATTTCCAAGTATCTGTCCATCCAAGTTATGTGATGATGATTTGTTGTCGAGTTCAACGTTTGTAATTTTATGTATCATCTGTAATACCATAAATGTCATATAATACTATATGTAGTTCGTTTGATCGTTTGGTCCAGCGGGATTCCTTGTCCGTCTCTGCCATAGCCCATAGCTGAAGAGGGCAGAGGCGTGACAGTAAATGACAGATGAATTACAGAACGCAAATCACACCAATGCAAAGAAGTGTTTCTATTCTGCCCAAGTACAAGGAATTCCTAAAGAAGAAAAATGGACATGTTGCAAAATGCCTAAGCAGAAGAGAAACAAAAAAGGCTCTATATTTATGTCATTATGTGTTTTCCTAGTACTCTGAAAGGCTAAGGTTTTTGACAACAACATGAGCACATGATTCCGACGTCTGAGACAAAACTTCCGTGTCGACGAAACTAAAATCGAGTAATAGTTGTCATGTCAATAAAGGGATTGCCTGGAAGAAGAATCTTGGGTAAGTTATCTCTAGTCTGTACGCCTGCTGCCGAGCTTGTCAAGGCACCAAAAACGCTCCGTGAAGTATATAATACAGTTCTGGGTTCAGGAAACTCCGGCTCCTCATTTCTCATCCAAGATGTGTTTCTGGAAGTCCGAGACCATGCGAGGAAGGCCTTGCCTCAGTGAGACTTTCGGCTCCCAATGGAGAAGAGATTTAGACTTTGAGATGTCAGGTTTTCTCATGTGTGGATCATCTGCGGTGTTTGGTTTAAATTCAACACTCGCACTTGGGTCAATTGTCTCTTTTACTACCTACAAAAAATAGCGCAGAGGCGTTAGTCCTGGTTGGGAAGAATCAACTTTATGTTCAGATAAGAAGTGGATGCCAGTTAGTTTTAGTATGAAGGCCAAACCTGAGCAAGCTCTAACATCGTAAACTCGCCTGGATTTCCCAAGTTGAAAGGTCCAATATACTGACTTTCCATCAGAGCTACCAATCCATCGACCTGCAAATTTACAACTTGTTAAAGATTCCAGGTTTGATTGATTGGAGCATCTAGGTTGTTTTGATTAAATAACAAAACGAAGTTAGCAAGTCAAGTACCAAATCTGAAACATACTGGAAGCTTCTTGTTTGTTTTCCATCACCGTAAACTGTCATTGGTTGTTTTCGCAAAGCCTGGAGATGAGGCACTATGAATATCAAGTGCTGCTGAACTTCTGCGGTAGTCCTCTATTTGTAAGAATCAGAGCAATAAATTAAGACAAACCTGCGCAACAAAGTTGCTAACAACTCGGCCATCATCTAAACACATACGAGGGCCATATGTGTTAAATATGCGAGCAATTCTTACCTAAAGGAAACAATTGCCTTCAAATTAGCTCTACAAGAAATGTAAGACAGTAATAGAACTCAATCTCGAAAAAAAAGACAGTAATAGAACACAATATAGTAGCTCATAACAGAGCGGTCAGATCTGTCAGTAAACTCAAATGATATAAACAATATAGTAGCTCATAGGCCAGAATCTTGCCAAATGTAGTTACTATCCCTCTCTTACTCATTGCCTCCATTGAAATATAAAAGCAATACCTTCAATATTCATCAAGAAGATCACTTGCTAAAAATTCAAGAACAGCAATTTAGACACTCGATAATGTCCTTTTTTAGGAAATATGACAGTGGTTCTGCCAAATCAATTAAGAAGAGGGAATACTGTCTTCGTTACAAGCTAGAGAGGCACTAGCCAAATATAATGTCTGTTTTTACTTCAAAACAACTTACATATAATGATTACACATGCGCATTGGCCCAATATTTGGCATTTGAGCCCTCTTAGGTTCACTTTACTTAAAAGGTACCAAAAGCATCAACTATAAATAGTTATACAACCTCAGTTACACAATGATAAAAATAATAAGTGCAGAGCTTACCTAACTTCATAGCATTAGTTTTCAACCATACATAATTAATACAAGTTGATGGGCCCGGTGCAATCAATTTTAGGAAGTACTACTATATGATGACATTGCCAGCGAGATAGTTTGTAGATAGGCCGAGATCCCTATCTAACAAGTGCAGCTTTACCTCAACGCCAGCACCACGATGATAATCCATGGTCAGAGTTTCTGCAGTTCTTTTCCCCTCATCGTAACAACTCCTAACACCTGCACGTAACCACGAAATGACAAATCACAATGCAGTGGAGTGGGCAGGCCAAAGCGGGCAATGGTTGAAGATACTTTCTTGGGTACTTGCACATGAGAAATATTATCTTCTAAAATTAGCACACCTATGGGATTAACGTGGCCCCAGTAGCTCTCCTTCTGAGGATGCTCTAGAGGATCACCGTAGACCTCACTGGTACTGGTGAGCAAGAACCGGGCGCCTACTCTCTTTGCCAGTCCGAGCATGTTCAATGTCCCCACCACATTTGTCTTGTGCATCATTATCAGTCAAGGAACCCACTGGGAAATAAAAGAGGTGGTATGCAAACAAATAAGTTCAAAATCCAAGTTCTTTCAGGAAATGCACGGCACAACCTTCCATTTTTTTTCACTCGATTGTTGTTGAACTAACTACTTTTAAAGAAATTCTTTCCATATTCGTAGTTCAACAGAGAAAACAAAGAACAGAAGACACTTAATAAAGCCTTATTAAAGTTGAGAGCATTTGTACTGCAAGCAATTACAAAACGGAAAAGGATATGATGGTCTTGATTGGGTTAAATTTGTAGTGGACGGGTGAGGCGGGGCAGGCGAGGTGGTAGATCTGGTCGACCTCGAGGAGGATGGGCTCGACGACGTCGTGGCGGATGAGCTCGAAGCGGGGGTTGGCGAGGTGGTGCGCGAGGTTCTCCTTGCGTCCCGTGAAGAAGTTGTCGACGACGATGACGTTGTCCCCGCGGGCGAGGAGCTTGTCGACGAGGTGGCTGCCGACGAAGCCGGCGCCGCCAGTGACAACGACCCGCAGGGGCTTCTTGCGGACGCCGACGGGGAGGCGCCGCGCCGCCGCGGCGTTGTTGTTGTCGGTGGAGAAGACGCGGGGGTTTGTGGTGATGGAGGTGGTGGCGGCGCGATAGGATAGGGAGCTGGGGTGCGGGGCGAGGGAGGGGTAGAGGATGAAGAAGGAGGAGGCGAGGAGGAAGCCGAGGAGGACGAAGAGGAGGCGGTGCTCGCGGACGAGGTAGGATGCGAGTGAGCGGGAGAGGGAGGCGCGGTGGTGCTGCTTGATGAGGCTGGACTGCTGCCGGTGGAGCTGCTTCATTGTCGGCGGGCGGCGGTGGCGGCGGATCCGCTCGCCGGCGGAAGCGGAGGTGGAGTAGCGAGAGTGAGGGGGCGGCGGGTTGAGGAGGCGCCACGTGTCAAGTGCGGGCCCGGCAGAGGGAGCTGGCTTGATCCCCATAGATGCCGCACGTACGTGGAAACGTTCTTTGGTATTTCCTTTTTCCTTTGCGGAATGTTCAGGTTTATTTTAGATGATACGAAAGAAGTAGGATATATAGACCGCATAGCGCAGTGGATTAGCGCGTCTGACTTCGGATCAGAAGGTCGTGGGTTCGACTCCCACTGTGGTCGTTTTTTGTTCCATTATTTTTGCAAAAAAAGGCGTCCCTACTTGTATCTTAAGGCGTCGCTCCGCGCCATGAGAATAGTAGTATTTAAAAAAAAACACACATTATAAGACAAGCGCTCATATACACGCGCACACACCCACCACTATGAATATATGCACGCACACCCTATGAATATATGCACGCACACCCTTATGAGCACCTCCGATAGGCTGAGCCGACGGATCAGATCTTAAGATTAACGAAGTCACCGTAGACGGCTCCATTATTTTTTGCAAAAAAGGCGTCCCTACGTATCTTTTGCTTTTTTAGGGATTTTTTTTTGCTTTTATTAAAGTGTCAGTGTGTCGAACGAAAACGCACCTTGTGCCATGTCCGCGCCCTGAGAATAGTATTTCTTTTAGAAACACAGTACAACGCAAGCGCTCATATACACGCGCACACACTTAACCCTATGACGTACGCACGCACCCTATGAGCACCTCTGAGAGATTGAGCCGGCGGATCAGGTCTTGAGATTGACGAAGTCACCACAGTCGCCTCGCTGTCGACGGGAACGTCGCCTCCCACTGAAGAATATTCCGCCTAAATGAGAAACACTCAAATCTGGGATTTAAACTCTGTTGGGCTAGGGGTACAACCACCCACCGAACCATCTTGCCACAGGCAAGTTCTCGCCCTGAGAATAGTATCGTTCCAATTTCCTTTTGAAACTCAGTTTTCCCACTTCAGTTCAACTATCTTGGAGCGCCCTGAGAATAGTATCGTTCCAATTTCCTTTTGAAACTCAGTTTTCCCACTTCAGTTCAACTATCTCGGAGATTAGAAAGAGTGCAGCCGATCGCTCACCTGATTTTACTTTTTTTTTTCTTTCATAGAAGCATTATTTTTTGCTTCGTGATCTTGCACCATGGTCATAGTTGTCGATTAACCTACAGGCAAAGATTTATAGTGAGACCTTTGTCGGTGTGTTGGAAACATTGCTGGACTTCGCCTCCGATGTTACAAAAGGAGGGAAAGTTTTGCCTATACCAAACTCACTATGTTGAATACGTTCGACATATGATTTGTGCATCACTGTCGTCATCTACAAGAGGAAAATCGTTGGGGGTATACAAAACCCACACATGAATATACGAGACAGGAGAACCAGTTGATGCAGTCACCTGGCTGAAAAATCCGAACAGATTGTGCTACCTGATGTGGTGTGAGGCCGTCCTCCGTCCTCGCGCCGTCCTCGCGCCCCTCCGCCGTCGGTCGCTCCCGCCACCACGGCCAGCCTCTCCGCGCGCCGCCGACCGTGGATCACACGCGGACAGATGACGCGAGCGGCGACTCGCACGGCGACACGAGCGGTGGTGACCGGAGAGCGGGGACGCCTCAGCGGGCGCTTCTGGGCGATCAGCGAGGACTACGACGAGGGCGAGGCCTCGGAGGAGGACGCCGGCGGGGAGGAACTATGCAGCCCCGCAGCGCCGACTCTGGCGGAGGCCTTCGGCTGCGCGAAGGAGAGGAGAAGCAAGCAGAGGAAGGGGAGAAAAGCAGAGCTGAAGGTGATTTCGAGCCGCGTGAGGGCTGAGGTACGGCGGAAGACCTCGATTCTGTCTGCGGATGCTATACCCTTCGTCTCCAGCACAGTGCAGCGGACCACAGCGGTGGTGGAAGGGTATGATCCTTCACCTAGCGATTGTGATGAGACTGATTGGTTTCAAATTATTCGAGGCAGGCCATGTCGTATACCATCTCCCTGGAATTCTACTGAGTTCAGTATGAGACGAGATGATTCAGGATCACTGAGATTGAGTCGAGGCTCAACTCCAGTGGTTCTGTCTTCCCGATCTCCGGCGAGAACTGTGGGGCATTCCGGGGATGACGTCACGATTGGGTCAGGAATGACGTTTATCTCGATTCGGACCCTGGGCCGTTGTGGGCCGAACCAATACCGCACACTAGAAGCCCAGGACGGGGTGGGTGGAGAAGAGACTGAGATTAGGGTTCCGCTGGGTGCGCGATCCCCAAATCGAAATAGTCACCTCTCTCCGCTCCTCTCCCACCTGTGGTGTATTGCTGCGAGTGGCGGCGAGGCTTCCACAAATCCACAGGGATCCAACGAGATGCAGGGAGGAGGGACCAGAGGAGGCAGTGGGGGAGGTCGTGGACAGGGACAGTACATCAACAGCTACCGCCCTCCGCCACCGCGTCCGAATATAGGTAACTTCCAGAGCAATCAGTATAGAGGGCAGAATTTTCAGCACTTCAGAGGAGAAAACAGCTACAACTACCAGAACCAGGCTGGGATTGGAGGGAATCAATACCAGTACAGAGGACAAGGGCAGGGTTTCAGCAATCAGAATCAGATTGGTTATGGCAGAGGAGGGGAAAGGCATAACCAGAATGTTCAACCTCGTTCGATATCGGCTGAATCGGCGATTCCTCAAGGGGGAGCTCAACAAAGTAAGACAGCTTACGTGCCCAAAGCTGGGACAACCAAGAGCGGAGGGTCGGGGTCGGTGCAGAAGGAAACAGGGACTGGGTCAGGACCAGAAGGAGCAGCAGGGAAATTGCAGTGCTTCAAGTGTTATGTACACGGTGATCACATCACGAAGGAGTGCAAAGCAGAGGTGTTATGTGTCAACTGTGACAAAACATCGCATGCCTCAGCAGGCTGCGCATGGCTTCATCAGAAGAAACCAGTGGCGTCCTTTGTTGGCTTTGGAGGTGAGGGCCTGAGTGTGTTCGTTGCTGAACACACAAAGAAATCAAGCACCGTGGGAAAAAGTGAAGCGACAGCTCTGGTGAGAATTAAGGATGATCTGAAGGAGAGTGTGAGTGCTGAAAAGCTGGAACTAGGACTAGGGAGCACCTATCCGTGGCGATGGGCGTGGAAAGCTAAGAATGTGGCTGAGGGAGCCTTTTTAGTGAATTTCCCGTCAATAGCGAGGATAAATGAAGCGGCGATCTATGACTGGGTGCCACTCAGACAAGCAAATATCATGGTGAACATCAAAATGTGGTCGGATGAATCGCTTGCAGCAGGCAAACTCACTACAGTTTGGGTCAAAGCAAGAGTGGTACCAAAGAATCTGAAGAACTTCCATGGGTTGTGTGAGATTGGATCAACCTTGGGTCAGCACATTGAATCTGACATGGAGCATCTAAAGAAAACTGGTCATGTTAGGCTCAAGGTTGGAGTTGTGGATCACCTGAAGATCCCCAAATGGACACAAATATCCACTGCGAAGCTGCTGTACTACAGAATCTTCTTTCAGGTAGAAGAGGTGGTGGAGATGGGCTGGAATAGAGCTGAGGAGGAGTTCCTACAAGATTTTGAAGATGTAGCTGAAAGCCAAATGGAAGAAACCGAAGACAGGGATCCAAAACGACAAAAAAATAGTGATCTGGGGTCCTCCTCGCCCTCTGTCCAAATGATGCAGACAGAGAGGACCATAGTTGCAAGCACGCAAACCAGGATTGCTTTGGAGCTAAGGGAACAAGAGCTGAAAGCACAAGATGAAGAGGATGTAAGGATAAATCAGTTGAGGCTTGGGAAATCTTTGGTGTCTCAGTTAAACAATGAAGCAACAAATGTAAATACTTTGGAGGGGGCTGGTGAGACCAACGCTGGGAGAGAGTCTGAAGAGGAAAGGGTGAGACTATCCGATGATGAGACTGAGGGAGATTTTGATGAGTCACAGTCGACAAGCTTTGGTGCACAAATCAGGGCAGTTGGGAAAGGAGACAAAACTTTGACCAAGAACATGGCTGATATGCAGGGTGAGGTGGGCCCAAGATTTAGTAGCAGATTGGCTACTAAAAATCCTGAAGACATCCCTATTCTGGAGAGAGCCAAAAATATCAACAATTCCAAGTTCTTAGAGAAAGGGGAAGGTAATGAATTTCCTTCCGTTTTAAATTCAGATAACAATTCGTTGTTTCAAATTGCAAGTCTGATTGGAGTAGATTTAGGTGTTTCTCTTGATTTGGCTGAGCAAAACATTGAACTTATTAAGGCGCATGAGAGAGCTAGAATGGCAATGTTTAGTGAGAAAAGCAAATCTAGGTCGATAGCTAAAGAGACTGAAAGTGTTGATCTACATCCTGGTGATGTAGATGCAATACTTAAAGAACTCCTGGCTATTAATAATGATGAAATGGAAGGGGATATTGAAAATCTGAATTTGCTGGAATTTTGTTCACCTAGTTTGGCCAAGGGTTTAGCGAATAAGACCTCGAATGAGGCTTATAGTGTTAAAACTCCTGTAAGGTCAGTGGTAAGGAGGAGGAAAACAACAAAAAAGAAAAAATGTTAAACGGTTTTATTTGGAATCCTAGAGGCTTGGGGGACAAAGGTAAGAGAGATTTTATTAGTGAGACAACAAACAATAAAAAACTTGATTTCATTGGTATACAAGAAACAATTAGACAAGATTTTACCCCTGCTTTCTTATCCTCGATTGGGGGTGAAATTTCGTTTAATTGGACTTGGACACCAGCGAAAGGTAGATCGGGTGGGATTTTGTTGGGAATTAATACTGATACTTTTAATGTTTTGGAAAAAGAGATGGGAGAGTATTTTATAAGAGTTTTGGTTCATAGTAAAATGGAAGATTTCACTTGGAACTTGGTGGTGGTGTATGGTGATGCCCAACCATCTGGGAAAGCAAAATTCCTAGTAGAGTTGGTGCATATCATCAAGAATACGAAAGTACCACTGTTTATTGCGGGTGATTTCAACCTAACTAGAAGAGCCAGCGATAAGAATAAGCCGGGAGGATACAATAGATGGAGCTTGTTATTTAATGCCATAATTTCACAAGGAGAGTTGATGGAAATTCAATTAAGTGGGAGAAGATATACTTGGTCGAATAATCAAGAAGATCCTACCTTTTCGTTGCTTGATAGGGTACTGGTTTCCACATCATGGGAGGAGAAATTTCCTCTAGTGATGGTCACTGCCTTATCAAGGGAATTATCAGACCACACCCCCCTGTTAATTTCGACAGGGGAAGGAGTTAAAATTCCAAAGCAATTTAAGTTTGAAAATGCATGGTTTCTTAGACCTGAGCTGAATACAATTGTTGCTACTGTCTGGAGCACGAATTTTAAAGGAAATTCGAGCCTAGATAGGTGGCAACAAAGGTATGAGATGCTAAGGAGGAAATTAAAAGGATGGAATGCAAATTTTGAAAAAAAAGTGAAAGATAGGAAAAAAATGTTGGCAATGGAATTTGACAGGTTGGATAAAAAAAGTGAGAATAATGGGCTCTCAGAAGTAGATTGGCAATGCTTAAATAATTGTAGAGCTGAATTGAATAAAATCCTAAAAGAAGAGGAAGCTAAATGGTTACAAAGATCCAGGGAAAAAGAATTGCTGGAGGGTGATAATAACACAAAATATTATCATGCCAAGGCAAATGGGAGGAGAAGGAAAAATAGGATAGTGAGTCTTAAACAAGATGATGGGGTGATAGAAGGTCAGGATAATCTAAAACAATACATTACAGAATTTTACAAAAATCTCTTCGGGGAATCGGGAAGAACTTCTGTTTCTCTTGAACCCAGGGATGTTGTGAAATTAAATGAGGAGGATGGGGAAAGTCTGATAAAAAGATTTTCTATGGATGAATTGAAGAATGCAGTTTTCAGTATGGAGAAGAATAAATCAGCAGGCCCAGATGGATTTAATGCAGATTTTTACCAAAAATTCTGGACATTAATTCATAAGGATCTGTTTGAGATAGTTAATGATTTCTTTGACGGAAAGATAGACATAAATAGGCTGAATTATGGGGTTATCACATTGGTGCCGAAAGGAGCTGATGCCGATAAAATCCAAAAATACAGGCCCATTTGTCTACTAAATGTCACGTTCAAAATCATTACAAAAATGATTGTAATTAGGTTGAATCCTATCATTGGGAAAGTAATCAAGTTAAACCAAACTGCTTTCCTGAAGAATAGGTTCATCATGGATGGAGTGGTGATCTTACATGAAATACTTAACGATTTGCATGTGAAGAAAAAGCAAGGGGTGATGTTTAAGATTGATTTCGAAAAAGCCTTCGATAAAATCAAATGGCCCTTCTTGTTACAAGTGCTGGAAATGAAAGGGTTCCCTAGTAAGTTTAATGACCTAGTGATGAAAATTGTCTCGGGAGGGAAAGTAGGAGTAAAAGTGAACGGAGAAACAGGGCCATATTTTCGCACACATCAGGGGCTTAGGCAGGGGGACCCCTTGTCCCCCCTGCTTTTTGACCTGGCTGGTGATGTGTTAACCATCATGATAGAAAGAGCAGTGGGAGTAGGTTTGCTTGAGGGCTTAGCTGGAGATTTGGTGGAAAAAGGAGTTTCAGTGTTACAATACGCGGATGACACGATATTGCTAATGAAAGATGATCTCGAACAAGCCAGGAATATGAAATTTATCCTTTGTCTTTTCGAACAAATGTCGGGTCTCAAAATAAACTTTCACAAAAGTGAGGTTTATTGCCTTGGCATTTCTGAAGAAAGAAGGATAATTCTAGAAGAGATTCTAACCTGTAATATAGGAAGATTACCAATGAAATACTTGGGAGTACCTATTGATGAGGTTAGACTGAAAAATAGTGACTGGGATTTTTTAGAGGACAAGTTAGGGAAAAAGTTAGGCTGCTGGAATGGGAAAAATTTATCAATCGGGGGGAGGACACTGCTCATTAACACCTCTATGTCTAGTAGTCTGTTCTATATGTTTTCTTTCTACAGGGTTCCTGTGGAGAAAAAACAGAAATTTGACAGAACTAGATCAGGTTTTTTGTGGAGTGATAAAATTGAAAAAAAGAAATACCACTTAGTGAATTGGAAAACTGTGTGTCTCCCAAAAGACCAAGGTGGATTAGGGGTGATCGATTTAGAAATAATGAATATTGCTTTATTAGCAAAATGGTTATGGAAATTGATGAATGAGAAAGGGATATGGCAATCACTGTTACATAAAAAATATTTGAGTAATACAACTCTAGGCCAATGCGCTAGAAAAGTTGGAGACTCACATTTTTGGCAGGGACTGATGGAAGTGAAGGATTTGTTTTTATCTTGTTGTAAGTTTGAGGTAGGGGATGGAGGAAGAACTAGATTCTGGGAGGACTTATGGCTCTCAGATGCTAGCTTTAAATCTCAATTCCCCCATCTGTATAATATATCAAATGACCAAAATATCACTGTTCAAAAAGCCTTTGCCTCTGGAGTTAATTGTCTTTCTTTTAGAAGGAATTTAACCGGAGTTAAAAGAGTCGAATGGGATAATCTGGGAAGATTATGTGGAAATGTTGAGCTGAATGCGAATGATGACAAGCTGGTATGGCTGTTGTCAGCTTCGAAACAATTTTCTGTGAAAACTTTTTATGGAGCAATGCAATCCTTTGAAAGTGTACCGTATAAATTCACGTGGAAAGTAAAGATACCTTTAAGGGTTAAAACATTCATTTGGTTAATCCTAAAAAAGAGTATTCTGACAAGAGATGTATTACTGGAGAGGGGAGGGGATTGTACTAAAAACTGTCTATTTTGTGGACAGAATGAAAGTATAAATCACATCTTCTTTAAGTGTCCGCTTGCTCGCTATATCTGGAACATTGTTAGAGTTGCAACTGGACTGAATTGTCTGGTGGAAGATGCTAACATTTGTCTAACAGATTGGTTGAATAGTTTTGCGGAAAAAGAGAAAAAGCTGATGACAGTGGGGGTAGCTGCTTTATTTTGGGGGATTTGGAAAGCTAGGAATTTGGCTTGTTTTGAGAATAAATGGCCGACTGAACCGAATGAAGTGGTGCATAGGATTTGCTGTTGGATTGACTCGTGGGCTAATTTGCAGAAAACGGAGGACGCAAAACTGGAACTAATGCGGGGCGCAAAACTGCTGGAGCGAGTCGCGGATGAAGTCTTCAAAGGAGCGAGGAGTTGGGCGACTTGGAGACCAAGGCTGGGGGGCTGACAGTTTACTCTTTGAAGGGATCAGATCATTTAAAAGGACTTGTTCCATGGAGCACTTGCTGGAGAGTCTTTTGGAAGATCTCGGTAGAGGGAGGTGTTAGTTTGGTGGCCTTTTTCTTTTCGTTTTTTCCTGCACTTCCTTTTTAGAACTTGTTCTCATTTGGTTGTATTTCGCTTATTTCTTCCGGGAGGCGTTTGAGGTGTTATGGCGGATATTGTAATCTGGTTTCTCTAATGGAAATCGGGGTGCAACCCTTTATTTCAAAAAAAAAAGAATATACGAGACAGACCTAAGCGTCCGTTTATAAAAAATAAGCCAATATCCAAAGCGTCCGTTTATAAAAAATAAGCCAATATCCAAAGCCAAAAACACCTACAAAGTGGCCCTATCCGGCCTAGGTGCATTCTGTGCTCATCAAATAGGGTGCAGTGTATATTTGAGAAAACGGGTGAGCATATTACAGAGCTTTTGCTGTAAATACAGGTGCGTCATCAAACATTCGAAACGAACCAGGGCAAGCAACTGAAACCGTAATCTTAGTACTATCACTAGCATGACCATGATCACTAGCTTGAGTACAAGACTCATATCTATAGATTCAGTGCATTGACTCCGATAACTGAATGGCACAGATACCATTCAAAACTTAAGTAACAGAACACTACGTAGAGACCTGTTACGGAACAACTTAGATAATCCACTGAAGCAACAAAGCAAAAGCCTAAGACTAGTTAAGGGAGTAGATCGTCCTCGGAAAGTACAACATTGATAAAGCCAGAGATGTAAGGATGGCAATTTTGGCTGCCGTGCATTCACCCTGCAACCGAGGCAAATTGAAAGTCTCAGGTCAGTAGACTTAACATGCAAACATCAAGTCCCTATAGGAATTTCATAGGATTTTCATAGGAATTTATCCTATAGGAATTTTTCCTACATTGGTCATTTGATTCATAGGATTGATTCCTATAGGAATTTTTCCCATAGGAATGATTGAACTACAATACATGACATTCCAATCCTATGGATTTCTCATTCCTACACTTTTCCTATCCTACGAATCAAACGAGCCCAGTGTATGAGTAAAGTTTGTTGTTGTTGTTGTTCGCAGATAAAACACAATGCATGCTGACGGCAGATAGAAATACCAAAATACTTGTGTTTCGCAAAAAAGAAATACCAAAATACTTGTCGAACGAATTTAGTTGGGACTAAATAACTAACTTCAAGTAACCTAGAAACTATCTTTTACTACTTCATACAGATTAAAAACTATGAGGGCAGAATCAACAATTCAACATAGGAGATAAAAAAAAAGTGCAACTAATTAAGGTATGAAATCCTGAATGAAACTATTCAAATTGTTGTTTGCCACTACACCGTTTAGCTTCTAGTCCCTCCGTTCCACAATATAATATGTTTTACACATAATGTCTAGATTCGAACTAAAATAAGTACACATAAAAACTAAAACGTGTCTATATACATGTGTATACACGTGAATGTGGAAACGGCCTAATTATATTGTGGAACAAAGGGAGTGTGTGACAAAGTTATGAGGGTTTGTCAACACAAACACGCCGGTGGATACATTTAGCTCATAGCTAGGATACATATGCACCACACCAGCTATGTAATTGGCATTTTCAATGGCATATTGCAACCACTCTAGAGAATTTGCACGGCACGAAAATAACTAACAATTTTACTTTAGTTTTTGAGAAAACTTACAAGGATTAGAAACTATATCCTTGCTGCATCCAGAAGCATGCTAATCAAGCCTGCAGAACATATACTCATCGGAGGTAAAAGAGACGTAGAATTCGACGGGAGAACAATCCCTGAAGATGTTGTATACTTTTCTGCGTCGAAAGTTACTGAACGGGACCTCGTGTGACAGCTTCACAATAATTCTTTTAAGAATTGGCACACATTTGAATATGAGTTTCAAGAAATCAATTTCATGCTCGTCCCCTTTGAAGCCACTGATCTTCACTTCTTCGAGAGCTATCAAAGAGATAGTTTGGGATCTCCAGTCCGTGGGCTCACATGGACAATCTGGCGAGCATACTTCTTCCATCTAATAAAATAAAATAAATAACGTGACTTGGTACAAAATGTACTATTGAGATACATGATCAGATGAGAGAATTACCTTTGATCTATGTAGGTGGATTTTAAGCCGCCGGATAGAACTACAAATCTGATTCATCCCAAGGAGTAGAAACGTGAGTGCTCCAACAACATGCCCCCTAGCATCAAGATGTAACTCCAAAGCAAAGAACTCGGAAATCATATGCTTCTCTACCTCCTGAGTGAAGTTCTCCACCTCACCGTAAACAGGAAACGAGCTCTGAAACAAGTAGATATATACATCATTCACAGAATTTAATTTACTACTTGAAACGTGCAGCAAACTGGGCAGGAGAGGGGACACACGATGCAAGCATGAATGTGCAGCGAAGGGGATCCCTCCGCCGCCGCCAGTAGGCTCAGCCGCATGAGCCGCCAAAGACCAAACCAAATAAAGTGCCCGGAGAAATGGCAGTCCCAGGACACATTCTCCACCATTGGCGCCAAGATGGAAATGCTGAGCTCCTGGTAGGTGTGTAAGGACATGGTCAACTGCTTTAGCACGGGGGCAACGATGGCGGCATGGTTTATCCATGTCCCACGGGCCACGACAAGCTCCTGCAGCAAGGGTGAGTTGACCCTGAGGACACCCTTATGGAAACAAACATCAGCGAGCCGGAGCGTGCGCAACCGAGGGCAGCAGGAGAGCAATGCGTCGAAGTCGGCGGTGCAGCAGGACAAGGACAGCGTCTCGAGTGCGGGGAACTGAACGCCGGCTAGGATGGTGGAGTAATCCCCGTAATTGTAAAGGTCCAGCTCCAGCACGATGGAGGTGGCGCGGTGGAAGCAGGGGAGGTCGAGGAGGAGGCAGCCGTGGACTAGGCCCGAGGGGAAGACCAAGAAGAACTCCTCCGGGTCGATCCTCGCGGCGGCGCGGAGCAGCGAGTTGACGCCGGCGGTGTCGGCCAGGTGCTCCTTGGGGACGCGGCCTCGCGGCGGCTCGGGGAGGCGGATTTCGAGGAGGGAGACCGTGGGCGGGGGAGGAGGCACGCGGGCGAGCGCCGGCTCGAGGGAGTGGAAGGGGACGTCGCGGAGGACGATCCGGCGGAGGCGTGCCCAGAGGCCTCGCCACCGGCGGGAGAGCACGCCGGTGAGCGCGGCGGCGGCGGCGCATCCCAGGCGGGCGAGAACGAGGAGGAGCAGGTCGTCGGGGAGAGTGCTTATGAGGTCCGGCCCGTCGCCTGGGGGTAGCAGCCGAGGGGAACGCCGGCGAGGCCCCCATCTCAGATTCTCAGCCGCATCGAAGCAAGAAGAAAAAACCTCCTGCAAAGCTAACAGTGGCCTGCTGTAGCTACTGAGTACTGGCTGCTCTACTAGGCAACGATTCACATGACCATCCTATTTTATTTATTTTCCTCTATCCGCCGACCATATGTCATAATGTCAGAAACTATATTCTCGAAGTTGACATCTGCCGAATAAAAACATTTTTACTGTAACAAGGCCGCTTCACTATATTTTTACTAAGAGCATTTCCACCGGCCCTCTGAAAGACCTCAAAGGCGCGTCGTAGCGGTCGACGAGAGCCAACGCCGGAGTTGTCCTGAACGGACGACGATCGTTACGACGAGGACGGCGACGACAACGACGACGACGACCCCGAGCTGCCCGATCTGTCTCTAAAACCGGCTGCATCTTGGGCAACAGCATCGCTGTCATCGAAGAAAGGGGCGGCATAAACCGAAGAGGCTTCCCATCAAACGCCCCGCCGCATGGCACGGCGGTGAATCGAAAACGACGCGCCGACAAAGCCAGAAGCCTCCAGCTGGCTCAGCCGAGGCTATGGGACCGTTTCTAAAGGCCGTAGCCGATGGGAACGGAAGATGCAATCCCGCGGCGCCGGATCATCGAGGCATGCAAGTCTCCTTCGGCCGACCATTAGCGTCATCTCTTCTCCTTGCCGGCGCGTGTAGTTGTTGGCGAGAAGCTGCATAGGCCTTCTCTCGCCCCTAATCTAGGTTTAGTTTGTTAAATCTCGTTTAAATTTGAAATTGTAAATTTGTTAAATCTCGTTTGAATGAAGTTTGAATAAATGAAAATTACAAATACATGCCCGCAAGGTGTTCGACCGTTTGCTCAAAATTTGAGTCATTTGGGGTAGGCCTTTGGGGAGTGCCGCTATAGGCGGCCTCCAAATGTTGCCCGGACACATATCCGGCACCCCAAAAGAGGTCTAATTGGGGGTATCAGACATCGATTTAGAGGCCCCGATGGAGATGCTCTAAGAAGAATAAAGCTATTTTCTTCTAGGAAAATGAAACTAATAGTCTCGGTAAGTGTATTTTGTCAGGTGAGGGAAAAGTTTTGGTCTGCACACGTTGGCAAGAATACTAAACGCACCTCCTCAGTCCTCACCAAGCTCAAGCGGGCCTGCCGTTGTGGAGGCTCGGCCTAGTCGAGTAGTCGGGCTCCTCCTTAGGGTCGCATGTGAATTGTGGTTTGAGCACGGTTTAGTCGGTTATGCATCCGACGTTTTCTGTCCGACGGGAATCGAGGACCGTTCGCTTGTACCACAAAGTCATGTAGGTCCAACGGATCAAATCGTCGTACACAGATCAGACACTAAGGCCCCGTTTGGAACAAAGAAATTCCATATGAATTTTGGAGGATAGGAATCTTATAGTAAAATTTTCCATGATGCTGTTTGGAACAAAGTAATAGGAAATTTGGATTCCTTTGAAATTCCTATGGGATAGGCTATTTAATAAGAATTTTGGAGGAAAACAAACATGAGGTCTCACCTCATGTTTTAATCTTCCTATGTCTATAATTTCTGTGTTTTTCTTATGTGACATTCAAACGACACTTTGGAAAATTTCATGTGGTTTTCATTCCTGTAGAAATTCAGGAAACATGCCACCTCAATTTCTATGTTTTTCCTATTCCTACGTTTTTACTTCCTGTGTTCCAAACGGGGCCTAAGTGTCATATGTAAAGCAGTTTCGTTGTTGTTTCTTTGTAGTGTTGTGTAGTAAGTGGAGTTGCTTCAGCAACATGAAGATATTATTTTTTTCAAAGGAAAGAGAGGTCTTGGGTTTTGAAGGACCTGCATTCATATCAGCGTCAGTGGAATACAACTTAGGTAAAGGTCCTCAGAAGAGAATAATATTATAACTTTTTCACTAAAGACCCCAACATAAAAATAGAAAACACAATCGCCAACTCTTTCCCCATCGAAACCTTCCCGAAGCTTTGAAGCACGCTCAACCGCGACACCACCATGGACATGGCCACTTGGGCGAGGCAGAAGCAAACCTATTGGAGCCGAAAGGCCTCCTGTAAGGCACGAGGGCCTCGAGGTTGACCAACACCTTGCACCAGCATAGATTGGACAGATCGTGAGCACCTGATGCCGGCGTCCAAAGTGAAGACTTACACATGGGTGCGCCATCGCATAGGGAAGGCGAAAAAAATGATGATATGTGTTAAGTTAAACTTTTTTGAAGAGGAAAGTTTGACGTGTGTTAAGTTAATGTGGGCCCAAGGGGTACGTGTGTGTGGATATATTTTATTTTATAGGGGAGGGCTCTAAAGTGCAATATTGTAGATAGGTGAGCATAAGTTCTACATCAAGCACCTCAAGATAAACAAAAAACCAACATAGTCCTCACGTTTAATGAGATGGACCTCACAAAGAAATATATAAAAAATTCAAATGCTTCTACACCAACCTTACATGGAGTCATTCAAGCTCGGTCACCCATCTTGTCGAGGTGTAATGGCCACTAGGGACGAGGCAAGCAAATTCCGCCGAGTCAGAGCAAAAGATCCTCCCATGAGGCATGCTGGCTAGGAGGAACAAGATGCTTAGGCGCACAATCTCTACCAAGGCACGGAGTGGCCTCCCATCGGCCCGAGATAACCACAACTAAAAATGGTCGTAGTTGTTAAACTCCGAAGAAACGCATCTGCGGTATCACAAACTTCCCTTTGATCTCTGAATCCTAGTCCACCTCTTTCCGCCATCGGAGCGACCATATGAGAGCACCGTCACCTAGAACTCCATCGAGCGTATTAGAAAAGCTCTTACCAGATTCACACCTCTCCGGACTCCAACAACCTCCACGAAGGAGGGCATCAAAAGAAGCACGTCGGCGAAGAACAATTGCAAAATCGGGAGCGGGCGACTGGAGCTTCGAGGCGTTGTAGAATATGTGTAGATTAGACAAAAGGTGTTGTACAATATGTATAGATCTAATTTCATCGGATCTATTTTCAAATATCAGATTTTATCATTTTTGCACATCCCAAAGTACAACTACTTGCCTAATTGAAACTTTACATGTTGGTAGAATATGACATAGTATACATCCAGGATTCTTATTAGATTTTTTGATACTTTAAAATATGATTTTTGAAATTTCAAACAATAAGTTACCTAGAGATCGTGGTCCATTTATCCGCACTCGGTTGAGTTGTCTTGCATCAAAAGATAGCATTACGAACATGGTCACGATGAGGGTTTGCATACTCTTCGCGGGCACGCCGTCTTAAGTTGAAAGTTTTTCACGTTAATTTAAACAAGAATTAGCATTTGAGGTCTTAAAATTAATTTATCCCAGGCTTCAACATGTTTCTTGGCCTGCCACTGTCTACGCATCCTGTGTTATGCATTATCTATTAGTTAAAAAGGGAACTTCTTAATGCAAATTCAGTCCAAGCTTTGTGCATTAGCAAGCAACGTCTTTCTCATGATCAGCCAAATCAATACTTGTATTTTTTTTCCAAGGCATACAATTTCATAAGCAGAGCATCCCCAATGTTTTATTTTTGCGACAGCTACCTTTTTAGAAATGTCAACATCCAAGACTTGGCAATTCGATGATACCAAATCAAAACTAACTGGTCTAGCTATTACATTTCAAAATCTAGATGGGGAAGGGAGAAAAATTAGAGCAGGACAAAATTCCTAGAAACTCGATCGATATTAAACCCTTTATGCAATTATGCTCTGCAGTTAAAGTGTAGTCTGATGTGGCTGTAGAGGGTGAAGGTGGAGACTGACCGACCTCAGCAAACCAGCAGTGAAGATAGACCAAGTGAGCCCTTGCCGTCGTGGTCAGGGGCTCGTGGCGACAGCGGCACATGTGGAGCGATGATAACACACTGTCTGCATCTGCTGACGGAATGTGCAACGGTTCTGGACCATAATCTGCTGGTTCATGTCCGCCACTTAATTACCTGCCACCATTAACTTGGGAGGACGCGGAGCTGCAGCTTATAAAAGGGCAAAGACAAGGAGTCCGAAGTACTGTATCACCAACGTGTATTTCCTTCGCGCGCAGTCCCTGTCGGTTCCTGCTACTTCATATTTTGGACACTATATTTTGCAGGCATGCCACTACTCCTTTGAGTAATCACTTTTACGTAGCGCAAGCTTAATACGACGACGCGCAGATCTCCTGCGGGTTCTTAAAAAAACTTTTAAGTAGTCTACTCCCTTCGTTTCATTTCATAAGAGCATCTCTAACAGAGCACTCAAATACGGAACCTTAAAAAAGTTTTACAGTTCACGTTTTTTGGCAATCCTGCTCACGGATGCGATCGGCGCATAACAGAAACCGCAAACGAAACTGCAAATATTGTAATTTACGCGGGAAACGAGCACTAGAAGTTCATCGTTTCTTGCATACATAAGTTCATCGTCGATTCATACGAAATTTACATAATCTACTGATACAAAAGCTAAACTAACACTAAAATCGTCGCCGCCCTAACCCTATAACCAAAATGCGGCTCACCGGAGCCTCGGGTGCGGCGGCGACGAGGTCGAGGCGGAGCCCGACGAACTCAGTCCTCGTCGGAGACGAGGTCGATGATGGCCTCCGCGTCCGCCGTCCAGAACGCCGCCTTCTCCGCGGCGAGGCGGTCTGCCTCCAACCCCCGGTGGAGGAGGATCCGCTCGATCTCCTCGTCGCGGGCGAGCTGCACCTGCCGCTGATACGTCTCAAACGTATCTATAATTTCTTATGTTCCATGCTATATTATACCAAGTTATTACATGTTTTATATGCATTTTATATAGTTTTATGCATTTTCTGGTACTAACCTATTAACAAGATGCCACAGTGCCAGTTCTCTGTTTTCTGCTGTTTTTGGTTTCAGAAAACCACTTAAGGAAATATTCTCGAAATTGGACGGTTTCTTTTCCAAAACTCCTGTTTTGCCCGACACGTTTCAGAAGCCCGAAGGAGAAACGAAGACGAGGACCGAGGGGCCCACACCACATCCAGGCGCGGCGGGACCCCTGGCCGCACGAGCACGTGGTTAGGGCGCCTCGGCCCTCCACCGCCTTCGCCCTTTCGCCTACATATACCCCCCGAAAACCTAAGACCTATACGGTGCGCAATATTTCCTCCACGGGTCCCGAGCCGCCGCCGTCATCATCACCAATTCGGGAGAGATCAGAACTTCTCCCCGGCACCCTGCCGGGAGGGGGAATCGACACCGGAGGGCTCTACGTCACCATGCCCGCCTCCGGACTGATGCGTGAGCATTTCACCCTTGGACTACGGGTCCATAGCAGTAGCTAGATGGTTGTCTTCTCCTCTTTTGCTATCATGTTTAGATCTTGTGAGCTGCCTATCATGATCAAGATCACCGTTATGTAATACTTCATGTTGTGTTTGCTGGGATCCGATGAATATTGAGTACTAAGTCATTTGCTTCATAATATATCATGTGTGTGCTATTTATGATCTTGCATGCTCTCCGTTGCTAGTAGATGCTCTGGCCAAGTAGATGCTTATGACTCAAAGAGGGGATATTTATGCTCGATAGTAGGTTCATGTCTCTATTTAATCTGGGGTAGTGACAGCAAGATCTAAGGTTGTAGATGTACTGTTGCTACTAGGGATAAAACAGTAGTACTTTGTCTAAGGATGATGTTACTTACTTACTTTACACGCAGTGTTTAAGGCGATAATCTGTTGCTTGCAACTTAATACTGAAAGGGGTGCGGACGCTAACCGGAAGGTGGATTATTAGTCATAGCTGCGGTTGGAACGGTCTATGTATATTGTTGTAATGCCCAAATGAATCTCACACTATACATCATGACATTGGTATATGCATTGTTATGCACTTCTTTATTCTATCAATTGCCCAGCTGTAATTTGTTTACCCGCATGAATGTTATTATTATTTATGGAGAGACACCACTAGTGAACTGTGGACCCCGGTCCTTCTCTTTAATCTGATAAACCACCTACTGCAAACCTGTTACTTTCATTCTCTGCAAACTGACATCTTTCTTCCACACATACGTTTAATCCTTTGTTACAACAAGCCGGTGAGATTGACAACCTCACCGTTAAGTTGGGGCAAAGTAACTTGATTGTGTTGTGTGAAGGTTCCACGTTCGTCGCTGACACCGGTGTGGCGTCGTGCCAAAGTCAGCTGCCAACAACCTCGAGTGAATTCTCATTTCCTACTGGATCGATAAACCTTGGTTTCGTAACTGAGTGAAATTTGCTGCTGCACTACTTCACACCTTCCTCTTGGGGTCCCCCAACAACACACCACCGTGTGCATCAAGCATAAATTTCTGGCGCCGTTGCCGGGGAAATGAGATTCTCTTGAAGACCTTCAACTCCCCTACGTCGCAATAATTTTTGGCGTCGTTGTTGGACGTGAAGAGTTCTTCTGCGAGGGGAGTCTCTCACTTCCAATCTTTTTATTTTGTTATTGTCTTGCTTAGTTTATTTTTATTAATGTCTTGTTTGCTTAATATAAAAAATACAAAAAAATTAGTTACTTGCATTGTTATTTTTATTTTGGTTTGCTATTTTTATTTTCAGTTTTTATTATTGTTTATTTCGGTTTGCCTTTTATTTCGCTAAAAATGGGTAGTACTGAAGTTGAAGTTCGTTCGTTTAAACAACAAGGGGGAGAAAGTTTGAAAGATGCATGGTATAGGATAAACGATGCTCATAAAAAATGCACTAAGAAACATTCCACTCTAATTCTCCTTAGGAATTTTTATGTTGGTATTTCTAGTTGGTATAGGTATGTTCTTGACACTCTTAAGGGGGGTAACTTTCTTGGTACACCTGCTCTGGAAGCCTGCAATTTAATTGAAAGTTTGGTAGGGTCACCACCACCTATTAAAGAAACTAAAACTGAGATCACTTTGCAAGATGTTATTAAAAGGTTGGATTCTATGGAGATTTTTTTTCTTGATAATGCTAGCAAGGGTAATGAATCAATAGAGGATATTAATGGAAGAATCACTGCTTTAGAAACTAGCAACACCCTTGACACTCATAATCATAGGATATATGAATTAGAAGAGGCTATGAAAACTTTAAGTTCAACTTTTTCCTCTATTAAAACTAAGAAAGAGAAAGCCTTTGTAGGAAGAGAGCAAAAATTTATCTATATTCCAAAACCCAAGCCCCCTAATATGCCTAAAAGATGATAATAATGATTTACGTAATAGGAAAACTTCATGGATACCTAAATCACCTATTGCAACCAACAATGTCTTGGATGAAATTATTGATGTTGATGCTTCATCTCTTGGAAATACTTGAATATCACTTTCTGTGCCTAGCTGAAAGGCATTAAAGAAAAGCGCTTATGGGAGACAACCCACTTTTTATTCCTGTTATTTTATTTTGTTGAGTCAAGGACTTGTCCTACCTCTGTAGCAATTTCTTTGTATCTTTACTTTATTGCATTGTTGTGTCAAGTTAAGCCTCTAATTGAAAGTTGATGCTAAATTTGGATTGCTGTCCTGAAACTGTTTTCTGCTGTCCACCGTTAAATTCATAACTCCTTACAGAAAAATTGAAAAAATCTGATATTTTCTGTGCGTAATCCTCAGATATATATAACTTTCATTAGTTTTGAGTTTTCTGATCTGAGCAAGTTAAGTGGCTCGAAAAAATTCGTCTTTACAGACTGTTCTGTTTTTGACAGATTCTGCCATTTATTTTGCAATGCCTCTTTTACCATTTTGATTGGATCATTTTATTCCATGAAGTATCAGTGGCTGTAGCTAATGTCCAGTAGCATTGGTAGCAATTGTGTTCCTACAGAATATCATAATTTTTCGTACACTAACCCTCTAATGAAGTTTACTCTAAGTTTGGTGTGGAGAAAGTTTTCAAGGATCAAGAGAGAAGGATGATATGATGTGATCAAGAAGATAGTAAAGCCCAACCTTGGGGATGCCCCCTTGGGTCACCCAAGTATATTTCAAGAAGACTCAAGCGTCAAAATTTGGGGATGCCTTGGGCATCCCCTTCTTCATCAACAAACTATCAGGTGCTTTCTAGTGAAACTATATTTTAATTCCGTCACATCTTATGTGCTTTGCTTGAATCGTCTGTTTGTTTTTGTTTTTGTTATTTTTATTTTCTGAATAAAATGGATCCTAGCATTCCTTTTTGGGAGAGAGACACGCTGCGCTTTTTCTTATGAATACTCGTATTCTTCACTTATATTTGTTGAGTATTCTTCTGTTATTTCAATACTATTAGCTCTTGCTTTTCATGCATCTTTTGTTGGAGCTGTTAGTTTTTCATATGTTACACTCTCATATCTCATAGTTATATGCTTGGAGAGTTTATCTTTGAAAAAAAAGGGTTGATTGGTGTTTGGTTGGAAACAGAAAATGCTAAATGTGGTAGATGGTATAATGAAAAGATACACATGCTCTTATGGATTGTTATCTTGTATGTTGTGGTGCTTGGCAATTGTTTTGAGCTCTCAAGTAGATCATGTTTAAGATTTTACATCATGTAGTTAAAAACCTATTAGTGAAGAACTACCGTAAAGCTTGTTGAAATTTGGTTTGCATGTTTGGTAACTTTAAGGTCTAGATATTTTCTAGTAAAGGTGTTTGAACAACAAGGAAGACAATGCAAAGTTTTATAATGCTTGCAATATGTTTTTTATAGACGTCTTGCTGTCATGGTTTATACTTGTGTTTGCTTCAAATAACCTTGCTAGCCAAAGCCTTGTACTGAGAGGGAATGCTTCTCGTGCATCCAAAACCTTGAGCCAAAACCCATGCCATTTGTGTCCATCATACCTACCTACTACATGGTATTTCCTGCCATTCCAAGCAAATACTTCGTGTGCTAACTTTTATTATTCAAAACCTACTATCTCTTATTTGTGTCAATGTTTATTAGCTCATGAGAAAGTATGTGGTGTTACTGATATCAACCTTGTCATTTGCTTTTAGACAGACTTTCACAACCGGACTAGTGGTATATACATCCGCTTATCCATTAACTTTGCAAAAAGAGCTGGCAAATGGGGTGCCCAGTCCCAATTAATTACAACTTTAACCGCTGCAATCTCTTCACATTTTTTCCCTGATCCAATCAGTCAAGCAATGACAGCAGTTTTTAACTATATGTGTAAACAAAAGAGATAAGAGGGATGATCTACCTTGCTGGTAGAAATAACGTCCTTCATGGGAGCCGCTCTTGAAAGTCTGGTTGACAAGGGGGGTAGAGTGCCCATTACCATTCGTTGACAACGACATACACCTCTCAAAACTTACTTTTATGCTCTCTATATGATTTCAAAAACCTATAAAACTAAAAAGCTCTAGCACATGTTTGTATCCCTGCTTCACTCTGCGAAGGGCCTTTCTTTTACTTTATGTTGAGTCAGTTTACCTACTTCTTTCTGTCTTAGAAGCAAACACTTGTGTCAACTGTGTGCAACAATTCTTATATGCTTACTTATTGCACTTGTTATATTCCTTTGTGTTGACAACTATCTATATGATATACATGTTACAAGTTGAAAGCCAATGCTTAAACTTATATCTTACTTTGTGTTGCTTCAATGCTCTTTTACTTAGAGACTATTGCTTTATGAGTTAACTTTCATGTGAATCATTTTGATGCTTGTTTGAAAGTACTATCCATGAAAAGTTTTTGCTTATATGATGTAGTTGTTTACTCCTTGTCTATTTGTTAGCAAACTATAAACCATTGCCTTGAATCACTTCATTCATAACATGAGCCTTACATTATTATATGATCAAGATTGTGTGAAGCATGTCACTTCAGAAATTATTCTTGTTATCGTTTTACCTACTCGGGACGAGTAGAACTAAGCTTGGGGATGCTTGATACGTTTCGAACGTATCTATAATTTCTTATGTTCCATGCTATATTATACTAAGTTATTACATGTTTTATACGCATTTTATATAGTTTTATGCATTTTCTGGGACTAACCTATTAACAAGATGCCACAGTGCCAGTTCCCTGTTTTCTGCTGTTTTTGGTTTCAGAAAACCACTTAAGGAAATATTCTCGGAATTGGACGGTTTCTTTTCCAAAGCTCCTATTTTGCCCGACACGTTCCAGAAGTCCGAAGAAGAAACGAAGACGAGGACCGAGGGGCCCACACCACGTCCAGGCACGGCGGGACCCCTGGCCGCGCGAGCACGTGGTTAGGGCGCCTCGGCCCTCCACCGCCTTCGCCCTTTCGCCTACATATACCCCCCGAAAACCTAAGACCTATACGGTGAGCAATATTTCCTCCACGGGTCCCGAGCCGCCGCCGTCATCATCATCACCAATTCGGGAGAGATCAGAACTTCTCCCCGGCACCCTGCCGGGAGGGGGAATCGACATCGGAGGGCTCTACGTCACCATGCCCGCCTCCGGACTGATGCGTGAGTAGTTCACCCTTGGACTACGGGTCCATCGCAGTAGCTAGATGGTTGTCTTCTCCTCTTGTGCTATCATGTTTAGATCTTGTGAGCTGCCTATCATGATCAAGATCACCGTTATGTAATACTTCATGTTGTGTTTGCTGGGATCCGATGAATATTGAGTACTAAGTCATTTGCTTCATAATATATCATGTGTGTGCTATTTATGATCTTGCATGCTCTCCGTTGCTAGTAGATGCTCTGGCCAAGTAGATGCTTGTGACTCCAAGAGGGGGTATTTATGCTCGATAGTAGGTTCATGTCTCTATTTAATCTGGGGTAGTGACAGCAAGCTCTAAGGTTGTAGATGTACTGTTGCTAATAGGGATAAAACAGTAGTATTTTGTCTAATGATGATGTTACTTACTTACTTACTTTACACGCAGTGCTTAAGGCGATAATCTGTTGCTTGCAACTTAATACTGAAAGGGGTGCGGACGCTAACCGGAAGGTGGATTATTAGTTATAGATGCGGTTGGAACGGTCTATGTATATTGTTGTAATGCCCAAATGAATCTCACACTAGACATCATGACATTGGTATATGCATTGTTATGCACTTCTTTATTCTATCAATTGCCCAGCTGTAATTTGACCCGCATGAATGTTATTATTATTTATGGAGAGACACCACTAGTGAACTGTGGACCCCGGTCCTTCTCTTTAATCTGATAAACCACCTACTGCAAACCTGTTACTTTCATTCTCTACAAACAAACATCTTTCTTCCACACATACGTTTAATCCTTTGTTACAGCAAGCCGGTGAGATTGACAACCTCACCGTTAAGTTGGGGCAAAGTATCTTGATTGTGTTGTGTGCAGGTTCCACGTTCGTTGCTGACACCGGTGTGGCGTCGTGCCAAAGTCAGCTGCCAACAACCTCGAGTGAATTCTCATTTCCTACTGGATCGATAAACCTTGGTTTCGTAACTGAGTGAAATTTGCTGCTGCACTACTTCACACCTTCCTCTTGGGGTCCCCCAACAACACACCACCGTGTGCATCAGCCGCTCCTCCACGTCGCGCACCGACCATAGCATCACTTGGGCGGTGATGGCCTCAAGCACGGCGTCGTCGACGAAGTCCTCCGCCGCCACGGAGGACCCGAACGCGGTGGCGTCGTACTCCTTCGCGGGAGGAAGAGCCACCAGCGCGGAGGAGGAGCTCGAGGCGCCGCTTGAGCTCCCCTCGCCGGCGATACGCGCGCGGCGGCGCCGGGCCTCGTGCTCGGCGCGGAGCTGGTCGAACTCCTCGACCTCGCGCCGGAAGTACGCCGGCGGGACCCTCATGTTCCGGTTGATGTAGAAGCGAGCGGCGCGCTTCCGCGCTTCGTCGCTCTTCACCAGCTCCGCCCGCTTCTTGTCAGAGTAGTCTCCGTCAAAGGGGTCGCGGCTTGGCGGCGGCGAAGCGGGCTCGCGCTTGGGGGCCATCGGGGGCGGTGGATCTCTCTGGGCGGCGGTGTATTTCTCGTCGGAGAAGACAGGGGGCGCGGCGGATTTCACGTCGGCGGGGGGGGGGGGGGGGGGGGATAAGGTTTGCGACCTAGAAATGTCCTCACGTATGGCATAAATACGGATCCACGCGCCGCCGCTACGGGCGCCCTTATCCCGTTTACGGGCCGGATCGCGTATACGGGGTCTGCTATGAGCTAAAAAGCGGCAAAGCCCGTAAACTCGCCGGAGTTTTACGGTTTTCGGCGTGTTTGAGGGCTCTGTTAGATATGCTCTAATGATGTTTACCTATTATAATGCTACATACAGATATATATAGACATATTTTGATGTGTAGGTTTACTCATTTTGTTCCATACATTGTAGTCCATATTGGAGCATCTAAAAGTAGACACGGAGGGAGTACCAGAGAAGCATCAGAATATATTTCCATTCCACATTTACTTGAGCCTAAACCGTAACATGTTTTATGGCCTATTCACCGCCCCCCTCCTCATTCTAGACGACATTCATGTCCTTTCAAGATTTATAAGCTACTAGAAGCCTGGCGCGGCTTGCCGCGCGCCACCCGCCGTTGACACTGCTTTTCAGTTTGCAAAACGTTATGATAAACATTCTTAATATGGCATAATAGTTAAAAAGTAACTACACATATATAGCATAGTGCTCTTTCACACATGAAAGTCTCTGCAATAAATAGGTCTTTCATGACAACATGTACAAACTATCACACAGATAGATAGCTAACATAGATAGGGAAACCATGGAACTATAGCACATAGTTGGATAAGTACACATCAACACACATATTATTAGAAAGGCATAGTTAAAGATGGCGATGGGCAAAAGGAGAGGCACCAGTAAGACCATCTACGCGTAAAAAAAAGTCCATATAGCACCGACCATCACTGTCAAAGATGGTATCATTATTTGGACAGCTCTTAATATTACATTTAGGTGAGAGGCTTTTTTGTTACAGTTTCGCTTCCGCTGACACACAAGTATTGAACTTTGGGCTGGGCAGACATGGCTTCTTCAGCATGTCCTCAAGCAGGAGCATGGTTGAAATCTCGATAACATCCATGTGAAAGGCTGGAGAATAATGGAGTTAACAATCAGGTGGCAGCACATAGCATTTATAAGGGATAGTGACAATGCGAGTATACACAATGCAATTTGGCTGAGCATCTAACAAACGATCAAAAACAGGAGCCGGCAAGCTAATAATACCATCAAGCTTTAGAAAGGTGATAAATTTACTGTGGATGGCTGGTCTATGTACATAAGGTAGGTGATATGTAACAATCAAGTTCAACTTAGAATACTCAATTAGATTACGAATGTAAATTTAAGTATGCAAGGCAAAGGAGAAATCTGAAGAGTTTCCACTAACCTTGAAATTACTGCATAAAAAGGTGATCATTTTTTATATTACACAAGTTGGCAAGCATGCTTTAGAAAGGTGATAACGGTACCATTACAGGCTGACCCATGTACATAGGTTAGACAATATGCAATAGTTAATTATCTTCAATTTAGAATATTCAATTAGATAACAAACGTAAATATAAGTATGCAATGAAAAATTGAAAACTGAAGAGTTTTTAATGAATAAAAGTAGATCTCTTTTCATAATACCCAACGTCATTCCAAGCCAGAGAAAAATGGACCTCTGTCAGGCCAAATATAGCGCATATACGTTCTTAGAAAGCTGAATAGCATGAACACATAACCTATATAGAAATATATTCTTGTGAAAGAAAAGGGAAGACAAAGCGATCATGTAGACTGTAAGAAAAATGTAGAATGTATACGCTCGCTGACTTGCATACTGATCATCATTTTCATGAAAAAGATAAGGGATCAATGCACGAAAAAAAGGAAACCCCAGTAAAATGATGGGCACCTGGTGCTAGCTTGCCATCCCCCAAACGACCGCACCTGAATCCAAACGACTGCGCCTGAGTGAAGAACACAAAACCTAATCAGATAGCAGCACCATGGCTGATAAGACAGCAGACAGATAAGAGTCGACCGCGCTGGTATCGTATGTCCAGTACCGAACTGTACCATGTAAATAGGTCGAAAGGTTTCAGTATAGAGCTGGTGACATACCTACAGCGAGCCTAGTTCTTAGCTTTCTTGGCGTCAGCAGTTGCCGATGCTTTAGCGGACACCTGCCTACGCCTGGAAATACAGCCGACAAGATTTAGTAAGCCCCAACAGAAATATGTTGGGCGGGTAACATACAAATGTGGCTGTCTCACTTGAGAAAATAAGTAAATCTACCTTTTTTCCACGGTAGATGCTAACGGTACTTTGGATGTAACCTAAATGAGAAACGAACAGAGTTAATGAAACACTCTAGATCCATGGCTGAAACAGACGGTCGGGCCTCAGAATATCATGTACAGGTGCATAGACCATGGGAGAACCAACCTCTTTGGTAGCTGTTGTAGGTGCCGGCGGCACTTCAGCTGGATCATGAGATGTATCATCATTCTGCTAAGACAAATGAGGAAATCATATGAGAAATGGACAGTATCGGAAACATGAAGAAGGAACAACTGGAGTATAGGTGTAATAACCTCTCCATCGACAACGTCAAGTGGATCAGCATCCTCAGCATCGGAAGGCGAATGCTGGAACAGAGCCCTCCTTGCAGATGAATCTTCTGCATCTTTCATTCTGTGACATTATATAAAACGATTTAGCATACCTATCAACCACCGCAATAAAGTAAATATAGACAGTATTAAGCTGAAAGATTTTATCTGTAAATAGATAGTGTAACCATACTTGAGCCCAGGTGGCTTCGTAACAGATGGTGGTGAGCTTAGAAGAGTCATTGTAGGAGGAATGTACCCACGAGACAATGCACATGTCAAAAGTGTACGAAATGTTAGATGGAGCATCAACACAGGCTGTACTAATATAGTGAGCAACCTGCTGTAGGAAAATTAAGAGCACATCAATTCGTAGGTTGCAGAAGTAAAGAACCAATAACCAGTGGGTCAGAAACATGTGAGAAGAGCTAAGCTAATCGAGCCTATAAGGGAACAGCGGTGAGAAAGCATAGAGGAGGAAGCAAAGGCAGGTTTCATCAGACTAAACCATAACCAGGAAATCAAGGATAGGAGTAGAAGAAAATAACATTGAAACAGAAATTATTGATCCCACCTGACCACCAGATGATACAATGCCAACAGGAGGGCAAGAGCCTGCAGCGATAGTGTTTGATGAAGTGGTCTGGGTCAACGCAACCAAACTTGCTAGAACAAGCCCAGAGGAATTTAAGGCACTGTCACCAGAGCCACTGGATGATGCTAACAGCCTAACACCAAACCAGCACCACGAAAAAAATGGACAACGCAAGTAAGGTCCAGCCATATCTAAAGCATGGTATGAACAGAGATAAATTTGTAAGCAAAAACAACAATGAGCATACGCACAGGTTGAACAGGTACAGACCTGACAGGAAGTAGAAGGCCGACAGCACGAAAAATAATTGGAACAGAGGAGAGAAAATATGATGCTGTGACCCGAGTAATAGGAAATGCATAGTATTCATTGATCTACATGCAGCTGCTAGCAAATCAAATCAGAAGCTGACTCCGAGAGACCATGCTGAAATGAGGCTGTTGACAGGCACTCTGTGAACATGACAGCTCCATGAGGTCTCCCCAGTGACCTCTTTAGAATCCACCCAACAAACTACTACCAGTCTCCGAGTAAAATCTGTAGACATAATAAGCTACACATCTAGCTAAACAGGAGCACATAGAGTAAAGAAGACATACAAGCTACTGTGTAGCCCAAAAAGGCGGCACCCATCTAGCTAAAACCAAGAAGACACCAACGACCATGCGGATGGACGCACGCAACGTTGTGAGCAGCGGGCTGCGCTATTCCCGGCCGCCACCAGATTTCCTCTCGGCAAGGCTGCCGTGCGCGACGTCCTTCACGAACGACTCCATCTATTATTCCCCAAATCCATCTCGTTGTGTCCCCTGTTCCTCCTGGTTCACACAAGCGGCACCACAGCACGGTTCACCTGCCAATAAACACCACGAAGGAGTTAGAGCCGCATAAAAAGGCTCCAGTGGAGGATAAGGGGTGGTGGGCTTACCGCTCGTGCTCGCCGAAGGCAAGATGACGGCGTTGGCGATGCGAATGGCTCAGGCCGGCCTCCTTCCTAAAGACTCCTCGTAGGCAGAGCGCTGCGACGCGCACAGTGAAGACGACGGCGGCTCGAGAAAGACACGTCCTCCTCGTTCGTCCCTTCGGGCTTGGTGACGATGGTGTCCAGCGTCAGATCCGGACGGAAGTCGGCGATGCTCCGGTGCATCTAAAGCTGGATCTGAAGATATGGCCGCGAAACAGCTGGTTGCGGGAGGGAGCGGAGGAGGGGAAACCCAGATCAAAGAGAGGAAAAGCAGAAAAGTGAGGTGGGGCGAGCTCCTCTCCCCAATCGACCGAAACCGGATCTGCAGGTCTACGTAGCAACAAAAAGGAAGAAGAGAAAGAAATGGAGCCCCCACAGCTCAACCAGGGCCTCACCTCAACCGAAACCTCCGTTGAAGCCTTTTATAGCGACAGGTCCGGCCGGTGAGGTGCGATGCGGCGGCGGATCTGAAGGTGGATCTAAAGCACACTCGGAGAAAGCGGAGAGAGGAAGGGGAAATGAGGTGAGATGGATGGGGCATGAGAGGGAAACGGACGCACGCCCTCCTCTCCCCAATCGGCCCGATGAGTAGGGCGTCCGCCATGCCTCTTTCCTGTACCCAAGCCACGCGCCTCTGCGGGGCGGGACCAGCCATACGTTGGGCCCAGCGACAGCGAACCACGGACGACCCAGCCAGCGTAAGGATCGCGCGACGGAGAGGCGCGCCAGACCGACCCTGCGAGACGACACCGCAAAAACACACACCTCCGCCCCTGCGAGGCGAGCCCCACGCCACACGGGCCCAAATGCAGCGAGCGGTCCACGACGCAAAAGAGTAAGCCAAAAATTGGACGGTCCAGATCGCGCCACAAGTGCTCCATCCGACGGCCAGGAATCCAAACGCACGAGGAGGCTCCATGAGGTCTCCCCATTTACCTCTTTAGATGAGAGACTAGGACAAGCACATGGCTACATGGCTGGAGTAGCAAGTCATCTTGAATCATAAAAAGATTTGTAAACTATGGATCTCTCTGATTTACAGGATTCTCAAAACGCATGAACATAAAAAACATAATATTGGAGTGACATGTCTTCTTGAATCTTGTATTATTATATAGTAATTTCGATAAATCAGTGTTTGATATCATAGAAAACACAAATAAATTTTATCAAGAGATTTGAGTGTATGCGAGTTTTCCTCCAAAATAGAGTGCACATGATTCATAAAAGAAGTATATAATTTAGGACCGGATGAATCAAAGCGACCACAATGGAA
The DNA here is from genome assembly GCA_026929855.1 of Poa annua. Lineage (NCBI taxonomy): Eukaryota > Viridiplantae > Streptophyta > Magnoliopsida > Poales > Poaceae > Poa > Poa annua. Next base: position 118,302,865 of record CM049434.1, read on the forward strand.
AGAGTTCCTACAAGTCTAAATCCTATGACATTTCGTCGAATCAAACGTTACCTAGAAGAATTTTAATCAAAGAGTGTTTGTGAAAGGTTGGAAAATTTCATGCAGGCTAGAGTGCAAAGTTATCCCTAGATGTTTTGCTAACAATTACAATTATGTGAATCAGATGACCTATGTAGGAAATTTTCAAGGATCCAAACCCTCCAAAACTTCGATACAATCTTTTCAATCGAAGGAGCGCTCGATGATTAGGGTATCCATTTTATAGCATAAACTATCAAGAAATGTACAAATAGATCTACATTTTGATCCTATGGATCATATTCAATTGACATAATAAACAATGTTTTGCCGAATGAACCCGGCTAGGTGGCACTACATCATCATCTTATAAAAGGTAAAAAAGAATATTAATCGCTCCATGAAGCCTTGGGCGACCATGCTGGTCTACGAATATACTTCATGTGTCCGCAAAGAGGTGGGGGCATAAATTGAGTAAAAATTTCAACTTTTAAAATTTTGTCCTATTATATACACAAAATATGAAGATCTATAATACCAAATAAACTTCATTGAATATAAGATATATTTTCATAATGTATGTATAAAATGTCATAGTTTTCGGTATTTTCTTTTACATATTTAGTCAAACTTATAAAGTGTTGGTTATACATATTTGGGGACGGAGGCAGAAGCATCATGGGAAACAAAGCTTACGGGAACTTTGATTGCTAACTGAATCTTACCAAATAATTTAATATATAGGTTAAAGCATATTGCAAACAAAGGTGTGAATAAAATATTAGCGTCAGCGGCTTATAATTAGCATGTTTGTTCGGCTAGAAACATTAGTTCGGAACCATGAGATTCCAACTATAGACACGAGCATATAATTAGCCAATTAAATCACAAAAAAATAACCCAACGTGACAAGGGATTTGCAATTGGATATACATTTTAAAAAGAGCGGTTGATGTGGCTGCGTATATGTTTGGATTCAAATTCATAATAGGGCATGATTTTATCTAATCTTAATAATTCATAATAGAGTGGAAAGTGAAAATAGAGACCGAGCTTTATGAAGCCCCTTTTTTGAGAAATGCAATATGGACATATTTATGTTTCCGAAAATAAATTGTAGAGGTAGATAATGTTGGACAAAATGTCAATGCAAAATTCTTACTCCCTCTGTATACAAGACCAATATCAAATGAACATTTTTGCTTCTATATAATGCCACTATCTCTTTCCAACATATATTTATAGGTTTCTACATGACTACATCGTAATAGAGGCCGGGTGTAATGCTTAAAACTGCTAAGTAATAAAATCCCTTTATCTAAAAAAAATGACTACATCGTAATATGGTGCTAATAAATGTGAATGTTGCATGCATCCATAGAGAAATAAGTACCACACGGAACATGCTTAATTAGCTAGAGATTTTCCACACAATTAATTATGATACTTATTAGTTGGTTTAGTATTCTTGTTATCTGAAATTTGGGATAGTGGCTGTCGGGGGGCTGCCCCCGGGTAGGGTCAAGATATGGTAAAAGCTACGTGCAAGAGTGGACCGCCATACTCTAGCCGACACACTAAACCGACATACTCTAACCGACTTGTGACTGACCGACATATTTTACCTGACATGTCTATATCGGTATCTTCTCGTTTTCTCTTATGTGCAGGAAGAGCGGATAATGAAGAGTAATCCGGCATATCCATGCCGGGTATCGGGAGAGGAAGACTATCCGGCATTTCCATGCCGGGTTGCCCAGAAGAGGAGTCGCCGAGTGCCGGGTTATGCGGAGAAGATGCCATGCCAAGCGCTGCAGGACAAAGGACAGACAAGACATGCCAAGCCCATCCCCTGATGTGACGAGAGTACAACTGCATGACACAGTGAATAGTGCTGACAAGACCCCAATAGTCACATCATAAATAGTGTAAGTGTTGTGTCATGTGGGCCATCCCTTGTCCACTTGGCTCCCTCTATATAAGAAGCACCAGTGGGAGTGACCAAGAGAGAGACCACGGGCTGCTCACTCTCCCTTTGCCATTTTCCTCACCAAGACCTCTTAGAGGCAAGTTTAGCTTAGCTCGTGGAGCATCTGTACCGTGCAAATATCAGTGAGAAATATGCTGCAGTAGGAGTTTTATCTCCTCACGAAAACCCCGAAGCGGGGTAAATCCTCGTGTCAGTGTGTTTGCTCGTGTGTGCACTTAGTGCATAATCCCTCCCCGGATCCTCTAGCGTCCAATCGGCCCCACAAATTAGCCTACCCGTAGGCATCTGTCTGTTCGCCACGACGACAGTTGGCGCCCACCGTGGGGCAAGTAGTGGCGCTTGCTGGGCTAAATTCCGACGGGACTTTCTTCGTCAACCCCGGCAAGCTCCTCGGGCCGGATTCCGCGGTTCGGCGCTCGGCGCGGCTTCGCCAACCTCTTCATCGTCGATGCCGGTGTGGCGTTTTGCGCCCATCTCACGCCTGAGGAAGTGCGGAGGCTAGGCGCCGATGCAGCGCCCGCGCATCCTCTGCATCTCGTCTCTCCAAGCTCGTCCGCATCGTCGGGCCGGCCGCGTCCTCTGCTTCAACTTGGTGCGGCCGCGGCCTGTCCTTCAACCGCACCCGCCTGCGCCCGAGCCCCTGCGCGTCCACACTGCGCCTCCCCGCATCCTCACCTCGGCCGCGGCTGCACCGCTGGTCTACAGCCCGTGCGCGACCGCGCCGAGCGCGCGACGCCTGCGCGGCATCCCCATGACTCCGCGGCCTGCTGCCGCCGTCACTCCGTCTCCGCTGTGGCCAGTCCAATGCGCCGTGACCGCGTCCTTGGCTCTCGCCTGCGCCCCTATCCACGGCGGCGCCCGAGCGCTCGCGCACGGTCATGCTCCGGCCCCGACTTCCCCAACCTGGCCCCTGCACCCAGCCTCAGCTCGCCGCTGACCGGCTCCCGCGCCCCTGCACCCTGCCGGCTGCCGCGGCCCGGTTCCCCGCATCCGCGCCCCTCATCCTCGCACCCGACGCGTCTCCGCCTCTACGCCCTCGACCTACATCTCGCCGCCCGTGGCCCGGCTCCAGCGCGTCGCCCGCCAGGTCGCGGCGTGCGGCTGCAGCTCGCGCCCTCTGCTCCTCGTCGCCCGCAGCCGGCCGTGCCCCTGCGTCCCCGCTGCCTCGGCTCCCGGCCTCGGCCGAGCCCGGCCGCCCGTGCCGGCTTCCGCTCCCCCTGCTCCGGTTTGGCGCAGCCAGGTCGCCATCTTCGGCCGCGCCCTCCACCTCCATCCTCGTCGCCTGCAGCTGGCCTCGCTCCTGCAGCTCGCCTCCAGCTCGCACGCGGCCGCGACCGACTCCCCGCGGCACGTCCTCCTCCGGTTGCAGCCCGCGCACTCGCTCCGGGTCGCCGGCAGGCGAATTCCCCGCCGTCGACTGCGCCTGCCGAGACGCCGCTCGCGGTCCGCGCTCCGTCTCCCATGTCCGGTTGGCTGCCTGCCGAATTGCTGCCTGGAAGCTTGCCGGCTAGTTCTGGCGGGCCGCTGTGGGAAAAGGGCAAGGAGCCGAGCTGATGAACTCGGATGGAGAGAAAGGAAGGAAAAGAAAAGGAAAAGGAAGAGCCGGACGGGATCGGCCGGGTAGAAAAAGAAAAGGATTGGGAGAGAGAAGGAAAATAAAATAGTCAGATCGGATCGGATCGGATCGGTTGAGGATAAGGAGAGAGAAGAAAAAGAAAGAAAGAGAAGAAAGAAAAACTACAGGTAGCATGTGCGGCCCAAGATGTTCGTGTCGGCCGGCCATCCACTGAGGTTATTATGTCGGTATGCCGACGTCCGGGCGGATCGAGATACTCACGTCGGTAGTCCGACATTCCTGGCGAGCCATTTGCGTATATCTCGGTTGGGGCGAGATGGCAGCGTCGGCGGGCCCGCATCTCGGAGCGTGCCCGTGTCGCTCAGCGGGCCGGGATCCCCGTATCGGCAGCTGCGCCGACATCCGAGCGCTTCAACAACTTAAACGGTAACATCTACCCGGCATCAAAATAATTACATGAATATTTACAGTATATAGAGATTGCATGTTTTATGAACCGTCTTAAAAATTACTCGGGGACTGCCCTTTTATCTTGCCTGTATATCTTCCCTGCGGGCAAGATGTCTTGACCCGTGGACTGGCTCACTATTCAGTTATGTTTTTTCTCCTAGACTTGTAGAGTAGCTCGGAGGCTGTCTTATCTGTATGCATGCGTTTTGTCTCAGTTTTGTCTATATCGTTTGTATGTCGGCACCCCGGGATGAACTCGGGGACTGCCCTGTCTTTATTGGTGTTTTATTTCGATTATTTATGTATTGTCTATATGCCGGCGTCCCAAAGTGGAACTCGGGGACTGCCTTGTTTGTTTTATATATGTCGTCCATATGCCGAATAAAATTATAACCGTGTTTCAAAATTAAAGTAATGTATGCTATCCGAGATGATCTTGTGACTCGACTGACGAACGCCTAGAATGGTAGTCAAGAGCAGAGGCTGTGGAGTGTAGTAAACATGAAAACATACTCGGGAACTCGATCTAAAAAGTAATTCGGCATATGTTGTCTATGTGTCTTCCCCGGAGCAAGATGTCTTGACCCGGGGACTGGCCCGCCAGTGCATTCTGTTCTTTCTGCTAGATCTCTAATATAACTCGGGGACTCGGTTGAGTCCAAGTTTGCATCCTCATGGGCTAGTATTGCTACTAGATTTACTTTCCGGCATATGCTATAATTAATTCCGCATGTTGATATGTTTGCTGTTTAAATTATGCTTTTTCTCCTAGATTTGTAGAATAGCTCGCGGACTGCCCCGCGCTTATCTTATTTTCCCCGGGATCAAGCGTTTCGACCCGGGGACTGTCCGTTTATTCCGAGCTTATATTTTCTTAGTTAAGCAAAGTGACTCGGGGACTCGGTTGAGACCGAGCCTGTATTTACATGTAAAGTTCGGCTGCTTGTAGTAATCTCTGTTGGATGCTATAGTTAATTCCGCCTGTTAGTAGGTTTGTTATTTAAATTATATAGTCGTTATATGTGTGCTTGAACTAACGTTGAAAGGTGAAGTCGGTCTTACCGAGAGAATATTCATGTCAAGAGGTCTTGGTTATGTCGGTTATTAGGACGGTTATCTCGGATCCATCTTATATTTATTATGGCCTGAAAATATATCCCAGATCACCGTTTATTTCGGTTCGCCACTGTATCACGGCATCTTTCCATATCCCGGATCGCCGTTTATTTCGGTTCGCCACTGTATCACGACATCCTTCCATATCCCGGATCGCCGTTTATTTCGGTTCGCCACAGTATCACGGCATTTTTCCATATCTCAGATCATCGTTTGCGTTGGTTTGGCAAAGACAACGTGTGTGAGTTGCCCAGAGTGGCCGAGGTACCGAGACATGTATGAGTTGCCCAGAGTGGCCGAGGCTGGAGACATCGGTGTCGGTATACGCCCAGAGTGGCTAAAGCCGGCACCCGAGATATGCTTATGTCAAACCAGCATTGGCTGGAGACATCCATGTCGGTAAGTGCCCAGAGTGGCTACCGGACATTCGAGACACCCGAGGTACCTTATGTCAAACCAGCAGTGGCTGGAGACATCCATGTCGGTAAGTGCCAAAGTGGCTACCGGACATTCGAGACACCCGAGATACCCTTACGACAAACCAGCAGTGGCTGAAGACATCTATGTCGGTAAAACGCCCAGAGTGGCTAAGGAACCGGCATATGATTGTATTTTTGCAGGTACAAGGTAGAGTATGTGAAGACGGTGACGTTGTTATTTTTTCTAAGTCTGTGCGCGACTCTGCGAGTCCCCCGCAGCCTCGGGGACTAGTGTCGGGGGGCTGCCCCCGGGTAGGGTCAAGATATGGTAAAAGCTACGTCCAAGAGTGGACCGCCATACTCTAGCCGACACACTAAACCGACATACTCTAACCGACTTGCGACTGACCGACATATTTTACCCGACATGTCTATATCGGTATCTTCTCGTTTTCTCTTATGTGCAGGAAGAGCGGATAATGAAGAGTAATCCGGCATATCCATGCCGGGTATCGGGAGAGGAAGACTATCCGGCATTTCCATGCCGGGTTGCCCAGAAGAGGGGTCGCCGAGTTATCCGGCATATCCATGCCGGGTTATGCGGAGAAGATGCCATGCCAAGCGCTGCAGGACAAAGGACAAACAAGACATGCCAAGCCCATCCCCTGATATGACATAGTGAATAGTGCTGACAAGACCCCAGTAGTCACATCATGAATAGTGTAAGTGCTGTGTCATGTGGGCCACCCCTTGTCCACTGGGCTCCCTCTATATAATGAGCACCAGTGGGAGTGACCAAGAGAGAGACCACGGGCTGCTCACTCTCTCTTTGCCATTTTCCTCACCAAGACCTCTTAGAGGCAAGTTTAACTTAGCTCGTGGAGCATCTGTACTGTGCAAATATCGCTGCAGTAGGGGTTTTATCTCCTCACGAGAGCCCCGAGGCGTGGTAAATTCTCGTGTCAGTGTGTTTGCTCGTGTGTGCACTTAGTGCATAATCCCTCCCCGGATCCTCTAGCGTCCAATCGGACCCACAAATTAGCCTACCCGTAGGCATCTGTCTGTTCGCCACGACGACAGTGGCCTTGTATATAAAACCGGAGTAAGTATTATTTTAGGCTTCACAAAAAAGATAAATCTCACAAAACTGCAAGTTGCTGAAAATATGTTCTATTATTCACAGTTGGAGATCCACGAAATTTTCATTTTTTTTCTTTTCCAGGCCTGAGTATAAGAAAATTAAGATTGTTATTTGCGCACTTGTAGATCATCCTATTATCTGCATCTTCTAAAAAAGTTGAATCTTTAAACTGCAGCTCTTGAACATTTCAAAAAACGATCTCCCTAAAGTCCAAGCTCTATAACACCACACTCATAATAGACATGATATAAATTTCTCTTTTATAAAAAGAGAATAAAAAATCGAGGGTGATAAAAAAAAAATCGAGCAGAGGACGGTGGGGCCTCTGTGACAGAGTAATCGCGTAATATTCAGTTATTGGGGGCGACAGGCTCATCAGTGAAACAGAAGGAGATAATAATTCAGGAGGGAAAGCGACAAAGAGCTCCCATATGCAAATGCAGCGTACCAGACCTAACCGGAGCCAGATTCCCATTAATAAACACACAAAACCAAACCCACACTGAGCGAAACTGAAAGCAGAAAAACAAAGAAACGATCAGCGATTTCATTCCATCACACAACCAGACACCCGTCTCCTCCCTCGCGATTCGATTCTCGTCTCCCTCCCCCCACCTCCCGTTCCTCGGCGCCCCCCATGCCGCCTCCTCCCGCCGGCCCCCTCCGCACCGACTCCTCTTGACCGCCGCCGCCATGGCCGCCGATTCCGACCGAGGTATGTATGATTGCTCGCTCGACTGATTGATTTGATCGGGCGTTTCCGGTGATCGTGCTGGCTGATGCGTCGCCTCCTGGCTGCAGGGGAGGGGGATTTGGAGATTGGGCTGGCGTCGCCGGTGTCGGAGGGAGGGGCTTCCTCGCCGTTCGCGCCGGGCCGGCGGGCGCTCGAGTCCTGCCTCTCCGGGAAGCGCCTCGACCAGTCGCCGTCGCCGTCGCCGTCGCGGGCGGCCAGGCGCCCCGGCCTAGTCATGTCCAGCTCCAGCAAGCGTCTGGACCACCAGTCGTCGTCGCCCTCCTCGCCCTCGCGCCCCGTGCTGGTCATGTCCCACTCCAGCAACCGCCTGGACCACCAGCCGCCCGGGCCCGGCCGGCCCGTGCTGGCCATGTCCCGCTCCAGCAACCGCCTCGACCACCCCTCGTCGCCGGCCTCCTCCCCGACGCCCGCCTCCAAGGCCCCCGTGCTGGTCATGTCCGGCTCCAGCAAGCGGATGGGGGACCACTCCACGTCCCCCTCGCCCTCACCCAAGGCGCCGCCGCCCGTGCTCGTGCTCTCCAACTCCGGCAAGCGGATGGACCAGGCGGGCCGCAAGAAGTACGTCAAGCAGGTCACCGGACGCCACAACGACACGGAGCTCCACCTCGCCGCGCAGCGCGGGGACCTCGACGCCGTGCGACAGATCATCGCGGAGATCGACGCGCAGATGACCGGCACCGGGGAGGACTTCGACTGCGAGGTCGCAGAGATCCGCGCAGCCGTCGTCAACGAGGCCAACGAGGTGGACGAGACCGCGCTGCTCATCGCAGCCGAGAAAGGATTCATCGACATCGTCATCGAGCTGCTCAAGCACTCGGACAAGGACAGCCTTGCCAGGAAGAACAAGTCAGGATTCGATGCACTGCACGTCGCTGCAAAGGAAGGACACCGAGGTGAGCACACTTACATAGGGTAAAACCACTTCCGATTCTAGTACTGCATAGTAGTATTTACTGGGAACATGGGAGCTTTCAAGCTTGGGTATATATGCACTGCTAGAATCTCATCAGTACTACACTAGCTGCTAATTGACTGACATTGCTTATAGATATCGTGAAGGTACTCCTGGACCATGATCCATCCCTTGGGAAAACTTTTGGCCAATCAAATGTGACTCCTCTGATAACTGCCGCCATCAGAGGCCACCTGGATGTTGTGAACCTTCTGCTAGAGCGGGTTTCTGGGCTGGTTGAACTATCAAAGGGGAATGGAAAGAATGCGTTGCATTTCGCTGCCCGTCAGGGGCATGTTGAAATCGTTAAGGCTTTGCTAGAAGTTGATCGTCAGCTTGCTCGGAGGACTGATAAGAAAGGGCAGACTGCTTTGCACATGGCAGTTAAAGGAACCAGCGCCGCGGTTGTTAAAGCACTCGTCAACGCCGATCCGGCCATTGTTATGCTTCCTGACAGAAATGGCAACCTAGCTTTGCATGTCGCCACCAGGAAGAAAAGATCAGAGGTAATATCTTCTGCCATGTTAATTTAATCTAGTGTGCAAGCGTAATAGTTTTGTTCTTGTTCTCACAAACTTGTCTCTCTTGCTTGTATATAGATTGTAAATGAGCTTCTGCTTCTTCCGGACATGAACGTGAATGCGCTGACTAGGGATCGCAAGACTGCCTTCGACATAGCAGAGGGCCTTCCGCTGTCAGAGGAGTCTGCAGATATAAAGGATTGCTTATCCCGTGCTGGTGCAGTGAGGGCAAATGATCTGAATCAGCCTCGGGATGAACTCAGAAAGACAGTGACTGAGATCAAGAAGGACGTACACACTCAACTCGAGCAAGCCAGAAAAACCAACAAGAATGTGTATGGCATAGCGAAGGAGCTGAGGAAACTCCACAGGGAAGGCATCAACAATGCAACAAACTCCGTGACGGTCGTGGCCGTGCTCTTCGCCACAGTTGCATTTGCTGCGATATTTACCGTGCCAGGCGGCAACGACACCAAGGGTGTAGCGATAGCCGTGCACACGGCATCCTTCAAGGTCTTCTTCATCTTCAATGCCATTGCCCTGTTCACATCATTAGCAGTTGTGGTGGTCCAGATTACGCTTGTTAGGGGTGAGACGAAAGCAGAGAGGCGAGTGGTGGAGGTGATCAACAAGTTGATGTGGCTGGCTTCTGTATGCACCACTGTGGCATTCATATCCTCCTCTTACATAGTGGTGGGTCGGCACTTCAAGTGGGCAGCGCTTCTGGTGACGCTCATTGGTGGGGTGATCATGGCCGGTGTGCTTGGTACCATGACATACTATGTGGTGAAATCCAAGCGCACGCGTTATATTAGGAAGAAGGAGAAATCGACAAGGCGGAGCGGTTCAAACTCATGGCACCACAACTCAGAGTCGGACTCGGAGATAGACCGGATATACGCCATATGAAGCTGTTTTCAGTTGATGGATCCAAAGATTTTGGCAGCGATACGACACGAATGTAAAAAGAACCAAAGGGATGCCACTGGCTAAGAACAGCTTGACCCTCTAGGTGGTAGGGGTTTATTGTATACATTCCAATAAGCTGGTGTGAACTGCTATCCTCCCGCTCCTGGATTAGCAAGAGCCAGGAGCCGGTGGTCTTGTTGTATAGTGTATACTTGAGATAGATTGGTCATGAGAGATCAGAATATACATGCAGCCTGTGCTGTGCTCCCTATGCATGGCTGGCTCTCAACAGATTTCTCTTATGTTAATAGCTAGCACTATTGTTGTTGGTAGCAGAATGAAATGTGTACTTAGCACCCTGTTCTTCCTTGGATATGTAGCTCTGCCTGTAATGCCGTCTAATAACTAGCCGAGAAGGTTCTAGAAGCATCTGGTAATCCTGGAGCGTGAAGACTTTGTGAGTGGCACGCGTGAAGTGCAAGATTTTCCTTGATTTTTTCCTGCGGGACAGGACAAACCTGGAGTGGTGGTAACACGCTAACAAGTCGCCGCGACAGAGACGGGTGAGTGATCAAAGAAAGCTTGACCTGAACCTAGTCGCCGGGTAAAGGAGGCACGTCACATAAGGATTAGGTGGTTTTCCTGCGTGCTCCAGAGCAGATCACAGATTCACAGCGGACTTGGTTGACTCGTGATTCAGGCTGCGTATAATCGATATCATATCAGCTTGATATTAACGCACCACCTCACCTCTTATTTCATCGATTGATTGACCATCTCGGCAAGCTAACATTACACTTGGTTGCCCCCATCAAATCCGTGGCGATAAGTGACAGCTTAATCATGAGCAGCAGAATTAACTGACAGAAAGGTTGAGACGAAAGATCAAAGCAGCCACAAAAGCTTCGATGAGTGAAGCCGAGGCCAAAAGATAACACCTTTACTCAGGATGTAAGTGGACAAGTCGGTGGACATATCTGAACTTGCCGCACCATCCGCGAAGCTATATATGGGTTTACGCGACTGTTCACTTAATTATTATACGCACAACGCGGCGTTCGTGGCGCCGCTTAAGCTATCAAACCACGCGCATCCTGTGCCAGTCCACCAAAAAAATCGATTGCTCAGCTGTCGCACCGCTGAACCTAATTGATAGCTGAAATCCCCACCTGCTAGCGCCTAGCTGAGCCCAAGTGCTATCTGACAGTGAACGGTGGAAGGATTGAAGGAACCATCGAAATACGATGCCTTAGAGGGGCACAGCTTCCCAGTCGTGTTGTGTGTCGCCGGGGCCGGGGCAGAGCCGCCATAACCTTCAACTGTCGTGGTCGCCGGATCCGGTAGCAAAGTTTGTGAATGGAGATAACGTCTACAAGATCGGGACAAAAGGATGGAGCCGTCTAGAGGCCCGTGCGACTCGGCGCCCCACGCCGTCGCCGGCCTGCTCTTGCCACCCCTGCTCCCCTCCACCCCCGAGCCACCCACCACCTCCTCCGCCCCGTCCTCTACTTGCTCTGCTCCTCTGCGGATGCGGACCTCGGCGCCCCGTGTCCGGGTGCGAGCGCTTGCGTGCCAGGAGAGGCGCCAGCCACGGCGACCCGCTCTCCTCGACGATACCGGCGTGCCCGCGAGGCCGCGACTGAACCCGCTCGATCTCCCTGCGCGCTGTTCGCTGGCCCGGGCGACGATACTCTGCGCGTGCTCGGGCCTCAGCGCTGCGGCGGGGAAGAATGAAGGATGAGGCGCGCGAGAAGCGCCCAGGTAGGTGCGCCGGCGAGCGGCGTCGTGCGCGTGCAGGTTGCGCCGCTGGCGCCGGTGGTTTTTGTGGCTTGTCCATATACGCCGTATAATTTTTTCCATATGTCCACGTACGCCACTTAAACGTTTTTTCGTGGGCGGCGTATGTGGGATCGATGGACGCCGCCGCCACTTACATCCCTAACCTTTACGGTTCTCCTGTGTTTTTTGCTCATTACTTCGCGCTTAAGTTGATGCTTGGGGGGCTGGTGGAAGCCGAAGACGGCCTGTGCCGGCGGTGCGCCACCAGCAGCAAAAGGTTTTCACTTTGGGTCTTTGGGACTTTACGCATATACGAATCTAGGAAAGCTCAGTGTGAAGTGTAAAGGCTGGGTCTCGTAGTCTAAAACCCTCGTGCTCTCTGGGACTATATCCATCTAAATCAATTGCAGAATGGCAGTAATATTTTTTTGGGGCTCTCAGCTCCCTTCATCTCTCTGTAATTGCCGATCCTTTGATTTTTGATTTGGAATAAAAAACGCTCTTCAATCACAAAAAAGCTTCCGTACTATCTATGAAAAAAACGTACAGTTATATATTTGTTGACAGACAATATAGAAAACTTGCACATACATTTATGTGGTAATACACAATGAACTACAAAATATCATGAAAAAATACATTCATTTCCATGCTGCACTAAAAGATGTGGTGATCCATGTACAATAATTAGGATCAAACAATAGCACTGGTATTTGCAATTATCTGTCATAATTCTAGCCATGTTTGATTTTCCATTAGAATTTATATGTTCATAGGTGTCCCAACGTGTACACGTTTTATGTCTTGCTGTTGTTACTTTGTTTGAAACTTGTAAATGTCATCTGAGATTATTGAAAGTAAAATATCACAAGAGCACCGAAGCAAAAAAAAAAAAAAACGGCTATCCTAAAAAGGGGTACCCAGTTTAGTTATTTCACACATATGAAATATTACCCAATTTATGATGTAACTTGTTGCTCTAAAATTCTAAGTAATCATTTTCGGTTTCAACGTGGGTTCAACATAGAGCTCTTAAATTCAAACCTATCATAGGGTGAATTTTGCTCATCTCGGTGACGTGGTTATACCCTCCGGGTACCCCAACTATGGCGTATAATGAAGATAAAGGCCATCGGGTGGCCTTGCGAAACCCAAGAAGCTGCTAAGAATATAACTTGAAGGACAAGACAAGGACTCTTATTCGTAATTTATTAGGACTCATGTAAAAAACCCTGGCTGCATATATAAAGACAAGAAGGGGTAGACAAACAGACAAGACACAACGCAATAGACAACAAAATAGATAATAGACAACGACTCATCTAGAGCCCTAGCCATCGCCATCGCCATTACGACCACCATGTAATCATCATCATTACCAGATCAGACAAGCAGGAGTAGGTCTTTACCTCACAATGAGGGGCCGAACCTGGGTAAACTCTTTGCTTGTCAGCCGCCCGGAACCACCAGCCGCCTACTTCTCTCTCTATACGAAACCCTAGGTGCCTAACCGAGGGATTTGCCGGGTTTACACCCCGTCACTCGGCTTGGATCAAGTTGAGCAATTTGTTGCTTTTAAGGCATACTATGAGATATATACTTTTGCTGATGAAAAAGTCGAAACTTGTTGTACGGCTCATGAGCTGAAAAGGTTAAGTTCTCCTATGCTTGATTATTGAATAGATATTTTTTATGTTATTGACTATAATGAGAGCACTAATGTTCTACCAAAACCTATAAATGCAACTAAGGAAGATGAAGATGAAAACATGGGTCTAGAAGAGGAGTCGGTTGAGAAAAAGAATAAAAAACCAATGGAACAAGAGAATGAAGAGTGTGATCCTCCACGCATAATATCCAAAGTAATTCTGAGAATCAAAACTCCATTGTTTTGTATGAATCACCTTCCTATGGACTAGATGAATCTTTTGTAGATGACACTATACTAGATGACACTATACTAGATGAATCTATTGTAGTCAAACTATTTTTTATGATAATGTTATGATAAATGGACTAACAGTATTCTCGGAGAGAACATAAATTATGCTAATAATATTATGTATACTAACAAATTATTGATGAATATGAGGAAAATCATTTAGAGTTGCTATATGATAATGTTCTAGATGATGGTCCTATTTTACTTGATGACTGGGGGTAAGAATAATATTGATATGCTTGCTGGTTGTGATGATGCTCTCATTAAAGAGAGTCATATTTTATTCTTGAATTCTCATAGCTATACCCTAGAGAATAAATACGTTATGTTGAATATATTTATGTGGGTTGTAATTATATTATGTTCATGGTAAACCTTGATGAAACCATGATATTGAGTTTGATATCAATTCTCGCAACTACTTTGAGAAAGGAAAGAATATAAAGATCCTCTTTACATGCCAAAATTTGTAATTTTCACCCTTATAGTGGTTATATTGTTAAGCTTGCTCGTAATGCTTGCAACTATTATTAGAGGGGAGATGATAAGTGTCCTCTTTATGTACCCATTGTTTCCAAGTTGAAAGATCTTACTATACATATGCATTGGCACTCTCATGTTGCGTGTCAGTTATTCATTTCTAAAATGTCAATACTTAGAAAGAAAGTTAAACTTCGTTGTTGTTTAATTTATGGTGGGTGTTGTTCTCTTCCATGGTTAAAGTTGTTAATTATTCCTATTGTCTTTAGCATATCCTGGGAACATAGTATTCTTTAGAAATGATTACCTTATGTACTTCAACAAATAAATTTAGAGTTTGTCATGAATAAAGTGCCAAGGTTTACTTTTGGGATTAAATTGATGCTCAGATTTATCAATTTCGTTGTTTATGTGTTTTTTTGGTTCACTTACGAATTTATTCTGATTGATGTTAACTCGTAAAATCTTGAAAAAATTGTCGACCGGACACTTAATCCATATGAGAGGTAGGCGGAGGAGAAACGAGAATCGATGGTCACCTAACCATGCATGCATCAGGACGATGGACGATATCAGGAACGAAGATATCAATACGTATCGCGACAGTTACGTATCCTGTCAGTCGTTTTCTTAATATAGGCATATGAAAACATGTTTCTGGAAAAGAACAGATGACTAAATTGATTCCATTCAAGTCAAAAAAATAAAATTGATTCCATTTTACGGCTGCTCATCCACTGATCCAATTGGAATTATCATAATCGATCCGGTTCCTGTCGTCTACGACATACTCTGCTCCTACGTACGTTCGGATCAATCGAGGGCCGGCCCCATGGCTCACATGGACGGACAGAGCTCGTCACGCCGGTATGTTTTTCTGTTCCTGCCGAGCATAATGGCATTAGGGATACAACTACAGTATATTGTGATGCGGTTTTGGATTCCAACCATGTGATTCCTGGGCTCCTTGCCATGCATTTCCATCGATCCCCTTTGCGTTCCTTTCTTTCCTATGTGGCGTCGCCGATCGATCGCCTCTTCTTTCTTTCTTTATCGCAAAGGCCTGGACCTGGAGTGGGGATCAATGGGGAATGCGGAGACGGATCATCATTCATCAGAGGTTGCATTGCATATGCTCGCCATTGCGATGTTTCTTTTCCGTAGATGTCTGTCTAGTTCGATTGGTGCATTGCAATTTGCAAATGCGAGTGGGAGCTAGCACTCGCATGGCACTAACCAGCTGGTCTCATTTTACAATTGTTTCGTTCATACCTCCTCTCTACTTGCTTTTCTTCTCGATCGACTTTCTCCTTTTTCTCGTCTTTTTGTGCCTTTTTATTATAGATTTTTTCTAGTTCCACAATTGATGGGCTACGATCGATAGGGTAATCTGGTAGGTGAAATTCATGCAAGTGGGATGAAAAGAATGTCCCTGATGGAGGTTGCTCGCTATTGGGCCTGATGGCGCTAGTGAGTCTCGTGTTCATTCTTTCTTTCGTCATAATGCTGCAGGGTTTGCTACGACTAAGAGTAGCTGCCGCCTCATCTTGACGCGCGCGCCTCTGATTTTTGCCGGAAGCAAATAAGCTATGGAATCGCCGAGGACGGCGACGCGGCGCAAGAAGATGACGAAACAGCTGACAGGGAAGCGGGACGACACGGCGCTGCACGGGGCGGCGCGCGCCGGGCAGCTCGCGGCCGTGCGGGAGACTCTGTCCGACGCGCCGCCCGAGGAGCTGCGCGCGTTGCTGTCCAAGCAGAACCAGGCCGGGGAGACGCCGCTGTTCGTGGCCGCCGAGTACGGGTACGTGGCGCTGGTGAACGAGATGGTCAAGTACCACGACGTGGCCACGGCCGGCATCAAGGCACGCAGCGGCTACGACGCGCTGCACATTGCCGCCAAGCAAGGGGATGTAGGTATTGATTGATATAGTATGTTCTACGTCGTCTTGATATGGAGGTCGTGTTCGGCAGAGCGACAGAGTGACATTTGGCCAACTGAGATGGACTGCATGTTGCAGAGGTGGTGAAGGAGCTGCTCCAGGCTCTGCCGGAGCTGTCGATGACGGTGGACGCGTCCAACACGACGGCGCTGAACACGGCGGCGACGCAGGGGCACATGGAGGTGGTGCTGCTGCTGCTGGAGGTGGACGGCAGCCTCGCGCTGATCGCCCGGAGCAACGGCAAGACGGCGCTGCACTCGGCGGCGAGGAACGGGCACGTGGAGGTGGTGCGCGCGCTGGTCGAGGCGGAGCCCAGCATCGCGCTGCGGGTGGACAAGAAGGGGCAGACGGCGCTGCACATGGCCGCCAAGGGCACCAGCCTCGACCTCTTCGACGCGCTCCTCGCCGCCGACCCCACGCTGCTCAACCTCCCGGACACCAAGGGCAACACCGCGCTGCACATCGCCTCCCGCAAGGCGCGGCACCAGATCATCAAGCGGCTGCTGGAGCTTCCCGACACGAACCTCAAGGCGATCAACCGGTCCGGCGAGACGCCGCTGGACACGGCGGAGAAGATGGGCAACGGGGAGGTGGCCGGCGTTCTGGCGGAGCACGGCGTGGTGTCGGCCCGCGCACTGAGCCCCACAGGCGGCGGCGGCAACCCGGCGAGGGAGCTGAAGCAGCAGGTGAGCGAGATCAAGCACGAGGTGCACTCGCAGCTGGAGCAGACGCGGCAGACGCGGGTGCGGATGCAGGGGATCCAGAAGCGCATCAACAAGCTCCACGAGGAGGGGCTCAACAACGCCATCAACTCCACCACAGTGGTGGCCGTGCTGATCGCGACGGTGGCGTTCGCGGCCATCTTCACGGTGCCCGGGGAGTACGTGGACGCGGACAGCCTGGCGCCGGGGCAGGAGCTGGGCGAGGCCAACATCGCCCACGAGACGCCCTTCATCATCTTCTTCGTGTTCGACTCCGTGGCGCTCTTCATCTCGCTGGCGGTGGTGGTGGTGCAGACGTCCGTGGTGGTGATCGAGCGCAAGGCCAAGAAGCAGATGATGGCGGTGATCAACAAGCTCATGTGGGTGGCGTGTGTGCTCATCAGCGTCGCCTTCCTGGCGCTGTCGTTCGTCGTGGTGGGGAGGACGGAGCGGTGGCTCGCCGTCGCGGTCACCATCATGGGCGCCACCATACTGGTCACCACCATCGGCACCATGCTCTACTGGGTCATCGCGCACCGGATGGAGGCCAAGCGCCTGCGCAGCATCAAGCGCTCGTCCATGAGCCGCTCGCGCTCCTACTCGGGCTCCGGACTCTCGGAGCACGACTGGGTTGACGACGAGTTCAAGAGGATGTACGCCATCTGATCTGAGTAAACAAACGGATGGCATTGCATTGCTCCGCCAATTAAATTACCACGTACTAGTAGCAGTAAGAGTTTGACACAATAGGTTTAGGGTTGCGTGGGGCTTTGCCTCCACGACCGTGAGTATTTATATATGGACAGCAGGATTACAATTACATGTACAGAACGTGTACGTATCCTATACAAAGACCAATATTTAACACTCTCCCTCAATCTAAACTTCTAGACACTAAATTTAGATTGGTCCTAAATCGGTCTAACATCTGCCGTGTGGCTGGTTTAGTGAACACATCAGCCAACTGATCACTAGAGGAAATGAACCTGACTTGGAGCTCTCCAGCAGCTACTTGCTCACGTACGAAATGGAAGTCAATCTCAATGTGCTTGGTCCTAGCATGAAATACTGGGTTTGCTGTCAGGTATGTAGCCCCTAGATTATCACACCACAGAATTGGTGTGCGCTGCGGGGTGACGCCGAGTTCCTTGAGCAATGACTCAACCCACATAGCCTCCGCAGCCCCATTTGCCAATGCCTTGTACTCCGCCTCGGTGCTAGACCTCGAGACGGTAGGCTGCTTCTTCGAACTCCAGGAAATCAAGTTCGGGCCTACAAAGATGGCAAAACCTCCGGTAGAACGTCGATCATCAACGCACCCAGCCCAATCTGCATCCGTAAAAATACTGACACCGGTGAAGGAGGATTTCCGAAACAACAAACCGGTGTTGAGTGTGCCCTTGACGTAGCGCAATATGCGCTTCACGGCTTCCCAGTGTCTATCTGTCGGCTGGGAGAGGAATTGGCACACCTTATTGACAGCAAAGGAAATGTCAGGCCGAGTGAGGGTTAAATATTGTAGACCCCCAACCACACTGCGGTATCGGAAACCATCATCAACACCTAGTGAGGTTCCACCATCACGAGCTAACTTCTCGGAAGTGTCAAGTGGAGTAGGAGTAGGCTTGCAATTCTCCATACTGACACGGTGAAGGAGATCGAGAGCATACTTGCGCTGTGTCACACTCAGGCCCCCGGAATTGGAAGACGCTTCTAATCCAAGAAAATAATCCAGAGGACCAAGATCCTTGATAGGGAAACTATCCGAGAGGGAGTGCACCAGACGATCAACCGCAGCAGGAGTGGACCCGGTAATGACAATATCATCAACATATACCAGCATATAAATCTGAACCGCTCCATGAGAGAAAATAAATAGAGAGGTGTCGGCCTTGGAAGGAATGAAACCAAGCTCAATTAGCCGAGCACTCAAACGGGCATACCAGGCACGGGGAGACTGCTTAAGACCATACAGAGCACGTTGCAATTTGCAAACATGAGTGGGGAACTGTGAGTCTTCAAACCCGGGCGGCTGCTGCATATAGACCTCCTCTGTCAGAAAACCATGGAGAAAAGCGTTGCTCACATCAACCTGGCGGAGTGTCCAGCCACGAGAGACAGCCAGTGCGAGAACCAGACGAACTGTGGCGGGCTTCACAACAGGACTGAAAGTGTCACCATAATCAATGCCGTGCTGTTGGGTGAACCCACGAGCAACTAACCTGGCCTTATGCTTGTCCACAGAACCGTCAGGGCGATGCTTGGTCTTGAAAATCCACTTACAGCTGACCAAGTTGACACCTGGAGGGCGCGGCACAAGGGTCCATGTATTCGTCTGTCGGAGAGCGTGGAACTCATCAGACATGGCGTCACGCCAGGCGGTCTCACGGAGGGCTTCCCGATGGGAGACAGGGGCAGCAAAGAACGCACGGCGACGGGGATCATATCGCACGGTGCCGTCCGTGACGACAATTTCACGACGAGTACCGTCGCGGAGTCTCGTGGTCATGGTGTGACCAGGCGCAGCCGAGGGCGTCGCGACCAGTTCAGGACTGGTAGAGGGCGACGCGGACTGCGCTGATCCGTCCGTCCCAGAGGTGCTGGGGGAGGCGGGAGGTGTGTCGCGCGCGGTAGACGAGGGGCCGGATGATCCAGGCGCGCGCGTGGAGGAAGGGCTCGGTGGCCGCTCGCAGGATGCATGCCGATACGAGGACCCCGGCGCAGGCGTCTCGGACGCTGGGACATGCACATGCACGTCGGGTGCATGCACATGCACGGAGGGCACAGACGCGGCTGCAGCGGGAGTAGCCGACGTGTGCTGTAGCTGATCCTGTGAAGTCATCTGGCCTGCAGTGAACAAATCAGTAGACAAATAGGACAGATCGTAATTCCGCACATGAGCACTCGTAGCCGGTTCGGAGGGAGGATAAGTAATGGCGTGCTCGAGGGTGGAAGCATCAACCGTAACGCCAGGGGTGGCATAGGGAAAAACCGACTCGTCGAAGACAACGTCGCGAGAGATATAGATGCGCCCCGTGGACCTATCCAAACACTTGTACCCCTTGTGCATAGGACTATACCCTAGAAAAACGCACATTTTAGACCGAAACTCGAGCTTGTGCGTGTTATACTTCCGAAGACTAGGCCAGCAAGCGCAGCCAAAGATGCGCAGGAAAGTGTAATTAGGGGGGACACTGAGGAGGCGATTGATAGGTGTATCTTGCTTAATAACGGGAGTGGGCATCCGGTTGATGAGATAACAAGCTGTGAGAAACGCCTCATCCCAAAAGCGTAATGGGAGAGAGGCATGCGCAAGCAATGCAAGACCTGTTTCGACTAGGTGACGATGCTTACGTTCCGCAACACCATTTTGTTGGGACGTATGGGGGCATGAGACACGGTGAGATATACCCGTGCGTTGAAAATAGCGATGGAGTTTGTGATATTCACCACCCCAATCTGACTGAACTGCCTTGATTTTAGAATTCAAAAGGCGTTCAACATGAGCCTGAAAAGCGTAGAACACCTGCTCGACATCAGACTTGTGTTTGAGAAGATAAATCCAGCAAAAACAAGAATAGTCATCGATAAAACTGACATAATATTTAAAACCACCAGAAGAGGAGACCGCAGGGCCCCAAACATCAGAATGAATTAATTCAAGTGGCATAGTGGAAACACGAGATGATGCAGAGTACGACAACTGACGACTTTTTCCACGCTGGCATGCGTCACACACTAAAACATGACTGTCTGAAGGAGACCATGAAAGATTATTGTGCCTAACAATAGACTGAACGACATTATTCGCTGGATGACCTAAACGTTGATGCCACTGTGTGGAGGAGACCTTGGCGGCGGAGAGGGCATGGCTCGATGGTGGGGGTGGCGAGGCTCGACTGAACGGAATGGGATAAAGCCCTCCCTGGCTTCTACCGTGAAGAAGAACCTTCCTCGTGGCTTTGTCCTTGACACAGAAAAAGTGACGGTGAAACTCAACGAATACATCATTATCAGAGACAAGACGATAAACAGAGAGAAGATTCTTGCTAATGTTAGGAACATGGAGAATATTTTTGAGATGAAGAGAAGAACCGGCTAACGACGAGTGACCAATATGCGAAATTGACAAACCTGCACCATTTGCTACGTGGACTTGATCCTTGCCACCGTAGCGCTCGTGGACGTGGAGGCGTTCGAGATGGCTGGTGAGGTGGTCCGTGGCACCGCTGTCCATGAGCCATGGAGGGGTGATGTCATTGGAGCCGGTAGAAGTGGAGGCTGCGTTCCCGGAACGCGACATGCCTCCGCCTCCATTCGGGTGGCTGGGCTTGAACTCGGGGTTGTAGCGGTTGCGACAGTCCCCGGCGACGTGCCCCCAGATGCCGCAGAGCTGGCAACGAGGACGCTGGCGATTGCGGCCGCGACCACCACCGTTGTTCTGTTGGCCTCCGCCGTACTGCCCGCCGCCGTACTGCCCTCCGCCATAGTTGCTAGGCTGGCCGTGCTGCTGTGGGGGGCCGGCGTACGGACGTCCTCCGCCGCCACCAGGGCTGGCGGGATTGCCGCTGTAGGGGCGCGGCTGGCTGTTGCTGGAGCCAGAACCATGCCGCGACACGGCATTGGCCGATGACGACCAATCTTCGGCGGACGCCTCCGCTTGCTGCGCACGGATCATCGACTCGAAGGTGAGCACGTGCGAGTAGAAATCGGAGAGAGAGACGTCCCCGTTGTCCTTGATCATGGTCGCAGCGAGCGGGTTGAACTCGGGGCCGAGCCCCGTGAGCATGTAGTCAATGACCAGATCATCAGAGAGAGGCTCGCCGGCGGCCGCCATGGTGTCCGCGAGGACCCTGACCTTGTTCATGTACTCGCCAGCGGATGAATCAAGCTTCTTCAGCGCCTGGATTTGACGCCGGAGGTGCCGCACGTTAGCGCGGCTCTGGGCACCGAACATGGTGTGGATGGCCTCCCACACGGCGGCGGCCGTGTTCTTGCCGATCAGCTGGCAGGAGATCTCCGGCGCCACGGAGCCGAGGAGGAGTCCTAGGACGCGCTGGTCCTGCGTCCACCATGCCGCATATGCGGGGTTCTGGACGGTCTGCGCCGCGTCACCCGTTCCCTGGATGATGGTCTTCGCGGGCGCCGCCGTCGTGCCGTCGAGGTAGCCATGGAGCCCGGCCCCGGAGAAGTTCGGCAGGGTAAGGGCGCGCCAGAGCATGAAGTTGCTCCGATCCAGGCGGACGACAGGGGCGGGGATGGACATGCCGGGTGCGGCGGCGGTGGTGGGAGAGACTACAGGCCCAAGAGGAGAGAGCTGCAGCGCCGAGGAAGACGAAGACATCTCGGCGGCGGCGGCTAGGGCTCTGATACCAAGTTTGACACAATAGGTTTAGGGTTGCGTGGGGCTTTGCCTCCACGACCGTGAGTATTTATATATGGACAGCAGGATTACAATTACATGTACAGAACGTGTACGTATCCTATACAAAGACCGATATTTAACAGTAAGCACTGCCCTGACGAATGCTAATGATCTGCCTCACATCTCTTCAGTAATTATTTGGTTCAGTCTACTTCTACGGTACCGTTTGGGGACAAAAGCCCCAGTAAACAATTTAACACAAGAATTCTCGAGCAGAAAAGCGATGTACAGAAGTTGTATTGTGGATATTTGATGGCCAATAACAGTTTCAGACATCAAACAGAAAAGTAAGAAAATGTGCACACAAAAAAGTTACACGCGGCTCCAGTGAAACATATAAACATCTGAGAAAATATTCAGAAATGTAGTAAACCGTTCAAAACAAAAGTGATCAACAAGAGTTGCTACAACTGCAAAATCTGAGAACCGAACTTCTGAAACATCCAAGAACATAACTCATGTTGCGACAACTGCAAGTCTGCAACACTTGCCAACTTCGGTTGCAGATGCAAAGTTACCGAATGCATACACAAAATTAGTTTATTTTTTCTTGCGTTACATACTACCCCTGCTCCAGCTGCAATATAACTCCAGATCTGAGACCTTGTGTGTTGATAGACCTTTTATGCAATTATGAACGAAACTTTATCGATTCCAATGCAACTTGCGGCGAAATTGTATTGATGACCACATAAATAATTGCTTTATTTTGTTTCCCATAAATCAGAAAGCCAAAACACATTCCTAATCTCCGAATATAGATGAACAAGAGCACGCCAGACCCTAATTCTTTTTTTTCATAAGACAGCAGAAGGCAACATAAATAAAGTTTTCACTCCTTGGAGTGGTCACTGCGCCAAATGCGATCACAAACTTTCATGAACTTGTTCTTGAGATGACGGATCTTTTTTTTTTTAAAATTAAAAACTGTGGGGGCAAAAGCTTTGCCCCAACCATTTATTAAGAAGAAGGTGCCCGGTTTATTAGTGGAAGAAACCGGGCAAAAACCATGCAACAAACACCGATGAGCCAACACAACCACAACGGGCAAGGCCTAAAACAAGCAACACCCAAAACGACAACCTCATTCTACCCAACAACAACCCCGGCGAAGAACATGCCCAACCTACGACAACCACGAACTAACAACACAACATCTGTAAAGGGCCCACCAATCAAGTAAAGCGAAAGCGAAAGGTTTCCGTACGATGCTTCTTTCTTCTCCTACAAAGAGATTTCTCCACCTTCATGATAACATCCTCCGAAGCCTCTCCCGTCAAGACAGAAGCAATATCCTTGCCATAGCCAGGACAAACCGCCTCCAAATCGACGAGCAAGTCGCAAAGCTCTTTACCAAAGAGTGCCTCGGAGTTAGACGTCATCACAACTGTCTCATCAACTTGATAACTCAGAGACGAGAGAGTGACAGAAGCAACCGATGCTCCACTATCCATACAGGCGGGCGAGTGACAGGACTCGGACAGAGGTGAAGATGGCCCTATGTCCATCGCCAAGGACTCCAAAGTGCCAAGCTCCATCGGAAGCACCGTAGCTGACTTGGCACAAGGCTCATGCAGCTCAGCCAAAAACTGTCCAACCGGAGCCACAACCTTCTGAAGATCAGACGGCGTTGCATGTGCAGCACGAGGAGAAAATTCTCCGAAGAAACAACCAGGCTCCTCATCAATGGAACAAATCTCGGACTCAGGTGGGAGAGGTACAACCGTCATAACCTGAAGCTTAGCTACAACGTCGTGAAGCTCAAAGCGAAGCAGCTCAAACTTCTGAAGAAACTCCAAACGCAGCAGTGCAAACTGGGACATGAAAGTAGAGACCAAAGAGGCGCTGGAATTGGAATCCTTGCAACACCCACGTGGGCACACATCCCCAACCCCACTCTGAGGCGACGAGGGGCGATGAGTCTGAGAGGACGGAGAAACGCTCTGCTGGCAAGGAGCACGCGCATCTTCAAAACGAGCCCGAGCATCCGGAACTGCCGGAGAGTGATCGCAAGCAACCGGAGAGCGAGCATGACAGAACCTCTCCCGATGCTAAGAGCGACGACAACGAATGCATCTGAAAGGCCCACGGCAAGCACTGACTTGATGGCCACGGTCGAGGCAACGGAAACACCTTCCTTGAGCCCAACACTTGAAGGCAAGGCAACGCTCACGACCTTCCTGTGACTCTGGGGGAGGGCCTCGGCCGCTGCTGCGGCCCCGACCCACGTACACCCAATCCTTGTCGTCGACATGTACCGCGCTTGAACTTTGACTCGCAGGAGACGGCGGCGGCAAAGTACAAGCTGCTGCAAAGGCAGCAGCCCCCAGCGACCGGGCTGGAGTTGACATCGACGCCACGGGGCCAAGGGCGCAGCGAGGACGAGCCAAACGACCCCCAACAGCCGGGTCAGCCTTGCGGGATGCCAGGATGGCCATGGCCAGAGCAGCCGCAGAGGCGATTGACGGAGCTGGCGCGACCGGCAGGGGCTGGGTCATCACCACCTCAGCGGAGCAGAGGACGGACGAGCGGTGCGAAGCCACAGTTGCAGCCTTGACGGGGTGCGGCGGTGCCGCAAAAATTGGAGAGCGGGGCATCCCAAAGCCCCAATCCACCGACGCAGACGACACATCAGCTCCAGAGAAGGTCTTGGTGGATAGGTCCTCTTCGTCGTCTTCTTCATCATCCACGCTAGGAGCTGGCAGAGCCGGAGCAACGACGCGGCCTAGAGCTGGCTGCGGCTGCGGAGACAGAGATCTTCAACTTGGACGGAGGGAGCAGTGGAGGCCTCCACCTCCCCGTCTCCCATGCTAGAGTCCAGGCACGAGAAACGCGAACCAGACGACGAGGAAGCGCAGCTCGGCGGAGAGGCGTTGATGGTCGGCGCTTGAGCCAATTGTTGCTTACTCAAGGCGTTGAAGGCCGGCAGCGCAAGCGTCAGCCGTCGCAGGCCAGACCTGCGGCAGGCGAGGGGAACCGCGACAAGCCCGTCGGCGCGGATGCGGGCGGCTGGTGGTGGAGTCGACGAGGACGCCGCCTCGGGCTCCGAAGGACGCGTAGAACGGGCATCAGCAGGAGGCCGCGGCAGGTCGACTTCCAACTCTGCGAAGGAGCTCGCGGGAGCCATGGAGCTGACGGGAAGGAAGCTTGAGGAGAGAGAGCATGCAGTGGAGAACCAGGATCTGGTCGAAGCAGCAGCAGCGGTGGCGGACCGGAGGAGATCAAGGCGGCGGCGGCGCGCACCCACCACGGGCGAGCTCGCGAAAGCGCTTCTCCCCGACCATGGTCCTGATGACGGATTTTCTAGTAGACGATTCTGGCGTCGAGCTTGCCTTGACTATGGACTATGGAGCGGTGAGCTTCCCCTTCCTGTAGTGCCGCAAGGACGGCCGACGTCGAGGGCGTTAACCCGGAGTTGGCCTTGCGGAGATTGGCGATGGTTTTCACCAGTTTTAACTCGTCGTGGTGGTTCCAAGTAGACCAGTTTTCACCAGTTGGCCTTCCTGTAGACGAGTCTCTCTGCATGCCCTTTGTTCGTGGAGCTATTTAGGCAGGTACATTCTGGCGGGAAGGGGAGAAAAGGCCATGGCGCCAATCCTTGAGAGAATCGACCGCATCAGAGCATTCACAGGGCACGGCGCTTAGAAAGAGGGCTTAAGGAGTGGAGCTTAGCTCAACTGGTTGGGGGGAGTGTATGTACAAGCCCAACACCCAAGTTCAAGTCCCCAGGGACGCGAGTTTAGGTTCCTATTTAATACTTGAGGATCAGGCCTTCCTGATACTCATGCAATTTATCCTGAGGATCATGCTTAAAAGGATGTGTGCATCACTAATTGGTGTAGAGGCCGGGGAAGTGAAATTCTCCCCCAAACAAATTAGACCAACAGACGAAGACCGGGGAGACGCGCTAGGTCTCCAAACCCGCGCCGCCGCCGCCAGGCTCCCCGCCGCCGCCCGCCCCCACCCCCTCCCCTCTCCTCCTCCCCTCCCTCCCGGGCCCCTCGCGCGGAGGGCTCTGGAGGGCACCAAATCGGAGCCCAGCGCCGCGAATTGGAGCTCGCAGGCCGCCGCTGCTGGCGGCGCCCTACCGCCAAAGGCGGAGGGAGGAGAGCGCGCACCACCACCTCCACCCCTTCGCGCGGAGAGACGGGGATCCGGTAGGGCGTGCGCCAGCGCGACGTCTACGGGTGGGAGTTGGGCGCCATGGCGGAGATCAGGCGGCTGGGCGGAGGCATCCGCCATGGGCGGTGCTTGCCGGCAAGCTGCAGGGAGGCGGTGGCGCAAGGCCAGGGCGGGCACGGGTTCCAGGGGCGGCGGCGCGATGTGTTGGCTGCTTCCTGATCGCCGCTCGATCTGGGGGCCAACCATGGCTCGATTTGAGCCTGAGTTGACCCACCTGTTCTGATCGCCAGGAGCCGGCCGGCGGCGTGGGGGTTGTGGGCTCGGAGCAAGGAGAATAAAGGTGGTGGTCCTAGGGTTCCAAATCTGCGACGCCGGTACCTTGATCTAGCAAGAGTGTCGAGTTTCGGAAGGCTCCGCTGGTGATCTTTCATGGGCTAATTTCCTGAGATTGCTGGATCGGAGGGATTCGGGCGCGCCGGAGGGAGTGGCGTGAAGCTCTGCTTCTGTGCCATCATGGGCAAATCCATGGTGTAGTCAGAGGCGGGGAAGGTCATGAAAGCTGAGATTAAAGGACTAGTGCGACGATAAGGAACTTGCTTGGAGTTGCAGGAGGCGGAGCAGCGGTATGTTAGTGGGGGCAACATCACAGGTGAAGTTCAAAGTTCTACCTCTCAGGGTGAAAATCCAAGGCCTGGCCTTAATTAGTTGTGCCTGGCAATGCTCTTGCTGAAGACATTGTTTTGAGAGCGGGGACTATTATCTTCAGGGTGAAAACCCAAGGTGCCTGGCACTGTTCTTCTTGAAGACGTTTCTTTTGAAGATTTGGACATCAGGTGGTGTCTTGGTGGTGGTTGAGCGGCTGCTGCAATGACTGTAACTCTGTAGCGGGACTTTTATTTTTTATTTTTTCTTCTTATGTCGGTTTATGTCGGTTTGCCCCTATATCGCGGCATCATGCAATATTTCCAGATCGCCGTTTATGTCGATTCGCCAATGTATCATGGCATCATGCAATATCTCCAAATCGCCGTGTGTTTCGGTTTGCCAAAGTTAGCCAAAGGAGACACCCGAGATACCCTTATGTCAAACCAGCAAAGTCTGGAGACATCTATGTCGGTAAGTGCCCAGAGTGGCTACCGGACATCCGAGACACCCAAGATACCCTTATGTCAAACCAGCAGAGTCTGGAGACATCTATGTCGGTAAGTGCCCAGAGTGGCTACCGGGCATCCGAGACACCTGAGGTACCCTTATGTCAACCCAGCTTTGGCTGAAGACGTCTATGTCGGTAAAACGCCCAGAGTGGCTAAGGAACCGACATATGATTGTATTTTTGCAGGTACAAGGAGAAGTATGTGAAGATGGTGATATGGTTATTTTTTCTAAGTCTGCGCGCGACTCTGCGAGTCCCCCGCAGCCTCGGGGACTAGTGTCGGGGATGTGATCCCCGGTACCCCAAAGTTATGGAGTTGTTATATTATTGCAAGATGTAAAAGTGAATGAGAGATAAAGGAAAAGGCAGAGAATTGTGGCGTGGGCCGGCATCAACACTCCACCGACCAGGCTACACTGAAGATGGGCCAGCATGATGCTTAACTCGGTTAAACCGAGTTGTCAAATCTCGGAATGGGCCCCGTGCTAGCCCAGGAGGCTCCTATCCCGGTGGGCCGTCATTCCCTTCTCAACGGGCCGAGATACACAGATCGAGATCCCCTGCCTCCGACTCGCCTCCGCCCGGTGTCGTTCCCCTCCGTCTCGACAGCATCTTCGTCCTCAACCGCATCGGCCTCCACTACCGCAGCTCGGCACCATATCCTCGCCCTCGACTCGGCCGAGCCGAGATCTTCCGCTACCTCGGCCGCGACCGGCGCACCCCGCCCGACCTTGTCTCGACCTCGCGCCCCCGGCATCGCGCCTCCGGCATCTCGGCTCCACCCAAGCGCGCCCGCAGCCGTCATCACCTCCATGGCCTCGACTGAGTCCAGAGCCTCCGGCCGAGCACGGCGCCTCCTCGATCTCGTCCACCCCGCCAGCGCCGAGTTCGACCGCGACCCCGCCTCGGTCGTCCACGGCTTCTCCCCCGGCATGACGCATCCCGGCGAGGGTCTGCCCCGAGACCGCCGCGTCGCCGCCCGGGCTCGTCCTCATCTCGGCGGCGGCGCCCTCGTCTCCACTTCGGCTGACATCACGCCCCCGCCTCGGCTCAGCACCCCGGCTGCTCTCGGCTCCATCTCGGACGC
The DNA here is from genome assembly GCA_026929855.1 of Poa annua. Taxonomy (NCBI): domain Eukaryota; kingdom Viridiplantae; phylum Streptophyta; class Magnoliopsida; order Poales; family Poaceae; genus Poa; species Poa annua. The sequence goes on from CM049434.1 coordinate 118,331,343, forward strand.
GCACAAGTCCGGCCTCAAGCTCGTCTCGGTGGTTCCTATGCATCTTCCCCGGCCCCGACTTCACCTTGGCAGCACCGGCATCCCCTCATCCCCAGTCTCCCAGCACAGATGCGCTCCCGAGTTCGGTCCACCGCCCCGACCCCGGCAATGTCGGCACGCCCGCGCTACCTCGGTGGGCCGAGCTATCCTTGCAACCTCTCACATAGGAGGTACTTTTCACCGACGTGTCCTGGCAAGCCCTGCATCGACAGGACTCAAATGTTCTGTGGAAGACAGGTGAAAGAAGACAGGAAGAGGACGCGAGGATACCGGAGACAAGCACAACAGGACATAGACAAGGCGCGCGCCGCACGGGTCCAGGGCGTGCCCAGCATGGCAACAATGCCTCCGATGTGACAACAGTACACTGTGATGACGCGTGAACAGTACCGATTGGACCCCAGTAGTCACACCGTGAATAGTGTGTGCTGTGTCATGTGGGCCAACCTTTTCCCCTGGGCTCTCCCTATATAAAGAGCACCAGGGGAGGCACCAAGAAAGAGGCCACGGCAGCCCATTTCCCCCCTTGCTCTCATTTTCCCCAAGACCTCTTAGAGGCATTTAGCACTCCGCTCGTGGAGCATCTTTTGTACCGCGCCAGTACCAGTGAGAAATATAAACCAAATAGGATAGAAGCTGCAATAGGGGTTTAATCTCCTCACGAGAGCCCCGAAGCAGGGTAAATCCTTGTGTCCCCGTGTTGGTTGTGTTCATCTGTGTGTGCTACTTAGCGCGCTATCCCTCCCCGAATCCTCTAGCGTCCATCCGGCCCCACAAATTAGCCTGCCCGTAGGCATCTGTCTGTTCGCCACGACGACACTAATAAAAATAAATTGTAAAAACCAGAATATGTAGCAAGCGCCCACCCCTCTCAACGGTGGCCTCTTAATTTGGGGAGCTAAGAGCATCTCTAATAGATGCCCTATTTTAGCCTCCGTGCCCTAAAAACCGTTTTTTAGGGCACGAGAGGGCAAAAAACGACCTCCAACAGCTGCCCTATGTGGTGCCCTATTTTGGGGCAGCCCCAAATTTTGCTCCTCTCTGCCCCATCCCCGCCCGAGCTGCCCTATGCGCGACCAACCGCCGCGCTAATTCCGCTTTTCCCCGCTCCCCCGCCGACCAAATCCGCCGCCGCCGCTCGTCTCCGGCCACCTCCGACCCCGCCGCCACCCCTAATCGCGCCTCCGCCGTCAACCGCAGCCGCCCCCCGCCCCGAATCGAAGGCCAAATCGCGCCGCCGCCGCAAACCCTAGCCCGCCGCCGCCGCCACGCCCTCAAATCGCGCCGCCTCCGCCCGTAGTGTCCTAAAATAGGGCAGCTGTAAAAATGGAAAACCACTCCGTGTCCTATATGTGCTAAAACAGGTGACCTATATGTGCTAAAACAACATATAGCATAGGACATCTATTAGAGATGCTCTAACTAACTCGCATAAGGGTGGGCGTTCGGTCTTTTCGGTTAGTTCGGTTCGGTCTTTTTGGTCTTTAACAATTTCGGTCATCTAGAAAATGATACCCGTAATAAATTCGGTCTTTTCGGTTTTCTGTTATTCGGTCTTCGGTCTATTCGGTTCGGTCTTCGATCATGACCAAATAGACCAAAATCTAGTGCTCAAGAAGAGGAATCAGCGCCTGGTAATGGGAGAGTGGGAAGCGATCGACTGGTCTCTCGCGCACGGGAGAATCTACATTACACGGGGCTAGGATACTCAGTTGTTGGGCACAGAGACTATATGGTATGCTTGGTTCCGTAGTTGGGACTATACAATATATGTACATAAACTAGGCTGGCACACAAATTTGACTGCTTTCGTACGTAATTCTCTCAAAATAAAATAAATTCGGTCTTTCGGTCTATTCGGGTTATGTATAAGTGATGACCGAATTTCTGATATAATTTCGGTCTTTTCTAATTTGCTACCCAAATTTCTAACGGTTTTTTGGTCTCGGTCTTTTCGGTTTCGGTCTCGGTCTTTTCGTTTTCGGTTTTCGGTTTTTATGCCCACCCCTAAACTCGCAGCTGCCTCCACTTCTAAAGTGCCTGCCGAAAAAAAGCTCCTAGCATCGGGCGACATATGGCATCAGGCGCTCAGGATTACAAGGAGTGACCGCGCATGCATCGGGAATAGAATCCTGGCGTCGATGAATTGGCGCCGCACTGTGGTTGCTCTCAGCAAACAGGGAAACCAATCCCGCATATGTGGGATTAATTTCAGATTTCTGCTCGCCCCGATATGTGCGTTGAGCCGAAATCATTAGAAAAATGCTTCCCTTCGCGAAGATCACTCCGCGCCCGCTCCGCAGCTGCCAAGTGTCGAATTTTCTTTTGCTTTCGCTCCCCACCTTTTCTCCGGTGGTGCGCAGAGGGATGTATGCGCATTTATTTGGAGATTCGTTTTTTCAAAATGAAATATCTTGAGAACCGTTTATCCGAATTACGAACCGTTTTCACTTTTGAACTGCTCACGTCGAGATCTTCAAAATTAGATCACATGTTGATAGGTTTCAACGAACTTTTTTTTTTACTTCGGATTGTGTATAGTTCGTACAACCTGACTGTACTTGTACGTACAACCTGGTTTTTATAGTTATATGTACAACTTGGTTTGTGCAGTCGTACGTACAACCTGGCTGTAGTTGTACGTACAACCTAGTTGTACGTACAATCTGATCTGTGCTGTACGTACAACCTGATCTGTATTCTATGTACAACTTGATCTGAATAGTTGTACGAGTGTAGTTGTATGTACAACTTGAGTCTGTTTAGTTATACGTACAACCCGATCTGTGTAATTATACATGTGTTTTTTATGCGTGCAGTTTTATATAGTTTGTACAACCCATACTGTGATTTGTACTCCCTCCGTTCTGAATTAATTGACTCAGATTTAGTCCAAGTCAGTCTTATACGTATATTATACGTGTGTGCTAGTTAAATCAGAACGGAGGGAGTACATTTTTCCAGCCATGCCGCGGGGGGCGTCCTACGCAGATGCGCGGAGGGCTTCGTACGCGATCTGCCTAGTTCCGCGCGCGGCGCATTTACTTGACGACCACGTAGGCTGAGAAACGGCCGCGTTGAGCAGAATCTCCCGTGCTAGCTGGGCGTTGTGGGCCTCGAGCGAATGGCGCGTCACGTCATACGAAGTACTCGTACTGGATTCAGTACAAGCCCATCTCTGTTCTGGATGGGCCGCCTCTACTGCTGCTCGGCGAGGAAGGCGCGTCACGCCGCGCGTGCTCCTCCTGGCCATGCCCACAGCCCACACTCGCGCTTCAATCGAGTGGATCTTCAGCGCCGCGCTCCCTGGCGCTCTCGTTGAGCTCCCTGGCGTTCACTTCTGTATGAGGAGGGCAGCGAGCGGCGCCGTAGCCGGTAGCCGTCGTGCATGCAGCGCCGTACCCTGAGTTCCTGCTCTAATTCTATATATACTCCCTCCGTTCATATAAGGTGTCTAAACTTTCCGCACGAATATTAGCACACACGTATAATATACGTATAAGACTGACTTGGACCTATTCTTATAAAGCAAAACCTAATTAAATGTATTAATTATCTTCTATCTCAACATGCAATATATCCACATCATTCACTATTTTAACCAATCAATTGTCCATATCATATCCCACTAACAATAATTAATAACAGTACATCATGTAGCACATCCATGTCATCTTTTTTCATCCATATAATTGTCCACACCACTAATATTTAGTCCAAAAAATTCAGTAGTTTCACACGAATTAAATTTATTGTGTCATTTTAGTGATCAACGACATCTTGAAAATTAAATATACCATACATATTATACCATTTTTATTTACATAATAGCTTTTTAACGAGATTTCCGCTGCAACGCGTGGGATATTCTTCTAGTATTACTGAACTCAAAGCCGATCGAATCCTCAAATGTTAATTTATGGCTCCTGGATAACTGCAACGGCACCCCGAAGGTTTAATGGTGTCAGACAAAACAAAGAGCCCTAATGGCCGCCCCCATCTATCTGATCCGACCAAAATTACTTCCGACACCCTCAAACCACCCTCAAGTATGGAGCTTCGCTTGGGGGACGTCAAACGGTAGGTGGGGTCCTCAAGTCACGGACAGAGGTCGGACACCAAATTCTTACTCTCCTACATTGTCATCCCAACAGTAAAAATCATAAGTTATTTCCTCCCTTTCCACATTGCCTCAACTGTCACAACCATATCCTTCCTCGCCGCCTCTAATTGTCGACGGACTCTCGCGGCATTGCAAGCCACTAGCGTCAGGCGAGAAGCAGGCAAAGGTCATGAAACCAGAGCCGAAGGTTCAAACCAGAGTGTTGACCCTTGTGCTTCATCATGCACGATGGTTTCCTCAAAGTCGTCACCAATATACTGCAGCTCACGCATCCATCCAAAAAAAGTGCTTGTCTGACGCTGTTGCTAAATACTATATTCGTTTTTTAATATAAGATTTTTTAGGTGTTTTTTTGTTTTGAAAAACAATATAGTGGAGTGAACCTACACATTATAACATGTCTAGATACATTTGCATAGATATGAATATGAACAAATGTTAAAACATTTCATATTTAAAAACGGAGAGAGTATTAGGTAGAGATGCTCTTAATTTGCACCTATTTTCGGATCGAAAACAAAAAAAATCTCAGCAACCGGCGGAATGCGAGTTGACCTTGCAGTACAGACTGTGGTATAGGTCAGTACAGCACGGTTTCTGTTCTCCGTTGGAAGGGTCTCCTACGGACACACGTAAAAGCCTGCCCCGTCTGTCTGTCTCTCTCTACCACCAACAGCATCGGTATACTCGAAAGTCTCGCGGAAAAAGTAGTTTTGACGCCGTCGTCCGGTTGCCATCGCCTTCGTTTCTTTCAGTACGGGCTGTGTGGAAAACAGTGAAAGGTACGACGTCGCGATGTATGTATGCATGCATGCACGTCCAGCGAAAACACCACATGCTGCTCTACATTGAGTTTTCTTCCCCCACCAAAGTTGCATGTCGATCGTCGTCTTATCTCTAACCAAAACCAAAAGTCGCCATGATACCGGCCGCTACTTTTTTCTGCAGGTAACCGCACCAGCACCGAGCTCAAGAGCTTGTCCAATCTCTCACTCTCTCTCTCTTGTTTCATCCTAGCTCTTTCCCGGAAAGTGTCCGTCTAGGTGATCTATTAATTTCAAAACATTCAAATTGTATTTAAAGGTTTCAAAAAGTTCGAAATTTTTGTTTGCACACAACCAATGATATATTCTACAAGTATGAAAATTATTTCTATTCTGGGCTAAAAAGACAAATTCGGATAACATGTATAGATATGAAAATATGCATATTCACCACACTTTGTTATTTTTGTGTAGTTTATAATATAAAATATGCATAGGATAGATTATTGTATACATACGGATTTTATCAAAAAAAAATTGTAAATATGATTTATTTTTATTTTTTCTAAAATAATAGGATCACCGTTTTTTTTTTGGAAAAACACGGTACAACGCAACCGCTCATATACACGCGCATACACTCACCCTTATAAACACACGCACGCACACCCTACCTATGAGCACCTCCGAGAGACCGAGCCACGGTACAATGCAAGCGCTCATATACACGCGCATACACTCACTCCTATGAACGCACGCACGCACACTCTACCCTATGAGCACCTCCGAAAGACTGAGTGTCGTGGTGCTATCACGGCAGATACCATAGGATGGCTAACTGTGTGGGGCCGATGGACGTTGTTGGATCCGGGGAGGGCTAGCGAGCTAAGGAGCTCACACGAGAAATGGCTAAGTGCTGCCGAAACCGACTCGGGGAAGGGAGAAACCGCAAGAACACACGAAGAACACACACGAAAGCTCAAGCAAACAAGAACACACACGATATACCCAGGTCCGGGGCCCTCGTGAGGAGGTAAGACCCCTACTCCTGCCTTGCCTCACTATATATGTGTCTCACAAGATCTACAAGATTGCTCCTTGAGTTGTTTTGCCTCTCACTCTAGGATGAACTCATGATCAAGGATGAACTACTAGGAGAGGAGAAGTAAATGCGCCTATAGTTTTGGCTCTCTGGTTGGTGTCCCTCTCACAGGAGGAGTTATGGCGCTATTTATATAGGCCGGGCCGAGTTGGCCGGAAATCCTAATTCCTCCGGGTCCCACCGGACAGTGGCTGCAGTCCAACGGTAATGTCGACATCCCTACCACGACCTAGCCGCCGAGCTATCCGGGATAGGTCGAGGTTGGCCATGATGCCTCTTGCCGTAGCCGTCGCCGGCCTAGGTGATGATGCTTCCCCTGTCAGAGACAGGACGTGCCTTCCCCATGCCTTGTCTCCTGTCAGTCCGTTTACAGTACAGTGGAATAGTCACGTCGCCCTTGTCTTGTGCCTTTTGTCCCGCGCCCGTGTCAGGCGGGAGGTGACTTAGCTTCCGTGTCAGACGGGTCAGTGTCCTTGCGGTGTACTTGCCCTTGACTTCTGGTCCGACATAAGATATGCCGGACAACCTTGCCCAACCCGGCATGGCTATGCCGGATTCTTCTCCGTACCCCGGCAAGGGTATGCCGGGCCTGCTTACCCGGAGCGCCTTCCCGAGTCCCGGCATGGCTATGCCGGAACCTCCTTCCTGCACACAACAGACAGAGATACGATACCGACACGGAGAAGTCGGTCCGGTTATGTCGGTCCGACCCGAGTTAGTTTACCAGTGTGCCTTGCCCTGGTCTTTCCCATGCCGGGAGTATGCCGGCTACCTCCGACGTACACCCAAGTCGGCCTTACTCACAGCCCAACCCGGCCAGAACCCTGCTCACTAGCACTTGTCTCTGACACCACACAAGAGAAAGCCCCTAGGCCCAGCTACTCGAAGATGTCTTAGGCTTGTTCCCAAAGACATCTTCGAGAAGCTGGTTCTTAGGAGAACTCTCTGCTCCTGCCTGAATGAGAATGAGGGACTGGGGGTCTATTTATAGTGTCACCAGGGGAGACAGCCTGGCCCCTGCTCTCTCCAAAGGGCACCTCTTGACCTCTCCCAAGAGTCACCTCCTGAGTATTCCCAAAGGGCGTCACTTCACTTTCACAAGGGTCACATGACCTTTGGAGCTAGGCAAAGGACATTTACCACCGTAAACATGAGTATCTTATCCATGCCTTTACCCTACCCGGGGGTAGCCCCCCGACACTAGTCCCTGAAGCTGGTGTAGTCCTGCAGACTTGGATGAAGGGCTGCATCAGATTTAACCAGAAAACCGCCTTGAACCAATGGCCGACATTACCACGTCGGGCAAGCAACCACTCCGACTTGCTCAAGTCGGTCCTCTTCGAAAGTCGCCCGACATCACCAGGTCGGCTCGACAATAAACTTCCGACATGCTCATCCCGACATACCATGAGACCATCCGACACTGCCGTCTCGGTGTGACACCGAGCTCTCAACATAGTTCTTATCCCGACCATCCTTGACCTTCGTTCCGGTATCTCCGACATCAACAAATCTTTTCTCAGATCTTCTTCCGAGACGTGTCACTCAAACGCTGCACCATCCCGAGAATTGTGCCACGCGGTCTGACAAGCCGTCACGATAACGCTGCACGGGCCCCACCAGCCGTCACATCCCGCAGACACTCAAGTGGTTTGACCCCGAGGTGCCTCCTCGATTCCCGGGTTGGCAACCGCACACGATCCCGCCGCGGACGGTTCCCATTCCGTAACCCACGGTGTGGCCGATCGTGCGGCCGTCAACGCCCCAAATCCGCCAACTGCCACACACGATCCCACATTCCGTTCGAAACGAACGGGCGGGAAATTTGGCAACCGCACCTCATTCTTCCCTCTTAAATACGGCGGCGAGTTTATCTTTTTTCCCCTCCGCACCATCTTCTTCCTCTCCTTCGCCTTTCTATCGCTCTCGAGCATACCGCCGCCGCGACTCGCGCAGCGCACGATTCGCACGCCGGAGATCTCAACGCCGGTGACAGGAACTCGCCACGCCACCATTGTGACGAGTGTCTCTCGTACCGCGACTCCAAACTTCACGGTAAGTTCTTCCTCGATCTCTGGTTAGATCATCCCACGCTCGGCCGCGACAGTTCTTCTGTGTTCTTCGCTAGGATAGACTAGGATTTGAACCAACTCACCCGTAGATCTTTGTATTTGTCACCACTGCACTGCTATCGGTTCTTCTTTACCAGATCTTGCCATAGTTTCTCAACTTAGGTTTCCCGCAACACGGCTAGGGTTCTCCCTAATTAGAACCATTTAACTTTCTTTTACATGGCCTCGGTAGATCTTCATTCCTGTATCTCGGTAATAAATTCGGTTTATAGTCGGTATTCTTTCTTTTCCGACATCCTGCTTGTCTCTTCTCGGTGCACCCGAATAACACACTACTTCTGTCGCAGGCTAATACCGACATGTCCTCCGAGACTGCCGACATGAATGCCGAAGGAGTCCGGGGTGGATGGGAAGGCTCCGACGCGACCCAAGACGACATAGACTGGCTGCGCCGGACGCATCGCATCCCGGACAAAGTTACTTGCCGTCTTCCTGAGGGAGAGACCGAGCCCCAAACTCAACCCGGGGAGCGGGTAGTTTTTGTCACGCACTTCGAGCGTGGCTTTGCCCTCCCGGCGAGCCCCTTCTTCCGCTCCTTCTTCGACCACTACGGTCTCCAACCCCATCATCTTCCGGCTAACGCCATCACTCTCTTGTCCGCCTTCGTCTCCTTCTCGGAGGGATATCTTGGCCTCTGGCCTGTTGTCAACCTTTGGGCCAAATACTTCCATCTCCGGAAGCAGAGCATCCCTAACAAGGGTGTTAAGCAGAAGGAAATGACGGCCTGCGGCGCCGCCATCATCATACCTCGGCGGGATACCGACTTCCCCCGGATTTACGGCCTGGAGTCCTGCCGGAAATGGCAGCGGAGTTTCTTCTACGTGATGAATCCGGCTCCGACTGAAGGCACCGAGGAGGCCGAGTTCCTTAACCTGCCTGAGTTCAGCCTCGCCACTCCGACGGCTCAACTCCACTGGAACTTCGACCCCAAGATGTCTGATCCGAAGGTCAATGAAATCCACACCTACCTCCTCTCGATCAAAGACGAGCTTACCGCCGACGACCTTTTATGCACGTTCGTCAGTCGCCGAGTTTGCCCCCTCCAGGCCCGAGTCCACAAGATCTGCCACATGAGTGGTCGATATGATCCAACTCGGGTCAGCACTTTCCAACTAGAGAGACCGCAGGTGCTCCGGCGCGTCTGAGCCATAGCTCAGACCGAGTTGGAAGAGGACTGGTCATGGGGGCTGAGACCCCACTCGCGATCTCGCCCTCCGACACAAGTAAGTGTTTACCTTCTCAACCGACATACGCAATTATCCGACAATTTTGTGCCGCTTTTAGCTTTGTACTTATACGACAATCCTTCTTCCTTCTCGCAGAGGTTCGCCCGGCAGCTCCGAGAAGATCAGAGTCACGCCGCGGGAGAGTGGCACCCGGACTTTCCCGTTCCGGACACTCCACCGACAGAGGACCCGGACGACGAGGACCATCTGTCCATCCCGCTGGCTCGTGCCCCTGCTCCGGGTAAGCCTCGTGCCTACGTACCCATCAACGAGTGGTCCGACGATGACGAGGATGAGTGCCGAATCATTGACGTTATTGACGCTACCCCTCTCAACTTCGCGCCTCCAGCGCCTCCAACAGCCACAACGTCCACGAAGCGACCCGAAACTCGCAAGCGAGCCGGCACCGGTACGTCGGAAGCTGGTGGCTCTGAAGCTGCGGCCAAGAGGGCCAAGACCAGTAAGAAACCGGGAACCAAGCCGTCCCGGGGGAGGAAGGGTCCTCCGACTTCAACCGGGTAAGTTGATCTTCCGCCACACTTTGCACTATTTCTTTCTATTCGTTCCGACAAATATTCCTGAGTTAACATTTTCTCAACTTGATGCAGCGCCCCGCTGGAGTTGAACCCGGCCGGGCCCCTTGGCCGGAAGACCACCGAGGGTGCCGGCCCAGCCCGAGGCGGAGCTTCCCCGACACACAGCAGCCCGGCAGGCACACCGCCGCTGACTACCGGCACCGCGGTCAGAGGAGACAGAAGTGCCGCAGACCGGGATGTCGGGTCCGGCGGCGACACCCATCACTCGGCGCCAGAGCAATCCAAGGCCCCGGGGGTATAACCTCAATCGGGAAGCCCCCGGCAACCATCGCCACAACAGCAACAGCAGCAACAGCAACAGCGACAACAACAACGGCCTCCTCTGCAGCCGCAGCCACAATCGCAAGCAACCCCATCTCGGGTTCAGCAACAGAGGCGCCCGCAGCCCTCAGATGCCAATACTTCCAAGTCGGTGATTCCGCACTCCAAGTCGGCAGCTTCGGGTCAGCGAGAAGGGAAAGCCGCCCCTACCGACAAGCAACAGGGCCATAAGAGAGGTGAGGTTCCTCTGGGTAAAATCCTAGTGGTTCCTCCTCCTCGCGTTGCGGTTAAGACGGCCGCGCTGCAAATGCTAGAGGCCACTGCCGGCCGGGCTCTTCCTACTGCCGAGTTGCTCATCTCAGGTGATGACTGTTCAGGTTCAATGGAGCAGTTTAACCTGGACTGGAACGCCGCCGACACTAGCGAAGTCTCCTCCTCTGGTCCCAACGCCCAACATCCTACTGGCCCTGGCATGATTGCCCAATCTCTGCACACTCTGCAGTGCGCAGTCCTTAAGATCACCCGGGATGCCGAGATGAGTACCTTAAACACATATCCACACTAGTCCCCGAGATTCGGGTCGAGTGATCGAAACTCGACCGAGTAAAGATCACTCGGCGGGAATCTTCCTAAAAACTTATTAATGTCTTGCTTTGTTTCAGGCCTGCACCATGAAGCGGACTAAGCTGTTCCAGAAACTGCTCGTTGAGCACGGGGCACTCCGGAAGAAGTACAAGACTGTCCGGGCAGAACAAGGTACGTTACACTCTTTACCGACATAGCTCTCCTGCTCCCGACTTCCCTTTACTAACACGACCGACTTGCCACCCTCGCCAGCTGAGACCGAGGCCAAAACCGCCGCTGAGCACAAAGCTGCACTTGAACGAGTGCAGGCCGAGGTAACCCGGCTTCGGCAGGAGCTCGCGACGGCCAACCACGAGAAGGCCGAGATGACGAAGGCCATGGATGAGGTCCTGGAGTCATTGGCAGAAGTCGTTGAGGATCTCCAGTCTCGCGCCACCTTGGCCGAGGAAAAACTGTCCACTCTCACGGCAAAATGCGATACCTGGCTGGCCGAGTTGAAGAAAATCAACGGCCACATGGACAGTGAGTCTCCTTCCTTCTCCTTTTTGCTTACTCGGTACCCACTGTGACTTCATACATGTCGGTTTGCCTTCTAACCCGATGATAGCTTTTCTTTCTTCAGAGCACTTCTCCCATTCGCAAACTGCCGCTGTCCATGCCGTCAACAAGGCTCGGGGGAAAAGAGCGAATCTCGGTCCCATCTCGACTGAGTGGGACGTCGAGGATCATCTAACAGCCTTGAATGCCCGCATCGTCCCCCTGAAAAGCATCGGCCTGGAACTTCTTGATGCCAGCATCAAGGTTTACCGGCAACTGTGGCCCGGCACCGAGCCTCCCAAGAACCTTCCCGAGTTGGCCCAAGAGCTGAAGAAGGCCGAGCTCCGACTCCGGGAATTGAGATCTTCGGCTGCTCGCGCCGGGGCAGACCAAGCGCTATCCGTCGTGCTATCTTGGTACGAAGGCATTGATCTGGATCAGGTCAAGACGCAGCGCGAGAACTCCTCCTGGACCACTGACCCGGCCAAGATCAAGCGCCGCCAAGAGGCCGCCGACTATATGGCCAAGTATTCGCGCCCTCATGAATTCGTCGATGGCTCTGTCTACTCTGACGATGAGGAATCCGAGGCCGAGGCCAGCGAAGAGGAAGACGAAGAAGACTCCGACTCCGAGGAGCGCGCCGACATGGACGCCGAGGCGGGAGTCCCCGAGTCCACCGAGAAGACCCCGGGGTCCGAGAGCGCGACTACACCCATTGAAAAGACTGCTGCCGACGTCTCCACCGCCGCCTCAGCCGACATCACCGAGCCGGGGGCACCCGACGCCACCACGTCGGCTGCCACCGACATCGCCAACTCGGGAGCGACCGACTCTGCTGCGCAAACCACTCCTTCGGAGCCATCTTCTACTGCCGCCACTGCGTCGACCTCCGTCCCAACTGCCGAGACCACTCCTGCCGATGAAAATCCCTTCGGCCCAACTGCCTAAATTTCTCATGGAACAAACTCGTTAAATCCCCGGAATGCCGGGTGCAAATGTAATATATACATTTTTAAATAGGCCGCTCTGCTATTCTGTTTTCATGATTCGAACAAGTAACTTAGTTATGTCGGATTACTTTGTACCGAGTCCCCGGATTTACTTTCTCGTTTACTATACTTAGTGATTTTTGCTCTTGTCTACCATATAGGCGTTCGACAGTCGAGTCACAAAATCACGATTATAGCATACAGTAATAGTAAATATCCGAGTTAAAGTTTAAAGTTATTCGACACAACAGAAAAAATAACTGAAAAACAGGGTTAATAAACAACATATGCCGAATTACTTTCATACCGAGTCCCCGAGTTTGTTTTCATGTTCACCATATTCCACCATCTCTGCTCTTGACTACCATTTCGGCGTTCGTCAGTCGAGTCACAAGATCATCTCAGATAGCATACATTACTTAAACTTTGAAACACGGTTGAAAGCTTATTCGGCATACGGACAACATACATACAATAGATAAGGCAGTCCCCGAGTTTCACTTCGGGACGCCGGCATATAAACAATACAGAAATAACTGAGATAAAACATAAGTAACGACAAAGCAGTCCCCGGGTTCATCCCGGGGTGCCGACATGCAAACGACATAAGAAGAAAACATTCATGCGGACAAGGCAGTCCCCGAGTTTCATCTCGGGGTGCCGGCATTTCATTCATGAGAGACCGAGATACATACACTGTGCCCTTTATGTGTAAAAGGGACGGAGTAGAGCTACATTCCATGGCCGTTTGGTTTCCTCCCCGGCTTTATCCATGATGACCCACAAGTATAGGGGATCGCAACAGTTTTCGAGTGAAGTAAAACCCAAATTTATTGATTCGACACAAGGGGAGCCAAAGAATATTTATAAGCCTTAACAGCGGAGTTGTCAATTCAGCTGCACCTGTGAATAGACTTGCTCGAGACAGATTATCAGTAGCCATAGTTTTATAGCAGTGACAGTAGTGATATAATAGCAGCAGTAGAATAAAAACAGCAATGATGATTATAGTAGACAGCAGGATTAAAATACTGTAGGCAAAGGGACGGATGAACGGGCGTTGCATGGATGAGATACTTCATATAATAATCAAGTCATGGGCATTTGCAGATAAATAAGATAAAGCATCCAAGTATTTATTAACCATAGGCATGTGTTCCAATTTAGTTGTGCGTGCTCGCAATGAGAAACTTGCACATCATCTTTTGTCCTACCAACCCGTTTGCAGCGGGGCCTCAAGGGAAACTACTGGTAATTAAGGTACTCCTTTTAATAAAGTACCGGAGCAAAGCATTAACACTCCGTGAACACATGTGATCCTCACATCACAGCCATTCCCCTCGGCTGTCCCAATTATTGTCACTTTGGGACCTCGGGTTCCGGACAGCAACATGTGTATACAACTCATAGATATGATCTTAAAACAACAATTATCTTCATGATACAATAACATGTTCAGATCTGAAATCATGGCACTCGGGCCCTAGTGTCAAGCATTAAGCATAACAAGTTGCAACAATGACATAAAACACCGATAACGGATACTAGGCACCATGCCCTAATGATATTACAGCTATTACATGAACGATCTCATCCAATCCCTACCATCCCCTCAAGCCTACAGCGGTGGATTACTCACACATGGATGGTTGATGGAGAAGTGGTGGCGATGACGATGGCGATGATCTCCTTCGATTCCCCGTCCCGGTGGAGTGCCGGAACAGGAACTTCTGGTCCCCGAATTGAGTTTCGAGGTGGCGGCGGCGCTCCGATGGGTTTCTGGGGGGAAAACTCTTTGTGCCCGTGTTTTTTAGGTCAGGAGAGGCTAAGTAGTCGAGAGGGGGGCGCGAGGCGGCGCCTGGGGCCACCACACCTGGTGCTCGCGCGACCAGGGGCCTGCCGCGCCACCAGGGGTGTGGGCCCCACGTGGCCCGTCTCCGTCTCGTCTTTTGGCTCCGTGACTCTCCTGGGAAAATAAGGACTTCTATGATTTTTCTGGGATTTTTCGTGAAAGTTGATTTCCTGCACAAAAACGAGACACCAGGGCAATTCTACTGAAAACAGCGTTAGTCCGCGTTAGTTGCATTCAAAACACACAAATTAGAGGTAAAACAATAACAAAAGTGTTCGGGAAAGTAGATACGTTTTGGACGTATCAATCCATTACACCTTTTCTAGCTTCTTGTGCATCTACAAGATGATAGGAGTCGTTGTGCAGAGCTCTGCTCACAACGAAAGGTCCTTCCCATGGAGGTGACAACTTATGCATACCGGCAGTGCGCTGTATCAGCCTCAGCACTAGATCTCCCTCTCTGAACACTCGAGGATGCACCTTCCGGCTATGATAGCGTCGGAGGTTTCGCTGGTATATCGCTGACCGAGACAGGGCCAACTCTCTTGCTTCCTCGAGCAAGTCGACATCATTCTCTCGGGCTTCTCTTGCCTCGGTCTCTGTATACATTGCCATTCTGGGCGAGTCATATTGTATGTCGGTTGGTAACACCGCCTCTGCACCATACACCATAAAGAATGCCGTGTATCCGGTGGATCTATTGGGTGTGGTCCGGAGACCCCACAGTACCGCCGGTATCTCTTCTATCCAACAACCCGGAGTTCGCAGGAGTGGCTCTATCAGTCGGGTTTTTATGCCGGCAAGCACTAATGCATTGGCTCTTTCGACTTGTCCATTTGCTTCTGGGTGTGCCACCGAGGCTACATCAAGTCGGATTCTTTTTTCAGCACAGAATCGAGCAAACTCCCCCACCGCAAAATTGGTGCCATTGTCCGTGATAATACTGTGCGGATAACCATATCTCAGTATGATATCTTTCAAGAATGAGACGGCAGTAGCTCCATCACACTTCCGAATTGGCTTCACTTCGATCCACTTGGTGAACTTGTCCAGCATGACCAGCATATGAGTCATGTTACCTCGTGCCGGCTTGAATGAGCCCACCATATCCAAGCACCATACAGCAAACAGCCAAGTGATGGGGATAGTTTTCAGCGCTGCTGCCGGCATGTGTATCTTGTGGGCAAACCTCTGGCAACCTCCACACTTCCGAACGATATCCTCTGCTTGTTGCAAAGCTGTGAGCCAGTAAAACCCATGCCGGAAGACTTTAGCCACCAATGCCCTTGAGGAAGCAAGGTGACCGCATTCTCCTTTATGTATCTCTAGCAGCATCTCTTGCCCTTCTTCCGGCTCAACGCAACGTTGCAGCACCTCGGTGACACTTCCCTTGTACAGCTCTTGGTTGATAACCGTATAGGCCTTGGATCTTCTCACCACTTGCCGAGCTTCAACCTCATTGTCGGGCAAGGTCTCATCCACAATATATTCCATAATGGGCTGCGCCCAACCCGGCACCGGCCGCACAGGGAAAACTGGAGCATCTATGTCCATCGGCTCGGCCGACATCACCTCCGCCGACACTCCCTGTGCAGTCCCCGAGTTCTGCAGCGCAGTCCCCGGGTTCTGCCAAACGCTCCCGACATCAACATCCATTGGCACAGCCTTTGCTTCTGAGCTCTTCGGGATAAAGATGGATTCCGACTCGGGTGACGGCTTGATCGACGGCTTCCTCAAGTGCTCCAATGCTATGCCGGGCGGAATGGCAGCCTGCGATGATCCCAACTTGGATAGTACATCAGCCGCTTCATTCTCCCCCCGAGGTATGTGCTTGAACTCGCAGCCTTCAAAAAATTCAGAAATTTTTTGGACATGGAACCGATAAGACGCCATGTTGGCGTCCAAGGCATCCCAATTCCCCGACACTTGCTGCACCACCAAGTCCGAGTCTCCATAGCACTCTATCCGGCGAATGCCAATCTCCTTAGCGACATTGAGTCCATGCACGAGTGCCTCATACTCGGCTACATTATTGGATGCCGAGAAGTGAATCTGAAGCACATATTTCAGCACATCCTGCTTTGGCGAGGTGAGGACTACCCCGGCACCCAATCCGATCTTTGCCTTGGAGCCATCAAAATGCATATTCCAAAAGTTGAAGTCGGGCAACGGGGGCTCATACTGCATCTCGGCCCTGTCCACCAAGAAGTCCGGCAGCGCCTGCGACTTAATGGCATCTCTCCTTTCATAAGTCGGGGCATACGGAGATAACTGGATAGCCCACTTGGCAATTCGGCCGCTGGCATCTTTGCACCCAATGATCTCGGACAGAGGGGCTTCGCTCACCACTGTAACCGGATGTTCTTGGAAGTAGTGCTTCAACTTGGTGACCGCCAAATATACACCATAGGCCATCTTCTGGTAGTGCGGGTAATTCTGCTTGGAGAGGGAGAGCACCTCGCTCAGATAATACACAGGCCTCTGCACCACCTTGTCACCCTCTTCTCTTTCCACCACCATCACAACACTCACAACCCGGTTTGTGGCCGCGATATAGAGCAACATCGGCTCCTTGGGCAATGGCGATGCCAACACAGGCGTAGTTGAGAGCATCTTTTTCAGATCATTGAATGCTGCATCCGCTTGCGGAGTCCATGCAAAAGTTTTGCTATTTTTCATGAGCTGATACAGAGGCAAAGCCTTTTCTCCTAACCGGCTCACAAACCGATTTAGGGATGCCAAGCACCCGGTGAATTTCTGCACGTCTTTGAGACGTGTGGGCAGCTTCATACTCTCAATAGCACGGATCTTACCCGGTTTGACCTCAATACCCCGACTAGACACAAGGAAACCGAGCAGCTTACCCGCTGGCACACCGAAAGTACATTTATCTGGGTTAAGTTTCATCCGGAATTTTCTTAGGTTAGCGAATGTCTCTTTCAGATCATCGATCAGAGTGGATTTTTCTTTTGTTTTTATGACTATGTCATCGACATAGACCTCGGCATTCCGACCTATTTGGTCATGCAAGCATTTCTGCATGCACCTGTGGTATGTAGCACCAGCATTTCTCAACCCGAAGGTCATGACACGATAGCAATAAGCCCCGTACGGGGTAATAAAGGCAGTTTTTAATTGATCAGCCGGGTTCAAAGGTATCTGGTGAAAACCAGAATACGCATCTACAAAAGACAAAAGCTCACACCCGGCAGTGGAGTCGATCACTTGATCTATCCGGGGGAGCGGGAAAGGATCCTTCGGGCACGCCTTGTTGAGGTTGGTGAAGTCGATGCACATGCGCCACACCTTGGCCAGCAGGGGGTCATCCTTTTTCTTCTCTACCAGGACCGGGTTAGACAACCAGTCTGGGTGCAGCACCTCCATCACAAATCCAGCCGCAAGAAGCACGGCTAGATGCTCCATGATCGCAGCTCTTCTCTCGTCCGAGAGACGTCTTGTTGGTTGCTTCACCGGCTTTGCATCCGGCCTGACGAATAAAGAGTGCTCAGCCAACTCCCTCGGAACACCTTGCAGGTCATCATTCGACCATGCAAAGACGTCCCGATTCTCACGGAGGAAGTCGGTGAGCTCGCCTTCCTATTTGCTGTCCAGGTTGGAGCCAATGATCACCCGGTGCTCCGGGTTGGCCAGGTCCACTGCGATCTTCTTGGTCTCCTTCGGCGGCTGGAACGAAGCAGTCTGCTCCGGGTTCGTCATCCCGGGCATGCCGAGTTGGGATGCCTGGGCCAGCGTCACCACCTGCTGGATCCTCTTCTTCTCCTCCGCAATGACCAGAGATTCGGCCAAGCAGGAACCGGCTGTAGCACACTCGATAGAGCGCTTGTAGTCGCCCGAGATCGTGATTATGCCGTTCGGACCCGGCATCTTCATCTTCAGGTAGCCCATGTGAGTCGAGATCATAAACTTGGCCAGAGCAGGTCGGCCAATCAGGGCGTGGTATGGACTTTCGAGGTCCACCACCTCGAACTCTAGGCTCTCAGTCCGGCAGTTCTCTCGGGTTCCGAATAGCACATCTACCCAAATCTTGCCCATAGGCGAACAGGAAACTCCCGGCACAATGCCATGAAAGGTCGTGCTAGTCGGCAGCAGGGTGTTCAAGGACACACCCAACTTCAGCATAGTGTCCTTGTACATGATATTGATGGCACTGCCGTTGTCCACCAGGACTCTGCTGAACCGGACATTGATACTCGGCCCGATGAACGTCGGGTCCACCACCAGGGCATAGCCTCCCGGCTTAGGCATGACTCGGGGGTGATCCTTCCGACTCCACGAGATCTCCATCTCGGACCAGTGCATGAACTTGGGCACAGCCAGCATGACTGCGTTCACTTCGAGTGCGCGCTGGCGCAGACTCTTCTTGTCAGTGGGCTCGGTCACGAAGACCACATAGCTCTGATAAGCTTCCTGATAATTGCCCTATGGGTATCCGCCCTGATTGCTGGGACCGGCATTGTTGTTGCCCCTGATATTCACCATATTCACCGGCCTCGGAGCCGGCTGCCTCTGAGCAGGCGGGTTAACTCGCGTAGCATTGGCCCCCGACACTGGTGGCGGTGGCCTTGGAGCGGCGGGCCTTGCCAGAACAGCCACCTGAGGTCCTCCAGACGCGCCTTCTCTCAGCATGCGCTGATACCAGCTACACTGCCGAGTCGAGTGATTCGCTGGCCGGTTAGGCTCAAAGGTGTGATAGCAGCAGGGCTTGTCCAGCATCTCTTCATAAGTCACGGGTTTCCTCTGCTCAGCCCAAGTCTTCTTCACCTCTTGGTTCTGGCCCCAAGCCGGGCCGCTGGTCTTCTGACGCTGGCTATTGTCGGCATCACCTTGATCTCGGGTTACCGCAGCAACCTGGTGTGAAGCATATTGGAAATCCGGCTCCCTCCTCTTGTGGCCGAAGTCCTGGCGATCATTGTTCCTGTGCGGCCCGGATCTGTTGTTTACCGAGTTCCTCCTACTCGGTTCGCCCGAGTCCAGCAAAGGTTGCATCGGATCACCGAGAGCATAGCTGTCGGCGATTCTCATCGTCTCGGCCAAGGTGGCCGGCATCTCCCTCTGCAGTTTCTGCCAGAGCATGGAGCCATGTCGGCATCCCTGCGCAAACTAAGAAATGGCTTGTGCCTCAACAACCCCTTCGCAGGAGTTGCGGATAGTACTCCAGCGAGTCAAGTACTCTCGGTCTGTCTCGTTGTCCCTCTGCCTGCACATCGCAAGCTGCTGAGGTCGGTTCGGCCTCTTGTAGGTGCTGGAGAAGTTGCTGACAAAAGCCTCTTCAAAGTCCAACCAGCTGTTGACACTTCCTTCTCTCAGGTTGTTGAGCCAGATCCGGGCTGGCCCCTCCAACATCTGCGGGATATATCTTACCGCCCAGCGACGGTTACCCCCCGCAATGTGCACTGCTGTCACATAGTCGGTCAGCCAGTCCTCCGGCTTGGTGCTGCCGTCACAAATCTTGTCTCCCCGGTTGAGCTGAAAGTGAGGCACAGGCGGCTCTATCATAATCCGGGGTCCGAAACAAGAAGGGCCAGGTGGGCCTTGCTCCTCCATTAACTCGGACCGATATATCCGATCTAGCTTGTATCGGGCATCATTCGGATCCAACTGGCGAGTTCCCAGTCGAGATCCAAGTGCACTCTCATAACCATGATACCCGGCTTTGGCCATTGCCGAGTTGCCGTCATCATACCGGCTAGCCCCTTGACCAACTACCTGCCGCTGTGGCACACCTCCAACGACCTGATGCCTCGGGGCCTGGTTCTGTACCGGGTAGCGAGGTGGGTGCTCTCGACCAACCGAGTTGGCCTTTCCAACATTCCGATTACTCGGAGCCTGCCGGCTTCTACTCTGGGCCTGCCCAACATTGCCCTGCTCCGCTATCTGCTTTCCGGCATACGCCGGGTCGTATGTCTGCATCTGGAGCTGCTGGTTTCCTCCGTAATTCCCGCTCCGGTTCTGACCTCTCCCGACATGCGGAGAGGAACCCTGTCCTCTGGACCTCTCGCTGGCGGCTCTTGCCGAGTGAACGACTTGGGATCCACCCACAGCCGTATTGGCCCTCTTAAAGGCCTCATTCTGCCGGGTAGCCACTTCCACCAACTCATTGACCCGGTCTTGCTGTTTGCGGCGAGCTTCTCCGGTTAGACCGGATAACTCGGCTCTAGCTGCCTCGGCAGTCCTGAGTGTCTTGGCAGGGGAACTGTAATTCGGCCTAGCTGCCGACATTACGCTAGGAGTCGCACTGGACGCAGCCCTACCATCTCTGTCTATCTCGGCATTGAGGCCTCCGCCTCTTCTGCGCACACTTGCCTCACGGTTAGGCCGGCCTCCTACCGGTGACAAACCATGGGCCGCGTCATACTCACGCATAACACGGTCAAAGTCCCTCCTGACCTCAGCTAACCCTTCTGCCTCCTGCAGCAAGCTCTGCCGTTGTGCCTCTAACTCGGCGACGGCCTGGGTGACATCAGTCATGGCAGCTACCGGCACCGCCAGCCTCTGCACTACTTCTCTCAAAGGTCCAGGCCTTACCGGGACACGGGATGTCTCGGCGCCGTCCTGGGCCTGCCTTTCCAGCGCCTGCTTGGCCTTCCGGGTTTACCTTGCCGCGGGCGCGATGACCGTCTCCTCGGCAGCAGGACCCGTCACCCCGGCCATCATGACCGCGCAGCTCTCGGGGCGAGTGGTACGCCGGCCGCGAGCCGCACAGACAGCAGGGGGATCCTCGGCCACGAGCACCTGCTCCGGGTACTCGCAGACGAACTCGGTGGCGACGTAGGTGGCGAAGGAGCCAAACTCGATGACGCACCCGTTGGCCGGGAACGGCCTGCCGCGGAAGCAGCCGGCGTTGTCGCTGACGAACTCCATCTCGCCGAACTTGACGACGAGGCCGGAGAGGACCCGCGTGTCGGAGTGGATGACGGAACCCGTCCGGATGAGTACACCAGCCAGCGCCTCTTCTTGCCCCACGGTGGGCGCCAACTGTCGTGGTGGTATCACGGCAGATGCCATAGGATGGCTAACTGTGTGGGGCCGATGGACGCTGGTGGATCCGGGGAGGGCTAGCGAGCTAAGGAGCTCACACGAGAAATGGCTAAGTGCTGCCGAAACCGACTCGGTGAAGGGAGAAACCGCAAGAACACACGAAGAACACACCCGAAAGCTCAAGCAAACAAGAACACACACGATATACCCAGGTTCTGGGCCCTCGTGAGGAGGTAAGACCCCTACTCCTGCCTTGCCTCACTATATATGTGTCTCACAAGATCTACAAGATTGCTCCTTGAGCTGTTTTGCCTCTCACTCTAGGATGAACTCATGAACAAGGATGAACTACTAGGAGAGGAGAAGTAAATGCGCCTATAGTTTTGGCTCTCTGGTTGGTGTCCCTCTCACAGGAGGAGTTATGGCGCTATTTATATAGGCCGGGCCGAGTTGGCCGGAAACCCTAATTCCTCCGGGTCCCACCGGACAGTGGCTGCAGTCCAACGGTAATGTCGATATCCCTACCACGACCTAGCCGCCGAGCTATCCGGGATAGGTCGAGGTTGGCCATGATGCCTCTTGCCGTAGCCGTCGCCGGCCTAGGTGATGATGCTTCCCCTGTCAGAGACAGAACGTGCCTTCCCCATGCCTTGTCTCCTGTCAGTCCGTTTACAGTACAGTGGAATAGTCACGTCGCCCTTGTCTTGTGCCTTTTGTCCCGCGCCCGTGTCAGGCGGGAGGTGACTTAGCTTCCGTGTCAGACGGGTCAGTGTCCTTGCAGTGTACTTGCCCTTGACTTCCGGTCCGACATAAGATATGCCGGACAACCTTGCCCAACCCGG
Organism: Poa annua; assembly: GCA_026929855.1. NCBI lineage: Eukaryota > Viridiplantae > Streptophyta > Magnoliopsida > Poales > Poaceae > Poa > Poa annua. The sequence goes on from CM049434.1 coordinate 118,353,390, forward strand.
CATGGCTATGCCGGATTCTTCTCCGTACCCCGGCAAGGGTATGCCGGGCCTGCTTACCCGGAGCGCCTTCCCGAGTCCCGGCATGGCTATGCCGGAACCTCCTTCCTGCACACAACAGACAGAGATACGATACCGACACGGAGAAGTCAGTCCGGTTATGTCGGTCCGACCCGAGTTAGTTTACCAGTGTGCCTTGCCCTGATCTTTCCCACGCCGGGAGTATGCCGGCTACCTCCGACTTACACCCAAGTCGGCCTTACTCACAGCCCAACCCGGCCAGAACCCTGCTCACTAGCACTTGTCTCTGACACCACACAAGAGAAAGCCCCTAGGCCCAGCTACTCGAAGATGTCTTAAGCTTGCTCCCAAAGACATCTTCGAGAAGCTGGTTCTTAGGAGAACTCTCTGCTCCTGCCTGAATGAGAATGATGGACTTGGGGTCTATTTATAGTGTCACCAGGGGAGACAGCCTGGCCCCTGCTCTCTCCAAAGGGCACCTCTTGACCTCTCCCAAGAGTCACCTCCTAAGTATTCCCAAAGGGCGTCACTTCACTTCCCGAAGGGTCACATGACCTTTGGAGCTAGGCAAAGAACATTTACCACCGTAAACATGAGTATCTTATCCATGCCTTTACCCTACCGGGGGTAACCCCCGACACTGAGCCGACAGATCAGGTATTCAGATTGACGAAGTCATAACAGTTGCCTCGCTGTCGACGGAAACGTCACCTCCCAGTAAAGAATATTCCGGCTAAATAAAAAACACCAGCTTTAAACGTGGGGTTTTAACTGTGGTGGGTTGAGGGTACAACCACCCCTAACCATTTTGCCACGTGCAAGCACCGTAACTCTTGGAATTAGATATCTCCTCCGCTCGCTCCCTCAAAAAAGAAATAAAATCTCCGCTCCCTACTTCCCCTGATCCCATCTGAAGTTCTCTCGTGACGTGGTGATGCGCGAGCAAAGCAAAGTCCTTTTGAAATTTCTCTTTCCCGGCCGCGCTCCGAGTGCCTCGAGAAAACAGCGAGCTCCCGTAAAGAAGCTTTTCCTCCAAAGCAAGACATTTCTAGCTTTGCCTTTGCCGATTCTTGTTCTACCACGTGCTTCTGCAACACCGGACTAGGTTGTAGGATAGGTTGGACGGTGGATAGATTACTATAGATGGAGGCTAATTCGCTAAAGTTGATTGCTCAGAACACTCGACGTGTCAAACTCCGCTTGGCGTCATCTAGTGTCATTTCACAAACACTTCTTTGTTACCACAATCGATCACCCTATAACCTTTTTTTTAAATTTGGTGAGCTCTGCTAAGTGCTAAGGTGAACCATTTCAGAAACGCTTATTTAGAAAAGAAAGTAACAATGCTTATTTTCGATAAAATAAATATGAATCACTCGTTCGTCTCATAATGTAAACCTTTTTAGCAAGCTAAACTAGCTAGATAAAAATGCTTACATTACAGAACAGAGGTACTCCCTCCGTTCCACAATATAAGATGTTTTAGCCTTTTTCCACATGCATATGTCCAAACTTGTATCTAGACACATTTTAGTATATGTGTACACCTATTTTGATATGAATCTAGACAACATGTACAACACCTACAACATCTTATATTGTGAAACGGAGGGAGTAGTAGTTAGTAACCATTTTTTTAATATATTAGAGAAATGACGCTTGACCCCAAAAATTGAATCCAACTCCACGAAAGACCCTCATTTGTCATCTTCATGGGACCCATTTTTCATTGAGGGTGTTCTTTTTTCTCGGTCTACCGACTCGTGTCTAGTTGCCCGGGAGGGTCGAGCTTAGGAGGGGTTGGCAGAGCTCCTGGGTGGCGATGAATGAGCTTATGAGGGGGCGCGGGGATGTGAAGTGGGCGGTGGAGCAAGAATGAAGGACCTTGTGAGGGTCAATGGTAAGGAAGTAGGGCCACACATCCAATAATATGGCTAATTCGATTTCGGGTAATAGTATTTTCGGTAAACATAGTTATAATACTCTTGTTTAATATGGTTTTGTATAAAAAATGATCTAAATATGGTTCGGTTCCGATAGTAACCAATTTTTGTTCAGTTTCAGTAATAACCAAACTAACCACCCGTTGACACGAATTTTGAAACTGCAAATTTCTTTGTATTGTCATATATTATAAAATAACCTAAGTAGACAATAAATTAATGGCCATGTACTGAAAAAGAACCATAAAGTAAATAAAGTTAACATATCGCATGCAATGAGAGGTATGGGGTTATGAGTTGCAACTCACGAGGTGCGAATGTATGATTGTTTGATGACCGATGATGCACGAGAGGGCCGACTACAAACGAAGGGATTTTGTGCTAGGCCACGAAAAACTTTGAGAACTTGTAAAAATATCAAGATACCGCCTAAAGGGAGATGAATACACGCTTTAAAATGTAGTGGGCTTGAAAGAATGCAAAATAAATTAATCATTTAGTTTACAAACATAAATCTTATAATGTTAGGCTCAACTAATTGCACAAGCAACAGCCTAAGCTAAACTAAGATGACCACACCATATAACACAAGTGATACACCACATATAATAATATATATGACTTTAAACACAAAGATTACCATAAGGAAATAAACTCGAATATAGACATACCGAGATACTCGAATATAGACGTAAGTAAGCTAATCACCATTGGAGAGGTTTGGTTGCCACAGAGGACTCCCAAGCGCTATGAAATTTCACTTTATTCTCCAAGGCAAGAAGTTAGGGATACATCTCGTATGGTTAGTTTTTTCCTCCACCCAGGAGTAGCCAAGCTCCACAATGTCTTCACAAATCTCACGAAAGGGAAAGCCCATGACTCTTCACAATCTTCTCTGAAGAGGTCACCACGACCAACGGAAAGTCAACTAAGAGGGAAATGCTCTAAGAGTAACAAGATCACATGCTTTCACTTGAACGAATCAACATGGAGAGAATAAACCAATACAACATATGGAAAGCAAGAACACCAAGAAGTACTCAAGAGAAGTATTATCAAGAATTCACGTAAGCAAAACTAGACCAATTCATGAAATTTTTCTCATTTTTTTTTGGCAGAATGGCGCACTCCATATCGATTATATAACATCATTTTAAAGTCAGCATGGATAACTTCCAGGTTAAAACACCAACATTCTTTTTTGAAGAGCTTCAAACTCAAGAATTTGGCTCATGCAGGATTTTTTTAGATAAAGGGAATATATTAATATCGAGCAGATACAAATTACACCCAGCCTCTGCAACAACGCAATACCCAAAGCTATTACGGATGCACACAGCCGAAAAGCAATAAGAAGAAGAAATAAAAAGAAAAAGAAAAGTCCTGCTACAGCGTTACAGTCCTTGTAGCAGCCGCACAACCACCACCAAAACAATACCTGATGTCAAATTTTCAAAAGCAACGCCTTCAAGAAGAACAGTGCCAGGCACAACCAATTAAGGCCAGACCTTGGGTTTTCATCCTGAAGATAGTCCTCACTCTCAAAACAATGTCTTCAGCAAGACTACTGCCAGGCACAACCAATTAAGGCCAGACCTCAGATTTTCACCCTGAAAGTTAGGACTTTGGACTTCACATATGTTGTCGCCCCCGCTTACATACTGCTGCTCCAAGTCATGAAACACCAAGCCAATTCCTCATCGCCAGAAAGCTTCGAACCACCATTGCTAGCTTCAGATCTCGACTTACATGACAAAAACATCGACAAAAATGACTCTCTTCTGAAACTTGTGCACATAATGAACCAGATTTGTCAATCTTTTTTACAAATTTACCCTTCTTACATGATGCTTTGGGCTAGGGCGCCATGGTACATTGCACGATGTCAAATCTGGTTCATGGGCTAGATCATGCTCTCGTCACGCTGCCTGTCGTCATAGATCAGTGCGTCTAATATAGCATGACGCCCTAATCCAGAGCTTCATGGCACCATGAAAAAAGGGCAGACTATGAATAAATTCAAATCCAGTTCAATTTGTGTTGAAGTTTTAGAAAAGGGTCGGATTAGTCTATTTTCACACAGAGTAGGGCTCACCAAACGGTTGGTGTCGTCGCATCAAGGTAAAAGGACGGTCAAAGCGAGAATGAAGACCTGTTGCTAGCTACTGCCACTGGCATGGTGTACCAACCAGATTTCGTCCCTGTCGCCCGGCAAGGTAAGACCAAAACTGGCGGCCTCGTCGTGTCATGTCCGCGACGCAACGCAACAGCAGGCCCTCGCTCGCCATTGCTGGTGGTTGCGCACCTTCACTTCCCTTTTGATGATGCCGAGCTTTTCTCTCTAGGCTGGCTGGGATCGCCCATTCATCATGCTGTCAATCAGCATAAATTTCTGGGGGTTTTCTTGTTTTGGCGTCAAAGCAAATCAGCAACAACGCGAAGTAGCACACTGATGAATTGGCAATTGACCGGGCAACAATTCTGAACCTGCAGCAGCACGCGGTCGGAAACGAACGTCCGTCGTCGTTTCTTGTAATCTTGTTTCGACACACACCGCCATGGATATGGAGCCGGAGCTCGTTTTGCTCTCTGAGCAAAACATCGACGCTCGACGATGATAATGAGATGGGAAAGGAAGAAGCACTACACATTATTGTTTTCTTTTCATGCACACGTACAAGGCTCTACTAACCTACACGGCTGGCGGGCTGGGGAAATGGGCTAGCTACGAGGAGCAGAGGACGGCGTCGCTGACGCTCTTCCTGGCGAGGAGCACGCGCTGCTGCTGCGACCGCTTGCAGTAGGCGATGGCGCCCTGGATGAGGCCCTCCGACGACTCCGCCGCTGGGACGCTCCCGCACGAGTTCCTCCTCGTCGACGACACGGGCGCCGGTGCTGCTGTTGTCGGTAACGGCTGGCGCCACCTGATCACGCCGGAGAAGGACTTGCGTTGCCGGATGCTGCTGGCCGCGTGCTCCTCCTCCTCCTCCTCGTCCATCAGCTTCTCCTGCTCGATGCTGCTCCTCAGCGTCGTCGGGCCTGCGCTGATGCTCCTCACGTTCTTGATTCGACCAGCTGATGGCGCTGCACGGCCGCCGTCGCTCTTGGTTTGGCAAGCCCTGCTCCCGAACGGAACGCCAATGCCTGCGTGGTGGGAGTGGCACCGCTCGTCGGAGCATGATGTCCGAGCGAACAGGGACCGGAAGAAGGCTCGCGACGCCTGCAGCTTCGCTTGCACGGCCGTCCTTCGGCGGCCGGAGCCCTTGGCCGGCTGCGTGCTGCGAACATGCGAATGCTGCAGCGGCGCGACCGTGGCGGTGCTCCTTCTGCCACAGCCGCCTGCAGTGGCTTCAGCGCCAGTCGGCGCCACCTTGTACAGCCTGCCGCCTCGGCAAGGCATCTCCTCCGGCTTGCTCCGGCACACCCGGAACTCGTACTCCCCGCAAGAACTGAGATCCAGGTCGATGTACTCCTCCTCTCCGAACGAGACGGCGACACTGGTGGCTCTCGCCATCGCAGCGCCGCCGTGCTCGACCGTTGCTCCTCTAGGGCACATTGCGGGGGCGGGGAGGCAAAGAAAGCTGGTCAAGCAAAGCAATGGCTTGCTCCGACGGGCAAATTGGGGGCAAGGTGAGTTAATAGGGGGACGACGGAGGAGAAGGGGGGCAGTGTCAGGAGTTTGAACAAAAATTATGGGCAAGGCCAATGCAATGGCAGTGGCAGGGCAGGGAGGAATCCAAGAAAACAGACCCCTTGTCTTGAGGCTGATTGATTCCAGGGATAGTCTCACGTACAGTATCTATTTTACTAAATGACCTTAATTAAACTTTTACTTAGTTGTGACACTTCGAAAAACTTTCAGACAAATATGACCATTTTCAATTACGTCATGTAACTTAGACGTTCTGAAAATCTCAGAGGCTATAAAAATGTCAGGAAACGTCATACACTTTAGCTTATTACAACACAAAAAAATGCAAAAAATTCTAAGTCTTTTGAGATAAGCCATTTGATTAGGCTTTTTCAGCCTTAGAGGCTATTAGAATCTCAAAATACACCTTATGATGTGGCTCTGAGTAACTCCATATCAAATGGCTTATTCAAAAGACTTAGAATTTTTGTGTTTTTATGGGTTAGGATAAGCCAAAGTGTATGACGTTTTCTGACATTTTTAGAACCTCCAAGATTTTAAAACGCCCGAACCCACGGGTTAGAAATCGATGGCCATATCTCACTGAAAGTTATTCAAAGAGTCACAGTTAGCTGAAAGTTTAATTAAGGGTCATTTAGTAAATAGATACCTCACTCGGTCCTACATGAGATAGGGGATGTTTGGTTATGTAGAAGTTCGACGATTTAAGAAAGAAAAGAATTCCGGAGTCACTCGTGCAATCTTTTTACACCCCTTAGTTGTTAGGCCCTAGAGCTGTCTCTGAGAGCCTGCCCATCGAGTTGAAACCAAACACTGGGTAAATTTAAGAGCTCGTAAAAAGAAGGTAGGGTTGGTAGATTTGCATGCAGGGTGTTGGGTTGTGGCGGCGCGCTACATGTGGTATGAGATAGCCATGTAAGATTTTCAGACACTTCGTGTTATGCGTTGTATGCGTGCAAAGTTGTATCTGAGGAAACGGCCGATGCCGTCATTCCTTTGAGGCCAGCCCCAAGGTTGCTTTAAATTTTGTGTCATGTAAGATTTCATTGCTCGTAGATAACCAAACAACACGTCGACTAAAATATTCCATTATACACCAGTCTATCAACTTCTTTGAGATGAGGTCACCTACTTTGCTACATGAACCAAACCAGGGACAGAGGAACGGGGACGAGGAGGGGCTTAGCCACCCCCAATAATCTGACTTTCTTTATAACATCCCTTATATTCATGCTTATAACTAGCACTTCTAAGCCCCCCCCCCCCCCCCCCCCCCCCCCCACACACACACATGATTATGCCCCCTCCACTACTGAGTGTTGCCTCCGTCCCTGCCAAACACACCCTAGATGAATATATATGTGTGCGCTCTTGTTGGATTCAGATTTCTTGCGGTTGTTGTATTATTTATGTTAGACCATGTCCAATGGCACTTCCAATATATGGTTCGATAACAATGACACACATGACCTAAATGAGAGCACTCAACATTGTGGTGACACGCTTGGCGGTCGGTCGCACGAGACTTGCGAGTGCGAGGAAGTGGAGCCTACGACATCAGGGGCAACAATGATGAAATGCGAGGGGCGACGACGAGAGTTGGGTGGGAACGGTGGCAACAACATGCAAGAGAATGAAATGAGAAGGGGGAGAGATAAAAAGGGAAGGCTAAGTAAAGTAGGGCTTTAGCCGTGTAAATGATAGGACGCTCTCGACGAGCCCACCTCTAAAATCCGACCTGGTGAGGTTTGCTGCGGCTATCCGGCACTCTCTACGTTTTATTTGGCCCGTCCGACAAAAAATGTCTGTATTGTGGGAGTGAGTGGACGTCGTTTTGGTGTGTACGCCCTTTATTGGAAGCACGCGTGGATATAATGTTGTGAGGTGTGTATTGTTGCATTTCCTAGTACTCCAGTCCTGTGTGCAGTATTGAGATGAACAGACTCTGGATCACATCTCCCACCCTTGGTCCTTGCTGTACATCTGTGTGAGTAAAATACAAGTAGCCAGAACATGAATTACTATTACTCTGAAGAAGAAAAGGGACACGCATGGATTGCCAGAAAAGGCAGAGAGGTTGACAAAGCAAAAGCAGGAGCAGCTTTGTGCAGAGAAAGTGTGGGGAAGTTGTTTTGTTCTTTCACTTGTCCTTGGTCTTTCGGCTGTCAACTAAAGCTGGAGAAAGAAGAAAGCCTAGAAAAGAGGAAGACGCAGACGGGTAAAAGAGAGAGGAAGTTGACTTTTTATACGTACAAGCCTACTGCCGAAACTGTACGTACGTATAATTGTGGTCAATTTCACTGGAGACGTGGACACATCAAGCATCGTAAACGGCTCCTCTCCCAAAGGCCAACGACCAACACACAAGTGCAGCACACATCCACAACACGACATCGTTCGTGCATGTGCGGTCCGCACAGCAAAAACTTTTGGACAGGAATGAAGATCATCATAATCTGCACACTGTTCGTCTATCCATAAGAAAACCCAGGATTTAGTTAGTGCTAATATCATCTATCAGCGGAAGCCAGATCCTCGTCGAACTCCCATCCACCCATGTCGTCGGCCGAGTACTCCCTGTAATCCTGGTCCAGCTTCCCCGGCTCCGAGTCCGACTCCGACGGCAGCCGCGTCCGGAGCTTGGCTGCGATCGGGGACTCGGTTCTTGAATGGCCTGGTGTGCTCTTGAAGGACAGCGATCCAAGTCGACTCGATCTCTCTTCTCTTTCTTTCATCTCGATCTGGAGTACCGGCCGTGGAACCGATTCGAATTCGACTCGCAGCTTGTCGATGCTGGCGAACACTTCTTTCACCTCAGGATCATCTCGCCTGCATAACATTCCGCACTGCTTAGTGTTTCTTTTTTCAGGTTGAAGTGGCATTTCTGTGTTCCAAACAAGTTCATTGCCTCATTGGTAGTATCTTGATTCTTTAACAGCAATTACCTACCTGGTTTTACGATCTGGATTGGAAAATGTTAATGCTCTGATATTATCAGCTAAACTGAATGCGGCTACCACCTGAAACAAAACAAAAAACTTTCAAAACCTTGTTGTCCTCTGTTAGCCACTTCTGTCTCAGGAAGCAGGGTAATTAAAAAGTATATCAAGAATGACCTTTTTCTCAGTTTCCAAATATTCTTCCTCCAGGTATTTACGCGGGTTTGATTGCTTAGACAGACCATTATCTCCATCGTTTGTTGATACGGATCTGTCCAGGCAAAAACTAACATCGTTAGCAATGGAGGACTCCTCACTCTTTTGTACAGTACAACGAAACTAGACTAGCAAAATATACCTGTCACTGAAGATTTTCAAGTTATCAACAAAGGTCTTTATACGATCTATACAAGTGTTCAGCTCTTCCTAGAGAAACCCAAAGAAACGGCCAGTTTAGAAACAATATGAAATGGAAAAAAAGTACTAGCGAAAGGCCCTTTTACATAGTTTATCACTTCTTTAGAAAGTAAAAGGTCAAATGAGTACCACGCATGCAGAAACATGATGCTTAATCAAGTTAACAAAGCAGACTCCACATCTATCCAGTTCATCACTGCAATCAGCAGCCCAAATAACAAACTTTGTGTTAATAAATATTTGTACCTAGAAATCATTAGTTGGTATTTTTTCAATGAAAGAGCCTACTACATACTTGGCCTGTTTTTCCTTTATTTCTTCATATAATGACTGCAACTTCCATGTATCTTCTAAAAAGGTGATCCAAGCACGGACAGTGCTTGCTTCTACTTTGGAGGAAGCAACAGATCTTGACAGCTCATCTTCCTAAAGTAAGCATATGGCAAAACACTGAGCAAGTGAAAAGCTTTGCTTTTTCATAAAGTATTTTCTAATGAAGAAACTAGCAAAGAAAAACTTATCAAACCTTTGCTTTCAAGTGTAGCACTATCTGATTGCTGGCTTCATCGAATTGTTCTCTCTCCTCCCTAGTTTTTTTCAGCTTCAGGGCAGTCGCATTTAATTTTGTATTTACCTGTAATCTGAGTTTCAGAATCACTCTTAAAAATAACCTTCCCATGGGATCATAGCCTAAGCCTCTAGATAGTAGTAAACCTAACAAGAAAAAAGACACAAAACTACACGGCCAACTTCTATTGTAAATAAGGTTAATTCTGGGGGTCCAACCTCCATTTCAAAGAAAAAAACAAGGTTAATTCATAGGACACTTGATGCATTATTTTTAGTTAACATGATGTATAAAGGGCACAGCCATTAGATAGACCCACAAAGTGTGTAGCTCATTATGCCTGAAATGCTGGACAATAATTATATTTGTGGCCTTTTGGGATACTACTAAGATCACCAACTCATAATCTAAAGATGCGATATAATTGTAGCTTGTATTTAAACCCTAAATATCTCCTCGCAATATCTTCACATACATTTAACAATACTCATATATTTGTTAGTATAAAGGTACATTTAACTTTATCTCTAATGTATCATAACATGATTAGAATACTTAAATGGGGTCCATTCATTTGATGCAGCTTCTCGTGCAATGGATCAACATGAATAGACAATTTCAGACCCACATACACCGCTAGATGAATTACATATTCTGTCTACCTTTCCAGCTTGAAACAAAAAATTACTTAATGCCACTTAAGCAAGATATTGCCAGCATATTCGTTTTGTAAATTACTGAAACAGATCAAAAGAGCTGGGCTGTGAACATTAATCCAGGAAAGTGGAAATAGAAAGAGTGATCATACTTTGTTTAGCTCCGCCTCAAGTTGATCCTTCTGTTTTTGGAGTCCAGAGATCTCAGCCTCTAATTCCTTTTACAAAAAGAATAAATAAATCATGCAAGCCCCTCCATATGAACCAGGACAAGACTTTTTTGTGACGCAGCAAGCAGGACAAGACTACTGAAGACAAACTTAGAACAGGTTAGATGGCCTTCTTTGTTTATCCTTTAGCCGCAACACTTCGATATATATGAATGAAGAAGTTAAAATATTCTTTTTGGCGCTTTAAAGGAATCCGAGAGCTTTGTTTTTCATTAGGATGCACAATAATGTTTACTTGGCTCACTGACACAATTGACTAAACGAAGTCACCTTTTCAGCTGTACCAACTTCATTTGTTTTAGTGACTCTGAAGATAAGGGATTCTTCCTTCTGTAGTCTGCATTGTAAAACACATGGCAACTTTAAAGCGGATAGGATAATTTCAAACATTTTGGTTATAACGTTATCTAGCATGAAAGGTAAATCTTTGGAAGAAGGTAAAAGTGCACATTGATTAGTTCAGCAATATACACCAATATAACTAGATTTATCCAAATAACATTTCATTGCGCTCACATTAAAAATTACCTCCTAGTGTTTGACATATATGTGTCCTCCTACTGTTTGACATATATGTGTCACTGAATCGGATGTATCTAGCACTATTACATGTCTAGATACATCCGATTCAGTGACAATTAATATGAATTGAAGGGAGTAGAAATTATGGCCTACTGGATCAAATAAATTTTCGCTGCATTTTCATTTAGACAAACGAATATCTGCTAAGTTGATGAAATAAATACACCGATAATGCTTAAGACTGAAACCTATTTTCCGTTATACGTCTTTCCGCTTTCGCAGACGAATTTGCAAGAGATTCCGACAAGACCTTCAGCTTGTCGACCTGCAATTTTTGTGGAATCATATTGAGGTTCCAATCATGTATCATTCAAAAAAGGAGTACATAGACATGTGTTTTCGCAAATAAAAATGGCTGCAATTACTCGGCCCTCTAAATCGAATTCCAGATTTATATAATGTGAAAAACTAATAAAAAGCAAGATAAACAATAAAAGAAAGCCGAATTAAATTTGAAATGATGAAAGTGTTACCTTCTGAAAATGTGTCTCCAATGAGTCTCCTGGATTTATCGATTTCTTCTTTAATACAAGGTCTTCCATTCTGGAGCATAGACGAACTTCAGCAACTGCAGTTTTGAAGTCCTATAAAGAGTACCTGAATTTAGAAACAAACTGCGGAATCTAGCTCTCAACCTATACTATAACTGCGGACGAAAAATAGTAAGCTGGCCCGTAGTTAATTGATAAAAGTATGAAACAAATGAGCTCAGCAGTTGAAGGCTTAGAGGGCCAAGCATTTCTTAATATAAGAACAATTGATTATATCCATTTCTTTCATAAATGAATGCACTTAACATGCGATCGCTTTTCGCGTGTTGTAGTCTCCGCAGAGAACACTGGATACTGCATACATTATACATTGCCTATAAACGAAACAACCCTCCTACTAACGATTGCTTAACATTTCATCTAATACTACATCCATGGTTTAGTAGAAACCAAAGAATACGTGCACATAAAATGTACAAATGGACATAAAAAACATTTTTATCAACTTTGAACATCACCAAATAAAACGAAACCAAAGAATGAGAGCATTTCTTTATTTCTATGGCTATGGGATTGCCACGCTCAATCTAGAAGAAAAAGTTCCACTATACGAGTATATCACATGAAAAAACTAGTTCTCTTGTTTTCACAGGCCAGGTCAGGTAGCGCACACCCAAAAATGCTCAGCTAGCACAACAGAAAGGTAGCCTTATCACTAGCATTGTTAAAATAAAATGCTAATGTACCAACATAAGCACAAAGGAAAACAACATATGCCTACCTCAGGGACCGTTGGAGATGCTTTATCGCGGTTCCTGGTTGAATTAGCTCGGACAGCGTCAATTGCATTTATCTCTTGCTGCAACTGCATGATCTCATTATCTAATCTGGAATTAAGAAATATTTTGGAGCATGTAAATACATATGCAAACATTGACACGGGAACAACACATCCCTCCATACCCCCAAACGAAAGAGGTAACCTTGCAATTTCAGCATTTATTTTTAGCCCTGTTATAGCACATTGAGCAAACTGAAGCAGCTCGTCACGTTTTGCCTGACATGGAGAGACAAGTAGATATCATCCAAACATGAACCCATAGCGCACAATGTTTTTCCCATAAAAGAGTACACGCTATGTTCCCCTAGGCATTCTAACACCGGAAAAGAATTAACATGACGTACATCAGATAGTTATAGAGTACAAATCATAGTAGAAAATGTAGTTGAGCCAAGCCTCTTTTTTTTACAAATAATTAGTAGTATGTGGAGGTGGATCTAAAATTATATACTAATCTACCTATACGTTTTAATATCGAGAGGAACAAAATGGGAACGTACCAATACTTCGTCGTTGTAACTTGAAAATAACTTTGCCAAGTCACGTATGCTGCTGAGAATTGCATTGTGCACATCCTTTCCCCCATTAAGACACATTCTGCAGGGAGCATCCACAGACCAGACCACAATGTATAGCGTGTGAGTGAAAACTTCCTCCCAAAATGAACGAGTTATTCTTGGGGAGAAAAATGACAGGGTTGAGTCAGCCAAGGGGTTAAAGAACTTGCCCGAAAATTTCTGATAGCAGTGAAACTTCTTCCTCGGTAGGAGCTTCCATGATCTGAGATCCATAGCTAGAGAATGAGTAAATAGCTTGAATTCATATGTAACTTACATGGCATGGCATGTGAGAAACAACACACCATGGAGAGCACAAGGCACTCGAGCGCTTGGCTGTAGAGGAAGACATGGAAAAAGTTGACGGGTTCAGCCCCGCTCTCGTAATCCACGTACAGATCCTGCAACGCGCACAATTAATTTAGCACTACTAGGCAATGCAGTCCAAAATGGTGGAGAAAAGAAAGCAGAGCAGACCAAGACGGGCGCGGCTTGACTGGGATCGTCGGCAGGCTGCGCGATGGACGAGGCGGCGCGCTCGGTCTCCTTGAGGCCGACGAGCCACCGGCGTAGCAGCTGCACCCTCTCCTCCCCTCTGTAGGAGAGCGCCGCCTCCTCCAGCCTCTTGGCCGTCAGCTTCAAGCTCTTGTAGTACCGATTCCCCTGCGCGACAGACAGATACACACACACACCATAAGGTGATAAGAGATGACTGAAGAAGGGCTGAATGATTTGTGATGGAGGCGGGAGTCGTACGATGCCGTTGATGAGCCTGGCGCCGCCGACGACGGCCTGGCCGGCGTGGTGGACGACGGTGTCGAGGGAGGTGCGGACGGTGCGGGTGGTGAGGGAGATGCCGCCGCCGCCCGCCTCGACGGCGCGGTGCACCGCGTTGCGGAGCCACGACATCGCTCCCGGTCGCCTCAGATCGATCGGGGAACGGGAGCGATCGAGGAGCGGACGTGCGGTGGAGAGGAAGCCCACCGATCGATGCGTGCGGCGCGGTGGTCTTCCCAGCGGCCGACGAATGCGCCCGCCCGTGCCCCCTCGCGGTTGACTCCAATCGATTTTCGAGGAGAAAAAGGTTGCCGCCGCCCGGACTGACTCAATGGATCGTGCGGGCCTAGCTAACGGCCCACCATAACTATAACTAGATCACATATTGATATTGATTGATTCATTCATATATTCAGAAAAATACTCCCTCCGTTGCATATTGCAAACAAAAGTACTCCCTCCAATTCATAAAAAGTGTCCGTGGTTGTACTCTATACTTATACCTGAATCAATTGATTTGTCACAACATTTTCTATGGATCAGAGATAGTAGTATATTTGTATTTGGGATTTCAGTGTTCATATATTTCGGGACTTTCGCCATAATTTTGACCTTTGAGTGAAACTTTGTTGATTTTTGGTTAGTATACTTTTGTATTTCAGATTTTATGTACTTGTACTCTTATAGATTTTTGTGTGCTTGGGATTTTAGTTACTTTGTACCCCGCTCAGAAATCTTGTACTTTCGGTTTTTATTATAGTTGTACTTGTGTATTTCGGGTTTCAGCTTGTTTATACTTCTAAGGTTTGTACTTAGACAATTTTATAGTACTTCAATTTTTTTTTGACAGTCAATACCATGATATATTTAGTAGCGAAAAAAATACATGATATAGATACATGAGCTGATTACAACGATTACAAAATAAAGTCTAAAAGAAAGGAGAAATATTTTTTATATTTTCAAACTCTTTCTTTTTCTATGATACAATTTTTTTACTTTTTTGAAGACAGTCGTTAAAAATGTCATAGATATCAAACCACAAACCTATAAATACAAATGAGGGTTCTCTCGTAATTTTAATTTTGAACCGCAATGCCAAGCATACGACAACATCAATATTTTAAGAAACAAACCAAGCAGGTCGATGCCGCTGGGAGCTGAGAATACGAATCATCATTGTCAAGAACGTAGAGGATAATCCTCCTCGTGAAAACCATGAAAAATAATCCATGATCAATCCAACGAAAGCAAGATCTGAATGATTATACCTAGACAAATTTAATCACCACCCGACGTCGGGAAGGAAATCTCGCAGTCGAACGATGGACTGAAGATCACTTGATATCTCTATTGCTGACGAAGACAAGTTACCGAAACTCTAACCTAATCTATAAAAACGCTAGTTTTAGTGCAAACCCCACACATAAATTGGGTTCCTCACCCCTCGGGACGTCGACAATCCTGGCTGAAGAAATGGGAACCGACCTATGGAGGAGGAGGCGGCTAGGTTTCTTCTATTGGTGAAACAAAACGAGGTTGCAGCTAACGAGTTTGGTTGTCTTATAAGACAAACGAAAGATGTATCTACACTTATGAGCAAAAGATGATTTCTCACCTTACTTATTTTTATCTTATTGCATAGTAGGGTGCAAGATAAATCTTGTGTATGATGGAAACTATTCTAATCTGACTTCCGATTCTTTCCTTTCGTCGGAAGGACGCTCGGACGCGCTTTCGTTTCCTCCGTACCATGGGCTATTTAAACTAACGCCTCCTCCAACCCAGGCCATTCCATATTTCCCGGAGGCCAGAATCCTAAATCAATCGAGCGAACTTGCTGCGGAGGTTCGCGGCGGCGGCGCGGGAAGCACCGGAGGGGACCCGTGGAGCGATCAGGCGGGCATCTGCGCCCGATGTGGGCGTGCGGCCTCGCTGAGCATGCAGTCGCCGGCATCCTCGGCTTCGCCGGCATGTACGGCGGCCGCTGGAACAACGCCGTTTCCGTCGGGGTCACGGCCGCTGCCGGTATCGCGCTCGTCGCAGTCGTCGTCGTCGTCTCCTCTCGCAGGTTCGCAACACCTGGCCTGACCCAAAAACACGTCGCCGTCCCCACTCGCACGGACCTCGGCTCGGCTCACACTCCAGATGCGCCTCCCCCGATGCGGCGGCCCCAGTCCACCTAGCCCGCTGATGTCTACGCACGCTTCTATTCTCGTAGACAGTGTTGGGCCTCCAAGAGCAGAGGTTTGTAGGACAGCAGCAAGTTTCCCTTAAGTGAATCACCCAAGGTTTATCGAACTCAGGGAGGTAGAGGTCAAAGATAACCCTCTCAAGCAACCCTGCAATTAAGATACAAGAAGTCTCTTGTGTCCCCAACACACCCAATACACTTGTCAGATGTATAGGTGCACTAGTTCGGCGAAGAGATAGTGAAATACAAGTAATATGGATGATTATAAGTAGTAATTACAATCTGAAATAAAAATGGCAGCAAGCAAACATGTAGCAGAACTTGTTGGAAACGGTGTTTCAATGCTTAGAAACAAGGCCTAGGGATCATACTTTAACTAGTGGACATTCTCAACAATGACATCAAATCTGAATAATAAATACTACTCTCAAACACTCTCTTGTTGGATGATAAACACCATTCACTGTGTAGGGCTACAAGAGCACCCTCAAAGTCAGAGTAAACTAACACCACAACGTCATAAAGGAATCACACACGGTGCACATACTGTCACCTTTACAACCGTGAATAACCCCGGAGTTCATATTAAAGTAACCTCTAGAGTGCATAATAGATAAAGAGTAGCATCACATATTCAACTAGATTACAAAGCTCATGATCACATAAAGATCACACCATGGGAGAGAGAGATAAACCACATAGCTACCGGTAAATCCCGCAGCCCCGGGGGAGAACTACTCACTCCTCATCGTAGGAGTCAGCAACGGCGATAGAGATGGCGGTGGAGTTGATGGAGATGACTCCGGGGGCAATTCCCCGTCCCGGCAGGGTGCCGGAACAGAGACTTCTGTCCCCCGAATCTTGTCTTCGATGGCGGCGGCGCAGCGGAACTCTTCTCTGGAAAAGGCTTATTCTTTTAGGGTTTGCATCTCGGGGACATTATATGGGCGAAAGGGCGAAGGCAGTGGAGCCCCGAGGGCCCCACCTCAGGTCCTGGCGCGGCCAGGAAGGCTGCCGCGCCACCCCTTGAGGTGGGCGCCTCGGTGCCCGTCTCCTTTTCCCCCTCGGACTTCTGGAACGTGTCTGGAATTCTAAGGTCTTCGGTATAAAAATTGTCCAATTCCGAGAATATTTCCTTAAGTGGATTTCTGAAACCAAAAACAGCAGAAAACAGGGAACTGGCACTGTGGCATCTTGTTAATAGGTTAGTCCCAGAAAATGCATAAAACCATACAAAGTGTATATAAAACATGTAGCAATTGGTATAATATAAGCATGGAACATAAGAAATTATAGATACGTTTGAGACGTATCACCCGCGGCGGCGGCGGCCATGAAGCGGCCGCTGCGGGGACCCTTCGCGGCGCTCCTCTTCCTCGTGCTCTGCGGGGCGGCCTCCTTCCCCTCCGCGCTCCGCCGGGCCGTGGGCCCTGCGCCGCCCGTGCTCGCCCCGCCGCCGCTCGATCCCGCGCGCCTCAACGCCACGCTCCTCCGCGCTCTACCACCTTGAGGAGGCCCTATGGTTCCTATCCAACAACAACGCACTCGCCTCGCCAATGCCTCTCTGACATCGTCGAGTACCTCATTTACCACGACCTCACCAACTGTGCTTCCTCGCCGACCACGAGACTTTGCTGACATGCACTTCCTCGCCAAGCCATGCTTCCTCGCTGAGGTTGGCGTCATTCTCCAGGAGCTCAAGAAGACATCTAGCTCTAGGTGGAACCGTGGAAGCATATTTTTGATTCGACTGGAGCAATATTTATTTCTTTGGAAGCAATTGGTATAATATAAGCATGTAACAATTGGTATAATATAATTCGACTGGAGCAATATTTATTTCTTTGGAAGCAATTGGTATAATATAAGCAAATACTTCTTGTGCTATCTTTCTTTTGGCGTCATTCTCCAGGAGCAATTGGTATAATATAAGCATGGAACATAAGAAATTATAGATACGTTTGAGACGTATCAATCATCCCCAAGCTTAGTTCCACTCGTTCTCGAGTAGGTAAAACAATAACAACAAGTAATTTCTGAAGTGACATGCTTTCACACAATCTTGATCAAATAATATTGTAAGGCTCATGTAATGAATGAAATGACTCAAGGCAATGGTCTATAGTTTGCTAACAAATAAACAAGGAGTAAACAACTACATCATATAAGTAAAAACTTTTCATGAATAGTACTTTCAAACAAGCATAAAAAAGATTTGCATAAGAGTTAACTCATAAAGCAATATTCTCTAAGCAAAAGAGCATTGAAGCAACACAAAGGAAGATATAAGTTTCAGCATTGGCTTTCAACCTTGAACATGTATATCATATAGATAGTTGTCAACACAAAGAAATATAACAAGTGCAATAAGTAAGCATATAAGAGTTGTTGCACACAGTTGACACAAGTGTTTGCTTCGGGGACAAAAAGAATTAGGTAAACTGACTCAACATAAAGTAAAAGATAGGCCCTTCGCAGAGGGAAGCAGGGATACAAGCATGTGCTAGAGCTTCTTGGTTTTATAGGTTTTTGAAATCATATAAAAAGCATAAAAGTAAGTTTTTGAGTGGTGTTTGTCGTTGTCAACGAATGATAGTGAATGAAAACTATATTTACCATGTTATCTAGACTTTCAAGAGCGGCTCCCATTGAAGGACGTTATTTCTACCCAAGGGTAGATCATCCCTCTTCTCTTTTGTTTACACATGCACACTTTTTATAAATTGGTTTGGCACTCCTCCCCACCATTGCTTACACAATCCATGGCTAACCGAATACTCGGGTGCCTTCCAATCCATCTCAAACCTTGGAGGAGTGCCTATTTTTGAATAACATAACACTTTGGAACTTTCTTTTTGATAACTCATTGAAAACCATGTGAAGATAATTGAACAATTAAACTTGGGACTGGGCACCCCATTTGCCAGCTCATTTGAAAGTCTATCTAACAAGTTAAACATAGAGTAACCCACATACTTCCTCATGAACTAATAAACAGTGACACAAATATGGGATAATAATTTTGAATAAAGATAGCACAAGAAGTATTTGCTTGGAATGGCAGGAAATACCATGTAGTAGGTAGGTATGGTGGACACAAATGGCATGGGTTTTGGCTCAAGGTTTTGGATGCACGAGAAGCATTCCCTCTCAGTACAAGGCTTTGGCTAGCAAGGTTATTTGAAGCAAACACAAGTATAAACTATGACAACAAGACGTATATAAAAACATATTGCAAGCATTATAAAACTCTACATTGTCTTCCTTGTTGTTCAAACACTTTAACTAGAAGATATCTAGACCTTAGAGATACCAATCATGCAAACCAAATTTCAACAAGCTTTACGGTAGTTCTTCACTAATAGGTTTTAACTAGATGATGTAAAAGCTTAAACATGATCTACTTGAGAGCTCAAAACAATTGCCAAGCACCACAACATACAAGATAACAATCCATAAGAGTATGTATATCTTTTCATTATACCATCTAACACATTTAGCATTTTCTGTTTCCAACCAAACAGCAATCAACTTATTTAAACATAAACTTCCTAAGTATTTATCAATAAGATAAGAGAGTATAACATATGAGAACTAACAGCTCTAGCAAGAGATGCATGAAAAACAAGAGCTAATAGTATTGAAATAACATAGAGGAATACTCAACAAATATAAGTGAAGAATAGGATGTATTCAAATGAAAAAGCGGAGCGTGTCTCTCTCCTACACAAGAATGCTAGGATCCATTTTATTCAGAGAAAGAAAATAACAAAGCAAAAATAAAAACAAACAGACGCTCCAAGTAAAGCACATAAGATGTGGCGGAATTAAAATATAGTTTCACTAGAGATAACCTGATAAGTTGTTGATGAAGAAGGGGATGCCTTGGGCATCCCCAAGCTTAGACGCTTGAGTCTTCTTGAAATATGCTTGGGTGACCCACGGGGGCATCCCCAAGCTTAGGCTCTTTCATCTTCTTGATCACATCATATCATCCACTCTCTTGATCCTTGAAAACTTCCTCCACCCCAAACTCAAAGTAAACTTCATTAGAGGGTTAGTGCATAATCAAAAATTCTCATATTCTGTATAGAGACAATCATTATCATGGTACTGGACATTAGCTACAGCCACTGTAATTTTATGGAACAAAAAGATCCATTCAAAAACAGCAAAAGAACCAATGCAAAATAAATGGCAGAATCTGTCAAAAACAGAACAGTCCGTAAAGACGAATTTTTTCGAGGGACTTAACTTGCTCAACTCAGAAAAATCAAAACTAATGAAAGTTGCGTTCATATCTGAGGATCACGCTCAGCAAATATCAGATTTTTTCTCCGATATGCTTGATTCAGCCCATGAATGGACAGCTGAAGTTTGCATACATGTTTAGCATCCTCAGGATCACCAAACCATTTCATTGTACTAATTACAACTCTTTCTTAATGATACCATTCAGAAACATGGTTTCCTTATCCATCTATCAATTTCTCAATTTGAAATTATAGTAATTGCTAAACGACCCCGAATAGATTTAGGCTTCGCCACTTGAGACAAAATCTCGTTGTGGTCAACTTTTGAATCTGTCGGAACTGTTTCATGACAAATCGATCCTTATCAGCGTCTACTCTCTCATAAAATTCCATATTCTATTAACAGCCTAGATGCCATCAAGAAGATCTACCAAGTCATTACCTGGTAATCGTACATGGATTTTATCTCGGATCATATATGACTCATAGCCATTTCTCGGACTTAGGTCTACCATCTCTTCTTCGTAGTTCGTAGGTCTGTCATATTCCATTAACATGACCTTCATAACAAGATTGTCGTACCACACAGTGTGGAACATGGCCTCGTATGCCTACGTTCTTAGTGTGAGCTCAGAGCATCATGATTTTTATCATCAGCTTCTTTCCAGTTGAGGAGCATAACACCGGAAACACTTTCCGTTGCGCCACTCTGATGTCTGGAGAGAAAGTTCATTAACTTCGTCTTGCTCTACTTTCTTTCCCACTTATACCCTTGGACAAGAAACTATTTCTTTTGCAAGGTATATTCTGGCAACGTTTTTGCCTATGTCGTGAGACATGTACCCAACTAATTCTTTAGGTACGGTACACTACAAAGATTTATCCATTTTAGGTTTGATCACATCGAAACACTAAATTGCTGAAACGACAATCTAGGCTAAAAGGCATGCCATCACTCATATGGTATTGTCTCCATGGATTTAAATGGTTTCCCTATTATCTAACGTGAATGTTATGTTTCAACTATATGACTCCAATGATCACAATAATTCGATAAGAGATTTATTTACCACACACTATCCGATAGGGTGCGATTACGACGTCCTAACATACCATAACACTATGGTGCGGCGTAATTTGTGGAACTCTTCTCACAAGTCTTCCAATGATATGCCAACATTATAATTCAAATCTTTATTTCCTCAATCTGTATCGCAGGAATTTTATTTTTCTTGTTAAATTTATTTCCCTACTTCATTCTAAACTTGTTTGATCGAATCAAAATTTCCAGACTAACATTTCCTAAGTGGATATCCATATATCTACTCGGAATATTCATAAAGTCTATGAAATAAAGACTTCCACTATACGTTAAAAGTACTTCATTGATTCACATACACCCATATGCATGATTCTCAACAAGTTATACTCAAAACGTTCAGTGAAGTTTACGAAATAAAGGTCTCCACTACACGTTAATTACTTCATTGATCCACATACATCTATATGCATGATTATCAATAAGTTATATGCCCGCTTTCTGAAAACGGTGTCTTAGTTATCTTGCAAGTGTCAAAAGATCAAATCTAAAAACTTGTAGATCCATCCGTATGGAGCTTGTTCATTGACTATAACATTGACATGACTTAAACGGCAGTGCCACACGAATGTGGTGTCTTTATTAAGTTTGTATCCTTTGGCATTAATATTATGAATGTGGGAGCTTCTACCATATAAATTCAAATCGGCTTATGATCATTACTTCATAAATATAGGACAACGATTTTGTCACTAACATATATGAACAATCGTCTCGCTAGAGGAAACACACTTATAACGATCATACTAACAGGCGATCATAAAAGAATTTATTCAAATGGTAGATCTAGAGGGAGAGTGTCTATGGCCATCACAACATTTTGTCTGCCATCATCAACACACATTGTCGCCTCATCCTTCCAAGCTACTCAAGTAGTAAATCTGGTTTTCATAAAACATGACTAGTATCAAAAACTTAGTCACTACTGCGAGTACTTGCTTAGGTAAAACATTCATAACGTGTATATCATATATACACCATCATCATTGATGACTTCCCGGCGATCTGTTTCATCTTCTTGATTCTTCCAACGCAATCAAGAACCATGAAGGTGAACGATTCCCCTTGCATGACATAGTCTATGACAAAACATTTGCATCTGGCAACGTTGTCTGTCATCCAGTGATCGAGCTGAGCGAGACGTCTCAATGTCATCAAGTATGACCAATGTCATCGAGTATGACCAGTGTCATCAAGTATGACTGCCACGTGCTCCTTCAATGTATGTATTCTCTTCCATCTTGGTTGAGAAGAAAAACAGTCAACGTACTGATAAACTTCATCGACCCAACTTTAGGTGTATCCTGAGTTTAGCGATCATCTCATATGTTCGCGATCTAACAACTCGCACCCACCGTTAATTCTCTATGGCAGAGATCATAGCATACACTGGACTATGATGATATTATCCGCACAAAAACTTGATAATCCAAATTATCCTTTTGTTAGCGGAATCTCCGGTTTTATCTCCTAGCGGGTATTGTATCACAAAGAGCTCATGGTTTAAACAAGGAGTATCCTCAAGCTAAAGTATAAAACTATGAAATTTGGACCCAACCTTTTAAGTTTCTCAATCGCAGGATTGCGCCTAATTTTTAAAGAAGGCTATTACATTGGTTAATATCTACAAAGGTTTTGCAAAACATAAAGACTTTGTTCATTATAAAATAGGGTTAAAGTTTTAATAAAATAAAACTATCAGAACTCCCACTCAAAACGAATATCCCTCTAATCGTTTTAGTGATTATACGATCCTCATCCATTATGCAACCCCTCATCGTCAGAGCCGGCAACATAACTTCAAAGGTAGACATCGACATGTCAATCACAACAACTCTGTGACTCATGCTTAACCTTTCGGTCACCGTGTTCCGAGGCCATGTCTGTACATGCTAGGCTCGCCATAATAACCTTCAGCGTATACGCTTGTGCAAACATGTCTTACACCCACTGTATGCGAACGACGATATGTCTGACACCCGATCGTCACGGCCTGCCTCATAACGTAGAACTTTCTTGGTGGTGCACGCCAAAGGGAGAACACTAATGGTATTTTGGAGGGATCATCTTATATTACTACCGCCGTGTAACTGATATATACTAATATATACACACACAATATAAGATGCACTCAAAACATCAATATGTAATGCGACGTGACATGGTCCTTGCGCCGATGGTCTCCTTCGCGCCCACAGTTTATAAATAATTTAATAAACCTACCTTGACCATATCACATTGCCCCTGCAAAATAAAGTTAGACGCGTTCTACTTTATCTTTTGCATATTTTACGTGGCTTGGGGCTGTCGTAAATAGAACAGGTTTCATACCTACGAACCTATTACCACAACAACGATCAAATAATTGCATGTTTATTCATCCCTTTCGGGCCCTCCATTGAAAATGCAAAGCCAACTAAAGAGAGAGAGACAGTCACCCGCCAGCCACATATACGGTACAAGCCGCATGTCAGTTGTGGAACCAGTCTCTCGTAAGCGTACGCGTAAAGTCGGTCCGGGCCGCTTCATCAACTCAATGCTGCCGACAGTGCAAATGCACGCGAGAGGGTAGCAAATAAAAGAACGATGTCCCCGTGATAAACACGGGTGCAACTAGCGTATAGCTATATCTACGCATAGATCGGCTCTGATACCACTGAAGGGGATCGCGGGCAGAAAACAAAAAATTTCCTAACAGCGATAACCAAAAACTAGCCAGGATCTATACTATGCAAATATAGTAATACGAAGGAGATTGGTATACATACCCTTGTAGACCGAAAAGCGGGGATTACGCTCCCGCACAAGCGTTGTCGATGAAGCCGACGAAGACCTCGAGGTCATGTAGAGGAAGCAGACCTCCAGCACCACTAGCGTGGCACCTCGCAGGGCGTTACACACGTACGGTGAAGCCGACGAACTCCGGGCTCCGATCCAGGGACGAAGCAGCGGAAGACTGGGACCGGGAGACCAGCAGCACGGCGGTGTGCGTATGGTGGAGAGAACTTTTCCTCGGCGCAACTCCAACAAGGGAATCACGGGATCAAGGAGAAAGAGAGAGAGGAATTGGTGTGTTTCAAAGGCCAGGGGTGCACCCATATATATAGGAGGATGGGCTGCCAACCTTGCCATCCGGGCGGTGTGGGACTAAACTCCCACACCCGCCCCCCCTCCATGGTGCGCCGGCCATGGGTGGGCCACATGGGGCCCACCTAGGCTGGCCGAACTCCCTCTCTCCCTTTGGGGGGGAAGTCCCCCCCTCATGGGCCCTCTTTGCATGAGAAGGCCCATTTAGGGTATTTTGCCTTTAAAATTCAGGAAAAAATAAATAAAAATATATTTAACTATCAATTACATTAATTAATATTAAATACATATTACATAATTTATTTCGGCTCCGAGAACTATTTCGTCGCTACCCGATCTCCATCGGATCTTTCCCGGGACGTTCCCGGTGCTCTCTTTTCCTAATTTCTCTTCCGGTAAATATGTCGACTTCCCTTAAGTGTGTTACCCTAGCGGTTCGAGATCTCACCAGACATGATCGAGACATCCTCTCCGATCAATGACTAATTCATGGACCTTGGATACCCAGAATTAATCCCTGCGAGATAACGAATACTTTGTCGTTCGAACCTAGACGTTTGAGTCTTAAACCTTTTGCCATGGCGATACTTAGCGTGTCCGAGACTCGTTCATAGATATCATGATAC
Organism: Poa annua; assembly: GCA_026929855.1. Taxonomy (NCBI): domain Eukaryota; kingdom Viridiplantae; phylum Streptophyta; class Magnoliopsida; order Poales; family Poaceae; genus Poa; species Poa annua. Next base: position 118,378,320 of record CM049434.1, read on the forward strand.
CTAGCTTGATCTCGTTACCGACATCGCTATCTTCTACTCGTCCATGATATTATGTCCTGGTGACCTAGTCACATGCTTGCAAGCTCATTTGACATAATCTCACCGAGTGGGCCCTAGAGTATCTATCCTGCTATGCGGACTGGCAAATCCCGCTCTTGATCCCTCGTCTCAACATACTCCCTTCCGATACCCGAGAGGGACACCTTTATTGTCACACTGTTAAGATATGACGTTTGATGCAATCAAAGTATCTTTCAGGAATAGCAATAAGAGTTGATCTCACGGTCAAAGGCGTAATGACTACGTCCTACAAATATTGGGTATGTCCATCACGTCATTCTCCCAATGACATGACTCCATTGTCAACTGACATCAATGTCACATGATCGGGAAACCTCGATCATCAATTGCCCAATGAACTAGTTAGATAGAGGCTACTAGGGACCTGGTTGTTTATCTACCACATGTGTATTAAAGTTTCCGCTTAATACAGTTATAGCATGGTATAAAACATATAATGAACAATTGAGATATGACGAATAAACTATCTTTATTAAGTGCCTCTAGGGCATATCTCCTTCAGTAGCATCATTGATAAAATCCACAATATAACCATCACATGAAACATTCTTATCATGATCTATATGCATAAAAGTATCATTATTTCTCTCATAAGAAAAGTTCTTCTCATTAATAACAATGGGAGCAGGATCATCATAAAGAATTTGAACATGATAGACAAGTTGCATATTAAAAGGATTGGTTTGAGTAATTTCTCTATAACTATGACAAGTTTCAAGAGGATAATTGTAATTATAACCTATGTCATAGTATTCTTTATAATTATCAAAGACTGGAGGCATAGTATCATCATAAGCAATAGAATAGTTATCCTCCAAAGTGTGTTCATTTGTAAACATATCATCATTTTTACTAGAAGGAGAGGTATCAAATATATAATCATTAGTAGCAAAAGGATTTTCAAACACCTCATCCATAAGCTCAGAGCTTTCTATATCATCATGGGAAGAAACATGGATAGTACTAATAGTATAGCAATTATTAACATCATCATTTTCAGAATTAGTGTCCCAGAGATCTTCAATATCAAAAGAAGTTTGCTTTTCCCAATCATGATCACTAATATAAATAATAGGCATAGGTTCATCATCAAGTTCAGAATTATCGAATTCAGAGTTATAAGAATTAATTGTAACAGGAGCAACAAGTTTGGGAGAAGATACCGTTTCCTCTCTCCTTTTACCCCTCTTCTTCTTCTTCCTTTTTCCCCTTTTCTTCTTCTTTTCCTCTTTAGTAGGGAGAGGCTTGAAAGGAAGCTTCTCCACATAACCTGGTTTAGTATTAGAGACGATGGAAGAAACTTGGGGGAATTCCCCTCTTTCATTAATAAGATGAAAACACATATTAGTCCTGTCATACTTTGGTAAAGTCCCATCCTTTATAATATTTTGTATGTAAGTGTTAGCATGGCAATTATTAACACAATAGAGATAACATCCATGCAACAAATCATTCATATCAATATCACTCATATTTAACAAAGAAGTTTTTCTTGATAACTCTTCACACCCCAAAAATAATGTAAGTTCATCATGTTGATTAGGAGTGATCATGTTATCACAAAAGTCTCCTGCAATATCTTTATTAGAACCTGAGCATTGAAATTCGAAATGACCCTATTCATAGCAAAGTTCACAAATAAAAGGATAGGTGGCACAAATTGTTTTACCAAGATCTCTTAGAACTTTATACCAACCTCTAGTATTTTCATTCCTATGATGGATACAATATTCATCTTCAATTTGATTAATTCCACAAGGTCTATGTATTCCACAAAAATTAACATGCTTATAAGAAATAGTATTTTGAGAAGTTTGAGCATGTTTATTGCAATCATTAACAACAATTTCATTTTCCATGCAAGTGTCTTTGAAAAGTTCATCATACACATCCCAATTTTCTTTAGGAACATTAATATGAGAAGCAAAGGTTCTAAAACAATCAACAATAATATGATAATCAAGACCATATTTAGCACTAAGCTCTTGAAAACCAACAGTTTCAACGGAAGACTTAATGCAATCATATTCATAGTTTATACCTGATTCTTTACCTTTGTCATTCTCCCAATCTTCAGCATTGTTTTGAATTGTTTTAAGAAGATCCCATCTAGCTTCAATCTTCTTACTTGTGAAAGAGCCCTCCGAACAGGAATCTAGATAATCCTTGCAATGTCCTGAAAGCCTTGCATAAAAATTATTAACAATTATTTTATCAGGAAGCTCATGGTTAGGACAATTGAGTATTAATGTTTTCAGCCTTCCCCAGGCTTGAGCGATGCTTTCTCCTTCATGAGGCCAGAAATTATATATAGAATTACGATCTTGGTGAATCTCACTTGGAGGATAAAATTTAGAATAAAAGAGAGATACAATTTCCTCCCATCCAAGAGAGTGCCTATTCTTCAACAATTTATACCAATGCGCAGCTCTTCCACCAAGTGACACATAAAATAATTTCTTCTTAACTTTGTTCATTGAAATACCTGCACACTTGAACAACTCGCATAATTCATGTAATAATAGCAAATGATCACCAGGATGGACAGTTCCATCCCCTACATAGCGGTTATCCATAACACGATCAATAATTTTCATAGGTATTTTAAATGGCACTATTTCTTCAGGTGGCTTTAGAATATCACAAGCATCATTAGAATTATCACATATTGGAGGCAAAGCATTATCAAGGCAAAATAATTCCTCCAAAGCTGAGGAGCAAAAATGATTATTTTTACGTAAACTAGCTTCCCCAAGCTTAGACTTTTCCACAACCTTAGCAATAATGGTGTCCAAAGAATTTATACTAATAACACTACTACCACTATTATGCAAACTAACTTCCATAGGTTTTTTAATTTTCTCTTCAAAAGTATCATGTCCAAATGCAATATAAATTTCATAGAGATCTCTAATTTTTTTGTTGTTTTCCATTTAGCCTACCTAGTGAAAATAAAAACAAGAAACAAAAAGTAATAACTGCAGGATCTAAAGGAGATACCTTCCAACGCTTACCTCCCCGGCAACGGCGCCAGAAAATAGCTTGATGTCTACGCACGCTTCTATTCTCGTAGACAGTGTTGGGCCTCCAAGAGCAGAAATTTGTAGGACAGCAGCAAGTTTCCCTTAAGTGAATCACCCAAGGTTTATCGAACTTAGGGAGGTAGAGGTCAAAGATAACCCTCTCAAGCAACCCTGCAATTAAGATACAAGAAGTCTCTTGTGTCCCCAACACACCCAATACACTTGTCAGATGTATAGGTGCACTAGTTCGGCGAAGAGATAGTGAAATACAAGTAATATGGATGATTATAAGTAGTAATTGCAATCTGAAATAAAAATGGCAGCAAGCAAACATGTAGCAGAACTTGTTGGAAACGGTGTTTCAATGCTTAGAAACAAGGCCTAGGGATCATACTTTCACTAGTGGACATTCTCAACAATGACATCAAAGCTGAATAATAAATACTACTCTCAAACACTCTCTTGTTGGATGATAAACACCATTCACTGTGTAGGGCTACAAGAGCACCCTCAAAGTCAGAGTAAACTAACACCACAACGTCATAAAGGAATCACACACGGTGCACATACTGTCACCTTTACAACCGTGAATAACACCGGAGTTCATATTAAAATAACCTCTAGAGTGCATAATAGATAAAGAGTAGCATCACATATTCAACTAGATTACAAAACTCATGATCACATAAAGATCACACCATGTGAGAGAGAGATAAACCACATAGCTACCGGTAGATCCCGCAGCCCCGGGAGAGAACTACTCACTCCTCATCGTAGGAGTCAGCAACGGCGATGGAGATGGCGGTGGAGTTGATGGAGATGACTCCGGGGGCAATTCCCCGTCCCGGCAGGGTGCCGGAACAGAGACTTCTGTCCCCCGAATCTTGTCTTCGATGGCGGCGGCGCAGCGGAACTCTTCTCTGGAAAAGGCTTATTCTTTTAGGGTTTGCATCTCGGGGACATTATATGGGCGAAAGGGCGAAGGCAGTGGAGCCCCGAGGGCCCCACCTCAGGTCCTGGCGCGGCCAGGAAGGCTGCCGCGCCACCCCTTGAGGTGGGCGCCTCGGTGCCCGTCTCCTTTCCCCCCTCGGACTTCTGGAACGTGTCTGGAATTCTAAGGTATTCGGTATAAAAATTGTCCAATTCCGAGAATATTTTCTTAAGTGGATTTCTGAAACAAAAAACAGCAGAAAACAGGAAACTGGCACTGTGGCATCTTGTTAATATGTTAGTCCCAAAAAATGCATAAAACCATACAAAGTGTATATAAAACATGTAGCAATTGGTATAATATAAGCATGGAACATAAGAAATTATAGATACGTTTGAGACGTATCACCCGCGGCGGCGGCGGCCATGAAGCGGCCGCTGCGGGGACCCTTCGCGGCGCTCCTCTTCCTCGTGCTCTGCGGGGCGGCCTCCTTCCCCTCCGCGCTCCGCCGGGCCGTGGGCCCTGCGCCGCCCGTGCTCGCCCCGCCGCCGCTCGATCCCGCGCGCCTCAACGCCACGCTCCTCCGCGCTCTACCACCTTGAGGAGGCCCTATGGTTCCTATCCAACAACAACGCACTCGCCTCGCCAATGCCTCTCCGACATCGTCGAGTACCTCATTTACCACGACCTCACCAACTGTGCTTCCTCGCCGACCACGAGACTTCGCTGACATGCACTTCCTCGCCAAGCCATGCTTCCTCGCTGAGGTTGGCGTCATTCTCCAAGAGCTCAAGAAGACATCTAGCTCTAGGTGGAACCGTGGAAGCATATTTTTGATTCGACTGGAGCAATATTTATTTCTTTGGAAGCACAATTTCAAATTGTTAGAAGCACGGTTTTTGTATCCAATGAGTTCGTGTTGTGTAAGACCCAAATTTTACATGGCCTCGAAGCATGTTCATTAGCTATGGAAGCAAATTGTCCGGTTGATGGAAACATAACGTTGCCATGTTGAAATAAATCAATAAGATTCGTACTTATTTGTATTTGAAGCAAGTTTTCACTACATGGGTAGCATTTTCTGGTTATCTCGGAAGCAGAACAATTGCATTTTTGAACGCCCAGAAAATGATGCTTCTATGCATGAAGAACAATGTTTGTTGTCTTGCTTCATGGAAAATTGTTAGCCGGATTTTTTTCAACGGAAAATGACGCTTCCATGCATTCAAATAATAAATTAATTGAGAGCTAATTAATGACCGGATTTGCTGAGCAATTTATTCCCTGCATGCAACTTTCCTTCTCCTCCGCATGCCTCACGGTGAGCGGGCGCAATAGCATTAATTTCCTGCATGTAGATTCCTTTTCTCCGCAACAAGCGGGCCTGGTTACATATCGTACGGCTAGCTTGCATCGCATCGTGTTGTTCCGCGCTGATACGATCGGATGGAGAAATCAGTCGCATGATGCCTAGTGGTCTCCTAACAAATAGTGAAATCCACTTTGTATTTGAAAAATCTGAAATAAAATTCCGCGAATACACATAATGTGTTCATATAATTGCTTCACCAAAAAACCGATTTTTTTGTCGCATCCTATGCAAGGGCCCTTAGTATATAAGCAGGGCGCTTTGGTCAATTCTCTTAGCACGGCTAGTTCAATGGACAAGTGGCTATATTAAAAGGGAGCAGCCAATATTAAAAAAATCCCATATGTAAAAAAGGCAAAAAATGGTCTCGTGAAAAGACTTGTAACACAAAATTCTGTCTTTTTACACAAGCCATAAAAAAATTTCTTTTTTGTGGAATGATTTTTTGACACATAGCGTGTTAAAATCTAGAGGCGAACAATTTTTTCAAACTTATTCATATTTCCAATATATGTCTAAAATATTTCTACAATAAAGGGTGCAACAACCAAAACACCACTGGCAAACAAATACACAAAATACTCGAGCTCTTGTATGCTCATTCGTTTTTTTTAACATGTACAAACTATTATGCTTTCTTTCAGATTATTTGACATATGAATTTGTCTGTTAGATATGGTCTTGGGTAAAACTAATACCACACCTAACCTCTTTATGAAACTATTTTAATATATAATCCTTCGTTTCGAAATCATCTAGATTGAGCCGAAGTTATACATGTCGAGGCCAATCAAATACAACATCCAACATAGGTTGGCTCCAAACTTAAATCGGCTCCATGAGCTGAACTCTAGATAGCGGTGACCTGCAGAGTTTCGACTTCACCCGCAATGGCGTCAAACCGAGGCGGAAAGGCCAGACATTAGTTTCGCCCAATCGCCTTATTTGGCAAAAAATACCACCGGAGCAGTGCTGCCACGTTTGAATGTGTCGTGGCGAGGAGCTCACTAGTGGTAGCGGAGTACTGAGCAGAGAGCAGAGAGCAGTGAGTTATGACTCTATGGCCCCACATCTATTGACTTGTTACCAACCTTGGGCTGCTCGGTCCGGTCCGGTCCGGTCACCCCCCTCCCATGGAAACTCCGCCCCACAACCCCATCTCGCCCCCCTCCCCGCCTCCGGCCGCCGATGGCTTCCCGGCGGCCGACGCCGGGGCGGACGGAGACGATGCGGACGGCGGGTTCAGCGCGGGGCTGGAACCGCTCTGGTCGCTCCTTTTCGGCACTCCGGAGGAGCTGGAGCCCATGTGGTCGCCGCCCAGGGGATTCGACGACGTCGGGGCCGACTTCGCCGCCGCCGTGGCCGACCCGGACACCCTGGTGGACGAAGGAGGAGGTCCCTGGGATGGCGCCGCCTGGAGGTCAACGGGGCTCGTCGCCGGCGAGGGCTCGACCCGCCCGCCATCCCCACCCACCGCGGCGCCGGGCTTCGACCTCCCCGCGTCCGATTCTTCGCCAGAGGTGAGGCCGCTCGATGACTATCCACCACCCATGCCGGAATCTCCGTCTACTCCGGTCGCCGTAGACATGAGGGAAAAGCTCGTATTCATCTCCGACTCCGCGCCGCCGGCCTGTTTGGAAGCTAATTTAGAGGATAGCGCACCGGAGTGCACGCTGAACACCGCCATGCCATCGCCTCCTGTACCTTCCCCGGATTTGCCTCCTTTGGAAGCAGAGGATGCTCCCGAGTATTGCTCCCCTTCAGAGAAAATCGCCTCAGCAAGCATGGCTGCTGTTGATTTGAACGCGGAGTATGACCCAGAGGCCAATGCCGGTGGTACCTCAGCTGCCATCAATACAAATGCCACATCTGTTCGGGGATCACAGACGATTGCGACCACCACAGTGGCAGCAAATGCCACACCTCCAGAGTCGAACCAATACTCATTTAGAGCTTCCAAGACCACAGCCACACCTCCAGAATCAAACGAGTACTCATTTAGAGCTTCCAAGCGCCGCTCTGTGGATTTAAGTCTGGGAAGAAGCACCGAAATGAACAATCTTGCTGTATCCATTACTAAGCCGATCAAAGAGGCCACCGCTACTGCATTAGACACGCTTGATAAGCCGATCAAATTAGAGACCATCACTACTGCTCCAGCCACAGTTGGTAAGCCGATCAAAGAGACCACCACCACTGCACCAGACACAGTTGGTAAGCCGATCAAAGAGACCACCACCACTGCGCCAGACATAGTCGCTAAGCCGATCAAAGAGACCACCACTACTGCACCTGACACAGTTGCCTTGCCAAATAGGGTGAACCAGCAATTTGTCAAAATGCAAAGCACCTCCAGTGGCAATGAGAACAAAAGAGGTGAACTCAGCAATCTGGTTGTGGTGGCTTTACCAGCGGTCAATTATAGGTCCATAAAGCGGGGAGGAGTATCTGTTCGTGCCCTAAAGAAAACTAGGACAGCTTCAAAGGCGTTATCGGTGGACTCAGGCAGGTTACCACCCATTTCGCCAGCGGTAAACAGTGAACCTCTAATGCATAAAACAGCTTCAAAGGCGTCATCGGTGGACTCAGGCAGGTTACCACCCATTTCGCCAGCGGTAAACAGTGAACCTCTAATGCATAAAACAGCTTCAAAGGCGTCATCGGTGGACTCAGGCAGGTTACCACCCATTTCACCAGCGGTAAACAGTGAACCTCTAATGCATAAAACAGCTTCAAAGGCGTCATCGGTGGACTCAGGCAGGTTACCACCCATTTCGCCAGCGGTAAACAGTGAACCTCTAATGCATAAAACAGAGTCTTATCCGCATGTACCACCTAGCAAGTATGATCTTGACACTGAGAAGAACTTGCCATCAGCGAGAGTGGATAATACTAGTGCTGTACTGTGCAATGCCAGGCTAGTGAGTGCAGAGTCGCAAGTGGTCAGTGAGATGCTCAAAGACCCAAATGGAAAACTTTCTAGGCCTCTAAGGGCAAAGAGGTTGAGGGGCTCGACAGGTAAATGCTTGCCAAATTTGAAGAGGACAAAGAAAAATAGTAGCTCAATTTGCAAATCGCCAAGTGTCACAATGATGCCAGATCCGAGCAATAGTCCAAAAGTTATCTTGGATAAGAACTTGGTTGACTCAAAGATGGTGGAAAGTAATGATGAATCCTGTTGTTTTGTGGGGGAAGCAGTGCCGGAGGAGGAGGCTAGGCAGAGGTGGCCTCACCGCTACGAGAAGAATCATCACTTTGTAGAGAAGGTAGGCATTTGGATCCACTGTCTTCTCTTTGCATGGCTGCATCATCATATAAATGACATAAGAACGCTGAATCATATATTGTTTCCGAGAAACATAAGAACGGGATATTTGTTGGTCTATATTGATTGAGAATAAATAAATAGTTCCATTGGATATTTAGGCCTATATTCATGTGCTCCTCCAGCAGTAAACAACCACACATATAACAACTCAGTGCTGATTAGTAGACATGCACTGCTACCTTACTAGCAAAAACATCCAAGCATCTAAGAAACATCAGAAGTCACGCATGTTAGAAGTACATATGGTTAGTAGCAAGTGCCAACATGATTATATAAAAGTACATATGGTTAGTAGCAAGTGCCAACATGATTATATAAACGTACATATGGTTAGTAGCAAGTGCCTAGTGCCTCATGGAAGTACAATTTGTGTTTCCTTAAGAGTTAACACCCCCAAAAGTTTGCTCCTTACATCAATATAATCATGTAGTTACTATCGATGTCAATCATTTTGTGTGCTCCGGTGCACCTTACGATTATATTTGTGGATGATATTCCAGCTACTTAGTCCAATGTGCACTATGGAAATTGGAAGCCATCACACCTTTGAAATAGAAAGTAAAGTAAATTTAACTTCAAAGTTCAAACCCAGAAAATGGACCTTTGGTCACTCTTTTTTTGCAAGTCTTCATCTTTTGTGCATCTAGGGACACATGACCTCGCTTCTCTTGATATGATAGGAGAAGCAGACAAAGTTCTTAAACTGGATAGACATCACTAGTGAGGTTATTTAGATGAAGATTCTGTCCAATTTCCATCTATTCAATATAACGAGAAACAACTTTGAGTTTTCTCAGGGAAAAAACACGATGAATGATGGACTTGTGTTACAGGAAACACAGAATTACAGGAGAAATTGTATGAAAAAAACAGGAAGCAACTAACCATTTCTCTGCGAGCACAATAACACCATTGTGTAGTAATCGTTACCATAGACATGTTTGCTACACACTTTATAGCTTCTTATATGAAATCTGTAGTTCTTATATTCTTATATGAAATTTGTTGTTCTTGTAATAGTACATACTACAAGTGTAGAGTCTACCTTATGTTGGACTTGTAACAATTGAGTTTTATGCAAGTAACGTTTTGTGCCTGTGGTTTTTCTGTTTGAAGGATAAGAGGAGCGATATCGAACCGTTTGCAAAGTGAGCAAAAAATGCATTGTCCTTTTTTCAGTAATTGAGTTACTCCTGTTACTAGGCTAACAGCTAGACGTACCTTACAGTGCTGGCAATGCTGTCTTGGAGGTTAAATGTCACTATTTGCAAGCCAGCATATCTGGATCTACTTTCTGCATTGGAGATTGTGCATTTGTGAAAGTGAGTTCAGATTTATATGTTAATATTTCTTGTACGTATGGGTTTTCTACTCGTGAAATGGTCGAAACAAGTTATTATGAAAATTACTCATTGATCAATCTAATATATCCTTTTCCCGTTTTGAGTTTTGTATTCAGTGATCAAGTTCATGCATTTGTTTGCAGAATTCTTATGTATGTTTATCTAGAACTGATGCTTGACTATGAAGTATTGTTAACATGAGTTTTCTGTTTAGTCTTATCAAACTAATATTTACCATGCTATCAAACACTTTCTTTTTGCACAACCTAACAGGGTTAATTTTGTGCAGGGTCCAGAAGGAAAACCAAATTACATAAGCAGGATACTAGAGTTCTTTGAAACGGTTGCCGGTGAACATTACTGCAGAGTGCAATGGTTTTTCAGAGCTGAAGACACGGTAAGCTATGTTGTCCTTTCTGCTTAATACATGTTTCGAGAACCATTTTCATATTATAAATATGAGACCTTACAATGAAGTTTATTTTGGATCTCTAACCATGCTTTCGACTTCTTATTCGATCTCAGATAATGGAAGACCAAGCACAGTCTCATGACCCAAGGAGGCTCTTTTACTCAGATTTGGAGGACGATAATGCATTAGACTGTATTGTCTCCAAAATGTCAATTGTGCAAGCTTCTCCTTGTGTATGGCTTCATCTTGCTTCTAGATTTTTTTTGTAATGACTGGTTTGCTAAAATTGTTCCAGTGAGAAGTCTGATTTTTAATTTATGTTACAGGTTGATAAAGAGTCAAAGTCAATTCCTTCATCCCACTATTACTATGATATGAAGTACTCTCTGGACTACAGTACATTTTCTACCTTGGAAATGGGTCTGTGTTCCCAAACAATAGTGATACTTATGTGGCTATATTCTGAATGCGAGAGACGGGGAATGCTTTGTACTGCCAACCAATCATGACATAGATTAGAAGGCTTGCATTTTTCCAAGTTATTATTATTATTATTATTATTATTATTATTATTATCATGCTGCCCATAGTTTCTGAAATTTGAAAATATATGGTTTTATAATTTTCATTTTGTGTAGTTTTTGTTGTATCGTCTGTTTTATTATTGTTATGAGCTTATCTCAGTATTCTGACTTTGTTTCATGAAATGCAGGAGATATGCATGCCAAATTGCAGTCAAGTCACGTAAGTAGTACCGATATGAAAAAGGTAGATTTCAGTAAGAAGCAAAAGTCTCCTGTACCAAATAAGAAGGATCTCTCTTTGTTAGATCTCTACTGCGGTTGTGGTGGAATGTCAACTGGACTTTGTCTTGGGGCTCATGGTGGCGGTGTGAATCTTGTGGCGGTACTTCTCTTACACTGACATATTATATGAGCTATAACTTAGTAACAACGCATGCCCTTTGACTTTTATGCTCATTGGTTACAGAGATGGGCTGTTGATAATGATGAAGTTGCATGTGAAAGCTTCAGACTGAATCATCCAGAAACTCGGGTACTATGACTTTCATCAGTTCATGCTCATGCTATATTTTCTTTCAAATGCTATTTCAGGCCCATAAACACTGACATGCTGCTAAATAGGTCCGGAACGAAACTACCGACGATTTCCTTGAATTGCTGAAAGAATGGCAAAAATTATGCAAACAATATGTGGGGCAAAGTGAAGTAAAGGACCATGCTGACGCTTTAACAGAATCCAGTAATGGAATTCCAGATGATTCAGTCCCTCCCGAAGAGCTTGAAGTATGGAAGCTTGTTGATATTTGCTTTGGTGACCCCAATAGTGTCAGAAAGCGGTGCTTATATTTTAAGGTTTGTAATGATTGGTTTCCTCCTGTTTGTAAATTGTAGTAGAAGCAACTTAATTACCAATGAGTTTTATCAGTGCAAGAAGAAATTCCAAACCACAAAATTAGTTTCCTCCTGTACCATTTTATTGTGCTTTCGATGGAATAAACTGGCCTCATTAGCTTTAATCAAACATGGCTAGAAGATAACACTATAGATCACTTTAGACTCCATAAATAACCCTCCACTATGGTTATTAGCTATTAAGGACTAGTCCTTCTACTTCTCTAAAGGCCCACCAAATATTTCCGTTAATTTTCTTACCCATGGCAGAACATACAAATGATTTCCTTGTGTGCATTCAGGTTATTGAATGAGTAAGTTCACTCTCTTGCCTCAACCCTGTAACAACCTCTTCCATATGCCCGTAAATCACATACTTTTCTTCTTTTTGTTCATCTATCGCTTTAATGCTGAACAAAATGTGTTATTTTATTATGCATGCAGGTCCGTTGGAAGGGTTATGGCCCTAATGATGACACGTGGGAGCCAATTGAAGGATTAGGGTATGCAAAATTTGATCTTACCATGTCTTGTTTCAAGTAATATGAACAGTTTCAACTTTTAAAATGCAGGAACTGCGACGAGGCAATTAGGGATTTCGTTATTGAGGGTCATAAGCAGATGATACTGCCACTTCCTGTGAGTGCTATTCTTCGAAGTTAGCTTTGGTTAATTGAGCATACTGAGTATATGATTGTCAACTACTCCGTACTAGATTAAATACCCCCCCCCCCCAGGGAAACTGAATATAGATAAAAATCCAAGTCAGTTCAATCTGAATATAGATCTGAGGACACATAGCGAAGATCTGAATATAGATCTGAGGACACATAGCGAAGATCTGAATATAGATCTGAGGACACATAGCGAAGACCTAAACTATTCAAGTCAGTTATAAATGATATCAATTCTTCATTCCATGTGGGATCTATCATAACATGTTTCACATCAAAGCTATACGAGGCGCGTGGCACATCTCTCTGAGTTTGTAATAATGGTTATAGATATCAATCTGTAGATTTGTTAGTAGCTGATAAGTGTGCAGATAAATAATTGGAGAAACCGAGAAATGATTATGATATCCAAAACTTCTAAAGAGTCACATCAACTTTAAATTTTTTTTAGAGTAAATTCTGTAAAACATGGAGATGCAAACTCAGAGGGTGAAAAACATGTTGCATCTGTATCAGTAACAACCACTCTAAACGAGTCGAGGGTGATAAGTGAACGGATTTGATACTTCAAGGTTGCATTCTCAGACAGCTTTTGTCCTCCGCTTTCAATCTAGACCATTTTTAGTTGAAAAGCAGATTTGTACCATAATTCAGGGTTGTAAAGCAAATTAAGATAAAAATGATATCTAATTCCTTTCAACTGCACTTGTATAATTGTTGAAATATATTGCCTGCCCTTCTCCATTAGTTCGAAATGTTAGGGGAACTGGCTAGTGCATGCAATTCAATATAGTTTCAGAACCAAGAGGTCTCAAGTTCAAGACTTGGCCAACGAAGTATTTAATTAAAATATTTGTGAGCAGCGACTTACATCGATTTCACATCTAAGGCCTGACGGAGCCTAGACGTAAGGATGCGTGCTAAATATGTTGCCCGTCCTGCTCCATCATTTCAAACTCTTGGGTGAAAATGGCTGGTGCATGCAAATCAATATCACATTTTTAATATTATAAAATATTTGTGAGCAGTGACCTACATCAATTTCACATCTAAGGCCTGACGGAGCCTAGACATCAATTTCACATCTAAGGCCTGAAGGAGCCTAGACGTAAGGACACGTGTTAAATATATTGCCCGTCCTTCTCCATCATTTCAAACTCTTGGGTGAAAATGGCTGGTGCATGCAATTCAATATCACATTATAATATTATAATTCTTGTGGTACTCAGGTCCATGTAGGGAATCATTTCTATCTATGGAAAATTCTTTCTTTCATATCAATACCGAGTAGTTAATACTACCCATGCCTGCTACGACCTCATTGGTTAATATTTCTTTTCATAATAATATGTGTATTTTCAGGGTGATGTTGATGTCGTATGTGGGGGACCACCATGCCAAGGCATTAGTGGCTACAACCGCAATAGAGAATTCGATGAACCGTTTAAGTGTGAGAAAAACAAGCAGATTATTGTCTTTATGGATGTCATGCAATTTTTGAGGCCCAAATACGTCTACATGGAAAACGTCCTTGATATATTGAAGTTTGCTGACGCAACACTTGCAAGATATGCTGTAAGTCGCCTAATTGCTATGCATTACCAAGCCAAGCTAGGGATCATGGCTGCTGGATGTTATGGCCTTCCACAATTTCGGATGCGTGTATTTTTACTGGGCTGTCATCCTGAAGAGGCAAGTATGATCTTTTCTTCTATTTTCTTAATTGAGACACTATGAGAGAGAGCCTCACTGGAAAATCATCTTCTGATATTGGAAAATTACTTTGATGTTATCTTATTACCATTTTTACTTGTAGAAATTGCCCCCATTTCCTCTGCCTACACATGGCGCGATTGTGAAGAATGGTTGCCCATTGGCTTTTGAGGTAAATATTAACTGGCTGAATTTGGTTTGTGATAAAAAAATACTGTGTTCCTACCGTAGACAACCTTTTATATGGAAGGGTGTCAGTTCATTATTGGTATCTCACATTATTATCCTGTCAAAATTCAGAACATGCTTTCTCTTGTGTTCTTGCTGCATTGTGTATGACACTCATTCTGTGGGTTATAATCTGGCTGTTTTGCTTATCCACCATCTTGGAATTTCCACCTGTTGACACAGAGTATTCTTTGACCTCTAGTGCAACCGTGACAAGTCTTTCTTTTTATCTTGTAGCGTAATTTGGTTGGGTGGTCTGACAGCACGAGAGTGGAACTAGCAAAGCCAATTGTCCTCGAAGACATTCTTTCAGATCTTCCAAAAGTAATTGACAACCTTAGAAATCTTAAAACTCTATTTTAATAACCTTTTGGCTCATAAGCTTGTGCACACCTTTGTTAGGTGGGAAACGAGGAAGGTCGTGATGAAATGCCATATGTAAAGGGCCCTCAAACAGAATACCAGAGATACATTCGAACGTTTAATTCTGGTAGGTCCCTAAACTTTAATGTTCTTCTATTGCGTTGCAGTTTTGTTATTCCGGACACATATGGGGCCAGCACTGTGTGTACGCAGTGTTACGGCAGAAAACTGAGGGAAGGCAGCACGAGGTTTGGCCTCATGTTTTCCTGTCTTGAGTATCAAGTCGGTTGTTTAGTTGCCAAAGATATGAGTTATTAGGCAAGTCTGATGCGACTTGATGGACATATGTACCATGCCATGGTACGCAGCCATCCCCGCATGACTACGCTCTCAGGAGCTTAAGCTGTGACCAGTTGGGGGAGGGCAGGTGCCAGGGGTGTATTGCATGAAACGGAATGTTCAGTACTAATGGTGGGGAAAACTCAAGGAAGATAAGTAATGGTTCAGTTGAAAAAATATTGATAACAGAAGGTGGTAGTGCGAAGGGTATTATCCCTTCGAATCCTTGTACAGTTGTACTATATATTTGCATTTTGGACTGTTGAGTCCAAACAATATCCATTTGTCTTTCTCCAATATTGACATGTGGGACGTAATAAGGCAATATTATAATGAATCAGATAATTTACTTGTTTTGCTTCATCTTGTAATTTCTGTACTTTTTACTTGGTACCACATGTTTTGTTGACCAAGTGTGTTGATGGTGCTTCATCATAACTGTGCCTGAAACTATCCCATAAATCTCTTACCGTGTGCAGAAGTGCAGGGTCCCAAATCTCACGCTGCAAAAGCTAAGTCAAAAAAAGCTAAGCCGAAATTGTATGACCATCGGCCGTTGGCACTTGATAATGATAACTACTTAAGGGTGTTGCAAATTCCCAAGAAAAAGGTTTGCCGAGACACTCATGTTCAGATTTCATCTTAGATAAGACATTCCCTTCAATCTTACTGGTCCTATTCCAGGGAGCTAATTTTAGAGACCTTCCGGGCGTCGTAGTTGGTCCAGACAATGTAGCTAAATTAGATCCAACAAAGGAAAGAGTGCTTTTACCATCTGGTCGTCCTCTGGTAAGATGCTCAAGATGCACCATATTTCCTCATATGGGCAATGGAAAACAAAAACCACCATGTTGGGATTTCTTATTTACATTTTTCAGGTGCTTGATTGTATACTAACATATGAGGATGGTAAATCGTTAAGGTTGGTTTCAATTGATTTCAAAGTACACTGTAGTTTCATAGATATGGCTTCCTGTTTCTGACTTAGTCGTTTGTTGCATGACGTGTTATAGACCTTTCGGCCGATTATGGTGGGATGAGGTAGTTGGAACTGTGCTGACGTGTCCAAATGCTCGTATGCAGGTTATATAAGATTCTACTTCACTATCAATCGGCTCATGATTTTAAGATATCTCCTAAGAAACTAAGAGTGTATGTTTCAGGCCTTGATACATCCTGCACAGGACAGACTGCTCACTATTCGTGAAAGTGCTCGACTGCAAGGTTTTCCTGATAGCTACAGATTTCGTGGAACAGTTAAAGACAGGTAATCATTCTCCTTTTCGTGCAAGTTTTTTCTGAGAACATCAGCAGAATTTCATGTAAATATATTAAGAGAAGAGTTCAACAGGCCTTAGAAGGCAAACAAGAGCAGCACATCCGCAAGAAGCAAACAACCACACAACAAAAAGAAAATACAACCACACCACGACCTAAACATGACACTTTGGCAGTTGTTAAGTTTTAGCACCTGCGACGCCCCAGGACCTGTACTCCTGCCTAAACTTTTGAGCTCTTTCAGTTTCTCAGTTCTTATAATGTGTAGAAAAGCACATAATATGTAGGTACTGGTGGTTGTCCAACCCGTGGCATAATAAATGTTAACGTGTGACACACCTGGCTGCAGGTATCGCCAGATTGGAAATGCTGTGGCCGTACCCGTTGGCCGTGCACTTGGGTATTCATTGGCCATGGCATGTCTGAACAAGACTGGCAATGAACCCCTCATGGTGCTACCACCCAACTTTGCATTTTCTCACAAGATAGAAGACGCTCCGTAGCCAAATGACAAAATTTAGCAGCTGGCTTGTTCGCCCGCATTGGTTCGATTAAAGTATGTCATCTCCGTTCACTCTCCGCTAGAAAAGCTGGGTCGTCGCTGCGACCCATGGCCGTGAATATCATTAGGGTTGTGAATATCCAATAGGGCATTTCCATTTAAAGGTTATTCGTTTCATTGCCATGTTGTATCTTGTACATTTTCGCTAGTTTCTTAGGAGTTCATGAAGGCAGGTGCAAGTGATCCGGTAAGGTTTCTCCCGAGAGAACCTTGTGTTGTACTTGAAAGAGTTTGATGTATTTATTAGAAGCTCACATAGGGAGGGAGGTGTAGGTGGCTCCAGTATGGTTTCTCGCTGAGATTGGGTCGGAGAGAGCCTTTGTTGTTGTACTATGACGAAAGAATCTGTCTATAGACATGTTGAATAGTCAGGGGAACAGAATGTATGAATGTACATCACCTGGTGTTTGTATTCTTTTTTTTTTGAAAATTACCTGGTGTTTGTATTCATTAGCAGTGAGTGGACATATAAAAAAAATACTTATGTAAGAAGTTCCATAATGTACTCTGAGCTGTATTCTGAATATTATTATAGGTTGGTTGAATCAATTAAGTCAGTAATTCTCTATAATGTGTGTATCTAACAACGTGTCATTCGTCAACGAGATATTTTGTTTGGTTGTTAGGAAGATGGAGACATGGCATCCCACACCGTCGAATTGTGTACTCTAACAAAGCTTACTATATTTTACTTTATTGATTCAACTCCATAACCTACGCAAACACGCAGACGATCGAGTCAGGAAAACGAGCTACACACACGGCGTAGCCCGTCTCTTTCCATCACGCTCATTGCAGCTCCACTTCCAGCCGTTTGGTCGAGTCAACTCGCGCAAGCACTGCAGCTGGTGCACGGCCCATGGCCCATTGGACGTTTCCAGATTGCGATGCTTCCGCAAGGTCGGACGCGACCGTAATGTACACGACGACAGTAGCATCTATCCGTTTGGGTACAGGAACATATATTATTGTCTCGCCACTTCTTAGAGCTACCTCCCAATATAGCGTCTGACAAGTGTGTCGAACAAATGCTATTTACATTTTATCGGGTTATTGGAAACGTCTCTCCCTAGCGGTCGCTTCCAATAGACACTCCCAATAGATTTTCGATCAAATTCAAATAGCAACGTGACGGTTAACTTCGATAGCGACGGTCTAATTCACATAGCCAAAATCATCACAGGTACGGGGATCATGTTATAAAATGTCGAATATGCATGGAAATCAAAATGATCGACACTTCCTCCTATGTCTCCATCTCATCCAAAGAAAGGCACGACATTAGGTGCGGCTCCAGCGGGGTCGTGGTCGACATGGACGTTGGCTCGTCGTTGGCCCCATTGGCGTTGGCTCGCGCAAGATGCGTTGTTGAGAGAGCACAAACTAAGCCCTCACGAGGTCATGATGGTGGGTAGACGGAGAGGTCGGCGATCAAGATCTTGGAGTCCTCCTTCATCTTCTTGACTACGATTTGCGACGCATCCTAAATCGCCTTGATTCTTGCCGTGTCAGCTTGCATGATAGTTGCTTGGGCCTTCTCCTTCTCGACGACGACCTTCTCTCCTTCTCCACGACGATCTTCTCGTCATGCTTGCTTATCAAAGACGACCAACAATCAGCGAAAGTGTTGCATTTTGCTTCGACATGGATGTGATCTCAATGAGAAACTTGTCAATAGTTGCTTGCACGGACGCTGCCGACGACACACCATCTTGTCGGCCTTGGCCTTCTTGTTTCCAACGGGACATCCCTCCGGCGCGGGGAAGGACGGATCATCCGGCCCATGGGCACCATGGCCACCGTTGAGATCGATACATGTTTGCTCCCACTTCTTGTTGTTTTGAAGCTTCACGGAGCAATGCATGAACTTGAAGTCATTGTCTTTGTTCTTCTCTCGATAGAACCTTATCGCGTCTTGCAACTCATCAGCAACCGCCTTGCCGCTCACTTTCTCCTCTTGGTTTGCTCAAGGTTGCCATGAAACTTGTTGCATTCAGCTTAGATGTTCCTCCACCTATGCGACATGGCATTCCAATTGCAATCCATTCGGATCTTCTCTAGTCTTCATATGTCAAAGTCTCATGGAATTGTTCCTCGACCCTCTTCCGATACCGCCCGAAGATTTGGTTGGCGCCGACGATGGAATCGTTAGCCACAAGATTCCATGTGTCACATAGGCACTCGTCCTCATTGGTCTTCCACGTCTTTCCTTCAGTGCCTTTCTTCAACGTCATGCAGATCTTCCCGGTCTCCATGTCCTGCACCTTAACCTCTATCTCGGCCTCGTCATCCTCCCCCTCACTGTCGCCCTCCTACTCCTCTTCGTCCACTTCTTGCTCGTCCTCTTCCGGAGTGCCGGTCCTGGCGGTGCCATCACGAATCCTTCCACACAAGACTTACCAAGCATAGCCGGCGTAGTCTTGTGGAACAAGAGTTCGTAACAAATCCCTTTAAATCACTCGTAATCTGCTGGCCATCAGCCCTATATCAACACGCATGCATACCAACTGTTGCGAAGGACAAGACGCAATTTGAGGTAGGGAGACGTAAAAAATATGATTCAAAGATTAAAATAGTGTCGGGAAATTAAAATTATTATGATTCATAATCACTTAGTACAATAAATACATTTGAATATAAGTAAATGCTAAAATCAGACTAATGCCAAATCACATCACTTTTCTTTTGAAAATATTACATTATTTTTTCGATAAAGACTTTTGAATGTCCCTCGCTCGATTTAGCACGTTGTCAAGTGGAAAATCTTACATAAACATTATTCATATCAAATCTAAAAATGAGCGTCTGAAGTCAAGACAAGAGAATTTTAAAGAACTCCGAAAAATAACTCATTTAAGTAATGGCCAATATGAGTGATAATAGAGTGTATAAGTGACTAGGCATCTTTTTTTCTTCTAATTTCCCGTATGTTGTTACCATTTGATCCATACTTAGGGATGGTGATGTCACTTTCTGCCTAAATTGACACCTTTTAAGAGGGGCTATGAGCTATCGTTTATCCAATTCAGCAAACACCTCTTTTTTCACATCATTTAAAAAATACTGAGATTATACAATTACAATTTTAGCCAATAAAATATAGAAAACAGAAATAAAACCATAAAACATAATTTGTTGCATATCTAAAGTTTGATTTCGGCCACTCACCCCAAGTGCCGCCCAAAATACATTCAGACCCTCCTTAAATATGACACCTAAAACATGTTCAAAGCCAAGTTTTGTTAGATTGAGCATTTTTGTCCGTAGCACGTAGTGCCATACAAGTCTAGACGCGTACACCGGCCGGAAGAGAAGAATGGATACGCCCTGCGCCAGGTCGTGGTGGCGCGCACGACGGTGGTACGAAAACGACGGCTGCTCCGGTCGCGTGATGCGGTGGTCGAGTGGACGACGACCAAGGTGGTTGGAGACTTCTTCGACCCTTCCCACGCACACACATTATCACCACGCACAAAGCGAAGGCACTATGTTTCCTTGACAGAATGCTGGCATTCTCCCCGTCTTTTTCACCTGCGAATGTGTTCACGTCAACATTACAGCAGGGATTTGCCTCTCTTCACCAGACCTGCAAGACTGCACCTTGCCTGAGATTTTTCTCGTTCTATTTCTATTATTTGCCAGTAATTTACCGAGTCAAACGGCTATGATATGCAAGACAACCTGTAAACCAGGAAAATAAATAAATTGCCCCATTGAAAAGCTCCTCTTGATATAACAATAAATTTCCATGGCTATCTCTCTACTCCTGTCCTACCTGAGATTCTCAGAAAATGACACCACACGCTCCGCAGTGCCTCCCAGCTAATAATCAGATTTCCAACAGGTTTCATCGCTCCATCCAATATTACCTCCATGGGGCTAACCAAATCAAACATTGCGAAACACTGATTAACTTCTCTGTAGACTATAGTAGCAGCCGCTGACTCGCCGTGCTTCTCTCGCCAGCTCCTGGTTTCTGAATCGTCATCAAGCTGCAGGTATCAGCTTTTCTCGCCGGGCCGGCTCCTAGTTCCTGAACAGCTCCACTGCTAAATCAGTTCAATTCTCAACTCTGACAAGGCCATGATGCTCTACGAGCTAGCCTAGGCTTGCCATCTCTATCCACCAAGCCGTTCCTGCCCTCCTTCTAGAGCCGGCCACCGATGCTTTTGCCGGAGTTGTGCCACCATGCCTGACATGCTCGTGCGGCTCCTCGTCGCGTCCGTGCTGCTCGGCGCGGCCAGTGGCGCGTTCGTCCCGGCGGACAACTACCTCATCCTCTGCGGCACGTCGGCGAGCGCGACGGTTGCCCCTGGCCGGACGTTCGTCGGGGACACTCAGCTACCGGCCAAGTCGCTCGCCGCGCCGCAGAGCATCCAGGCCAACAATTCTGATCTGACCTCCGTCGCCGGGTCCGATGAGCCGGCGCTGTATCAGTCCGCGCGCGTATTCACGGCGCCGGCTTCCTACACGTTCGCCGTCAAGAAGCCCGGCCGGCACTTCGTGCGCCTCCACTTCTTCCCCTTCAGATACCAGTCCTACGACATGGCCGCGGACGCCGCGTTCAGGGTGACCGTGCAGGGCGCGGTCTTCGTCGACGCGTACACGCCCAAGAATGGTACGGCCGTGTTACGGGAGTTCTCCGTGAACGTCACGGGGGGCACCCTGGCGATCGCGTTCACGCCGACGGGCAAGCTCGCGTTCGTCAACGCCATCGAGGTCGTGTCGCTCCCCAACGAGCTCATCGCCGATACAGCGAAGATGGTGAGGGGTATCCAGTATGCCGGGCTGTCGACGCAGGCGCTGGAGACGGTCCACAGGATCAACATGGGCGTCCCCAAGGTCACGCCAGGCAACGACACCCTCGGGAGGACGTGGCTGCCGGACCAGAGCTTCCAGCTCGACGGCAGCTTAACCCAGCATCAAGATGCGGCGCCCTCGACGGTCCAGTACACGAAGGGATTCGCCTCCGAGTTCATAGCGCCGCGGGAGGTCTACGCCACGGCGACGATGCTGAGCATGTCGGGGGAAAGAAGTACCTCCAACGTGCAGTTCAACATGACTTGGAGGTTCGACGCCCCGCCGGGGTCGGACTACCTGCTCCGGCTCCACTTCTGCAACATCGTCAGCAAAGCAGTCCTCGGGGTGGCCTTCAACGTCTACGTCGGGGCGTGGCTGGTGCTAGGTAACTACGAGATTTCGCAGGAGACGCGCACAGGGCTGGCCGTGCCGGTGTACCAGGACTTCGTCCTGGGCGCCAAGGACGCGACGGGCTCGATCACCGTAAGTATCGGCACTTCCACGGCTGCCAACGCGTTACCTGACGGCTTCCTCAACGGCCTCGAGATCATGAGAATGGTCGGGAGCGCTGGCGCTGCTGCCGTGTCAACCCGCAGTTCAAAGGTGAAAGTTGGGATCATAGCCGTTTCGGCCGGCGTCGGGGTCACGCTGGCAATGGCGTTCGGGTTCATCGCCTTCAGGATTCTGCGCAGGAGGAAGCAAGAGAAGAAGCCGTCGGACACCTGGTCGCCGTTCTCGGCGAGCGCGCTGGGCTCCCACTCACGCTCTCGCAGCTTCTCCTCCAGGAGCAACGGCGGTAACAACGTCATTCCCCGGCAGAACAGCACCGCGTACAGAATCCCCTTGGCGGCGCTCCAGGAGGCGACCGGGGGGTTCGAGGAGGGGATGGTCATCGGCGAGGGCGGCTTCGGGAAGGTGTACAAGGGCACGATGCGGGACGAGACGATGGTGGCCGTCAAGCGGGGCAACCGGCGGACGCAGCAAGGGATACACGAGTTCCACACGGAGATCGAGATGCTGTCCCGGCTGCGCCACCGGCACCTCGTCTCGCTCATCGGCTACTGCGACGAGCGCGGCGAGATGATCCTGGTCTACGAGTACATGGCCATGGGCACGCTCCGGAGCCACCTCTACGGCACCGAGGAACTCCCTCCCCTGTCGTGGGAACAGAGGCTAGAGGCCTGCATCGGCGCCGCCCGGGGGCTGCACTACCTCCACACCGGCTCGGCCAAGGCGATCATCCACCGGGATGTCAAGTCTGCCAACATCCTCCTGGACGAAACTTTCATGGCCAAGGTCGCCGACTTCGGGCTGTCCAAGAACGGACCGGAGCTGGACAAGACGCACGTCAGCACCAAGGTGAAGGGCAGCTTCGGGTACCTCGACCCGGAGTACTTCCGGCGGCAGATGCTGACGGAGAAGTCGGACGTGTATTCGTTCGGCGTGGTTCTGCTGGAGGTGCTCTGCGCCCGCCCGGTCATCGACCCTACGCTGCCACGGGAGATGGTGTGCCTGGCGGAGTGGGCGATGAACCAGCTCAAGAAGGGAAAGCTCAACCAAATCGTCGACCAGAGGATCGCCGGGACGATACGGCCGGAGTCGCTGAAGAAGTTTGCGGACACGGCGGAGAAGTGCCTCGCGGAGTACGGCGTGGAGCGGCCCACCATGGGGGACGTGCTCTGGTGCCTCGAGTTTGCGCTGCAGCTGCAGGTCGGGTCGGCGTACGGATCAGATAACGAGACGCCGGTGTTGCCGCCCATGCCGGGGGCAGCGCCCCAGGTTCAGCGTAGCCAATCAACCGCTAGCGTCGAGACTGAGAATGGCATGCTCACCGACCTGGGTGATCTCGAAGAGATGTCCTTGAGTGGAGTATTCTCTAAGATGATCAGGAGCGACGAGGTTAGGTGAAGCCAGATATGTCTTATGTTCCCTTGTGGACATGTTATATGACTCTTGATTCTGCAGTATGTACATGACAAACCATGTAAATTATTTAGCCTAGAGGTAAAGTTAGAATACCAAAGATCAGAAATTCAGGTGAATAAGACAGCGACCCAAAATTACTCAAGTGATACAGTATCCATTACCACCGAGGCAAACTCAACATCATAACTCCAACTGCCAAACTTCATACGTTCATCTCTGAACATTCATGCGACAAGTTCAGACGACATCGCTACATCATAACTCTTTTGAAACTACAGGATAGTAAGAAATTTAAAGCACTTCATAGGTCCAAAGTGCATAACCCGCCACTGCAAGTTACGGAACTAAGTGCATCCCAAAATAGCTTAATACTTCGATAGATCACTTCATAGGCATCAAGAGCAAAAGCAAAACTTCAATAATCTTGGTCCAGAGTCTTCCAAAGCAACTTCATGATCAGCCTCTTTTGTTTTCTTCATCTACCAATAGACAGAAGCAGATGTATAAGCTCCATAGAATCATCAACAAAAACAAATTTTCCATAGGCAAATAGATGATTTGTTTAATAAAGGAGGATATGGATGACTAAGCACTGAATATGGTTAGAACTGAGTACATGAGGTAGCATTCAGCCATAAAGGGCACAAAGTACTGATACAAAAAGATGTATCTCGTACTGCATTTCATGGTTGGAGCTAGCACATGAAGTAACTTCAGTTTCAGATTACAGGTTACGTATATAAAAATTTACAGGGCCATAGATAATAACTGTACTAAAATATACAGTACCTTCTTGTCGGTCATCAGTTAAAACATAAAAACAAAACTCAAGAGTCATATGTAACTGGTACAGAACGTTTATGCCTTTTCAAAATTACGTCCCATTAATTAGTTGATACGAGTAATCTCGTCTAAGCTTCCTAATTCTAAGCTTCTCAATTTTCAAGCATTTCCTTTATAAGCCAATGCAAAAGATGACCATACGTAAGATTTAAATAATGAAACTAAATCAATTAAACTTTCTAATTAAGCTGAGATGAAATTTGCAAATTAGATCAACGTAAAAATGCCACCTTAAAAGACAGTGTTATCCTTGCTTATAATATGAACAGTGTCATGCTTGCTAGTTCAGATGTTTCAAATTAATCAACATGGATGCAGCAAATTAAATCAATAGGAAACATAGATGGAAAATCATCGGGAAACAAATATGGTAAAACATCTAACCAAAGTTAGATCTCGCAGCAAACTCCAGTTACCGTTGAATCAATTTCGCATGTGACCATAGAATCTCCGCAATACCAGGTTAGACACTCCTGAATTTGGAAGGTGAACACAAATGGTATTTTTTTAATATAAGGATCGACTCTTTTAGTTGTAATCTGGAGAAGGTATCATGGTAATTATAACATAAACCACAGATTAAGAGTCGCTTGACTAATCTAGGTTATTCATCGACTATTCTTGGCCATTCTAGGTTTTTCGATTGAACGACACATGAAAAGGTCCACTTGACAGGTTTTCCTTGGAGCAGAAATTTCTGTCAGCGTATGCCATTTTAACAGGCTCCACAACAAGCCGCTTCTAACAGGCTACCACCGCCGCTCCTGGCACTGTTGCTGCTCTACTCCGCTCCCATGCCTTATTGTCGTATACTAGCATTACAAGTTGGGTACTTTGATATTTTGTAGCAGCTACTGCTCGATTAAAAGTCGCCAAGCACTAGTGACGACAGGTCTATGAATCAGTACCATGGGAACTCAGCTAGACAGGGGGAGTTGTACTGCTTGACATAACCCAACAGCATAAACTGAAATCTAATCAATAGCTAACATACCATATTATAACAGGAGCACAAATTGCATCAACCTAACTAATTCAATCTGCAGTACTCCTTTTAGTGAAAACTTAATGCGCTTAAACTTACTGAAGACAAATAATCTACTGAAACTGCTTGTGTACTTAAATAAGGTGAAACCATATCTCAATAGGAGCATAGTCATGAGATGCTTCATCCATCTCATGTCCTATGCCTTTATTACAGTTGGCAAAAATTCATTGCCCTGATTACCTGCACAAAAGTACACTGGGTATGTGTCCAACCAAACTTCTACATCATCTGCATCTACCTAATCTTTTTATAGTTATCTAAGTTGGGTGAAATTTTGATTGGAGACATATAGAGCTAGACTTACTTGCAGTACACTGCACAGAAGTAGGATAGTTTAATTGCTTCAAATTTCGAAAGTGACATTCAGATTTGTAAAGCACATTAACTTAGTTCAGTTAATCTTGCATCTATCATCACGAGAAAACATAATAACACAAGTGGGAGAAGAAAGACATACCACATAAATGGGTTGACAACACCAACTGGTTTAGTCCAGCAGTCCTATTATTAAGTTGGCCACCTCCTTCTTAGTGTCAGCTCGTTGAATGTCCATCTTCATCTCAGCTACTCTTTGCTTCTTGATCTTAGCTTCAAAAGCACAAGCCTTATCATCAGCAATGAACTCAAATGCTCTTTTCAGTGTCTCCCCACATGGATGCTGGGCCTGGATGGTCTCCACATAAGAGGAAAGGTTGGGGTAAAAGTTCTGTAGTTCATCCAACCCTTTGTGCATGTCCATTTTCTCTTCATGAGTTTCCCCATTTTTAAACAGAGTATCATCATTTTGAGTGACTGCCGTGGCCTCCTTTGGTCTGAGGCTCTCAGCATCTCCATTTTTTTTCTCTTTGTCAGGCTTTCCACTCTTGCTCCTAACCGAAGTGCCACCGTTTTGAGTGGCAGTATCGGTGGTCTCCTTTGTAATGTCAGCTTTTGGCTCGTCTTCTAATTCCTCCTTCCGGCTTCCCCGTTTCTTACTATTAACAGGAGTATCAGTAGTGGCAGCCTCCTTTGCTTTCTCTTTGTTCTTCTTGCTCTTTGAGGAAGCACCATCATTTTGAGATATGGTGACTGCAGCAACCTCCTTTGCACTTTCTCCCCAGACCTCCTCCGAGAGATTGAACTTCCGGAGGTCATCCTCATTACCTGGCACTGGCAGGGTACCTGTACTCACTGCTTTCTCATATCGCAGCCTAAAATTCCGAACCTTCTCATACATTTCCGTCTTGCTACATTTCTTCCTTTCAAGACTGTCACCAACAGCAGCAATGAGTTCACCAGCATTAGGCTGTGTGCCATTAGCCTTGACGTGGCTGACAAGAGCCTCCAGGACCTTGATCTCGTCCTCAATTGTCCAGCGTCTTGCTGCGGGCTTGGACGGCGAGCGATCTGGCACATCCTTTTCCCTTTGCTTCTTGCCCTTGCTAGAGGCATTGGGCTCAGAAGGCGCCTTGCCCGGCAGAGGCGCCGCAGCCGCCTTCTCCACATCGGCCTTGGCTTTCTTGGCCTTACCACCAGACGGAGTGGACTCGGCGGCCTGCCTCTTCTTCCCGGCCTCGGCCTTGGGTTTTCTTGACGCCTTCTTCTGGACGGGCTCTGGGCTCTCCGACGAGCTGCCGTCCTCGTCGGCGGCGTTGGACTCCGACGGCTTGCCGGTGGATGGGACGACCTCACGCAGCTGGAAGGCATTGGCGTCAGTTTCCGAGTCGGAGGACCCCTCCTCGCCTCCGTCCGACGAATCGGCGTCGGCCGCGTCGGTGGAAGGAGGTTTAGGGTCTTGTGGGGCCTTTTGGGTTGCGGGGGTGGCTTCCGCCTCGTCGTCCTCCTCCTCCTCCTCGTCGGAGCTGGACTCCTCCCGCGGAGGCGTCGGCGGTGGCGGCGACGGCGACGGCACGCGGACCTTCTTGCGGCGGGCCATCCTCGCAGTCGCCGCTAGGGTTTTGGGCGGTGGGGAGAACAAAGGGCAGGGAGAGGGAGGGGAACGAAATGTTAGGAGACGCCGTCACCACTCACCAGTCCTGAATTTACGACGGGGTGTGGATTCCAAAGGCTCTGTTAGTTTGTTTCCGGTGTTTTGAGGGGATAAATGGAAAAAACCCCAAACTTCATCCAATCTCATCTATCACCAAATTTGTCAATTCACTACAGACGGATAGTTTGTGCGTAGGAGTATTAAAAACTACGCTAGAGTTTAAGGTTTCTGCTCCGGTGCCCCGGGCAAAGTTCGGGTCCTTTGACAGATAAGTACAGACTCGGTAGAAAAACCGTATGGTCCATACAATTGTATATACGTGTCCCCATCTCCCATTTCGAACAGAAAAAATAACAAGAACAAACTTTTCCCTTCAAGTTTCGTCAGGGGAGGAGTGCTGAAGCAAACCTCAGAGTTTAAAGCATCGTGGGAACAAATAGGCATAAAACCGATCAAATAGATAAGAAACAAACGGTGTTTTAGGATATGTCGGGATTTGGGTTTAATCGGGATATCTCGTTGATGACCCTTGACGATGATGATGGCTTCAGAAGATATCTTGCTAAGTCGAACACCCGCGTCAAAAGAATATGAGTTATGTTGAAACTCCAAGTGTAAAGTGTATAGTAAGAGAAAGACTAATTTTCCCCACGAGGGTGACTCGAGTGTTTACTATCGAACTCTCGGGGAAATGAACCAAAATGAAACCTACAAAACAAAGTAAATTGCTTTGTGTACTCAACCTCACCAAGTGGTTGTCAAGCACAAGGTGTAAGTAAAAGATATTGACGTAACAAATGCAAAACAGAAATAAATATGCAATGATGGTAAATAAATATGCAAGGATGGTATAAATAATAATGGATGGTGTTTTTATGTTTTGTATGATGTTTGCAAGATATAAAAATATTTTTGTATTTTCGGATTTTTAAATGGCAGAAAATGTAAAGTGCTTATAAAATGTTGAAAATGTGTTTCTTATGATTAAAAATGGGCTGGGGTTCATGGTTTCACAAATGCACTCTCTCTTTTATATAGTGGTAGAAAATGGAACATAGGAATTGACATATGATATGAGATTGCAATAAGACAAGTTATTTTGTTTTTTGAGAAACCCAGAACAACGCAAGCGCTCATATACACGCGCACACACGCACCCCTATGAACGCACGCACGCACACCCTACCCCTATGAGCACCTCCGAGAGACTGAGCCGGCGGATCAGGTCTTGAGATTGACGAAGTCACCACAGGCGCCTCGCTGTCGACGGGAACGTCACCTCCCACTGAAGACAAGTTATTAATAATGTGAGCATCACATCCTAACATAGAGGTCTTTTGGTTATTAACCTCTCTTATACTCCACTAAGATGCGAACAAAATCATAACACCTCAGTAATTAAGATAAACAGAGTATAGTTTTAAGTTCTATGACATGAAGTTATAATAAGAACATGCTAGATCTAGTCATGGAGAAAATGGCAAGGTCGCCCATATCCCCGGTAGCATGGTATTCCTTTTTATCCCTAGTGAGCAACAAAGTAAGAGTGAGCAACAAAGTAAGGTAAACACCCAAGTGGATCACAGTATTGCTGTCAACTTATCGCACTCACCATCCCCCGTTACTCCAACTAATGCACACGTTCCCCCTTACACGCCCTCATACATATGTTGGATCAGAACACATAAACAAGAATGGGTACATAATATGCATCTACTTTCATAACAAAGACATAACAATTGCAATCATCATAACATATATCAACTTAAGAGATCCACCACAGAGGTATTACATATATGACCGTAATCATGTTCAACGGCTCATATGGCACTAACTAGTGAAGATCAAGAGAGAGGAGAGATACATAAGTTACTTCCACAAACCCATAGTCCAGGGGTGGACTACTCCCTCTTCATCCTGGAGACGGTGGAGAAGTCGTTGGAGAAGGTGGAGACCACACCGGCAGCGCCCCGCCGGAGTTTTCCCCCTCCAATCTGTAGCTCCAGGTCTCTGTTTCGTGGGTTTCTGTGTTTGCGGCGCTCCTTGTGAAACTCCTCGGGGGACTATTTTTATAGTCGGTTTTAGGTCAATCCACGGAGACGAAAACGGACGACATCGGAGCCACGAGGGCCAAAAGGGGTATCCCACACGGCCAAGGAATCTAGCCGCGTGGGACCCTCCCTTTTGGGCCTTGGATTTCCTTTTTTGCTCTTTCTTGGCTCACACTTTTTTTCCTTCCAAAAAGTGATCCCCGTGAAATCTCAGGTCATTTGGACGTCGTATGCTCCCTGAAAGTCAAAAACATGGAAAAAGGGGGTTTCGGGTTCTGCAGGGTTAATTCCAAATAAATTGGGAAAGTGTGAATTATCCCCCAAAATCATTATATAACATAAATATAACCCATATATGATGCAAATAAGTTGGAATATCAAGTAATAAAATGTAAAGTTCATGTATGCATTTTACATGCATCAACACCCCCAAGCTTAACCAATACTCGTCCTCGAGTATGAAGGTGATAAAACTGACATGGACTTTGCATTTTAATACTATCAAAGGATATCAAAGATGATTATTATTGCTACATAGATTCAAATGATTCATTCTTAATAAGGAGTAGCAACATACAAGATATATTATCAAGTGATATCAAATATTCAAGGTAAAGATGTTCAATGATAATTCACAAAGTGTAACATAGAAGAAAAGTTCTATGGACCAAATGAATGCATAAATGAAAAGTAAAAAGATATCCTATACTGGTCATAGAGTATTCTTATAGAAATCTGAATATAAAAGGTGGACACTTTGAAAAGATAGATAAATAAGTAGAGGAATAACATGCAAGAGTATCATCTAGCTTCCAAATGCTTCAACTTAAGTTAATGTTTGTCATGTAGTTTCCATTGGTGTGAAGTTCTCATTACCCCTATCATAGCATTTTTAGTGATTAATAGTTGAAAGTGAAAGCAAATATGAGTTATGTGCTTGACAAAGTATGGGTCAAAAGCCTCATGCCCCTTGAAAACAAAAACCTCTCCGACTGGCTACTCAACTTGGGCCACAAAGCAAGTGAAGGTTACTGTCATCGTGAGTAAAAGTGGCATCATAGAGAGTATCACCCCGGGTACCCTTTGCCCTAGGACACGGAATGAGCACATGTCCAAATGACAAAGTAAGCAAAGAGTGGACATCTCAACATCTCTTTCTTTTACTAATGTTTTTTTCTTGTAAATGCTTTTTCTATTAAGAGATGTATCATAGATTTCTCCACTATGGGTATGTTGCAAATTTGCACCATGGGCCACATGGCTTAAGTTAGGCTCCACAAGTGTCTCTCTAGCCATTAATACCACTCGTCCGAACTTACTAAGTATCCATCTTTATTTCACACAATGTTAGGCATCTTTCAACAAAAGAACATGATATCAACTTAAATGAGATACAGAACAGGTTGAAAGCTTGCCATGTGACAGCACATATGAGCTAACTCCCAACCAAATACCTTTGTCAAGCCCAAAACATCATAATTTTAATCACAATGGGTCAAGTTTATTAAGTGCAATAAAAGTAATGTGTGCATCAAGTTCGTGAGAGCTTTTTAACCAACTTTACCCATGACAATCCCAATGACATAAGCATCTTAATTTGGAAGCATAGATAAAACAATATAACACGGTAAACATACTTGGAATAGCATATTAGCTAATAGGTAGATATGGTGGACTCACTGGAAAAACTTGGTTGAGGGTGTTGGAAAAACAAGTTTTTTACTTGTTGTAATTTTTGGGTTAGCAAGAGGGAGAAAGTTGACCATCTAAATGCATGCACAAGTGTTCATAGAGCTAACCATTTCATGTTAAACAAAGTAAAGCATCATTCAGCATATAAAACATGAATAAGAAATAACTCTTCATAAGACACTTGCCAATTAATACTCATTAACAAGCACATAAATCATGCAACTATATGTATCTTTTTAAATCAACTCAAATATTGTAACATCCCAAAATAATATTATGAATTATTATATAAAAAATGTGGGACAACAAAAACTTTTTATGAATTAATATGAGTTGATTTCATATTGTTGCTTGTGATAATTATTTCTTCTGAATATGTTGGTTGTTAGCTCTAACTAAAAATTTGAAGAAAAGAAAATAAACAAAACAAAACATAAACAATAAAAAAACAATGTGACAAATGCCACACTATTTCTCAAAGTGGGAAACTCATTTTCTTTCAAACCAAATTCAGTGGAGTGATAATATGAACACTCCCATTTTATTCCCACAACTTTTCCCTCTCCAAATAATAATTTCAAAAACCCAAATTCAAATTCTATTTTTCTTTCTTTATCTTATTCAAATCACAAAATGTGCTATGATGCACTTGCCCAAATAAATAATCAAATAGCACAACAAATCTTGACAAACATGTGTGAAGCAAATTATGAAAATAAAATTCAAAAATTAGAATTTATTTTGGTTCAAGCATTTCATCGAACACTTGGTGACCACCACCCTGTTCTTCGTAAACCGACCCAAATCCGAGATCAATTGATCGATTTCGAGCAAATTGAGGCAAGCCACTACCTCCATTCGAGTGCTCTCACCTCACTCATCTCTCTGCGCGCCAGAAATCGAAGCAAGGAGGTCGGGGAAGAGGAGGAGCGGCAGGGGACAGACGCGGCCGTGCGCATGTCGCCATGTCACGCCTGGCAGCGGAGGTGGCAACACCGCGATGCGCAGCACCGTGCCCCCCCCCCTTCTCTCCCATGCCTCTCTGCTCCCTCGTGAACCCGCACCACACCTAGCACGATCCCGAGTCCGCCGGATTGGCGTCGCCCGTGCATGCCCATGCGCCGCCCAAGCTCTCCCGAGGCCGTCCCGTTCTTGAGCAAGCGCCGCTCGCCTCCACGTCGCCAACCTTGTCCCTCTGCATCCCAACACCGTAGCCACACCTCCACCGCCCCTATGGCGAGCCCGGCCGTCCCCTGAACCGCTCCCGCGCCGTGTCCACCATGGACCGGACCTCGGGTATAAATACCCCGCCCGAGCCTCGCAATTCCTCACACCACACCCCCGCCTCTCCCTTGCTCCACCACCCCCTCTCGTGCACCGCCAGGAGGGCGGAGCCGTAGCCGCGAAGCCTCAGCCGCCTGTGGCCACCCTCGAGCTCGCCGTGCCCGAGGTAGACGACGACCACGGCCGAGCCGTGCTGCCCTCCCCTTCTCTTCTCTCTGGCCTGCACTCTCTTCCCCATGAACCCCGCACTCACACGCCCCCTTTTCCCCTCTGGTTCGTGCCCAGGAGCGACGCAGAAGACTCGCCGGAGTTGGAGCACGGCCGCGGAGGAGGAGCTGCTCGCCGCCGTCGATTGGAGCCGCCCCAACAAGCGCCGTTCGTCCAGTGACCTTCCCCGAGCCTCCGTCGTCGTTCCGCACCATCCGCGCATCCTCCCGAGCCCCCTAGGTGAGCAAACCGTCGACCTCGCCGTCGCCGGAGCCACGGCGCCGCCCGTTTTAGGTCGTCGCCGGCGTGCTCAATCCTCGGCCGTTGGATCTTAGATCCACGGTAACGTACCGCTTCGCGCTTTAAGTCACTGACCCGCGGGCCCCGCACGTCAGGCTTTTAAACATTTCCAGCGCGCGCACTGTTTTCAGTTGAGACGCTGACGAGTGGACCCCACCCGTCAGTATTTTCAACATTATCCAGACATAACCGTTTTTCTAATTTAATTTCTCTGGGAATTCCAGTACTGGATTCAAACTTTGAAATTCAATATCTTGAGATTTATAACTCCAAATAAATCAAATCAAAATGTTCTGGAAAGCTTATGAAATTGTCTAACCAACCCAAGTGGTTTCACCTCATTTGGATAAATCATAAAAATATAGCATTAAAAATACCAAATAAGGTTTAAAATCTAAACTTGTTTGTTTCTGATACTCTGTTAGGCCAAATGAGTTAAGACTAATTTTATTGGGTCACATTTAGTCATGGCTAGTTACCCCTAAGAGGATTTAATTTTAGGATCAACAGAATTTGATTAATAGCTAAAACTTGATTATTAAGCTTCTGGATTAAAACCATTATGTAGAGAGTTTGGTAACTCCAATTGACCCAAATCCAATTGTGTTGTCTTCTACACATCAGTAGATTTCTGTAGAAATTTAGTTTGTATTTTTGTGACCAACAGAACTTGAGATATGTAATTAAACATGTTCAACTAGCTTCTGCCATAATTAAGACATAATTAAATAATGGTTAATTCAATTAAATTTGAAACCAAATTGTGTTGCTTGATGTATGCAGTGGCTATTTAGAGCATTCCAGATTGTATTGTTGTGATGTTGATTGAGTAGGTTAGTGATTGTTTGTATTTGTTTGATTATGAATTAGACGAGAACGTTGTCGGATTTATCGAGGAAGAAGAATTCGTGGG
This sequence comes from Poa annua, assembly GCA_026929855.1. NCBI lineage: Eukaryota > Viridiplantae > Streptophyta > Magnoliopsida > Poales > Poaceae > Poa > Poa annua. Next base: position 118,412,412 of record CM049434.1, read on the forward strand.
ACCCGAAGATCAAGACCAAGATCACTTTGCCGAGCAAGGCAAGCTACTCTCTGAGCTTGCACCCTAATACATGCATCCATTCTTATAACAGGAATTACTTTTAAGGCAAAGATTTTTTTTAAAAGCCCTTTTAAAAAAGTATATGGAAATTATTTTGCCACCCTATGTAGAAATATAAGATAAATTATAGGATGGGAAAAATAAAGATTGTTTTATTCAAAACCCCTTTGAAAACCCTGTGTGGCTATGAAGCACCGAGATGTTGGTGTTGAAGTGGAAAAAAGGAGAATGGTGGATAAAACGCACATTGTGTCTTTGTACTTACGTCAATCAGCCAATACCCTGTGCGACCACATTTACCCACATATGGGAAAGGGCTTGGTCATATAGTTTGCTCATATTAGTAGGGGATACCTCATCTACGGAGATGACTCCGTTATGCATGAGGGGATGGTTTGATGACCTACCCCTGACCTGGGTCCTCGCTCAAACTCTATGAAAAGATAAGGAGGAGGATAGAAGGATGTCCCCTATACACCGCCAGACAAAACTATGAGTCCTCACACTTAGATCCCGATGGGCTGGGTTAAGTGTTGATGGAAAGTATCATATGGGCAGGTTCCTATACTAGCATGAGCAAAGGACAGACTAGGATCGGTGTCTCAACTTCGCATACACCTTGTATGGCGAGACGTGGCTGACACGATGAGTTACCGGATGGATATGGGAAAAGCGTGCTACCTCTGCAGAGTGTAAAACTATTCGAATAGCCGAGTCCTCGGATATGGACAGTTGAGAGACCCTACTTTGACCATGTGCAAGTTTTGAAAAGATTTGCGTTTTAAAAAGAAAAGGAAGTGGAGAATGTTCCATACACCTATACCAACGGATCGGTATGAGGTTGTTGGAGACCGTGAACCATGACGGGTTATGGTCAGAAAAAGGAGGAGTTTTGGAGAAACTAATAAAATGGGACATTATATTATTGATAGTTATATAATTCTTCTTACCTTCTTCAACAAAGATATAGAGATGTTTTAAATAAATAAAAGTATGAAATTAAAACGAGACTAGTGCATACTCATGTTGGAGTAGTTTGCGAGTACAATCAAATGTACTCATAATGGTTTCGTCCCTGGCTATTGTCGTAGCCAGACATGGAGGAGCACTACGCCAAGGAGGTGTATGGCGACTTCTATGCGAACTAGGGATCTTCATAAGTCGACTGCCTGTCGGGTCGTTGTTAGAATATGATGTCTACTACGCCGTAATTTCCGCTGATTACTTTGGTTTGGCCCATGAAGGCACCTGTGTAAGACTTGGTCTAAAGGACCATTTATGTAAGACTTTAATACGGTATTGTAATGGATGTAAACTTTGGTATTCAGTTCGGATTATGTGCAACGACAGACTGATCACGGGATCGTTGTGTTAAGCATAATCGGGTATCTCGGACAGCTAGTCCGGGGTCCCCACAAATATCCTCTTCCCAATATTTTTATAGCATCCAACTTAATTCAACCCAAACTTCCAGTAGCTCTCTCATATCATAAATGAAAAGTGGCGATCTCAAATAAAAAAGAAAACCGAAATAAAAAGAACAAAAAGAACGCTCCAAGTTTATGCGATAAAGTGCAATGAACGAAAAACAGAATTTAGACGTGTGCAAACCGAGAGTATGTTGGTTCAGTGGGGTTGTCTTCACATCTCCAAGGTTATGGTCTTCACCATCCTTGGATATCTCTTGGTGCATCTTCTCTAATCCCTATGAAAAAACTTCAAAACACCGTTTCTCCCATTTCTATTATGTGGGGTGACATTAGTAGGCACAAAACAATAGAATTGCTTGATGTATGAAATCCTTAGACAAACATAAGAAACATGTACATAAATTGTATAATGTTGTATTCCTTATAATAAACTCAATTGGATAAAAAAGATCCAAGTTAAAAACTTAAAGAATGCATAAAACAAAATGGGACAGAATCTGTCCAGAAAAACAGCAGCAGCAAAACATATTTTTTTGCCCCACTTAAATATGTCGAAAAAATCTGAAAAACTTCACACTTACAGAGGATGAAAAGTTGCAACTACAGTTCAAATTTCAGCTCATTCGGAGTTACAGAATAGAAATGAAAAATCATACCGTGCACAGATTCGTACTGTAATAAAATCTCCAAATACAAAAAGCAACTTTTTTCAATCCAAAATGGGTAATTGGCACTTTCTTGAAAATTTCAGAAACTAAACTAAAAACTAAGTCTCTTGTTACAGCAAGAGTGTAACGCCCCGGGATTTTCTCCAATTAGAAAATGTTTTTTTTTTTTGCATCATCATGTCATCATGCTTCTTGTCATCTTGCATGTTTTCCTAAATAAATCAAAATTTTATTTGTACAATCCTATTTTACTTTAGCAAATCCTTGCCTCTCTTTTATTTCTCTCCCTCTTTTATTTTCTTTCTTCTCCCTCTTATCTTTCTTTCTCTTTTCTTTTCATGGAAAAGGAGGAAATGGTTTTAATCTTTGAAGGGCCGAAGCCTCTTCTCTCCTTCCAGCCCAGCAGCCCATCTCCTGTTTCTCTTCTTCTCCATACAGTGGACACGCACGAAGCGTGGCTGCCATGTCGCCCCCACCTCCTCACCTGCTCCCCTCTCCCATAAAGCTCCACCTGCTCCCTCCTCCAAACCCTAACCCTAGGTCCATCTCTCCTTCCTCCCCACGGCGCCGCCTCACTTCTTCCCCTTCTCATTCTCCCTATTTTCTTCCCCCACCGAAGAGCCTCCATGGCTGTAGCATGAAGCCCGCCGAGCCGACGCCATGGCCATCTCCAGGAGCTTCTGAGGCTGGGAATGGAACCTCCTCGCCATCCTCTCCGTCCCACCTGAAGATCTTGTGCTGGAACCACCGGGAACGTCGCCGTCGTCGAGCCTGCTTCTACCTCCGCCGGAGTCGCTGCCATCTCCTCCCTCTGCTTCCTCTTCGCCATCCCCGACCCCGTACCACGACCCCGACCTCCCCAAGGTGAGCCGCACCCCTTCCCTTCCTCTTCCCCCTTGCTCTGTGGGCTAGCCGTCGTGCGGCTGTGTGAATCGCTGCTTCCGTCGCCGTTCCTCTGAAGGTCGTTCTCTGTCCGCTGCCGTCGCCTGAAGCTTCTCTGAAAAATTCAGTTATCGCGCCGGGATGCTTCATTCAGCTTTTGTGTTCTACTCCTTTCAGCATCCAATCCGTAGCTCAGTGGCTGTGCTTCCCGTGCCCGACGTGCAGATCTCGAGTTGAAATCCCAGCAACGCACCCTTTTGTTCTTATTTTGTTCCCTGATCCGGCATCGCGCCCACGGCCCACACCTTCTGTTCTCTGCATGTCCGTACTATACTTCAAACGGAGCCGTAGCCCGGTCGCTATGCCCCCTTTTCTCCACCCTCTGCTGCCCAAGTTCAAATCCCCCTTCTAAATACCATCCTTTTATTTTTCCTCTCTGTTTTTCTGTTTTAACATGTTAATTTCAGAAAATGTCCAATTCTTATATATTTTATATCTACTGTTTTATAACTCCAAATAATACAAAGTTTATATCTATTTTGATCAACAAAATGCAATGTACATTAAATTGACATCCATGCTTATGTTTGCATCTTGTTTTAGTTGTGTTTAGGTAATTCATCTAAGTAATTAAATATGGAATGTGTTGAGCATTTATTTATTATTGCCCTATTCCATTTAATTTGTGTAGATCACCTATGCCATGTTTTGCCATACTAATGAACATTTAACATTGTTGGGTAGATAAATAACTCGAATCGAAATATTAATTGTCGGGATCTCGGTTCCGCTTAATTTGGATTAAGTGCATCTTGTTTTGCATCTTGCCATGTCATGCATCATATCATGATCATGCCGGATCTTTTGCCGTAGTTATAAGATGCATGTCTTGCGCTTTCAAGTGTTTGTTGCTTCTTCGCGGATAAGACGTTGAGATGATGTGAGCAACGACAAGTTCTTCTTCCATGCGGGATTCCAGGCAAGCGTTTCCCCTTTGATCGCCTACGCATGCCTTTTTGCCTCTATTGCTAGCCTTGTGATACGATGCTTTTGTTACGATCCTATCACATGTTACCTTGCAGCCATGATATAGCCCCACCTCCACATCCTATTAACTTGTTGATTGTTTACCTTGTTGGCCTTGCGAGTCGTAGCGCATGCTTAGGTTGTTGCCTTTATTCTTGTTATTATCTGTATCTTCGTCGACATGGTAAGTTGTATCTGTTTATCTGTTGGGACGATTGTTACCTTAATGATAAGGCACCAGCAGAAGGCCAGTTCTGGTTCTTTGTTCTGCTAGTGTCGCCCTAGGACCTGAGATTTTGTCCTTGGATCCGAGTTTGAGCGCGCTGCCCACATTGATGGAGGACATGGGCCTCCCCGTGACCTGCGACCCGATCCGTAGTCTTGTCCGAGGCGCTGCACCTAGTTCGGGCTTTCCATTTGATGCATGCATATGTTTTAAATTACGATCTCATGGTGATGGAGTAGTCGATCTCATGTAGGAGCGGCACGTTCTTAGAGTGTTACAAGGTTCCGGGTAGGGACTGAGTAACCGTGCGCGCAATCATGTGGTGCCTTGGACTCGTCTGTAGAGAAGTGAAGGGTTGCGTCGAACCGTTTAGCGACAACTCGATGCGTGTGGTTACTATAGTGCCCCCCTGCAGGGTTAAATCTTATCGATAAGCCGCGTCCGCGGTTATGGACAACTTGGTGAAGAGCTGGCTAACAAGATCTAGATAACTTACACCTAGTATTAATATTTATTAAACCTGCTCACGGTGTGAGTGCCCTTGGATTGCTTACTCGTGGGTTAATCGAGTGAGTGATGATCGGCTGAGTATTGCTTGGTGTTAGTAGCTAACTGGTTCTTCACTCGTTCTTATCTCTCTCTACTAGACGAAAGTTGTAGCGTGTCTCTGTAGTTTTCTAGAGTTTGCGCGCTGCCGCTAAACCTTCCTAAGGAGATGCGCTCACCTGTTCGGAATGCATATTACGCATTTGTTGAACTCTCCTTAATGCTTGCCTTGCTATCATTACCGATAGTATTGACCCATGTATATGGGCTGTATTCATGTGCAGTTAACAGGTTTGAAGTCTGACGACGTTAGCTTGGGAATCCCTCCGGCTTGGGCTGGGCAGGGATATGGCGCCATCGTTTATCTTCAGGACTCTTAGTCCATTTTGTATCTTGTCCGTAGTCGGATATTATTTTGCTTCCGCTGTGATTTGTATCTTCGTATTGTATCAGTTGTATCTTGACTCGTTCGATTCTGTTGTGGATCTTTTGGAACTGTTGTAATGTTATCACAATTCCACCCACATAATGCGCATGTTTAGGCGTGCACATTATGTCTAGTGGGCGACCTAAGATCGTTATTATGCGGATTTCGGTGGGATCGCTAAAATCTGCATAGTACCGATTTTGGGGCGTCACAAAGAGGACACAAAGAAAATCAAAAATAAAACAACCGGGTTGCCTCCCGTAAAACGTTTTGTTTATAGCCATATATCTAGGCTTACTTACTTGCGGTCAAGATGGTTGGAGTGAGGTGGCTTGGCATCCCCAAGCTTGAATTCTTGCACTTACTTGATATATGTAGGGTGAGCCTAGGGGATGCATCCCCAAGCTTCTGTGTTTGTCCCTCTTGATCTTTGTTCATCTCCCTCGACTCTTCCACTTGAAAAATTCTCTTCGCACAAAACTTATCATAAAACTTGATTCAAGGGGTTAGTGTCTCCGTAAATTAAATCCACATAGGTACAACAAGGAAATATCATGAGTTGATTCTAAACATTAGTTACTTTTACTACGCACTAGTGAAAAAAGGGCTACTAGTGGCGCACCCAGGAAAATGGGGGGGGGGGGGGGGTGCGCCACAGAAATATAGCCACAGAAAGTGGCACATTTCTGTGGCGCATCCTTCCTAGTGCGCCACAGAAATTTATCAGTGGCGCATGCTTGTACTGTGCGCCACAGGAATAGGTGCGCCACAGCAAAGTTGTGCCATGCGCCACAGAATTATGTACAGGAATTTTCATATTATTTCTGCCCGCTGTACAAATACAGGTATATTAACGAAAATACATGTATATATTACAGGATTTAAACACACAGAACAGAAACATGATATATTTGACACATCACATTATTTAGACACATCACATATAGTTACAAATGCCGAATCTTACACAAGTCATGATACAAATGGAGCTCGAAATACAAAAGTTCATCATTTCATACATATAGAGTTATCAAATAAAGTATATCGGCGATGATGGTGAGGAAGATCAGTGGGAGAGCACGATCACGTAGCCTAGTTCTGCATCGGCGCCGGGAACGGTTTGTACATTTCCTTCGTCGTCCACGTCCTGGTGTCCTGCTGCAATGCTAGGCGTTCTTCGATCTCCCTCTTAGTCAAACCTGGAGATGGATTGGTAAGTATCAGTTAATAACATAAATAGAGTGTGAATAATTCATCTAAGTGCAATAAAGAAAACACTTCTTGCGAGTGAGGCAAGCAGCTAGCTAGGCGCAGTTTTGTAATACATCCTACCTCTAGGGCAGCGGAGGTGCCCCGCGGTTGCCATGACATCCTGCAGGATGATATGTGATAACTTCATCTGGGTGCAATGGAAGTCTTCTCTAAGCTCGGCATTAGTGATTTCCCCCATATGTTTGGTCCATTTCCGGAGTTTATTTGGAAACCTGCTGCCATCTGCTTCCTCGACATACCCTTTAAATTGATGGATGACGTAGAACCCCTCCTTCACGCTCTCAGAGTGCTCCTTGATGCAAGGGAAGTTGGTGACAAGCCTGAACTTGTGTGTCTTGTTGTTGTTGAAGAATTCACAATTCTTTTCGAAGGTGCCTCCATTACGGGCGTAGATGTCGAGAGCCTCATCGAGAACACTCTTTATTCGGGTGTAGTCTTTCTCTATAACCGAACTCCCCGAGTCGAAATAAGTGGCAATGGACCACCTCGGGTTTACGGCGATGAGTACTGCGTACTTGTCCCTGCTTAACACAATTCAAACGGAATGTAGGAAATTCATGATAAGCAATGCATGGAACGACTCTATGGGAAAACATAAGTTACGACATCGACGAGCGGATGTGTACTTACTCGCAAAAGAAAGGCACAAGATGGCTGTTCTTGCTCATGTTTTTCAGCATGAAGCTTTGGAGGTACTCCCTCGCCATGATCCGTCTCCCTGATCCTTCAACCAGCTGGCTGTCACGCATGTAGTAGGGATCCGCTATCGCGACGTACGGGTTTGTCTCTCTCTTGATCTTCACCGCCAGATTGAGCGCGTATAGATGGACCAAGTTATAGTCCAGCCGTCTAGAGTGAAACAGCTTGAAGACGTCCTCGAAGGCTATAAAGAATACATCCGCAGGGGCTTCATCGACAAAGTTCACGCCCTTTGGCACCTTGCACGTGAACAGCGGGTAATTTGGGTCCTCGTCTTTAAGAAGGATGCCCTCTAGCGTCAAGATAGCATCATGCAAAGATTTTATGGATCCTTGTGCGATGCGGAGCAGCTTCGGAGGCAGTATCGGTTTACCAGCTTCATGCATTCGGGTCAAGCCATCACGACGTGGTGGAACCATTTGTTCATCAAGGACAGTCCTAGGAGCTGGCTGGCTCGCAGAGGCACCTGGCTTACTTCTCTTCCTGTGCTTCTTCTTCATCTCAGGGGATTGCACATCTTGAATCGACTTATGCAGTGTGCCAGGGCTGAAAATGTTAGCCTGTTCAGCTTGATCGCCGGCCCCCGGAGGCGTGTCTTGAGATAAACCATGGAAGTTCAGGCGCTGCGAGCATGAAGTGGGACGAATAGGCATAATGCGGGGGCCGCGGAATTGTTCGTCATCCAAAGGAGGCATGTACGAACCATCCAAGGCGCCAGTGTTGAGGAAGCCATCGACGTCGTCGCCATTATTATCATCATCATGATCATCGTCGATGACTGGAAGTTGAAGCGCAACGCCTTTGTCTTTGGCTTGTTGCGGTGCAGATGCTCCCAACAGTATTTGGTGCCGGCTTGTTGTGGCGACGACCGGCGCTTCCTTCCGGGTCCTGGCAACGGGTGCTTGTGGCGCCGGCTCGTTCACAACAGGTATATGTGGCGGCCTCGACGAGGGCCGAACGATAGAGTGCCTAACCTTTTGTTGCGGCTTCGAGGTGGCACCGGAGGTGCGTCTGACCCCCCCAAGACGAATTTGGCTCTTCGGCCATTCCATGAGCCACTTGACGCAGGCTCCAAGGACCATGTGCTCATCCTCGGCTCCCGGAGGTTGCATTGGGGGATCGATGTGTTGAAACTGAGGCAATACCTCATCCAACTTGATTCTCAGCACGGCCTCGTTCATGCGTTGGTTGTGCATTAGGCTACTCTTTGGTTGTATGATCGTGCCCTTAGCAACATCCACCAACTCGTCGTCGGCCCGCACCGTATGCAGGAGTATGCAAGGCGTGTCCTGAGAGTCAACACATGCATGTTGGGCATCATGAGATGGCAGTCATCAAAGGCATAGTTAATTATAGAAGATGTCGTGGACTAACTAGTTAGTTACCTTGTCGATTGCGTTGAGCTCCTCTAATGTTGATACAATGGCGCCGGTGGTGGCGGCCGGCGTCTCATTCTCTGGCGCCGGAGGTTGCATGGGGGGCTCCTGTGCCTCGGGAGGGGGCGCCTGTGGCACAGTATGGAGCGGCGGCTCGGCAGCGGTGTTGGCCGGCGGGGTCACCATCTGGTCCGGCGGGGTCACCATATGGCTGGAGGTGCTGCCGGCGTAGCTGGGAACGTGTATCGGCCCCTGTCGACCTGCCGCATTCCAAGCAGCTATACCCTCCATGAACCCAGGGGGTAAGAAATCTCGGATCCCCTCCTTCACTAGCTGGCTCACAGTGCTGGAGTCCACTTTCTCCTGCTCCAGTGATTCCACCTTCTTCCTTAGCTCCAGAACCTCGGCGCTATCCCTACTCGGCTTCCTCCTCTGCCTTCTCTTCTCGCCGCCGTCCGTGCTGTAGTACTGGAGGAACTTCATGCTCATACCAAAGCCGGACACACGGCCTGCTGACGTCGGCGCCGCCGTCTTCTCCCTCTCCTTGTAAACGTTCATTGCCCTGTTGAAAGTACTGTCCCAGGGCTCCGTCGAATCCTGGAATGACGGGCCGGCCTCAGCGTCAGCCTTCAACTCGTCCTCCTGCAGACAATGCAAATTAAGGTGAACCCATGCATGTAGAAAAATATGGCTACGCGGTAAATTAAATTCCTTACCAGCACTTTCTCAAATCTCTTCACATCGTCATCATCCGTAACGAATTCCCCCGTGTCTTTGACCAGATAGTAGCGGGACCGGACAAAGTTCTGGACCTGCTCGTCCGCGATTTTGTGCCACGGGTTCTCTTTCCCTAGTCTTTCAACCTCGGCATCCTCCTTGTCCCAAATGGGCTGTTTTCCTCGGTAGCCACCGCTTCCCAAACGGTGGTTACCTAGGTTCAGGTCCCGCATTTTCTTCCCCCACTCGCTCCATTTTTTAGACTCCTCAGTAGACAAGGACAACTTGAATGCGTCGAAGTCTTCTTTGTCGAGCATCGGGTCTTTGGTTTTTATCTCTTCCCAGGTTTCACCCTTTTCAATCTTCCTCCTCACCCTGCATTTCCAGCTGCTCAAGGCGGTGCTCATCTTCGTGATGGCTAAACTGTCCACCTTTTTGTTGAACGGCTGCGGGAACGTGTACCGTTGGTGAAGCTTCTTGATGAGGGTCTTGACCAGAGCCTCATTCTGCGTGCTTCTGAGGTCCTTCATGTTGATCGACACGGTTTCCCGGAGGATGCACCCTAGTTGCATGCCGTATCCTGCGGCAAGTCCCTCGGGCTGCAATGGGAGGCCACTTGGCGAGACCTCAGTGAAGACGTCTGTGACGTTGCCGAGTGCTTGCGGTGTCCGATCCCTCCTTGGCTTCTTTTTCTTCTGCGCGGGCGGGTTGGTACCATCGGCCCTGTGGTCCTCGCCGCCATCGGTGGTGGTATCGGCGTCCTCATGGCCGCCACTAGCATCTCCATCGGTGGTGGTGGTATGCTCGTCATGCTCGCCGCCACCACCAGTAGGACATTTCGCGGCCTCCTCCAACTCCTGGGACAACTCCCAGAAAGTCTTGTTCGCGTCTCCAGCATCTTCATCGACGCTCATCCTCTTAGAAGGGCCGGTCTCCGACATTTTTGCACTACATTAATTAGTACAACAAATATAAGTAAAAATAGACTTAATTAAGTACTAAGATACCCCGGGACATGCATTACCCCATATGTCCTTTTTTTTAGCAAAGTCATGCTAAAATTCACGAAAAAATTCGGTATAACCTTTGCTAAAAAAGGGACATATGGAGTACCCGAATTTGCCGGAACGGAAGTTAATCAACGTTCCGGTAATCTCAAGGGCCTCACGGGGTACCTGCAAACAGTGCACATATGGGGTCCCCTTCGTTTTCACACACCTTGACGCATATATATATACTCCAAATTAGACCATGACAAAGAACAAACCAACAACTACAAATCCGCTGATTTCAGCTACCCAATGCTAGTCAACAACACACAAATAAAAAGGCTATTGTAGCGGCGAGCACAGCAGCGAGCAGCAGCGAGCAGCACCACAGGGGAATTCCCCCAAACACCTTGCGTGTGCAGGGTTCTATACGGTAGGGGGTGGGGGCATGGCAGGATGCTCACAGGGGTGAGGCCGCAGCGGCGAAGAGGAAGGGGACGGAGGAGGGCGGGGTCGTGGCGGCGAAGACGAAGGGGGCGGCGTCGAGCCGGGCGCGTCCTCCTCGAGCAGTGGGGCGGTGGGGCGCGGCGCCGAGGCCGTCGGTGGCGCGGGGAGGTCATCGGCGACAAGGTTGGGCCGGGCGCGTGCAGGGATGGGGGGGGGGGGGGGGGGCGGTCGGCGGCGACGAGATGGGGCGCGGCGGCGGCGTGTTGGAGCGGTTTGTCGGGCGTGGCGAGGTTTGGGACTTAGGCGCGTCGAAGTGAATTTGGAATGGGTGTGAGAGGCAGGCGTGGACGGGCCCACGTGTAAGCTTTCTGCCGCTTACAAGTGGGCCCGCCCACGCCTGCCTCATCCTTGAACATTCTGTGGCGCATGTACCGGATGGGTGCGCCACAGAATTACAAGATTCTGTGGCGCATGTAACGGATGGATGCACCACAGAATAATGTTGCCTGTTATTTTAAAAACCTGCTGTCTCACCGTTTTACATTTAATTTTTTGGTTAAATTTAAATAAAGAACATAAACAAATTTGTTGCCATATATATTAATACCCTAAAAAAGTATATATCATGCAAATTTAAATATTCATGATATACATGCACATGCATACATATGCTTGTACATGTCTCACACACACCAAAATATATATGTAAATCATGCAAATTTAAATATTTATGATATACATGCACATGCATATATATGCTTGCATTGTCTCACACGCACAAAAAGTAATACACCAAAAAAGTCTTCGTCGATCCCGGCTGGTTCTGAGAGCTAGCTTCTCTTCTTCTTTCTCTTCTTCGCGGTTGAATACTTTAGGCCGGGCACCTTGACATTTCTTCACGTGAACGGACAACCTTTAGTAGGAAGGGAGGTCTTCCTTGTGTTTTTGCTCGTAGTCGGCTTGTCGAAGAACTTGTCGAATTCCTCCTCGATCTTCGGATCACCGTCCAAGTCTTCCTCGTTGGCGTCTCCGTCCATTCCGATGATGCTCCTATTGCCCCTCCTCACGACAACACGGCTAGGCTTTGACGGGTCGGTAATGAAGAAGGGTTGCTCAACTTGGCTAGCGAGTACCCATGGCTTGTTTTTCGCGGATGCTTTCTTCGATTTGGCATCGGGTATTACCATGGTGGTGAAATACCGGCCTTCTTTCACGACGTCCTTGGCCCATCTTACACGGAACATTGGCACCAACTCTCCACAGTAGTTGAGCTCCCATATCTCCTCGATCTTTCCGAAGAATCTTTCCTTAACAGTAGCCTCGTCATCACCGTAGGATAGCATAGTTACTCCTGAGTTTTGATATTCACTATTCTTGTCCTTTTCCTCGGTGTAGAATGTGTAACCGTTGATGTCGTACGCCTGATAGGTCCTTACGTTCTGTCCGGGGCCCTGTGATAAGGAGAATATGAGTTCTTCATCTTCCGTAGATGGCGTTATGCTCGCTGCTTGAAACAGTTGCCTTTTCTTGAACCAACTTGTGAAGTTGGAGTTGTGCTCTTTGGATACGTCTCCATTCTTCCTCTGCCGACCCAGCTCGATGTAATTCTGCTCGATTAAGCTCTTGTGCTCCTCCACCCAAGGTTCGATCAATTGTAAGTGTTGTAGCGCGACCCGGTGAGCCCTGTCGAGGTCTTCTCTTCGACCATGAACGCCGACAAAGAGTGAGCGGCAGCCCTCGCGGTGACCAACTCCACCGAGCCTGCTGAGGTGCTTCCTGGTGGGCAGACCAACATCCTCGTTCTCGGTGCTTAGATAATTCTGGCAGAAGGAGATGCACTCGTGGGTTAGAAAGCCCTTGGCCATGCTTGCGTCCGGACGGGCCCTGTTGCGAACGTATCCTTTCATGACACCGTTCTGCCTTTCGAACGACATCATGTAGTGCAGGAACGTCGGCCCGAGCTGCTTGATGTCCTCAACGACATGGAGAAGGAGATGCACGCAGATATCAAAGAAAGAGGGTGGGAAGTAAATCTCGAACTCGCATAGTATCAGCACGATCTCTTCCTGTAGCCTGTCGAGCTGCTTCACGCCGATCGACTTCCTGTTGATGACGTCGAAAAAGTTGCATAGGGCAAGCAGCGTATCTCGGACGTGATCGTCCATTATCCCTCGGATCGCAACGGGAATTATCTGCGTAATCAGCACGTGACAATCGTGAGACTTCATCCCGGTGAACCTCTTCTTCGTTGCGTCCAGATATCTGCTGATCTTCCCCGCGTAATCGTGAGGAAATTTGACTCCTACGAGGCACTTGTAGAACTGCTCGAGCTCCACCAGACTCATAGTGTAGCAGGCAGGGGGAAGCACCACCATGTTCTTATTTGCCCTTTTGCGGCGACCTTGAGTCCCTTCCGTCTGATCATCATCAGCGTCATCGTCGTCATCACTGTCGGGTGCCTGTAGATCTTTCTTTATGCCAAGCCATTTCAGATCGTATCTTGCTCTCGTCCCATCCTTCGACTTTTCCGGCATGTTGGAAAGAGTGCCAAGTAGACTCTCGGTGACATTCTTCATAATATGCATCATATCGAGGCTATGGGGCGCTTTAAGGACCTTCCAGTACGACAAGTCGTGGAAAACAGACCTCGCTTTCCATACACCCAGCAGGGGATCAACCCTCGGTCGCTTCTTTCGAGGAGCAGGGCACTCCACCCAATTTCTCAAAAGCTCATCGATTTCAGTGCCGGTCCTCTCGTGCGGGGCTCTTTCGAGCTCGTTTTCACCATCGAACAGGTCACCGCGTTTCCTCAACGGGCGATCCATGCGAAGCCACCGTCGAGCACCTGGGTACACGGTTTTTGAAGACCCATCCCTTTGTAGCTGGAGATGCGGGGTCCCATCCATGCACCTGACACATGCACAGAATCCGTGGCCTACCTGGGCTGATACGTATGAGCAACCAGGATAGTCCTGCACCGTCGTGAACAAGGCGGCTCTCATGTCGAAATATTCTCTAGTGTAGGCATCCCACGTACGGGCTGGCGTGTCCGACAACGTGGCTAACTCCTCTTTCAACAGTGTGAGATACAAATGTATGTCGACACCCGGTTGTTTCGGCCCCTGGATGAGAATGCTCATGTGTATGTACCTTTGGTTCGTGCACAACCAAGGGGGAAGGTTGTAAGGCCATACAAACACGGGCCAGGTGCTATGCGTGCTACTCTGGTTGCCGAACGGATTGAGTCCATCGGTGCTCATACCCAGCCTGACGTTCCTTGCGTCGCCTCCGAAATTTTGAAAGGCGTCCAATGCTTCCCACTGGAGGGCATCTGAAGGGTGTGACAAGATCCTTCCCTTCTCCGGATCTTCTTCGGGCTTCTCCCTTTCCGCGTGCCATTGCATTAGCTTTGCTTCCTTATGGTCCACAAAGTACCGCTGCAGACGGGGAGTGATAGGAAAGTACCATACCACTTTTCGAGGAACTTTCTTGTTAGCACCCTTGTACCGTCCTTGGTCGCACACCGGACATTTGGTTATGTCCTTGTACTCTCCCCGGTAAATTGCGCAATCATTGATGCAGGCATGGTATTTGACGTGCGGTAAGTCAAGTGGGCACACGACTTTCTTGGCCTCCTCGATGCTTTTTGGCAATGTGTTCCCCTCGGGAAGACGATCGTGCGTGAATTTCATGCTCTTCGTGAAGCTCACGTCGGTCCACTTGCTTTGCGCCTTCATCTCCAGAGCATCAAGCGTTACTTGCAAGCGCGTATCCTCTGGCCGGCACCCAGGATACAACGGAGTTTTCCCGTCGATCTCCATTTGCGCCAGTTTGGCTTTCTCTTTGGCGGTGCTCGTCTCCTGGAGGAGCAATTCTTGAACATGAGAGTCCCGTAAGGCCAACATTAGCATGTTCTCCGTGTTCGCGTCTTCTCCACCGCCATCTCCCCCATGGTCATCATTATCATCTTGTCCGCCGACATCTCCTTCGTCATCATCATCGTGTCCGCCGATGTCGGCCCAGTGGATTCTAGGGTGTGCAGAGCCCACTCTCCACAGCCCGCACACGCGACGGCATCTACAAAACGACTAAGGACCAAGCAGAACGCTTGGGGAGACCCCCGAGGGAAAAGCCCCTCGAGGGGACTTGAGGGGGCAGCAAAGGCCTGAAGGGGGTTCCACCCGAGGCTGCCCCACTACAAGGCCCTCTCCCCTGGAGAGGAGCCAGCACAACTCCTCCCCTCGAGGCCTCCAGGGCCCTGAGGGGATACTTCGCTGCGAAGGAACCGCTGCAGAGCGCACATGGACTCTGCAGCAGCCGCAGAGTGACGCGCGCGTCTGCGCGCGATAGCGACGGCGTCGCAGTTGCCGTTCCGGTGATAAAAGGAGTCAACAAAGCTCTGTGTCCCCTGCGCCGCCAACAAAGCTTTCCTCTTTGGTGATAAAGCGGTTGGCCGGCGCAACGCTCCAACGGCGACGTCACCGTGGGCACCCCCACGATCTCTGCAGTACCAGCGGGCCGCTCTGCAAAGGTGGCAGCTGCCCTGCCACGGAGGCAGGCTTTACGACCATGGACCGAGTCCATGGTCAGCCGAGCTGCGGTGCACCCCGCTCCTCCGTTCGTCGCCATGTGGGAACCCTTCCACTGCGCAGGTCGCAGGGATGAGGCCCGGGGCGACTATATAAGGAGAGGGAGCACCTCCGTAGCAAAAGATCTTGAACCCCCGATTCGATCGTTCTACCATCCACCCTTGTACACCCTACTACA
Organism: Poa annua; assembly: GCA_026929855.1. NCBI lineage: Eukaryota > Viridiplantae > Streptophyta > Magnoliopsida > Poales > Poaceae > Poa > Poa annua. Next base: position 118,427,944 of record CM049434.1, read on the forward strand.
GCTTAGCCTAGCCCAGGGAGCTCGAGGAGGAAGAAGGCACGAACCTTCTCCCCTCCGCACTTCGCATTGCCTCGCGAGAGCTCGCGGCAAGCTCGTTGTACTGTAGCCCCTGCAGAGTAATACAGACAAGCAGGAGTAGCGGTTTTACCTCCCCCTGAGGGCCGCGAACCTGGGTACGGGCCCGTGTCCATCTCTGTCGTGCTGTCCTCCTCAGGCACCGCGAGCAACGTCACTGTGCCGGCAGAAGGTTGTCGACCAACGTGTTCAGTCCCCTCCACGAACTTCTCACCCGAGAGTGGTTATCCCCGTTCTGTGGGAACCAGACCTCGACATTTGGCGCGCCAGGTAGGGGGCTGAGGCGCGTCTTCAACCTTCGGCCGGCCTCCGCGCCATGACGGACACCCGCGCGACGCGCGCCAACCGGGGCGCTGCTGAGAGAGCTCACACCGAGCCCGGCACCGCTCCCACCCGTGGCCGCCGCGGTCGCCCTCGCGCTGCCGAGCGCGCCGGCACCGGCCCACGCGTGGAGGAGCCAGAGAGCGAGGAGCACCACGGCAGCGACCGTCGCGAGGACGAGGACTTCTCTGAGCGCCGTGAGGACACTGAGTCCTCGCACCCATCCCGGCGCCAGAGCGCGTCCACGCAGGGACACCAAGAGCCCAACCCGCACACCGCGCTGCTCATGGCCCAGGAGCTCCTCCGCTACCGGCCAAGTGCTGAGGCCCACGACCAGTGGTTGGACCGCCTCCACCACCTCGTCGACATCACGACCACGCGTCCTGCTCCATCGCGCTCCATAGTCCACCACTCCGGCCACGCGGGGATGACCGCACCAGGTGCGCCCCCGCCGCCGCCAGGACCACCTCCGGCTGCGGCACAGAGGGCTCCCTCCCATGCTTCCTCGCCGCACGACTGCCAAATCGTGCAGCGCACCGCGCCTGACGCGCGAGTGGGCATGAAGCGCCGCCGGGACCTCCAAAACCGCCTCGTCGAGGAGCTCGGCCAAGCGGGACAACAGAACCGCAGGGCCCTCCAGGGGGGAACGGCCACCTACGCCTCGGGATGCATGGCGTTCACCCGCTCCCTGCGCCGCGTGGTCTGGCCGCAGAAGTTCAGGCCAGCCCTCCCCAAGGGCTTCGATGTGTCAACCAACCCTCTCGAGTTCCTGCAGCTCTACACCACCTCCATCCAGGCTGCAGGAGGAGACGACAAGGTCATGGCCAACTGGTTCTCCCACGCACTCAGGGACTCCGCGCTGTCCTAGCTCCTCAACCTGCCTGAGGACTCCATCGACTCCTGGGAGGAGCTCTGCAAGCAGTTCGTCGCCAACTTCAAGGGCACGTACGAGCGCGCACTCACCCACAACGGCTTGGCGCTGTGGTGCAGAAGAAGGATGAGACTCTTCGCAAGTACATCCAGCGCTTCAGCCAAGTGCGCAACAAGATTCCGAACATCCTGGACACGCAGGTCATCGCCGCCTTCAGAGAGGGCGTCACGAACCGCAGGATGCTCGAGAAGCTGGGCATTCACGACAAGCTCACCTCTGTGCTGAAGCTTTTCGACCTCACTGACAAGTGCGCCAAGGCCGAAGAGGGACTCCTCTTCGTCAAGATGAGCCAACGCGGGGATGACCAGGCGGAAGGCTCCAAGAGCCACAAGAAGCGCGAGGAGACCAAGCGCAAAACCGCTGCGGTATTGGCAGCAGAGCCAGCCGCCAAGAGCGCCCGCAGGAGCTCCCCTGAGCCTGGCGACAAGGAGGTGGACAACCGCCCGTTCTGCGTCTACCACAACAGGCGCGGCCACGCCACCGACAACTGCTACGACCTCAAGAGGTTGAGCAGGGAGCGCGAGCGCGAAGAAGGCAGCGGGAACCGCGGCAGAGGCCGCGGCTACCGCCGTGACAGCAGAGGCGGACGCGGGTGGCGGCTACCAGAGGCCGCAAGGCACTCAGGCCAATGCCGCCGAGAGGAACAACAACCTCCCTGACGAGGAAGACGGAGGCTACCAGGCCCCAAGGGGAGGCATGGCCTGCATCCTCGGCGGGGCTCAGGCGCCCAAGTCGAACAACCAGTTCAAGCAGTTCGCCCGCGAGCTCAACGCCGCGCTCCCGAGCACCGAGACCTCCAGGCCCCTCAAGTGGTCCCAGTACACCATCGCCTTCGACGCCAAGGACCACCCCAAGTCGACCAAGACTGTTGGAACCCTCCCCCTGGTCTGCTCCCCCACCATCAACAACATCACCGTCTCCAAGACGCTCATTGATGGGGGAGCTGGCCTGAACGTCATCTCTGTCGAGACCTTCAAGACGCTTCAAGTGCCCTACGAGTGGCTTATGCCCTCCAGGCCGTTCACAGGGGTCACCAGTGGTTCCATCGAGCCCCTGGGCCAGGTCCGGCTAGCCGTCACCTTCGGCACACAGAAGAACTATCGCACAGAGCTGATCGACTTCGATGTCGCCCACATCGGCCTGCCGTACAACGCCATCCTCGGCTACCCCGCCCTCACGAAGTTCATGGCCGTCACGCACAACGCCTACAACATGGTCAAGATCCCCGGCAGCGCTGGCACCATCACCATCCATGGCCATATCCTGGACGCCACGCGCGCTGTCGAGAGCGCCTACAAGGCAGCTGCCATGGCTTTCCCGGCTGACGAGGACATGGAGCCTCTCGAGAGGCCCAAGAAGAAGAAGCAAGTGTTCTCTCAGGAGCAAGCTGCCACGAAGAAGGTGTCGTTGGATGCCACCAGCTCGGGGGCTGAAGGCTCGGGGGCTAGCGTCACCATAGGCGCTGCCTTGCCTCCCAAATAGGAAAGCGCGCTCGTCGCCTTCCTTCGGGCAAACTCTGACATGTTCGCGTGGACTCCGTCAGATATGTCCGGTGTGCCAAGGGAGGTGATCGAGCACCACTTAGCCGTGTGTCCGGACGCACGCCCCGTCAAGCAAAAAGCACGCAAGCAAGCCCCCGAGAAGCAAGCATTCATCGTCAAGGAAGTAGAGAAGCTCAAGGCAGCAAATGTCGTCCGCGAAGTCGCGCACCCCAATTGGCTCTCCAACAGCGTGGTTGTCCCTAAACCCGCTGGAGGAGGCCGACTCTGCATCGACTACACCGATGTCAACAAGGCCTGCCCCAAGGACCCATACCCCATGCCGAGGATAGACCAGATCGTGGACTCCACCGCTGGCTGCGACCTCCTCTGTTTTCTGGACGCCTTCTCTGGTTACCACCAGATCAAGATGGCCAAAGAGGACGAGGAGAAGACAGCATTCCTCACCCCTTGTGGTGTGTACTGCTACACATGCATGCCCTTTGGCCTGAAGAATGCTGGCGCCACTTTCCAGAGGCTCATGAGGATAGCCTTGGGGGCACAGATGGGCAGGAACGCAGAGGCCTACGTCGATGATATCGTGGTCAAGTCTCGAGAGGGGGACACCCTCTTGAAGGATCTCGAGGAAACCTTCGCCAGCCTGCGAAAGGTGAACATCAAGCTGAACCCCGCCAAGTGCGTCTTCGGGGTCCCTTCAGGCAAGCTCCTCGGATTCCTGGTGTCCCACCGCGGCATAGAGGCAAACCCAGACAAGATCAAGGCCATAGAAGGAATGCAGCCTCCTCGCCGACTCAAGGACATGCAGCGCTTAGCGGGCTGCATGGCCAGCCTTGGCCGATTCATCTCCAAGTTCGGCGAGAGAGCCCTGCCATTTTTCAAGATCATGAAGAGATCGGGCACGTTCAAGTGGACCCCTGAGGCAGACAAGGCCTTCGAGGACTTAAAGAGGTATCTGGCCAGCCCACCAGTCTTGGTGGCCCCCAGGACAGGCGAGCACCTGAAGCTGTACCTTTCAGCCACCCCTCAGACCGCAAGCGCCGTCTTGGTGGTTGAGAGGGAAGAGCCTGTCCTCCCCAAGAAGAGCACTGCCACTCCAAGCCCAAACCCCCCCGACAAGGATCTCGTCGAAGGAGCAGCCTCCACAGACCCACTGCCAGGCCCACCGCCTCAAGTCGAGTCTGCTCCCAGCACCGTTGTCGAGACTCCTCCACAGGCAGACCTCGACAAGGGCCCTGAAGAGCCTTCACGGAGGGCTGACGCTGCGCCACCACAGGCAACCCTTGTCGAGCACCCCGTCTACTTCGTCAGCACAGTGCTGCGGGACGCTCGGGAGAGGTATCCAATGCAGCAGAAGCTCCTCGTCGCGCTCCTCATCGCCTCCAGGAAGTTGCGACACTACTTCCAAGGCCACCCCATCACGGTGGTCACTGCTTTCCCCCTGGAGCAGATCCTGCGCAACCCCAACGCCACAGATCGTGTCGCAGGATGGAACATAGAGCTGCAGCCATTCAACTTGCGTTTCGACACCACAAGTGTCGTAAAAGGGAGAGCGCTGGCTGACTTCGTCGCCGAATGGACTGACCCAAGCCCTGAGGAGCCTCGCGAGACAGAGGACGAGCCCTCTGGAGACACAGTGCCCAGCCACTGGACCATGCACTTCGACGGAGCCTTCGCTTGCCGTAATGGCGGAGCAGGCGTCGTCCTAATTTCGCCCAAAGGTGACAAGCTATATTACGCTGTCCAGTTGTGCTTCACGATCGACAAGATCTCCAACAACATCGCCGAATACGAAGGCCTCCTCGCCGGCTTAAGGGCCGCCATCGCTCTAGGCGTCAAGCACCTACTCGTCAAAGGCGACTCCCAGCTGCTCGTCAACTTCTCCAACAAGAGCTACACGCCCAAAGACGACCACATGGCCGCATACCTTGAAGAGGTCCGCAAGCTCGAGAAGCACTTCAGGGGCATGGAGCTCATGCACATCCCGAGGAAGGAAAACCAAGAGGCCGACGACATCGCCAAGCGAGCCTCGCGAAGGCAACCCCAGCAGGCCGGCGTCTTTGAGGAAAGGCTCGCCAAGGCATCCATCAAGCAGCCTCGAGAGGCCACAGCCGCAAGCACAGACGAAGCACTCCCACCACCTCCTGAGTCTGGGCACCCGATTGCGGTCCCAGCACAGGGGAGCGCCTGTTGCTGACGGCAGCCCACCAAGCCACAGGCTGGATCGATGAGATCAAGGACTACTTGGCGAAGGGGATCCTCCCTGAAGAAGATGCAGACGCAGAGCGGATCGCCCGACAGGCGAAATCCTATTGCGTCCTCGAGGGAAACCTCTACCGCAAGCGCCCAAATGGCATCGCGCTCAAATGCGTCCCTTCTGAGGAAGGCCGAACGCTGATCAAGGACATCCACAGCGGGGAGTGCGGCCACCACTCATGTGCGCGCACCCTCGCAGGCAAGGTCTTCAGGAGCGGCTTCTACTGGCCTCAAGTGCTTCAAGATGCGGTCGCCATCGTGCAAACCTGCGACGCCTGCCAATTCCACGCCAAGCAGATTCATCAGCCGGCGCTGGGGCTCCAAACCATCCCGCTCTCCTGGCCGTTCGCGGTCTGGGGGCTGGACATCTTGGGCCCCTTCCCAAAGTCGCAGGGGGGCTATCGCTTCCTCTTCGTGGCCATCGACAAGTTCACCAAGTGGGCCGAGGTTGAGCCGGTGCGCACCATACCAGCTGGGGCCGCGGTGAAATTCATCAGGAGCTTGGTCTGCCGCTTCGGCGTGCCCAACCGCATCATCACCGACAATGGCTCGCAATTCACCAGCGGCATCTTCCGAGCCTACTGCGACAAACTCGGCGTCAAGATCTGCTTCGCCTCGGTGGCTCACCCACGCAGCAACGGTCAAGCCGAGCGAGCGAATGCAGAAGTCCTCAAGGGCCTCAAGACCAGAAGTTTCAACATCCTCAAGGGCCACGGCAAGGGCTGGATAAGCGAGCTCCCTTCGGTGCTCTGGTCCATGCGCACAACCTCCTCAAGGCCTACAGGCAAAACGCCGTTCGCCCTGGTCTACGGAGCTGAAGCAGTCCTCCCCGCAGAGATCAGGCATGGATCACCATGGGTCCTTGCCTTCAATGAGGACATCCAAGAGGGCCTCCACAACGACGACCTGCTGTTCCTCGAGGGACTGCGCCGCCAGGCCGCCCTCAGAGCGGCAAGATACCAGCAAGACCTGCGACGCTACCACAGCCGCCATGTGCGCTCACGCACCCTTGAGGCGGGCGACCTCGTCCTCAGGCGAATCCTCTCCAGGGAAGGCCTCCACAAGCTCTCGCCGATGTGGGAAGGCCCCTACAGGGTCTCCCACGTCGCCAGGCCTGACGCAGTACGCCTCGAGACCGAAGACGGTATCCCCGTCAAGAACCCGTGGAACATCGCGCACCTGCGCAAGTTCTACCCGTGATCATAGTCACGCCAGGCATTTTTTGTCTCTAGAGGGAAGCTCACGGCTTCGCCTCCAAACTTCTCAAAGCTTCTCCCGAGGCTCAGCCCTCCGAGCTCTCCTGCTAATGAGCCACCGCAGGCCGCAGTGAACTCTGCCACTAATGGGTGGTCCCCATGCCTCGACATGGAAGGAACGTTAGCTTGGCAAACCCAAGTGTGACGAACCGATTTCAGTTCCAAGAGAACTTTGCGCTCAGGCGCCATTTTCGTTCCAAGTGAACTTTGTCGTTCCCAAGTGAACTTAGCGCTAAGGCACCGCTTTGTAATATTCCGATGGCAAGTTTTACCTTCGTCATTTAATTTCGCATGTGCGCTTATATCCTTCACATGCGCATCTCGCGAGCGGGGGCTGAGTACGGTGCCCGTGCCCAAGAGCACCCTAGCAGCACTGCAAAAATCCAAGGGACCCTGAGCTCTGGCTAAAGGGCATGCTCCCGGATACACGCCACCTCTCCAAAGGACCTTGGTACTCTCTCTCCTCGCGAGACACCCATGAGAAAGCCTATAAGCGCGCATGAGTCCCTACTTCTATGCTCTAGCGTTTCGGTTCGCCTCTCTAACATCCACAGGGAGCGAAAGCCTTTTCAGGCCTGTGGAGGAAAAACTCGGCCCCTGAAGGGAAAAAACATTGCCAGAGGAGACCTACATCGGGCAAAAAGCCTCGCGAAGCTAAGTTTCCTGCTCGCTTCAAGAGAATCCTCGCATTTCTCTCACGAGCACTCTGCGTCCCTCAAGTGGCCTCTTCCTTCACTCTCCATGGGCTGCTTGCGCGTCAAAGGGGGGCCCTCAGCATCGCGACTCGAGGGCTCTTACCTCCCTAAGCCTTAAACTCCCCCCGGCCTTGCCGAGTCATTGCTCGAGCATACCGCAGCGGCGGAGTCATAGCGCGAGGGGAAGGGTCCAGCGACGTAGAGCGAAAAAGACATGGAGTCGAAGCAAAGGCTCCTCAAGGGAAGCACACACTGACTTAATAGCAATTGTTCAAAAGACAAGGAATATATTACAGACTGAGAAATGAAAGTTTCTAAAAGGCGAATGCCCCTACAGCGCTACAAGCGCGATACATTGCAGGAGGGGACTTTAGGAGGAAGTCAGGCGGAGGCCTCGCCGTCGTCCTGGCCACGTTCTTCTTCTTCTTCGAGCTCGCTCCCCTCATCGCCATCCTCATCCTCCGTTGCGGCCCGCTTGAAGCGGCTGCAGAAGTCGTCCACTTGGTCGCGGAGGGAGTTGGAGGCTTTCCACCCAGTCTCCCCCTCGAGAGGCTCGGTCACCGTGGCGAGGTCGAACCCGGGCTGGAGGTGCACGAGGTTGGAGAAGATGCGGTCCACCGCCACCGCCAGAAGCTGGCGGCACTCCTCCTCGACCACGTCGCGAATCTCCGCGGCGGGGCCCTCGAGCGCCGTGAAGAGCTGCTCGAAGTACTGGAGGTAGGTGGCGGCGTCGGAGTGGCCTTGAGCCGGGACGGCCGGCGCCTCTGCTCCCAGCTTCGCGGCGAGCTCGCGGCCCCGCCCCGTCAAGGACAGGAACATGCGCTCCCGCTGCTGCGACAGCACCTGTGCCGCCTTGACGCTCTCCGCCGCCTCCACCGCCTTCTCCACGGCAGGGCCCACCTGCTGGTTCATCTCCTCCATGTCCGCCATGAGGGAGGTGAGATCCTGCGCCATGCCATCACGGGCCTTCTCGGCGGTGCGGCGGCGATCAGCTTCGCGCTTCACCTTGGCAATGAGGTTAGCATTTATCTTCTCGAGCTAGTGGATCCGGGCTCCGCTCTCGCCAAGCCTCGTCTTGAAGCGGTCCTCCTGCTTGGAGAACTTGTCCTTGTAATCTTGGGAGACGGCGGCGCGGATCTCTTTCTCCTTCGCCTGGAGCTCCTTCAGGGCCTCCTCCTTCCGCTCCGCGAGCCGCATGTTGGCACGCTCCACATTCCCCTTGTGGGCGGACACCTCGCGCTCAAGCTTGCTGAGCGCCGCGGTCAGGCTGTCCTCGCGGGCCTCGAGGGCCGCGCGCTGCCCGGACAGCTCCTGCTCCCTCAGCACCAGCTGCTCGTCACGGCGACGCACATCCTCCTCGTGCTCGCTCAAAGCTCGCCCCCTGGCCTCCAAGCTTGTGCGGACCTCGTCCAGGGCGGACCGCACAGTCTCGGAGTCCGCAAGGATTTTCTTCTCGAGCTCAACGAGCTCGTTGTGCTTCGCCGCCAGGGAGTGCTCCACAGCCTCGCGCTCCGCCCTGGCCGCGGCCAAGTCCTCTGCTGCGGCTCGGCGCTCGGCCTTCAGAGGCTGAAGGAGCTCCTCGGCGTCGCGCATGGCGCCCTCACGAACCTCCTCGGCGAAGCGCGCCGCCTCCTCGCGCTCCTCCTGCAGGGCCAGGTCGCTCTGCCGGCGAGCCTCTACAGCCACGTGGAAAGCGGCCCAAGCCTCTGCGAGCTCGTCCCGCTGCCGAGCGAGCTCCTGGTCCTCCGAGGCAAGATGGGCCTCTAGCCCCTCCAGGGACTTCCGCACCAAGCGGAAGGCGACGTCTCGGCGCCCTCGGCCCCAGTCCCAGCGGCCAAGGGCGAGGCTCTGGGAAGGTCTGCGGGGCACGGAGGGCCCCGCACCTGCATCCAGCTTGGAGAAGGAGCCCCCCGCGTGGGCCTGGGGGCTCGGTGGCAAGTCCCCCGCCTCAGCGTCCGGGCCCTGATCTCCAGCGCTGCCCCCCTCAGGTGGCACCTCCTTGCTCACTTCCGGGGCAAGGGCGGTAGGTCCAGTCCTCGCTGTCTCCTCCTCCTCCGCAGTGTCTGGCGGGGGCGGGGGAGTATCCTCCCTGCGGGCCTTAGGCGGGCTTGGCGCCGGCGTGGCACCCGCCGAAGCCCCTGGCTGCGCTGGAGGGGTAGCTGCACGGGGCGGGGTGGGCACTCTTTCCACCTGCTGGTCCACCCGCTCCTCCTCGGGTGGCGGCTCAGGCACCTCCGCCTGAGGCATGTCCTCCTGAGGGCCTGCAGAGGCCTCCACCTCAGGCCTCGAGGCCTCCGCTGCAGCAGCCTCGCCCGCCTCAACCTCCGGTGCGGCCTCGGGAGTGGCCTTCTTCACATCCGCAGCCTTGCGGAGCCTGCGGCGCTTCGCAGGCGCTGGGCCACTGGCAGTGAGGGGGGAAGATCAGGCAAAAAGAGGAAGCAAGCAAGACTCGAAAAGGAAAGGCAAAAGTCAAAGGCTTTTACCTGGTCTTTTTTGCGCGGGTATCAACCCACGTCATGCCTGGCGAGCGCCATGAGGGCGCAGTCCGGGCCCCTGACTCCCCAGGAGCCGCCTCAGCTTTCCTTTTATGGGGAGCGCTCGGGGGCTCCCCGGCAGGCCTGTCGTGGGCCGCCTTAGTCCTTGGCTCCTGGCGCCCCGCCTCAGCCTCCTCGCTGTCGCCAGAAGAAAGCTCGTGGACCTCCCCTGCAGGGGGCGCGGCGCCGGATGAGCTTCCCGCGCCTGCAGGGGGCGCGGCGCCGGATGAGCTTCCCGCGCCTGCAGGGGGTTCCACCCCCGTCTCCGCGTCACCCTGCTCCGAGTCAGATGCGCACGGCGACTCGGTGGTATCCGCTGGCATGGGCCCCTCCTCTTCCTCTTCCCCCGCCAGGCCCAGCGGGGTAAACGTGGGCATCCGCGTCAGGGTGGCCTGGCGCTTGTCCGGAACCTCAAACAGAGGCCTTATCACCACGTGAACCCTCGCGGGCACGTCAGGGTTGACGAAGAGGCCACCCATGATGGTGGCGACGACCTTGGGGCGATGATCGCAGGGGTGCTGCCGCATCGGGTCCGTGAGCCCTGAGTACGCCCACATCGGCTTCTTGTGCGCCTGAAGGGGGGCGATGCGGCGCTTCACGAACTCCCCCGCCACCATCTGGCCAGTTCTCGCGGAGCACCCTCAAGTGGCCCACGAGGTCGGCTATCTCGCGGCCCTCCAGGGCCCGCTTGCCCCAGTGGGTGTTCTTCACGGGCGGCGCGTCAGGGACCTCGAGGAGAGAGCTCTGCGATGGGACGCCGATGAGGAACCACTTCTGCCTGAAGTCGTCCACCTTCTTTGACACCGCAGGCATGGGCCTCTCACTGCTCCAGGCCATGGGGATGTAGACGCCCCCCATGCCGTCCGCGATGCGGAAGGACACGCAGCCCGTCCGCTCCGTCTTCGCAGTATTCTGGAGCGCGTAGAAGCTCCGGAAGAGGGCGACCGAGGGCTTCACTCCTAAGTAAGCCTCGCACAGGAAGGCGAAGATGGAGAGGACGAGGATGGCGTTGGGGTGGAGGTGCAGGAGGTGGATCTGATAGAACTCCAGGACCGCCTCCAAGAAAGGAGAGTACGGGGGCACCAACCCGGCAAGAAGAGTCTGGAGGAAGATGGGGAAGAAACCCGCCGGGAAGCGGCCGGTCCTCGCGGCCTGGATGGCGCTGGCGCCGTGCTCGTTGTGCTTCCCGGCGACCAGGTGCTGGATCTTGTCCAGCGCAGCCGCAGTGACGCGCGCCCCGACCAGAGCAGGGCCGAACGCCTCCTCCTCCTGCACATCTGAACGGGCCGAGGTCATCGCCGCCTTGCCCTTGGATCCTCCCATTGGCAGGGAAAGGCAGAAGCGCGGAGGAGCGAAGAAAAGGAAAGGGTTTGCCGGAGAAGGAAGAAGTTCGCCGGAGGCGGGAGGCTAGGAGACCAAGAACTGGGGACTGGATGGACAAGACAGGGTAATGACTGCGGTTCGGACCGGCGCGCAGCTTTATACCCCGTTCGAGCAGTTACCAAGGCGCAGTCGTGGCGAACGTGGTGGGACCCCCCACTACGCACGTTTCTACCGGAGAAACCGAGTCGCCGCAAGTTCATCTCCAAGTGACGCGTGTCCCGGGCCGGCCGGCCGTTTTGGGCCCACGACGCTTCGCCTAGACCCAAAGGGCCTCGCCGTGCCCATCGTAGGCCCGGGGGCTACTGTCGGCCCAGTGGATTCTAGGGTGTGCAGAGCCCACTCTCCACGGCCCGCACACGCGACGGCATCTACAAAACGACTAAGGACCAAGCAGAACGCTTGGGGAGACCCCCGAGGGAAAAGCCCCTCGAGGGGACTTGAGGGGGCAGCAAAGGCCTGAAGGGGGTTCCACCCGAGGCTGCCCCACTACAAGGCCCTCTCCCCCGGAGAGGAGCCAGCACAACTCCTCCCGTCGAGGCCTCCAGGGCCCTGAGGGGATACTTCGCTGCGAAGGAACCGCTGCAGAGCGCACATGGACTCTGCAGCAGCTGCAGAGTGACGCGCGCGTCTGCGCGCGATAGCGACGGCGTCGCAGTTGCCGTTCCGGTGATAAAAGGAGTCAACAAAGCTCTGTGTCCCCTGCGCCGCCAACAAAGCTTTCCTCTTTGGTGATAAAGCGGTTGGCCGGCGCAACGCTCCAACGGCGACGTCACCGTGGGCACCCCCACGATCTCTGCAGTACCAACGGGCCGCTCTGCAAAGGTGGCAGCTGCCCTGCCACGGAGGCAGGCTTTACGACCATGGACCGAGTCCATGGTCAGCCGAGCTGCGGTGCACCCCGCTCCTCCGTTCGTCGCCATGTGGGAACCCTTCCACTGCGCAGGTCGCAGGGATGAGGCCCGGGGCGACTATATAAGGAGAGGGAGCACCTCCGTAGCAAAAGATCTTGAACCCCCGATTCGATCGTTCTACCATCCACCCTTGTACACCCTACTACAGCTTAGCCTAGCCCAGGGAGCTCGAGGAGGAAGAAGGCACGAACCTTCTCCCCTCCGCGCTTCGCATTGCCTCGCGAGAGCTCGCGGCAAGCTCGTTGTACTGTATCCCCTGCAGAGTAATACAGACAAGCAGGAGTAGCGGTTTTACCTCCCCCTGAGGGCCGCGAACCTGGGTACGGGCCCGTGTCCATCTCTGTCGTGCTGTCCTCCTCAGGCACCGCGAGCAATGTCGCTGTGCCGGCAGAAGGTTGTCGACCAACGTGTTCAGTCCCCTCCACGAACTTCTCACCCGAGAGTGGTTATCCCCGTTCTGTGGGAACCAGACCTCGACAGCTGACATCTCCTTCGTCATGTTCGGGCGCATTTGTTGTTTTTGGTGTCTGGTTCAAGCCTAGCATGAAACCTTGCCTGAGCAGGTGATCCTCCAATTGTCCGGAATCAGGATCGATCCATCTCTCGAGTTTACATTTTTGACACGGACATCTTATCTGGCGCCTGTTACTGATGCACACGGTGGGTGTGTTGTTGGGAGACCCCAAGAGGAAGGTATGAAGTAGTGCAGCAGCAAGTTTCCCTCAGTTGTGAAACCAAGGTTATCGAACCAGTAGGAAATAATGAATTCCCCCGAGGTGTCAACGGTGCCAGAAAATGCTTCCTGGGACGTAGGTGACGTGGAACCTGCACACAACACAATCAAGATACTTTGCCCCAACTTAACGGTGAGGTTGTCAATCTCACCGGCTTGCTGTAACAAAGGATTAAACGTATGTGTGGAAGAAAGATGTTTGTTTGCAGAAAGTAACAGGTTTGCAGTTTGTGGTTTATCAGATTAAAGAGAAACACCGGGGTACACAGTTCACTAGTGGTGTCTCTCCATAAATAATAATAACATTCATGCGGGTAAACAAATTACAGCTGGGCAATTGATAGAATAATGATGAGCAAACCAATGCATATACCAATGTTATGATGTCTAGTGTGAGATTCATTCGGGCATTACAACAATATACATAGACCGTTCCAACCGCATATATGACTAATAATCCACCTTACGGTTAGCGTCCGCACCCCTTTCAGTATTAAGTTGCATGCAACAGATTATCGCCTTAAGCACTGTGTGTAAAGTAAGTAAATAACATCATCCTTAGACAAAGTACTACTGTTTTATCCCTAGTAGCAACAGTACATCTACAACCTTAGAGCTAGCTGTCACCACCCCAGATTTAATAGAGACATGAACCTACTATCGAGCATAAATACCCCCTCTTGGAGTCACAAGCATCTACTTGGCCAGAGCATACACAAGTAACGGAGAGCATGCAAGATCATTAAATAGCACACACATGATATATTATGAAGCAATAACTTTAGTACTCAATATTCATCGGATCCCAGCAAACACAACATGAAGTATTACATAACGGTGATCTTGATCATGATAGGCAGCTCACAAGATCTAAACATGATAGCACAAGAGGAGAAGACAACCATCTAGCTACTGCTATGGACCCGTAGTACAAGGGTAGACTACTCACGCATCAGTCCGGAGGCGGTCATGGCGACGTAGAGGCCTCCGCTGACGATTCCCCCTCCCGGCAGGGTGCCGGGGAGAAGTTCTGATCTCTCCCGAATTTGTGTTGACGACGGCGGCGGCTCGGGACCCGTGGAGGAAAATATGAACACCGTGCTAGGGTTTTTGTTCCGGGGGGTATATGTAGGCGAAAGGGCGAGGTCGGTGGAGCTCCGTGGGCCCCACACCACGTGCCCGCGCGGCTGGAGGTCTGGCCGCGCCTGGGGGTGGTGTGGGCCCCTCGGGCTCCGTCTTCGCCTCCTCTTCGGTGCTCTGGAAGGTTCCCAAATAAATATGCACTTTGGAAAAGAAATCATCTGATTCCGAGAATATTTCCTTAAGTACTTTTCTGAAACCAAAAACAACAGTAAACAGGGAACTGGCACTGTGGCATCTTGTTAATAGGTTAGTCCCAGAAAATGCATAAAACTATATAAAATGCATATAAAACATGTAATAACTTGGTATAATATAGCATGGAACATAAGAAATTATAGATACGTTGGAGACGTATCAACATCCCCAAGCTTAGTTCTACTCGTCCCGAGTAGGCAAGAACGATAAAAGAAGAATAATTTCTGAAGTGACATGCTTAAACACAATCTTGATCATAATATAATGTAATGCTCATGTTATGAATGAAGTGACTCAAGGCAATGATCTATAGTTTGCTAACAAATAGACAAGGAGTAAACAACTACATCATATAAGTAAAACTTTTCATGAATAGTACTTTCAAACAAGCATCAAAAAGATTTGCATAAGAGTTAACTCATAAGGCAATATTATCTAAGCAAAAGAGCATTGAAGCAACACAAAGGAAGATATAAGTTTCAACATTGGCTTTCACTTTTGAACATGTATATCATATAGATAGTTGTCAACACAAAGAAATATAACAAGTGCAATAAGTAAGCATATAAGAATTGTTGCACACATTTGACACAAGTGTTTGCTTCGGGGATAGAAAGAAGTAGGTAAACTGACTCAACATAAAGTAAAAGATAGGCCTTTCGTAGAGGGAAGCAGGGATACAAGCATGTGCTAGAGCTTCTTAGTTTTATAGGTTTTTGAAATCATATAGAGAGCATAAAAGTAAGTTTTAGCGGTGTTTGTCGTTGTCAACGAATGGTAATGGGCACTCTACCCCCCTTGTCAACCAGACTTTCAAGAGCGGCTCCCATGAAGGACGTTATTTCTACCAGCAAGGTAGATCATCCCTCTTATCTCTTTTGTTTACACATATAGTTAAAAACTTTTGTCATTGCTTGACTGATTGGATCAGGGCAAAAATGTGAAGAGATTGCAGCGGTTAAAGTTGTAATTAATTGGGACTGGGCACCCCATTTGCCAGCTCTTTTTGCAAATTTAATGGATAAGCGGATGTATATGCCACTAGTCCGGTTGTGAAAGTCTGTCTAAAAGCAAATGACAAGGTTGATATCCGTAACACCACATACTTCCTCATGAGCTAATAAACATTGACACAAATAAGGGATAATAAATTTTGAATAAAAGGTAGCACATGAAGTATTTACTTGGAATGGCAGGAAATACCATGTAGTAGGTAGGTATGGTGGACACAAATGGCATAGGTTTTGGCTCAAGGATTATGGATGCACGAGAAGCATTCCCTCTCAGTACAAGGCTTTGGCAAGCAAGGTTGTTTGAAGCAAACACAAGTATAAACTATGACAACGAGACGTATATAAAAACATATTGCAAGCATTATAAAACTCTACATTGTCTTCCTTGTTGTTCAAACACTTTAATTAGAAAATATCTGGACCTTAGAGATACCAAACATGCAAACCAAATTTCAGCAAGTTTTACGGTAGTTCCTCACTAATAGGTTTTAACTACATGATGTAAAAGCTTAAACATGATCTACTTGAGAGCTCAAAACAATTGCCAAGCACCACAACATGCAAGATAACAATCCATAAGAGCATGTATATCTTTCTTTATACCATCTACCACATTTAGCATTTTCTGTTCTCAACCAAACACCAATCAACTTATTTAAAAGATAAACTCTCCAAGTAATTAAACAATGAGATATGAGAGTATGATATAATAAAGCTAACAGCTCTAGCAAGAGATGCATGAAAAACAAGAGCTGGAAAGCATTGAAGTAACATAGAAGAATACTCAACAAATATAAGGGAAGAATACGAGTATTCATAAGAAAAAGCGGAGCGTGTCTCTCTCCCACAAAGGAATGCTAGGATCCATTTTATTCAGAGAATGAAAATAACAAAAACAAAAACAAAAACAAACCGACGCTTCAAGAAAAGCACATAAGAAGTGGCGGAATTAAAATATAGTTTCACTAGAAAGGACCTGATAGTTTGTTGATGAAGAAGGGGATGCCTTGGGCATCCCCAAGCTTTGACGCTTGAGTCTTCTTGAAATATGTTGGGGATGAACCACCGGGGCATCCCCAAGCTTTGGCTTTACTATCCTCTTGATCACATCATATCATCCTTCTCTCTTGATCCTTGAAAACTTCCTCCACACCAAAGAGTAAACTTCATTAGAGGGTTAGTGCACGAAAAATTATGATATTCTGTAGGAACACAATTGCTACCAATGCTACTGGACATTAGCTACAGCCACTGATACTTCATAGGATAAAAAGATCCAATCAAAATAGCAAAAGAGGCATTGCAAAATAAATGGCAGAATCTGTCAAAAACAGAACAATCCGTAAAGACGAATTTTTTCGAGGCACTTAACTTGCTCAGATCAGAAAACTAAAAACTAATGAAAGTTGCATATATATCTGAGGATTACGCACAAAAAATCCCAGGTCCATCCGATGTTTCTGTAAAGAGTTATGAATTTAACGGTGGACAGCAGAAAACAGTTTCAGCACAGCAATCCAAATCTAGCATCAACTTCCTACTAGAGGCTTAACTTGACACAACAATGAAATAAAATAAAAATACAAAGGAATTGCTACAGAGGTAGGACAAGTCATTGACACAAACAAAATAAAATAACAGGAAATAAAAGTGGGTAGTCTCCCATAAGCGCTTTTGTTTAACGCCTTTCAGCTAGGCACAGAAAGCAAAACTCAAGTATTATCAAGAGATGAAGCATCAACACCATAGTTTGAACGAACAATAGAATCAAAAGGTAGCTTCATTCTCTTCCTAGGGAAGTGTTCCATACCTTTCTTGAGTGGGAATTGGTACTTGATGGTACCTTCTTTCATATCAATAATAGCACCTTCAGTTCTAAGAAAAGGCCTTCCCAACACAATTGGACAAGATGGATTGCATTCAATATCCAAGACAATGAAATCAACGGGGACCAGGTTATTATTAACCATAATGGGAACATCATTAACTCTCCCCAAAGGTTTCTTCAAAGCATTATCAGCAAGAAAAACATCCAAATAGCAATGTTTCAATGGTGGCAAATCAAACATATCATAAAGCTTTTTAGGCATAACAGAAATACTTGCACCAAGGTCACACAAAGCATTGCAATCGAATTTATCTACTTTCATTTTAATGATGGGCTCCCAACCATCTTCTAACTTCTTAGGGATAGAAGTTTCATGTCTTAATTTATCTTCCCTAGCTTTAATGAGAGCATTTGTAATATGAGTAGTAAAAGCCAAATTAAGAGAGCTTTTGCAAGAACTTACTAACTTCAGAGATATTACAATTATCAAAATCAAAATTATTATCATCAAAGCAAACCGAACCACATTCTCCCATGTTCTTAAAAATTTCAGCACTTTTATCAACACTAGTTTCAGCAGTTTTGGGCAATTTTAAATTTTTGGAAAAAGTAGAGAAGACATTTCCAACACCAACTATGTTACCATTGATAATAGGAGGCTTACTAGCATGTGAAACACCATTATTTTCAGAGGTAGTAATAGTAAAAACTTTAACAATATTAGCCTCTTTATCTAGTTCTTTCTCTCTTTCCCATCTAGCACGTAATTGGGCCATCATCCTAACATTTTCATCTATTTGAACTTGGATGGCATTAATTTTAGCAAAGGGATTACTCTCTTTAGTTTCAGTAGGCATGATTTTAGATTTTAAAAGATCAACATCGAGGACAAGACTATCAACTTTAGAGGCAAGTATATCAATTTTCCCAAGCTTTTCCTCAACAGTTATATTAAACAGAGTTTGTGTAGTGATAAAATTATTTAACATGGTTTCAAGTTCAGAGGTGGTAGTCCTATTATTGTTATAAGAATTACCATAAGAGTTACCATAAGAATTACCATTATTTGGAGGATAGAGCTTATAGTTGTTATTACCATAATTGTTCCTATAGGCATTGTTGTTGAAATTGTTGTTTTTAATAAATTTCACATCAACATGCTCTTCTTGTGCAACTAAAGAAGCTAAGGGAACATTATTTGGATCAACATGGGATTCACCATTTGCAAGCATAGACATAATAATATGAATCTTTTCACTCAAGGAGGAGGTTTCTTCAACAGAATTTACCTTCTTACCTTGAGGTGTCCTTTCAGTATGCCATTCAGAAAAATTCACCATCATATTATCCAAGAGTTTTGTTGCAGCCCCCAAGGTAATGGACATAAAAGTACCTCCAGCAGCCGAATCCAATAAGTTTCTTGAAGCAAAATTCAGTCCTGCATAAAAGGTTTGGATGATCATCCAAGCAGTCAGTCCATGGGTTGGGCAATTCTTTATCAAAGATTTCATTCTCTCCCAAGCTTGAGCAACATGTTCATTATCAAGTTGTTTAAAATTCATGATGCTACTTCTTAGGGAAATAATCTTAGCAGGAGGATAGTATTTTCCAATAAAAGCATCTTTACATTTAATCCATGAATCAATACTATTCCTAGACAATGAAAGCAACCATTCTTTAGCTCTTCCTCTCAAGGAGAAAGGAAATAATTTCAGTTTTATAATATCACCATCTATATCCTTATATTTTTGCATTTCACATAGTTCAACAAAATTATTTAGATGGGCAGCAACATCATCAGAACTAACTCCAGAAAATTGCTCTCTCATAACAAGGTTCAACAAAGCAGGTTTAATTTCAAAGAATTCAGCTTTAGATGCAGGTGGAGCAATAGGTGTGCATATAAAATTATTGTTGTTGGTGCTAGTAAAGTCACACAACTTAGTATTCTCAGCAGTACTCATTTTAGCAAATTAATTAACAAACCGAAATAAAACAAATAACAAAAACAGAAAATAAAATAGCAAACCGAAATAAGAAAAGTAATGCAAGTAACTATTTTTTTTGTATTTTTGATATTTAAGCAAACAAGACAATAAAATAAATTGCAAGTAACTATTTTTGTTTTGTATTTTTGATATTAAGCAAACAAGACAGTAATAAAAATAAACTAAGCAAGACAATAACAAAATAAAAAGATTGGAAGTGTGAAAACTCCCCTCGTAGAAGAATCTTCAAATCACCGGCAACGAAGTTGACGGAGGAGTGTGAAGGTCTTCAAAGGAATCCTTATTTCCCCGGCAACGGCGCTAGAAAAATTGCTTGATGCACACGGTGGGTGTGTTGTTGGGAGACCCCAAGAGGAAGGTATGAAGTAGTGCAGCAGCAAGTTTCCCTCAGTTGTGAAACCAAGGTTATCGAACCAGTAGGAAATAATGAATTCCCCCGAGGTGTCAACGGTGCCAGAAAATGCTTCCTGGGACGTAGGTGACGTGGAACCTGCACACAACACAATCAAGATACTTTGCCCCAACTTAACGGTGAGGTTGTCAATCTCACCGGCTTGCTGTAACAAAGGATTAAACGTATGTGTGGAAGAAAGATGTTTGTTTGCAGAAAGTAACAGGTTTGCAGTTTGTGGTTTATCAGATTAAAGAGAAGGACCGGGGTCCACAGTTCACTAGTGGTGTCTCTCCATAAATAATAATAACATTCATGCGGGTAAACAAATTACAGCTGGGCAATTGATAGAATAATGATGAGCAAACCAATGCATATACCAATGTTATGATGTCTAGTGTGAGATTCATTCGGGCATTACAACAATATACATAGACCGTTCCAACCGCATCTATGACTAATAATCCACCTTCCGGTTAGCGTCCGCACCCCTCTCAGTATTAAGTTGCATGCAACAGATTATCGCCTTAAGCACTGTGTGTAAAGTAAGTAAATAACATTATCCTTGGACAAAGTATTACTATTTTATCCCTAGTAGCAACAGTACATGTACAACCTTAGAGCTAGCTGTCACCACCCCAGATTTAATAGAGACATGAACCTACTATCGAGCATAAATACCCCCTCTTGGAGTCACAAGCATATACTTGGCCAGAGCATACACAAGTAACAGAGAGCATGCAAGATCATTAAATAGCACACACATGATATATTATGAAGCAATAACTTTAGTACTCAATATTCATCGGATCCCAGCAAACACAACATGAAGTATTACATAACGATGATCTTGATCATGATAGGCAGCTCACAAGATCTAAACATGATAGCACAAGAGGAGAAGACAACCATCTAGCTACTGCTATGGACCCGTAGTTCAAGGGTAGACTACTCACGCATCAGTCCGGAGGCGGTCATGGCGACGTAGAGGCCTCCGGTGATGATTCCCCCTCCCGGCATGCTCCACAGTGCGCCACAAAAAAGAACATTTCAGTGGCGCATGTTTATATTGTGCACCACAGATGTTTGTGGCGCACTGGTTTGGTGCGCCACTAAATGTTTTTTGTGGTGCATGGGCTTAGGGTGCGCCACAAACAGGCATCCCACCTATAAGCCTTTTTCTACTAGTGACGGTTGTGAAAGGATCGGTATGACACCTAGAGGGGGGGGGGGGTGAAATAGGTGCTAATTCAAATTTTAGTTCTTTTTCAAATTAAGCTTGACACGAAAGGTAAATTCTCTAGATATGCAACTACGGTGAATTTACCTATATGACAAGCTAACAACTAAGCAAAATACAAAGTAAAAGCGGTAAACAAGGATAGAGGTAACCGAAGTGAAAGCACGAGACGACAAGGATGTATTCCCGAGTTCCTCCCTTAAATGGGAGTACGTCTCGTTGGAGAGGTGTGAACCAACACAATGGTTCAACGGCCACAAAGGCCTCACCCAAATCTCCGGTGAACCGCACCACAAAGGTTTGGTTCACTTTCCACTATCGGAATCCTGCGAGGCGGAATCCGGAGCCTTTACAACAACGATTCGGGGCACGACGCACAAAGGGCTTGGGGGCTCCCGAACAGCTACAATCTGTCACAAAGACAATAGGTAAGTACAACAATGGGCTAGGTTTTCCTAGTTGAAACCCTAGCAAGTGTTCCCTCAAATGAATGAGGGGGAAATGAAAATCGGCTCGGTGAAGATGTAGATCGGGGCCTTCTCCTTCAATCCTCCAAAGGTCAACGAGTTTGGGTGGGAGGATTGGGAGAACTTGGAGCTCTTAGCTTCGCATTAATGGAGGTGAGAGAGTGTAGAAGCTCGAATCTTCAAAGGTAGGTGAAGGGATCCTTTTATAGCTCCTCCAAAAACTGGCCGTTGGGAGCTAAAACTTACGCAGCGGTACTACCGCTGGGGAGGCCGGTAGTACTGCTGGTCCTTTGAATCCAGCCGTTGCCCGCTTCACGAACTTCACTACGACTCCAACTTCACGCAGCGGTACTACCGCTGGCGAGCCCGGTAGTACCGCTGTGGAGCCCGGTAGTACCGCTCCGGTACCGCTGGAGGTACCGCTCTAAGAAACAGAGCGCCGAAAACGGCGGTACCTCCAGCGGTACCGCCAGCGGCACCTCGGCAACGAGCTGCCCTGAGGCCCTGCGAAGAAACACATAGCGGTACGGCGCAACAGAGCGCCGAAAATGGCGGTACCTCGGGCGGTACCGCCAGCGGCAGCAGGATCTCCTCGCGGGGCTCAGCCCAGTGCAACAGACGAGGCGGTACTACCGCTGGGTGAGCCGGTAGTACCGCTGGAGGCCGGTACTACAGCTCAGGTACCGCTCGTGGTACCGCAATGCCAAACAGAGAGGCAAAAACGGCGGTACCACCAGCGGTACCGCTAGCGGTAGCTGGCACCACACTCCGTTGCATTGGGCAGAGTCCAATGCAGCGGTACTACCGCTGATGCCAGCGGTACTACCGCTGCCTGGAGGAAAACTTGCTGCACAGCTTTTGCAGTGCCCGTTCCGATCGTTTCCTTTTTTGCTAAGTTCTTCGATACATCCTGCACACTTTAATAGCCATGTCAGAACACAGATTGTGTTGTCATTAGCACCAAAACAAGGGTTTACTAGAGAATGCTCTTTCAATCTCCCCCTTTTTGGTGTTTGATGACAACACAACATATAAAGCGAGGGTTCATAAAATTTCGACGGAGCTCCCCCTAGATGTGTGCATACTCTTTAGAGTGCTTTGAATACACAAATGCACAACATCTAGAATCAACACTCCCCCTAAATTTTACAAGCCAAGCCACAATGATAGCAACCACAAATGCAACATTAACCAAAAGACAAATAAGCAACATATAGATAGATAATGAGTTTCACATGTCTTACACCATGCATACATAAAGGAGTTCCACAAGTAACGATAAATTTAGGTGTTCACAAGCTTAAAAAGGTCGAAATAAGTGAAAACGAGCTCGTGACACCCACCCATGCAAATTCCCGAGAGCAACCTAATAGTTATCTCTCCCCCTTTGGCACCAAAGCACCAAAAAGGGAAAAGATCGGATCTACACGCCCCAAGGGTCCCAATCCGGGTGAGAGGAAGAAGCATCATCATGCTCCGGGCTAGACCACACGATGATCTCGCCTTTGTCGTCCTTGGCTTGCCATTCATCCCATGTAGGGATGTGTTGCTCAGACCCGGATGGCACATCTTCCCCTGAGGCACGGCGGCGAGCAACCTCGACTTGGCGAGCCTTCATCTTCTCCTCATGAACATCATATTGGTGCCTCTCAACTTTCTTGGACACGGTGAAGATCTTCTTCTTGGCACGAGTCATCCAAGAGAACGAACCACCTTTGGAGGCATTGGAGGGCCCGGCTTCTTCATCCACTTCCTTCCTAGGTTTGAGCTTGTGGGGCTTGACAAGGAGCCTCTTGCCCTTGTGAGGCGTCCACTTCTCGGTGTCACCGAGATCATCAATGTCATTGTGCTCAAGCCACTTCCACACCACGATCCTCATGATCAAAGGAGCAAAGGAGATGTTCTTCTTCTTGCTAATCACATGCCATAGCTCATGCCAAATGAAGTCCATCACATCAAGCCTCTTGCCTTGTCCCTTCATTTGCATGGTGAGGACCATCAAGTTCTTCAAGTAGCCATGAATTTCATCAAAGTTGCCCACTTTTGGATTGATTGTCTCACGGTAGATGCGGTGCATGATGTCCCAAGTGGGGTTTAGGCATTTGGAATCTCCATACTTCCACTTATCCGCACTATCCGGGTTGTAGAGGGGAGCAAGCTTCTCAACACCATAGGCACTTCCACCTTGGAAGTGAACACGGAAGTGGGTCTCATCAAACTCTTCCGGAGGAAAAGGGCCAAACTCTTGATAGTGGAGGGACTCGGCAATATCTTCCCAAGTGGCTTCAAACACCTTCTCTTTGGTCATCCACTTGATTCTTCTTTTTGTCTCATTGCCCATGTGCACGATGGCTAAGAACTGAGCCACAAGATCCTCATCATAGTCTTGCTCTAGCTCCATGATGTGAAAAAGGTCAAACTCCTCACATATCTCCAAAGCCTCACCAAAGTAGTTAGGCTTCGACCTCATGTATTCAACGTTGATATGATGTTGGATGACGGTGTTATCCGTTGGTTTCTTCAAGAGGATCTCGCGGTAGCACTCTTCTTGGAAGGAGTTGTGAAAATAGGGATTATTGCCGCGGACGGAGGGCACTTGGTCCATACGATCAATCACATAGAAGTCCACCGCCCTCTTTGCCACAAAGTCCGGCTCACTAAGTTGACTCATTGTTTTGGGGCGCTATTGGGAATAGACTTGGTTGGTGCCGGGTACCTCCGGCGTTGCAAGTTGTCAAGAGCCTCTTGAGCTTCTTCTGAGGGTGCGGACTTTTGCTTCTTCCTACTCGCCGTGGTCTTGGAACGACCGCTACCTAAGAATAGATTGAGATGGAAAGCATATAGATGAGAATGCACATATTCCATGAATTATGAACGAAGAACACAAGTGTACAAAATTCTAGGAAAAGTAAATCTAGAGGTAAAGTGCCACATTTGGGTTTGGAGGTGCAACAATGGGTAGATGTAAAGCTTAAGACAAGCATTAGACCTATCTAGGGTTGCTCCAACAAATCTAAGAGGGGAACTTTAAATCTAGCCTATAACTTTCCATGAAATTTCTACACAAGGTTCTTAATCCATAAAGAAGCATCTCTACCAACTCATTCAACCACAAATCCGAAGATAAAAGCGCTAATGTCATCTCTATCCATCAACTAGATGAGAGAGAGGGATTTGGCTTACCGGAGCTCATGGTGAAGGATCGAGGAGGAGGAGAGAAGCTAGAGTCCTCCCGGAGCAAGGAGCACGAGGTCCTAGGCCGGGGAAGGGCTCTTCCCGGCGGTGTAGTGGCCGGCGGCGGCGGGGATGTGGAGGAGAAGGAGATGGGGTTGGGGTAAAGTGAGGGGGTGCCCTCTCAAACCGCCCAGCCCTGTGCCCTTATCGCCCAGATTTCCCGCGGCGGTAGTACCGCTCGGTCCAGCGGTAGTACTGCCCCGGTTCTGTCGGGCGCCCGAGCGAAACTGTCGCTGCGCACGGTAGTACCGCTGGGGACAGCGGTAGTACAGCTTAGTGCGATGCAGCGGTAGTACCGTCAGGGTGACCGGTAGTACCGGCGCCTGGGGGAAAATGGGTTGTGGCTCAAAATGATGCCCACAACGCGTTTTTCACGCCGGTACCGACCATCCACTCAACCAAGATCATGAAACAAAGCATTTAGAGAGAGAAAGGCTTTAGGGAAGCGAGTTGGGGCTTAGGATAGAAACTCAAATCGAGAGTGGTACTTCACACTCACTTTGCAAAACGCATGAAACTCAAGAAGACCAAAATGAGTGTGTTTCCCACAAAACCAAGACGAAGCAAAAGAAATCCACGAAAATGTCATGAAATCCAACTCTTCTTACAAGGAGAAGAGGGCGGTGGCCGAGGCCACCATGTTGGAGCGTATGGCATGTCACCGCGAAGATATATCTTGGGTACATAACCAATACTCGTCATTTTAGCTCATTTAGACATAAGAATGAATATAGAGATAAAAGAACACTTGCTATCGGCATAATGGGGGGGGGGGGGGAGGGAAGGTCCAATGTATTAGGATCGCACTCCCCCTATGTCCATGCCTACACCTAGAACAAATATATAGCTAAGATAGAGGTGTATGTGCAAGGTACTCAACCAACGCTCTAGAATCCACGATATTTAGCTCATGCCTCAAAAATGTGAACCTTGCTTCATCAAGTGGCTTCGTGAACATATCGGCAAGTTGAATCTTCGTGGGAATATAACCAAGCTCAATGTCACCTCGGTTGATGTGATCCCGAATGAAATGATAACGAATCTCAATATGCTTCGTTCTTGAATGCTCCACCGGGTTGTGGCCAATCTTGATGGCACTTTCATTGTCACATAAAAGTGTGCAGGATGACAACACAATCTTGAGGAGGAACTTGTTCTTGTTCTTGGATAGGTGTCTCATTTGCTTCCATAGAAGGTGCCACTTCAACTTGTGATGATGGAGTCTCCACTTGAGTGGAGCTTGTACTTGCTTGAGGAGGCTCATGATGGATCTCAATGGGGCGATCGAAACCAACTCCCATTCTTCGTATGGCATCTTGAGGTTCCTCATTATCTACATCACAAACGTGAAATTGCGCCACTTGGGAGCCGTCATTCTCATCGAACCTCACACTACAAGATTCCACAACTCTCCCTAAGGATTTATCGTAGACTCTATAAGTGTGAGAGTTCGCACCGTACCCAACAAGAACACCTTCTAAAGCTTTAACTTCAAATTTAGATAAAGGAACACCTTTGATTTTGTAGAAACACTTACAACCGAATACTCGATAGTAGGAGATGTTGGGCTTGTTGCCGGTAAGCATTTCATAAGGATTTTCCTTCTTCCCTTTGCGAAAGAATAACCGGTTGGAGGAGTGACACGCCGTGGAGATAGCTTCGGCCCACAAGAAGAGGGGAGACTTAAACTCCGCCAACATGGACCTAGCCATATCCATAAGAGTCCGGTTCTTTCTCTCGGCTACACCATTTTGTTGAGGGGTATATGCAGCGGAATATTGATGACGAATTCCCTCATCACTAAGAAATTCATTTAAGGTGTAGTTCTTGAACTCGGAGCCATTGTCACTTCTAATGGCCAATATGGGAACATTGTGTTGACGTTGAACTTAATTGGAGAAGTCGATAACGGTTTGTTGAGTTTCATCCTTCGTCTTGAAGAAGAAAACCCAAGTGAATCTTGAATAGTCATCAACAATCACCAAGCAATACTTCTTCCCACCAAGACTTGGTTGTGGTACGGCACCAAAGAGGTCAACATGAAGAAGTTCTAATATCCTCGTTGATGAGATGATAGTTTTGCTTGGGTGAGGAGAATCATGCATCTTCCCTTCAACACAAGCCCTACAAAGACGATCTCTAGAAAAAGAAACATTCTCATTTAGTCCAAGAATGTGGCCACCCTTGTGAAGACTTTGCAAAGTTCTCATATTGACATGGGATAAGCGGCGATGCCACAACCACCCCATGTCGGCCTTTCCGAATAAGCATATTGCTTGAGTGTTGGTTGACCCCGAAAAGTCTACCACAAACAACTCATTTTCAACATACCCAACGAACATGACCTTTAGAGTCTTGCTCCTCAAGAGCACCACCATATCAAGAGTAAAATGGACATCAAAATTCATCTTATTAAGAGCACGAACGGACATAAGATTGTAACCCAGAGACTCAACAAGCATGACATTTACAAGGGTGATATCCCTTGCAACTACCACCTTGCCAAGACTCTTTACCTCGGCTTTGGACTTGTCACCATAAGAGACGGTTGACTGATTTAGATTTGGTCTCAACTCCATCATGATCTCCTTGCTTCCGGTCATATGACTAGTGCACCCACTATCAACCACCCATTTAGATCCACCGGAAGCATAGTCCTACAAGAGATCATATCTTGAATTTAGGTACCCATTTCTCAATGGGTCCCTTTCGGTTAGCCACAAGGGTCTTAGGAACCCAAATAGAGTAATCAATATATCCATCATAAGGACCAACATATTTTGCATAAACATCACCATAATAGTCAACATAAATAATATAGTTGGGATTGTTATGCCCCGCAAAGTCACTACTAGTAGTCTTGCCCCTAGTGGCATTACTACCCGCAACGGGAGTCTTGGCTTGTGCGGGCTTGGCCTTGTTCTTCTTGATGTTGTTCACTTTCTTCTTTGCCTCGGCCACATAACCAAGACCCTCCTTCCCTTTGTGTGGTTTTTGCTCAAACAAATAAGCAATACCCTTACCTTTACCTTTGGGAATAGAGGTCTTAGCACTAGTGGCCTTAGCAAGATTCACCTTCAACCTAGCATTTTCTTCAATAACATTTTCATGAACACGAGGAAGAATGGATATACTAGTTGAACAAGTTTTAGAGAGTTGAGTTTGAAGTTGCTCATGAGACTTGACTAGAAGGGAGTGGGTCGATTCCAAGACCTTGTGAGCTTTTTCAAGCTTCTCCATATCCTCAAGGAGTTTAGCATTCGCGACTCCAAGTTCAACTTTCTCCTTTTTAATCACTTTATATTTAGCAAAGACATGATCTCTATCCTTAATGATTTTATCAATGATTTCATCATTTTTAGCATCAAGAGACTCAAGTCTTTCCTCAAGAGAGGTTCTATATTCACTTTCTT
Source organism: Poa annua (assembly GCA_026929855.1). Taxonomy (NCBI): domain Eukaryota; kingdom Viridiplantae; phylum Streptophyta; class Magnoliopsida; order Poales; family Poaceae; genus Poa; species Poa annua. The sequence continues at coordinate 118,455,468 of CM049434.1, forward strand.
CATCAAGAGAGCTATTTAAGGATGCTATGGAAGCATTCAAAGAAGCAATGGTGAGAGAATCCTCTCTCTCAATCTTACTCTTTTCTTGAAGGAGTTCTTCGGCCGCACATAGTTGTCTCATGAGAGACTCAACATGTTCTTTGGCCTCACCTTGCAAGTTAGTCACAAAAGTATCGGAGGCAACTAGTTCCTTCTTAATCTCAAGACTAGATTGATCATGCGTAGTCTTAGGAGAAGGGAATGATACCTCGGTGACATGGGCCATGAGGCAATGAGCGTTGTTGGTGGAGAAGTTCTCATTGGGGGATTCAAAGAGAGATGATGATGAAGTGGAGACAATAGCCAATGCGGCTACCTCTTTGTTAGGTGCATCTTCATCTTCGGAATCACTTGTGGCATATTCTTCTTGTGCCACCAACACAATTCTCGGTGCCTTCTTGAAGAAAGGCTTCCTTGGTCTTGCGGGCTTCTTTTGAATCAACTTGGAGTGATCCTTTGGGATAAGCTTCCCACCATTTTGCTCACGGTTCTCATAGGAGCACTCTCTTATGTAATGATTCTTGTCATGACAATTGTAGCAAGTCTTTGTCCTTGAGGCAAGCTCTTTCTTTCCACTTGAGTTGTTCTCTCGATCAACACGAGCTTTAGCACTTGCCGGGTCATTCCAAAACACCCTTGTGGCAAGAGCAATGTGACTATTGAGGGCTTGCTCAAGATCATGTGGAGCAATGTTGCTTGGACAAACTTCAACCTCATCATTTTCATCCATACAAGTCACTTTGGCCTTCAAGGCAAGTGAGGGACCTTGTCTCATTCCCATGGCCCTAGCACGGTTATCTTCGGCATTCTTGGTGGCAACCTTGGAGGCTTGGACTTCTTGCATAACCTCATGAGAAGACATTTGATGATAGTTGTATCTTCCTTGAATGGACTTCAACTCCATAGGCTCCGAAGGCAAGAGAGCATTCACATACTTCCTTTTTACCCAAGCATCATCCACATATGTTGCCCCCACATCATAAAAGGCTTTGGCGAGAGTCTTGAGTCTTCCATACATTTCTTCATGATTCTCATTGTCAAGCATGTATAAACCTTCGGCGGCATTGCTCAAAGATTCATATCTATTCCTCTTCATGCTATCATTTCCAAGGAAAGCAACTTCAAGACAATCCCATGCTTCTTTGGCGGTGGTGACATGAAGAACATGATGTTTGTCATTGTCGCTCAAGGCTAGCTCGATCATGTGGAGGGCGGAAGCATTGAGTTGCTTTTCGGCGAACTCTCTTTTTCTCATGTTGCTTGGATCCTCAACATGATATCCATCTTCAATGATCCTCCAAAGCTCGATGGAGGCACTGTTAATATGAGATTTCATTGAGCGTTGCCAAGTTACAAAAGCTAATGCATTAAGCTTAGGTGGAGGACCTAGAGGGTTTATGCGGGTTGTGATAGGTGGATCATGAGAGTACCATCCCGGAACGGCATGGTACCCATCCTTCTCCTCATGCATGGAGGGAGATGGTTTAGGTCTAGTATCGGTTTCAACCCCATTTTTCTTTTGCCCTTTATCCTCCTTGGAATCACCCTTTTCGGAGGTAGAGACATCCTCTAGTGGGATGATTTCCGAGAGCTTGCCATTTGCAAATTTCATGAACATTTCACGAAATTCATCAAATTTAGCATTCATGGACGATGTCAAAGTTGTTTCCAAATCTTTGATATCGGCCATGGATGCCGTGGTGCTTTTGGCCTTTTGAAGGGCCTCGTTAGCCTTGGCAAGGATATCGGCTTCATCCTCACTTTGTGTCATACTTCTCTTAGGCGGTTAAACCTAGCAAGAGAGAACCTGGCTCTGATACCAATTGAAAGGATCGGTATGACACCTAGAGGGGGGGGGGGTGAATAGGTGCTAATTCAAATTTTAGTTCTTTTTCAAATTAAGCTTGACACGAAAGGTAAATTCTCTAGATATGCAACGACGGTGAATTTACCTATATGACAAGCTAACAACTAAGCAAGATACAAAGTAAAAGCGGTAAACAAGGATAGAGGTAACCGAAGTGAAAGCACGAGACGACAAGGATGTATTCCCGAGTTCCTCCCTTAAATGGGAGTACGTCTCGTTGGAGAGGTGTGAACCAACACAATGGTTCAACGGCCACAAAGGCCTCACCCAAATCTCCGGTGAACCGCACCACAAAGGTTTGGTTCACTTTCCACTATCGGAATCCTTCAAGGCGGAATCCGGAGCCTTTACAACAACGATTCGGGGCACGACCCACAAAGGGCTTGGGGGCTCCCGAACGGCTACAATCTGTCACAAAGACAATAGGTAAGTACAACAATGGGCTAGGTTTTCCTAGTGGAAACCCTAGCAAGTGTTCCCTCAAATGAATGAGGGGGAAATGAAAATCGGCTCGGTGGAGATGTAGATCGGGGCCTTCTCCTTCAATCCTCCAAAGGTCAACGAGTTTGGGTGGGAGGATTGGGAGAACTTGGAGCTCTTAGCTTCGCATTAATGGAGGTGAGAGAGTGTAGAAGCTCGAATCTTCAAAGGTATGTGAAGGGGTCCTTTTATAGCTCCTCCAAAAACTGGCTGTTGGGAGCTGAAACTTACGCAGCGGTACTACCGCTCGGGAGGCCGGTAGTACCGCTGGTCCTTTGAATCCAGCCGTTGCCCGCTTCACGAACTTCACTGCGACTCCAACTTCACGCAGCGGTACTACCGCTGGCGAGCCCGGTAGTACCGCTGTGGAGCCCGGTAGTACCGCTCCGGTACCGCTGGAGGTACCGCTCTAAGAAACAGAGCGCCGAAAACGGCGGTACCTCCAGCGGTACCGCCAGCGGCACCTCGGCAACGAGCTGCCCTGAGGCCCTGCGAAGAAACACACAGCGGTACTACCGCTGTTGGAACAGCGGTAGTACCGCTGAGGTACCGCTCGAGGTACCGCAGGGCGCAACAGAGCGCCGAAAACGGCGGTACATCGGGCGGTACCGCCAGCGGCAGCAGGATCTCCTCGCGGGGCTCAGCCCAGTGCAACAGATGAGGCGGTACTACCGCTGGGTGAGCCGGTAGTACCGCTGGAGGCCGGTACTACAGCTCAGGTACCGCTCGTGGTACCGCAATGCCAAACAGAGAGGCAAAAACGGCAGTACCACCAGCGGTACCGCTAGCGGTAGCTGGCACCACACTCCGTTGCATTGGGCAGAGTCCAATGCAGCGGTACTACCGCTGATGCCAGCGGTACTACCGCTGCCTGGAGGAAAACTTGCTGCACAGCTTTTGCAGTGCCCGTTCCGATCGTTTCCTTTTTGCTAAGTTCTTCGATACATCCTGCACACTTTAATAGCCATGTCAGAACACAGATTGTGTTGTCATTAGCACCAAAACAAGGGTTTACTAGAGAATGCTCTTTCAGGTTGTGCATTGCTCCTTGATCAAAAGAACCACACAAAACACAAGTAATGAGAGTCAAAATAAAGACAAAATCTGTCAAAAACTGGACAGCCTGTAAAGAGTGAATTTTTAGAGGCACTTACATTGCTCAAATTAGAAAACTTTGAACTAATGAAATGTGTAATAATAACGGAATATTTCTTTCGTAAAATATCAGGCCAAAATTCCTTTATTATGATTTTTAACATTTTCGCAGTGAAGATCAGGAATCTGTTTTCTGGACAGCAAATCACTATTGTTTGATACAACCTCTCAAAAGAGGTTTATTCTTGCCATAAAGATGAAAACTAAGATACAAAGGTGATTTTACAGTAGTAAACAAGCAACTTGACTCAAAAACTGAAAACCAAACTGAAGAAATAAAAAAGAAGCAAAAAGAACCAAGAAGGTTCAAGAAAAACAAACAAAGAAGAAAGAAAATATTTTTGTTGTTTTTGATTTAGCAAAAATGCAAAAGAAGAAGAAAATATATACAACTTAAACACTCTTTTTATTTGGTTTTAGATTTGGGAATTTTTTTAATGATAGAGACTTTGCAATGGTTCCATTGGCATGAACAACACATGTTCAAGGTCGACCCCAACTTCTCCATTACTCATCTTTCTCATTTACTCTCCCAAATTTTATATAAAGTGAAAATCTTAAACTAGTTGTTAAAAAACAGTAGGTAAAGTTATTTTTCATGATTAAAATATATAAAGGTGTGCTCAAACTGAATAGGAAATAAAAGCATAAAGAGCACACCACAAAACATTAAACCATTAAATTTTAAGTCTAACTCCTTTCCTATACATTGGCATTTTATATACGAATAAATAGCAGCAATTTTGTGGTAGCCAATGCATGTAATGATCAGTAGGTTGAATTTTAAATAGAATAAATACATAAAGATAAATCTTTCTTCCCCTCTCATAATAGTTATGAGTAGTGGAAGCAAATTTCACAAAACAATTGTTGGATTGATGCAACTTTGCAAACTTAGGGACATTGAGAGGTTTATTAAAACTATCATGTGAGCTATTAGCATGTTTTCCTCTCTCATAATAGTTGCAAGAAACACATAAACGTGGTGGTTGTGGGTGGAATGGTCATTAGTGCAAGATAATTCCAGCCCACACAAGTACTTTTCAACATATAAAAACTTCTCCTCTATGGTGTGAATAGTAGAACTCAAAGATAAAGTAGGACTCTCATGAGTGAGAGTATTGTCACAAGCAGCAAGTATATCATTTTTATCCTCACATAAATTAGTAACAACTAAACATGGAGGATTATAAATAAGCATAGGTCCATCATCTAAAGCATTATCATAAAAAAACATTATCATATAGCATGTCTAAACCATATTCCTCATCATTTTTTAAATTATTATCAATAATGTTCCTATTAGCCATGGGTTCATATTCCTCATCATCATCAGAATCACAAAAGCAAAGTTTATCATCAGCAAAATCTTGAGTGTTGCCCTCATCCATAGGTGGTGAAGGTGGAAGTTCCCTCTCTTCATTCTCTAGTTGTTCATCATTTTCATCATCTTCTTGGGGTTGCATGGGCATCCCCAAGCTTAGGTTTTTATCCTCTTCTTCACATTCTTCCTCTTTCAAGCTTATGTTTTCATCATCTTCTTCCTGCAAAACATCAGTACTTTCTTGGGGAACCTTGCTCCTCTCTCTATTTTTAACAACATAAATATTTTGAGAGAAGTTGGCTATGCAATAATTAAGAATAGAAGCGACCTCTTGTTGAAATCTTATAACTAAAGGGCAAGTTTCATTTTCAAGAGCAAAGAGAACCAATTCAAAAGATGCATAATTAGCAACAAATTCCTCTACTTGTTCCATCCCTAAATGAGTATAATCATCAGTATTGTAAGATGCTATGACACGTTCTTCATGGAACTTACATTGAAACTCAAAGTGTCTTTTTCTATGTTTAGAGCAACAAGTTTTATCATCATGGAATAAAAGCCACTCTTCAGCAATATAATTTAATCTTTCCATGAAACCTTTTAGTACTATCCCTTCTTTTGACTCTCTAAATTCCTTAGCAATTTTATAAGTTTCATTGTACCTAGATAACCAATCATCCATCCATTTATTACCAGAAGTTTTTATGGTATTTTCCATTTTATAATTTTTATGTGTTTTTGATATATATAACTGAAAGTAAAAATAAACTAAATGCAAAACTGAAAGTAAACTAGAGTATATGAAAAAATGAAAATAAATATCTAGTGCAAACAAGAATAAAAACTTAAGCGCTACACTCCCCGGCAATGGCGCCAGAAAACAGTCTTGATGACCCTTGACGATGATGATGGCTCCAGAAGATATCTTGCTAGGTCCAACACCTGCGCAAAAGAATATGTGTTAGGTTGAGCCTCCAAGTGCAAAGTGTATAGTAAGGGAAATACTATTTTTCCCCACGAGGGTGACTCGAGGGTTTAATATCGAACTCTCGCGGAAATGAACCAAAAGCTGTTATCTCCTTATCCTTCTTTATGAAACCTACAAAACAAAGTAAATTGCTTTGTGCCCTCAACCTCACCAAGTGGTTGTCAAGCACAAGGTGTAAGTAAAAGATATTGACATAACAAATGCAAAACAGAAATAAAATGCAATGATGGTAAATAAATATGCAAGGATGGTATAAATAATAATGGATGATGTTTTTGTGGTTTGTATGATGTTTGCAAGATATAAAAGTATTTTTGTAGTTTCGGATTTTAAATGGCAGAAAATGTAAAGTGCTTACAAAGTGTTGGAAAAGTGTTTCTTATGATTAAAAATGGGCTGTCGTTCATGGTTTCACAAATGCACTCTCTCTTTTATATAGTGGTAGATAATGGAACATAGGAATTGACATATGAGATTGCAATAAGACAAGTTATTAATAATATGGGCATCACATCCTAACATAGAGGTCTTTTGGTTATTAACTTCTCTTATACTCCACCAAGATGCGAACTAAATCATAACACCTCAGTAATTAAGATAAACAGAGTATATAGCTTTAAGTTCTATGACATGAAGTTAGAATAAGAACATGCTAGATCAAGTCATGGAGAAAATGGCAAGGTCACCCATATCCCCGGTAGCATGGTATTCCTTTTTATCCCTAGTGAGGCAACAAAGTAAGGTAAACACCCAAGTGGATCACAGTATTGCTGTCAACTTACCGCACTAACCACCCCCCGTTACTCCAACTAATGCACACGTTCGCCCTCACACGCCCTCATACATATGTTGGATCAGAACACATAAACAAGAACGGGGTACATAATATGCATCTACTTTCATAACAAAGACATAACAATTGCAATCATTATAACATATATTAACTTAAGAGATCCACCACAAAGGTATTACATATATGACCGTAATCATATTCAGCAGCTCATATGGCACTAATTAGTGAAGCGGAGAGAGGAGAGATACATAAGTTACTTCCACAAACCCATAGTCCAGGGGTGGACTACTCCCTCTTCATCATGGAGACGGTGGAGAAGTCGTTGGAGAAGGCGGAGACCACACCGGCAGCGCCCCGCCGGTGTTTTCCCCCTCCAATCTGCAGCTCCAGGTCTCTGTTTCGTGGTGTGTTTCTGCGGCGCTCCTTGCGAAACTCCTTGGGGGACTATTTTTATAGTAGGTTTTAGGTCAAGACGAAGCCACGGAGACGAAAACGGACAGCATCGGAGCCACGAGGGCCAAAAGGGGTATCCCACACGGCCAAGGAATCTAGACGCGTGGGACCCTCCCTTTTGGGCCTCGGACTTCCTTTTTTGCTCTTTCTTGGCTCGTACTCTTAATTCCTTCCAAAAAGTGATCGCCGTGAAATCTCAGGTCATTTGGACGTCGTATGCTCCCCCAAAGTCAAAAACATGGAAAAAGGAGTTTCTGGTTCCGCAGGGTTAATTCTAAATAAATGGGGAAAGTGTGAATTATCCCCCAAAATCATTATGTAATATAAATATAACCCATATATGATGCAAATAAGTTGGAATATCAAGTAATAAAATGTAAAGTTCATGTATGCATCACTCGTCCAATCCCCATAGAAACTCTAAAAACAAACAAGGCCGAATAGGTGTAGTGAAGCAGTGAAAAGACTTGTATGTTTCACGCCGCTTAAAATGTCGTCCCATGGTTTTTTAAAGCATATTACTATAAAAAAAATCACAAGTAGCGGCTCCGTTCTAAGACATATAAATTTAGTAAAAAAGTTAACATATTGGCATGCATTTTGTGCCCTAAACGGTTGGTGTCGTAGCAAAGCTCTTATTGGTGCGAAGCTTCGCCGCATAGCTTCGGGAGCCTCTAATTAAGTTGTATAGATCGCCAGAGATAATTTGTACGGGTTTAGTGGCCGTCCTCAAGACTTCCTAATATTGGAATTGTGACACCTTGCAAAGGGCATAAGAAAAATAAGGTGGGGCCTTGGGCTATTTGCGTGGATTGTTCATCCACACCTCTCCAACAGAGACTAGTTTTTTTTTTGAACATGCAGAGACTAGTTTTCATTGAAAAGTGAACTTACAGATAAATCATCGTCTCCAAAGTATCTCGGTTATTTCTATCTGATCTCCTTACCTGTGCAAATACTTTATGATAACCGTCATGCTTGAATTTATATATCTTGCCATCACTTAGTTATTTAACTTGTTTAGCTTAATTTATCGATGCATATAGGTGAATCTAGAGTGTAGGTTTTATGCTTATTAATTAAACACTATCATTATCCCGCATTCATTTAACAATAAACTGAAATTATTTTAAACCGCTCATTCACTCCTCTCTCTATGCGTTATCCTTGTACCATCGACGAGCGCGAGAACGAGCACAAGGACATACAGGAGCACATGCACATACATGAGCACGTGCACAGGCGCGGGGCGCGTCCCAATACGCTAACCAATCAGGCAGCTACTCGTGCACCTCCGGCTTGACAAATGTAAAATGCAGAAGAAGAAAATGGGTACCTAATTAGAACCAAGCCAATTGTAGGACTATGATTACGAGAGAGGTTTATGGAATATAGATAATGGAGCATCCAGTCATATGACTGAAAGCAAAGACACGGTGAAGGATATATTGCGTAAATTAAACGACCCATGTTTGCGGTTCTTGCATCCTAGGAAAGCAACATAGGAGAAACCAATGTTTGCCGTTCTTGCATCCTTGGAAAGCAATATGAGGAGAATCATCCACATAAGAAAATTATTACCTCTCAAGGATCTTGGAGCTCCTTCATTTGGATTTCTCGGTACCTCTATCTTATGATAGTCTTGGCGGGAAGAAACATTTCTTGGTTATTGTCGATGACTACTCGATTGAGATATACATGGATTTCTTTCTTGAAGAGATAGAGTGAGAATCAACATATAGTGATCGGCTTCGTTAACAAATTTCAACACCAACACGATGTCAATATCTTGGCAAAGAGAAGTGACAATGACTCTGAGTTCAAGAACTAGATCTTAAATAAGTTTCTTAGTGGTGAGGGATCAAACGTCTATATCCCCTTGCTTATATCCCTCAACAAAATGGTGTAGTCAAGGGAAAAATCTCAGACTCGTATGAATGTGGCAAGGATTATGATAGCAGAGTTTCATTATCCATATGATTTTTAGCCCGTTGACATCAACACCGCGTGTTATTTTACCAACCAGCTCCAAGCTACCGAACACAACTCCATATGAGATACTGACAGAAAGAAGCTTACCTCTCGTGCTTTTGGATGTTCGGTTGTAAGTGTCTCATACTCAAAAAGGTGCCTTTTTGTCTGAATCTGAGACTAATTAAATCTTGAGAGTATATTTATTGGATAAGAATAGAGCACTCACGCTTATAGTGTCTACAACAGGTCCACCACATAAATCGCAAAATCTTTTGACATGAAGTTTGCTGATGATAATGACTCCCAAACAAAGCATGTTGATCTAAATGTTGTAGGTGATATAATTCCTTCTCAAGCCATCAGAGAAGAATGTGAGTTGGTGAAATCCTACCCGCCGAGGAATCTCTTGTGGAAGAATGAGAAGAACATTGCTCTGCTCAAGTGGAGCCTGGTGACCCACAATTATATGGGATCACAATAGTTTTCGAGTGAAGTAAAAACCAAATTTATCGATTTGAGACAAGAGGAGTCAAAGAATATTTATAAGTCTTAGAAACTGAGTTTTCAATTTAGTCACATCTAACATTATGTTTGCTTGATACAACTTATTAATAGCTACAGTGCTATGATAATAGCAGTAGTGTAATAAGAGTAGCAACGGTGACGGAAATATTAGTGTGGGTAAACAACAAATTAAAAGCACCGTAGGCATAGGGACAGCTGAACGGGTGTTGCATAGATGAAATAACCCATGTAAATATCATATTGCAGGGCACAATAATAAAAGTGAAATAAAAACATCCAGGTGAATTAATATACAATCATAGGCATGTATTCTGTATTTAGTTGTACACGCTCGACGAGAGAAACTTACACAACATATTTTGTCCTACCATCCCGTTTTTCAATGGGCCTATTCCGGGAACCGTATGGTAATTCGGGTATTCTTTTTACAAAGCATCGGAGCAAAGCATTAACATTCAACGAATACATGGAACTCTCAAGTTACAGCCATCCCTTTCGGTTGTCTCAATTTCTGTCACTTCAGAGCTGTAGGTTCCGGACAATACCAAGTGCATACAACTCAAAGATATGATCCAAAAACAAATTATATTAATAAAAACATAACATGTTCAGATCTAAAATCAAGACGCTCGGGTCCTAAGTGACAAGCATTAAGCATAACAAGTTGCACCAACGATGATTAAAACACAATAGTGGATACTAGGCATCATGCTCTAATGATCTGACTCTATTACATGATCTATCTCATCCAATCCATTTAATCCCTTTTGCCTACAATAAGGAATTACTCACACATCGATGGAGAAATCATAGGAGATTGATGGAAAAGAGTCGATGAAGGTGATGGCGATGATCTTCCCCTCCAATCCCATCCTGAAAGGGTGCCAGAACAAGAATCAGTCCCAGATTAGGGTTTATCGTGGCGGCGGTGCTCGGGAACTGTTCTCTGGAATATATTCTGCATCCCGTCGTTTTGAGGCCGAGGGGGTCATATAGGCGAAAGGGCACCCTGGGGGTGGCCCCATCCTCTGGCGCACCTTGATGGCGCAGGGGGGTTGCGCCACCCCCATGGGCCGGGCTTGTGGGCCCCTCCTAGGCCCCATCTTCTAGTTCCTGGTTTCATCTAGTTTAAATCCCCTATGTAATTTTTGCGGATTTTTCCGAGACTTCTCATTTTGTTGCAAAAAAAGGATACAAACATGCAATTCTACTAAAAACAGCGTCAGACTGTGTTAGTGGCATCCAAATCATGCAAACTAGCGGCAAAGCACTAGCAAAAGTGTTTGGAAAAGTATATATGTTTGCGTATCAAACTCCCGTAAGCTTATCATATTGCTTGTCCTCAAGCAATACAGTTGACAAACTGAGAGCTGATGACCCACAAGTATAGGGAATCTATCGTAATACTTTCGATAAATAAGAGTGTCAAACCCAATGAGGAGAAGAAGGTGCCGATAAGTGATTTTGAGTAAGGTGTCACCGCAAATACTAAAAGACAACTATGCGTTTATGTAATATGAGATAAATAAAGTGCAAATAATATAAAGCAAGAATAAACAAGTGCACCAAGTGGCCCAATCCTTTTTAGCACAAAGGACAAGCCAGTGGTGTTAAAACGTTCCTAAGAACACACGAGAATTTTGTCAAGTTGCTTTCATCGCATATAGTTGATTGGTGAACCTGTACTAATGCACCGCCAATACTTGGACCAGTGCATATTTATGATTACCCCCTTGCAGGCATCCGCAAATACAAAAAGAGAATTAAGATAAATCCAACCATAGCCCACTCCGGCAACCCCTCAATATGCAAACTAAATACACAATGCATTCCCCTAGGCCCATAAAGGTGAAGTAGCATGTAGTCGACGTTTGAATGATACAACTAGAAGAAATACACCACAACATATTTGACTATTAGCATTAATACTTCTCCCATGTCCTCAAGAACTAAACAAACTACTCACAAGACATCATATGGATCATGATGATAGGGTGATATATGAATGAAATACCGACTGGTCATACAAAGAATTCACCGATAAAACTTAATAGCATTAACCACAACGAAATAATCAATACCGGGAGAGATATCCCAATGAACTACGCAAGTACAACCATAATTGGTACAACAAGATGAAGTGAACCAATGGAGATCATGGTGGTAGTGATGGAGATGATGTAGATGTCTATAAGTCGCGTCAGGTCTGCTGCTCAGTTGAATGATCCAAACGATGCCCCGTGTGGTGGCGATGACAATGGCGATGATTTCCCCCTCCGGGAGGGAATTATCCCGACAGATTTCTCACTGTCAGAGCTATTTTTCTTCTCTGTCGTCTCCGCCTCATAGTGACGACGGAGAAAATAAAATGATCGCCAGTTCTGAACAAGGCCAAAACGAGGATTTCTCCAAGGAGTCTCCACCTCCTTCAACCAATCTTCCTCTGCCAAATCAACGGGGCACAACAACTCCGTCGCTACCAGCACCGGACAGGTCCAGAACGGACCGAAACTGGGCGAGTAGAGCCACCACCACAAACTAGACATGCAGGCAGACACCACTCATGTCGAATATGCCCGAACCACCACCACAACGGCGTCTCAAATCAAGGTCCAGCCATGGCGGCCTCCCCGACAACCACTGCCGCAACACCACACCATGGGGACGCCCAAAATCTAGCCATCCACCGCCAGGGTCGTCGGGAGCGCGAAGCAAGGCTTCAGAAATGCGTACATGCGTACGTCAAAGCAGCCGCGCCCATCCGCTTGTTGTAGTAGCTCCCCCTGCCGCCACATCCACCGCCCGTCACCGCATCAGGGGACACCGCGCCACCACCACCGACCGGGGACGCCGCCCCAGATCTCCAGGCTCCGCCGTCACGAGAGAGACAGCCAGAGGACCCATCCCCTTTGGGAACGAGGTCCGCCACCGCCACGGACCAAGGCGGCGGCAGCGGCGGCGGGGGAGACGGCGGAAGCACCCTTTACGCCTAGGGTTTGGTATCTTCCGGGCCGCTAGAGGAGGCGACACGGGAGTCGGGACGTGAGGTGTTCTCTGTTCATCAGGTTGGGGGAAATGACGTACCAGTGAATGTAGGGAAAGAAGAGTTATTTGATTTGGTTAATTACTTTCCAAGTTAGTTTAAAATTCCGTGATTGTAGCGCGAATGGAAAGGTTTTCTCATTGATGGTTATTATAGATTTCCAAACGCTCATGTAACACATGATAGCTTCAGAGTTCAGACATTGCGTGGTCGGATGGTCCATGTTAGTTTGGCGTTGAGGGGTGTCATGGAGAACAATTGGATGGTCGGGATGATTTCAACAATGAGCGTTAAGTGTTTTAGAACAACCGTAATCAACTTCTATTTAATACTAGTAAAGATACAAGCACACATTAGTTTTCCTATAGCCCAAAATAAATCAACTTTTTCACTGAAACTTCGCAGAAATAAACAACATATGTGTAGGCATCCGTGGAATTGTTTTGTGATTTTTAGAACTCCAAATTAAAAAAATATAGATCTTTCAAAATCCGGGAGCACTAGTGCCCGGGCGCTGCAAATGCCTTCTCGATTACAAAACTTCTTTTGCTCAGTCAATTCTTTGTGCTAGGCAGGACTGGCTTCAGGTTTATTCTGAATCGATCACTACAGTAGCTTAGCACGCACGTGCGTGCTGATGGACAGCATAACCCGTTCTAGATTTTGAGGAGGACGAGATGAAATCTGCAACGACGGATGGAGTATGTGTGTGTTGCTTTCAATACTGCAGCTAGCGGCGTCGACGTGAGGTGATTGCCGGTACAACCACACATCACTAAAGCATTCAACTATCTAGTGTGCTAGATCCTCCTACAAGGCAAACCAAAACAAAGATGTACCCGTCTTCATGCATTCCGCATCTATCTGTTGGAGTTGGCCATCATCCATGAGACGATGACAAGTATGCATACTTTTGCACGCTGGTTCTGCTCAGGGATTTATCCATCTGCACGCTCGCCCATGATGTCTGACGGCTGAAAATGCCTTGCACTGTACATACAGCCACTCACGGTGTACTGGATGGATGGAGAGATAAAAAGATGATATGCACTAGCGACCATGTTATAGATTTTTACAGGTGTTGATGATGCCCTGATTAATTCCAGAAACTGCCTAGATGTATGCTTCGCAGACCACGGCTCTGTTTATCTGACATTTCCGATGAATTTTGCGGATTGATGGTTTTCGGTGAGGGGCGAGCAAACGTAATTATGGACAGAAATTTCGATTAAACTAAAAAAATCTATAGGAATCATTCCAAGAGAATTTTTTTTCAAGTATGTGTCACTAGTACTTCATCAGTATAGTGGTACCTATCTGGCCGGGCAAGCCCCGGCCGAAGCATGCCTTCGCCGGATTTTTTGGCTACCACCGCACTTCCCCCTATTGCTCGGTGACTGGGGAGTCATAGCTAGGTCAGGCGAGTTCTGATACGATGTCCGAGGTGGGACTTGCGGGCGACACATAATCGACATGCTCGTTGTGCTTGTTGCACCTCCGCGTCTGCATGGTTGCTGGATTTGGGTCAGGTGAACCTAGATCCGGCAGTGGCCTTGCCGCTGGCGAGAGAGAGAGAGAGAAAGATAGAGAGATGGATATCGGTTATCGACTTAAGTGCAAAAGCTCAGTGCTCCGCCACCAATGGCAGTGACGCTTAAGGGTGTCGTAACTCTCTAGGAGGGGGGCGTCGTTTTGGTTACATTCCATGCATCAGAGCTCCGAATGACAACCCTTAACCATTTCGATCTCGATGACGGTGGTGTGCTACGTTGTCACCCTCTCGAGACCATCGTCATGGAGGTTTGGTACCTTTTGGTGTCATTCCGGTGGCATCGGTGGGCAAGTTCAGACCTAACTTCAAGGCGCTTTCGGCCACCGCCGGCGTGGGGCATTCACCCGGAGTGAGATGGAGACGACCCTCTCCGACGACAACTTGGTGGGTGTGTTGTGACTACGTCCCTTCGCCTGTGGTTTCACAAAATAGGCGTGGTGGCACCTCTAGTTAGTTGTCTCGAGTACGTTGTGGTTATTCATGTTTTTCTTCTATTTTTCTTTGATCCACTTCGTAAGAGTGTTCCTCAACAGATTGTATCGGTTCGGCCGTGTGGTTTTATCTATAAAGGAGTGTGAAAATTTGTGGATATGCATGTGTAGTGTTATGATATACTCCCTCCGTATCAAAATGTAAGATGTTGTGGCCATTTTTGATCATTATGCATCTAGACATGTTTTAGTGCAAGGTTCAAATGAACCATGTATTTAAACGTGTCTAGATACATAATGATCAAAAGTGGCCACAACATCTTATATTTTGATACGGAGGGAGTATATGTTTATGATTCTTGTAAGTTGTAAGCATGTGCCCTTGCGTGCTGATATTTTAGCACGTGTATGTATGTGTAGGCCAGTTTTATTTAGTAGGACAGCTAAGGATAAGATGCATGGATTTAACTCCTCGAGATGGTCGACGTGAAATGAGAAATCAAATCGAGTAGCAACAGCAGCTAGCCTCGACGCGTGAGATCTCAAGCTGGATACAACGAGTGAGACGTCTACATCGTCCTAACTCCTTTGTATCACAGTACATAAAACGATTGGAACCATGCACGTGGCCGAGTCGAATGCATTGCATTGCATGGACACGATTCACATGGCGGGTCGACCGCTTGGAGTCGTCATCGTCGCTAGCTAGCTCCCGGCGCCGTGGGTGTACAACACTCTATGGTTGCAGTCACTGAAACGGTACGATTGGTTTGCGACCACACTTGCTACCTGACATACTCTTCCCTCTCCTGCTTTCCCACTGGCTGGACAGCTCGTCGGTTGTACACATTAGTAGAAAACGGACATTTGGTACAGACTTTTAGTTCCGCACCAGTTTGCGGCCGGTACTAATTTTACATCAGTATCGATCCAAGCGGCCGGACAGGCGAGTGGCAGCAGTATCGGTTCTTTGGTAACCTTTAGTACCGGGCCGTAACACGAGCGTACCGGCTCGTGTTACGGCCCGGTACTAAAGCCAAAACGGTTCCCCCCGCCCACGATTATACACACGATTTGCTACAGAGGGGCGTCGGCGTTCTGTTTTCATTTCCCTCGCCTCTCTCTCTTCTTCCTCCGGCGATCCATCCCTGCTCTCTCTTCTTCCATCCATCCGGCCACCATGAATCCTGCACCACCGATCACTCGCTACGGGAAGGTGCGTGCACACGGCAACACCTATCTCAATGTCGTGTACACGAACGATAGCGCTAAGGTGGCGGGTTTTCTTTCCGATTTCAAGTGTTGGCTTGACGAAGCTCGGGAGTAAAACAAGTTCATGTGCCTTGATCTCGAGTACACTGCCGATCAAGTAGATGTTGCCGTCATCCAACTTTGTTTCAAGAAACATGTCATGGTCTTCCAATGGGCAAGGTAATATATTTTCCAAGGAGATGTTGGGGCTTATTTTCTTTGTTGATTCATAGGGATAGGAAAATTGCATAGGATAGCAATTTCTCTTTGATTGTAGTGAAATAATTATATATATTGGCCGAAAATGAAAGTTGCATATTGTTGTTATTCTTATTATACTTGATCTCAAATTATATATATTGGCCGAAAATGAAAGTTGCATATTGTTGTTATTCTTATTATACTTGATCTCAAATTATATATTGGCCGAAAATGAAAGTTGCATATTGTTGTTATTCTTATTATACTTTATCTCAAATTATATATATTGGCCGAAAATGAAAGTTGCATATTGTTGTTATTCTTTATTATACTTGATGAAATAATTATATATATTGGCCGAAAATGAAAGTTGCATATTGTTGTTATTCTTATTATACTTGATCTCAAATTATATATTGACCGAAAATGAAAGTTGCATATTGTTGTTATTCTTATTATACTTGATCTCAAATTATATATTGGCCGAAAATGAAAGTTGCATATTGTTCTCTTTAATTGTAGTATAATTCTTATTATACTTGATCTCAAATTATATATTGGCCGAAAATGAAAGTTGCATATTGTTCTCTTTGATTGTAGTATAATTCTTATTATACTTGATCTCAAATTATACTTGTTATTATTCTTATTATACTTGTTGTTCTAAATTATACTTTGTTGCAGGCTTGCAGCAGTATTTATAACATGTGTTGCATTTGTTGTTGCAGTAGTGACAAGCAATGTCCAATACTCATGGATTTTCTTCGCAGCGGCATACATTTTGCTAGCGTTGATATAACAAATGACAAGATCAAGATGAGACGCACCTGGGGTCTTGAGATACCATTTGCCTGCCACATTGATCTACAGGACTTGTTCAAGCTTGAACATGACAAGACTGGAAGGGCTGATATGGCAGTCGCCGTGATCGACGAGTACGAGTACGCTGAAATGAAGACAAGATTCCGCAAGAAGCAGCACGACTTTTGGGAGAAGACCCCACTTGACGGTATCAACATTGAGTATGCAGCAATAGATGCGTACGTTGCATACGAGGTGTACCGCAAGATTAGAATTGTCAACTACGGGCAGCGTCACCTCGTACCGCCACCAGTGCGCCATGAGTCTTCTGCTTCGGGGTATTCTGATTCGGAGTACGATTTGTACTAGTGTTTGCAATGGCAAACACTTTATCTCTAATATTTTGTAGTGCTTGAGGGTCTCCTCATCTGTAAGAGAAACGGTTTCCAGTCTCGTATATATGTGTATCTTCAATTATGCAGTACTTTCTGTATGTCCCTGTTTTCCACTGGTGCCCATTTTTATCCACTGTTTGAGAAACTAATTAGTTAAAATAAAATAGATATAAAATACCTTTTATTTTAAATGTTACATATTTTAAATATCTATTTTTTGTAATTTGTTGAAAACATGTTCTTGAATATAGATATGTTTTTTACAAATTATTAGAAACTAATTTTACTTGTTTTGAACAATTAAATCTATAGATATGAAAAAACAGAAAAGAGAAAATAGAAAAGAGAAAGAAAAAAGAAAGAAGAACTTTTAGTACCGGCTGGTGTCACCAGCCGGTACTAAAGGTTTGAGGCAGCCGGCTGGTGACACCAGCCGGTACTAAAGATGGACATTTAGTACCGGTTGGTAATACCAACCGGTACTAAACATTTCACTGTATTTAGCATCTCCCACCCCGAGCCACAGCACCATTTTTCCAGCTCGAGCCACACTCCATTTTTCTCTCTCTTTTCTCTCCTAAGAGCTCTAGTTCACCACATTTTTCTCCAACATTTGTCTAGATTGGTGGCACCTACCTATATAAGGGTTAGCACCTTCATCTACTATTCCGGCATTTCAAGTTTAGCTCATTCTTTTGCTAATTTGAGCTCATTTGATTTTTGTAGTACTAGCAAGGTGTTTGATGAAATGCCTAAGTTAGGGATTTCATTTGTTTTATATGCATTATAAGTTCAAACTAAAATATGATTTGTGGTTTTTTGTAGTGTCGTCCAGTCCCCTTCCTCACCGTCGTCGATCTCCCGCGTCGCCCCGTCGCCGACACCACCTCGGTGAGCCTCTTGTTTTTATCTTTTATTTTAAAAAAAATTAGTTATATAATTATTACTTGTATAATTTTCTTATTTGTGTAACTTTTTGTTATATATACTGTCATGGTTTTGACATCTGTCCACACCGGCTCTCGCCCGCTCTATTATTCGGATGTGGTACGATTGTTTGTTATAAGTATATGTTTGTTTAATTTCGTGTTTATAAAAATTATACCGACCAACTTGACGTAAATATTTTTTATCTAGGAGATAGTTGAACCAGAAAATGAGCCCGACCCTATTTTAGAGTTTTTAGAAAAGAAAAAAATGATTTGAAAGCTTAATTGAAAAGAAGTGAAGATGTTCGTCTCGAATAGAAGATGAAATGGGAGTTGAAGATTGCCGACGTCGTCGATGATAACGAGATCAAGATGGAGGCAATGCGCTTGGATCACGAGATCAAGATGAATGCAATGCGCTTGAAGCTTAAAAAGTTTAGAAAATATGTCATTAGTTAAGAGGCTTGGTATCATTATGTTGTTGGTTCAATAATTACCTTAGTTGCGATTTTGATCGCATTTGTCGTTGGATTTAAATTCTTTAGCTAGTTCTATTTTAGTTTCAATTAATGAATGTTTATGAGAACAATGTATTAGATTTGTTTAAATATGTTGAACTTGTATTAATGAATTGGTCATGTATCTCTCTATTGCTATTGTGTAATGCTTTTGGATATATTTACATAATGCAGATGAATCGACAATGGATGTACGTTGACCGACGCTCTCCGGAGTTCATGATCGGCGTGCTGGATTTTATCCGTGTTGCTGAGGCAAATAAGCGGGATGGTTTTATGTACTGTCCATGTTGTGCTCGTAAGAATATCAAGGATTATTCCAAATCAAAAACCATTCACATCCACCTGTTTGAGTCCGGTTTCATGTCCGGCTATAATTGTTGGACCAAACACGGAGAAACAGGGGTCATAATGGAAGACAATGAAGAAGAAGAGGACGATGACAACTATCCAGAGTTTGCTGAATACGACGGTACTACAATGGGGGAACCTGGAGAACACGCGCCAGACGAAGAGGCGCCGGATGTGCCCGCTGATGATCTTGCTCGGGCCATTGCTGATGCACAGAGAAATAGCCTAAGTCAGAGGGAGTGGTTGAAGTTGGGGCGCATGTTAGAGGATCACAAAAAAAAATGTACCCAGGTGTCGAAGATGACCAGAAAAAGCTGGGTACCACGCTGGATTTGCTGCAATGGAAGGCTGAGAATGGTGTATCGGACAAGGGGTTTGAAAAATTGCTGAAAAAGATAAAGATGATGCTTCCAAAGGATAACGAATTGCCCGACAGTACGTACGAGGCAAAGAAGATCGTCTGTCCTCTAGGATTAGAGGTACAAAAGATACATGTGTGCATTAATGACTGCATACTCTACCGCGGTGAGGAGTACGAGAATCTGAATGCATGCCCGGTATGCGGTGCATTGCGGTATAAGATCAGGCGAGATGACCCTGGTGAAGTTGAGGGCGAGTGCCCCAGAAAGAGGGTTCCTGCCAAGGTGATGTGGTATGCTCCTATAATACCAAGGTTGAAACGTTTGTTCAGCAACAGAGAGCATGCCAAGATGTTGCGATGGCACAAAGAGCACCGTAAAAAGACGCGATGTTCAGACACCCCGCTGATGGGTCCCAGTGGAGAAAAATCGAGAGAGAGTTCCCGGACTTTGCAGATGACGCAAGAAACTTAAGGTTTGGTCTAAGCACGGACGGCTTCAATCCTTTCGGGGAGCAGAGCAGCAGTCATAGCACCTGGCCTGTGACTCTATGTATTTACAACATTCCGCCTTGGTTGTGCATGAAGCGAAAGTTCATTATGATGCCAGTGCTCATCCAAGGACCGAAGCAACCAGGCAGCGAGCTTGATGTGTATCTCAGGCCATTAGTTGATGAACTTTTAGAGTTGTGGCGGGAAGAAGGTGTACGTGTGTGGGATGAGCACAAACAGGAGGATTTTGACCTTCGAGGGTTGCTTTTCGTAACGATCAATGATTGGCCTGCTCTTAGTAACATCTCAGGACAGACAACTAAGGGATACCATGCATGCACACACTGTTTGGATGATACTGAATGTATATACTTGGATAAATGTAAGAAGTGTGTACCTGGGGCATCGTCGATTTCTTCCGGTCAGGCATAACGTACGGAAGAAAGGCATTTCAAAGGTGAGGCAGATCACCGTAGGAGGCCTATGGACCGTACTGGTGAACAAATATTTGATATGCTCAAGGATTTAAAAATAATCTTTGGAAAGGGTCCTGGAGGACTACAGGTTCCGTATGACGCTAACGGGCACGCACCCATGTGGAATAAGAAATCTATATTTTGGGAGCTACCATATAGGAAAGTCCTAGAGGTCCGATCTGCAATCGACGTGATGCACGTGACGAAGAATATTTGCGTGAACCTGCTAGGCCACTTGGGCGTGTATGGGAAGAAAAAAAACACAGTGGAAGCACGGGAGGACCAGAAACGTTTGAAAGAACGAGACGGCCTGCTTCTAGAACACTATGAAGGTCCTGCCAGCTATGCTCTAACCAAACAAGAGAAAGCGATATTTTTTGAATGTCTTAGCAGTATCAAGGTCCCGTCTGGCTTCTCGTCGAATATAAAGGGAATAATAAATGTGGCACAGATAAAATTTCAAAACCTAAAGTCTCATGACTGCCACGTGATAATGACGCAATTGCTTCCGATTGCATTGAGGGGGCTTCTACCGGAAAATGTTCGAGTACCCATTGTGAAGCTTTGTGCATTCCTCAATGCAATATCTCAGAAGGTAATCGATCCAATGATCCTACCAAGATTACAGAATGATGTGGTCCAGTATCTTGTCAGCTTTGAGTTGGTGTTCCCCCCATCCTTTTTCGATGTTATGCCGCATGTCTTGGTTCACCTAGTCAAATAGATTCAAATTCTCGGTCCCGTATTTCTACACAATATGTTCTCAGTTGAGAGGTTCATGGGAGTCTTGAAGAAATATGTTCATAACCGTGCTAGGCCAGAAGGAAGCATCTCCAAGGGCTATGGAACCGAGGAGGTCATTGAGTTCTGTGTTGACTTTCTTCCTGACATTAATCCGATTGGTGTTCCACAGTCACGACATGAGGGGAGACTGAGTGGAAAAGGCACTCTAGGGAAAAAAGTATTAGTATGTAGGGACGGAACTTCTTTCAGCCAAGCGCACTACACAGTTTTACAAAATTCCTCGTTGGCAGCTCCGTATATCGAGTAACACATGAATATTTTACGATCCGAGAACCCGGTGGAGGATGAGTTCTGGATTAAAGATCAACACAAGGCGAAATTCAGCGGTTGGTTGCAAACACATCTCATGAGTAACACCGAAGTTGATGTTCAGCTGTACTTGTTGGCCAGGACACCATATTCGACTATAGTCACTGTCGAAGGGTACGAGATAAATGGGAATACATTTTACACGATTGCTCAAGATAAAAAGAGCACCAATCAAAACAGTGGTGTCCGCTTTGACGCAACAAACAGCAATGGGCAAAAGGACACATATTATGGTTACATAGAGGAGATATGGGAACTTGAGTATGGACCTTCTTTTAAGTTCCCTTTGTTTCGGTGCAAATGGGTCAAGCTCAATGCAGGTGGGGTAAAGGTAGACCCGATGTACGGAATGACAACGGTGAATCTGAACAATCTTGATTACAAAGACGAACCGTTCGTCCTAGCAAATGATGTAGCTCAAGTTTTCTACGTGAAAGACATGTCTACCAAACCGGAAAAAAAAGAAAAAACATGGAAGCGAATACATCAGACGAGCCAAAACGCCACATAGTTCTTTCAGGGAAAAGAAAAATCGTGGGAGTGGAGGACAAGACAGACATGTCAGAAGATTATGATAAGTTTGATGAAATTCCGCCCTTCAAAGTTAACACTGACCCAAGCATCACGTTAAGTAATGAAGATTCTCCATGGTTCCGGCGCAAAGTTAACCAATCGAAAAAAAGGAGGAATAATACAGCAGATGGGAATATTGGTGATGTGTAATACTGTATGCACCTATTTGTGGAATATGAGATCTTTATCACAATCTATGTTGTTGAAATGACCATAACTTTTAGTTTTATGCACCTATTTGTGGAATACCTTTTATTTTTATCAATACCTTTTATTTTTATGTTACATTTTTAATTATCTAATTTTTTTTGTAATTTGTTGAAAACATGTTCTTGAATATATATATATGTGTTTTTTACAAATTATTAGAAACTAATTTTACTTGGTTTGAACAATTAAATATATAGATATGAAAAATCAGAAAATAGAAAAGAGAAATAAAAATGAAAAAAGAACTTTAGTACCGGTTACTGGTTGCAACCGGTACTAAAGGTTTTCGTTTCGCGCCAGTTATTCGTACGCTGAATCGACAAACCTTTAGTACCGGCTGCAACCACCAGCCGGTACTAAAGGACCTTTAGTACCGGTCCGTGGCACTGACCGGTACTAAAGGCATGTGCCTTAAATGCTCTCGCCCGGATCGGGCAGTTCCTCATTCTCTCACAGACGCAGAGTGTTTCCCGACGACGACGAAGAAGAGACGCCGCGCCGCGCCCTCGACCCCATCACCGGAGACACCGTGCTGCGCCGCTCCCTGACGTCGTCTTCGTCTCCTCCGACTCCGGCCGACGCTCCGCCGTTGCTAGGTGAGGTCCTCCCTCCTCCCTCCTTTTCGCCACCGTAGCTAGGGCTTAGAAAAACGACGGAGCCGCCCGCAGCCGTCCCCAACGCGCCAGACCCCGCCGCCGCCGGAGTGCCGCAGCCCAAATCCGTGCTCGAAGGCGCCGAATCCGAGCCTCCACTGCGCCCGAGGCGTTGCTAGGTTGCGCGCTCGTGTCACCGGACATTGCGGCCTCCGGTGACCTTTCTTGGGCGGCGCCACCGTCCTATGCGGCTCCGGTGACCTTTCTTGGGTGGCGCCACCATCTATGCGGCTTCGATTCGGTGCGGCTTCGATTCGGTGCGGCATGGGAGAGAGGAGGTCATGCTGACGTCAGCGCCATGTTTTCCAGGAAATTGCTACTGTTTATTTTAATTGCTAGGAAATGCTACTATTTTTGGATGTTAATTACAATTTGTACTGTATGTTAGTATTAGTGTAATAGTTTTAGAATTCAAGTGTTAGCAATAATATATTTGTGTTAGAATTTAAGGTGTAATAGTTTTAGAATTCAAGTGTTAGCAAAAATATTCATGAACTTGGTATCTATGTTAGCATTAGTGTAATAGTTTTAGAATTCAAGTGTTAGCACTAATATACTTGTGAATTCAAAGAACAATTTCATCTACTATTGTAATAAATTTTGATAATGTACTTGTGTTATTTATATGAATGGTACTATTATTTATATGAATGTAATAAATGGTACTGTATTTAAGCGGGAGGGGAGGAGAGCTACTATTTTTTTGCTACTGTTTTAGAGAGAAGATTATAGTTAGTGTGTGTATTTTTGATGCAAAGTACTTCTGCAATTTTATTTGATGCAAAGTACTTATGAAATTTTATTTGATGCAAAGTACTTGCAATTTTTGCTACTAATTTAGGAAGTTTCTAAATTTTGGCCGATGATTAGATGGTTGCACATTGCATCTTCAGAGAGGTGTGAGTGAATCATGTTGTTTGAACATATATGCAATGTTCATTACACGTTGTTCGCTGACACCATCCCTGAAGCAATTCTATATGAGGCCTTGCTGTCTGTTTTGCAATGTTAGGAAGTTTGTAAATTTGGATTAATAGTGTGGATGCAAAGTAGTTGTGCAAAGTACTTGTGTAATTTAGGGTAATTTTATGGATGCTACTATGTAATTTTATTTGATGCAAAGATTATAATGCTACAATGTAATAAATAGTGTGGATGCAAGTGTTGAAATTTGTGAATGAAAGTGTTAGAATTTGTGAAATAGTATTGTGAAAATGCAACCACAATTTCCCGCGGCAACGCGCGGGGAATGCAACCACAATTTCTCCAATGCAAAGTACTTGATTTCGTCGATCCCTTGCCTCACCGTTATAACTTGACATTATGTAGGAATCTCGCCGTCTATCCCTCGCCTCACCGTCATTCCCGCGCATCCCCTCGTGCCCTCCCCCGCGGTGAGCCTATACCGTGCACGTGTTATTTCTTTCCAATAATGTCGTCGCCCGATTTGGCACTAAATTGTTCTCTCTTTTTTTTTGTATTAGTTAAGCTATGGACGGCAGAGCAAATGAACATGTATTGTTCGACATCATAAATTCGCCCAATCACAACGTTGTTGAAGATGATGGCTCGCAATATCTTAACATGTCCGGTGATGGAATGGAGGACGAGGAGATTTATAATTTAGAAGCTCCTCCATCCGCCTCGAACAATAATGCCGATGAGAATGTAGCGCAGAATACCGACGAGGTATACATAGCTTCTGGTGATAAATGATTTAATATATATATATATACACACACAACTAATATATTCATATTGATCTCCTTTCAAGCTTAACGACAAGCGGGGCGCCATCCTACCACATCAGCGCGTAGAAGCAATTCAATAGGAGATAGCGGGATTTATCCTTGAGGAGGTCATGCATCCAAAGGGAGAATACCATAATCCTACATATAGCTATGCCACATGAAAGAAACTCACGACGTAATGAGAAGGATGTATGACATTATTGCGATCTCTTATACCGGATTGTATATATGTATATATGTATGTAATAACGTAGTATGAATATGTCCTATATCTAAATTATATTATATATCAACGTGTACCGTATGTAGTAGCGTAGAATACATATACGAAAGTATATTACGTATGCATCAACGTGTACCGTGTATATATATAATACCGTATGTATGTAAAACAGTAGATGAAAAAAACATAAAATAAAATTGCAGTGAAGAAAAGAAAACAGATAACAGATAATAAAATGAAAAAAAAAACAGGAAACGGAAAATAAATTGCAAAACCCTTAAACCCTCGACCTTTACCGACCGGTACTAAAGGTTCTCCGCACGAGACCGTGCCCCGCGCCCACGTGGAGGCCTTTTAGTACCGGACTATGCATAACCGGTACTAATGCTGGGGGGCATCAGTCCTGATTGCGCAGTACCGGTTGCGAAACCGGTTCTGATGCCCCTCCCTGACCGGTACTGTTTGTGTGTTTTCCACTAGTGACACCAAGCTGCGTACACATTTCATCACTAACATTTTCCCAGTAAAATGTTACTATATAACAATGTAAATATTATATAGAACACATAAACAGTTCATCAATTATTTGGCATGATCTATCTATAGATTAAACTATCTAGACAGGACAGCATCCCGGCCGGAAACTCTTCTAGGAATGCTTGGTTTCGGTTCGCACACCCATGCATACATGTATCACTACTGAACCGGCCTTGATCGATCTCTCAATTATTTGCTTGCCGCCCAGTTATGCATGGCTAGGCTTTACACTGTTTCAAACACGCTTAGCTGTTGCTTTCTGCAATATCTCAGTACAGCAGGCAATTAGTTTCGTCTAGCGAGAGAAGAGAGAGTGAGAGGGAGAAACTTTGCTAGCTTCTTCTCTGCCTGCGGTCCCTCTCTTCTCTCAAGCACCTGCTAAGTATCTTTGAAGCAAGATCCCCATACTCTGGCTGGCTTATTTATACACGCCGGCTCTTCTCCACTGCTTCCTACACCAGCAGCAACAGCCCACACTACCAAGATATCTGCTTGTTTCAGTCTTATGTGAGTGCCTGCCCACCTAGTGCAGTAGTGTTTATCAGTTAGAGATGGACGCCGCCAGGCCTCGGCAGGAGGAGGAGGAGCAGGAGCAGGAGCGCAAGGTCAGCATGGAGAAGACGGTGAAGGTCTTCTCCTCCGAGGAGGAGGAGGAGGAGGAGAAGGAGGATGCCGACTCGTCGGACGCCGGCGAGCCCGTCCAGAACCACCGCGGATGGAAGGCCATGCCATACGTCATAGGTGATTGCAGTTCGAGCTCTACCCTCCAGCTGCCTCTCTTTACTTTCCTCTGAAATCACCGTGCACACGTACAATTAAAAATGACTTGTGTTCATCTCTTGTGAGTGGCCTCTGCTTGTCGAGTGAGAAGCAATGCGCACAACCCAGATCAATTGGCATCAGAAGCAAGAGTCTGCAAGACTGCATAGCAAATATCCATCATGTTTAATTAATCCTGCTGCGAATTTGTTTCTTGTACTGAATCTGAACAAACTCTGCATGTGTCGACCGATCGATCTTAAATGCAAACAGTAAAGCACAAGTAAGAACGGATGGTGACGTACAATAATAATCCAGTTAGTTGTGCCTTCATATGCCGTGCCGTGCCATGCCATGTAGTCATGCATGTACTCCCTTTGCTTCACAAGTCCATCCAACTCACCGGCCCGACCATGTGTGTGTCTGTGTGACCATCCAAAACATAAAAGAAAGAAAGCAGGCCATGTGTGTGGCTTTCATCCATGTCCACAAAAGCTGCTATGTACCCATGCCATGTATGGCCTTCCTTTCGATTTTTGACCACCACTCCACTAGAGCAGTTATCCTTCTCCTTTTTATTTTTGTTTTGTTTCGAAAAAACACACTTTTGTTATGCATATAAATATAGCCCAAGATATTAAGTTTAGTAAACTAAAGTTTCTCATTCTTGACCAGTAGCGCGATTATCCTTCTCTTTTGTTTTTTCTTTTGGTTGAAATAAGGAGTCGGAGAGCACAAGGATATTCCAATTTTAAGAAAAATATTTCAGATTTATCGGGAAAAATTGTTCTTCCGTTATCATATAGTTCTCCCGAGTTTTAAGATAACGGAACAACAATTCTCCCCAAGCACTGCATTTGTAGATAATACTACACCCGGTTTTGGTAAATCGAAAATATTGTTGCCAACTGGTCAAGAATCGGGAGTTACTAGACAAAACAAATATATCTACAATGATAACTGGGTGCCTAGGACTAATCACTATAATTAACTATCCTTCTTCGTTTTCCCTTGCACAATGGCTTTGTTTCTTTTTATCTTTACGTGGTGGTCTAAACTCCTTTTGAAGAGAAAGAGAAAACCTTTATGTGATTACAACTTACACTTTTTAATCTTCTTCCGGAAGGGTGACATCGGGTGTTCTATTCGTCTCTTTGTACTCCTTCATTACGAAATAGATGATATCTTAGATTTTGCATGGTTCTAACGAGCAACTTCGACGGTTGAACTCTGCACAAACTGCAAATAAAAAAGATATTTTTATAATCAATCTTATGGTGTATTTTCTATCTAATAAATTTAAATAGTTCTTCACTAGTTATTAGCCAACTGGCCAAGTACGCAGAAGTTTTATTGCACCCTTTTATGGGAAGTCATATGTTTTTGAACGGTTGTAGTAATATTATATGCTCAAACAGAAAAATAGGAGGGTGTGTTTACTGTTTCTCTTTAGAAGCAAGTATCTAGCTATATGCTAGCAATTTGTTGGTAAATTTGAATGTATAATTTTACTGATTTATATGCCTTGTTTAAAATTAATTTGTTTATCAGATTTGGAGTAGTTTTCACATAATTAATCGGATCCTTTTAGTTAAATTCGACAAAAAAAATTAAGTGCCAGATTTGTACGAATCATTCTTTATACAAAAGTTAAATAACATATGTATTTATCGTTGCACATTATATTTTATGAAAAGCCAGAGCATTTTTTAGGTGTCAGAATAATATTTGCACCATTTGGAAAATGGCAACTGTATTTGACAAAAAATATTGTCTTTGTAGGACTTAATATTGAACTGCCAATTTAAGTATATTCGAACACAATTAATGTCACTTACTACCAGAGCAAATCCAACCCTTCGTATGTAGTCAATGTCCACAAAATAAATTGAATATGCAATTTTGTTTAATTCCTAGTTATTTGAGAAGGTATATCATTTTTTAGCGGCCACAACATAATGTTTGCTCAAAAACTGGTAAATGTCGACTAAATTCGACAAAAATATTCCTGGTTCTTTGTCGGACTTCATTTTGGAGAGGTAAATAATGAAAATAAATGCAATGAATTGAACTGGACTTGTTTTGTGTAGGGAACGAGACATTCGAGAAACTTGGGACGATCGGAACACTGTCGAACATGCTGGTGTACCTGACAACGGTGTACCACATGGAGAGCGTGAGCGCTGCCACCCTCCTCAACGTCTTCTCCGGCACCAGCAACCTGGCCACCGTCGCCGGCGCCTTCGTCAGCGATACCTACCTCGGCCGCTACACCACCCTCGCCGCCGCCACCATCTCCTCCTTCATCGGCATGGTCATCCTCACCCTCACCGCCGCTCTCCCGTTGCTCCACCCTCCTACTTGCAACCCCAAAGCAGGCGAGCAATGTCATGGCCCCTCGCTCAGCCAGCTCGCCGCACTGCTGGCCTCCTTCTTCTTCCTTGTCATCGGCGCCGGCGGCATCCGACCGTGCAACCTGGCATTTGGGGCCGACCAGTTCAACCCACGCACCGCCGACGGGCGCCGCGGAATCGCCAGCTTCTTCAACTGGTACTACTTCACCTTCACCGTCGCCATGATGTTGTCCGCCACCGTTATCATCTACCTCCAGAGCAATGTCAACTGGGCTCTGGGCCTCGCGGTGCCGGCCGCGCTCATGGGCCTCTCCTGTGCCGTCTTCTTCATGGGCACACGCCTCTACGTCCGCGTTCGCCCCGAGGGCAGCCCCTTCACCAGCTTCGCCCAGGTCTTCGTCGCAGCCGTCCGCAAGCGCCGTCTCCCTTTACCTGATGCAAAAACCTCGCAGCTGTTCGACCCGCCGCACCGGAGCAAGCTCATCTCCAAGCTGGCGTACACTGATCAGTTCACGTGCCTCGACAGGGCGGCCGCGCGGGCTCCCGAGGACGCGCTCCGTGCCGACGGGAAGACGCCAGCGGATCCGTGGAGGTTGTGCACAGTGCAGCAGGTGGAGGAGGTGAAGTGCCTAGCGCGCATCCTCCCGGTGTGGTCGTCAGGGATCGTCTACTTCGTGGTACTCACCCAGCTCGGCACCTACACCGTGCTGCAGGCGGCACAGACCGATCGCCGGCTGGGCCACTCCAGCTTCGAGATCCCGCAGGGCTCCTTCGTGGTATTCAACATGCTCACCGTAACGCTCTGGATCCCGGTGTACGACCGGCTGGTGGTGCCACTGCTGAGCCGGCTGACGAAGCGCGAGGGCGGGATCAGCCTTCTCCAGCGGATCGGCGTCGGGCTGGCGCTCTCCGTCGTCACGATGGTGGTGGCGGCTTCGGTGGAGCACGAGCGTCGCCGGAGATCGGCGCCTATGTCGTGCTTCTGGCTGGTGCCACAACAGGTGGTGGCGGGCTTCTCAGAGGCGTTCGCCGGCATCGGGCAGACCGAGTTCTACTACCGGCAGTTCCCAGAAAACATGCGCAGCGTCGCCGGTGCGCTCTACTTCTTGGGGTTCGCGTTGGCGAGCTATGCCAGCGGGCTCATGGTGATGGTGATGCACCGGACCACGAACTGGCTGGCGCAGGATTTGGACGAGGGCAGGGTGGACCTGTTCTACCTCATCACCGGCGCCATGGCAGCAGTGAATCTCGTGTACTTTGTGCTGTGCGCGCGGTGGTACAGGTTCAAGAAGTCGGACCAAGACGCCGGCGACATCGAGCTGGATGACGACAGCCCCAAAAAGAAGGTTTCTGCGAATGCGGCGTCAGTTTAGTTCAGTTTTGTCTCTGCCTGCCGTCGTGGTTCATCGTTGGTGATTACTGGAGGATGTATTTGCATGGACTGATTGATGGAGGTGTCGTGTAAATAGTACGCAACATGCATAGTAGCTCTACTAAACAGATTTAGAGCTGATCGGTTTGCGGGTGTGCATAGAGTTGCTCCCTGAAGACTTCTAACGATCGAGGATACGATCGACATATATATCCAACGATAAGATTGGAGCTTTTCCTTTACAATTCCAGCAAGCATCACCAATGGTGTAATTCTTGGAGGACGCCGGGAATGAATCTCTCCCATCTCACCAAACATAAACTATGTCAGAAAATGCAACTTACAATGGGAACACATCATGAACAGATAGCAAGCAAATGAATAGACCCTTTCACAGCCCAGAATCAAAAAATTACCCTCACCCGGACGACCCCATGTGGATCGGAGAGCCCAAGATTTTGGTAAATTGACCATGGCACGGAAAGTTGGAAACCATCTTCATCAGAAAATGCCCATACAGAAAATTATATGGGAGAGAGAAGTATCAAGCAAATGTCCATGCATAAAATTCTTAGATTTCAACAATCTGGCACAAAGACTAAACACATGTAGCAGAAGGATATGCTAAGGCAGAGGTCACGAGAACACATGCCTTCTTGCCTTTAGGCCTCACTGCTCCTTCCCAACACAAAGGCATGATCCAGCAGTGTCAACTCATCACAAAGATCGATAGAGTAAGTACAATGACCTTGTAAAATCTGATTCAACAAGCATTATTATGGTTCGCTTCAGAATAATTCTGCTAAACAAAACATAGCCTAAGCTATGTGGAACAAACTATGCATTCTCACTCTCTAGACCGACAAAATTCGCCGTCTTCTGTTGCAGCCTTCGGCATTAAACAGCAAACAGCTACTTCATCGTGCTTCCACCAACTTAACTTCATAGATGATTGTTGAATATTTGAGTGATTCGCCAACTGATTCAGCATCGATGACACTGAAAAATAGACGTTAGCAGCATTATTTTTGAAACGCGGTGGCAAAAGCTTTGCCCCATTCAATTAATTAAGAGAAGAGTTTGTTTGTTAGAAGAATAGTGTGTGGAAGAAAAAATACACATTTACACCAGTATATCAACCAAAAGCCTACTCTCCCGGCATTATTTCACTCAAACGCTTTGCCCTAGCGGCGACCAATGCCTAGCCTCCTTTTTTGATCTTATCGAGGATGACGAAAGAAGAGGTCGAGTTGTTTCGGAAGACGTGCGCGTTCTGCTCGTTCCAAAATTCCGATGAGACAAGAAGGGCAAGGGAGGAAACCGCTTTCTGGTTTGAGACGCAAGCCAAGCGAGAGCACCAATCCTTAATGTTGGAGAAATTCCAAAAAACCACCACAATTGATTAGCAACAATCCTCATGAGCGGGAAGTCCAACAATCCGCCGTCTCTCCGTTATTTTGTAAAAATCCACCAGCATTACGTTGGTTGGTTCCAATGTGCACTGATTCAAAAAATTCAGTGCGTTAACACGATTTCTGATGATGGGGCCCACTGTCATGGGTGATGTGGCAAAGGTGTAGACGGCGGCCCACAGCGGGAAGTTCACAAATCCACCAGTATTCAGTAATTTCTCAAAAATCCACCGTCATTGCGCTCGTTCGTTTCAAATACCACTGAATTCTCGATTTTGACCTTGCAAAGATAATTTTGTGGCAAGGGGATCCATTCTTAGGCTAAGGAAATTTTAAAATAAGTCAGATTATCAAACCTGACAGTGGGTCCCTGTCAGGAAAGTCGTTAACGCGATTAAAACGAACATTCGTGCTATTTGGAATGGGTCCCCTTGTGAACTTCCCGTTGACGCTTGTCTCTACGCCTCTGCCATGTCGCCCCTGACAATGGGGCCCACCTTCATAAATCGTGTTATCTTGTTCGAATCAGTGCACATTGAAACCAACCAACGAAATTCTGGTTGATTTTTACGAAATTACGAAGAACCGGCGGATATTTAGACTTCCCGCTGAATTGTGGTGGTTTCTTGAAATTTTCTCTTAATGTTGAGACTTGAGACCCACCCAAGGTTGAGGATCAAGGTCATGCATGCCCAACCAATCATGAATGAAGCCCAATAGCCAAGTGGTGTAACGGCAAGACACAAGAAGGTGATCAATGGTCTCCGGTGCCCTTTTGCAAAGGGGGCAAGGGCCACAATTTGGCCAACCTCTCTTAGCTAGGTGGTCGGCCGTCTAAAGGCGGTTTCGAAGGGCAAGCCAAGCAAAGAATTTTATTTTCGGAGGGCACCAAATCTTCGAAACAAGCTTGTTCATGTTGGAGGAGATAGCGCCAAGGAATTGCGCATTGTAGGGGGAAGCCGCCGTGTACACTCCACTTGCCGTGAACGTTAGCAGCATTATTGTGAGACTATACAAATATAGAATATGAAGCTAAAAAGTAAACAATGCCAAATACATAGCAAAGTGATGCAGCTATAGTTAGCTTCCTTTTGACCCCAACACACATACCTATCATGGACATCATAGACTGTAAACCATACTCGAAAAAATGACCGAAATACATATTAAATAGTCAGCTTCGAGACGATTACCGATAATACCAAGAACCCATCCACGGAGTCTCCTTTTCGATTCCCGACTCTAGCTCACAGGTATCCATAAGAGCGACCAGCCCTGAATGCTTAAACCTATCAATCCTCTCCTAAATTTCTTTCTTTTTGTCGTTGGGCAATCCATTCAGCACTTTCTGATGGGGACCAAAAGCCACTGGGCTACCAAGAAGTCGGATTCAGTTCAGTCCTCAAGATCCGGTTTAGTGTTTGGGGATGGCTTGGTCCAAGCCCACATCCATAGTTGATGAACTTGAGCATGCAAGTATGCCACCTACTGATATGATTGATTATGACAATTATTATATGGACTCGACGGTTGTGCAACCGATTCTACTGACTCGCTTCTGTCATTATTTACCAAGCATAAGTTTATAGGGCTTTTCCCGAACATTAATTAGGTTGAACAAATTTTCCATCCTGTAGCTTCCCAACATAATTGATATAAACCTACAGAAGTAAAGTGGATTTTTTTACATTTCTTCTTCGGGGATGTATCAGTTACTAACTACTGAATGCATATATAACTTGATGAAAAGCCCTTAGGATCAACTTTTGCATCTCTGTTTCCTACGACAAATGTTTTATGATCAGCCCATCTTCCAGTGTTCTTATGTTGTGGGAATGCTTTCCTTCTTCTGGTTCTAACGGAGTTTTCTTAGATTTCTTTTGTTTTTCAAGTTCAGGTTCTGAAATCTATGATCCATTAACCTCTGTTAATTCCCAGGTCACGTCATGTAAGAAGGCACATATCAGTATTCAGTAAACACAATACAAACAGAACACAATACAAACAGATATACCACAAAGTTGGAAGCAGAGATATAAGTTTGCGCTGTAGACTCGTGATTGACGGCATCACTACCCTCCTTCTCAATCTCAGCATTTACATAACATTTTTGGGTTTAGTTTCTCGAGAACCTTTACCATCACTCTTATTCGACAGCGAAAACACATATGGAAGTGTTCCACCTCTTCACTCCTGGGAAAAGAAACTTCATCTTCACTGTTACTGTAATTTGAATGAGGACTGGCTTGACAATAGGCACGCATGGAGAATCATCAATGTTGTCAGCTTGGTGCTTCTCTAAACGTCGCTGCAGTTCAACCATGTGAGAATGTTTGTCAAAGGCTATGGAAAAGAAACATTAGAATGTGCTAGAGCTCAGTACGATGGAAATTTGAGAAGATTAAGCTCAATTTTTTTCGAGGAATATGTGTATTAGACAGCCGCATGAGGAAACAGTATTTTGTAAACACAAACACAACAATGTGAAAATAATAATTAAAACACATCTAGCAGTTCAGAAACTTGTAACACCACAGCTTGAAACAGGCATGTTGATCAAACTTTTTTAAAGAAGAAAAACTCAAAATGTCGTGCAAAACTAATAAATTTTAGGAGGCGGAAAATACATTTCTTCTCATTCGAAATTATGAACTACAAGTTAAATCTAAGTCCAGAAATTATGAGCATCGTTGAGTTTGATAAAAAAAAAGTATCCTATTATCCTGACTTGAAACAATGCTACATATGAGCATGCATATGAACGACAGATCGTAAGTAATTTACAAATCAGCATGCATATGAATGGTATAATCATGTACCTGGTTTGTGCGGATCAGGGGAGGACTAGACGTCGCCATCATCAATAGAGTGAGAAACATATTTTGTGTCCTGTTTCAACATTACCATCATCGATGAAGTCAGATTCATAAATTTCCTACTCACTCTCATAAAGATACTCGTTATCAGACTCTCCAACGAATTCTACATAAGATTATCTGGTTACAAGGTTAATAATGAACTCTTAGTCTAAAGCGATACACAAAAAATCAAATAAAAGATAATATCGATAAACATTTAAAAAATGATATAATAATTGTTGATCTCGTGCATTGCTAATGCTGCTTCAGAGGTATTGCACTTGAAAAGCCCTGGAGGTTTCGTTCGCGGTAAACTGAGACGACTCAAATGATGAGTGACCCCGTGATGGCATCCTGGCTACTCAACCCGGTAGATGTAGAAATTTAGCACCTCGAGGACATCTGCAAAAGGGCTCGATTGCAACAGCAATGCGATGGAGCTCACCATCATGGAAGACGCATCAATTCTAGGATCTAATCATGAGAGAAGAGCATTAGAGGAGGATGTGAGAAGAACTGGAGAAGAAACCTGCAAAACGGCCAAGGGGGAGCGGATAAAGGAGCCACTTGAGGCGCCGCGGTTGGTAACGCTACGTGACATAGGATCGAACGTGAGGAATTCCTTATACCAGATACTGATGTACGACACCAATAAGCAGTACATGCAGCTTTTAAAAGACTGTTTTTTAATATAGGACATCTTAGCCTTTTCCACATTCACATGGCCAAACTTGTATCTAGACATGTTTTAATCTCCATAACCACTTATTTTTGTGTGTATCTAGAAAACATGTTTAATATAGCTAAAACATCTTATACTCCCTCCGACCCGAAATAATGGGCGGGGCACTGTTTTAAATACGTTTTACAAAACCCCCGCGAGTTTGAATTGTTTCGCAATCAGGTCCTCGCTGGGCTTCTTCCTCGCGGGGCGGATCGCCGCCGCCCGCAGCTCGCCGCCGACGCCGCAGCCTCTGCTCCCCGCAGACCCTTCCTCCGGCGGCGGATCTACGCCGACCTCCGCCAGCGGCTTCTCGAGGACCCAGCCTTCCGCCTCCTCAGCAGGGTCTTCGCGCGGCGCTCGCTCGAGGACCGCCGCCCCTGGACGGAGCTAGTCGCCCGCTCGGCATCCTCTACGTCTTCCCCCTCCTCAGCAGGGTCTCCGCGCGGTGCTTCCTCTACGTCTTCCGCGCCTCCGACCAGCCCGTTGTGCTGTTCGGCCGCACCTTCACCGCCGCGAGACGCTCCTCGGCCTCGTCGTCTCCTCGCTGCTCGCCTTCTTCCTCACCTCCGTCGCCTCGCTCATTATCTCCGGCCTGCTCGTCGGCGGCGCCCTGGTGGCGGTGCACGGAGCCCTCCGCGTGCCCCCAGCTCGACCACGTCCACTTGCTCTGCTGGGAGGACATCGCCGCCGAGGCTGCCTGCCGTCGCGCTCACGGACCACATCCACTTGCTCTGCTGGGAGGTAAACAGAATTTAGGCACAATCAGTGGCGAAGATACAGTATCTCAGCACACTCAGCTACTCAGCACAATCAGTGGGAGTATTAGACAGTGATAGAGACCAGATGATAGACAATGATACCCATTATTTCGGTTCAGTTGTACTTGGGTTCAGTTCACTTGTCTACCAGATGATACCCATTATTTCGCTTGAGTTCTTAGCTTAGTTCTTAGCTGAGTTCAAAGCTGGAGTAGCTGTACTTGGGTTCAGTTCACTTGTTTCTGGTGTAACCTCACACTACTAGACAGTGATACTCCTAGACAGTGATAGACAATAGCTGTACTTGGGTTCAGTTCACTTGTTTCTGGTGCAAGTGAATCTCAAGCAGTACCAACTAAATGAGATTGTGTTAAAGCTTTAGAAACTTACTAACAGCACATATGTTAAGGTTGGTACTGAACCCAATGGAGTATGTTGCCGCTGAAATTACAAGGAATGATTTGTCCTTCTCTATGACAGTGGGATCAGATCTCATCCCTTGATGCCTAGCCTTAATCTGGGTGATGCCCTGAGACACCAAGTTTTCATCCCCTGAACGTCTCCACAGCACAAAATCTCGCTTCTTCAAATTCACTTGCCAATATACCTGAGAAACAATTTCCAATAAAACAGTTAAAAAATACTCCAAAGCATTGTTTGAATATGGTTTGTAAGTACAGTAACAAAGAACAAAGTAGAAATGCAATTAAAGCCAGTTCATCTCCTGATTTTGTTTCTGTGGAGTATATATGTTGCATTCAGTTAATGGAAACTAAATACAGATCTTCACAATGCCATAGAGTACATCATGTATTGCTTCAGTTTTACTACAGAGAAACTAAATACTCCTCAATTGCTTTTCTGCAGGTTGCCCATTCCACCAGACAAGATGGTCCTCTTTGACATCAACTTAACTCCTCCACAAGAGCTCGATCTCAACTTCAGTCCACATACTCCAGAAGCTGCTCATGTTCCAGAAGAAGAAGAAGAAGAAGAAGAAGAAGAAGAAGAAGAAGAAGAAGAAGAAGAAGAAGAAGAAACTGCTCATGTTCCAGAAGAAGAAGAACAAGAACATGCTGTGCAGAGGCACCATAAAGATGTGCCGGAGAGTTCTAAATTTGCAGCATATATTGCGCTGAAAGCTCTAGGAAAAGATAGACCAGTGGTGAAGGCGGATAAAGAAGTTGTGGCTCAACTTTTGGGAATAAGTCTTAGATCTGTCGAGAAGATATGGAAGAAGGCCATGGATCAAGAGGGCAGAAATGAAGTGCTTGATTTCTCAAATAAGCGGAAGGGCAGGTGCGGAAGAAAGAGGAGAGA
Organism: Poa annua; assembly: GCA_026929855.1. Classification (NCBI taxonomy): domain Eukaryota; kingdom Viridiplantae; phylum Streptophyta; class Magnoliopsida; order Poales; family Poaceae; genus Poa; species Poa annua. Next base: position 118,492,481 of record CM049434.1, read on the forward strand.
GCTTTATCTCGATGAAAGGGTGCCTCAAGTTCCCTTCAACAAAAGGGGTACATTGAGGGCATTGGCAAGGTCCCTTGATATCCCTTTCTCAACATTGCAAAGGAGGTTGGAATGGGGCGATTTAAGGCGCCATACCAATAGCCTGAAACCACATCTATCTTTGGAAAACAGAATAAGAAGGCTCCTATATTGCATCTCAATGGTCGATGAAACAACAATATTACAAGCAAAGCTTTGGTTCAAAAAGATGAGGAACACAATGCATATGGATGAAAAATGGTTTGATATGACTAAGCGAGATCGGATCTACTACCTAACACGAGAAGAACCAGAACCAGTTCGCACTATCCATAACAAAAACAGGATCGGCAAGGTCATGTTCTTAACTTTAGTTGCAAGACCTCGACATGATGCGCAAGGAAATGTGACATTTGACGGAAAGGTAGGCTTTTGGGCTTTTGTCACAGAAGATGCAGCCAAATACAACTCGAAGTATAGGACAAAAGGCACAATGGAACTAAAGAACGTCAATGTTACTAGAGACGTCATGCGGGAATACCTCTGTGAGAAGGTAATTCCAGCAATTGTAGAAGTGTGGCCTGACGATGGAGATGTGGAAACACTATGGATACAACAAGACAACGCTAGAACACATGTTCAGCCTGATGATCCTGTATTTCTGGCCGCCGTAAAAGCTTCAGGACTAGATATCAGGTTAACTTTCCAACCTCCAAACTCGCCGGATGTGAATGTGTTGGACCTTTGCTTCTTTAGCTCCATCCAATCCTTGGCCTTTGAGAGTGCACCTAACACTCTCAAAGAACTGATAGAATCAGTCGAACAAGCTTATGATGCATATGACGTGACGACACTTGCCAAAGTATACGTCACCTTGCAGTCGGTCTTGCTGGAGATTATGAAAGACCAAGGTGGAAACACATATAAGTTACCCCACATGGGCAAGGACAAGCTAATAAGAGAGGGAAACCTGCCTAACATACTAGAGGTTGATAGCACACTCTATGAAGAAACCTTAAAGCTAATAGCCGACTATGAGAAACAACAAGTGGAGCAAGAGGAGGAGAAGATGAAGGATAAACAAGCAAAGAAAGCATCAAAGAGAAAAGGAAGGTCCCAAGTAATCCTGGATTATGACTCAATGATCGCAGGAAAAGAATATGCCACATGGTTGAAGGACCCATCAAGCATTGTTCGTCCACGCCGTCGAGTCAAGAGTGTATGTCAATGTTTTATTGCTTGTAATTATGTTTACTATTTGCAGAAACTTGATCTCATCTTACTCACAGAACTGCATGTTACTATTTGCAGAAACTTGATCTCATCCGGGAAACACAAATAGGCAAATTTGAAGCTGCAATACAACCAAGAATAGAGAATAGAAGAAGAGAAGCCTGAAGGATCAAGAGGACAAGAGGAGGAGAAGAAGAGGATCAAGAGGAAAAGAAGAAGAGAAGATGAAGGGCAATACAAGAAGCCAAGGAAGATGAAGGCCAAGGAAGCCAAGGAGTGACAATTGTGATAAGTACTAGAGCAAACAATTGTAAATTATAAACATGGTACAATTGTAAATTATAAACATGGTACAATTGTAAATTATAAACATGGTACTAAGACAGGGAGTAAATTATAAGCTAACTGCTAGCAAGAGAGGAAAACAGGAAGATGAAAACTGGTTGTCTGAAAATTATAAACTGCTATGGTTTGACATGAGTATCACTGTACTTTTTCTCTATTTTTTGACATGAGTATCACTGTACTTTTTCTGTATTTTTTGACATGAAAACAGGAGTATCACTGTACTTTTTCTGTATTTTTTGACATGAAAACAGGAGTACTTGAAGCAACAGAGTCTGAACTTGGTGTGGTCTGAACTTGTCTGACGAAACTGGTTGTCTGAACTTGTCTGACGAAACTGAACTAGTCTGACGAAATACAATCAACTCAGAGTCTAAAGATTTGATACGAAAAGAAAATTAGGCACCCTGCATTTCTTCAGTTAAGAGTCTACTAAAGATTTGATACGAACCACATCACTACTACGACTCCTAAATCGAATTCTGATCTCACCCGCTGCTTGGTGTGGTGTCCTGAGATGAAGCATTTCCCGAATCCATGGCCACGAGGCGGCGCAAGAGCAGTATGAACGCCAACACCTGGAGCCTCTCGGACAGGCCCCCGTCGTCGAAAATGGACCACATCGCCGCCGCCGTCACCATCTTCATCATCCATGACGTCCTGCAGCTCGCGCCACTCGCCCTCGCGCTCGTCCACGCCGAACACCTTGAAGCGCCGGGTGCGCAGGGCGTTGCCGTCGTCGAAGATGGCCACGGTGCTCACCACCGTGCTCCTCCACGGCCCGGCTACCGTCCCCGTGCTCCTCCATGGCCAGCTACCGCCACCGACGCAACCGACGCACAGCGACCCGTATCCGCCGCCACCGGGAATCGGCAAAGTTAGGATTTTGGGGGAAAAAGGAATCAATTTCGACTTCGATCTCCCTCGTCCTTGGGTTCTGGTTCGTGAAAGAAAGGCGGCGCGGGAGGGGCGGCGCAGGCGAGCATGAAGGGAGAGCAGGCGGCGCGGGAGGGCGGAGCAGGCGGCGCGGGAGGGGAGAGCAGAGCACGGGGCCGGAGCTGAAAGAGAAGAACAAAGCACGGGGAAGAGGCTGGGGACCTGTGCCTTCAGGTGAAAAACAGCAGGGGGTTTTTCGCAAATAAACCAACGCGAACGCTAATTCAGGTCGGAGGGAGTATTAAAAAACAGAAGGAGTATGTCTTTACATTCAGAGAAGAATGACAGGTACAGGACTGCTGCAATACATTCAGAGAAGAATGACGAGTACAAGACTGCTGCAATAACTGGGGAACAAAACCTGCCTTGTCTCCAGCACATTCATAACACCAAATTTTGTTACAAATGAATAAATGCGGTCTGTTAATCTCGCAGCCTGATTATGAGTTCTATAGAGCACCCTAACTCCAAGCATGTTCCTGTTTCTCTGACAAAGAGGAGTCCTTGAAACTCAAGAGACAAAATAATGGGATCTCACCCGACGTCTACTTACCCCGTGCCAAACCTCAAACCTAATACTGATGACTAGCATCTACTCTTCCTTCCGCTTTCCTAATTGTTTCCTGGCACGAGCTGTCAAGCACCGGCCCACAAACTTAAGAACCTCGTCAATGAGCACCACTGGGAAGGCAACTGCTATCACCAAAAGCCATTCGTTGAAACTGAGGGGCACAATACCGAAGATTTGGGTAAGGAAAGGCACGTAAAGGATCAGAAAATGAAGCCCAAACGACACTGACATTGCCAGAAGAAGCCAGGGGTTAACCCATGGAGGCATGCTCAGAAGGCTACCATCCTCGGATAGGGCATTCAGCGAGTTGAACATCTCAATGGACACCAAGACAGACAGGGAGAGAGTTGTCGCTTTTATTTTGCCACCCTGGAAATAATCGCATGGGTTTGCCTCAAAGTCGAATGTCCGTGCCCCAGCTGTGAATGATGACACATTGAAACCCTCCCAAGACGGGCATTGACCCCAATTTGAGAGCTGAGAGTATGACACAAGAGTGTGACCATCACCAGCCAGATCAATTCCCAGGAAAGAGCCATGAGTGTACCAGATGATGAAGATTCCCACGGTTGCAATCCCAACATACAGCCCAATGACCTACAGATATATGATGTTCATAAGTTTCAAGTATATGTAAGTAAAACTGCAATAATTAGCCTATTGTGAGGCATTAATATTCAGTGCGCATGTATTCCTACTTCAGTGGTAGATCACTTAGACCAACCATTGCAGGCCGACATGTACTAGCCATCACTGACGGAATTTCGAATGTTATCTTTGAAACTAGAAATTTGGGAATTCTTCAGCTAAGACCAATTTTAATTTATCGTGGTGGTGAGCATTACTCATCTAACTTCGTATGAGCCCCTTATAATGCGCCCAAATGGCCAGTAGATTCTATACTGGAAATAATCATTTTATGTCTGGAGATACAAGTGTATTTGTTTAGTCAGGTTGATGATCTTAGATTTAATGATATCATATGCCAACAAAATGCAGGTCACAAAAACGCTGACTCTATAGGTTGTTCAAAAACGTGTGTATACCTTGATTGCTGAAAAGCTACGTGTAATAAACTAAACTAACTCGTCGTGGGAGCTTCAAAATTGGATTAAGAAGAGCATACATGAGGAAACACATGATCCACAAGAAAACATACCATGTACCGGAACAGGATCCAAGGAGTGATCAAGGAATCATCGCTCCTACGGGGAGGTTTCTTCATAATATCTTTATCTGGTGGGTTGAATCCCAAAGCAGTAGCAGGAGGGCCATCCGTAACAAGATTGACCCACAGAAGTTGTACAGGAATGAGGCCTTCTGGTATACCTAAAGCTGATGTTAGGAATATGGAGGCAACTTCTCCAATGTTCGAAGAGATCATATACCTGCAATGCCACATAAATCAAGTGAACTAGTTGAATTTGAATATTATTGGAAAATAATAAAGAAAAGAAAAGGTTAAGTCATAGCTGACAACAACATGTACCTTATAAAAGCCTTCATGTTGTTGTAAATAGACCTTCCTTCACCAACGGCTGAGACTATTGTACTGAAGTTATCATCTGCAAGCACCATATCTGAAGCTTCTTTTGCAACCTAACATAAAATCATCAGGGAAAATAAACAAGGTCACAAATCCACTCTGCATACGTCAGAACATCCAACAGAAACATAATTTAAAGAACTGATAAATATAAAGGAGTGCCAGAATTCTGGACAGAAAAAAAAGGGGACCATGTTTTGCAGATATATGTCGTACTTATTATTATGCCGATGCACATGCCAACATGCATGAGTATGTGTTGGTTTTCACATTTCATTAAGTTTAAGATCTTATCCACAGGATGCCACCAAACATAGATGCAACCTTTGGTTCGACCATTAATAAGCCACATATATCAAAGGGAGTGATTATCAGAACTGTAGGAAGTGAATAGTAATGGAAATGCAAGCATGTGTGTATTCATCATCTCTGACATACTTTGTGGAAGTGTTGCCATAAAATATTCAGAAGAAAGTAGTCATACAGGGGCGATGGGCAACAGATCATTGTGATGGTGCACTAATATTACATAAAACAACTGCACAAAACAACTGCAGCAATGCTAAATAATAACAACAGAAGATAATTAGAAGGCTAACAGTGTAGACACTGTTCTATAGAAGTGAGCTAATGATGAATTACAAATAAAGACTGGAACTTACAGGATAGAAGTGTCGGAAGATAATTAGATGACTAACAGTGCATACATTGTTCTATAGATGTGAGCTAATGATGAATAACAAATAAAGACTGGAACTAAAAAGAACAATAACAGTTTGAAAACAGAGCAAGAAGGCAGACCTCAGTCCCTGTGATGCCCATCGCAATTCCAATATCAGCTAATTTCAGAGCCGGTGCATCATTCACACCATCACCAGTCATTGCAACAACTTCACCATCTTCTTTGAGCAACCTAACAATTTCCTGCTTATGTTTTGGCTCCGCCCTAGAGAAGAGAAGGCCACCTGTTTGCCTCAACACCTTCTTCCTATCAGGAAGAGCCATGAATTCCTTCCCTGCGAAGCTCTTCGAGCTAATGTTTTCACTGGGACTAAAAACTCCAATCTCGCGGCATATTGCCTCTGCTGTTTCTTTGTTATCACCTGTTATCACCATAACACGTATTCCAGCAGCTCTGCAATCTTCAATTGCTTGGTGGACTTCTTCTCGTGGAGGATCCTGTGGATAATAGTGTTAAAAGGTACATGCATTTGTCAACTTAGAACCAAACGTATTATATTATTTACAGAATTTACATGAAATGTGGGAAGGACTCACCCTTAGACCAACAAATCCACAGAATATCATATTATTCTCTATGGAGGAGTAGTATGCAGGGTCAAGCAGATACTTATGAGCAGCATGCTCTTCCCCATCATATGTTGCAAATTCCGCCAAATCCTCCTTATATGCAAACCCCAAACATCGCAATGCACTCGCAGACATTTCACTAAGTGTTGACAATACGAGTGCCTTGGCACCGTCATCCAAGAGCACGACAGATCCATCAAGCAACTGAATATAGGCACTTCTCTCTAGCAAATTTTCTACTGCCCCCTGCAAGAGTACACTTTTACCATGAATATTCGTTGGGCAGAAAATTACATGACCTAAAAACATTGCAAATAACTATATAACAGAAGCAAATAAGAAATACGCTGAGTAGATAACTAACTGATGGAAGAAACAGTAAATATACATTACTCGATAATATGAATGACTCCAAATACCTTCACAAGCAGCAAATTCTTTCCAGAGTCTGCTTTTTTCACAATAACTCCCATTGATTTTCTAGTACGATCAAATTCCAGAGTCCCTACTCTTTTAGCATCATTGTTCCACCATTGGCAGCATCCTTCAAACAATAATGATATGACAATTACGTCAGATGCTTTCTATAAAAAAATAATGATGCACTCTGATTTTATTGATTGTGCACAGAAGTGAACATACTTAGCAAATCAGATGAATCCAGAGATGGAGTATATCCACCAGGAAGCCCCATTTTCTCGACCAAAACCTGGCACAGGCATAACACAATCACCAAACAGTTCAAATAGTCAAACTATAGTAAGTTAATAAAAAAACAAATTTAGGTACAGATTCTTCAAAATGAGTTTTCCTTTAGCATACATAATAAAGAAGTACCAACTGAATCACCCATTTGCTCATCTTCTTTCTTAGACTGTTGCTAATATTTTGCAGATTTTACATTAAGTTTTCTCTAGACTAATGTTTCTCAAGATGATTGAAACAGAAGGAACTTAAACCTTTTAATTAGGGTATAAAATCCGTTAGTAGGAGCAGCATGCAGCACTTGTATACATTATATGCAGAATTTTAAAGTGCATTAACAAAGCATACCTTCAGCGCAGCCTCTGTGGGCATCCCAGTAGCAACATACTGATGCTCAGAATGTGCAATACTTGCATCATTGCAGAGTGCAGCTATCTTTGCAATCATCTGGAGATTATCATCCATGCTCAAGCTTGGCCAGTCATGTATCTTCCCATCACTGGGGTCATAAGTGGTTCCATCAACCTTGAAGTTCCTAAGAGTATCAGGCCATCTCCCAACCGCCACGAGCCTCACCGCTGACATCTGGTTGGTGGTCAAAGTTCCCGTCTTATCAGAGCAAATGACTGTTGTGCAGCCTAATGTCTCGACACTCGGTAACTTCCTGACAAGAGCATTCTTCTGAGCCATCTTTCGGGTGCCTAGTGCCAAACATGTGGTGATGACTGCAGGCAGGCCCTCGGGAATGGCAGCAACAGCCAGCGCCACAGCAATCTCAAAGTAATAGGTGCACTTCTCGAATGAGAACTTGAAATTGGTCGGCCACCCATCAACATACTCCCAGGTGAGGAAGTATTTGACGTTGATAAGCCAGACCAGGATACAGATGACTCCGATAATGGCAGTGAGCGCCTCGCCAAACTCATTGAGCTTCTTTTTCAGCGGCGTGTCGTCCTCCTCCTGGGCGGCCTCCTGGATCTGCGAATGGATCTTGCCAATCTCTGTGGCCATGCCGGTCCCGGTGACCACACAGACGGCGCTGCCGTTCACAATGGTGGTGCCAGCGAAGACCATGCACTCCTTCCCCTGGATATCCGTGTCCTCCATCTGGATCCTGTGGCTGGTCTTGTTGACCGAGGAGGTCTCGCCCGTGAGGGAGCCCTGCTCGACGCGCAGGGTGGAGCTGATGAGCTGGAGCACGCGCATGTCGGCGGGTACCTTGTCCCCGACGCGGAGCTCGACGATGTCCCCGACGACGAGGTCGCGTGCGGGGAGGCCGTGCGACCAGCGTCCGTCGCGCTTGACGGTGGCGTGCTCGGACTGGATCTCCTTGAGCGCCTCGAGCGCCTTCTCGGCGTTGCTCTCCTGCCAGACCCCGACGACGGCGTTGACGATGAGGATGAGGAAGATGACGAGCGGCTCGACGAAGGCGGTGGCGCGGACCTCGCCGCCCTCGGCGCCGTCGTAGAGCGCGAGGACGAAGGAGACGACGGCGGCCGCGAGCAGGATGCGGACGAGCGTGTCGTTGAACTGCTCCAGGACGAGCTTCCAGACGGAGGGCGGCGCGTGGCGCTCCAGCTCGTTGGGCCCGTGCGTGAGCAGCCGGGACGCGGCCTCCTCGGAGCTGAGGCCGCGGTCCGCCGAGACGCCGAGCTCCGCGAGGCACTCGGTCGGGGTGCGGGCCCAGACAGGGAACACCGGCGGCGCGTCGTCGGCGGGGCCCGCCGGCCCGGATCCGCCCCCGTCCTGCCCGCCCTTGCCCATTTCGGTCGCGACCACCGAGGCTCGAACGGCGCTCTCCTAGTAGGGTTTCCGTCCGCCGCGGCGGCGAGATCGCATGGAACCTTAACCCTAGGAGGCGGCGGGGGAGCGGAGACTGGCAGGGGAAGGGGGATTGGTGGTGCAGTGTTGTGGTGTGGTGTGGATTCGAAAGCAGCGCAGGGCGAGGACGGGGAGCTTTTGCCTTTGTTCCCCGCTTTTCTTTATGGGGTAAACTATTTTCTTATTCCCGAATCAATCCGTCGCCTTTGTTTATAATTACTTAATGTCCGGTTAAACTGGGGGCGATTTCATTGGCACGCTCCGGTGGGAATCTCCTATCGCTGCAGGTGGGGCCGAGCCTGAGGTGGGACACCGGCGTCAGCGAGACAGAGAGATCTCGTTATTTGTGGCGGCTGATGTAATGTGCTGATTAATTAATTAATTAATTAACCGGTACGGGCATGTACATTAGTTCCGACGATGGGTGTCTGTATTATTCCTCCACATCACATATAGACAGCTCAGGAGATAACGTGTACAACGGGAAGTCTATTAATCTCTACTATATAATACCGCTTAGCGACCGTACGTACGTAGCTAACGAGGCTAGCGATCGATCGATACCCCGCGTACACAAAGCTAGCCAGGGTAGCATGGATCCGCTCGATCGGCCCAAATGATTTTATGCTCGCTCGATCCAACACGGCCGGGCCGGCCCAGTCACGTATGTGTGTACAAGATCAGTTCATGGGTATTTTTCTGTAAACAGAGACCGATACCAACACACAATTAGACTCCGAACCTTAACGGTAAATCTTTATTTGTGCTTGTTAGTTAACTACTATTTGTGCTTGTTAGTTAACTACTCCCGCTGTTTCATAATATAAGATGTTGTAACTGTTATGCATGTTGTTTAGATTAACAATTAAAAAATGTACACATATAATAAAATGTGTCTATATACATATGTACATATATGAATGTGGAAAAAAACTAAATATACTTCTAACTGAAACTTGGACCGTATCTAATGACATCATGTTGAGTTTCCTTATTTTCACTCTTCCTACATTTAAGCGGAATTCCAGTTTTACGAAATGTGGTTACAAGTTGTACTTAATGTTTCCTCATTATTTGGTCGTTAGTTTCTCATAAGATCATTGTTATAGAAAACGTGAATCATGCCAAAATGGAATTTTCTGGTTCTTGTTGTTGCAAACATGGAGTATGTTTTAATTAACCGTTTCAAGAAATATGATAACTTGCACTAAGTCTGACATGAAACGTATCATGATCAAGTAAAAAAACAAAAATACAGAGTTAAAACTAAGATATTTGACCAATACAAAGTCAACATCTATCTATTTATCTTAAACCCGTAGCAACGCACGGGCATTTTGCTAGTCTGTCTATAACCAGCAGATTATGCGGTAAACAGGGAAGCGGTTACCGGCCGAACGATCCCACGATTTTGCAACAAACGCGTACAATGCGACTTTCACGGCTATAGATCGACGGTATTTCTACAGACGGACGGGGCAGTTTTCTGTTTTCTATCTCTCCATGTAATTTGATTTCCTACGTGGACTGGGTTATAGACAGGTGACTAGATACCACTGTACATGCCCTAAGGGATGATGGGGTTGGTTCTTGATAGATGATGCCTCCGTACTTGACTCCGGAGAGGAGGCCACGTCACGGGCGACGCGCCGTGCTGCCGCGTGTGCGCTCCAACGGTATGTGACACTGAAACGTGGGGGCTACCTCCGATCTGGCCCCACGTGCAGCGAGAAGGACGTGGTGCTTTCTGGGAACGCTTTGCTCGGATCGGGATGCGAGGAATCTTTCCGGCGCAGGGCAGCCGGTAGCCGCTTTCAGTCCCTGATGACGCGGCCCAAACCAATCGCGTGGCGCCACCTGTACTCTGCACATTGCATCGGGGGCCAGGGCAGTTCTGGAAGCTGCCGGGCAATGGGCCTCCAGGAGGCACGGACACACAGAGTAGTGAGTAGTGTGCACGCTCGGGGAATCGGCCGAACCTGCTGCTACGTACGGGCACGCAGAGCTCACGTTCTGGAGGTCAGGCACACCGCGCACCACGTTGAGCCTGTGTCGAGCGCTAGGTGTAGCCAAGATCCCCCTCCGTCATAAATTATAAAATGTCTTCATCACTTCAACATAAACTACAGTAAATACAAACTGAAACGAACGAATTGGCCCACCAAAGACATCCAGATTCATACTCTCTTCTTTTTAAATACGGAGCATAAAATGTTTCAAATGTTACACATGTTGTCTATACGCATACTACCATACATTTGTAGACACGTGAATATGGAAAAAATATAAAACATCTTAACTAGTTTTTGTTTGTTCGGCTACTCTTGGAGTGGGCGAATCCCCGACCCAAATCCTACCCACACCGCCTCACGGCCATATCGTGGCGAGCTAACCGACGACCGGCCATGAGGGGTGGCGTTGTAACGGCTCGCTTCCTCCTCTCATCGCCGGATTCACGAGCAGTCCACCCCACATTGCTATTCCAAGGCAACAGGAGTTGTCACGCGCGGCGACATCGGCTTATCGCCGCTGATTGTAGCCGGACACCACCAGCTTCATGCACCACAACTCTTGCTTCTTCCGCCACAAGCACGCACAAGCCGATCTCATCACTGATGTACTGCTACAACATGTGTCTTGCGACGACGGTGATGTCGGAAGATGGAGACCGCTTGGCATGGCTAATAGGTACTCCCTCCATTTTTTACTATAAGATGGAGACACACGCACACACTCACCCCTATGAATGCACGCATGCACACCCTACCTCTGTTGTGAGTATCTCCAAGAGACTGAGCCGGCGGGTCAAGTTTTGAGATTGACGAAGTCACCACAGGCGCCTCGCTGTCGACGAGAACGTCGTCTCCCACTGAAAAATATTCCGCCTAAATGAGACTTGGGATCTGAACTCTGGTGGGCAGCCACGCTCCTAACCATCTTGTCACAGACATTTTCTAATATAAAATGTTTGAGATATTATACTGTTAATTATTAGATGCATACTTGGATGAGTGTAGATACACACTAAATAACATCATATTCAAAAAGAGGGAGTAGCTCGAAACAAAATAAGTCCTTGTCTCGTTGCCTGCGCGCCTTGCCCGGTCCTGTGTCTCTAGAATGCACGTCACTCCACTCTAGCAAAAAAAAAATCGCGATCTGAGACTTGGATTACCGCCGCCGGGAGGTGGACGAACGTATAGGTCGTTGCTTCTTCGACGTCGACCTGTATACCTATATATCTAAAGATAACAATCTTGCCCCGACCAGGACGCTCCTCAGAGCTTAGACGTTTCTGGCCGTAGATAAGGAACTCTGGCCGATCTCAGCCGTCCGTTTTCTAGACTTCCCCCATCGGCAGGTCAATTTCTACACGCACGGAGATTACACCGAGTCGCTGCGGGTGGCCCCAGGTAATTTCAGGACCCACATGTCATCCTGCGTGGTAGGTTGTTCCCCTGTGCGCTGCGAAACAGCGAATCGGCGCGGTGGTAGGGGTCGTGGTTCTGTCGAACTCGAGGGGTAAAATCGTCCTTTTGCACGTGTGATATATAAGCCGCTCACCGCGCGTTGAAAACCCTAGCTAGCCGCCAGCCCCCGCGCGACCGCTCCCCGCGTCTTCTCTCCTTCGGCCACCACTGCTAGGGGAGGTGGCGGCCTCGGTGGTTGAGCCGGTGGTGGCGGAGGAGCTGGAGCCGGCGGCGGATTCAGAGGTGGCAAGGGCGGCGGCTTCTCAGCCCCTTCTCATCCCGTTCAACAAGATGTGCCCGGGCCACAGTGAGCGTCGTAGCATCGAGCCACACCAAGAGAAGGAGGCGGATGGGGAGTTCGTGGTGGTGCAGGAGGAGCCGAGTTGTTGCTGCGCTCGCCGCCGCCATGGCTACAGGTTTGCCCGCAGGCCTCATCCATCTCCCGCTCAAATTCTCGCTCAGATCTGATATGCCTATTTAATTTCTCCCCCTTTGTAGCTCGATTCATTAGATTTAGGTTTGGGAGAGAGGTTGGGGGCCACGGCTGGTTCATGTACGTACTCTCCATGGAGGTTCACCTTCTCTTATTCATCTTTCTTTTCATTTTCCAGCGATCTGGTTTATGCTTTTCTGTTTCCAGCGATCCTTCACCTTCTGACTTTTTTTTCTTTGTGCAGTTGCTGGCTTGCTGCTGACCTGATGTGCTCTTCTTGGATTCGTTGATGCACATGAGTCGCTGGTTGGAGGTGAGTGCAAAGAAACAAATTTTCCCATAACGGGTGGTCATGCGTAGATGTATAGAGGTAGATGCTTCCAGGTTCTTTAGATTGTACAACAATTGTCACCTAAGTGGTGGTCATGCGTAGAGGTAGAGGTAGATGCAGCTTCTAGATTGCTAGGTCGGTGGGTAATTTCTTGTGACCAATAGAACTGACACCATCAGCCTTACCTTTGGTTGTGTTATTTGTTCGTCTGGTTAGAACAGATCTATTATTTACTGCTTATTGGTAAAGTTTTGGTTAGTTTCTGTTCAAGCTGTGTTCTTTCTCAAAGGCTTACAGTATTTTTTTTTCCTGTCGTAGGTTCCAAAATTGTTGCTTGGCTCTCCTTGCTGTTCGTCAGTTGTGCGTGCAAGTTGTCACTGGCCAGCAGGTGAATATTCGAGTTTACGCTTTCAATTCGTCTTCCGTATCTATGTGGTTGCTATTTTATGTATATGCCTAACGATGGATGATTGCTCGATCTAAACATTAATTATGACAGAACATGTATTCGGTAATGGAAGTGAGACGTTCATTTGTTATTTTTTTTGTGCTGGAACTCTTATTGATGATTGACATTAGTTTTCGGGTATAAATAATTAATTTTATCCTTACAAAACAAAAAAAATGTTTTGAATTGGCCATAGTCTGATTAGAACATGATATCTTGCTTGCTAATATTTTCCTATGTCTTTAGCATTTAGAACTTGATGTTTTGCTTGCTGATGAGGGTTATGATGTTTTGGTTGTGTGTTTTGCTCAGCTGATTAGAACATTTTTTGTTCTTTGCTGGTCATTGGTATAGTTCTTGGAAGTTTCTAATTACTCTTGTGTTTTTCCATACACAGCTTACGGGCTCTTTCCCCTTTTGTAGGTTACAACAGTGTCGCTTGGTTTCTTGCTGTATGTCTGTTCTTTGTGAGAGCTACCACTGGTCAGAAGGTGATTAGTAAACTTGCAATTATGTTTACACGCAATAGGGTGCATTCATCAATGGTCTGTGTTTACATAGATGTATCTTCATGTAGTAATTTTGATACTTTAGTCACCAGATAACGCCAATTTGCTTTGTTCATAAACTGAACCTTATATGAGCTGTGCATAACCATTTAATAATTGTGTGTTTCTGACAAGGAATGCTTGATCGGTACCTTTTTTAGGTTCTCTGATTCTAAGCTATCCATTTAACAGGCTTCACACAATACCTTAACACAACATTGTTTGCTAGATATTACTGTCTCACAAGGTTTATTGTCGTCATTGATTTGGCAGCAGAAAATTCCTTCATAATTTTTTGTCTCATCTTTTGTGCTGAATGCTGAACCTATTTTCGCTATATATCGGTTCCTTTATAATTTTTGTCTCACAAGAGATGCTTGATCGGTTCCTTTACTCTAAATGTGTTAATTACTCATTGTGATTTGGCTTCAGTCAACCTGTTTTAGCTATATATTTCTTATTATTATAGGATCAAGCACCTGAAATGTGTCTTCTATTTCGGAATGTTCATTTTCGATTTAAAGAGTGTTTTATAAAAATTATCTGTACTTGGTAAATATGCCATATCTCTAGAATTCATGTGGAATAGTTTGCTAATACTGCAAAACAATCTGCCCACAAAAATAGTTCTACACCCTTACAAGGTCTGGTTCTATATGTAACCGACGAAATGGACATATGGCTTTTAATTGAACCAATGAGAATCCATTTTCAGTTGTCCTCTTGCTACTTGCAGTACTGCATATCAAGCATATGTGACCTCAAGATATGAAATAGCTGTTCTGCATGATACCAAGGTGAGTTAGCTTTTTTTCATATGCATCTTCTGTGTTTTGAAGTATTTGGTAGAATGTTTTGTTAAAATTTTGAATAATAATATCCTAATTAGATTTGATGAAAGATATCTTTAATGAGTGCGTTTGGAATAGAACCATAAATTATTTTGTCGCAATAGTTAACCTCTGACTATTTTGGTTCAGGTGTATTTGCGCTATCCTCATTTAGGTTTTTGTGTTCTTTTAAAAATAGCTCAGACTTGATATTTTTGTTAAATAAATACTAGGTTAATTTCTAATTATATATAATATACGCACCTTTGTTAATTGTTGTAAAATGTTATAGCACTATACATATTTATTGTTTCATCGGAGGACAAAAAACTGAGCCTTATTGTTTCACAGAAGCAGCGGATACTGAAGTTTGCCCAAATTACAATATTGCATACGTGTTACAACTATCGACATTCGAGCTAGCGCTGATCCAACTATCGACATTCAGGAAAAATGTTACAATAAGGCACGGGGCCTTTCGTCTGATGAGGTACATATTCTTATGATCTATTTTCATGCTTCAGTGGTTCATAAGTCAAACATTTATTCTGCTTATAGTTGATGTTTCAGTTTTGGTGTGTTGGTTTCCCTTAATTGGTGCGATCCATTTTTTTCTCCACCCCATAATTAATGAGTAAACAAATGGTCTTGGTTATACTTATATGGTCTATATCAGTCAAGGGTTGATATCAGTGCATAATCCAGAAGGAGAGTTTGCATATTGTGTTTCTTATTTATTGGAAATCTTACTAAAGAATTATGCAATGAGTAGTCTCTTTAACTCCTCTTGCTTTGTCTCATCTTTATTCAATTCTGCTACCCATATTATGCAGGGAGGTGGAAACATTGACGATGGTCTCACTGGGATACTAAATTGGGCCTGAACCCAAGGTTTATATCAAAGGTAAGGTACCCATCTCCCTTCTCTACCACCACCTACATTAACTACAATATACGAGTAATGGCAGTTGATCCATCTTTTACTTAATGCTGCTTTGTCTACAGAGGTAATCCATCACGGTGGCCAGTAGCTCCAATTCTCATATGAGCTCCTCAGTATTGTGAGATGGTAAGGCATTGGGCGAAAGCAAAAGTCTATATGAACGGAGGTAGTATAATTTATCATCTGTTTCACCTTTTCTTATATATTTTTTTTCTCCAGAGCCACCTTCCATGCCTAACAGAGTTGAAGGGCAACATCATAGCCCGAGTCTTGCACAGGCGTCTACTTCTCCTCCGCAACTACCCTCTGCTTATTGTGTGGCTTCTCGGTGTGAATAATGCAGATCATTCCATGTAATGTTTGCTCCAGTCACCATCTTTTTCTGAAATTTATTTATTAGTTGTGGTTGGTAATAGCTTTCATGTCTCCCCTATCCAATTTAGATGGGTAAAAACAACTTTGTGCAAGTGCATGTAAACCCACACTTCTCTCTTTATTTCCTTGAACGGTCTGTTGCTACAGTTCATGCAGACTTGACCAACTGATGTGCACATGCACATAGGGTCACTTCTTTTCTCTTTTAGCTTATTCAGCAACTGTCACAACATTTGGGCTGTAGTTGGTTGCCAAAATAAGAGAAAACATGATTTTCTTTCAGTTTGCCTTTGTGTTCCTTTTGTCCTCCAAATGATATAGAAGGCAACCAAATTTGATCTCTATTTTCCTATGATATAAATAGAAGGATTCCGTCTACCATTTTCAGTCAACAATTACGCTATATTTAGTAGACATTTCTTTTCTTTGGTGGTTACACATAACTAATTAGTAAAATTAGTATATTACATCTGCATATTTGTTAAGTAATGGAAACGTTGGATTTAACCTGTCATCGCTCAGGATACTTGATTTGACATCGCTGCATGGAAATGCAAGAAAATTCACGATCTGTAATGAAATGTTTCCTCTTTGGAAAGATACTTGCATCACTCATATTATCATTGGCTAAAAAAGGTTCTCTCAATGGTTCATATAAATTTTGGCCTAAAAATGTTCTCTCAATGGTTTGTGGGAGTTGCAGAAGTTACATTGCTTTTCATTTTTCTTTTGTTGTGTGGACTAAAACACGAGCTGGCTGTTTTTGAAGATTATTTTGGCTGGTGTAATTTAACTTTTAGGACTAACGGTAATGTCACATCAGTCTACGTTACACAGTTTCATTTGTTATTAATTACTAGAGCGAGCACGACTTCAGTTCTCGATTTCTTATAAGCAATACTTTGATTTTTAACGATCAGTACTCTTTGTTACCAATTATTTCTTTCTACTCTTTTGAGATTATTAGCATGTTTCCATTCTCCATTTTTCATTTGCTTCTTTGCATACCTCAACTATATCGTTCCAGTCTTCAGATTACACGATTAGTTATTTGGTCTTGGGAATATTTCATTTCTAAACCACACTACTGAATTTATGCTTAAGATCATTTCACTTCAATCGCACTATCTTGCATTTCCTACTTTTTCGTGTTATATTGTCTCATGTTTAATGTTTTCTTTTGCCAGGAAAGGGTATCAGACGCTTCATTTCCTTGTCGCTCGCTGTTACAGATTATCTTCAATATGCTGTTACAGGTTGGAAAGGGCTGTGTAGATGGTAGGGGTGTTGGTAAGCGAACTATCTTGCTCTCAAGCCATATCGGCGGTCGTTGTTATTTCGTGGAAAACTTCCAGGATCCATGGCACTCCTGATTTGGTCTCTACTTTTACGTGTAATCCAAAGTGGCCCGAAATTACCGAGGCACTCCTGCTAGAGCGTGGCCAACAACCATGTGATACAGATGATATCATTGTTAGGGTGTATGGGCTCAAATTTCCAAATATATAGATGAGTTTAGAGTTGGTCGTATCTTTGGTCACGTAAAGGCTGGTTTCTTTTCTCTACATTGTATTCACCATGTTGATTTGGCTCACTTATATGTTATTTACATGTTTAGTATTGTTTGGTGCTGTTGTGTATAGTGTGAGTTTCGGAAGCAAGTTCTGCAGCATGCTCATATCCTTATTTGGCAGGAATTAGACAAGGATCACCAGGTTAGGCTGGTATGGCAAAGAAAGACAAGACCTAGGTCGCCCTGCGGGAATGCTACTGCTTAACATCAGGTCAACACATGCATACTATTGTGTCAGGCTACACACAAACTGAACGTTCGGTTAATTATGAATTTTGTTCTTGCAGATTAGGCTTATTTTGCCTTTACATAGTGTATGTTTGTGACAACCCCTCATCAAGCCGTACTCGGTGATATTTTGGTGTCGTCATTGTCCAGATTTCGTTGCCAAGATGTCTCATTGCTAATGTTGCTGAGACCATCTGATTACGGCTTTCGGTAACTTTACTGGTTGCATGAAATTCATTGGGCATTGTGATCATGTATTCCCTATCCAGTTTAGGTAGGTGAACATATCATGTCCTATGTATTCAGAATTATTTCCATGTGTGTACTTTTTATGTGTACCTTGATGGGACTCTTATCCAAGCATCATATGTTGTATCCATCTCTAAATTAGGCCTTTGTGTTTTTCGCCTCTGCTCTGTATACAATGTCTTTGTCTGTCTTTGTCTGTTTCTTGAGATTATGCTTGAGTTTTTTGATAATTGTTGCTTTTCTGGGCCACTTGCATTGGTGAGCTCTGGAATCTGTGCATGTAATTCTTCAGCCTCATGCTTGCTTTTCTTTCAGATTTCTCTGACTATTTATTCTGTAAATATTTACCAACAAAGTAGAATAGGTTCATCATCTCTTAAGATAGCTAAATCCCAGTTCTTATCACGAGGTGAAATGGTACCTATAACACTACTTAATATTGTTTAGCTTATACTATCGAACTTAATTCTGTTTTGCTTATACTTTAGGATATTAACCATCTCAATAATTTGTATAAAATGAGAAATCAATGGGTAGAAACTCAAAAGAACTAACAAGCGCCGCGTGGTAAGCCGTGCCGTTCGAATTTTGATACCAGAACCAGGTGTGCTTCAGCATCGCTTTGATCTTCCTGTTGCTTAAGACTTTGATTGTATGATGTTCTTATTACTCATTTCATATGATTTGGAAGATACACTTTCAAATCTATATATATAACTGTCATCAAATTCGTATGGATATAAATATCCTTTAAGTGATCTGTATAAATGGTGGTAACCACGGGCAAGAAATTCAAAGAAGCAACAAGCGCTGCGCGGCGAGCCGCGCCGTTCGAATCTAGTGATGCACATGGAAGCGTCGAGTCGCTGTCCAAGACACCGGAGCAGCCGAACAGGGCTACGTGCTCCAAGACAGAGGTCTAGCTTAGTTTAAACCGTGCTAGCCGGGCTGGGTATACCTCCTTAGGTTAGGTATATATACGAGTATAATATAGTGTATTCAGATAAATTAAATTATGTTCACTTAGTAATTCACCATTAGTATCGCAGGTTGTATCTGTTCAGGCTAATCAGAGCAGCCATAATAGTTTGGTCCGCCTGTGTCTCAGGTGACTGAGAATAGTTTTTCTCGTCATCTCGTGGGTGTGTTCGTTGTAGTCCTGTATCAGGCAAGTATCGCCCGATCGGTCGGAGGGAGCCCAACAGTTAATGGCCCATATTCAACTATATCGATAAAAAATACAAGTAGATGAGAGCGGCCCACATTCAACTAACAATGAAATGGGCAGATGAATGAATTGTACGTACGGTCTGTCCACACAAAAAATCAACTCGTACATGTGTACCTTGTAAAAGGAAAGACATTCCAAAATACTGTAACTTCTAATTCTCGTGTTGAAAAAATTATTTTGCTTAAAATGTTGTAACTTGTTTCGTTGTTGCAAAATACTCCCTCCGTTAGGTAATGTAAGGCGTATAGTTTTTTGAGAAAAATTCTAAAAAAATATAGGGTGTATTTCTATCTATGGACAATTTTATACCTCTAAAAATAAGTTTCAATCTATAACGGAGAGGTTTAAAGGATTGTTTTCTATTAATGATTGTTAGGCACTCCTCTATTCCAAAAAAAATCATGTGAAAATGAGTCCACAATATACAAAACTGACGCGTCTTAATATCCGTGCAAAAAACTATACGCCTTACATTACGGAACAGAGGGAGTATATTTTTTCTCCTACGCTCATTTTTTTTGAGAAATTTGTAACTTGTTTTTTTATGGAGAAGTGTTGGTGATTTCAAATATAAGAACAAGCCAAAAAAGCAAACAATAATATGGGAAAAAAGCTAGTAGCTCTTCTTGAGGAACATTACAACTCGTATAAAAAATTGTTAGAGTTATGGCTGCATTTGTTGAGAAAATCAGTTGCTACTTGTATATTTGTTGAGTAGAGTATAACATGTTTAGAAAACTAGTTGCCAATTACACGTTTCTTGAAAAAAGTGCAACTTGTATCCGAAAACAAGTTGGGGTTGCATATTTCATGCGAAAAGTGCAGTTACACATTTCTTGTCAAAAAGTGCAACTCGTATCGAATATTGCTCACTTCCTATGTAATAAGTGCAACTCGTATCGAATATTGGTTACTACTTACACATTTCTTGTAAAAAAGTGCAACTCGTATCAAATCGAATATCGATTACTAGTTGCACATTTCTTGAGGAAAAGTGCAACTCATATCTAGAACCGGTTGGAGTTCACATATCTCGGGAGAAAAGTGCAACTCATGTGAAAATCCGGTTGCTAATTGCACATTTCTTGTGGAGAGGGTTAATTTATATTGAATACCGGTTGGACTTGCACATTTCTTAAGAAAAGTGTAATTTATATTGGAAGTTGGTTGCTAGTTTGCACATTTCTGCAAAGAACTCATACCGATTACTTGTGGCAAATTGCACTTTTCTTGAGAAAAATGAAACTCGTATAATAAGTTGGCTAGACTTGCACATTTCTTTTGAAAAAATACAACTCATATAGAATACCGGTTGGTAGTTACATATTTCTCAATAAAAAGTGCAACTTGAATCAAAAAATAGTTTAACCTTGCACGGAAGAATAGTGCAACTTATTTCGAAACCATGTGGCTAATTGCATGTTTCTTAAGAGAAGTGAAACTTGTATTAGAAATTAGATGGAGTTGCTTAGATATTGTGAAAAGCGCAACTAAGGGTACATTTCATACAAAAAGTAAGTTGGAGTTGCACATTTTAGGAAAAAAGTGCAACTATTATCATAAACCTGGTTAATATATAGTGAACGAAAAACACAAAAATGAAACAGAAAGAAAAAGCGCAAGAAAAAAACAGAACGGAAAATAACACTATGATAGTCAAATAAACCAGTTTGCTTAAATACACACACAAGAAGTAGCGCACAGTTGGCTCGGCTTGCGATTTACCACACAAGGTCGGTAGTTCGAATCCTCTCGGTGACGTAATTGTTTTTCCTTACTCCGTTGAACATAATGAATCTTGGCATCCGATCGGACGACCCTCCTGATCGACTGAGACATAAGCAAATCTCAGGTACATGAGGATTAGCAAATCCGTAATAGTTTACTCGTGGCATCCCACGTCAAATTTGTTTCTCATGACATCACCGAGTCTCAGTTGGCCCCATGCCCCCATATCGCAGCTCATTTATAGCACAAATCATGGAGCAATCTAACGGTCTGAAGTATCTTTCTTAGTTGCAAACATGGTTAAAACTTATGACTAAAACGAATTATGAGCAAATCCAATGGTTCATAGTATTTTATACTCCCTCCGGCCCACCAAAATTGTCGCTGGGTATGCCGTTCAATTGTGCGTGGCTAGCTAGTTTGTGGCGACATATTTTTCGGATTAGAGAAATTAGTATAAATCATAATGTAATCCGAAGGTCTCGTAGACGAACGAGTATTAGTACAACCGATTATTCATTGGCTAGTTTTTTTATTTGGCTGGAAAGAGCGAGATTGTTGTTTTTATAGGGGTTGGATAGCGGGCTACTGGGTTGCGTCTCCACTAGACAGTGGGTCGTATAAGGTTAAGAAAGATGTATGTCTAGCCAAGATCCATGAACCCATCTCTATAATCCCGTTGTTTACATTCTAGTGAAACGGGTGATCGTCCTAAGAAAAGAATAATGGATATACGGCTGATCACACCTCCGTGTCCTCTAAAGGCACTCCCTTTGATTATGAACAAAAGGCATAGTTCAAGTCTTCAACCCCTTGCTGAAATAAGCTACTCCATCCGATTCATATTAATTGTCGCTGAATAGAATGTATCTACACATATTTTAGTGCTAGATACATCCGACTCAACAATAATTAATATGGATCGGAGGGAATAGCATACTACAAGAGATCTGATATTCTATGACGCTGATTCTGTGACAATAGAGTGAAAAAACGTCAGAGAATCATGAAAATTTCATAAACTGTGACGTTTTTTTAATGAAACGCCATAGAATGAGCGTCATAATTATCACATTTGTACCCCTTCTTTCTTCTCATAGAGTGTATTTGGGCTCGAGAAATAAGGGCCATAATTTGATAAAAGTAATAATGAGGAACTGTTGGTTGACCATTTTATTCTCGCTAAATGAAGAGTTCTAAGAAAAGAAAAATGTATATACGGCTGACCACACCTCCGTGTCCTCTAAAGGCACTCCCTTTGATTTTGAACAAAAGGCATAGTTCAATATAAGTGCACTTCAAGTCTTCAACCCCTTGCTGAAATAAGCTACTCCCTTCTATTCATATTAATTGTCGCTGAATAGAATGTATCTACGCATATTCTAGTGTTAGATATATCTGACTCAATAATAATTAATATGGATCGGAGGGAGTAGCATACCCCTTCTTTCTTCTCATAGTGTATTTGGGCTCGAGAAATAAGGGCTATAATTTGATAAAAGTAATAATGAGGTACTGTTGGTTGACCATTTTATTCTCGCTAAATGAAGAGAGTAAGACAATGACAATAATGTGAATAAGCTGGGCACGGAGGTAGGTTCGTGCTTGGCAGCCATACGAAGCCTAAACCAGTATGTCGGATCCGTGCAAAGTCCGACTCCGAGTCCGACTCCGAGCGGCATGCAGCCTTGACCAACGTCGCCAACGCTGACCTTTCCCGATACTTGGTAGTACGTGGAGTTCTTTTCTTGGCTGATTCGGACACGCGAGTCTGCATGGGCATGCATCTCCCGAGCTGTTTCCGCCGCCGCACGTCCCCGGAGGAAGCGCGCCGCGCTCGGGACCGACGGCCGGCGGCCCCTGTAAGAAGAGTACAAGCGGCTGATCGCGGGGCTGAGGACGCCGCGCTCACGCGCGCACTACCGGTTCGTAAGGAAGTACTGGCTTACGAAGCCGAGAAGAGGCAGTGGATCGACGAGCAGAAGCGGTTGATCGCGGAGGCGGAGTGGTGGGCAAGCGGCCCGGATCCCCGATGGAACGAGAACGACGACAGACGACGCAAGCCGGCAATAAAGGAACGGTCGGCTTCCGAGATCAAGAGGAGGTGGTGGGAGGCCGAGCACAGGCGATCGATCGCAGAGGCGCAGCTGCGAGCGGCATTCGAGGCAGATCTGCGCGCCGACAAGTTTCACCCCCGCGTCAGTCGTGACGACGGATACCGGTAGAAAAAGACTTTACGTCCAGCCTTTTAGTCCCGCAGCGTTTGAGACCGGTACTAATATGACATTAGTACCGGTCCAAACGGCTGGACAGGCGGGGTGCAGCAGTACCGGTCGGTATGGAACCTTTAGTACCGGTTGGTGTAACCAACCGGTACTAAATGGTTTGGGGCAGGCGCTGCAGTGGAGGACCCCACGGTAAGAACATTTAGTACCGGTTTGTAGTACTGGTTTGTATTACAAACCGGTAACAAATCGGTACTAACGTTTTTCCTGTATTTAGCATCTCCCACACCGATCCACAGCACCATTTTTCCAGCTCGAGTACACTCCATTTTTGCTCTCTCTTTCCTCTCTCAAGAGGTCTAGTTCACCACATTTTTCTCCAACATTTGTCTAGATTGGTGGCACCTACCTATATAAGGGTTAACACCTTTATCTACTCTTCCGGCATTTCAAGTTTAGCTCATTTTCTTGCTAGTTTAACTCATTTGATTTTTGTAATGCAAGCAAGGTGTTTGATGAAATGCTTAAGTTAAGAATTTCATTTGTTTTATATGCATTTTGAGTTCAAACTAAATTATGATTTGTGGTTTTTTATAGTGTCGTCCCGTCCCCTTCCTCACCGTCGTCGATCTCCCGCGCCGCCCCGTCGCGGACACCACCTCGGTGAGCCTCTTGTTTTTATCTTTTATTTTAAAAAATCTTAGTTATATAATTATTACTTGTATAATTTTCTTATTTGTATAATTTTTTGTTATATATAGTGTCATGGTTTTGACATCTGTCCACACCGGCTCTCGTCCGCTCTATTATTCGGATGTGGTACGATTGTTTGTTATAAGTATATGTTTGTTTAATTTCGTGTTTATAACAATTATACCGACCAACTTGACTTAGATATATTGTTATCTAGGAGGTAGTTGAACCGGAAAATCAGCCCGACCCTATTGTCGAGTTTTTTGTAAAAGAAAACAATGATTTGAAAGCAAAATTGAAAATAAGTGAAAATCTTCGTCTCGAAGAGAAGATGAAATGAGAGTTCAAGATTGCCGACGTCGTCGATGATAACGAGATCAAGATGGAGGCAATGCGCTTGGATCACGAGATCAAGATGAATGCAATTCGTTCGAAGCTTAAAAAGTTTAGAAAATATGTCATTAGTCTAGAGGCTTGGTATCATTATGATGTTGGTTCAATAATTAGCTTAGTTGCGATTTTGATCGCATTTGTCGTTGGATTTAAATTCTTTACCTAGTTCTATGTTAGTTTCAATTAATGAATGTTTATGAGAACTATGTATCAGATTTGTTTAAATATGGTGAACTTGTATTAATGAATTTGGTCACGTGTATCTCTCTATTAATGATATATATAGCTATTGTGTAATGGTTTTGGATATATTTATATAATGCATATGAATCGACAATGGATATATGTTGACCGACGCTCTCCGGAGTTCATGACCGGCGTGCTGGATTTTATCCGTGTTGCTGAGGCAAATAAGCGGGATGGTTTTATGTAATGTTCATGTTATGCCTGTAAGAATATAAGGGGTTACTCCAAATCAAAAACCATTCACATCCACCTGTTTGAGTCCGGTTTCATGTCCGGCTATAATTGTTGGACCAAACACGGAGAAACAGGGGTCAGAATGGAAGACAATGAAGAAGAAGAGGACGATGACAACTACCCTGAGTTTCCTGAATACGACGGTACTACAATGGGGGGACCTGGAGAATACGCGCCTGACGAAGAGGCGCCGGATGAGCCCGCTGATGATCTTGCTCGGGCCATTGTTGATGCACAGAGAAGCAGCGTATGTCAGAGGGGGTGTGACGAGGGGCGTCCCCGTCTATACCCTCGACTGATAGCCTAGGGTTAGAGTTATGTGGTAGAGAACGCATAGTGTTAGTAGATTCGTCGGCTGACAAGCGGGAGTTTACCCAGGTTCAGGGCCCTCGACTGAGGTAACACCCCTACTTCCTGCATGTCTGTATTGATTGTGGAATATGCGGCGATTACAATGTCCAGCGAGATGTCGATCTTGCTAGGGTTTGGTGGTTCTGGATGAGCGTGTCCTTGATCGGTCGCCCTCCTGGCCCTTATATGGGGGGCCAGGTCTCGGGTACGTAACCGACTAGGATTACAGATATGGAAACTACAACCGACTATGCCTAACTTGGAAAGCAATCTTCGTCTTGGGCCTTCTTGATGGGCTTCGTCAGTCTATTGACAATTGGGATTTAGTCATCACGTGCACCAGGTACCCACACAAAGGGGTACCCGTTTAGTATATCCTCGTCAGAGTGGTAGAAGTTGGAGCGCATGTTAGAGAATCATAAAAAAAAATTGTACCCAGGTGTCGAAGATGACCAGAAAAAGCTGGGTACCACGCTGGATTTGCTGCAATGGAAGGCTGAGAATGGTGTATCGGACAAGGGGTTTGAAAAGTTGCTGAAAAAGATAAAGAAGACGCTTCCAAAGGATAACGAATTACCCGACAGTACGTACGAGGCAAAGAAGATCGTCTGCCCTCTAGGATTAGAGGTGTAAAAGATACATGCATGCATTAATGACTGCATACTCTACCGCGGTGAGGAGTACGAGAATCTGAATGCATGCCCGGTTTGCGTGCATTGCGGTATAAGATCAGGCGAGATGACCCTGGTGAAGTTGAGGGCGAGCGCCCCAGAAAGAGGGTTCCTGCCAAGGTGATGTGGTATGCTCCTATAATACCACGATTGAAACGTTTGTTCAGCAACAAAGAGCATGCCAAGATGTTGCGATGACACAAAGAGGACCGTAAAAAAGACGCGATGTTCAGACACCCCGCTGATGGGTCACAGTGGAGAAAAATCGAGAGAGAGTTCCCGGACTTTGCAGATGACACAAGACACTTAAGTTTTGGTCTAAGTACGGACGGCTTCAATCCTTTTGGGGAGCAGAGCAGCAGTCATAGCACCTGGCCTGTGACTTTATGTATTTACAACCTTCCGCCTTGGTTGTGCATGAAGCGAAAGTTCATTATGATACCAGTGCTAATCCAAGGCCCGAAGCAACCCGGCAGCGAGCTTGATGTGTACCTCAGGCCATTAGTTGACGAACTTTTAGAGTTGTGGCGGGAAGAAGGTGTACGTGTGTGGGATGAGCACAAACAGGAGGATTTTGACCTTCGAGGGTTGCTTTTCGTAACGATCAATGATTGGCCTGCTCTTAGTAACATCTCAGGACAGACAACTAAGCGATACCATGCATGCACACACTGTTTGGATGATACTGAATGTATATACTTGGATAATTGCAAGAAGTGTGTGTACCTGGCGCATCGTCGATTTCTTCCGGTCAGGCATAACGTACGGAAGAAAGGCAAGCATTTTAAAGGTGAGGCAGATCACCGTAGGAGGCCTATGGACCGAGGTGAACAAATATTTGATATGGTCAAGGATTTAAAAGTAATCTTTGGAAAGGGTCCTGGAGGACTACATGTTCCGAATGACGCTAACGGGCACACACCCATGTGGAAGAAGAAATCTATATTTTGGGAGCTACCATATTGGAAAGTCCTAAAGGTCCGATCTGCAATCGACGTGATGCACGTGACGAAAAATATTTGCGTGAACCTGCTAGGCCACTTGGGCGTGTATGGGAAGAAAAAAAACACAGAGGCAGCACGGGAGGACCAGAAACGTTTGAAAGAACGAGACGGCCTGCTTCCAGAACATTATGACGGTACTGCCAGCTATGCTCTAACCAAACAAGAGAAAGCGATATTTTTTGAATGTCTGAGCAGTATCAAGGTCTCGTCTGGCTTCTCGTAGAATATAAAGGGAATAATAAATGTGGCACATCAAAAATTTCAAAACCTAAAGTCTCATGACTGCCACGTGATTATGACGCAATTGCTTCTGATTGCATTGAGGGGGCTTCTACCGGAAAATATTCGAGTACCCATTGTGAAGCTTTGTGCATTCCTCAATGCAATATCTCAGAAGGTAATCGATCCAATGATCCTACCAAGGTTACAGAATGATGTGGTCCAGTGTCTTGTCAGTTTTGAGTTGGTGTTCCCCCCATCATTTTTCGATGTAATGACGCATGTCTTGGTTCACCTAGTCGAAGAGATTCAAATTCTCGGTCCCGTATTTCTACACAATATGTTCCCATTTGAGAGATTCATGGGAGTCTTAAAGAAATATGTTCATAACCGTGCTAGGCCAGAAGGAAGCATCTCCAAGGGCTATGGAATCGAGGAGGTCATTGAGTTTTGTATTGTCTTTATTCCTGACATTAATCCGATTGGTGTTCCTCGGTCGTGACATGAGGGGAGACTGAGTGGAAAAGGCCCGCTAGGAAAAAAAGTATTAGTATGTAGGGACGGACCTTCTTTCAGTCAAGCACACTACACAATTCTACAAAATTCCTCGTTGGCAGCTCCGTATATCGAGGAACACATGTATATTTTACGATCCGAGAACCCGGTGGAGGATGAGTTCTGGATTAAAGATCAACACAAGGCGAAATTCAGCGGTTGGTTGCAAACACATCTCATGAGTAACTCCAAAGTTAGAGTTCAGCTGTACTTGTTGGCCAGGACACCATCTTCGACTATAGTCACTTTCGAATGGTACGAGATAAATGAGAATACATTTTACACGATCGCTCAAGATAAAAAGAGCACCAATGAAAACAGTGGTGCCCGCTTTGACGCAATAAACAACAATGGGCAAAAGGACACATATTATGGTTACATAGAGGAGATATGGGAACTTGAGTATGGACCTTCTTTTAAGGTCCCTTTGTTTCGGTGCAAATGGGTCAAGCTGAATGCAGGTGGGGGTAAAGGTAGACCCGATGTACGGAATGACAACGGTGGATCTGAACAATCTTGATTACAAAGACGAACCGTTCGTCCTAGCAAATGATTTAGCTCAAGTTTTCTACGTGAAAGACATGTCTACAAAACCTAAAAAAAAGAAAAAACATGGAAGCGAATATATCAGACGAGCCAAAATGCCACATAGTTATTTCAGGGAAAAGAAACATCGTGGGAGTGGAGGACAAGACAGACATGTCAGAAGATTATAATAAGTTTGATGAAATTCCGTCCTTCAAAGTCAACACTGACCCAAGCATCACGTTAAATAATGAAGATTCCCCATGGTTCCGGCGCAAAGTTAAGCAATCGAAGAAAAGGAGGAATAATACAACAGTAGATAGGAATATTGGTAATGTGTAATACTGTATTAAACCTTTTATGTAAATTGTACCAATATGCACCTATTTGTGGAATATGAGATCTTTATCACAAACTATGCCGTGGAAATGACCATAACTTGATCATTTGACTTGAAACTTCTAAATGTTTATAGATGATAGACATTTTTGTGAATATTTTTTTTGGATATTTTGTCAAAAATCAAGTTTATCATTTTTCATAGCAACTAGTACACATATAAGGTCCCCATGCCAAAGGATTTCCTTTTTTGAGGTGTTTATCACTTTATTTCATATTTTCGTAAAAACGATCAAAACGGTCGCGATGACTATTCATCGAAAGAGGTAATATTTCTTGAACTATGAATGTTTCTGTGATATAAGCACTAGTTGTGTACCTTAAAATGATTTTTCCAAAAATTTCAGGCCAAACTATCAAACAGTTGTAGTTCAAATTTGAATTACTTTCAAAAAATCGACATAAACTCATTTAACTAGCGGAAATTAGGTAGAAATCAAGATAAAAACCTAATACTTGAGAATTATCCATAATATGTGGAGTACCCTTTGTGAAAATTAGATGGGTGCCATTTTGCATCATATTTTTTATACTTTGTTCACAAAAAAAGTCATTTTTGGCACTTAAAAAATGGAAAATGATATTTATGAAAATAATTTCAAGATTTCCTTTGGCATGATTGTTTATCAATACCTTTTATTTTTATGCACCTATTTGTGGAATACCTTTTATTTTTATCAATACCTTTTATTTTTATCAATTCTCTTTATTTTAAATGTTGCATTTTAATTATCTATTTTTTTGTAATTTGTTGAAAACATGTTCTTGAATATGGATGTGTTTTTTACAAATTATTAGAAACTATTTTTACTTGGTTTGAACAATTAAATCTATAGATATGAAAAATCAGAAAAGAGAAAGAAAAATGAAAAAGTACTTTAGTACCGGTTGCAGGTTTTCGTTTCGCGTCAGTTTTCTGGACGCCGAATCGACAAACCTTTAGTACCGGTTGCAATCACCAACGG
Organism: Poa annua; assembly: GCA_026929855.1. Classification (NCBI taxonomy): domain Eukaryota; kingdom Viridiplantae; phylum Streptophyta; class Magnoliopsida; order Poales; family Poaceae; genus Poa; species Poa annua. Next base: position 118,521,834 of record CM049434.1, read on the forward strand.
GTACTAAAGGACCTTTAGTACCGGTCCGTGGAATCGACCGGTACTAAAGGTCTATGCCATAAATGCCTACTCGCCCAGATCGGGCAGTTCCATCTCCACAAACACAGAGTTCCCCGACGAGGACGAAGATGAGACGCCGAATCGCCCTCGACGCGCCGTGCCGAATCGCCCTCGACGCGCTGATGCACCTAAAATGCATATACTTTTCCAATCACTTTACTTTATTATTTGTCCCGGAATCTCCCCATACTTGATTAAAACTGCTGAATCTGATGCTATTTTTACCAAAGTCTTGTTTCTGTCTATTTTTACAGGAAATTAAATCGGGGAAAAATACCACGCGAAGTTTTATGGAAAAAGAGGGACATCGAGAAGAAGATGGACACGAGGGAGTGCCTGAGGCCCAAAAGAGGGGGGCCCACGCGTACCCCTCCATATATACGAAAAACTGCTTGACCTAGAAGGGGAGGTCCTTTCGCGAAACAGAGCGCCGCCACCACCACGATCTTCGTTTTCGGAGACAGATTGATCCAGGATTTCTCCCCCGGAGGAGGGATTCGGGGGCCGTCTTCACCGCCATCTTCACCGCTTTCATCTCCATCGACCATGAGCTACTCCACCATCACCATGTGTGAGTAGACCGCTGTAGGCATATGAGGTGGATGGGGATTGGATGAGATTGATCATGTAATGATACCCGTTGTTCGAGATCTTAGGGGTTTACCTTGAGGATACTTTTGTATTGTGTTGATGCACTCTTGCTATGTTTAATGCTTGCTACTAGGGCCCGAGTGGCATGATTTCAGTACTGAACTTATTTTGCCCCATCATATAATTGAGTTTGGTATCTATCTGCAAAGTGTATTGCCTGCTATTATGTTGAACCTGCGAACCCTAAAAGTGACATATAGGGAAAACAAGGGGGATATGTTCTAGTTTGAGGATTCTATGTGTTCATGAAGTGTTAATGCATTGTTCCGGTCTACTCGAAAGGGTAGACCTTAATTACCTGTAGTTCCAAGTTGGCCCCGGTGAAATGGGCAGGTAGGACAATAGATGTTGTGCAAATTCTCTTGGTTAGTACGCACAACTATTTACGGAACACATACCTACATATATCGGAGTTAGAGATAAGTTCTATTGCTATTTATATCTTATTATATGATCAATCTTATTCATGCAACACCCCGCTGTCACCTCATGCCTACGTTTTAAATCTCTGAGTTACACTTTCACTCTTTTCGGTGAAAACTAGGAAACCCTTTTATTACTACTGCTGTTATATTTGCTTACTTAAACCATATCACTACTATCACTATTGTTGCTGCAAGTTTATTGATATACAGGTGTGGTTGAGAGTGACGTCTCAATTGCTAAAGTCTTATTGGTATTCTTGTGTTCCCCTTGAGTCGAACTATAAATTTGGGTAATACTTCCCAATGAAGATTTCAGCGATCTCCTACACTTGTGGGCATCAAGACATTTTCTGGCACCGTTGCCGGGGAATCTAGATTTATTGGTAAGACCACTTGTTATCATTTATTTGCTGCATTTGCTTGTTTCCAACTATGGGAAAAGAAAGAACTCCGAAGGTGATAAGACCTTCAACTACTCGTAGAGGTACGGATTTGCTAAGTAGGACAAAATGTTCACCTGATGCTACTTCTACTGCTCCTGCTAAAAAGAAAGATAAAATTGCATCTAGTTCACCATTGTCTACTAGTACTGAGAATAATGAAATATGTAGTAGCATGTGAAGGGGATCGCATGCGGAAAACAAAAAAATTCTTAACAACGATAACCTTAAACTAGCCAGGATCTATACTATGCAGATATAGTAATACGGAGGAGATCGGTATACATACCCTTGTAGACCGAAAAGCGGGGATTACGCTCCCGCACAAGCGTTGTCGATGAAGCCGACGAAGACGACCTCGAGGTCGTGTAGAGGAAGTAGACCTCTAGCACCACTAGCGTGGTACCTCGCAGGGCGTTACACACGTACGGTGAAGCCGACGAACTCCGGGCTCCGATCCAGGGACGAAGCAGCGGAAGACTGGGACCGGAAGACCAGCAGCACGGCGGCGTGCGTATGGTGGAGAAAACTTATCCTCGGCGCAACTCCAAACTAGGGAGTCACGGGATCCAAGGAGAGAGAGAAAGAATTGGTGTTCTTTAAAGGCCAGGGGTACCCCTCTATATAAAGGAGGATGAGGGCTGCCCAGCCAGTCAGCCTGGCGGTGTGGGACTATTCCCACACCCCAGCCGGCCAAGCCAGGTGCGCCGGCCTAGGTGGGCCCCATGTGGCCCACCTAGGGCCGGCCGAACCAGCCTCCCTCCCATGGGTGGGGTCCTTCCCACCCTCATGGGCCCTCTTTGCCTAAGAAGGCCCATTTAGGGTAAATTGCCTTTAAAAATTCAGGAAAAATTAAATAAAAATATATTTAACTATTAATTACATTAATTAATATTAAATACATATTACATAATTTATTCCGGCTCCGAAAACTATTTCGTCGCTGCCCGATCTCCATCGGATCCTTCCCGGGACGTTCCCGGTGCACTCTCTTTTAATTTCTCTTCCGGTAAACTTGTCGACTCCCCTTAAGTGTGTTACCCTAGCGGTTCGAGATCTCACCAGACATGATCGAGACAACCTCTCCGATCAATGACTAATTCGTGGACCGAGAATACCCAGAATTAATCCCTGCGAGACAACGAATACTTTGTCGTTCGAACCTGGACGTCTGAGTCTTAAACCTTTTGCCATGGCGATACTTAGCGTGTCCGAGACTCGTTCATAGATATCACCATACCCAGCTTGATCTCGTTACCGACACCGCTATCTTCTACTCGTCCATGATATTATGTCCTGGTGACCTAGTCACACGCTTGCAAGCTCATTTGACATAATCTCACCGAGTGGGCCCTAGAGTATCTATCCTGCTATGCGGACTGGCAAATCCCGCTCTTGATCCCTCGTCTCAACATACTCCCTTCCGACACCCGAGAGGGACACCTTTATTGTCATACTATTAAGATATGACGTTTGATGCAATCAAAGTGTCTTTCAGGAATAGCAATAAGAGTTGATCTCACGGTCAAAGGCGTAATGACTACGTCCTACAAATATTGGGTATGTCCATCACATCGTTCTACCAACGACATGACTCCATTGTCAAATTGACACCATGTCACATGATCGGGAAACCTCGATCATCATTTGCACAATGAACTAGTCAAGTAGAGGCTACTAGGGACGTGGTTGTTTTACGTATCACACGTGTATTAATGTTTCCGCTTAATACAGTTATAGCATGACACAAAAACGTATTATGAACAAATGAGATATGATAAATAAACACTTTATTAATTGCCTCTAGGGCATATCTCCTTCAGCATGGACAAAGAAGTGACACCTGAAACATCTGAGATAATTGAAACACCTGAATTACCTGAATGCCTGAATCTCCTTTTATTAATGCTAATGATGAATCTGAGATAGAAGATAATGAACACTGTGAGGATGAATATACTTCTTCTGAGGAAGAGGATGCTTTTTGTATGGCTTTTATGGATCTGAATTTTGATAAACTTGATAGCTATAAGGATTCCACTCTTGATGAATATTTTTCTATTGCTAAAGAAATGAATGCTTCTGCTGTTGAAATAAAAGATGAAGATTATAATTTTAGTGTTGATCCTGAAATTATTAAAAAGGCTGAGCAAGTTAAGTTTTATGGTAGAGAAGATGAGTTCCCTCATGAGCATGTTACTTACTTGCATGATTTATCTGTGTTATTTGGTAAAGATGAAATACACCAACGTTACTATTTCCTAAAGTTGTTTCCATTTACTTTATGAGGGAATGCAAAAAAATGGTATAATTGCTTAGCACCTGGATGTATTACTAGTAAAGAAGCATGTTTGCAACTGTTCTTTTCTAAATATTTCCCTGCTGAAAAGGTTCATGTTTTAACTATGGAAATTAGTAACTTTTCACAGAAAGAGCAAGAGGATCTACCCCAAGCTTGGGGGAGTTTCAATAAGATGGTTAGGAAATGTCCTCCGCATGGCTTTAAGAAGAATGAAGCACTTGATATATTTTATAATGGACTAACCGAAACCACTAGAAGTTACCTTGATAGTATGGCAGGTAATGTTTTCAGGGAGAGAACTATTGATGAAGCCACAAAACTATTGGAAGATGTTGCTAGAAACCACCAAGATTGGAATATTGAAGGGTTTAGTGAAATGTTTCCTGAAAAGAAAGGAGGCATTTTAAGATTATCTAAAGGGACAATGAAGGAAGCTAACAAGGATATTGAAGAGAAGGGAATTAAGACTTCTCATCTTAAGGAGTTGTCTGAAAAAGGTATTAAACTTCCTATTGATCAGCCATGCTTTCCAATACAAGTCAATGTCATTAACTCCATGGAAGGTAATGAGAAGGTAACACCACCCATTGATGTTTCATATGTTAATGATTTTTCTTATCGTCATAATCCTGAAGAGCATGCTATTAGAATGAGTATTATGGAGAACTCTCATAAAATTAAATTTCTTCGTGAAAATATAAATACTAGTGTTGGAGAGGTTAAAAGAATTGTTAAGCACTGTGAGATGTTGAATAATCAAGTTGAACAAATGGTTTCTCTTCAAAATCAACTTTATGAAAATCTTATGAAGAAGAAACAGGTTTGTGGAGTCAATACTAGAGGAGGTGCAAGTACTCAGGATCCTGATTATCCCGATGATCATCCTAAAAGAAAAGAGCAAGAGGCTCTTAAGAAGAAATCTTCTGCAGGAAAATCTCCCAATGAAAATCAAGATGATGGAGATTCTTAAGAACAAGATAAGGATATTTCTATTTCTGATGCTGAAACCGAAGATGGCAATATTGAAGAGGAGGAATCACCTCCACCTGATGAGGAACAACAAGAAAAGGAAAGTAATGAAGAACCTGAAACTACTGAGAAAGAAGACACTCAACCATCTATTGAAAAGAATAAGAAGAAGAAACAAAAAGGTAAAGAGAGGGATCCATGGGTGCAAACATCCATACCATATCCCCAAGAGGTAATGAAATCCTTGGATGATGCTAGGTTTGATAAGTTTTTCGAGATACTTAAGACTTTGTGTTTACAAATTCCTCTCATTGATGCTATTAAAATTCCTCCATATTCAAAATACATGAAAGATATTGTTACTAATAAGAGGAAGGTACCTAATGATGCAATTACTGCTATGCTTGCCAATTACTCTTTTGATGGTAAATTGCCTGAAAACGGGGAGATCCTGGTGTTCCTACTATTCCTTGTCGTATTAAAGAAACTTATGTAAGATATGCATTGTGTGATTTAGGAGCTGGTGTTAATGTTATGCCATTTTCTTTATACAAGAAACTTAACCTACACAAATTGGTTCCAACTGAAGTCTCATTGCAAATGGCTGATAAATCCACTGCTATTCCTATAGGCATATGTGTGGATGTTCCTATTTCCATTGCTAATGTATTAATCTCTACAGACTTTGTTATATTAGAAATGCCTGAATATGATAACCTATCTATTATTCTTGGAAGACCCTTTTTGAATACTGCAGGGGCTGTTATAAATTGCACTGAGAGCAAAGTGACATTTAATGTCCAGGGCAATGAACATACCATTCATTTTCCTAAGAAGAATGTTGTTGCTATGCTAAACAAGAGTGTGAATTCTATTGAGAGAAATACTATTATGTTTGGAAGTTTTGAGTGTGCATTACCACCTCCACCACCAAAGTATGCTATCTTGATGATTGGAACCATTCCAATCAAATATGAGGTACCTTGAGTTTTACTTTTCATACAAATATAATGAATCATGCTTTATATCCATTACATATTATTAATGAGACTTGATCAACCTCATTACTAATGTGGAAATGATGCAAACTTGGTTCCCATAAAAATTTGCATTGCATTTTAATTTTATTTATCATAGATCATTAGAATATTTGCATAAACATAATTATTCCAGAGGCTCAAAAATTCCAGAATATGAACTTTGAAAAATTCTCTTCAGAAAATGTTCTTGAAAAATTCCAGAAAAAATATGGGTGTCAGTTATTTTACCAGAGGGACCTGCATCCAAAAGGGGAGGACCAAAAGGCCACCAGGGGCCAAAAGGAGGTGCCCCACGCGGCCAGATTCCTTGGCCTCGTGGGACCCACCAACTTGGCCCACAGGTGGAGTTAGGTGAGCATCCAGTGCCCATCTCCTTCCCCTCGACAGAAAACCACCTCCAGGTATTTTTCCCAAATTTTCCCAAGCTCCTGCTTCCTGCCATCTTCGATCTCCCAAGTTTGAGCAGATTTTTCAAATCTGTTTGGTGGAATTGCTCCTTGGTATGTGACTCCTCCCCCTATCCAATTACTTTTTGTTCTTATGCTTTATATATGAAGTACTTTGCTGCACTAGGTGTCACCTAAAATGCTTGAGAAACCCATGAGTTAGAGTTTTCTAGTTGATATGGATGCATGATATTGATGTGGAGACTCGTTATGGATGGCCCAATGTTATTTTAGAGTGTTACATCTTGATATTTGATGAATTTTATTTTTGGACAGCAAGCTTTCATCATGAACAAGGGAAAGGGACTCATGGGGATGATGTCAAGAACAAGGAGGAGGCCATCTAGAGCCACCAATAATCATGATGATGATCAACTATGGGAAGATGGGGCGGTGTACATAGGGGAAAGGCTCAAGATACATGCAACAAGATGGCAAGACCCACGTGTTCTTGACCAGTGGGGGATAGGAGAGGATTTCCACGTCTTTCTCGCTACCATGGGCTTGCTGGAGTTTCCCCGTCATCCACAGGGAACATACGAGGGGCTTGCAAGAGAGTTCGATCATCTCCACCTTCCGCTTCGAGGGCCCCGAAGCTCACCGATACAGTAAGAGATCATGCACCCACTCCTACCTTTACCATAAAATTCACTATGAGGGGGCAGCGTCTTGTTATGTCATTGGAGGAGTTTTGTAGAGCTATTCGTGTGGAGAATAGGGGTAGTTGGCTTGAGATAGGTGCTGATTCAAATCAGGACCTTGTCTCTTTTTGGAAGAGCATTTCTGTTAGAGCTCCTGATAGGCTCAACAGGGGCAAATTTACTAGCATACAACATCCAGCCCTAAGATACTTTGCATTGTTTCTTGCTAAAGGTTTTATAGCTAGGGATAACACTTCTGCTTGCACAGGACCCATAGTCTATCTACTAAAATGTGCAAAAGAGGGAACACCTTGTCAATTTAATTTGGGAGTAGTTCTTGCTAGAACTTTACATATAGCTGTGAGGAGAAACTTTACTGATGAAACTCCTATTTATGGTGGTGCCATTGCTACTTTGGTATATGAGCACATTAAGGAAGAAAGGGGGTTTGACAACAACATGGGTAGGCTTATCACGGAGGCCTATTTACTTGATTTTGGTGTTACCTTTCGCATGGAAATGAGTGAGTGGCACAAGGATTCTTGTTACTATATCTATAAGAGTCGCAATGGACAAAATGTGTCCATTAGGCTCCCTCGTGCTGACCTTTTTGACAGGACCAATGGAAAGTGGACTGTGGAAGAAGCACCACCACAGGAGGAGCCCCAAAACCCGGAGATGCAAAACTATGCATGGGGACTCCAAGGACCGGAGTATGGAGGGTACCAAGGTGATGACCCCTCTTTCTATGGAGGAGGGTCATCAAGTGGTGCACCACCTTACTATGGCGGAGGTGGAAGCGGTGGATACTACCCGCCGGAATACTAGCTTGAGCTCAAGCTTGGGGGAGTACCTCTCGCCCTTTCATTTGTTGTTTTATATCACCTTTATCTTGTTATGTTTTAGTTTATTGTTCTATAAATCTTAAAAACACAAAAAGATTTTTTTCGTTTCTTTAGCTTGTTTACTTCTGGTCACTTTCATTATGCATCTAAAAATTAAAAAGAACAAAAATATTTTCGTTTTCTTGAATCAAATGCCAAAACAATTGTGCTGAAATTGCTGAAATCTGCTCACTGTTTCATTTTTCATTTTTTTTCTTCTGTAACTCTGATTGAGCTGAAATTTGAACTGCTATTGCAACTTTTCGTCACCTACGCACCCGTAAAATATGAGATCATTCCGAGGTGTTTAGGTAGGGCAAAAATAGTACTGTATGCAGTAACGTTTTCTGGCAGATTTGATGTTTTAACTGTACAGTTCAAGTGGGGAGAGGAGAAAATGCAATGATGATGATTATGGCAATTCGAGTAGGGTAAGAGGCTGGTATGAACTCATTTTTTTTCATTTTTGTACATATACTCATTCATGTGTGAATGCTTAGTTGATTCGCATAAGGTATATGTTGAATGATGGAGGCTTAGTGGGTCATGTTCTCTTATGATCAGTTCCAATGTATTAATGGTAGATGACGTGTTTTATGGATATTTGCTTGTAATGTTCTGCTCATAAGAGAAGTATGGCATTGTGGTATCCTCCTCTAAATAAATTCATTTGAATTGACTTGGCACATGCTCACACATGTATATGACTGAAAACAAAGAGTCAACTAAGCCTTGATGATTTATTTTGCCTCAGAGTTCTAGTATCATTTTTATGCCTCCGTTAATTCTATTTTGTCGCAAGCATGATTATGACGGTTATGGTTCTCTTGAATTGTCGCTCCCTATCCTATTGCTATCCTCCACTTGTACTAAGCAGTTAATGCTTGTGCTTCCAAATCCTTGAAAACCAAGTTATTCCAAAGAGTCCACCATAAATACCTATGTATGGCATTTCAAACCATTCAAGTAAATTTGCACGTGCTACGTTTAAAACTTGCAAAATACTTCTCATTTTGTGACACTACTTTAGCTCATAAGAAAATAATGGTCGGACTTGTTATCTTCCATACTAATTAAGTAATCTAGGACTTGCATGCTTCATCTGCTCGTCACTAATATTGCAAAAGGGCTGGTTAGACCACTATAATATCAAAAGTTTTGAGAAAATAAAAAGAGACACTCCTCCATGATATGTGATTGTTGGTGGGCACCCGAGGATTCGGTTAGCCATGGTTTGTGAAAGCAAAGGTTGGGAGTAGTGTCAAATTATAAATGTGAAGATGCATATTATAAATGCTTGTTTTTAATAATATTCGGAACCGCTCTCAACTTGCTTAGTATAGAAGTTAACAGGAACTCCATTACCATTCGTTGACAAAGTAATCACCACTCAAAAACAATTTTACCTCTGTTTTCAAAACAATGAAAAGCTCTAGCACATGTTAAATCCCTGCTTCCCTTCATGAAGGGCATATCTTTTACTTTACTGTTGAGTCACCATCCTTTTTTTGAGCACATTCTTGAGAGCATAATTGTCATTCTTAGTGTAATGTGCTTGTCCCAGAATATTGTTAGCTGTGGTGTAACTTTGATGCTTTTATCTTTGATATCTCTATTTCTAGTCTTCTCTTGAACTCCAGAGGTGCCTGGGCATTTATATTTTGATGTACAAATTCGGGCAAGCGAGATACCACTCTATCATACTTTATTATGAGCTTTGCAATCTTGAGAATTGATATGTTTCATGTTATTTAACATTATGATTGGCACCTCTTCATTGTTTACATGACCATTAAGTGACACCATTTGCATATATCTTGTTATGAATAACCTAAGCATTGTCCACATAGTGAGAATATATACATCATATGAAGCAAATGTGTTCGTAAAAGTTTCTCTTATCGCTCAGTTGTTAACTGAATTGCTTGAGGACAATCAATAAGCTAAGCTTGGGGGAGTTGATGCACCTAAAATGCATCTACTTTTCCAATCACTTTGCTTCATTATTTGTCCCGGAATCTCCCCATACTTGATTAAAACTGCTGAATCTGATGCTATTTTTAGCAAAGTCTTGTTTCTGTCTATTTTTACAGGAAATTAAATCGGGGAAAAATACCACGCGAAGTTTTATGGAAAAAGAGGGACATCGAGAAGAAGATGGACACGAGGGAGTGCCCGAGGCCCAAAAGAGGGGGGCCCACGCGGCTAGATTCCTTGGCCGCGTGGGCCCACCTATCTGGCGCCTCGAGCGTCCCCTCGGCCTCATCTTTGGCGTACCCCTCCATATATACGAAAAACTGCTTGACCTAGAAGGGGAGGTCCTTTCGCGAAACAGAGCGCCGCCACCACCACGATCTTTGTTTTCGGAGACAGATTGATCCAGGATTTCTCCCCCGGAGGAAGGATTCGGGGGCCGTCTTCACCGCCATCTTCACCGCCTTCATCTCCATCGACCATGAGCTACTCCACCATCACCATGTGTGAGTAGACCGCTGTAGGCATATGAGATTGATCATGTAATGATACCCGTTGTTCGAGATCTTAGGGGTTTACCTTGAGGATACTTTTGTATTGTGTTGATGCACTCTTGCTATGTTTAATGCTTGCTACTAGGGCCCGAGTGGCATGATTTCAGTACTGAACTTATTTTGCCCCATCATATAATTGAGTTTGGTATCTATCTGCAAAGTGTATTGCCTGCTATTATGTTGAACCTGCGAACCCTAAAAGTGACATATAGGAAAAACAAGGGGGATATGTTCTAGTTTGAGGATTCTATGTGTTCATGAAGTGTTAATGCATTGTTCCGGTCTACTCGAAAGGGTAGACCTTAATTACCTGTAGTTCCAAGTTGGCCTCGGTGAAATGGGCAGGTAGGACAATAGATGTTGTGCAAATTCTCTTGGTTAGTACGCACAACTATTTACGGAACACATACCTACATATATCAAAGTTAGAGATAAGTCCCATTGCTATTTATATCTTATTATATGATCAATCTTATTCATGCAACACCCCGCTGTCACCTCATGCCTACGTTTTAAATCTCTGAGTTACACTTTCACTCTTTTCGGTGAAAACTGGGAAACCCTTTTATTACTACTGCTGTTATATTTGCTTACTTAAACCATATCACTACTATCACTATTGTTGCTGCAAGTTTATTGATATACAGGTGTGGTTGAGAGTGACGTCTCAATTGCTAAAGTCTTATTGGTATTCTTGTGTTCCCCTTGAGTCGAACTATAAATTTGGGTAATACTTCCCAACGAAGATTTCAGCGATCTCCTACACTTGTGGGCATCACGCGCCATCACCGGAGACGCCGTGTCGCGCTGCTCCCTGACGTCGTCCTCGTCTCCTCCGACTCCGGCCGACGCTCGCCGTTGCTAGGTGAGCTCCTCCCTCCTCCTCGCCACCGTAGCTAGGGCTTAGAAATGTCGCCGCCGCCGCCGGAGCGCCTCCGCCCGAATCCGTGCTCGACGCCGCCGAATCCGAGCCTCTACCGCGCCCTAGGCGTTGCTAGGTTGCGCGCGCGTGTCACCGGCCATTGCGGCCTCCTCCGGTGACCATTCCAGGGCGACGCCACCGTCCATTGCGGTTGCACGCGTGTCCACCGGCCACCTCGTCGTGTGCCCGGCTCCGATTTGGTGCGCAATCGAGGGCACAAGAAGCAGGCAGTGGAGGAGAGCTCCATTGCTGACGTCAGCGTTTTTTTCTCTCCAGAAAATGCTACTATTTTAGTAGTATTTATGAGTATTTAGGACTATTTAGAATTATGGTTAGGAAAATGCTACTGTTTTTAAGTTGCTAGGAATGTAAATGTGACATTTTTTAGTTAATTATTTTAGAATTGCTAGAAATTGGTAGGAAATTGCTTGAAATGCTACTGTTTTTTAAATCGCTACAGGAAATGCTACTGTTTTTAGATGAATTCCTAGGAAATGCTACTGTTTTTTAAGTTTGTAAATGTTGTTTACATGTTTGTAAATGTTAAGTTTAAATGAAATTGCATATATTGTGGCCTACATGTTGTAAATGCTACACTTGTATGTAATTTGAAAAAAATATTGAATAGATTGTTGTAATTTCCTACCAATGTGACTTTGTTAAAATGCAACCACAATTCTCACAGCAGCGCGCGCAACCATAATTCCCACAACAACGCGTGGGGAATGCGACAATGTGACAATGTAATATGAAATATTTCTATCGTTGTTCTTATCGTGATAATGTGACATCAATGTAGGATTCGACGTCGTGTCTGCGACCTTCCCGAGTCTCGCCGTCACGCGCCTCACCGTCGTCCCCGCGCATCCCCTCGTGCCCTCCCCCGCGGTGAGCCTCTACCGTGCACATGTTATTTCTTTCCAATAATGCCGCCGCCCGATTTGGCACTAAATTGTTCTTTTTTTGTATTAGTTAAGCTATGGACGGCAGAGCAAATGAACATGAGTTATTCGACATCATAGCTTCGCCCGATCACAACGATGGTGAAGATGATGGCTCGCAATTGCTTAACATGTCCGGTGATGGAATGGAGGGCGATGAGATTTATAACTTAGAAGCTCCTCCCTCCGGATCGAACAATAATGCCGATGAGAATATAACGAAGAATACCGACGAGGTATACATAGCCTCTTGTGATAAATGATTTGATATATATACATATACATATATTAACATAATATTTCTTATTTTTAGCCCTCCGGATCGGGATCGAGCTTTTTTGGTAAATCAGCTGGTAAAAGAAAACGAGGCCCGGCCAAAAAGTTGAAAGATGAAAGGTTTGATATCGAAGCAATCTCTGAAATTGGCGAACCGATTGCTCCCAAAGAGCACGCAGTAAATTTGTGACTCAGTGCGGAGTTGTTGTTCGGGACAACATTCCGATCACCATCCGAGAATGGCACAAGCCGAAGGGTGGAGGAGTGAGTTTTGTGTCAAATATTTGCAAGAAGGAACTTCTGAAGTCCCTTTTCCACAATTTCGCCCTACCGACAGGCCTCACAGATGCCGAGAAAAAGAAAGTCTTCAAGTGGACTCTTAAAAAAATGGCCCAACAATTCATGAACTACAAGAAAAGGTTATACCTCAACTTTATCAAGATAGGCAAAACCCCCAATTTTGAAGACGTACAGTACGCGAGGATAAGAGATCAGTGGCAAGAATTTAAGGACTACAAGGAATCAGAAAAAGCTCTGGAAAAGTCAAGGAAAAATAAGGAGAATGCCGACAAAAAGCAATATCACCAACGTTTGGTGTCAGGTGGCTACAAGACCGCCGTTCCTCTGTGGGAAGAAAGAGACACCAAGTTAATTGTTGCCGGGGTCACTCCAAGTACATCGAGCTATCCCACAAGGGCGAAGCATTGGTTGTACAACGTCGGGATGGAGCCCGACTCACAGACAGGGAGTCTTGTGTTGAAGGAAAAAGTTAAACCAGGCCCCAAGGGACAGCCCGAAAGAACCAAAATTCTGAAGAAAGTCCAAGAAATTTGTAATGCAGTGGTTGCCGCTCATGAGGGAAGGTTCGCGCCCGATAGAGAGAACGACGAGCTAACACTCGCCCTCGGGAATCCCGAACACATTGGACGTGTACGAGGCGTGGGCGTCGTCCCTTGGAAGGTTGGGTTCGCCGAGAATAGGGACACTTACAGGAGCCGCGACAGGAAGAAGAAACAGGAGGTAGAGAGGTATCAGCGGTTGGAAAACATGATATTAGACCTGCAGCAGCAGCAACATGCAATGAGGCAGGAAAGGGCATCTGAGCCGCAGGAGGACCAACTGGATATGGCATCTCAGCGGAGAAGCATGCAGCGTGGCTTCCACGCAAAATGTCCAGTCTGATGACGCAACATACCCCGTGGATCAGATTCAGGTGAAGACAAACTGTGAGCTGCACACCAAACTGAAGAACCTATCCATGAAAGTGGCGGTCGACTTTGCTTTAGAGAATCCACCCAGAGCAACCCTTCATGTCGGTTAGATTCCAGCTGGCTACGCTCGAGTCGGGGTGGATGAAATTATGCCGGGATTCGAGGAGCTAGAGCTTGACTTTGCTGGGGCTGAAGGGGAGAGGATACTGGGAGAAGTGTTGCGTGCAGTCATTCTATGGAGAAAGGAACACATCATGTTTCCAGAATCGACGCGTAGGCCACCAACCCCTCCGAGTAGCAATAAATCTCCAAGTCCACGCCACATTGATAATATTGACATCGAGAGGGAACCCATCGCGACTCCATCTCCCCGGTGCGCGAGTCCACCCCGGAGCGTGCAAAGAGTCCATCCCAGCGGGAGTCCACCCCGGAGCGTGCAAAGAGTCCGCCCACCGGCAATAGGTCCTTCTCAATGAGGCAGAAGATGGTTGCTGGTGCGTCGAGTGGTGCTCCAAAGGACACCTACAAGTATGGGCCTTCGTTGAAGTATCTTCCGGTGTTAACTTACCACCGGACCGTTGAGGAAAATGCTCTCTTGGTAAAAGCTCACAATGACGCACACTTTGCGAAGAAAGTGCTCGAGCCAAAACAGGTACTAAACCCTAAGGGTGTTAAACACTTTTTAGACATTGTATGTGATCCTGACCGTAGAACTTTGCCTGATAACTATGACCGCTCTATCTCAAAGAGTTTTGACACGCAAGAGGAGAATAAAAAGAAAAGGTGCGCTGCACAGAAAGAAGAAGAAGGCAAAACAGGTTCCCCAGCTCGAAGAACAGAAAGTACAGTCGGTCGCCCCGCTGAAGGTTCAGACAGACAAGCGTCCCAACATTGGGACAAATATTCCTGCTTCAGACTACATGTACGATGATGCATTTGACGCACTTTTCCCCAAGACGACTGAGATAGCACGGAAGTTTGTCTACAGGAAAGATCTTCTCCCTCCTGATGAGATGGTGCGTCTAGATTTTCAAATGCGGAAATTGCATGACTGGTACAAGAAGGTTGCAAAGAACAAGCAAACAGTGTTTTACCTTGCATACCGGGAAGACCAATTCTTCATCGACAACGAGATATGTGTCGAATTTGAAGAATTATGGCAGTTATACAACCGGCGTGCTCTCAACGCAACTATCATAAGTTGCTATGTTCTGTAAGTGAGTTTTTCTAAGACTGTAGCTGAGCATGTAATTATCCTCACTAGTTGAGCCTGTAATTGTCCTCACTATATTCTTTTGTATGCTATTATATATGCATGTGGATGATTGTCGAGTGCAAAAGGAAAAGAATCTGGCACGTTGGGTCCATTGACCCATTCATCGTTAACTGCGAAAACTTAGCGCGGAAGGCCGAGGACTGCGAGGAGGCATTGTTGAGGTCGCTATTGAAGCAAACTCGGGCGGCAGATATACTTCTTCCTTACAACCTCAAGTGAGTGTGACTGTCTTGAACACATTTCTATATTGCTAATTACTAGATGTTAAGTTTAATTGAAGAGTTCTATGCATGCCTCACTATATAAACGTGTGCAGCTACCATTGGATTCTACTGGACATTTGTATTGAAGGGATTTGTTGAAGTCTCTGGCTCATTACGCAAATCAGAATCAGACTACCGGGACTTGACTGACATGTTTCAGAGGTAATTTCAACCATTAATCCATTTCAGCATATCAAGTAATCAATAACTCATTTATTCATTTGCTTTTGCGAGTAGGGTTTGAAAAATATTCATCAAGAGAGAGGGGGTGAATGGAAACCACAGCTGACTATTAAACATGTTGATGTAAGTGTACTACTATTAAACATAGTCTTTTTAATTCATCATCATTTTAGATTATTGTTTAATTAATTTATATTCTCGTAAAGACTTTGAATCAACCCGGGAAATGAATTATGTGGATTCTACGTCTGCGAGTTCATGAGGAACTTGAGCGTTGAGCAGACGTCGCGTGATAAAATAATGTATGTGAGTGTGACTGTTTTGCACTATATTTTAATCTTATTACGATTTGATATATATATACACACACAACTAATATATTCATATTGATCTCATTTAAAGCTTAATAAAGCTTAACGACATGCGGAGCGCCATACTACCACATCTGCGCGTAGAATCAATTCAACAGGAGTTGACGGGATCTATTCTTGAGTAGGTCATGCATCTAAAGTGGTGAGAATACCATAATCCAAAATATAACTATAATGACTAAAAGAAACTAACGACGTAACCAGGGGAGCAGAATATATCTGTCTGCCGACCGTTCGAGCCATCCGGCGCCCCAGCCTCGTGGGTTTCTTTCAGCTATCCACCGTCGTAAGAAACCTGCAGGCCACCTAAAAAGATACGAGTAGGAGAACTGCTCCACGATGTAGCCCACGATCCGGTCACAAACCACCTACGTGATTGAAAAACAATAGGCCCAGCGTAAGATTACTATGGAAAGCGGAGCCCAAATTAGCCGTAAGAATATTCTAGTAGTTTTTTTGGAAGCACGAGAATATTTGGTGACGTAACTTATTGCAGTCTTTGCAAACTCTAGCTTTAGCCATGTGAAATCTTTTACCACCGTTTTAACATAATTTACTTTGTACTTGTCTGCATGTATTTGTGACCTTCAACTCATTTCCACGTTCACATGGCATATTGCATATCAGAATTGCTGAACAGGGCCAGAAATTGCTAGCCCAAAAATAGAAACGGTACAAATATTATCTCTCCTGTAATAGAGACAACAGCACGGTGCAGATAAGCTAAAGATAAATGTCAAACTGTAGATTACACGTACACAAAACATAGAACATGATATCTTTAGCAACCAGCAGGCAAATTGAATATTATTACAACCAATATTGCATGTTCCATAAGTTGCCGCCAACTATATATAGTACTCAGCAAACTGAAACAACATGGATATTTTCGATGATATGGGTGGTCGCTGGCTTGACAACTATGACAGCTGGGCAGACGTCATTGTTTACAACATTCTACCTGAGAGCAACCTGCAAAGATGTAAAAGGTTAGCATCATTATATGATCAAAACAAGCAATATGCCTTAAGGGCGGTTTGTTAATTTCTTAATAACCTCTTGAGCTTGCCGAGCCCCTGCTCCCTGTAACCAGGCATCTCTTTGTTTCAATTGTCAAATCACCGTAACCTACCAAAAAAGCAGATATTATGGCAACACACGTTCCAAGCAGATGCCAGATGATAATTGCTTTCTAATAATAATTTGGAGCAATGACATCAAAATTCCGATTGATTTTTTTAACATGCCTCAAGTGATATATCAACCTATCCTTCTTGCTAGTTCTAAACAAAGTAACCACTAGAAATGAACGGGTAGCCACCACACCGTCAGTCGAGCCCCACACTCGCCAATATACAACACATAGCAGTGCTTAGGGTGCCGACCGCTCATCATGGAGCCCATCCAGCCTACACCTGACGGTTATTACTCTGAGTTTTCCACCTTCAAATTGACTTGCACTCCTTAAGTGAAAATAATAGGCCACCATCCAGCTAGCAAAACAACATAGTGAGATCGAGTTTGCAAAGCCGTAAAATATATGCCTTTTGTTTACAACCATCTCCTGGCTACTTCACGCCAACGTTTCCTCCACAAACTAAAATGTTTTGTTTGTGGTATCATGATATCTCATCGTAGAATGTAATAATCTATCATGGTGGTGGTGTATCCACACATTCTGTTTCACAAACCCAACTCCCCCATAAAATTGATCTCCCAGCTCTCGCCAAGAAACACACAACAAAGAAAGCACAACAATTCTACTCTGTGATAAAACTATGTGTTTCCTCAGTTTGTTCGTGGCCTAACTTTCTCATTTCTTTTTTGCATAGAACTAGAGCAAGACATGTTTTGACTCCATAATAGTTCTGAATGAAAAAAATGACCAGAAAGGAAAGGAAGGCCACCATATCTACTGTGTAGTGAGGAAGTAATTATAAAGATTACTTTCTTCAAGAATAGCATGCATTTTTTCATCAATTTAATTCCTCAAACAAGTATGTGCAGTGAAAAATTAAACATACAGATTTAAACTTTTCAAGAACTTGCACCACATTTTAATCACTGACTGAATCAATAACACTAATACATGTACAAATAGCATGCAACCAAAGGCATCACCTAATCTTCTAGTATTTTCTATCACTAAGAGAGCAAAAGAGCAGATAAATTATGAGGAAGTTTGTGCTGCTAGTCTGCTAGCAAACGGAATCACCATGGAAAAATACACTAGCGGAAGCAAAAAACAAAAAAAAATCAATCTCCACGAGTATTAGATAGCAACCCGCTTAATGGAAAAGCTAGGACAGACAAAAGTTTTACTTACTGTGGCTGCTAGTACTAGTAGATGCAGATCGATGTAGTTGTGGACCCGTTTCTCGCCTGCAGGTACATCAGATGGAGCTTTACCGCGAAAGAGGTCGCAAGGACACTGCCGGAAAATCGCTCGGTGGGCTGCCGTGGCACGGCCGGTGGAAGGCAGCGCATCACTTGTGGTGCGAGAAAAGAAGAAGATGGAGGCGGTGTATTTTCCCAACCAGATTAGCAAATTGGTAAGAATAAAAGGGTCAGATTAGCAGGATGATGATCGTATAATTCCCAACCAGTATGATTTTCAGTGTTATTTATAGAACCAATATATTTACCTACTATTTGGTAGTTGCATAGTACCTAGTTCATACCCACTAGCACTATATTGGAGAAACCATTGCAGACAACAAATTAAAGATGAAGTGGAAATATTTATCTCCAGATTGAATTCTTACAGCAACAAAAAAAAATTGGGCCTTCTTGATCTATTACATTGGATCGTTCCTATCTCTAAAATAAACACAATCTAACAAATAAGAAAATCTGTATTCATGAAGGTTAGCAGATTCATGTGGATTGAAACCTAGTTTATGGAACGCGCTAAAGAGCATGATAAGCTAGCTAGGAAGTCAATCAATCAGAAGAGGAAGGCTAGCAATCAAGCAAATCAAGGAAGTGCGGCACTAGGAGCAGGCGGCTCACATGGACTGACCAGCGGGTTGGGCACCAGCGGGGAACGGCAGGAGGTGGGCGGCCGGTGAGGAACGGCAGGAGGTGGGCGGCCGGTGAGGAATGGCAGGCATCACATCCCTTGGACCGCCGTGATGGCAGGCCACCCAGTCGCTCGCCGCCGGCCGCAGTCCCCAGCTGCCGTTCGACCATCATGCCGCCGAGACGGGTGGCCCACCACCACAAGCTCACCCGCCTGTCTTCCGATCCGAATCCTCCCGCCGCTCATCCGCTTGCCGCCGGATGCGCAACCGCTCGCCGCCGCCGCGCCTCAAATCGAGTTTCCGAACCGCTCGCCGCTGGACACGATCTGGGTAAAAATAAATATCAGGTGTGGCTGGGTAACGTAGCTAGTGTTTCTGGAATATTCTTCAGTGAGAGGCGACGTTCTCGTCGACAGCGAGGCGCCTGTGGTGACTTCGTCAATCTCAAGACCTGATCCGTAGGCTCAGTCTCTCGGAGGTGCTCATAGGCGTAGGGTGTGCGTGCGTGCGTTCATAGGGGTGAGTGTGTGCGCGTGTATATGAGCGCTTGCGTTGTACTGTGTTTCTCAAAAAAAAAAAAAAACGCCACGGCCGTAGTTCAGAAAATAAACCGTTGAGAAAGAAAAACAATCGCAGCTTATTGAGAACCATACAGACGGTGGGTTCGATGGACCAGGACCGGCTGCCATTCCGGCTCGGCGGACAGACCTGGGTGCAGAATCACCCATGGTGTCTAATAGAGTTTCCTATATATATATATAATATGTATATCTTAATTATATTATATATGCATCAACGTGTGCCGTATGTATTAGCGTAGAATATGTATACGAAAAGTATACTACCTCTTATATTATTTTGGAAAAGTCAACCCATGTAAAGTTTGACCAAGTTTTTATGAAAATATATTAACATGTAAAATATAAAACTAAGGTCACTAGAAACATCATGAACTATATTTTCAGATGATATCTATATATAATATCATATTTGTTGATAGATTTTTCTAAAAGTTTGGTCAAACTTTACTTGGCTTGACTTTTATAAAAAAAATATAGGCCTTATTCATCAGAATGGAGGGAGTATTATGTATGCATCAACGGTGTACGTGTACCGTATATATATAATACCGTATATATGGAAACGAAAACATGAAACAAAATGGAAATAAAATGGAAAAACAAGAACCGAAAAATAAATTGCAAAACCCCTAAAACCCTCAACACTTTAGGTTCTCCGCAGTCCGCACGAGCCCGTGCCCCGCGCCCACGTGGAGTCCTTTTAGTACCGGACTATGCACAACCGGTACTGATGTTGGGGATTTAGTCCCAGTTGCGCAGTACCGATTGCATAACCGGTACTAAAGGCCCTCCCGGCCGGTATTGAATGTGTGTTTTCCATTAGTGGGAGACGGTGGACGACGATCCAGAGTCAGTCAACGCCGAGTTCTGGGTGAAGTCAGGCATCCAGAAGAACCAGTGGGGAGGCCGCTGCCGAAGCGAGGAGTACTATGCGAGACGCCGTGAAGTACTGATGTATTTCAGATCCGTTGCCGATGAAATTGAGAAGGCCGGCGTCGTGTAGGTGCGGCGCGGCCATCTGCATCTGCATGCGCGACGAAGAGGAGAAACGGCATGTTCTTGCGTTCTGCTCTCGGCTTTGCCCTGTGATAGACAGGATTTAGATCGATCAATCATGTTCGGTTTTTAGCTTTGTCCTGCCATGTAATCCGAGGTTTCGTGGTAGACAGTGATTTTGTATGTAACTCTTGGTCCCACAATGTACAATTTTGATCAACTTAGGAAATGATAATCTCAGTGTATTTTAAAATTGCGAATCTGCTTTTTCCTTGATGATTTGTTATTGATCTGATGCTTCGGGTACCAGCAGCAAGGGGCTTAGAGGTAGAGTCCGTTAATTCATCAGTGTGTGGGAGCGGAGGTAGGGTGAATATCAATGGTCGATGAACCACTTTGCAACATAACCCTTTATTCAGAGTTCCTACTATCACTACAGCTATATCAGACGAGAGTTCCTCGGGACACATGCTCTACAAAATTCTGCATTCTTTAAAGTAACTAGTAACAATTAGTTTAATCTAGTAATAATACAATGCATCACACGAAACTTCTCCCTACTAATAATTTTAACTGTTTCTGCATGATCAAACAATTCATATTCGTATCACTTGACAACAGTTGCTGTTACAAAAGAACAGTGTTGTTAGAATATATTGTTAGTTAACGATATAGTTGTTAATATCTAGCTAGCTGTACAGATTAGGATCATGACGGTTAGCTGTTGAGATTGTATACGTGATGTACACGTTGTAACCCTAAACTGATTCTATATAAAGAGGAGTACGGCCGGCCTTTTGGAGCTGTGCTGATTGCCTTCCAAAACCTATCATCTCACGTATTTTACATGGTATCAGAGCGAGATTGCATCTGAAACTCCACGCTTCGTTCCAATGTCGTTCGCTAGCTCCTCTTCCTCTTCCTTCAAACCTTCCTCTGCCGAGACTGGCATCTTCTCCTCCGGCGGCTTGTCCACCATGGACACCGCTTCGACAGGCCTCTACACCTTCTCCAATGTCAACATGATCCAGCTTTCCCAGGAGAATTATCTCCTCTGGCGCACGCAGATGGTCTCTGTCCTCAAGAGCCGCCTGCTCATGGGCTACGTCAACGGGCTCCTGCCATGCCCATCCGAGCTCGTCCGAAACCCACACGCTGGGGACGCCGGAGCGCCGGCGGAAATCCCGAACCCTGCGTACCAGAAGTGGATGCAGCAAGACCAGGCGATTTTGACCGCCATCCTCCTCAACGCGTCTGAAGGCGTGGTCGGCATGCTCATGACGGTGATCACGTCAAGAGAGGCATGGGCTGTCCTGGAGAACAGCTTCGCCGCACAGTCGACGGCGCGCTCGATGCAGATCCGGTTCAAGCTCTCCACCATCAAGAAGGCGGACGATGCGGTGACGATCTACTTCAACAAAATCAAAACACTCGCTGACACGCTCGCCGCCATCGGGAAGCCGCTCACCGAGGAGGAGCTCATCTCCTACCTCTTGGCAGGACTGGACGGAGACTACGACGCTCTCGTCGAGGTGGTGACGGGACGCGAGACGCCGATCAAGCTCCGGGACCTCTACGCCCAGATGCTCAGCACGGAGAATCGCGTTGAGGCGCGCAAGGCGGAGTTCAACATCAACTCTCACTCCGCCAATCTCTCCTTCAGCCGTGGCGCGCAAGGCGGTGGTGGCAGATTCTCTCGGGCGGATGGACGCCCCATGCCACCACTCCCGTCACCTGCTGATCACGGCCAGTATGGCCGTCCTGCACCACCGTCGCACTTCCCCAACTCCGGCGGCGGGAACTCATCTGGAGGTGGCGGAGGCCACTCCTCCGGCGGCGGTGGCGGCGGCAACCGCCCGGTCTGCCAGCTATGCGGCAAAGTGGGCCACATCGCCTCCCGGTGCTTCAAGCGCTTCAAGAAGGACTTCCTTGGCGTCGGCAATGATGGAGGCGGCTCCTCTCGCCAAGCTGCCGCTGCCACCTACGCTGCACCTGTCGGGGAGACGCCATCCTACCCGATCGACCCCGCCTGGTATGCAGACACGGGCGCCACGGACCACCTCACCAACAACATCGACAAGCTGTCCATGAAGGAGGTCTACCGTGGCAATGATCATGTCCAAACCGCAAACGGTGCAGGTATGCGCATTCACCATATTGGCCAAGGCATCCTCTCCACTCCTTCAAAATCCTTACATCTTAAAAATGTGTTGCATGTTCCCTCTGTTACTCGCAATCTCCTTTCTATTAAGAAACTTACACGTGATAATTCGGTTTTTGTTGAATTTCACCCACGTGATTTGTTTGTGAAGGACCGGGACACGAGGGACATTCTGCTTAGAGGGAGGTGTCGGGACGGTCTCTACTCTTTGGAGCCATCCCCTGTCAAGCAAGCTTTTGGGAGTCTTCGAGTGTCGCGAGAACAATGGCATTGCCGCTTAGGTCATCCAGCCCCTCAAGTGGTTCAGCATGTTCTTCATCATAGAGATCTACCTTCGGAGTCTAGTAAAAATAATGCAATATGTGATGCATGCCAACAAGGCAAAAGTCACCAATTGCCTTTTCCTATTTCCAATCATGTAATAAAAGCTCCTCTTGAGCTCATCTATTCGGATGTTTGGGGTCATACTCAAACCTCTACTAGTGGACACAAATATTACGTCAGTTTTATTGATGGTTATAGTCGTTTCACTTGGCTTTACTTGCTTAAACAAAAATCTGATGTGTTTAAAGTGTTCCTTCAATTCCAAAGCCATGTTGAACGCCTTCTAAATCATAAAATTGTTCATGTTCAAACAGATTGGGGTGGCGAATATGTTAGACTCAACAAATTTTTCACTGATATTGGCATCACTCATAGGGTATCTTGCCCTCACACTCACCAACAAAATGGCACCGCTGAGCGCAAACATAGGCACATTGTTGAAACGGGTCTAACCCTCCTTGCTCATGCCTCTGTTCCTTTCCGTTTTTGGAGTGATGCCTTTACCACTGCATGCTTTCTCATAAATCGCCTCCCTAGTCGTGTCATCAACATGGAGACTCCTCTTGAACGTCTTTTGGGTGAAGTTCCCGATTATACCTTTTTCAAGGTTTTTGGATGTGCGTGTTGGCCACATCTCCGTCCCTATAATAATCACAAATTAGAATTTCGCTCCAAGAAGTGTGTATTTCTTGGCTATAGCTCTTTGCATAAAGGCTACAAATGTCTTCACATTCCCACAAATCGCGTGTATATTTCTCGAGACGTGGTTTTTGATGAGTCGAGTTTTCCCTTTGCCATGTTGTCAAACATTGACCAACCATCACCCTTGGTTTCCTCTCCTGCCTTGCCTGGCCAATTTTCTGCTCCAGAGGCGCACCCGTCCCCTGGTGCTGGGTCGTCATCACCAGCTCCTGGCGCTGGGCCTCCATCACCGGGTGCGGCGTCATCCGCCTCTCCATCGCCCAGCCCGTCTCCACCGAGTCCAGCTCCGCCTCCACCGAGCCCAGCTCCGCCTCGACTTGGGCCTGTGACGAGGCTGCGGAACAATATCCGCTGTCCGCTGGATCGCAAGGACGGCACCGTCGCTTGGCTTGCGACATGCATGGCACATGCAGTATCATCTCCCAGCGCCGAACCTCGTGATTATCGTGCCGCTCTCTCTGTCCCGCATTGGAAGAGTGCAATGGATGCTGAATTTGATGCTCTGTTGAAGAACAAGACATGGCGGTTGGTTCCTAAGCCTACTGGTGTCAATATAATTGATTCCAAGTGGATTTTCAAAGTGAAGCATCACGCGGATGGGTCTATTGAGAGGTACAAGGCTCGTCTCGTAGCAAAAGGGTACAAACAGCGACAAGGTTTGGATTATGATGACACATTCAGTCCGGTCGTCAAGCCAACCACAATTCGCCTTCTTCTATCCCTTGCAGTTTCTCGAGGGTGGCATCTTCGGCAACTTGATATTCAGAATGCATTTTTAAATGGTGTTCTTGATGAAGAAGTATACATGCGTCAACCTCCCGGCTATGAAGATCCAGCATTCCCGGGTCATCTCTGTCGCCTCGACAAAGCTCTCTATGGGTTGAAGCAGGCACCCCGTGCATGGCATGCACGCCTTAGCTCCGTCCTCCGCACTCTTGGGTTTGTTGCATCGGCTGCCGATACATCCCTCTTCATTTTCCGGCGCTCTGGTGTGGTCACGTTCTTGCTCGTTTATGTCGATGACATCATTGTTCTCAGTTCTTCGGCAAGTGCACCTGAGCAGATCATCCGGGATCTTCGGACCGAGTTTGTTGTCAAAGATCTTGGCCCCTTGCACTTCTTCCTTGGTATTGAGGTTCGTCGCTCGGCTGGTGGTGGTTTGTTGCTCTGTCAGCGGAAGTATGCCTCTGAGTTGCTTCGACGATCCGGAATGCTTAAGTGCAAACCAGCTCACACACCCATGTCTGCCTCTGATAAGTTATCTGCCATGGATGGAGACCTGCTTTCATCGGAGGATGCTACCCTATATCGCAGCATTGTAGGTGGCCTTCAGTACCTCACCGTCACGCGGCCTGATCTTGCCTATGTGGTCAACCGTGTCTGTCAGTACCTTCATGCCCCACGTGATAGTCATTGGGCTGCAGTCAGGCGTATTCTCCGCTATATTCAGTTCACTCTGTCTCTTGGCTTGTCTATTCATCCGGCTGTGGATGATATGTTATCCGCCTTCTCTGATGCTGATTGGGCTGGAAACATTGATGATCGGCGATCAACCGGGGGATATGCTATCTTCTTTGGAGGAAATTTGATCGCCTGGAGTGCTCGCAAGCAGGCTACAGTCTCCAGATCTAGTACCGAGTCTGAGTACAAAGCACTTGCCAATGCCACAGCGGAACTTATTTGGGTACAGTCTCTGCTTGGAGAACTAGGCGTTTCACAGTCTCAAGCTCCAGTGCTCTGGTGTGACAATATTGGCGCCACTTATCTCTCAGCGAACCCGGTGTTTCATGCTCGTACCAAACATATTGAGGTCGACTTCCACTTCGTTCGCGAGAGAGTTTCACAGAAGCAACTAGTTATTCGGTTCATCTCATCGACTGATCAAGTTGCTGATATCTTCACCAAGCCACTCCCGGATCCTGCATTTAGATGGTGTAAGCGCAATCTCAACTTGTTAGATAGTTGAGATTGAGGGAGGGTGTTAGAATATATTGTTAGTTAACGATATAGTTGTTAATATCTAGCTAGCTGTACAGATTAGGATCATGACGGTTAGCTGTTGAGATTGTATACGTGATGTACACGTTGTAACCCTAAACTGATTCTATATAAAGAGGAGTACGGCCGGCCTTTTGGAGCTGTGCTGATTGCCTTCCAAAACCTATCATCTCACGTATTTTACAAGTGTAACATGGATCAATGAGTGCATACCCAAGAAGAAACATATGAACGCTAACATTTTAATCACCGCCTCTGCTCAGTGGCAGCACTGACAAAGTAGACATCCAATTCATCACAGAGTTGGACTACACAATCTTTTGGCCCTGAATGTCCTTCCTGATGATCGCCGATACTTCCAAATGGACACTCAATTACTAAACACACCTTCAGAACAAATGAGCATGTCACTGGAGTAGCATAGAAAGGGATGACGGTAGAGCAGCTCTTCACCTTCTCATCGCCTTCAAAACAGGACAAGTCTAACAAGACATGCTGGATGGACTGACCAACAATCATTTGGAACCATATTCTATCATGACTAGAGATATTGAACAGAGATATGTCAAAGCTTACACCCACGGGCATTCCACGAACATATGACGAACGGATTTTCAGAATCAGAATCGCAGACGTTCAACACAGCACTTCTAGCATTAAGCATTTCAAAATCTGTTGCTGGCTTTAGATCAAAGATTTCAAGGAAACTGCAAATATTGACAACAGGATTGCCATCAATAAAGTTTGCATCAAATTCTTTCTTAACTTCTTTGCTGATATCGGAAAGCTCACGGAATCCGTCAGCACACAGACCATCTATGTGATTAATTATCCTATGCAACTTGTCCAACACTGGATCTGAATATACGGCAAGCTCGGACAGTCTAAATAGAATCTCTAACAAAGCAAGCTCCAAGACTTGAACCTCCACTTCTCTGTTCAATCCAACATAACAACATTTTATCCTTCTCACAGATGTATCCAACTTCTCTAGCAAAATATCTTGTGATGTTGGGCCAAAAGCATAAGAATTGTCCGATTGAATGAGATGCCACATTTCAACAATGAGCTGTACTGCATGAAGATAGTCACGTACAAAGC
The DNA here is from genome assembly GCA_026929855.1 of Poa annua. Taxonomy (NCBI): domain Eukaryota; kingdom Viridiplantae; phylum Streptophyta; class Magnoliopsida; order Poales; family Poaceae; genus Poa; species Poa annua. The sequence goes on from CM049434.1 coordinate 118,548,549, forward strand.
TCAAGAACGCATAAGTTGATCCAGTAGAATTTACAGCTAATATATTGACTTCTTCTTTGCATGTTCTACAATCAAGAAAATAAAAAGCACTTACAGTAATCGCAAAAATATCATGGCAGCTTAGTTGTATGTGAAAAAAAGGAATATATGTCATACCTCATAGTAGTTTGAACTTCTCCTATACTGCATGACTTTCTCAAAGCCCAAGCCCCTTATCATGGTGTTTCTTGACTCTTGAGTTTAGTTGAAGGGTAGACAAAGCAGGACCTTGTGCTGCCTTGGAATTGTACTCAACCAGATCCACTTGCACTGTTCCCATCGGATTCCACGATCTGCCATAAGATCGTATAGAGCAGCAGTGGAGGGTGGCTTACCTGTAAACTCGTGCCTATCTTTTTGGGCAGACTACGGGTTGCCAATAATCTGCAGGTGCTGTAACAAGGTGATCCAATTGCAGGTATGCAGTATGTGACAGTGGCATCGTGAGCTGCGCCAGCTTCATCCGACAACCTGGGATGTCATCAATGCTCTGTTGTGCAAATGCAAATTCTGACACCGAACCCTCCTTGATTTTTGGGCACGGTGACAACTTCCCAGTCAACTGAAGGTGCTACTTCTATGTTCTTCCCGAGTAACACTCTCCTGTTTTGATCAACTGCCCTTACTCTTGCCTTGTCCAAGGCAATGAAGCCATAGAGAAAGTAGGAAGAGCAGACACCACAGCATTCGCCAATCTCCCTCAGTATGCCAGCATCTGGGGCAACCACAGCTGCAGTCACCTATCGATTCGTCATGAGACTGGATGCAACGTTCAGAGAGAGGGTGATCTTTGTCAGAGAGAGAGGCAAACTCAGGTAAGTGCACGGAAGTGAGCTTATCTGAAAACCCGAGGTTGAGGCCACCGCGTTTTCAGTCTGTTCGTGCACTGAAGGCGCTCTTCTGGCAGTTAGTCTTCAATCCACTGTTCTTCAGTAGATTTATTCAAGAATTCAGAACATCCGGATGATATTAAAAATAAATTATAGAATTCCCACATGAGAGGATATTGGGGACTTGGCGATATTCTACCAAGCATACTGAACATCTTAATTATTTATGCACAATCACATACTGTCACAAAATTGTTCACCAACAGTAAGCAGCCAAGAGCACTGCAGAACATGATTTGACTCTGAAAACTGAACACTGCAGACCAAGCTGAAAAACCCAACTAAGATTTTCAGGCTGATTGGCCCAAAATCACAAGCTCGTCCATGTTCTCTTTATAAAATCTAGTAATCTCTACTCAAATTGGTCATTGAGTTAATAAGTTAAAATGCTACTGTACAGGAAGCGGACGCCAAACAAATGGTCGTCGTGACCAATATATGTTGTTACCTCCTTTGTGCTATAGAGTTGGCCCAATAAGGCCCATTATGAAATTCTAGTTTGTTAACCCGATCTGAGCCATTCGTCTATTCTAATCTGAGCCATCCATCTACACTCCTTATCTCTTTCTCTCACCTTTTACAATTCTACGCACAAATTCACGTCAACAATGATAGCCTTGCAGGTATAACCCATTCCCTGCCTCCCAGGCATGTCCTTCCCCGCAGCAAGTATCACTCTGCTATGCTCACCTCAACTTCTCCTCTGCTCTCAGATGCAAGTCCACCACCAAATTCAGTGAATTTTAGAAACGCTTAAGCACGCTTAAACATCGCTTAAACAACGCTTAAGCGAACAAAACTCTAAACGAGAGCAAAACGTTCAGTTTACGCTTTCCGCTTTCTTGAACCTTGAGCATGGGTAAATAAATACTCAAGCATGAGAGCAGACCAATGCAACATTCGTTCAACACTCGGTTATGCATTGAACTGCTGTTGTAGCAGGGAAATACAGTAGCTGGTGTTACAAACAAGAGGAAAGTGTGATGATGCGGTGACAGGCCACAAAGCGCACCATCAACTCATCACGTCCTGTGATCTAAAAGAAGCCTCGAACAGTCCTCTTGATGAGCCTCTCGCCGTCGTCGTCCTCGCTGTCTGAAGAAAAATCCCTGTCTCTGAACACCTCGTCCCGCGCTTCGTCGCTCAGCCTCGCCGCCTCCGCCCTCTCGCCGAAGTAGTCGTAGTCTACCTCCACGGACCCCTTGGAGGCGTACTCGTTACGGACCCAGGCCTGGAATACGGCGAACTTCTTTTCGTCCTCGTAGGCGTCGCGGGTGCATGCGTAGAGCAGCATCGTGTACTTGTCCTTGGCCTCCTCCGGCGATGGCACAAGCGACGGGTTCACGCGCTTGAGCTCCCGGAACTCAGGACAGACAGGTTGCTGTTACAATGCATCACACAAAACTCCTCACTACTAATAATTTTAACTGTTTCTGCATGATCAAACAATTCATATTCGAATCACTTGACAACAGTTGCTGTTACAAGACAACAGTGTAACATGGATCAATGAGTTCGTACCCAAGAAGAAACATATGAACACTAACATTTTAATGACCGCCTCTGCTCAGTACCAGCACTAACAGAGTAGACATCCAATTCATCACAGATTTGGACTACACAATCTTTTGGCCCTGAATGTCCTTCCTGATGATCGCCGATAGTTCCAAATGGACACTCAATTACCAAACATACCTTCAGAACAAATGAGCATGTCATTGGGGTAGCATAGAAAGGGATGACGGTAGAGCAGCTCTTCACCTTATCATCGCCTTCAAAACAGGACAAGTCTAAGAAGACATGCTGGATGGACTGACCAACAATCATTTGGAACCATATTCTATCATGACTAGAGATATTAAACAGAGATATGTCAAAGCTTACACCCACGGGCATTCCACGAACATATGATAATGGATTTTCAGAATCAGTATCGCAGACTTTCAACACAGCACTTCTAGCATGAAGCATTCCAAAATCTGTTGCTGACTTTAGATCAAAGATTTCAAGGAAACTGCAAATATTGACAACAGGATTGCCATCAATAAAGTTTGCATCAAATGCTTTCTTAACTTCTTTGCTGAAATCGGAAAGCTCAAGGGATCCGTCGGCACACAGACCATCTATGTGATTAATTATCCAATGCAACTTGTCCAACACTGAATCTGAATATACTGCAAGCTCGGACAGTCTAAATAGAATCGCTAACAAAGCAAGCTCCAAGACTTGAACCTCCACTTCTCTGTTCAATCCAACATAACAACATTTCATCCTTCTCACAGATGTATCCAACTTCTCTAGCAAAATATCTTGTGATGTTTGGCCAAAAACATAAGAATTCTCCGATTGAATGAGATGCCACATTTCAACAATGAGCTGTACCGCGTGAAGATAGTCACGTACAAAGCTCAAGAACGCATAAGTTGATCCAGGAGAATTTACAGCTAATATATTGACTTCTTCTTTGCATGTTCTACAATCAAGAAAATAAAAAGCACTTACAGCAATCGCAAATATATCATGGCAGCTTAGTTGCATGAAAAAAGGAATATATGTCATACCTCATAGTAATTTGAACTTCTCCTATACTGCATGACTTTCTCAAAGCCCAAGCCCCTTGAACTGTGTCTAGTATCAGCCTCGCCGATTGCATTATCACGAATTCATCTAAGCAATTACTTGAAACTCCAGTCTTTTCTGTCTGTGGATGAGTACCATCCACAGTTTCAACACTGAAGCGTTCAGAATCTCTACCTTCTGAAGACAATAACCTCTTGTCCCAAAATGGCATTCCACATTGATAAAATAAGTGTGATAAGAGTGAATCCTTTTCCTCTTCTCCTAGTGCACACGAGATCCTCCCAACTAGGGGAATTGCATGTGAAAGTATAGCTCTGGGTATATCCAGTTCTTTATCTTTACCAACAGAAGAAGGTGCCAAGATAGACACTATTAACAATGCTTTGATCCTAGGTTTGTCCAATATCAGCTCTCCATCAGATGCTAGACTGATCTATGCCATAGATAATGCAACATTTAGGGGCAAAAGCCTCATAAAAAAATCACAGAAAAAATGTTATATGGAACTTGGGAGTACATTTTTTAGTTCATGGTCAAAATCAATATATATTGGACTTAGGAGAACCGTGCAGGAAGATAGTGCAAGTGAAAACTGACATTTTTATATAGAATATTAGCATGTAAATACAATTGAAAGTAAGTAACGGAGAAACACCTCTTTGGCTAAATGCTTAGCTATATTGGCTGAAAAGCTCCCATGATTTTTGCCAATGGAAAACAGAACGTCATATATATCTTGATCCTGCACATGATAAACACAGTTACACCATGGAAGAAAAATATCAATTATCATAAAAGTGAAGTCATATGCTTAAAGCCTCAAACATTTCAAGTAAGCTATACTCTATAGGCTGGAACTCAAATTAAGATATAGCAGGATAACTCCTTGAAACAGGCTTTCGCCCCGCTTTTATAAATAAAGCAACCACCCACAGTCATACAAGGGTCAAGAACAAGTTCGAAAGAAAAAGAAAAAGGCCCGCTGGGGCCACAGCACAAGTACGCTCATTTGCAGGATAGCTAACACTGTGATTGGATGTAGGAAAATAGCCTCGGAATTGCCTATTTGGAATTGCTGGCCCGAATTCCGCTGTTTGGGGTGGTTCACGAATTGGGCCGCGGAAACGTAGTCGAATTCCACGCACGACTCTGTGCGCATGCGTAACTCTCTCGCCAATTCCCAACCTGGGACCTCGGAAACGCCTGGAAAGCGCGAGCGCGTACCGCTTTGCTTCGCCTCGCTCACCCTGCTCCGCGAACAGAAACCCGGCGACCAGGAGCCCTCCCGCGACGGTGCCTCCGCTCCTCTCTCACCTACCCCGCGACGGCGCTGTGGTAGCCGCCCGCTCCTCTCTCTCTACCCCAACCTCGCCCCGCTTGTCTGCCCCGCTCATCCCAGCCACACGCGTCTCTCCCGCTCATCCTAAACTTAGATCGAGATAGCAGCCAGCGGCGGTGCGAGCACAGCAGCGGCGCGAGAGGGCATGGAGGCGGTACCGGAGCTGGCAGCCGGATGCGTGGACTCGGCACCAGCGAGGGGGATGGGCGCGGTTAGTAGTTTCAGCAATTCATCCAGCAACCAGCGAGACAGCCCTGTTCATCATGACCTGCCGCCTCGCCCTCTCCATGGTCTGTCTTAATTTAGTCTCCTTGGTCTCCTAATTTTCCAGCATGATTTTCAGTCTCAAGACAATGAGGAGGCTATTCCAGTCCAAAGTAAATCGTGGGATTATTTTTTTGCGCACTGTTTGCGCTTCTGATCGATTGCCACTTTATTTATACTCTAGGATTGCTGTTGCCGATTTGCCATTGTTGAATACAGATAAACTGTCTGGCCATAAATTCCATTTGGAACGATGCTGAAACAAAATATTATTCCAAATAAATGTCTAAATTGCAAATTACAGGTTATTTGCAGGAGCGTATACTAGTTTTTAATTTTATTATGGGTACAAAATAATATATTAATATTTAAATATACACATAAATTTTTCATGTATGTGACAGGCTTTATATCCAAACTTAACAAAACATCCAATTCCAAACTGTATACATCCAAACAGGAATTGGAATCATATGCTACCTTTAATTCCGGCCATAAATTTCATTCACAACCAAACAGTGGAATTTGAATTGGAGCTTAATTCCATTCCGCGTGGGAAATGGAATTGCTAGTCCAATTCAATTCCCAGAAAATTTTCCTACATCCAAACACAGTGTAGGGTTTATCTTTCATTGACTAAGCAAACTACTGATTCGGAAAATGTTCAACCTTTAGTCAGAATTGCACAAACTTATTTTGCCCGTAAGGACATGACTAATCAAACATAGAAGAACAATAGTATTAAATGCTAACATACCTCGGGATTTTTCTCCAGACCTGCAATGAGGCCATCAAGTGCAGATTTAAACATTTGAAGCTTAGGCAGTTTCACGAACCCTAGGATCTTGCGTGCTGCATTTCGGACTATAACATTGGCATCCACCAATATGCCAAGGAACTGCGGAAGAATAATCAGGCATAAGGTTGCCAAATTCGGCTTTTTGCATGATTAGCTACAAATGAAGAATACACTCATAAATCTAGCTTACAGGAGGCACATTATATTGATAATTAGTACCATATGCATGTGCTTCTCCTGCACGCTCAAATGTCCATATGTTGCCATGTCGAGTAGTGTCTGCAAAGTTTGCAGTCTAACTGCTTCTGTATCATCATTCATCATGTCCATCAACAAGTCCAAGGCCTTCTGTGCATACTGGTTTGAAAACTTTGCAAGCGATCCCAATGTTTTACAGGCAGCTGTTCGCACCTGTAGAGAGAATATAACAACAATAAAACAAAAGAAAACGATGGAAGCAGACCATGGAATTAAGTGGTGTAACAGAAATGGCATGACCTGATAAAATTCATCTTCAATCCCATGTGCAAATATGCCAGCAGCGCAGGGAAATATTAATTTAGGTGGTAGCTTTTTCCCTGTGGCACTCCCAGTGTCAGTTTTTATGATCTTCTTCGACAATGACTGGAGCAAAACACTGTCGGATACTCTCTGCATTTTGGCAAGTGCGGTGAATGCTTCAATTCTAACTTTTGCACACATGTCCCTAGCCATCGAGCTAAGCTGCATAGAGAAGTCAAGACGGGAAATAAAGCAGTTATAGTGGAGTAAGACTTGCAAGTTGCACATATTACATGCAGAAGCATGATTAAACGCACTTGTTTTTTACTGTGCACATCACAAACTATCTATTTCAGTAACAAATCTCATTTCATACGAGTACTTAGAGTAGACCTTATCAAGAAGATTTCTAGTGATAAGGATGCACTGTAAAATACTGATATAGGTATTGTAAGGCCGCGCTTGGATTCCCGTTTTGTTTTTCGCTCAGAGAAATACGGAGCTAGTCCAGCAGAAATTTACGCACGTACGACCCTCCGTGGATTTTTCCGACCATTTCCGGCCCGTATACCCGGAATCCAAGCAGGGCCTAAGTAAAAACACAACCTTCCCAATATCAATTAATTGTGGGCATGTCGTATAAACTACTCATTCCAAACTCTAGTAACCTGGAATTCACAAATTGGAACATAAGTATCAGGCTAAATACAAAAAAAACAATATCACATTAACATTAGGCCCCACACTCAGCTAGTCCATCCTACCGTTCACGGTCACCAAATCCAGCACGAACTGCAAACCTTACCTGTAAGAAAATCAGGTCCATTTGGTCACCATCACCACCCAATTCCTCTCTCTTTGCCAACTTCTCCGCACAAAGACCAACCTACCCACCAAAGAAAAGAAGATCACCTAAATTTCTCCCATGTAACTCACTAATTGTCAAAGGCGTACAAGCATAATAACAACAAAAAAACAAAAACACCCACAAATGACAAAATCTCACCAATCGCACGGCGGCCAACCTGATACCCTCGTCCTCGTCCCTCAGCAATTCCACCGCACAACCGTAGCAGCAATCCGCAACTCCGCTGCCGGCATTCGCCTTCTCGAGGAGCGCAGCAAGGCCACGGAGCCCCTCCGCCCGTGCCAACGGGTAGAGCGCACTGGCCATCAACGCGAGCGCTCGGACCTCCACCTCGGGGCCGGCGTCCGAGATGGTTGGTGCGCACGGCCTCGCAAAGCTAGCAATCTTGGCGGAGGACGGGCCAGGGCCAGGGTCCTCGTCCATGTCCATGGGGTCAGGGTAGACTCCTTGCTGCCGCGGTAGGGAGGGGCAGAGACTAGCGCGGGCGCCGGCGGCGCTGCCGTATTGATGCTGTTAGAGGCGCAGCAGCCAGCAAGGGCGGAGAGCGCAGGAGCCAGGGAGAGGACGGCGCGGCGGCACGCCGGCACAGCAGCAGCGGCAGGCGGAGGAAGACCGGTCGGCGGCGCGCGCGCGGGCCTCGCAGCGTAAGAGTTCGCGAGATTCGTTGCCTGGTGCTGTTGGCCTGTTCATCGTCTCTGTGCTTCGTGGGCTACTTCTTTTTTTTTTTTTTTTTTGAAATTCTTCGTGGGCTACTTCTGACCTTCTGGGCTAGACCACCGGCCTAATCTCAATCCTGCTGAGGAGTGTGTCCTGTTTTTTTTTTCTATGAGAAAACCCCGGGAGCTGATTTTTTTTACTTAAGGGGTACTGGGATTTTTGGTAACCGTAGTTAACCGAAATACAGTTGGTTATCGGATGAGATTCCCCAATAAAATTCAATTCCTTACGAGGGAACATTCAAAAATTTCAAAATCAAATCTAGGACGAAACAAATCGAAAGTTCACCATGGATTTAGTAGGGTGTGGAGAGCAATAGGAGGGGAAACAAGTTGGATTTATCTTGGAGCATATACATGCATAGAGTACCCGTTAGTGTGTATTATATCGACCAACAACAACCGCCTTTGAGTCTCCCTTTCCGATGTCAACCGGATTCAATCAAACTCGCCGGACCCGACACCTTTGGATGGTGTGGGTGATATGTTAGTAATCTCCATGGATTCTAGATATGGAAACTCGGGTGGGGGCTTTGGCCTGAAGAAGTAAGATGATGTGAATAATTTGCTACGCAACTCGAATATCGGGAAAGAATAATATGACAATCTCAATCTGGACGAAGATGAAGGGATCAAAGATGAGATCGCATGTCTCATTGTCGCTCGGGTCCACCTTCAGCTCGTCAGCTTTTGAGGACACCATGTGATGTACATGGAGCTTGGCACAAGGGGTGCGCTTCCATGACACTGAAGTCAATACGTTCATTTTACAGTTCAAGTGTCTGAGGGATTGGACAAACAAAGGTCGTAGAAATGGTTGTTTAGAATTTTGGGATTTGTGATCCGAAAATATGATGGTTTCTTCAAACCTTCATCATTGGTGCTATAGAAGTGTCTGATCGGATACGTGAAATAGGGGCTCTGATACCATGAAAATAACACTAGATAGATTTTTTTATGGCTAACACATTTGTGCCACCTACCATCATGCTATCTATACATCGGGAGGTTTACATGGTTAGGGTTCACACAACTACGGTTGGATTGTTATATGCCACCTACCATCATGCTACCTGTACATCGGGAGGTTTACATGGTTAGGGTTCACACAACTACGGTTGGATTGCTATCTATACATCGGGAGGTTTACATGGTAGGGTTCACACAACTGCGGCTGGATTGTTATAACAACTGCTATATGTTTTCATTGAATTCTTAAGTAATAAAAACTCTCTTTATCAAAAAAAAAAATTGTTTCCCTTGAGAACATCCTGTACGTCTAGGGAAAATATTCAAATGATGATCAAACTACTTAGTAACTCACAAACAAAAGAGTGTTCTCCAATTCCAGCGCTAGAATTTGGAAACCTTTTGGTGGTTAGAGCATCTCCACCAGTGACACAATAAACTGGCGCTGCACAGCGCGCTGCGTTTGGTTAGAGTGCGCGCTGTCGCTTCGTCCCCCGCCGGAAGCATCATTGTGCAGCGCCTGCGTTGAGTGAAAAAAGGCCCCCCACTAAGCGATGCATGCACACGCATGCGCGCTGCACTGACGCAAAACAACAAACACACAAATGCATACATTCAACAAGATCAAATAAATCCCAAAAAATGAAGAACAAATTGTCTAGTTAATTTACTACAACAAGTTTTTCATCAACAATACAACAAATAGTTTTACAATATAATACAACAAATAGTTTTGCAACAAATACAACAAACATACAAATGAAGTAGGGCACTATTGTTTTCCAAACCATTTCCACCACTCCTCAATGAGATCTTTTTGAAGCTCATCATGTGTATCATTGGACCGAATGGAATGATAGGAGGCAATGAACCGCGCCACCTTATGTTATGTCCTACTCACTTGCACGGGCACCCCCATCAAGTCATAGTGGGTGTGATCTACATCTTTGCCACGGTCATCCTGTATGATCATGTTATACATCTTTGACACAGCCACCTATCTTCGGCTTCTTATTGACGCGCCAAGCCAATAGCATGCAAATGGTCTCTTCTTCCTCAAGATCGAATTCGTCATCGGATGAATCGTGGCTTCCAATCGCCGGAAATGCTGAGCGCGTCGGCAGCAGGTGGCGGGGCAAGATTTGCCGCGGCAACGACCTCGGAACTGCGCACAACGGGGACGGCGGCAAGGCGGTCGCACGGAGGTGGAGAATCTGCGGAGTGGCGGCGCCGAAAGGGGTGGGAGAGGGATTGGGGAAGAAGAGGACGCGGGGGGGGGGGGGGGGGGTGGTGATTTTCCGGGCGGTTGATTCTTCGCGTGCGAGCACAGGAGTAGAGGGCGCTGTAGCGGGAGCGTCAGATATTCCGCTCGGGATAGCGCAAAACAGCCTGCGTTGCTAATTTTTTTGACCACACTCGAGGTTGAAGCGCCTGCTGGAGGGCCGCGCGCACGCGTTGGAGCGGCAAAACATCGGTTAATATAGCGCAACGTTAGAATAGAGCCATTGGTGGAGATGGTCTTAATTAGATGGTGATCAGTACATCACCTCCATGCCCATGCTGCACCGTGTGCCAATCGCCAATGCCTCCCCTTGAGGCCATGCCAATGTAAAGAGACGGAAATCAGCACAAACCAGCCCGTGCTTAATTCCGTGTGGGATTTCTGGTCATGGAACGGTAAGGCTGCACCTAGAAGGATTTCTTACCCAAAAAAAAAAAATCAGATAACACAATCTGGACAGTTCTGCAAGAGGAGCACATAGCTTGTTGACCATCAATTGATTGATCATCTACGATACTGCAGATAATAATAAACCAAACACAATGTGGCAAAGACATATTTCCGTATCAACAATTTGAGAAAGGTTGCCAGCGGGAGCCATATCCAAGGTGGTGTTCCAAAGGACTGACTGACGCTTGATTAAATTCTTCCTCCACATTTCCTGACTTTGGCCAACACCACTCCCCCAGCGGTGTCAGCGTTTAGCTGCCCATTTGGTGAGCTTTGGCTGAGCTACACTTAACCACCATTTCTTCCTCGCACACAACGCAAGCCCTCCACCCACCGCAACCACCTTCTTGACCCCCTCCTAAACCCAAGCTACCGCTGCCAGTTTCCCGCCACGATTCCATCACTTCGCTCGCTGCCGTGGCAACTAAGAAACCCCACGAAGCATCCCAATCTCCCCTCACCCACCTGATCTGCCGCTCTCCGGCCGCCGGGTTGACTCCTCGAGTGGGGAGCTATAAGAATGGTTACTGGTACGACGCTCAGATTCCAACCAAACATTGCCACGGCAGCCACAGCAAGGTGGCCGAGTGTGCAAGCATCAAGCAAGGCCATACTACATAGGAGATCGATCGAGAGCTATCCGAGCTGAGCAACATGTCGCGGTTTGTCGACAAGCTGCCCTTCTTCGACCGGAGGGCGTCGCCGATGGAGGAAGCCGACGATATCCCGCGCAGCGGCCTCCTCCACCTGCACAGCGGCCACAACCACTACCACCACCAGCAGCAGCAGCAGCCGCAGGGCGCAATGATGGCGCCGGAGCCGTCACCGCCCGCGAAGCAATCTTCCTCTCTCGCGCAGCTCCTGAAGCGCGTCAACGAGGCGCGCAGCGGCGCGTCGTCGGCCAACTCCTCGCCATCGCACTACACCATCGAGCTAGGAGCCTCCGTGCCTGGATCCACCGGCAATGACAGCGAGCGCGCCAGCCTTACCGGTGTCGTCGGCGACGGCGCGCTGCTGCCGTTCGTGCTCAAGTTCACCGACCTCACCTACAGCGTCAAGCAGAGGAAGAAGGGCCCCTGCCTGCCCGCGCTGCCGTTCGGGCGCGGGGACACGGAGCCCGAGCCGCCGCGGATGAAGACCCTGCTCGACAACATCTCCGGGGAGGCAAGGGAGGGCGAGATCATGGCTGTGCTCGGCGCCAGCGGGTCCGGCAAGAGCACGCTCATCGACGCGCTGGCCAACCGCATCAGGAAGGAGAGCCTCCACGGCTCAGTCACGCTCAACGGCGAGTCCATGGACAACAACCTGCTCAAGGTCATCTCGGCGTACGTGATGCAGGACGACCTCCTGTACCCGATGCTCACCGTGGAGGAGACGCTCATGTTCTCCGCCGAGTTCCGCCTGCCGCGCTCCCTCCCGGGCAAGGAGAAGAAGAAGCGGGTGCAGGCGCTCATCGACCAGCTCGGCCTGCGGAACGCGGCCAATACCATCATCGGTGACGAGGGGCACCGCGGCGTGTCGGGCGGCGAGCGCCGGCGCGTGTCCATCGGCGTGGACATCATCCATGACCCAATCGTGCTGTTCCTTGACGAGCCCACCTCGGGGCTCGACTCCACCAGTGCCTTCATGGTGGTCAAGGTGCTGCAGCGCATCGCGCAGAGCGGCAGCGTCGTGGTCATGTCCATCCACCAGCCGAGCTACCGCATTCTTGGCCTCCTCGACCGGCTCCTCTTCCTCTCCCGCGGCCAGACCGTGTACTACGGCCCGCCCGGCGCGCTCTCGTCCTTCTTCCTCGACTTCGGCAAGCCCATCCACGACAACGAGAACCCGACAGAGTTCGCGCTCGACCTTGTGAGGGAGCTCGAGACCATGCCGGACGGTGCCAGTGACCTCGTCGAGCACAACAAGTCGTGGCAGAAGCGCATGGGCCCGAAGATCAAGCACGCCGATGACAGCGGGAAGCCGTCGCTCTCCCTGAAGGAGGCCATCAGCGCCAGCATCTCCCGCGGGAAGCTCGTGTCCGGCGCGACCGACGGCAACGTCACGGTGTCGCCCTCGGAGTCGTCGGCGGTGGCCAAGTTCGCGAACCCGTTCTGGATCGAGATGGGGGTTCTGACCCGTCGCGCGTTCATCAACACGAAGCGCACCCCGGAGATCTTCGTGATCCGCCTGGGCGCGGTGCTGATCACGGGGTTCATCCTGGCGACCATCTTCTGGCGCCTGGACGACTCGCCCAAGGGCGTGGAGGAGCGGCTGGGGTTCTTCGCCATCGCCATGTCCACCATGTTCTACACCTGCTCCGACGCGCTGCCGGTGTTCCTCAACGAGCGCTACATCTTCCTCCGTGAGACGGCGTACAACGCGTACCGGCGCTCGTCCTACGTGCTCTCCCACACCATTGTCGGCTTCCCGTCGCTGATCGTCCTGTCCTTCGCCTTCGCGCTGACGACGTTCTTCGCCGTGGGGCTGGCCGGCGGCGCCCCTGGGTTCTTCTTCTTCGTGGCCATCGTGCTGGCGTCCTTCTGGGCCGGGAGCGGGTTCGCGACGTTCCTGTCGGGCGTGGTGACGAACGTGATGCTGGGTTTCCCGGTGGTGGTGTCGACGCTGGCCTACTTCCTGCTCTTCAGCGGCTTCTTCATCAACCGGGACAGGATCCCCAAGTACTGGCTGTGGTTCCACTACGCGTCGCTGGTCAAGTACCCGTACGAGGCGGTGATGATCAACGAGTTCAGCGACCCGGCGAGGTGCTTCGTGCGCGGGGTGCAGATGTTCGACAACACGCCGCTCTCCGTCCTGCCGGCGGCGCTCAAGGTGCGCGTGCTGCGTGCCATGAGCTCCTCGCTCGGCATCAACATCGGCACGGCGACGTGCATCACCACCGGGCCGGACTTCCTCAGGCAGCAGGCCGTCACCGACTTCACCAAGTGGGACTGCCTCTGGATCACCGTCGCCTGGGGGTTCCTCTTCCGCATCCTCTTCTACATCTCGCTGCTGCTCGGGAGCAGGAACAAGAGGAGGTAAAACTCTGGATTCACCGGCTAGTTCGATCGGATCACCTTCTTCTTGGATCCGGCGGCATTGCCGCCCAAAAATGTGGGACTATCTCTCGATCGGTCTTGTCTCTTGTTATTTTTTTCTCAATTGTTGAATTTTTCGATTTAACACCGCATATGCATGTGATTAAGATGGAAGGGAGCTGTTTGGTGCGTGTAAATTTGCTTGTAAGTTGTACTATCATGGCAAGTTGAAACTGTAATCAGGGACGATATGATATGAATTTTGTCCCAATTTATTTCTTCCTCGTGTTTTTTTTCAATCGAATTGAAACTTCATCAAGAACAGAACAGAGTAGTCGAGCTTCGTATAATGGACTAAACTGGTGCGTTAAAGAATTTGTTGTGGCCGATTAACAATGTTAGATGAACTATCGGAAATAAGGTACGACTAAGGTATGTTTGGTGAGCTGAAATTCAGCATAGCATAGAAGAAAGCTAAATCCTACAGATATGAGGCATGGAGACGTGGAAAAAACGAGTTACAGCGTGTTAGTTCTTGGTAGATGCGATTAGTTGGACGTTGCTCTCTTGTCACAGGAATGAAATGTTCAGCCAATGCGCACACAAGTACACAACATGTTACGAAACCTAAGGTGGACAGGTAAAATGCTCGTTCTAAGTCTTTGATGGAAAAGGCAGTCGAGCCTGCTTTTCATTTCAATTAGAAGAGTGTACAGGAGTACAAGGTAGCCCCAAAGAAAAAGAAAAACAAAGAGAGCTATGAACTAAAGGGGAACAAGGGCTACAACAAAGTGTTGCAGACCAAAAAAGAAAAGGCCAGCTTCTTAGTCAGGTTCCCTGGGTCTTAAAATGAGGTCCGCAGCACCTGTTCTGCCTGCGTCTCTCCAGCATCTAGCCTCATCAATAATGGTGGAGTGAATTCTGGTAAGTGGTACAGCTTTGTTGTTGAAGATTCTGGCATTGCGTTCTTTCCAAATGGACCACCAAGTCAGATGAACTAAGGCTGCCCAGCTTTTCCTCTTCGGCGGTTGCAGCCGGCGGCTAGTTGTCATGAGCCATTCCTGTAATGAGGTCGTGTCGGCTTGTGGCCTTAGGCTGGGGTTGAGCGCTGCTGTCCGAATGATCATCTTCCATAGTCGAGTGATGACGGGGCAGGTGGCGAGAAGATGAAGTGTTGTTTCCTGCGTGCTGAGGCAGAAGACACACGCTGCATTATGCGGCCACCCCTTCTTCTGAAGACAATCAGCAGTGTTGCATTTGCCACAGAGAGCAAGCCAGCAGAATACACGACACTTCAGTGGCGCGCCACTGCTCCAAATGGTGTCCCGGAAAGAGAAACGGATGGAGCCCTCAAACTGCATCTCATATGCAGACGTTGCTGAGTACTGTCCATTTGGTGTCCATAACCAGGTAACCGAGTCAGGTGTCTCGGGCCGCAGCTCAATATTGACCAGAAGGTCATGGACAAGGAGGAACTGATTCAGAGCAATGGAAGGTAGGTCGCGCTTGAAATGCATCATCCATTTGTTGCCGCTGATGGCCTGTGCAACTGTAAGGTTGCGCTTGGTGCAGCACTTGAAGAGGTCGGGTGCAAAGGAAGCAAGGCTTTGATGATCAGCTGTCCATGGGTCTTGCCAAAAATTGATTTTGTGTCCATTTCCTAAGTTGAAGGATACCGCTGAGTTGAACAGGCTGCGAGCACGGTCATCGATTCCCAGCGGTAGGTCGCCCCAAGCTTTGTCATCTTCGGTCCAGGTGTGCCACAACCATCTAACACGCAGGGCAGTGGCTTTGCGATGCAGGTCAGTAATAGCCAACCCACCGAAGTCTAGCGGACGACAGATGGCCTCCCAACGCACTAGGCAGCGACCACCAGTTGCAAGCTCATCATTGCACCAAAGAAAACCTCTGCGCAGCTTGTCAATCGCTTTGATCAACCAGATTGGTGGGTCAATGACAAGAAGGTGGTAGATGTTCATTGCAGACAGTACATATTTGACCAGCAGCAGTCTAGCATCAAGAGAGAAATTCCCCTTATTCCAGCCCTTGACCTTACTTGCCAGCTTGTCGAGGTAGGGTTGCAAATCACCTTTGCGCAGGCGCTGGTCCGATAAGGGGAGGCCTAAGTATGTACAAGGAAAGCTTTGGACATGGCAGGTAAAGATCGCTGCAAGGGCATTGGTATCCAACTGGGAGCAGTGGATTGGAATGATACAACTTTTTGCAAAGTTGGTTAGCAGTCCAGAAGCCTCCCCAAAACACTGCATCAGCGATTTGACAGAATGGAGCTCGGTTGGATCAGGTTCGGTGAAGATGACAACATCATCAGCGTACATCGAGATGCGATTTTTTGCCTGTAGAAATCTGCTGGTTCTGAGGGCCTCTACTTGGTCCGCCATGGAGAACAGGGCAGCTAGGATGTCAGTGGCGATGACGAACAACTGGGGCGAAAGCGGATCGCCCTGCCGCAGCCCACGTCTGTGCTGGATGAACTCAGACAGTTCACCATTGACGGCTATCTGCGTAGAGGCAGTGAAGAGAAGGCAAGCGATCCAGTCTCGCCATTTCTGCCCAAACCCCTTGGCCTCGAGTACTTCAAGCAGGAATTCCCAAGAAATAGAATCGAAGGCTTTTTGCAGGTCAAGTTTGAGTAGCAGTGCAGGGACTTTGCGTTGCCTGAAGAGCTTAGCTTGAGCACGGACGAAAACAAAGTTGTCATGGATGGCTCTGTTCTTTATGAAAGCACTCTGGCAGGAACTGACTAGTTCGTGCATCCTCGGACGCAACCGCAAGGCAAGAATTTTGGTGAACAGCTTCGCAAAGAAATGGACAAGACTTATAGGTCTGAACTCACGAGGGTGCGCAGCATCAGGAGATTTGGGCAGCAACACCATGATGGCTGAGTTAAGCAGGTTCAGATTTCTTGAGGTGCAGCATTCCAATGCCCCAATGGCTCTCATGACATCGTATCTGATAATGTCCCAGCATTTTTTGAAAAAGATGGCAGTGAAACCATCACTGCCGGGAGCTTTGTCAGAGGGCAAATCCATTATAACAGCACGCACTTCTTCAACATTGATGGGGGCTTCCATGTCAGATAAGTTCAGGGGCTCAATCCCAAGTAAACCAAGGTTGAGAGAGTGCAGTCGTGGCTTAGTTTGACCAAGAAGCTGTTGAAAGTACCCCCTGACAGCATCAATTTTGCCTTGTTGTTCAGTGTGCACGACACCTTCAAATTCAATTCTGTGAATAAAGCTCTTGCGTCTCCTAGCAGATGCCTTTGCATGGAAGAATCTGGTACTAGCATCGCCCTCTTTTAGCCACTGGATCCTGGATCGTTGGCGCCATTGTGTTCTCTGAATTGCCTCAATTCCTAGTCTGTTCATCTTCAGCATTGACCGAAACTGTCTCTCCTCGTCACTTAAAGGTCTCTTCTCCATTGCTTGATCAAGTTTGAAAATAAGCTCACTGGTGATAGCTGCTCTGAGCGCTAGGTCGGAGGTGAACTGCGCGCTCCATTTTGTCAAAGCATGGGCGGTGGTGGTAAGTTTAACATGCAGGTTTATGAATGGATCGACATGCTGTGGAACTGAGTTCCAGGCTGAAAGCACCACGTCCATAAAATCCTCCCTGGCGATCCAGGACTGCTCAAACCTGAATCTGCGAACTGGCTTGAACCCCGCATCGCTACTTAGGAGGATGGGACAGTGATCGGACATTTCCGAGGATAGAGCCCGGAGGATGCAACTAGGGAATGCCATGTCCCGCTCCTGGTTGAACAGGACCCTGTCCAATTTGACCATGGTGGCGACCCGCTGCTCGTTGCTCCAAGTGTACCTCCTACCGTGCAGGTAGAGATCTTTCAGCTGCTGATCATTAATGAATTTTCTGAACTTGGCCATGTTTCTCCTATTCAAGTTCATGTTGCTCTTATCAGAAGCTTTCACAATCATGTTGAAGTCCCCAACAATTATTGTGGCCGTGGCAGGAGGGAGGTCAATGTTGATTTTTGCTTGTAAGTCTTGCAGGAACAACTCTTTTTCAGAGTCTAGCTGAGGACCGTAAACAGCAATTAAGTTCAGATTCTCATTGGAGTTGCAGAGCACTCCGTTGACAGCAACATAGGACGACGACATGATGTGCATGGAGCATTGATACGTCTCAGGTTTCCACGCAACCAGGATGCCACCTCTCGTTCCCACAGCAGGGGCATAGCGAAATTCAGAGAATAGCGAGCCACAACACTCCCGAACAGTGCTCAAATCTATGAAATTCAGCTTGGTTTCTTGAAGGCAGACAAAGGATACATTGTGCTTTCGGATGACAGCAAGCACTACACCTCTTCGAGCTAGATCATTCAGACCTCTAACATTCCAGATCAAGTAGTTGCAATTCATTGGGGAACTAATACGACAGGCATGACAAACACAAACCTACTGGGCGAGCTGTCCCGTCGCTGTCGCGGCACGGCGCCTTCCGCGTGCTCCCTTCGCGAGGATGGAGAGGGCGTCCATCTGGTTGGTGGAGAGGGTAGAGTCGAGCGCCGTATCGTACTTGAGGAGTGTGTCATCGTCGGATTCCTCCCCCTTCTCCGCGATGGCGAGGCCACGCTTGGAGACAATCAACTTGCGCGCCGCCCTCATTGTCCCGTTTCCGCCGCCCGTCACCGCCTGCTTGCGGTTTTGCACGCGGTGGCTCCGGCGAGTGGCAGCAGTACTGTCTTTTGCCTTGGAGCGGCGCGGCGGCCCTGGTGGGATGTGCTGGGAGCTGGGAGTGAGGAGGATGCCAGGAGTGATGGGCTGAACGAGGTCACGCAGCAAGTCGGCAGTGGACATCTGGGCTGGGCCTTGGGCTTCACGATCCGAGCCGGCAGGGGCAAGCAGAGTGGGGCCAGTAGTGTTCTCTTGGGCCTCACAGTCCGACACTAGCCCAACAACAGGCTCGTCCACACAGCTCTGCAAAGGGGTGACCAGATCGAC
This sequence comes from Poa annua, assembly GCA_026929855.1. Classification (NCBI taxonomy): domain Eukaryota; kingdom Viridiplantae; phylum Streptophyta; class Magnoliopsida; order Poales; family Poaceae; genus Poa; species Poa annua. Next base: position 118,567,242 of record CM049434.1, read on the forward strand.
GGCGGCCGGCGGGTTTGCAGCGTGGTGGAGCAGTAGCACGCGGCTGCAGCTGGCAGCTCCCACAGGCGGGGCCACGGCTTCTGCATCTGCAGCAGGCACGGCCTCTTCCGTAGAGCTGGCGGTCACACCATTGGTGGGCAGCTTCTCCAGCACGCCCTGAGTTGCCAATCTCAAATTGGGGGGCTGCAGTGATTCCTCGAAAGAGGCAGCAGGGTCTGCGGCAAGCTTCAGTTGCCATTCCAGGGAGGAGGGCGGTATGGGCTGCATAGTGACTTGCAAGTTGCTGTTGACCGGGGCCTGGGGCTGGGCGACACGCGTGTCCATGCTGTAGCTGGGGTCTAGCGTTGACGCGGTCTTCAGGGTGATGGAGCCAGCCGTGTGACGAGGCAGAACCGTCACGGCGTGGACGCCGTTTGGGTTTGGAGCAGCGGTGGTGCAGGGCACGAGCACCGTCGTCTCACTGTCGTTGAGAGGCGGGGCGACGAGGGGCACGAGGAGCAGGTCCGCTGGAGCAGAAGTGTCGTGGCGCCTGCCAGGACGCTGCCGGCGTGGGCGGTGTTGGCCGGCGGAGGCGCCGGAGGAAGTGGCCTCGAGGCGCTGGTGCCAAACATCATCAGGCACACCATTTGTCCAAGGGTGCACCTGCTCCTCCTCAAGCATGTCGCCATCGTCGTCGTGGTCGTCTCCGCCGCGCCCGTTCGAGCGGTCACGCGGCGCCAACGCCGGCCTGATGAAGGTAGAGGAGTCGAGGTGCACAAGCGCGGTCGTGCCGAGCATCCGGGGAGGGCGCTCGCTGAGGTGAGCCTTGGGACAACATGTTGTCGGAGTTCCCGCTCCAGCGGTCGGCGCGTCCGTCGAGGAGAACCCGGGCGGCAGCACGGCATGAGACAGCGGGTCTGCGCAGGGCGGCGGCTCGTGGAGGTCAATAATGGCTTCGGTTGGCACATCCTCCAGCCGCTCGACCCAGGCCTCCACCACAAAGTAGGAGAGGTCGAGCTTCCCATGCGTCTCCCCGGCCACGGTGTGGATGAAGCAGCCCGGGAGAGCGCGCTGCACGGTGTTCAGGGTCCAGGCCTGTGGCGCAAGCTGCTCGATGAAGAGACGCACGTTGAACCTGTACTGCCGCAGCGTAGCGAAGGTGAGCCGGTTCCAGTGCTTGATGAGGATGGGCGTCCCGCGGAAGTGGAAGACCGAGTGCTCGGCGATGAGGTCAAACCAGCGAGAGTCGGAGAACCGGGCGAAGAAAGTTCCCGGCTGTCTGATGGATATCTGCACAGCAGTGGGAGGCAAGCCGGGGAAGTCTTGTAGCAAGCCTTCAAGAACGTGGCCCGGCGCAAGGCGAGGCTGGGCGCCGGAGACCGAGAAGACGAGCGCGGATCGATGAAGCACCATCTCCTCCACTGCCATGTCCTGCGTCAGCTCAAGCGCCACCCTCGTACGCAGCGACCTCCGAACAAAGCCAAGCTTACCAGCCATGGTGGGGAAGGGATCAGCGTGGGTGGAGGTGGTGGCGGCGGTGGGGTACCCACGGGTGTGGTGGCCGGCGAGGGGATGTCAGCGGCAGGGAAGCGGATGCGAGTACGGACGGGTTGGCGGTTGAGGTCAGGGTGGCCTGGTGGAAAGGTGAGGCGAGACTTTACCGGCGGCACGGCGGTGCGGCGGCGGGACGATGGCAGCGGCGGAAGGGGGACCCGTGGAAGGTGGTGAGGCGAGACTTTACCGGCGGCACGGCGGTGCGGCGGCGGGACGATGGCAGCGGCGGAAGGGGGACCCGTGGAAGGTGGCGAGTCGGGCAGCCTCTCGCGGCGTGGCCAGCGTCAAGGCAGTGGAGACACCGAGCGTCATTGGTGCAGTGGCGGACAGAGTGTTCCGGTGAGAAGCAGCGAAAGCAACGGCCGCTGAGCTCCCGTTTAAAGGCCTCGACAGCCAAGGCGCGCAGGCCAGCATTGAAGTTGCTCGACGAAGATGGCATGGTTGCAGGGCGCCGGCTACGCTTGTTTCGGACTTCTTGCCATTCCGATGAGACCTGCGCGTCCGCAGGGCATGGCTTGGTCGGGGGCACCACGATGCTCCGGATCGTTGGGCGCGGTGGAGTGCAGGAGGGGGCATGGGCGTTGGTGGACGGCGCAGGCGCAGCAGCGGGCATTGAAGAGGGAGGAGATAGGCGAGCTGCCATGTCGGCATAGGACAGGGATGCATTGAAGCTAGAGGCAGGGGTTGGTGGAGCTGAAAAGTGGAGGCGCTCCGTCGAGCCCGGGGTGGTAGCGGCAGGGGAGCCACGGCCTGCGAGACCCCGCGGCGAGGTGCGGCGGGCCACAGTCATGGGCGGTGGGGTGGGTGTCGGTCTCGGAGTGAGGGTGCGGCACGGTTGCGCCGTGGCCGAGGTGGCCACCGGCGACGGAGGGGGTGGGAGGGCTAGCTCTCCTTGTTTCTTCACAAGTTGACTTGTAAAATGTAGCCCATCTGATGCATGGGATATCGAGTGCTCGTTCTAAGTCGTATGAGAGTTTGTTCAGAACCGTGCAGGATTGGAAAGATTTTTTTTTGTTGAGGCAGGGTTGGAAAGATTATCATCACTACTTGTTCTCGATGGTGAAGATTATGGTATTACGTCTAGAATAGAGCATTACGAACTCTTGGATCTTGCTTTGCAATGCAACCTCTTCTCGCCTAACAGGTCGGTATTCATGTCCACCAGAATTGTGGGAAACAATAGCTAAGCCGACGGCCAAATATCGGGTCCGTCGGCGTAGCCAACGTACGCCTACGGCCAAAAAAAGCCGTCGACATAAAAAAAGCCATAGCAATAGTTCCTTTCCTCCATTTTCCTTTAAAATGGTCAATGTATGGCTATTATCGTGTCATAGTTTGTGATAAAGTACTCATATTTGAAACATAAGTGTGTCAGTCTATGAGAAACAACGTCATTGGACCGAGTTTTCAAATTATTATTAAAAATACTATTTTCCATTTTTTAAGTGCCAAAAACAACTTATTTGTGAAGCAAGTACAATATAGTTTTCACATAAAGTAGTCATCTTTGATGGAAAATACATAATTTTAATATTTTTCTTGATTTTTATCTAAATTCGCCTATTTAAATGATTTTATGTCAATTTTACGAAAATAATTCAAATTTGGAGTATAAGTGTGTGATAGTTTGCTGCATTTTTTTAAAAATCATTTTAAGATACACAAATAGTGGTTACATCACAGAACCGTCAATAGTTTTGAAAATCCGACCACTTTCGATGAACGACCATGGTGGCCATTTTAACATTTTAAAAAAAATCAAAGAAAGTGAAAAAATGCTCAAAAAACGAAACACTTTGGTATGGAGTCATTTTATGTATACTAGTTTTTAGAAAAAAAATGATCAACTTGAGTTTTGACAAAAAAAAACTTCATAAAAAGGTCAATCATCTATAAAAATGTAATCTATAAACATATATAAGTTTCAAGTCAAGTGGTCAATGTATGGCTATTATCGGCTCATAGATTATGATAAAGTGATCAAATTCGGCAAATAGGCGTGCCATGATACGGAAAACAACGTCGCCAAACCGAGTTACCAAATTATTTTTAGAAATATCATTTTCCATTTTTAATTGCTTGACTTTTTTGTGAAGCAAGTATAGAAAATATGATGAAAAATGACATCCATATAATTTTCAAATAAAGTATTCCATATCTGATGGACAATACATAAATATTAGGAATTTTCTTTCTTTGTATCTAATTTCGCCTATTTAAATGACTTTCTGCTGATTTTTGAAAGTAATTTAATTTGAACTGCAAGTGTGATAGTTTGCTCCAAACAATTTACAAAAATAATTTTAAGACACACAAGTACTGGTTACATCACAGATACGTCGATATTTTTGACAAATTCGACATTTGTTTATGAATAGCCATGGTAGCCGTTTTAACCTTTTTTTTTCCAAAAATCAAATAAAGTGAAAAATTCCTTAAAAATAAACTCTTTTGCATGGAGTCCTTTTAGTGTACTAGTTTATAGGAAAAATGATAAATTTGAGTTTTGACAATTTTTTTTTAAAATACTTCACAAAGGTCAATCATCTATAAACATGTAAATGTTTCAAGTCAAATGATTAATATATAGCTATTACCGTGTCATAGTTTGCGATAAAGTGCCCATATTTGGCAAACAGGCGTGCCATGATATGGGAAACAACTTTGCCAAACCGAGTTTCCAAATTATATTTAGAAATATCATTTTCTATTTTAAGTGCTAAAATATATTTTTTGGGAAGCAAGTATAGAAAATATGGTAAAAATGACACTTATATAATTTTCACATAAAGTAGTTCGTATTTGATGGACAATACATAAATATTAGGAATTATCGATTTCTACCTAAGGAAAATACGCTGATACACCCCTGGGTAGTTGTCCCCCTTCGGATGATGTCCATTAGAGCCCATCGGGATACGTGCCACCGATAGTTAAGATTTGTCACGTGAAATAGAATTGGCTAATTGACTGAAATTACCTGATAGTGACAGACAGAAAGAAGATGACAAAGCGCATCGTAGATTGTATCACAAGAGTATTGGTTTCTGCATTTTGTACTTATCTCCATGACAAAGTTATAAATAACTGCACAGTTTGCTTCACATGTTAGCAACGAGACAATCGGTCAGATGCATACACGCGTGCTTGGAAAGAGGGTTATCTCACGTGGAGCAAAATAAAAAAAATACTTAGCTACTGCATCCCATGCATATAAGGCTTGTAGCTGAAGGAGATATGCCCTAGAGGCACTTAATAAAGATAGTTTATTCGTCATATCTCAATTGTTCATTATATGTTTTATACCATGCTATAAATGTATTAAGCGGAAACATTAATACACGTGTGGTAGATAAACAACCAGGTCCCTAGTAGCCTCTATCTAACTAGTTCATTGGGAATTTGATGATCGAGGTTTCCCGATCATGTGACATTGATGTCAGTTGACAATGGAGTCATGTCATTGGGAGAATGACGTGATGGACATACCCAATATTTGTAGAACGTAGTCATTACGCCTTTGACCGTGAGATCAACTCTTATTGCTATTCCTGAAAGATACTTTGATTGCATCAAACGTCATATCTTAAAAGTGTGACAATAAAGGTGTCCCTCTCGGGTATCGGAAGGGAGTATGTTGAGACGAGGGATCAAGAGCGGGATTTGCCAGTCCGCATAGCAGGATAGATACTCTAGGGCCCACTCGGTGAGATTATGTCAAATGAACTTGCAAGCATGTGACTAGGTCACAGGGACATAATATCATGGACGAGTAGAAGATAGTGTTGTCGGTAACGAGACCAAGCTAGGTATCATGATATCTATGGACGAGTCTCGGACACACTAAGTATCGCCATGGCAAAAGGTTTAAGACTCGACGTCTAGGTTCGAACGACAAAGTTATTCGTTATCTCATAGGGATTAATTCTGGGTATCCAAGGTCCACGAATTAGTCATTGATCGGAGAGCGCGTCTCGATCATGTCTGGCGAGATCTCGAACCGCTAGGGTAACACACTTAAGGGGAGTCGACAAGTTTACCGGAAGAGAAATTAGAAGAGAGAGCACCGGGAGCGTCCCGGGAAAGATCCGATGAAGATCGGAGAGCGACGAAATAGTTTTCGGAGCCGGAATAAATTAGATAATGTGTGTTTAATATTAATTAGTGTAATTAATAGTTAAATACATTTTTATTTAATGATTTTGGGAATTTAAAAGGCAGCCCACCTTAAATGGGCCTTCTCATGGGAGAGAAGGCCCATAGGGGGGGAATTTCCCCCCAGGTGCGCATGAGGGAGGGGGCTGCCCTGGGTGGGCCAAATGGGGCCCACCTAGGGCCGGCGCACCACTTGGGGCGGGCTGGTGTGGGAATAGTCCCACACCACCCAGCCAGCAAGGCTGGCAGCCCCCCTCCACCTATATATAGAGGTGTGCCCTTTGGCTTTTAAAAGAACAACCCAATCTCTCTCTCTCTTCTTCTCCTTGAAAACGTGATTCCTCCATTGGAGTTGCGCCAAGGTGAAGTTCTCTCCACCATACGCACACCGCCGTGCTGCTGGTCTTCCGGTCCAAGTCTTCCGCTGCTCGTCCCTGGATCGGAGCCCGGAGGTCGTCGTCTTCACCGTACGTGTGTGAATCCCTGCGAGGTGCCACGCTAGTGGTGCTCGGAGGCCTTCTTCCTCTACACGACCTCGAGGTCGTCTTCGTCGGCTTCATCGACAACGCTTGTGCGGGAGCGTAATCCCCGCGTTTCGGTCTACAAGGGTATGTATATCGATCTCCTCCGTATTACTATATCTGCATAGTATGGATCCTAGCTAGTTTAAGGTTATCGTTGTTAGAAAATTTATTGTTTTCTCCCTGCGATCCCCTTCAGTGGTATCAGAGCCGATCTATGCGTAGATATAGCTGTACGCTTTTAGAACCTGTGTTTATCACGGGGACATCGTTCTTTTATTTGCTACCCTCTCGCGTGCACTTGCATTGCCGGCGGCATTGAGTTGATGAAGCGGCCCGGACCGACTTTACGCGTACGCTTACGCGAGACTGGTTCCACAACTGACATACGACTTGTACCGTATATGTGGCTGGCGGGTGTCTGTCTCTCTCTCATTAGTTGGCTTTGCATTTTCAATGGAGTGCCCAAGAGGGATAAATAAATATGCAATTATTTGATCGTTGTTGTGGTCATAGGTTCGTAGGTATGAAGCGGTTCTATTTACGATAGCCCCAAGCCACGTAAAATATGCAAAAGATAAAGTAGAACGCGTCTAACTTTATTTTGCAGGGGCAATGTGATATGGTCAAGATAGGTTTATTAAATTGTTTATAAACTGTGAGCGCGAAGAAGACCATCGGCGCAACGACCATGTCACGTCGCATTACATATTGATGTTTTGAGTGCATCTTATATATATATATACACGGCGGTAGTAATATAAGATGATCCCTCCAAAATACCATTAGTGTTCTCCCTTTGGCGTGCACCACCAAGAAAGTTCTACGTTATGAGTCAGGCTGTGACGATCGGGTGTCAGACATATCGTCGTTCGCATACAGTGGGTGTAAGACATGTTTGCACAAGCGTATACGCTGAAGGTTATTATGGCGAGCCTAGCATGTACAGACATGGCCTCGGAACACGGTGACCGAAAGGTTAAGCATGAGTCACAGAGTTGTTGTGATTGACATGTCGATGTCTACCTTTGAAGTTATGTTGCCGGCTCTGACGATGATTGGTTGCATAATGGATGAGGATCGTGTAATCACTAAAACGATTAGAGGGATATTCGTTTTGAGTGGGAGTTCTGGTAGTTTTATTTTATTAAAACTTGAACCCTATTTTATAATGAATAAAGTCTTTATGTTTTGCAAGACCTTTGTAGATATTAACCAATGTAATAGACTTCTTTAAAAATTAGGCGCAATCCTGCGATTGAGAAACTTAAAAGGTTGGGTCCAAACTTTATAGTTTTATACTTTAGCTTGAGGATACTCCTTGTTTAAACCATTAGCTCTTTGTGATACAATACCCGTTAGGAGATAAACCCGGAGATTCCGCTAACAAAATGATAATTTGGATTATCAAGTTTTGGTGCGGATAATATCATCATAGTCCAGTGTATGCTATGATCTCTGCCATACAGAATTAACGGTGGGTGCGAGTTGTTAGATCGCGAACATATGAGATGATCGCTAAACTCAGGATACACCTAAAGTTGGGTTGATGAAGTTTATCAGTACGTTGACAGTTTTTCTTCTCAACCAAGATGGAAAAGGATACACGCATTGAATGAGCACGTGGCAGTCATACTTGATGACACTAGTCATACTTGATGACATTGGTCATAATTGATGACATTGAGACGCCTCGCTCAGCTCGATCACTGGATGACAGACAACGTTGCCAGATGCAAATGCTTTGTCATAGACTATGTCATGCAAGGGGAATCGTTCACCTTCATGGTTCTTGATTGCGTTGGAAGAATCAAGAAGATGAAACAGATCGCCGGGAAGTCATCAATGATGATGGTGTATATATTATATACACGTTATGAATGTTTTACCTAAGCAAGTACTCGCAGTAGTGACTAAGTTTTTGATACTAGTCATGTTTTATGAAAACCAGATTTACTACTTGAGTAGCTTGGAAGGATGAGGCGACAATGTGTGTTGATGATGGCAGACAAAATGTTGTGATTGCCATAGACACTCTCTCTCTAGATCTACCATTTGAATAAATTCTTTTATGATCGCCTGTTAGTATGATCGTTATAAGTGTGTTTTCTCTAGCAAGACGATTGTTCATATATGTAAGTGACAAAATCGTTGTCCTATATTTATGAAGTAATGATCATAAGCCGATTTGAATTTAGATGGTAGAAGCTCCCACATTCATAATATTAATGCCAAAGGATACAAATTTAATAAAGACACCACATTTGTGTGGCACTACCGTTTAAGTCATGTCTATGTTATAGTCAATGAACAAGCTCCATACGGATGGATCTACAAGTCCTTAGATTTGATCTTTTGACACTTGCAAGATAACTAAGACACCGTTTTTGGAAAGCGGGCATATAACTTATTGATAATCATGCATATAGATCTATGTGGATCAATGAAGTAATTAACGTGTAGTGGAGACCTTTATTTCGTAAACTTCACTGAACGTTTTGAGTATAACTTGTTGAGAATCATGCATATGGGTGTATGTGAATCAATGAAGTAGTTTAACGTATAGTGGAAGTCTTTATTTCATAGACTTCATGAATATTCCGAGTAGATATATGGATATCCACTTAGGAAATGTTAGTCTGGAAATTTTGATTCGATCAAACAAGTTCAGAATGAAGTAGGAAAATAAATTTAACAAGAAAAATCAAATTCCTGCGATACAGATCGAGGAAATAAAGATTTGAGTTATAATGTTGGCATATCATTGGAAGACTTGTGAGAAGAGTTCCACAAATTACGTCGCATGGAACACCATAGTGTTATGGTATGTTAGGACGTCGTAATCGCACCCTATCGGATAGTGTGTGGTAAATAAATCTCTTATTAAATTATTGTGATCATTGGAGTCATATGGTAGAAACATAACATTCACGTGAGATAATAGGGAAACCATTTAAATCCATGGAGACAATACCATATGAGTGATGGCATGGCTTTTAGCCTAGATTGTCGTTTCAGCAATTTAGTGTTTCGATGTGATCAAACCTAAAATGGATAAATCTTTGCAGTGTACCGTACCTAAAGAATTAGTTGGGTACATGTCTCACGACATAGGCAAAAACGTTGCCGGAATATACCTTGCCAAAGAAATAGTTTCTTGTCCAAAGGTATAAGTGGGAAAGAAAGTAGAGCAAGACGAAGTTAATGAACTTTCTCTCCAGACATCAGAGTGGCGCAACGGAAAGTGTTTCCGGTGTTATGCTCCTCAACTGGAAAGAAGCTGATGATAAATATCATTATGCTCTGAGCTCATAGGCGTACGAGGTTGTGTTCCACACTGTGTGGTACGACAATCTTGTTATGAAGGTCATGTTAATGGAAGAGATGGTAGACCTAAGTCTGAGAAATGGCTATGAGTCATATATGATCCGAGATAAAATCCATGTACGATTACCAGGTAATGACTTGGGAGATCTTCTTGATGGCATCTAAACTGTTAATAGAATATGGAATTTTATGAGAGAGTAGACACTGATAAGGATCGATTTGTCGTGAAACAGTTCCGACAGATTCAAAAGTTGACCACAACGAGATTTTGTCCCAAGTGGCGAAGCCTAAATCTATTCGGGGTCGTTTAGCAATTACTATAATTTCAAATTGAGAAATTGATAGATGGAGAAGGAAACCATGTTTCTTAATGGTATCATTAAGAAAGAGTTGTAATTAGTACAATGAAATGGTTTGGTGATCCTGAGGATGCTAAACATGTATGCAAACTTCAGCTGTCCATTCATGGGCTGAAGCAAGCATATCGGAGCTGGAATCTTCACTTTGATGATGTGATCAAAGGATTTTGGAGTTGTCCAAAATAGTTGAAGAAACTTGCATTTGCAAAGAAGTGAGTGGGAGCTAAGTAGCTTTTCTTGATCTTATATGTGGAAGGCATATTTGAGTGGGAGCTAGGTGTCATTCATGATTTTATATGTAACGACATATTGAGAATGATACAGATCCTCTAGTAAAGTATAAAGGATTATTTAAGTGATTAAATTTTCTATGAATGAAGTTAGGATTATTAGGCATCCGATCTATAATTGTATAGATCAAAAGGGGCTTAATAACATTAGGTCGGAATATTTTCCTAGGTTAAGATTCTGAAGTGTTTCAGAATAGAACAAGCGAAGAAAAAGGTTCTTACTTGTATGACTAGGTAAAATATTAAGTTTATCTTGGCATTTTCAGTGATAGCTAATGAAAGAAAATGATGTTCGACATTCTCTATGCTTCAGACATAGATTCTATCATACTGAAAGCTCGACTTGGTGTGACCCAAGTTCTTGGTTTAAGAACGGGTTCTAGAGTGATCCTTGTGTGGATCAATGAACAAACGTTAAGTATATTTTTCAGTGTCTGTGAGAACTAAAGATATGTTTTCTGGTAAAGGGTAAGAGTGGAAAAACAACTTGCCGTAAAATAGTTACGATGATGCAAGTTATGACACTGACCCATACGACTAGAAATCTCATATAGGAGGTGTACTTTATTTTGAGGAAAGACATGGTTAGCTTGCGAAGTCGCATATGAATGCACTGTCGCATAATCTACATAGGTATAGAAATATATGGCAACTTCAAAAGTAGCAAGTGTGATTGGACTGAACAGTTTTCCGAGCATATGTGGTTCCCCTTAATAGATCTTTTAGAATTTTAAGTCCCATGCTACGCGAAGGTTCGAGTCTCACTCCATCGACTAAGATATATTTCACCGTCATCGTAAGATACGGGATGATGTCAAACTAGGTGACATAGAAGTGTTGCAAAGCACATATAGGTCTCAATCTGTGAGATCTGTTGACTGTATTCCTCTTCCACGAGACAAGCATGCACCAAGTTGCTATGGGTGTTGAGCTTTTACCAAGTTGTAAACTAGATTAAGTGTTACTCTAGTGCAAGTGGGAGACTGAAGAAGATATGCCCTAGAGGCACTTAATAAAGATAGTTTATTCGTCATATCTCAATTGTTCATTATATGTTTTATACCATGCTATAACTGTATTAAGCGGAAACATTAATACACGTGTGGTAGATAAACAACCAGGTCCCTAGTAGCCTCTATCTAACTAGTTCATTGGGCAATTGATGATCGAGGTTTCCCAATCATGTGACATTGATGTCAGTTGACAATGGAGTCATGTCATTGGGAGAATGACGTGACGGACATACCCAATATTTGTAGGACGTAGTCATTACGCCTTTGACCGTGAGATCAACTCTTATTGCTATTCCTGAAAGATACTTTGATTGCATCAAACGTCATATCTTAAAAGTGTGACAATAAAGGTGTCCCTCTCGGGTATCAGAAGGGAGTATGTTGAGACGAGGGATCAAGAGCGGGATTTGCCAGTCCGCATAGCAGGATAGATACTTTAGGGCCCACTCGGTGAGATTATGTCAAATGAGCTTGCAAGCATGTGACTTGGTCACAGGGACATAATATCATGGACGAGTAGAAGATAGTGTTGTCGGTAACGAGACCAAGCTAGGTATCATGATATCTATGGACGAGTCTCGGACACACTAAGTATCGCCATGGCAAAAGGTTTAAGACTCGACGTCTAGGTTCGAACGATAAAGTTATTCGTTATCTCACAGGAATTAATTCTGGGTATCCAAGGTCCACGAATTAGTCATTGATCGGAGAGCGCGTCTCGATCATGTCTGGCGAGATCTCGAACCGCTAGGGTAACACACTTAAGGGGAGTCGACAAGTTTACCGGAAGAGAAATTAGAAGAGAGAGCACCGGGAGCGTCCCGGGAAAGATCCGATGAAGATCGGAGAGCGACGAAATAGTTTTCGGAGCCGGAATAAATTAGATAATGTGTGTTTAATATTAATTAGTGTAATTAATAGTTAAATACATTTTTATTTAATGATTTTGGGAATTTAAAAGGCAGCCCACCTTAAATGGGCCTTCCCATGGGAGAGAAGGCCCATAGGGGGGAATTTCCCCCAGGTGCGCATGAGGGAGGGGGCTGCCCTAGGTGGGCCAAATGGGGCCCACCTAGGGCCGGCGCACCACTTGGGGCGGGCTGGTGTGGGAATAGTCCCACACCACCTAGCCAGCAAGGCTGGCAGCCCCCCTCCACCTATATATAGAGGTGCGCCTTTTGGCTTTTAAAAGAACAACTCAATCTCTCTCTCTTCTTCTCCTTGAAAACGTGATTCCTCCGTTGGAGTTGCGCCAAGGTGAAGTTCTCTCCACCATACGCACACCGCCGTGCTGCTGGTCTTCCGGTCCAAGTCTTCCGCTGCTCGTCCCTGGATCGGAGCCCGGAGGTCGTCGTCTTCACCGTACGTGTGTGAATCCCTGCGAGGTGCCACGCTAGTGGTGCTCGGAGGTCTTCTTCCTCTCCACGACCTCGAGGTCGTCTTCGTCGGCTTCATCGACAACGCTTGTGCGGGAGCATAATCCCCGCGTTTCGGTCTACAAGGGTATGTATATCGATCTCCTCCATATTACTATATCTGCATAGTATGGATCCTGGCTAGTTTAAGGTTATCGTTGTTAGAAAATTTATTGTTTTCTGCCCGCGATCCCCTTCAGTAGCATCACAGCAGTAACTGCTCTCTCCATATTTTTCTATCCTCTCTCTGTATGCGTCACGCATAGCTAATGGAACGACACTAATTAGAGCTTTCAGTAGTTAGAAGAGAACATAACATGTATGTATCTGCTATAGAGATGTGTACGTTACAGTTGCAATGTAGTCATGCACCGGTTTTCGTGTGTGGTTGCCATATGGTGACAAAAAACTGTGCCATATGTGACTCCGTAATATTATATCGGTTCTCGTGTCTCATTGTCATCAAGTAACACAGAAAGCTGCGCATATTTTTGACCTGGCCTGCTCACGGATCACAAAAAACCATGTAAGACAAACGAATAATTAGGGAAGAAGGTACTACCTTCCAAAACACGACAATCGATGTATTCAATAATTGCTATAAATTAGAGATATGCTTTCTTAATCACATTTCAGCTACATGGCAACGATGAAAATCCTGAGGTAGATCCAACGATGGCTAGTAGGAGGCATCTACCGTGGGGAGAGGAAACCCACACTCTATCACTTTCTTTAAAAGGACATTACTCATGGTGAAAAAGATGACATGGATGTCATATTTGGATTCCTCTCATTTTTCTAATCGATTTAGACATTATTTGTAAAATTTTGATTTATGTATTTAAAGATATCAATTATTCTGTATTAAATGAAAAGACAAAAATAAAGTAAAATTTATTTTATTGTTATTTATTCAAAGATTATTCTGACGGCTTGGAGGCCTAAGCTGACGGCAAATGCCGTCGGCATATGATCTGATTCCCATAGTGCATTAGATCAAGCACCATATCATGTTGCATGTAAGGCACATGTTCATCAGGGTTTTAAGGCCTGTTTGATTTTAGTCAAGCTTTGCCTACACAACTTTTGGTGCCAAACTAGGTTTTTTATTTTGTTTGTATGGCTGTTGGATGTTGTAAATCTACGGGGCATGTGGATCAGCCGCTGGCCCTCTTTTATCTATGAAAATGATAAGACTCTCTACGGCGTATTTTTGAAGAAAAACTTTCAATCCAACTTTGTGTTTGGCTGGGCTGTGAGAAAACAGCTTATGTATGTGCATGGATGCTGTTATAAAACAGTTAGGAACCGTTTCTATTTATAGTAGGTCATTCCATAAACTAGTTGTTATACTAAGTTAATTGAAACAATTGTTGGATATTATCACACGGTGGTGGTATAACCGTATAAAATAAAAACCAAAGATAAAAGCAAGAAAATAGTTGATTTTCGTCTTTTAACTTGTAAGAGAAAAACCACCACCAATTAGCCTAACCAAACATACATTGTCCTAGAGCCAAATCATAAAGAGTATTTTATTGTCATATCTCGTTTTGTTCATAATATGTTATATGTCATGCTATAATTGTATTAAGAGGAAACATTAATACATGTGTGATGTATAACAACCAGATCCTAACTCATTGGTCAACATGATGATCAAGGTTTCTTGTTTAACATGGTGGACACAACACCCTCATGTTGCATAGAGGGGGAGGTGAGGAGAAATGTCCGTTTTGTGGCATATAATGAATCTAGAAATCATATTTTATTGATTGTCCTCTAGCTAGATTTATTTGGTGCATTGTCAGTCGTGCTTGTGGCAAAGATTGTAATTTCTTATCAGTTTGAACAATTTGTCCGTTATGGTTGAGAAGTCACAATAGAAACCCTCTTTCTATTGGAGTCTAAGCTATTTTCTGGAGTATATCGAAAGCTTGCAATGCTCCATTTTTTCAAAGCAAACAGATTGGCGAACTATACGTAGTGATTTTCAAAATATGTTACCAAATTCAGTGATGAAATATTTTGTAGTGTGCAAGGGACGGACTCACCTTCTTCATTAAATTTCTGGTGAAAGTCACTATAGAGGTTTTTTGTGCAAGAAGCTAGGCGGCTTGGATTTCAAGACTCGTAGTGTGAAGACGAAAAGCGAAGGATGAGATAGAAGGCGGTTGAATCACAAAAGGATGTCGATGGATTGGATGGAGGGGGTCTAGTACTAGATTAGGACCCAGTCGAGAAGCCCTAGGCTATAAGCTGTTCATCTATCATGGTTCTCAATTTACTTCTGGAAGTCGCACATCAACTCACTCGAGGTTATTGCCATTTGTTTAATCTTACTCAACCGACCGAGGAAAGTTGATTTTATATCCATTTTTTACATGTAGTTATTAGCAGTGTGCAATAAAGTGCAAGAGTTTGACCTTTTCTTCAATATTTGTGTTATACTACTATAAGTGATGTAATATTTATAGATAAGGATTTCTATAAACACTAAATCACCGCAGATGGTATCAGAGCAGTTGTTTTGACCTTAGTTTGGAAAACTATTGAAGGGAGAAAGCTGTAGGAGTTAGGGAACATTAGGCTCTATATCATCCTGTCAGCTTGTGTTTTCCTCCTGTGTTGGGTTCCCTTGTCCAAACAATCATTTACATCAAACTTCTCGTGCTCTCATAATCTGCTCGTTTTTATTTGGGTGGAGCTGTGTTTGGGATGAACTATGTAATGCCTGGTTTAATTAATGAAAACGGGGGTGATCCCTTCTTCTAAAAAAAAGACAGAAAACAACATACACCTGTTAATTAAAACTTATAACTCAGTCCTATTCCACACCTAGCATTTCACCAACCGGTGTTATTATGGATCTCCATAAATGAATTACTAACAAAACCCGAATCATTCATTCAACAATCTCTTCACATCATAGGCAAATCCTAACCATATCACTGCAGACGTTACTATTCCATTCGTCTAACAAATTTAGGCCTTAAGCCTACTTAATCTACGCTCCACTCCCTCTAGGGCTTACACACGCATTCTACATGCCGGGTCCCAATACATTACAGCACCAGCAGATGCCATATATCATCATGAGATCTTTTGTGGTACACTCAAATGAATAAGAGCCATTCATTTACGTCCATCCAAAGGTCCATAAGTTTTCATACTGCTGACAAAAGTAGGAACAGTTCAAGTCACACTGCTGCCAAAATTGAACTGCACCGCAGACGGGCCACGGCTCAATAACGCAGATGGACCGCACCCGTCGAGATGGAGCCCTAGATCGCACAGTTCCCCTCACACCCACTCGCCGACGTCTTTGTCACTTTTCTCGGCTGCGTCGTCCTCGAGCGCCGATGCGCTCAGCTCCGTCGTCTCGTGCAGGTGCTCGTGCGGGTTTCCTCCTGTTGTCCCCTCCCCTATCCCCACTCCGGAAAGGCGAAAAGGCGCCGAGGGCGGCGTGCTGCTCCACGAGGAAGGGGGCGAGGCGGGTGCGGACAGGGCCGCGAGGTACGACATGCAGGAGGAGGGGTACCATATGAGCAAGATGTAAATGAACCTCCCCTCTCCCTCTCTACTCATCGGATCTCGTCATGGAGGCTGAGCTACGTTGTGTGTGTCTTGTGGTGGTTGCAGGGCCGGAGAACTCTCCCCGGGAAAGATGGAGCGGCTGATAGCCGTGGTGCACAACCCGCGGCAGTTCAATGTGCCGGTGGTTCCTGAACAAGAGAAAAGATTACAAGGACGGCAGGTACTCCCCAGGTCGTCTCCAACCAAGTCGACATGAATCTCAGGGATGACCTCGAGAGGCTCAAGAAGATCCGGTATGGACATATATGTACATCTACTGCTTAAACTGCTTGGTTGATGATGATTTTGGATTCACATTTTGAACATGCTTAGTTAAGTAGCAGTTTGCATCTGGTACCAGACAGCTAACTTATTTCTTTAACAGCTAATGTTTTGGACTGACATTGTGTTGTATTGCAAACCAGTATCGTTAACTTTAGGATGCCTCAAATGTTAGTAGGGAGTATTTAACTTGTTCGTGTATCAAGTTGTTGTGCTCCATGCTATTATTGTTCATGACATTTTGGTGCCTACACTTATTCTGTGTAGACATCTCTGTTAGTTTGTTTCTATTTACATAAGTACAATGTGATGGTAATGTGTAGATGGAAGATGGTTCAAGCAAGTCTTGTTGGCTGCTGTGTGCTGGTTTGACTACTTTGGGGCAGCTGATCCAGTGGTTTTTTCTTAGGGTGGGGACCGGCAGCTTGTGCTCTACCGTGACGCCGATGGCGTGCTCCGCTGCCACGAGGAACAATGCCCGCGCAGGTGTGCCAGGCCATCGTCTTTCTCCTTGACCTAATCTGAATCCATCCATAGGTATTTTGGAGGGCATGGCGATCTTGTACTTTTCTTGTCGTCGTGGTGAACAGACAGATGCCTACGGGTAGGCTAATCTTGGGGGCCGATGGACGCTAGAGGATTCGGGGAGGGATAGCGCGCTAAGAAGCACACACGAATGAACATATTGACACAGGGATTTACCCTGCTTCGGGGGTCTCGTGAGGAGATAAAACCCCTACTGCAGCATCTAGCCTATTTGGTGTATTTCTTCCTCTGCGTATGAACATTACAAGTAGTCCAAGAAATGAGCTAAGCTTGCCTCTAAGAGGTCTTGGGGGGAGAAGAGAGCAAGAGGAGCCGTGCCCGTGGCTTCGGTGCCGGCCGTGGCCGTCTCCCCCTGTGAGCCTCCCCTGGCGCTCCTTATATAGAGGGAGCCCAGGGGACAAGAGATGGCCCACTGGTCACTGTACACGATTTGACTACTGGGGTCACATCCGCACTGTTCACTGCATCATGCAGTGTACTCTAGTCACATCATCGGCACTGTAGCCACGCTTGGTCACTTCCAGGACAGGCACGACCCGTGCGGCGTGCGTCCTTGTCTTGTCCGCTTGTGGCTGTCTTCAGAATCATCCGTACCGGTCGGGGAAGTCGGGGGTGACGCCATGTCGGGGAAGCCGGGAGTGACGCCATGTCGGGGAAACCGGGAGTGCCGCCATGTCTGGGAAGCCGGGAGTGGTCGGGGACGCAGCGTCGTGCCGGGGCGAGGCCGAGGTCGATGATGGCGCGGGCGAGCTGGAGGCGGGGGCGAGGTCGAAGACGGCTTGGTGGAGTCGGCAAGGTGGAAGTCGAGATTAGTGATAACTCGCATGGCCCGAAGCCAAAAGGCATCGCGCCCCTCTGCTGGCTACCTCGGTCCACCCGAGTTATCCATAAAGTCGGCCCATCCCCAGCTTAGGCTGGCCGAGAGAGCGCTTATGTCAGCCCGAGGTGCATCTCTTTGCATATCATTTTATCTTTCACCCACTCACTTATTTAACTTCTCTTTTTCCTCTAATATAAGCATAATAACACCATAACCTTAGGGTACCGGGGATTACATCCCCGACACTAGTCCCCGAGGCTGCGGGGGACTCGCAGAGTCGCCCGCAGACTTAGAAAAAATAACCACACCACCATCTTCACATACTCCGCCTTGTAAATGCAAAAATATCATCATATGCCGGTTCTTTAGCCACTCCGGGCGTTTTACCGGCATAGATGTCCTCAGTCACTGCTGGTGTGACGTAGGGGTATCTCGGGTGTCTCGGATGTCCGGTAGCCACTCTGGGCATATCACACATGTCTCGGTACCTCGGCCACTCTGGGCATATCACACATGTCTCGGTATCTCGGCCACTCTGGGCATATCACACATGTCTCGGTATCTCGGCCACTCTGGGCATATCACACATGTCTCGCTATCTCGGCCACTCTGGGCATATCACACATGTCTCGCTATCTCGGCCATTCTGGGCATATCACACATGTCTCGGTATCTCGGCCACTCTGGGCATATCACACATGTTGCCTTTGCCAAACCAACATAAACGACGATTGGGGAAACAGGATGGTGCCACGATACACTGGGGAACCGGATAAACGACGATCTGATATATGGAAAGATGCCGTGATACTGTGGCAAACCGAAATAAACGGCGATCCGGGATATGGAACGATGCCGTGATACTGTGGCGAACCGACATAAACGGTAATCTGGGATATGG
This sequence comes from Poa annua, assembly GCA_026929855.1. Lineage (NCBI taxonomy): Eukaryota > Viridiplantae > Streptophyta > Magnoliopsida > Poales > Poaceae > Poa > Poa annua. The sequence continues at coordinate 118,585,980 of CM049434.1, forward strand.
AAGGATGTCGTGATACAGTGGCGAACCGACATAAGCAACAAATTGGTATGATATGCCATTATAACTCGGCAAGCCGATACCAAAGACTATCCGTGATATACACTGAGACAATAATAACTATAAGATGGATCCGAGATAACCGACATAACCAAGACCACTGACATGAATATCCTCTCGGCAACACCGATATCACCTTTCAATGTTAGTTCAGGTACATATATATTTAACAAGAATAATGACTCTATTTAATTGATCATACCAAGTCTAGCACAAGACAGGAATTACAATGATCCGCGAAGCTATGCACTATGATGCTGACTCGGTTTTCACCGAGTCCCCGAGTTATTTTAGAGATCTAGCAGAAAGAACAGAATGCACTGGTGGGCCAATCCCCGGGTCAAGACATCTTGCTCCGGGGAAAACACACAGACAACATATGCCGAATTACTTTTTATACCGAGTCCCCGAGTTTATTTTCGTGTTTACTATATTCCACAACCTCTGCTCTTGACTACCACTTAGACGTTCGTTAGTCGAGTCACAAGATCATCTCAGATAGCATACATTACTTGAACTTTGAAACAAGGTTAAAAGCTTATTCGGTATATGGACAACATAAACAACAATATACATGCAGATAGGCAAGGCAGTCCCCGAGTTTATCTTGGATTGCCGACACACAAACGATATAGGAATAACCGAGATAAACCACAAGTATAAAGACGAAACAGTCCCCGAGCTCATCCCGGGATGCCGACATATAAATGATATGGGAAGAAGGCACGCATACAAACAACAGGGTGATCCCCGAGTTACTCTACAAATCTAGGGGAAACGGCAAAACTGAATGGTGAGCCAGTCCCCGGGTCAAGACATCTTGCCCCCGGGGAAAATACTAAGCATTACTAGTAGGGAAAAGGTTATAGCCACCATTCTAGCGCTGGCGAACGCTCTAATTTGTGCGCCAGCAAATATAGCGCTAGCGAACGCAGAGACGCCATAGCTGGCGTACAATACAAAACGTTCGCCAGCGGTAGCTCTGGGCTGGGCGCGGCTGTGACCGAAGCGCACCGCTGGCGAACAACTCCGTCGTTCGCCAGCGGTAGCTTACATAGCGCTGGCGAACGCGCTGTTCTGCGCGCCAGCGGCACTTTGGCGGCTGTACCCAGCCTGCCGCGGCGGTAGTGGCCAATACCGCTGGCGAGCAGGATTGGCGCTCGCCAGCGGTAAAAACGCAGCGCTGGCGAACAGGAGGCTTGTTCGCCAGCGGTAACCTGGGACCATATAGCAATTAAAGCTCACCCACCCTCCTTTTCCCTCCATTACTACTCCATTAACTTCTCTCTCTACCACGAACCAACCTGATTTCGTGCTCTTTCCCCCACTCTTATACTCCCTTTTTAGCCAATAAAACCTAGATTTTTTGATAGATCTAGCTAAACCACTTCCCAAAACCACTTTCCACCAAAAAAATTCACTCTCAAAACCCTCCTACCTTTAGTTACTAGTTACACCCTTTTGGAGCAATCCATAGCCATTTTGTCGGTGGTCTCGCCTTGGTTATCTCTTCTCTTGTGTGTATTGAATCAAGGTTGAGCCCTATTTCGACGAATTTGTGTGAAATGAACACTATATATGTGAATTTATGTGAAATGACAAATTTTGACATGAAGTGGACTAAATTTGTGAAATTTGTGATGAAATGGACACAATATGTGTGAAATAGGAGGGTGATGCCGATTTTTTGCCGAAATGTTGATTCATTTCCGTTTCGGCAAATTTCGGTACTCTTATTATGACCTCTACATATAGAAAGGTCATGGCGAAATTTTTCGTGATAAGCGCGGTATATGTATGATTCTCATGAGTTTGTTCTACACTCTGCAGGCGATCGATAATGGCCGGCATGAGTGAAGCTGTAGTGAACCGGTATCTAAAACACGCGAAAGAGGACATGTTTCGACATAACCGCACAGAGATAAGATGTCCGTGTCGAAAATGCAAATTAGTGGGATTGATCAACCCTTTCTCCGGAAAGTTGCTAGAGCACTTGCTAATGCGTGGTTTCATGGAAGGCCACACTCAGTGGTTGACCGATGAAGATGATCATGAAGGTAATGAGGCACCGGCGACAGGAAATGATCATGATCATGATAATGAAGGGGATCATGAACATGGTCACAATAATGATAACGAAGAGCCTCCTGATCATGATGGAGATGGTGAGGTGCCAGAAGAAACATCTATCGTAGACGACGACACGCAGACGCCATTAACTCTACACGTGCAAGATCCTCATGTCCAAGAACCGCTTCTAAAGAAGACCACTAACTCCAGATCAGCTGCTAGAGAGCAATCTAAGCTAGCGCAACTCGAGATAGACGCAAATACTCCGTTGTATCCAGGTTGCGGCGCGGAAGATTCCCGTTTGAATGTTGCGCTCAATGTTTTGCAGATGAAGGCAAGATACAAATGGAGCGATATAAGCGTCGATGCAAGTATGGAATATTGGCACGGTGTCCTTCCGGAGGAGAACACCTGTCCAAAAAGTTGTGATGAGGGCAAGAAAGTCGTTTGCCCTTTTGATTTACCACACGAGAAGTTTCACGTGTGCATTAATGATTGCTACATTTATCGGAAAGAGGATGCGGCGAAGACAAAGTGTCCAGTGTGCGACGCCGCTCGATACAAGAAAGGGAAGAAAGCTCCTCGAAAAGTTGTTTGGTACTTTCCGTTGATTCCCCGTCTCCAACGGTATTTCATGGACCGAAGCTGAGCTCATGCGCTGGCACGCGGAAAGAAAAAAGCAAGTGCTCAAAGATCCCAAGCGTAATGAAAATATAAATCTGACACACCCTTCAGATGCAAGTCAGTGGAAAGCAGTTGACGCTGAATATCCAACCTTCGGATCAGATCCAAGGAACATCAGGTTGGGTGCGAGCACCGATGGACTTAATCCGTTTGGAAGCCAGAGCAGCACACACAGCTCCTGGCCCGTGTTTGTATGGATTTACAACCTCCCGCCCTGGTTGTGCATGAAAAGGAAGTACATTCACATGAGCATGCTAATCCAAGGCCCAAAACAACCTGGAAACGACATCAATCTGTATCTGAAGCTACTGAAAGATGAGTTAGACACCTTATGGGCCAAGGAAGGTGTTAACACATGGGACGCCGTCGCAGAAGAATATTTCCCTATGAGAGCTGTCTTGCTATGTACTGTGCATGACTTGCTCGGATACGGATATGTCGCAGGTCAGGTGTGCCACGGACATAACGGATGTGTGAGGTGCATGGATGATCCGACGTTTCTCCAGCTTCCGAAAGATCCTGGGTCTTCAAAAACCGTCTACATGGGCCATCGAAGATGGCTACCGAAGAAATACCCTTGGAGAAAGCGTGGAGACCTCTTCAACAACGAAGATGAGCCCCGGGGACCACCCCTTCAGAGGTCTGGGGAAGAAATCTTAGAGCTACTGAATGGTTGGGAACAGTGCCCTGCGCCGGGAAAGAAGCGGAAGGCACCAAAACCTCTCCTGGGTGTATGGAAGACGAGGTCCGTGTTTTGGGACTTGCCTTACTGGAAGATTCTCGGTACGCCTCATTGCCTTGATCTAATGCATATCACGAAGAATGTGTTCGAGAGTTTGTTTGGCACTCTGCTCAACATGGCGGAGAGAACCAAAGATGGGCCGAAAGCAAGATACGACCTAGTTCATTTCAATATGAGAAAAGAGCTTCATGGGGGTCGAGGAGAGAAGGTGCCTGATGAGACAGAGGAGCAGGACGACGGTCGTAGGGTCAAGAGGGTGAAGCTGAATGACTATTACTGCCCCCCCTCCCGCTTCACCCTAAGTCCAAAAGAGATCGAACAACTGATGAAATGCCTTCTTGAAGTCAAAATTCCTTTGGGTTACGGTGGACTGATAACAAGATTTCTAGACTCGACCAAACAGAAGTTCAGCGGGATGAAGTCTCATGATTGTCACGTGATGATGACGCAGATACTCCCGGTTGTGATCCGTGGTATAATGGACAAACACGTCCGTGAAACCCTGTTTGGCCTATGTAACATTTTCGACGTGATCTCTAAAAAGTCAATCACCCTCAAGCGACTCAAAAGGCTAAAGGAAGAGATCGTCGTGATCCTATGCGAGCTTGAAATTTACTTCCCTCCCGCATTCTTTGACATCTGTGTGCATTTGTTGATCCATATGGTGGATGATATCATCCATCTGGGGCCGTTGTTCCAGCACAACATGATGCCGTTTGAAAGGATGAATGGGGTCATCAAAGGTTTCGTCCGTAACAGGGCTCGTCCGGATGGAAGCATCGTTCAAGGATTTCTCACCGAAGAGTGCATTTCTTTCTGCACGAATCATCTGAACGTTCAGGATCCGGTTGGTTTGCCAGGAAACAAGCACATCGGTAGGCTCTATGGAGTAGGTCACAAAAATGGCCGGAGGGACTTGCATGTGGACTTCGCTTGTCGACGCGCCGACTTTAACAGGGCAAACTTAGTGGCTCTACAACTCATTGAAATGGTCGATCCTTGGTTGAAAAAACACCAACGAATGATTGAGAAGAAATACACTGACAAAGGCAAGCAGAGGACTGAAAGAGAAATAATCAGAGAGCACAACTCCTCTTTCCTTCAATGGTTCAAAGAACACCTTGTCGCTAATCCTCCCTCGATGAGTTCTGCAGAAGGAAAAATGTTATACACATTGGCACATGGCCCCGCGCCCAACCTCAATATGTTCCAAGCTTATGATATAAACGGGTACACATTTTACACGGAAGCAAGGGACAAAACTTCCGATTATCAAAACTCAGGGGTAACAATGCAATCCTACACCGGTGACAAGCTATTAAGATATTACGGAAGGATCGAGGAGATATGGGAGCTTAACTTCTCCGGAGAGAAGGTGCCGATGTTCCGTGTCAGATGGGCTAGAAGATCAACCGTCAGAAAAGAAGACCAATACTTCACCACCATGGTTCTACCAGAAGCCGGCAGTTCATCGGGCGCAAACGTCACCGCGCAAAATGAGCCATGGGTATTGGCTAAGCACGTGTCTCAATGCTTCTTTATAACCGACCCGTCACGCCCTAGCCGTGTTGTCGTGAGGAGAGGCAAAAGAAACATCGTCGGAATGGATGGAGTCGCCAACGAGAATGACTTCGACGAGTTCGGCGACCCAAATATCGACGATGATGAAGATCATGATGATGATAAGGCAACATACACCACAAGAATAAGCAGAACCACGTTACCTCGGCAAGGTCAACCATTCAGAAGAATAAGTCATGATGTGGGGCTAAATCATGCGACTGCGAACAAGAAAGGCAAGAAGATTGTCAAACGATGAGAAATACGCGCATATGTGTATCATAATTTGTATTTCTCAAATTTTGGGAACTATGGCCGTGTAATTTCATATGAAGAATTCACAAGTCATATGGCCGTGCGAATGTTTGAAATGTTCACGAATATTTGAATTTGCATCATATTTGAAAAGTTATAAGTATTTTTGTGAATGGCTAAAATGTTGGTGAGAAAAATATAACTATTTGAAATGCACACATGTAATTTCAACTGTATTTGAAAAACTAAAACCAAAATAGAAAACATAACAAGAAAAAAATAAACATACCAATAAAAATAAGTACAAATGAATAAAAGAAAAATAGTACCGCTGGCGAACAAACCTTGCTGTTCGCCAGCGGTAAGGAGGGGTACCGCTGCCGAACACAGGGATTTGTTCGCCAGCGCTAGGCTTACCACTAGCGAACAGGCGTTAAGTGGCCGCGCTACCACTTAGCGGTTTCAAACCGCAAACAACCCGCGCGCTCTGTCTCCCCCGCCACCACGACGCCGACCACGCCGGAGCCGCCCACCGCGCCGCCCCTGCTCTGCTTGCCGCCGCGCCGCCCCTCCTCTCCCTCCCCGGTGGACGCGCCGCGCTGCCTCTCCTCTCCCTCCCCCGCGCTGTCCTCTCCGTCCACCGCGCCTCTGCCCCGCCTCTCCCTCCACCGCGCCCGACGCCGGCCGCCCCTGCTCTGCTTCCCGAGGTAGCTTCCCCCTCCCTCTCCCTCCTCCCTCCCTCCTCCCTCTCCCTCCTCTCCGGCCTTCTTCTTCCTTCCTCCCGCCCTCTTCCAAATTCTTCACACTACGTGTTCGGTGAAATGCCACTTCCACTGTTAGGTTGTTTTAGGTTAGTTTAGGTTAGTATTTCGGCATATTAGTTTACATATTAGTATATGTAAGCTTTAGAGAGGTTTAGGAATATTTTTTGAATTTCCAAAATTTGCAAAAAAATGACAAGTGTTGTTGTCACTGTTCTGCCATAGCTTCAAAACACACCTTCATTTAGGTGAAAGGATTTCTTAAAAAAAAAATTGGTCTTTAATATGAGCTACTAACTTAGTATAATGGATACGTGGAAGAAAATCGTCAATACGAAACACATTTGATAATTTGGTAAGGCTCCAAAGTTGGAACCTTTTAACATAAGTGAAGATAGGTTTTTGTCCCTGTTTTTTGATTTTTGCTTGAATTATGTGTATGAATTCTTGTGATGTCTATTTATATTTGTGCTCGAATTATGTGTATGAATTCTTGTGATGTGTATGAAATACCGGAGATTTCGGAGATTCCGAGGTCATTTATGTCTATAAATTGTTGTGATGTGTATGAGATGCCGAAAGATTCCGGAGATTGGGCTTGTGTAGCCTTTTGCATGTCTGTGAAATGTTTGAAGGTACACATGAGACCCTTGAGTTCGCCGGAATGTTGATTAACTTCCGTTCCGGCAATTCGGGTACTCGATATGTCCTATTTTTAGCAAAGGTCATGCCCAAATTTTTTGTGAAATTTGAGCATGACTTGTGTTAGAAATAGGACATATTTGAGTATTAGCTAGCTATGTTATTTCTATTATATGTGTATTAGCTATGTTCTTTGTACTCATTAGAAACATGAGTCACAACGAGGAGGCCGGGGGTTCTCGGATGAGAAATGAAGACCCGATGGACGAGGACGGGGATGCCTATATGAAAATGCTTGGGGGTGGCGACGCAGATGATGAGATGGAGGAAGCCCATCATGATACCGGCAACGAGACCACCGGCAACGAGACCACTACTAGTGGAGCTGGCGATGGCACGTCTGGTAGTGAAGCCAAGCGTGCACGAAAGGATATGCGTCCCAACATGCTCAAAGCCGTCCGCAAAGCTATCGATGAGGTGGACCCCAAAAGCGGTGAGCCTACAGCGCCGAAAAATGTCGTCAGAGGGTACGGCAACACCTTGGGATGCATTGTTCGAACCTTCGGCAACCTCAATACCGAAGGCATTCGGGAGAAAAAGAATTCTGCTGCGGCCGCGCTACTCATCGAGAAGCTGCACGCACGCTACAAGTTCGCAACCGAGTACGAAAGCCTGCATCCCCAGAAGAACATTGTAAACGCATTCGCTCTCGGGAGGTGCACCAAAGCCTTCTCCACTTGGAGATCGAGTGTGCGGGAAAAGATTACTGAAGGTGCCGGTTTCGAGGAGATACAGAAGAAGTGGCCGTCAATTTCTAAAGATCACTACGATGAATTTCTCGCCAATGAAAAGCTCACTTCAAAGCAGGCGCTTCAGGTTTGGGGCAAGCAAATGCATGACAAGAACATAGCTCCCCACAGTCTCGGAAGCCGTGGCTATTCGGGAAAAGAACCCATTTGGGCAAAGGAGGACGCGGAAAGGGTAGGACAAAACCCGTATGAGGTGTTCGAAGACCCGCAAGCAAGAAAATTTATCAGGGCCCGCTACAAGAAAGACCCTATATCCGGTCAACTTGTCACGAACGCGAAGGTGAAGGACCTTGAACAGAAGCTTGCGGAGGAACAACAAGCTCATTCACAGCAAACAGAAGGCTCCTCAACCCAGGCCGTTGGCCCATGGGACAATCCTTTCCACCGGGCGTATAACGCGGTAAAGGAGGTGTCGCCGACTAAAGCCCCACATCGTGGCCGTGTGGTGGGGGGCGGTATTGGCCACAGACATGCGTACTACTACCCGGAGACTAAGGAGCAGCGAAAGGAGAGGAAGAGCAGCGTGGAAGCATCTCTCAGGAAGGAGTTGGCGACCGTCAAAGAAAACATTCCATTGCAAGTCGAGGACAGCGTGGCCAAGACGCTCAACGCCCTCCTTCCTACCATCTGCCAGGCTATCGGAAATTGGTTTGAGGGAGGCAAACAAGGACCGGTCCCCATGATCAGCTTAGGGTCCAGCAACTCGATCAATGTGCAACCTGTTGTGCAAAACGCGTCCGGCAACCCTAATCCCGAGCATACGCCAGCTGCCAACACTCCACTTGGAGCATCACATGTCGGCAGCGTGCCTCGTAGCAGCCCTTCCATCACTTGCACGCCGACGGCCGTCCGCGGTCCATCGCCATTAGAAGAGCTCAACGCCCTCACGGTAATTATCGTCGCATAAAGTCTCGACAAGTCATTTCTTCATTCTTGTCGGCCTCTCTAATGCCTAGCACATGTTTCCGCAGGCCGACGAAGTGGGATGCACATTGCTGCTCATGGTGGACAATGAGCTTAAGGATGTGGCAAAGGCTAACATTGTTGCACCGCTTAACCGCGTGTTTCACACGGTGCCTTTGGCTGATAATTTGTTCAAGGTTGCCTTGGTTCGGGTGTTCCCGGGTTGCGCAAATTTAGATCCTCCGAGTCAACCCCCGAACGCCGATTCAGAATTTACCCTTGGCGACTTCTTGGGGTGGGCAATGACATGGCCAAAATCACTTATTCGTTTGGACGCTCGTCCTACGACCACCCCACAGCCCACAACTCCACCTGCAGGCCCCGAGACCGACGGAGATGACAATCACGACCCCGATAACTTCTTGGTTGATGACGATCACGAGCCGGCATTCTTTCATGATAATGAGAATACACAAGACCGCCGTGATGAAATGACGAGACCCGGCGGGGCTAACATAACCGGCATCTCCAAGCGTCTTTTCAACTCTCAACCAACGCCTGAAGCTCCCGATCAAGATGGTCTCAGCCAGGACGCAGTCCGTGATGCGGTCAAGGAGGCGTTAGAGCCAAACGCACCTAAGAAGGTGCGAAAAAGAAGTAAGAAAGTTCCACTTGAGTTCATGAGCCATTAAGAGCCGGGGTCTAAGGCGAAGCCGCGCCGGGTTCATGACAAGATAACCATCGAGAACTGGCATTCCATCCATGAGATAGGTAAACCAATTCTGCCGCCGAAGATTCGCAAGATCGTGAATGCGGATATGCAGAATCTACATGACAGTGTTCTATATTTGGAGGGAAATCTTCTCAAGGCCAAAGATCCGACATTCCCGCTATTCATGGGAAAGGTACCAGAAGGCTTCAACTTTGTCGACAAAGATCCCGGTCATATGCTCTTCATCAGATTTGATGACATCTTCGACATGTTCCATATGAATGCGCTCAGCCCATCCTTGGTCCGCCTTGTCGCGCTCAGTATGGAGTATCAGATCCTTTTAGAGAATACCCCCAACACCTCCGTAATTGACCCCTTCTTCATGCTCGAAGGCTGGTTGCAAAGCCATGACGGTCGGAGACGGGCAACGGAATACATAGAAAGTTGCTTCCTAAAGTATGACAAGAAGGACACCTTTCTCTTGGCTTACTTTCCCGAGTAAGTCATCAGCTATCTTTCGTTCATATCTATCATTTCATTTCCATGCACAAAGGTTAAATTGTCTCTCTGAAATGTTTTGCACAGAAACAAATACGGCACCCTCATCGTCGTATACCCTAAACTTTCTTCTACACTTTTTCTTGACGCGGGGAGTCTTGAGAAGAAGAAGGACTACACCAACATCAAGAGGGTTCTCGATGATGCTCTCAACGGCTACGTCTACCAAGGAGGCAAAGTGACAAGGTCGAACATGAGGCGAGGAAAGAATGCATTCCGCCACAGGGCCGAGTTCCCTTGCATCAAGAAGGCGCCAGGTAGTTCGAGGGACGCCTGGTACCTCATCCTTCAAATGCGGGAGTACCTCTTGGACGAGGAACGTCTACGATTTCCAAGCGCTATGGATAAATGGGCCCTCAACATGGCGGATGCCTCTGATGCCACTATCCGACAGGAGTTCGGACGCATCCAACAGTTGATTGCGCGAATAGTCTGTAGGGATGTCGGCCGCTCTGGCGGGACGTTCCACCTCAGCAGGCAACCTACTTCTTACACCGTGATTGAAACCCTCATACAACAGCAGGGTGACAACAGACCCTTCAACTCGTTAGATGGTTGTCGCCAGTTCCCGCCGAAGCCGAAGCCGAAGCCGACCAACGATAAGCCGACCTCGGAGAAGACCTAGATTTGATGGTGTGTGTGACACAATCGTGTGTCTAACGCAAAAATGATTTAGTTTATATTCTGTTTTCAATATGTCGATAATTTCATTTAAATGTTCTAACACTATATATATGTGTTGTGTATAGGGATGAAGGAGTGGAGAGCAACGAGAAGGACATGAAGCTAGAAGCTTGGACCCGGAAGCTAGAACCGGATGAAGACTTAATTACCCGCTTAGATTATATTTCTATGTCTATGTGATGATTGTAACTTACCGTCTACTTGTTTTGGAGAACTTACGACTTAATTAATTCCGATGGTTGTGTGATGAACAATATATATATTTGTAATGCGATGAACAAGTTTGTAATGCATATGTGTGAATCTATATTTGGGCATTCTCAAATTGTGTACACTTTTTACTTTCTGGAATTCTGTATGAAATATACCTGATATATATATATATAATCCTGTAATGCAATATTCTAAATTAAAAAAACTAATTCGGAAAATATAGCGCTGGCGAACAGGAACCTTACCGCTGGCGGACACCCCCCCCCCCCCCCCCCCCCCCCGCGCAGATACCAACGCTGGCGAGCGGATATATCACCGCTGGCGAACGAAGGCAGTTCGACAGCGCTAGCACCTACTGCCGCTGGCGAACGACGGCGCTGTTCGCCAGCGGTAACCGCCGCTACCGATGGCGATCAACTGTTTGCCAGCGCTACGTGCTACCACTGGCGACCAGCTGTTCGCCAGCGGTAGCCAAAATGAGTTCGACAGCAGTAGGCTTTTCCCTACTAGTGCATGATATGAAGGGGGCAGTCCCCGAGTTACTTTCAAGATTAACCAACCGAACGGCACAGACGAAGATACTCACGGAGCATTGGTACGGGCTGGATTGACGGTGCCGACATGACCCGGGCAACTGGCGGGGAGTTACCCGGGATCTGTCGACGGCGAGCGCTGGTGCAGGTTGGACCGGCCTCTGCTTGCGGCGGCGAGTTGGAGCGTGGAGACCATGGTAATGTCGAGCCCCCGAGTTGATGAAGAAGGTCCCGTCCGAATTGGTTCCAGCAAGCGCCACTACCAGCCCCACGGTGGGCGCCAACTGTCGTCGTGGTGAACAGACAGATGCCTACGGGTAGGCTAATCTTGGGGGCCGATGGACGCTAGAGGATTCGGGGAGGGATAGCGCGCTAAGAAGCACACACGAATGAACACATTGACACGGGGATTTACCCTGCTTCGGGGCTCTCGTGAGGAGATAAAACCCCTACTGCAGCATCTAGCCTATTTGGTGTATTTCTTCCTCTGCGTATGAACATTACAAGTAGTCCAAGAAATGAGCTAAGCTTGCCTCTAAGAGGTCTAGGGGGGAGAAGAGAGTAAGAGGAGCCGTGCCCGTGGCTTCGGTGCCGGCCGTGGCCGTCTCCCCCTGTGAGCCTCCCCTGGCGCTCCTTATATAGAGGGAGCCCAGGGGACAAGAGATGGCCCACTAGTCACCGTACACGATTTGACTACTGGGGTCACATCCGCACTGTTCACTGAATCATGCAGTGTACTCTAGTCACATCATCAGCACTGTAGCCACGCTTGGTCACTTCCAGGACAGGTACGACCCGTGCGGCGCGCGTCCTTGTCTTGTCCACTTGTGCCTGTCTTCAGAATCATCCGTACCGGTTGGGGAAGTCGGGGGTGCCGCCATGTCGGGGAAGCTGGGAGTGACGCCATGTCGGGGAAGCCGGGAGTGACGCCATGTCGGGGGGAAGCCGGGAGTGACGCCATGTTGGGGAAGCCGGGAGTGCCGCCATGTCGGGGAAGCCGGGAGTGGTCGGGGACGCAGAGTCGTGCCGGGGCGAGGCCGAGATCGATGATGGCGCGGGCGAGCTGGAGACGGGGGCGAGGTCGAAGACGGCTTGGTGGAGTCGGCAAGGTGGAAGCCGAGGTTGGTGATAACTCGCATGGCCCGAAGCCAAAAGGCATCGCGCCCCTCTGCTGCCTACCTCGGTCCACCCGAGTTACCCATAAAGTCGGCCCATCCCCAGCTTAGGCAGGCCGGGAGAGCGCTTATGTCGGCCCGAGTTGCATCTCTTTGCCTATCATTTTATCTTTCACCCACTCACTCATTTAACTTCTCTTTTTTCTCTAATATAAGCATAATAACAGCATAACCTTAGGGTACCGGGGATTACATCCCCGACATTTCTCCTTGCATGTCTTCTTCCCCATGAAGGTCGTTTGAGGGTACGATCAAATTTTACTTGGTGAATTTTTGTGCTTTCTAAAGTGCAATGTGCCTGAGCTGATATTTTTACACGTTTTCTCCTTCAACAGCATTGCTGAAGCTTTTGTTTTGTACATTTTTGTAATTTGTCAATCTGGGAGGACCTTAAGTATGCTGAAGATACGGTTGATTAGTGCACAGCGGCTTCAAACAGTGCCTACAGGATGCATTGGCTTCATCTGTCTACCTTGTGAATGAGAAGGAAGAACAAAATTCACAATTAGAAACTAATCTTCACTCTAAATGTATGGAACTGTCTGCTGCGGAAGAGATTGCAGAAGAGAAGTCCAAATATAGGGAACATTTCATACTTTTATGGTTACTGGTAGTCTTGTACATAGCTTGAATAATAATTCCAACAGCTTAGACATGCTGAGGAATTAATTGAATCAGAGATAGAAGTTGTAGTGTGTAACCATTAGTTCTTTTTTCTGTAGATTGATGTGTACTGACACTGTATTTGAACCGAGTTTGTATGTCCCCATGTAATGAGAGAATATGTCGTCATTAAATGTCCCTATATTATTCTAGTAATCGATCAATTTAATGGTTATATTCTCAGTAAGTAGGAATGCATGGCAAGTGTAAACTCTAATGTTTTTAATCTCACCCAAAAGAACTTGCACCCCAAGAAATGGCTATGAAATTAGGTTATTTAATCTCATCCAACAGACTTGCAGATCAAACTTCCAAGAACTGAAATTGCTAGGTAAATTTCTCTGAAGTCCCATCCAGGCTACGAGCTTTACAAAGCAAATAAAGTCTAGACAAACTGAGTTCTACAGAAGTTCACACTACAATCAGTTTTCCTCTGAACTTATATCAGAACCAAAAGAAATTATTACAGATGAAAGAGTACAGTAGCATATAAAGGAACCAGCTCAACAACAAATCCTCTCCACCCCCAGCGCGCCAGCGCCCATCCATGGCTTCGACTCGTAACATTGCAGCAACTCTCCGAAAGTGTATAACTGGAACTTGTGTCCTCTGCAATCCAGCACAAGAATGAATAAAATGTGATATCTGAGAGATTATAATAGACATATCTACAGGAAACTATTCTTCAAACAATCAGCAGCTTGTCCTTTTATTTTGTTTAATCTATCAGCATCAGCATTCAGTATTTAGAACTGTAAGGTATCAACTCGTTCAGATATCAGACTCGATCCTATCCATGAGAAAGCAGTAGATGCATTTGAATAGAACAATTGGCAAATCTGAATTCCCAGACTAAAATCGTTCATCAGTGTAACCAATACTGCGTAGACATCTGAATGTTCATCATTTTAGAAGATGGAGGGGTACACGTATGAACGTATCTATTGCCTTTGGTCGAGATTGAGCCGGAGCTATGCAGCAGGAACGGGTTGGTTTGCCGGTATGGGAGACGAGTCGAGGCGGAGGAATGAGGAATTGTCCGCGTCCGAGGTGGAGGTGGCTGCGGCGTGCTCGGGCGAGGGCCAATTGGAGGCGCCCGCGGATCGATAGACGCGGCGGCGTCATCTGGAGGCGACCGTGGATCACATGGAGGCGGCGGCAGTGTCGCCTGAGAAGTCGACGACTCTCTATTGATACTTGATAGGTTGCCTACCTTTTTTCCATCCAAATTCCAGCTTAGTGGGCCGGCTGGGCCTAATCTCCGGCTCTTGATCTCAGCCGTCCATACCAATTCATACTGCTCACCGGAGGCACTGGTGAAAGGTACTACTGTATAAAACAAGCCATCATATATGTGTATCCCTACCTCAAAAATACTCTGTACACGCGCGTCCAACACATTCTCCAAAATCCTTTCACAAACTTGTACTGCTACTAGTTTTTTTCGAAAAGAGGAAAGAGTCCTGGCCTCTACGTCGATTGATGTATGCATCCCCGTGTGCTGCTACTCCTTGTCATCCTGCTTGTCATGTGGCCTCATGCTTCATATATATCCTCACGTTCTCATCATGCCTTAGCTGACATCATCATCGCTGGTCGCCGTGCAGTATGGACTCAGAAGGAGCGCCTCTTCCTCCTCCTGCACAACAGAAACAACTACCAGTGTTCCACAGATCGCCGATCAGTAAGCAATCTCATCAATAACCAAACGATTAGGACTAACTACAAAGTGATAGCTGGCTAGCGTACCACTAAAACTGTAAATTCTATCACTTCATCTATGGCCCTCGCTATGTTGGGGTTATCCATCAGATCCTATTCACGGATCACCGACAATGATTATTTATGTGGTTAATTCATTGTACAGCCCATAATCAAATCAATGTTCACTGTATACAGATAGTAACAACCCTTACGTTTTCAGAAATGCGTAGCACACCGTCTTTATCCAGCAGAAAGACAAACGTGAGGTTTAGATATCATGTGCATCTTCTTTCTTTAAGGGGTCTATAAAGCATTTAGCCTAGAGTTTGCAGACAAGCTGAAGAACAACCGATGTACCTTTGACCGTGATAAATAAAAGAGGATCGGCTGGTGTGTAGATAATACAATGTGCACCATCCTGAAATAGAATGACAATGCTAATTGTCAGCAATCACATATGGATAAGTGTGCCCACGAAACACCGAGAATATTTAAAGTAGTAGCTGCAAGAATATGACAATATATTGTTTTAATTATTCTGGGAAGGCAAATAAAATTGCGGTGACTCCATCTATCTACTTCGAGACAATTTGATTATTTGGTTAGAATAATGAAAGAAGAAGATGAGTAAAGGAATCAAGTTGAAGCTGCAAACCTCTCCACCTTCAAAAGGTGTCTTGGTGCTATACCACCACTAGAATCTGCAAATTTATATGAGAACTAAAACAGGGAATATATACAAGCAGATAAGATAAGAGGTGTACAAACTTTTGAAAAAAAAAACGATTAAAACAAGTTACTGTGTATGCCCAAATAACTGAGTATATTTGGTACAGTTGAGTCATATCATGGGTATTAAGTGTCTATCAAAGATCTTCATGCTGTCAAAGTGTTCCTTTTTACCATGTGAAAAATTATATATATTCATAGTGAGATGATATCATCCTAAAACAAAATCATCGAAACCTTTTCTACAAACAGGAACCTATTTTTGGGATTACCGACACACTAATACTACGCAGGTTAGTGTTTTTGTTTACCATGGAATCTTGAATTGCATCCTCAGGAAAGCAGAAGCCAACTTGTGCTGTATAACAGAATCTGAAACAAAAGGTGTTGAGACAGTGTTAGGAGTGTCACATAAGCAATGAACATGGTTAAATGTCGTTGCCCCTTAACCCAGTTAAACTTACAAGGTTGGAAGTTTGCATGTTTATGGTGTTACCTGCTTTCTACAAACTGCATATGTACTCTAACAATAGAAGAGACACCTCATTAACTTTAGAAATCATATGAAAAAGAAATGAATATTTTAAGTCTCAACTGAAATCATGCTTGACAGAATTGAAAATGTATGGAATTGAAGACATATGGTAATCCAAGCGCTGAAGTTTGTGCTCTTGAGCACCTGCACATGCCCGCAAGAAAGAACTGACACTCAACGCCTGCTCGGTGCTTCAGCGTGTTGACCAGGGGTGGCCTTGTAATATCCTTTACTTTGCTCCCTGGTTGATGGCCCCTTAGTTGGCTAGTCTGGTCAATCGGCAGGCTCAGCCTCTACATCCTATTCAGATAGAAAGAAAAGAACTGAACTCTAGAAGAATCTCAAGTTGATACTCTGCTAAGGGATCTGTCCACAACTGGTACTTGACATTGTTACAAAAGATAGCACGAATATGATGAAGAGCGAAAAATCAAACTAACGGGGACGCGAGATTTAACGTAGAAAACCTCTCCAAACAAAGGAGAGGAAAAAACCACGGGCGCCAGCCAGCAATAATTACTATATCGGGGTGAGGTTACAAACGCCGTGGGTTTACAATGTATGGCTTACCCCAACCGGCGGCTTACAAGATGTATTTATAGTGGGCAAAACCCTAAGTCGGTTGCGATCCGACTCGGACACGATCCGTACCGTGGGAGCTGCCGCCCCCGCACCCCCGCGAGCGCAGGTTAGCCCGGTGGGCTAACTTCCTCGCTGCGCTACGGCCCAAGCCTCCGGCGGCGGGCCTCCGCTTCGCTCCGAAGTTAGCCGCTCACTCCATATCGTCATATGAATTTGGATCACCATAAAACAACACTCCACCTTGAGACAAATTCCATCTTGTAACATGAACGAGAACCTTCACCCCTGAAACAACAAAGAGAACAATTTCGGCGCCAAATAGCCTCTTGGGCTAGACAGTGATACCAACTAAGCCCGGGCATAGCTCAAACTTAGTAACAGGAACAGGCTTTGTCATCATATCAGCCGGATTATCATGAGTACTAATCTTGCATACCTTCAGTTTACCTTGTGCAACAACATCACGCACATAATGGTATTTGATGTCAATGTGCTTTGTTCTCTCATGGAACATCTGATCCTTAGTAAGGTAAATGGCACTCTGACTATCACAAAACAGGTTAATGCAAGTATCAACTCCACAAAGCTCAGCAAACAAACCTTTCAACCAAACAGTTTCTTTAACTGCTTCTGCAATGGCCATGTATTCAGCCTCCGTGGTGGATTGGGTAACAACCGGCTGAAGTGTTGCCTTCCAAATAACAGCACAACCACCAATGGTGAACACATAATCTGTGAGGGACCTCCTCTTATCCAAATCGGCAGCAAAATCTGAATCCACATAGCCTACGAGTCCCTCGCCAGCTCTGCCAAACTTCAAGCAAGCATCAGACGTGCCACAGAGGTACCTGAAAATCCACTGAATAACTTTCCAATGTTCTTTACCAGGATTAGCCATGTATCTACTCATCAAGGACATAGCATATGACAAATCAGGACGTGAACAGACCATAGCATACATCAAGGAATCAACAGCACTAGAATATGAACTCGAGACATGTACTCGAAATCATCATCAGTAGTAGGACATTGAGTAGATGACAACTTAAAATGAGAAGCAATAGGAGTACTAACAGACTTTGCATCATGCATGTTAAAACGATGAAGAACTTTCTTAATGTAACTCTGCTGACTAAGAAATAAGAACCTAGACTTTCTGTCACATGTAATTTCCATACCTAGGATTTTCTTAGCAGCACCAAGATCCTTCATCTCAAATTAGCTACTCAACTATGACTTGAGAGAAGCGACATCTTTCATGCTCTTGGCAACAATCAACATATCGTCAACATATAACAGCAAGTATATAGGCGATCCATCAACAAACTTAATGTACACACAGCTATCAAATTCAGACCTCTTAAAGCCATGTGACAACATAAACGAATCAAACCTTTTATACCATTGTCGAGAAGATTGTTTCAAACCGTATAGGGACCTTTTCAACTTACAGACAAGATCCTCCTTACCCGGCACTATGAACCCTTCTGGCTGTTCCATGTATATCTCCTCCTCCAACTCTCCATGCAGAAACGCAGTTTTAACATCTAACTGCTCAATCTCAAGATCATGCATAGCAACAATGGAGAAAAATGTCCGAATGGAACTATGCTTGACAACCGGAGAGAAAACATCATTGTAATCAATACCTGAGATTTGACTGAAACCTTTTGCCACTAACCTTGCCTTAAATCTTGGAGGTTCACTTGGACCCAAGACAAACCTTCCTTTGTTTTGAAGATCCACTTACAGCGGACAGCCTTCTTTTGTTTAGGCAAGCGCACAACATCCCATGTGCCATTCTTCTCAAGTGACTGCATCTCCTCTTGCATAGCGGAGATCCACTTCTCACGGTCACTTGTAGCAATAGCTTCAGTATACGTGGACGGCTCATGTCCATGCTCCACCTGTTCTGCACAACTCAAAGCATAATTAACAATGTTACACTCCTCAATCAACCGTGTAGGTTTAATAATATTCCTCCTTGTTCTACGATCAGCGATGGACTGATTTTGTGGCTGCAAAACAGGAGGTGAGTGCTGAACAGTATCATTATCAGAATCATCTGACATATCACCATCATTGTCAACAATGACATTATCCTTTTCAGGATTTTGCTACGGCCCAAGCGTCCGGCGACGGGCCACCGCTTCGCTTCGAAGTTAGCCGCTCACTCCATATCGTCATATGAATTTGGATCACCATAAAGCAGACATGCCTTAGAAGTAGATCTGGAAGAGAATGAATGCCATGAGCAAACATTACAAGGGAGGTGAACTCGCTATCAGACTGCTGCTTGCGCTAGGGGAAGCGTGAAGGAATAACTTTTCTTACTCTTGTTGTAATCCCCAGAGCCTTTGTGCTCTCCTCATTATTAATTAGTAATAGCAGGAATGTTCAAAACGAAATGAAAAAAGAGTGCCCGGTTGCTTCCGGTTCGAGGATTTACCTATGATTCAGGCTGCTGATTGTTGTGCTCGAGTTTCAGCTGGCCATGTTCCTCTCTGCATTTTGAGCGCATTAGTAGAAGATCTGGAGATTTGATACAAAATTCAATGTTTTCTGGATGTCTTTGCGCGATTGATTTTTGTCTCTTGAATGTGTTGGCGAACAGACGGAATCGTATTAGATTAGTGTTCCCCAAAAGAAGTCCTCGTTACTAGATAGAGTATTTTAACTAAAAAGGACGGGATAGGGTATCAAATCAAGGATCGTTCATTTCTAGTACTCCCTCTGTCCAACAAAAGATGTCACACTTTTTATCAAATTTGGATGTATCTATACACTAAGTCATGTCTAGATACATCCAATTTTTGATCAAGTTGAGACATCCTTTATTGGACGGAGCGAGTACTATTAATTCACCTTCCTACTAGTAACGGCGGAAACAAAATAATGCGCCAAAACTAGTACTAGTACTAATATTTTTGCCGCTCCACACCAAAATATTTGACTCACACACTGTCGGGCTATAAATGTATACTACATCCTACATTATCGACTACTATGACGCCTATCCTGCCTCTTCTCACCTCGTCGAAGCTCAAGCCTAACGAGACAGTCGTCTTTGTCTTGGACGGCAACGATGATGACCAGGTAAACCACATCTCTAATCCCCATGACCATAAGTGCGCGATCGACCTAATCTCCTCTAACGATGAAACATAACTGAATGGCAAAGATGACGACAACGAAAACAACTGCGGTGGCGATGACGACAACATCGCTTCTTCTGACAACGAGGAGATAACCTGTCCCGATGTCAACAATAGCGATGGCATCAATAACGGCAACGACAACAAAGCTGATGGCGTCACTTCTGACAACGAGGAGATCATCTCTCAACGACAACAAAGCTGATGGTGTCTACGCCTCCGCGCTCCTACGCCCGCCGCTATTTCATGCAACGCTCAATGCCAAAACTATAAGCTAATATAAATGTAATCTCAAAATTAAGTTTAGAAATATGGTCAAGAACGGTGGGCAGCAGTCACTTTTTCTTCCAAAAATGTAAGTCCCACGGGGATGTATTCTATGAATGTTGCAGAGAGGCGTGGCCGGACATTGAACATGATGCCATGATAAATAGGACCGATCACGTCGATCTCGACTAATTCTATGAATGTTGAAGAGAAGCGTATCCGGACATCGAACATGATGTCATGCTAAACGGGATCGATGATGCTGATCTTGATTAGCCGCATTCATAGAACTAATCAAGATCGACGTAATCCGATCCCGTTCAACATAGCATCACATTCTGGACACGTCTCTCTACAACATGCATAGAACACATCCTAGTGGGACTTACACTTATGGCGAAAATGGCAATTGTCAAACGCATTGTTTTTTCCATTTTCCTAAACTTATCTTTCATATTACAGCTCTGTTGGCCGATTGTTTTGGCACTAAGTGTTGCATAAAGAAGCTGTGGGCTATCCATCTGCACCACTATTTGAAGGAGCATGGAAGCTTGGACGTTCTTTCCCAACTTCTATTCGAGTAGCGCCAAGTCGATCCTCATCAACGTGAGGTCATCGTAGCTCGCAACAGCTCGAGAAGCACGATCCTCATCGTCATCACGAGAGGTGATCTCCTCGTTGTCAGAAATGGCACCATCAATATTGTTGTCGTCGCCTCTATTGTTGCATTGTCATAGTTGTCATCGGGAGAGGTTATCTCCCCATTTTCAGAAGAGGTGCTGTTGTCGTCATTGCTGCCGCTGATGTTGTCGTTGGCATTGTCGCTGACACCCGGTGATGTGTCATCGCATAAAAGGAGATTAAATTGATCGCCCCATTATGATCGTGGGGAGGGGGGCATTGCTATGGTTCACCTAGTCGTCATCGTCGTCGTTGTTGGACGATGACGATGCTCTCGGTAGGCTTGGGCTTGAAGGAGCTAAGAAGAGGGACGGTAGATGCCATAGCAATCAGGGGTGTAGGATGTAGCATTCATTTACAGACCGGACGATGTGCATGTCAAATATTTGTAAGAGCAGCAAAATATTTAGTACTAGCGGCGCATAATTATTTTCTATAGCTCCTATTAATAATAGTACCAGTAGCAAGGTGAATTAATAATAATAAGAATGTAAAAGATCCTTGATCTGATACCTTGTCATTTTTTGTTTAGTTTCTCTTCTATCTATGACGCGGCCGGCTTGCCTACGCCATGTGCTACGGATTTTTTCTTTTGTAGAAATACCGATTCGATATTGTCCGTAGTGCTTGCACTACTTTAACACAAGAAATTATAAGGCAAATATGGCACCGACGCATTCAAGAAACAGTAATTAATAACACCAAGACATCCATGAAATATTATTGTGCGTCAAATTCCCAAAACCGAAAGCCAGTTGAACTCAAACACAACAATCTAAAGTCCGAATCAGGGGCAAATCCCCAAAACCGAAAGCCGGAGGGGGCGCTCTTTGCTTGTCCTTTCGAAGTTCCTGCTATTAGTAATTAATAACCAGGAGAGAACAATGGCTGTATGGATTACGACAAGAGCAACAAAGACAAGGAGCTACAACACCGCCCCTGGTTTAGGAGCTAGGACCTCACACCTAAGTAGGATTGGGAGAAAAAATCTAATCTATTCGGACAAGGACTACACACCAGGTTTAATTCTTACAGACTGTTGAAGGTCCTTGCAGATCATTTCTACAGCATTAGCCCACTCTGTAAGTGTCAGCTCATGGGCTCATGGCCACATTGTGCTTCTAGTCTACACATAAGCCTCCTCTGATTTCATAAGATTCCGTGGAAGTTATTGTCTCTTTCAATTAGCTACAAGGATTTGTGGAAAAAAAATTATGAAAATAGTTTCTCAGCCACCGAGTCTTTTGACTCATAAAATAAGGGGCAGAGCAATTAGCACAAGATGTGGAGACCAGCTTCAAAATTGGAACTGATTCAGATTTGGTTAACTCCTCTACTTCATAAGGTAGGCAGTACATTTGGCTAACCAGGAGGGATTCAGATTTCTGGTTAACTCTATAAAATACGAACTTTGCAACTTTTCTGCACAGAGTCATCCGATAAATGATATGTAGACCCATCTACAACAGCAAAATTCAGCTCTAAATTCCTCACAGTAACGGAACATTTGGGACCTCTACCTCTACTATAATGACACGGGAAGATCATTATCAACCGATGCCAACTTAGCCAATTTGGTATATAGAGCTTTATGTCATGCATCAAAGCAAACTTAATCGATTTTTTATATGGAGCTTTATGTGATGTACCGAAAGATAACTCAATCAATTTTGCAGTGCACTTGCAAGTAATTTCTAGTAATATAATTGGCCCAAACGGAGAAAAAACCGAGATCATGCACGTACAGTATCGGATGAGTTCCGAACGACGACCACAAGGCCTTCGACAATCTCGCGCTGGCTGATGCAGTGTTGAGAAACATCAAGGATCCCGAGTCTATGGCGAAGTGTACCACGAGACGAAGAAGAGAAGATATAGATCTGGCGATAAAGTCAGACCAGAGACTGCAGATGCATCGTATGAAAAAGAGAACTCGTTAAGAAGTCAGACCATCTATTCATAATTAAGGATGAGAGAAGGACACTGAGTCGACGACATGGATGGTCTTGCTGCCCTCTCGGGTATGCCTCTCCATGGGTAGGAGAAACAATACCCGCTCAAGCTGCCGAATGTGACCACTCATGAGTCACCCGAGTTCAACTTTTTGGCGGCATCGGCAGCTGGTAGGCGAGTCCCGTCGCTGCTGATGCTGCTTGGATCTGATCGCTCATGCCAATGCGGGGATCGCCTCCTAATGATCCTCTCGTCCGTGGGGCAAGCGTGTAGGGATTATAATTGAATGTTGATCCGACTTTTTAACGTGCCTGCCGGTAAAAGTGGGTAAGAAATCAGGACATTGATTTGATTTGTTCCTACGGAAGTGCAACCCTTCGACATCACATTCCGATAATACAATGATACCTTAATTATCAGATTTAATGTTGGCCGTTTTGTCGTTTTTTCATTGCATCTTTCTATATACTCACTCGAGACACTTATTTTGGAACGGAGGGAGTAGTATTATTTAGATTTTTTGAGAGAATAAATAAGTACAAGTATTATAATTTAAAAGTGTTTTTTCGTGATGTTATTGTGGAAAACTATATGTGTCTACCGGCTATAGCTACAGTCGGTATGTGCGTCGCGCTTCCCCATTTATCCCATCTTGCGTACCTAGCCCCCGGCTCCTGCGCGTGATTGCTTCGTCCCGACTCTCCCCCGCGGTGCCTCCAGGCTCTCCCATGTGCGGGTGGTCGCAAGCGCGGGCATCTGCCCTCTTCCGTCACAAGCTTGCCAGCCCTCGCGCCTCACCGGTCTCCTTGCCCGGCGACTCTCCGCCCTGAGCCTCACGCCACTAGCGCCACAGTTTTAGGTTGGCCACCATGGACGCCATCCTCGCGCCTCATCGGCCTCCTTGCACGGCGACTCTCTGCCCGGAGCCTCCAGCCGTCGGTGTTGCAGTTTTAGGTCGGCCACCATGGACGCCATCCTCGCGCCTTGGCCATCGACTCGCCATGGAATCCATAGCGGAGATCGGCACCGGACTTTTTTTTTTGAAAGGAAAGCGGTGGGGAAAGCCCCCACGGCGGTTTTTTTTTCAAATAATAAGAACCCAAATCGCCACCGGACTTGGAGAAGATCCTGCCTCACAAGTGGATTCGTCGAGCTTCATTTGATCTGGCACCGATGGTCCGATGCGTGGTCGAAGAGCTCGAATCGACCATGGTGGTGGCTCCATGGCCGCTTGTGGAGGTCAGTGATTTCTCGAGATTCGTCGATGTTGCATTTGGTTTTGTTTTTTGATACATGTGTGTATAGTCTTTGTTGTGTAAGCACAATCAAAATGCTACAATGATTTGTGCAAAAGTGACGTTTTATTTACGTTTGCTACAATAAAATTAGGGTTTGTTTCATATGTTTGTTGTTGTCTTTTGCTACATAACTGTGTTTAAAGTGTTATAACATTGTTTTGCTACGATGTTGCTATTTTTATAGATTTTTTTTTTGCTGGATGCGCAGACAAAAACTGTTGCACCGTGTTTTTTTGCTACATTCATCATGCCCAACATTTTTTT
Source organism: Poa annua (assembly GCA_026929855.1). Taxonomy (NCBI): domain Eukaryota; kingdom Viridiplantae; phylum Streptophyta; class Magnoliopsida; order Poales; family Poaceae; genus Poa; species Poa annua. Next base: position 118,610,169 of record CM049434.1, read on the forward strand.
AAATATTTGTTGCCACATGTGATGTTGCATACACAAATAAAAATTGCTACACGTGAAATGTTTTTTCTATATAAACTGGCGCGCGAGATTTTTTATTTAAATGGATCGGACGGCTCTGCAGACCAACTGACGCCTAGCTACTGTTCATCCCGGAGACTGACGTCTAGCTACTGTTCATCCGGGAGGGTCTGTTAATATTAAGATCGGCCGGTGGGCCGTAACATGTGGTACTCGGGTCTTACCACTACAGTACCAGGTGAGTAGAAGCCCAATCATGCTGATTTCTTAGCGACGGAATACAGGTTTTTCTCCTCTCTCTTTGTTTTTACTTGGTTTTTTCTCCTCTTTGATTGAACACCTCGCGCGCGTTACAAAGTTGCAAATTGCAAGTGCAACATGAGGCAGCTTTGGAGGCCCCGTGTAGGCACCGGAACCACGCATCGGGCACCGAAAATTATCCAAAACCAGCGGCAAACCAAGCACGAAGCCGCGCGACCATGAACAACAAGTGCTGGTGCACGCATGCACCCAAGGTAGCAATGGCGACGCCGCTGTCCAGCCCCTTCTCCGTCGCCACCCTCCGCGCCCCGCTCTGGCACGGCCGCCACCACGCGCAGCCGCTCCGTGCGTCCTCCGGCGATGACGCCGCCACGGAGCCGACCGCCACCAACACGGCCACGACGACGACGACCACGACGGACGACGAGTTCGAGCAGCGCGTGCTGCGCATGAAGTCCCGCGTCGGGCCCAAGAAGCGGGGCAGCGCCGGGGCGCGCAAGAGGAAGGCCGCCGCCGAGTCCCAGGCCGTGACGCTCCCGCCGGTGCCGCTGCGGGAGCCCCGGTCCGCCCTCGGCCTGCCCGTCGAGTTCGGCTTCACCGCCTACAGCGAGCGGCTCAACGGCCTGCTCGCCACGGTCGGCCTCACCGCGCTGCTGCTGGTGGAGCTCGGCTCCGGCAAGTCCCTGGTGAAGTACCACCAGGCGCCCACGCTGTTCCTGCAGGTGTACACGATCGTCGCTGCCGGCACCGTGTTCGTCAAGTACGAGAAGGAAGGGATCAGCGTCTGGCCGGCTCCGGCGCCGCCCAAGGCCCCGGCGAGCGGCGGTGAATGACTGACCTCTCCCTGATTTTAGTTTCGTCGTCGGTAGAATGCTTCCTTCTGTAATTTGTTCCCCCGTGATCAGTAAACGCGGCTACTGTATGAACGAGCTATGCTGTAAAAAAAAAGTGAAAAATGCTTAACGATGTGAGGAACTTCCAACATCTTTTTACAGCCGTTTGATCTCAAGCTCAAACTTCCACTTTTTCCCCTTTTCGTGAGATGGAATTAGTCATGAGAAGAAATTTTCGAGAGGCGTGAGGTAACAGAGACATTGCTTCTGAAATGTGTACTTGAAAAACGCTTCTGAGATAGAAGCAACCTGTTGGTTTTCGGATCGTCGAAAGCTGCAGAATTTCCATGAGACTTGCACCTGGCTGGAAAGGTTTGCAATCGCAGGGACCGAGGAAAGAAACGGTGCCGTCGTTCCTCATCTGTGGTCCATGATGCCATCCATTTCATGACGGCATGCTCTGCTAGTCTACCCATATCTTCTTCTTTTTTGAGAGAGAAAGGTCTACCCATATCTATCCACAGCTCCACACCATCCTCCAAATAATTGTGCATAATTTCTATGGCCTGGTCCACACCAAGGAAGCTAAGCAGGCGACCAAGACACCAATGCGCAGTCGTCAAGTAGCCCCAGCAGTATTTCAAAAAAAAAGTAGCCCCAGCAAAGCAACCAATTATTTCGCATCGACTTGACTCAAGCACAGGCACAGGATAGACATCATGCCGCCCACCTCAATGCTGCTTACCTTTTCCACCACACGATGGGATTTCATAAAGAAAAATGGAGGCAATGCAAAGCTAGCACTGGACAAATTTATTCGATGCAAATTGCTCTGGATGGTGGTGTAGTGTGGTGTCACAGACATTAAAATAGAAGATAAAAGTCGAGCAGGTCCAAGACAGCAACATGTTCTAGTTAACCACACGGGGCATCCGTATCCCATCTGCTTTTCTAGTGTATCACAGCAAACTATAGAGACAAGCCACTTCAATACAAGTTACCCTACCAATACCCTGCAAGTAGCTTTAGCCCAGAGCGAGAAAGAGACACTTCTCCTTGCCTAATTTAAGCCAAGCAGCAATCAACATGCCAGAGACAGTAGATGAGACAAGTCATCCCTCGTATTAGTACTTCTCCTTGATTCGGCGAGAAACGTCGGTTTGCCTCCATGTTGACATGCTAGCTTCAGCTTATACCAAGCAAGATCCGACGATAATATAGCGACGTGATGCCCATCGGTATAATAAGTATCTCCTGACAATGAATGCAACGAAAAAACCAATGTAGGAAGAGGGTATGATCAGCAAACACTTCTTCATCTGGTTAACAGAAGCCATGGCTGGATCAAAATGCCACTATGTATGTATTAGTTGTGGCTGTTCCTGACTGACTAGGTCAGTACCTCCTCTTCTTCGATCTACTGTCATTAGAGTTGCCACCACGGCACCCCTGAGGGCCACGGTACTTGTACCCATCTTCTTGCTCGCCCCTCGACCGGTGCTCCAATCTGTTCCTGAAGCGGCCATCAGGCTCCCGTGGACCGCCATCGCCATCTGCAAAGTCCATGTCGCCGTCTTCGTGATACGAGAGCATCTCTTCGTTATCGACGGGACTCTCTTCCAAGGTTCGACGATAAGCTCGCCTCTCCCCAAACTTCCTTCTGTCTGAAAGTTCAGCCACCGCATGTAGTTCGGCTATTTCAGCAGGATGCAGAGGCGGCTCAAAGTTGCCGACTTCCCCACCTTGGTGCACACACCTTCTCACGCTCCTCTGCATACCTCCTCTCTCATCATGTCCAACTCGGTCGAATGGTGGTGATCCACGGTGTCGCATGTGGCGTTGAGGGGGTAAGTATGATCTGTCAGTTTTGTTTAATGGTGGTGATCTCTGCATCGTTTCAGGGGATCGTCCCCGGAAATGCATAGGAGCACCCCTTCTTTGTCCAGGAGAATGGCTCCTATCCCTATGAATAAATGCATGATCACCTAGTGCATGTTGTTGATGGAGATGGGGCACGAAAAACCTCTCTTCCATCATCTCATCTGGGCCATCATCCATCTGCAGCCTAGGGTCATGGTCCATACCTCTCATGAGGCACCCAGGCATCTGCTTCGGCGGTGAACGTAACCGCCTATGCGGAACTCGGTTCATATGCCCAAAGTCATTTTCAAATGGCCGTCGTCTGCCAGTATTATGTTCATCTGCAAAGTCAGTTTCAAAATCATCGCTCATTCTTGGACCCCGGAAATTCTTTGGATGGCCATGATATCCAGCACCACGACCACCATAGCGATGGTCCATCCTCCGTTGATTGTTCATGTTGTATGCTTGTCTGCCACCATGGTAGTCCCTGTTCTTCTCAGATTCCATGAGCCTCTCCCATCTTTCGTTCCTGTAAAGAAAAGAAAATCACCTTCACAATCAAGGATAACAGCAACAAATGTAAACACAATGTGCATGGCAAAACGCATGTCACAGTTTGTGCAGAATGACTGCAAAAATCAAATAACTCGAATCATATACCTATTCACATAAGCATTCGCCACACCTTGCCAAAGCGAACCATTAACCTGTCCATCTTTTCCATTCTGTACAGAAGATTCCATGCAAGAGTCAGGTTTGGATTTTTCGACTTCTGAACTTTCACCTGCCGATTTCACCTTTGTGCTCTCACTATGTGGTTGACTGGTTGAAGCTCCATCAAGATGTGAATCCTCTTCACCCAGAACTGAATCACTTGGCTGTAAATTAGAGGTTCTAGCAATATCATCATTTTCCGTAACATGCTCACTCTTTACGGCAGCAATTTTTCCGCTGCCCTCACTACAGTTAGCAGCTTGCTTACCGTCAGGAGACTGGCTCCTTTCAGATTTTATCACTGGCATTCTACTCTTCTCGGCAGTGTTATAAAATTTCACCTGAGGTGGACCGCTAGAATCTATTTTAGGGGAACCTGAAGTTCCCAAAGCTGGCGATCTTGTGAGATGTGCTGAAATGGCAACATCAGTATTAGGCAGTGGCAAATTCTTTCCTGAAGTCGTCAATTGTTTGCCTTTGTATTTCCCATCAACAGAAACCTCACTTTCATGCCCATCCTCGCCTGAACGAGTGGCAATAGTAGCGCGCTTGACATCATCAATGGCCTGGATGTGAATCTTATTTGTCACAGATGAACCTTTATGTAGCTCTGTGCTTAACTTATTAGCCTCAGTGATTCGACTGCTAACCAGTGACTCGGCATGAGGCTTACTGGTAGTAGGCAACTGTGAAACAGCATTGTCAAAATCATCTGAACAGTCCATTGAGGCACTCCCTTGAGACATACCATCCAATACAGGACGGAGCAGGGAATTTAAAACAAAAGATCCAGCTGAAGGGTTGGAGGAACTTCTGGATACATCATAAGCTTCTTTAGTATGACAAGGCTTGCGAATCACATTTTCACGAGCATGACTGGCTGTTGGTTTACTACTAGACTTGACAGGATTAGAGCCTGCAGGTTCTGAATCATAAATGGTGGGCTGAGTAACTAATTCACGTAATCGAACAGCAGGGCTGGCAACATTACCTTCCGAAAGGAATGATTTAGCAATGGGTGACACAGACTGGCCACTTATTGTTGTAACACCATGACTCGGGATGCCGATAGTGACTTCACGCTTGATAAATTTCCCAACATCAGAAAGAGCAGAAGTATTCTCAGTGCAGACCATGTCAGATAACTTGTCCGTTTGTACAGGAACACTATCAGTCCCTACCCCCAGACCACTGCGGATACTATTATTTGGAAAATTCCCAGAATTCAATTCAATGCCAGCTTTACCACACACTGGGTTTGCATTGCCAGTTTTTCTAAAATCAGTACAGTTGCTAACCTGTCCACTTTGCTGGTCGAACAGAGGTGTCTTTTCTATGTTGTTCTGGATATGTTGCCGTGGAGGTTCTTCAGGCTCCTTCTTCACCAAGCTAGTGGACATTATCTCCATATTTCCAGAAACTGGTGATGGCATAATTGTGCGAGGGTTTGAATTACATGGCATAGGTTTCAAAATCATCTCGACTGGTGACTTATAAGAGCCTTGTGTAGCAATCTCCCCGCTGATATTTTTGGCCATTCCAACTGGTTCAGATGCAAATAAAGCATCAGGAACATTCAGACCCTTAGGCTCATCTGTGTGACTACCAGATAGAGAGAGGCTTAGTTCTGGATCAGGAGCAAGTCCTTTCCAGCTTATTCCAAGCTCCGGCCTAGTAGGTGGTTTAAGTTGCAAATCTAAGGTAACATCAGTTGCTTCACCCTTATTAGAGAGTTCATATGCATCGGACAGCTTCATAGTATTGTCAATATTTAGACTCAGCCGACTATTTATTGTTGAAAGTGGAGCAACTAGGGGAACCTGTGCTTTCTGATGCTGAAATGCTTCTCGGCCTGCATGCATTGTAGGCACGGCTTCAGGTGGATCAACTGGGTCCAATGATATATTAAGATCCAAATTAGAGAGTTTTCCCAAGCTACTGTTAGAAGGAGATTCCGTGCCACTTATTGTTTGAACATCCTTGGAAGATCTTGCTGAAGAAAAGATAGAAAACCCTTGATCTACCTTTTCTTTCTTGACAGGGGAACTCGAGTTGATTTTGACATTATGACGCGACGCCAACTGTAAATCCAAAGTCAGAAACTTCTGGCTCTGTGATTTGAGAATGGGAGCAACACTGCCTCCGCAAGAGGGGATCTCGCTTGAGCCATTAAGTAGCACTCCTTGCTTCTCGGTCGCGGATGGAGTGAAGGATCTATTCGGGATGTCTGATTTAGATCTATTCAAGAACGGCGCGTTGCTACAGCCTGCCCCCGCAGCCGAGGCAGACGTCCCCATGGGAATAGACGAGGGCTTCATCGAGAGCGGCAATCCAGATGGAACTGATTTATCAGCCGATAAAACCGGCCTTTTCTTAATAGGAACACCAGAAACCGGCTCACCCAATCGCAGTCCAAGTTGATGAGTGAAAACCTGGTCACATAACATCTGTCAATTTATGAGGTGGAACGAGACGTCCAAGCAGCCAGAATTGACCTCCAGCGAGGAGATTTCAAGTACCTCTTCGTTCTTGGCTACCGACATCTTGCCGTGTCCAGGATAGCCAGCCAATGATCTGTTTCCTCTAGCAGAAACTGAAGTCAGTCTCCCCAAAAGAAGGCAGAAAACAAGAGTAGAAGAAAGCACAAGTAATGCAAACCAACCCGGAACAGACAAGCAGATGGTACGGCGGATCAAACTGCTAGCATACTAGGAGAAAATTCCGTTTGTCTATTTGCAACACCAAGAGGAAGTTCTTGTAGAAACAGCTAGCACATACTAGGACAAATTACTTCGTCTATTGCAACACAAAGTTGGTTTACGGCTACATCAATTCAAGACACGACGAATCATCCATGAGAAGAGTCAAGCTGTCAGAGGCCACAAAAAAATCTACGAAAGCGTTAATGATGAGCTGATGGCATACTTACTGGTACTAATAATAGCCCATTAGTAGTCAGTATCTTCCAAACAGAAGTACTAGCAATTCCTTTCTGGGTAGTATACTACTACTACGGCTCGATCCATTCAAGTCAGGAGAGCACATCAAGAGCATAATCGTGATCCGTGAGTACTCACAAGAAAATAATACAGTAGTAACTCATAAAGCAACCAACCGGTCTTGCGTGCGAACTCACAATGATACTGGATACTACTAACTGTCGGCGAAAGAAGGAAAAAAGTAAAAGCGCAGCAGAATCCCTACAAAGAACTCGCTCTACTCTACCGTGCTGTGCTAAAAAAGGAAGGAAAGATCGAAAACATTAGTGAAAACATCACCCATCCACACGAGCTAGCGTGAGAGCGAAGCACCCCAAGATATACAGCAAGCAATTCACCAATCCGGGCGAGGAATGACCACAGACAGACAGAGCTCAGTGCCAAAAGACGAATCAAAAGAAACCGCCAAAAATTTCGGCCTGCGCAAGATCGATCCAGAAAGACAAATCCAATCCGCCCACTCCCTCAGACAACCTCTCGCAGCGGAAAACACTGCTACTAGGAACGAGGTAACAAGAACAACAACAGATGCGAAGGTTTACCTGATCGATCACAGCCAGTCTCCTCTCAGGCGGAGGGGGGGAGGAGAGCTGAGTGGTGCTGGAGCCTGGACGAGAAGAAGGCGGCGTGCATTAAAAAGAGAGCGGGCAGCGGTGGTGTGAGGCGACGGCGACACCGCAACCACTCCTCCTCCCAAAGAAATCCTTCCTCGCCAGTCCCTCTCCAACCAATCTCATCTGCGGAGAAGAGAGAAAGAGAGAGATGCGTTGCCTGCCTCTCGGCGCAAACCAAAACGCAACCAGCACACGACCCGGAGGGCAAAAACTATAATTTTTCCTCTTTCCGCATTTGTTTTATAACCTATATATCTGGCGGCGAGGTGCGTGCCTTCCGCGAAGTTCCCGGACCAGTCCACGCCGCGCTCTGGCCACTGGCCTATCGTGTGGGCCCCGCGCGGAAGATGGGTCCATCCGGACCGTCCGTTGGGCCAGGTCGACGCTCGAGGCTCGAAGGGAGGTTTCGGATCGTTTATGGGACCGCATTAATTAACGTGCGTGGTACAGGGAGGCGATCAATGCGGGGAAAGCGGTTGCGCCACGCCGTCAGGCCGGCAGGCGTGAGCTCGGTCATGCCTACGCCGACGCGCGACCTTTTTACCCCTCTGCTCCAGTTAAATTCGCACAAATGCCCCGTCTCCAATTGCGCGACGCAAACGGACCGAAATGACCGGGGATCGGAAAAATCCAGACCAACGGTCCAACGCAAATTGTCCGAGCCGTCCGGGCCGACGCAAATTGGGCCGCGTTTGCGTCGTCGACGGTCCGCGCTGTCCGCGCGTGTCCTCTTTAACCGCTCACGGCCCCACATGGCATGGACACAATTTTAGTTTAGATAGTTATCATTAATACATAATGTAATTAGCCCTCCTATTACACCCAAAAATGGCGCCGACGGCCGCATACTCGCCGTTGCGCGCCCTACCATCACAGGGCTACTCGCAGTCGCTCGCCCTACTGGCCACCGGAGCCGCCTGCGCCGGACGGCCCAGCGCCGCCGTCGCCCCAGAGCGCGCGCTGGCTCCGGTCGATCAGATGGCGCCGCTGCATCGGCGTCAGCCCTTGGAACAGCGCGACCTCTCCGCCGCCGCCTCCGCCGCCTCGGCCTCCGCCACCGCCTGCGTTGCCCGCGCACGGGCGCCAACCGCCGTGGCGTCTGGCGTCTGCCGCAGCGTCCCTCGCCGCCCTTGCCGCTGCAGCCACCGCAGCGCCTTCCGCCAGGACGATCGACGGTAGGGACGCCGAGCGTCCGTGCTCGCGCACGGGCGGACGCCGAGCGCGCGCTGCTCGGTCCTCCTCCAGGGCGGCGAGCTGCCGCCTCTGTTGCTCGAGGCGGTGCGCCGCCTGCTCGTCGTCCGGGAAGCGGGCGCGAGCCATCTCGGAGATCCTAGCCCAGGTGTTCTCGGGGTGTTCGGCCATTGTGTTTGGTGTAGGATTAGCACCGCCGGCCGGCGACGCCTTATAAAGGCCGTGGCGGGGCGGGAAGCCAAAGTCCGGCGCGCGGGAAAGGCATCGGTGGCGCGAAACGCCGCCGTGGGCGGGAACGCACCAAACGGCACGGGAAGCCGGTGCGGCGGCGCTAATTCTACGCCCCCATTGACAGCGGCTTTAATTGCGTCGGGCCGTTGGGGCTACCCCCGACACAAAACGGACAGCGGACAAATATGAGCCCATTTCCTGTCCGCAACCGACGCAAACGGACCAAATCAGACACGATTTGGTCCCAAAATGCGTCGGGCCGTTGGAGATGCCCTAAGGCTTCTTGGATTGTACGAATAGTAAATACAGGAATTAAAAAACAAAAAGTCTAATAGGATTACAAGTGTAAAATAGAGAAAAACTGTATGAATACAGAAAAACAAAGAAAAAGTATCTCGAGATTCTTAGCAAATGAGTGTAAAAAAGAGTTTAGAATGAATTAGGACATAAGAATTCAATTCATAAGAATTTTGGAGTTGTCATTCCTTTGATACAAATGAAATCCTGAAGAAAAAATCGTATAAATCGGAATCCTCAAGTATTCTTATAAAAATCTTTCAATCCAAAGAGGCCCAACGTCGTGCTGATACCAAATCTAGCAGCTGTTAGCCACCGCCCCAAAATAACTGTCCCTGTTCATTTCGGCCTTTTGTTTTGACAATTTGATTTTTTTTTAAGAGGCCATAATAAACACATAATTAAAGAACACACGAGATAAAAACACTAAAATATATGCCATCAAAAATCATGATCATCCGCCAGGTTCGCACAGCAAAATGACACCACTACCTCACCAAAATGTGTGAAATCCGTCTTCCGCATCTGTCTCCGTGTTACTCGTGTGACTTGTGTTTGGGTTATCATTTTTCACTCCTTCACCAGTTGATCAGGTTGTGCTTAAAATTTTCCTGTCTTCAATATTTGTTGCTACGAGTCCAAGCTTATCGTTATGTGTCTTTTAGAATCTCATCCATATTTCATCTATTTTGCTTCATCAACTCATTGCGAGTTGGAAGTTGACAATCTTTTGTCCATCTAGCAAGAGGATGTCGTCTTCCTTATAGACTTTGCTTGTCCCAGTTTGGCGTTAGCTCGTCGAAGTTGTCGGCCCTTCTAAATCAACGGTCTTGCGCTTGGTTCTTTAATCGTCGTCCTTCGCCACCGACTAAAGCTTCATATAGTGTCAAAGAGTTGTCCATTTTTGGCATTCTTGAAGCATCTCCAACAATGCGTCGGTATATTGCTAGAGCAACAAACAAACATAAGGTAGTATGTAAAATTGATTATAGTTTGAGCATCTTACTTGCTTGTTGTGAGTCTTTCCCCTCTCTTTTATTTGGACAATTTGATCATACACCCATAGTTTTTATGCACACCTCTAGTGTACGGCTTCAACGGGTGTGACATTGCACTTTCCTTATGGTCTGTTACCATTTTTTCAGACTTGAAGGTATTTTCTTTCGTTTATCGAATTCAACTCTTATCATTTACCATCAAGTGGCATGATTTTGTTATGTGTTGTTAATGGGGTTTAGACGTAATTTCATGAAACAATGACATAGCATCAATTAATCGTCTTTCTTCGATGATGGGGATCATGTGCCTATCATCATCTTGCTTTTCTTTCCATTCTCAACAACGAATAAATTTTGCTACACTTATTTCCCTTATTCATCTTGTGTGGACTCGACGGTCTCTGAACGGGCACCACCAGGGATAATGGACATCATGGCGTCTAACGCATCACTTTATGCATGTAGGAGATATGACCTAGAGGCAATTAATAAAGTGTTTTATTTATCATATCTCATTTGTTCATAATACGTTTTTGTGTCATGCTGTAACTGTATTAAGCGGAAACATTAATACACGTGTGATACCTAAAACAACCAGGTCCCCAACCACCTTTGTTTGATTGGTTCATTGTGCAATCGATGATCGAGGTTTCCCGATCATGTGACATGGCGTCTATTTGACAATGAAGTCATGTCGTTGGTAGAACGATGTGATGGTCATACCCAATATTTATAGGACGTAGTCATTACGCCTTCGACCGTGAGACCTACTCTTATTGCTATTCCTGGAAGACACTTTGATTGCATCAAACGTCATATCTTACATAGTGTGACAATAAAGGTGTCCCTCTCGGGTGTCGGATAGGAGTATGTTGAGACGGGGGGTCAAGAGCGGGATTTGCCAATCCCATAGCAGGATAGATACTCTAGGGCCCACTCGGTGAGATTATGTCAAACGAGTTTGCAAGCGTGTGACTAGGTCACCAGGACATAAGATCATAGACGAGTAGAAGTTAGCGGTGTCGGTAACGAGATCAAGCTAGGTATGGAGATATCTATGAACGAGTCTCGGACACGCTAAGTATCGCATGGCAAAAGGTTTAAGACTCAGACGTCCAGGTTCGATAAGGAAAAGTATTCGTTATCTCGCAGGGATTAATTCTGGGTATCCAAGGTCCACGGATTAGTCATTGATCGGAGAGGAGTCTTGATCATGTCTGGTGAGGTAATCGAACCGCTAGGGTAACACGCTTAAGGGGAGTCGACATTTTACCGGAAGAGAAAAATAGGAAAAGAGAGACCGGGAACGTCCCGGGAAAGTTCCGATGGAGATCGGGCAGCGACGAAATAGTTTTCAGATCCAGAATAAATTAAGTAATATGTATTTAATATTAATTAGTGTAATTAATAGTTAAATATATTTTATTTTAATTTTTCCTGAATTTTTAAAGGCAAAAATCCCTTAATGGGCCTCTTTGGGCAAAGAGGCCCATGAGGGGGGGGAAGTCCCCCCCATGAGGGAGGGGGCAGTTCGGCCGGCCCTAGGTGGGCCACATGGGGCCCACCTAGGCCGGCGCACCAAGCTGGCCGGCTGGGGTGTGGGATTAGTCCCACACCGCCAGCCTGGCAAGGTGAGCAGCCCCCTGGACCCCTTTATATAGAGGGGTACCCCTGGCCTTTGAAGACACACAGATTTCTCTCTCTCTCTCCGAGGATCCCGTGATTCCCAAGTTTGGAGTTGCGCCTCGGAATTGTTTCTCCACCATACGCATACCGTCGTGCTGCTGGTCTCCCGGTCCCAGTCTTCCGCTGCTTCGTCCCTGGATCGGAGCCCGGAGTTCGTCGGCTTCACCGTACGTGTGTGACTCCCTGCGAGGCATCACGCTTGTGGTGCTAGAGGTCTGCTTCCTCTACACGGCATCGAAGTCTTCGTCGGCTTCATCGTCAACGCTTGTGCGGGAGCGTAATCCCCGCTTTCGGTCTTCAAGAGGTATGTGCGAAGACCCCCCCGCGTATTACTATATCTGCATAGTATAGATTCTGGCTGTTTTTAGGTTATCGCTGTTGACGAAGATATACCAAACGGGTACCCTGTCGTGTGGGTACCTGGTGCACGTGATGACTACAGCCCAATTGTCAATAGACTGGCGAAGCCCATCAAGGAAGGCCCAAGACAAAGGTTGCTTTCCAAGTTAGTCATAGTCGGTTGTAGTTTCCATACTTGTAATCCTAGTCGGTTACGTACCCGAGACCTAGCCCCCCATATAAGGGCTGGGAGGGCGACCGATCAAAGGACACGCCATATCAGAACCTCCAAACTCTAGCGAGACGAACTCTCGCTAGACCCTTGTAATCACCGCATATTCACAGAGCAATAACAGACAAGCAGGAAGTAGGGGTGTTACCTCAGTCGAGGGCCCTGAACCTGGGTAAATCCAGCTTGTCAGCCGTCGAGTCTACCAGCACTACGCGTTCTCTACCTCATAACTCTAACCCTAGGCTATCGACCATGGGTATTGATGAGGCCACCCCTCGTCAATTGGCGCCGTCTGTGGGAAGAGGTAGTGTTGGATCTACGGATTCGCTGGTTTCGTCTTCAAACGGTAACTCGCCGACTACATCTGCAAACAGCCATGCGCTGACAATCTCGACTGGCATTGAAGCATCAGGCGATCAGTCGCCAACTTCGCAAATCGCATCACTGAAAAGAATCAAACCGTACTCACCGGAAGCACAGGAAGTTTTCGCTAATCTCGATTCAGGTTTCGATCTAACTGTTGGAGAGCACAATTTTTTCGTCGATAAGCTTGGTGTGCAGGACTTGACCGATTCGATCGCGATGGAGGCACTCAAAGATCCATCGACTGCGATCACATCAACAGGAGGCAAGGAAGATACCTCATCACAGATCGATTCGATCCCATCGCCGGCATCCCCAACCTCATCCATGTCGACTCAAGAATTCAATAGGATCATGGCGCAAGAATTCCCGGAGGATGAGGCACAGTCTACCCATCAGGTAGGCGCAGTCGAGGAACCATCTACTATGGTCACATCGCCAGCAAGCATGGAAGCTACGTCGCCCGAGGTCAACTCGATCTCGCCGTCAAGATCTCTAGTTGTCTCCATGACAACCCAAGAGTTCAATAAACTCTTGGCGCAAGAGCTTCTAGATGATGAGGTACAGTCTGACTATCAAGTCACCACAGTCGAACACATCGTGGCACTCGACACTGCACCCGACTATAGGCAATCTGAAGACACGGGCGACAGCATCTACCTCGCCGACTTCGTCGGGCCAGAGATCCAAGCGGATCACGAGTTCCTCTCCAGCAACGAAGACGATCCTGCGAAGATACTCGAAGCATACGTCAATACCGACGCCCAGATCAGAAACAACTCCGACATGAGTTTGGACGACGACTCCGAGCCCATAACCGGCATCGATAGCACATACACATATCCTCCGGTCATACCTCGACAGGTCTACGTTGCGTTCAGCGCCGAAACCTCAGCGGCAGCAGCTAGTCGCAGACCTACAGAATTTCCTTGCACAGTCACATTACCAGATGGCGTGACAACATTAACTATCACAACAGAGATAGCAGCAAAAGTTGACAAAATCATAAAGGACTGCACAATGATGCCAGCAGATGCAACCCCAGAGGAGTTGATGGCATACAATTATTTCAATTGGCAGGAAACGATGCGCTTAAAAGAATACAGAGCAACACTCGAAGAACGCAGAAAGCAGGCTAGCATCTCGAGTATGCGGAGAAGGCGGCTTTCCCTTAGCTCCACAGGTGCGACGGAGCGCAGGCATAGATCGAGATTCGCCAACATCCCAGAAGGAGAGAGATCCGGAGTCACTCGCAACTTAGAACATTCGTTCATGACCCTGGACTCCGAAGGCGTACTAGTGCCCAAAACAGCTGAAGGTGCCTTGATATCACTTGGAGCATACCTCAAGGCGACAGCACCTCCAGCAGGCGATCCAGCCGAAGAACTGCATCTTCAGCAATTAAAGGCGCTCGCACTCGCAGCAAAAGGACTCCAGACGGAGAAACACAGAGAGCGCAGCAGAAGCCGCTCGCGAGATCGTCGCAGTCGAAGCCCTCGCAGGAGTGGCACACGAAAAAACTCGAGTCGTCGCCGTTCACGGAGCAGATCCAGGAGATCCGCCAGCAACGATTCGAGTGACGATCGCGATACAGGACCTTGCGGAGCACGATGCTTCACACGGCGAATCCGCGAGGCCAGGTTGCCCAAATGGTTCGGGTTACCAACGACGCCGAAATTCAACTGCAAACAAGAGCCATCAGGCTGGCTCGAGAACTACAAGCTCGCAGTCGTGTGTCAAAGGGGGACAACTACAACAGTACTGCAGTACATACAGCTGATGCTCGAAGGCACAGCTCGCGACTGGCTCAAAGCATTACCCGAAGCATCATACGACTCCTGGGATCACTTCAGGGAGGACTTCATCAAATATTTCGATCCTCTGTGTGAGCGGCCCAAAACATTCGAGGAATTACGGGCTTGCAAGCAAAGGTCGGACGAACCACTTCGAACATACATCAGGCGATGGACTGCCATCCGCAATTCAGTTGGCACAATCTCCGAAGACAGAGCCATGGATGCCTTCACCATGGGGGTCTCCAGAGAAGACTTCAGAGAAGCACTCGGTCGCCAAAAGCCAAAATCCATGGCAGAGCTCATGAAAATAGCGACCGAGTGGGCAGACGGCGAAGATTCCATAAGGTCCAAGCGCCCACTTTCCCCATATGACCGTGAGGATCGACGTAATAGTCGAGACCGCCACGACAGGGATGACAGAAGACGAAGGCGCAAAAGCGGTTACAGCGACAACGACAAGGTAAAATTCGTAGCAGCTGGTTTCTCACAGGACAATCACGTCCAGGACGACAGACGACCAGAAGATCGCCGCGACAGTCGAAACGATAGTCGTCGCGACAGCCGAGGAGATGATCGCCGAGACATTCGAACGGACGACCGACGGGGCAGTCGAGACCGCGATCAGCGTAGCGGTGGATACCGAAGGCAAGAGTGGCGTAAACGCACAGATGCAAAACCAGAGAGAACATTTGAAGAGAAGATGGATGATTACTGCAGGCTGCACCTATTCAAGGGAGATGATGGAAGGCTAATCTCCAACCACACCATGGGGAATTGCCGAGAGTTCGAACAAATAGCGGCGGATTACATGACGAGAATCAGAAGGGCCGCACCCTCGACTGCACCACCAGCCTACATCGCGCCACCACCAACACAGCCAGTCGCGGCATTACCACCCCCACCACCATACAACCCAGGAAGCCAAGTCGCGGGAGCCATACATCACATACCTCAAGCAACGGAGGAGCAATACCCAAAGCCCCAGGGACAGATGTTCATGATTCAAAAAGGACGTCCCTCCAACAGGCAGCAAAAGATCGACACTCGACACGTTAACATGGCGGTTATGGCGCCTCCAGCCATACCAGACTTCTTGCGGGGATCTGAAACCGCAATAACCTTCAATCGAGAAGATCACCCACCATCTGTCTACCGACCAGGCCACGCTGCCCTGGTACTCGACGCTCAGATTGGTGGATACGCCATGACCAAGGTCTTCATGGATGGAGGCAGCGGCATCAACATCATCTTCGCTGATACACTTCGCTGGATGAATAGGTCAGTCGAAAATTTACCCCAGTCCACAAACACTTTTCATGGGATTGTCCCAGGTAAACATGTTCTCCCAGAAGGCACGATACAACTCGACGTCACATTCGGCGACGCAAACCACTTCATAACCGAGTCGATTGAATTCGAAGTCGTCGACTGGAAGTCACAATACCATGCCATATTAGGGCGCCCCGCATTTGCTCGGTTCATGGCGGTGCCACACTACGCATACCTCAAGTTGAAGATGCCAGGTCCGAAAGGAGTCATCACAGTCAACGGAAACTTTCAAAGGTCAGATGCCTGCGACCGCGACTTCAGCAAAATTTCCGAGACGTTCGGTATGGAGCAAACCTTCGAAGAGCTCTCGCTCACCAACGACCCAACATACATGCCCGAACAAAAGAAACAGGCAGTCGACAAGGTATTCAGCGCCACAGATGGCGTAAAGAAGCACCAGGTTCACCCGACTGATCCAGCCAAGACAGTCAAGGTGTCCACAAGCCTGTCTCCTGCATAGGAAAGCGCGCTCGTCGAATTCCTCCGTGAGAACTGGGATATATTTGCATGGTGTGCAGCCGACATGCCAGGTATTCCCAGGGAATTCGCCGAGCACTCCCTCCAACTTAATCCAGGAACTAGGCCAGTCAAGCAAGCAATACGTCGTGTCTCCGGTCCCAAAAGAGAGGCTATAGAGAAGCATGTAGAAAAGTTACTCAAAGCAAACTTCATTCGAGAAATCAAAAAATCAGAGTGGGTAGCCAACCCTGTGCTAGTCGAAAAGAAGAAGACAGGAGCAACTAGGATGTGTGTCGACTTCACCGGGCTCAACAAGTGTTGCCCGAAAGATCATTTTCCACTACCACGTATCGACCAAATCATCGACTCCACTGCGGGATGCGAACGTTTATCCTTCCTGGATGCGTACTCGGGGTATCACCAGATACGGATGAAAGTCGAAGACGAGGAGTAGACAGCCTTCACAACTCCACTCGGAGTATATTGCTACACCACAATGCCCTTCGGGCTCAAGAACGCAGGTGCCACCTACCAGCGTATGATGCAGAATTGTTTGAAGACACAAATTGGACACAACGTCGAGGTTTATGTGGATGACATCGTCATCAAGTCGAAAGAAGAAAGCACACTACTCGCAGACTTGCGAGAAACATTCGACAATCTCAACAGGTACAACATCAAACTTAACCCAGACAAGTGTACTTTTGGTGTTCCAGCCGGAGAGCTCTTGGGGTACTTGGTGTCTGCCCGGGGAATAGAAGCGAACCCAGAAAAGATACAGGCCATATTAACCATGCAAAGACCTAAAAAGCTCTACGAGGTGCAGCAGTTGACAGGTCGAATAGCAGCGCTCAGCCGCTTCATCAGTAAATTGGGTGAAAAGGCGTTGCCACTTTATCGACTGATGAAGAAGGCGGACAAGTTCGAGTGGACAGATGAAGCTGAAGCAGCCTTCATAGATCTCAAACGAATACTCACAAATCCTCCCATCCTGGCGGCACCCAAGGAGAGGGAACCGTTGTACCTGTACGTTGCAGCCACAAATAGAGTAGTAAGTACGGCCTTGGTAGTCGAACGCATGGAGGAAGGAAAAACTCAGAGCATCCAGAGGCCAGTCTACTACGTCAGCGAAGTCCTGTCCTTGTCAAAGCAAAGATACCCGCACTTTCAAAAGCTGGCATACGCTGTCTTCATAACATCCAGGAAGCTACGCCACTACTTCACGGAGCACCCGATAACGGTGGTCAGCAAATCAGCAATCGGAGATATACTCACCAATCCCGACGCGACGGGGCGAGTAGCAAAATGGCTCATCGAGCTCGGGCCACTCGGGATCACATACGACCACCCGAAGGCCATCAAAGCACAAGTCCTACCCGACTTCACAACGGAGTGGATAGAATCTCAGCTGCCAGGAATCCCTGATGTGTCCAACTCATGGACAATGTACTTCGATGGGTCTAAGAAGAACGAAGGCGCGGGTGCAGGCGTCATACTCATATCACCTAAAGGCGACAAACTCAAGTACGTGTTGCAGATGGACTTCGAGCGACCATCCAACAACGAGGCAGAATACGAAGGCCTGATCCACGGCATGCGAATGGCTAAGGCACTGGGGTGCACTCGACTTATGATATACGGTGACTCAAACCTAGTCGTGCAACAGACAATGAAAGCTTGCGATGCCATAGCCGACAATATGATCGCGTATCGTGACCTCTACAATACATTAGAAGGTAACTTCGATGGGTGCGAACTACGACATGTTGGGCGAGAAAGCAATGAGGAAGCGGACATACTAGCCAACATTGGCTCGACTAAAGCACAAGTCCCACCAGGCGTCTTCCTGGAGCGTATCTAGCACAGGTCCATTAAAAAACAGCGGCCCCCATCGACCTCGACTGCCAGTCTGCCACATCCAAAGGCAAAGCGCCCAGCTCAGAGGATCCGCCAATCGAAGTACTACTATGCCAGGGTGATCAGGTAATACCAGCATGGACTCAACCCTTCCTAGCATACATGCTCCGCGACGAACTACCAGAGGATGCAGCAGAGGCTCGACGAGTCACTCGACGCTCCAAAGCATACACCATCATCAACGGTGAACTCTACAAACGAAGCATCTCAGGTATGTTCCAAAGGTGTGTGGAAATCGAGGATGGAAAAACCATACTTCGCGATATTCATGCAGGAACCTGTGGGCATCATGCCGGCAGTCGATCACTCGTAGCCAAAGCCTTCCGAGCAGGGTTTTACTGGCCTACAGCACTTAAGGACGCAGAAGACATTGTCAAAAGGTGCATCGGGTGCCAGAAATTCGCCACCAAGCCTCACGCACCCGCATCAGCACTCAAAACCATACCATTGGCTTGGCCCTTCGCCCAATGGGGGCTTGACATGGTTGGACCACTCAAAAAGTCATCGCCTGGAGGACATACTCACCTGCTGGTGGCAGTGGACAAATTCACGAAGTGGATAGAAGCAGTCCCAATCACAAGCTCGACTGCCGCTACAGCAGTCAATTTCATAAAATCTATCGTCTATCGCTTTGGCATCCCAAATAGCATCATCACGGACAACGGCACAAACTTCACAGCCGAGGAGTTTCGTTCCTTTTGCAAAGAGTGGAACATTGCGCTCAATTACGCATCGGTGGCGCACCCGCAGTCCAATGGACAGGTTTAAAAAGCCAATGGTCTCGTCTGCACGGGCATTAAGAAAAGACTACTGATACCACTCAAAAGGGCCGCGGGTGCTTGGGTCGACGAGCTCCCGGCAGTACTATGGAGTTTGCGCACAACCCCAAACGCCTCGACCCAGTTTACTCCGTTTTTTATGGTCTACGACGCAGAGGCAGTACTACCACCAGAAGTGAAATTCAGCGCACCAAGAGTTGAGGTGTACGACGAAGACGACGCGAACGAGTCACTCGAGAACTCGGTGGATCTACTCAAGGAATCACGCAATACGGCCCTCGCTCGCACAGCTGTTTATCAGCAGGATCTCCGTAACTACCACAGTCGACGACTCCGCCCCAGAACATTCATGGTAGGCGACTTGGTACTCCGGATGAAGCAGAAGAAGGTGCACAAGCTTGCATCACCATGGGAAGGGCCTTTCGTTATCACGGAGGTCATCGACGGTGGTGCCTATCGACTTAAGCACGCCCAGACGGGAGAATTATCAAATAACCCATGGAACGTGGCGCACCTGCGCCGCTTCTATGCCTAGGTGTCATAGTCGATCAATGTAACAGAGCATAAATGTCGAAAAGGCCAGCAGGTTTCAGACGCGCTCTTTTCCTTACCAGGGTACCTAAGGGGACTGGAAGGTTTTTAATGATGCGGCTTGCTGGCCAATATCTAGAATAAAGAAAGATGTTCGTTTCGCATAATTTACTATCATAAGTCCAATCACTCCCAACCCGAAACACTCGAAGACTCGGGGGCTGGGTCCTTGTCATAAACAGCAAAACTCAGCCACACTCGAAGACTCGGGGGCTGGGTCCTTGTCATAAACTGCAAAACTCAGCCACACTCGAAGACTCGGGGGCTGGGTACTTGTCATGAACACCCAGCTGCACCCGAAGGCTCGGGGGCTGGATACATACATACTTACATAAGCATCTTACTATTCACACCCCACTCGAGGGACTCGGGGGCTGGATAATTACACAAGTTACACAGGTTCATCCTTTACAGGCAAGCTGGAGTCAATAAGCTGGTCGTGCAAACAATCCACAAACACTTTCGCTGAAGCCGCAGTCCTGTCCAAAAACTTCTGCTCCAGACGCGAGCCAGCTGCAGGTGAAGAAAAACGAATAGTAGGATGTTGGCTACGAATATATCCCATGACGGCATTGGCTCCAAGAACAACTCTTCGAGTCAAGGCCTCCCGGATGGGAGTTGCAGATTGGAACAGATCAACCAGCGCATGAATTCCTTGCGGCTGCGGCCCCTCGGGAAACAAGAAGTGGTTGACACGCATAAATGCCGCCCGGCAATGCTCGAGTAGGATCGCGCCACGGAACACTCGATCCTTCAGGGTAGCGAGTTCGCGGGCGCGATGCCTGTCTGCCCAAAAATGCTGAGGGCCGGAGACTGGGTTATCAGTCACGTTGTCCAAACGCTCGTTGACCCGTTCCCCCTCTTCTTTGAAGTTTTGGACGAAAACTGCAGACGAGCAACTATCAACAGAAGATAAAGAAGACATAAGAAGATCACAAAGGCGATCGCCTGATACATACCTTCGAGCTGCCTGTTCGAATGCTCGACTTCACCAAGCACATATTCTTCACGCTGGGTGGCAAGAGCTGGTTTCGCCTTAAGAATTTTCAACTCCGTTTGAGTGGCTTTTAGCTCCTGCTCTAATTTGACCACTCGCTTCTTCGCATAAGCCAAAACCTTGGCATTATTTTTTGCTTCGGCAGTTGCTCGAGTATCCGCGCACGGCTGAGAAGCCTCAGTCGGATTGGTATCGTCTGGCTGACAAACGCATAATCATATATTTCAGATGAAGGCACAAATCAAGGCAAGACAACAGAAGATAAATACATAAAGAGAGGTGCATCATGGGGTTCATATCATAAACAAAGCAAGTGGCAAAAGCGCCCATGTTGGGTGCCGAGTCTTCATTACATAAACTCAAAATAAAGAGTCTAAACACGGGACACCGACTCGGACCTAGCCCTACGCGACTTGGACATAGCAGCAACAGCAGCAGATCTGCGCTCCATGGTGTCGATACAGATACGCGATAGTCGTGTGGCGGCTTCGGTCACACCCTTCAACGACAAAGGCTGCCCATCTGACCTTTTCGGGAATTCAGACAGGACAGCCTCATACTCGGCGATAACGCCGCTACCAAGGAGGAGCTTGAGGGTAGACTCCGACCCGCGTGCCGTCAAGTCGCGTGCAAACGCAGCCAAAGTCGATGAGCCGGGACCCAGCACGTCTGCAAAACCTCGTGCGGTGGCAGGAACTTCACTCGACTGAAGCACTTCCTTGAAGACGGCGCCAAGGGTTCGAGTGGACGTATCCAGGGAACTCTTGGCGTGTTGGATGGCGACGCTAAGCTTCTCAAGGGCGCGGTCAAGTGACAGGTCGTTGCTCGCCATACCATCGGAGGCAGATGAGGCAGCAGATCCTTCACAATTTCAAAAAAGGAGAACGACTGGAAAGTCAGCACAAGGACCAGCAAAGAAAGGAGCAAAGCAAAAACAAAGCCTACTAACCTTCTATCACACGCGCAAGATCTGACACTTGAGTCGCGTACTCCTGCTCGGGAGAGGCAGCCGAGCTCAGAGCATCGTCAAGATTCTTCTTCGCACGCGACTGCTGGTCGACGAATTGTCTTTCCAGATCCTTCAGTCGCTGCTCCAGCTCAGTCGCTCGCTTCTCGACGATGCCCTTCTCACCTGGGACGGTTAATTCCCAACTCAGCTGCAGAACATCAAAAGCAAAAAAGCGAAGCATCTCAAAAAGTAAATCAGAAAAGCTTACGGCTCAATTCGTCGAGGTGGGAGCGAAGAATGACCCGTTCCTCCTCCGATTGCACAAAAGCCTTGCCAGCCGCGACAAGGCCACGGACGACATGCTGCAAAAGATATGCAATAGATATTAGCAAGGCGATTGATTCAGAACAAGACATAAAACACGAAAATACTTACATGGTCAGTCCATGAGGGAGTTGCAGAAGTGGAAGGGTTCGCAGTCGAAGCAGCAGCAGGTGGCGTCATACCCATGGTAGTCGTTTCAACCACCAAAGTGGTTTTAGCGACATCTAAGTCAGCACGGGGGGAGGCCACAGTCGCCTCCTCCACAATGGGAGGAGACTGCACCCGATCGTCACTAGCGCTGCTGAAACGGTATCAACAGGCATAAGGCAAAGTAACAGAACAGGCGAAAAGCAAAAACGGCAAAAGTGCTCATAAATACACACCTGTGTTCGAACTCATCTGACTCCGGCTCAGCATCAAGGCATGGGCCTCCGAAACTCATACGCCCAGACGAGTGCGGCGGCGAGCGCCGAGCCAGAGGGGAGTCATCCTTCGCAGGCGAGGAGTTGCCGGAATCCTCCAGATCCCTTCGCTCTGCACTCCCCGAGTGAGAAATCGAAACCTCCTGGCGAGGCACACGACGGCGCTTGGTGGCAGGCCCAATCGCAAGGTTGCTACCCTTACGGACTTGGTTCACCTCCTCGGCTTCTGTTTCCTCTGTGGCAGAGGTGTTAGCCGAAGGCGGGGTGGTGACGGTTTTCTTCCCCTCATCTAGCAGAGCTGCCTCCTCGGCAGGACCAGACTCGGGGAGGGGAGGAAGAGATGCAGCAGTCGAATGGCCCTGATCGCAAACAAAAAATGACACTCAAAAGGTATTTACACCAGAGACAAAGGACGGCAAAAACAACAGAGTCCAGAATATTTACCTCAGGGAGGGTGTTCTCCAAACCAAAAGGAGCGGCTGAGGAGTTGAAGTCGATGACTTCGTCAGCCTTGATGCTGGTGATGTACTTCACATGCGCGTCCAGTTCGTTGGGCGACAGCTCCACATTGCTCATCCTGGTGGCATCGAGCGGGCCTTCATATCGCCACATCGGGTGGGAGCGCTGCTGCAGAGGCCACACTCGACGCTTGATGAAGGTGCTCATCAACTGGACACCGGTAACGGTGCTCAGCAGCTTGCTAATTTTGTCCATAAGGGGAGCAGCCTCTTCCATCTCCTCAGTCGAGAGAGGGTGCTCCCACGCTTTCGTCTTCAGCGGGGTCGTTCCAATCGAGAATGCAGGGCGCACGTCCTGGTCGACGGGGACGTAGAACCACTTGTTCCTCCATCCTTGGGCAGAGTCGACTGCCTTGGGGTTGAAGTAGTGGCAGTCGCTGCGGACTTGGATGCCAACCCCGCCAAGCGGGCACACACGCCCGTCGCGGACCATATGGCGCACTCGGAAGATGGACTTCCAGAGCGCCCAGCTAGGGGATACTGAACGGATAGACGTCGCCTAGAGGGGGGGGGGGGGGAATAGGCGATTTAAAACTTTTTCCGGGGAGCCGGAATTTCCGAGCCTAGATGGACCGGAAATTCCGGGGAGCCGGAATTTCCGAGCCTAGATGGACCGGAAATTCCGGTATGCTTGATAAAGGCGGAATAAAACTAGTGTTTTACTTTAACAAGCATACAACCTAAATATACTAGGTTCACCTATGTGCACCAACAACTTATGCTAAGCAATACAAGTATCAAGGTGATAGCAAGATATATAACTTCAAGCACGAAGGCTATCACAATGTAAAGTGCATAAGTAAAGAGCTCGGGTATAGAAATAACCGAGGCACGCGGAGACGAGGATGTATTCCCGAGTTCCACCCAAAGGGTGTACGTCTCGTTTGGAGAGGTGTGCGCAACCACAACAGGTTAGCCGCAACGCCACAAAAGGCTCACCTTATTCTCCTGATGAACTCAACCACAAAAGGTTGCGAGTTCACCTTCCACTATTGATCCCCTTTTGGGCGGAGATCGAATCCCTTACAACAATCTTGAGGCACACACCCACAACTTAATTGGGGGCTCTCAAGTGACCACAAAAGGTCTTGACCACAAAAGGTCTTGGCCACAAAAGGCCGGCCACAAAAGGCGTCTAGGGTCCAATGACCCAAGAGTAACAAGCTCACAAGTAACACCACCACGAATCCTCGTGGAGGGCTCAAACCGATGCAAATGCAATGGCAAGAGCACACGAAGTGCTCAAGTCCTTCACTCTCAAATTCCAACAAAGCAACAAATGCTTATGGGGGAATAAGAGAGGAAGAACAAAGAAAACCACAAAGGAGTCAAATCCTTCACTCTCAAATCCCACCAAAAGCAACTAATGCTTATGGGGGGAGAAGAGAGGAAGAACAAAGAGAAGAACCACAAAGGAACTCCAAGATCTAGATCCACTAGGTTCCCTTCACTTAGAGGAGAGATGGATTGGTAGGATTGTAGATCTAGATCTCCTCTCAACTTTCCCTAAAGAATATGCAAGAATCTATGGAGGGATTGAGAGGGAAGTGAGCTTTCCAAGGTCAACAATGGAGTAGGAGAGAGAGGGAAAACCTGCTGCCTTGGATGAGCTGAGGAAGAAGAAGGGGAGGGGTATTTATACCTCTCCAGGAAATATAGCCGTTGGCTGTTTCGAAACTCGGAAATTCCGGTATAAGTGAGACTCGGAAATTCCGGTCAACCGGAAATTCCGAGTCCATGAAATTTCCGAGCTGAAATTCCGGCTGGAGTCAGAACCAAAACCAAACTTTCCTTAGCCGTTTTCGCGAGGCTCTTTGAGGGCAACTCGGAAATTCCGGGTCATCAAAATATCCGACCACAATTTCCGGTTGAGTCCAGCACCTCTTTTCCTTCTTTCCTTAGCCGATTTCTTGGACGAGTTGGGGAACCGGAAATTCCGGTGGAACGAAATATCCGGCCCCAATAATCCGGTTCAGAACAGCCAAACTAAAACCGCTATAACTTTTGCAAATGAACTCCGAATGAGGTGAAACCAACTTTGTTGGAAAGATAGCGACGAGCACAGTCACCACACATGGCAAGGTGTGGGACTTTCCTCATGGTCGAACCGGCAATATTTCCGCCACCGAAAACGCAAGAAGTTTGCCAAAGTAAAACCGTTTTCGAAGCACTTGGGCTTGTCATGAGGAACACGACAAGCACCAAAACCCAACATCCAAAATACAACAAGATGAACGAATGAAATCCCGATTTGGATGATCTAGAGCTTGGCATGAAGATGAACCAAGCTCTAATTCCTCACATGGATAAAAGCCAAATAAGAACCAAGAAATATGATATGCCAAGTATGCAAAGGTTTGAGCTCTCCACAAATATGCGATCAAGTTACTCACTCGAGAGCCCCTCTTGATAGTACGCCTATCTATCCTATAACCCGGTCTCCACAAACTACATGAGACCGGTAGAAAAGAAAACCTATCAAGATCATACCTTTGCCTTGAGCATTCCACTTGAGCTAGATGATGACTATCTTGATCTCTTCAAGTGGATCTTCTTTCTTGATTGCGCGTCCAAGCACATGCTTGATGAAGACTTCTCCAAATACTCCCCCATACACATAATGGGAGAGTCTCGCTAAGCTCCGTCTTCATGTATCCATCGCAAGCACCAAGCATAGGATATCTTCAAGAGTCTTCTCTTGGTCTTGCACATCTCAACTTCAACACATGACCATCCACCATATACATCATGGAATGGAACCTTGGTCATCAAATAAGCTTCAAGAGTCCAACACATGAACTCCACTATTCTCATGGACACGATCTATAAGATATCTCAATGCAAGCATTAGTCCATAGAGATTGTCATATAATTACCAAAACCACACATGAGGGAAAATGCTCTTTCAGATACCCCCAAGAAACACTCGCACAAAACCATAAAGCAGGCAATGTGCAAAATGCTATTGGGGGTGAGATCATGGATCTGCACCCCATATGCCTACAGAAGCCCGCGCACAAAATCGTGCAGCGGGAGGGCAAAGCCGCGAGGCAGAAACTCAGCAAAGCAAACACGCTCGCCGGCGCGGGGCTCAGGGAGTACCTCCTTATTGGAGGGCGCGCGGGCAGCAAGCTTGTCGGCCGGCGGGAGCAGGCCCGTATGGCGGAACGCCGCCAGCTTCTTCTCGGTGACTGCGGACTTCACCCAGTCACCGGAGACCTTCTTCAAGGCGGCGGCGGGATTCCCCGTGGAGGCCGCGGCGGCCGCGGCACCCTTCCTCTTCTTGCCGACGTTGGCGGAGGAAGAGGGGACGGCGGCGCTCGTGTTCTTCTTCGGAGCCATGGCGAACAGTGGGAGCAAGAGCAAGGGCAAAGGAAGCACGCGCGTGAGGAAGAAGAGGAACAGGAGGCAGAGGAGGCAAATGGCAGGGTAAGATAACCCACGGCGGTGAGATCTATATTTACCACGGCGGAAGAGATGATCTCGGCCGTTCGTGCATAATCGCCAAGCCACGTGGCGCTCTCGGAGAGTAACCGTCGCAGGCCACGACGCCCACTACGCACGAAAAACGAGGAAATCATGATCACGCCCGCGGAAATCTCGCCACGTCTAGTCAAATCAGAACTGAACCGGCGTCCACCACGGTCAAACAAGCGGACCCACAATGACATGTCCTGTCAAAGGTCCGCGCGCACGCCACGGTGGTCATGCATGACATCACCCAGCTGGCAAAGTAGTGGAATACAAAAGTGATAGTCGATCAGCTAATCGACTGAACCAATGACATGCAATCCTGCAATAGTCTCTCGACTAATCATACAGCAAACGCAGCAAGTATAGTCAAGCATACTCCCATCGGGAGCGGGTAAAAATTTCTTCGACTGACGTACATCAAGGTCACGCAACATTTCAAAAGGTCTATCGACTAACCTAAAGGCAGGCATTTCGAATATTGTCAGGCACACTCCCATCGGGAGTGGGTGAAAATGTCTTCGACTGACATTTTTTCGTTTACGTTCATTAATTTGAGATTATCCTTCATTACGAGTAATAAAGCACAATCTCGGGGGCTACTCCCATCGGGAGCGCTGCCGCGCACCCGATAGGTTCAAAAAGCAAAAAGGCAGTTGATTAAGGAGACTCACCTTAGTCAAAAGCAAAAAGGCATAAAATCAAAGAAATTCCCGAGTTGTGTCAGTCGATGACACTTCGGATGCTGCATGCATAAAATGCAAAGGTAAGACCCGCCGATCAGTCGAGCTGGGCTGAGGACCACTCCGGCAGTGCTAAGTCCTTAATTCTTTTTCCGCGTCAGCAGATGCGATGAAAATCCTGGCGGACACGCTGGGTAGCAAAGTTAAGACTGCAGAACGAGTCAGTAAGACCTCAACGGCCTGAGTCGAATCTGTCCAGTATGTTCCAGGTTCGAGCCCGGGGACTCGAACTTGATTGAAGACTAGTAAGGTTTTGCCCAAATGTGCAGTTAACTGGTCTCGACTTATCGAGTAAATCCAGGCCTACTAAGTCAATAATCCTTTGTCAAAAGCATAAAGTCATAGTCGAAAGACAATATGAAACATACGATACCAAACACAAACATGTGACGTGCACTATCGAGTGAGTCCATGCCTGATTCTCCGAGTCAGCCAAGCACTCGGGGGCTAATGACGAAGATATACCAAACGGGTACCCTGTCGTGTGGGTACCTGGTGCACGTGATGACTACAGCCCAATTGTCAATAGACTGGCGAAGCCCATCAAGGAAGGCCCAAGACAAAGGTTGCTTTCCAAGTTAGTCATAGTCGGTTGTAGTTTCCATACTTGTAATCCTAGTCGGTTACGTACCCGAGACCTAGCCCCCCATATAAGGGCTGGGAGGGCGACCGATCAAAGGACACGCCATATCAGAACCTCCAAACTCTAGCGAGACGAACTCTCGCTAGACCCTTGTAATCACCGCATATTCACAGAGCAATAACAGACAAGCAGGAAGTAGGGGTGTTACCTCAGTCGAGGGCCTGAACCTGGGTAAATCCAGCTTGTCAGCCGTCGAGTCTACCAGCACTACGCGTTCTCTACCTCATAACTCTAACCCTAGGCTATCGACCATGGGTATTGATGAGGCCACCCCTCGTCAGCTGTTAGGAAATTTTTTGTTTTCTGCCTGCGATCCCCTTCAGTGGTATCAGAGCCGATCTATGCGTAGATATAGCTGTGCGCTAGTTGAACCCGTGTTCTGCACGGGGGCACCGTTCTTATTATTTGCTACCCTCTCGCGTGCACTTGCAATGTCGGCGGCATTGAGTTGATGAAGCGGCCCGGACCGACCTTACGCGTACGCTTACGCGAGACTGGTTCCACTACTGACATACGGCTGGTTCCGTATATGTGGCTGGCGGGTGTCTGTCTCTCTCTCTTTAGTTGGCTTTGCATTTTCAATGGAGGGCCCGAAAGGGATACATAAATATGCAATTATTTGATCGTTGTTGTGGTCATAGGTTCGTAGGTATGAAGCGGTTCTATTTACGACAAGCCCCAAGCCACGTAAAATATGCAAAAGATAAAGTAGAAGCGTCTAACTTTATTTTGCAGGGGCTATGTGATATGGTCAAGGTAGGTTTATTAAATTCTTTATGAACTGCTGGCGCGAAGGAGACCATCGGCGCAAGGGGCCATATCACGTCGCATTACATTTGATGTTTTGAGTGCATCTTATATTGTGTATATATATATATATATATAGTATATATTAGTTACACGGCGGTAGTTATATAAGATGATCCCTCCAAAATACCAATTGTGTTCTCCCTTCGACGTGCACCACGAAGAAAGTTCTACGTTATGAGGCAGGCCGTGACGATCGGGTGTCTGACATATCGTCGTTCGCATACAGTGGGTGTAAGCCATGTTGCACAAGCATTTACGTTGAAGGTTATTATGGCGAGCCTAGCATGTACAGACATGGCCTCGGAACAAGGTGACCGAAAGGTCGAGCATGAGTCACAAAGTTGTTGTGATTGACATTCCGATGTCTGCCTTTGAAGTTGTGTTGCCGTTTCTGATGATGAGGGGTTGCATAACGGATTAGGGTCGTGTAATCACTCTAGCGATGAGAGGGATATCCGTTTGAGTGGGAGTTCTTATAGTTATTTTCGAAAATACTTGAACTCAATATTATGAACAAAGTCTTATGTTTTGCAAATTCCATTGTAGATGTCTCGCCCCACCTTTAACCTAGGCCTGTTCCTTGAGAAAGAGAAGCTTAAAACCAATGGGTCAAACTTCATGGCCTGGTTCCGCAACCTGAGGATCCTCCTCTCTCCCCACAGGGTGGCCTATGTCCTTGAAGGCCCCCTAGGTGACTCCCCGGCAAATGATGCCTCCGATGATGAGAAGAAGGTCTTCCAGACCAAGTCGGATGATTCCTCTTTTGTCCAGAGTGGCATGCTCTATGCCATGGAAGCCGACCTGCAGAAGCGTTTTGAGAGGATGAGTGCCTTCGAGATAATTTCTGATCTCAAGGCTGTCTTTGCGCCGCAGGCTAAGGCTGAGAGATATGAAGCTTCTGAGCTCTTTTTCTCAGCCAAGATGGAAGAGCACAGCAGTGTGAGCGAGCACGTGGTCAAAATGTCTGGCTACGTTCAACGCCTGAACGCTCTGGAATGCAAGATTCCTGATGAGCTGGCGATTGATAGGGTGCTGCAATCGTTGCCCCCTAGCTACAAAGGGTTCGTCATGAACTATAACATGCAGGGCATGGCTAAGTCCCTGGGTGAGGTGTTCGTGATGCTCAAGACTGCTGAGGTGGAAATCAAGAAGGAGCACACGCTGTTGATGGTCAACAAGACCGTCGATTTTAAGAAATCTGGCGGCAGGGGCAGGAAGAACTGGAAGTCCAAGAAGGATGGCAAGCATGTTGCCAAGCCTAAGACTAACAAACCTGGCCCCAAACCTGGCGTGGAATGCTTCTACTGCAAGGGGGATGGTCACTGGAAGCGCAACTGCCCCAAGTATCTGGAGGATAAGAAGGCCGGCAAGATTGTCGAAAAAGAGAAAGGTATATTTGATATACATGTTATTGATGTGTACCTAACCTGCGCCCGTAGCAATACCTGGGTATTTGATACTGGTTCTGTTGCTCATATATGTAACTCTTAGGAGGAGTTGCGGAATAAGAGGCGCCTGGGAAAGGACGAGGTGACGATGCGCGTCGGCAACGGATCAAGAGTTGACGTGGTGGCTGTCGGCACACTCCCTCTACATCTACCGTCGGGATTAGTTTTGGTCCTCAATAAATGTTATTTTATACCGTCCTTGAGTGTAAACATTATCAGTGGGTCTTGCCTGTTGCAAGACGGATATTCATTCAAATCAGTATCAAGTGGTTGTGCTATTTCTATGAATGATATCTTTTATGTTAATGCTCCCGAGAGTAATGGTTTATTCTTGTTGAATCTCGATCGTAGTACTCACATTCATAGCATAAATGCCAAGAGGATTAAACTTAGTAGCGATACCGCCATGTATATGTGGCATTGCCGTCTCGGTCATATTGGTATAAAGCGCATGAAGAAACTCCATGCCGATGGACTTCTGGACTCGTTGGATTTTGGATCCCTCGACACATGCGAACCATGCCTCATGGGCAAAATGACCAAGACACCGTTCAATGGTTTCATGGAACGGGCGTCGGACTTGTTGGGAGTCATACATACAGATGTGTGTGGACCAATGAGCGTGTCGACACGCAATGGTTATCGTTATTTTGTCACCTTCACCGATGACTTGAGTAGATATGGGTATATCTATTTGATGAAACACAAGTCTGAAACATTTGAAAAGTTCAAAGAATTTCAAAGTGAAGTTGAAAATCAACTCAACAAGAAAATTAAGCACCTTCGATCCGATCGTGGTGGCGAATATTTGAGTTTTGAGTTTGGCACACATCTGAAGGCCTGTGGCATCGTGCCGCAGCTTACGCCAGCTGGAACGCCGCAACGCAACGGTGTGTCTGAGCGGCGTAATCGCACTCTACTGGATAGCGTCCGATCTATGATGTCTCTTACCGACTTGCCCGTGTCTTTTTGGGGGTACGCGTTAGAAACAGCCGCATTCATTTTAAATAGGGCTCCGTCCAAATCCGTAGCAACGACACCATATGAGGTCTGGCATGGCCAGAAGCCTAAGTTGTCGTTCCTGAAGGTCTGGGGTTGTGAGGCGTACGTTAAGAAACTACAGCCCGACAAACTCGAACCGAAATCGGAGAAAGTCGTCTTTGTAGGTTATCCGCGGGAAACCATAGGATACACCTTCTACAACCAAGCTGAGGGCAAAACATTTGTCGCAAAGAACGGTACCTTTCTGGAGAAAGAGTTTCTCGCCAAAGGAGTAAGTGGGAGGAAAATAGACCTCGACGAGATCGTTGATCCTGAACTCGAAATACAGAGTGGCGCAACGGAAGCTGTTCCGGAACCGTCCTCCACAGATGGAGTGGGAGAAGATGTCGAGGGTGCTATTCTACCTCGTAGGTCAGGGAGATCTCGGATCGCCCCTGAATGGTATGGCAACATGGTTTGCACTGTCATGTTGATTGAACAAGACGAACCTACGAACTACAAAGAGGCTATGGCTAGTCCTGAGTCCGAGAAATGGCTTGAAGCCATGAAATCCGAAATAGGATCCATGTATGATAACAAAGTATGGACTTTGGTGGAGATTCCCGAAGGGCGCAAGGCCGTCGAGAATAAATGGATCTTTAAGAAGAAGACTGATGCTGATGGTAATGTGACCGTCTATAAAGCTCGGCTTGTCGCAAAGGGTTTCCGACAAGTTCATGGAATTGACTACGATGAAACGTTTTCACCGGTAGCGATGCTAAAGTCTATTCGGATTTTGCTAGCAGTTGCCGCATATTATGACTATGAGATATGGCAAATGGATGTCAAAACAGCGTTCCTAAATGGAAACATTGAGGAAGAGTTGTATATGGTACAACCTGAAGGTTTTGTCGATCCAGGAAATGCTGGCAAGGTATGCAAGCTTCAGCGTTCCATTTATGGACTGAAGCAAGCATCTCGGAGCTGGAATCTTCGCTTTGATGAGGTGATCAAAGGTTTTGGATTTTTCCGGAACAGAGAAGAGACCTGCATTTACAAGAAAATGAGTGGGAGCTCAGTTGTGTTCCTGGCACTATATGTCGATGATATACTGCTGATAGGAGATAATGTGGAACTACTGAATAGCGTTAAGGAATATTTAAACAGTAAATTTTCAATGAAGGACTTAGGAGAAGCTGCATACGTTTTAGGCATTAAAATCTATCGTGATAGATCAAGACGCCTATTAGCGTTAAGTCAGAGTACTTATATTGACAAGATACTGAAACGGTTCAATATGGATGCGGCAAAGAAGGGTTCTCTGCCTATTGTCAAGAATAAGGTGTTGGGCAAGGCACAGTGTCCGGTAACGGAACATGATAGAGTCGCGATGACTAAACATCCTTATGCTTCAGCCATAGGATCGATCATGTATGCCATGCTAAGTACTCGACCTGATGTAGCATTGGCTCTTAGTTTGACGAGCCGATTCCAAAGTAATCCTGGAAAGGAACATTGGGTAGCTGTTAAAAGCATTCTTAAGAATCTCAAGCATACAAAGGAAATGTTTCTTGTGTATGGGAACTGTGAGGAAGAACTTGGCGTAACAGGTTACGTTGATGCAAGTTTCTGCTCAGACCCAGATGACTCTAAGTCACAGACAGGATATGTGTTCAAGGTGAACGGAGGCGCTGTGTGCTGGAGGAGTGGGAAGCAACCCATCGTGGCCCAATCTACAATGGAATCGGAGTACATTGCTGCTTCTGAAGCCGCGAATGAAGCTGTGTGGCTAAGGAAGTTCATCATCGAGCTTGGAGTGTTCCCTAGCGATCAAGACCCCGTGACCCTCTTCTGCGACAATACGGGTGCTATTGCTAACGCGAAGGAACCAAGGTCTCACTCGACTGCCAAACACATACTCCGACGCTTCCATGTGATACGACAGTACGTACAAGGAGGTGAAGTGAAGATTTGCAAAATACATACGGATCTGAATGTGGCAGACCCGTTGACGAAGCCTCTCCTGCTAGACAAGCACGTGAAACACCAAGATGCTATGGGTGTCCGGCTTTTGCCAAGTTGTAACTAGATTAAATTGTACTCTAGTGCAAGTGGGAGACTGTAGGAGATATGCCCTAGAGGCAATTAATAAAGTGTTTTATTTATCATATCTCATTTGTTCATAATACGTTTTTGTGTCATGCTGTAACTGTATTAAGCGGAAACATTAATACACGTGTGATACCTAAAACAACCAGGTCCCCAACCACCTTTGTTTGATTGGTTCATTGTGCAATCATTGATCGAGGTTTCCCGATCATGTGACATGGCGTCTATTTGACAATGAAGTCATGTCGTTGGTAGAACGATGTGATGGACATACCCAATATTTATAGGACGTAGTCATTACGCCTTCGACCGTGAGACCTACTCTTATTGCTATTCCTGGAAGACACTTTGATTGCATCAAACGTCATATCTTACATAGTGTGACAATAAAGGTGTCCCTCTCGGGTGTCGGATAGGAGTATGTTGAGACGGGGGGTCAAGAGCGGGATTTGCCAATCCCATAGCAGGATAGATACTCTAGGGCCCACTCGGTGAGATTATGTCAAACGAGCTTGCAAGCGTGTGACTAGGTCACCAGGACATAAGATCATAGACGAGTAGAAGTTAGCGGTGTCGGTAACGAGATCAAGCTAGGTATGGAGATATCTATGATCGAGTCTCGGACACGCTAAGTATCGCATGGCAAAAGGTTTAAGACTCAGACGTCCAGGTTCGATAAGGAAAAGTATTCGTTATCTCGCAGGGATTAATTCTGGGTATCCAAGGTCCACGAATTAGTCATTGATCGGAGAGGAGTCTTGATCATGTCTGGTGAGGTAATTGAACCGCTAGGGTAACACGCTTAAGGGGAGTCGATATTTTACCGGAAGAGAAAAATAGGAAAAGAGAGACCGGGAACGTCCCGGGAAAGTTCCGATGGAGATCGGGCAGCGACGAAATAGTTTTCGGAGCCAGAATAAATTAAGTAATATGTATTTAATATTAATTAGTGTAATTAATAGTTAAATATATTTTATTTTAATTGTTCCTGAATTTTTAAAGGCAAAAATTGTAATGCCCCAATCCATAAATTATACAGTGATGCTATGTGTCGGTGGTCATGCTACATAACCGAAGGTTACTGGGGTTACCACTCCCAGGCCGAGTAAACATCGGCAGGCGTGCTCGGCATGGATCATCGGCAACACAACCCTTCGATCATGCCATATCCAAAGCATAGCCCTCACGTATAATAAAGAGACTGAAACACCGGAACACCTGGCACATGACAGACCCTACGACTCCAGATAAAATATAGTTCAACTCTTAGTAGAGAAAGATAGCAAATATTACAATCCAAGGTCACAGACCCATCAGTACATCAAGCGGAAGCAAAATAAGTTGTTCTAACAACAAGATCCAAATATGGCCTAAGAGGCCTACAGATAAATAATCCCGTGCCAGCTGGTTCCTAGTTGCCCCAGGCTGCCACCCGGGAACCCCAGACTACTCGTCGATGTCAACATAGAACCCACCTTCGGGGTAGGTAAAGTCCTCCTCTGAAACAAAAATAAACAAGGGTGAGTTCGACGAACTCAACAAGATTTTGAGCTATTTGCTCTATGAATGGCTCTCAAGGTTTTATGGCTGTTTTGCGTAAAGCTGATTTTATTCTTAAAGTATGACTCCAAGGCATCGACTATCAGAATATTTTTAAAGAGGGGTAAGAAGTAACTCTTTTCTCTTTATTCACTTACTCTTCCTCTTCCACCACTGTACCTGTTTAACCAAGGCACCTCCCCGAATCCCCCTCGAGGAAGTCAACCTTACAATCGTGAGTGGTACCTTTAGTACCCAGTTTTTAATCATTCCGTTAAAGTTATTCTATGATCCCTGAATTCGTCACCAAGTCGTCCTTAACCGTGGACACGGCTTTTCGAAAAGATTTATCCCTGCAGGGGGTGTACAATGTGAAAGTCGCCAGGTTCCCGAGGGACCTCCCAGCTCCTTATCCATGCGTACCGTCCGGCCCATTGCCTGTACAACTAGCTCTCTTCCTGGGAAAGCCGGCTGGGTGGGAACGGCTACGACCTTTACCTCGCTTTGGACTAACCCAGGATCATCAGTGACCGTAGGACAAGTTCAGTGCCTCCAACACCCTGCCCCGCGGCCACTCATTTTCCTACCACCATCATCCTCATCTCAGTCTTGGCCACCATCTCAACACACGCGCAAATGGAAAGCCAAACTAGAGGACCCTCGGCTAGTCCGACACAAGTTAGTCGGTCGATGAGGTTCCATATACCCACGCATGGTAGCACGATCAACTTGGCTCGAAGGCGAGAACTCGCACTGAGGCGGCCAGAACGAGACAACCCACCACATATCATGTGGCCTCTCATCCCCACCTTTTAGCATTTTATTAATTATTACCACAATTCTCCACCATCCTCCGCGGAAATTCCACATCGGATCCCAACACGAATATCCATCGGACCACTAAGCATGGCTAAGCAACAACCTAGCAAAGTAATTAATTCAGGCCATCAACACAATCCTATGTATAATAGGAGGGGAAACTGGTAGTGGCTTCGGTAACTGAATGCAAATATAGGATACTCTAATCCAATCAAATTGACATTTGGAACCGCATGCAATATTATAGTGGAGAAAATAATTTACGGAAAATAGGATAAGATATGCAAGAGGGTGGGGATCACGCTTGCCTTGCTCAACAGGAGGGTAATACTGATCTTCGGGGTATTGTGGCGAGACCCCGGTTCCTGGATCTATCGATGCGTAAAAACACCGGAAAGAACACAATCAATACAAGCATTTCATATGCAATGCGCAAACACATGATGGTATGACATTTTAATGCACTGAACTATTATCACAACTATATGGCATTAAAATGGGATGCTAAGAACAATTATACACGATATAGGAAACGTATTTTCCTATTTGTTTGTATGTGCATCTTCAATTTTATTTGAGGTAGAAATGCTTGACATGAGTGGTAAGGTGTAGTTCATGGGCTGATGAGCATTTCCAATAACAGGGGCACCACTTTAGTACTTGGAGAAACTTATTTTAAATTTGAATCACACATTTTTATTTCTACCCCTTTGTTAACTTAGCAAAACAGAAAAATATACTAACAGCAATGGACATATGAATTATCCTATTAGATAGCATTTATTTTTCTGAGCATTTTGGTATCTTATTTGCTAAATTTGGATAAGTATTTTGAAAGTTATGAATTTTTGAAGTTTGAAACAATTTTCTGTCTTTTATTAAATTGCAGAGAAACGCTCGGGCGTTTTTCACCGAGCGCGAGGCTAGCCCGTGCCACTGACGGGTGGGCCAGCGCCACGCTGGCAGCCACGCGAGCGCGGGGCGGTCAACGCACGCCGGAGCGCGCGGCCGTGGCGTCCGCCGGCGGCGTCGTGCACGGGCACGTCGACTCACGGTGCTAGGGGGCTCGCGCAGGGGCGCGTTCGATGCGCCAGGAGGTGGGGAGGCTCGTGGCGGGGCTATGGACCAAATGGTCGCCGGGAGGTGCTCCGGCGACGTACGGCGGCGGCGGAGTGCTACGGCTACGGCGGAGCTGCACGGGCACGGCGCGCTAGAGCGAGAGAGAGGGAGAGAGGATGTCTAGGAGGTGTGCCCGCTCACCCTCGACGCGTGGGGACTCGTGGCGGGGACGGAGGAGGCCGGAGGAGTTCGCGCGCGTGCCCGGAGTCCGGCGGCCGGAGCTGAAGGAGATGAGGAAGCGGCGGTCGCTGGGCGGCGTCCCTCGTCGATTCCTTCGGCGCAGAGGAGGAAGGGGACGTCGCGGAGCTCGTGGCGCTCTCCGATCTGCTCTGCGAGGTCTCTAGCGACGGCGATGCGCGGCGGCGACCTCGGCTAGGGCACGGCCATGGCGTGGGAAGAAACAGAGGGAAGATCGGGGGGAAGGGAGCAGAGCACGGCCCGTGGTGGCCTTATCCTCTCCGCAGGAGCAGCACAGGAGGAGGGGGTCCGGGCGCGGCGCAGCTCTGCTCGACACGGCGATGGGTTCGTCGGGGTCGAGCTTGCCCTGTTCTTCGCCTGGGTCGCTACAGGGAAGAAGATGATGAATTCGCAGAGAACCCCCTGCCCAAATTATTTCCATCACAAACAGGTCCTTTTGTATTTATTTTTAAAACCAGATCACTGTTTGTATTTTATTGAGGCAGTTAAACACTTTATAAAAATCTGAGAAAAATCAGGGGGCTTAACCATACTATGTAGAGACACCACAAAAATTTGCTCCTCAAAATAAAATGTTTTGGTGCACTTTTGTTCATAGGTGTTAAAAAGGGAAGTTTGTTGGTATTTCCATATGTTGTCACTTTCATTAATTTTAGACAATGCAAATTTTAATAATTGGAACCCTTGGAACTTCCTTGACAAATATGCCATGTTCAAAATATTTTGTTCTTAGCAAGTGCAATTATCTCCTGTTGAACTC
This sequence comes from Poa annua, assembly GCA_026929855.1. Classification (NCBI taxonomy): domain Eukaryota; kingdom Viridiplantae; phylum Streptophyta; class Magnoliopsida; order Poales; family Poaceae; genus Poa; species Poa annua. Next base: position 118,647,529 of record CM049434.1, read on the forward strand.
CTGGAACTTCCTTGACAAATATGCCCAATTCACAGTGTTTGGATGCAATTGATAATATAGTAGCAAGTTGATATAATGCCATGATGCAATTACACAAAAGTGGAAAATTTACAGTGAGTTTCAGATTTTCAAACTTGGGCTGTTACAAATCTACCCCCCCTTACAGGAATCTCGTCCCGAGATTCTAAAGTGGCGGAAGAAAGTCGGGATAATCCTCACGAAGACTAGACTCTCTTTCCCAGGTAGCTTCTTCTTCGGAATGGTGAGACCACTGAACCTTGAGGAACTTGGTAGTCTTATTCCGAGTCTTCCTTTCCGCTTCATCTAGGATACGTATGGGATGCTCGCGATACGTGAGATCCGCCTGGATATCCAGCTCCTCATGACTGACTCCACGGATAGGATCCTTGAAGCAACGGCGGAGTTGGGATACATGGAACACATCATGTACATCCGGGAAGTTGGCGGGGAGTTCGAGTTGGTAGGATAGATCTCCTCGTTTGGCCAGAATAGTGAAAGGGCCAACAAAACGAGGGGCCAATTTTCCCTTGATTCCAAAGCGACGAACACCACGAAGAGGGGAGACGCGTAGATAGGCCTTGTCACCAATTTCATAATGGACCTCCCTATGGTGCTTATCATAGTAGCTCTTCTGCCTAGACTGGGCAATCTTCAGATTCTCTCGTATGATTCTCACCTTCTCCTCAGCTTCATTGATCACCTCTGGACCCAAGAGTTGCCTCTCTCCGGTCTCGGACCAATTCAGCGGAGTTCGGCATTTTCTTCCATACAGAACCTCGAATGGGGCCATACCCAGACTCGCTTGATAGCTATTGTTGTAGGAGAACTCAGCGTAGGGAAGGTATTTTTCCCACCCCTTTCCAAAAGAGATTACACAAGCCCGAAGCATGTCCTCCAGAACTTGGTTCACCCTTTCGGTCTGTCCATCAGTTTGGGGATGGAAGGCCGTGCTGAAGTTGAGGCGGGTTCCCATGGCTTGTTGGAAACTCGTCCAGAATTTGGAGGTGAACAAGCTGCCACGATCAGAGATTATCCTCTGGGGGACACCGTGGAGTACGATGATCCGTGAGGCATACAGGTCAGCCAGCTTAGCAGCTGTGATGTCGACTCGCACTGGGAGGAAGTGAGCCACTTTGGATAGCCGATCGATGATCACCCAGATAGCATCGTTGCCCTTGGGAGACTTTGGCAGTCCCGTAATAAAGTCCATACCAATCTCATCCCACTTCCATTCTGGTATCGCAATCGGGCGAAGAGTGCCAGCAGGCCGTTGATGTTCAGCCTTTACACGACGACAGGAGTCGCATTCCGAAACATACTTGGCGATTTCTCTTTTCATCCGAGTCCACCAGAATAGGGGTCGGAGGTCTTGGTACATTTTAGTACTACCGGGATGAATAGAGAGAGGGGAATCATGCGCTTCTTTGAGGATCAGCTCCTTCAGATTTTGTTCCTTTGGCACTACCAGACGGTCACCAAAGTACACGATTCCCGCTTCATTCTCCGAGAAGCATTTGGCCTTTCCACTAGCAATGGTCTTCTTGATATTAAGAATGCCAGTATCTAGTTTCTGAGCCTCCTTTATCTGGTCTACCAGAGTAGATTTGATTTCCAGATTTGCGAGATAGCCAGCAGGGACAATTTCTAGGTTCAAACGGGCGAACTCTTCATGGAGAGCAGGTTGGGCCTTCTCAACCATCAGGTTGTTGCTATAAGCTTTTCGACTTAGCGCGTCAGCCACGACGTTCGCCTTGCCGGGTTGGTAATTCAGACTCACATCATAGTCTTTAATTAACTCCAACCAACGTCTTTGCCTGAGATTTAGATCCGGCTGAGTGAAAAGGTACTTCAGACTCTTGTGATCTGAGTAAATCTCGCAACGGTTACCAAACAGGTATGGTCTCCATTGCTTCAGAGCGTAAACCACTGCGGCAAGCTCCAAATCATGAGTCGGGTAGTTTTGCTCATGTGTCTTCAATTGGCGAGAGGCATATGCCACTGCATGGCCATCTTGCATTAACACACAGCCCAAGCCTTGCAGAGAGGCGTCACAGAAGACCACGAAATCCTTGCTTGCGTCTGGCAGGGCAAGCACAGGAGCAGAAGTGAGTTTGGCCTTCAGGGTTTTGAAGCTCTCCTCAGCTTGGTCCGTCCATACGAACCTTGTATCCTTCTTGAGAAGGTTGGTCAGAGGCTTGGCTATTTTGGAGAACCCTTCAATGAATCGGCGGTAGTAACCTGCCAATCCCAGAAAGCTTCGGATGTCCTTGACAGACATGGGGGTTATCCAATCCATAATAGTTCGAACCTTGTCGGGAACGACAGCCACTCCATTTGCGGATATCACATGTCCGAGGAATATGAGATTATCCAACCAAAACTCACACTTGGAGAACTTGGCATAGAGGCGGTGTTCTCGAAGGCGTGTCAGGATCAAACGAAGATGTTCGGCATGCTCTTCATCGGTTTTGGAGTAGACGAGAATGTCGTCGATGTAAATGACAACAAACTTGTCGAGATAATCCATGAAGACGGAGTTCATGAGCCTCATGAACGTCGCAGGAGCATTGGTGAGACCAAAGGACATAACGGTATACTCATATGAGCCATATCGAGTAACAAATGCCGTCTTTGGAATATCCTGCTCTCTGATCTTGATCTGATGGTACCCTGATCTCAGGTCCATCTTGGAAAATACCGTTGCTCCAGCTAGTTGATCCAATAGATCATTGATACGAGGAATAGGGTACTTGTTTTTGACTGTCACCGCATTTAACGGCCTGTAGTCAGAGACTAGACGAGGCACGGTAGAATCCCTCTTCTTGACGAAGAGTACGGGACAGCCCCACGGTGAACTGCTCGGCCGAATGAACTCTTTCGCTACCAGTTCATCAATTTGCTCCTTTAACAGCGCCAGCTCCTCCCCCGGCATCCGGTAGGGCTTCTTGGCAACCGGCGCGGTACCGGGAAGCAGCTCTATGACGAACTCCACACTTCGATCAGGTGGCATGCCCGGCAATTCTTCCGGGAACACATCCGGGAAGTCACACACAACGTGGATGTCTTGGATTTCAGGAGGGGATAAGCCTTCCATAAGGCAAAGGAGAAGCTCAGGTGAGTTGGGCCTGGGTGGAGATGGAGGGCTGGACTGTGCAGACCAATACTCCACAACTTCGCCGGAAGATGAGGTCACGGTGATGGTTCTGGCAGCACAGTCGAGGTTAGCTTTGTATTTCCCTAGCCAGTTCATACCCAATATGGCATCAAAGCCGGTTGAATTGAAGGCTATCAGCGGAAACGGGAAGGGGAATGAGCCTATATTAATTGAAACTTCAGGGGTCACCCTTTTGGTTTGCCAACGAGTACCAGGGCTGGTGACATATAACGGTGCTTCCAACTCTTCAAACGGTATATTGTTTCGTTGTGCAAATGCTACCGAAATGAATGAATGTGATGCTCCAGAATCAAACAGTACTGTAGCTAGAGCTTTAGCAATTCGAAGCGTACCCATGAGAACACTGGGGTCGTCCTCCACGCCTTCAACAGTGACGTGGTTCAGGCGACCACGACTAGCCGTACCCGTCTTGGCTACGGGCGTGGCAGGTGCTGGTGGTGGCGCCTTCCTCGGGCATTCCCTGGAGTAGTGGCCTGGCTGGCCACAGCTGTAGCACGTGCTTGTTGGTGGTGCAGGGAGTTGAGGACGATAACCACTTCCGCTCGGGCCCACTTTTGGAGTTGGAGGGCGCGGCGGAGGTGGCCTGTACTCCGAGGTCCTTGGCACAAACGGAGGACGGGGCACAGAGCTATAGGGGACGAAGACCCTACGCTTCTTGCCGTCAGCAGCCGAGGAGCTCTGATGATCCCCCTGAAGTGGCCTCTTAGTGGCCTCTAGTTCTTTCCTTCCCTGTTCCAGTGTGAGAGCCTGGTTATACAGTTCCTGGTAGCTCGTGAACTTGAAGGGCAGCAACTCGTAACGAAGCCTCGGATTGAGCCCCTTGCGGAACAACTCCTGCTTGTCCGCATCATTGGTCACATCCCGAGGGGCGTAACGGGATAGACGGCTGAACTCATGACCATAGACTGGAATGTCCATCCGTCCCTGATGCAAGTCCAGGAACTCCCTCCTCTTCAAGTCCATGAGGGGCTTGGGAATGTAGGCAGCGCGGAAGGCAGTGCGAAACTCCTCCCAGGTGAAAACATGTCCAGCAGCGGACATCGCCTGGTGGCTCTCCCACCACGCGCCCGCTGCACCCGCCAACAGGTAAGTGGCGAAGTTGACTTGTTCCACAGCTGGAACATGCAGGGCAGCGAACTTGCGCTCCAGTGCACGCAACCAGTCATCTGCGTCCAAGGGCTCCTTAGCATCGGAGAAGGACGGTGGCTGGGACCGCAGGAACTCAGTGAGATTATGACAATCGTTATTCCTCCGGTTCCCTTGGTGCACCAACTGCTCGAGGAGTCGGTCGCTGCGCACTCGGCCCTCCTCCATAAGTAGGAGGACCTCCGCCATTGTGGGAGGTGGCGGTAAGTCTTCGCCACGGCGACGGCCCGTCATTCTGGATATTGACAAGGACACAGTTAGCATCCCATCGTGCCATCTTTGTACACAAAAATAGGGACAGCAGAACTGGTAGTAGCACAGACAGAACAACATGCACATTACTAAACGCACGCATAGATGGAACTGAGTTCACAAATATAGGTTCTAGTACAAGCCACAGTCTGCTGCGAGAGAGAGGTACAAGCCTCATATATATACACCGAAGGATTACTAGGAAGATAATAGTGACGAGTCTATTACATAGTGAGCTCTACTGCTCCAGGCTCCAGAGATACAAACAAAGGAGTAATTGGCACAACTCGCAGGAAGGCACAATCACTCTATCATCTCCTGGTATTACACATAGCTAGTAGTACGCCATGACATCCTCATCAAGGGGCGCCGGGGGGGTGCGGAAGCGGCGCGCACTGGCAGGCTGGTGGCCATACGGCGACTCGAGTGCAGTAAGCCTCGGGTCTCGGTGAGGACCGGTAGGAGGGGTTACGCCGCCAACATCTGGACTGCAAACGTCGGTAGGCAACTCCTCCAACGGGGGTGGGCGAAGTAGTGTGAGAGGAAGCGTCCCATCCATGACGTACGGGCGCACCCTCATCAGAGTATGACGGTGACTAGCGCGTGCCGAAACAGCGTAGAGGTACCACTGCCGGGCTCGACGGTCCAACGCTCGGACTAGCTCAATCAGTGCCCGGTGCCTGCTGTCCGACTCCATCTCGCCGCTGCTGTACACAGCTCGGTAAACACCCGACGTGCTGTCGTCGGCAGCTGGGAAGTGGCAGAACTCCGACGCCTGGTTAGCGAGGTACGGACAATAGCTGCGGTAAATAGAGAGGCCGTTATACGCGGCCTCCTGAACCGCCTGCTCCACAGTCATACCCACGCCTCCCGCTACGTTCTCAACGCGACCCTCGTCGTTGAGCACGCGCACCTTACAGAAGAACTGCGCCTGGCGATACGGTGCATACTCCTCATACACCGTGTACTCCGGGTACCACCTACAACCCTGGCTGGCCAGAGCTGCGGCAAACAAGGCGGGGAACCCTCGAACACCCTCACATCGAGTGAGGCGAACAACCAAGCCCGAACCCGTCATCTGTAGCAAAAATAGTTCAAATGTCAGGTCCGGAGACTCTAGAGTCAGGAATGAAAATAGAAATCGGGTAGAGACTAGGAACAGCAAGGAAAAAGATCCTGAACGCAAACAGAGGGACGGGAGCCCCAAAAGCTGGTCGCCCCGCGCCCTGAACCCAAAGTGAGTAAGAGTACACCGCTTGTATGACAAGCCATGCGCGGCGGAAGCGACACGTAATTAGGCCCAAAACAAATAGAGGTAAGATGGCTCCGAGATTAGAGGGTAACCAGATAAGGAGTAAAAAGAATCCTAAGATGGTTTTCACAACTCATTTTTAGTTTTAGAAATATTTTTACCAAAACTAGACTCAACGTCGACCAGTAGTAAGGGTTTCCTACAGGCGGTACTGCTCTGATACCAAGTTGTAATGCCCCAATCCATAAATTATACAGTGATGCTATGTGTCGGTGGTCATGCTACATAACCGAAGGTTACTGGGGTTACCACTCCCAGGCCGAGTAAACATCGGCAGGCGTGCTCGGCATGGATCATCGGCAACACAACCCTTCGATCATGCCATATCCAAAGCATAGCCCTCACGTATAATAAAGAGACTGAAACACCGGAACACCTGGCACATGACAGACCCTACGACTCCAGATAAAATATAGTTCAACTCTTAGTAGAGAAAGATAGCAAATATTACAATCCAAGGTCACAGACCCATCAGTACATCAAGCGGAAGCAAAATAAGTTGTTCTAACAACAAGATCCAAATATGGCCTAAGAGGCCTACAGATAAATAATCCCGTGCCAGCTGGTTCCTAGTTGCCCCAGGCTGCCACCCGGGAACCCCAGACTACTCGTCGATGTCAACATAGAACCCACCTTCGGGGTAGGTAAAGTCCTCCTCTGAAACAAAAATAAACAAGGGTGAGTTCGACGAACTCAACAAGATTTTGAGCTATTTGCTCTATGAATGGCTCTCAAGGTTTTATGGCTGTTTTGCGTAAAGCTGATTTTATTCTTAAAGTATGACTCCAAGGCATCGACTATCAGAATATTTTTAAAGAGGGGTAAGAAGTAACTCTTTTCTCTTTATTCACTTACTCTTCCTCTTCCACCACTGTACCTGTTTAACCAAGGCACCTCCCCGAATCCCCCTCGAGGAAGTCAACCTTACAATCGTGAGTGGTACCTTTAGTACCCAGTTTTTAATCATTCCGTTAAAGTTATTCTATGATCCCTGAATTCGTCACCAAGTCGTCCTTAACCGTGGACACGGCTTTTCGAAAAGATTTATCCCTGCAGGGGGTGTACAATGTGAAAGTCGCCAGGTTCCCGAGGGACCTCCCAGCTCCTTATCCATGCGTACCGTCCGGCCCATTGCCTGTACAACTAGCTCTCTTCCTGGGAAAGCCGGCTGGGTGGGAACGGCTACGACCTTTACCTCGCTTTGGACTAACCCAGGATCATCAGTGACCGTAGGACAAGTTCAGTGCCTCCAACACCCTGCCCCGCGGCCACTCATTTTCCTACCACCATCATCCTCATCTCAGTCTTGGCCACCATCTCAACACACGCGCAAATGGAAAGCCAAACTAGAGGACCCTCGGCTAGTCCGACACAAGTTAGTCGGTCGATGAGGTTCCATATACCCACGCATGGTAGCACGATCAACTTGGCTCGAAGGCGAGAACTCGCACTGAGGCGGCCAGAACGAGACAACCCACCACATATCATGTGGCCTCTCATCCCCACCTTTTAGCATTTTATTAATTATTACCACAATTCTCCACCATCCTCCGCGGAAATTCCACATCGGATCCCAACACGAATATCCATCGGACCACTAAGCATGGCTAAGCAACAACCTAGCAAAGTAATTAATTCAGGCCATCAACACAATCCTATGTATAATAGGAGGGGAAACTGGTAGTGGCTTCGGTAACTGAATGCAAATATAGGATACTCTAATCCAATCAAATTGACATTTGGAACCGCATGCAATATTATAGTGGAGAAAATAATTTACGGAAAATAGGATAAGATATGCAAGAGGGTGGGGATCACGCTTGCCTTGCTCAACAGGAGGGTAATACTGATCTTCGGGGTATTGTGGCGAGACCCCGGTTCCTGGATCTATCGATGCGTAAAAACACCGGAAAGAACACAATCAATACAAGCATTTCATATGCAATGCGCAAACACATGATGGTATGACATTTTAATGCACTGAACTATTATCACAACTATATGGCATTAAAATGGGATGCTAAGAACAATTATACACGATATAGGAAACGTATTTTCCTATTTGTTTGTATGTGCATCTTCAATTTTATTTGAGGTAGAAATGCTTGACATGAGTGGTAAGGTGTAGTTCATGGGCTGATGAGCATTTCCAATAACAGGGGCACCACTTTAGTACTTGGAGAAACTTATTTTAAATTTGAATCACACATTTTTATTTCTACCCCTTTGTTAACTTAGCAAAACAGAAAAATATACTAACAGCAATGGACATATGAATTATCCTATTAGATAGCATTTATTTTTCTGAGCATTTTGGTATCTTATTTGCTAAATTTGGATAAGTATTTTGAAAGTTATGAATTTTTGAAGTTTGAAACAATTTTCTGTCTTTTATTAAATTGCAGAGAAACGCTCGGGCGTTTTTCACCGAGCGCGAGGCTAGCCCGTGCCACTGACGGGTGGGCCAGCGCCACGCTGGCAGCCACGCGAGCGCGGGGCGGTCAACGCACGCCGGAGCGCGCGGCCGTGGCGTCCGCCGGCGGCGTCGTGCACGGGCACGTCGACTCACGGTGCTAGGGGGCTCGCGCAGGGGCGCGTTCGATGCGCCAGGAGGTGGGGAGGCTCGTGGCGGGGCTATGGACCAAATGGTCGCCGGGAGGTGCTCCGGCGACGTACGGCGGCGGCGGAGTGCTACGGCTACGGCGGAGCTGCACGGGCACGGCGCGCTAGAGCGAGAGAGAGGGAGAGAGGATGTCTAGGAGGTGTGCCCGCTCACCCTCGACGCGTGGGGACTCGTGGCGGGGACGGAGGAGGCCGGAGGAGTTCGCGCGCGTGCCCGGAGTCCGGCGGCCGGAGCTGAAGGAGATGAGGAAGCGGCGGTCGCTGGGCGGCGTCCCTCGTCGATTCCTTCGGCGCAGAGGAGGAAGGGGACGTCGCGGAGCTCGTGGCGCTCTCCGATCTGCTCTGCGAGGTCTCTAGCGACGGCGATGCGCGGCGGCGACCTCGGCTAGGGCACGGCCATGGCGTGGGAAGAAACAGAGGGAAGATCGGGGGGAAGGGAGCAGAGCACGGCCCGTGGTGGCCTTATCCTCTCCGCAGGAGCAGCACAGGAGGAGGGGGTCCGGGCGCGGCGCAGCTCTGCTCGACACGGCGATGGGTTCGTCGGGGTCGAGCTTGCCCTGTTCTTCGCCTGGGTCGCTACAGGGAAGAAGATGATGAATTCGCAGAGAACCCCCTGCCCAAATTATTTCCATCACAAACAGGTCCTTTTGTATTTATTTTTAAAACCAGATCACTGTTTGTATTTTATTGAGGCAGTTAAACACTTTATAAAAATCTGAGAAAAATCAGGGGGCTTAACCATACTATGTAGAGACACCACAAAAATTTGCTCCTCAAAATAAAATGTTTTGGTGCACTTTTGTTCATAGGTGTTAAAAAGGGAAGTTTGTTGGTATTTCCATATGTTGTCACTTTCATTAATTTTAGACAATGCAAATTTTAATAATTGGAACCCTTGGAACTTCCTTGACAAATATGCCATGTTCAAAATATTTTGTTCTTAGCAAGTGCAATTATCTCCTGTTGAACTCCTGGAACTTCCTTGACAAATATGCCCAATTCACAGTGTTTGGATGCAATTGATAATATAGTAGCAAGTTGATATAATGCCATGATGCAATTACACAAAAGTGGAAAATTTACAGTGAGTTTCAGATTTTCAAACTTGGGCTGTTACAAAAATCCCTTAATGGGCCTCTTTGGGCAAAGAGGCCCATGAGGGGTGGGAAGTCCCCCCCATGAGGGAGGGGGCAGTTCGGCCGGCCCTAGGTGGGCCACGGCCCTAGGCCGGCGCACCAAGCTGGTCGGCTGGGGTGTGGGATTAGTCCCACACCGCCAGCCTGGCAAGGTGAGCAGCCCCCTGGACCCCTTTATATAGAGGGGTACCCCTAGCCTTTGAAGACACACAAATTTCTCTCTCTCTCCGAGGATCCCGTGATTCCCAAGTTTGGAGTTGCGCCTCGGAATTGTTTCTCCACCATACGCACACCGTCGTGCTGCTGGTCTCCCGGTCCCTGTCTTCCGCTGCTTCGTCCCTGGATCGGAGCCCGGAGTTCGTCGGCTTCACCGTACGTGTGTGACTCCCTGCGAGGCATCACGCTTGTGGTGCTAGAGGTCTGCTTCCTCTACACGGCATCGAAGTCTTCGTCGGCTTCATCGTCAACGCTTGTGCGGGAGCGTAATCCCCGCTTTCGGTCTTCAAGAGGTATGTGCGAAGACCCCCCCGCGTATTACTATATCTGCATAGTATAGATTCTGGCTGTTTTTAGGTTATCGCTGTTAGGAATTTTTTTGTTTTCTGCCTGCGATCCCCTTCAATGCACACATACACATTTTTATTAATAAATTCTTTGATTATTTCTCAAAATTATTAAAAATCTTAGAAATACGAACCTCGACATTACCGTCACCAATGTGAGATTCCGTCCAACAGTTGCGTCTGTACTCAATATTGATACCTTCATTGTTGAAACGGCTTTGCCGTGCTATCGGGCATTGAAAGGGCATTTTCTTCCCAAAGTGTACGTGTTTTGATGTTTAATGACAAACATGACGAAGTATACTTATATGCTTGAAGACTATAAATATATTCGAAAATGAAACAAGTTGATTAGTTGAACCCTTGAAGATAAAAGAGGAATAATAGGAAGACGACGTGTTTCATTTGGTTGTAGCTAGTGATACGTTTCAAACGTATCTATAATTTCTTATGTTCCATGCTTATATTATACCCATTACTACATGTTTTATATACACTTTATATGATTTTTATGCATTTTCTGTGACTAACCTATTAACAAGATGCCACAGTGCCAGTTCCCTGTTTTCTGCTATTTTTTGTTTCAGAAAAGCTGTTAAGGAAATATTCTCGGAATTGGACGAATCAAAAGCCAAAATCCCTATTTTTCTCGGGAGCTTACAGAACACCAAAGAGGAGACGGAGAGGGGCCACGAGGCAGCCACACCATGTGGTGGTGCGGCTCCCTTCCTGGCCGCGCGGCCACGTGGTGTGGGCCCCTCGGGCCTCCACCGCCTTCGCCCTTTCGCCTACATATACCACCCGACAAAATAATCCTAGGACCGAAGCCCCTAAACCCTTTAATATGAACTCCAGGGTTATTCACGGTTGTTAAGGTGACAGTGTGCGCACCGTGTGTGATTCCTTTATGACGTTGTGGTGTTAGTTTATTCTGACTTTGGGGGTGCTCTTGTAGCCCTACGCAGTGAATGGTGTTTATCATCCAACAAGAGAGTGTTTGAGAATAGTATTTATTATTCAGCTTTGATGTCATTGTTGAGAGTATCCACTAGTGAAAGTATGATCCCTAGGTCTTATTTCTAAGCATTGAAACACCGTTTACAACCTGTTCTGTTGCATGTTTGCTTGCTGCCATTTTTATTTCAGATTGCAATTACTACTTATAATCATCCATATTACTTGTATTTCACTATCTATTCGCCGAACTAGTGCACATATACATCTGACAAGTGTATTGGGTGTGTTGGGGACACAAGAAACTTCTTGTATCTTAATTGCAGGGTTGCTTGAGAGTGATATCTTTGACCTCTACCTCCCTGAGTTCGATAAACCTTGGGTGATTCACTTAAGAGAAACTTGCTGTTATTCTACAAGCCTCTGCTCTTGGAGGCCCAACACTGTTTACGAGAATAGAAGCGTGCGTAGACATCAAGCTATTTTCTGACGCCGTTGCCGGGGAGGTAAGCGTTGGAAGGTATCTCCTTTAGATCCTGCAGTTAAATCTTTTTGTTTCTTGTTTTTATTTTTACTAGTTAGGCTTAATGGAAAATAACAAAAAAATTAGAGAGCTCTATGAAATTTATCTTGAGTTAGGACATGATGTGTTTGAACAGAAAATGAAAAAACCTATGGAAAATTATTTGCGTGATGGTAGCAATGTATTAGTATGAATTCTTTGAACACCATTATTGCTAATGCTATGGAAAAGTCTAAGCTTGGGGAAGCCATTGTTGATGAATGTGTTATTTTTAGTCCCCCAAACTTTGAGGAGAAAATTTTCTTTGATGATACTTTGCCTCCAATATATGATAATTATAATCATTGTGATATGCTTTATGTTGATTATGATATGCCTCCTATATATGATGTTTACAATGATGAATATGATATTTTCAGTACATCTACTATTGAGGATAAAACTAATTATGATTATTCTATGCCTACAATTTATGATGATTACAATGATGGATGTGATAGTTTTACTCCCACTGTTATTAATAAAATTGATTATGCTTATGTGGAGAGTAATAATATTATTATGCTTATGGATCATGATAAGAATGCTTTAGGTGATAGCTATATTGTTGAATCTATTCATAATGCCGCTGAAAATTATTTTGAGAGAGAAAAGTATGGTTATAGAGATCTTCGTGTTACTAAATTTCTTCTCTTTATGATGAATGTTTTGAGCCTTCTCTTGATTTGCTTTTATTTGCTGGGTACTTTAAGACCCACTGGTCATTATGAGAGAGGGAGACATGGATTCATACATCACAATAATATTAAGTCTCCTCTCTTTATGTTGAAATTTTTGAAGTTGCACTTGTTTTGCGTTCCTATGCTAGTCACTTTGTGCTATGTTAATTTATTTTCTTACAAGATTCCTTTGCATAGAAAGTGTGTTAGATTTAAATATGTTTTATATATGCTTCTTGATACTCTCTTTTATGTTTCAACTCTCATCTTTATATGAGCATCATAAATATCACTATGGCTAGCTAAAAGGCTTTAAAAAAAAGCGCTTATGGGAGACAACTCACTTTTTATTTCTGTTATTTTTCTTTTATTTGAGTCAAGGAGCTTGCTTACTTCTGTAACAACTCCTTTGTATCTTTATTTTATCGCATTGTTGTGTCAAGTAAAAGACTCTATTAGAAGTTGATGCTAGATTTGGATTTCTGCACAGGAACAGTTTTCTGCTGTCCACCGTTTAATTCGTAAGAATTCACAGAAAAATCAAAATGACCTGAGCTTTTTTGTGCGTGATCCCCAGATATGTACGCAACTTTCATCAGTTTTGAATTTTCTGATTTGAGCAACTTAGGTGCCTCGAAAAAATTCGTCTTTACGTACTGTTCTGTTTTTGACAGATTCTGCCATTTATTTTTGCAATGCCTATTTTGCTGTTTTTAAATGGATCTTTTTGTTCCATAAAGTATCAGTGGCTGTAGCTAATATCCAGTAGCATTGGTAGCAATTGTGTCCATGCAGAATATAAGAATTTTTGATTATGCACTAACCCTCTAATGAAGTCTACTTTGAGTTTGGTGTGGAGAAAGTTTTCAAGAATCAAGAGAGAATGATGATATTATGTGAACAAGAAGATGAAAGAGGCTAAGCTTGGGGATGCCCCCGCGGGTCACGCAAGCATATTTCAAGAAGACTCAAGCGTCTAAGCTTGGGGATGCCCAAGGCATCCCCTTTTTCATCAACAAACTATCAGGTCCTCTCTAGTGAAACTATATTTTAATTCCGACACATCTTATGTGCTTTACTTGAAGCGTCTATTTGATTTTGTTTTTTTTTTTGTTATTTTCATTCTCTGAATAAAATGGATCCTAGTATTCCTTTGTGGGAGAGAGACACGCTCCGTTTTTTCTTATGAATACTCGTATTCTTCACTATTATTTGTTGAGTATTCTTCTATGTTACTTCAATACTATTAGCTCTTGTTTTTCATGCATCTCTTGTTAGAACTGTTAGTTTTCTTATGTTATACTCATATCTCATTGTTAAATACTTGGAGAGTTTATTTTTATATAAGTTGATTGGTGTTTGGTTAGGAACAGAAAATGTTTGATGTGGTAGATGGTATGATGAAATGATACATAATCTTGTAGATCATTAAATTGTGCCACTTGAATCATTGATGTTGTTTTGAGATATTAATATGCTTAATGGTAAAACATGATGGTTTAGTAAAGTGGAATGATTAATGGTTGGTCTAGAAAATTTGAAACTGTGCCACACTTAAATATCCAGTTGATAGCATAATGATATATATATATAATGATATATGGCTTCTAATGTTAAAAGCAACCGCAATGACTTTGTGTTATGCGCTACGGTCGGGGTCCCAATAGTGACTTGTTCATTTGCCACAGTTCTTAATGGAGTGATTTTCATTATGCCTTGTAAGATCATATTTCTAGTTGGAATCTTTTTGCTTGTGAGTTCTATGTGAGTTCTAAGATGCGGTTTTCATGGCACTTCCACCACCATATTTGCTAGCCTCTTCGGTACTTTGCATTGCCCTTTCTCACATTGAGAGTTGGTGCATACTTCGCGGGTACATCCAAAACTCGTGGGAGACCTTCATCATGTTCTCCTACACATAAGACAAATATCTTACTCGAAACATCCACCATACCTACCTATCACAGCATTTTCATAGCTGTTCCGGGATATATTGCCATGCAACTTTCATCTTACATTACATGACTTGTTGTCATTTATCATTTATATATTGCCTTGCATGATTCTTTACAGCTGATGTGTGGTTTTACCCATGTTACGCTAGATCATTGCATATCCTGCTACACTGGCAGAGGCACCGTTCCATACATTATGTTTTATTCATTATGAGTTATTTGTATCAAAAGTGTGTTGTCATATTAGAATGTTTGCCCCTAAAAGTAAAAAGAGCCATGAAGGCCATCGAAAAGAGAAACAGAAAAGGTAAAAAAAATAGAAAAAGAGAAAAGAAAGAAAAAATAAAAAGGGGGCAACATTACTATTCTTTATCCACACTTGTGCTCATGTTATAGCACCTGTAGTATTCATATTCATCATTTGTGGTCATGTTTAGCACCTTTACTCCATATGAGAGAGTTTTCATGTTTTATTTGCATAACTATGTGGGGAACTTTACATTATAGAACTTGGCTTGTATATTCCAATGACGAGTCTCCTCAAAAGTGCTCTATGTCTTCATGAGCAAGCAAGTTGGATGCACCCCTACTAGTTCCATTGGAGAGCTTTCATACACTTATAGCTCTATGTGCATCCGTTGTGTGGCAATCACTACTCCTTGCATAGATTCGATTATAAGACTTCCTCTTGTCTAATGATCATTTTCAGCTGTGTGAGACTTTCTTCCGTTGGCATTCCAAACCCCCCTAACATTCTTTTAGCCACAACATCCTGGTGCCAGGAACCAACACTGAACGCTTGCTTATTTTTAAGTGAACAAATAGAGAGATGATTTTCTACGTGCATATTGTTATTGCTTGACTTGATCCTTTCACAAAGTTGTCATGAGTGTTGGATGCATTAGATATTATATTGGTGTTCTTGAAACTTAAATCATCTTTAATATCTACTTTAGACGGTTGATTGTTCTCTAGTATTGATTCAACTTTGTTCTTACTACTCGTTTACTCATTACTCATTTGATGTCAATATAAACTATAGCTTTTATTCATTTGATCTCAATTTACATGCATTAAATTATTATATGATCAAGATTGTGTGAAAGCATGTCACTTCAGAATTTATTCATGTTATCGTTTTACCTACTCGGGACGAGTAGAACTAAGCTTGGGGATGCTTAATACGTCTCAAACGTATCTATAATTTTTTATGTTCCATGCTTATATTATACCCATTGCTACATGTTTTATATACACTTTATATGGTTTTTATGCATTTTCTGGAACTAATCTATTAACAAGATGGCACAGTGCCAGTTCCATGTTTTCTGCTGTTTTTTGTTTCAGAAAAGCTGTTAAGTAAATATTCTCGGAATTGGACGAATCAAAATCCAAAGTTCCTACTTTTCTCGGGAGCTTTCAGAACACCGAAGAGGAGACGGAGAGGGGCCACGAGGCAGCCACACCATGTGGTGGCGCGGCTCCCTTCCTGGCCGCGCGGCCACGTGGTGTGGGCCCCTCGGACCTCCACCGCCTTCGCCATTTCGCCTACATATACCCCCCGACAAAATAACCCTAGGACCGAAGCCTTTTCCCGAGAAGAGTTCCGCTGCGCCGCCGCCATCGAAGACAAGTTTCGGGGGACAGAAGTCTCTGTTCCGGCACCCTGCCGGGACGGGGAATTGCCCCCGGAGCCATCTCCATCAACTCCACCGCCATCTCCATCGCCGTTGCTGACTCTTACGATGAGGAGTGAGTAGTTCTCCCCCGAGGCTGCAGGTTCTACCGGTAGCTATGTGGTTTATCTCTCTCTCCCATGGTGTGATCGTTATGTGATCATGACCTTTTTAATCTAGTTGAATATGTGATGTTACTCTTTATCTATTATGCACTCTAGAGTTTATTTTAATATGAAATTCAGGGTTATTCACGGTTGTTAAGGTGACAGTGTGCGCACCGTGTGTGATTCCTTTATGACGCTGTGGTGTTAGTTTACTCTGACTTTGGGGTGCTCGTGTAGGCCTACGCAGTGAATGGTGTTTATCATCTAACAAGATAGTGTTTGAGAGTAGTATTTATTATTCAGATTTGATGTCATTGTTGAGAGTATCCACTAGTGAAAGTATGATCACTATGCCTTGTTTCTAAGCATTGAAACACCGTTTACAACCTGTTCTGCTGCATGTTTGCTTCCTGTCATTTTTATTTTAGATTGCAATTACTAATTATAATCATCCATATTACTTGTATTTCACTATCTCTTCGCCGAACTAGTGCACCTATACATCTGACAAGTGTATTGATTGTGTTGGCGACACAAGAGACTTCTTATATCTTAATTGCAGGGTTGTTTGAGAGGGATATCTTTGACCTCTACCTCCCTGAGTTCGATAAACATTGGGTGATTCATTTAAGGGAAACTTGCTGCTGTTCTACAAATCTCCGCTCTTGAAGGTGCAACACTGCCTACGAGAACAGAAGCGTGCGTAGACATCAGCTAGTTTCCTATATTAAGAAAGGATTCATAGAGGAGATGGTGTAATCATGTCATAGTAATTTCGTACGCCCAACATCAAGTCATGCTAGCGTCCATCAACACCGTGTGAACCGTGTGAGATGAGATGATATAATGACATCTGAGACGGTTGGTCGCTCGACAGTTCATTGCCGGTAAACGACAAGGCGCCATGATGCAACAAACCCAGTGGTGGCAGCACAGACCGCTCATATAGGGATTGATGGAAAAAATTACGTGAAAATCTACCATGACAAAGTGACACGTGTCACCTCCGGCAAACTAAGATGGAAAAAATTACGTGAAAATAAATTATAGATGGCCGGAGCCACATGGCGGCAAGACATGTACATGTGGTCTGGTTTGGTGGAGCTCAGACGACGGGCGGACACATGTCACTTTTTTTGTTTGAGAGGTCGATTTAGTATTTTCATTTGGTGCGGTATTTTAGTCATTCGATATTGTAGGAGTAAAAAACATTTTACTATCAATATTAGTTTTTTCAACAAATTTTATTCCTGCTCAATTTTATTATTAAAAGTAATTCCTTTCGAACTTTTTTTAATCAAATTTGACCCTAATGGGTAGATAATGAGACGACATGTGTCCTCCCGCCATCACACATAGAGGTAAGTTTTCTGAGAGTCACCTAACACATTCCGCCATTAAAAATAGAGAAAGGCGGTAGGACTGACATGATTTAGTGCAGACTAACTCGTCAACATGATCTGGTAGGTCGACACGTGTGGCGGGATGTGACCTTCTCCGTCTGAAGTGGTAGGAGGGAGGTTACTTTTCACAGTAAATTAAAAAAAAAAATCCAATCCTACGGCTACGACCTACTTCAGGAACGGTGATACACTGATACTCGTAGCAGAGCAGGCCTCGTACGCGGTCTTGAGTTGTCGCTGTGGCGGGAGGGGCCAGCACAAGTTGTGCTGCGCCTCTGCTCCACCGCATCGAGAGGCGTGAGGCCAGTGGAGCTGTGCCATCGTGGCGCCCACCTCGCTGTGGAACATGGCCAGAATGAACTGGAAGTCGTCGGATACTCGGATCCTCCTCTGTAGGAGTAGTACCAGCCCGTGCGCACCAGAGCAATGGCGTAGAAGATCGATCGCGTCGGAATAAAGAGCGTCACGTCACACTTTGGCTGTCTGCTGGAGCAAATGGCGTTGAGAGACGAGAAGATAACGGCGACGGAACTGGACGGGAGCGAGTGCTCCACTCACACCTCACTCCCACTGCGGTGGTGCTCCGCCACCGAATATTGTTTGTTCCGAGCACCACCCGATCCCCCGGCCACCATCTTGATTCTTGAGATGGGGACAAAGCTGTCTACTCTGGCTCGCCGGTCGATGACGACTGCCTTTCCCTCACTAGTCACTACGAGCAAAGACTGGGCACATACTCTCACTCAAAGGGACGCAGGCACGACTGGCAACAGCGAGTCAGGGCCACATGGGTGTATCTATGGGGTCCAAATAAATCCATGATGCGGTATGCATATCCGTGTACACTTTGTTTGCAAGGTCGGGTTCTCTTTGCCGCTTAAAGATCCGTTTAAAATATAAGAAGGAAAAAAGATGTCATGTTTTCTGAATTCTTACAGAAATCAAAACTATAGATTTTTTTAAAAGTGTTGTTTAGATGTCACGCAGGAAAAACATATGAATTGTAGACATAGGAATATTAAAACATGATATGAGACCTCATATTTGTTTTTCTCCAAAATTTCTATGGATTAGCCTTTTTTCATAGGAATTTCAAAAGAATCCGAGTTTCCTATTTGTTTGTTCTACTATCTGCCCAGTATCGTCTTACAGAAAATTCCCTTGATTTCTATCCTTCAAAATTCCTTTGTTCCAAACGGGGCTTAAGCAATCCTCTTCCGCACAAACCGTATAAGTTTATTTGTTGGGCTTCTAAATTAGTTTTCGAAGCCATGAATGTAAAAAAAAGCCGATTAGTTATCAAAGCAATGAACGTAAAAAGCCGCGTAAGCTGAGGGAGCAACAAAAAACTGAGTTTAGGGCTTGCTTAACTAGTTTATTGGTTTTCTATAGTTTTCACTTTACTTCTCAATTCTAATAGTATCTTCCTATTCTTTTTTTAAATTATCGAATATCAATACTAATCAAACATTTGTTACAAGAGAAGTCATTGAAAGAAAATAAAAGTACAGTCCGTTCGTTAAAGAGTCCTACCCTCTCTATCCCGCACATGTTGATGACACACCAATGTTGTCCTTGCCCCATCGTTGAAACGAGGAAGTATTAATAATGTAGCCAGTGGGGAAGTGTTGGCGACCACTATCTTAAAGGATCCATGATTCAAAGAAGAAGGTGTTGGGTTGATCCCATATGGCTATATATCCGCCCGAGCGAATAAAATGGTAAAAACACCCCTGCTCCACTAAAAAATTGGAAAACATGTCTACCCGACATTGTCTCTAGATTAGATATCACAAGCACCGCCGAAGTTAGATAATATGTCGGAGGGCACCTTAGTGAGCACCACCACCATCACTACCGAAAGGGCTAAAGCGACAGATAACGAAGACCTTCCTGTTCACCACATCTCGTTGTTGCGCCGAGTCCGGAGAGGAAATCAGAATAACCAATATTGAACACCCCAGTACTACCGTGGTCGAAGTGACGAACATATCTATCTAACGGTAATTCCAACGATGGATCAGTACCTTCCGAGGGTGATATTCAGGGGCGGGCCCACCTCAAGTCAAGGGTATTCAGTTGAATACCCAGATGTTTTTGCAAAATATTGATATGTGATTTTTCTAAAATATAAATAACAAATATATGTACTAGTTTGTAATGATAGATATGTCAGGATAGCTCAATTGGTTTGGTACAAATTGCTGAATGATTAGGTATAGGGTTCAAATCGTGTTGTTGCACTATTATTCAAAAACATTTTATTGCATATATATGACTGGTAGTCCATATTTTTATTTTATAATCATTTCTTTCGTGTATCAAAATGTTTTTATAATTTTGAATACCCACACACAATATTCTGGGCCCGCCCGATGATATACGGACAAAGCCAACATAGGAGGAGGCCGAATTCTACCGGGAGAGGAGGGCGGCGGCGTGGAAACCCTAGATCAAGTAGAAATCGCGAGTGACATATGCTGTTAGTATTTCTCAGTAGGTGCGGTTAATAGTTTGTGATTTTTTGGTGTGTGTTGGGCTGTTGGCCAATTACCTATCGGCCTCTCGTTTCTTTATCTTTAAAATGACTTTACGGACTTGTTTGATTAACGATGCACGTACTTAATATCTTGACGTAACTCATCTTGTAATAATATGTGTATATACACACGACAATCCATTTTGTGGTTATCGTGAAGAAATGTCCATGGTGTGAGCATTGTTTATTCTTCAGCCATCAGCTATACACGCAACCTAGCCCGCAACTAGATCTACTACTCCCTCCGTCCTAAAATAAGTGTCACAACTTTGATAGAAAGTGGATGTATGTAGACGTAAAAACATGTCTACATACATTCACTTTCTATGAAAATTGAGACACTTGTTTTGGGACGAAGGGAGTAGATGAGTTTGACATTACATCAAAAGGATCTACGGAAGTGCATGCGATATGAGTTGCTGACTCTATCTTCATCTATTTCCATATAGACTTCCATAGATATAAGAGAAGAGCAAAAAATAGAACACACAGAGGAAGAAAAACTAGACGAGTAGACTTTCATATGCATCGTGGGATCGTGGGCTCGTGGCGCACCCACCATTTGTCGCTCCAACCGATGGAGCAAGTTGCGCAGCGCATTGCCGTCCTCGAGTCGTTCTTTTTATTCCCCTTGGGTTAACATGTGGAATGATTCGTAAACTCACATGGTGGTGTCACGCAAACCAACACCATCTTGCAGTTTTGTATTCGCAAGTTGTCACATAAAGAAGATTAGTTACTCGCTCGAATCAAGGAGATTGTTGCACCAGCGTAGTTTGCGTTTTGTTTCTTTGATGTTGCGTGCTTTCCAGGCAGACCTGCCTGGAATGGTAGCATACGGTCAATCGAGCATCTTCAGCCGTGAACAGAGATATCATACACTCGTTCAAACGGAACGCATGCTGCCAGCCGATACGACGTTTCTGAGTCCAGCTAGCTCTGGTATGATTTGGACACTCGTGGAAAATCGGTATACTCTCCCATATATGGCTGATACAATTCCTAAAAAAAGAGGCTGAGATGAAATCCAGGCAATAGCATACGTGAAGAATTAGTGCACGTCGTGATTCGCACAGAAGAGGAGAGGAGGCGCTTTGATACGTGAAGAATTCCTGCTCTTCACCATTAATTCCATCAATGTTTCTGTTCGGAACTGAATAAACTGCTCTAAATGCGATCAGTACGAAGGGAAAGGTACTATGAACTGAAAGCAGAGCTTTCCTGCTGCTGCCAGAGTCGGTGTCATTCAACTACGGGGAAGCTATACATCACAAAACTTCGAAGCACAAAAATGTGACCATTTTATACACGACTCATCTAAGTTGGTTAGAGACCAGGGTCAGGCTGTGTTCGCAGTCTTAGAGCTCATTGCTGAGGCCCAGCTCGTCGTCCATGTCGTCCCCCTCTTCGAAGAGCTTGAGAAATCGTAACTGATCTCGCTCCCTCTTCTTCTTCAGCCAGTACTTGTAGCCACCGAACAAGGCAAGGGTGACCAGAACAGAAGCGAGAACGCTTACTATTATGATAACCGCAACGGATGTCTTTTTAGATTCCACCTCCGAGCTAGTGTCATGTGTTGCAGAATCACCTGGCAGTGGCATAGAAACAAACATCTTGAACAATAGCGACGTG
This sequence comes from Poa annua, assembly GCA_026929855.1. Lineage (NCBI taxonomy): Eukaryota > Viridiplantae > Streptophyta > Magnoliopsida > Poales > Poaceae > Poa > Poa annua. The sequence goes on from CM049434.1 coordinate 118,669,264, forward strand.
TAACTCAATGCACAAAGCATCAGCGCAAAGTCGATATCAAATATGCTGCAAAGAGTAACCATGACAAGAGAAAAGCAGCTGCCAACTGTATACGGATTTTTTTCTTAAGGAGCTCAAACAATAGGTACTGGATATGAGGCGTACCAGCAGCGGCAGTACAGTTTGGGCACAAGAATGTCGCATTGAACTGGCCTCCCTTGAAATGTGTGTACTTGCCGTCTTTGAACTCACTAGAACACATCTCCCATTCATCAAACACGTCATTTTTAAGGAGCAAATCCTCTTCGTACAAACCACATCGCTTGCACTTATTTTCTGGAAGTTCAGTTAAGGGCTGCCAACATGACGTGATAAAGGTATTCAGTGCGTAATTTAGTGCTTCTGATAAAAGATAACCAGAAAACCAAGAATAGGGGGAGGGATGCGCATCCATTGTTAACTGAATGAGAGGAAGCCGCCAACAAGCTAAACAAAGAGTTAGGACTGACCTGCCACGACTCTTCACCCTTGAAGGTATATATCACGTTTGCCTCCTTCACGTCAGGCAAATCCGTCTTGTTATCCCCATTACAACGGAAAAACACAGTTGGCTTGGAGAACCATTCATGAGTAGTAAATATATCAATGGTATCAAGTGCGACGAGCCTCAGTGAAAAAGACCCTACAAATTAAGCAAAATCATTAATCAGCATTGCACAAGAGCAGTAGAAGGAATTTAGTGCACATACATACATGCAAAACATAAGCATGCAGGAATTCAGTTCTCTGCATATGGTATTCCACTCCAATTTTTTTCTTAACTTTGTATCACAATTTGAACCTAATACTATCCAACCATAAGGAGTAGAACACTTTGATTATGTTTCTTTCATATTTTACCTTTCATTTTCTTTAAATTTATCCAATGTGGGGTTAACCAAAGGTGATACATAGTGAGTATGCACTACGTATTCATCTGTCGAAATAGCCAAATGAACCAATCAATCAGTTAATAACTTTTTTTTAAAGTAGGTGTATTAATCTACTGACAACTTAAGGTATTGCGTGCTGAGTATACAATCTATTAGATACTAACACAGTAGACACTGACGTAAAATCGTATAATCCACACACCAGCCATTGCTTTCACATGGGCAACGCAACATTTCACATCCCAATTTGATCTACACACCGAGATACAACAAAGTAAAGATTCACCGTGAATCAGGGGCGGAGCTGCGGCCGGTGCTACCGGCGCTGTAGCACCGGTCCAGCTGACCAGCTAAAGGCGTGTGTGCATTTGCGTTCACTGGACAGCACCATTACCAGCACTCGTGCATGCCATTTAGCACCGGCCTTCCTCCACTTCTAGCTCCGCCACTGCCGTGAATAGGTTGAAGAGAGAGAAAATGATTGTTACTGCATAACCTGTCTTTTCTGTTTTTCTTGAGATGTGTTATGCTTTGGTTGGTTACTGCATAACCTGTCTTTTCTGTTTTTCTTGAGATGTGTTATGCTTTGGTTGGTTTTTTCCAGCAAGCTATATTATGGTGCAATCTACGCAAACACTTTCTTTTCCAAAATATTTGATGACCATTTGGTTGTGTTACCATGTGCTGGTAGCAAGATAGCACTAGACCTTCCACCACATGAAATTTTGAAAACAATTTTGATCGACACATTGAGGAACGAAAAATATTCTTCTGCTGTGAATAGTAGTCCAAACTAATGCGAGAATGCACTATTTATCCACTTGCCGAATAGTCAAATGAACCAATCAATTAACAAGGCAATCCCTCCGTTCGAAGTTACATGTTTTAGTCTAACGAGGAACTTGAGGAATTGCCGTGTTGACCATATCATCTATTACGTAAGATACTAACACAGTATACTGACCCAAGATCTTATATCCACACAAAATAAAAAATAAAAAATCTTATATACACACACCAGCCATTGCTTTCAAATGGTCAAACATAACATCTCCAAGGACTGAACATTTCACATCCAAACTTGATCAACACATTTAGATAGAAAAATGAAAACTTTCACCATGAGAGAGAGAGAGAGAGAGAATGAGAAGCTACTATTCACTGCATAATATGTATTTTTTTTGCTTCTCTTAACATTTGCTATGTTTTGATTGATTTTTCATAGCATATTATATCATGTCGCAATTTATCTAAACACTCTTTTTTTCAAATTTGTGCTGACAAGGTGAGGTTAGCACCAGAACTTCTACCATATCATAAAGTTTCAAATACAAATTTGCTGTAATAGTACCCAAAACTAGTGTTGATACCAGAATCTGAAGTAGCTGTTCACAGAAGAAATTTTCAGTTGTTTCACAAGATATCGATCAAATACAAATACCAAATTCTGTGGCATCATACATGTATCCTGTACTACTGTTCTCAAAATTTTCGGGATCTTCACATGATTTTTGGTGATTAGCATGGAAGCATTGGATATCACCTCCGCACGCAGTAGGTCAGTTTTTTTTTTGAAATTCTAGTCGACTTTATTCAATCATGATCATGTCTGATACAACCAACGGGACAAGAAAGTCGGGAGGCTGATCAAACCAAGTCTCCCGAGACCTTTCCCTAAAGGAAAAACGAGCAAGCTCATGCGCTGCTACATTAGCTTCTCTATTGGCAGTAGGTCAGTTTGATTAGAAAGGAGGACAGATTTCTTCTGAGCACATCTGAATGCTCATATGAAAAAAGAAACCTCATCTAACCACCACATCCACCACCAATATTGCTAAATTATCATTCTTAATAAAAAATAAATATGCCCAATTTCAGTTGCAGCTTAGCATTTGCTTACCCAAGCATTAAAAATAAGTACCTAACTTCAAACGTATGTTGTCATGCATCTTTTGAAACGCACTATCTCTTTCCATTACATGGTTGGAACTATAACTAAGGAAAAATCAAAACGTATTGTCTAAAGAAGTAGGACAGGTACAACATATTCGATGAAACTACACCATGTAATAACTTATTTGAGATCCACAAGCCCATCCATAAACATGCTAGCTCAATGTCACAACCAAAGGGATGCTCGACAATAAGAACATTTGAATTATACTTTCAGTAACAATCCTGGTTTCCTCTAGATAGAAAACAAATTAGTAACGTCTACAAAAGCATATTCGTACCCACTAAATGTGAACAGAACATCGCAATACTCGCAAGTTATGAATGGCAACCAAAATATTTCTTTCAAGGTGAACAAAATGATAAATAATGCGCCACAATACAGTCTTCTCAGGCTCAGATTATCCAAGTAAAAAAATCAGACAATGGAAGCATTGGCGCTAATCTGATGCACACCGCTGACCTTAAGTTAAATTTCGTCTCCAAACAAGCCACACAACCTCCTCAACCTAAGGATTGATGTGATGTGTATGCGGTCAAGATTTTCACTTACATGCCTACATTTGCAATATAACTCAGGTGAGGGTAATAACCACATCTCACGCCTTACAGTTGAGCCAAAACCTTAAGCAGCCACAAGCCCATTCAATAATACATACTAGAAAGTAGAAACAGGCTACTACTCATCCAAGCAACCACTCTCCATGGACAAAAATAAGGTAAACTAATCGGGTCAAATGACGACGCGAACATATTGGCTGCTTTAATCCCCCAAAATAAACCAGCACTGGGAGAGTCAGGAGGCAGATCTCACCAGGAATCGAGCAGAGGGCGACGAATAGGAAGAGGGGAAGGAGGCGGCGAGGCGAGATCGGCCGCGTCCACCTCATGCTACGGCTGCGTTGAGCGGTACGTTCTGCCGGTGGAGAATCAGAGCCTCAGACACAGCTCCCCTCGCGCCTCGTCGCCGAAGGTTGCTCTTCTTCTTCTTCGCGGTGGAAGCCCCCGGAGAGGGAGAGGAGGACTAGCGCCTTTCTCCCATGGCGACGCGTAAATCCAGTGCTTGTCAAACTCTCACGGAGACGGAAACTGAAGTTCTTCGTAATCTACCTGCATGTTAACGCATATACGCGGTGAACAGGAGGCGTATTTCGGAAATCAATGCTTGTCTCAACCAGTGCAGGCCAAAGCCTGCAAAAGCCCACGAACTAGAAAAGCCCATTTAGAAAAGCCCGTGATGGTTGCTACCGCATGTCAGTGAAACTGAAACCCATCCGGGGAGGGTCCATTCGCGTCCTTCTCCTGAATCCCAGCGCCGCCCCCGTCTCCGCCGCCGCGCAGCCGAGCCGAGGACATGTCGAGCCTCGCGGCCGCCGCCGCCCTCCGCCGCGCCGTCACCGCCTCCGGGGCGCGCTCTCTCTCGATCTCGGGGGCATTTTCACCGGTTTCCTCCCGTCTCTTCTCCACCGACGCGCCAAGCGCCGAAGCGGGATCAGAGGACGACTCGTTCCTCAAATCGTCCGACGAAGGTAGCCCTCTCTCATCCCCGTGCTGTGATTTGGTAGGTTCTACTACTAGGTGTTCTCTTTCATCTACGCGCGTCGGCCCTCGTGAGGGGTTTATTAGGGTTTAATGTGCTTTACAAAGAGTATCGGAACGGATGTAGGATACGCTATGCCGTTCACTCACTGTGATATGATGGATGGACCAGTAGTGAGAGTGTTCTTTTTTTCTCTGTCTGGTGTGAGCGTGTGCTATTAGATTGTCAAACGTTTGGAATACGAACCGCAAATTCTGAAATGCGTGATAATGTTGTAATCTTATGGAGAACATTCTTTGCGTGTTCACGAGGCATATACTTGTGCTTGTTTGCGCTGAGAATAAGTCCACCCCTTTGATTGAGAGGGATTTTCGTTCAATTTTTCCTGTGGGTGTGAAGGGATTTGACTTGGATCACTATGTATCCAGAACCTCAGTGATGACGGCCCTACCTCCCTCCATTATGATCATATATCATGCCACTTGGAGATTTTTGTGTGTGGCTGTATGTCTGCTTTATGTGTTTTTTAATGGTCCTACTTCTGATGTCTAAGGCACACGTTTTCTAATTCTGTTATTTTTGTTGAAGAGAACAATGTAACGCGATTTTTTAACCGAGAGAATTATCAGATGAAATTGTATTTTGCTTTTTTCATGTGCGCTATTCAAATAGGGTGCACCTTCCGATGAGATCTTGATGAGGGTATACTATTTGTCTGTCGTTACCTTCAGTGCTCTTGGCTTGGGGCTACTTCACTATACTGTCGATACCTGGGGCTGTGGGGCTGGTCGTGCCACTATCTGTCTGTACTCGTTTCTTTCACAATAAATTATACCGTAGTTCATCATGTGGCATCTTTAGAGCTAAGCAATTCGCTCTGTGGTGGAATAACCTTGCGAACTTTGAGATCTACTTGTATTTGAAGTTTTGAGCACCATCATGCTCTACATTTCAGTAACACTGATCTGCTGCAACAGGCTTGGCCTATGGAAGGTTCTTCATTTCTATTGCCGGAGGAGGCAGCCGACTGGGCAAGAACATGCTGAAGACTGACATTATCCATTACCTTGACAAATGTGAATTGTCACCGGATGACGTGAAGATTGATTACAACAGGGGATATTTTCCCTTGGCCGCGTACGGTTTAATTTCTGCTCCCCATTTCAATTATGTACCTCGTGCTCACTTGAATTTCTGATTGCATATGCATGAGAGGTTAATGCTCGAGAGGCCCGAACCAGGTTATAGCAGTTCTTTTGTAGAAGAAAACATCCTTTTGGGATAGTACTTGAAATGTGAACCCTATTTTCTGGTTAATGCATGAATATTTTCTAAAGTTTTTCAAGAAGCCTTGTTTATACTTAAGGCTAACTTGTTTCCAAGTACTGTTTGCATCTTGTTGATTCGCCTACATTGGTGTAGTGATGAACTCATGATCAGTTAATGCGGTATTACCCAAGTGAACATTTTGTTTATGCTGTGTGCGCTCTTCACATTTCACTTTTAGTTGAACGATTGGTATATGCTGCAAACATAGTCCGTGTTTCACATTAACCAAGCCTGTCTAAACAGTGAGTAGCTGACTTCCGCCTCTCTAAATCCCTGTCTTTATTGATTGTACAGGTACCTTGTTTACTTCTTCTGTTAAGATTCAATTGTTGTAGATTAACAGTCAAATATGGTATTATCTTGCTGATTTCTTAGTGTAATTATCAACCTGACAATTGTATACACATGATCAGGTTGTTGAAGTTTCCTTCAAAGGAATCATTTATCACAGCATCCAGACAAGCAAATCAGGTTCGCAATCGTATGTACAGGCTTGAGAAGGTGAGGCAAAAATTCCTTTTCATGAGCTTTCTCATTTGGTTTCAGTAATTTCGAAATACACTGATATATCTTCTATTGCAATATAATAGGTGGATCGTGAGGAGTGGGATCGCCTGCCATCTCTTGATGGAAAAGCTGTAAGTGGTAGATTTACTCTCATAGTTTGTTATGTGTTATACGACACAGGCTCTTTCTAGTTTAATAATTCTCTGTGTCCCGTAATGCAGCTATTGCTATCTTCTGAGTGATTCACGGGGAAACAATCATAATGCCCTACCTCTAATTTCTTGTTTGGATCCATCCAGGTACTGTTGCAAGGAGTCCCTCGAAATGCTCAAGCAGATGATATAGAACGATTTTTGAGTGGCACTAACTATGAACCTCCTCCATTTGAAAGCTTTATCAGGTAATTATTATTATAGCCATGTTTCCTTGCTAGGGTGTGATTCCCCCCATTCATCCTTATCTGATCCCTTCGATTGCTGCTGAACAGACCTGGCATCCCAGAGCCCATAAGAGTGGTGCTGGTTAGGTTCCGCACGAAGATCGATGCAGCCAATGCCTTCATTGCTAAAAACAGGAGTTTCTGCCTGAACAGTCCTGTTAGCGTGCGGGTTATTCAGTAACCTATCATAGTTTTATCATGTTTGTATCAACTCCTTGCCCATAAGAGTGGTGCTGGTTAGGTTCTGCACGAAGATTGATGCGGCCAATGCCTTCACTGCTAAAAACAGGAGTTTCTGCCTGAACAGTCCTGTTAGTGTGCAGGTTATTCAGTAACCTATCATAATTTTATCATGTTTGTATCAACTCCTTCGGTGTCAACCTTGCTAGCATCCTAAGTCTGTCAACACATGTGGTAGAAATGTACGTTCATGCAACCAACAGCCTGATTTATGTTTTTCTTTCTTCTGCTTGTGCTATGTTTAGTTGCACTGTTTTCTTCCAAATATTTTCATGTGTAACCAGGAAGTTATGCTATTATTTCCATTCACAGTACAAGCAGCTGAACGAGTTCATCCAATAAATGTTCATACACATCATTTTGATGTAATTTTTTTTGGAGCGATGTATATAGTTTGCAAGTCGCTGGTATGCAACTAGAGGTGTGTTGAGCCGTAGTCCAAGCGACTCGTTGTTTCTTTCATCACAATTTCACTTGGTCACAAACTATGCTGGTAATCAGTGTCGCCCATGGACCTTGCCATGATGCAAGTCACGAGTTTTCAGCGTCATACTGCTCTTAGCAGAAAAATGTCACAACTCTTGTGGCTTAAGACTGCGTTGGATACTGACCAATTAGGAACTCAGTATACCCGCAACGCTTGTCCATGTCAATACACACCAAGCCTGAGTGGAGGCATGATTCTGTAGTCAAGTTTGCTGACAATCCCTTGATATATCTTTTATTCAAACAAACAAAAAACATTGCACCAAACAGTCGAACTTCTGAGTATTTTTCTTGCTGCAGTTGGTCCCTGGCATGGCATGTTGCTTATCCTTGGTCGCATCTTCAAGCAATCTGAAGTGAAAATTAACGTGTCAGCATGGTTGGAGTTGAAAGATAACGTGAGACGAGGCTAAAAGTTAAAAATATCGTACCCCAAAATGCTCCTTAATTTGATCAAGCACAAGCTGTTGGTCCTGTTTGGTTTGTGTGTACACTTCGATCTTGTTCACTTCCTGTAACATACCAATTTGTAGTTAAACCTTCACTTTAGCAACGAATTTCAATGAAATTAAGTTGTATCAGAAAACGTTACATGGGTGTCTTTGGCCCGTGGTTTTCCAAGTAAAAATGATTAGTGTCCCTATATGTTGATTTGCTACTGCAGTTTTCAATTCAGAAAACGTCCGCACTGGATCAGACATTGGTTCTATGAGCCTCTGGCCCATTGCGATCATATTTCCTCCATGTATGTTGCCGCATATGTTTCTTTCTGATCCGTGAGTTAGTACCCACGTGGTGCTAAGTTACAACTTAATTCACATCGTATTTTCTGATCATGTTAAAAGTGGCTAACCTCGGTAACTGGTGTGTCCGGTTTTCCCAACATAAACACCCCTAAACTATACACCCAGAGAAAACAAGCCTTCCAAACAATGTGGTATGTGAACATAGGTTATCTCATCTAGCATCATTCTCAATTGCCTCAAGAAATTTGTGAATGTTGGGTCTGCCCTTGGCGATATGGTAGTTCTTAAGACCAGACAAGGCTATTTGAAGCCTTTCCATGAATGTCACATATGCAATGTCCACCTATAAACAAAGAAAAAACATCACACCAAAAACTGCATGTCAACCACAATTCGTTTGATAATTCTTTCTCAAATTTGGCATGAGCCAAGGGAATTTTTTTTTTGATAAAGTGACATACCAAACTGAACAGGCCAAGGAAGAATGGGCCATCGCTGTACTTCCCCAGGGCAGCTTCTATTTTATCCACAGCAGCAACTAATGATGAAATGTAGATAGTGCATAACAAACAATGAGCACATACCGCAGTTTGTTAGTATATAATTTCTCGAACAAACATGTTCCAAGTATATTGTTCTGCTCTTTTTACCAGCTTCGTCTGACACATCCCCCTTGGTGAGTATCCATGAAAAAAAAAGCAGCACTATTAAACGTATCGCTGTACGCAAGCAGTTCCTCAGCAAACTGCTTCTTTGCAGAATCCTGCCGAATTTAGGAACACAAACAAAAACAATGACCAAAAGAAGTTGACCTTAGCGAGCATTGGACATACGAGGACTGAATGTATTTGTCTTACATCAGGAAGCAATGTCGGGCCTTCAAAATTTCCGTCGATGTACTTGAGCAGATCCAAGCTCTCTCCTTTCACCTGGTTGTTATGCTCCAGGGCAGGCACCTGTCCAAATACACAGAAAAGTGTGCATGAAGATATGATTGCAAGGGAACATATGTAAATGATTGTCCTTGTGATCAGTCATACCTTGTTGCTTGGGTAAACCTTGTCCTTGTACCAAGCTGGTTTGTCGGCCAGATATATCGCGACTAGCTTGATCTTGTGGTGTAAACCCTGGAGAAGAATCATATAAAGCAGAAGGAGTGGAGGACACTAGTAGTATGGACTGAAAAAAAAAACAGACCTCATTAGCAGTACTACCTTGTAGTTCCTGGCAATCCAAGGGCGTTGCGCATAGGGGCAGTCATATGCAAGATACAGCCTTTAACGAAACAAGAAAAAGAAAGGAACAGTTTAACTCTCGATCTGTGAAGAGTTGGAAAAAAGTCACGAGATACGTCTGAAATGCAAATTCATTTCTTGTCCGGTTAAATTCTCTACCTGGTGCTGGTGGTGCCGTCGAAGAGTGGAGGGACCTCAGAGGCGGAGGTCAGGTAAGGAGGGAGATCTTCGTACGCCGAGCTGCATCATATTTGGAAGAGAAATGCTCCGGTGCTTTCCGGGAAAACATGTTGCATGAATTTTAAAGCAAATCGATGGCTGTGATTAGGGGTGGAGATTAAGGGTGCTAATCCCACATGGTTAGTACTCCTCTTAGATCACTCTCTGAACCTAATTATAGCCATTGATACGCTTTAAAATTCGTGCAACTTGTTTTTCCGGAAAGCACTGGAGCACTTCTCTATTTGGAATCTTTGTATAATTTGAACGATAATAATGGCAGTAGATTTTGCGCCTACTCACATGAACGGTGCAACAGAGGCGGCCATGGCAGACCACGGTTCGGTGAGAAATTTGTTGTTTTGTGGTGATCCAAATTCGCGTAGGAGAGCGTAGCGTCCCGGACTGCAGCCGACCTAGGATTATGCCACCATATATACCTCTTATAAGCCACCGATTGGGATAAGTCGCAAGTTGTAAATACCCGACGTTTGTAACCTCACCCGATCATAGTGAAGTATTGTTGGCTGGCGCCCGTGGTTTTTTCTCCTCCTTTGTTTGGAGGGGTTTTACACGTTAAAATCTCGTGTCCCCGTTGGTTTGATCTTTCTGCATTCATCGTTTTCGTGCTATCTTTCATAACAAAATTCTGGCGATGGGGTGAAGGTCGAGGAGACGGAGGCAGGCGCCGGTGCTAGGTGGAATGGTGAGGAGCAGCGAGCAAACAAAGTCAACTAGGCCGTGATCGCTTCGTCGACAAAGAGCTGGTTAATGTATGAGTTTGCTCTTTCAACTCGTAAAGCTCGTCATAGATGTAAAATAAACCCTTGCGCCCGGAGTCCGATCATCTTCATTGGTCGGACCAATCTTATACGCGTTATACCAGCGTAGTAGGTGCTCAACTAGTGTCTAGTTGACTGACGTAGAAAACGCACGTGCTTAGCAGACTCGTGCTTGGCCATCCGGCGGCCGTGGATTCCATCGACCTGAGCATGCATGGTCATGGTGAGGTGAGACAATCGTAATTGGTGGTATAGTGATGAGCGCGAAATCACGAGCAACGAGGATACGCGGCGCATTGAAGAACGACGTGGTGGCGCGGTAGCAATGGAGACGAGGGTCTTGTTTGGTACTAGAGTTTTAGTGGGGATTGATGGCGATAATCCACAAGGAGATTGGGTGAAACCCCCACCTTCACCCAAACCCCTCTAATCCTCACAAATTTTCAATCCCCATCAATCCATTTGGTAGGGGCAGTGTATTGCTTATTGGAAAATACACACTAAAACTTAGAGAAAAATGGAGATTAACGGGGATTGAATTAGTCCAATACTCTAGAACTAAACATACTATTTGAAATAAGTGCGGATTGGGAGTTTGGTGGGGATTATCCCCTCTATTTAATGGGTTTCAGGTTTCGTTCAATTTTTTATTTTAACAAGTGTCGGAAAAAGTCATACTGTAGGATCTCATGCATGCTGGCAATGGATAAGGGTCTTCTAACACGTGCCGATAGAGTCATACGGCACAATGGTTTTCAGGGTTTAGTTCAAATTTATGATTTTAGCTTAAAGAGAGGAGCGTTTTGGCTCCCGGGCTCACCTGCTCCTGCCAAATAAGAAAAGCAAAACAAATAGTAAAACGTTTAAATAAATATTGAAACAAATTGGTGATGAACATATGCAAATTTTCTACAAACATGCTTAGTTTTGTGGTGAAATGACACTCCTGAAAAAACTCAAAATCAGTGCTCTGAAAAACTATATTTGTAAATCTCATTTCATCACGAAACATTGCAGGCATGTAAAACACTCATATATCTTTATCACCAATTGTTTTCAGAATTTTTAAAAATGTTTATAATTTTTTCGAATTTTGTAATTGGGCAGGAGCATGTGAACTTGGGAGTCAAAGTGAATTTCTGATGGCGCTTAGATTCTTAATAAAACAACAATATAAAAAGTTTTAACATCGCGCAATACAAAAAATCCAAAATTACAATAATCGTTTGAATCCAAATAAACAAATAAAGATTGTCCCGGAGCGCAAAGAATGGAAAATCACATATGAATACAAATTGATAATATTGGAGTCTATTCCCATACAGTTACTATTGATGCTCGATGAGATCATCATGAAGTTGGGAGTTACGGCTCTCTATTTTTAATTTGTCGGTAATATATCAAAAAAATGGTTGGATCTTGTTCGGCTTCCTACTAAGCTTGACACGTCTAACAACATTGTAGTAGAAAAACTCTAAATTTAAATCCCTCTCATCCTCTGTAATCTTGTTGTGTAAAATCACATATGTCTTCATGATATTTAAGAGGGATTTCTTATCCCTGAAGTAGCAATACCTCAAACAATGACAGCAACACACAAAATACCTTCTTAATATTCTCCGACATGCTTCTTTAGCTTGGGCATAAACATATTGCCTTTTACCTTCACGTTGTTGGATGGTATTCAGAAATGTTGACCTTGAAGGACAATCGGTTAGATAATACCCCAATGTATAGTCATGTCCATTGACGGTATAGTTGCAAGCCGAAACATCTACACTAGCAAGCCGAGCAAAAAGTACGAGATCCCTACAAAACATTCATATCATTGGATAACGTGGCAAACTAAAAAGGTAACGTCAAATCCAGCGGTCCTCCGAAGCATCAAGCACAATAATGTGATGATGAATGTCGTATACTATCATATTCATGCCCCCCATATCTTTTGAAACGACTAAATGGGTAGCCTTCCTCCAATGAGTGAAAAAACGAGAGTTTTGTTCGCAAGTTTCCACAACGCGAAAAGAAAAATGATAACATCTACAGAAAAGAAGAGGCAAGTAGGTGCAAACCTCGACAAAATAATCTTTCATAACCATTTGGTGGTCGAGAGCCCGAGAGCTCGGCTGCCTGGAGTACAAAGGCAGCCAACCTGCCTGGAATACAAAGGCGGCCAACCGTCGAGTCTCGACAGCTTCTCTTATTCGGTCCTCGAGTTCTTTGAAGGCGATCATCAAGATGAGATGTTCCACATGATCTTCATGAATATAATCTTCTATATCGTAATCATCCAACGACGTGGAGGAGTCTCCATTAAAATCTATCTAGAAAAATAAATCGTACGTCAAAACTAAACTGGTTAGTTGTGCATGTCGTACAGAGGATTAACGTCCCATGGGTGATCACACAATGTCGATACCACCAAGCCTGAGTGCATGCATGATTTTTTGCTGACAATCCCTTGATATAGCATGCATCTTTTATTCAGTTTGTTTTGCAACAAACAGTCACACTACCGAGTCTTCAGCTGTCTTGCTGCAGTGGTTCCTGGCATGGCATGCTGCTTCTCCTTGGTCACGTCTTCAAGCAATCTGAAAGTGAAAATTAATGTGTAAGCGTGGTTGGAGTTGAAAGATACCATGAACCGAGGCTAAACGTTAGAAAATATCGTACGCCAAACTTCTCCTTAATTTGATCAAGCACAAGCTGTTGGTCCTGTTTGGTTTGTGTATACGCTTCGATCTTGTTCGCTTCCTGTAACATACCAATTTGAAGTTAAACATTAACCTTATCAAAGAATTTCAATCAAATTGAGTCTTATCGGAGTGTACTACAAAAGGGAGGTCATGTGTGACGACTGACGATATGATATTTCAGGTGATCCAAACTGGTGTAGAATCCCACTAGGCATTAGGTTTATGACTGAGTGTTATTCTGTACTTTTCACATGAGGAAAAGGGGAAGATAAGCCTCCCATCCGGCTACTGTTAGGGGGAGTGAAGAAAATCTCAGATTAGCCCTGCTTTGAGAAGAAAAAAAGAAAGGCAAGAGAGAAGGGAAGGAGAGGATCCTGAAGGAAGACTTTGAGATCAAGCACCGAGTATTATCCACAAGATTGTGAAGTCCAAATCCACTACCTTGTCCCATTCAAACTGTGGTTCCACCATATTTGATGAGATTGCTCCAATCCCTAACTCTTGTCTCCCAAATCTTGTTGGTACATCCAAGATCTGTGTTATCTTAATGTGTGGCATATGAGATCCTGTAGTGCTCTCTACAGAATAACTTGATGTATCCCACCTTGGTAATAGTGGAAAAATATTTGGGTGGCTTCGGCGCATGTTTTTTCCTATCAAGTTGAGAGGTTTCACACCTAAAAAAGATTGGTGTCCCTATATGTTGATTTGCTTCTGCAGTTCTCAGTTCAGAAAATGTTCGCACTTGATCAGATATTGGCTTTATTACAAAGTCTGACCAACCGCGATCATATTTTCTCCATATATGTTGTTGCATATGTTTCCTTCTGACAGGAGCGACAACCTGTCAGAAGGAAACACGAAATAAGAGTGATACAATTAATGAAGTGTTAAATACTTCTCCTCCCAACGTGACCTTTAGACGAGATCTCATTGGGGCACGTCTTGCCGATTGGCACGCTCTACAAGAGCGGTTAGCAACATTGGAGTTAACAGATGAGCATGATGAGTTCCGTTGGAATTTGACCGAAAATGGAAAATTTTCAGTAGATTCCATGTATAAAGCACTACTGCATTCTGATATTCCGGTGCATAAACACAAACACATCTGGAAGATGAAAATACCATTGAAGATTAAAATTTTCGCTTGGTATTTACGTCGGCGTGTGATTTTGACAAAAGATAACTTGGTTAGACGCAAGTGGCAAGGAAGTACAAAGTGTTGTTTCTGTCATCATGACGAGACTATCAAACATTTGTTTTTCCAATGTCAGTTTGCGCGTTCTATATGGTCAGCCATCCAAGTAGCCTCAAGTTTGTCTCCACCGCGCTCAGTTGCCAATATTTTTGGTAATTGGTTGAATGGAGTGGACAAGAAGGATAAAATACATATACGGGTGGGAGCGATTACATTAATATGGTCGCTATGGCTATGTAGAAATAATCAGGTTTTTAATGGTAAACTGTCTTCCCCCATGCAGGTATTGTATCACTGTGCACACTTACTCCGGGAGTGGTCTACTCTACAAAAACTGGAACACCGAGGCCTTTATATGGAGGTTTGTTCAAGGTTGGAGCAGGTGGCGAAAGAGATTTTTACCCAACATGGGTGGCAGCATAGTTTGCGGATTGAACCACCTCCACCATAGGCGTTTCTAATAGATTCATGAAATTTTAGGATTTGCTTATGAGATTTGCCTAACACTTTGGTACCTTCGGCTGTGTGCATCCTTACTATGTAGAGGCCGGGTGTGGCCCTCTTTGATTGTATCACCTTGATGTAAACATTGGAGGTTAATAAAAGCGCCCTTTATCTAAAAAAAAAAGGAGCGACAACCTGTGAGTTAGTACACAAGTTGTGTTAAATTTCTACCTTATTCCAATTTTCAGATCGCATTAACAGTGTGATAATCTCCATTAATGATAATTGGTGTGTCTGTTGTTTCCAACATTGGCACCCCTAGACTATACACCTAGGCAGAACAAGCCTTCCAAACAATGTGATATGTGAACAAAAGTTATGTCATCTAGCATCATTCTGAATTACCTCAAGAAATTTGTGAAGGTTGGGTCTGCCCTTGGCGATATGGTAGTTCTTGAGACCAGACAGAGCTATTTGAAGGCTTTCGATGAATGGCACATACGCAATGTCTACCTAGAAATAAAGAAAAAACATCACACCAAAAGTACATGTCAGCCGCAATTCTTATTGGTATTTGGTCATCGGCTAAGAAAAAAGGAACTGACCGAGGAAGAATGGGCATACCAAACTGGATTTCCAGATGAAGTGGCATACCAAACTGAACTGACCGAGGAAGAATGGGCCATCGCTGAACTTTCCTAGGGCAGCTTCTATTTTATCCACAGCAGCAACTAATGATGAAATATAGATATCACAAAGAAATATGAGCACCGACTGCAGTCTTTGAGTAACATAATTTCTCGAATAAGCATGTCACAGGTAGTGTATTGTTCTTCTCCTTTTACCAGCTTCGTCTGACACATCTCCGTTGGAGAGTATCCATGAGAAAAATGCAGCACTATTAAACCCATCAGTATACGCAAGAAGTTCCTCAGCAAACTGCTGCTTTGCAGAATCCTGCAGATTTAGGAATGCAAACTTTAGAAACAAAGATTGACAAAAAGAAGTTGATCTTTAACAAGCATTGCGTACATGAGGATTTAATGTATTTGTCTTACATCAGGAAGCAAGGCCGGGCCATCGAAATTGCTGTCGATGTACTTGAGCAAATCCAAGCTCTCTCCTCGCACTTTGTTGTTATGCTCCAGGGCAGGCACCTGTCCAACATGGCAACATACACAAAAGTGTGCATGAAGAGAAATAATAGATTGCAATTTTTTTTTAACGAAAAAAGATTCTCCTAGTGACCAATCATACCTTGTTCTCCGGGTAAACCTTCTCCTTGTACCAAGCTGGTTTGTCGTCCAGATCTATTGCGACTAGCTTGATCTTGTCATGTAAACCCTGGACAAGAATCATATAAAGCAAAAGGACACTAGAGTATGGACTGCAAGAACAAGACAGAGCCCACTAGAAATTTTTTTTTACAAGCGAAACCCCCACAAGGGGATCGATTTCCATTACTCGCATAACGGAAAGCAACCACCACACCCCAGCGTATGCTCGCCCACCTTACAAGCCCTTAAGCTCCAAACCTTGGGAAAACTGCACCAAGGGGGAGAAACTAACCACCAGCTAGAAACTTTTTGTACAGAAAGCAAAATACAACCGAAAGTAAGAGCCCACTAGAACTACCTTGTAGTTCCTGGCAATCCAAGCGCGCTGCGCGTACGGGCAGTTATATGCAAGATACAGCCTACACGAGAGACAGATAAAAGTTTACTCCTTGGTCTGTGAATGAAGAAGTGAAAAGTTATGAAATGTAACCCTGCAACTGCATATCAGTTTCAGTTCTTGTCTGGTTACCTGGTCGTGCCGTCGAACAGTGGAGGGGCCTCAGAGGCGGAGGTCAGGTAAGGGGGGAGATCTTCATATGCGGAACTGCACCATTTTAAATCAGAGAATGAAGTGCGACATTAAGTGATCGAGTAATTTGATCCAGATTTAAAGGCAGTAAACTTTGCGCCTACTCACATGAATGGTGTAGCAGCGGCGGCCATGGCACGGCGAGACATCCTGGCGACGGGTTGAAGGTAGAGGAGACGGAGGCAGGCGCCCGCCATTATATTGCTAGGTGGAATGGTGAGGAGCAGCAAGCAAACAAAGTCAACTGGTAGCGGGATAGCGGCGTGTGTACCAAGGTCGAATCGGTTCATTGATCGCGGTGTGGATAAATAGCCAAGCCGACTCGATATCAGACTTTAGCTCAACCAAAAAAAAAAAGAGTAATGAGTTACTCGTTTAAGTCATGATTTCTAGGTTAGTGATTTAGCAGCCCTACTATGGTATCATCTTACCCGAATTAGGAAATGGCCACAATAATTTTCTGTCTACTGCAGTCAGGGTAATGTACACAATCTAGGTGGACTTATTTCCAATTGCAACTTAGTTGTTTATTTTGACAGCTTGGTTCGCAGCTGTAGTCCAAGCAAATCGCTGTTTATTTGGACACACGTACACTTGGTCACAAGGTAATCAGTATACAAAACAGTAGACCACTAATTCCTTTTTTTAATGGGATCATCAAAACAATGCACACGGTTTTTTTTTCATTAAATAAAAAAACCGTATCCAGATCTAAAGTTGCAAAGTACTCTCTCCGTCTTTAAAAGAGTGTACTTGTACCTTTTATAATAAGTCAAACTTATTAACATTTGACCAACTTTATAGAAAAATGACCAACATTTATTGCACTTAATTAGTATTGCTAGATTCGTCTTGAAATAAAGTTTCAAAATTAATTTGATGTCATACATATTGCTATATTTCTCTATAAATTTGGTCAAAATTTTAAAACATTGACTTAGTACAAAAGTTAGATGTACACTCTTTAAGGAAGGAGGGACTACTGCATTATTACAAATCACTGATCATAAAGTGTAGAAATGAAAATGATCCAGAAGAAAATAAATAGTTTAGACGCCTATTCTTCTAGCATGACGCCACCCATTCTGACATAAGATAGCTTGAACGACCACCATCATAATATAACATCCAGAACAAATATGATCCCATTGGGCTTCTGGTAACAGGAGCGACCACAGATGAATCCAGTATCACTAATTCCTACACTGTGGCTTTCATAAAACCATTACTACTATTTATTACACATCCTTCATCAGCCATCAGTCGACCCAAATCCAAGTGAAAATCCTTATATCTGCAGGTAAAAACATCAGAATTCCATTAGTGAAAACACAAGATGTGGTTGCTAATTATAACTGCAAAGCGCAGGTTTGATATCACCGTCACTTGGTTAATCAAGTTAATCATAGCTACAACGCCTTACCCCAAGCTTCTTCTTTGTGAGGGAAAGTAGTACTTTAGGGTCCTGCTTGGTCTTCGCGTAGGCGGCAATGCTGCCCATTTCCTGTCAGACGTTTCACCCAGTGTCAGTAGTAAATCACTAGAAATGGCTACTGGAAGACGTTCTGTTATTGCTACCCTGATGAATCTTTGTATGTTCGGCCTTCCTGCGGCGGTATCGTAATTCTTGATGTCGGCGAAGAACACCTGGAATCAATCAACAAATGGTGCATATGCGATGTCCACCTACTCCAGTTCCAGAAGCAAACGTTTAAAGCTATCTGAATGACTGAAGACTAGCTAACGTTTGGGAGTTGAATGATCGTTGCAAGGTTTACCAGACTGAACTGGCCAAGGAAGAAAGGCCCATCGTTGAATTTTGAAAGGGAGTCCTCTATTTTGTCCAGAGCAACAACTGTTGAGCAGGGAAAACAATGCTTCACAAGTGAGTGGTCAGCATGCGCATAAAATGAATTTACAGCTGAATTTAGTGAATGTTTTCTGGTTCTTGCCAGCTTCAGCGGTCACGCTGATTTTGGAGGTAAGCGAGGCAAGCATCGCCTGATTGAAGGTGTCTGAATAAGCCAGCAATTCTTCTGCAAGCCTTTGCATTTCAGAATCTGTTGAACCGGTATGCTGGCCTGTTGGCCCAGCCCATCTTGATGACCCAGTATAAGAGGAGCTGAATTAGTGGACGATTGACCTAATCCACTAAGCCAGCCGCCACAGCTCCAAGTAAGGTATGCTCAGCTCTTAGTACAACATGGTATCAGAGCGTAGGTTACCGGAGGCGGCCGCAATGGTGGTGTAGTCGCCGGCAAGGCGACGGGGAGGCAAGGCGGCGAGGTCCAGCAGCAGGGCGACGGCGGCGCATCAGGGGTGTTGTGCTGCTGTGTGTGTGGTGCCGTGTGGATGGTGAGGCTGCTGGGAGCTGCTACTGTTATTGGTTGGAGTGTGGAGCAGCAGCTGCGTGTGTGCTGACTCGGGTAAGAGAGAGAAGGAGAGAGGGGCTCGAGCTGCCCTGTTGTAGCTGCTGCGTGCAGCTTCTTTGTGAGGAGAAGGAAACTGCAATCGGAAGGCAAGGGACCTAGCTGCTGCGTGTAGCTGGTCAGGAAGATGGGTGATGCAAAAATCCTTGCTGAGGCCCTAGAGAAGCTCACGGTTTTCCTCACTACCAAGACCTCTGCTGGGGCCATTGTTTCTCAAGGGGAAGTGGCTCACAAACTTGTGTTGCCGCCAACTGAGATCAAACTTGAGGGTACATCCAACTATCTGAGTTGGTCACGGAGGGCGTTACTGATTGTAGAGCAGAAGGATCTGGAAGGCTATGTACTTGGCACAGTTTGTGCTCCAGAAGACAAGACCGGTGCGGCATGGAAACAGTTTAAGGTCACCAACTCGCTCCTTGTGGGATGGCTATTGAACTCTGTGATGCCACCCATAGCTCGCTCTGTGGAGGGGCTAACCACTGCTGCGGAGATGTGGAAGACTTTGTCTACTCAGTACTCCGGCAAGGGAAATGTCATGCTCATTGCTCAGATTGATGGGAAGATTTATCGTCTCCACCAAGGTGAAATGTCAGTGATGACATATGTGGCAGAGCTGCAGGCGTTGTGGCCAGAGCAGGATAACTGTGACCCGCTTGAACTCTATGATGCAGCCAGCATCGAGTCAGGGCACAGTTGGATGGCACGAAGGCGTGTGCTGAAACTTTTAGATGGGCTCGACCGTCGCTTTGATGGCAGGAAGGCTTCCCTAATGCACCAAACCTCCCTGCCTACTATTGACGAGGCCATTGCAGCAATGAATCAAGAGGAAGTGCGCCTATCTCTTTAGAAAGCAGATGAAAAGGTTGTGCCTTCTCCGACATTTGTTGCCACTGAGCGCAGGGAGTGGAAAGAGACCAGAGACTGTTTTACCTGTGGGGAGCCAGGCCACTTGAAGTGGGACTGTCCAACTTGGGGCAAAGGCAGGGGATATTATAGAGGAGGAGGCAGCAGGACTTATAGAGGCAGAGATGGATACTCAGGGGGTCAGAATGCTAGAGGCAGAGGTGGACATTCAGGACACTCAGGGGGTCAGAAGGCACACATGGTAGTTGAAGAGGACAATAAGACACCAAAGGACACAAAAGTTGATGATGCTACCTATGGAGACTTCGCTCACTGGGCCTCCACGAATGAAGGTAATTCTGAAAGGGCATCTCTTGCTGCAAATGAAATTGATACAGAATGGGTTCTTGACTCTGGCGCTTCTAAGCATGTTGCGGGTAAATTCTCTGTGTTTGAGTCTTACAGTAAACATCCTCCTACTCACAAGGGTACCATTCAAACTGCTGATGGTACAAATCAGCCTGTTGCCGGGGTTGGCACAGTGATGTGTACTCCCAACATCTCTTTATCCTCAGTTTTACATGTGCCGGCATTTCCTGTCAATTTGGCCTCGCTAAGTGCACTGATCGATCAAATTGACTGTAGTGTGACTTTTAACAAGTTTGGTTGCGTGATTCATGAGCGACAGACGAGGCAGATGGTTGGGACTGGCACCAGGCGTAGGGGGATTTGGTACATGGACAAGGACGTGCAACCGGACTTGGTGTGTGCTGCAACCACGGAGGACAAGGAGAAACAAGCGATGATCCATCACTGTAGGATGGGGCATGTATCTTTCGATAAGATGAGTAGAATATTTCCTGATGTTATGAGTGGAATAGGCAAGGGTAAGTTGTCATGTGATGCCTGCGACTATGCTAAACACACAAGAGCCTCGTATGTGAGTAAGGGGCTGAGGAGTATATCTCCTTTTATGCTGATTCATTCGGATGTATGGACGTGTCCAGTGGTGCCAGTTAATGGAATGAAGTATTTTGTTACCTTCATCGACTGCTATTCTCGTATGACGTGGGTTTACTTGATGCGCCATAAGGATGAGGTGTTTAAATGTTTTCAGAATTTTCATGCGTATGTGAAGAATCAGTTTCAGGTGCAGGTGCAGGTGATTAGGACTGACAATGGCACATAGTATGTGAACACCATCTTTGGGGAATTCTTGTCTGCCCAGGGCATTCTTCATCAAACATCCTGCCCAGATAATCCTCCCCAAAATGGTGTAGCAGAGCGCAAGAATCGCCATGTTCTGGAAGTTGCTCGCTCGTTAATGTTCACAATGAATGTTCCCAAGTTTTTGTGGAGTGAAGCAGTCATGACAGCTACATACTTGATCAACCGAACACCTTCCAGGATACTAGGTATGAAATCTCCGTGCGAGTTGCTGTTTGGAGAAAATAAGTTTGTTGTCCCTCCAAAGTTATTTGGAAGTACCTGTTTTGTTCGGGATCATAGGCCATCTATTGGGAAGTTAGACCCACGGGCAGTGAAATGTGTGTTTATGGGTTACTCATCGAGTCAGCAAGGGTACAAGTGTTGGAGCCCCTCTGCGAAGCGCATGTTTGTGAGCATGGATGTCACCTTCAGGGAATCTGAGCCATTCTATGGTGAATCAACTGATTTGAGTCTGTTATTTGCAGATCTTGACCACCTACACTCTGTGCAAGGTGGTCATGAGGGGGAGAAGGTTACTCAGGATAATTTTGTGGGTACTAACACTAATGATGATGTGCAGGTTCAGGTTCAACCAACTGTGGGTACAATTCAATTTGGTTCTTATCGCTGGCCGCAAAACCTCCGTGTGTACTCTAGACGGCAGCCACATGTGCAGGGGGAGCACCAAGGCAGTGATACGAGCACTTCTGTCACTATAGAACAGCAGACACATGTGCAGGGGGAGCAGGGGGAGCACCAAGGTAGTGATGCTAGCTCAAGTGATACTGTGGATCTTCCTATTGCCTTGAGGAAAGAACCACGAGCTAAGGCAGGAAGGCCTCCTGAAAAATACAGGGATGAACATGATACTATAGTGGCAAAGATATGCAACCTGTTCGTGATGAGCATGACATTGGGAATTTTGTGTCCTATGAAGCGTTGTCTTCCTCATATAGAGCGTTTGTTGCCTCTCTACAAGCTATGTCAATACCAAACGACTGGAAGGCTGCAAAGCAAGATCCAAAATGGCGTGATGCAACGATAGAAGAATTGGAAGCACTAAAGAAAAATAAGACATGGGTGCTAACCACATTGCCAGAAGGAAAAAGGGCAGTGAGTTGTAAGTGGATCTATACTGTGAAGCAGAATCCTGAGTGGAAGGTAGAACGGTACAAAGCCAGATTGGTCGCTCGAGGGTTTAGCCAAACATATGGCATTGATTATGATGAGACGTTTGCCCCTGTGGCAAAGATGAACACAGTAAGGATTTTGGTTTCTTGTGCTGCTAACTTCGGGTGGAAGTTGCATCAACTAGATGTCAAGAATGCATTTCTGCATGGTGACCTAAAGGAAGAAGTCTACATGGAGATACCACCAGGCTTTGGTCACTAGTAGAAAACAGGTCTTCGGACCACCCCATTTGTCCCGGTTGCATTACAAACCGGGATAAATGGGGGCCTCCCAGCCTTCACGTGCTCCAGATGCTCCAGATCGGGAGCTTTTGTCCCGGTTCTAGCCATGAACCGGGACAAAAAGGATGCTCTGATGAGGCACGGAGCTTTTGTCCCGGTTCGTGGCTAGAACCGGGACAAATAGGTGCATGCTTATATATATCTGCAGCCCCTCCCCCTCCAAGACCATTGAAGGCATTTTTTTTCAGTTATGGTGGGGAGGTGTGTGTTGGTTTATTTTTCTTAAGTATGCAAGCAAGGTGTTCGATGAAATGACTGAGAGAGAGTTCACAAAATGATTTGATGCACACTTAAGTTTGATCCATCTTTTCGATCGAGGTTAATTTTTCTCTCCTTTCATTTGTCATTGATACAATGCATATGTTCAGTGGTTATTTCTCGATGTTCTGTAATGCATGGTTATTGATATAGTTAATTATATAATGCAGATGGACCGACAATGGATGTATGGTGACCGACGCACTGCTGAGTACATGACGGGTTTGAGGAAATTTCTCGAGGTAGCCAAGGCCCACAATACCAATGGTTTCATGTGTTGTCCATGTGTCAACTGTCAGAATAAGACAGATTACCCAGACGCGAGAACCCTTCAAACCCATCTTATTCGGCACGGTTTCATGCCCAGCTATAATTGTTGGACCAAGCACGGAGAAGAAGGGGTTATGATGGAAGACAATGAAGAAGAAGATGATGACAACTATCCTATGTTCCCAGATTACGGTGATACTGCAATAGGGGAAGCTGAAGATGAAGAGGCACCAGATGAGCCCGATGACGATCTTGGTCGGGCCATTGCTGATGCAAAGAGAGAGTGTGGAACTGAAAAGGAGAGGTTGAAGTTCGAGCAGATGTTAGAGGATCACAAGAAATTGTTGTATCCAAGTTGCGAAGATGGTCAGAAAAAGCTGGGTACCACGCTGGAATTACTGCAGTGGAAGGCAGAGTGTGGTGTGACTGACAAGGGATTTGGAAAGTTGCTGCAGATAATTAGGAAGATGCTTCCAAAGGTCAACGAGTTGCCCGGCAGTGCGTACGAAGCAAAGAAGGTTCTGTGCCCTCTAGGATTAGAAGTACAGAAGATACATGTCTGCCCTAATGACTGCATCCTCTACCGCGATGAGTACGAGAATTTGGATGCATGCCCGGTATGCACTGCATTGCGGTATAAGATGCGGCGAGATGACCCTGGTGAAGTTGAGGGCGAGCGTCCCCGGAAGAGGGTTCCTGCCAAGGTGATGTGGTATGCTCCTATAATACCACGGTTGAAACGTCTGTTCACAAACAGAGAGCATGCCAAGTTGTTGCGATGGCACAAAGAGGACCGTAAGAAAGACGCGATGTGCAGACACCCCGCTGATGGGTCGCAGTGGAGAAAAATTGAGAGAGAGTTCCCAGACTTTGCAGATGACACAAGGAACTTAAGGTTTGGTCTAAGTACAGACGGCTTCAATCCTTTTGGGGAGCAGAGCAGCAGTCATAGCACATGGCCTATGACTCTATGTATTTATAACCTTCCTCCTTGGTTGTGCATGAAGCGAAAGTTCATTATGATGCCAGTCCTCATCCAAGGCCCGAAGCAACCTGGCAACGAGCTTGATGTGTATCTCAGGCCATTAGTTGAAGAACTTTTACAGTTGTGGCGGGAAGAAGGTGTACGTGTGTGGGATGACCACAAACAGGAGGAATTTGACCTACGAGGTTTGCTTTTTGTAACGATCAACGATTGGCCAGCTCTTGCTAACCTCTCAGGGCAGACAACCAAGGGGTACAATGCATGCACACACTGTTTGGGTGAGACTGAATGTATATATTTGGATAAATGTAGGAAGTGTGTGTATCTGGGGCATCGTCGATTTCTTCCGATCAGGCATACCGCAAGGAAGAAAGGCAAGCAATTTAAAGGTGAGGCTGATCACAGTAGGAGGCCTGTCGACCGTACTGGTGAAGAAATATTTGAAGGGGATCGTAGGCAGAAAACAAAAAATTTCCTAACAGCGATAACCTTAAACTAGCCAGGATCTATACTATGCAGATATAGTAATACGGAGGAGATCGGTATACATACCCTTGTAGACCGAAAAGCGGGGATTACGCTCCCGCACAAGCGTTGCTGACGTAGACGCCGTAGCCGACCTCAAGGTCACGGAGAACTTGGCGCGACAAAGAAGACGATGACGCGGCGATGTCGATGAAACCGACGACGACCTCGAGGCCGTGTAGAGGAAGCAGACCTCCAGCACCACTAGCGTGGCACCTCGCAGGGCGTTACACACATACGGTGAAGCCGACTGCCTCCGGGCTCCGATCCAGGGACAAAGCAGCGGAAGACTGGGACCGGAAGACCAGCAGCACGGCGGTGTGCGTATGGTGGAGAGAACTCCTCCTTGGCGCAACTCCAACAAGGGAATCACGTTATTCAAGGAGGAAGAGAGAGAGAAATTGGTGTGTACTTCAAAGGCCAGGGGTACCCCTCTATATAAAGGGACCAGGGGGCTGCCCAGCTTGCCAGGCTGGCGGTGTGGGACTAATCCCACACCCCAGCCGGCCAAGGCTGGTGCGCCGGCCTAGGTGGGCCCCATGTGGCCCACCTAGGGCTGGCCGAACTAGCCCCTCCCTTGGGAGGGACTCCTCCCCCCCCCCTCATGGGCCTCTTTGCCTAAGAAGGCCCATTTAGGGAAAAATGCCTTTAAAAATTCAGGAAAAATTAAAATTAAAATATATTTAACTATTAATTACACTAATTAATATTAAATACATATTGCATAATTTATTCCGGCTCCGAAAACTATTTCGTCGCTGCCCGATCTCCATCGGAACTTTCCCGGGACGTTCCCGGTGCTCTCTTTTCCTATTTTTCTCTTCCGGTAAAATGTCGACTCCCCTTAAGTGTGTTACCCTAGCGGTTCGATTATCTCACCAGACATGATCGAGACTCCTCTCCGATCAATAACTAATTCGTGGACCTTGGATACCCAGAATCAATCCCTGCGAGATAACGAATACTTTACCGTCGAAGCTAGACGTCTGAGTCTTAAACCTTTTGCCCTGCGATACTTAGCGCGTCCGAGACTCGTTCATAGATATCTCCATACCTAGCTTGATCTCGTTACCGACACTGCTAACTTCTACTCGTCCATGATAATATGTCCTGGTGACCTAGTCACACGCTTGCAAGCTCGTTTGACATAATCTCACCGAGTGGGCCCTAGAGTATCTATCCTGCTATGCGGACTGACAAATCCCGCTCTTGACCCCCCGTCTCAACATACTCCTTTCCGACACCCGAGAGGGACACCTTTATTGTCACACTATGTAAGATATGACGTTTGATGCAATCAAAGTGTCTTCCAGGAATAGCAATAAGAGTAGATCTCACGGTCAAAGGTGTAATGACTACGTCCTACAAATATTAGGTATGTCCATCACGTCATTCTCCCAATGACATGACTCCATTGTCAACTGACATAAATGTCACATGATCGGGAAACCTCGATCATCAATTGCCCAATGAACTAGTTAGATAGAGGCTACTAGGGACCTGGTTGTTTATCTACCACACGTGTATTAATGTTTCCGCTTAATACAGTTATAGCATGGTATAAAACATATAATGAACAATTGAGATATGACGAATAAACTATATTTATTAAGTGCCTCTAGGGCATATCTCCTTCAGTCTCCCACTTGCACTAGAGTAACACTTAATCTAGTTTACAACTTGGTAAAAGCTCAACACCCATAGCAACTTGGTGCATGCTTGTCTCGTGGAAGAGGAATACAGTCAACAGATCTCACACATTGAGACCTATATGTGCTTTGCAACACTTCTATGTCACCTAATTTGACATCATCCCGCATCTTACGATGACGGCGAAATATATCTTAGTTGATGGAGTGAGACTCAAACCTTCCGCGTAGCATAGGCCTTAAAAGTCTAAGAGATCTATTAAGGGGGACCACATATGCTCGGAAAACCGCTCAGTCGAATCACACTTGCTACTTCTGAAGTTGCCATATATTTCTATACCTATTATGTAGATTATGCGACAGTGCATTCATATGCGACATCGCAAGCTAACCATGTCTTTCTTCAAAACAAAGGCCATCTCCTATATGAGATTTCTAGTCGTATGGGTCAGTGTCATAACTTGCATCATCGTAACCGTTTTACGGCAAGATGTCTTTCCACTCTTACCCTTTACCAGAAAACATATCTTCAGTTTTCACAAACACTGAAGAATATACTTAACGTTTGTTCATTGATCCACAGAAGGATCACTCTGGAACCCGTTCTTCAACCAAGAACGTGGGTCACACCAAGTCGAGCTTTCAGTCTGACAGAATCTATGTCTGAGTCATAGAGAATGTCGAACATCCTTTTCTTTCATCAGCTATCACTGAAAATGCCAAGATAAACTTAATATTTTACCTAGTCATACAAGCAAGAACCTTTTTCTTCGCTTGTTCTATTCTGAAACACTTCAGAATCTTAACCTAGGAAAATATTCCGACCTAATGTTATTAAGCCCCTTTTGATCTATACAATTATAGATCGGATGCCTAATACTCCTAACTTCATTCATAGAAAATTTAATCACTTAAATAATCCTTTATACTTTGCTAGAGGATCTGTATCATTCTCAATATGTCGTTACATAAAATCAGGAATGACACTTAGCTCCCACTTAAATACGCCATCCGTATATAAGACCAGGAATTTCTTTTAGCTCCCACTCAAATATGTCATTCACATATAAGATCAAGAAAAGCTAATTAGCTCCCACTCACTTCTTTGCAAATGCAAGTTTCTTCAACTATTTTGGACAACTCCAAAATCTTTTGATCACATCATCAAAGTGAAGATTCCAGCTCCGATATGCTTGCTTCAGCCCATGAATGGACAGCCGAAGTTTGCATACATGTTTAGCATCCTCAGGATCACCAAACCATTTCATTGTACTAATTACAACTCTTTCTTAATGATAACATTAAGAAACATGGTTTCCTTATCCATCTATCAATTTCTCAATTTGAAATTATAATAATTGCTAAACGATCCCGAATAGATTTAGGCTTCGCCACTTGAGACAAAATCTCGTTGTGGTCAACTTTTGAATCTGTCGGAACTGTTTTACAACAAATCGATCCTTATCAGTGTCTACTCTCTCATAAAAATCCATATTCTATTAACAACCTAGATGCCATCAAGAAGATCTCCCAAGTCATTACCTTGTAATCGTACATGGATTTTATCTCGGATCATATATGACTCATAGCCATTTCTCGGACTTAGGTCTACCATCTCTTCTTCGTAGTTCGTAGGTCTGTCATATTCCATTAACATGACCTTCATAATCAAGATTGTCGCACCACACAGTGTGGAACACAACCTCGTACGCCTACGTTCTTAGTATGAGCTCAGAGCATCATGATCTTTATCATCAGCTTCTTTCAAGTTGAGGAGCATGACACCGGAAACACTTTCCGTTGCGCCACTCTGATGTCTGGAGAGAAAGTTCATTAACTTCGTCTTGCTCTACTTTCTTTCCCACTTATACCCTTGGACAAGAAACTATTTCTCTTGCAAGGTACACTACAAAGATTTATCCATTTTAGGTTTGATCACATCGAAACACTAAATTGCTGAAACGACAATCTAGGCTAAAAGCCATGTCATCACTCATACGGTATTGTCTCCATGGATTAAATGGCTTCCCTATTATCTAACGTGAATGTTATGTTTCTACCATACGACTCCAATGTTCACAATAATTCGGTAAGAGATTTATTTACCACACACTATCCGATAGGGTGTGATTACGACGTCCTAACATACCATAACACTATGGTGTTCCATGCGACGTAATTTGTGGAACTCTTCACACAAGACTTCCAATGATATGCCAACATTATAACTCAAATCTTTATTCCTCGATCTGTATCGTAGAAATTTGATTTTCTTGTTAAATTTATTTCCTACTTCATTCTGAATTTGTTTGATCGAATCAAAATTTCTAGATTAACATTCCCTAAGTGGATATCCATATATCTACTTGGAATATTCATGAAGTCTATGAAATAAAGACTTCCACTATACGTTAAAGTACTTCATTGATTCACATACACCCATATGCATGATTCTCAACAAGTTATACTCAAAACGTTCAGTGAAGTTTAAGAAATAAAGGTCTCCACTACACGTTAATTACTTCATTGATCCACATACATCTATATGCATGATTATCAATAAGTTATATGACCGCTTTCCAAAAACGGTGTCTTAGTTATCTTGCAAGTGTCATAAGATCAAATCTAAAGACTTGTAGATCCATCCGTATGGAGCTTGTTCATTGACTATAACCTTGACATGACTTAAACGGTAGTGCCACACGAATGTGGTGTCTTTATTAAGTTTGTATCCTTTGGCATTAATATTATGAATGTGGGAGCTTCTACCATCTAAATTCAAATCGGCTGATGATCATTACTTCATAAATATAGGACAACGATTTTGTCACTAACATATATGAACAATTGTCTTGCTAGAGAAGACACACTTATAACGATCATACTAACAGGCGATCATAAAAGAATTTATTCAAATGGTAGATCTAGAGGGAGAGTGTCTATGGCCATCACAACATTTTGTCTGCCATCATCAACACACATTGTCGCCTCATCCTTCCGAGCTACTCAAACAGTAAATCTGGTTTTCATAAAACATGACTAGTATCAAAAACTTAGTCACTACTGCGAGTACTTGCTTAGGTAAAACATTCATAACGTGTATATCATATATACACCATCATCATTGATGACTTCCCGGCGATCTGTTTCATCTTCTTGATTCTTCCAACGCAATCAAGAACCATGAAGGTGAACGATTCCCCTTGCATGACATAGTCTATGACAAAGCATTTGCATCTGGCAACGTTGTCTGTCATCCAGTGATCGAGCTGAGCGAGGCGTCTCAATGTCATCAAGTATGACCAATGTCATCGAGTATGACCAGTGTCATCAAGTATGACTGCCACGTGCTTTTTCAATGCGTGTATTCTCTTCCATCTTGGTTGACAAGTAAAACAGTCAACGTACTGATAAACTTCATCAACCCAACTTTAGGTGTATCCTGAGTTTAGCGATCATCTCATATGTTCGCGATCTAACAACTCGCACCCACCGTAAATTCTCTATGGCAGAGATCATAGCATACACTGGACTATGATGATATTATCCGCACAAAAACTTGATAATCCAAATTATCCTTTTTGTTAGCGGAATCTCCGGGTTTATCTCCTAGCGGGTATTGTATCACAAAGAGCTAATGGTTTAAACAAGGAGTATCCTCAAGCTAAAGTATAAAACTATGAAGTTTGGACCCAACCTTTTAAGTTTCTCAATCGCAGGATTGCGCCTAATTTTTAAAAAAGGCTATTACATTGGTTAATATCTACAAATGTTTTGCAAAGCATAAAGACTTTGTTCATTATAAAATAGAGTTCAAGTTTTAATAAAATAAAACTACCAGAACTCCCACTCAAAACGAATATCCCTCTAATCGTTTTAGTGATTATACGATCCTCATCCATTATGCAATCTCTCATCGTCAGAGCCGGCAACACAACTTCAAAGGTAGACATCGATATGTCAATCACAACAACTTTGTGACTCATGCTCGACCTTTCGGTCTCCGTGTTCCGAGGCCATGTCTGTACATGCTAGGCTCGCCATAATAACCTTCAACGTATATGCTTGTGCAACATGGCTTACACCCACTGTATGCGAACGACGATATGTCTGACACCCGATCGTCACGGCCTGCCTCATAACGTAGAACTTTCTTGGTGGTGCACGTCGAAGTGAGAACACTAATGGTATTTTGGAGGGATCATCTTATATTACTACCGCCGTGTGACTAATATATAACTATATATATACACACACAATATAAGATGCACACAAAATATCAATATGTAATGCGATGTGACATGGTCCTTGCGCCGATGGTCTCCTTCGCGCCCACAGTTCATAAACAATTTAATAAACCTACCTTGACCATATCACATTGCCCAGCAAAATAAAGTTAGACGCGTTCTACTTTATCTTTTGCATATTTTACGTGGTTTGGGGCTGTCGTAAATAGAACCGCTTCATACCTACGAACCTCTGACCACAACAACGATCAAATAATTGCATATTTATTTATCCCTTTCGGGCCCTCCATTGAAAATGCAAAGCCAACTAAAGAGAGAGAGACATACACCCGCCAGCCACTTATACGGTACAAGCCGTACGTCAGTAGTGGAACTAGTCTCGCGTAAGCGTACGCGTAAAGTCGGTCCGGGCCGCTTCATCAACTCAATGCTGCTGACAATGCAAGTGCACGCGAGAGGGTAGCAAATAAAAGAACGATGTCCCCGTGATAAACACGGGTTCTAAAAGTGTACAGCTATATCTACGCATAGATCGGCTCTGATACCACTGAAGGGGATCGCAGGCAGAAAACAAAATTTTTCCTAACAGCAATAACCTTAAACTAGCCAGGATCTATACTATGCAGATATAGTAATACGGAGGAGATCGGTATACATACCCTTGTAGACCGAAAAGCGGGGATTACGCTCCCGCACAAGCGTTGCTGACGTAGACGCCGTAGCCGACCTCAAGGTCGCGGAGAACTTGGCGCGACGAAGAAGATGATGACGCAGCGATGTCGATGAAATCGATGACGACCTCGAGGCCATGTAGAGGAAGCAGACCTTCAGCACCACTAGCGTGGCACCTCGCAGGGCGTTACACACATACGGTGAAGCCGACTGCCTCCGGGCTCCGATCCAGGGACGAAGCAGCGGAAGACTGGGACCGGAAGACCAACAGCACGGCGGTGTGCGTATGGTGGAGAGAACTCCTCCTTGGCGCAACTCCAACAAGGGAATCACGTTATTCAAGGAGGAAGAGAGAGAGAAATTGGTGTGTACTTCAAAGGCCAGGGGTACCCCTCTATATAAAGGGACCAGGGGGCTGCCCAGCTTGCCAGGCTGGCGGTGTGGGACTAATCCCACACCCCAGCCGGCCAAGGCTGGTGCGCCGGCCTAGGTGGGCCCCATGTGGCCCACCTAGGGCTGGCCGAACTAGCCCCTCCCTTGGGAGGGACTCCTCCCCCCCTCATGGGCCTCTTTGCCTAAGAAGGCCCATTTACGGAAAAATGCCTTAAAAAATTCAGGAAAAATTAAAATAAAAATATATTTAACTATTAATTACACTAATTAATATTTAATACATATTACATAATTTATTCCGGCTCCGAAAACTATTTCGTCGCTGCCCGATCTCCATCGGAACTTTCCCGGGACGTTCCCGGTGCTCTCTTTTCCTATTTTTCTCTTCCGGTAAAATGTCGACTCCCCTTAAGTGTGTTACCCTAGCGGTTCGATTATCTCACCAGACATGATCGAGACTCCTCTCCGATCAATAACTAATTCGTGGACCTTGGATACCCAGAATCAATCCCTGCGAGATAACGAATACTTTACCGTCGAACCTAGACGTCTGAGTCTTAAACCTTTTGCCATGCGATACTTAGCGCGTCCGAGACTCGTTCATAGATATCTCCATACCTAGCTTGATCTCGTTATCGACACTGCTAACTTCTACTCGTCCATGATATTATGTCCTGGTGACCTAGTCACACGCTTGCAAGCTCGTTTGACATAATCTCACCGAGTGGGCCCTAGAGTATCTATCCTGCTATGCGGACTGGCAAATCCCGCTCTTGACCCCCCGTCTCAACATACTCCTTTCCGACACCCGAGAGGGACACCTTTATTGTCACACTATGTAAGATATGACGTTTGATGCAATCAAAGTGTCTTCCAGGAATAGCAATAAGAGTAGATCTCACGGTCAAAGGCGTAATGACTACATCCTACAAATATTGGGTATGTCCATCACGTCATTCTCCCAATGACATGACTCCATTGTCAACTGACATAAATGTCACATGATCGAGAAACCTCGATCATCAATTGCCCAATGAACTAGTTACCACACGTGTATTAATGTTTCCGCTTAATACAGTTATAGCATGGTATAAAACATATAATGAACAATTGAGATATGACGAATAAACTATATTTATTAAGTGCCTCTAGGGCATATCTCCTTCCGTATTTGATATGGTCAAGGATTTAAAAGTAATCTTTGGAAAGGGTTCTGGAGGACTAGAGGTTCCAAAAGACGCTAACGGGCACGCACCCATGTGGAAGAAAAAATCTATATTTTGGGAGCTACCATATTGGAAGGTCCTAGAGGTCCGATCTGCAATCGATGTGATGCACGTGACGAAAAATATTTGCGTGAACCTGCTAGGCCACTTGGGCGTGTACGGGAAGAAAAAAGACACAGAGGAAGCACGGGAGGACCAGAAACGTCTGAAAGAACGAGACGGCCTAAATCCCGAACACTACGAAGGTCCTGCCAGCTACGCTCTTACCAAACAAGAGAAAGTAATATTCTTTGAATGCCTGAGCAGTATGAAGGTCACGGCTGGCTTCTCGTCGAATATAAAGAGGATAGTAAATGTGAGACTCCAAAAATTTCAAAACCTAAAGTCACATGACTGCCACGTGATTATGACGCAATTGCTTCCGATTGCACTGAGGGGGCTTCTACCGGAAAATGTTCGAGTACCCATTGTGAAGCTTTGTGCATTCCTCAATGCAATATCTCAGAAGGTAATCGATCTGGCGATTCTACCAAGGTTACAAAATGATGTGGTCCAGTGTCTTGTCAGTTTTGAGTTGGTATTCCCCCCCATCCTTCTTTGATGTTATGACGCATCTCCTGGTTCACCTAGTCGAAGAGATTCAAGTTCTCGGTCCTGTATTTCTACACAATATGTTCCCATTTGAGAGGTTCATGGCAGTGTTAAAGAAATATGTTCATAACCGTGCTAGGCCAGAAGGAAGCATCTCCAATGGCTATGGTACAGAGGAGGTCATTGAGTTCTGTGTTGACTTTATTCATGACCTTAAGCCGATTGGTGTTCCACAATCACGGCATGAGGGGAGACTTAGTGGAAAAGGCACACTAGGAAAGAGAACACAAATTTGTATGGATGGGCATTCTTTCACTGAAGCACACTATACAGTTCTACAAAGTTCTACCTTGGTGGCCCCGTATATCGATGAACACAAGAATATTGTACGCTCCCTAAACGCGGGGAAGTCTGACAACTGGATTGTACGTACACACATGGCGACTTTCGGCGGTTGGTTGCGAACACATCTCATGAATAATGGCAAGAAGGTTGAAGAACAGTTATACCTGTTGGCCAGGGCACCATCTACAACTATATGTACTTTCCAAGGGTACGAGATTAATGGGAATACATTTTACACGACAGTCCAAGATAAAAAGAGCACCAACCAAAACAGTGGTGTTCGCATTGATGCAACAAACAACAATGGGCAGAAGAACACATATTATGGTTGCATAGAGGAGATATGGGAACTTGACTATGGACCTTCTTTTAAGGTACCTTTGTTTCGGTGCAAATGGGTCAATCTGAAAGGCGGGGTTGAGTTAGACAAGATGTACGGAATGACAACAGTGGATCTAAACAATCTTGCGTACGGAGACGAACCATTCGTGCTAGCCAATGATGTGGCTCAGGTTTTCTATGTGAAGGACATGTCTAGCAGACCAAGAAAAAGGAAAAATATAGAAACGAATACACCATACGATGAGCCGAAGCGTCACATAGTTTTCAGGAAAAAGAAACATCATGGGAGTGGAGGACAAGACAGACATGTCAGATGATTATAACAAGTTTGATGAAATTCCGCCCTTCGTAGTGAACATTGACCCAATCATCAAGTTGAATGAAGAAGATGCTCCATGGTTCCGACCCAGAAGAACTGGCGGCGTTGTGTGATGGAGATGTTTGTGCGATGTGTAATAATGTATTAAACATTTTATAATGTATTAAACATTTTTACCTGCATATAAAATGAATCCACCGCCGTCGATAGAACAAAACACACGGTGGCTCCTGAGTGCCCGCATATCAAATGCACCGTGGGGCGTATGCAGGGAATCCGAATGATTTGTATTCGGCCGATGAACTGAAGTATTTGGTAGATAGAACAAAACACACGGTTTCACCTGCATACAGCCCCACGGAAGCTCCTGAGTGCCCGCATATCAAATGCACCGTGGGGCGTATGCAGGGAATCCGAATGATTTGTATTCGGTCGATGAACTGAAGTATTTGGAGACACTAGAAGAAGGAGACACTTAGAAGAAGGAGACACTTACTGCCGACCATGTCCGAGAGGGGGCTATATATAGGGTCATGTGGCTCACGAAGTGGTTCTGATAGTGCAGATCCAACAACTCACAAGCCCTCAGAGGAAACACACCTCTGATCTAACGGCTCACAAGTGCTTGAAACAAACACACGATCCGTTTGCTTCTTTAGTCCCGGTTTGGAAGTTATAGTTTTGATCCAACAGCTCACAAGCCCTGAAAAGAAACACACCTCTGATCTAACGGCTCACAAGTGCTTGAAACAAACACACGATCCGTGTGCTTTTTTAGTCCCCGTTTGGAAGTTATAGTTTTGATCCAACAACTCACAAGCCCTCAAAAGTCATATTCAAACAATTTTCAAAATAGTTAAAATAATTATTATAGAAAACAGAAAATGGTTTTGTATTAGTTATTCAAATTCAAACACTTTTCATATTGAAAGTTTTTTTAAATTCCAAAGTATGCAAAAGTTATTCAAATTCATATTCAAATGGTTTTCAAAATAGATAAAATAATTATTATAGAAAACATAAAATGGTTTTGTATTAGTTATTCAAATTCAAACACTTTTCATATTGAAAGTTTTTTTAAATTCCTAAGTATGCAAAAGTTATTTAAATTCATATTCAAACCGTTTTCAAAATAGTTAAAATAATTATTATAGAAAACAGAAAATGGTTTTGTATTAGTTATTTAAATTCAAACACTTTTCATATTGAAAGATTTTTTAAATTCCAAAGTAAGCAAAAGTTATTTAAATTCATATTCAAACCGTTTTCAAAATAGTTAAAATAATTATTATAGAAAACAGAAAATGGTTTTGTATTAGTTATTCAAATTCAAACACTTTTCATATTGAAAGTTTTTTTAAATTCCAAAGTATGCAAAAGTTATTCAAATTCATATTCAAATGGTTTTCAAAATAGTTAAAATAATTATTATAGAAAACAGAAAATGGTTTTGTATTAGTTATTCAAATTTAAACACTTTTCATATTGAAAGTTTTTTTAAATTCCAAAGTATGCAAAAGTTATTCAAATTCATATTCAAACCATTTTCAAAATAGTTAAAATAAATATTACAGAAACAGAAAATGGTTTGGCGCTTTAAAACCCCCTTTTATCCCGGTTCCAGCCACCAACCGGGACAAAAGGGGGTGCATATGGCGCGAAGCTGAGGCGGCCGAAAATGAGCTTTTGTCCCGGTTGGTGGCTCAACCCGGGACAAAAGGTACCCCTTTTATCCCGGTTCTAGCCACCAACCGGGACAAAAGGGGGAGTGGCTATATAAGCCACACTTAGCCACGGGTCGTGGCTCAACCCGGAGCAAAACCGCAAATACGCCGTCAGGCTGTCGAAATTTTTCGTCGCCGCCGCCGCCTTCGTCCTCGACTCCGGCTACACCTCGACGCCGTAACCCGCGCCGCCATTGCCTGCGCTGCCGTGCCTCTGTCCGCGCCGCCGTTGCCCGAAGGTATCGATCCCCTCTCCGGCCGGTTCTCCTCTCCGCCATAGCGCAGCACCCGCGCGCCGCGCCGCTGCCGTGCTCACGCCGCCGCCGCCGCTGCCCGGGCCTCCGTAGCCGCGCCGCCGCTGCCGTTGCCCACGCCTCCGTAGCCGCGCCGCCGCTGCAGAGCCCGCGCGCCTCCGTTGCCGCGCCGCCGCTGCCGTTGCACGGGCCTCCGTAGCCGCGCCGCCGCTGCCGCTGCCCGGGCCTCCGTAGCCGCGCCGCCGCTGCAGAGCCCGCGCGCCTCCGTTGCCGCGCCGCCGCTGCCGTTGCCCACGCCGCCGCTGCCGATTGCTCGATTTCGAGCGGGATTGGGTCTATGACATCATGCTGATGTCACCTAAGGGTTTGTGACGTCATGTGACGTCATGCCGCCTCTACTGTTTCATTTTCCTACTGTTTAGGGTTAGTAAGTTGTAGTTAGTTGTAGGGTTAGTTAGTTGTAGTTACTTGTAGGTTTAGTTAGTTCTTAGGTTTATTTAGTTAAGTTTTTTAGAATTTGTGTTAGTTAAATTTGTCAAATGTTTGTAATGCATCTAATTTAAATGAAATTTGGAGGCCGAAGCTCCTTGTCTTTGTGTTAGTTAATTTTTTGTAGTTAGTTGTGAAAGAATTATTTTGTGTACTTCTTGTTGCAATGTAATTTTTTAAAGTGTTAGAAGTTGCCTCCTCGGAGCCGCTGCCCCCTCTCGGAGCCGCCGCCCCCTCTCGGAGCCAATGCAATGATAGTAAATTTTTAGCTGTTCTTTTCATTATAACAATATTATTGCAATGTGTTGCGTGTAGGAGCCGCCACCGTCTCGAAGCCGCTGCCCCCTCGGATTTGAGCCGCCGCCGTCTCGGAGCCGCTGCCCCCGGCATTGTTCGACTACTCCGCCACTGTCAGAGACGAGCAAGAAAATGTAAATGGATTATTGAAGATGTATTATTGTTGCTTTAAATGGATTATTCAACTATATTAGTGATATTTAGTCAATATTTAACTATGGAAATAACATTGTTCCACTACTCCGCCGCCTTCATGGTTAATAATATGATACTTCAATCGAGATGAAAATAGAAATGAAGATGTGAATTTGTCTTAATAACTTGCAGAAATTATGGAGCCCGGTAGAGACCATGAACAAGAAGCGGACATGTACGACATCATCCGCGCAGGTCGTGTAGAGGGACAGGAGGACCACTCAGACGATTTCACCGCACAGTTCCTCAACGAGTCCGGTGATGGATTGGAGGGGCCTTCTGACGAAATAGACGGCTCCAACGATGCAGCTCTACGGAGAGCACATGCCGACTCTGGTGCTGGAAAGTCGTCCGCCGAGGTATATATTACCCCTTCGGTGTTCGTCTATGTTGAATAGATGCGTTAATTGTTTTGTGTGTATACATATATTAACTACCACTTCTTTCTTGTTTTAACCCTCCGGATCGAGCAAAAAAACATCCGCCGAGTCAAATGTTACGCACCGAGGCCGGACAAAAAAGCTGGACGGAACTCAAAAGTACCACATTGAAGTAATCAATGCAAAAGGCAAACCGATTGCTCCCGTGAAGAACGCAAAAAAATTTGTAAGTCAGTGCGGAGCCATTGTTAGGGACAGAATCCCCATCACGACACAGGAATGGAATAAGCCAAAGGTGCCAAGAGAGGGGGTTACTTATGTCCCCAAGGAAGACAAAGAACACCTTTGGACCGAGCTCATGAAGAATTTCACTTTACCGGCATAGGAGGATGAAGAAGACCCGGTTATAGAGAAACGATGCAAGGCCTGGACTTTTATGGAGATGGGAGAACTGTTCCGCAGCGGGAAGAAAAGGCTAAACAAGTTCGTAAGAGCAGGTACGACTCCAGAATTTGTCGGAGTCTTTGAAAATATAAAAGATGAGTGGGATGCATTTAAGGCGTACAAGCTATCGGCTGAAGCTACAAAAAGGTCAGAGACAAATAAGCTAAATGCAAAAAACAAGATATATCACCATGTTATGGGGTCAGGTGGCTACCAGACGGCCAGGCCTAAGTGGGAGAAAATGGAGGATGAGCTAGCGGCTAAAGATATAGAATTCGAGACATTGGATTGGCCCAAACGGCTTAAGGCTTGGTTCTATGGGCATGGTGGAAAGTTAAACCCAGAAACAGGGGAATGTATTTTCACCAAGAAGCACGTACCAGACCCTGTCCAAAGACTCAGAGAAGTATGGCAGGAGGTGGAGGCAGGCACGTTCGAGCCTGACAGAGAGAAAGACGAGCTGTCGTGAGCCCTCGGGAATGCTGAACACAGTGGACGAACACGAGGAACCGTCGGCTCCGTTCCGTGGAAGATTGGGTTTCCCGCTGATGCTAGCACTTACAGAAGCCGAGCGAGAAAGAAGAAAGAGGATAAAGGCCGGGTACAGAAGCTAGAAGATAGATTAGCAGTGCTAGAAAACCGGTTCCTCAAGGTCGAGAAGCAGCGTCAACGGAATTCCTGCGAATCTGAGGCGCACGAAGTTCCTTCTCCTGATCCAAAATCTTTGCGGAGAAGCAGCGTGGCATCCACCGAGCTCGATCGCCACGATGATAACACGGGTCCTCGTCAACCCGTGGATTTGATCGTGCAGCAGGAACTGTGCGAGCTACATGTGCCATGCTTGAACATTACCGTGAAGGTGGCGGACGGCTTTGCCGTACCGCCTAATGGAACTTACCATGGCCGCCCGATTCCAGATGGCTATGCTGTTGTTGGGGTTGATGAGGTTATGAAGGGATATGAGGAAATTAAGCTGGACTTCCCTACGGGCGAAGGCGAGGACGAGTTGAGATATGCCTGCAAGGCTACATGCTTATGGAAAAAGGAATACATCGTGTTCCCACACTTGTTGCAAAAGCAACCTTGTCGGAGAAGCAATCGCCCTCCCAGTCCACATGCCAGTCCAGACCTCCCCGACAACGACAACGACGACCAAGGCGCCAATCCATCTCCATCTCCGCCGCAGCGTCAGCCGACTCCGCCGCCGCGTCAGCCGACTCCGTCGCCTCCGCAAAAGAAGCGGAAGTCCACCGCTGCATCGACTAGCAGTACTCAGAAGAGCGGTACGGGGAAGAAAGCGAGGAAGATGACACCGCCGCCTCCTCCGCCGCCTCCTACTACCAAGTTATCCTTGGCATGGAAGAAGTCTCTACCAAAGCCGGTATATTCTCCTGAAGCGATACAGTGGGCCTATGAATTTCTTACGCAGCCATCACAGTATTAGTTGAATATGGAAGATGACTATGTACGCGTTCTGGTGCGTACCGCTAGAAGAGTGCAGGACGAACGAAGACGGGCTGCGGGTGCAACACAGAAGCGAGACGTTTCCCAGCTCGGAATGCAGGCGGGACAATCGGTCGCCCCGCTCAGAGTGTACGCCAGTGGTGCACAGACAGAAATTGAGAAGCAAGCTCAAGAAATAGGTATCTCTGTTTCATCCCTTCGCACCTTACAATCGGGCGGCACTATCGGGTTTGGTGAATTGGCGCGGCAATATGTTAGAGGGCAACCTCTGATCGACTCTTCTCACTTGCGCCTCCTACCAGCAAGAATGCACCAATTACATGATTGGTACATGTCTTACACGGCCAATAATGATGGAGACTATATCTATACAAAAATTCAAAAGTCTCATTATGGCCCAGGTGATGATGAGCTTCATATTGAGCTCCCAGAATTATTCCAGTTATTTAATTTTGACGCCCTCGACAAATCTATCGTCAGTGCCTATTGTCTGTAAGTGATTAATTTATGCATGTCATTAATTCTCTAACTTAGCTTGTTTTTCATTGCCTGTAATTATCCTTATCACTATATTCTTTTCTACTATATTATTATGCAGACTGAAGGTTATACAAGCTCGGAAGTTTGGAGTTGATAATAACATTGGGTTCATTGACCCAAATCGAGTTCATCATTATGGTATATTAAATTACCTAGAGAAAACGGAGGAGCTTTTGCTCTCATACTTAATGCCGCAATATTACAAAACCTACATACTATTTCCTTACAACTTCGAGTGAGTTTTTTAATTACTGCCTTGTACATATTCAATAATTTGCTTACTCCATGTTAAGTGTAATTGATGAGTTATTGACGTATATAAACATGCGCAGATATCACTGTATACTGCTTGAGATTGAGGTTGAACGGGCAAAAGTATGCATATACGACCCATTAGGCAAACCGATTGAGAAGTTAATCGACTTGCAACTAATGCTACAGAGCTAATTTCAATCATTATTGTGGCCTGTTCCGTTCTAATATAGGGAAATTAATAACTTATTTAATCATTTTCTATACCGTACATGGTTTGGGACAAGTTCACCGGATTCCACAAGGGTGTACGTAAGGATCTAACTTTTAAACAAGAAGAGGTAAGTAGTCATAGCTAGGTCCGCGCATCTCTTTAAATATTCTAGTTCCTAATACCATTTTTTAGTATCTTCTATTATTATTTAATTGAATCCTATCATATTCTCTAAGTGTGCGACGCAGCAACAAGGCACTAATTTATGTGGATTCTATGTCTGTGAGTTCATGCGTTCACACATCAATGAGCGGCGAAATGAATGACAATCTGTGCGTAAAGAATATATTCAAACTTGTTTCTTCAATTTTGTTCACTTTTCTGATGATTAATATAATAATGTTGTTGATATCTCCTTTACAGTTTGAAAACATCCGGAACCGGCTAGATGCAAAAGACCGTCTACTCCCAATTGCGGAGGAGCCGTCAGGCTTTCTGATGGACTATGTGCTTCAGAGGGGGGCGGAATGCAGTACTCAAGCAGCTATGAAGAGCAAGGGCGAATGCAGTACTAAATCAGCTCGAAAGTAGTGCCTCCCCGGTTGTAAATATTAGTGCCTCCCCGGTTGTAAATATTAGTTTCGGAGTACTATTTGTTTGAAACTTGTTTGAAATTAAATAGTAATATCCTCTATACTTTTTAGTAGCGTGTAATATGTTAACGCAATTTGTTTGAAATGAAATAGTAATATCGACATCAAAACACAAAAGAAAAAGTACAACAGAAAACACAAAAGAAAAAGAAAAACAGAACAGGAAATAAAACAGAAAAGAGGGAAGGGACAAAAAAAAACATTGTCCCGGTTCGTATTACGAACCGGGACAAAAGGTTGGCCTGCACATGCGCAGGCCGCGGCCCACGTGGTTAGGCATTTGGCCCCGGGTCGTGGCGTGCCCGGGACAAAAGGCCATCCCTTTTGTCCCGAACACGTTGTCCCGGGTGCAAGACCGGGACAAATAGCCCTTACGACCCGGGACCGATAACCTGTTCTGCTCTAGTGGGTACCTCAGAGACCACAGGGAAAGTATGCAGACTGAAGAAATCCTTATATGGACTGAAGCAATCACCAAGGGCATGGTTCGATAGGTTCAAACGGGCTGTTTGTGGCATGGGGTATGGTCAATGCAATGGTGATCACACGGTGTTCTACAGACACTCCGATCAGAAAATCACCATCCTTGCAATTTATGTAGATGATATAATCATTACTGGAGATGATCAAGGAGAAATCAAGAGGCTTAAGGAGTGTCTAAGTAAGGAGTTTGAGGTAAAAGATTTAGGCAACCTAAAATACTTTCTTGGCATAGAAGTGGCACGGAGAGAGAAGGGGATATCCTTGTGCCAACGAAAATACACCTTAGATCTCTTGAGTGACATGGGCATGATGGGATGTCGTGCAGCCCCACTCCAATTGAGGAAAATCATAAAGTGACAGCACAATCAGGTGAGCTAGTGAACAAGAAAGATTATCAGAAACTGGTTGGCAGGTTATTATATTTGTGTCACACTAGGCCTGACATTACATACGCTGTGGGCGTAGTGAGCAGATACATGCATGAACCAAGAAGTGGGCACCTTGATATAGTGCACGGAATCTTGAGGTACTTGAAGGGGACTCCGGTAAAGGGGTTGTGGTCTGCAAAGAGTGGACATCTTGAAGTGGATGGCTATAGTGACTCAAGCTGGGCTGATTGTCAAGATGATAGAAGATCAACATCAGGCTATTGTGTGTTTGTGGTAGGAAATTTAGTGTCTTGGAGAAGCAAGAAACAGTCTGTTGTGTCTAGATCAACAGCAGAAGCTGAGTATAGAGCCCTATCCCATGGGCTGAGTGAGATGCTCTGGGCGAGTTGAAACTCTTGAGGAAAGGTCCCCTGAGAGTGTGGTGCGACAATCAGTCAGCTATCAGTATTGCAAA
This sequence comes from Poa annua, assembly GCA_026929855.1. Lineage (NCBI taxonomy): Eukaryota > Viridiplantae > Streptophyta > Magnoliopsida > Poales > Poaceae > Poa > Poa annua. The sequence goes on from CM049434.1 coordinate 118,711,862, forward strand.
TAACCCAGTTCAACATGATAGGACAAAACATGTGGAAATTGATCGCTTCTTTATAAAGGAGAAACTTGATGCTGGGATCATCAGCCTCACTCATGTCAGCTCTCGACAACAGTTTGCTGATTGTTTGACAAAGGGACTAGGGACTAAGGATTGTAACTTGGCATGTGACAAGATGGGGCTGATAGATATCTACCATCCATCTTGAGGGGGAGTGTTGAACCGGTATGCTGGCCTGTTGGCCCAGCCCATCTTGATGACCCAGTATAAGAGGAGCTGAAGGAGTGGACGATTGACCTAATCCACTAAGCCAGCCGCCACAGCTCCAAGCAAGGTATGCTCAGCTCTTAGTACAACAGAATCCTAATTAAGGCATCCGTTTTTTATAGAAAAGAATATTAAAAAGGTCAATTAATGGGGATGTCAACCGAACGGTGCATATGCTACAACTTCGGCATTTGGGAGAAAATAGATATGGTGGACTCACACCGGGAGTCAATTTGGGGCCTTCGAAGTTGCTGTCCATGTACTTGATCAAGTCCAAACTCTCTCCTGTGATTTTGCCGTTGTGCTCTAGGCAGGGTACCTTGCCAGAAGAAAACATCTTATCACTTACTAAGACAAACATTATGCACCTACTGATATAGTTTGACAATTTAAATAGTTAATATATGTAATTTAGTGTAGCCACACCATATTGTTGGCGTAAATCTTCTTGTACCAGGCTGGCTTATCCGCCACATCAATTGGCACTAACACGATCTCCCCCTGCAAACCCTGATACCAGAAACAAACTGAAACAACATGAAGTGAACCTAACCAAAGAAGAACAACACATGTACGCGGAGGGACAAAAAGAGTATGATCAAAACATCAGAACCGGTTGGCACCTTGCAGTTCCTTGCGATCCATGCTCGTTGCGCGTACGGGCAGCTATACGACATGTACAATCTGCAATTCCGTCTTCCCGCGTGTGAGCAAAGCAAATATATATGCACTAGGAGAGACGTATCAAACCGTAAACGAACATGAACATAAATGTGGATATGGTTGCAGAGCAAAGCAACGACCTGGTTGTGCCATCTTTGATAGGTGGCTGCTCTGAAGCGGGTGTCAAGGTGGGCGGGAGAGCTTCCTCCGCAAATCTACATCTCATAGAGCAATTAGTGAGCTATCTCTGATTCAGTTCAGGCATATGATAAGATATATGATCATGGCATCAACGTAAGAGAACAACCGTACAGTACCTGCTTGCGAGTGATGATGCCATGGCGACCAGCAGTGATCAGGAATGAGATGCAAAATGTGCATCTTGTAGTGTGAAGCACAGTCTTCGTGCAGACTGGTAAACGAGACTGACAGAGAGGAAAACACGAAGAAAACTTGAGCTCATGCGTCAGCATCGGCGAAGAAGGGAGTGGCCATGGCTGAAGCCACGCCCCTACCAATGGCCATGGGTCGTGTCACGACGCAACCCGCACATACGCCGCTTGAAACGGAGATGTTTTGTGAAGAACGTGCACCTACTTCTTTGGGGAAATGAGATGACTATGGTACATCCATGACAGACACATAAACTCTTTGTATACTGACTTTTTTACAAAATGGGGCATGAAATTTGCCTTTTCAAGCTCTTCTTTCCCTTGATTTCACCTTACACAACAGAAGACATGGTGAAGGTGTTTTTTTTTCTTAAACACAGGACAGATCCCCAAAATTGCACCATCACTTAGCGGTAGATGTACAATTTAAGCCAAAATTACAACATAGTCCCCACCTTTTGCCAAAAGGAGCCTAAACTAGAGATTTCAGGTGTTGTTGAAGATCCTACCATCCCTTCCAGATTTTCCAACACAGGACGATGACCTACAACAGCCTCTCTAGCATCGATACTCTAAACCTTAACGTGTCCCCATACCGTACCTATCCGATGCTCGTATCTAGCCGATACTCCCCGATACTCGAAACCTCCGTTGTAGTAGTTTTCACGCGCCGCCGTTACCTAGAATCGCTCCGCCATAGCTGGAATCACGCCACCTCCACCCAGAATCGTGTCGTCACCGCCCAGATTTGACTCTCCCTGCTCGGATTTGCACATCTCCGCCACCTGGAGTCGCCTCCACACTTGTTTGTCGCCTACTCCTCTCTCGTCCTTCTTGTTGTGCTCTGCTAGATCGTCGGTGCGCTGCCTCTGCTTGATGTTGTGGTTGCTTGGCTGCTAATGGCCTGGTGTTGCTGATGTGTTTTGTTAGGATTTTATTATTTATATATATACTCGCCGTATCGTTGTATCGCCGTATTGCTGTATTCTGAAACTGTCGTGTATCTCGTATGGCCAGATCCGTATCGCCGTGTACGTATCGCCGTATCACCATACAACAACTAATAACGACGAGAAGACTTAACCCCTCGTGTTGCTCCCGACTCGACGGGAGCAACACGAGGGGAACCCTAAATCTGCTGCTGCCGGGGCTCCTCCTCCCTCGCCGCCGCCAAAGGGCACGGCTGGGCAAAGCTAAGTGGTGGTAATTGGGCATGTTTCTGTAAAGTTTCTAGACGAGTCCATAATAATTTCATGAAAACAGGTCAGGTAATAATCCATTTGACTTATTGAGCCGGCGAGGTTGTCTTCTAATTGGTACGATCATCCAGTTATTTGATAATGAAGTTCACATGAGCATTACTAATGACACTGATATTACATGAGCACCGGTTCATTAAATTCAACACAATGTATGATTATCCTTGTATAGGCTACACCGCCAAACTATAAACACAAAGTAATTACTTTTATACTCAAAAGGGGGGACGCTAGTAGCATGCAATGTTTATTCAATATATAGCATACATGAAGCAAGCACACTCCTGAGTGACTGAGTTTTCATCTTCCATGCTGATGATGCAGTAGTTCGCCGGCCTCTTGTTCATCCTTTAGTCACATCTTCACTCGATCTGGAAGTTGAATTGTGTAAGTGCAAAATGATTGAAAATGGAAGAAAAGGCTGCAAATTTAGGAGAAAAGTTACCCCAAGCCGCTTCTTTGTTTGATCAAGCAGAAATTGTGGCGCCAGTCTGGTTTGTGTATAAGCATCAATCTTGTTCACTTCCTATAACATATCAATTGCAGTTAAACCTTTGATCTCCTCGGCAAGTAATTGCAAAGAAATCGATTCACATTAGACAATCAGAGACTTGGCAGATATGTGAAAGAATTTATAAACATGAGAAAGATATGGCATAATCACAACTCGCATCATCCAGAATTACCTCAATGAATTTCTGAATGTTCGGTTTGTCCTTGGTGATATCATAGTTCTTGATACCAGAAAGTAATATCTGAAACCTTTCGATGAATGGCACATATGCAATATCCACCTGCGCAGAAATTGACATCATAACAAGACCACATGTCAAGCACGATTCTTTGAGGAGTTCTTTCCTTGGACACAAATAAAAGGGATCCGAGACTGATGTGACCATACCAAACTGAACTGGCCAAGGAAGAAAGGGCCATCGGTGAACTTCCCCAGGGCAGCTTCAATTTTATCCAGCGCAGCAACTAATGGAAGATAATGCATAAGAAAATTTCAGTGTGAGTACAAACTGCAGCCTGAAGAACTTATTACACGATTTACAAGTAGAGCTCTTCTTTTTTACCAGTGTCCTCTGACACATCCCCCTTGGAGGTTATGGATGAGTATATTGCTTTACTGAATTGATCAGTATACCCAAGCAGCTCCTCAGCGAACTGCTTCCTTTCAGAATCCTGCCAATTTATAACGCCAACGTCAGTGCCACCGGCAAACTGATGTGCAAGTATCACTCTCATGATGGTTTAATATACATACATCAGGAAGCAATGCTGGGCCTTCGAAATTGCTGTCGATGTACTTGACCAAATCCAAGCTCTCTCCTTTCACCTGGTTGTTATACTCCAGAGAAGGCACCTGCCGAAGAAACATGAAGGTATATAAATGTGGTTGAAGATAAGAGATACAGTGGAATGCATCACTGATACAGAACTGAGGTTAACCATACCTTGTTTTCCGGGTAAACCTTCTCCTTGTACCAAGCCGGCCTGTCTGCCAGATCGATCCCGACTATCTTGATCTCGTCCTGCAAACCCTGGACAAGAAAAGCAAGTACCGAACAGACAGAAACAGTCAACTTGGGCGTAAATTGTAAAAGAACGAGGCGGTTTTTCTTAGCACAACAGCACCAAAAGCGTGAATGGGATAATACCTTGTAGTTCCTGGCAACCCAGGCGCGCTGCGCGTACGGGCAGTGATATGCAACATACAGCCTTCAGGAAACAAGAAAGGAAAAAGGAGAAACAACTTAACCCTTGATCTGTGCAGAGTTGGACAAAAAGGAACGAAATACATCTGAAATGCAAAAATTGTCTACCTGGTGGTGCCGTCGAAGAGTGGAGGGGGCTCGGAGGTGGAGGTCAGGGAAGGGGGCAGGTTTTCTTTCGGGGAGCTGCACACGTTGAAATTGAGAGACTATTCGAGTAATTTAATCGAGAATTGAAGGCAATATATTATTCTGCGCCGTCGACTGTCCTACTCACATGACAGGCGGAGCAGCGGCGGCGGCGGCCATGGCGGCGATTCGTGCGGTACTCCTGGTGGCGAGGCGGTGGAGCTGGCGGTGGGCTGCTGGTCGCGAGCGCCGGATCTTTATACACGGGGATGTCGGGACGGGAGAGGTAGAGGCGGGCGTCAGTGGTGAGAATTGGCAAGGGAAAGCGAGAGAAGTCATGGGCGTAAGATAAAATTGCAAATAACCACCACATTTGGGGTTAGGGTTGCGAAAAACCAGCATGTTGTCAAAAATTTGCGAAAAACCACCGGTCTGAAGTAACAACGTTGCAGAAAACACTGATCCGTCGTTTTAAGCCAGTTAACAGGAAAACTGACAGTGGGACCCATTTGTCGGGCTGACGTGGCACGTGTTGACCGGTCTGGGGAGATACACGTTCAACTGCAGCAAATTCTGGACTTTTATGCAATTTTCCGTGGGACCCACCTGTCAGTTCTCCCTGTCCCTATAATCCAACGAGGTAGACACAGTTGACCAACGCCCCGAGATCCCGATTTGGGGCAGGGAAAAAATGCCAACACAGTTGACCGCCGGCGAGGCTCCAGGCCGCAGCTCGCCGCGCCGCACGCGTCACCGTCCCCGACGCCTGCTCGCCCAGCATGCTCACTGCGCCCCCGCCGCGCCCATGCGCTCGCTGTCGTCGCGCTTGCTAGCCGCGTGTGCACGCCTACGCCTTGCTTGCGCGCATGCTCGCGGCTGTCCCCCACGCCCGCTCACCCTCGCCGCGCTCACCGCCCATGCGCCGTGCGTGTCGCGTCGTCGCGCTTGCTGGCTCACCCCAGCGGGAGCGGGATCTCCGCTTCAACCCAAGCTTCCGACGCAGTCGCAGTGCCGGCCGAGGAGACGACGGACCTGGAAGGCGCGGTCACAACTGAAGCAGAGCCCGACGGTCTCGACAGTGCCGTGAAGTCCAGCAGCGATAGCACCATCGTCCTCAGTGCGGGAGAAGCCGAAGCTGATTCCATCGGGACAGTAGGCATCTGTGTTTGAGATGTTTAGCTTGTCATGATAAATCACCACCATGTACACTGAAGTTTTGCGACAGATTCAACAATGATATTGATTTCGATCTTCCTCAAATTAATCTCTGCTTTGCGCCCTCCTCTATATTTCCGCTCGTGCTTCATCTGCATCCCTACAGCGCGAGACGTTCGATTAGCAAATTCGGTCAAAATTGGCTCCTAGGAACACCACATGGTTGCGCAGTGCTCTGAATATGCAGAGCAAATTCACAGCTTGCCCGCCACGCCGCACGCCGGAGCTTCCACCGCCGCCTCACCGCGCGCATGAGTGGACGCCATGGAGAGAGCCGGCCGGACCACACGAGCACCGGCCGGGGCATCTGGTAGCCAGCTGATGCCGATGCCAGCCCGAGCAGTGCTGCCCAGTCGCTCCAGTGCGCTCGGTGGCAACCGCAAGCTCGCCGGATGCACGGCGCCGCAAGTGCTCGCGGCCGGCCACGCGTGCTCTTCGTGCGCTTGCCGGCCGCGTCCCTGCCTCGTCCACATCGCCGGCGACCTCCGGCCTTGGGCGCCGGCTGCGGGGAAGATGCTGGAGTGGTTGATTTCGGCCGGAGTCGTTGGTAAAGGATAAGTCAACGTGAGCTGTGACGAACAAAGAAAAGAAAAAATTATGTAGGACCTTTTTGCAAAATAAGCATGTCATGTCAGCCTGACAAATTGGGTCCACCGGTCAGAAAGAGGCTTAACGGGCTTAAAATGGGCAATCAGTGTTTTTTGCCACCGTATTACGCAAGACCGGTGGTTTTTTGCTAAAAAACAGCAACATGGTGGTTTTCTGAAACCCTTGCTCCAAATGTGGTGGTTATTTGCAATTTTCTCTGGGCGTAAGGCGTGATGTCAAATTGTCAATCAATCAAACAGTCAGATATATCCACGTTGATTCGGGGTGATGTTCCAGCTCCATCTCCATGGATGTGGCTGGGCAGCCAACCTCACTTGGACGCGAACGCGGTGCAGGTGCCGTGGGGCTGCTCTGACGGCTGCCCTTTCCCTCTGCTATTTGTACGTAGACACGTTTCGCGACTTCGTGCGGACTGGAGCAGCGCACGTAGACATGACAGTGGAAGGAAGGCTTTGCTGGTTAGTGGTTAGTGGTCACCTGATCATGTCTGAAATCGTTTTAAATATAATAGGTGGGTGGCCAACACACACTTATGGTTTAAAAATTCATGTCCCGAGTTGACGCAACTGCTCCCTTGCTCATGACACCGACAAGTGGAAAGTTCTCATCTCCGGCCAAAATCTAACACATTTGTGCATTCTTCGTCTCAATCGCCGTTGTGTGGTGTATAGTAGCAGCGCAACCGAGGGCGAGCTAGGGTTTCATGCCGAAGCTGAAAGAAGACCGAACAGTTGGATAAGAGAAGACCGACCGTGAGCAGCGACAACATGATGGCCGAGAAAAGCTTGGACAGCTTGCGTGCGCCGTCACCGTCTACGCGTGATGTAATGATGCTCCCGAAGGAGGTATTGTTTTGGAGCATGAGTGGGGGGCATGTGGGCTACTCCGACTTAGTCGCTGTCCACTTTGATGTCGGAGGCGACACAGGAGGATGCGGAAGAATGACTTGGGAGCATCGTGAAGGACCGGTCCGAGATGAAGGGTGGTGCAGCTATCGACTCACAGAGGTCGGAGAGGCCGTGTAGGGTGGACTGGACTGGCGACGTCCTTCTTACCTGCACAATATTAACAGGTAGATCCATCAAACCAGCAAAGGAGTGTTATCTGGCCATGGGCAACGAAAAATAACACCCAGTTACAAGTGGGGCGACACATGTTCACACATAAAAGAAACCACGTCCCTCTATTTTTAAAGAGTTTAGTACTTAGAAAAACAAAATCACACTTACTTACAGATGGGACCACTCACCTTCACACATAATAACAACAACAACCCTATATTTTGGAGAAATTAGTCACTTACAGGTGGGACCACCCATGTTCACACCTGGGAGCAACCACAAGTCTCTATTTCTTGGGAGCTTAGTTCCTCTTTAAAGGATGCTAAATCACATTGTTGATGTCCAAATTTAATTGTCAAAAGTAGCCCAACGGGAAGATTAAAAAAACTAAACGTGTACATCCCATCAACCCACGTGGAGGGAAGTCAACCCACGTGGAGGGAAGTCATCTATGCCGACACGTGGCATTGCCTGACTCGCCGGCTAAGACACTTCCCTTCATCCCCTATGGTGGGAAGTGACACGTGTCACTTTCTCCTCCTCTGGACAGACTACTTTTGATAATAAAATTTGGAGGGGTTATTTTTTACAATGTGATTCGGCAGGGCTCAAATTTATAAAAAGTCCAAATGTGTCCCCAGCAGAAAATCCTACCCGCACCCAAGATGTGGCCCCACCCTACATAGCCCCATGAGAAGTTAGAGCATGTATACTCGGAGAGACCAAATAATATCCGGGGCGAGTGTTCTCCCTTTCACACTCCCTAAATTTAGACTGAAGGTGTGGTCGCCGCTCCGGCACGAGCAGGCTGAGGAGGCAAGCTCCTGTATGGGCGGCAGTGCTGTTGAGGAGGATTTGGAGAGAAAATCGTGGGAGAGAGTGCGAAAGAGGAGAGGAGAGATGATAGAGAGAGGAGTACGCGGGACGCTGAAAGTGGGCCCGCTCTAGCTATTTGATTCAGCGTCAAAGTTACAACTGGCACAGCCCAAAGACTCCCTACGAGGAGGGCGTGGAGCTGCCGGACCAAACTTTAGGCTTCCCTGGACAAATTTGCATTTGGGCGTCACGAGTGGGTGAAGCTTTTGTCCGAAAAGCCCCAAAACTGCTATTGGCGGCCGTTTAGACGCACTGAGTGTAGATGCACTTACGAAGTTTGGGATTTAAGGTGTGCCTTTGTTGCTCGTGTGATTCCAACTCGCTCATGACTTTTCTCATTTTCTTCGTCGTAGACGCTCACTTGCAGGGAGCCATAATGTTGCTCCGTAAGACTAAGGTGACACGTCGGTGCAGCAGAGAAAACAGAGAAGAGATAATAGACAATATGACAAAAAATGTGAAAGGGTGGGATGAGATGGAGGTTGGCCCATGAAGGGTCAATGCGTCTTGGAGTGTGTGGGAGTTGTTGATATGTGCACCGATCAAGATACACGTCACTGAAATCTGGCAAGAACTATATATACTGTCATCCTTGTTGCCAAATACTCACTCCGTACGTAAAAGATGTCTCAAAATAGATGTATTTAGATTTTAGTGCTTTTAGTGCTAGATACATCTATTTGGGGATATCCTTTTTCAGACGGAGGGAGTAGATGATATCCTAGAAGTCATATAGTGGTAACTTATTTTACTTTGACTATCCATATTGTTGACATCTTGAGTTACACACAGTATGTGGAACCTCTCTGGTCAGTGTTTGTAATGTAAATTTGGTGTGGGTGTGTACGGGATCTTATGTAAAGGTCGTCATACTCCGACATAGTTTACATATATATCTACATTTTTCTAATAGGTTCGGTTCCCCTTTTTAGAGCCCAACCTAATTATTTGTTGGGAGATATAGCGAATAGTGTCTTGACTAGCAACTCGAGAATTGATAAGACCGTCTCAAGATTCCCTTCCTTTAGTACCGAATTACTTGCCTATTGGCACATATCGAAGATAAGGTCACCTCAAATAGTGTAGGAGTTCTATAAGGGCATGTATGATGGGGTGACGTCAGCCTTCGCTTAACGTTGACACGTAAGATAATTGTCTAGGTGGAGAGAGAATAAACCTAAACTAAGAGATGATCTCTTCCGAAATAAGAGAACACTAATTTCATCATTGTACCACTTGTATTTCCTTAAAGATTTAATTTCCTACTAAAATATAATTAATTCCCATCAATCGCTTCGCTAGGGATGACAATAAGAGATAATGCATCATACAACTTATAATTTTGCCTACCCTAAGTGACGTGGATGGCTAAGAGAAGACGTGCCTTCTCTACCATTGTACATCCCCTAAGTACATCTGTTCTTGGTTCTATATTCAAGTGGCTACATGCCCCATGAAGGATTTGCGTATGCTAGTGGTCACTAGTACAAACTTGAGCCTAGTGCCGGTCCAATGAATCCAAATAAGATCTTATTGGGAAATAATCCCTTAGACGGACATACATAATTTTCAATCCATCTCTAATAACCTATTAGTCAGTTTTTTTTATTTTTATCCGTCTCCAATAATATATACGTCAGAGACGATCAATAAAAGTGATCGGTTTGAAATATGTTACAAACGGTCATAATATTCGGCCGACTCTTACTGTCTAGAAGACTTCTTTCTGACGAACACGCATACGCTGAAACATAAAACAAAAGAGATAACATTTTAGGCAAAACAAGAAACAAAGAGAGAAGAAATTACATCACATACATACTATATATTAGTAGCCGAATACAGTGATGAACATTCCAACATCCACGTGCACTGCACAACCGGTTATTAACAAATGACTAACACTATCCTTCAAGAAGCAAAAAAATAAGGGTAAAAAGGTAATGTTTAACCTAATAGTCAATGATGGACATTTTTTAGGGGAAGTCTAGACTGGAGAGGAGGATTGCTGATAGGCCAGTGTGCACTAGCCCATTCATCTCTCTTGTTTGGGCCTCTTTCACTTGGTTTGTCTCCTTGATCACGCAAAAAAAGTTGGTTTGTCTCCTTTGCTTTCTTCCTTTTATTTTCCTTTGAACCTTTTAACATATCTAGCTGCTTGGAATTTTGTTGAATTAGCTTGACTTTGGCAATTGCTTTGCATCAGCAGGACTAGAATATGTTGCTACCCCTCATTCACGGACTATAATACACGTAGATTCAACATCACAACATGTGTTCGTGCTCTCAGATTCACGAATCTTTTCACCATCTTTGTTGAAGAAAATCCTTAATTTACACCTTAAATCAGTTTTGTAGCGCCATTATGTTTAAATAGGATTAATGCGTCTAAATTTATCTATAAATTAATGACTAATTTATTTACAACACCTAACATGCGCATGTTTGTGGATTTTAAAACCAAGTTTATTACTTCCTCCGATCCATATAAATTATCATTGAATCAAATGAATCCGATTGAGCGACTATTAGTATGGATCAAAGAGAGTATAGAGGGCTCAAATTGTTGCATAGTGTCAAAAGGTAAAGTTGCATATGTGAAAGCACGATGTTATGGTTTTTTTTTTGCCGAGACTATTGGTCGAAAGTACTCCCTCCGTTTCACAATATAAGATGTTTTAGCCAATTTTCATATTCATATGTACACACATGTATCTAGACATGTTTAGCGTATATGTGCACTTATTTTAGTTCGAATCGATCCAACATGTGTTACACCTAAAACATGTTATATTGTGAAACGGGGAGATTATCTCATACGAACCATGTATGCAAATTTTATTTCGCTTATATGAACATAACGACCTGCTGTAGGAACGACCATTTTACCTTATCATAAGTCTTTTCAAAGTCAATCTTGAAAAATACCCCACTCTTTCAAACTATGAAAGGTCTAAGACAGGGAGATCCTTTATCACCTGTCCTATTCAATATTGTTGCGGATATGTTGGCTGTTCTTATTGCAATAGCAAAAGAGGATGACCAAGTAGGATCCTTAATTCCGGACCTTGTGGAGGGGGGGTGACAAGGTTATACCAAACGGGTACCCTATCGTGTGGGTACCTGGTGCACGCAATGCCTACAGCCCAATTGTCAAACAGATCAAAGAAGCCCATCAAGAGAAGCCCAAGACGAAGATTGCTTTCCAAGTAATATGTAGTCGGTTGTAGTTTCCATACATGTAATCCTAGTCGGTTACGTACCCGAGACCTAGACCCCCCATATAAGGGCTAGGAGGGTAGCCGATGAGGCACAGACACAATCAGATCCTCAAAACCCTAGCGAGACAGACTCTCGCTGGATCTCTGTAATCGCCGCATATTCACAATCAATAACAGACAAACATGAAGTAGGGGTGTTACCTCAGTCGAGGGCACTAAACCTGGGTAAATCCCGCTTGTCAGCCGTCGAGTCTACCAACACTACACGTTCTCTACCTCATATCTCTAACCCTAGGCTAATTACCATCGGTATTAATGGGGACATCCCTCGTCAATTGGCGCCGTCTGTGGGAAACGGTAGTGTTGGATCTACGGATTCACCGGTTTCGACTTCAAAAGGTAACTCGCCAATCTCATCTGCAAACAGCCATGCGCTGACAATCTCGACTAGCATCAAAGCAGCAGACGAACAGTCGCCAACATCTCAGATCGCATCGCCAAAACGCATCAAACCGTACTCACCAAAAGCACAGGAAGTTTTTGGTAATCTTTATTCTGGTTTCAATCTAACTGTTGGAAAGCACAATTTTTTCATCGGTAAGTTTGGTGTGCAGGACTTGACCGATCCGATCATGACGGAGGCAGTCGATAATCCATCGACTACGATTGCATCACCAGCAGACAACAAGGATACCTCGTCACAGATCGATTCGAACACATCCTTGGCATCCCCAACCACATCCATAACAACCCAAGAGCTCAATAGGATCTTAGTGGAAGAATCTCCAGATGATGAAGTACACTCCACATATCAAGACTTCTCAATCGAAGAGCCATCCTTCATGGTCACGTCTCCAGCGAGCTTCAGGGCTACTTCATCACAGATACATTCGATCTCACCACCAGGATCTCCAGTCGCCTCCGTAACGATGGCGGAATTCAGAGAGCTCATGGCGCAAGACCGCTTAGATGATGAGGTACAGTCTGGCTATAAAGTCAACACAGTCGAAAGCATCAACCAACTCGACACTGCACCCAACTCCATGCAAAAAGAGGATCGTATCTACATCGACGACTTCACCTGCTCGGAGATATATACAGATCATGAGTTCCTCCACAGCAATGAAGACAATCTGGAACAACCACACAAAGCATACGTCGACTACAACGATCAAAGCGCTAACATGAGCATGGACGATGAATACATGCCCATAGCTGACGTCGACAACATATACACATGCTCTCCGGCCATACCCCGGAAGGTCTACGTAGCAATTAGTACAGAAACTTCGGCAGCGGCAGCAAAAGTCGACAAAGTCATAACAGACTACGCAACGATACCGGCAGATGCAACACCAAATGAGTTGCTAACCTACAACTCTTTCAGTTGGCAAGAAGCACAGCGTCTCCAGCAGCACCCGAAAGCACACAGACGAATATACATGATCCAAAAAGGGCGACCCTCCAATAGACATCAAAAACTCCATACTCGACATGTCAATATGGCAGTCATGGAGCCACCGGTTATACCAGAATTCCTGCGAGGATCCGAAACAGAAATCGAGTTCGGCAGAGAAGATCACCCACCCTCAGTCTACCGAACAGGACACGCTGCCCTGGTACTCGACGCTCAAATCGGCGGGTACGCCATGACTAAAGTCTTCATGGACGGAGGTAGCTGCATCAACATCATCTTCGCCGACACACTTCGCAGGATGAACAGGTCAGTAGAAAAATTACACCAATCCACAAACACTTTCCATGGTGTTGTCTCAGGAAAAGCCATACTATCAAAAGGCACAATACAACTCGACGTCACCTTCGGCGACGCCAGCCACTTCAAAACTGAGTCGATTGAGTTCGAAGTCGTCGACTGGAAGTCCCAGTACCACGCCATCCTCGGACGTCCGGCGTTCGCTCGATTCATGGCGGTACCACACTACGCATACCTCCAGCTAAAAATGCCTGGTCCAAAAGGGGTAATCACGGTGAACGGTAACTTCCAAAAATCAGATGCGTGCGATCGCGACTTCAACAAAATATCGGAGATATTCGGTATGGAGCAAACACTCGAAGAACTCTCACTCACGAACGACCCAACATACATGCCAGACCAAAAGAAGCAAGCAGTCGATAAGGCATTCAGCACCACGGACGACACAAGGAAGCACTAGATCCACCCGACGGACCCAGCAAAGACAGTCAAAGTCTCAATAAGCTTGCCCCCAGCATTAGAAAGTGTGCTTGTCGAATTCCTCCGCGAAAACTTGGATATGTTCGCATGGTGTGCAGCAGACATGCCAGGCATACCCAGAGAGTTCGCCCAACACTCCCTCCAGCTCAGTCCAGGCACCAGACCAGTCAAGCAAGCGGTACGTCGCGTCTCCGGCCCTAAAAGAGAAGCCATAGAGAAACATGTGGACAAATTACTCAAGGCAAACTTCATCTGGGAGATCAAAAAATCAGAATGGGTGGCCAACCCCGTAGTAGTCGAGAAGAAGAAGACTACTGCAACCAGGATGTGCGTTGACTACACTGGGTTAAACAAGTGTTGCCCAAAAGATCATTTTCCGTTACCTCGCATAGACCAAATCGTCGATTCCACCGCAGGATGCGCACGCTTATCCTTTTTGGATGCATACTCAGGGTATCACCAGATAAAAATGAAAGTCGAAGACGAAGAAAAGACAGCATTCACAACTCCACTCGGGGTATATTGTTATACCACAATGCCTTTCGGGCTCAAAAACGCAGGTGCCACCTACCAGCGCATGATGTAGAATTGTTTGAAGACGCAGATCGAGAAAAACGTCGAGGTCTATGTCGACGACATAGTTGTTAAATCAAAAGAAAAAGACACGCTACTCGCAGACCTACGAGAAACATTCGCAAATCTCAGAAAATACAGCATCAAGCTAAACCCAGATAAATGTACCTTTGGCGTTTCGGCAGGAGAACTACTGGGATACTTGGTGTCAGCTCGTGGAATCGAAGCAAATCCAGAAAAAATACAAGCTATATTAACTATGCAAAGGCCTACAAAGCTCTACGAGGTGCAGCAACTGACGGGGCGAGTAGCGGCACTCAGCCGATTCATCAGTAAACTAGGAGAAAAAGCTCTACCACTATATCGACTGATGAAGAAAGCAGACAAGTTCGACTGGACGGACGAAGCAGAAGCAGCCTTCATCGACCTCAAACGCATACTCACAAAACCCCCAATTCTGGCGGCCCCCAAGGAACGAGAGCCAATGTATCTCTACGTCGCAGCCACAAATCGAGTGGTCAGCACAGTGTTAGTAGTCGAACGCATGGAGGAGGGTAAAGCTCAAAGCATCCAAATGCCAGTCTACTATGGCAGTGAAGTACTGTCCTTATCCAAACAAAGGTACCCACATTTTCAAAAGCTGGCATACGCCGTCTTCATCACAACAAGGAAGCTGCGACATTACTTCACGCAGCATTCGATCACAGTAATCAGCAAATCAGCAATCGGAGACATACTTACCAACCCAGACGCAACTGGACGGGTAGCAAAATGGCTCATCGAGCTCGGGCCACTCGGGATCACATACGATCACCCGAAGGCCATCAAAGCACAAGTCTTACCCAACTTCACAACAGAATGGATAGAATCGCAACTACCGGGAATCCCAGATGTTTCTGACTCATGGACAATGTACTTCGATGGGTCCAAGAAAAATGAAGGCGCGGGCGTCATACTAATATCACCAAAAGGCGACAAATTGTAATACGTATTGCAAATGACCTTCGAGAAGCCATCAAACAATGAAGCGGAATATGAAGGGCTGCTCCACGGCATGCGCATGGCAAAAGCATTAGGTTGCACTCGACTGATGATATATGGCGACTCCAACTTAGTCGTGCAGCAAACAATGAAGGCATGTGACGCCATAGCCAAAAACATGATCGCATATCGCGACCTCTACAATACGCTAGAAGGTGATTTCGATGGGTGCGAACTGCGGCATGTTGGAAGAGAAAGTAATGAAGAAGCTGACATACTCGCCAACATCGGCTCGACTAAAGCACAGGTACCACCAGGGGTATTCCTGGAGCGAATTGCGCACAGATCCATCAAAACACAACGACCCCCGACAAATGCAACTGGAACATCCAAAGGCAAAGCGCCAAGTACATAAGACCCGCCAATCGAGGTGCTATTATGCCAAGGCGATCAGGTAACACCAGCACGGACAAAACCTTTTCTAGCATTCATGCTCCGCGACGAACTACCAGAAGATGCCGCAGAAGCTCGACGAGTCACTCGACATGCCAAAGCATATACTATCATAAACGGTGAACTCTACAAACGCAGCATCTCAGGTGTGTTCCAAAGATGTGTAGAGCTCGAAGATGGCAAAACTATACTTCGCGATATTCATGTAGGAACCTGTGGGCATCACGCCGGCAATCGATCACTCGTAGCCAAAGCCTTTCGAGGAGGGTTTTACTGGCCTACAGCAATCAAGAACACAGAAGACATAGTCAAAAGGTGCATCGGGTGTAAAAAATTCGCTACTAAGCCCCACGCACCAGCATCAGCACTCAAAACCATACCGTTGGCACGGCCTTTTGCCCAATGGGGATTAGATATGGTTGGGCCACTCAAAAAATCATCACCTGGGGGACACACTCACCTACTGGTGGCAGTAGACAAGTTCACAAAGTGGATCGAAGCAGTTCAAATCACAAGTTCGACTGCTACTACAGCGGTCAACTTCATAAGATCCATCGTCTATCGCTTCGGCATACCAAACAGCGTCATCACGGACAATGGTACAAACTTCACAGCCGAGGAATTCCGCTCCTTCTGCAAGGAGTGGAACATCACGCTCAACTATGCATCGGTGGCGCATCCGCAGTCTAATGGATAGGTAGAAAAAGCCAATGGCCTCGTCTGTACAGGCATCAAGAAAAGGTTATTAGTTCCACTCAAAAGGGCCGCAGGTGCTTGGGTCGAGGAACTCCCCACAGTACTCTGGAGTTTGCGCACAACGCCAAATACTTCAACTCAGTTCACCCCATTCTTTATGGTTTATGGCGCAGAAGCAATACTGCCACCGGAAGTAAAATTCAGTGCACCAAGAGTCGAGGCATACGATGAAGATGAAGCAAACGAGTCACTCGAGGACTCAGTTGATCTACTGGAAGAAGCTCGAAATACAGCTCTCGCTCGCACAGCTGTGTACCAGCAAGATCTTCGCAACTACCACAGCCGACGACTACGACGCAGAACATTCATGGTGGGCGACTTAGTACTCCGATTGAAGCAAAAGAAAGTACACAAACTCGCATCACCATGGGAAGGACCCTTCATTATCACAGAAGTCATCGATGGCGGCGCTTATCGACTAAAGCATGCCCAGACGGGAGAACTATCCCATAACCCCTGGAATGTGGCGCATCTGCGCCGCTTCTATGCGTAGGCTCCATGAACCAATCAATGTAATAAAAGCATAATGTCAAAAAACGACCAGCAGGTTTCAGACGCACTCTTTTTCCTTACCAGGGTACCCACGGGGACTGGAAGGTTTTAATGAGGCGGCTTGTTGGTCAACATCTGAAATAAAGATAAATATTTCGTGACAAAATTCCGCATATTCTACTAGTACAGCAAATCGCTCGGTGGTTGTATCCTGTTTATAATCAGCAAAAAACGCATCCACTAGAACACTCGGGGGCTGTGTCCTGCTCGGAATCAGCAAAAACTCAGCCACACGGTACTTGGAGGATGCGACGCAGCCATCATAGCTAATGCCCAGCCACACTCGAGGTTTCGGGGGCTTGGCACACGCATAATCATGCAAACATATTGCTCTACACACCCTACTCGACATACTCGGGGGCTCAAGGCAGAAGGCGAAGGAAAAAAGGAGAGGTCATAAACAAAAACGCAACTCAGATTATAAAATCAAAGGCACATTAATCGTGCGAAAGTTTCACCTCACAAGACATTACAAAAGAAGGAACGAACAACTAGCTACGAGATACAGACCTAGAACTATCATTACCCGACAAAGGCTTAGTGCCACACGCAGCAGTCCTACGCTCCATAGTACATATGGTGACTTTCGAGAGCCGATCAGTAGTGTCAGCTACACCCCTGAGTGATAAAGGTTTTCCATCCGACCTTCTTGGAAAGTCAGATAGGACACGTTCATAATCGATGATAACACCATTGGCAAGAAGAAGCTTGATCGTAGTCTCCGATCCTCGTACCATCAAGTGGCGCGCGAAGGACTTCATAGTCGAAGAGCTGGGACCTAGCATATCTGCAAACCCTTGTACACTAGAAGGGGTCTTGGTCAACGGAAACACTTCCTTCAAAATAGCGCCAAGAGTTTGAGTAGACATATCCAAAGAACCCTTGACAAGGTGAATGGCTGCGCCTAGCCGCCCGGTCACACGCTCAAGTGACAAATCCTCACTCGCCGTATGATCAGCTGCAGAAGACGAAAAACCTTCGCAAAGTCAAAAGAATACACTTTTAAACAGAGGAAGAAGACAAATACAATACTGGTATGACCAGAAATGCACCAACCTTCAATAGTCTGCAAAAAGCTTAGCAATCGCTGGGCATGTTCTTTCTCCCGGATTGCGGCGGCATTCCGAGCTCTTTCAAGCTCTTCCTCCACGCGCGACTGCTGGATGGCAAGGTTCTTCTCCACACTGACTAGCCGCTCTTCAAGTACAGTTTTATCCCCTGGGATAAAAATGCACGCAGACAAAATATGACAGGAGAACAAAGAAAAGCCACCACACACAATGAAGAACTTACGGCTTAGCTCTTCCAGACGAGAGAGGAGGGTAGCACGCTCTTCCTCCGACTGTACAAATGCTTTCCCAGCGGCAACCAGAACGCTTACTGGAGGCTACATAAGAAGTGTACAAGTTACATATTAAACATGGGGGACGACAAACCCAAAAAGACACAAAAAAGCAGAAGGACTTACATGCTCAGTCCATGAAGGATGGACAGACGAAGACGGGTTCGTAGTCAGATCAGATGTATGTGGCGTCGATCCCACCGTAGTAGCCACATCGGTCAAAATAGTCGCAGCACTATCAACATGGGAGGAAGGCGCAATAATCTCCCCTGAAGTCGGTGAAGCATGCACCCGCCCAATGCCGATACTGTTGTTGCAAAAAACGTGCATAATGAAAAACAGGTAAGCAAAAAGGCATAAGGCGAAGCAAATAAAGCAAAATAAAAAAGCACATACCTATGCTCATCTTCGTCCGAGCTAGGATCAACATCAAGACCTAAGCCTCCAAAGTCGGTTGGCTCAGTTGAGAAGGATAGCGACGATTGAAGCAGAAGCAGTGCCCCAAGAACAGGTGAAGAAACACCAGAGTCTTCAAGATCTCTCCTCTCCACACTCCCCGAGCGAGTGCTCGAAACCTTTGCACGATGAAGACGACGACGTTTACCAATGCGCTCAGTCGCAGGCTCATCACCTTCCTGGACGAGATATTCTTCGTCAGCAACAGTTTTCTCCGCCTCGGCCGCAAAGGTCGCATATCGAATGTCACCAGACTCAGGGAGTGGAGAAAGAGATCCAGCAGTCGAAAGACCGTGATCATAAACAGGCAACGGCAAGTCCGAAAGTATTCACATGAAAAGCCCAAGGATAAGCAAACTCAAAATTTAAAGCCGCATAAATACCTCGGGAAGAGGATTCGCCAAACTGAAAGGAGCCACGGTGAAGTCAAAGGAAGCAACATCGTATGGCTTGAGGCTGGTAATGTACTTGACATGATCGTGAAAATCAAAGCATGACATCTCCATACTACTCATTCGGGTAGCATCGAGTGAGCCTTCATATCGCCACATGGGGTGGGCGCGACACTGCAACGGCCATACCCGACGTTTTACAAATGTGCTGATCAGTTGAATGCCCGTGACAGCATTCAACAGCTCTCTGACCTTGATCATAAGAGGAGCAGCCTCCTCCTGTTCTTCACTCGATATACAATGCTCCCAGGCCTTCGTATTCATGAGAGGCAACTCAGTCGAAAACTCCGGAAGAACATCCTGGTCGACAGGGACGTAGAACCATTTGTTTCTCCATCTTGGGGCAGGGTCGACTGCCATCAGGTCAAAGTATTGGCACCCGTCGCGTACCTCGACGCAGAATCCCCCAGTAGAAAGGGCTCGACTATCACAGTGCACAAGACGCACCTGGAAGATAGACTTCCAGAGGGCCCAACTGGGGGAAACCCCCAAAAAGCACTCGCACAGTACCATAAAGCAGGCAATGTGCAAGACACCTTCGGGAGTAAGATCGTGCATCTGAATCCTATACGCGTATAAAAAACCGTGCACAAAATCGTGCAGAGGGAAGCCAAATCCACGGGGAAGGAATTCTGCAAAACATACCCGTTCGCCGGGGCGAGGCTCAGGAAGGACTTCCCGGTTGACAGGTGCACGGGCAGCAACCTTGTCCGCTGGAGGAAGCAGTCCACCCCGACGAAACGCCGCCAGTTTCTCCTCGGTAACTATGGATTTTACCCAGTCACCAGACATCTCCTTCAAAGCTGCAGCAGCAGTCGCCTCCTTCTTTTTCTTGGCGGCCTGGGCAGTGGAGGAAGGAACGGCAGCACCAGAACCTTTTTGCGAAATCATGGCGAAGAAGCAAGGTGGAAGCAAAAACGGAAGCGCAAGCGCGAAGAAGAAGAAGAACTAAGGGAAAACAGAGTAAATGCCAGAGAAAAATTAATGCACAGCAGCGGGATCTATATTTACCACGGAATAAGAAGTGATCTCGGCCGTTCATAAAAACCGCCGTAGCACGTGGCATCATCGGAGAGCAACCGTCGCTAACCACGCCGCCCACTACGCGCGCAAAACGAGGAAATCATCATCACGCACGCGAAAATCTCGCCACGTCAGGTCAAGTCAGAACTGAACCGGCGTCCTCCACGGTCAAAGAGAGGGGCCTACAATGACACGTCCTATCAAAGTCCTGCGCGCACGACACGGTTGTCATGCATGACGCATACACCTGGCATCGCAGTAGAATAACAGAAAGAGGCAGTCGACCTTCCGAACGATTGGAACGGTTGCAAGCATAACATACAAAAATTCTTCGACTAGTCATAAAAGCAAAAATTTCAGGACTGGACAAAAAATTCCAAAGGTCACTCGACTGTAATGACTACAACAGAGATGGTCAATTATACTCCCATCGGGAGTGGGTAAGAATTTCTTCGACTGACTAAAGTGAGAGAAAAAACAAAATTTGAGATTATCCTTCATTACAATCTCGGGTGCTACTCCCATCGGGAACGCTGTCGCGCACCCGATAGATTTCAGAAGCAAAAAGGCAGTCGATAAAGTTGATTTGTCTTAGCCAAAAACAAAAAAGCTCAAAAGAATTCCCGAATAAAACGTCAGTCGATAACATCTCGGAAGCTGCATACATTAAATGCAAAGGTAAGACCCGCCGATCAGTCAAGCTGGGCTGAGGACCACTCCGGCAGTGTTTCCTTATATGTTTCCGTGTCAACAGACGCGAAGAAAATCCCGGCGGACGCGCTGGGTAGCAAAGTTTCGACTGCTTCCCTCTGCGAAGGGCCCTTCTTTTACTTTATGTTGAGTCAGTTTACCTACTTCTTTCTGTATTAGAAGCAAACACTTGTGTCAACTGTGTGCAACAATTCTTATATGCTTACTTATTGCACTTGTTATATTCCTTTGTGTTGACAACTATCTATATGATATACATGTTACAAGTTGAAAGCCAATGCTTAAACTTATATCTTCCTTTGTGTTGCTTCAATGCCCTTTTACTTAGAGACTATTGCTTTATGAGTTAACTTTCATGTGAATCATTTTGATGCTTGTTTGAAAGTACTATCCATGAAAAGTTTTTGCTTATATGATGTAGTTGTTTACTCCTTGTCTATTTGTTAGCAAACTATAAACCATTGCTTTGAATCACTTCATTCATAACATGAGCCTTACATTATTATATGATCAAGATTGTGTGAAGCATGTCACTTCAGAAATTATTCTTGTTATTGTTTTACCTACTCGGGACGAGTAGAACTAAGCTTGGGGATGCTTGATACGTCTCAAACGTATCTATAATTTCTTATGTTCCATGCTTATATTATACCACTTGCTACATGTTTTATATACACTTTTATATCATTTATGCATTTTCTGGGACTAACCTATTAACAAGATGCCACGGTGCCAGTTGCCTGTTTTCTGCTGTTTTTGGTTTCAGAAAAGTTGTTAAGGAAATATTCTCGGAATTGGACAAACGAAACGTCAAAGTGCTTGAATTTCCCAGGAGGTTCCAGAACACCGAGGACCACACGGAGGGGACCCCCGAGGGGCCCATACCACCAGGTGGCGCGGCACCCCCCTCTGCCGCGCGAGCAGGGGGTGTGGGGCCCTCGAGGCCCCGCCGCCTTCGCCCTTTCGCCTACTTATACCCCTCGGATATCTAAGACCTAAGAGACGCACCTTTTTCCTCCACGAAGTCCAGAGCCGCCGCCGTCGTCAACCCTAGATCGGGAGGGTTCAGAAGCTCCTCCCGGCACCCTGCCGGAGAGGGGAATCATCACCGGAGGGCTCTACATCACCATGCCCGCCTCCGTACTGATGCGTGAGTAGTTCATCCTTGGACTACGGGTCCATAGCAGTAGCTAGATGGTTGTCTTCTCCTCTTGTGCTACCATGTTTAGATCTTGTGAGCTGCCTAACATGATCAAGATCATCTTTATGTAATACTACATGTTGTGTTTGCTGGGATCCGATGAATATTGAGTACTATGTTATTGCTTCATAATATATCTTGTGAGTGCGTTGTTTATGATCTTGCATGCTCTCCGTTGCTAGTAGATACTCTGGCCAAGTAGATGCTTGTGACTCCAAGAGGGGGTATTTATGCTCGATCGTAGGTTCATGTCTCTATTTAATCTGGGGTGGTGACAGCTAGCTCTAAGGTTGTAGATGTACTGTTGCTAGTAGGGATAAAACAATGATACTTTATCTAAGGGTATTTGTATCACTTACATTACACACATTGCCTAATGCAATTATCTGTTGCTTGCAACTTAATACTAAAAGGGGTGCGGACGCTAACCGGAAGGTGGATTATTAGTCATAGATGCGGTTGGAACGGTCTATGTATATTGTTGTAATGCCCAAATGAATATCACACTAGCCATCATAACTATAGTATATGCATCATTATGCACTTCTTTATTCTGTCAATTGCCCAGCTGTAATTTGTTTACCCGCATGCATGCTATTATTATTTATGGAGAGACACCACTAGTGAACTGTGGACCCCGGTCCTTTTTCCTCAAACTGATAAACAATCCTACTGCAATCCTGTTACTTTTATTCTCTGCAAGCAAATATCATTCTCCACACATACGTTTAATCCTTTGTTACAGCAAGCCAGTGAGATTGACAACCTCACTGTTAAGTTGGGGCAAAGTATCTTGGTTGTGTTGTGTGCAGGTTCCACGTTCGTTGCTGACGCCGGTAGTGCGCCCTGCCAAAGTCATCTTCAACAACCTCCGGAAGATCTCTAGTTTCCTACTGGTTCGATAAACCTTGGTTTCACAACTGAGGGAAATTTGCTGCTGCACTACTTCATACCTTCCTCTTGGGGTTTCCCAACAACACCTCACCGGTGCATCAAGCTCTTTTCTGGCGCCGTTGCCGGCGAAATTGGAGCTCTTCTACGAGGGGAGTCTCTCACATCCAATCTTTTTATTTTGTTATTGTCTTGCTTAGTTTATTTTTATTATTGTCTTGTTTGCTTAATATCAAAAATACAAAAAAATTATTTACTTGCAATTTATTTACTTTATATTATTGTCTTGTTTGCTTAATATCAAAAATACAAAAAAATTAGTTACTTGCATTACTATTTTTATTTCGGTTTGTTATTTATTATTTCGGTTTACTTTTTAATTTGCTAAAATGAGTACTGCTGAGAATACTAAGTTGTGTGACTTCACTAGCACCAATAATAATGATTTTATATGCACTCCTATTGCTCCACCTGCTTCTAAAGCAGAGTTTTTTGAAATAAAACCTGCTTTGCTAAACCTTGTTATGAGAGAGCAATTTTCTGGTGTTAGTACTGATGATGCTGCTGCCCATTTAAATAATTTTGTTGAACTTTGTGAAATGCAAAAGCAAAAAGATGTAGATGGTGATATTATAAAACTGAAATTATTTCCTTTCTCTTTGAGAGGAAGAGCTAAAGAATGGTTGCTTTCATTGCCTAGGAATAGTATTGATTCATGGACTAAATGCAAAGATGCTTTTATTCGAAAATACTATCCTCCTGCTAAGATTATTTCTCTAAGAAGTAGCATTATGAATTTTAAACAACTTGATAATGAACATGTTGCTCAAGCTTGGGAAAGAATGAAATCTTTGGTTAAAAATTGCCCTACCCATGGACTGACTACTTGGATGATCATCCAAACCTTTTATGCAGGACTGAATTTTTCTTCAAGAAACCTTCTTGATTCGGCTGCAGGAGGTACCTTTATGTCCATCACTTTGGGGGCTGCAACAAAACTCTTGGATGATATGATGGTGAATTATTCTGAGTGGCATACTGAAAGGACACCTCAAGGTAAGAAGGTAAATTCTGTTGAAGAAACCTCCTCTTTGAGTGAAAAAATTGATATTATTATGTCTATGCGTGTGAATGGTAAATCTCATGTTGATCCAAATAATGTTCCCTTAGCTTCTTTAGTTGCACAAGAAGAGCATGTTGATGTGAACTTCATTAAAAATAACAATTTCAACAACAATGCCTATAGGAACAATTATGGTAATAATAACTATAAGCCCTATCCTTCTAATAATGGTAATGGTTATGTTAATTCTTATGGTAATTCTTATAGCAATAATAGGAATACCTCCACTGAACTTGAAACCATGCTAAAAGATTTTATCACTACACAAACTTCTTTTAATAAAACTGTTGAGGAAAAGCTTGGTAAAATTGATAATCTTGCCTCTAAAGTTGATAGTCTTACCCTTGATATTGATCTTTTAAAATCTAAAGTCATGCCTAATGATACTAAAGAGAGTAAGGCTTTTGCTAAAATTAATGCCATCCAAGTTAGAATTGATGAAAATGTTAGGATGATGGCCCAATTGCGTGCTAGATGGGAAAGAGAGAAAGAACTAGCTAAGGAAGATTATATTGTTAAAGTTTTTACTATTACCACTATTGAAAATAATGTTACTTCACATGCTAGTAAGCCTCCTACTATTCATGGTAACATAGTTGGTGTTGGAAATATTTCTTCTACTTCTTCCAAAAAGTTAAAATTGCCTAAAACTGCTGAAACTGTTATTGATAAAAGTGCTGAAATTTTTAAGAACATAGGAGATGGTGGTTCGGTTTGCTTTAATGATAATAATTTTGATTTTCATAATTGTAATATTACTGACGTTATTAAGTTCTTGCAAAAGTTAGCCACATGTCCTAATGCTAGTGCCATGAATCTTGCATTTACAACCCATATTACAAATGCTCTCATTAAGGCTAGGGAAGAGAAATTAAAACTTGAAGCTTCTATCCCTAAGAAGTTAGAAGATGGTTGGGAGCCCATCATTAAAATAAAAGTGGATAAATTTGATTGCAATGCTTTATGTGACCTTGGTGCAAGTATCTCTGTTATGCCTAAAAATCTTTATGATATGTTTGATTTGCCACCTTTGGAACATTGTTATTTGGATGTTTTTCTTGTTGATAATGCTATGAAGAAACCTTTGGGGAGAGTCAATGATGTTCTTATTATGGTTAACAATAACCTTGTCCCCGTTGATTTTATTGTCTTGGATATTGAATGCAACCCATCTTGTCCAATTGTGTTGGGAAGACCTTTTCTTAGAACTGTGGGTGCTATTATTGATATGAAAGAAGGAAATATTAGATACCAATTCCCACTCAAGAAAGGTATGGAACACTTCCCTAGAAAAAGAATGAAGCTACCTTTTGATTCTATCATTCGTACAAATTATGATGTTGATGCTTCATCTCTTGAAAATACTTGAATATCACTTTCTATGCCTAGCTGAAAGGCGTTAAAGAAAAGCGCTTATGGGAGACAACCCACTTTTTATTTCTGTTATTTTATTTTGTTGAGTCAAGAAAGATGTCTACCTCTGTAGCAATTCCTTTGTATCTTTACTTTATTGCATTGTTGTGTCAAGTTAAGCCTCTAGTAGAAAGTTGATACTAAATTTGGATTGCTGTGCCGAAACTGTTTTCTGCTGTCCACCGTTAAATTCATAACTCTTTACAGAAAAATAAAATGGACCTGGAATTTTTTGTGCGTAATCCTCAGATATATATGCAACTTTCATTAGTTTTGAGTTTTCTGATTTGAGCAAGTTAAGTGCCTAGAAAAAATTCGTCTTTAGGGACTGTTCTATTTTTAACAGATTCTGCCATTTATTTTGCAATGCCTCTTTTACTATTTTGAATGGATCTTTTTGTTCCATAAAGTATCAGTGGCTGTAGCTAATGTCCAGTAGCATTGGTAGCAATTGTGTTCATACAGAATATAAGAATTTTTTGTGCACTAACCCTCTAATGAAGTTTACTTTGAGTTTGGTGTGGAGGAAGTTTTCAAGGATCAAGAGAGAAGGATGATATGATGTGATCAAGAAGATGAAAGAGCCAAAGCTTGGGGATGCCCCCGTGGGTCACCCAAGCATATTTCAAGAAGACTCAAGCGTCAAAGCTTGGGGATGCCCAAGGCATCCCCTTCTTCATCAACAAACTATTAGGTCATCTCTAGTGAAACTATATTTTAATTCGGCCACATCTTATGTGCTTTACTTGAAGCGTCTGTTTGTTTTTGTTTTTGTTATTTTCATTCTCTGAATAAAATGGATCCTAGCATTCCTTTGTCGGAGAGAGACACGCTCCGCTTTTTCTTATGAATACTCATATCCTTCACTTATATTTGTTGAGTATTCTTCTATGTTATTTCAATACTTTCAGCTCTTGTTTTTCATGCATCTCTTGTTGGAGCTGTTAGTTTTTCTTATGTTATACTCTCATATCTCATCGTTATATACTTGGAGAGTTTATCTTTAAATAAGTTGATTGGTGTTTGGTTGGAAACAGAAAATGCTAAATGTGGTAGATGGTATAATGAAAAAGATATACATGCTCTTATGAATTGTTATCTTGTATGTTGTGGTGCTTGGCAATTGTTTTGAGCTCTCAAGTAGATCATGTTTAAGCTTTTACATCATGTAGTTAAAACCTATTAATGAAGAACTACCGTAAAGCTTGTTGAAATTTGGTTTGCATGTTTGGTATCTCTAAGGTCTAGATATTTTCTAGTAAAGGTGTTTGAACAACAAGGAAGACAATATAGAGTATTATAATACTTGCAATATGTTTTTATATACGTCTTGTTGTCATAGTTTATACTTATGTTTGCTTCAAATAACCTTGCTAGCCAAAGCCTTGTACTGAGAGGGAATGCTTCTCGTGCATCCAAAACCTTGAGCCAAAACCCATGCCATTTGTGTCCACCATACCTACCTACTACATGGTATTTCCTGCCATTCCAAGCAAATACTTCGTGTGCTACCTTTTATTATTCAAAACATACTATCTCTTATTTGTGTCAATGTTTATTAGCTCATGAGGAAGTATGTGGTGTTACGGATATCAACCTTGTCATTTGCTTTTAGACAGACTTTCACAACCGGACTAGTGGCATCATCCGCTTATCCATTAACTTTGCAAAAAGAGCTGGCAAATGGGGTGCCCAGTCCCAATTAATTACAACTTTCATCATCATTCTCTTCACATGGTTTTGCAAAAAAAATATTATGCTTCAAAGTGTTATACAATTTTATATAGACACTCCTCCATGGTATGTGATTGTTGGAAGGCACCCGAGGATTCGGTTAGCCATGGATTGTGTATGCATTGGTGGGGAGGAGTGTCAAACCAGTTTTTAAAATATACATGTGTAAACAAAAGAGAATAAGAGGGATGATCTACTCTTGGGTAGAAATAACGTCCTTCAATGGGAGCCGCTCTTGAAAGTCTGGTTAACAAGGGGGGTAGAGTGCCCATTACCATTCGTTGACAACAACAAACACCTCTCAAAACTTACTTTTATGCTCTCTATATGATTTCAAAAACCTATAAAACTAAAAAGCTCTAGCACATGTTTGTATCCCTGCTTCCCTCTGCGAAGGACCCTTCTTTTACTTTATGTTGAGTCAGTTTACCTACTTCTTTCTGTCTTAGAAGCAAACACTTGTGTCAACTGTGTGCAACAATTCTTATATGCTTACTTATTGCACTTGTTATATTCCTTTGTGTTGACAACTATCTATATGATATACATGTTACAATTTGAAAGCCAATGCTTAAACTTATATCTTCCTTTGTGTTGCTTCAATGCTCTTTTACTTAGAGACTATTGCTTTACGAGTTAACTTTCATGTGAATCATTTTGATGCTTGTTTGAAAGTACTATCCATGAAAAGTTTTTGCTTATATGATGTAGTTGTTTACTCCTTGTCTATTTGTTAGCAAACTATAAACCATTACTTTGAATCACTTCATTCTTAACATGAGCCTTACATTATTATATGATCAAGATTGTGTGAAGCATGTCACTTCAGAAATTATTCTTGTTATCGTTTTACCTACTCGGGACGAGTAGAACTAAGCTTGGGGATGCTTGATACGTCTCAAACGTATCTATAATTTTTTATGTTCCATGCTTATATTATACCACTTGCTACATGTTTTATATACACTTTTATATCATTTTATGGGACTAACCTATTAACAAGATGCCACAGTGCCAGTTGCCTGTTTTTCTGCTGTTTTTGGTTTCAGAAAAGTTGTTAAGGAAATATTCTCGGAATTGGACAAACGAAACGTCAAAGTGCTTGAAATTCCCAGGAGGTTCCAGAACACCGAAGACCACACGGAGGGGACCCCCGAGGGCCCCACACCACCAGGTGGCGCGGCACCCCCCTCTGCCGCGCGAGCAGGGGGTGTGGGGCCCTCGAGGCCCCGCCGCCTTCGCCCTTTCGCCTACTTATACCCCTCGGATATCTAAGACCTAAGAGACGCACCTTTTTCCTCCACGAATTCCAGAGCCGCCGCCGTCGTCAACCCTAGATCGGGAGGGTTCAGAAGCTCCTCCCGGCACCCTGCCGGAGAGGGGAATCATCACCGGAGGGCTCTACATCACCATGCCCGCCTCCGGACTGATGCGTGAGTAGTTCATCCTTGGACTACGGGTACATAGCAGTAGCTAGATGGTTGTGTTCTCCTCTTGTGCTACCATGTTTAGATCTTGTGAGCTGCCTAACATGATTAAGATCATCTTTATGTAATACTACATGTTGTGTTTGCTGGGATCCGATGAATATTGAGTACTATGTTATTGCTTCATAATATATCTTGTGAGTGCGTTGTTTATGATCTTGCATGCTCTCCGTTGCTAGTAGATGCTCTGGCCAAGTAGATGCTTGTGACTCCAAGAGGGGGTATTTATGCTCGATGGTAGGTTCATGTCTCTATTTAATCTGGGATGGTGACAGCTAGCTCTAAGGTTGTAGATGTACTATTGCTACTAGGGATAAAATAGTGGTACTTTATCTAAGGGTATTTGTATCACTTACATTACACACATTGCCTAATGCAATTATCTGTTGCTTGCAACTTAATACTGAAAGGGGTGCGGACGCTAACCGGAAGGTGGATTATTAGTCATAGATGCGGTTGGAACGGTCTATGTATATTGTTGTAATGCCCAAATGAATATCACACTAGCCATCATAACTATAGTATATGCATCATTATGCACTTCTTTATTCTGTCAATTGCCCAGCTGTAATTTGTTTACCCGCATGCATGCTATTATTATTTATGGAGAGACACCACTAGTGAACTGTGGACCCCGGTCCTTTTTCCTCAAACTGATAAACAATCCTACTGCAATCCTGTTACTTTTATTCTCTGCAAGCAAACATCATTCTCCACACATACGTTTAATCCTTTGTTACAGCAAGCCAGTGAGATTGACAACCTCACTGTTAAGTTGGGGCAAAGTATCTTGGTTGTGTTGTGTGCAGGTTCCACGTTCGTTGCTGACACCGGTAGTGCACCCTGCCAAAGTCATCTTCAACAACCTCCGGAAGATCTCTAGTTTCCTACTGGTTCGATAAACCTTGGTTTCACAACTGAGAGAAATTTGACGCTGCACTACTTCATACCTTCCTCTTGGGGTTTCCCAACAACACCTCACCGGTGCATCACACTTACGAGTGAGTCCATGCCCAATTCTCTAAATTAGCCAAGCACTCGGGGGCTAGTGACAAGGTTATACCAAACGGGTACCCTATCGTGTGGGTACCTGGTGCACGCAATGACTACAACCCAATTGTCTAACAGATCAAAGAAGCCCATCAAGAGAAGCCCAAGACGAAGATTGCTTTCCAAGTTATATGTAGTCGGTTGTAGTTTCCATACATGTAATCCTAGTCGGTTACGTACCCGAGACCTAGACCCCCCCATATAAGGGCTAGGAGGGTAGCCGATGAGGCACGGACACAATCAGATCCTCAAAACCCTAGCGAGACAGACTCTTGCTGGATCTCTGTAATCGCCGCATATTCACAATCTATAACAGACAAGCAGGAAGTAGGGGTGTTACCTCAGTCGAGGGCCCTGAACCTGGGTAAATCCTGCTTGTCAGCCGTCGAGTCTACCAACACTACACGTTCTCTACCTCATATCTCTAACCCTAGGCTAATAACCATGGGTATTGATGGGGACATCCCTCGTCCGGGGGGGGGGGGGGGGGGGGGGGGGGTTCTACAATATGCTGATGACACAATCCTCTTTCTTGAGGATGATCTCGATAAAGCGGTGAACATGAAACTAATTCTAGCCTTGTTTGAGCAACTATCTGGGCTCAAAATAAATTTTCACAAAAGTGAGTTATATTGCTTTGGACAAGCAAAAGAAAGGCAGAACGAGTACGGCCAACTTTTTGGTTGTGAGGTTGGTAAATTGCTTTTCAAATACCTAGGGATACCGATTCACTATAGAAGGTTATTGAACAAAGAGTGGAAAGAAATTGAGGATCGAATAGAAAAAAAAATACTTGGGCAGGTAAGATGCTGTCATATGGGGATCGTCTTATCTTGATTAATTCGGTCCTATCTAGCCTTCCCATGTTTCTTCTCCTTTTTTGAAATTCCCGTGGGGGTGAGAAAAAGGCTTGATTACTACAGGTCTAGATTTTTCTGGCGAAGTGATCAACAAAAGAGAAAATATCGCTTAACTCGCTGGAACATTATTTGTCGTCCTAAAGACCAAGGCGGGCTAGGCATAGAGGTTCTTCAAATTAAAAATAAATGTTTGTTAAGCAAATGGCTTTACAAAATGTTACATGAGGAAGGGGTATGGCAGGAGTTATTAACCAATAAGTATTTGAAGGATAAAACGCTTGCTCAAGTTGAACCGAAACCTAATGATTCGCCGTTTTGGAAAGGCATTATGGCCGTAAAGCAGCAGTTTTTTAACGTAGGTTCCTTTTCGGTGGGCAATGGACTTGGGATTCGGTTTTGGGAAGATAAGTGGCTGGGTAATGAATTAATGGTACCTTGGCTTCTCAATATCCTAACCTGTATAACATTGCTAGTCACAAGAATGTGTTGGTGACACATGTGCTAGCAAACAATCCTTTAAACATTCAATTCAGGCGAACACTGTGAGGAAACAACTGGACTAATTGTATTCAGTTGGTACAACGACTCATGGGAGTCTCTTTGACAAATGATGAAGATACATTCAGATGTAGTTTGACTCCCAATGGAATGTTTTCCATTGAAAATTAAGATTTTCATGTGGTTAGGAAGGTCTTACTTACGAAAGATAATCTCATTCGGAGGAGGTGGACAGGATGTAAAAAATGTGTCTTTTGCCAGGTGGATGAGTATGTTGAACATTTATTTATATCTTGCTCTTTTGTTCGTCACATTTGGAGATTGATTCATTTTACTTACAATATATCACCACCATCTAGTGTGGCTAATATGTTTGGTCATTGGTTAGATGGTATTGACAAAAAAAAACTAAAGCACGTATTCGCATTGGCGTGTGTGCGTTTCTTTGGGCAATTTAGAATTGCAGAAATGATATTGTTTTTAACAACAACAGAGGGTGTTCATTTTTTGCCGGTGGTTCATCGCGCAACATACTGGATTCACATGTGGTCCTTCCTCCTTCCGGAGGAGCAAAGGGCACTTATGCATACCAGCTGCACACGTTTAATGGCAGTCGTTGGGGCTATCTTGTCCCAGGGTGGCTGCAGCACACTAGAAGACTCCAATATGTGTAGTCTTTGGTTGAGAGCTTTCTTTAGGTGGCTGATTCATGTAGCCACTTTGGCTGATCCGTGATTGTATTAAGATAGTGATGTTTCTTGAGTTGTAAACTCATTTTGATACGTTTAAACGCTGTAATAATCGGCTATGTGCATCAATTGATGCAGATGCTGGGATTAATAAAATTCCCTTTTCTAAAAAAATATATGAACATAACGACCATGAAACGATTGCTCTTTGGAGACTGTAAAATGTATGTGTACATATTTTCGAATGGAATGTGGGAGTAAACTATAATCTTATCATGCAGGATACAAAATGGCGTCGTTTATTAGGAAGGAAACATATAAAAACACAACTCTGGTATTGCAAGCAAGCAACTCATGAGACTCGAGTCTTCGCCTACTCAGATGCCAGTGTTCCTTGGCAGCGACTCCGTTACCCTTAGTATCTTCACTTTTTAAGCAATCTGAAAGCTCACAGCGAGAAGTCAGTGTCAAACGACAGTATAACTATAAGACTACAAAAACAGGAAGAAAAGAACTTAGAAATTGATTAGGGAAAATGCATTTACCTTCAGATGCCTCTTCGCAACATCAAGCAAGATCAGCGGTTGGTTTTTGGTCTGCTTATATGCTTCAATCTTGTTCATCTCCTCGATGAATTTCTCAAGATTGGGCCTGTCCTTGGTGATCTCGTAGCTCCTCACGTGAGAATAGTATATCTGAACCCTCTCCAAGATCGTCACGTACGCAATGTCAGCCTGAAAATTAAAGGGATCAAAGCAAGCATTACAACAAAAATTCCGGTGGAAATTAATCTGACACGCATTTAATACAGAATCAGTTTAGTCGACATATACCAAGCTTAATTGTCCAAGGAAGAACGGGCCGTCACTGAACTTTGAGAGGGCAGCTTCGATCTTGTCTAGAGCAGCAACTGGCAAACAAAAAGGTGGAAGGTTGATCAGTGCGAACTAATCCAATGCTTTGATCTAGAAAATTTGCAGTCATCTCGCCACTATGTTCTTACAAGTCTCATCTGACATCTCTACTCTGGATGTCAAGGGCGAGTAGAGTGCTTTGGTAAACGTGTTAGCATACTCAATCAGATCATCAGCGAATTGCCTCTTAGCAGGATCCTGACAATCGACACATCCAAAGGTTGTAAAGAAGACCGAAACATTCTCTGAAACAACTGTAATTTTTTTTAACGATGGTCTGAGGCTCTGAGCCTTACTTGAGGAAGCAGTGCCGGGCCCTGGAAATTGATGTCGATGTACTTGATCAGGTCCAAGCTCTCTCCCGTGACCTTGCCGTTGTGTTCCAGGGAAGGCACCTAAGGAGAGGAAGACAACGATAAAATTGTGCAACGAGAGCATGCAGATGGAGCGCGAGAATAGGAAGGAGTTGGATGAACAGATGATGGATGAGCTGGAGTGCGTCCGTACCGTGCCCTGTGGGTAAACCTTCTCCTTGTACCAAGCTGGTTTGTCCTCCAGATTAATGGCGACTAGCTTGATCTCGTCCTGCAAACCCTGCACAAAAAGAAGCAGAGAAAAGGAAACCGTTGTTCAGGTATTTCGTTAAGATAAACAAGGACAGGTTTAGCGATGGAAGATGAAGCTTGATGGGTTGCAAGTAGCCATTATTAGTTGGTAGTACCTTGCAGTTCCGGGCAATCCAAGCGCGCTGAGCAAACGGGCAGAAGTAGCAAATGTACAGCCTTCCCATAGCACAAAAACAGATCGATCAATCAATGGTTAGTTCATAAGCTCATGAAATGAATCCCGATGCACAAGTGAAGATTACTGGATACCTGGTGGTGCCATCGAAGAGGGGAGGGGGCTCGGAGATGGCGCCCAGCGCAGGCGGGAGCACTTCTTCCGTGGAGCTGCAACGCAGACTGTCCTCTCAGTAAACCATGTAAAATGATGTACATGAGTGCTTAGCTAATCACAGTAATCACTCACCTCCTGGCTGCGGCCATTACGACGTGTTAATTAGCTAGAAGAAGGATGTGACAAGAGACCTGAATTGGCCGAATGAATATCTGATGTGTATTGGTGGTGACCGGTGAGCGTGTCGTGCTGAGTATTTATGCGTCGCCGAGAGGTGGGAGAGCCAAGTTGGCGAGTGGATTCATTAGTTTATCTTAGATAATGGAAGGTCTCTACACTACACGCTAATCATACTAGCAAGGATACCTTCATGCACCTGCCTCTGTCGGTCCCAATGGAGCTAGTTAGGTTAGACTTTTGCTGTCTGTTTCTATCCGATTTTGACGGGGTGACGTAACTGATTGGGTCATATGTGTTCTTCAGGCTTCAGCAGCATGCATGGCTGCTGGTTGTGTGGAATTTATAATCGGTGTTGTCACTCATGACCTAACTGATTGGGTCATCTTTCAGAAGCAAAGTTGCTTGCACTAGTGGAATGTTTATTCCTTGACATGATTCACTTTTTACTTTTCAACAACAAATAAATTCAGTGAAATAGCAGCTGCGCGCACACATGAGGAATTGCTACATGTCAGAAATAGTGGTTACACTAGCCATTTGGGATCCAATTATTATGCCAAACCAAAACCTTTGAACCATCTCCAATTCTCCAAATGAGGTACTTCCTTAGCAATTTTTGGCCATGCAAAATACTCCTCGCTTAAATAACAAATTGTTGGGGGCACACTACTGTCACGAACTCCCCCTCCTTGAAGTATCTTGCTTGTAAAACTCTCGCATACAGACACTTCGGGTTAGTCAGTAGCAGTGGCGGACCCAGGAATTTTGCTTAGCCGGGGCGAAAAGTTGGCGGCGTCCAAAATTTTTGGGTACAAATACAAGTCTAATAAATAAAATAAGTGTAAAAAATTTATTCTCCTAACCCTTTAAATATACTACGAACATGAAACTACAACAGAAAATACTTAGAACAGTTAAGGAGCAAGCATTACAACAATAAGGATTTTTGCTTTTATTAAAAACGGTAATTCCTTTGGTGAGCACTCAGGACTCAGGAGCAGTAGAGTATCTGCGTGTAGGGGTCAGAGTTTTGTTTGTGGGAGCTTGTGGTTAGCTAGTCAACAAGAAGCCACATAAGTATTTTTTACGGTACAAGAAGCCACATAGGAGATACAGGTTGATGGGCCTTTTTCATTTAAGTGACACCAGTCCTGGCCCATTTCGGCAGTATGTCTTCTTCTCCAATACTCAACCTGGACATAAAACTTCTATCGATCTAACCATGGCGCTCAAATCTGCTCGGCCGCCGGAGGCAAAGGTAGCGGTTAGACTGTTCCGCCACCGGAGACCCGGGGCGGCCGCCCCTGCTCGCCCCTATGGTGGGTCCGCCACTGGTCAGTAGTCACCACACATGTTTAGTAAGTAACGCTTGATTAAAATCAGAGTGATCCATGGAGTCCGCTCTCGGTTCCGAGAAAAAGGAGCAAGAGGCTTTCGCCGCCCGTCGTTGACTACCGCCAATCAGAGGAGGAGATGTCGCCGCTTACTTGCTCGTTGTGAAAAAAATTCACTACCGAGAGGGAGAGCTTGAAAGGGAGGAGGGAGGATGGGGGATGGTGGCAGAGATTTAGCCTTTAGTCGAAGGGGGTGAAATTGGGGAGCGACATGGCAGACATTGAAACAATTCTCCCGTTGTATTTTGCGTAGGGGTGCAACCGTGCATCCTCGCATGTGTTTCGTGCTATATTTCCTCATATCATCTCCACAAAAAGAGGGTGTCGTTATAGAAAACTAGTTGTAATCGGCGCGGTGACACGCCGCGCCCTTGGTGACGAATTTGATGTAGAAAGGAACAGTTTCTCTTTTTACCATGTCATTACAAAAAGAAATGCATCCAACCGGAAGATAAAATTATATGTATTGACAACTGAACATGTATATTATTACACTTTGAGGAATTCAGTCTGAAATGTGTTAACTATCAGCCAACACAACAGTATAAACTGAGTCAGCTCCTCAGGGACTAATAAACTTGGAAGAAGAAAAACAACAGGCTGCAAATTCTAGATAACAAAGGAGCTTTATGTAGAAGTAAACACCATAGACAGATGCTAAATCTGCCCTCATCCTGCTGCTTCCTCGAAAAGAAATATTTCCATAAGTCCACATGCCAGTCCAGACCTCCCGACAACGACAACGACGACCAAGGCGCCAATCCATCTCCATCTCCGCCGCCGCGTCAGCCGACTCCGCCGCTGCATCGACTAGCAGTACTCAGAAGAGCGGTACGGGGAAGAAAGCGAGGAAGATGACACCGCCGCCTCCTCCGCCGCCTCCTACTACCAAGTTATCCTTGGCATGGAAGAAGTCTCCACCAAAGCCGGTATATTCTCCTGAAGCGATACAGTGGGCCTATGAATTTCTTACGCAGCCATCACAGTATCAGTTGAATATGGAAGATGACTATGTACGCGTTCTGGTGCGTACCGCTAGAAGAGTGTGGGACGAACGAAGACGGGCTGCGGGTGCAACACAGAAGCGAGACGTTTCCCAGCTCGGAATGCAGGCGGGACAATCGGTCGCCCCGCTCAGAGTGTACGCCAGTGGTGCACAGACAGAAATTGAGAAGCAAGCTCAAGAAATAGGTATCTCTGTTTCATCCCTTCGCACCTTACAATCGGGCGGCACTATCGGGTTTGGTGAATTGGCGCGGCAATATGTTAGAGGGCAACCTCTGATCGACTCTTCTCACTTGCGCCTCCTACCAGCAAGAATGCACCAATTACATGATTGGTACATGTCTTACACGGCCAATAATGATGGAGACTATATCTATGCAAAAATTCTCCCTGAAATGCATTTTATCCTTAGTGTATTGCCACAAGAGCTCCAGCACCTAAATATAGATAGAAACAATCACCGCAAATAATGACAGCATCAAGGCTGATTGTGTATTACCCTAATAGCAATTGAGTAAAAGCTAATGCTAGGAAATTGTATTTTAACCGGAGGACCTGTACATGTCCTTACCTCTGGTCTCAAGTACTACATAGACTCAAATCTTCCATGTGTCGAGCATCCTGGAGAAAGATCGGGTTGAGTCATTACTCACGTAACTATGATTTTGTACCATATTAACCACTGAATTTAGAAATGCATGCATGCCTGTTCTAAAAACCCGGAAGTTATGCAAAACTAAATAACTTGATAGCAACAAAAAAAGCTTCCATGCCTCCATGGCATCCTTTATGTGTCAATGAAAAGTTTCTGATTTTGACTTTTTGAACAATCAGTACAGATTGGTCCAAGAATGAAACTAATTGCCTAGGAACTGATTATCACGTCCAAGAATGAAACTAATTTCCTAGGAACTAAATTCAAATATACTTTTTGTCTGTCTTCCCTACAGATTACTCTAGTAGGAGAAGCAATTAACTTTGGAAGATCCGACGAAGAGAAGCAACGTCTGTACCTTATTGACGAATCCAGTGACCATGAGAGTGTGCATCAAAATGCTTCAGCCAACTATTACCATAGTGTTACAAAAGCAGATCTATCACTTTTAAATGAAAGGCAATGTTAGTTATTTATAATAAAACATAAACGAATATATAGCCTATCTCTGTATCAGTTGAATATAGTGTCATATTCATATACATTGTAAGTTATACATGTCCTTTATAAAATTATGTCTTCTCAAATCATAACCTGATTAGACGCAAGAATATCACTAAGTTGTAAGTCTGTACACCATCCCAACGACATATGTATTTGAAATAAATACAGCACATAAAGCAAGCATGATCCATAAATAAAGAAATATAAGAAGGTCGTTCAATGGTTTTCATACCCTATAAGGTTTCAATTTCCTTAATACGTCTTGCAAGGATGCCAATAAGTGCGACGCAACAGAACATGACCTGGAAGCACCTGCATGAGGAACAAAATTATTTGCACAAAGCAGAACAATGTAATAGCTATATTAGCAGTCCTGCCTGTATTCCTTTTAAAGAAAGAAAGGTACACCATCTTGAACCCAAAGGCAGATACATAAGGCACATGAACAAAAAGACTTATGTCAATCCCTGAATGAAAGAAAGACCAAAACCATAGCATACTGTCCACAGCCCTAAATATAAAGTGAAGTCAAAAGTGAAAGCTGACATTTGGTGAACACATTACATTATACGACACCAAATCTTAGTTTTCCCCACAGCTTAGCCCGTCTTATCGCTATTGTTTAGCATAACAGTAAGATTTGTTTTGAAATGACTCCTTACTGAACATTGCACTTTGCACAACACACTGCTGGTTAAGATGAGCTGATTCATTTGAGAGCTTTTTTGGAACCTATCAAATTTCCTAAATGGCCACCTACTGAGATTTGTCCCCATATTCCCTGTGGTCAGATTAACAACAATGCATATGCATTTAGGAGCTGGTAAATCCAAATAACTGACTACTTCTACGACCATTCAAGAAATGAAGTATGCAAAGAAAATAGTCAACTTTTCAAAGACCCTCGCACGCAGCTGAAACTTGTAACCTTAAATGCTTTTTGAAATTCGAAGAGATGGGTCATGGGTTTCAAGTAATCTCGTGCTGAACAATGATCCAGAACAATTTACATTAGTGCAACAACTGGTAAGTACAGACACCAATTTACTCTGTAGTTAAATCTAAACAAAGAAACCTTAATTGATAATAAGAACATACAAATATCAATTTACTTTGTTGTTAAATCTAAATAAAGCAACCTTAATTGATAATAAGGACAAATTGTAATTAAGTTTAAAAGAGTAAATGTAGAATTACCATGGAGCTTATAGTTAAGCAACCTTTACCGATGTTGTGTTCCACTGTATATGAAAACTAACTAATGCTATATTTTTCATGTGTACAACTCTGAAATCAAGTTCTTTATTTTGTGTTTTATTGTATCACATGAATCTCAATTCCTTAAACCATTTAGAGTCCATATCCCAGATATAGGTAAAAAAATGATTGGAACCTGGGAGACAAAGATTCCTAGTGTTGCTCCTTACCTTGCTGTTCTGCTAAGAGGATTAAATTACCTTGTCATCGTAATTGTCTAGGCCGTCAACGGTGAGGAGGCCTAGTCATGCCTCTTGGGAAGAACGTGGATGGTGCTTGATGGGTTTCTGGGTGTCTTGCCTGGACGGAAACAAACTCTCGCTGCAAATCCGCAGTACACGTATTAATCCAAACTGCTGCAAACAAAAGAAGAAGGCAATCTAAAAAAAGGTTGCAGGAACCGATACTTGCATAGCCACGTTCAGCGCCGCCGTCGACGCGGCCGCCGGCCAGCAAGCGCTAGCTTTTGAGCGCGGTAGAAGAGGGAGGCGGCGGAGCTTGTTGCAGGCCTGCGGAAGAGCCCGGGCGCGTGGTCCGCCACGGGGCGTCAGGTGTCCTCGGCTCAGAACAGCGGCGTGCCGCGTGAGTGCGTGGAGGAAAGCATGGCCGCGAACACGCTGCCCGCGTCGGCCCGCGCGGCGAGGTCGAAGTAGTGGGCAACACGGGCGTGAGGGCTTCCCCACGCGTGCTGGAGCGCGGCCTCGAGGTAAGCGAGCGCGCGGTCGGCCAGCAGCGCCCGCAGCCCGCCCCCGCCGCCGTGACGGCACAACACGCACACCTTCATGCGTCGGGGCGGCAGGCCATCGTCGAGCAAGAGAATAACTGAGCTAGGATGCTCGGGGAAGAAAGTGGAACGCGGGCGAAGTCGTGAGCAAGGGAGGCGAGCTCGCCGACGTCGAGGATGGAGGGAGAAAAGGAAAGAATGCCGGGGTAGCGGGAGACGGCGGCGGTACACGAAGGCGAGGAGTAGCCGGGTGGGGAAAATGGATAGCGGTCAGGATCTAGGGTTAGGTTTTGTAGGAAAGGATCGGTTCGT
Organism: Poa annua; assembly: GCA_026929855.1. Lineage (NCBI taxonomy): Eukaryota > Viridiplantae > Streptophyta > Magnoliopsida > Poales > Poaceae > Poa > Poa annua. The sequence continues at coordinate 118,751,547 of CM049434.1, forward strand.
AATTTTTGGAAAACGCATGGACTTTCCTGCAAAAAGACCAGGCGGAATGGTGCCACAGTGGCCAAGAATGAGGACTTTTATTTTAGCTAACCATGCGAGAGGACCTGTCAGTAGCCAATCGAATCGGCTGTAATGTGGTCCAAAAAGAATATGATTCCAAAAGGCCCATATATTAGTTGTCGAAGTTCAAACTGGCCCAAGTGGGCCCAGTTCGCGAAGCATAGAGGCGAAGCGGCGAAGTCGGAGCAGGCAACAGCAGCAGAAAAGAAAATCTCCAGCCACACTGCTCGACTGTGACCCTACCCGTCGAGCGCTCTCCGATGGCATCCGAGGACTCCAAGCCCGCGCAAGCCCCGGCCGCCGCCGACCCGACGTCCCCGGCAACCGCTGCGTCAGGGGAGGCGCCTCCGAACCCAACCACGACAGCCCAAAACCCTAGCGCTGCCGCGGCGGCCGGCGGCGCGGCCACGGATCTGGAGAAGAAGATGCGCCGCGCGGAGCGGTTTGGGACGCAGGTGGTCATGTCCGAGGACGAGAAGCGAAGCAGTCGCGCCGAGAGGTGATTCTTCTATCGAACCCCGTTTGCTAGGGTTTAGATGTTTTTTTCTTATTTACAAATCCGACAGATTTGGCGGCGTCTGACTATCTAGGGCAACCGTGTTGGAATGTGTCCTTTACTTTTGCAATTCCCGTAATTTCGAGGTATTGGCCTAAATGATAGGATTAAGGATCTACGCTTGTATGTATTATGGAAGCTAAGCATCACGCCTGTTAGTGCCTTGTGGATGTTTAGGAGTATTCAACAGTGCACAACGGAGAATGGTCTAAGCATCAAAGATTTTATTGTAATCTAGAAAATACTGTGACGGTTACCCTTCAGCCAGAAAACAAGTGATATAGTGGGTATCCCTCCAATGGATGGAAGATCAGGGTGTTCATGTTTGTTCCATGTGCACTATCCTGTCAGGCTGGGCAATTTTAGCTGCATTAGTTGAGATAACAATGCCTAGATATGCTGAAGACAATTCTATTTGAGTATTTCTGTTGTGGTTGTACCACTTCATGCTCTGCGTAATAGTACTGTAGTACAATGATGATTTTTTTTTTGGCCCTATGGTATTTGACTTGCAAGGTTTATTAATTTGATGGTCATAGTGTTATGATTTTAGAACTTCGATACATCCCACCTCTCTCATGATGCATTGGCAAATTCTCCTTCCATGGTATGTCCTTAATTTTGCAAGCGATGCATCTAAATGCTATACAAAACCTACTAACCAGTGAAATATTAGTTATCAGACACACATATCTAGAATTAAACATACATACTTTATAAATATAACTATTCAATAAATTTACAATAAACAAACTTCAATAACAGTCAAGTTTAAGTATGCACGTTTGGTGTTATTGTTTAGGTTTGTAAGAAAATATCAGTTTGATGAAATGATGTTATTATTGAACACCTTGAATAAGATCTGTATGGTGAAAGAATTTTATCATCGAACACTTCTTACTCCATTGCTTGTGTACGGCTCTGACGGCATATGCTTGTGCTCCAAAGAACTATCAATTGTGCTTATCTTATGCATACAGTTTAAAAGGCTGAGGCCCTGCTTGGTTCGTCGGATAAGCACCGTAAGCTGTCGGGAAGAAAAATGGACCTACCAACGTCCGTATATTTACATGCACAAAGCGGGTAGGAAAATACCGGCCGAAAAAATGCACCGGGCTCCCAATCGGGACCTGAACCTTTTTTTGTAGTGCCTGAACTCATCAGCAACATAATTTTCTGACTCGTTAATAGTACATACTGGATTATTAGAACTGACTAATACTTTAATACATGAACTTCTTAGTACGTGGATTATTGAAACTGACCGGTAACACATGGACTCGTTAGCAATAGCATTTTAAATTTTCAAATTTTGTGCTATTGTTCTACTTAAAATTAGAAAATTCAGCTTCAATCTACTTATGTACTTCATTATTTGTTTGCTGTCTTAATTTGCTCAAAACTGAACGGAGTGTTTCTGTGCTAAGTCATTTTCTTCCATTTGTGTGGTTTCTATTCGGTCGGTTTTGTGCACTAAGAAATGCTAAGAAATGTGGCTTTTGATTATCTTGTGTACAAGGTTTGGGACTGTATCTTCAAATGAAAAGATGGAGGAGCAGAAGAAGAAATCCAGGGCTGAGAGGTGCGTGATACACTTAGTTACCTATGATGTTCTATGTTTTAACTACCCCATGTTGTGAACTGACACAGACTTCCATTCACTTTCAGGTTTGGCCTCCCCGCACCTGCTTCTGACAATAGTGAGGCTAAGAAAAAGGCTCGCTTAGAACGATTTGGTCAGAGTACCGGTCAGAGTGCTGAAGTCGGCAAGGCGGAAGAAGAGAAGCGGAAGGCACGGGCCCTTAGGTAGATGAATGCGGCAGCATTATGCCATTCTTGTCAGTAGAACCCTAGCCTAACAACCAGTTATCTGACATGTCGTTGGACATCTTTACCAGGTTTGCAGGAGCGCCTAGTGGCGGATCTAAAGGAAATGATAAGGACACCCCCAAGTCGGTATGTCCTCCCCTCAACATGGTGTTCTATGTTGAGCTTTTGCCTCCTAATCTACATGCTTTTGTGTGGAATTTCTGCGTCCTAATTATTTCGCTGTTTTCGCCATGTCCTATGCATGTGTAATACAGGATGCAGCCCCCACTGTTGCAGGCACGGCATGATGGAAGCGCTCCCTGCCTTTCGCTGAGGTTAATTTCGGATAATATCATGTTCACCCTTGCTGAGGTCTTGGCTGCTGTTATAACCCAATAACATTTAAATGAACTATATTTGTTGCAGAGGTCTCAGATATGTCCGGAGAGGCTTTAGTGAAGCCGTAGCGTGTACACCACTAACGACACCAATGGCGACATGTTATCTGAGCCATTTTGAGTGCTGTGTACTCTGTAGCACTTGATAACTTCTTACTGTACTTGCTGGGCAGTGTATCGTCTGTTTGCTGTTTGGTCCAGGGATAATCGTGTACCCTCTCTTTAGCGAGGACATTTCGTAACCATATTACTTGTGTCTGTAGTTTTATGCATGTATTTTACGGCTTCATACGCTGCATGCAACCATATCATTTTAGACAAGGTATGCAACTTCCTGGTTTAGGGCTGGCTAGTTTCATACTTGCATAGACATAGAGTAAAGAACAAAGTAAACTCACTTTCATAAATAGGACGTCAAATAATACAGGCACAACCGCACAAGAGTGAGACCTTATTACATTTCCTACATATACTCCCAGCTCGTAAATACATACCACTGCAAGCAGCAGTGTTCAAGGGAACGTAACACACAGCTCGAAACCTGAAGCTTGGACACCACTGACATTGGAAAGAATTGTCAGTAGCCGTACAGCTCCCGGTGCGGGACGAACCCCTCCGACCTCCTCTCGATGGTGTACCGCAGCTGCTCCTTGACCTGCCGCAGCGCCAGGAGCACGGACTGCACGTCGTTGCCGCCGCCGCCACTTACCGGTTGCAGCTGGGGATCAGTCAGGACGAGTGCAAGCTTGTCGCTCTCTGTGTCCCGCTCCTCATTGTCTTCGATCTCCTTGGAAGCTTGCGTGTTGTCCTCGCCGTGACCTCCTTCTGCGGTGTAATGCGGGTTGTCTACCAGCACCAGCGCGAGCCTGTCGTCCTCCTCGTCGCGGTAGCTCGCTTGGGATTTTGATGAGCCGCTTGACGCAGGCGGTTGTTCCAGTTCCCTGCTGCTGCACACAAACATTCCATCAGTTAACAGTAAAATGGGGAGAAACACAGGTCATGGAGAAATTCTCAGGTGGGTGGTGTGGTCTCTGTGTTGTACAGCGCCGACAATCCGTTCATCTCCCTTTCTATACTAGGAACATAATTATTCTGCTCATTGAGATAGACCGGTCAGAGGGCCGGTGGTTAGCTAGCCGAGGCTGGCTTCCCAGCGACCTAGGTTCGAGTCTCGGCAGCTCCTTTCTTCTATAAAAGTAAACCCTGAGTGCTAGTGCTCTTGGTCTCGTTTTTTTTTTATTCTGCTCATTGAGCCAAGTAGCTGCCTATTGTTCCCTCCATACCTATAACATTAACATGGTGAAAACATACTCCATTTGGAACTAGCAGCTACTAGACGTAAACAGGATGAAAGCATGCCATAATTCCTATGCAAAAAATCCCGGGAGCAATTAATCAAATGATTTTTTTTAACTTTTAACCACCAAGGCACACACTCATTGGTAATCTGCACGCTGCGTACCTCTGTGAATCATGACCAACGTGACCAGCAGCGCTGCCACCGGAACCGCCGCAGTTCTTGGCGCCTTCAGGATCCACGCGACTCTCCCCTCTGCAGAGACCAGACCCGGATTGCTCGGACACCACCGAGAACCAGCTCCCGTCGTCCTGGGAGGAGTTCGCCTGGGTGCAGGAACCGGCCGAGGAGCCCTTTGCGCTGTCACCGTCCCACCCCTTATCGTCGCCGCCGCCGGCGCGACGGCCGGACTGCACGGAATCGACGGTGCTCGTCAGCGAGCCTGTAAGTTCGTTCCTCTCTTGCATCTCTGGCGCCTGTTGGCCGGAGCAGCCAGTGGAGAGAGACCCGATAGAGCTCTCTGTGACTGAGAGCGAGAGCTGCACATCAAGAATTTTGAGGGACTCCATCCTCTTGATGGCCCTCCTCAGCCGCCTCTCCGCCTTGTTCCTGACCTTGACCTCGTCGGCGAGCTTCTTCTCCAGCTCGTCCAACTGTGACCAGCCATCAAATCATCAACAAAAAGATTCAAGCACGCTGTAATGAACCAATAGGAGGAACTGAAGGAGTTGACCCAATGCCATGCCGCATATGAGTACGGAATGTGTAGAGGAGAAGGTACCATACCCTGGTGGCGAGCTGGTCGGCTTCCTCCTTGGCCGCCTTGGAGGCCACCCTCTCGGCTTGCAGCCTCCCTCTGAGGCACTCCACCGTCCTCATGCCACCCTCGCCGCCGCCCACATTTCCCCTGCGCAAATGCAGGAAAAAAAGAGAAAAGTTCAAGGACCCATTAACGCGCGCCAACAGATCAACACGGAGTTCGAGAACAGAGACAGCACCCGGACCAAGAAGGCATCCAGGGATAAAAGAATCAGAAATCCGTCCTAGCTAGAAACCGAGAAAGCATCGAAGAAGGCAAATTAAGGACGACTAATCCTGGCCAGCGACGGACCTGCATTGCGTGGCTGGTTCAGACATTCCTCCTGCCCACCCTTGTCGACGCGACGATCCCGTATCGTGCCCGAGCTCGGCAATGGCAGGGGAAGGGGAAGAGAGGAGATGTTCTTATGTTAGCTAGCTACAATAACAACGCGCGGCATGTGGCGGCGGTGGCTTTAGGCTGCACTAGTGCATGCACGCTGCTTTTGAGGCAGGGTATGGCGGGGTGCGGCGGTTGCTGAATTCGGAGGAGGAGGCTTGAAGCGGAAGGTGTCGCTGTTGTGGGCGTGAGGTGAGGCCGGGAAGAGAAGGGAAGCGTGTGACGCGAGCTAGAGCCTAGGAGAAGGAGGAGGAGGCGGGGATTTGACGGAGGATTTGATGACCACCGTGCCGGCTTCTGTCCGTGACTGCCACCCGTGAGCCGCGTTACTACAAACCTCCTTTCATTTCACTGTAGTTCTAGACTACTTGTACGTACTCTGCTCCCTAGTACATTCTTCATCCCTCACCTTCTTCTTCTTTGTATCCAAACCAAAATGCAGTTGGCAACTTGGCATATGCCAAGTGCCAGGGTAGCTCCCCAACAAGTCAATCGTATTAGCTCTCTGAGCTCGCTAATTGCAGGTAAAGATAACACTTGACGGACTGACAAACTGGATTAACAAAGAGATGGGCCCGGGAGCATGTGGGGTCTTGGCCTGGGGCCTCGGAATCCGCGATGCGGTAAGATTGATAACAGGGCAGCGCAGAAAGGATGCCACGTGAAGGGCTCGTTCATGAACCCCGCTAGCTTGCTGCTGTTGCTCGGCCCCATGATCATCGCGTCTTCTTCCTCTGTTATCTTTTGCTCGTGGGAGTTAGCAGCAAGCGAGCGACGAGCCACCGACTTGTCTGGTTTTTCATTTCATCAAAATCAATGCCGAGACAAAATAAACACTTGAAGTGTCCTTGTCGCGGCGCCTCACGAGCCGCCTGTGCTTCTGCGGACGCGTTCGAGCTGAACTGAATCGGAGAGATAACCGACAGTCGCCTCGCCCTGCAGGTAATGTTAACAATGACACTTGAGCTGTCCTCTAAGCTAAGTGCTGGCTGACAGTCAGCAATAAGCATGAGATCGAGGAAGCATGCGCAGTTAGGTGGAATAAGCATAAACTAAACCGGATCGCTAATGTTTGATTTCGACGACTGTCGTGGTGCCACTATGGGAAAGAGAAGAGACGCCGACGGCCGGCCTATACGCCGACGGCCCGACATTAGGTGGAATAAGCATAAACTAAACCGGATCGCTAATGTTTGATTTCTATGACTGTCGTGGTGCCACTACAGGAAAGAGAAGAGACGCCGACGGCCCGACATTAGGTGGAATAAGCATAAACTAAACTGGATCGCTAATGTTTGATTTCGACGACTGTCGTGGTGCCACTACGGAAAGAGAAAAGACGCCGACGGCCGGCCTATACGCCGAAAGCCAAATGTCGGGCCGTCGGCGTATAACGCACGGTCCGTCAGCTAGAGAAACGAGTCGTCGGCGTACGATGCCCGTCGGTGTATGCACGTAAACGTCGACGGTGGCCCTTGGCGTACAAAAACCGTCGGCGTATACAAGCAGGACCCATCGACGTATAAATACCGTCGGCGTAGATCGTGCCTGTGGCCCCACATGTCCGAAGAGTCGTACGTAGGGTCTACGCCGACGACATTGCTACCAGGAAAAGATGGTATGCATATACAATCAACAACCTACATTTACTTCCCCCTCATGTTCCTACTTGATACACATAACTATTCTTTGGCGATGCAGGAGACACGTGTCGGCCGGCCTGTTTCCAAGTACAAAGCATGGGAACAGATGAAGCGGAAGGTGATACGTATCAAACGTATCTATAATTTTTTTGTTCCATACTTATATTATAGGGACAATTGCTGCTGTGCCCCGGTTCTCTCTAGTTTATCCGTCTGTGCCATACCCGCGTAGTTTCTCTCGTCTGTGCCCCGTTTGCCTCGGAAATCGGCCAAACGCTCCGTTGCCTTCTAGTCAACCGTCACGTGGCTTGACTGGTGGGGTCAGCCTGGCGCGGCTCGTTTGGGATTTCCTGGGGTCGGCTTGTGTGCGGCGCGGTTAAAACTTACCACGTCTCCCGCTGTGTTGTTGAGGTTTTTTTTAGTCCCACCTCGCTAGTTGGCTGTGTGCGCGGCCTCTTTATATACCACAACATTCCAAGGCTATTGTAAAGCATTGAAATGAGCAGAGTTTAACTGGGCCCAGACCCTCTTCTTTCAATGATGATTAGTCATTTGTCCCAACAAATATAGGCAATTTCTGATGTAAAATACGTGTTGCTGTATAGATCCGTCCCAAAAATTGTAGATAGTTTTGGTACGGATGATTAGTCATTTGTCCCAAAAAATATAATCAATTTCTGGTGTAAAATACGTGTTGGTTTATAGATCTGCCCGTAAAATAGTAGATAGTTTCGATATGGATGATTAGTCATTTGTCCCAAAAATATAAGCAATTTCTAGTGTAAAATACGTGTTGGTGTATAGATCTGCCCCTAAAACTGTAGATAGTTTCGGTAGAGATGATTAGTAATAAGCGGTTGGTCCAATTGAGACGACTGGTTTATCATAAGCGGTTGGTCCAAATAACATAGAGGTTACATTGCATTAATTATGCTTACATCGCATTAATTAACTACGACTGACAATCAGCAGATAAACAAACCTAGAGCAACTATACAGAGATAAAATCCTGCAGCTATCAGATTAGCCTGCTTCTTCAGATCATTCATCTGCCTTAAGTTCTTGTTCAACTTCTTCAGTTCGCCTCTCACTTCCTCAAGCCCCATCGGAGGAGCAACCATGTCAGACCCCATCGGCGGAGCAACGATGCCCATCGGCGGAGCAGAGGGCGCAATCTCCATATCAGACGGCAGAGGAAGGTCGCGCGGCAACCTTCCATCCCGTCTAAGCTGCATAACGTATACATCCAACCACTGAAAATGGCCGCATGGTTCCAACTCCTGAAAAAGTCAACCTGAGCCCTAAATCCCATATCTGAGCAAGAAATTGAAAACACTGAAGAAATCAAAGCAAAAGGATGCGAGAGAAAGATCTTTACGTTATGTGGCAGGCTCCGGCATTTCAAATACTCGCGCCCCTTGTTGGGATTCTCCTTCTTACTAGTCAAACGTTCCAGTGCATCCGTGCGTGAGCATTTAGGACATGACGGCAACGGCACCTCAGGCTGCCTTGGCCAAACGGGGCGAAGGGTTGAACTGGAGGAGCTCGCCATTGCTGCTGCCCTTCGTCGCCGGAGAGGAAGAAGAGGAAGGAAGAGGAAGGAGGAGGAAGAAGAAGATGGTACAAAGAGGATGGATGCTCTGTCTGTTAAGAGGAGGCAAATGGTGGGTCCGCGAAGAGCGTGTAACTGTCACATGCGGCGGTGCGAGTCCACCAACCCTTTTTGCTTAGAAATGGGGCCGTTTACCCTACCTTTGGAGCTCATTTGAAACACATCGAACGGGTTGTGCAGAATGAGCTTCTCACACGGGTTACAGCCTCTCGCGGATCGCGCCGAGTCTGCCAGATTCCTTCTAGAGGACGATCAAACGGCTACAGTTCGGCGCTAGGGTTAAATCGACGGTCATTGTTCAAATGGGGTTTGGAGGCACTCAATGGGGTTTTGAAAAGTTTGATAGTGTCCAAGTTTCATTTTCAAGTGACTAAGAAGGATCGATGCTAGCGACTCAAGTTGAAAAACATGGTCTACATACATTCAAAATGAGAAGGGCATTCAAAATGTGATATCACAAAACTCAAACGATGAGGTCTAAGGTTGAAAAGAAGTGGTTTTGGAATTGCAACATGAAATTTTCAAAAACCTCACAAAAGCTTCATTTTGGAGTGACTAAGAAGGATCCATGCTTAGTTTCCAATTTTCATGTCAAAAACTTGTTTAAATGTTGGTCAAACTTAGGTTTGACCGAATTTGAAATAAGCATAATAAATTAAAAAATTATCGAAAAAATGAAAAAACCGACGCACATAGTCTTCATATGTCATATACTAACGACTCAAGTTGAAAAACATGGTCTACATACATTCAAAATGAGAAGGGTATGGATCTCATGTGATATCACAAAACTCAAACGATGAGCTCTAAGGTTGAAGAGAAGTGGTTTTGGAATTGCAACATGAAATTTTCAAAAACCTCACAAAAGCTTCATTTTGGAGTGACTAAGAAGGATCCATGATTAGTTTTCAATTTTCATGTCAAAAACTTGTTTAAATGTTGGTCAAACTTAGGTTTGACCGAATTTGAAATAAGCATAATAAATTCAAAAATTATCGAAAAAATGAAAAAACCGACGCACATAGTCTTCATATGTCATATACTAACGACTCAAGTTGAAAAACATGGTCTACATACATTCAAAATGAGAAGGGTATGGATCTCATGTGATATCACAAAACTCAAACGATGAGCTCTAAGGTTGAAGAGAAGTGGTTTTGGAATTGCAACATGAAATTTTCAAAAACCTCACAAAAGATTCATTTTGGAGTGACTAAGAAGGATCCATGCTTAGTTTTCAATTTTCATGTCAAAAACTTGTTTAAATGTTGGTCAAACTTAGGTTTGACCGAATTTGAAATAAGCATAATAAATTCAAAAATTATCGAAAAAAATGAAAAACCGACGCACATAGTCTTCATATGTCATATACTAACAACTCAAGTTGAAAAACATGGTCTACATACATTCAAAATGAGAAGGGTATGGATCTCATGTGATATCACAAAACTCAAACGATGAGGTCTAAGGTTGAAGAGAAGTGGTTTTGGAATTGCAACAAGAAATTTCAAAAACCTCACAAAAGCTTCATTTTGGAGTGACTAAGAAGGATCCATGCTTAGTTTTCAATTTTCATGTCAAAAACTTGTTTAAATGTTGGTCAAACTTAGGTTTGACCGAATTTGAAATAAGCATAATAAATTCAAAAACATTAAAAAAAAGGAAAATCCTGCGCACATAGTCGTCTTATGTCATATACTAACGATTCAAGTTGATAAACAAGGTCTACATACATCTGACGAGAAATGCATGTATCAATTGTGTTTCTCAAGCTATGTCGTATGAACTCAAGAGTAAATAGAAGTGGTTCATAAAAGGTTGAAATAAATGACCGGAGGCAAGCTTATCCATCATAATATAATTACGGTGACACACAGAGCGCGCACAGAACGCGCCCAGAGCGCGCCAGTTCATGCCCAGAGCACGCCAGTTCATGCCCAGAGCACGCCCATAAGGTGTTCGACCAAACTACATCCGACCCAAAATACAACTAATAGTAATATTAATCAGTCTCTTCTTTGACGTCTTCAAAGCCGGACATCATCTCGTCAGCCCACTGCTCGATCTCTTCGTCGGGGTCGCTGATCTCTTCGTCCGACTGCTCGATGTCTTCGTCGGGGTCGCTGATCTCTTCGTCCGACTGCTCGATGTCTTCGTCGGGGTCGCTGATCTCTTCGTCCGACTGCTCGACGTCTTCGCTGACCTTCTCAAATGTCAGCTCGATGTACTCCTCCTTGAAGATCACCTTGATAACGTAGAGATCACCAAAGCGAATCGGCAGTTGCTCCCAGAATAGATCCCAGTTCTCCGTGAACTCGATGTAAACCATGTCGTTGACCACTCGATATGATCCAAAGATCTCGACATCGTCTCTCGCCAAAAGACGAGAATTTTCTTGAACTTGACGTAATATGAGATCACGCGATGGAATAACATTATAGCCATCTAGTACCTGAATCTTAAGATGCTATCAAAATAACATGAGCATCATATCAGAATAGTTCAAATGACAGAACTAAGGGATCATTCAAATGACAGAACATGAGCATCGCATCGGAATACCAGAGAAACGACATCTAGAGAATCATTCTCAATCCTGCGCACGTAGAACTGAGGGATCTCTCCCAACTCCTTCGTGGCATCATTGAATAAAGCGAGAGATATCGCATTCATTTCTGAATAGGTGACATCTCTCGGTTCCTTAAATATGGTCGACAGGAGGGCTGGCTTGCAGCATCCGTCAATCTGCTTTAACTCTGATCAAAGAGAGGAAGACATTCAGAAAACTTTTAAACTACTCAATGTGTAAGAAAAAGAACACAAACGAGCATACCCGTGTGTTGCACAAAAGGTTTTGCAGCATTGTGCTCGTTAGTCACTTCAACATTGAACAAATGCTGATCTTCATTCCAAGTGAATTTGACAACATCGCCCTCCTCGATGCCGTAGCATTCACATAGTGCTCTCCACTGCGTTCCACAGATCTCCGTGTACTGATGGATGTTCAGGCTACCACTTAGCCGCTTACGGAGATAGCTCTGATCTGTTTCATTTTCAAATACCCACCTATCCAGGTAGAAGAAGTACTGGTCTCCGTTCAGACACCTAGCCTCCATCCAGTTCTTATGAGGGCCAATTGGCTGGCTCTCTAGAAGATATCTTAAAGGGCATGGCAGAATCTACATGTAATACAAAACCGGAGAAACTATGAAGACACTCATTGAAGGAAAAACAAATGACATTCCCTCAAATTTGAAAGGCAATACTTACAACGGCCCTTTTGTAACCGTGTTTCATCGGGACTTTGAAAGTATTGGAACGACGAGTTAGTGTGCGACAGAAAGTTGCTTCGTAAAGGCACATAGCACAGTAATCGACGCCATCGCTATCGCTATAGGAATCCTATTTTAACAAATGAAATTTAAAATCAGATAAACAGGCGGAACCTGGGGTTTTCCCCATTCCGCAAGCCAAATAGAAAATCAAATCTACTCACATATAATGCACCAAACAAGAAAATGAAACATGTAGAGAAGATAGCACTGACCATCGAAATGGGGTTGATGGACTGCAGCTGGAACCGCCGGCGACCAAAAAACCCCAAACAGCGAAGGCGGCCGTACAATGCCGATGACGATGGAGCTCCTTGCTTGTCCCTCCTTCTCGACGGTCCACGGGAGACGGGCGGGCGACGACAATGGCGATGGCGATGGAGGTCCTTTGCGCCTTCAATCACCCTGCTCTCCGCCCTCAATCCAACTCCTATTGCTCTGTTCTTGGGGGTTCCTCGGGGGTTCTCTCGGCGGCAGCAGTGAGGCAGGGAGAAAGATCACCTGGGCTCCATCGGCGGTAGCGAAGGATTAAACAAGTGCCCCGGCCCCACGCCGACCCCACATGCCGACCCCACGCTCCGACCCCACGCCGACCCCAGGAAATCCCAACCGAGCCGCTCACAAGCCGACCCCAGGAAATCCCAACCGAGCCGCGACAGGCCGACCCCACCAGTCAGACGGTTGACTAGAGGGCAACGGAGCGTTTGGCCGATTTCCGAGCCAAACGGGGCACAGACGAGAGAAACTACGTGGGTATGGCACAGACGGATAAACTAGAGAGAACCGGGGCACAGAAGCAATTGTCCCTATATTATATCAACTGCTACATGTTTTATATACACTTTATATTATTTTTATGCATTTTCTGGGACTAACCTATTAACAAGATGCCACAGTGCCAGTTCCTGTTTTCTGCTATTTTTTTTTCAGAAAAGTTGTTTTGGAAATATTCTCGGAATTGGACGAAACAAATTGCAAAGTCCATATTTTCCCGACACGTTCTAGAATTCCGAAGAGGAAACGAAGAAGGGCACCGAGGCGGCCACACCACATGGTGGCGCCCCCCCTCTGCCGCGCCACCACATGGTGTGGGCCCCTCGGGCGCCCACCGACATCACCCTTTCGCCTATATATTTCCCCCGACGTGAAAACCCTAAAACAATCCATCATATTTCCCGAAAATTTCCGCAACGCCGCCGCCATCGAAGACAAGTTTCGGGGGTCAGAAGTTCCTATTCCGGCACCCTGCCGGGACAGGGATTGACCCCCGGAGCCATCTCCACCGCCTCCACTTCGACTCCATGATGGTTTGTGAGTAGTTCCCCCATGGACTACGGGTTCTTGGTTGTAGCTAGTTGGTACTCTCTCTCCCATGTACTTCAATACAATGATCTCATGAGCTGCCTTACATGATTGAGATCCATATGATGTAATCAGTGTTGTGTTTGTTGGGATCCGATATATTGTTACACTATGATCAGTCTATCCATCAAAGTTTGTGAAGTTATTGTTGCTGCAATCTTGTTGTGTTTAATGCTTGTCACTAGTGCACGAGTGGCATGATCTTAGATTTAAGCTCTATAATTGTTGATTAGATTGTATCTACAAGTTGTTTGCCCATGTCCTTGTCCGGAACCCGAGGCTTCAAAGTGACAAAAATTGGGATAACCGGAGGGGATGGCTTTGATATGAGGATCACATGTTTTCACCAAGTGTTAATGCTTTGCTCAGGTGCTCTATTAAAAGGAGTACATTAATTACCAGTAGTTTCCCTTGAGTCCCCGCTGCAAACGGGCTGGTAGGACGAAAGATGTTATGCAAGTTTCTCATTGCGAGCACGTATGACTATATATGGAAAACATGCCTTCATGATTAATAAACTGGATGTTCTATCTTAATGCTATTTCAATTCTGTCAATTGCCCAACTGTAATTTGTTCACCCAACACTTGTTCTTGTATAGTTATCACTAGTGTAGATAGCTGGGAACTCTGGTCCTTCTGTCATCATCATTGTTCTACAGTCAACTACGCACTTGAATATTTTCTGTTGTCATTGCCTCTGTGTTAGTGCTACTGCTACTTTGTTACTATTACTATTGCTCTCGTATTACTGCTGCTTTCACATCACCCCTGTTACTAGTGCTTTTACACGTGCAGTTGAATTGACAACTCCGCTGTTAAGACTTATAAGTATTCTTTGTCTCCCCTTGTGTCGAATCAATAAATTTAGGTTTTACTTCCCTCGAAGACTGTTGCGATTCCCTATACTTGTAGGTTATCAAGACTATTTTCTGGCGCCGTTGCCGGGGAGCATAGCTCTACTCATAAGTTCACCTGGGGAGTACACTCTACTTCTCTCTCTGTTTTTATTTTATTTTGTCTTGTCTAGTTTATTTGTGCTTAGTTTATTTCTGTTTAGTTGTGTTTTGTTTAGCTTACTTTTGTCTAGTTTATTTTTGTCTTGCTTTATTTTTTCTTATATACCCGAAAAACCATAAAAATTTAAAAAACCGAAAATCTAAAAAACTGTTGTTATGGAAGAACATGCAGAAACTCTATGGAACTTAAAGAATTATTTATAAAGTATAAAGAATCATATAAAGGGAAAGTCATGAGAGGCGTGTTAAAAAAGTTGAATACAATTGCTGAAATTTTGCTTAAATGCCATGATATAAATTGCTGCTCTGAACAGGATACTAAACATCTTAAATTCCAATGTGGTTTTAGTAAAGAAGCTTTAATTGTGAACTATCATTGGAATAACTATATTCATCTTGGATTTGAAGAAGTAGAACAATTTGTTTTATTTATGGGAGCTTCTGAAATAGAATCCTTCATGTCTAAAAATTATGAAACCTGTGTTGCTTGTAATAACCTTAAAGATTATGTCTCTTCTATACTTGATTATTGCATAGAAAATTTCAGCAATAATTGTTATATCGATGATTATAAAGAGAGACTCGGTCATGCACAAGAATGTATCCACAATTTGCAAGAACCTGTGGAAGAAGAGATTGATAAACCTGAAAGCTCATTAGATGAAAAATAGGAGGAGAGTGATGAACAAAAGGAGGAAGAATGGATTAGCTACCCATGCCTACCTTCTAATGAGAGTAACTCTTTATCTCTTATACTATTTGATTGTCCCCCATGCTTAACAAAGGAGGATGAATGTTATGTTCATATGGATTCTCTTGAAATATTCCCTATGAGTAAAACTTGTGAGAATAATTATGCTACTATTATCTATGATAATCCATGCTATTTTGATAAATCTTATGATAATCCTTTATTTGTGTCCGATTTCGAAATGCATGGTAATGAGAAAGTTTGTTTAGAAAATGTTTATGATAAAGCTCTAGATGATGGTCCTATGTTAATTGATAATATTAATTGTACTACTATTGAAAATGGGATTGGAGAGGTCTTGACTTTATCTAGGAGTCCTATATCTCTTGAGAATGATCAATCATCTTGTTATAAAATTGTTGAAGGTGGGTATGAAAGTTTTAATCCCACTATTTTGGAGCTTGATAAAAATTATGTTTTTGTAGATCATGAAAAGCATGCTTTATGTGATAGTTATATTGTTGAGTTTATTCATGATGCTACTGAAAATTATTATGAGAGAGGAAAATATGGTTGTAGAAGTTTTCATGGTACTAGAACACCTCTCTATATGGTGAAAGTTTCGAAGTTACTCTTGTTTTATCTTCCTATGCTTGTCACTTTGTTCTTTGTGAATTTATTTATGTACAAGATTCCCATGCATAGGAAGTGGGTTAGACTTAAATATGTTTTGAATTTGCTTCTTGATGCTCCTTTTGCTTCATTTTCAATTTTCATGAGAGCATCGTTACAACTATCAAGCCTAGCTAAAAGACATTAAAGAAAAGCGCTCTTGGGAGACAACCCATGTTTTATTTCTGTAATTTTTCTTTTATTTGAGTTAAGGAGCTTGCTTACTTATGTGACAACTCCTTTGTATCTTTATTTTACCGCATTGTTGTGCCAAGTAAAGTCTCTAGTAGAAAGTTGATGCCAGATTTGGATTTCTGCACAGAAACAGATTTTTGCTGACCATCGTTTAATTCATAATAAATTCCAGAAACATCAAAACGTCCTGATTTTTTTTGTGTGATCCTCAGATATGTACTCAACTTTCATTAATTTTGAGTTTTCTTATCTGATCAAGTTAAGTGACTCGAAAAAATTCATCTTTACTGGTTGTTCTGTTTTGACAGATTCTTTCTCTGTTTTTTTTTGCATTGTCTCTTGTGGACTTTAAGCAAGGCTCTCTATCATGGAGGGTTGTAGCTAATGTTTTATTGAGTTCTTGCAATGTGTCACAACAGAACCAAAGTGGATAAATATTTTTGAGTACTAACCCCTCTAATGAAAGATTACTTTGAGTTTGGTGTGAAGAAAGTTTTCAAGGATCAAGAGAGGAGAATGATATAATGTGATAAAAAAGAGTGAAAATCCTAAGCTTGGGATGCCTCTGTGGGTCACCCAAGCATATTTCAAGAAGACTCAAGCGTCTAAGCTTGGGGATGCCCAAGGCATCCCCTTCTTCATCAACAATTTATCAGGTCATCTCTAGTGAAACTATATTTTAATTCTCTCACATCTTATGTACTTTACTTGGAGCGTCTGTTTATTTTTATTTTTGCTTTGTTATTTTCATTTTCTTAATAAATAGGATCCTAGCATTTTTTTATGGGAGAGAGACACACTCCGCTTTTTCTTATGAATACTCGTATTCTTCATTTATATTTATGTTATGGCGAAAGCTGCAAGCCTCAGCACTTATCATGTTTTATATTTATGGCGAAAGCTGAAAGCCTCAGCAATTATCGTTTTTACATGGCGAAAGCTGAAAACCTTAGCATTTATGTTTAAATAAGTTGATTGGTGTTTGGTTGGAAACAGAAAATGCTAAGTGTGGTAGATGGTATAATAAAAAAAGACATACATATGCTTGTAGATCATTGTCTTGGATTTTGTGGTGCTTGGCAATTGTTTTGAGCTCTCAATTAGATCATGTTTAAGCTCTTGCATCATGTAGTTAAAACCTATTAGTGAAGAACTATCGTAGAGCTTGTTGAAATTTGGTTTGCATATTTGGTATCTCTAAGGTCTAGATATTTTCTAGTAAAAGTGTTTGAACAACAAGGAAGACAATGTAGATTCTTATAATTCTTACAATATGTTTTTATGTAAGTCTTGTTGTGCCAGTTGTCATCTTGTGTTTGCTTCAAACAACCTTGCTAGCCTAAAACTCTGTACTGAGAGGGAATTCTTCTCGTGCATCCAAAACCTTGAGCCAAAACCCATGCCATTTGTGTCCACCATACCTAGCTACTACATGGTATTTCCTGCCATTCGAAGCAAATACTTTGTGTGCTACCTTTATTCAAAACTTATTATCCTTTATTTGTGTTAATGTTTTATAGCTCATGAGGAAGTATGTGGTGTTTCAGATATCAACCTTATCATTTGCTATAGACGGACTTTCAACCAATGGACTAGTGGCACATCCACTTATCCAATAATTTTGCAAAAAGAGCTGGCAAATGGGGTGCCCAGTCCTAATTAATTACAACTTTAACCGCTTAATTCTCTTCACATTTTTGCCCTGATCCAATCAGTCAAGCAATAATACCAGTGAATAACTGCATGTGTAAACAAAAGAGAACAAGAGGGATGATATCGTCCTTCAATGGGAGCTGCTCTTGAAAGTCTGGTTGACAAGTGGGGTTAGAGTGTCCATTACCATTCGTTGGCAACAACAAACACATCTCAAAATTTTACTTTTATGCTCTCTATATGATTTCAAAAACTTATAAAAACTAAAAAGCTCTAGCACATGTTTGTATCCCTGCTTCCCTCTGGGAAGGGATTTTCTTTTACTTTATGTTGAGTCAGTTTACCTACTTCTTTCTATCTTAGAAGTAAACACCTGTGTCAACTTTGTGTGCAACAATTCTTATATGCTTACTTATTGCACTTGTTATATTTCTTTGTGTTGACAATTATCTATAAGATATACATGTTCAAAGTTGAAAGCCAGTGCTGAAACTTAAATCTTCCTATGTGTTGCTTCAATGCCCTTTTACTTAGAAACTATTGCTTTATGAGTTAACTCTTATGCAAAGCTTTTTGATGCTTGTTTGAAAGTACTATCCATAAAAAGTTTTTACTTATATGATTCAGTTGTTTACTCATTGTCTATTTGTTAGCAAACTATAGACCATTGCCTTGAGTCACTTCATTCATAACATGAGCCTTACAATATTATTTGATCAAGATTGTGTGGTAGCATGTCACTACAGAAATTATTTTGTTTTTATCGTTTTACCTACTCGGGACAAGTAGAACTAAGCTTGGGGATGCTTGATACGGCTCAAACGTATATATAATTTCTTTTGTTCCATGCTTATATTATATCAATTGCTACATGTTTTTTATACACTTTATATCATTTTTATGCATTTTCTGGGACTAACCTATTAACAAGATGCCACAATGCCAGTTCCTGTTTTCTGCTGTTTTTGATTTCAGAAAAGTTGTTCTGGAAATATACTCAGAATTGGACGAAACAAATTGCAAAGTCCTTATTTTTTCCGACACGTTCCAGAAGTCCGTAGAGGAAACGAAGGAGGGCACCGAGCAGGGGCGGGCCCAGGATTTTGATGCTGTGTATTCAAAATTTTAAACGACAAAGATTTTTTTTTCGTCTAAAATGCTTGGTCTTGGCATGTATAATTGAGTACTACATCATATAGTCCTACTGTATAATGATCTTCATCTATATGATCGATCCATCAATATATGCATATGATCGACCCATCATCTTCATGTATATGATCGATCCATCAATATATTAGTACCACACAAACTACATATACTAGCAAAGAAAATCAAGGCCAAGAATGAACCGAACCAGGGTCTTAGTGCTACTGTATAATGTATATATGAGCATGATATCACAGATTTGCTAGAACAGATCATACTTGAAATTATTTAAATCATACAATTGATCAACATATAAAAGAAGCAACAATTGAAAAATTCAAGACAAAAACAACAATTAAATCTTCTGTATTTCGGGTTGATTCAATCTAAACTGCATGTGGTCTGAATTTTTTGTATACCTCAAGGAATGGTTAAGTATATCCGAGAGATCTCAAGGAAAACAGGGGCTGGAGCGGTGGAGCCTCGAGGTCCGACGGCCGGCGTTGCCGTCCCTGGTCGCCGCGACGCCTGGTCTTGGGGATTTCATCGCTGATCGCTCGTCGTCTAGGGTTCAATTAGCTGCTGTATTTTGGAAACATGAATCGATCGGGAGCAACGATGGATAACTGATCGGGCTGGGCAGTACTAGCGCGTGTAGATGGCGTTAAATGGCCTAGAGCTAATTGGGCCAGAGGTGGGCTGGGTCGTATTTTGGCCTGAGCGTGACCACCTATGCTATATCTCTGCTATTTTCGAATTTCTTCATACATACAGCTCCTGTGTACTATATATACCTAGTTTTTTGTCAAAAAAATTGGGTATGCACTTGAATACCCTTGAATTGAAGTGGGCCCGCCCAGGGCACCGAGGCGGCCACACCACATGGTGGCGTCCCCCCCCCCCCCCCTTTGCCTCGCCACCAATGGTGTGGGGCCCTCGGGCGCCCACCGACATAGCCCTTTCGCCCATATATTTCCCCCGACGTAAAAACCCTAAAACAATCCGTCATATTCCTCGAAAAGTTCCGCAGCGCCGCCGCCATCGAAGACAAGTTTCGGGGGTCAGAAGTTCCTGTTCCGGCACCCTGCTGGGACAGGGATTGACCCCCGGAGCCATCTCCACTGCCTCCACTTCGACTCCATGATGGTTTGTGAGTAGTTCCCCCATGGACTACGGGTTCTTGGCTGTAGCTAGTTGGTACTCTCTCGCCCATGTACTTCAATACAATGATCTCATGAGCTGCCTTACATGATTGAGATCCATATGATATAATCAGTGTTGTGTTTGTTGGGATCCGATATATTGTTACATTATGATCAGTATATCCATCAAAATTTGTGAAGTTATTGTTACTGCAATCTTGTTGTGTTTAATGCTTGTCACTAGTGCACGAGTGGCATGATCTTAGATTTAAGCTCTATAATTGTTGCTTAGATTGTATCTACAAGTTGTTTGCTCATGTCCTTGTCCGGAACCCGAGGCCCTAAAGTGACGGAAATTGGGATAACCGGAGGGGATGGCTTTGATACGAGGATCACATGTTTTCACCAAGTGTTAATGCTTTGCTCCGGTGCTCTATTAAAAGGAGTACCTTAATTAACAGTAGTTTCCCTTGAGTCCCCGCCTCAAACGGGCTGGTAGGACAAAAGATGTTATGCAAGTTTCTCATTGCGAGCACGTATGACTATGTATGGAAAACATGCCTACATGATTAATAGACTGGATGTTCTATCTGAAGGAGATATGCCCTAGAGGCAAATAAATAAGTAGTATTTATTGCATTATCTCATAAGTTTATAATAGGTTCTTGTATTATGCTATAACTGTATTAATCGGAATTATTAATACACGTGTGATACATAGACAACCAGAGTCCCTAGTGAGCCTCTATATGAACTAGTCCATTGGGCAACAGTTGATCGAGATTCCCGATCAAGGACAATGACGTCGGTTGACAATGGGATCATCTTATTAGTGGAATAAGGTGATGGACATACGCAAAGTATTGCAACAAGATCGTATTACGATGTTTGGCATTTGCAATAGATAAGTAATATGATAGCTTATTCCTTAGACCGTGAGACCGTGCTTATTGCTACTTCGTAGGGGTACTTTGAGAGCATCAAACGTTGTGTCTTATATAGCATGACAATAACGGTGTCCATCTTGGGTATCCCGAAAGAGTATGTTGAGACGTAAGGATCAAGAGCGGGATTTGTTCATTCTTGTAATAGAAAGATACTCTGGGCCCACTCGGTGAGATTGCATCTATATAGCTGCGCAGCTTATGACTAGGTCATGGAGATGTAATATCACAGACGAGTTAATAACCTATGTCGGTAACGAGATGCAACAGGACATTGGATGTCTACGATCACATCTCGGACAAGGTAGTATCGCAGAGACAAAGGGAATGAATATCATGTTTACGGTTCAACGACGATATTCGTAGAATGCACAGGGACCGTCATATGCATCCAGGTATCCCTGGCGGTCATTGGTGAGCGGAGTGTCTCGACCATGTCTGGAGTGTTCTCGAACCGTAGCGTAACAAACTTAAGGTCTTAACGACACCTGGAGAAGGTTCTGGAATAATATAGGATTTTATTGGAGAGAGAGAAATGATCCGGAAAGAGTTCCGGTGGTCCGGAAGGAGTTCCGGGAAGGCCTGGAATGGTTCCGGGAATGTCCGAAAGATGTTCGGGTGGTCCGGAAAATGTTTCGGGGTCACGGGATATTAAATAGTATTTAAATATATTAATTATGAATTAATTATATTTTATATTAATTTAATTATTAAATAATAAAGGAAAAAGGGGGCAGCCCACCTAAGTGGGCCAATTGTGGCCCACTAAGGTGAGCCGCACCAAGCAAGGAAGGGGGAGGCTTGGGCCCCTAGTCCGAATTGGACTAGGAGGGTTCGGCCGGCTCCCCCCTCCCTCTCCTTTAGTCCCACATGGGGGAGGCAAGGTGTTTGCACACCCCCTCCCCCCCTTTATATAGCAAGGCATATTAATTGGATTAATTACAGAAAAATACAATTAATTGTATAGCAGGCTGGCCGAGCTGTTTCTCCGCCCGTTTTGCCTCCTCTCTCCACCAAAGCTATACCGCCGGGCGCCGTTGCCCTGCGGGATTCCAGAAAAGTTCTACCCCTGCGATTTCAGCTGGATCTGAATGACCGGGGGTTGTTGTTAAGCTCCGTATGTTTGCGAGTGCTCGGAGGCGCCACATTTTGAGGAGCCTGGGCGACGTCGTCTCGCCCACCCAGCAGCCCTGCCGCTGCCCTGCCGCCGGCGCCACCCCCCTTCGGCCGCCGGCGCCACGCCATCTTCCGCCCGACGCCCGTCGACGCAGGTCTTCGTCAACACCCCGGCGTCATCGTCTACATCATCGCGGCAAGTTCTCCGCGACCTCGAGGTCGGCTACGTACGACTTCATCGTCAACGCTTGTGCGGGAGCGTAATCCCCGCTATCGGTCTACATGGAGGTAATGTAACCCGTTCCGCCACCGTTATCACATGTACTAGATAGATAGATCCTGGCTAGTTAGGGTGTTCATACGCTAGAAAAATTATTGTTTTCTGCACCGGAACCCCTTCACTATCTTAATGCTATTTCAATTCTGTCAATTGCCCAACTGTAATTTATTCACCCAACACTTGTTCTTGGAGAGTTAACACTAGTGTAGATAGCTGGGAACCCCGGTCCTTCTGTCATCATCATTGCTCTACAGTCAACTACGCACTTAAATATTTTCTGGTGACATTGCCTCTGTGTTACTGCTACTGCTACTGTGTTACTATTACTATTGCTCTCATATTACTGCTGTTTTCACATCACCCCTGTTACTAGTGCTTTTCCAGGTGAAGTTGAATTGACAACTCTGCTGTTAAGGCTTATATGTATTCTTTGTCTCCCCTTGTGTCGAATCAATAAATTTGGGTTTTACTTCCCTCGAAAACTGTTGCGATCCTCTATACTTGTGGGTTATCAGAAGGCGCCCGATCTGAGCGAGCCTCAGCCCTCGCTCCCCGTGTACTACGGCACAGCGGAGGATGACGGTGCTAGGTACCTCTCGACCATGAGTGAATTACATCCGGAGTTGGATGACCCTAGAGCTGAGGAGGCCGACCCGAAAGCATTGGTCATGGCGGGTTACGGCAGGCGGCACGACCGGCTGTGCGTTCTTGATACAGCTACCTCGTGCACTCCTTCTTTGAGCCTCACACGGGTGAAGGCTACCCTCACCGCCGACGACCCCCCTCTCATGCCTCCTCCACGTCATTCCCGAGCTCGCGAGGATGTAAGTTTTTCTCATTTCCATCCTCAATCCGATTTTTTTCCTAACTGGCTAAGTTAATGAGATATCATGTTTTTTGTAATTGTAGGTTGCTTTTGAGGCGGCCTACAAGGCCGCTTGTGACGATTTTCTGGTGGAGGATGAGGAATGGGTGAAGAGACATGAGGTCCACAAGGAGTGGCTAGAGATGATGGAGGACGTAAGTTTCAACCTTTGCAAAACATGACAAGTCCTAATTTCCCTAGTTTGAAACTTTTGTTTCTGCAACGCCCAATAACATCTCAACTATCTTGCTGGCTCAGCACAGGTTCTTGACAACTGGAGAGCGGTTACAAAGTGACGTGCCACGACCACCTAGAGCGGGGGGCGGCCAACGTTCCCGTTGAGGGACCAATTCTACCATACATACCACTCGGAGACTCCGGTAAGTTATTAGCCAAACCAGATGTTACCGCTTTCATGTGCTTTGGTGGTTGCTAACTCTTGCTCATACATGTAGGGGGCGGGAAGCTCCGAGACTGGACCCTTCGGTCGTGCTTCTGCCTCGCCGACTTCGTCGCGCGCGATCACACCGATTCATAACGGTGGTGCTTCTCCCGGTGGTTCCGCTGGTGCTTCTCCCGCTTCCGGTGGTGGCTCGACGTCGGCAGTCCCTCGGCGTCGGACGACTCTAGGGAGATATAGGAACTTGCTACTTTGTTGTTTGATACTCGCTATGTGGTTTGATTCTCGCTATGTGGTTTGGATGGTGATATGGATGATATGTGTTTTGCATCGATATGCATGTGTTTGTGATGATATGAATGTGTTTGTGCATTTTTAATATGTATTTATTGCCTGGAAATTGAAAATGCAGGGAACCAAACCAAATTAGCACGCATTTGGCAAAACTACGGTCTATACACCGACGGCAATAGACATGCCCAGAGACGCACATGATCGGGCCAGGGACGCACAGGATGCTGCCACGTCTCCCCATACGCCGACGGCATCGCCCAGGGACGCACAAGATAAGGCCACGTCACCTCCATACTAGCAATGGCCACGTCATCCCCCCATCCGAGGCTGATGTGGGCCCCATTGTTCGTACGCCGACGACACGTTATACTCCGTCGGGTAGTTATACGCCGACGGTCTCTTCATATACGCTTACGGGTAGTACGCCGACGGCCTGCGTATGCTACACCGACGGTAGCACGTCGGCGCCTCGATTCTTTCCCGTAGTGTGCTGTTAATGAGATCGCCTCCTGGCTAAGTGGTACTCGAGCGGTTCGTGAACATGTGCCTTTTGATTCTCCGCCTGCTTCTGCTCTTCTCGGTAGTACAACGATTCCTCGTCCAGGAGCTGCACAGCAATGAATGTACCCAGGTCTGAAAAAAACAGTCATGAATGTACCCGAATAATGGGCAAGAGGTAGACAGAGAGCTGTTCACGGCAGGCTCTGTGCTACATAGGGTCGGTCTCTTGATTTTACAGTGTGGGCTGATGCTGCTCTGTACAGTGTGTGTTTTATTATTACGCAGTAGTAAGCTTTGTGCTTTGTTTGACAGTACAACGGTTAAGCTGGAGATTTGGCCAGTCAAACTGCATATGGCTTGGAAAGCAAGTATAGACAGTAGTATATAGCGGTTTAAAGTATAAAGATATCAAAGTAGATCGCAGGATGATGGTGACTGTACAGTCTGTACCTTCAGAATTAACCGACCAGCGTGTATTCTTCTACATCCGTTCAAGCCTTTTTGCCGCCATGATTATGCGTAGCGGCCCCTCTCTATCCCATCATTCCTGATCTGGGACTGGGAGTGGAGCTTCTGCAGATGAACGGGAGATGATCATGATGATGCTGGGCTTCTCCGGCAAGTGAATGTAGGCACACGTAGCCCATGCATGATCGACCACATGCCATGATCGGCTGTTACGATGCACAAAGGACACGCGAGCTCTGTCCCTCTTACGGTCTTACCGTGATCTGGAGAGGTGCATCACGTGCACAGAATTGTATATATGAGCGTTCATGTATAATAACACCAAAACAATTCAAATCATTTTGAAACTCTCGATCTGGATCAAGACACAGGAACGGACAACTCAACCCGCGACCACTAGCCAAATTCCGGCCTCGAAAGCTCCCAAGAAATGTCAGGAGACGGTAGGGATATATATTGCCAAAAAGCAAAATGCAGTGAGCAAAAACCCTCCTGGTTTGTCTTGCTGCTTGGTGATGTGTGCACTAGTAGAAAAAGGATTTTACGTACAGAGATTTAGTCCTGGCTATGTTTGCGGCCAGTACTAATAAGTATCAGTACCGGTCCGAACGGTCAGAGGGGAGGGGGGCAGCAGTACCGGTCCGTAAGGGACCTTTAGTACCGGGCCGTAACACGAGCCGGTACTAAATGTCTGTGGCATGGCAACGGTCGCGCGGGGCTGGGCGAGTGGAGTTTTAGTACCGGTTCGTGTCACGGACCGGTACTAAAGCCCTAACCGTTCGACTCCCGCCCACGATTTTACACGTGATTGGCTACGGGCGAGTGGGCAGTTCTCATTTTCCTCTCCTGTCTTTCTTCCTTCTCCCCGGCGATCCTCTCCTCTCTCTTCTTCCTTCCGGCCGGCGAGCCTGTCCTCTTCTTGCATCCCTCCGGCCAACATGAATCCGGCACCACCAATCACTCGCTACGGGCAGGTGCTTGCACATGGCAACACATATCTCAATGTCGCGTACACGAACGATAGCGCTAAGGTGGCGGGTTTTCTCTCCGATTTCAAGTATTGGCTTGGCGAAGCTCAGGAGCAAGACAAATTCATGGGTCTTGATCTCGAGTACACGGCCGATCAAGGAGATGTTGCGATCATCCAACTATGTTTCAAGAAACGTGTCATGGTCTTCCAATGGGCAAGGTAATTAATCCAATGTTCGGGCTTATTTTCTTTAATTTGTTGATTCATAGGATAGGAAAATTGTATAGGATAGCAATTTCTCTTTGATTGTAGTGAACATAATTATATATATTGGCCGAAATGAAAATTGCATTGCATATTGTTGTTATTCTTATATTATACATGATCTCATCAAATTATATAGTGGCCGAAAATGAAAGTTGCATATTGCTGTTATAAATTCTTATTATACTTGATCTCAAATTATATATTGGCCGAAAATCTTAGTTGCATTGCATATATTGTTGTTATTCTTATTATACATGATCTCAAATTATATATTGGCTGAAATAAAAGTTGCATATTGTTGTTATTCTTATTATATCTCAAATTATATATTGGCCGAAAATGAAAGTTGCATTGCATATTGTTGTTATTCTTATTATACAAGATCTCAAATTATATAATTGGCCAAGAATGAAAGTTGCATATTGTTGTTATTCTTATTATACTACTTGATCTCAAATTATATATTGGCAGTATTTTTAACATGTGTTCCATTTGTTATTGCAGTAGTGACAAGCAATGTCCAATACTCATGGATTTTCTTCGCAGCGGCATTCATTTTGCTAGCGTTGATATAACGAATGACAAGATCAAGATGAGACGCACCTGGGGTCTTGAGATACCATCTGCCAGCCACATTGATCTACAGGACTTGTTTAGGCTTGACCATGCCAAGACTGGAATGGCTGATATGGCAAGCGCCGTGATCGACGAGGACGCGTACGCTGATATGAAGACAAGATTCGACAAGGAGCAGCACAAACTTTGGGAGAAGTACCCACTTGACGGTTGCAACATTGAGTATGCAGCAATAGATGCATATGTTGCATACGAGGTGTACCGCAAGATTAGAATCATCAACTATGGGCAGCGTCACCTCGTACCGCGATCAGTGCGCCATGAGTCTTCTGCTTCTGGGTATTCAGATTCGGAGGACGATTTGTACTAGTGTTTGTAGTGCTTGAGGGTCTCCTCATGTGGAAGACAGTAGTGTTAGTGCAAACACTTTATCTCTCTAATATTTTGTAGTGCTTGAGAGTCTCCTCATGTGGAAGTGAGTAGTGTTATTGTTGCAAACAATTTATCTCTAATATTTTGTAGTGCTTGAGAGTCTCCTCATGTGGAAGTGAGCAGTGTTATTGTTGCAAACAATTTATCTCTAATATTTTGTAGTGCTTGAGTGTCTCCTTAAAAAAGTCATTTTTTGCACTTAAAATGGAAAATGATATTTATGAAAATAATTTCAAGATTTCCTTTTACATGGTTGTTTCTTATACCAATATGCACCTATTTGTGGAATATGAGATTTTTATCACAAACCATGCCTTGAAAATGACCATAACTTGATCATTTGGCTTGAAACTTCTAGATGTCTATACATGATAGACCTTTTTGTGAAGACTTTTTTTGCAAATTTTGTCAAAAATAAAGTTTATCATTTTTAATAGCAACTAGTACACATATAAGGTCCCCATGCCAAAGGATTTCTTTTTTTGAAGTGTTTATCACATTATTTCATTTTTTCATAAAAAAAAAGTCAAAACGGTCGCGATGACAATTCATCAGAAGAAGTAATGTTTTATAGAACTATCAATGTTTATGTGAAATAACCACTAGTTGTGTACCTTAAAATGATTTTTCCAAAAATTTCAGACCAAGCTATCAAACAGTTGTAGTTCAAATTTGAATTACTTTCGAAAAATAGGCATAAACTCATTTAACTAGGGGAAATTAGGTAGAAATCAAGGAAAAACCTAATACTTGGGCATTATCCATCATATGTGTACTAGTTTCCATGAAAATTAAATGGGTGCCATTTTGCATCATATTTTTGGTACTTTGTTCACAAAAAAAGTCAGTTTTTGCACTTAAAAAATGGAAAATGATATTTATGAAAATAATTTCAAGATTTCCTTTTACATGGTTGTTTCTTATACCAATATGCACCTATTTGTGGAATATGAGATCTTTATCATAAACTATGCCTTGAAAATGATCATAACTTGATCATTTGGCTTGAAACTTTTAGATGTCTATAAATGATAGACCTTTTTGTGAAGACTTTTTTTGCAAATTTTGTCAAAAATAAAGTTTATCATTTTTCATAGCAACTAGTACACATATAAGGTTCCCATGCCAAAGGATTTCTTTTTTTGAAGTGTTTATCACATTATTTCATTTTTTCATAAAAATAGTCATAACGGTCGCGATGACAATTCATCAGAAGAAGTAATATTTTATAGAACTATCAATGTTTCTGTGATATAACCACTAGTTGTGTACCTTAAAATGATTTTTCCAAAAATTTCAGACCAAGCTATCAAACAGTTGTAGTTCAAATTTGAATTACTTTCGAAAAATAGGCATAAACTCATTTAACTAGGGGAAATTAGGTAGAAATCAAGGAAAAACCTAATACTTGGGCATTATCCATCATATGTGTACTAGTTTCCATGAAAATTAAATGGGTGCCATTTTGCATCATATTGTTGGTACTTTGTTCACAAAAAAAGTCAGTTTTTGCACTTAAAAAATGGAAAATGATATTTATGAAAATAATTTCAAGATTTCCTTTTACATGGTTGTTTCTTATACCAATATGCACCTATTTGTGGAATATGAGATCTTTATCACAAACTATGCCTTGAAAATGATCATAACTTGATCATTTGGCTTGAAACTTTTAGATGTCTATAAATGATAGACCTTTTTGTGAAAACTTTTTTTGCAAATTTTGTCAAAAATAAAGTTTATCATTTTCATAGCAACTAGTACACATATAAGGTCCCCATGCCAAAGGATTTCTTTTTTTGAAGTGTTTATCACATTATTTCATTTTTTAAAATATTTATTATTATATAATCATTTTTTTAAATAAAGTAATATTTATTTTATCATTATTTATTTCAATATTATTATTATATAATCTTTTTGTTTAATCAAGTAAATTTTTATAATATAAGAAATGAAAAAGTGTTTTATCATGACCGAGTGGTTAACATGATTGATAAGATAGAACTATCAGTAAGTTCTCAGTTATCTCTTAGTATCTAGTTTGAAAGGAACCTAAATGTTAAGCGTGCTAGTGTTATAGCAGTTTCAGGATGGGTGACCGATCGGGAAATTTGACAGTTCCAAAATAGATTACGTGTGTAGAGATTAAGTGTGTAGATATTAAGTGTGTAGGAAGGGGGAAAATTAACTAGATTAAATAGTTAGACTTGAGATTAAGTGTGGATTAGTGGATAGTTAAGTGATGAATTGTGTGGGTTAGTGGATAGTTAAGTGAGAAATTTCGAAATTCTAAAAAAAAAAAATTCTGAAAATTTCAAGAAGAAATTATTTTTTTTGGAACATCTTTAGTACCGGTCGTCTCCAGCCGAAACCACGCCTGCGGCCCACGTGGATGTCATTTAGTACCGGTCGCAACACGACCGGTACTGATACTCGGGGGGCATCAGTCCCGATTGCGCAGTACCGGTTGCATAACCGGTACTGATGCCCCTCCCCGACCGGTACTGGATGTCCGTTTTCCACCAGTGGTGGTAATTGTGTATCCGCACTACTGCGCATGATCCAAATTATGAAGTGTTCCACTACGGCACTACAACATGCATAGTCCTTTAAAGTATACATTAGTAGAAAACAAGCCTTCCGTTCAACCCTTTTATCCCGACCACTTCTGTAACCGGGACTAATGTGGCACTAGTCCCGGTTCGGCCGGCTAGAAGGCTGAACTGCTTTTGTCCTGGGTCGCGACAGACCTTTAGTCCCGGTTTGCAACACCAACCGCTTTAGTCCCGGTTCGTGCGTTTTGGAAGTTGCACAGCCCGCCGGCGTTTTGATTAGCTTTGGAAGATGATCAGCGTCGGCGTTCATTACAATGGAATCAATCACGGCGTGGAAAAATGCTTTGCCGCCGCCCGCCAGCCTCCCTGCTCTGCCCGCCGACCTCCCCTCTCCACCCTATAAAAGCTATACTAATCCATGGCCTAAGCACACACTAATCTCTCTCTCGATCCCTCTCTTCTATTTCAAATGGAGCCACTCACGCGCGTCCCTCCGTCCCGGTTGTACTACTTCACGAAAGAAGACATGGAGTTCAAGGTATGTGTCACCCTCCGTGCATCACGCGTGAAGTAGTGGATCCACAACGTGAAAAAGGTTCTCGACGCGCACCAATCAAGAGCGTTGGACTCGACTGCGAGTTCACCGACCCACTCCCGGAGCGCCAGAGGGATCTTGCACTCGAGGATCAGCGTGCCGCCGTCATTCAACTCTCGGTGCCGAGCGAGACTCTTGTTTTCCATATTTGCAGGGCTGATCGGGTGTCGAAACTACTCGTGAAATTCTTAGGTGACAAGACCATCAACTTCTTCTGTGTGGCTATCCAAATGACGTGCGGATGCTGCGCTACTACGGAATAACAGTTCCGTCCGCGGTCGACCTCTAGAGGGATAGCCGGAACCCAACCGGCAATCCTACTCCGAGCCTGTATGCTCTCTCCAATGCTATCCTTGGGACACAACTTGAGATGAAGAAGAAGAAGAAGAAGAAGAAGGACAAGAAAAATTACAAGGACGACAATGAAGAAGAAGAAGAAGAAGAAGACCTAATTTCTGGATGGGGCAAGGTTCCATTGAGCGACAATAAAATCGTGTATGCCGCTCGGGATGCTCGCCTCGGCTTCGAGATTGCATGGAAGTGGTATAATTAGTAGTAGACCGTTGTGGGTGCTCCCGTTTGTGTTCGATCTCATGCATGTATTCGGTCAATTCGGTTCATGTATTCGAAATTTTATGGATTCCTATCGGTTACCGGTTTAAATATGTAAATATTTTCGTATTTCCACCGCCAATTAATTTCGGATACCGGTTGAAAGATATCACGTGAATATTTCCATATTTAGAGATTAATATGATTTTTCTCTACAAATAACAGAAAAATGAATTATTAACACAAAGATACCGATTTTATGCATTATATAGATTAATATGATTTATGGATTATATGGATGACATTTTCCATCCGATTTTATGGATTATAGAGATTAATATGATTTATGGATTATATGGATGACATTTTCCATCCGATTTTATGGATTATAGAGATTAATATGATTTATGGATTATATGGATTTTATTTTCCTACCTATTTTATTCATTATAGAGATTAATATGATTTATGGATTATATGGATGACATTTTCCATCTGATTTTATGGATTATAGAGATTAATATGATTTATGGGTTATATGGATTATATGGATTTTATTTTCCTACCGATTTTATGGATTATAGAATTTAATATGATTTATGTATTATATGGATTATAGAGATTAATCTGATTTTATGGATTATAGAATTTAATATGATTTTATGGATTTTAGAATTTAATACGATTTTATGGATTATAGAATTTAAAATGATTTATGGATTTTATGGATTATAGAGATTAATATGATTTTACGGATTATAGAATTTAATATGATTTTATGGATTATAGAATTTAATATGATTTTATGGATTATAGAATTTAATATGATTTATGGATTATAGAGATTAATATGATTTTATGGATTATAGAATTTAATATGATTTAATGGATTATAGAATTTAATATGATTTATGGATTATAGAGATTAATATGATTTTATGGATTATAGAATTTAATATGATTTTATGGATTATATGGATTTTATTTTCCTACCGATTTTATGGATTATAGAGATTAATATGATTTTATGGATTATATAGATTTTATGTATTTATATCGATTTATGGATTATTTGGAAACAAAATTCATTTTTTTGTTATTTGTTAAGAATTATTATTACGTAAACATTAATATTTATGTTAATATAGGTTTAGAATTCAAAAAACCATATGCATGTGACATCAAAGTCTAGAGGATAATAAGATTGATACCATAATATTGTCAGGATATTATCAGTGCATTCTTGGAAACTAGTTGGGATGGAACTCATAAGTTAAGCGTGACCGATCGGGAAGTATAATCACTAGAGCTGGGAGCAGTATGAGGGACTTGAGATTACGATTTAGAGATAATTAGCTGGGGTTGGAGCTGTGAGAGACTTGAGATTACGATTAGAGATTAATCTGACAAATAATTCAAAGATTTGAAATAGAGAAAAAAACATTTGAAAAAACAAATTCCAAAAACATTTTCAAACCCTGGCCTAATCTCAGCTCCCAGTCGCGCGGCTTTTAGTCCCGGTTCCAGACTGAACCGGGATTAAAGGTTGGAGCCGACCTTTAGTCCCGATTTGACAGTCCCGGTTCATAAACCGGGACTAAAAGCTCTCACCAACCAGGACTGTTGGGTTTTTTCTACTAGTGATACCTCTGTTCCAAAATATAAGATGTTTCGATAGACCATTTTAACCTACCAAAACATCTTATATGTTGGTACGGAGGTAATATTAGATTGTGCATAGGTTCAGATGAGTGTGCATAGCTGTACACTATCATTATAGAGATGCATTATTTCACTAAAAAGAACGACTAATGGATGCAATGAGTATAATCACTAAGCTTCACTTGAACTCCAAGGTTCCAGGGTGTGCTGGATATTAAGTTTGTACTCTGTACTCAAGTTGTAACATTCATCTCAACGAAGTCGCCAGCAATGGAACATTGTCTCGTTTCCTCGTTTGGTCGGTTCAGTGCATATCGAGGTGGCTACAACCTTGGGCCGGTCAAGTTTTAGCATGCATGTGAGGAGACACAGATCGAAATAAGAGACACCGGAATAAGAGAGACATGCCTTTTCAAGCAGCGACACCGGAATAAGTTGGGTAACAAACCCGGGAGCTGCTTGCGTGCTTTTCTTCTTTTGCTGTTCACGAGCTGGGAAGGTGAGACGTAGAATGATCCAAACATAATCCACGCCAAAAGAAAGATCTTGCTGTGCTACCACTTTGCAATTTCTAGTTCTTTTTTCATAAAAACACACAAACTTTGTGTTTCGATGTATTGATAGAAAGAAGAGTTATTTACAAGTTTTTATAGAGCCCACCCCACCCCATACAACTCAACCCAACAACCTAAATAGGGGAGAAGACGTGCCAGACCACGGGCCCTGCACACACCCAATACGCAACTCAGTCTTGATGGTTTCCACCAACGCGCTAACTGAGGGGAGTGCCTTATTGAAAACGGTCGCGTTACATTGTTTTCAAATCCACCACGCTGTGAGCGTGATTATCGAAGAGGTGCCCTTACGCAACAACTAGGGTAGAGTTGATTACCAACGACCACCAATCTGAAAAATCGCCCTCCACAGCTGGCGGCCTGGACGTCAATCGTATCCAGTATAGTATCTCATGCCAAATCGTCCGCGAGAATGAGCATCCCATATGTGAATCATCGATTTTGTCGCCTAGTCGCACATCGGGCAACTTGCTTGACGTGGAAGGTCGCGACGTGCTAGCCTCTTGCTGGTCCAACATCGGTCCATACAAGCCAGCCAAATGAAGAATTTCACCCTAGGAGGCGTCCACGTTTTCCAATTCAGCCTCCAAGATCTTCACTCCACCGCCCCATGGAAGAGGGCGACATAGCAAGACTTGGCAGAATATTGGGCATTGGAAGTCCAGCGCCAAATCATTCTGCCGGGCTGCTCGATCAGATAAGTGCACCCTTTGGAGAAGGCTCCAAATATGTAGGTATTGCGAGAGCGCAAGCGGACTCAAAGCGCCTGAGATGTTCGCAATCCACCGGCGCTCAACCAGCACCTCTTGAACCGTTCGTTTTTTGCGGGGTTGCTTTGGGATTAGCGCGAACAGGTTTGGTGTTACATCTTTCATCGATCTCCCCTACATCCATTTGTCCATCCAGAAAAAGGCTGTAGAGCCGTTCCAATGGTCATCTTCGTAGAAGGCATACAAAATCTGACGCTCCTCACATGAGAATTGCATATCTAGCCCCGCCATGACTGCTGGTGATCCGTGCGCAACCTCCACAACCATCACACCCTTAGGCGACATGTGAGCCAAGTCCGGGATTCCCAATCCTCCTAGCCGCAAAGGGCAACACACCCTGGCCAGTTGACATGGCAATGACCGCCATTCGCCTCTTCTCTTCCAGACCAGAGGAGGCCCCGTAAGATTTTCTCCAACTTTTTAAAGGTTTTTTTATTTACGCTCAACACCATGAGATGATGGAGGGGTATCACCGCTTGTACTGATTTGACCAGCGCGAGCCTCCCCGTCTCCGACATCATGGCCGCTTTTCAAATTGGTAGCTTATCTGCAAGCCGATCGAGGAGGGGTTGGAGAGCCTCACTCGGTAGCCTACGTAGCCCCAGGGGGATGCCGAGATACTTCACCGGGAAGGGCGCAAGCTGGCATCCCATTGCTTCTGCCGCCTTGTTGGTGATCTCCTCTTCACACCCAATAGGAAAGACTGAGTACTTTACGAAGTTGGTATGCAAGTCTGAAGTGTGGCCATAGAGCGCAAGGATCTCGCGGATCTTTTGCAGCTCCGCCTCGCCTGGGTGATAGAAAATGACGACGTCGTCTGCATATAGCGCAGCAGTTCTAGTTCTAACTTGGCAGAACAATTACAGGCATCGGTCTGTCTCCCACAGGTAATAAAAAAAATCAAATTGTATGTTGATAGTGCAAATACCAAATACACACAAGGATAGATGTACATCTGAATCATGGGTTCGTAAATCCAAAGAGTACATTCGCTTTTCCATATTAATGTCGCATGGAAGATCCATTATCCATTCACTGGATCTAAGGTATCGGGAAGAAACAATATAACATTTGTTTATAACCTGACCTTTTGCCAAGATGGTTTGGTTTATTAATTGTTTATATGGCTTTGAATATTTGTCCCCCTAATAATATTACAAACCTGTTTGGGAATTGGGAACCTGTTTGGGAACCTTTCATTATCTGAACCTTTCAGTCAAAATACTCCAGCTTCAAGCTTCTACATTGCCTATCATTGAAATAATAAATCAATTAATATAAGAAGAGTATGATCTGCTCATAGAATGAAAGGTTCAGATAAGAATATCATGGAAGCAATGCTCTCATTTGCTGTGGATCCTAATTGTCGTACCAGAATTTGTTGCTCAATCAAATCAATATGATTGACCATCGGTGCACAATACAGTGGTCCAGGTAACTCCAAAAGGCCGCTACGCTATCAGGCTTGATAATCACGTCTCAACTATTCAATCTATTGAATATGTCATCACTACAAATTGTCTTCATTCAACTGTTAGGTTGATGCCAGGGTCTTGTCTATAACTGAACCAAATTAATCTACTAACAGAATTAAGTTTTTGTCTATAACTCAACCAAATTAATCTACTAACAGAATTAAGTTTATGTTGCCTGATTCGCCAACTATTTTCCTTGAGAAGAAGTCCTTCCCTTCTTCCCAGCGGCGAATTAATAACTTGTGGGGGCCTGCTAACTATGCAATCTGTACAATTATTGGTTCCATACACAATGCCTATGCATCCAGCTCCAGATCCTAACTTCAATAGGTAAGAGGCTCCCTTTGGTTTTCCTCCCCTAATGGTTGATTTGTTTATAAGCTGTGGTACTTTGATTATATAGTAAAAACAACTGCATCCCCATGACATCTGGTTCCTGGCCAACTAGTAGCTAACACAGAGAAAATGTTTCTTCCTGGAAGGGGTAGAACAGAGAACTGAGAGAAGTATTCTTTTCTTGGTTAACAGGAAACTTATCACTAAAGTATCGGAACAATATAGAGTAGAAACAAGATACTAAATCACAGGTACCAGGTTGCCATGTTTTACAACGCCAGGTCAAAGGCCCTTATTGCATCAGCAAACCTTGAGAGTACCATAGGCAAGTGCTAATATAATAACACCAGGTCAAATCACAGATAAGTGCATATATATTACACGAGGTTGATGACACCAAAGGAGAATCAACATAAGGTTTCATTCACAAAATACTCAGTTCATCAAGTCATAAAAACTAGCATATATAAAGAACTTGAGGATACCATCATCTTTTTCTAGATATAAACTAGTGAGTGCATGACAATGCTACAAAAGAAAGCAGTTTCACCTTCTCATCATACATTTGATCAAACAGCTTATCGTGCCATGTATTCGATAAGTGTGGTAAGCACCTCACTCCGCAAACTGTTACGGTCCAGCTGTGTCTTGATTTCCAAAATCTGTTGCTTCTTCACCTTGGATCCAATTTGCGGCCTTTCTTGTCATCATAAACTCAAATGCTCTTTTCAGACTGCGGCGGTCAGCAGCGGCGATCTAGTGCACCACTATAGTGAGGTGAGGGACTGAGGATAGATATGCCGGAGCTCCTCAAAACCCTATGGACACGTGGTTTTGGCGCCTGATCGGAGACTTTTTCTTTTATATCACGCGTTGGCGATAGCAGTGCATCACCCCAAATATTTACAGAGAGCTCATACTTCCGGAGATCCTCAGCATCATCACTTGGTGGTGCTCCGGCCACAGCCGTGCTTCTTGTAAATCTCTGTCATTGTCAACTCTTTCTTGTCAAGAACGTGCCCAAGGACGACCTCACGCAGCTGGGCACGAGCTGGAGGCCCTCCATGATCTTTGACGAAGGCGGTGAGGCACTCAAGGATGCGAACCTCGTCTTCTTCCGACCAAACACGAGCAAATGGGGCCGCCTTTTTTCCCTTTGCCATGGCTAGGTGGGGTTTTTCCTACTTGCTGGTGACTACATCCCAATATAGTTCATCATTATCTGCGTCTAAGAAAAAAATCTAATTGTTTTTTGAAACTTTCATATGCCAATTTTTTAAAGCGAGCTCCCTAGATTTTGGGAGCTATCTGTCCATTCTCGCCTTCCACTGCATATCATGTATGTTGTGATAGCATCAAATAATTGTTTTGAGTCAACCATGCTTCTACTTTTATATATCATATATGTTTTTGCACCGTTGCCGATGTGTGTTGCAACTATTACGAATTACATGTGTGCACTTTAATAACTTTCTTTTTGCCAAAATGGTTTCAACTCTTTCCAAACAACGGATATAAGTTCCACACTTTGTTACAACTGGAATGAAGAGGGGAAGGAAACTAGAAGCGAGTTGGGACCGTATCCGGAAACCCGCTATGGGACATTCGACATTGAATGTCCACTATTGGACGAAAACTTGATACCACCCTAACAAAAGTTAGGCCTAACAAAGTAGCAAATTATTGCAGGAAGCGAACTCACAAATAGCAACAACAAAAGAATCATCGCCAAGTCTTCTTCGAGCACTTTCACACTCAGTAACCAACACAAAATTCCAGGAAAACCTTCAACCATCATCGCCCACCAGTTATCATCAGGCCATTGTGTACCCAAATTTCCCCCATATCTGGATCCTTGGTGGGAGAACATAGTAGTTGTCGGCTGTATCAGCTTTGAAGCTCCCAAATGCAGTGTCCCATTGTCAGTATTTTTTCATCATCACCAGGAGGTAAAAGCATGAAATCGAACTAAAGCTTGCCACCTCGCAACATGACAAGTCAAAAACAAGTGTTCACAGGTTTCAACCTGCCCACAAAATGAGCAAAGATGAGATCTAGGCCATTTCATATACTAGTCTGAACAACATTTTGAAATAACTGCCACATAAAAATTTGGATTTGAGAGAAATTTTGGCCTCCCAGACCACTCATG
The DNA here is from genome assembly GCA_026929855.1 of Poa annua. Taxonomy (NCBI): domain Eukaryota; kingdom Viridiplantae; phylum Streptophyta; class Magnoliopsida; order Poales; family Poaceae; genus Poa; species Poa annua. Next base: position 118,789,121 of record CM049434.1, read on the forward strand.
ATGAGCTCCCGAAATGATTCTCAACTAATCATTTGTAAACTTATTTTGTAGAAACTGTAGCATTATTATCAATGCACTGAGAAATTACATCAGATTCAAAAGTTAAAGGGATCGGTCTCATTTTACAGAAATAGAATTCCACTAACAGAGAAGATCTCCAAGTATATTTCTTCAAAAGGAAAGACAGAAGTACCTATCAGCAACTTCTTTAGAAGTACATTCTTGATCTTGACAGATAGAGAACACAATAGGGAATTGTTCATAGAGAGGCATCTTGCCATTAATCTTATCATTCCAAATCCTTGTGATATTACCATTGTTTTTAAAGAATTTTTTCCATAAGTGTCTTATACTTTTCTAACAAGGAGAATCATTCAATAATTTTTTGCCAGTGACATATCTTGAGTCTCCAACTCCCACCACCACTTACAAAGTAAGATTATATATATTATTTAAATCCCTTACACCCAAGCCACCTTTAGACTTGGATCTCTACTCCGTTTCACCAAATAATATCCTATTACTTTACCATGCCAAATGAGCCTTCTCTCGTGTTTATTGGTTTTTTTCAATAAAGATTTATTCAACAAAAAACATAGCCATCCACCATTGGTGCAACATTCCATTTCGAAATATCCAACCTTTACACAAACTCAATCAACATTTTTAAAGCACTGGAAACTAACAGGAACTCCCGAATATCTCATGGAAAGGGTTTCAATTTGGCAACCAAACATAGAAGAGTAAAAAATCAGCAATGTTAACATCTGCCCCCAATGATGAACAACTCACTTTCAGAAAACTGATTTTCAAGCCTAACATAAGCTAACACAATTAAAACACAATTTTAATTTCAATGTTTTCTCAGGATTATGAGTGAACATAAGATAGCATTATCAACACATTGCATAATGGAAAGAACCTTACCAATCAGGTCAGGGGCAAGACCAACAAATAAATCATTTGATTGTGCCTTAGTCACCATTTTAGTGAGACACTTAGCACCTGTACCGACTCCATGCTAGCACCATGAGCTCCATCGGCAATGGTGGGCCTGTTTTTGTTCATTTCGGTAGCAAGCATCAAACGACCAACACTACGGCGGACACTGGCTTATAGGAGCAATAAGCAATGACAGCAGGATCAGCCATCATAATAGACAACATAACTATAAAATAATCAGGCACTAAGATAACAACCGAAACCATACCACAAGTTTACTCCCAGACAAACGCCATTCTCCAAGATCATCATTACCCCATCATGCAAATTGGTAACAAATATAATCGGTATATATGCAGAAGTCGAAGGCCCTCACCTGCGTCTGTCTCAGCGACAACCACAGTGTAAGCGAGCACCACACCAGCTCCCCGAGCAGCCCCGTCGCCCACCGATGCGGGCCACAGTAGCAGTACACGGAAACAGAAGCAGACCCACAAACCCTCACCAGTACAGAGAAGAACCAGGACACGACCACCAGGGGGGGAGACAGCGAGAGCGGCAATAGCTGCAATGCGACGTGACCACCAGTGTGGAGACAGCTATGCGGACCAAAAACCCCAGGAGAAACCCAGGACGGAGATGACGAAACCAAATCACACGAAAAAACATATGATTGACCATTCGGTGCAGACTACAGTGCCAGGTAACTCCATAAGGCTGGCAAGCAATCAGGCTTGATAATCACATGCCATCACTATAAATTGTCTTCATTGAACTGTTGGGTTGATGCCAGGCTCTTTTCTATAAACTCAACCCAACTAATCTACCAACAACCGAATTAAGTTTATATTGCCCGCTTTGCTAACACTGTATCTGCAGCAGCTAATCCTACAGAGCATAGATCCCCTCAATTCCAACTACACCCGGGAACTTTCTCCAATCCAACTCCCCACAGCATGCTCCTTATGATTTCGGCTTCTTCCCATTTGCCAGCATTTGAGTACAGATTAGCCATCACAATATAGTTACCAGTGTTCTTAGGCTCAATTATGAACAGTCGATCAAACACATACCGACCAAGCTCAACATCACCGACTGCTGCTGCTCCACTAAACAATGCACCCCAGACCTTTGCATTGGGCATAAAAGGCATCTTGTTTACAAGCTCAAGCGCATCCTTAAGCATACCAGCACGGCTGAGCACAGAAACCATGCAAGCGTACTGCTCCATCACGGGACTGATACCGAACACAGCTTTCATGGAGTGAAACATTTCACGAGCTTCGGCTACCTTGCCCGCATGAGCACATGCATTAAGCACAATGGTGAAAGTTACAGTATCAGGCCTAGTGCCGGCACTGGCCATCTGATTGAATAGGGCCAAAGCCTCTGTAACATCTCCATGAGCTGCGACAGCTGATATGATAGATGTCCAGGCAAATGTGCCTTTATTCTCATTGAATTCAAACACCTTCCTGGCTATATCAAGAAATCCAGCTTTTGAGTAATTATCAATCAATGCACTTACAACATTGTTGGTCTGATCATAATCATTTCTGATCGCGTAACCATGAGCTTGCTTTGCTCCCAATAGTGTTGAGAACAGTGGAACTGAGGGCATGATGATCGAAAGTGTAGTTGCATTTGGGAGTATGCTAGCACCCATCATCTCATGCAGCAATCCGAGTACATCAGATTGTCGTCCATTTAGAATAAATCCAGAAATTAATGCATTCCATGTGTTGATGCCTTTAGCATCTGCTAGCCGGAAAAGATCCATTCCCTCATCGACATACCCATTGTTCATGTAACCAGTAATCATTGCGCTGTAACTTACTGCGTCTTTCTTAGGCATCCTTTCAAGCAACTGCCGTGCATACTGCAACCGCCCACATTTGGCATAAAACCCTACCACCGAGTTCCACGCTGCAACATCCATATCAAGCCCAGTCTCATTGGCAATCCGGAGCACGTCAACCCCACAACCATAGGCCTTGAGCTGAGCACAAGCATGTAGCGCGCTTGTCACCGTGACGCTGTTTGGCTGAACACCGCCACCAGCACGAGCCTGCACCAACTCATGGAATAACTGCAGGCACTCTTGGTACCGGCCTCCACGACTGCACGCAGATATAATCGAGTTCCAGGAAACGACATCCCTGTGTGGCATTTCATCAAACACTGCTCGAGCAGCGCGCGTGTCCCCGGCGTCAGCATAAGCAGTGATGAGCCCATTGGACACGAACTGATCTGCGCCGAATCCATGCAGGATTGCGAGAGCGTGGAGCTCCCCGGCGACTAGCGGGGACAGGCCCGGGCCGGATGCGGCGAGGGACTTGAGGAGCGCAGAGACTGTGACCTCGTCGGGGGATAAGCCGGAGCGAGCGAAGAGGCGCAGCGCCGCGGAGTGATCGGGCGAGTGGAGGGAGAGCGCGATGAGAATGGCGTTCCAGGCGAAGAGGCTGGGGTGGGGGATGGCGTCGAACACCCTGCGGGCGTCGTGCAGGCGTCCGGTCCTGGAGTAGAGGGAGATGAGCTTGGAAGCGAGGAAGTTGGAGGGGATCACGGAGAAGGTGACGAGGCGGGCGTGGAGCTGGCGGCCGGCGGCAAGGTGGCCGGAGTCGGCGCAGAGCTGAATGAGGTTGCCGTACACGCGAGGGTCCAGCGGCACGGCGGTGAGCCACGACGGCAGCTTCATCCTCTGTTCATGACCGAGGACGTGCGGACTCTCCTCTGTTCTACTCCCTCCGTTTTTTATTTTTAATATAAGATGTTTTGGTATTTAACTAGATTCATATTCATATGAGTTTTGATATACATCTAGTCAACGTATACTAGATCTAAAACATCTTATATTTATGAAAAGAGCTATCATCTATTTCGCCGTGGCGGGTTTGTCAGTTCGAAAAGCGGCAGCTAGATGTAATCCACACGTGATCTAAACCGAGATTGTACTCCCTCATTGACAAAATGCACTACATATGAGAGTTTTTTCAAGTCAACCCGTCTAAACTTTGATCAAATTTACACTAACTCCCATCCGTTGAATGTGTCGCTGGGTAGCTAAACATTCATATCCCCGACACTTTTAGTGGATCAGAGAGTGTAAAAAAAAACATACATTTGACATTGTAATTGTAAATATAGATAGTTTTTTTAATAAAACTGGTCAAAGTTAGAGGGTGTTTGGTTAGAATTTTTTCTTGTCTTTTGCTTTTGGCTTATAAGCCATAAAAGCACCTAAATAGGTGCTTTTGGCTTTTGGCTTATAGGTGCTTTTGTCTTTTGGAAGCGAGGAAGTTGGAGGGGATCACGGAGAAGGTGACGAGGCGGGCGTGGAGCTGGCGGCCGGCGGCAAGGTGGCCGGAGTCAGCGCAGAGCTGAATGAGGTTGCCGTACACGTGAGGGTCCAGCGGCACGGCGGTGAGCCACAACGGCATCTTCATCCTCTGCTCATGACTGAGGACGTGCGGACTCTCCTCTGTTCTACCCCCTCCGTTTTTTTATTTTTAATATAAGATGTTTTAGTATTTAACTAGATTCATATTCATATGTATCTACATGTATGTGGACATGTTTTAGTGTACAAATGTATCAGTTTTGATATGCATCTAGTCAACATATACTAGATCTAAAACGTCTTATATTTATGAAAAGAGGTAGCATCTATTTCGCCATGGCGGGTTTGTCAGTTCGAAAAGCGGCAGCTAGATGTAATCCATACGTGATCTAAACCGAGATTGTACTCCCTCATTGCCAAAATGCACTACATATGAGAGTTTTTTCAAGTCAACCCGTCTAAACTTTGATCAAATTTACACTAACTCCCATCCGTTGAATGTGTCGCTGGTGTAGCTAAACATTCATATCCCCGACACTTTTAGTGGATCGGAGAGTGTAAAAAAAATCATAACATTTAGACTACCCAAGCAATACCATTGGATTCCTAATGAAGTATGTTTAATATTCTATACATTTGACATTGTAATTGTAAATATAGATAGTTTTTTTAATAAAACTGATCAAAGTTAGAGGGTGTTTGGTTAGAATTTTTTCTTGGGTTTTGCTTTTGCCTTATAAGCCATAAAAGCACCTAAATAGGTGCTTTTTCAAGGGGATCCCATGCAGAAAACAAAAAAATTCCTAACACGGATAACCTTAAACTAGCCAGAATCTATACTATGCAGATATAGTAGTATGCAGGGGGTTCGGTGCACATACCCTTGTAGACCGAAAAGCGGGGATTACGCTCCCGCACAAGCGTTGTCGATGAAGCCGACGAAGACTTCGATGCCGTGTAGAGGAAGCAGACCTCTAGCACCACTAGCGTGGTGCCTCGCAGGGCGTCACACACGTACGGTGAAGCCGACGAACTCCGGGCTCCGATCCAAAGACGAAGCAGCGGAAGACTGGGACCGGAAGACCAGCAGCGCGGCGGCGTGCGTATGGTGGAGAAAACTTGTCCTTGGCGCAACTCCAAACTGGGGAGTCACGGGATCCAAGGAGAGAGAGAGAGAGAAAAACTGGTGTGTCTTCAAAGGCCAGGGGTACCCATGTATATATAGGAGCCCGGGGGGGTGCCCAACCTGCCAGGCTGGCGGTGTGGGACTAATCCCACACCCCAGCCGGCCAAGGTGGTGCGCCGGCCCTAGGTGGGCCCCACTTGGCCCACCTAGGCCGGCCCCTCCCCCATGCGCACCAAGGAGGGGGGCTTCCCCCCCTCATGGGCCTTCTTTCCACCAGAAGGCCCATTTAAGGTATTCAGCCTTTAAAAATTCAGAACAAATTAAAATAAAATATATTTAACTATTAATTACACTAATTAATATTAAATACATATTACATAATTTATTCTGGCTCCGAAAACTATTTCGTCGCTGCTCGATCTCCATCGGAACTTTCCCAGGACGTTCCCGGTGCTCTCTTTTCCTATTTTTTCTCTTCTGGTAAAATGTCGACTCCCCTTAAGCGTGTTACCCTAGCGGTTCGATTATCTCACCAGACATGATCGAGACTCCTCTCCGATCAATGACTAATTCGTGGACCTTGGATACCCAGAATTAATCCCTGCGAGATAACGAATACTTTTCCTATCGAACCTGGACGTCCGAGTCTTAAACCTTTTGCCATGCGATACTTAGCGTGTCCGAGACTCGTTCATAGATATCTCCATACCTAGCTTGATCTCGTTACCGACACCGCTAACTTCTACTCGTCCATGATCTTATGTCCTGGTGACCTAGTCACACGCTTGCAAGCTCTTTTGACATAATCTCACCGAGTGGGCCCTAGAGTATCTATCCTGCTATGGGACTGGCAAATCCCGCTCTTGACCCCCCGTCTCAACATACTCCTTTCCGACACCCGAGAGGGACACCTTTATTGTCACACTATGTAAGATATGACGTTTGATGCAATCAAAGTGTTTTTCAGGAATAGCAATAAGAGTAGGTCTCACGGTCGAAGGCGTAATGACTACGTCCTACAAATATCGGGTATGTCCATCACATCGTTCTACCAACGACATGACTTCATTGTCAAATAGACGCCATGTCACATGATCGGGAAATCTCGATCATCGATTGCACAATGAACCAGTCAAATAGAAGCTACTGGGGACCTGGTTGTTTTACGTATCGCACCTGTATTAATGTTTCCGCTTAATACAGTTATAGCATGACACAAAAACGCATTATGAACAAATGAGATATGAAAAATAAAACTCTTTATTAAGTGCCTCTAGGACATATCTCCTTCAGTCTCCCACTTGCACTAGAGTACAACTTAATCTAGTTTACAACTTGGTAAAAGCCGGACGCCCATAGCATCTTGGTGTTTCACGTGCTTGTCAAGCAGGAGAGGATTTGTCAACAGATCTGCCACATTCAGATCCGTATGTATTTTGCAAATCTTCACTTCACCTCCTTGTACGTACTGTCGTATCACATGGAAGCGTCGGAGTATGTGTTTGGCAGTTGAGTGAGACCTCGGTTCCTTCGCGTTAGCAATGGCGCCCGTATTGTCGCAGTAAAGGGTCACGGGGTCTTGCGCGCTAGGGAACACTCCAAGCTCGATGATGAACTTCCTCAGCCACACAGCTTCATTCGCGGCTTCAGAAGCGGCAATGTACTCCGATTCCATTGTAGATTGGGCCACGATGGGTTGCTTCCCACTCCTCCAGCATACAGCGCCTCCGTTCACCTTGAACACATATCCTGTCTGTGACTTAGAGTCATCTGGGTCTGAGCAGAAACTTGCATCAACGTAACCTGTTACGCCAAGTTCTTCCTCATAGTCCCCATACACAAGGAACATTTCCTTTGTATGCTTGAGATTCTTAAGAATGCTTTTAACAGCTACCCAATGATCCTTTCCAGGATTACTTTTGAACGGGAATCCGGCACCTAGAGGGGGGGGGTGAATAGGTGCTATTACAAATTTTAGGTCTTTTCAAATTTAGGCTCAACACAAAGGTAAATTCTCTAGATATGCAACTATGGTGAATTTACCTAAATGACAACCTAAGCAATAACAAGATAAAAGCTAACAAGACAAGCAAGTAAGGGAGCAAGATAAAGGGAACCGAGTGAAGCACGCGGAGACGAAGATGTAATCCCGAGTTCCACCCAAGGGTGTACGTCTCGTTTGGAGAGGTGTGCGCTACCACAACAGGTTAGCCGCAACGCCACAAAGGCTCACCTTCTTCTCCGATGAACTCAACCACAAAGGTTGCGAGTTCACCTTCCACTATTGATCCCCTTTTAGGGCGGAGATCGAATCCCTTACAAACGCTTGAGGCACGCACCCACAACTTAATTGGGGGCTCTCAAGAAGACCACAACAGGTCAAGGACCACAAAAGGTCAAGGCAACCCAAGATTACAACAAAGGTGAACTAGGTTTTCCCACCGGAAACCCTAGCCACGAAATCCCCAAGTGAATGGGGAGGAAATGCAAATCCCTTCGGTGAAGATGTAGATCCGGGCCTTCTCCTCCAATCCTTCAAAGATCAACGAATTTGGGTGGAGGGATTGGGAGATCTTGATGATGTGAGCTTTCAAGAATAGTAGGAGAGAGAAAATCTGAGAGCTAGCTGTTCTTGAGTGAGTGAGGGGGTATTTATACCCCCTCCCAAAATCTGGCCGTTGGCTGCCTCGAGGACCCGGAAATTCCGGTATAAGTGACACCCGGAAATTCCGGGTCACTCGGAATATCCGAGTCTGTGAAAAATCCGAGTTGAATTTCCGGTTGAGATCAGAACGTCTTCGACATCTTGACTTAGCCAAATTTCTGAGGGTGACCCGGAAATTCCGAGTCAGTGAAATTTCCGAGCTGAATTTCCGGTTGAAGTCAGAACGTCTTCGACAACTTGACTTAGCCAAATTTCTGAGGGTGACTCGGAAATTCCGGGTCAGTGAAATTTCCGAGCTGAATTTCCGGTTGAAGTCAGAACGTCTTCGACAACTTGACTTAGCCAAATTTCTGAGGGTGACTCGGAAATTCCGAGTCAGTGAAATTTCCGAGCTGAATTTCCGGTTGAAGTCAGAACCACTTCCTGACTTTTCCTTAGCCATTTTTCTGTTAGATATAGGAGACCCGGAATTTCCGATCCTGAAAAATTCCGGCTCCAATAATCCGATTCTGGGAAGAATTCCAGAAACTCTTTTTCTCTACATTTTGGCTTTGGGATATGTGGTATGCAACTCACACAAACTGAAATACTTAGCAATAGGATTAGTACATCATTGGTATTGTTAACTAACACACAAAACACTAAGGATAAAGAAATGTTCTTTCAATCTCCCCCTTTTTGGTGTTAGATGACAATACCAAGATTTGCAAAGAAACAAAATGCAATATCATGTTTTTGACAGAAAATAGCTCCCCCTAAACAAGTGCATGTAAGAAACACAAAAAGACAAAGGATAGGAGCAATTTTATAATAACAAACACAAGATATCACAAAGGAGTAATGGGACAAAATGAAGGTTACTTTAGCATTTGAGACTAGATAGATTTTCATACCTTGTGTATATAGGATATGAACACAATAACTTTGAAGTCTCAACCAAAGGATAATGATAGCATAACATTGTCTCAATACACATAGATAATAAAAGAGTTCAACAAATAACCACAAATAAGATAAATGGACACAAGCGCAAAGAAATGGTAAACGCATATGCTTGTGCCCGAACCCCTGCAAATCCCCGAAGTCCTAGTAGAGCAACTTCTCCCCCTTTGGCATCAAAACGCCAAAAAGGAAGAGGAGCGATGCTACGTCCCGTGAAGGTCTTCAGTCCGAGGGGGTCTCCTCCTCATCATCATCATCCTCAGCATCATCATAATCTGCCTCCTCATCATCATCATCATCATCATCATCATCATCCTCATCATCATAATCATGTCCAGTGGTGTACGAGCTGCCGCCAAGGTCATGATCAATTTGAGTCCATGGAGCCAAAGAACCCTGGTTCCACTGAGCAAAGGTCAGAGGATCAGAGAGATCAGCAGGAGCAGGAGAGCCAGACACATGATGAAGGATCAAGTCTTGATTGTAGGCCAGCTGACGACGATCCTTGTAGGCGGTGTATTGCTCTTTGCGGATGTCCACATTCATGCACAGGATGTTGCGTTGGAACCAATTCAGCTTCTTCACCTTCGCATGAGTGGCCGGGACATAAGTAGGAGCAGCAGCCCTCCTAGCATCACCCATAAAAGAGCCACCCTGAGCTGAGCTAGAGGAAGGCACAGGAGGAGGCTTGACCACTGTCTTCTTCTCATATAGTGTCTTGAAGTCATGCGGCTCCAACTCATCGCCACTGAAGTTATAGTCAGGAACCTTGAACTTGATGAGTTTCATGATGTAAGGAGCATAGGGGATAGTGACTCTGGTGGTCATGGCTTCATACATCTCATTGTAGATGTAATCCATAACATCCACACTCCAGTCTTCATCAGAGCCCGGGTCCTCCACAATGCGGTTGGCATGAAGGAGCAAGTTGCATAGAGGGGTCACCACATTGTCGTTGTTGCCACCACTTGGTGCAATGTTCTCTCGGAGGATGCGCACAAGAACATCATAAAGAGGAAGCAAGTCTCGAGAATTGCCGGGTGTGGCTCCCTCACCATATAAGTGCACGGTCTGCTTCTTGTTGATCTTGTACGGGTGGTGCATACGATAGCCTTGAGGATTGTTTCCATCAAACTTGTAGCCCAAAACCTTGGCAAACTCCTCAAAGTTGGACTCACAGAAAGATTCACCAGTCATCCACTTAATTGTCTTCTTTGAGTCACCCTTGATCACTAGAGTGGCAAAGAACTGCATCACAAGCTGAGGGTTGTAAGGACAACGAGTGAGCACTAGCCTCTCCAAGCCCATAGTCTTGACAAGATGTATAGCTTCAACAAAGGAGGCTTTCTTCTGCAGAGTTGCAAGGTTAAACGGATGCATAGGCCGAATGGGCTTCGACAGAGAGTAGTAGAGGTCCACGAGTATGTGCTCTTGCTCTTGACACCAAAAGCTGCGATCATCCAGAGTGTTGTCCCTTGGCCTAAGGTACCAATCCCCTTGTCTGAGCTGAGAGTATTCAACAGAGTTCATCTTTGAATAGTTCTGACGTTGAGGAGCAGGAGCATTCTTCCTTTTCTTGGATGGTGGCTTGCTAACAACAGTTTTCTTCTTCCTTTGGACAGGTGGATTGCTTGAGGAGGCAGGACCCTTACCCTTATTGACAGGGATCTTGTGTACAGGTGCCCTTGAGGTGTACCTTGATGCCCCAGCGGACGGACTCCCACTTGAACCTGTGAATTTGAGCATAGTGGGTAGCAAAAGGTAAGTACACACAAGTCAGGAGAGGATACACACATTAGGTAGGCATTTGAGGAATCATATGTAGTTAAACATGAGTTAATCTTAAAACTGCAGTGTTCAGCTCGGAAATTCCGATTCAGACATAACCGGAAATTCCGGGGGACCGGAAATTCCGAGTCAGGCTGAGTCGGAAATTCCGACCTAAACAGAAACAGTGCAGATCTGAGATTGACTCGGTCTAAAACTAGATCCATCCAACACAATGCAAAACTAATGTATGTAGATGGCAGGGAATGAAGCTAGGAACAATCTCTACCAAGCAATCTTGAAACAAATAACTCCACAACAAGATCCTAGTGCAAGCACATAGGGAAGAGGAAAAGTGAAGTTACCCTCATCCATTGAGGCCATTGCTTGGAGGAGTGAGTTCCCGGGGCGGAGGAGGAACAGATCCGGCCGAGAAAGAGGTTCCCCGGCGGTCGGAGTGCTCCGGAGGGAGCTTGGAGCAGCAGGGGCGGCGGTTGGAGGAGAGGGAGTTCGGGGGTGGAAGAAGGGCACGAATGAGCCCTTCACCCCGAGCCTGCCCTTAAATTTTTAGACAAACCGCCCGATCGGAATTTCCGGGTGTAACTTACACCGGAAATTCCGAGTCACCGGATATTCCGGTTCATAAATGAACCGGATATTCCGACCTGCTGAACTAAAATCCCAGTTTTCAAATGGATGACTTGTGTGCAATAGAGAGAAATGTTTTCAGGGGGAAGTAGGCTTGGGATAGATTTCCAAACTGTCATTGGTACACCATACTCAACTCACAACTACCAAAACGAAACATAAAGCGCCAAGTTGAGTAGGTTTCCCACATGCATGAAAAGGAGGGCAAATAGCAACAATAAGCTCCAAATAAAACCAACTCTTCAAAGAGAAGAGGTCGGTGGCCGAGGCCACCATGTAGGAGTGTATGGCATGTCACCGCGAAGATGTATCTTGGGCACATAACCAATACTCGTCGTTTTAGCTCATTAGTCATGGGAATGAATATAGAGATAAAAGAACACTTGCTATCGGCATAATGGGGGGAGGGATGGTCCAATGTATTAGGACCGCACTCCCCCTATTTCCATGCCTACATCTAAACAAGATAAGATGCAATTACGCCCTAGGTGAGTGTGCAAGCGATCAAGCTAAGGACCTCGAATCAATGATATTTAGCTCATTCCTCAAAAAACAAAACCTTCCTTCCTCAAGGGGCTTCGTGAAGATATCCGCCAATTGATCCCTTGTGCCCACATGTAATAAGTCAATGTCTCCTCGGGCCACATGATCTCTGATGAAATGATGGCGGATCTCAATATGCTTGGTTCTTGAATGTTGCACCGGGTTGTAAGCAATCTTGATGGTACTTTCGTTGTCACATAGAAGAGGCACTTTGTCGCAAGCGACTCCGTACTCCTTTAAAGTTTGCCTCATCCATAGCAACTGAGCGCAACAACTTGCGGCGGCAACATACTCGGCTTCGGTGGTGGAGAGAGATATACAATTTTGCTTCTTAGAAGACCAACTTACCAAGGACCTCCCAATAAATTGACAAGCGCCGGAGGTTGACTTCCTATCATCTTGATCTCCTGCCCAATCGGAATCCGTGTACCCACATAGTGAGAAATTTGCATCCTTGGGGTACCACAATCCAAAGGTTGGGGTATAAGCCAAATATCTAAAGATCCTCTTGACCGCCATATCATGGCTTTCTTTAGGAGCCGCCTGATATCTTGCACACACTCCTACGGCTAGCACTATATCCGGTCTAGATGCACAAAGGTAGAGTAGAGATCCAATCATGGAGCGGTATACCTTTTGATCCACATCCTTACCCTTGGGGTTGAGCTCAAGGTGACATTTGGTTTGCATTGGGGTAGAGGCACCCTTGAGCTCAAGCAACCCGTACTTCTTGAGCATGTCTTGAATGTACTTTGCTTGGTTGATGAACGTTCCTTCCTTCAATTGTTTGATCTCAAATCCGAGGAAGAACTTCATCTCACCCATCATAGACATCTCAAACCTGTCAGTCATAAGCTTAGAGAATTCTTCGTTAAATGCTTTGTTAGTAGATCCAAATATAATGTCATCCACATATAATTGACAAATGAAAAGCTCTCCATTAACTTTCTTAGTGAAAAGTGTGGGGTCGATTTCCCCAACTTGGAATCCACGGTCTACAAGTAGTTCTCTAAGGTGCTCGTACCACGCTCGTGGGGCTTGTTTAAGGCCATAGAGTGCCTTATCTAACTTGTAGACATGGTTCGGATACTTGAGGTCTTCAAACCCCGGTGGTTGCTTAACATAAACAAGTTCATTTAGTGGACCATTTAGAAAAGCGGATTTAACATCCATTTGTTGCAACTTAAAGTTATGATGAGAGGCATAGGCAAGAAGAATACGAATAGACTCAAGTCGAGCCACGGGCGCGTAGGTTTCTCCAAAGTCAATGCCTTCAATTTGGGAGTACCCTTGAGCCACCAATCTTGCCTTGTTTCTCACCACCATGCCATGTTCATCTTGCTTGTTCTTGAAAATCCACTTGGTGCCGATAACATTGCGGCAATCTTTGGGTCTTTCCACCAACTTCCACACCTTGTTGCGCTCGAAGTTGTTGAGCTCTTCATGCATGGCATCAAGCCAATCTTTATCTTCAAGAGCTTCAAAGACCTTCTTGGGTTCCACCATGGAGATGTGAGTTTGATGTTCACTAAAACTTGCAAGTTGTCTTCGGGTAGAGACCTTGCTTCTCACATCACCAAGCACCTTGTCAAGAGATAGAGCTCTTAATTCTTGTGAGGTGCCAACCCTATTCAAGCGGCGGATCTCGATATCCCTACGAGTGGTGGGAGGAATCGCTTGATCATCTTGGTCATTCATGTCTCCGCCTTGACTGAATTGATGGCCTTGATCAACCATTGGAGTGACGTCCAGCTGTGAAGGAGAGGGTTGATCTTGGCCTTGCTGCGAGCTGCTACCGGGAATGTCAGCAGGACCGGATATTCCGGGTTCAGTATGGACCGGAAATTCCGAATCACCGGAATTTCCGACTTCAGTTTGAACCGGATTTTCCGGCCCTCCGGAAATTCCAGGAGCAGCTGGAGAGTCTTGTGCTTCTTCTTGGCTAGGCGTGTTGGGCACGGTGTTGTCGATGGGTGTTTCTTGTGTTGGGGTAGCCACCACTTGTGAAGAACTTGATCCTTGTTGAGCAACCTCATAATGGACTTCAACGGGGCGGTGGACTCCCAACCCCATTCTTTGAATAGCATCTTGAGGTTGATCATCACCTACAACGGAAACACCACTTTGCTCCACAAGGGAGCCGTCATTCTCCTCGAACATCACACTACAAGTTTCTATGATAATGCGCGAGGCCTTATCATAGACTCTATAAGTGTGAGATTCGGACCCGTAGCCCACAAATGTCCCTTCAAGAGACTTAGATTCAAACTTGCCCAAACGAACACCTTTGATGAGATAGAAACACTTACAACCAAAAACTCGGAAGTAAGAGATATTGGGCTTGTTCCCGGTAAGCACTTCATAAGGGGTCTTCATGAGTCCTTTGCGAAAGAAGAGCCGGTTGGATGAATGGCAAGCGGTGTTGACGGCTTCGGCCCAAAAGTTGTGAGGGGACTTGAACTCGGCCATCATCGACCTTGCCATCTCAATAAGAGTGCGATTCTTCCTTTCGGCTACACCATTTTGTTGGGGAGTATAAGCAGCGGAATATTGATGACGAATCCCTTCTTCACTAAGGAACTCGTTTAAGGTGTAGTTCTTGAACTCGGACCCGTTGTCACTTCTTATCACCAAGATAGGGACATTGTGTTGACGTTGAGCTTCATTGGAGAAGTCGATGATAGTTTGTTGAGTCTCCATCTTCGACTTGAAGAAGAAAACCCATGTGTATCTTGAATAGTCATCAACAATCACCAAGCAATATTTCTTGCCACCAAGACTAGCTTCCGGAATGGGACCAAAGAGGTCAACATGAAGAAGTTCCAAAACCCTTTTTGAGGAAATGATGGTCTTGCTTGGATGGTGAATATCATGCATTTTTCCTTCAACACAAGCCCTACACATCCGATCCTTCGAGAAAGAAACATGGTCTTTTAGTCCTAGGATATGGCCACCCTTGTGGAGACTTTGCAAAGTCCTCATGTTGACATGGGCTAGTCGGCGATGCCATAGCCAACCCAAGTCCGCCTTAGCGAATAGGCACATTGAGTGGGAAGTGGTGACTCCGGAGAAGTCAACCACATAGAGCCCATTCTCAACGTACCCAACGAAAGACACATTGAGAGACTTGCTCCGCATGAGGATAACCATCTCCTTTTCGAAGACAACGGTATAACCCAAACAAGTTAAAGAATGGACGGAGATCAAGTTGAAACCTAGGGACTCGACAAGCAAAACATTCACGAGTGTGATGTCCGGTGCCACTACCACCTTGCCGAGCCCTATTACCTTAGACTTTGAATTGTCACCATATGTAACGGTCATTTGATCATCATTGGGCTTCAACTCCGTTACAATTTCCTTGCTTCCGGTCATGTGACTAGTGCACCCACTATCAATTATCCATTTCGATCCTCCGGAAGCAAGTCCCTACACACAATCAATTCTTTGGTTTAGGTACCCATTTTGCAATGGGTGCCTTTTGGTTAGCAACAAGAGTCTTTGGGACCCAAATAGCATATTCAATGTAACCATCAAAAGGACCAATGTATCTAGCATAGACATCCCCATAATAATCAACATATAAAGCATAATTGGGGTTAGATATGCCCGCAAAGTCATCACGAGTGGGAGTGCCCCTTGTGGCATTTCCGCTTGCTATATCATCTTTCTTGGCTTGTGCGGGCTTGGTCTTTTTCTTGATCATCTTCTTCTTCTCCTTAGCAACATAGCCTAGACCTTCTTTACCCTTGTGGGGTACTCGCTCATGAAGAGGAGTAGTGAGTGTCCCCTTGCCTTTATCAAGGGAGGTCTTAGGCTCGGTTGCCATGGAGGGAACAAACAAGACCCTAGCTTTATCCTTGACAACATTTGCATTAGTATTCAAAGGAGTAGAAGTACTAGGTTTCTCAAGAATAGATATCCGAGTTTGGAGTTGATCACGAGACTTGAGGAGACGCTCGTGATCACTTGTCAATACCTTGTGAGTATTTTCAAGTGACTCGAAGTCTTCGCAAAGTCTAGCATGAGCAACCACAAGCTCGGACTTTTCATTTTGCACAATTTTACATTTAGCAAAGTAAAGATCACGATCCTTAGTGATCTTAGTAAGTTGCTCCTTGAGGAGAGCATGAGCTTCTTGTTCATCTTCGAGAGAGGATTGGAGGGACACCTTAGCGTGTGCATCCTCTCTCTCAATCTCACCTTTTAATTCAAGCTCATCCTCAAGCTCACCTATACGACTCATAATTGAGCCAAAGTGTTTCTTTCCTTCTCCTTGCAAGTTAGTCATGAATTTATCAAAAGCAATAATTTCTTCCTTGACTTCTAGGCTCATACCATCATCAATGTCATGGGATATAGAGGTGGGGGACAATTTTACCTCGGATGTCTTTGCCATAAGACATCTTGCATTCTTGATGATGGGGCTCTCGTTTGGTGAGGAGAAGAGTGACGGAGGTGTGGAAGAAATGGCTAGTGCGGCCACTTGCGTTGGAGTGTCCTCCTTGTCACTATCTTCATCATCGGTGGGATATTGCTCTTGAGTTACCAAGACAATCTTTTGGTTCTTCTTGAAGTAGGGCTTCTTCATGGGCATGGGCCCCTTCCCTTTCGTCTTGGCCACGAGCCTCCCACCATGATCCTCTCTTCTCTCCCATGGGCAATCTGCAACAAAGTGGCTTTTGTCATCACAGTTATAGCAAAGCCTCACCTTGTTGAATGGCTTTCCTCCATTGGAGGGAAACTTCTTGTCAATCCTCGCTTTGGCCCTTCCGGGGTTCTTCCAAAACGTTCTTGCCGCAAGACCCATGTGTTGAGTAAGAGTACTTGAGAGAGTCTCACTAGATAGCTCGACTTGATCATCATACTCCTCTTCATCCTCTTCTTCAACGGTGGCCTTCAAAGCAATTGAGGCATGCTTGTGCATCCCTATGGCTCTAGCTCTTGCATCTTGTGCAATCTTGGAGGCCACCTTGTATGCGGTCATCTCTTGCATGACTTCATTGGATGTCATCTTTGCGAAGTCATGTCTCCCTTGGAGTGTCTTCAAATCCGTTTCCTCAAAGGGCAAGAGAGCGGTCACAAACTTCCTCTTGATCCAAGCGTCATCAATGTAGACCGCCCCGAGGTTCTTGAAGGAGTTGGCAACCAACACCAACCTCCGGTACATGTCCTCGTGGCTTTCTCCATCCAACTTGTAGAACCCTTCCACCTCATTGCATAAGGCATCATACCGGTTCTTCTTCATGCTCTCATTCCCGACGAAGATGTCGGAAAGAGCATTCCACACTTCTTTGGCGGTGGAGAATTGTTGAATGAGCGCCATGTCCTTCTCTCCAACGGCCATTTGGAGTTGATGAAGAGCGGTGGCGTTGAGTTGGCTATCAACCACCTCTCTTCTTGTCAAGTTGGTTGGATCATGGGGCTTGAATCCTTCTTCAATGATGCGCCATAGCTCAATGGAGGCACTACATAGATGAGACTTCATTAGAAATTGCCATTGAGAGAAATGAGTAGGTTTGAGCTTAGGAGGATCACTTCTAAAGTTTACATGAGGGTGAGGGATAGGAGGGTTAGGAGAGTAATTATGGTTGACATTATGAAATTCCTCTCCTTTGGGGGTGTTATGGGAGCTAGGTGATTCATCCTTTTCTGCCTTTCCGAGGGAAACACTTAGAGGAACGTCTTTGGACCCATCTGAAGATGACTCCTTAGAGTTCTCACCATGCTCCTTAGGAGGAGGAGAGGGAGAAGTAGCCTCGGGCTCCTTAGACTTCAAGAGTGCCATGAGCATCTCATTCATCTTGAGGAGTTGGGCCTCCAAGGACGATCTCATATCAATAAGATCGGCCATGGTTGCCCCTTTGGCTAACGCCTCCTTCTCCGCCTCTAATTTCTCACGGGCGGCCCTCTCGGCATCGGATTCCGTCATCGTTGCACTTAGGCGGTTAAGCCCTTAAAAGTGAACCTGGCTCTGATACCAATTGAACGGGAATCCGGCACCTAGAGGGGGGGGGGTGAATAGGTGCTATTACAAATTTTAGGTCTTTTCAAATTTAGGCTCAACACAAAGGTAAATTCTCTAGATATGCAACTATGGTGAATTTACCTAAATGACAACCTAAGCAATAACAAGATAAAAGCTAACAAGACAAGCAAGTAAGGGAGCAAGATAAAGGGAACCGAGTGAAGCACGCGGAGACGAAGATGTAATCCCGAGTTCCACCCAAGGGTGTACGTCTCGTTTGGAGAGGTGTGCGCTACCACAACAGGTTAGCCGCAACGCCACAAAGGCTCACCTTCTTCTCCGATGAACTCAACCACAAAGGTTGCGAGTTCACCTTCCACTATTGATCCCCTTTTAGGGCGGAGATCGAATCCCTTACAAACGCTTGAGGCACGCACCCACAACTTAATTGGGGGCTCTCAAGAAGACCACAACAGGTCAAGGACCACAAAAGGTCAAGGCAACCCAAGATTACAACAAAGGTGAACTAGGTTTTCCCACCGGAAACCCTAGCCACGAAATCCCCAAGTGAATGGGGAGGAAATGCAAATCCCTTCGGTGAAGATGTAGATCCGGGCCTTCTCCTCCAATCCTTCAAAGATCAACGAATTTGGGTGGAGGGATTGGGAGATCTTGATGATGTGAGCTTTCAAGAATAGTAGGAGAGAGAAAATCTGAGAGCTAGCTGTTCTTGAGTGAGTGAGGGGGTATTTATACCCCCTCCCAAAATCTGGCCGTTGGCTGCCTCGAGGACCCGGAAATTCCGGTATAAGTGACACCCGGAAATTCCGGGTCACTCGGAATATCCGAGTCTGTGAAAAATCCGAGTTGAATTTCCGGTTGAGATCAGAACGTCTTCGACATCTTGACTTAGCCAAATTTCTGAGGGTGACCCGGAAATTCCGAGTCAGTGAAATTTCCGAGCTGAATTTCCGGTTGAAGTCAGAACGTCTTCGACAACTTGACTTAGCCAAATTTCTGAGGGTGACTCGGAAATTCCGGGTCAGTGAAATTTCCGAGCTGAATTTCCGGTTGAAGTCAGAACGTCTTCGACAACTTGACTTAGCCAAATTTCTGAGGGTGACTCGGAAATTCCGAGTCAGTGAAATTTCCGAGCTGAATTTCCGGTTGAAGTCAGAACCACTTCCTGACTTTTCCTTAGCCATTTTTCTGTTAGATATAGGAGACCCGGAATTTCCGATCCTGAAAAATTCCGGCTCCAATAATCCGATTCTGGGAAGAATTCCAGAAACTCTTTTTCTCTACATTTTGGCTTTGGGATATGTGGTATGCAACTCACACAAACTGAAATACTTAGCAATAGGATTAGTACATCATTGGTATTGTTAACTAACACACAAAACACTAAGGATAAAGAAATGTTCTTTCAACTTTGGAACCGGCTCGTCAAACTAAGAGCCAATGCTATATCAGGTCGAGTACTTAACATGGCATACATGATCGATCCTATGGCTGAAGCATAGGGATGTTTAGTCATCTCGACTTTATCATGTTCCGTCACCGGACACTGTGCCTTGCTCAATACCTTATTCTTGACAACCGGCAGAAAACCCTTCTTTGCCGTCTCCATACCGAACCGTTTCAGTATCTTGTCAATATAAGTACTCTGACTTAACGCTAATAGACGTCTTGATCTATCACGATAGATCTTAATGCCTAAAACGTATGCAGCTTCTCCTAAGTCCTTCATCGAAAATTTACTGTTTAAATATTTCTTGACGCTATTCAGAAGTTCCACATTGTCCCCTATTAGTAGTATATCATCAACATATAGTACTAGGAACACAACTGAGCTCCCACTCATTTTCTTGTAAATGCAGGTCTCCTCGCTATTTTGGACAAATCCAAAATCTTTGATCACCTCATCAAAGCGAAGATTCCAGCTCCGAGATGCTTGCTTCAGTCCATAAATGGAACGCTGAAGCTTGCATACCTTGCCAGCATTTTCTGGATCGACAAAACCTTCAGGTTGTACCATATACAACTCTTCCTCAATGTTACCATTTAGGAACGCTGTTTTGACATCCATTTGCCATATCTCATAGTCATAATATGCGGCAACTGCTAGCAAAATCCGAATAGACTTTAGCATCGCTACCGGTGAAAACGTTTCATCGTAGTCAATCCCATGAACTTGTCGGAAACCCTTTGCGACAAGCCGAGCTTTGTAGACGGTCACATTACCATCAGCATCAGTCTTCTTCTTAAAGATCCATTTATTCTCGACGGCCTTGCGCCCTTCGGGAATCTCCATCAAAGTCCACACTTTGTTATCATACATGGATCCTATTTCGGATTTCATGGCTTCAAGCCATTTCTCGGACTCAGGACTAGCCATAGCCTCTTTGTAGTTCGTAGGTTCGTCTTGTTCAATCAACATGACGGTGCAAACCATGTTGCCATACCATTCAGGGGCGATCCGAGATCTCCCTGACCTACGAGGTAGAATAGTACCCTCGACATCTTCTCCCACTCCATCTGTGGAGGACGTTTCCGGAACAGCTTCTGTTGCGCCACTCGGAATTTCGAGTTCAGGGTCAACGATCTCGTCGAGGTCTATTTTCCTCCCACTTACTCCTTTGGCGAGAAACTCTTTCTCTAGAAAGGTACCGTTCTTCGCGACAAACGTTTTGCCCTCAGCTTGGTTGTAGAAGGTGTATCCTATGGTTTCCCGCGGATACCCTACAAAGACGACTTTCTCCGACTTCGGTTCGAGTTTGTCGGGCTGTAGTTTCTTAACATACGCCTCACAACCCCAGACCTTCAGGAACGACAGCTTAGGTTTCTGGCCATGCCATACCTCATACGGTGTCGTTGGTACGGATTTGGACGGAGCCCTATTTAAAATGAATGCGGCTGTTTCTAACGCATACCCCCAAAAAGACACGGGCAAGTCGGTAAGAGACATCATAGATCGGGCGCTATCTAATAGGGTACGATTACGTCGCTCGGACACACCGTTGCGTTGCGGCGTTCCAGCTGGCGTAAGCTGCGGCACGATGCCACAGGCCTTCAGATGTGTGCCAAACTCAAAACTCAAATATTCGCCACCACGATCGGATCGAAGGTGCTTGATTTTCTTGTTGAGTTGATTTTCAACTTCACTTTGAAATTCTTTGAACTTTTCAAATGTTTCAGACTTGTGTTTCATTAAATAGATATACCCATATCTACTCAAGTCATCGGTGAAGGTGACAAAATAACGATAACCATTGCGTGTCGACACACTCATTGGTCCACACACATCTGTATGTATGACTCCCAATAAGTCTGACGCCCGTTCCATGAAACCATTGGACGGTGTCTTGGTCATTTTGCCCATGAGGCATGGTTCGCATGTGTCGAGGGATCCAAAATCCAACGAGTCCAGAAGTCCATCGGCATGGAGTTTCTTCATGCGCTTTATACCAATATGACCGAGACGGCAATGCCATATATACATGGCGGTATCGCTACTAAGTTTAATCCTCTTGGCATCTATGCTATGGATGTGAGTACTACGATCGAGATTCAACAAGAATAAACCATTACTCTCGGGAGCATTAACATAAAAGATATCATTCATAGAAATAGCACAACCACTTGATACTGATTTGAATGAATATCCGTCTTGCAACAAGCAAGACCCACTGATAATGTTTACACTCAAGGTTGGTACAAAATAACACTTATTCAGAACCAAAACTAATCCCGATGGTAGATGTAGAGGGAGTGTGCCGACAGCCACCACGTCAACTCTTGATCCGTTGCCGACGCGCATCGTCACCTCGTCCTTTGCCAGGCGCCTCTTATTCCGCAACTCCTCCTGAGAGTTACATATATGAGCAACAGAGCCAGTATCAAATACCCAGGTGTTGCTACGGGCGCAGGTAAGGTACACATCAATAACATGTATATCAAATATACCTTTCTCTTTTCCGACAATCTTGCCGACCTTCTTATCCTCCAGATACTTGGGGCAGTTGCGCTTCCAGTGACCTTCTCCCTTGCAGTAGAAGCATTCCACGCCAGCTTTGGGACCAGGTTTGTTAATCTTAGACTTGGCAACGTGCTTGCCATCCTTCCTAGACCTCCAGTTTCTCCTGCCCTTGCCACCGGATTTCTTAAAATCGACGGTCTTGTTGACCATCAACAGCGTGTGCTCCTTCTTGATTTCCACCTCAGCAGTCTTGAGCATCACGAACACCTCACCCAGGGACTTAGCCATGCCCTGCATGTTATAGTTCATGACGAAGCCTTTGTAGCTAGGAGGCAACGATTGCAGCACCCTATCAATCGCCAGCTCATCAGGAATCTAGCATTCCAGAGCATTCAGGCGTTGAACGTAGCCAGACATCTTGACCACGTGCTCGCTCACACTGCTGTGCTCTTCCATCTTGGCTGAGAAGAAAAGCTCAGAAGCTTCATATCTCTCAGCCTTAGCCTGCGGCGCAAAGACAGCCTTGAGATCAGAAATTATCTCGAAGGCACTCATCTTCTCAAAGCGCTTCTGCAGGTCGGCTTCCATGGCATAGAGCATGCCACTCTGGACAAAGGAGGAATCCTCCGACCTGGTCTGGAAGACCTTCTTCTCATCGTCGGAGGCATTATCTGCCGGAGGTTCACCCAGGGGGGCTTCAATCACGTAAGCCACCCTGTGGGGAGTGAGGAGGATCCTCAGGTTGCGGAACCAGGCCATGAAGTTTGACCCATTGGTCTTAAGCTTTTCTTTCTCAAGGAACATGCCTAGGTTAAAGGAGGGGCGAGACATCTACAATGGAGTTTGCAAAACATAAGACTTTGTTCATAATATTTTGAGTTCAAGTATTTTCGAAAATAACTATAAGAACTCCCACTCAAAACGAGTATCCCTCTCATCGTTTTAGTGATTACACGACCCTAATCCATTGTGCAACCCCTCATCATCAGAGCCGGCAACACAACTTCAAAGGTAGACATCGGAATGTCAATCACAACAACTCTGTGACTCATGCTCGACCTTTCGGTCACCTTGTTCCGAGGCCATGTCTGTACATGCTAGGCTCGCCATAATAACCTTCAATGAAAGTGCTTGTGCAACGTGGCTTACACCCACTGTATGCGAACGACGATATGTCTGACACCCGATCATCACGGCCTGCCTCATAACGTAGAACTTTCTTGGTGGTGCACGTTGAAGGGAGAACACAAATGGTATTTTGGAGGGATCATCTTATATAACTACCGCCGTGTAACTAATATATACTATATATATATATATACACACAATATAAGATGCACTCAAAACATCAAATGTAATGCGACGTGATATGGTCCTTGCGCCGGTGGTCTCCTTCGCGCCAACAGTTCATAAACAATTTAATAAACCTACCTTGACCATATCACATAGCCCCTGCAAAATAAAGTTAGACGCCTCTACTTTATCTTTTGCATATTTTACGTGGCTTGGGGCTTTCGTAAATAGAACCGCTTCATACCTACGAACCTATGACCACAACAACGATCAAATAATTGCATATTTATTCATCTATTTCGGGCCCTCCATTGAAAATGCAAAGCCAACTAAAGAGAGAGAGACAGACACCCGCCAGCCACATATACGGAACCAGCCGTATGTCAGTTGTGGAACCAGTCTCGCGTAAGCGTACGCGTAAGGTCGGTCCGGGCCGCTTCATCAACTTGATGCTGCCGGCAGTGCAAGTGCACGCGAGAGGGTAGCAAATAATAAGAACGTTGCCCCCGTGAAAAACACGGGTGCAGCTAGCGCACAGCTATATCTACGCATAGATCGGCTCTGATACCACTGAAGGGGATCGCATGCAGAAAACAAAAAATTTCCTAACACGGATAACCTTAAACTAGCCAGAATCTATACTATGCAGATATAGTACTATGCAGGGGGTTCGGTGCACATACCCTTGTAGACCGAAAAGCGGGATTACGCTCCCGCACAAGCGTTGTCGATGAAGCCGACGAAGACTTCGATGCCGTGTAGAGGAAGCAGACCTCTAGCACCACTAGCGTGGTGCCTCGCAGGGCGTCACACACGTACGGTGAAGCCGACGAACTCCGGGCTCCGATCCAAAGACGAAGCAGCGGAAGACTGGGACCGGAAGACCAGCAGCGCGGCGGCGTGCGTATGGTGGAGAAAACTTGTCCTTGGCGCAACTCCAAACTGGGGAGTCACGGGATCCAAGGAGAGAGAGAGAGAGAAAAACTGGTGTGTCTTCAAAGGCCAGGGGTACCCATGTATATATAGGAGCCCGGGGGGGTGCCCAACCTGCCAGGCTGGCGGTGTGGGACTAATCCCACACCCCAGCCGGCCAAGGTGGTGCGCCGGCCCTAGGTGGGCCCCACTTGGCCCACCTAGGCCGGCCCCTCCCCATGCGCACCAAGGAGGGGGGCTTCCCCCCCTCATGGGCCTTCTTTCCACCAGAAGGCCCATTTAAGGTATTCAGCCTTTAAAAATTCAGAAAAAATTAAAATAAAATATATTTAACTATTAATTACACTAATTAATATTAAATACATATTACATAATTTATTCTGGCTCCGAAAACTATTTCGTCGCTGCCCGATCTCCATCGGAACTTTCCCGAGACGTTCCCGGTGCTCTCTTTTCCTATTTTTTCTCTTCCGGTAAAATGTCGACTCCCCTTAAGCGTGTTACCCTAGCGGTTCGATTATCTCACCAGACATGATCGAGACTCCTCTCCGATCAATGACTAATTCGTGGACCTTGGATACCCAGAATTAATCCCTGCGAGATAACGAATACTTTTCCTATCGAACCTGGACGTCCGAGTCTTAAACCTTTTGCCATGCGATACTTAGCGTGTCCGAGACTCGTTCATAGATATCTCCATACCTAGCTTGATCTCGTTACCGACACCGCTAACTTCTACTCGTCCATGATCTTATGTCCTGGTGACCTAGTCACACGCTTGCAAGCTCTTTTGACATAATCTCACCGAGTGGGCCCTAGAGTATCTATCCTGCTATGGGACTGGCAAATCCCGCTCTTGACCCCCCGTCTCAACATACTCCTTTCCGACACCCGAGAGGGACACCTTTATTGTCACACTATGTAAGATATGACGTTTGATGCAATCAAAGTGTCTTCCAGGAATAGCAATAAGAGTAGGTCTCACGGTCGAAAGCGTAATGACTACGTCCTACAAATATCGGGTATGTCCATCACATCGTTCTACCAACGACATGACTTCATTGTCAAATAGACGCCATGTCACATGATCGGGAAACCTCGATCATCGATTGCACAATGAACCAGTCAAATAGAGGCTACTGGGGACCTGGTTGTTTTACGTATCACACATGTATTAATGTTTCCGCTTAATACAGTTATAGCATGACACAAAAACGCATTATGAACAAATGAGATATGAAAAATAAAACTCTTTATTAAGTGCCTCTAGGGCATATCTCCTTCACTTTTGGCTTTTGGCTTTTGTCTTATAGGTGCTTTTGGCTTTTGGAAGCGAGGAAGTTGGAGGGGATCACGGAGAAGGTGACGAGGCGGGTGTGGGGCTGGCGGCCGGCGGCAAGGTGGCCGGAGTCGGCGCAGAGCTGAATGAGGTTGCCGTACACGCGAGGGTCCAGCGGCACGGCGGTGAGCCACGCCGGCAGCTTCATCCTCTGTTCATGTTCATGACTGAGGACGTGCAGACTCTCCTCTGTTCTATCTATTTCGCCGTGGCGGGTTTGTCAGTTCGAAAAGCGGCAGCTAGATGTACTCCCTCATTGCCAAAATGCAGTACATTTGAGAGTTTTTTCGAGTTAAACCGTCTAACCTTTGACCAAATTTATTTATACTACCTCCGATCCGTTAAATGTGTCGCTGGTGTAGCTATACATTCATACATATCATATTTATTTTGCCGACACTTTTAGTGGACCGGAGGAAGTAAAAAAATCAACATTTATACTACCAAAGCAGTACCATTGGATTTATAATGAAGTTTGTTTTATATTATATACATTCGACATTGTAATTGTAAATATAGGTAATTTTCTTAATAAAACTGATCAAAGTTAGTGAAGTTCGGCTTCTGCGAAAACCAATGTGCGCTATATTATGGCAAGGAGTGAATACATGACAGCACTTAGTAGAACACCAGCACTTAGTAGAACACCATGTGTTGCCGCATTCGGTTACACATAACACAAATGACACATTTAGCAGCCTTGACAGCAAATTACCCATGTTACGCCAACGGAAAAAAAAAAAGGTGTATCTTCACTGAATTTCTCACTAATTCATTGCATCAGAGCAGCATTTGAAGGCAAAGTGCAGTATCCAAACTAGAGAAACAACCAAACAAATCGATGCATCAGACACCGGCTCACAAGCTAAAAGCTGTATAACACATGGAAAGAATAATTTGTGTGTGCTCCCCGGCATAATTATATGGGTTAAATTACAATGGCAAGAACTCCACACACACAGACCGCTTGGTCCATGTGCCTGTATACGGTTACAATCGTCTGCACGTCTTTGCAGCTCATTACACGCGGTGTCCAACTTTCAAGATGTGGTGACCCCGAAACAGATCTAGGGAAGTAATCACCTTGGCATCATGGCACGAGCTATATATTTTGTTTCTAAAGAGATCCTCGCATGCTCAACAGATTCCCATGGCGGCTAATCCGCCAAGCGCAAATGACACCAGTCACTGAGGATCTCAACAAGATCTAGGCCCCATCGATCAACTCAACAATCTTCCACAAAAAACTGCATGACCTTGAATGGAATATTGTCGCCCTTGCTCCTGTTTCTTCTATTACACTATCTGCTAACACTATTTTAGAAGTATCCGCCATATGTTTCTGATGTACACCACTAGGGACCATATGGCAAGTCCAGCAGATGCATAAAGCAACGTGACACCAGGAGTAACTAGAGCACCCTGTACAGGCAGACTGCACAACAAAAGCACGAAAAATTAAGTCCCGGCAGCTTGCAAATGCTAAAAAAGAGAAACCAGACGATACCAAGGCTTTAAGCTTACAGGTACCTTGGATCTCTGCTGGCAAGGAGGAGAGTCAATGCTATCATCTGGGTCGCTGTCTTCCACTTCCCTAAATTGTTAACTGCCACAGCCTGTTGAGCCAAGCACAAGTTCAGTGTTTGAATATCTAACTAAGGCGATGTAAGGATACCAAGGAACAAAAAGAACCTCGAGAACTTGGGTATTTTGAGACGCAGCCCACTCTCTCACAGCCGACATTGTGATCTATAAACAGACACACCAGAATATTAGCTCATGACAAGTATAGCACCATCCAATAACACATTGAAGCAGATATTCTTGAAGTGGCAAATAGATAATAGCTTTGGGCCTACTAGAAAAGTGGAAGTAAAGTTGCTCCAAGGTACCACTCACATGGTATAGGAAAGTTAGTAGTCAAATCTGTTAAGTTTACCAAACATTTAGGGCAGCATACATAATAGAAATAATTCTTAGCTTCTCAAAACTCTTGAAGCATAAAGTTTTTTTCATTTAATACATGCTCTGGTTTTGGTTAAAACAAGGCACATGGTAGAGACACTCTATCCAACTGAAGAGGCAAAGTTCTTCCCTCACATGGATATGTATGTTTCGTCTGAACTAGAAAAACAAACTAAAGTTGTTCAAGGCACCCGATTGCAAGGTTGTCGGACATGTCTTGTAATTTCCACAGTTTTAGGCTATATTAGATAATCCTAGCTTCTCAAAACACTTGAAGCATGAAAAGTCTGTTTCAAATAAGCCTCGTGGTAGAGCCACTCAATCTAACTGCGCACCGGCTCCATGCCTCCATCGAACAGGGTAGAGGTTGGCAAATGAGCCCCTTTCATTTCACCCAGTTAAGCAAATATATTACAACCAGCAAGAGAATGACGAGTCTAACAATTGGCAGTTATTAATTTATCATGTCGGCTGGAAGGACAAAGTTGGATAAGGATCAGGTAACCATTACTAATGCATGAACATCACATTCCCACAGAAAGGCAAGACATAACACTTGCAGCAGAACAAACCAGAATACATTACATCAACATTAGCCACAATTATCAAAGAACCATCCTACTTTTTTCCATATCTGTACACAGATTTACTGGAAATCAGGTTTTTCATTGAATTTGTGAGAAAATGTTGAAGCAGATTGGCTAAGTAACTACCTCTCTCCCAATGATGGCAATGGAAGGAACTGTCAAAAGCCATGGTCCAGCGCTGAGCAAAGAAGCTTCCAAAGGTTTGGTGCACAGCAACACTAGTGTCGCAGCTACCATGAGCTGCAGTAGAGAATAGGACTCACGAAGTTAGTTCCAGAGAGTAGTTCGCACTTTGGTAACAGTCTAACAGGCAGATAAAGATCTTAGACAGCATGGGGAGGGGCAATTTAAGAATCAGAACAGCAGAAAGACAAACCAACCTTGTCCGCGACAGGATCAAGAAATGCACCAAAAGGTGTTCCTAAATGCATCTGCATATAGTAAATAATATCAGGAAACAGTAAAGGGGTCTAAAACTGATTATAAAGTAACCTGGTCGAGCATACTAACAACTGATTATTAAGTAAGCTGGTCTATAGCATACTAAAAACTGATAAAATAGTAATTTTTTACACACCTTTCTAGCAATGTAACCATCTAGCCAATCGGTGATTGCGGCAGCAAGGAAGATGCCAGTTGTGGCAGATGCTGCCCAAGGCCCTTCCATGTAGAAAGCTGGTGACAGTACAGATAATAAGCTATTAATCAGACATATAGGGAGACTTCCATAGGTAAATTAAGATTGTTATTATGTCAGGCAAATAAGCACAAATCCAAAAAGAGTGGCAATGGCCGAATGCATGTCGAAATCAACAAACAGTGAACTGTTCACAAGAGTTAAGTAAAAGAGCCGTGTGCTGATCGCTTGATCTTGTTGACTGTGTTGGTATTTGACTAGGTGTACGTGTTGCAGCAAGTGTTAGGCAGGCTAGATAACTGATAGAACTATTGAACATGCATCATGAAGGTGGTGGGTACCGAGATATAAGAAATTAACACCGCCAGACAGGGAAAGTACAACACTTTGCGCAGTGTACTTCTAGCATTGCTCACAACATAATTAAATCTGTGCCAGCACCTAAAGGATCGCAACAAACCACTACCTACTACAATTCCCCAGCGTTTTCAACAGCTACCACTTTCTCCTATGCTTAGACGTTGGCGGGTATATGTTGGTTGCGTATAGGCTGGATCAGCGCACACAAAAAATCTCGAACTTGCATCGATCTTGTGCAGGCACGAGATATACTAACTAAGTTGGGTGATAATTTAGAAGAAAAAAAAGCAAGCTTTAGTAGTAGGTAGGGAGTAGGCGCTTACTGGAGATGAGGAAGGGCACGGCGGCGACGCGGCCGATGGTGAGCACGGTGGGCAGCGTGAGCAGCCTGGGCGGGGCCGGCACCGGCGGCGCGGCTTCCTTGGATGAGAGGCCGTTGACGGGCGGCACCCGCCTCCTCCTCTCGGCCCCGTCAGATCCCATCTTCGTCCCGTCGGCAGGGCCAGAATGCGGCGGCGGCGAGGAGCAGAGCCCCCTGGCGGCGGGCCACCGGAACCAGCGCGGGCGGGCGCGGCCGGAGGCGAGCGGCGCGGGGATCTGGGCGGTGGCGCGGGGCGGGGAGAGGAAGAAGGGCTTTGGCGCGGCGGCGGCGGCTTTGAGGAGGTGGGTGGCGATGGGAGAGGGCATGGGGGTTGAAGCGGAGCGGAGCGGATCGATTTGATTGGGTTCCGGAAGGGAAAGGTGGGATTGCGAGGCGTGCGCGAGGTTGAGGTCAGGCGAGGTGCACGACTGCACGCCGACGCGCGGGGCTAGATTGGAAAGCCTCAAATGTGGAGTCGGATTCTGGTTGTTGAGGTGGCTGGATCCTAGCGGGCGGGCGGTCTGGAGGGGCCCCGGTGCGGCGCGCGTGTGGGACCGCTCCGGGGATCTAGATCTGAACAATGGAGTGCCAAGCCTGGACTCTCCGGACCCCGTGGGCCACGATGTGCAGTCGCACACGGCGCTCATTTTCTTCTGTCTCACGAACATTGGCTTCTTCGATCCTGACTGAGATCCAATAATCGGAAGTGGCGTCACGTAATGGATCGGACGTCTCCGGAAACAATTTTTATAAGGAAACTGTGTTTTACTAATGCTCAATCAAAATTATTTGGTATTTGTCATGTATCATCATCATTGCGGTTGCGGTTGCGGTTGCGGTTGCGGTGATAGTGACGACATCCAAACTTCACCTAGGGCCATTTTTGGTTTCCCATCATACATGACCTCAGTAGCCAAATTTAGCCTATTGGTTTGGTTGCCTTCAAGAAAAATAGTTGACTCGCGCTCACTCGGTTTGGTGAAACACTCAATTCGATCATGTTCACGGGGCCATCTCATGTTCTCGTCAAGAGCGAACTCACTTCCTCCTCCCGGTTCTCAGGCTGCAGCATGAATTTATCTTTTGTTACAGGGTGTTCTTCTCACCTCACTTAATCTCTTTCACTTAACCCTCTCTAATTATACAATTAATTTTAAAATATATATATAAACACTTCCTACTATTTTCAAATTGTCTATTTACCTTTATTTCACCATTGTTGTACTAGACACCTACTTAGGTGGATTTGCGGACATCAAGGTAGTTCTTCTAACTTGTACAATTTGTTTGAAGAAGTAGACACACTCTATAGTTCTCTTGTGTTTGATATAAACTCTGAGCCATCTCACTAGGGCGAAGGACCGTTTGTGATAACATTCTGCACTTGGAGTCCCAACGAGCTAGTTACTTATATTTATCTTGTGATAGGCTTCGAGTTGCTTGTATCATCATATCGGTTGTTTAATGAAGATGTATTAGTCTCGCATTTAACAACTGCAAAACAAAAACTTATAGAAAATAAAAATATATAAAAAACTATTCACCCAATATAGGTTATCCATCTTGATAATTGAATCAATTTATAGCTTCAGTGTCCTCATACTTACGGAAGTTCTCCATATTGAGTACTTAATTTTCCAACCCAACGTGGATTGGGGTGTCAACGACCCGTGCTCGCGCTAATGGCAACATGTGGATTCATGGACATGATGCATATATGATTTTTCTCATATTATGAATTGGATATTTGCTTGTATGAATAGTTCGTTTACTGATATCAATGTGTTAATCTGGACATGTGAACCCCGTTCCATTTTCTTTTAGAAGAAACTTTTTTACCTTTCTCTACATTTTTTTGCTATTTTTTAGAGTGCGGATTTGTTGCCACCCGGTGGCTATACCCCCCCATCCACCATCGTCGGATCTGCAGCTGGAGATTCGCACAGCTGGCTCTGAAACACTATTTCCACCATGTAGCCCTGGTTACACAAGGTGATAAATGGTGATTATGACCTAATGTTGCGTTGATAGCGCAGAAAACAGGTCAGAAAATTGCAGCGTCGCAGCACGCCAGACGCAAAAACCGGAAGGGCCGGCTGCTAGCCATTCGAATAATAGTGCCCGAGGTACGTTCAAGCAGTGTGTACCTGCACGCCGGGTTTGGCGCTTGAGAGATTACGGACAGGGTGTGCTTTTTCTCTTTTCACAAGGGCTGGTAGAATTGATGGCGTACGGTAATCAATGCAACCACCTCCAACCTTCTGCTTGGCGGGAAAAAAAACTGTGTTATATCACTCATTGCACGGAGCGGAAAGAACGGATGGCTAGTTCGTTTCAGTTCCAACTTGAATTCTTATCATTGGTTTTCCTTGTATTTTCTGCAGTACGTTAAAAAAAGCTAGGTTGGCTTCATAAACTTATCAATATTTTTTGCAGTCCCCGGGACTGCGGGAGTTTTTTACTGCTCATGTTTCGTGGGCCACGACATATCTTCTCCCCGTTGGCGGGAAACTGAGAGGATTCTGCGACCACTGTGCCCCATCCCACCCTTCTCCTTCCACCTCCCCCCTCCTCATCCAGTAGAGCGAGAAAAGCAGCTCCATCCGCCGTACTCTACAATGTCGTCTGGCCGGGTCGACGGAGCCTGTGGGCAGTGTTCGAAGGTTAGATTTGCAATATCTTTTTTTCCCTTTCTACCATTCTACCCTGCTTACTCATATAGACGGAGTGATAGACATTCTTTGCACTGTTTTTTTTGGCTCTTGTTGATACAGATGCTGGCCAACGACAGTTGAATTTCGTTCGTTCAATCTCGGTTCCACAAGTATCTTACCCCGGCTTTGACCATGCTTGCATGCATGCATGCAGTCAGTTCGTGCTATGCTACAGCCGGGCCTTGCAGTCTCAACTCAGATGGCAGTCAGGTTCGTGCTACAGCCTTTCTCCTTTCCATGATTGGAGCCGGTCATGCGTGCACCATGTGTCAGGTGCCCCCAGATGCTTTGCAAGTAGATGGCTAATTAAGTGACGGGGGTGACGGCCGTTGCGCGAATCTGAATGCTCCATCGGACGGCAGGTAAGGGGGTGATATAGTCACCCGGTGGCACGTGCACTTTTCTGTATCTTGATATACAAAAGAGACTTATGATATTTTACCAGTTATCTAATATGGATTGTATCTGGCAAGCACTTTAGTATAGTTGGGGACAGTTGGAGATTGTGTCTACATGTTTCTTGACGAAGTAAGAGATTTACCTACCTTCTTGTCATGTTCGATATATATTGACGCCGCACATCACTGCATGTTGTAGTGTACAAGTATGATATAACACTCATGGAAGGACCTATCTGCAAATGTTACACCGCTCAGAGTAGTACAACATAAACATAGACATTCCATAGAACACTATAGGATTACAACACTACCGTACCAAATCTCGAGAGTCTTCTTTATAGAAGAGAAAGTCCCGTGCAAATAAATTACAAGAAGATCCAAATCGTAGCACTAAGTCTAGCGGGCGGGCGGCAGCATGGTGTGGCGCTCATGTGGGGCCTGAAGGGAATCGCAGGCAGAAAACAAAAAAATTCTAACAACGATAACCTTAAAACAGCCAGGATCTATACTATGCAAACATAGTAATACGGAGGAGATCGATATACATACCCTTGTAGACCGAAACGCGGGGATTACGCTCCCGCACAAGCGTTGTCGATGAAGCCGACGAAGACGACCTCCGAGCACCACTAGCGTGGCACCTCGCAGGGATTCACACACGTACGGTGAAGACGACGACTTCCGGGCTCCGATCCAGGGACGAGCAGCGGAAGACTTGGACCGGAAGACCAGCAGCACGGCGGTGTGCGTATGGTGGAGAGAACTTCACCTTGGCGCAACTCCAATGGAGGAATCACGTTATCAAGGAGAAGAAGAGAGAGATTGGTTGTGTCCTTTAAAGGCCAAGGGGGCACCTCTATATATAGGTGGAGGGGGGCTGCCAGCCTTGCTGGCTGGGCGGTGTGGGACTATTCCCACACCAGCCCGCCTCAAGGGGGTGCGCCGGCCTAGGTGGGCCCCATTTGGCCCACCTAGGGCAGCCCCCTCCCTTCATGCGCACCAAGGGGGGAATCCCCCCCCCCCCTTATGGGCCTTCTCTCCCATGGGAAGGCCCATTTAAGGTGGGCTGCATTTAAAAATCCGAAAATCATTAAATAAAAATGTATTTAACTATTAATTACACTAATTAATATTAAACACACATTATCTAATTTATTCCGGCTCCGAAAACTATTTCGTTGCTCTCCGATCTCCATCGGATCTTTCCCGGGACGCTCCCGGTGCTCTCTTCTAATTTCTCTTCCGGTAAACTTGTCGACTCCCCTTAAGTGTGTTACCCTAGCGGTTCGAGATCTCGCCAGACATGATCGAGACACCTCTCCGATCAGTGACTAATTCGTGGACCTTGGATACCCAGAATTAATCCCTGTGAGATAACGAATAACTTTGTCGTTCGAACCTGGACGTCGAGTCTTAAACCTTTTGCCATGGCAATACTTAGTGTGTCTGAGACTCGTTCATAGATATCGCCATACCTAGCTTGATCTCGTTACCGACAACACTATCTTCTACTCGTCCATGATATTATGTCCTGGCGACCTAGTCACATGCTTGCAAGCTCATTTAACATAATCTCACCGAGTGGGCCCTAGAGTATCTATCCTGCTATGCGGACTGACAAATCCCGCTCTTGATCCCTCGTCTCAACATACTCCATTCCGATACCCGAGAGGGACACCTTTATTGTCACACTGTTACGATATGACGTTTGATGCAATCAAAGTATCTTTCAGGAATAGCAATAAGAGTTGATCTCACGGTCAAAGGCGTAATGACTACGTCCTACAAATATTGGGTATGTCCATCACGTCATTCTCCCAATGACATGACTCCATTGTCAACTGACATCAATGTCACATGATCGGGAAACCTCGATCATCAATTGCCCAATGAACTAGTTAGATAGAGGCTACTAGGGACCTGGTTGTTTATCTACCACACGTGTATTAATGTTTCCGCTTAATACAGTTATAGCATGGTTTAAAACATATAATGAACAATTGAGATATGACGAATAAACTATCTTTATTAAGTGCCTCTAGGGCATATCTCTTTCAGTCTCCCACTTGCACTAGAGGAACACTTAATCTAGTTTACAACTTGGTAAAAGCTCAACACCCATAGCAACTTGGTGCATGCTTGTCTCGTGGAAGAGGAATACAGTCAACAGATCTCACAGATTGAGACCTATATGTGCTTTGCAATACTTCTATGTCACCTAGTTTGACATCATCCCGTATCTTACGATGACGGTGAAATATATCTTAGTCAATGGAGTGAAACTCGAACCTTCGCGTAGCATGGGCCTTAAAAGTCTAAGAGATCTATTAAGGGGAACCACATATGCTCGGAAACTGTTCAGTCCAATCACACTTGCTACTTCTGAAGTTGCCATATATTTCTATACCTATGTAGATTATGCGACAGTGCATTCGTATGCGACTTCGCAAGCTAACCATGTCTTTCTTCAAAATAAAGGACATCTCCTATATGAGATTTCTAGTCGTATGGGTCAGTGTCATAACTTGCATCATCGTAACCGTTTTACGGCAAGTTGTCTTTCCACTCTTACCGTTTACCAGAAAACATATCTTTAGTTCTCATAGACACTGAAGAATATAGTTAACGTTTGTTCATTGATCCACACAAGGATCACTCTAGAACCCGTTCTTGAACCAAGAACTTGGGTCACACTAAGTCGAGCTTTCAGTCTGATAGAATCTATGTCTGAGGCATAGAGAATGTCTAACATCATTTTCTTTCATTAGCTATCACTGAAAATGCCAAGATAAACTTAATATTTTACCTAGTCATACAAGTAAGAACCTTTTTCTTCGCTTGTTCTATTCTGAAACACTTCAGAATCTTGACCTAGGAAAATATTCCGACCTAATGTTATTAAGCCCCTTTTGATCTATACAATTATAGATCGGATGCCTAATACTCCTAACTTCATTCATAGAAAAATTAATCATTTAAATAATCCTTTATACTTTACTAGAGGATCTGTATCATTCTTAATATGTCGTTACATATAAAATCATGAATGACACCTAGCTCCCACTCAAATATGCCTTCCACATATAAGATCAAGAAAAGCTAATTAGCTCCCACTCACTTCTTTGCAAATGCAAGTTTCTTCAACTATTTTGGACAACTCCAAAATCCTTTGATCACATCATCAAAGTGAAGATTCCAGCTCCGATATGCTTGCTTCAGCCCATGAATGGACAGCTGAAGTTTGCATACATGTTTAGCATCCTCAGGATCACCAAACCATTTCATTGTACTAATTACAACTCTTTCTTAATGATACCATTAAGAAACATGGTTTCCTTATCCATCTATCAATTTCTCAATTTGAAATTATAGTAATTGCTAAACGACCCCGAATAGATTTAGGCTTCGCCACTTGAGACAAAATCTCGTTGTGGTCAACTTTTGAATCTATCGGAACTGTTTCACCACAAATCGATACTTATTAGTGTCTACTCTCTCATAAAATTTCATATTCTATTAACAGCTTAGATGCCATCAAGAAGATCTCCCAAGTCATTACATGGTAATCGTACATGGATTTTATCTCGGATCATATATGACTCATAGCCATTTCTCGGACTTAGGTCTACCATCTCTTCTTCGTAGTTCGTAGGTCTGTCATATTCCATTAACATGACCTTCATAACAAGATTGTCGTACCACACAGCGTGGAACACAACCTCGTACGCCTACGTTCTTAGTATGAGCTCAGAGCATCATGATATTTATCATCAGCTTCTTTCCAGTTGAGGAGCATAACACCGGAAACACTTTCCGTTGCGCCACTCTGATGTCTGGAGAGAAAATTCATTAACTTCGTCTTGCTCTACTTTCTTTCCCACTTATACCCTTGGACAAGAAACTATTTCTTTTGCAAGGTATAT
The DNA here is from genome assembly GCA_026929855.1 of Poa annua. NCBI lineage: Eukaryota > Viridiplantae > Streptophyta > Magnoliopsida > Poales > Poaceae > Poa > Poa annua. Next base: position 118,825,554 of record CM049434.1, read on the forward strand.
TCCGGCAACGTTTTTGCCTATGTCGTGAGACATGTACCCAACTAATTCTTTAGGTACGGTACACTACAAAGATTTATCCATTTTAGGTTTGATATCATCGAAACACTAAATTGCTGAAACGACAATCTAGGCTAAAAGCCATGCCATCACTCATATGGTATTGTCTCCATGGATTTAAATGGTTTCCCTATTATCTAACGTGAATGTTATGTTTCTACCATATGACTCCAATGATCACAATAATTCGATAAGAGATTTATTTACCACACACTATCCGATAGGGTGCGATTACGACGTCCTAGCATACCATAACACTATGGTGTTCCATGCGACGTAATTTGTGGAACTCTTCTCACAAGTCTTCCAATGATATGCCAACATTATAACTCAAATCTTTATTTCCTCGATCTGTATCGCAGGAATTTGATTTTTCTTGTTAAATTTATTTTCCTACTTCATTCTGAACTTGTTTGATCGAATCAAAATTTCCAGGCTAACATTTCCTAAGTGGATATCCATATATCTACTCGGAATATTCATGAAGTATATGAAATAAAGACTTCCACTATACGTTAAATTACTTCATTGATTCACATACACCCATATGCATGATTCTCAACAAGTTATACTCAAAACGTTCAGTGAAGTTTACGAAATAAAGGTCTCCACTACATGTTAATTACTTCATTGATCCACATACATCTATATGCATGATTATCAATAAGTTATATGACCGCTTTCCAAAAACGGTGTCTTAGTTATCTTGCAAGTGTCAAAAGATCAAATCTAAGTACTTGTAGATCCATCCGTATGGAGCTTGTTCATTGACTATAACATTGACATGACTTAAACGGTAGTGCCACACGAATGTGGTGTCTTTATTAAGTTTGTATCCTTTTGCATTAATATTATGAATGTGGGAGCTTCTACCATCTAAATTCAAATCGGCTTATGATCATTACTTCATAAATATAGGACAACGATTTTGTCACTAACATATATGAACAATTGTCTTGCTAGAGAAAACACACTTATAACGATCATACTAACAGGCGATCATAAAAAAAATTATTCAAATGGTAGATCTAGTGGGAGAGTGTCTATGGCCATCACAACATTTTGTCTGCCATCATCAACACACATTGTCGTCTCATCCTTCCAAGCTACTCAAGTAGTAAATCTGGTTTTCATAAAACATGACTAGTATCAAAAACTTAGTCACTACTGCGAGTACTTGCTTAGGTAAAACATTCATAACGTGTATATCATATATACACCATCATCATTGATGACTTCCCGGCGATCTGTTTGATCTTCTTGATTCTTCCAACGCAATCAAGAACCATGAAGGTGAACGATTCCCCTTGCATGACATAGTTTATGACAAAGCATTTGCATCTGGCAACGTTGTCTGTCATCCAGTGATCGAGCTGAGCGAGGCGTCTCAATGTCATCAAGTATGACCAATGTCATCGAGTATGACCAGTGTCATCAAATATGACTGCCACGTGCTCCTTCAATGCGTGTATTCTCTTCCATCTTGGTTGAGAAGAAAAACAGTCAACGTACTGATAAACTTAATCAACCCAACTTTAGGTGTATCCTGAGTTTAGCGATCATCTCATATGTTCGCGATCTAACAACTCGCACCCACCGTTAATTCTCTATGGCAGAGATCATAGCATACACTGGACTATGATGATATTATCCGCACAAAAACTTGATAATCCAAATTATCCTTTTGTTAGCGGAATCTCCGGGTTTATCTCCTAGCGGGTATTGTATCACAAAGAGCTAATGGTTTAAATAAGGAGTATCCTCAAGCTAAAGTATAAAACTATGAAGTTTGGACCCAACCTTTTAAGTTTCTCAATCGCAGGATTGCGCCTAATTTTTAAAGAAGGCTATTACATTTGTTAATATCTACAAAGTTTTTGCAAAACATAAAGACTTTGTTCATTATAAAATAGAGTTCAAGTTTTAATAAAATAAAACTAACAAAACTCCCACTCAAAACGAATATCTCTCTAATCGTTTTAGTGATTACACGATCCTCATCCATTATGCGACCCCTCATCGTCAGAGCCGGCAACATAACTTCAAAGGTAGACATCGACATGTCAATCACAACAACTCTGTGACTCAGGCTTAACCTTTCGGTCACCGTGTTCCGAGGCCATGTCTGTACATGCTAGGCTCGCCATAATAACCTTCAGCGTATACGCTTGTTCAAACATGTCTTACACCCACTGTATGCGAACGACGATATGTCTGACACCCGATCGTCACGGCCTGACTCATAACGTAGAACTTTCTTGGTGGTGCACGCCAAAGGGAGAACACTAATGGTACTTTGGAGGGATCATCTTATATTACTACCGCCGTGTAACTAATATATAACTATATATATATATATATACACAATATAAGATATAAGATATAAACAACAACATAACATCAAATGTAATGCGACGTGATTTGGTACTTGCGCCGATGGTCTCCTTCGCGCCCACAGTTTATAAACAATTTATCAAACCTATCTTGACCATATCACATTGCCCCTGCAAAATAAAGTTAGACGCGTTCTACTTTATCTTTTGCATATTTTACGTGGCTTGGGGCTGTCGTAGATAGAACCGCTTCATACCTACGAACCTATGACCACAACAACGATCAAATAATTGCATATTTATTTATCCCTCTTGGGCCCTCCATTGAAAATGCAAAGCCAACTAATGAGAGAGAGACAGACACCCGCCAGTCACATATACGGTACAAGCCGTATGTCAGTTGTGGAACCAGCCTCGCGTAAGCGTACGCGTAAAGTCGGTCCGGGCCGCTTCATCAACTCAATGCTTCTGACAATGCAAGTGCACGCGAGAGGGTAGCAAATAAAAGAACGATGCCCCCGTGATAAACACGGGTTCTAAAAGCGTACAACTATATCTACGCATAGATCGGCTCTGATACCACTGAAGGGGATCGCAAGCAGAAAACAAAAAATTTCTAACAACGATAACCTTAAAACAGCCAGGATCTATACTATGCAGATATAGTAATACGGAGGAGATCGATATACATACCCTTGTAGACCGAAACGCGGGGATTACGCTCCCGCACAAGCGTTGTCGATGAAGCCGACGAAGACGACCTCCAAGCACCACTAGCGTGGCACCTCGCAGGGATTCACACACGTACGGTGAAGACGACGACTTCCGGGCTCCGATCCAGGGACGAGCAGCGGAAGACTTGGACCGGAAGACCAGCAGCACGGCGGTGTGCGTATGGTGGAGAGAACTTCACCTTGGCGCAACTCCAATGGAGGAATCACGTTATCAAGGAGAAGAAGAGAGAGATTGGTTGTGTCCTTTAAAGCTTTAAAGGCCTAGGGGGCACCTCTATATATAGGTGGAGGGGGGCTGCCAGCCTTGCTGGCTGGGCGGTGTGGGACTATTCCCACACCAGCCCGCCTCAAGGGGGTGCGCCGGCCTAGGTGGGCCCCATTTGGCCCACCTAGGGCAGCCCCCTCCCTTCATGCGCACCAAGGGGGGGATTCCCCCCCCTTATGGGCCTTCTCTCCCATGGGAAGGCCCATTTAAGGTGGGCTGCCTTTAAAAATCCGAAAATCATTAAATAAAATTGTATTGAACTATTAATTACACTAATTAATATTAAACACACATTATCTAATTTATTCCGGCTCCGAAAACTATTTCGTTGCTCTCCGATCTCCATCGGATCTTTCCCGGGACGCTCCCGGTGCTCTCTTCTAATTTCTCTTCGGGTAAACTTGTCGACTCCCCTTAAGTGTGTTACCCTAGCGGTTCGAGATCTCGCCAGACATGATCGAGACACCTCTCCGATCAATGACTAATTCGTGGACCTTAGATACCCAGAATTAATCCCTGTGAGATAACGAATAACTTTGTCGTTCGAACCTGGACGTCGAGTCTTAAACCTTTTGCCATGGCGATACTTAGTGTGTCCGAGACTCGTTCATAGATATCGCCATACCTAGCTTGATCTCGTTACCGACAACACTATCTTCTACTCGTCCATGATATTATGTCCTGGTGACCTAGTCACATGCTTGCAAGCTCATTTGACATAATCTCACCGAGTGGGCCCTAGAGTATCTATCCTGCTATGCGGACTGACAAATCCCGCTCTTGATCCCTCGTCTCAACATACTCCATTCCGATACCCGAGAGGGACACCTTTATTGTCACACTGTTAAGATATGACGTTTGATGCAATCAAAGTATCTTTCAGGAATAGCAATAAGAGTTGATCTCACGGTCAAAGGCGTAATGGACTACGTCCTACAAATATTGGGTATGTCCATCACGTCATTCTCCCAATGACATGACTCCATTGTCAACTGACATCAATGTCACATGATCGGGAAACCTCGATCATCAATTGCCCAATGAACTAGTTAGATAGAGGCTATTAGGGACCTGGTTGTTTATCTACCACACGTGTATTAATGTTTCCGCTTAATACAGTTATAGCATGGTATTGAACATATAATGAACAATTGAGATATGACGAATAAACTATCTTTATTAAGTGCCTCTAGGGCATATCTCCTTCAGGGCCGCCCCGGGGATCTAGATCTGGACAATGGAGTGCCAAGCCTGGACTCTCTTGACCTGTGGGCCACGCTGTGCAGTCGCACACGCCGCTGATTTTCTTCTCTCTCACGAAGATTGCTTTTTTTACATAGTAGATCCAATAATCGGAAGTGGCGTCACGTAATGGATCGGACGTCTCCGGAAACACTTTATATAAGGAAACTTTGTTTTACAGTAATACTCAACCAAAATTATTTAGTATCTGTCTTGTATCATCATCATTGCGGTTGCGGTGATGGAGACGACATCCAACCTTCACTTAAAACATTTTTGGTTGCCCATCGTACATACCTGATATTCGCGTCCATTCAGATTTAGCCCAACACTCGGGCTAGTTTCAGATATTTATGTGCACAAGGTCCAACTTTATAAGAGCCCATATTATCCTAAAAGTCCGGACCGGAATGAGGGGGAATCTCTCCTTTAGGGTAGGGTCTCATCGCCAGGTGGGACTAAACTGAGCAGCCTTCACCGACCTACAAAGGGGTCCTAACATCCATCCCCCTAGGAAGCCCCTAGGCGGGCATGGCAAACCTGGTTCTGATATCAAATGTTAGTGATGACTCCCAAGTGCGGGAGATCAATTGTAGTACCTTTCGATTAGAAAAGTTTGTCGAACCCACGAGGAGCTGAAGGTATTGGTTAGTAGAATGATAAATAAAACAATAAAAGTTGCAAGTGTTTTTTTGGGTTTTTGAGTGTATAATTGCAAGAGAATAAAAATACTGAAAATAAATGGTAGCAAGTGAAACTCTCGAAGAGAGAAAGCCCAGTCCTCTATGTGGCAAGAGGACAAGCTTAAGTGATGTGTAACTTATATGTGGCAAACGTTCCCGAGGGCGGCATGGATATTGCTAGGCATAGAGATTTATTAAACAACACGATGAATATCTTGTCAAGTTTTAATCTTCTTTTGGACGGAGCCATATTTAGGTAAAGTTAAATAATAAACTAAACCCCTTATGATGGATCTTATGGCCAAGTAAATGGCAGCACAAGAATAATTAAGACATAGAGTCCCACCATAGCCTTAAACTCTAAGGTCCCCGATATTAAACCCTCATAATGCAACTTCATGGCTTTAACTCAAGTTTACGTGTCCTCCCAAGTCTCCCCCATTCCATTACAATACGGTGTTCTCCTATGATCCCATATAGGTTAAGTGATGTTGAAAGGACAATGATGTCGCCTAGAGGGGGGTGAATAGGCGGTTTAAAACTTTTCCGGTTTAGGCTTGATAAATGCGTAATAAAACTATGTGTTTAAATTAACAAGCCGACAACCTAAATAAACTAGGCTCACCTATGTGCACCAACAACTTATGCTAAGCAAGACAAACAACAAGTTGATAGCTAGAATACTTAAAGCACGAAGGCTATCACAATGTAAAATGCATAAGTACTAGCAAAATGCCCGTGCGTTGCAACGGGATATAAATCTTCTAATGGTTTCACATTATTGATGATAAAAACGTATTCTAAAATTCCCATGCACACAACATCATTAGTTGCAAAGGTCATGAGCTCCACGCTTACTTCCTCAACTCCCATATTAGTGCCTCAGATGGTTATAATCTCATCTCAAGGATCCCACATAAAACTCCGCTAAAAAATATACGGTTCAGATATCTTCCATGTAACATCAACTCATGATGGTGCCAATAAATCTGATAACACACGTATTTTGACCCAATGCTTAACTAAACAGAAAGCAGTCCAGTGACAAAATTGCACTTTTCATAAAATGGCTAATTACGCGTGCATTGCAACGGAATAACATAATATATGATGATTCCAAACTAATCATGTCAACCATGGAATTTTAGGATTCTCGTATCCCATCAAGCATCATTGTCAAGTTTTGAGCAAAGACATAATGTTATTTCACAACATGTTTTTTGAGTAAAAGGCAGTTACAATTTTGGCTGCATCAAAGAAAGCAACATCTCATATCCCCCTTCGTCCCTCCCTCCTTGTGTATTCTCCACATCATCCCCTTTCACTTCGGGATGCTCCATCATTATTCATGATCTTGTTCTGAAGTTTAATGATTCTTTTATGAAGGTGACGACCAAAATCATACAACTAATTTCATGAAGTGGTATTTCAAGCTCCTCGCAATAATTTAGTATACAAGGTCCAGTGGTTAGACATACAGATGAGCATCTAGCTAACTAACAAATATTGTTACGACGAGCTAGTTAATATGTGAAAACTACACCAACTAACTTGCTTCTACTACAAGCAGGTCAGGAGTGATGTAGATTTCAAAAACATACACTTGCATCTCAAATGAAAAATCAGTATTCAGTTTTATATACTTCGGTCTCCTTTAGATGCTCTACAACTTTGTTTTTACCGCTATATCAAATTCTCACTATGCATATCAGTAAAAGCCCATTATCATACATCGTGAGGGGGTCAGTTATTGAGTAGTGAGAGAATTTAGTCTGTTACAATTAATCAAGGGAATATGCCCGTGCGTTGCAACGGAAGAGAAAAAATTGTGTCATGAAATCGTGCTAAGTAAGTTATCAGGGAAGCCAATGACAATGTGTCCTACTCGCTTGGTCGTCCCTGTGTATCATGGCACACATGCAGAGATAATATAATAATTTTTTAACAATAATAAGACACAAGTTACATGTAGATCACACAAATAATTACTGTCAAGAAACAGAAAAACGACTAACTGCTTCTACACTATTAAGACAACTCAATCATTTTACTGAACTGAGAGCTCTTCGGAAAGCACTTCGCTCTACGAAGCCAACATAATGCTTTCAGATTTACAAGCAATTTAGCGCAACAACAAAGTAGGGCTATACTCGTAAGTCAAATCTGAGCACCATACATATTCCACACTGGAAATCTGAAAATCGTGTACTTTCATTTAAACAAATACTCCAGAATTTACTAAGATCAAGATATCCAAACAAAGAAGCCCTTTCAAATAGCAGTGCACGACACATTATGATTGTCTGGAATAATTTCTGCACTGGAGGCCGATTTCTTATGAAAATGAGCACGGAAGTGAACCATCTTGTCTATGACTACTATCATCATCCCCTTGTAACTTGGAGTGGTGGATCGCTCTACCTGTCCCAGGAGACCCACCTCTGATCCCCATCTCTTCCCTGCTCCACCTCTCTAGCAACCGGCCTCCCCTCCCCATATCCTCCAAACTGCTTCACCTCTCAACTTGACACCCCTTCACCTCTCGTCGGTGCGTCCCCTCCCCTTCCATCGAGCTCCACGCAGTCCCCATACGCAACCTGGCAAAGCTCGGCCTGCACAGCTGGCATTTAAGGTGCTAGTTAGTACTACAAAATAATGATCTATGACATCCATGGCTATGTTTATCAATCGGTTTAGAGTTTCCTCATTTCCAAGAAACAATGATATATGGCATTCACAACCACATATTTTGCAGGTTACCTCTAAAAATGCAATATGTGACAAAACATTTGTATGACTGAAAACGAGAGACATACAAAGCCAGTTTGTAAGAAATCTAACCAATATTGTTAACTTACAACATCAGCTACCTTGAACAATTCAGAATAGTAAGCTATTGGCGACTTTACGTCATCCGTTAACTCGAGCTGAAAAAAAAAGTGCCTTCTACTGCAGACTACAGGTAAAGTGCATGACATATTGAAACTGTGGACCGAAAGTTAATTAAATTCATGGCATCAATGAATACTGGTCAATTTACTAAATCTAGCGAGGGACCATACTGGAAGCACACTTCTTGCATGATCAAGTATATAATTACAACCTTAATGAAAAGTGATGTGTGAATACAAGGAGTACTTCACCATATTGCAAGAACTCGAGGAAGATCTTGACAAGGACACCTTACAAAAAAAGTGAATGGAGGAGGCATCTTTTTGCAGAGAGAATTTTGTCTGCGGAGAGGAGGCCGAAACTCTTCCACGCATAGGATACCTGTGAGAATGGCGCATCACAAATATTAGGGGTGCAACACAAAACACAAATATTATTCAAAAGACAACAAAAGCTTCTATACATATCAATCTTCACCGGGACATAAAGATACACAGAACGCTTTTGTGTCACTTGCATGAAAGTACACTATTTTGAAATTTTCTCTCCAATACCGAAGTGTGCTAATATGTACACACAGTTGTGTGATCCACATTAAGTTTCTTCACCGGTGACAGTTGAAGGTAAGCCATTTCCTTGGTTGAAAAATCACATTAAAAATCGAAGAAACTTAACCAGCTTTATTGACCTCAATTCAACGCAGGCAAAAGTAATATTATGTACAGGAGAGGGGCAATATATTCAAGTGATTATCGGTTCGCGGATGTATTGTTTCTGAATATTTTTTCTAATACATGGCATAGCAGTGTGCAGCCATTTCTCAAGTTCGAAAAAACTGTACAATCTGGAATAATATATGCTTTACTGTATAATGTCTAAGAAACTTGCACGCGTTGCTCTTTAGCCTGGGATAGCAGCAGTCGTTAGAACGATTAAAATATCAAATAGTCCCTACAGGCTCCAAAGTAGGTCTATGATTACAGTACCTAGTTCCAGAAGGGGCTACCTAATGAAAGTCTAAGAAACGAAAGGTCTAACCTAATAAAAATCATTCCCTGTAAGAAATTAAACTGAAATTGAAAAGACACTGAGGATAAATGGCTAGCAATGAAGAGATATCGTGGCTTCCTTGCAAATCTGTACCCCGAGACTTCTATGAGTTCCAGAACACTTGAATACATTAACACACCAATAGTTAATGATCTGGAAACACCGCAGTGATGGAAAATTGAAAATAATGTGAAGCACTTAGTCTCAAATACTGTGCCAGTCAAAAGTGCTATTTAATAAGAAATACATATAGGTCTGTAACTTAAATTTTTGTCCAAATGCACAGGTGATAGTAAACAATTCAAAATCATTCACACGCTCTGTGTTTTCCTGAGATGTACAGTGATCTGTATCCAGTGCATTTTTAAAAGGGAACAATTTATGGTTCAAGGATACTTACAGCTATTATGGATATGGAGCACCATAATCGGCGCATCATTTGTTTGTTGGTTAGCTTAAAAGACCATCCAATCTCAACTGTCCTGGGCAGTGATTGTGGGAGCAAAATTTGTTCAATCCAGACCGTCAGGGCAAGCTTCTACAATGTAAAATAAAGGCTGCATTTCCGTAAAAAAAATGTAGAACTACGAAATTAGATTGCAGGTAAAGCTTGCAAATTCCAAACTGAATAAGTAACCAGGTTGCAGTTCCAGAATCTGAGCCAAGATAGAACGAGCGGGGCATGAAATCAATTTTATTCATATCTGAATCACAAACAACATATCCACCATCTAAACAACAGCAGCCTACTATGGGTTGATCGTCAATGCGAGCGACCCACCGAACCTCCCAGTACCTTAGTCACCGCGTGACGCACGGAACAGGCTTATTTCCTTGTGTTCGTGCATCCGCGAGGCTGGAGCAGAAGCGCACTACGGGGACGACGGCCGCGGCGAGCTCCTGACAGAGAGGCAGGGCCAGTGGGTCGCGGTTCCTGTGTGGGAGAGGATGTTGGCCTTGGAGAAGTCCGGAAAGGCCAGCGTATTCATGGGCCGCTGCAAGGAGCTCCTCCGGTTAGTCCTCCATAGCCGTCCACCCGCAGCCGTGGTTATGCTACCGGGCCAAAAGTCTCGGGTCTCACAACCGCGTGCTGGCGGCGGTGGTGGTGGTGGCCGAGGCCGACGACAAGATTCAACCGACACTTGATTCAGAACGGGCGGTGGTAGTAGAGGGAGGCGTAGGTGAAGAGCTCCATGTTGGCGGCGGCAGGGAGGAGGGATTCCGACTGCGAGTGTGCCAAGGTTCACGGGATTCGCATCAGATCGGAGGTGTGTGGGTGGCAGCGGGGGACGACCAAGGCGCGACATGGGATAGGGAGGCATTATCGCGACCTTGAGACGAAGGAAGTGGGGCGGACTCGGGGAGGAAGGGCGGCGATTTGGGATTTCGGCGGCGCGCGGAGAGAGACGACGGCGCGGCAGATTTAGGGAGGGTGGAAGCGCTTTGCGACTGCGATTAGTACGGGAGAAACTAAACAAAACGCGCGAGGATGGACGAAGCGGACGACGGACGAAGTGGTCCGCTCGAGGCAGGATACGGAAGGAATGGTTTTTTTTTTTTTTTTTTTTAGATAGGAGAGAAAAAGCTCGGGTAAAGAAATAACCGAGACACGTGACGAGTATGTATTACTAAGTTTCTCCTTGTTAAGTGAATACGTCTCGTTGGAGAGGTGTGAACTGACACAACGGTTTAACAACCACAAAGGTTTCACCTTCTTCTCCGATTAACCGCACCACAAAGTCTTGTTTCACCTTGCACTATTAGAATCCTTCGAATCGGAATCCGGAACCTTTCAACAACAATCCGGTGCACAACCCACAATGGATTGGAAACTCCTGAACGGCTTTCAACAACAATCCGGGTCACAACCCACAACGGGTTTGGGGGCTCCCGAACGGCTTCACAAGTGACCACAAAGGTCCAACCACCACACGGGCGTTTAGGGTAGTACCCAAGAGTAACAAGCTCACAAACTTTCAACTTACACGAATCCTCGTATAGAGCACACCGATGCACCAAATGCAAAAGGCAAGAGCACAAGTGCTCAAATTCTTCACTCTCAAATTCTAACAAATCAACAAATGCTTATGTGGGAATAAGAGAGGAAGAACAAAGAGGAGTACACAAGAACTCCAAGATCTATATCCACTAGGTTCCCCTCACTTAGAGCAGAGATTGATTGGTGTAAATATTTATCTATATCTCCTCTCTCAAATCGCTAAAAAATATGCAATAATCATGAGAGGAATTGTGAGAGGGGCAAGCTTTCCAAAGACAACGATGGAGGTGAGAGAGGGAGAAAATCGTGATTGGAAAAGCTAGCTGGCTGGAGGTAGGTGGAGGGGTATTTATACCCCTCCCAGAAAAAGAGCCGTTGCAGCCAGCTTCACACCGGAGTTTCCGGCCCTAGTGACCGGAAATTCCGGCCAGGGGCGGAAACTCCTGCCTTCTGGGACCGGAAACTCCGGCCCCCACCAGGGGCTGAACAACTTCAGCAGCCGAGCCTTGGGCAAACACTCCGATGACCTGAGCCGGAAAGTTCAGTCAGGGGCGGAAACTCCGGCCTTTGGGGCCGGAAACTCCGCCCCCCACCAGGGGCTGAACCACAACAAAGCAGCTTTGAGGAAATGCACTGAGTCCGGAGACTCCGGTCCTGTGGACCGGAAACTCCGGCCTAGGAAAAAGCTGCAGCAAAACCGAACACGAAAACTGCTATAACTTTTGCAAATGAACTCCGAATGAGGTGAGACCAATTTTGTTGAAAAGATAGCGACGATAAGCACCCAACAAATTGCATCCCATAAATAGAGTAAAATCACCACACATGGCAAGGTGTGGGACTTTCCTCGCGGTTGAACCGGCAATATTTCCGCCACCGAAAACGCAACAAGTTTTCCAAGTTAAAACCGTTTTCGATGAACTAGAGCTTGACATGGAGATGAACCAAGCTCTAATTCCTCACCACCATAAAGGCCAAATAAGAACCAAGGAATATGATAAGCCAAGTAAGAAGCAAGAAAGATGAAATGCCAAGTATGCAAAGGTTTGAGCTCTCCACAAAGATGCGATCAAGTTACTCACTTGAGAGCCCCTCTTGATACTACGCCGTCTATCCTAAAACCCGGTCTCCCACTAACACCATGAGACCGGTAAAATAGAAAACCTATCAAGATCATACCTTTGCCTTGCGCATTCCACTTGAGCTCGATGATGACGATCTTGACTCTCTCAAGTTGAAACACCTTTCTTGATTGTGCTTGCTCGCACATGCTTGATGAAGACTTCTCCAAATGCTCCCCCATACTCCATTATGGGAGGGCCTTGCTAAGCTTCGTCTTCATGTTTCCTTTGCAAGCTTCAATCAAAAGGATATCTTCCGATAGGCATCATATTGAACTTGCACTTCATCTTCTTCTCTTGATATGTATGATGGCTTGGGGGTAAACATGATTGTTCACTCAATCTTCTATTCCAAGCCATACTTGCAATGAGCTCAATTCTATACATGACCATTCTTCATATAAACTCTTGAATAGAGCCCTTGAATAGAGCATTGGTCATTATGTCATCTTGAAGAGTCCAACACATGAACTCCTATAATTCCCGTGGACAAGATCTATAAGAATATCTCAATGTAAACATTAGTCCATAAGGATTGTCATTAATTACCAAAACCACGCATGGGGACAACCATGCACTTTCAATCTCCCCCATTTTGGTAATTGATGACAATCCCTTTTACGAGGGTTTATATAAGCAATCATGCAACACAAAGAGCAAGGATGCAAGAGAACCACAAGAGAACAAATTAAACACTCTAAATTTCTCCCCCATTGGCATTGATTGCCGAAATGGGTGAAAAGTAAGAAGGCCAATATAATAAGAGCTCCCCCATAAAGTGTGCATTTCTCATAATGTGAGTGAAATCAAATGCACATATCCAATAAAGAATAGATGGAGGGAAATCAAACCATATTGAGGATCCAAAGATTGCAAGAGAATATCAAATAGAAAGATATTTCAACGAAAGAAGCAAGCAATCAAAGAGATCCGAAAAGTGTTCTAAATATCATGAGGGAACTCCCCAAGGTACGTGCACAAATAGGATTTGTATTTCAATATAGTGTGCACAACATGGAGTCCTCACTCCCTCCTAGATAAATTCGAACACAAGCTCATGCAATAGAATGTAAATGATAAAAGAGGCAAAACAACTTTCCAAAAAATAAATAAATGTTTTGCAACATGAGCAAGGAGCAGCAAATATACAGATGGGTGTGAGATAAAAAGACATTTTAGGAGACTAATACAAGGATGAGAAGAATCAACATAGTCTTTCAAAAGGAGTTGCACATAGTGCATATTATGTCTTTCCCACACCCACACACCAAAAGAGATATAGGAAATAGCTCCACAAGTTAGTAAAATGCAAAAAGAATAACACATGAAAAATAAAGCTTGTGCCTTTTAGAAACCACCAAAGAGTCAAAAGCAATAATAGGTGGTCATTAAAGAATTGGAATATCAATTAAAGATGTACTATTCTCATGTGTATAAGTTTCTAAGTAGACACGAATCACTAAGATATGGGTCTACAAATAAACATGTACACACAAGATAGATACAAGGGTGAAGATCACGATATCCAAGAGGAAGTCATAAATACGCCAATAAGATCTTTGCTTAATAACATAGCAAGCCGAATTATATCTTAACGGAATATAAATGAACTTCCAACACATACTCATCATAGCATCAAAAACTATCCACAAGGGATAAAGGTTAACAAATGGATGCTCCGAGTAAGATAACACGTATCCCAAAAGGCAAATGATTTTGAAAATTCATCAATGTTGCACATGAGAGACTTTAAGTAGTAAGTGCTAGATTGACATAATTGGGATCGATGAATCATAGAAAAGAATATATAGTCCCCTTATATGTACTCATCCCGGCTTACTCACATTTGCAATAAAGACGTTTTGCAAGAACCAAATTAATTGCAACAAAAGAGATTGATGCCAAGATACAACCTACACAAGGTTGAAAACTAGAAATGTATGCATGAGGTAGATACTTGTTACCGAGATAGCATTGGTGATGTAGACGATAAGAGTTAACGATCATCCAAACTTGGCTCCAATGAACACATGGTGACACCACCTTCCTTGTAAATGAGACAAGCTTCCAATGCATCTCCACATGTACCTAAAACAAATTCAAGTACAAAATGGTACCCAAACTCATTGGGTCCAAAGTAGTTAGAGCAACTATAATACATAGGACAAACTCCACATAAATATGTGCATATTAATGTGAAATTGAATTTCATGCACATCTTAGCCATATAGGATTTGATGGAGTTTATCCTATATATTGGATCAACGAAAGTAAGCACGCCAAAATATATACATATAGTAAATATGCATGCACAAGACTTTCAAGAACCAAATGAGATACACTTTGGACAAAACACCAATTAAATCAAGAAAGCACACACAACTGTGACAAGAAAACAAATTGCCCAAATTATATCTAAAACCAATATCAACACATGATAGAAGATACCACTTCGAAAAGATACCAAATGAAAGCAAGATACCAAATGATGAAAATATCATCAAGAAATAAACCAAACCCTCTACATTTTTCATGATGGCACAAAGTGCCAAGACGAAAAATGTTTGACTTCCAAAGAGACACGTCATCGGGATCAAATACCAAATGAAGACAACTAATGTTCGAAAGCATATAGGATTGCTCCCCCAAGATGTGTGCATTATTTAGGATCTTGCATTTGAATACAAAATGCACACAAATGAGATCATCACTCTCCATATATATATATCATATTCAAGAAAGGCAAGAAATTGCAATACCAATTTAAAGAACGATGTTCCACTCAAAGTAGGATAGCTTCCCAAAGAATAGTTCATTATCAAAAAGTATGACTTTTGAATGTCAATGCACAAGAATTGGATCACTGCTTTTCCCAACTCAAGAAAGCACAAAACAAATTTCAAGTAGAGCAATAAAGGATCCAAAAGATACAAGGAAGACAAATAAGAGTTAGATAAAAAACAAATCCTTGGCAATCAACTAAGGCAATACAAAGCAAGAGCCAAAGTGAATATGATCAACATATTTACCCCAAATATGATTATCACTAGTCAAGACAAGTAATGTATGGAGATATTTCTCGGTGGTGGATTGCAAGGATATATTCAAGATCATATTCACAAAACATAAGCATGAGGCAAAGGATAGGAATTAAAAGCCATGCTTAGATAGATAGATATTCTTAATAGCTTCACAAATCATGTGATAATGCAAAGCAACTCCAAGGAGTAGCTTGAATAAATTGGCTTCCCAAAAAGATATATGAGAACATATTTAGGGAAATCCATACCAAGAACATTCTCCACAAACAAGATCCAAAAGAGTGAGAGACAAAGAGCATTTAAGTAAATGGGAACTTGTTTGAGCAACATGCCAAATAGGAACAAGATAATTAGCAATATCAATTCTAGGTGGCAAAACCTCACATGTTCACATTTTCTAGGCTTGTAATATGCACATAGCTTATTACTCCCCCATAATGTGATAATCCATTATTTTAAAACAAGAGGCAAACAAAACCAACTAGAGAAATTAATGGACATTATAGAATTTGAGTTTCTCATGAGCAAGACATACCACATAGAGAATAGATAATATTGATATATCGACACTAAGTGGTATTTCCCATGTACACACATTTTTAGAATTGTGAAGTGCACGAAGCATATCACTCTCCCAAAATGGAATAGTACATTAATCTCTCAAAGAGAGAGTCAACAAGATAAGATAGCAAATAAAAGCAATAGGGCACAAAACAAGTAGATGGTGTGCAAACCAAAATACACATACTTGATTTCTCAAGATAAGTAAGTAGAGAGCACAACACATACAAACACTAGCAAGGTACAAAACCTAACACATGCAAGGGTGCAAGCAACTTTCAATGTATATATGATTTAAATAAAAGTTACCGCAAGGAGGAACATTGGATATGAGATAGAACAATATAATCCATATGACTTGACTTGAGAGAATATAATTGATAAAGATCCCTTAATTCTTCATAGTGTAGCCAAGTCTCCAATGCCCTCCAACAACACCTATTGATCAAGTTTTGGCTTGTTGGTCCCCAACCAAGTTGGGTCATAAGAGGTTAGTCACAATAGGTTTGGCAACCCAAATGGTTCTTTTCTTGACACCACTTTGAGTACCAACAAATTTGGCAAACACATTGCCAACCTTATCCTTCCGAAGAGAATAAACATCATCAACTATAATGGGGTTGGATAAGGTACCATTAGTGCATGAAGAAGCAAAGTGACCCTTCTCACGACATAGGTAGCAACATCTACTTCCTCCTCTCTTCTTAGTTGGAGTCTTGACTTAAGGAGGGGTAGCTTGATTCTTCTTTTGAAGAGACCGTTCTTCAACTTGAGGAGCTTGAGTTTGAACTTGAGGCTTCTTCCCTTGTTGCTTCTCACTAAAAGCCTTCTTGTTCAAAGGGCAAGATTTAACATGGTGCCCTTCAACTTTGCACTTGAATCAAACAATATTGGCCGAATCCTTGACTTGTTCTTGGCCCTTGTTCTTCTTGTTAAACTTGAACTTGTTCTTGATATTGGAGTTGAATCCAAGTCCACTCTTGTCATTGGGGCGTCTTTGAACACTCAACATATTGTCAAGTGTAGAATCCCCAACATGACGCTTTTCCAAATCTTTCTTCAAAGAAGTGACTTGGGCCTTGAGCTCATTTAATTCCTCTACATGGTTAGTATCAACACAAACACTAGAGTAAGTAGAGGCTTCATTGTTAGAGCAACAAAGCATGGAAAGTAATTCATCACAGGATGTAGCAACATTATGAGTGGATGAATCACTAGGACTAGCACTTGGCAATATAGCATTAAGAGTAGAAATTGTGCCATTGTCCACATGAGGCTCACAAGATGTTACCTTTGACATAATAGCCTCATGAGCTAACTTTAGCCTAGCATGGGATGCTAGAAGATCCTCATTAGAGCTAGAGAGCTTTTCATGACTTTCTTCCAATTTCTCATACTTGCTAGTTAGCAACTCAAGTTGAGCCCTTAGCTCAACATTCTCCTTCAAAATAGATGCTTCACAAGAAGTAGAGTTAGTAGCACAAGCATCATTAACATTAGAAATGGAAGAAGACAAATTGGTAAGCTTATCATTCTTAGATAGTTGAGTTTGGAGTTGATCATGAGACTTGATAAGGAGAGAGTGTTCACTTTCTAAAGCCTTGTGAGTTTTGTCAAGTTTCTCTATGTCCTCACTTAGTCTAGCATTGCCAACACCAAATTCAACTTTTTCCTTTTTAAACACTTTATATTTATCAATAGCATGATCTCTTTCCTTAATGATTTTAGCAGTGATAAGATCATTTGATTTATCAAGAGATTCAAGTCTCTACTCAAGAGACACTCGAAGCTCTTGCTCTTCGTCAAGGGCATTCTCTAAAGATGCTTTTTCAATAGCATCTTCTTTCTCAATTTTACATTTTTGCTCAAATTGAGTATCCAAATCCTCAATGATTTCTATACATTTAATACCATGAGCAACAATTTCACATAGAGAAGAGATAGCTTCACTACCTTTAGGAAGAGCACCAAGAACAATCTCACCCTTCTTGGTTAAGGTTTCAATGTCAAAATCTTCTACATGAGAATCCTCAACAACATCATCACATATCTTCGGATTCGAGGTGGAAGTTACCTTGGAATCCATAGCCATGAGGCAAATATGATTAATGGGTGAGTAGGATGAAGAATTACTTGAAACACCATTGAGTTCCATGTCTTGATCCAACAAATGTTGGGATTCCTCTACATTGTTAGTCATGCAAGTACTAGAGGATATGGAAGCATTATTTTCATGACAACAAGACATAGATAGCATATCATCATTAGATTTAGTTAAGCAACTATTACATGATATGCAAGGACCATCAACTCTAGCATGTATGACATTTGGGGTGCTAGAAGAGTTTAAGTCCAAAGATAGAACGTTGCAATGTGATAAAGAAGAAGTATAATCAATAGTAAGTTCACCATCACCAATGCAATTTCTATCACCACTCACCATATCATTATCTTGTGACAAATCACATGTTGGTGGAGTGGAAGAAGTTGTGAACTCATCACAGCCGGAGGTGGAGTGAGAACAATCATCCTCAATAATTTTGGATACTTCATATATATCTTGAAGCTTGGTCCAAAGCTCATGTGCATTTCGAAAAGGCATGATTGAAGCAAGAACTACATCGGTCAAAGCACATATAAGACCATTAGTAACTTGAGTCTCGAGATGAGAGTTTATCTTATCCTCTAAAGATAATTCTTGGGAATCCTTTAGAGGAGATAAACTCACATCTACAATCCTCTTAATATAATTTGGACCCATGGCCCTAAAAAGTTTAAGCATGCGAGTTTTCCAAACATCATAATTTGTGCCATCGAATATGAAAGTGGGATCGTGCACTAATTTTCTAAACGACATCTTTTACTCTCTAGGCGGTAAAGCCCAAAAAGAGAGGCCAGGCTCTGATACCAATTGAAAGGACAATGATGTCGCCTA
Organism: Poa annua; assembly: GCA_026929855.1. Classification (NCBI taxonomy): domain Eukaryota; kingdom Viridiplantae; phylum Streptophyta; class Magnoliopsida; order Poales; family Poaceae; genus Poa; species Poa annua. The sequence goes on from CM049434.1 coordinate 118,844,467, forward strand.
GAGTGGGTGAATAGGCGGTTTAAAACTTTTCCGGTTTAGGCTTGATAAATGCGGAATAAAACTAGGTGTTTAAATTAACAAGCCGACAACCTAAATAAACTAGGTTCACCTATGTGCACCAACAACTTATGCTAAGCAAGACAAATAACAAGGTGATAGCTAGAATACTTAAAGCACGAAGGCTATCACAATGTAAAATGCATAAGTAAAAAGCTCGGGTATAGAAATAACCGAGGCACGCGGAGACGAGGATGTATTCCCGAGTTCCTCCTTGTTAAGGGAGTACGTCTCATTGGAGAGGTGTGAACCGACACAACGGTTCAACAACCACAAAGGTTTCACCTTCTTCTCCGATGAACCGCACCACAAAGGCTTGGTTCACCTTCCACTATCAAAATCTTTCGAGGCGGAATCCGGAGCCTTTCAACAACAATCCGGGGCACAACCCACAATGGGATTGGGGGCTCCCGAACGTCTTTCAACAACAATCCGGGGCACAACCCACAACGGGATTGGGGGCTCCCGAACGGCTTCACAAGTGACCACAAAGGTCCAACCACCACACGGGCGTCTAGGGTCCAAGGACCCAAGAGTAACAAGCTCACAAACTTTCAACTTCCACGAATCCTCGTGGAGAGCACACCGATGCACCAAATGCAAAAGGCAAGAGCACAAGTGCTCAAATTATTCACTCTCAAATTCCAACAAAGCAACAAATGCTTATGGGGGAATAAGATAGGAAGAACAAAGAGGAGAACTACACAAGAACTCCAAGATCTAGATCCACTAGGTTCCCCTCACTTAGAGGAGAGATTGATTGGTGGAAATGTAGATCTAGATCTCCTCTCTCAAACCCCTCAAAGATATGCAAGAATCATGGGAGGAATTGGGAGAGGGGCAAGCTTTCCAAAGACAACAATGGAGGTGAGAGAGGGAGAAAATCGTGCTTGGAAAAGCTAGCTGGCTGGAGGTAGGTGGAGGGGTATTTATACCCCTCCCAGAAAAAGAGCCGTTGCAGCCAGCTTCACACCGGAGTTTCCGGCCCTAGTGACCGGAAATTCCGGCCAGGGGCGGAAACTCCGGCCTTGGGGGACCGGAAACTCCGGCCCCCACCAGGGGCTGAACAACTTCAGCAGCCGAGGCTTGGGCAAACACTCCGGTGCCCTGAGCCGGAAAGTTCAGTCAGGGACGGAAACTCCGGCCTTTGGGGCCGGAAACTCCGCCCCCCACCAGGGGCTGAACCACAACAAAGCAGCTTTGAGGAAATGCGCTGAGTCCGGAGACTCCGGTCCTGTGGACCGGAAACTCCGGCCTAGGAAAAAGCTGCAGCAAAACCGAACACGAAAACTGCTATAACTTTTGCAAATGAACTCCGAATGAGGTGAGACCAATTTTGTTGGAAAGATAGCGACGATAAGCACCCAACAAATTGCATCCCATAAATAGAGTAAAATCACCACACATGGCAAGGTGTGGGACTTTCCTCGCGGTTGAACCGGCAATATTTCCGCCACCGAAAACGCAACAAGTTTTCCAAGGTAAAACCGTTTTCGATGAACTAGAGCTTGACATGGAGATGAACCAAGCTCTAATTCCTCACCACCATAAAGGCTAAATAAGAACCAAGGAATATGATAAGCCAAGTAAGAAGCAAGAAAAATGAAATGCCAAGTATGCAAAGGTTTGAGCTCTCCACAAAGATGCGATCAAGTTACTCACTTGAGAGCCCCTCTTGATAGTACGCCGTCTATCCTAAAACCCGGTCTCCCACTAACACCATGAGACCGATAAAATAGAAAACCTATCAAGATCATACCTTTGCCTTACGCATTCCACTTGAGCTCGATGATGACGATCTTGACTCTCTCAAGTTGACACACCTTTCTTGATTGTGCTTGCTCGCACATGCTTGATGAAGACTTCTCCAAATGCTCCCCAGTACTCCATTATGGGAGGGCCTCGCTAAGCTTCGTCTTCATGTTTCCTTTGCAAGCTTCAATCAAAAGGATATCTTCCGATATGCATCATATTGAACTTGCACTTCATCTTCTTCTCTTGATATGTATGATGGTTTGGGGGTAAACATGATTGTTTACTCAATCTTCTATTCCAAGCCATACTTGCAATGAGCTCAACTCTATACATGACCATTCTTCATATAAACCCTTGAATAGAGCATTGGTCATTATGTCATCTTGAAGAGTCCAACACATGAACTCCTATAATTCCCGTGGACAAGATCTATAAGAATATCTCAATGTAAACATTAGTCCATAAGGATTGTCATTAATTACCAAAACCACGCATGGGGGCAACCATGCACTTTCAGATGTGCAGTCGACGTTCGCACATCCCCAACATATAATCACATAAAAAGATAAACACTAGACAACATACCAACACATGTCATATATAAATCATTGTCAATTCATCCTATGCCATCAGGAACATACATGAACTACTCACAACGTGCAAACATGATCATATTCAGTGGCATAAGTTGTACAACACAATATGAAAATATAACTTCACCTCCAAATAATGACAAGTACTCAATCACAAACATGAATAGGAGCACAAAACAAGTATCTAGGGTTCGGTAAATCTCAAACTACGAGGGGGACGGAGTGCGGAGATGATGATGGAGATGGTGCTGGTCTTGGTGATGGTGATGATGTAGATGCCTCCTCCCACGCCAAGGAGGAAAGGTGATGACGATGACGATGATTTCCCCCTCTCCGGTGCTCCGGAGAAGCAGGATCTGACCCCCCTAGGAGGGAATCAGGAGTTTCGCCGCTGCCGCGGCCTCGGATGGACTAGGGAAAATTAGGGCGTAGGTTTTTGGGCGAGACTAAGGCGTGTTAAAAGCCTCGAGCGAGAAAGTGCCCGAGGCTCAAGTTGGTGGGTCCCACGCGGCCAAATTCCTTGGCCGCGTGGGCCACCTTCTCTGGGCCCTCGTGGCTCTTCTCTCCTCGATCTTTCTCCCATTGTCGTTCTCACGATGAAAAACCAGTTGTGCAATTTTCCTTTTCTTATTTGGGCCCCTGTAGCTCTTGAAACATTAAAAACAATAAAAAGGAGGTTTTCTGCCTCCCAGAAATTAAATACCAAAAATAGGGACTTTGTATGAAAGTTCCATAAATCATCTAAAACATGTAAAAACAATGATATAACAATGCCAATAACATTCTATTATGATAATATGAGTTGTATAAATGATGATATAAAATGCACGTATCAGTTAGTGTCCACTCAGATTAAACCCAACGCTCAGCCTAATATCAGACGTTTATGCGTACATAGTCCAACTATAGGACGAGAGGTCGTCCCAAAAGCCGGGACTGAAAGGAGGAGGAATCTCTCTCCCTTATAAGATGGGTGTGGCTTACTCCGACCTACAGAGGGGGGTCCTAACACCTCAGTAGCCAAATTTAATCTGTTTGGTTTGGTTGGCTCTAAGAAAATAGTTGACTTGCATTCACACCATACTTAAACCTGCCAGAACTCGGTTTGATAAAACACTCGATTCGACCATATTCACGGAGCCATCTCATGTTCTCGCCAAAAGTGAACATACGTCTTCTTCCCTGTTAATGGCTCCCACGCTGCATGGATTTTATCTTTTGTTACTAGGTGCTCTTCTCACCTCATTTAATCTCTTTCACTTAACCCTCTGTAATTCTGCAATTAATTAGTCCAAAAATATATATAAACACTTCCTACTATTTTAAAATTATCTAATTACGTTTTCTTCCACCACCGTTGTACTAGACACCTACTTAAGTGGATTTGCAGACATCATGGTAGTTTTTTTTAACTTGTACAATTTGTTTGAAGAAGTAGACACACTCTATAAGCCTCTTATGTTTGATATAAACTCCAAGCCATCTCACTAGGGTGAAAGACCGCTTACAACAACATTCTATACTTGGAGTCCCAACAAACAGGCTACTTGTATTTATGTTGTGATAGCCTTCGAGTTGCTTGTATCATCATATCAGTTGTTTAATGAAGATGCATTAGTCTCGCATTAACAACTGCAGAGACAAAAACTTATAAAAAATAACAAAATTTGTAAAAAATATTCACCCAACATAGGTTATCTATCTTGATCATTGAATCATTTTCTAGCTTCAGTGTCGTCATACTTACGAAAGCTCTCCATATTGAGTACTTAATTTTCCAACCCAACGTGGATTGGGGTGTCAACACTCGTACTCGCGCTAATGGTAGCATGTGGATTCATGGACATGATGCATATATGGCTGTTTCTCATGCTATGAATTGGTATATTTGCTTGTATGAATAGTTCGTTTACTGATATTAATGTGTTAAACTGGACATGTGAACCCTGTTGCATTTTCTTTTAGAAGAAACATTTTTTACTTTGCTCTACATTCTTTGCTATTTTTTAATTATATCCAGTAATACAAAAAAGGGATTATGATACTATACCAGTTATCTAATATGAATTTTGTATCTGGCAAGCATTTTAGTATAGATGGGGACAACTGGACAATGCATCTACATGTTTCTTGACGGAGTAAGAGATTTACCTACCTTCTTGTCATGTTCGATATAACCTATAGTAACCAACTTGGCGTAAAACTTATCTCTTTGACATCACTCCAGCTGGGGTACCAACTAGTAACATCAACCCCCTCATCAAAGTTTTGATCCAATTTATCATATGTCTATGATTCGTCTTTCGTTGATCATTACCTTCTTGTTGCGTCATTAAATTGTGAATTGACCAGACACTGTTTTGTAGGGTTGGAGAGTTGCTAGACAAGCCTGGCGGGTAGCCTCCCTTTCACATGTTTTTGTGACTCTTCTAGAGCCTCCCCCTAATTTTTGTGGATTTTATTTGTCCGTCACAATATCCTTCAAAAGCACCAAAACATCAGAAAATCTGCGTAAATGCAATTATCAATAGATTACTCAGTAAAGTAAGAATTTGAAATAAACAATGAAATATAGTTAATTAATCTTCAAAAGGAATACGCACGTATCAGACATATATATGGACATCATAGTTATTTTTAGTCCAACAAATGACATGAGGAGCGAGATGTTTTCATTTAGAGCTTCACTACTTCAGTTTCTTTAATGCTAAAATACATGTACTGCATAAGTGCACGAGGCATTTTCTATTATTTTGTTGAACTTCATATCTATTATTTTTACTACGTAAGGTACAACTATCTTTTCAAAATTAAAAGGAGGAAAGTACAACGCCTCACTCTGTCACAGGCGGGACGGCCGTCCATCAGACTCCTTTACATAACAAATGATTTACTTGACACTCGATCGACACACCCTCTTGCTTGTTATTTTTTCTATTGCTTTTACAAATAAAATTGTAACATAGGTGAACAGGAATCCGGCACCTAGAGGGGGGGGGGGGGTGTGAATAGGTGCTATTACAAATTTTAACCCTTTTTCAATTTAGGCTTAACACAAAGGTAAATTCTCTAGATATGCAACTAAGGTGAATTTACCTAAATGACAAGCTAAGCAATAAACAAGATACAAGATATATATAAGTGCGATACAAGCAAGTAAGGGAGTAAGGAATAGGGGAACCGAGTGAAGCACGCGGAGACGAAGGTGTAATCCCGAGTTCCACCCAAAGGGTGTACGTCTCGTTGGAGAGGTGTGCGCAACCACAACAGGTTAGCCGCAACGCCACCAAGGCTCACCTTCTTCTCCTGATGAACTCAACCACAAAGGTTGCGATTTCACCTTCCACTATTGATCCCCTTTGGGGCGGAGATCGAATCCCTTACAACAAGTTTGAGGCACACACCCACAACTGAATTGGGGGCTCTCAAGATGACCACAACAGGTTAAGGACCACAAAAGGTCAAGGTAACACCAAGAAGGCAACAATGGTGAACTAGGTTTTCCCAATGGAAACCCTAGCCACGAAATCCCCAAGAGAATGGGGAGGAAATGCAAATCTGAAAGAGCATTTTCCCTCATGTGTGGTTTTGGTAATTATATGACAGTCCCTATGGACTAATGTTTCCTTCGAGATATCTTTATAGATCATGTCCATGGGAATGGGTTCATGTGTTGGACTCTAGAAGCTTATTTGATGACCAATGTCCCATTCAAGGATGTATATGATGGATGGTCATGTATTGGGTTGAGCATATTGCAAGTATGTCTTGAATGAGTCAAGACATCATATTAGCAAAGAAATATTGGAAGATAAAAGGTTGATCAAGTTGTTGATCAACACACAAAGCTACAAGATGTCCCAAGTGGGATCATGTATCTCTTGGGATGGTAATCACTTGTCCATATAGCTTTGTGAACTAACCCATGATATGTGTGTGTGGTATCTTTATGTGGGGTTAGGTATCTTCCCATGGGCTTGCATCAAATGAAGATTTCATATAGCTCGTGGAGGATGACGTCATGTGGTGATCGTCATCAAGGATAAGATGTTCAAGACCAAGAGAAGCTTTTGGAAGAGATCCTATGCTTGGAGCTTGCTATGGATACATGAAGACGGAGCTTAGCGAGACTCTCCCATTATGGGTATGGGGGAGTATTTGAATAAGTCTTCATCAAGCATGTGCGTGCTCACGCAATCAACAAAGATGATCCACTTGAAGAGATCAAGATAGCCATCATCTAACTCAAGTGGAATGCTCAAGGCAAAGGTATGATCTTGATAGGGCTATAGGATAGATAGGCGTACTATCAAGAGGGGCTCTCAAGTGAGTAACTTGATCGCATCATTGTGGAGAGCTCAAACCTTTGCATACTTGGCATATCATATTTATTGGTTCTTATTTGGCTTTTATCCATGTGAGGAATTAGATCTTGGTTCATCTCTATGTTAAGCTCTAGTTCATCGAAAACGGTTTTACTTTGGAAAACTTGTTGCGTTTTTTATGTTGGATGTTTTACCGGTTTACATGTTATAGGAAAGTTCAACCTTTCCCCATTTGGTTTTATTCTCACATGATGTAGTATGATGTTTCTCTGTATGATCTTATAGAGCTCGTTGTAGCGATTACAACGAGCCGAAAATCATCAAAAACGGAGTCCAGATGAAAAAGTTATTGCAGTTTTCGTTGTGCTGTTTCTGTCAGTTTTCAGGCACTCGGAATTTCCGATTCCGGACTGACCGGAATTTCCGGTTCGCGCAGTTTTTCTCGAAAAAGTGGCACTGGTTGGAACCGGAAATTCAGCTCGGAAATTTCACTTTTGGGCGGAATTTCCGGTCTAAATTCTGGGCGCAACGGCTATTTTTTCTGGAGGGGTATAAATACCCCTCCCCTTCTTCTTCCTTGCCCCAACCAAGGTAGCACGAATTTCCCCTCTCTCCTACTCCATTGTTGACCTTGGAAAGGTTGATTCTTCTCAATCCCTGCATAGATTTTTACATATTCTTTAGTAAAAGTTGAGAGAAGATCTAGATCTATAATCCTACCAATCCATCTCTCCTCTAAGTGAGGGGAACCTAGTGGATCTAGATCTTGGAGTTCCTTTATGGTTCTTCTCTTTGTTCTTCCTCTCTTCCCCCCCCCCCCCCCCCATAAGAATTAGTTGCTTTTGGTGGGATTTGGGAGTGAAGGATTTGACTCCTTTGTGGTTTCCTTTGTTCTTCCTCTCTTATTCCCCCATAAGCATTTGTTGCTTTGTTGGAATTTGAGAGTGAAGGACTTGAGCACTTCGTGTGCTCTTGCCATTGCATTTGCATCGGTTTGAGCCCTCCACGAGGATTCGTGGTGGTGAAATTCGTGAGCTTGTTACTCTTGGGTCATTGGACGCTAGACGCCTTTTGTGGCCGACCTTTTGTGGTCAACGCCTTTTGTGGCCGGCCTTTTGTGGCCAAGACCTTTTGTGGTCAAGACCTGTTGTGGTCACTTGGGAGCCCCCAATTAATTTGTGGGTGTGTGCCTCAAGATTGTTGTACGGGATTCGATCTCCGCCCCAAAGGGGATCAATAGTGGAAGGTGAACTCGCAACCTTTTGTGGTTGAGTTCATCAGGAGAAGAAGGTGAGCCTTTGTGGCGTTGCGGCTAACCTGTTGTGGTTGCGCACACCTCTCCAACGAGACGTACACCCTTTGGGTGGAACTCGAGAATACATCCTCGTCTCCGCGTGCCTCGGTTATTTCTATACCCGAGCTCTTTACTTATGCACTTTACATTGTGATAGCCTTCGTGCTTGAAGTCATTCATCTTGCTATCACCTTGTTACTTGTACTGCTTAGCATAAGTTGTTGGTGCACATAGGTGAACCTAGTATATTTAGGTTGTATGCTTATTAAAGTAAAACACTAGTTTTATTCCGCCTTTATCAAGCATACCGGAATATCCGGGTCCTTCTCGGACCGGATAATCCGGCTCCTCGAAAAAGTTTTAAATCGCCTATTCACCCCCCCGCCCCTCTAGGCGACGTCTGTCTGTTCAATTGGTATCAGAGCCAGGTTCTCTCAGTATTAGGCTTTACCGCCTAGAGAGTAAAGATGTCGTTTAGAGAATTAGTGCACAATCCCACTTATTTATTCAATGGCACAAATTATGATGTTTGGAAAATTCGCATGCTTAATCTCTTTAGGGACATGGATCCAAATATTAAGAGAATTGTAGATATGGGTTTTTCTCCTCCAAAGGATTCTCAAGAATTATCTTTAGAGGATGAGAAAAACTCTTATCTCGATACTCTAGTATCTAATGGTCTTATTTGTGTTTTGAGCGATGTAGTCCTTGCGTCAATCGTGCCTTTTCGGAGCGCTCATGAATTATGGACAAAACTTCAAGATATATATGAGGTGTCCAACATTTCCAAGGATGATTGTCCTCCTTCCACATCCGGTCGTGATGAGCTCACGTCTTGTTCTACTTCACCTACATGTGGTTTGCCACAAGGTAATGATATGGTGAGTGGTGATAGAAATTGCACCCTTGATGATGAATCCACTATTGACTATGCTTCACACCCATCTTATTGCAATGCTCTATCTTTGGACTTGAACACCTCTAGCACTCCAAATGTCATACATGCTAGTGTTGATAGTCCTTGCATATCATGTAGTAGTTGCTTAACTAAATCTCATGATGATATGCTTTCCTTGTCTTGTTGCCATGACAAAAATGCTTCTATTTCCTCTAGTACTTGTTTGGCTAACAATATAGAGAAATCCCAACAATTGTTGGAACAAGACATGGACCTCAATGGTGCTTCAAGTAACTCTTCATCGTCTTCATCCACTACTCACGTTTGCCTTATGGCTAAGGAGTCTAAGGTATCTCCTACCTTGAATTCCAATATATCCCATGATGTTGATGATGATATTAGTCTTGAAATCAAACAAGAAATTATTGCATTTGATGATTTCATGACTAACTTGCGAGGAGTTGGCAAGAAACACTTTGGCTCTCTTATGAGCCGTATAGGTGAGCTTGAGGATGATCTTGAACTAAAAGGTGAGATTGAGAGAGAAGATGCCCATGAAAAGGCATCTCTTCAATCATCTCTAGAAGATGAACAAGAAGCTAATGCTCTCCTTCAAGAGCAACTTGAAACTATCATGGAGTCTCATAACTCCGAAATTGCTAAACTCACTAAAAAACATGACCATGCTATTGCTAAATGTAATGTGCTTAGTAAAGAAAATGCTAAGTTAAATAATGAGCTTGTCATGTTGTCTCCTTCCATTTCTAATGTTAATGATGCTTGTGCTACTAACTCCACTTTGTGTGAAGCATCTATTTTGAAGGAGAATGTTGAGCTAAGGGCTCAACTCTATTTGCTAACTAGTAAGTATGGGAATTTGGAAGAAACTCATGAAAAGCTTTTTAACTCTAATGAGGATCTTCTAGCATCCCATGCTAGGCTAAAGTTAGCTCATGAGGCGGTCACTACGAAGGTAACATCTTGTGAGCCTCTTGTGGACACTAGCACAACTTCTACTACTAATGCTTTATTGCAATGTGCTAGTACTAGTAATTCTACATCACATACTATTGCTAAATCTTGTGATGAATTACGTTCCTTGCCTTGTTGCTCTAACAATGTAGCATCTACTTCCTCTAGTATTTGTGTTGAAACTAACCATGTAGAGGAAATCAAAGAGCTCAAGGCACAAGTCACTTCTTTGAAGAAAGACTTGAAGAAGTGTCATGAAGGGAAGTCCACCCTCGACAACATGTTGAGAGTGTAACAACTTCCTCATGATAAGAGTGGACTTGGATTCAACTCCAATAACAAGAACAAGTCCAAGAACAAGATGAACCACAAGTTCGTCAAGAAGAAGGGCCAAGAACAAGTTAGTGATTCGGCCAAGATTGTGTGCTTCAAGTGCAAGGTTGAAGGGCACCATGTTAGATCTTTCCCGTTGAAGAAGAAGCCTCTTAGTGAGAAGCAACAAGGGAAGCAAACTCAAGTCCAAACTCAAGCTTCCCAAGTTGAAGAACCTTCCCTTCCCAAAAAGAAAGGTAAAAGTCGACTTTGCTACAAATGTCGTGGGAAGGATCACTTTGCTTCTTCATGCACTCACGGTACCTTATCCAACCCCACTACAATTGATAATGTTCATTCTTTTCGGAAGGATAAGGTTGGCAATGTGTTTGCCAAATTTGTTGGTACTCAAAGTGGTGTCAAGAAAAGAACCATTTGGGTTGCCAAGCCTATTGTGACTAACCTCTTAGGACCCAACTTGGTTGGGGACCAACAAGCTAAAACTTGATCAATACGTGTTGGCGGAGGACATTGGAGACTTGACTACATCATGAAAAATTAAGTGATCTTCATCATCTATATTCTCTGAAGTCAAGTCAATTGGATTATATTGTCTTAGCTTATATCCAATGCTCCTCCTTGCGGTAACTTGTATTTAATTCATATGTATACATTGAAAGTTACTTGCACCCTTGCATGTGTTTGGTTTTGTACCTTACTAGTGTTTTATATGTGTTGTGCACTCTACTTACTTATATTGAGTAATCAAGCTTGTGTATGTTGGTTTACACACCATGTATGTTTTGAGCCTCTTGTCTATTTGCTTTCATCTTAATTGGCTATTGTAGGGATATTAATGGACTATCCCATTTTGGGGGAGTGATGTGCTTTTTGGTAACTCACCACCCTAAAATGTGTATTCCTGAGGAATACCACTTAGTGGTGATATATCAATATTATCTACTCTCTTTTTGGTATTTCTTACTCATGTGAAATTCAAATTCTAATGTCCATTAATTATTTCTTGTTGGATTTCTTTTGCCTCTTGTTGAAAAGAATGTATTATCACATTATGGGGGAGTAATACGCGATGCGCATATTACAAGCCTAGAAAATGTGAACATGTGAGGTAATGCCACTTTAGAATTGATATTGTTAATTATCTTGTTTTTATGTGGTATGTTTCTCAAACAAGTTTCATATTTGCTTAATTGCATTTTGTTCACCCATCTTTTGGTATCTTGTTTGTGAGAGAGTTTCTTGATGCTTAGTATGATCATTGAATATGTGAAGCAATCAAGAATCTCTATATACGCATGTTTTTCAATTCTTATTTTGCCACATGCTTATGTTTTGTGAATATGATCTTGAACCCATTTATGTCATGTACCACTAAGAAATATCTCCATACACTCATTGTCTTTGACAAATGAGAATAATATTTGTGGTAAATTTATTGATCATATTTACATTGTCTATTGTTCATAAATTGTCTTATTTTATCGGCAAGTTTTGTTTTGGTCTAACCACCCTTTTGTCATCCTTGCTTCCTTTGGATCTTTTGTTGCTCTACTCATAATTTGTGTTGTGCTTTCTTGAGTTAGGAAAAGCAAGGATCCCATTCTTGTGCATTTACATTCAAAGACTTAATTCTAAGTAATGCACCATTCTTGGGGGAGCTATCCTACATTGAGTAGAACATCATCTTTTAAATTGATACTATATCTTATTGCTCTTCTTGAACATGACTAATGCTTTAACAATATATATGGAGAGTGATGATCTCATTTGTGTGCATTTTGTATTCAAATAAAAGATCATAAATAATGCACGAATCTTGGAGGAGCAATCCTATATGCTTTATAACATTAGTTATCTTCAATTGGTATTTGATCCCGATGACATGTCTCTTTGAAAGACAAACGTTTTTCGTCTTGGTACTTTGTGCCATCATGAAAAGTGCAGAGGGCTTGGTTTATTTGTTGGAACCTTACTCTTCTTTATGGAGTTGGCTATCTCATCCCATGGTTCTTAGTCTACCTTCTTGGATGAGATAAACCTTCGAGCATGTTTGTTTGATTTATTTTCATTGGTTTAACCTTGACCTTGTTTTCATTTGTTATCTTTTGAAATTGGTTTCTCCAATCATGTGTTGATTTGAGTCTTTGATATAATGTGGACAAATCTTTCTCTTGCCACACTTTTGTGTAGCTTCTTGATTTAATTGGTGTTTTGTCCAAATTGTATCTCATTTGGTTCTTGAAAGTTTTGTGCATGCATATTTACTATATGTATATCTTATGGCATGCTTACTTTCGTTGATCCAATATATAGGATAAACTCCATCAAATCCTAAATGGCTAAGATGTGCATGAAATTCTATTTCATATCAATATGCACATATTTATGTGGAGTTTGTCCTATGTATTGTAGTTGGTCTAACTAATTTGGACCCAATTAGTTTGGGTACCATTGTGTACTTGATTTGTTTTAGGTACATGGGAGATGCATTGGAAGCTTGTCACATAGTAAAGAAGATGTCTTCATCATGCACTAGTGGAAAAAGGGCTAGCTGTGGCGCACCAAAAAGCCTTTCTGTGGCGCACCCAGGAAAATGGGGGGTGCGCCACAGTTATCTCGCCACTAAAATATATTTCTGTGGCGCACCCGCCCGGTGCGCCACAAAAATATTTCTGTGGCGCACCCCACCACCATGCGCCACAGAAACATTTCTGTGGCGCACCCCCACTTAGTTGCGCCACTAATTTTTTTTTGAATTTCAAAAAAAAGGGCGGCCAGATCTAAATCTGGATTCTGGCCAGATCTAGATCGGGCCGCCCAAATTTCAAAATATTTTCGTTTCGTCGGAGCTCGTCGGAGGCAGCACCGGGCTTGGCCGTAGGTGGGTGGGTGGAAGATGGGGGTCGCCGGAGATGGGTGGAGGAGGAGGAGGAGGTGTTCGTCGCCGGAGGAGGTCACCGGAGGAGGAAGTGGTGGTGGTCACCGGAGAAGATCGCCGGAGGAGGATGTGGTGGTGGTCGCCGGAGGAGTTCACCGGAGGAGGTGGTGGTAGTCACCGGAGGAGGAGAAGGAGGTGGTGATCGCCGGAGGAGGTCACCGAAGGAGGAGAAGGAGGTGGTGGTCGCCGGAGATGGTGGTGGAGGAGGAGGTCGCCGGAGGTGGTGGTGGAGGAGATGGAGCTCGCCGGAGTTGAGAAGGAGGAGAGGAGGAGGAGGAAATGAGAGGAGAGGAGGAGGAGGAAATGAGAGGAGAGGAGGAGGAGGAGGAAATGAGAGAAGTGGAGGAGAATAGGAGAGAGGAGGAGAGGAAAAGGGGGCGGCCGGTTCAAATTTCAAATCCCGCCAAATAATTCTATGGCGCACCCCCTCCCGGTGCGCCACAGATTTTTTTTTTTTGATTTTGCTGAGAAAAAGTTTATTTTTGAAATAACTTTTTTTTCGTTTGGCAGTTTGAGGATCTGAAAAAGGCCAAACCGGGCAAGCCCCGGTTCGAGCCATTTTCTATAATTCTCTAGTTTTTTTTAAGGTATTAAACGCATTTTTTCGACATCGTGTGCAAAAGTTAGGGCCGTTTCGACTTTTTTTACAGTGATTTTGCATAAAAGGTCAAAACTCATATTTCAAATATTCTACACGAAGTAGACAATAACACCTACCCATATCTTAAAGCATGGAATTTTTTGAACAATTTTTCATTTTCTTCTTTTTGCCGCAAAATTGAAAAGGCGATCCACGGGGGGGGGGGGGGGTGGGGGGTGTGTGTGTGTGTGTGTGTGTGTGGGATCTGCGTGCAGAAATTCTGTGGCGCATTGGGACCCCATGCGGCACAGAAAGTGTAGCAATTTAGTGGCGCACCCCACCTGATGCGGCACAGAATGTCGACTTTCTGTGGCGCACCCGAGCCCATGCGCCACAGAAAGTCATATTTTTGTGGCGCATGGGCTCGGGTGCGCCACAAAAATGCTTTTCTGTGGCGCATTAAATTAGGTGCGCCACAAACGGGCATCCCACCTATAAGCATTTTTCTACTAGTGATGTGCTTATTGGAGCCAAGCTTGGATGATTGTGAACTCTCATCTTCTACACTGTCAATGCTATCTCGGTAACAAGTATCTAACTCATGCATATATTTCTAGCTCTCAACCTTGTGTAGGTTGTTCTTTGGCATGAGTATCTCTAAGTTGCATTTGACATGGTTTTTGCAAAGTTCCTTTCAAAACATTTTCATTGCAAATGTGAGTAAGCCGGGATGATTACACATCAAGTGGAATATATATATAATCATTTTCATGATTCACCAATCCCCAATATGTTAATCTAGCAAATCTTTTTCAAAGTCTCACTTGTGCAATATTGATGAATTCTCAAAATCATTTGCCTTATGTGATATTTGTTATCTTTATCGAAGCATCCCAACTATCACTTATCCTATGTGGGTATTTGTGATGCTTTGAGAATTTGGTGTTGGAAGTTCATCTATGCCCTTTAAGATTATTTTGAGCTATGTGCTTTGCTTTTAAGCAAAAATCTTATCGGTGTATTTATGACTTCCTCTTGGATATCATGGTCTTTACCTTGTACTTATTGTTGTGTGTGCATGTTTCTTTGTTGACTTGGTATCTACCTAGAAACTTATACACATAAGAGTAGTTACATCTTTAATTGGTATTCAAAATCTTTAGTGATCACCTTTCATTACTTTCTTGATTCTTTGGTGATCTCTAAAAGGCACAAGCTTTGCTCTTCTTTCGGTATCACATTGCCTTCTAATAAGCTTATGATCCTATTTGCTTTGTCTTCTTTGGTGTGCTTGTATGCGAAATACATAATGTGCACTATGTGCCTCATATTTTGAAAGACTATGGTGATGCTTAGGCTCATCCTTGTTTAGTTTCCTAAAATGTATTTCCATGACACATCCATCTTTTCCCGGTTGAGCAAGTCTGCATTTGTCACTTCTTTCTCTTGTTGCTCAATTTTGTTTGTTGCAAGTTGTATTTCTTCTTTCCCCATCTAAACAATCTTGCTCTTATTTGTGTTCAAAATTATCTAGTAGGGAGTGAGGATTCCATGTTGTGCATACTACATTGAAATGCAAATCCTTCATTGTGCACGTACCTTGGGGAGTTCCCTCTTGATTTTTAGAACACTTTGTTGATCTTATCATAAAATCTTCTTGTGTCCAAATTGGTGTTTGGATCCTTTGATTGCTTGCTTCGTTGTGAATGCATCCTTCTTTTGCAATTAGTATCCTTCTAGTGGATTTCAATTGGTATCTTTCTTGTGCAATTGTTGGATCCTCAATATAGTTTGATCCCCTCCATCTATTCGTCATTGGATATGTGCATTTGATTTCACTCATATCATGAGAAATGCATAATGTATGGAGGAGATCTTATTATGTTGTCCTTCTAAAGCTTTTCGCCCATTTCGGCAATCGTTGCCAATGGGGGAGAAGTTTGGAGGGTTGTATGGAATTGGCTTTGTACTTTGCTATATTTGCCTTTCTTGCCTTTGCATTCGTTACTTGGTTTTATATATAGTGGAAACTCCACCATCGATAATGGTTGACAATATATGCAATGAATTCATGTTCATACACACGTGCATAAATTATGGGGGAGTTTGCTCTATATATGTGGGTGGACTAACATCACATACCTTTGTAGTATTTGATGTTAGTGCAATCATTCTTGTTCGCTAAATTCCATATTATAAACCCTCTCAAAAGAGATTGTCATCAATTACCAAAATGGGGGAGATTGAAAGAGCATTTTCCCTCATGTGTGGTTTTGGTAATTATATGACAATCCCTATGGACTAATGTTTCCTTTGAGATATCTTTATAGATCGTGTCCATGGGAATGGTGGAGTTCATGTGTTGGACTCTAGAAGCTTATTTGATGACCAATGTCCCATTCAAGGATGTATATGATGGATGGTCATGTGTTGGGTTGAGCATATTGCAAGTATGTCTTGAAGGAGTCAAGACATCATATTAGCAAAGAAATATTGGAAGATAAAAGGTTGATCAAGTTGTTGATCAACACACAAAGCTACAAGATGTCCCAAGTGGGATCATGTATCTCTTGGGATGGTAATCACTTGTCCATATAGCTTTGTGAACTAATCCATGATATGTGTGTGTGGTATCTTTATGTGGGGCTAGGTATCTTCCCATGGGCTGGCATCAAATGAAGATTTCATATAGCTCGTGCAGGATGACGTCATGTGGTGATCGTCATCAAGGATAAGATGTGCAAGACCAAGAGAAGCTTTTGTAAGAGATCCTATGCTTGGAGCTTGCTATGGATACATGAAGACGGAGCTTAGCGAGATTCTCCCATTATGGGTATGGGGGAGTATTTGAAGAAGTCTTCATCAAGCATGTGCGTGCTCACGCAATCAAGAAAGATGATCCACTTGAAGAGATCAAGATAGCCATCATCTAACTCAAGTGGAATGCTCAAGGCAAAGGTATTATCTTGATAGGGCTATAGGATAGATAGGCATACTATCAAGAGGAGCTCTCAAGTGAGTAACTTGATCGCATCATTGTGGAGAGCTCAAACCTTTGCATACTTGGCATATCATATTTATTGGTTCTTATTTGGCTTTTATCCATGTGAGGAATTAGAGCTTGGTTCATCTCTATGTTAAGCTCTAGTTCATCGAAAACGGTTTTACTTTAGAAAACTTGTTGCGTTTTTTATGTTGGAGGTTTTACCGGTTTACATGTTATAGGAAAGTTCAACCTTTCCCCATTTGGTTTTATCCTCACATGATGGAGTATGATTTTTCTCTGTATGATCTTATAGAGCTCGTTGTAGCGATTACAACGAGCCGAAAATCATCGAAAACGGAGTCCGGATGAAAAAGTTATTGCAGTTTTCGTTGTGCTGTTTCTGTCAGTTTCAGGCACTCGGAATTTCCGATTCCGGACTGACCGGAATTTCCGGTTCGCGCAGTTTTTCTCGAAAAAGTGGCACTGGTTGGAACCGGAAATTCAGCTCGGAAATTTCACTTTTGGACGGAATTTCCGGTCTAAATTCTGGGCGCAACGGCTATTTTTCCTGGAGGGGTATAAATACCCCTCCCCTTCTTCTTCCTTGCCCCAACCAAGGTAGCACGAATTTCCCCTCTCTCCTACTCCATTGTTGACCTTGGAAAGCTTGATTCCTCTCAATCCCTCCATAGATTCTTGCATATTCTTTAGGGAAAGTTGAGAGGAGATCTAGATCTACAATCCTACCAATCCATCTCTCCTCTAAGTGAGGGGAACCTAGTGGATCTAGATGTTGGAGTTCCTTTGTGGTTCTTCTCTTTGTTCTTCCTCTCTTCTCCCCCCATAAGCATTAGTTGCTTTTGGTGGGATTTGGGAGTGAAGGATTTGACTCATTTGTGGTTTCCTTTGTTCTTCCTCTCTTATTCCCCCATAAGCATTTGTTGCTTTGTTGGAATTTGAGAGTGAAGAACTTGAGCACTTCGTGTGCTCTTGCCATTGCATTTGCATCGGTTTGAGCCCTCCACGAGGATTCGTGGTGGTGAAATTCGTGAGCTTGTTACTCTTGGGTCATTGGACCCTAGACGCCTTTTGTGGCCAACCTTTTGTGGTCAACGCCTTTTGTGGCTGGCCTTTTGTGGCCAAGACCTTTTGTGTTCAAGACCTGTTGTGGTCACTTGGGAGCCCCCAATTAAGTTGTGGGTGTGTGCCTCAAGATTGTTGTACGGGATTCGATCTCCGCCCCAAAGGGGATTAATAGTGGAAGGTGAACTCGCAACGTTTTGTGGTTGAGTTCATCAGGAGAAGAAGGTGAGCCTTTGTGGCGTTGCGGCTAACCTGTTGTGGTTGCGCACACCTCTCCAACGAGACGTACACCCTTTGGGTGGAACTCGGGAATACGTCCTCGTCTCCGCGTGCCTCGGTTATTTCTATACCCGAGCTCTTTACTTATGCACTTTACATTGTGATAGCCTTCGTGCTTGAAGTCATTCATCTTGCTATCACCTTGTTACTTGTACTGCTTAGCATAAGTTGTTGGTGCACATAGTTGAACCTAGTATATTTAGGTTGTATGCTTGTTAAAGTAAAACACTAGTTTTATTCCGCCTTTATCAAGCATACCGGAATATCCGGGTCCTTCTCGGACCGGATAATCCGGCTCCTCGAAAAGTTTTAAATCGCCTATTCACCCCCCCCCCCCCCCACACTCTAGGCGACGTCTATCCGTTCAAAATCGCTTCGGTGAAGTAGTAGATCGGGGCCTTCTCCTTCAATCCTCCAAAGATCAACGGATTTGAGTGGGGGGATTGGGAGATCTTGATGTTTTGAGCTTTCTTGAGAATGGGGAGAGAGAAAATCAGAGAGCTAGCTGTTCTTGAGGGAGTGAGGGGGTATTTATAGCCCTCCCCAATATCTGACCGTTGGCTGCTTCGACCACCCGGAAATTCCGGTATAAGTCAGACTCGGAAATTCCGGTCACCCGGAATATCCGGAAGATTGAAATATCCGACCAGAAATTCCGGCTGGAGTCAGAACCAAAACCTCTTCTTTCCTTAGCCGTTTCGTGAGTGCTCTTCTGGGTGCACTCGGAAATTCCGGTAGATGGAAATTTCCGAGCACAATTTCCGGCTCGAGGCAGAACGTCTTCGTCTTCTTTCCTTAGTCGTTTCAGGAGTGGTCTTCTGTGAGTCAAGATGGGAATGGGCCGGCCCGGACCTGGCCTTGGACCTGGCCCCGTGACTCCAAGGCCAAAGTGTGAGGCCATGGGCCGACCCATTTCTTCAGAAATGCATGGCCACGCTGACCCGTTGGGGATATGGGGCCGACCCAAAACAGTTACGATTCAGATTCACAAAATGCAGTTTACAACTCTGAACAGAAATAACGAAGGTTTCAAAAATAAATAAATAACAACAGATTCACAAGATATTGAGGACCGAAGCTTCACAAGTAGACCAAATTTCACCAGGTTCTCAAATCTCGGCCGGGACCATACATAATACAGAATGCTTGCGACATAGTACAGAATGTTTGCGATAACACAGAGTACAGAATGCTAGTTTCACCAGGTTCGGATGGTAGTTTCACCCGGTTCTCAAACCATGTCCAAAAATTCACAATCTTCCTTCAGTCTTCAGGTTCGGATGATAGTCTTTATTAGCTTGAGTCCTCATTATCTGTAGGGATTGGCGAATAAATAAATAAATCGACTTGAAAATGAAGGCAGGAACAGAGGTAGCCACAATACAATATAATACAATACAATACAATAATGCTAATATTTAGAGTAAAGATGGGTGACATACCTTCCAAGTCCAGTATGATGTCATGGACTGAAGCCATGCTGCGGTCGGTATTAGTTGTCACCCTTATCCAGTCTTGTAAGCAAACAAGAGCTTCAAGTGTCGTTGGGGTCATTCGACTTCGAAAATCGGATAGTACTCTCTTCCCTGTGCTGAAGGCGGACTCGGATGCCACCGTAGAGGCAGGAGCTGCCAAGATATCTGCTGCCATACGACTCAGGGTTGGGTATTCAGCTGAGTTCATTTGCCACCAAGCAAGGATATTGAATTGATCACTTCGACGGATTGGTACCTTTGACAAGTATGAATCTAGCTCAGTCGAATCCACATTTGTTGATCGAGCACTGAGATTGACTTGTTTGTACCAATCAGCCATCGGATCCTCATCGGCTACATCCATGTCAATGTCGCCTCCTTGTGACATGGGGGTTGGACCATTAACAATTAGTTGGACGTATTCCTTAAACAACCCTTCAAACACATTTTTTATTTTAGCAATCATTGCTGCAGCTTCATTCCCAAACTCCAGGCCAAACCGAAACTCAAGATATTTTAACTTGAATTGTGGGTCCAAAATCACCGGAATGCAAAGGCTCAACCATGACAACTTCCAATACTTGTTGAATTTTCTCTTCATATATTTGACAGTGATGCCCATCTCAGAGTCCTCTTCATAATGTTGCTGCTCCAAGGTTAGTTTCACTTTCCAAATTTCATGGAAATGCAAATTGGCTGTGGGGTATTTTGTGCCGGATATCACATTAGTGGCTTCATAAAATGCCTTCAGCAGCTTGCAAACAACTTCGGCATTTTCCCAATCTTGAAATGATGGCTTGAAAGTGTATTGTTTATCTTGAATGGCCAAAGAGTCAAACACTCCACGATATTCCTTTGCTGTATCAATCATCAAGTAGGTTGAGTTCCAGCGTGTTGGAACATCAAGCTTTGGAGTTCTCTCACACGATACACTATGCTGCCCAACGATTTCTTCAAACTTTTCCTTCCGATTTTCCGAGCTTCGAATATACTTCACACTGTCACGTATCATACTGATCATTGGACTGAGAAAGTCCAATCCTGCTTGACATATCAGATTTATGACATGGGCAGCACAACATTGATGGAACAGCTTGCCACCACCAACTAGCATCTTCTTAAGCAAGAGATGTGATTTGAGTAGCTTCATCATTGCCCCGTTGTTGGATGCATTATCAAGCGTCACAGCAAACAAATTGTCTTCAATATTCCACTCTCTAATGAAATTTACCATTACATTGAACATTGCTGCGCCTGTGTGCGGCGTCTCCATAGCTGCAAACTTAACTATCCTGTTCTGCGGTTTCCAATCCTCGTCAATGTAATGAGCTGTGATGCAAATATACCCCACAGTCTGGTTTGATGTCCACAAGTCCGATGTCAAAGAAACCTTGGATTTTGCCTTTTTGAACATGTCTCGCAGAAGTCGTTTCTCTTCTTTAAATGCTTTCATGCACTCTTCCTTCACTGTTTTTCTACAGATCATTTTGAAGCTTGGATTTAGACTAGAGACGAATCTTCTAAATCCATCATACTCAACCAGTGAGAACGCCAACTCATGTAGTACGATCATCCTCATGAGTTCTCGGCGTGCCAATGCTTGATTAAATGTCCAAAGACCCATAGCAACTCCGTCGGGGCTCATGATAGAAGCACTCAATTGCCCAGAAACTCTAAGAACCTTCTTCCTTTCCTTGCATCTCTTCAAATGCTTGCGTAATGAACTTGTTCCATGTTTACGCTCAGCACAAATCTGCCTTGCACAATGCTTGCATTCAGCACCTACAACTATATCATCAACACGGATGGGCTCATATTCCTTCCATACTTTGGACAGGAATTTTCTTCCCAGTTCAGAAAAGGATCCCATGTCAACACCCTCAACTCCTTCCTCTTCCTCAGCATAATCTTCCTCTTCTTCTTCAAAATCTTCGCCATCTCCCTCTTCCTCTTCTTCATAGTCAACATCATCTTCGTCGGCAAAATCTTCAAAATCAACCATTTGAGTAGCACGTGAACGTTCTGCGAAGAGAACAAAAGAGTTAATATTATAATTCGATAAGCACTTGCCAACTCTTAAGTTGCCTTCCTCGAGATTGGTTGTTGGGTATTTTGTGCTTACCATGATAAGCTCGGCATATGTTTATCGACGTAGGAGACAACACTGGTTGAGCCCTTTTCATTGTTGCACCGGACATCAACGATGAACGACCACTTTGGTATGCCTCATGATCACCTTCTTCCTCTTCCATGTTTCAAACTGAGCTGTGCCATACATGAAGTGGAATCTTTTTATCACAAATTGCACAACAAGCAGCATGTATAAGTATGAGATCAGTTCATGTACTTGTACAAGAAACTACTACAGAACCTAACCTGAAATATATGGATCGGGCTAACATTTAGAAACAGGACAAGTAAAAGAACAAGAGCATCTTTACTGGAACTTATTGATCTTTAAACTGAAGCGGTCAACTACTGAAACCTGAACATCACGTAAAAGAACAAGTGCCACACATGTATTAACCAATACGACAAGACCTTATTGATCTTTGATAATATCAACTACTGAAACCTGAACATCGCGTAATTAAACTGAAGCGAATACAAAACAGCTACTGGACATCACGAAATTAAAAGCAAGATCTTTCAAGTAAAAGGCCAGTGAGCAGAACACTCTGCAATTAGGAGCTGACAATCCAAGAGAGGAGAATGGGGGTTTTACCGGAGAGGTTGCAGGGAACCGGAGAGGAGCACGAAGGAGAAAGGGACGGCGAACTCGAGCCGGAGAGGAGCAGGTCAGCAGGACGACGAACTGATCGAGCCGGAGACGAGCATGACGACCGTCGGGAGAGCTGTACGAGCCAAGATTGGACGGCGAGCGAGGCGACGTCGGCGAGGAGCGGGAGTGGCGCGAGCAGCTGGACGGCGAGCGAGGCGACGTCGGCGAGGAGCGGTGGCGGCGACTAGGGCATGGTCGAGCTCGTGGGAGACTGGGAGTAGAAGATTGCAGCTCCTCTGAGTACAAGCTGGGTCGACCCACGTTACCCGTTGGGTCAATCAAGGCCGGCTTCATTGGCCCAATTTCCGTATAAGGCCGACCCACCTGTCCCAACGCCCCTGTTTTTCTGGGTCGGGCCAATGACCCGGCGGGTCGACCCGGCCCATTCCCATCTTGATCTGTGAGAACTCGGAAATTCCGGTAGATTGAAATTTCCGAGCACAATTTCTGGCTCGAGTCAGAACCACTTTTCAACTTTTCCTTAGCCAATTTTCTGCGAAGTTCTGGGGACCTGGAAATTCCGGCCCTGGGAATTTCCGGCTCCAATAATCCGGTTCCTGGAACTTTTCCAGAACCACTTCTTATTTGCATTTTTGGCTTTGATGCATATGATATTTAATCAACACTAACTGAAATACTTAGCATTATAGTTAGTACATCATTAGTATTGTTAACTAACACACAAAACACTAGGAATTAAGAAATGTTCTTTCAATCTCCCCCTTTTTGGTGTTAGATGACAATACCAAGATTTGCAATGAAAAACAATGCTATATCATGTTCATGATAAAAATGGCTCCCCCTAAACATGTGCACGCTTGAAAACATCTAGACAAAGGATAGCACAATAGACAAGAATATTTTTGCAATAGAGAACACATGATATCATAGGAATAATGAGGCAATACATATATAACCATGGTATACTCTTGGATAGAGTTCATACCTTGTGCATATAAGAATGAATTTGAATACCAACACAATAACCTTGAAGTCTCACCCATAGATAGCAAATAGATAGCATGGGTATTGTCTCATTACACACAAAGGTTCACAAATAGTTCAACAAGCATAAATAGTTCAAACAAGCACAAATAAGATAAATGGACAAAAGCGCAAATGAATGATAAACGCATATGCTTGTGCCCGAACCCATGCAAATCCCCGACGTTCCTAATAGATCAACTTCTCCCCCTTTGGCATCGAAACGCCAAAAAGGAAGAAGAGCGATGCTACGTCCCATGAAGAACATCACTCGGAAGGGGTATCCTCATCATCGTCCTCATACTCATCATCATCCTCATCTGAAGAAACATCCTCATATGCCTGTCCCGTGGTGTAGGAGCTGCCACCAAGATCGCTCTCAAACTGAGACCACGGAGCCATAGAACCCTGGTTCCATAGAGCATAGGAGAGAGGAGGTGTGAGATCAGCAGGAGCAGGTGAGCCAGATATGTGATGGAGGATCATCTCTTGATTGTGGGCAGATTGGCGGCTGTCCTTGTAAGCTGTGTATTGCTCCTTGCGAATGTCGATGTTCATGCACAAGATGTTGCGTTGGAACCAATTCAGCATCTTCACATGCCCGGAGGTGGAGGGGGCATAAGAGGGAGTAGCAGCCCTCCGAGCATCACCCATGAACGAACCACCCCGAGTGGATCGAGAAGTTGGCACACTTGGGGGCTTGGGCACTGTCCTCTTCTCATATAGTTTCTTGAAGTCATGGAACTCCAATTCATCATCACTAAGAGCATGATCGGGGAACTTGTACTTGATGAGCATCATGATGTATGGAGCATAGGGAATGGTGCCCGTAGTGATCATGGCCTCATACATCTCATGGTGAATGTAGTCCATCACATCAACACTCCAATCCGCATCTTCATCGGTGCTCATAGCAATGTTGTGGGCATGAAGGAGCAAGTTGCAAAGAGGAGAGACCACATTATCATTGTTTCCACCACTCGGAGCAATATTCTCCCGGAGAATGCGCACAAGGATATCATATAGAGGGAGCAAGTCCTTGGAGAGACCGGGAACTCCACCCTCACCATAGAGATGTGCGGTTTCCTTCTTGTTGAGGCGGTAGGAGTGGTGCATGAGGTAGCCTTGCGGATTGTCACCATCAAACGAGTAATCCAACACCTTTGCAAACTCATACCAGTCAGACTCACAGTATGTCTCGCCAGTCATCCACTTTATGGTCTTCTTTGAGTCACTCTTCATCACAAGAGTGGCGTAGAACTGCTGCACAAGCTGAGAGTTGTAGTCGCAGCGGGTGACCACAAGTCTCTCCAACCCCATAGCCTTGATAAGATGGATGGCTTCAACAAATGAGGCCTTCTTCAGTGGAGCCTGAAGGTTGTAGGGCTGCATCTTGCGGATGGGTTTCTTCAAGGTGTAATAGACGTCCTTAAGGACGTATTCTTGCTCTTTACACCAAAAACTGCGATCATCGAGATCTTCATCCCTCGTCCTAAGGAACCAATCTCCTTGACGAAACTGAGCATAGTCAACTGCACTCATCTCTGTGTACGGCTGACGGCGAGTAGGGGGGGGGGGGGGACATCCTTTCTCTTCTTGGACTTGGGCTTGCTAGAGGAGGCAACTGCTTTCTTGGACTTGGGCACGCTAGAGGAGGCAGCTGCTTTACCCTTTCCTTCAGTGACACGGACCTTGCGAGTGACATTCCTTGAGAGTCTTCCACTCTCGGGAGGAGTAGGACTCCCACTCGAATCACCTGTGAATTTAGCATAGATGGATAGCACAAGGTAAGTACACACAAGTCAGGAGTGCATACACACATTAGGTAGGCATTTAGTTGATCACATATAGCTAAACATGAGGAAATCTGAAAATTGCACTTTTCAGGTTCAGACCGGAAATTCCAGTTCGGGTTCAGACCGGAAATTCCGGTCTGACAGAAAACAGTGCAGTTTTGAGATTGACTCCGTCTAAAACTAGATCGATCCAACAAAATACAAAACTAATGTATGTAGATGACAGTGAATGGCACTAGGAACAACCTCTACCAAGCAATTTCAAAACAAATAACTCCACATCTAGATCCAAGTGCAAGCACCTAGGGTTAGGGAAAGTGGTAGTTACCCTCATCCATTGAGTACATTGCTTGGAGGAGAACGTTCCCGGGGTGGAGGAGGAGCAGATACGGCCGAGAAAGAGGTTCCCCGGCGGTCGGAGTGCTCCGGGAGAGGCTTGGAGCAGCAGGGGCGGCGGCTGGAGGAGGAGCAGGTCGGGGGTGGAAGAAGGGGTGCGAATCAGCCCTTCACCCCGAGCCTGCCCTTATATTTTTTAGACAAACCGCCCGACCGGATATTCCGGGTGTAACTTACACCGGATATTCCGAGTCACCGGATATTCCGGTCTGAACACAGACCGGATATTCCGACCTGCTGAACCAAACTTTCCGGTTTTCAACGGATGACTTGTGTGCAATAGAGAGAAATGTTTTCAGGATAGGATAGGCTTAGGATAGATTTTCAAACTGTCATTGGTACACCACACTCAACTTACAACAACCAAAAAGCATAAAGCGCCAAGTTGAGTAGGTTTCCCACATGCATGAACAAGTATGCAAAAAGCATCAATAAGCTCCAAATAACACCAACTCTTCTAGAGGAAGAGGGCGGTGGCCGAAGCCACCATGTAGGAGGGTATGGCATGTCACCGCGAAGATATATCTTGGGTACATAACCACTACTCGTCATTTTAGCTCATTAGTCATAAGAATGAATATAGAGATAAAAGAACACTTACTATCGACATAATGGGGGGAGGGATGGTCCAATGTATTAGGACCGCACTCCCCATATGTCCATGCCTACATCTAGACAAAATAAGATACTATTGCGCCCTAGGTGTGTGGACAAGCCATCAAGCTAAGGACCTTGAATCAATGATATTGAGCTCATTCCTCAAAAAGCAAAACCTTCCTTCCTCAAGTGGCTTCGTGAAGATGGCCAATTGATCCCTTGTGCCCACATAAGATAAGTCAATTTCTCCTCGGGCCACATGATCCCTTATGAAATGATGGCGGATCTCAATATGCTTGGTTCTTGAATGTTGCACCGGGTTGTATGCAATCTTGATGGCACTTTCATTGTCACATAGAAGAGGCACTTTGTCGCAATCGACACCGTACTCCTTTAAAGTTTGCCTCATCCATAGCAATTGTGTGCAACAATTTGCGGCGGCAACATATTCGGCTTCGGCGGTGGAGAGAGATATACAATTTTGCTTCTTAGAAGACCAACTTACCAATGACCTCCCAATAAATTGACAAGCACCGGAGGTTGACTTCCTATCA
Organism: Poa annua; assembly: GCA_026929855.1. Classification (NCBI taxonomy): domain Eukaryota; kingdom Viridiplantae; phylum Streptophyta; class Magnoliopsida; order Poales; family Poaceae; genus Poa; species Poa annua. Next base: position 118,871,144 of record CM049434.1, read on the forward strand.
TCATGATCTCCCGCCCAATCGGAATCCGTGTACCCGCATAGAGAGAAATGTGCATCCTTGGGGTACCACAATCCATAGGTTGGGGTATAAGCCAAATACCGAAAGATTCTCTTGACCGCCACATCATGACTTTCTTTAGGAGCCGCTTGATATCTTGCACACACCCCTACAGCTAGTACTATATCCGGTCTAGATGCACAAAGGTAGAGAAGGGATCCAATCATGGAGCGATATACCTTTTGATCCACATCCTTACCCTTGGGGTTGAGCTCAAGGTGGCACTTGGTTTGCATTGGAGTAGAGGCATCCTTGAGCTCAAGCAACCCGAACCTCTTGAGCATGTCTTGAATGTACTTTGCTTGGTTGATGAAAGTCCCTTCCTTCAATTGCTTGATCTCAAATCCGAGGAAGAACTTCATCTCACCCATCATGGACATCTCAAACCTATCGGTCATAAGCTTAGAAAATTCTTCGTTAAATGCTTTGTTAGTAGACCCAAATATAATATCATCCACATATAATTGACATATGAAAAGCTCTCCATTTACTTTCTTAGTGAAAAGGGTGGGGTCGATTTCCCCAACTTGAAACCCACGGTCTACAAGTAGTTCTCTAATGTGCTCATACCACGCACGTGGGGCTTGCTTAAGGCCATAGAGCGCCTTATCCAACTTGTAGACATGGTTAGTAAGTTTAGGGTCCTCAAACCCCGGAGGTTGCTTAACATAAACAAGTTCACTTAGTGGACCATTTAGAAAAGCACTTTTAACATCCATTTGTTGCAATTTAAAGTTATGATGAGAAGCATAGGCAAGAAGTATACGAATGGACTCAAGACGAGCCACCGGCGCGTAGGTCTCTCCAAAGTCAATGCCTTCAATTTGGGAGAAACCTTGAGCCACCAATCTTGCCTTGTTCCTCACCACAATGCCATGCTCATCTTGCTTGTTCTTGAATATCCACTTAGTGCCGATAACGTTGCGGCAATCCTTGGGTCTTTCTACTAACTTCCACACTTTGTTGCGCTTGAAGTTGTTGAGTTCATCATGCATGGCCTCAAGCCAATCCGGATCTTTAAGAGATTCAAAGACTTTCTTTGATTCCATCATGGAGATGTGGGCTTGATGCTCACTAAAGCTTGCAAGTTCTTTCCGGGTGGAAACCTTGCTTCTCACATCTCCAAGAACCTTCTCAAGAGAGAGGTCTCTCAATTCTTGAGCGGTGCCAACTCTATTCAAACGGCGGATCTCGATCTCCCGTCTTGAGGTGGGAGGAATCACTTGATCATTATTGTCTCCGCCTTGACCGACTTGATGACCTTGATCAACCATTGGAGTGACATCCGGAGATGAGGGAGTAGGTTTATCTTGGCCTTGTTGCGAACTGCCACCGGGAATTTCAGCAGAACCGGATATTCCGGGTTCAGGCTGAACCGGAAATTCCGAACCACCGGATTTTCCGGCATCAGGATGAACCGGATTTTCCGGCTCTCCGGGAATTCCTGGGGCAGCTGGAGGTTTTTGCACTTCTTCTTAGTTGGGCGTGTTGGGTACGGTGTTGTTGTCTTGTGTTTCCTGTGAGGGAGTAGCCACCACTTGCGTAGAGCTTGGTCCTTGTTGATCAACTTCATAATAAACTTCAACGGGGCGGTGGAAACCCACCCCCATCCTTAAGATGGCATCTTGAGGTTGATCCTCACCTGCATCGGAAATACCAACTTGCTCCACTAGGGAGCCATCATTCTCATCGAATACCACACTACAAGATTCTATGACAATGCGTGAAGCCTTGTCATAGACTCTATAAGTATGGGATTCGACACCGTAACCAACAGACGTCCCTTCAAGAGACCTAGAATGGAACTTTCCTAAGCGTGCACATTTGATGAGATAGAAACACTTACAACCGAAAACTCGGAAGTAATAGATATTGTGCTTGTTCCCGGTAAGTACTTCATAAGGTGTCTTCATGAGTACTTTGCGAAAGAAAAGCCGGTTGGATGAATGGAAAGCGGTGTTGACGGCTTTGGCCCAAAAGTTGTTTGGGGACTTGAACTCAACCATTATCGATCTTGCCATTTCAATGAGAGTGCGGTTCTTCCTTTCGGCTACACCATTTTGTTGGGGAGTATAAGCAGCGGAATATTGATGACGAATCCCTTCTTCACTAAGGAATTCATTCAAGGTGTAGTTTTTGAACTCGGAACCGTTGTCACTTCTAATCACCAAGATTGGGACATTGTGTTGATGATGTCTACGCACGCTTCTATTCTCGTAGACAGTGTTGGGCCTCCAAGAGCAGAGGTGTGTAGAACAGCAGCAAGTTTCCCTTAAGTGAATCACCCAAGGTTTATCGAACTCAGTGAGCTAGAGGTTAAAGATATCCCTCTCAAGCAACACTGCAATTAAGATACAAGAAGTCTCTTGTGTCCCCAACACACCCAATACACTTGTCAGATGTATAGGTGCACTAGTTCGGCGAAGAGATAGTGAAATACAAGTAATATGGATGATTATAAGTACTAATTGCAATCTGAAATGAACATGGCAGCAAGCAAACATGTAGCAGAACTTGTCGGAAACGGTGTTTCAATGCTTAGAAACAAGTCCTAGGGATCATACTTTCACTAGTGGACATTCTCAACAATGACATCAAAGCTGAATAATAAATACTACTCTCAAACACTCTCATGTTGGATGATAAACACCATTCATTGTGTAGGGCTATAAAATCACACCTCAAAGTCTGAGTAAACAAACACCACAACGTCATAAAGGAATCACACACGGTGCACATACTGTCACCTTTACAACCGTGAATAACCCCGTAGTTCATATTAAAGTAACCTCTAGAGTGCATAATAGATAAAGAGTAACATCACATATTAAACTAGATTACAAAGCTCATGATCACATAAAGAACACACCATGGGAGAGAGAGATAAACCACATAGCTACCGGTAGAGCCCGCAGCCTCGGGGGAGAACTACTCACTCCTCATCGTAGGAGTCAGCAACGGCGATGGAGATGGCGGTGGAGTTGATGGAGATGACTCCAGGGGCAATTCCCCGTCCCGGCAGGGTGCCGGAACAGAGACTTCTGTCCCCCCGAATCTTGTCTTCGATGGCGGCGGCGCAGCGGAACTCTTCTCGGGAAAAGGCTTATTGTTTTAGGGTTTGCATCTCGGGGGGTTTATATGGGCGAAAGGGCGAAGGCGGTGGAGCCCCGAGGGCCCCACCTCAGGTCCTGGCGCGGCCAGGATGGCTGCCGCGCCACCCCTTGAGGTGGGCGCCTCGGTGCCCGTCTTCTTTTCCCACTCGGATTTCTGGAACGTGTCTGGAATTCTAAGGTATTCGGTATAAAAATTGTCCAATTCCGAGAATATTTCCTTAAGTGGATTTCTGAAACCAAAAACAGCAGAAAACAGGGAACTGGCACTGTGGCATCTTGTTAATAGGTTAGTCCCAGAAAATGCATAAAACTATATAAAATGTATATAAAACATGTAGGCAATTGGTATAATATAAGCATGGAACATAAGAAATTATAGATACGTTGGAGACGTATCAAGCATCCCCAGGCTTAGTTCTACTCGTACTCGAGTAGGTAAAATGATAACAAATAATTTCTGGAGTGACATGCTTTCACATAATCTTGATCATATAATATTGTAAGGCTCATGTTATGAATGAAGTGACTCAAAGCAATGATCTATAGTTTGCTAACAAATAGACAAGGAGTAAACAACTACATCATATAAGTAAAAACTTTTCATGAATAGTACTTTCAAATAAGTATCAAAAAGATTTACATAAGAGTTAACTCATAAAGCAATATTCTCTAAATAAAAGAGCATTGAAGCAACACAAATGAAGATATAAGTTTCAGCATTGGCTTTCAACTTTGCACATGTATATCATATAGGTAGTTGTCAACACAAAGAAATATAACAAGTGCAATAAGTAAGCATATAAGATTTGTTGCACACAGTTGACACAAGTGTTTGCTTCGGGGACAGAAAGAATTAGGTAAACTGACTCAACATAAAGTAAAAGATAGGCCCTTCGCAGAGGGAAGCAGGGATACAAACATGTGCTAGAGCTTCTTGGCTTTTTTTAGGTTTTTGAAATCATATAGAGAGCATAAAACTAAGTTTTTGAGTGGTGTTTGTCGTTGTCAATGAATGATAGTGAATGAAAGCTATATTTACCATGTTATCTAGACTTTTAAGAGCGGATCCCATTGAAGGACGTTATTTCTACCCAAGGGTAGATCATCCCTCTTCTCTTTTTTTTACACGTGCACACTTTTTATAAATTGGTTTGGCACTCCTCCCCACCATTGCTTACACAATCCATGGCTAACCGAATCCTCGGGTGCCTTCCAATCCATATCAAACCTTGGAGGAGTGCCTATTTTTTGAATAACATAACACTTTCGAACTTTCTTTTTGATAACACATTCAAAAAACCATGTGAAGAGAATTGAACAATTAAACTTGGGACTGGGCACCCCATTTGCCAGCTCATTTGAAAGTATATCTAACAAGTTAAACATAGAGTAACCCACATACTTACTCATGAGCTAATAAAGAGTGACACAAATAAGGGATAATAATTTTGAATAAAGATAGCACACGAAGTATTTGCTTGGAATGGCAGGAAATACCATGTAGTAGGTAGGTATGGTGGACACAAATGGCATGGTTTTTGGCTCAAGGTTTTGGATGCACGAGAAGTATTCCCTCTCAATACAAGGCTTTGGCTAGCAAGGTTGTTTGAAGCAAACACAAGTATAAACTATGACAACGAGACGTATATAAAAACATATTGCAAGCATTATAAAACTCTACATTGTCTTTCTTGTTGTTCAAACACTTTAACTAGAAAATATATAGACCTTAGAGATACCAAACATGCAAACCAAATTTCAACAAGTTTTACGGTAGTTCTTCACTAATGGGTTTTAACTACATGATGTAAAAGCTTAAACATGATCTACTTGAGAGCTCAAAACAATTGCCAAGCACCACAACATAGAAGATAACAATCCATAAGAGCATGTATATCTTTTCATTATACCATCTACTACATTTAGCATTTTCTGTTTCCAACCAAACACCAATCAACTTATTTAAACATAAACTCTCTAAGTATTTATCAATGAGACAAGAGAGTATAACATAAGAGAACTAACAGCTCTAAACAAGAGATGCATGAAAAACAAGAGCTGAAAGCATTGAAGTAATATAAAAGAATACTCAACAAATATCAGTGAAGAATAGGAGTATTCATAAGAAAAAGCGGAGCGTGTCTCTCTCCCACAAAGGAATGGTTGGATCCATTTTATTCAGAGAACAAGAATAACAAAAGCAAAAATAAAAACAAACATACTGTCGGCCCAGTGGATTCTAGGGTGTGCAGAGCCCATACTAGACGGACCGCGCACGCAACTGCATCTACGAAACGGCTAAGGACCAAGCAAACCGCTTGGGGAACCCCCCCGAGGCGGAAACCCCTGGAGGGGACCTGAGGCGCCGACAGAGGCTTGAAGGAGGCCCCCCCCCCCCCCCCCCCGAGGGTGTCCCACTTGAGGGCTCTCTCCCTCTTAAGGGAGCCAGCCCGGCTCCTCCCCCTCGAGAGCCTCAGGCCCCTGAGGGGATACTTCACGGCCAAGGAAGCGCTGCAGAGCGCACATGGGCTCTGCTGCGGCCGCAGGGTGACGCGCGCGTCTGCGCGCACGACAGCAACAGCGTCACAGTTGCCGTTCCCGTGATAAAAGGGGTCAACAAAGCTCTGTGTCCCCTGCGCCGCCAACGAAGCTTTCCTCTTTGGTGATAACGCAGTTGGCCGGCACAACGCTCCAACGACGACGTCACTGTGGGCACTCCCCACGGTCTCTGCCGCGCCTGCGAGACGCTCTGCAAAGTCTGCACCTTGTCGGCCACAGCGCGCCGCTTTAACACGGAAGAGCCGCGTCCAAGGACGGAGGAGACAGCTGCTCTGCCACGAAGGCAGGCTTTGCGACCATGGACCGAGTCCATGAACGAGCGAGCAGTAGTGCACCCCGCTCCGGCGCTTGTGGCCATGTGGGAACCCGTCCACTGCGCAGGCCGCAGGGATGAGGCCCGGGGCAACTATTTAAGGAGAAGGGGCACTTCTTGAGGGCCGTGAACCTGGGTAAGGGCCGGTGTCACTCTCTGTCGTGCAGTTCCGCTCCAAGCACCGCGAGCAACGTCGCGGCGTGCATCGAGGGTTGTTTGACCTCCGTGTTCAGCCCCCCTTCGAACCTCTCCCCGGGGCGAGACTACCCCTGTTACGTGGGGTTCATTCCTCGACACATACGCTTCAAGTAAAGCACATAAGATGTGGCGGAATTAAAATATAGTTTCACTAGAGATAACCTGATAAGTTGTTGATTAAGAAGGGGATGCCTTGGGCATCCCCAAGCTTTGACACTTGAGTCTTCTTGAAATATGCTTGGGTGACCCACGGGGGCATCCCCAAGCTTCGGCTCTTTCATCTTCTTGATCACATCATATCATCCTCTCTCTTGATCCTTGAAAACTTCCTCCACACCAAACTCAAAGTAAACTTCATTACAGGGTTAGTGCATAATCAAAAATTCTCATATTCTGTATGGAGACAATCATTATCGTGGTACTGGACATTAGCTACAGCCACTGGAATTTTATGGAACAAAAAGATCCATTCAAAAACAGCAAAAGAACCAATGCAAAATAAATGGCAGAATCTGTCAAAAACAGAACAGTCCGTAAAGACGATTTTTTTTGAGGCACTTAACTTGATCAAATCAGAAAACTCAAAACTAATGAAAGTTGCGTACATATCTGAGTATCACGCTAAGAAAATATCAGATTTTTTCAATTTTTCTGCAGAGAGTTATGAATTAAACGGTGGACAGCAGAAAACTGTTCCTGCGCAGGAATCCAAATCTAGCATCAACTGTCTACTAGAGGCTTAACTTGACACAACAATGCGATAAGGTAAATATACAAAGGAGTTGTTACAGAGGTAAGCATGCTCCTTGACTCAAATAAAATAAAAATAACAGAAATAAAATAGTGGGTTGTCTCACATAAGCGCTTTTCTTTAAAGCCTTTTAGCTAGGCAAGGAGATTTTTATGATGCTGACATAAAGATGAGAGTTGAAACATAAAAGAGAGCATCAATAAGCCTATATAAAACATATTTAAATCTAACACACTTTCTATGCAAAGGAATTTTGTAAGAAAATAAATCAATAAAGCACAAAGTGGCTAGCATAAGAAGGCAAAACAAGTGCAAATTCAAAAATTTCAATATAAAGAGAGGAGACCTAATATTATTGTGACGTATGAATCCATGTCTCCCTCTCTCATAATAACCAGTGGGTCTTAAAGTACCCAGCAAATAAAAGCAAATCAAGAGAAAGCTCAAAACATTCATCATAAAGAGAATAAATTTAGTAACATGAAGATCTCTATAACCATACTTTCCTCTCTCAAAATAGTTTTCAGCGGCATCATGAATAGATTCAATAATATAGCTATCACCTAAAGCATTCTTATCATGATCCATAAGCATAATAATATCATTACTCTCCACATAAGCATAATCAATTTTATTAGTAACATTGGGAGTAAAACTATCACATCCATCATTTTAATTATCATAAGTTGGAGGCATAGAATAATCATAATTAATTTTATCCTCAATAGTAGATGGACTGAAAACATCATATTCATCATTGTAAACATCATATATAGGAGGCATATCATAATCAACATAAACTATATCCTCAATAGTAGGTGGACTAAAAATATCACAAAGATTATAATTATCATATATTGGAGGTATAGTATCATCAAAGTAAATTTTCTCCTCCGTGCTTGGGGGACTAAAAATATCATGCTCATCAAAACCAGCTTCCCCAAGCTTAGAATTTTCCATAGCATTAGCAATAATGGTGTTCAAAGAATTCATACTAATAACATTGCTATTAGCTTGCAAATAAAGTTCCATAGGTTTTTAAATTTTCTCTTCAAAAGCATCATGTCCTAATTCAAGATAAATTTCATAAAGATCTCTAATTTTTTTGTTGTTTTCCATTTAGCCTAACTAGTGTAAATAAAAACAAGAAACAAAAAGATTTAACTGCAGGATCTAAAGGAGATACCTTCCAACGCTTACCTCCCCGGCAACGGCACCAGAAAATAGCTTGATGTCTACGCACGCTTCTATTCTCGTAGACAGTGTTGGGCCTCCAAGAGCAGAGGTTTGTATAACAGCAACAAGTTTCCATTAAGTGAATCACCCAAGGTTTATCGAACTCAGGGAGGTAGAGGTCAAAGATATCCTTCTCAAGCAACCCTGCAATTAAGATACAAGAAGTCTCTTGTGTCCCCAACACACCCAATACACTTGTCAGATGTATAGGTGCACTAGTTCGGCGAAGAGATAGTGAAATACAAGTAATATGGATGATTATAAGTACTAATTGCAATCTGAAATGAAAATGGCAGCAAGCAAACATGTAGCAGAACTTGTTGGAAACGGTGTTTCAATGCTTAGAAACAAGGCCTAGGGATCATACTTTCACTAGTGGAAATTCTCAACAATGACATCAAAGCTGAATAATAAATACTACTCTCAAACACTCTCATGTTGGATGATAAACACCATTCATTGCGTAGGGCTATAAAAGCACACTTCAAAGTCTGAGTAAACAAACACCACAACGTCATAAAGGAATCACACACGGTGCACATACTGTCACCTTTACAACCGTGAATAACCCCGGAGTTCATATTAAAGTAACCTCTAAGAGTGGATAATAGATAAAGAGTAACATCACATATTCAACTAGATTACAAAGCTCATGATCACATAAAGATCACACCATGGGAGAGAGAGAGATAAACCACATAGCTACCGGTAGAGCCCGCAGCCTCGAGGGAGAACTACTCACTCCTCATCGTAGGAGTCAGCAACGGCGATGGAGATGGCGGTGGAGTTGATGGAGATGACTCCGGGGGCAATTCCCTGTCCCGGCAGGGTGCCGGAACAGAGACTTCTGTCCCCCGAATCTTGTCTTCGATCGCGGCGGCGCAACGGAACTCTTCTCGGGAAAAGGCTTTGTTTTAGGGTTTGCATCTCGGGGGGTTTATATGGGCGAAAGGGCGAAGGCGGTGGAGCCCCGAGGGCCCCACCTCAGGTCTTGGCGCGGCCAGGAAGGCTGCCGCGCCACCCCTTGAGGTGGGCGCCTCGGTGCCGGTCTTCTTTTCCCCCTCGGACTTCTGGAACGTGTCTGGAATTCTAAGGTCTTCGGTATAAAAATTGTCCAATTCCGAGAATATTTCCTTAAGTGGATTTCTGAAACCAAAAACAGCAGAAAACAGGGAACTGGCACTGTGGCATCTTGTTAATAGGTTAGTCACAGAAAATGCATAAAACTATATAAAATGTATATAAAACATGTAGGCAATTGGTATAATATAAGCATGGAACATAAGAAATTATAGATACGTTGGAGACGTATGAGTTGACGTTGAGCTTCATTGGAGAAGTCGATGATTGTTTGTTGAGTCTCCATCTTCGTCTTGAATAAGAATACCCATGTGTATCTCGAATAATCATCAACAATCACCAAGCAATATTTCTTCCTACCAAGACTAGCTTCCGGAATAGGACCAAAGAGGTCAACATGGAGGAGCTCCAATACCCTCTTTGACGAAATGATGGTCTTGCTTGGATGGTGGGAATCATGCATTTTGCCTTCAACACAAGCCCTACACATTCGATCCTTCGAGAAAGAAATATGGTCTTTTAGTCCTAGGATATGGCCACATTTTTGGAGACTTTGCAAAGTTCTCATGTTGACATGGGCTAGGCGGCGATGCCACAACCAACCCAAGTCCGCTTTAGCGAAAAGGCACATTTCATGAGAAGTGGTGACTCCGGAGAAGTCAACCACATAGAGGTCACGTTCAACGTACCCAACGAAAGCAACTTTGAGAGACTTGCTCCGCATAAGGATAACCATATCCTTTTCAAAGAGAACGGAATAACCCAACATAGTTAAAGAGCGAACCGAGATTAAGTTGAAACCTAGGGATTCGACAAGCAAGACATTCACAAGAGTGATGTCCGGTGCCACTACCACCTTGCCGAGTCCCATTACCTTAGACTTTGATTTATCACCAAATGTAACGGTTACTTGATCATCATTAGGCTTCAACTCCGTTACAAGCTCCTTGCTTCCGGTCATGTGACTAGTGCACCCACTATCAATTATCCATTTCGATCCGCCGGAAACAAGGCCCTACACACACAATCAATTATTTGACTTAGGTACCCATTTTGCAATGGGTGCCTTTTGGTTAGCAACAAGGGTCTTTGGAACCCAAATAGCATAATCAATATAACCATCAAATGGACCAATGTATCTAGCATAAACATCCCCATAGTAATCAACATATAATGCATAGTTGGGGTTAGATACGCCCGCAAAGTCATTACGAGTGGGTGTGCCCCTTGTGACACTTCCACTCGCAACGTCATCCTTCTTGGCAAGTGTGGGCTTGGTCTTCTTCTTGATCTTCTTCTCCTTGGCAACATAGGCTAGACCCTCTTTTCCCTTGTGAGGCACTTGCTCATGGATAGGGGTAGCAAGTGACTTCTTACCTTTATCAAGAGAGGTCTTGACCGTAGTTGCCATGGAAGGAACAAACTTCACCCTAGTAACATCCTCAACAACAATGGCATGATCATTTAAAGTAGTGGAGGTGCTAGGTTTCTCAATGTTTGATAACCGAGTTTGAAGTTGATCATGAGACTTGGTAAGAAGATCATGTTCACTCGTCAATGCCTTGTGAGCATTGTCAAGTGACTCAAAGTCTTCCACTAGTCTAGCATGAGCAGCCACAAACTCGGCCTTTTCATTTTGCACAAGTTTATATCTAGCAAAGTAAAGATCACGATCCTTAGTTAGCTTGGCAACTTCGGAGTTATGAGACTCCAAGATAGTTTTAAGTTGCTCTTGAAGAAGAGAATAAGATTCTTGTTCATCTTCTAGAGATGATTGAAGAGATGCCTTAGCATTGGCATCCTCTCTCTCAATCTCACCTTTTAGCTCAAGCTCATCCTCAAGCTCACCTATACGGCTCATAAGAGAGCCAAAGTGTTTCTTGCCAACTCCTTCCAAGTTAGTCATGAAATCATCAAATGCAATAATTTCTTGTTTGATTTCAAGACTAGTATCATTATCAAGATCATGGGATATGGAGGTAGGAGGCAATTTTACCTCGGATGCCTTAGCCATAAGACATCTTGAATTCTTGATGATGGGGCTCTCGTTTGGGGATGAGAAGAGTGACGAAGGTGTAGAAGTAGTGGCTATAGCGGCCACTTCACTTGGAGTGTCTTCCTCATCACTATCTTCATCATCGGAGGGATATTGCTCTTGAGTCACCAAGACAATCTTTTGGTTCTTCTTGAAGAAGGGCTTCTTCTTCATGGTTTGTGGCGCCTTGCCCTTGGGCTTGGCCACGAGCCTCCCACCATGCTCTTCTCTCCTCTCCCATGGACAATCTATAACAAAGTGACTTTTGTCATCACAATTATAGCAAGTCCTCACCTTGTTACCTGGGTTTCTTCCATTGATTGGAAACTTCCTGTCCATCCTTGCTTTGGCCTTCGAGGGATTCTTCCAAAATGCTAGAGCCACAAAAACAAGGTGTTGATTGAGAGCACTCTTGAGACCGTCATGTGATAGCTCGGTACAGTCATCACAATCATCATCTTCTTATTCTTCAACGGTGGCCTTCAAGGCAACCGATGCGTGCTTGTGCATCCCAATAGCTCATGCTCTTGCGTCTTGAGCAATCTTGACGGCAACCTTGTAGGCGGTCATCTCTTGCATTACTTCATTGGATGTCAACTTGGCGAAATCGTGCCTTCCTTGTAAGGTCTTCAAGTCCGCTTCCTCAAAGGGCAAGAGTGTGCTCACGAACTTCCTCTTGATCCATTGGTCATCAATGTAGACTGCACCGAGGCTTCTAAAGGTAGTAGCAATGGTCACCAACCTCCGGTACATGTCCTCATGGCTTTCACCATCCAACTTGAAGAATCCTTCCACCTCGTTGCACAAGGAATCATACCGGTTCTTCTTCATGCTCTCATTACCGACAAAGATGTCGGAAAGAGCATCCCAAACTTCTTTAGCGGTGGAGAGATGTTAAATGAGAGGCACGTCCTTTTCTCCAACGGCCACTTGAAGCAAGTTGAGAGCGGTGGCGTTGAGTTGACTATCAACCACCTCTCTCCTTGTCAAGTTGGTTGGATCATTGGCCTTGAATCCAACTTGAATGATGCGCCATAGCTCAATGGAAGCACTGCAAATATGAGACTTCATTTGAAATTGCCATTGAGAAAAATGATAAGGTTTAAGCTTTGGGGGATCGGTTCTAATGTTAACATGAGGGTGTTGGATGGGAGGATCCGGAGAGTATGTGAAGGGAACTCTATCATACTTCTCTCCGGGTGTTGTGGGTTTAGTGGAGCTATGTGTTGCACCCTTATCCTCCTTCCCGGGAGAAGATGATAAGGTTTAAGCTTTGGGGGATCGGTTCTAATGTTAACATGAGGGTGTTGGATGGGAGGATCCGGAGAGTATGTGAAGGGAACTCTATCATACTTCTCTCCGGGTGTTGTGGGTTTAGTGGAGCTATGTGTTGCACCCTTATCCTCCTTCCTGGGAGAAGAACCCGGAGTTGATTCTTTGGACTCCTCCGAAAATGAGCCCTTGGAATTCTCACCTTGCTCCTTAAGAGCGGGAGGTGGAGGAGGGGGAGGAGTAGCCTCGGCTTTCTTAGACTTCACGAGTGCCATTAGCAACTCATTTATCTTAAGGAATTGGGCATCCATGGATGACCTCAAAGATTTGAGATCGGCCATGGTTGCCCCCTTTGCTAACGCCTCCGCCTCTTCTTTCTCACGGGCGGCCCTCTCGGCATCGGATTCCGTCATCGTTACACTTAGGCGGTTAAGCCCTTAAAAGTGAACCTGGCTCTGATACCAATTGAACGGGAATCCGGCACTTAGAGGGGGGGGGGGGGGGGGGGTGAATAGGTGCTATTACAAATTTTAACTCTTTTTCAATTTAGGCTTAACACAAAGGTAAATTCTCTAGATATGCAACTAAGGTGAATTTACCTAAATGACAAGCTAAGCAATAAACAAGATACAAGATATATATAATTGCGATACAAGCAAGTAAGGGAGTAAGGAATAGGGGAACCGAGTGAAGCACACGGAGACGAAGGTGTAATCCCGAGTTCCACCCAAAGGGTGTACGTCTCGTTGGAGAGGTGTGCGCAACCACAACATGTTAGCCGCAACGCCACCAAGGCTCACCTTCTTCTCCTGATGAACTCAACCACAAAGGTTGCGAGTTCACCTTCCATTATTGATCCCCTTTGGGGCGGAGATCGAATCCCTTACAACAAGATTGAGGCACACACCCACAACTGAATTGGGAGCTCTCAAGATGACCACAACAGGTCAAGGACCACAAAAGGTCAAGGTAACACCAAGAAGGCAACAATGGTGAACTAGGTTTTCCCAATGGAAACCCTAGCCACGAAATCCCCAAGAGAATGGGGAGGAAATGCAAATCGCTTCGGTGAAGTAGTAGATCGGGGCCTTCTCCTTCAATACTCCAAAGATCAACGGAATTGAGTGGGGGGATTGGGAGATCTTGATGTTTTGAGCTTTCTTGAGAATGGGGAGAGAGAAAATCAGATAGCTAGCTGTTCTTGAGGGAGTGAGGGGGTATTTATAGCCCTCCCCAATATCTGACCGTTGGCTGCTTCGACCACCCGGAAATTCCGGTATAAGTCAGACTCGGAAATTCCGGTCACCCGGAATATCCGGAAGATTGAAATATCCGACCAGAAATTCCGGCTGGAGTCAGAACCAAAACCTCTTCTTTCCTTAGCCGTTTCGTGAGTGCTCTTCTGGGTGCACTCGGAAATTCCGGTAGATGAAAATTTCCGAGCACAATTTCCGGCTCGAGGCAGAACGTATTCGTCTTCTTTACTTAGTCGTTTCAGGAGTGGTCTTCTGGGAGAACTCGGAAATTCCGGTAGATGGAAATTTCCGAGCACAATTTCCGGCTCGAGTCAGAACCACTTTTCCTTAGCCAATTTTCTGTTAAGTTCTGGGCTGGGAATTTCCGGCTCCAATAATCCGGTTCCTGGAACTTTTTCAGAACCACTTCTTATTTGCATTTTTGGATTTGATGCATATGATATTTAATCAACACTAACTGAAATACTTAGAATTATAGTTAGTACATCATTAGTATTTTTAACTAACACATAAAACAGTAGGAATTAAGAAATGTTCTTTCAAGAGGGTACTAACTTTCGCCACATGATACACATTCGCAAGTCTCAACATCGTCGCCACATATAATACTATGGGTCACACATGCATGATGTATCTTGCAAAGTTGGTATCACTCCGCGTATTGCGAAAGCTCGTTCTCGTCCTCACATTATCACGTACAAATTTTTATTTATTGATGACGCATTGTAATAGTCGGAAGAACAAGTCACGCATCAGTTAGCGTGGAAAGGTAAAGCAGACAACATGATACGTTTATACTATCGACTCCATGAGTTGATAAAAGGTACTTCTCTACCTTTTTTTTTTCCTGGGCTTGCCACCTTAGCTGGTAGCCTCTTGATTCTTGGCAGCTAATTCACTGCACGGTGTGGAATCTAGGTGCAAGTGCCACCATCATCGTGTAGGTGAGTTGGCCCGACAAACTCATCGAGAGGAAGTACAATTTCACGAATAGCTGTGAACTCGATCCAAAACCAAGAAAGAAAGAAAAGAATAAAATCAAATATTATAAAGACATGAGGACCAGACATTGGCCTGGTGGCTGAGGCTCCTAGTGAGGAACCTGCCGGCCCGGGTTCGAGTCTTAGCTGCGCCAAAAAGGCTGCGCTGAGTAATTCTCAAAAACCGGGCATCTCACTTTCTACCTAACAACGTAAAGTCAAGAGAGGGTTCATTCCTCCGTTGACCACGTTTTTTAAATATTATAAAGACATCAAGATCAATTGCCCAAGTTAGCAATGGGATAAGCTCAAACTTACTTTCAGTCGATGTGTAGACCAGCTAACTATAAATAGATGGCTTGAGATGTTGGACATTGCTACGAAACTGAATAGTGCCGCATGGTTGTTTCCAAGGGTACTCACCCATGATAACCTTTAGATGCGCCATCAAGTTCAAGATAAAACTTGTGTTTTACTTGTGTTTTCTGTTCCGAACCTAAGACAATATCACATTTAAAACAGCGTTGGCTGGTTGTTTCGAAGACTACCCAAGCCCCAGTTGGATCCGATGTCAATTTCGTATGCTCCTTGTGGAGATTTAAATGAAATGGGATAACATTTTTTTTCATGTGTTACGTTTTGGAGCTTATGCGTGGCAATAGGCACGGGGTGCTAAAGAGGCCGCACGCCGTGCCGTCTTCCTGCATAAAGGCCGCGCTCCTTGGGCCGAGACCGCGGAGGAAGACGAATCTGCCGTGGCGTGATGCAGCCCTTTGGGCCTTTGCCGGAAAATTGGGAAGATCCCTACCAGTTCGGCAGTTCCCCACCACCCGCGCCTGCAGGAGCACGATCCTCCGCGCCTGGCCAGATGGCAGATGTACATATACAGTACATATTTGTGGCGCGCATGGAGCTGCTGCGACGTCCTCCTCGTCCCAACCTTAAAAGCTCATCATAATTCAATGGATCTGTTGGTACAGTGTCTGTAGATCTGGTGCCCAGATTGCTGCTCATCATCCGTCGATCCACTTCCATGATTCATCTTTGCCAGAACCAGGACCAGGACCACACGCGTGTATGCACTCCAGTCCTCACCAAACCCCGCCAAACAACCGACGAGGTCAACCATTTGATTTGAGGTGTCATAATTAAGTGTATGCTACGCCATTCTTGGAAAAGCAAACTTTACCATCCGGCATGGTTTGATCAGTGCATAGTATTCGTCTTCCCTTGGCGAGCTTTTTAATTCGAAATCCCGGTCAAATCCCAGGCGGATTTAACCTCTAATTGCAACACCCTAATCTCGGCGTCGTCGTCCTCCTTCCATTCCCCCCCCCCCCCCTGGGGAGCTGCTTACTACACAACAAGTCCACGTCGAGACGACGAGTCGCCGCGTCGTCCGGCCGGCTACCACGGCGCGCGCTGCGCCGCCGCCGCGCCGAGCGCGACGCGAGGAGGATGGGCGGCACGGCCTTCGACTTCGAGTACAAGAGGTGAGTCGTCCCGCAGGCAGCCGCGACCAACATACACCGTCCAAGCCCATGGCGCCCGCGACATCGTCGGCCCGCGCGCCACGTGCTCCGAGCTCGCGCCTCGACGCAAAGACGACTTCTTTTCCTCCCCATTCCATTTCCGGAATCCGCGCCGAATCCATCCTCTTCTTCTTCTTCTTCTAATCCTCCTCCTCCTCTGCTTCGCGGCCCCTCTCCGATCCTACCGCGATCCCTTGCAATCCCCGCAGGAAAATTCCATTTCTTCCCCATGTGCGCGGATCTAGGGGCGCGGGCCGCCTAGGGTTTATGGCTTTGGTCAATCCATGGCGTGCGCTGCCGGGGTCGCCCTGTCGCTTCTTCTTTAATGCGCGTTGATCCCCATATGGACGCCGAGTCCCGGTAAACACACCCATAAATGCACCACCATTTCCATTCCTCCTCCTCATCCCATCCCCCCTCTCTCTGTTATTGTTATCGTCCTTGTTTGTACTACGACTAGATTGGATTTGTTTGTGTGTGGGCTAATGGAGTGGTTCGAGTTGCTGCCTATTGATGTTGTTGAGGTCTGGCGCAGGGACGCTTACGGATTCGCGGTGCGGCCGCAGCATCTGCAGCGTTTCCGCGAGTACGCCAAGATTTACAAGGTTATTTACCACGCGACAAATGTCCTTTTTTTGTCTTTATTATGTTCAAGCAAAAGTTCTGAATCTTCTTGTGTTAGGAAGAGGAGGATGAGAGAGCGCAAGTATGGAAGGACTTCCTAGACAGGTTGGCCGACTCTACGGATTTACCTAGCACAGACAGCATTTCGCATTCGACAGACGATCCTGCTGCCGGAGATGGTGATGCGGGCGCTGAAACTGCAGAAAAGAGCCTCAATGAAGAGGAGAATGAAGCAGAAAGTGCAGAAAATAGTGTCCATGAAGAAGTGAATGTGGCCGAAAACACGGAGAACAGCAATGACTTGTTGAAGGAAGTTGAGGAATTCAGGGATGTAAATGGTGAGCCGGAAGAGAATGAAGCTGAAAGTTTAGAAAAGAGGGTCAATGAAGAAGAGAATGAAACTGAAAGTGTAGAAAAGGGTGTCAACGAAGAAGACAGTGAAGCCAAAAATTCAGAGAACAGTAACAGCTTGGAGTGTTTGAAGGAAGGTGGGGAATTCAGAGAAGCAAATGGTGAGCCAGAAGATTTTAACAGCGAGACGAGCAACTTGGAAAAACTGAAAGAGGACATTGATGGCAGAGAAGGAAATTGTCATGAAGAAGAAGAGGAAGAAGCTGTAGAAAAGAACGCCAAATTGGAATGTGTAGAGGAAGTTGATGGCCACGATGAAATCCGAGATGCAAATGGCAAGCCAGAAGATTTCAAAGATGCGATTGACAACTCGGATAAACTGAAAGAGGAAACTAGTGCAAACTCTGAAGACTTGAAAGAAGCCTCTGAAGAACTGAAGGAGATGATTGAGGGCTCTGAAGGAATAAAAGATGTAAATGAGGGCTCAGAAGAATTTAATGATGAAAATGAAAGTTCAAATGGATTCGGGGAAGTGAATAATGACAACTTCGACAAGTTTGAAGAGACCCCCTTCGATAAGGGGCTGTTGGATCAACTGGAGCCCATAAAAGTTGAGTCCTGGAAGCGGATGAGGGCATCACTCAGCATCATTGAGAAGATGATGAGCTCTCGGGTGGTGAGAAGAAATGATACTGCAAATGTGATATCTGGAAAGGCTGTGACACAGCTTGCTTCAATTGAAGAAGAAAGGGCAGTAGAAGAAAACCATGAAGGGGGTCCAATGGAGGAGTCATATAATGCAGAAAAGGTGGATCGGTCACAGATAGGGGAACCTGGTGCTTCGCCCAGTGACACCTTGGAGGGAGTCAACGGAGAGTCATATTTTCCTTGGAGGGAGGAACTGGAGAGCTTGGTTCGTGGAGGCGTGCCAATGGCTCTTAGAGGAGAGGTGCAACTGCAACCACAATTGCACCTTGCTTTTCTGTCTCCGTCTATGGGATATACCTTTCCAGTTACATATAGTTTGTTTTCTTGCAGATGTGGCAAGCATTTGTTGGTGTTGGTGCTCGGAAAATCCGTGGGTACTACAACAAACTACTAGATGAAAGGACCGAGGTATTGGATAAAAAGGACCTTCAGGACCAAGTGGTGAATGAACAGAAAAATTCACCAAAAAAGCATCCCAAGCCTGAGAAGTGGAAGGGGCAGATAGAGAAGGTTCGTCTTTGAAACATTTCGAACAGCGAGGAAGTATGCCCTTGGTTACCAGGTTCTAATGTTTCTGAACACTTGAATTTCCTGTTATCATTACAGGATTTGCCTCGAACATTTCCCGGACACCCTGCATTAGATGAGGATGGGAGAAACGCTTTGAGGCGGTTATTAACCGCATACGCAAGGCATAATCCATCTGTTGGATATTGCCAGGTAATTCAACTGGATTATGACCTTCCTCTTTGTACACTATAACTGTATAAACATTTTAGTGATCCATGTTAAGTGAACTATGAAAGGTCACCATTTTTCAGATGTTAGTTCTAGTTGATCATTTGTTGTCATCTTGTGTATCACGGCCTTTCAAAAATAAAAATAAAAATAAAAGAAGAGGCGGAGGAGTTGCAATCTATCATGTATTGTCTACTGTTGTATTAGGCACTTTTCAGTCAGTTGTTCTGATGATCAAGTTTTCATCTTCTTATCCTACCGGAACTATAGAAGTAATATACATGGTTGAGATCAATTAAGCCTATCCCAAATTTCAGATATACAATTTCCTCACTGACTAGCTTTACAAGATCAGGAAAGTTATCACATATTCAGTTCACCACTGAGGCTGCATTTATCTTCATTTCCGCATGCCATGCACCATTAATCCGGTTTAGAGACATCTGTACTTCATAATTTCCGTGGGGGCGGGTAGTCTAATATGAACGTAGTCTACATGCACCCCTCTGTTAGTTTGTGCACTTAAACCATCTTCAAAATTTCTCAAAACAAATCATGGAACTACAAAATGTTGATTTAGGTACATGCATAAGATTGAGAAAATCTGTGTTGTAAAAAAAACATCTCTTTGTTATATAACTTAATCTTGTTATTATACAGTACACATATATGGTTATATTTTTTTTCATGAATTTTTGTACATGTGCCTAAATAAGTTTCATGATTTTTTGAGATTTTTTTTTGGAAATGTGCAAAATCGTAAAGGGGTATGAACCTGCGTTCACAAAATCCGCTTTGTATTTTTCAGTCTCTATAATGATAGTCCTCTCTCGTATCTTTGTTTTGTTGCAGGCCATGAATTTTTTTGCTGGACTATTTTTATTGTTCATGCCTGAAGAAAATGCATTCTGGTAGGACTGCATTATGTGCCTTCATTCATGAAAACAAATCTGATTAATGGTTATGTTTTATGGTGCAAGATCGCAAGCTATCTCCAACTCTACATTTTCTTTGCTCTTATTTTACTTTGCATTTCAGGGCCCTGGTGGGGGTCATTGATGAGTACTTTGAGGGTTACTACACTGAGGAAATGATTGAATCACAGGTATCGATACTTTCTAATTATTCCATCATACATCTTATGTATGCCTGCGAACATTTACATAATATTGCCGCTTCATTCACAGGTTGATCAACTTGTTCTTGAGGAGGTTGTACGAGAAAGGTTCCCAAAATTGGGTATGTTCCGGTTGCATTCACATTATGGTAGAAAATGACACATGTGGTCATGCATGACCAACATTCAATTTAGATCTGGAGCTGACATAGCTAAGATTTTTCTGAGACTTCAACAATTTATTATCTCGAGAGTGATTGATGGTTATCACTTTACACTCACATTGGTTGCAACTCTCTTTCAGCCAAGCATACAGATATCTTGGGAGTGCAGGTGACATGGGTGACTGGACCATGGTTTCTGTCAATTTTCATCAACATGCTTCCATGGGAAAGTGGTCAGGTTTTATACAATATCTTGGTGCTTTCATTAAGATATAACAATATACAAACATTTTTCACAAGTTCGCTGCTGTAATATTCTATTATTTGGATCCCTTAAATTACTTAAAGCATCTTAAGAGAAATTATTAGAATCCTGAGAAATCCCAGACTACACTAGTTTCTTATGTTTTTACATAGTCCTTTCATTGTATAAGTTCCAACAGATCAATGGTTTCAATAATACCTGATTGGAACCTTTTCTCTTTTAGTTCTTCGTGTATGGGATGTAATCCTTTTTGAAGGAAACCGCACAATGCTATTCAGGACAACGCTTGCTTTACTGGACTTATATGGTACTACTTAACCACATCTGATTAATCGGAAAGTACTAGATACTATTATTTGTTCATTTTTATTAACCAACAGTGTTGCCTTATATGTTCATTTTCAGGACCTGCCCTTGTGACCACAAAGGATGCTGGAGATGCAATTACATTACTGCAGTCTCTTGCTGGCTCTACCTTTGACAGCAGCCAGCTTGTATTGACAGCATGTATGGGTTTTCAGTCAGTCAAAGAAATGGGATTACGGGACCTAAGAAAAAAGTACAGGCCAGAAATTATAGCGGCTATGGAGGAAAGATCAAAAGATCGTCATTCCTGGAAAGATAAGAAGGGGCTAGCGACTAAACTATATAGCTTTAAACATGACCCCTCGTCTGTATGCCCACAAGTTGATTCCAAGGATGGGGCAGATGGTTTGCATGTAAATGGGGATTCTGGGTCAACAAGCCTGGAAAACTACCTTACTAGTTCAGCATTAGAAAATGAGCTGGATGAGGGTATTGATCTTCAAGAACAGGTACAAAAATCCTCTTCTACTGATATCCTTCTACCCTGGGAATGAAAATAAAGGTTATATCTATTATATGCATCATCTTTTGATGGTTGAAATTTGGTGATCCGCAACAGTTATTTGTGATGATCTGTTGCCCATCTGGAGTTTGAATACATGTTTTTATGTTGACATGACAAATATTCTGTGGACGTGCAATGATTTCATGCAGGTAACATGGCTAAAGGTTGAGCTGTGCAAGCTGCTTGAGGAGAAAAGATCAGCTGAACTCAGGTTTGTTTTACTTCTGTTCTGCTTATAATGTTTTGTTTGTGCCCTTAAGA
Organism: Poa annua; assembly: GCA_026929855.1. Classification (NCBI taxonomy): domain Eukaryota; kingdom Viridiplantae; phylum Streptophyta; class Magnoliopsida; order Poales; family Poaceae; genus Poa; species Poa annua. The sequence continues at coordinate 118,892,625 of CM049434.1, forward strand.
CTAGCAATCTGTTCCCACTTTGTGGCAGCATCTGTGTAAATTTTATTTTTCAAAAGAAATGAACTAGGGGGAGTGGATGTACAACCCCACCACTCGGGTTCATGTTCTCATGTATGCGAATTTGCGTTCCTATTTATACTGCTGGGGCTTCCCCTACAGCTTCCTTTTAATAATAATAAATTAGGTTTTATGCTATGATGCTGTTATAAGTTCTTTTGTTAATTATGGAAAAACTCCAAACAAAAGAACTTCTCATACTCAACATATATTGTGAAACAGCAATACATGTTCCTTTTGGTTTGAACAATAACTTTGTCTACCGATATAACATATTTGAGTTTTGCTGTAGTTAGGACTCAGGAGGAAGAAATTTTTATAAGTGATATTTTGCTCCTTATCTCCTTCACATCATCATGATACCTCACAAACTATTTATTTTGTGTGACCGACGTTCTTTAAACCTGTTCACCGGTTTTGTTATAGGAGTCTAATTTGAAATTCACAGTCTGGAATTGGTATCAACCCGTACAATCATTTATGTTTTTTAGGTTGTCACTGTAAGTTCATCGGTCTTTGAGAACCGCTCAAGCCATATGGCTTTAGTGTGGCATTTTACTTGGCCTATCAGTACATGTCTATAAAGCGTAGCTTATATTTCTTGGTATTTACAGAGCTGAGGAGTTGGAAACTGCTTTAATGGAGATGGTCACACAGGACAATAGACGTATGTTGAGTGCTAAGGTAGTGTTGTTATCCAGAATAACTTATCTTATTCTTTCCCTAAGCCTACACAATTTCATGGCAAATTAAAGCTCCTTATGGGGTTTAAAAAATCCCTTTTATTTATGTCTGGCTCAATGAAATGTCACTTTAAGGTAGTACTGGTCCACTTTTAGACTTTGATTCCGTATTTCCTTGGTTAAATTTTGAGTCTACGTTCTTGACTTAGAGAAGATTCACAGGTTGAGAAATTGGAAGCAGAGGTATCTGAACTGCGAAAGACTTTTGCAGATAAGCAAGAACAAGAACAAGCAATGCTCCAGGTGCTGTCTTCGTGCCTAGGCTTGATATTGCATGACCCTCTCTGAAATCCTCTGCTTTCTTCTTGGTTAAAAAGTACACACATTTATTTGCCCATACAGATTTTGGTAAGAATGGAGCAGGAGCAGAAAGTGACAGAAGATGCCCGCATAGCTGCTGAGCGAGATGCTGTCGAACAAAAATATGTTGCACACTTGCTCCAGGTTTAATCTTGGAGCCATCTTTCCAAGTTATTTTCGTGAAGTGCTGCCTTTTCTTTTACTTGTACAACTTATACTGTTGGAGAAGAACAGATGCATACCTTTCATTCTTTGTATGTGCAGGAGAAGTATGAAGCAACAATGACGGCGCTTTCAGAAATGGAGAAGAGAGCTGTGATGGCAGAAACTATGTTGGAAGCTACGAAGCAGTACCAGGCTGGGCAGGTTAAAGCTGTCCAAACCTTCGCTCCAAGGTATGTTTTCGTTACTTCATTGAACTTCCACCCTCCTAATACTCTGTATTATCTAGTATCATTGCCGAGCTCTGGTCAAAACGCCTGTAATTTATTGTTGGACCATGTTAAGTCCATGTATGACCCATGGTGGCCCATGTAACCGAAACCCTAATGTGGTGATATATATATGTGTGTGAGGGGTCCTGAGAGGATAACCCCCATCCACCATTTTAGAAACTCTACATGGTATCAGAGCCAGGTTTCCTAACTAGCAGACGCCACCCGTAGTCCGCCGCCCACCACAACCACCAGTGGACTAGTTCCTCGCCTGCCACAACAACCAGGCGAGTTGTAGACACTCCGGCGGCGGGAGGCCGCATCCGTTGCTCTGTGTGGGCTGTGGCCATCTCACACAGCGAGTTGAGTTGTATGAGTGTGGCTGCTGCCTCTGCGCAGGGGAGGAAGATGGAGTAGGATAGGGTAGATTCAGAGGTGAAGGAGAACTAGAGAGGAGTGAGGGGTTCCGGAGGTGGATTTGGTGGTGGAGCTGGAGGAGGTTCAGGAGGCGAGGCTGCAGGAGGAGCCGTTGCGGTGTGGGCTCGATCTGAGCCCGTGTGATGTGCATCGGGAATGAGCTGCTGCTGCGACGGGGCGGCCCTGATCTGGGCCGTGCTGGCCGGATCTGATGCGTGGGCTGGCTGCTCCGTCTTGGTGCAGTGTGCGTGGAGAGGAGGAGCAGAGGCTCGAGCTCAGATCTGGGGAGCTCGGAGCTGGGGCGTTAGGCCAGAGAAGCTCGTGGAGGACGACGTCCTGGAGGCAGGAGAAGGTTGGCGAGCTGGTGCTCGCCGGCGCAAGCCCGAGGCATCCATGACTCTGTTGTCCGTGCTCGGGACAGAGGAAGGCAGCTGGAGGAGGATGTGCTGCAGCTGTGCGAGATGGTGCTGAGCAAGAGCAGTAGAGGAGCAGAGGTTGCTGCTTGGGTCGGCCACGACCATGGGGCAGCGGCAAGCTCCAAGGCGAGGGAGAGAGAAGATGAGGCCCTTCCTAGCGGTGCTCATGGCCTGCCTCACAAGGAGAACAAATGAGAAGAAGGAGCTCGAGCTGCTGCCCTCGAGAGAGGAAGGAAGGAAGAAGCTCGAGCTGCTGCTTGAGCTGTGCGTGGTGAGAATGGCTGATGTGTCCGACCAGTTCAGCTGAACAAATTGTTGCTGCTCCTTGTCTTGGTTTACTATAGGGACCAAGGAGCAGAGGGGGAGAGAAATAAAGGAGATAAAGAAGGAGCTTGAGCTCCCTTGCTGCTGTTTGACAGGGGAGAGGAAGCTGTCCTGCAGTTGCATGCTGCTGCTCGCTAGGAGAAGAAGGTCGGGCTGAACTGCAGTGCAGTGCTGCTATGCTAGGCAGGGGGAGAAGAAGAGACCTTGCTGCTGCGTGTAGCTGGTCAGGAAGATGGGTGAACCACAAGGTGAATGTGGCTGGGTGTTGTTGCTGCTGGAGAGGAGAAGGTGGTTTTCTTTTAGGGGGAGAGAAGGAAGGTAGAGGTGTAGAGGCTGGGCGTCCATGGAGGAGCTGCTCGAGACCGGGGAGGAAGAAGTGGCTGTGTGCCCGAGTGTGGTGGCTCGGTCCCAGCCTCCCAAATCTGCAGGGAATTGATGCCACACGGCGGTCGTGGCCGTGATTGGTGAAGGTGGAGGCAGTGTGTTGGAGCGGCTAAGTGGCGACACAGTTTGAGGAGGCCGATGAGTTCGGCAGAAGGCTGTGCATGCTTGTGCTGCTTGGTTGTTGGCCGTGTAGGAGGAGACGTAGGTGGGCACCTCGGGAAGGAGAGGAGGTTCCAGAAGATGGCAGAGGAAGGAATGGAGCTTTGTTGCATTTTCTTTTAGGGGGAGAGAAGTGGTGATGGAGAGGGAGAAGAGAGGAGTTGCAGCAAGGGGGAGAATGTGCTTACGTGAGGTTGCTGCAGTGCTTAGGAGGAGGATGTCTGGTGCTGTTGATGAAGGTGTGATGACTACGGCTGCTGATAGAGATGATGAGGTTGTTTGTTCTATGGTGATGTGCTGATAGAGATGATGAGGTTGTTTGTTCTGTGGTGATGGTTGTAGAGGTGTCCGTGGGAGAGGCATGCGTTGCTTGAGGTGGAGATGGTTGAGGCCATGGTGACCAAGGAGAGGCATGCGTTGCCTGAGGTGGAGATGGTTGAGGCCGGAGTTGGCCGTGGGTTTGTGGGGAGGAAGGAGGAGGTCAAGGGCATGGTGTGTGGATGAGAGAGGCTGAGGACACAAAGTTGATGATTGAGGAGGAAATGGAGGAGAGAAGTTGAGGAGAGATGGTTGAGGCCGTAGGATCATACCATAGTTGATGTTGAGACACAAGATGGTTGAGATCAGTTGAAGACTGAGAGAGCAAGGGATGTTGGCGCTCTCATGTATCTTAGGTGTTATGTTTGTGTTCAGTAGTGGTAGTTGTAGTGTTATGTACGGTAGCAAGATGACCATGGTCTTACCCATGATCATCTTGAGGGGGAGTGTTGGACCATGTTAAGTCCATGTATGACCCATGGTGGCCCATGTAACCGAAACCCTAATGTGGTGATATATATATGTGTGTGAGGGGTCCTGAGAGGATAACCCCCATCCACCATTTTAGAAACTCTACATTTATACTGTGCAACAAGCACGACTAATAATTTGCTTCTCAATGCATCGTATATTAGTGGCTAGTGATTTAGCTATTTCCCATTGTTGCATTCACTAACAGCAGATATTGTGGTTAGTTCTAATCATATATGACTAATATTTCTAATTAGGTTAACTGCAAGTCTAAGTTCACATGGTAACATTTCATTTACTGGATAATTGTGTAGGTCACCGCATGCAGATCTTGGGAAGACAAACCAAGAACCTAATCAAGATACACCTAACAAGAAAATGGGTTTGCTTTCTAGGGGTCTTGGATGGCTAGAGAAGAGCAAGGTATGTCATAGAATGTTCAGTGTTCTGGGATAGAATAGTTTGTGTATCTATACAGAAGAACCAACCTCTTTATGTGCTCTTTGAAACAAGGAACGTAGAGATTTAAAATAATACATTAATCTGGCATTTAGAAACATGACAGAAAACTGAGGTGCTGTTGCTCATTAATTTTGAATTACTTTCATCAGGGAAAATCAAATTTCAATGAAACAAATGAAGGCTGAACTCCTGCGGAATCAGGTGGAAACTCATCGGTCCCAACAAGGATCTTGACGGCCATCTGCAATTGGATTGCCCGGTCGCCAGAGCAATCCTTCAAACCAGCTAGTCTTTGTCCGTGGGAAGATCAACTTGCGTTTTCGATGGAAGTATTTCTGAAACTGTACTTGGTAGGTCCAAATCGTTGGAGGGCATACATGTAAATTTTCTTCTCCGGTTAGTTCCATTAAGATTGTCTATACTTAGTGTCCCATTTAGGAGAAAGAAAATACACACGAAAACCCCTTTGTTTTTTAGGGTAGTTGAGATTGTCAGAGTTATACCGCGGAAGAGCATGTATTATTTCTCTTCTGAATGAATTTTGCAACGCACTGTAAAGAAAATGATCTTTCAGTGTGTTATTTGTTCTTTTGATAACGCTGGTTTGCAACATACTGTAAAGACGAACTATCAATTGATGATTACCAGGAATGATCATTCACGGTTCAGCAAAAAATTCTGTTTTTCTGTATGCACGTTTACAAGCGTGATCCGGCATGAGTGACCGTAGCATTAAGTCAAAATATACTCAACTGCGTTACATAAAAATACAGGAACAGTTTAATAATCACAACCTGAAAAATGGCAGATAAAACAGGCACTGGAGAGGGAAAGTATATGCTGAAATAGAATAGTACATACTGCGATCATGAGGTTTTAGAAAAGAAAAAAAGAATGAATCAAAATCTGTTAAAGTCTACCTGAACAAAACTATGAACACTTATAGATGCAGACTGAAGAAGTGAAGATGACATGTTCAGCAGCAGCATCTAAAGAAGAAGAGGATGCAAAGTTGCAAACAATCTGAACCGACTTCCACAAAGATTCAGCGTCATGGAAATATGTTCAAATACTAGGAAGCTCATGTCTCATAGACTAGAGCTTCGGGCCCTCGACCATGGCCCATGGAGACAAGAATATTAGCATCTACTCCAGCATTTAGTATCTACATACCAGCAAAAAAATCCCGAGTTACATTATGAATTTGTGATATTCTCCTGCTATCCTTTCCCGAGCTGGCGAACTAGAGATGGTGCCTGCAGGTGCCTCGCGCTTTTGGACCGCCGTGACGAGATGTGAGCAAGAGCATCAGCTACATCTGTAATCACTGGTCTCTGGCTGGCTGTTCTTTGGACACACATTTGAGCAACAGCAAGGGCCTGGATCAACGCCGCCTTGCTGTACTGACCGGAGAGCGCTGGGTCTGCCAATATCGCATATTCCTTTCTGTTGATCAAAGGTGCGGCCTGAAGTTATACAGCAACAAAAGTTACAACAGTAAAATCACGAAAAGATAAATTCAACATCTGAAAACAGCAAGTGAGAACATCGGTGAAATCGCTTATTTTCCTTAAAGGCGAAAAGAAGAACTGCCAAAACTCGACTTCTCAAAATTTGAAATCAAATTGTAACAAACCACAGATTCCTCGAATGGCAAGAGTGCAATACCAAAGGCTGTACAACTACAATAGAAGATAAAGAGTCTATGGTGAGAAAATGGTTAAAAACCAATGAATGAATAATAAACTAAGTAAAAATCAAGGGCTTCCTGTCATCAAAGTTTGAAGCACCGTGCACTTTCCTTAATATGAAGACTTATTAAGTTATTAGCATCAAGGAAAAGCACGGAGAAACTTTTATTAAAGCAGGAAGCAATGACTTACCCATTCAGCCAGATTACGCTCTGCTTTACTTCGTCTCTGATCTAAAGCCCTTCTTCCTGTGGTAACCTCAAGTATAACAACGCCAAAGCTATAGATATCTGACCTGAGGGTCAGCCGACCACTCTCAAGGTACTCCGGCGCACAATATCCAGGCGTACCCATTATTCTAGTTGAAACATGAGTATTGTCACCAGTTGGACCTAGCTTTGCCAAGCCAAAGTCGGACAGCTTTGGATGATATCCATCTCCAAGCAAAATGTTCGAGCATTTCACGTCACGGTTAATGATGGGAGGGTCGGTCTCAACATGCAAATGCTTCAGGCCTTGAGCTGCCCCAGCAAGTATCTTCATCCTTGTATTCCAGTCAAGAGGCTTCTTATCAGGGGAAAGATCTGGGTAAAACAAAGCCGAATTCAGGTTTACCAAGCTTCTAAGTTATTTAGTTAGAATGTAATGAAGTAGGGAACTATATATGGCAGCTTGGTACCATACCAAAGATATGAGATTCCAGTGAACCCAAAGGCATGTATTCATAAACCAAAAGCTTCTTAGCCCGTTCAGCGCAATAGCCAACAAGCTTGACAAGATTTGGGTGATCCAGTCTGCTCAACATTATAACTTCTGTAAAGAACTCCCTGTCCCCTTGCATTCCTTCGGGATTAAGAACCTTTATAGCCACCTGTCCATGTCGCGGTTCGAGAATTAGAGCAACATACAAGTGAATCAAACCATCTCCTCGCAAGCATCAATTCTCTTCAGAAAATAACCATAGCATGGAGCCTCAACCAATATTCAATTAACTTAAGAAAAGAAATGATGTATCAATCCATTATTGCACTCGCCACATCAGTTACAGTTTAGGATCACACAATAGTTAATGCGACTAACATACTAGCAACAAAACTGGTTCCGAGTTTAATACATAACTGCAACTACTAAACTGCCCAGAAAGACATGTACTCACATGGTTGCCATTCAGCACACCTTTATAAACCTCTCCAAACCCGCCCTTTCCTAGGACGTGCTTTTGTTCAAAGCGCTCAGTCGCCACAAACAGCTCGTTGTAGGTCAATGACGGGCTCCGCAGACCATTGTTAGAGATACAATTAGTGTGAGCGCTCCCCTTACTGACCTCTAATCTTGTCATCTCTGTAGAAACAATAAAATAGATGCACCAGCAGTGCAGTTGTCAGCTATCAGATGAAAAAACCTGCACAGTTTCATCATCCAGATTCCAGAACGGCACTATTTTTGTGGAAAATATTAGTAAAACAAAAAAAGGAATCGAACAGTTCCAAGTATCCAACATCAAAAAGGTTATGTAAGATTTATTTAAATGACAAATTAACCCAATTTACTTAGCACTATCCGTATCGAAGCAATCATGTAAAATCTAGTGATATATTTTTTAGGAAAGGAAATACACACATTTCGTGGCAGTCTGGCAGACTCATGTACATGCATGGGGTTACAGGCAGACCCTCAATATTTTCTTTCTAAACCCAGCAGTACTTGCACCTAGTACTAATTAATCAACAAATACATAGTCATGTGAGTGAACATACTACTTTTACAAACATGTAACACACAAGGAATACATATAGATGTATATAATTGTACCACACCTACAAACAACACAGATTTTTTTTCATATGAACTATCGTTCTACGCATATTCAAAGTTTATTTTGGTGCCTCACTTCAGTTTATCTATATCACCACAGCCAACATATTAGTACAAGAACAAAGGGTGAAAAAATAGAATGGGAAGACATATACATCAGCATATCATCACAATAAGTTGGGCGTTGTGATATTCATGATAATAATCTTAATTTACTTTCAAAGAAAACTAGCACAATCAGGATACTCACTCGAAAACCATGTGTAGTTATAATGACCAGGACCACATATTAGAAGGTTTAGTTGAACTTTTCCTCTGTTTTGGTAACCACTCACCTATGTTGGCTATGTAAATTTTGCGCCACTTTCACGATCTTCTAAATACAGAAGACCTGAAGACTTGGGGTTTAACAGGGGGGGAAACGCCCTAGAGGCTAGGACCACGAGCTCTTCACGAAACTAATTACTCACGAGGAGTAGAGTGGAGTAATATTTTGTCCTGCACACAGACCAATGATATGTGGGGACGTCCCTCTTGAACTTCAATTCACTATGGGCACAAAATTGAGTACTCCATACCAGTAATTATCACCTCTATTTACCACTATCTTAAATGCACATTTATGTATCGGAATATGAAATTGTACGGCATAGATTATCTCAGATCGTTGCCCTGCATTTTGATTTTTGACCGAGAGAGTACTCGATTGGCAAAAGAAGGAAAGAAAAACAACGAATTGTATAGGAATTCTCCACAAAGGGGGTAACAATTTCCTGATACTACTATATCTCAGCACGTCCAAAGAATAGCACACGCGACGCAAAGACCAAAGAAAGGATCGTCACCAGGAATCATGCGCGGTTTTAGTTGAAGTCCAGAACAACACTGGATTCACGAAATTAGAAAATCGTCAGGAAACGAGGGTACACACAAAAAGGATCCCCATTCCCAACAGGGCAACGACTCAAACCGAATTGCGCACAGGATGATCCGAAACAAACATTCCCAATTTCCGCAAGAGAAGAAAGCATGCACGCAGCACGCCATCTTGTGATACTCTCATTTCGTGAACGGCAGGGCCACGGGCCAAGTATTAACTAAAGAAACACACACCAAGAAACCACGTGTGCTAGGTAGAGGCAAGAACCCTCCTCGTAGAGCTAGAGCACCAACCAAAGCTACAAACCAGCCGAATTCGATCAACAGCGCAAGACCAAGAAACTACCTCGAGCGGCGCGGCGGGAGGACCGAGCAGCTAGCACCGCAAATTACCACCTCCGCTACTCCACGGCGGAGCCGGAAGCAGAGAAACGTTCAAGAAACGAACCGGCGCCAGCGGGAGCGGGAGGAGGAGGAAGAAGAAGAAGGAGGAGAAGCTTGTGACGCATATATATCACCTGAGGGCGAGGCGGTGGGGGCGATCTGGGACTGCTTCTCGGCGGGGTCCTTCCTCTCGCCCACGGCGCCCTTCTGGCACGAGACGCAGCACCCCATGGCCGGCCGCCGCCTCCTCCTCTCTCGCCGAATGTAGGGGAGGGAGGGAGGGGTGGCTGGGTGGAAGGAACTGTGGAAGGCTTTGGAAGTTGGAACAGAAGAATGTGGGGATGGAGGACGGAACCCAACTGTACTCAGGTGCTCTCTGTGTCACATCGCGTGACCCTCCGTTTGTTTGCTTCCGGGGACACGGCCCCTCCGTTACCGGGCGGACCCAAAGTACGCCTTCGATATCAGGTAACGTATTTTCCAGAGATACGCGTTCTGACTTCTGAGGCTTGGTGGTCTCTCTCTTCTCTTGTGAACTCGCCCAGGAATCCCCGGCCTTCCTTCTTCCTAGCCGCCGCAGCCGCCTGTCGCGCTCTCCGGAGATGGAGGAGTACGGCGACCTGCTGAGCGAGGCGATGTGCTCCGGCGCGCGCGTGGTGGTGGTGGAGGACAGCGTGGAGGCGCCGGGGGCGTTCGTCCTCCACCTCCTTCTCAAGCGCGCGCTCGCCGGGGCCGGGGCCGGCGGCTCGGCGCTCCTCGCCCTCGCGCAGCCCTTCTCTCACTACGACCGCGTCCTCCGCAAGATGGTAAGCGCCCAGACGGCTCGTCCAGCACGTCCTTTGCCCTAAGCACCGCTTCACCACACAGTTAAGAGTCGTGCACTTGTGACTGCTGCAGAATTCGATGCCTATTTGACGCCAGCACTTTATAGTTTCGTTACCAGGAAGCCAGTACCAAATGTACAGCAATAGTCTAATTCGGACAGGCTCTGACCAGCTCACCCACGAACCTGAAGGCCTTTGCAATTAGTAGCATCAGGCTAAATACTCCATGTAATTTTGAAATCTCCAATGCTCATGATATCCTCTTCTGAAATCTGCCAGGGCTGTAACTACTGTGAGCCTTGACAAGGGGCACTCTCATTTCCACAATGTGCATATGCTCTACTTGAAATCTCCAACGCTCATGATTTCCTCCTCTGAAATTTTGCCAGGGCTGTAACTTATCTGTACATAGGAAGAGCGAGAGGCTTCACTTCTTTGACTTGCAGGCGTTCCCAGGCAAGCGGTCACCTTGTTTTCCCAAATCACGCAGAAACACATAGCTACCGAGTCACTATTTTCCCTACTTCTCTACTCAGGTGGAACATTGGGAAGTGGCATCTCTGATAGCCTAGCTCAACTGTATAACGGTGTTCGGAGAGTGGTGGAGGCAAACAGGGCAAACGAAAGCACTGGTCGGTTCACGGTCATGATAGATGATCTTTCGCTGTTGGAAGTCGCTGCCAATGGTTCGGCCGATGACGTCTTGGACTTCTTGCATTACTGTGTCACGCTCACCTCTGAGATGGTAAAACTAACCGGATAAATCAAACACTTCGCAGTATTCTATCTTCACGATACATTTCACATTCTTTACACCCTGTTTCTCGTCTTACCAGAATTGCTCACTTGTGGTCCTTATTCACGAGGATATTTATTCAAGCGAGGATGGTGTGGGGCTTCTTTTGCATCTGCGCTACATTGCGGATCTCGTGATTAGAGCGGCACCTTTGAGCACCGGTTTAGCTGCCGATGTCCATGGACAGGTTAGGTTCTTGTTCACCACTTCGCATGGATTAATTTTAGGTTCTTATTAGTGTCATTTTGTTAGCCTGCATTGCGGTAAATTTCTCCAGCAGACTTTGGTCTGGTTCTGAAGGATGACACTTGTTTGAAATGTTTCCAACAGCTTTCCGTGGTCAACAAAGGGATGATGCTCAGTGAGCAAAGGCAGGCCAAAGGCCAGAAAGTTTGGAACTTCCATTTTAAACTGAAGGAGAATGGCGCAGAGTTCTTCTACCCAGGAAGCAGGCATTAGGAATTTTGGCTGCATGCTTGCGCTCTTCATGCCCTTTTGTATGCAACTCTTATGCCTTTATCTAGGTAGAGATGTATTCAACACTGTAAAAGACCCCGCAGAGAACTGCAGTATCAAAACATTCAGTTACGGGTAGAGAAGAAATCTTAACTTCTTTTTACTTCAGACCACCACCTTGCCATCAACAGCTGCAGTTACTTTGGTTCAATTTAGATGTACATGCATGATTGGTAAAAATAACATCGTCGCAGCTGGCTTGCTCCTTCTTAAGACTCTTTTCGACTAAGCATACCTCTCCAAGAGAACTGAAGACCGCAAACCACAATGACGGCTAACATAGTATTGCAACCAGTGGCCACACATTACAGATCTTCATCTGGAATCGGCCACAGACAATAATCATATGTGTTTTCATTTATTAGGCACCTATGTATTTTCCGTGTGTCAAACCAGACGCCACGAATTAGAAGGGTTGTGTCATCTTTCTGCTGCTTGACCAGCCTGGTCTTCTTGTCCAGATTGCCGCACGAATTGCCCACGGACCCGGGGCCGCTGCTCAGCGAGCCTCTTCCTGCTATGGTAGCGCACCTGTAAATGGGCAACAAAGCCATCAGGAACATACCACTCCAATACAGATCTGGGCAAAAATGTTGCAAATAAGATGAAATGGTAGCATTAATACTTGTAAAATGTTACGTACTCCCTCCGTTCCACAATATAAAATGTTTTAGTCTTTTTCCACATTCACATTTACACATATGTATCTAGACACATTTTAATGTATATATACACTTATTTTACTGTGAATGTAGACAAGTGCACAACACCTACAATATCTTATATCGTGGAACGGAGGGAGTACTTAGTAAAGTGTTACAGATAAAATCTTACTCCTCAAATATGAGCTACTTTGATAAATTTGGAAGTAACATAATTTTTTTTTTTTACTATCTTTCGAAAGTAATTTAGATTCATAAGCAATTGTATGAGTTCTTATTTTCATTAATAAACTTCTTGGTCATTCTTACTATGCCAAATGAAAATCAAATGGGTCTTCAAGAGATCTGTAGGTTACCTTTTTCTCAAAGTTCCTCTCTTTTCGCTTCTGTCTAAATTTGTTTACGGCAGCTTCTCGTTGGCTGAGCTGATTTTGACATATGTCGTTGGCACTGCCGCTTGGACCACTCCCACTTCCATCGCCACCTTCAGTCCCATTTTTGATGATGGTACCACTCTCAATGTTTGGTCTTGCAACATTGGGAGTGGAGCTAGTTCCATTCTGCACATTGCTTCCATTATGGCTGCCGGAGATACTCCCATTCAGACTATAGTTTGCAGCATGACCTTCCATGGGCACATCAGACACATTGGACGAACCATGCCGAGGGTGAGGGTTTGATCCACGGCCAATTGATGGCTGCTGCTGTGCCATAACTTGGAGGTAATAATGTGCATGATGGTGATGCTGCACAGAACCTTGCTGTGCCTCTCTTGAGTGGCACAATTTCACCACATTGGTAGTTTCTTCACCGGCTTTGCCATTCCCTACCACATTTTCTGGGGATGTTTGGTGCTGGGCCGGATGGAATGCTGATGTATGATGGTTAGACTTAACAGCTGATGGCGACACTACTCTCTCCCTGTCTACAGAAGGCTTTGTGATGGCATTCTTGGTACTAGAACCCATGTCATTGTTGTTGCTACTGCCATTGGAGCCCTGCTTTATTGGAGCAGCATCTGAATTTGATTCCATCTTGCAAGTGGAGTTTGTTTTCACAGCACCAGAGCTGTTATCTTGAGGCGAGCAGCTTCCCTGAAATGTTGCTCCACCTTGATCAGAAGCTATGGGCGTACGGTACCTTGCAAAATACAAGACAGTTAGTACGCAACTTACTGCTGTGTTTATAAGTTAGTAATTACAGTGACATTATGTTTTGCACCTGGTGAATGCTGAGAGATCTGATCTTTTCACAGTATTTCGTTCATCATGGATTTCAGTTCCAGATCTAGTTGTTTTCGATATCCTCAGACCCAACTCTTGGGATGGCATGTTGATGAGAGAATCATTTTTCATATCATTCACATGTGGCGTCTTTGAGGAGCAATCATCAGTGGGTTTAGATGCATGTTTGGCTTCTGTGTTTCTGGCCATTGAACTAATCAAATCAGCAGTTTGACTAGTTGGTTTGTCCGCTGTGTTTATACCATTGCCTTCAGTCACTATTTTGTTCTCTGGCTTATTTTGGGTTATGCCAGTCTCATGCTGTTTTTCTGTTGGATTAACAGACATCTCATTTGGAGAAGATTGATTCCCATGACTTGAATTCCCAGGAGCACTTATTTCTAAGTATTTCCCCATAGAGCCATCTGCAGAAGAAAGTGGCAGTTGGTTGACATAGTGCAGTAAAAAGATGTATTTTCTTGTATAACAGATAGTGTCGAGCATACAATACCATTATTCTGTTTTTGATTATTGCTGGTCCTTTTATTTGTAGTTGGGAACCACCTATTGCTACCTATCTCTGATTTGGGATGAATTACTTGTGCACAAGTGCTATCAGGTGAATCTGATGGATGATTAGGAGACATAGCTTGTGGGCTGTCAATCTCCACGGCACGCTTCGTCCATGAGCTCTGCATTTAAAATATATCAATAGCATGAGAATAAATTTTAAAATACATCAGAATAGATATGATCATACTTTCATCTTAGTTCAGTTGTAAGGGTGTATTCAGTATTGAAAGTTGGAATAAAGGGCCCAAAATTCCCATTGTGAGGCAGATTTGATCGCTAGAAAAAATTATGTATGTGCTAGAAATTCTTATGATTAAAATATAGCTTTTAAAATAGTAGAGGTACAAGTCCTATAAATATATAGCTTGCATTCATCATTAGTTGGTGCAGAGGCCGGGGGTAATGAAGTTTTTTTCTAAAAGAAAAGGAACTAATCTCATCAGTTTTAGAAGAGCCAAGAAATTTGTTCCACTTTTGACTAGTATTCAACTACTAGCCTTTATTTCACATATATCACTATCTTTTTTACTGAGTAAGAATTACTTATCATTTTTTAAGAAGTAACAAACATACTTGAGTGCCACTGCCATTATCACTGCCATCCCTAGCATTGGGTCCGACACTATCGTCATCGTCATCATCGTCATCATCATCATCAGTGTCGTCGTCTTCGTCACGACTGCTGCCACTGTTGTTCTCATATTCATCACCTGTCTTTGGTTTGGAGCATCTCCGGGTATGGAATGCCACTTTCACTTCCACTGGACTGGATTCCAAAGAGGCATATTTTAGAGTAATGAAACCAAGATAAATAAGTAGGTCAAAGCACCATGCCCTTGTGACTTTGGGGCTCGGTTTCCAGCATGAAAGCTAGACCACCAACAAACAACTTACACTGTGGCATCGCCTCCATATGTGCTGCCAAAGGTTCTTAAGTTCATTCTTCCGTATAGGCTTCACTAAAAAGTCAACTGCCCCCTTTGACAAACACTTAAAGACTGTATTCATTGAGTCATTCTTAGACATCACTGCATGTAAACAACATAACTTTTAGAAGGTAAGAATGTTCAATATTTCAAACTAAGAAATTAACAAGGAAACTGGGTGCATTAGTCTACCGGAGCAATATGGTTGAGCAGACAATGTACTTACTGATCACAGGAATGCCCTTGCAAATACTGTGACTCGTGATCTTACTAAGCAGACCGATGCCAGAGATACAAGGCATGGCAACCTCAGTCAATACAAGGTCAATATGGTTTTGCAGATCTTCAAGATATTGCCATGCATGCAATCCATTCTCAGCAGAGATAACTGCATATATGCATTTTCAATCAGTAAACTAACATAACCAAAATAGTCTTAAAAGGAGTAATATTGACTTAGCTTTGACAAAAACAAACATGGTTCTAATAGGAACTATAACATAATGCACTCCCCCAAACTAACAAACACATAAGTGTACAATTTAAAGAAGGAAGATCCATGGCACTTGAAGATAGTTTGTATTGTTTATCCAATTTAGTGCAAGAAACTGATTATTTGGACAGAGTCAACTTTGCATAATTCTTAGGTTCAGTTGCCTCGTGATAGTGGGAATATAAGCTAAGTTCAAGCCTAGTCAAATCACTTCAGTTGCGCTGACTTCAACTAGGTGCAAGATCAAATGTCAGCTGGCTATTTGTGTTTTTTCTCGTCTTTGGAGCATGCCTTCTTGCCTGTTTTTCTAAACATAGCGACCAACAGTTCCTGGCCAAATTAAAAAAAATGCAGCAAGAGCTCTCTACAATCAAAGTTCAAACCAAAAATAAAAAATTATCTCAGTTTCCATGCAACCTTGCAGAATGTAGCTACCTAGATTGCACTACTACCTCCGACCCAGAAAAAGTGTCGCGAGAACACAACCAGCCACGCACAACTTGTAGGTAGAACCTCCGACGTTTTTTTCCGGATAGGAGGGAGTAGAACCTACCTACTACCTCCGACGTTTTCGTTATAGTTCTCGCTACCAAAGGCACAAACTGTGAACGAATGTCACTAGAGCTCCAATCAGCGGGCTAAATGACATATAGTCCATCAACACCTACTCCATGGCCTACCTCATCTAGTTGGAATACTTGGAGCAAAGATGTTCTTGAGGATGGATGCTCACAGTGAAAGGGAAACACGTCGTGTTCGAAGCAATTTCTGCGCGGAAGTTTTACATATGCACGGCACAAGGAGCGTTGGTTGGGTTGATATAGAATAAGAAAAATGGAGGAAGAAAGTGGCATAGTGCATCAACACCTACTCAATGGCCTACCTCATCTAGTTGGAATACTTGGAGCAAAGATGTTCTTGAGGATGGATGCTCACAGTGAAAGGGAGACACGTCGTGTTCAAAGCAATTTCTGCGGGGAAGTTTTACATATGCACGGCACAAGGACCGCTGAGTGGATTGATCTAGAATAGGAAAAATGGAGGAAGAAAGTGGCATAGTGCAAAGGAAAATAATACCAATAACTACGGATGGTAACACGCGTCAAGTACTTCGTATATTTGGATTCGGTGGCGATCTTTTAAAGGTGAATTTGTGTTCCGTATCCTGTATGTAAATATAGGCCTGCTGATGTCCAAGTTGTTTTTCCCTTTGGGCCACCAAAACTTAACACACCAATGCTAGTTTTTTCTTCTTCAACACAAGCAATGCCAGTTTCCCCTTCTATAAATTTTGTGATAGAAGTATTGTCGTGCTATCAGTTCAAATAAATTAGAAGTCAATGCTGGAATTGAAAGAGAAAGACATAAAATTCAAATACAGGAGCACTTTACTCTCTAACAGAAGCTAGAGAAGCAAGTATGAGATGAGAAAAGTAATTTAGTTCAAGCTGTAATTCACAGGTCGCAGGACATACCTTCGTAGCCGCACTTACGGAGCAGAGCTCCAACAATCTGACGTGTACAGTCATCGTTCTCCACAAGCAATACCTTCAGCGTCTTCACCGGCAGGAACCTCTCCCACCTGATGACCGGCCCTTGCTGCTGCTGCTGCTTCTGCTCGTCCACTTGCAGTGGCGCACTATGCCAAATGGAAAAGTCCTGTTCCTTCTCCTTCGCGTTCAGCGCATGGCTGTTCTGTACGGTGCCGCTCCCAGTCCGCCTAACACCGTTGCTGGAAGGCCCGTCCGCGCCAGCCTGAGAGGCGCTCACCATGCGCTGGATCCGGAAGATACAGCGGTGGCGCTTGCAACTAGAGACAGTTCAGAGATGATGGAGCATGTCCTACGCCGGCTTCAGAAACTCGCATGCCGCATCCAACCACTGGAATCTGCAACAGAGCACACAGGGGTCAAGGGCCGGCGAACCTATCACGGACATGAGAGATGCTAGTACGAATCATCGAGCAGACAGCTAGTGAGCACTCAACATCGACTTCGTACAAAATTGTTATGGTACGAAACTGGTACGGATATACAAAATTGGTATGGTACGAAACTGGTACGGGTATACAAAATTTGGTACTAGTAGCCACTATAGCAAAAAATTAGAGTTTCCTTCCAAAATCCTACGGAGAGTACTGAACTCGAAAAACTAACTAAATAGGCTTTATGGTCATCAGATAAAAACTGCACCCGTGCAGGATTCCGGCGGCGAGCGACCGGGATCCGCCGGATTTCGTGCTCCTGATCCCCAAAAGCAGCTAATAAAGCAAAGCGAAGAAAGGTCGACAGAGCTGGCCAAGCAAAGCTGCGGTGTTAGCGGGCAGGGCGAGGGCGCGCACCGTGGGAGCTTGCGAGATGGCTGGCGGCGGCATGGGGCGCGGCCGCGCGTAGGAGCAGGGCCGTGGAAGTTTCTAGAAGAGACTAGAACGCGTGAGGACAAGGAAGGAGGGAGGAGGAGATGAAAGTGTGGTGGTGTTGCGCGAGCAAGAGGAAATAGATAACGGGACGACCCGCTCCCTGACGTGGAGCAAGTGGAGGTGGGGAGGGGATAGCCGGGGTGGGGCCCGCGACCCGCTCCCGGTCCGACGAGATCAATTGCCGCGCGCTCCATCTCGTCCGCCAGATCTCACGACACGTGGAGCGCCGCTTGGGGCTCTGTCACGGCTGGGACGCTGGCCGGTGGGGTCGGACGAGCCTTGTGGCCCCGGCAAGTCGGTAGGTACGGGTTGGCGGCTCCTTCTTTTAGTTAACGGTGGGCCCGCTGCTCGACCGGAAAAGATCGTGACGGCGTAGCTTCGCGCCTTCACGGCGTTTGTGCTTGGAGAGTGGTTTTTTTTAGCATTGGATCGGAGGGTGATTTTTTTTCCTTTTTTTTTGCGGGTGGAGAGTGGTTTGTTGACTAGAGTACATTTTCACTTTTCAGCCTTCGTTTGATCCACAAGCTTTTTCTGTATAAAGAATAAAAATTGCTTTATTTCTACAAAATATTACTCCCTCTGTTGCTTGTTATAAGTGTCTTAGATTTTGATACGGATATTAAAACGATATTGTTTTACATGCGGTGGATTAATATTTTGCAAGAAAATCGAGAGAAAAGAGTCCATGATAGCCATAAACTGAAAACAATTTGTCTAATTCTTTCGGTCCGGATTGTGACTCATTTTGTGATGGGTAAAATTATCCATAAATCGTAATACACCTTTTATTTAAAAAAAATTAAACATCTTATATCAAGAAACAACGGAGAGAGTATTGATTTTGTAACTACACGCCAACCCAATCTAAGCTGCACAATTGTAAGCTTGATTTTTTATGTTACCATCTATTAAATCTTAGCCTATGGTTTTTGGTTGGGTTTGTGCTACTATACGATTAACTTCATAGGTAGGTGGTGGCGAGTGACAAGTTGAGCTGGACATCAAAAAAAATAAGAAGTGGTAGCTCGCGTCATCGGAGAACATGAACCCTACTAGCCGCCACGCCCATCCTCCTCCTCTTCCCTCGTCCCCTTGTTGTCTTCACTTGCTTGGTCCACGGCGGCGGCGGGGCTGGTTCTCTCTAGGGACAAAATTGTGGCGTTTGTCGGCGAAGTAATCTTGGCATTGTCAATCTTGTAGCATCGCTCCTCACCAATATGGTGTAGGACAGTGATGGTACGGTGGGTAGTTATGGGGCCAACAACGGCGGTATTTAGCCTCACGGCCTAACAGTCGACATACATATCTGGGTGGCTGTAGCAATGGACCCTTCGTCCACCGCCCTTCATTCTTCGGGTGATAAGGATCGATTGTTGTGTGTCAATGGCCGGATCCGCGGAGTCGAGGTTGTCAACCTGCTTTTGGCATTTTATTCTCCAACGGTACGGTTGAGCTTCGTAATTTCTCAACACCAGAATCAGACAAGCGGGACGACACCAATCGGTAGAGAGGTTGCTCACAATGATGGTTTCAAACAACATCTTTGCAGATTCTCTAGGTGATACTCATGATCTATCCTCTCGCTAGATTGACATGTGTATATTTGTTGAAAGTGTTCACTTTTCAAGGTTCTGTTGAAGGATGCCGATCCCAAGGTTGCTGGACTCGATCTGTCCTCTCCCTACATCAAGCATTGTTGACATGTGTATATTTCTTGTCACGCTGTGGTAGACGTTGGAGAAGCGAATGTCTTGGTTTCCTTTTCTTTTGTAAGATGATTTTATTTGACATCATTGTTTGGATTTGCTTGACATTGTTTAATAACTAATAAATATATTGTGCACCAATAAATGCAAATCTTGTGTTTTGTTACGAAAAATATTATAACTTACTCCATCCGTCCGGGTTTGTAAGTCCTCTACGTATCTCTGTTGTGAATTTAAATACTATAATATAAATGTTATAATATAAAAATTATACAATTAGAAAATATAAAGTCTTAATTTTCTATTAATATTTTAAAAAAATATATCATATTATGTTGCTCAAATTTACAGCCTAGAGATACGTAGAGAACTTATAACTCCGGACGGAGGGAGTAAAAACATCACAACCACGTGAAAGAACTCTTAAAAATGGATTTCGATGCCCCTTTTGTTTAGCATTTATTAAATACTTAATCATTTATATTAAGTGCACCAATAAATATAGAGCCATCGGTTCAATATTACTGAAACAAATATGGTGGTGTAGAATTTAGCTTCTACTCTCTTTTTACCTATTTAATATGCGCGGTTCACCTAACTACTCGTTGTTTCAATTTTTACCCTGTGCCCGTTGTTCCTCTCGCTTCCTATTCCCCTCTCTCTCTCTCTCTCGCCCGCTCGCCTCTACTTATGCTCTTTTCCTCTATCTCACTAGTATAGAATAGGCTACCCCTAGCGGTCGGATTTTGCTTACCGCCGGCAAACATGCGTACGCCAATAAACCTACGCCACTGGTAAGCACTACCCCTAGCGGTCGGATTTTGCTTACCGCCGGCGAACATGCGTACGCCAATAAACCTACGCCACTGGTAAGCACTACCACTGGCGAACGGAATCGTTCGCCGGTAAGGTAGGTTACCGCTGGCGGACGGAGGCGTGTTTGCCGGCGGTAAGGTAGGTACCGCTGGCGCACAGTCTTGTTGGCGTGCAGCACGCACGCCAGCGGTATATTTTTCAGGTACTAATTTTTTTCGTAAGTACAAACATATATATTCAGGTACAGATGACCAAAACAGTAGAAATAATCAATTTTTTTTAGGTATAAGGTGGTCGTATCCACCGCCCGAACAGATAGAAAATAATCAATTTCAACCGTACAAATAGATATTTTGACTAAAATGTTGGTTCATCACATGCAATACAACCCGAAATAGCCAAATTACCAAAAGATGTCTTACACGAATACATCTCGATGATTTGACATACATGCATTATAAACCTACATCACAAGGTTTAGAAAGCACACATTGAAGCTAGAGAACGGTGAGGCGATCACGATGAAGCACTCTGGTCTTCGATAATCCGGTTATTCCTCTCTTCCGCTAGCTAGTTTCTGTCTTTTCTTTAATTACTCCCACCTGCTCCCACTTGTTCATCTCTATACACAACAAGACATATAAAATGTTAGGCAACAGAAAGCAATGTCGAACATTTAGAAATATGTTAAGTCATGTAACTAAATAAAGTAGGGCCAACTCAAAAATATATGCCTCGTATAGATTGGACACACAAATTTCAGGGACGGCGCCGACTCCTCATGCGCTCTTCACCCTCCTCATCTCGCTTCCCTTTGCCAGCGACGTCGAGGTCAAGGGATCAAGGCGACATTTTATGCATTGGCTCTGGATATCCGTGCGTAGGCACTGGATTCGTGTAGTTCTCAAGTTCGGTAATAATTTAATAAACTCACACATAACTATTGTGCTATACTGCATAGGGCTCTTCCGGTCTTGGGTCTCGGCCATTCTCTTTAGTGTATACGGTAACATCAACGATGAGATCACTGTGGTTTGAGGCTGCAAAAAAAATTCAGTTTTGTTTTCTCGTTCGTTCCCCTTTTTTTGGGTTTTCACCGGTTGGTGCACCCTGTACCACTTCTACCTGCTAATCAACGGAAGCCAGCAATTGCTGGAACTTTCAAAAAAAAAAACCCCCGATGAGATCACTAATAAAATTCAAATTCCTCTTCATGTTTAAAATTAAAAAGTTATCTCTGACCACTAATCTGTTTGACTTTTCGTTTTCTTACCTAACTGACTTTTCGTTTTCTTACCTTTAGCTTAGCCACGATGAGATTTATGAAACTAAATTCATATTGACATGTTTCGGTAAATTCTTATCGTTGGTAATTGTCATACTATCGCCACATACTTGCCAAGCTATGCATTACTAAGCTGCTAAATCAAAATGTTGCGGGTAAACTAAAATAATTTGATTGCCAGTTTTATTCTACATCAATTTAAGGTTGTATGATACTACTGTTTGTGAATGATATCACCTGTTAGATATTGAAAAACACTTTAAGGCTTGCCCTCTGATTTTTCATATCATTGTGTTCGAAAACATGTAAAAAATATTTGGCACTATTCACAATAATCGTGACAACTGTTTGATGCTAATTTGGCAATCATGATGCCGTACTCTGGCAACTCATGCGACAAAAAAAAATACGTCGAAACATAGCAACATGTGACATACCATGCCGAGACGTAATCGCTTGTGTCGCTAATCAGATCAACCATTTAGGAGACGAGTAATGGGTTCTTTGGATCACGGGATTAAAAAAGATGAATATGAACAACTCGAGAATTTTACATGGTTGTGCAAAAACAAAGGAAAACAGAAATCTACAGGAACAATCATTTGAATGGAGCACATAAAAAACACAGAAAAAGTATCTCAACCTACGCGAATGAGTCTAAAAAGAAGGTTGGAGTAGATTTTGAAATTACTATGAGATTAAGGTGTAGGAATGTAATCCATTTTTTTGGATGTGTCATTTCTTAAAGGGATTTCATTGAAAAAAACCTATAAATTGCAATCCTTCAAACACCAAAAATCTTTCAATCCAACGGAGCCCCAAGTCTAAATATTTAGATATAGCAATTATGTGCGGTTAATCTATTTATGAGACGTGCCCTAGGAGTAACATCATAGGATGAGTGAGAGTGGGCCAACACATGCATGCATGTAGGGAATCTTTCCGCAACCAATTTTTTAAATAAATTATCTATTAAACTGGTAATCTAATTGACAATATGTGTTAACCGCGGCTTCATCTCGACGAGTACTTTAAAACAAGATCTCATCTTAATATGTTTTGATAAACTTTTTTTCGTCGTTAATTGCCTGGTTATAATATTGGGTTTACCATATTAGTAGTTAACAGTTACCAACCAAATAATTCATAGTTACCAAGGTATTTTTTACACATTATATGTCATAGCCATGATCTACACATCCAAAGAGTGAGGATTTGATCACTTTAAATACGTAAAATTTGAAATTAACGCCACGGAAGGGTTACGTTGGTGAGTAGAAAAGTTCAAAGAATCGGACAACTACTTGATTTTAACTTGGTAACGAACTTATCAATACTTGGTGACTAAGTAAGTGTAATCTGATAACAAGGGTAAAAAAAAGTTGATAAAACATATCAAGTTGGGATCTAGTATCTCATCGTGATAAATGCCACCGTAAAAAACGGATCTAAATTTTAATTTACGGTTTAAAAGATAAATTATTTTTTATGTTTGAAAACCAAAAATAATCTACGTGTGTTGCATGAGTAGGCTGTATGCATGGCCTATTTAACATAATCTATGCATGCCCACGTAAAGCTAATTTGGAGCACGTGTGTGTTTGTTAGTATGAGGTAGCATGCATGTGACCACACTGTATGGGAAAACCGTACACAATGAGCAGAACGATTTTTAGTTTTCCTTTCCTTTTATGAAGAATGTGAATAGTTTGATGGAATGAGATGTTTTCCACCACGATACCAAATAAGGCGCCTACTTCATCCGATCATGATACTCTGTTTTTCTTTGTCGGTTTGGCTCCACCTTTTCCTTGCTTTTTTTTGTTGCGTCCACTTGTTTTGGTAGCAGCACTCATCCGTTCAGCTTTACAATTATTTATAACAAAAACTCGATGATGGCGATGGCAATACCGCAATACGACCAACAAACAGTCACCGATACAAGAACACCAACACACACCACACATGCTGGGGCATCAGCAGACACAGCACCCAAAACATAAAGGAACGAAGAACATGGCGAATCGACTAAGCGAAAATGACCCTCCATCGCTGCGCCCTCCGAAATTGTCCCACCACGCTCGCGGCACTCCGATGCGTCCAGTACCAAGCAGCAACTCACTCGGAAGGGGCACCGTCAACACGGTGCTGCTACTCGGATCAGCCCACTGCTCCTAGGGTTTCCCCCGGCACTCAGTACTGATGTCTACGCACGATTCTATTCTCGTACACAGTGTTGGGCCTCCAACAGCAGAGGTTTGTAGGACACCAGCAAGTTTCCCTTAAGTGAATCACCCAAGGTTTATCGAACTCAGTGAGGTAGAGGTCAAAGATATCCCTCTCAAGCAACCCTGCAATTAAGATACAAGAAGTCTCTTGTGTCCCCAAAACACCCAATACACTTGTCAGATGTATAGGTACACTAGTTCGGCGAAGAGATAGTGAAATACAAGTAATATGGATGATTATAACTAGTAATTGCAATCTGAAATAAAAATGGCAGCAAGCAAACATGTAGCAGAACAGGTTGTAAACGGTGTTTCAATGCTTAGAAACAAGGCCTAGGGATCATACTTTCACTAGTGGACACTCTCAACAATGACATCAAAGCTGAATAATAAATACTACTCTCAAACACTCTCTTGTTTGATGATAAACACCATTCACTGCGTAGGGCTAAAAGAGCACCCCCAAAGTCAGAGTAAACTAACACCACGGCGTCATAAAGGAGTCACACACGGTGCGCACACTGTCACCTTCACAACCGTGAATAACCCCGGAGTTCATATTAAAGTAACCTCTAGAGTGCATAATAGATAAAGAGTAACATCACATATTCAACTAGATTACAAAGCTCATGATCACATAAAGATCACACCATGGGAGAGAGAGATAAACCACATAGCTACCGGTAGAGCCCGCAGCCTCGGGGGAGAACTACTCACTCCTCACCGTAGGAGTCAGCAACGGCGATGGAGATGGCGGTGGAGTTGATGGAGATGGCTCCGGGGGCAATTCCCCATCCCGGCAGGGTGCCGGAACAGAGACTTCTGTCCCCCGAAACTTGTCTTCGATGGCGGCGGCGCAGCGGAACTCTTCTCGGGAAAAGGTCGATTGATTTAGGGTTATTTTTTCGGGGGCAATATATGGGCGAAAGGGCGAAGGAGGTGGGCGCCCGAGGGGCCCACACCATGTGGTGGCGCGGCAGAGGGGGGAGCCGCGTCACCATGTGGTGTGGCCTCCTCGGTCCCCTCCTTCGTTTCCTCTTCGGACTTCTGGAACGTGTCGGGAAAAATAGGGACTTTGCAATTTATTTCGTCCAATTCCGAGAATATTTCCTTAACAACTTTTCTCCCGAGCTACCCACGACGCCCTCCAACAAGGAATGACGCCACCCGAAGGCGGCACCGCGTCGGTGTCGAACAAGTCAACACGGATTTCTCCCGAGCCCGAGACACAAAAACACCCAGACATATCCGGAGCACCACCACCCGCTTCTCCACCCTCCAGCATGCGCCACCATGATTTTGCTGTCATCATCGCCGTCTCTTCACGGGCACTAGACCGCGGTCTGCAGAACGGATCAGACAACACCACCGGAGCGAGGGACAGCAGCACCGCCGCACCACGGGAGGGAACAACCTCCACCACCGAGAGGCGGTAGCCGACCGGACAGAGCAGCCGGAGCAAACCAGGCCCGCTTGGCCCGGTATAGCTCCTGCCGCCCTGCTGCAACAGGCAGAGCTGCAGCGCCGCCGTCCCCTACCCTGCACCGTCGCCGCCACCATCTTCAGAGGGAGCCGCAGCCGCACACACGCCCCGGCCCGCTCAAGCCCATATGAGCCCGCCCGAGCCCATCTAGGGCCGAGGCGACTCAGAGCAGGGCCAAGCCGGCCGCCTGCCGCCGGCGCCGCGCACATCGCTGCAGGTCCACACCGCCACCAGAACTCGCCGGCCGAGCCGGACCACGAGCTCCCGACGAGCACCGCCGCCCAAGACGGAGAGGCCCCGACCAGCCCACCTTAGACGCGGGGAAGGAAGGTCCGCCGCCGCTGGCGTCGCTGGGGCTGCGCCCGACGACCTCTGCCTGCGGCGGCGAAGGAGGAAGGAGGCTAGCGGGAGAGCCGCCGGCAGGAGCTTGGGGACGCCCCGGCCGGGGGGGGGGGGGGGGGGGGGGGACGGGAGCGGGGCAGAGAGGGGTGGGGGAGAGGGGAGGGGAGGACGGCGGCGTGGGGGCTGGCGCCGGAAACCCTAGTCGCGGGAGCCTCTCCTAGTCCGTCTCCTCAGCAAGATACCTTATCGGAAGCTGTCCACATGAACTGATCTTTGGGGAGCATGTTGATGTTGAGATTTGCTTACTAGACCGCTACCTCTCCCACTAGCCAGTAGCCACGACAAGCGCCCTACATTTTTTTAGAAAGGTAAGGCACAACACGTAAGTGTAAACTTACGTACG
Source organism: Poa annua (assembly GCA_026929855.1). Taxonomy (NCBI): domain Eukaryota; kingdom Viridiplantae; phylum Streptophyta; class Magnoliopsida; order Poales; family Poaceae; genus Poa; species Poa annua. The sequence continues at coordinate 118,918,574 of CM049434.1, forward strand.
CAACCACACAAGCATAAGAATCAAAATCGTGAATGCTGAAGGTTTTTTTAATTGAAGGCAAATTTTTTGCCTTCCCCATTAATTAAAAAGAAGATGTCGGTTAATTAGTAAAACCCCGGACTAAAACCGATATAGCAGGGCTAAACCCACTCAAACACAAACAACATAGGACCACGTCCACACGTGTCGATGACACATCGAATACAACACGAACTCCCACCACTGCAGAGGAGAAGAAGCCGTGTCTGCTATGGAAGGAGCAGACCTAGGATGTTTCAACAAATGTGAAGAAGCGGTGACCAATGCGCCGACAACCAACGTTGAGAGAAACCTCGTCGCCACACGACACAAGATCAAATCCCTCGAACCCGCGAAGCTCTCGGGGCCGTCACCCCGACATCTATCGCTCCAGCATGTCCTGCATGCTCCACCGTCACCACCTTTCGGGGTCGTCACCCCGACATAACACCGCTCGACCTCGAGCTGCAACGCCGCACGACCCAGCTGCCTGTAGCCCAAGCTACACAAGACCACTACCCGCAGACCACGGCCGCCAGACCATGCCTAGGGCCGCCGCCCCGGCATACCATCCAACCATCCCCTTTGGGATGGGTCGACCGAGCCGACAACCTCGCCGCACTAGCAACACTAGGAAGCCACTCAAGCCATGGCAAACAACGATCCACCCCCTGAAGTCGATGCGAGTAATGGTTTCTGAGGCCACCGCCTCGATGCTCATAGATCCACTCGGGGCCGCCGCCCCGACATCCACCTCACCAGCAACAAAGGAATCCCATCCTCATGCAAACTCCTCCAAGGTGACGCCTCCAAGGAGGTAGCGACAAGCCGTCACCCGTTCCGACAACCGGAACAAAAGATTTCTCTTGGAGAGTGCATAACCCGCGATGGCAAAGCAGGACGCTCTACAACAACGCCTCCAAGGAGGAAGATGACGTTGGAACGCCACCGCTGCCGGCACCGACCAACGGTCAGGCAGGGCTTTCACCCAGAGCTTCTCCACGCCCAAGGGGGGGGCTACCAGCAAGAACAAGGTACCGAAGCACCTAGCAAGACGAAGCACGCAACACGGCATCCCTCTGTTGATGTCCACCAAACAATACCCCACACCGCCGAATCCTTCAGCAAGCGGCCACCGGAGCACTCAACGTCAGCCATACACAATACTAAAAACAATTGGAATTTATACATGTTTAATCTTTGATTATTTTCTACTTTTTCAAGTGTCTACATATATTCAGTTTTGAAAAGATTATTCTATGACCAATATTGGATGTTTTACTTTTTACTTTTATTCTTGCACTTTGCATACATTTGGTTCATAGTACTTTCTGCTATTTTACCCTTTATGACTTATTATCAAACATCCGTTGCATATGATATATCACTTTATACTCCATTTGCTTATTGCTACTTCTTGAAAAATGAATCCTTGAACTTTGTGTAGCAATGATAAACACTTTTGATATCCAACATAGCAACAAACCACAAAGTCCATGTTTAGTTTTATCAACTTCATGATCGAGGACGAGCTGATAAACACTTTTGATATCCAACATAGCAACAAACCACAAAGTTCATGTTTAGTTTTATCACCTTCATGCTCGAGAACGAGCATAGATTAAGTTTGGAGATGTTGGTGCATGTAAAATACATACATGAACTTTATAGTTTATTACTTCATATTCTTACATATTTGCAACTTATCTAGAGTTATGTTTATAAATTATGATTATTTTGGGGATATTGTACGTGACCCCCTTATTTTGGTTGTAACCCTACAGATCAAAAAACACTTGTTTTACGTATTTTTGACTTTCAGGACCTAAACGACGTCAAATCAACTTGGGATTTTTTGACGAATTATATATTTCCTTTCAAGAAAGAAGATGAAGTGGCTTAAAGTAGATCCTGACCGGACAATCACAACATATTTCTGCAAACAGCCATCTATGTTAACATACAGATCGCTAGATAACTGACTATGGTATTGTTGATGACCAGGATCTATCAGATGATTGTACAGGGACAAAGAAAAAGGATTCCCATAGCAATTAACTATTCATAACCAGTCATGTTTGCACCTTTGCTCTCACCGGTAAGCTTTCCCCTGTATCCTAAAGAACCTCGAGCATCCCCATTCCTAATAACCACTTCCGCAAGCGCCACTTAACATAGACACTTAGGGCAATACCATGACTATTACAAGGTAAGTAACAGGTACCAAATGAGCGGACAATTTCGTGGTCATCAATTCTGCCAGGTTCTTTTTAACCAAATGCATGTTCAAACTTCAGAGTTCAGACAATCATGAATTCATGATGTATGCTAGTCTGGTGAAAAACAGGTAAAATTCAGAAGAATTCAACTGTCTTGTTCAGTGTTACTAAAATATGTACTCTTTTAACGTTTTTATTCTCGGAGGTTGACTCATGATGTACAAAACAAAACGACTTGGGACTATATAGCTACTCACATTTTGCCTGCGTTCAGCACCGTTAAGTTGATGATTCGGATGACATTTCAGCGTAAGCCAAGAGAAGGGAATTTCATCTGAACCTTTGGAGATGCTCACACAAAAACAGCTAAACACGTCGTTGTTCATGTCTGCTGACATTACTGGACCTGCTCTTATAGAAACCAAATTACTACTAATTATCAACACAATATCCATTGCCCAATTCTCAAACCTCATGTTCCCAATTCCTAAAGCAGGAAATTCCTAACGTGATTTCTATATCTCAGTCGACCTCATTCTGTCTTACAGCGAGGTCATGCCTCTCGGCCGCGCGATCGTGATCAGACGGCACGCACGCACCAGCTCGGCACCACCATTTTTGTCGTGTTACGCCAGGACGTAGATGACACACGGGGAGAGAGCGCTCGTCTGGTCGTTCTCCATTTCCCCCACGACACAGCTCCTCACTCCGGGATCCGGCGATTCCGCGCCGTCGACGAGAGATTGGATCGAAACTCTTCCACTCGAGGCAGCGCCGCTCGCTGCTCCTCGTCAGTGGTACTCGAGGTCGAGGCATTAAGCTGGGTAGGCCTCACCGGGTCCTCTCCCCGCCGTCCTCGGGCCGTGTCTCCCCCGTTGACACCAACGCTGACCCGCCGCTCCCGAAGGATCAGCAGCCGGCGCGGGCCCCGTTCGTGGCGGTGCGGGAGCGTTGGATCTGAGGCTTCCCGACACAGTTCCCTTTGTTCTGGTCGAGATTCAGTTGGCTCTCGTGTCGCAGCGTTCTCCGCCGGCTAGCCATGGGTAACGATGCATGCTTCCGCGCAATTTCTGTTCAGTGTGCGTACGACATGTGCTGTGTGTAGTTCACCTCTGTGAACCTTGCAGCAGGGAGATGGGCATGGATCAGTGACGGATCAAGGGGCTATTCCCAGGGATTTATGCTTCAATTTTGGTCAGAATCAGGTCAGCGACTCTTGAGACTTGATCTATGAGATGCTCAACTCCTTCTTACGTCCTCCTGGAATTTTTGTTCTAATTTTGTTTGTGGTCCATTTTTTGCAGATCATCGTTGGATGAAGCTGAACATGGTCTACCCATTGTATGTATTAGATAGTTGGGTGAAGCTGAACATGGTCTAGCTCTGCGTACTGCTACCGGATCTGTTCTTTCTCCCTATACCGTCATGAATGGTTCCATTATCTAACTGTTCAATTTATGCTTCACCTTACTTTGATTAGAAGTAAGTTAGGGGTAGATGTAAGAAACCACAGCTAGATCTCATGAGGGTTCATGCGCACACAAAAAGTATTATGTAGATGTAATTTTCTAAAGAATACTTTTTGCTAGATGTAAATTACATGGGACAAACTGGAATGCAAACCTCGTTGTACATCTTATTCCCTTCTTTTTTCTAAATCTACTGCTCTAGATGTAAATTATATGATTTTTTTTCTTCTGTAGATGCAATTCTATTTTTTAAACGTAATGCTAGATGTATTTTTCATATGGTATTGTTGGAACACAAATGTTTTCAGCTATATGTAATTTACATGGTATACCATGTAATTTTAATAAAGCTACAGGTAGATGTAATTTCATTTACTATCTAATTTTAATAAAGCTACAACTAGATATAATTTTATATGGCATGTTATGCTGGGAATGTCATATAATATTTTGTCGAGGATGTATTTTCTGTACTCATAAAGGGTACAACTAGATTTAATTTTATATGGTACTGCTAGATGTAATTTTAATGAAACCCAAAAATGAACTTTATCAATTTGTACAATTAAAAGTTTACAGTATATATGTTGATGGTTCAATAGCTAGACTAAAGTCCAGGGAACGCCGTTCTTCAACCCTTTCCAAGATCCATATGCCAACTTTGATGCGTATTCGTGGAGCAAATGTTCAACTTGATGGAAGCTTTTACCATGGTTGTTGCCCTAGGGAAGGTAGGCAAAAGGTCTTGCTAGAGCTGATATGTCCAGCTTTGTTGTTTTTGCTCTCCCAACAAAAACCTCTCCCGGTTTGCAGAAGATGTAATTTTTCTTCCTGTAGTGGTGTTTCCTGGTTAATATGGTAGTTGATAGTAGGGCTATTTCCATGATTATAGTTGCTCATGTCTAAATTAGATGTAGTTTTGCTCCTCGCAGTGGTCAAGGATTAAGTGTCGCTCAATTTGTCTATGAGTCAGTACTTATGTTCCAGCAAAAAACATGACTAGTCACGTGACTTGTCCATTAGTCGGTACCCTAGCGACTCATCTCGACTTGGTACTCGTGTTTCCATAGTTACTAGTTCAGTCCACTAACCATTTCTGTTCGATCTAGAATCCTGATTTTAAAAGTTCACATGCATGTTCGAACTGGATGTAAGTTTTCCAGCGCTTTTTTGTCTGACCTCACATAGGTATAGTTCTTTGTAAAATACTGGTAGTTATTTACTTCTTGAATAACACGCAAAACATGTTGATAGATGTACGAATTACATATATGTAGTTCTTTATTTATTTAAAAAGCACTACCCGAATTTGTAACCAATTTTTTTTAACTAGTAAGCATGATGCTAGGAATGTACTCCAAAATGTAACTCACAAGCATGATGTAAGTTTTATGGCTACACCAGAATGCAAAAGAATGTGAATCACATGGATGTATATTTTTTGTTGTCCCAAATGCAGATGTAATTATTTTGGTAAGTTATTTTTTCTGATATCTTTTTATTAGATGTAATTTTACATGGAGCTGATAGGATGTAAATTTACATCCAAGGAATTAGATATATGAAGCCAGTTTAACATCTAGTTCCAATTTTTCCGGGTGATAAATCAACAAATGGAGAAAAGAAAAGGGTGACGGATGGAGCTTGCTGGTTCCTACCTGTGATCCTCAGACACCAGACCAGAACATCCTGATGAGTAGAGGGGGACACAATTTGCTGGATTTTTTCTTCTCATTTCCCATGTTTAAATCTTGAATAGCATGTAACGATTTTATCTTGCTAGAAAAGCTAGATGTAATTTTATTCTAAAGTCTTCTAATGACAGACCTTGCTGGAATAAAGAAAATGGGCAGCAGTTCGATTAGTATGGAGAAAGAAATCTGGGATCGAGTCGTGGCGTGGGGACCGTGGTTATTTCCGTGCTTGCGCATCCTCCCTTCCATCTTTACGGAAACAATTGTTTAAGCTAATTAAGCAAGTCCATCGTGACCTCGGTATAAGCCAGATCGAGATCGACCTCGTTTTAGCAGGGTCCAATTCCTAAACCAGGACACCGGCAGGCGAGAGACAGTACCCAATTACAGGTCGCACTCAGTGAATGGGAAAACTTGTGGTTCAATTCAAATGGAAGACAGTAGACGTAATACAAGGAAGGAATTGTACAAATAGAGAGTGGGATGAGAGAATGGGAGCCACAACCTCCACTAGGCGGCACCTGCACCGGCCTCCTCCTCGAGCTTGCGCACATAGGCGGAGAGTACGTCGACGACGTCCCTGGCCGGCGCCTGCAGCGTGGTGACGAGGGAGGTCGCGGGCCCATTGAGAGCGCCTAGCAGCTTGGAGTATACCTCGGCGCGGCTGGGCATGGTCTCGAGCGACTTGAAGTCGGCGGGCTCGTAGTACTTGCCCTCGAAGACGGCCCCGATGAAGTCGTTGGTCTCCTCGACGCGCTCCTCCTTCTGGAAGGCGCGGTAGGGCTTGAGCGCGACGGGGACCTCCTCGGTGTGGACGAAAAGCCAGGCGTTCATGCCCTTCATGCACGGCTTGAGCGCCTCCCAGGGGGTGCCCTCGATGGCCTTCCCCACCAGCGTGTTCTTCGCCACCAGCAGGTGGCACGACTCCGGCAGCGCGTCGCGGATGCCCTGGAACTGCTTCACCGTCAGGCCCTCGTACCGGATGCCGGCCAGGAGGTAGCACCCCTCCAGCTGCTCCCGGACGACGGCCACCGTGTCCTCCTTGCGCCCGCGGGAGATGGCCGCGCGGATGGTGGAGCGGCGGAGAGGCCGCGGGCAGCGTGGGGCTGCGGCGAGGGTTTGGAAAGACGGGAGGGGCCGCGTGGTGGGGAGGAAGGAGGTCTCCATTTTTCGGCCGGAAGCGGGTTTGGGTTGGGGAGGGGGCGGCGAGGAAGATAGAGTGGGGTGGAAGAGGAGCTTATCTGTGGAGAAGACGGGTGTTTTTTCGGCGTGGACACGGTGTACGTGGACCTTTCGATTTTTTTTTTGAACGGATGGACCTTTCGATTATGTGGGCCGTTTATCCAGTGAGCCCGCTAGGCTCTGTCTGAATGTCTCGTGGACTCTCATGTCTCGTTTTGCTTGAGTTGGAGACGATCAAAATGGGGGAAACTTAAATCTAGCGAGGCATCCTATGATCAAGCTCGGCCTGGGCAACTGTAGTCTCGATGATGTACAAGTGGTCACTTATGCGTCTCGACGATGTTGTTGGGAACCCCGGGTGGAAGGGATGATGTAGGCAGCAGCAAGCATTTCCTTCGACTGAGCGCCAAGGTTTTATCGAAAAGGTAGAAATACAAATGCTCAACAAAGTTGTAGTGATACAAATGCTCACTACAGCTGTGTGCCGCCGCCTCTGCGTACATGGATTGTGCGACGCCGGCTTCCTGGTGGGCTTGGTGGTGGTGGTTGAGGCCGTCGCGCTGCAAGGCGCGTCCCGTGCCTCCCTTTCTTCGACAACGACAGGCAATCTTTTCGCTCCGGTGGTACGTTTCCTTGTCCGATCTTGTGAGGGGTTTGGTCCGGCTCGGAGAAATCCATGCTTTGCGCTCACGATGGCGGCACCCGCGGGTGTCGTTCCCTTCTTGGAGGCGTCGTCATGGCCGGTACCATGTTATTCCCCTTACACGAGCAACGGGGGAAACCTTGAGTCCGGCTTGCTGGACCAGGCGGCGGCGGTGCCTTGGCGGCATCGATTCCCTCCTTGGAGGCGCTGATTGTGCTGCTTGTGTCGAGCCTTTGTTGCAGCTGGCGGAGTTGGAACCGGAATAACCATGGGCTTGGGCATTCAGGGCGCAATGTACTTTGTTGCCGATGTCTCCTTGGCGGCGTCTCTTTCACGTTTGATCGGAGCCTGCCGCCCCACTCGCCGACTTCTTCTAGGCACATGGGTGGGCGGCTTCTTCTTCCGAGATACTTGGAGCGATGGCGGTTCTTTGGAGGCTTGGGCATCAGTTGTGACGCGGCCTTCGTGCTTGCCATAGCGGTTAGGATCAGACTTTCGAGTTGTGTGCTGTTGTTGTCGTTGATAGGTTGTGGTCTTCGGCTGGTTTACCTTTGGTTAACCTTGTTGTATGGTTTTCGGGTCCGGTTTTCCTTATAAACTGGATCACTTTTTCCTCTCTTTTAAGCTTAATATAATAACGCGCAGTTAGCTGCGGGTTCTCGAGAAAAAAAAAAGAACATGGACGCCGCATAAGAAGGCAAGTAAGACAAACATGAATCGACCAACGTTAGTCTACCACCAGAAGATGCAGCACCCCAACCCATGCATCTAACTTTTTCACAAATTTAAAATCGTTGCAAGCAAGATCAGCATTCTTTAACCTCTTAAAGCTCACATGAACACCCATGTATTTCATGGGAAATGAACCAATCTCACACCCAAACATCTCCGAATAGAACTCAACGTTTGTGTTATCACAACCTACCAAGAACAGTTCACTTTTTTTTATAATTGATTTTTAAACCAGACATGAGCAAAATATAGGAAATACGTTCAGTTCTTCCGCGCTCTGCATCAACGTGCGACACACAGCCTTTTAAAGTACCATGATTTCAATATTGGAAAGGACCAACATGAGTACTAAATTTTGAACTCGGGGATCTCAAAGAAATTTCATTGATCACCAAACATCCGGGGAGAATGGATGCTCCGTTTTTTCTGCAAAATCAATAGAATTCTGTTCTCATCTGTAGAGCATATCTGTATACTACAACAAATAAGACATGCATCGAACTACAGCCAACTGCTTGTCCAACATCGCTAGACTGACAATGGCAAAAATGTGTTTGCCAAGCGTGCAAAATAAAAATACTGGGAGCATAGATGTGCAAGCGCCATAATGTCACTGTGTACATTCCTTTTCCAAAATACAGTTGATGGCATGTGAGCAGCATGGATGTGCAGGCGCCAAGATGTCACCTTATACATTCCTTTTCCAAAATACAGTTGATGGCATCATCGACGGTATCAACAACCTGCCAGGGATAAACAAGTCTAGTTACAACAGGAGGCAACTAGATGCGATTTGTGTGGTGACATTCTGCCGCATGGAGAGCCAAACCCCAATGTGAGTCTCTAGATGTGTGAGCTAATATACTGCAGAGTACAGAATGAAGTCGCATAAACTGTGCAATATGCATGTGTGAGCTAACGTACTGACTAGAATTAACTCAAATGAATGCCGGGACCTCGGGGTCCAGAAACGTGAGCAATTGCTTATGTTAATTCAGATATAAGACTGGAACTACTATCCTGTCATATCTGAATTTTGTTGCAATATTTGTTACAGATGACCAAACATTCATAAGGTCCAGATAAGGAATCATCACTAACAACACATACCAAATCAGCAGGAAACTTCGGATCATTATCACTTCCCCTAAAAACACCAGTCCTAGTAAGGATGGACGACCAAGGGGGGCCGGCCTGCAAAGTGTAAATTTCCCAGTGTTAGCATCACTTGTCAGAACACAATCAACAAGGTAAATTATCTCTCAATATGCATTAGGTGACACATTATCTTGTGCGATTGCATGCTAAATGTTTAAACTTAAGTCGATAAATGCTCCGAAGGACATATTGAGAAATGCATAATTTCCTAACACGGTCAACCGCTGCAGATAGTGATTTTCCCTATTTGGGAGAGCCAGAGGTATCATAGAATAAACTAACCTTCAAAACTCCACAGATATCAACTTTAGGATTATCACCAATCATGTAGATAGTAGAGAGCTGATGGTCTTTTACTTCCTTTGTTGACTGTGAGTTAGGATAGATACCCATGACAAGTTTTTCTAGTATGTTAGCTGCATTCTTGAACACAAATGGATTAGGCTTCCCATAAGATGTATACTTCAGCGGAAGATCATTAACTCTGCAAATTTAAGTCAATGGAAGATAAATAAGTATTCGACATATCTGTGCTTAGAGTACAGTTTTTCATATAATAGCTTACTGATTGAAGATGCTTTCCAGCGCAATCCTGAAGGCACCCATCCCAAGCCGCTCTGAAGGAAATGCAGCCTGCCATAGGAGGTAAAAACTAGTTATTCTTGTTGCTAGCAGGTATCATATACATGCATGCATGAAAGTTGGATTTAAATCAGAGGAAGATCCGCCTGTGAGAATTTAAATGTTTTGTGCTATCACCCCACTCTTGACACAATCTTATCCTCAAACTTCAAACATTTTAAAAGTATTAAGAAAGCAGATCCTTGCCTCAATATTTAAACAACGGCGAAAAAAGTGTGAGATGACCCAATTTCTACCAAGACAGCAAAACTGGAGATTAAAATTCGATACACCCTCTGTTCAGAAATAAGATATATCATGATATACAGTAGGAACTCCGCATACCTGATATTCAAGATCATCAGCCGCAAAATACAAAGGGGGTTGATCTCCTTTTCCATTTCCAGGAAGCCCACCGGTTGACAAGATGTCACAAAGTACCTTTCACATATAATAAAAATAATAAATTTATGCATTCCAACCACTTCATTTGAGAAAACATAAGCATGGCATGTTGCATGCATCATACATGTCTATAGAAGTGAATATCTACAACTCACGCAGTTATCATTTCGTGGAATACTGAAAAAGATGGCCCAACATAGGTAATATAATATAAACAAGTGACTACCTGTAGATCTCTACCCCAATCAACAGGGTCACTGACAACAAACACTCCTTTCACTCTATCCGAATAAACATCATATGGTGGTTTCATTTTCTTGGACATTAAGTCTTCACAGTTTGATTGTCCCACTTTCCATTTCTTGAAAGGAGATAGGGGGTCAATTTCTTTAAAAAAAGATGAATAGTCATCTAAAGAGAGAACCTTTCTGCACAAAACAGAAAATTCATGAGAAATAAACACAGCATATTTCATCTACGATCGCAATAGACTAAAATCAATATCAAGGATTACCTAAACCCATACTCAGCCATCACTGCTGCAGGCTCACCTTTTCCGACAGCAACAATAGGATCATCTTCAAAACTGTAATAACAGGAAAAGGATGCATATTCCATTCAGGTGCTGACATGTACATGAAGAAGTTAAACAATTTCGCTGAAAATCACACAGGACAGAACTTTAAGACTAACTATGTACTTAAGTGCTATACCGCTTCACCAGCTCTCTGTAAGGAGAATGGCCATGAACAACCTGCATCGTCACAAATTTTAGACATGGATCGATGCAGTATTCTTTTAATATAATCTTTGTTGTATTAATTGTTAGTTTAAGGACTATTATTGTTTATGACAGACTAATGAATCATGAGCCACGATGATAGTTAAATACCTGAGATGGAGAGATTTTAACTCCTAAAATTTCACTTAACTCCAGAGCTCTTTTATACTCTGGAACACCACCTCCTGCCCAAAAATTGATAGATCTTCATAAAGTCGATAAAAATATTCGGGGGACTGGTAGTGGTAAGCCCCACGACCCCTTACTGTACAGAGTACAGTCCTTAATTATGGTAACCATAGGATATCTAATGAAAAACTAAGTGTTCAATAGTTGAAAGACAACAGTTTAACCTGGCTTTACACATTAAAAAATACTCTTCCTGTACAAAGATTGCCAGTTAATTATCCAGCTAGTTCAACACAATTCTAATCTAATCGAAAAACACAAGTCCAGCAAGGCAGCAAATGCAATAGTACTTCTGCACTCTAATCTTTATAAGGCTGAATCCATATGAGCCAAGATTAGATAAACCCATGGCACAACACATGAAGACATAAGAATCATTGAACAATTTCCCGCATAAAATGCAACCAATTTGCTTGCAGTAGAGTAAGAAAATATGCTGAAAACGACTGTTTAAGCCAGTATCCTGCTCATGTTAAGTGAAACAATCATGATAATGGTCCAATGGAAGCAATCCATCACTCTGTATGGAAATTAATATGGGAACATTAGAGAAAAACAGGATGCATTCTAGGACATATTGAACTGCTCACCGTTGGTTAAGAAAAGAAACGGAATCTTTGGGGTACCTGAAAAAAGAGGCAACAAATGATGATCCAGGAGGTACTAAGCACCGATGCTAGGGTATTGAATAACTTTCATTGCCAGCATGGGTCTCTCTTAAGTCATATGTTTCAAAACAACACACTGATGTGGCCTAAGAGTTTAGCAGTCTAATCTCCATGCGTCTGCGACGTTTCATTTATATTTTTCCGTGAATATTGTTTAAAATATGTTAGTGAAAAAAATATAATAATCATGTATGCATGAAGTATTTTTCATGACAAATCTAGTGAGATAGTATTTCAAGTCGAGCAATGTAAAAGGTCCTACACTCTCTCTAGACAGTCATGTGTTTACAAACACACATAGCACACAGCATAAAAAGCAATGATGTGTGTCAAATTGCCATGATTCTTACGACCTAGGAGTAGAAGAAACCTTATGCCTAAGACCTGTTTGACGAAATGACGTAAAGGCATGAATGCGGCACAAGCTAATCCAACTAAATGCAGGAGAGCCGAGAAGCACGGGATTACCATCGTCGGCGTAGAGGCGTCGGATGGCCTGCGGCGAGCCCCCGATAGGGCTCCGGCCGCGCAGGATGACCCCGTCGATGTCGAAGGCGATGCCGAAGGAAGGCCTCGCCGGCGCCGGGGCGGAGTGGGACAGGCGGCGGCCCCGCGTGCCCTGGAGCTCCGCCCGCGTCCGCGCCGCCGCGCGACAGAGCGCAGAGCGGAAGCCCCTCATGCCGCCAGAGACTCGTGCTGCTCTGGCCCGCACGTCAGAGAAACAACACGACGTGGCGTGGCGAGCTGTGGACTCTTTATTTCCACGCTCACTGGCGTGCGGGCCCCACCCGTTCTTCCTGCTTCGGTTCCAAGGCTACAACTCCCGGGGCAGCGACAGCCGCACGCCGGTCATAGTACCCCTCGCGCGCAAACTCGAAGCATCACCTTCACGCCCGCCACCATGGCCGCGCACGCGCCGCTCGCCGTGACACACGCCGCCGCTGGCCCTCGACTGGTCGCGCCGCTTCTCACCCCAGCGGCGACCGCGCCGAGCCTACGCCGCCGCGCGAGGTGCCCGCGCGGGTCCCTCGTCAACCAGCAGCCGCGGATGCGCTACCTCCTCCCTGCCGCTACGGCCGCCAAGCCCGGTGCCATCGGTATCCTGCCCACTCCGTCTCTTCATTTATGCTGTTCGGCTCTGTCAAGGCCACGCGCATAACAATTGCTGCGCGATTCGCAGGGAGCGCGGCGGAGGCCGCTGCTGCGCCGGCTGAGGGTCTCGCGATGTCGCTGCAGGGGGTGGAGGTCTTCGACCTGAGCGGGAAGGCGGTGCCCGTCGTTGATCTGTGGAAGGACAGGAAGGCCGTCGTTGCGTTCGCCCGCCATTTCGGGTGGATTTCGCCGTTTCTCTCCCGATTATTTCTCAAGTTTTGGGTGTCTGGTGTATCTGATAATCTTGATATTATTGGTGTTGGTTGTTTGCAGCTGTGTGCTATGCCGGAAGAGGGCCGACCTTCTCGCGGCTAAGCAGGTTAATTCGATTCTGATTCCCCACTCTGTTAATTTCTAGTGGAAGAGGAACATACGAGATGAGGTTGATTGCTCAGAATGATAAATTGTGTACCTGCCATTTGCCGAGGTCCATTGAACAAAAAACATTCTCCCTATTTCAGAAGCTGTGGATAACACCTGCTGAATGTCTGTTGACTGCTGAGATGTTTCTTATGTCCATGTGGTCAAACTTTGCCTACTGGGCTACTGTTAGTAATTCTTCACAGCACAATTCGGCGTCAGTCTTTCCTGCCTTACCCTAACCCCGCTTTCACCTGGCGATTCGGTATGAGGTTTCTCTGATCTGTTGACGGTATTCTTGAAGCTTTCTTTCTTGGTCACCGGACAGAGTGAGAACTGCTCAGCTGGCATTTCTAAGTTAGATAGTGCGGAACTTGACGTGATGCATTCAGTTTCATAAGTTTACGCAGCTTCTAAATTTCTTTTTTTTTCGTGAAAACGTAAAAGCCTTGCGTCTCCATTCATTGATAGAAAATAAATTTTGTACAAGTCCGAGAAAGGACTAACACCCCACCATACAACTCACCCGCTATCTAACTAGACTAGGGGAGAACTTGGCAGAGATCCCGGGCTCCCGCACTCACCCAATCTCACGCCTCGACTTTGATCGTGTCAAGCAGGGTAGCCACGGACGGACGCGTGTTGTCAAAGACCGCAGCGTTTCGATCTTTCCAGATCCACCACGACGTGAGCATGATCAACGTCGAGGTACCCTTGCGTAGCATGGGAGGAGTGGTGCGTAGAGAACGTGCCCACCAATCTGCGAAATCATCGTCACCCATCGGGGGAGTAGCAGTGGATCGAACCCACGATAGTACCTCATGCCACAACGTCCTCGAGAAGGAGCATCCGGTCAGAATGTGCGACATAGTCTCCTCGGACTAGTCGCACAGTGGGCAGCGCGCCGTATGCGGGAGCCCGCGTCGCGCTAACCTCCCACTCGTCCAACATCTGTCTAGGCATGCCAGCCAGATGAAAAACTTCACCCTTGGGGGCGCCCATTTCTCCAGTTCACTTTCCACGATCCTGATACAGTCGATCCTTGGAAGAGGGTGTTGTAGCAGGAGCGTGCTGAGTATTGGGCGTCCTTTGTCCATCTCCAAATCAGCCTATCCGGCTCGGCCGTTAGCTGCACCTCTCGCAGGCGCAGCCGGATCCAAAGTTGGACATACTGCCATACGGCCAGGGGGCTTAGAGCGCTCGTAATGTCGGTGATCCAGCTACGGTCCACCAGCGCCTGCCATAGGCCTCGATATGCATTTCTCGGAGGTGGAGCGAGAAATGGAAGCTGTTATTTTCCGTTTATCTGATCTTAATTGTGGCCTTATTAACCATCTCTAGGATGCAATGGAAGCTGCAGGAGTTTCTCTTGTTTTAATCGGACCGGGTACTGTTGAACAGGTATGTGTTGATCATTGTGAAAATACTCCGTTTCATGTGTTCTGTTGTTGTGAATTACAAAAGCTATTGTGGATAGTAAGGTTCATATGCTGATATTTTGTTTAGTATTGTGGTAACACAAGCCTTTATTATCTTCATTGTATTATACACTGAACAGTGATCTTTCAGTTACTTTGAAGTTTTTTTTACATATTCCTTTGCCATGAAAATTAAGTCGTTCCTGCTATAAAAAAAATTAAGTCGTTCCTTGAGATTTGTGTAGTATAACTCACTAAGGTAAATTGTATAGTCACATAATATTCCAGTGATTATTTGAATTATGAGTTGATGGATTCCATTTCAGTAGTAGATAATCTAGAAAGTCGGTGATTGATGAAATTATATTCCTTGATCCAGGCAAAGGCATTTTCTGATCAAACCAAATTCAAGGGAGGTAATATTCTTGAATCATCTCTATCCAACCCGTATGACTTCTCCACCTATCAAAATGCAAACATGCTAAGTATATACATCGACATAAAATTGATGTTAAAAAATATCTTCATAAACAATTTGGTTTATTAGTAATATTTAAGTTATTTTGCAAAAAAAGAAGTAATATTTAGGTTATTTTTTCAAAATGTAACTTATTGCATCCTTTGGTAAAGGAATTTGACTCTTCCACTGTATAAATGTGACAAATACTACTTTGCAGAAGTATATGCGGATCCAGAATACTCTTCGTATAAGGCTCTGGAATTTGCCAATGGCTTATTTTCAACATTTAGTCCATCGGTAACTCCTACTATACAAATTTTCTGCTGCGCCGTTTCTGTTCGCAGACAGATACGTAAACATCCATCATCTTTTGCAGGCGGGTCTGAAGATTATACAACTGTACAGGGAAGGATATAGGCAGGACTGGGAACTTTCATTCGAGAAGAACACCAGGACGAAAGGTGGATGGTATGTTTCCGTTCTTGCTTTGGCTGTCGGAGCTCTTGTGATTTTCTTGGGAGCATTGGTCTGTGGTTGAACAGTTTGACAAATACCTGTCTCTCCTTCTTAGGTACCAAGGGGGACTCCTTGTTGCAGGCCCAGGCATCAACAACATCTCCTACATCCACAAGGTCAGTAAGCATGCCACTGGGAATGTTGTTTTCCATTCGATCATCCACTGGATACTGAACTATTGATGGTAACTCTGTGTTATGTAATCCTTCAACAGGACAAAGATGCTGGAGATGACCCTGAAATGGAGGATGTTTTGAGAGCCTGTTGCTCCTAGATCGGTAGTACTGCTTTGCTCTCAACTTAGAAATGAGGATAAGGCATCTTTAGTATCACCACTGACGGTCCTAGTGAAGTACATAAATGACTAGCCAGGTTTTAGTAATCCTGAAGCCTGATAAACTGTTACTCTCTCGAGGGGTTTTGGTATAGATATGGTAGGATCCAGTTCGTCACAGAGATTCGTAGTAGCTCATACACGAATTACAAGCACAGTGTGCCGAATCGGAAGGGAGAGAGAGGTAGGTAGTTTAGGGTTCGCCGCCGCCGCCGCCAGTTCCGTGATCGAAGCCCCGATGTCTTGCCTTGGATCACGCGCCTCCTATATATCATCACTGTGTCCAGTCGTCGCCAGACACACGCGGGTTCCTCTTGCGCACTCGCTTGCTGGCCCGTTGGGCCACAACTGTTGATGGGCTCGTCTCCTCCTGGCCTTGTGGTCCGTTAGCAGCAGAGATGCTAACATCCCCTCCTCCTTCGGTTGCGGCTTGACCCCAAGCCGCGGCGTACGGGAAACGCTGCATCAGTTCGTCCTTGTTCTCCCATGAATCTGGCAAGCTTCCACCAGACCACCGGATGAGCACTTGGTCAATGACTCGATTCGCCTTTGCCTTGGAACGATGATCCAACACTTGCACAGGGACGACGAACTGGTTAGCATCGGTTGGGAGTGTAGATGATACCTGGGTGTCGCTCTTCAACGCCTTGCGAAGAAGTGAAACATGGAACACTGGATGGATCGACGAAGTCTCCGGCAGGGCCACCTTGTACGCCACCTGGCCGATGCGCTCTTGGATCGGTTAGGGGCCGTAGTAGCGAAACGACAGCTTATGACAAGCACGGCGTGCCACCGAGCTCTGAACATAAGGCTGTAGTTTGATGAACACCCGATCACCCACCTCGAACGTACGTTCAGACCTGTGCTTTTCCGCTTGGATCTTCATGCGATTCCTGGCACGCAGAAGATGTAAACGAATCAGCGCCGTCATCTGCTGGCGATCAGCTAGCCACTTGTCCACATCAGCAACCGGCGATGCTGACGATGGATCAATGCCCCAGTGACGCGGCTCCTGTCCATAGAGCACCTGAAACGGGCTCCTACCCAGAGCGCTGTGACTTGCTGTGTTGTACCAGAATTCCGCCAATGCCGGCCACGAACTCCATTTGCGCGGGCACGCGTGCACGAAACAGCGGAGGAATGTCTCCATACACTGGTTCACCCACTCGGTCTGGCCGTCAGTCTCAGGATGGTATGCTGTGCTCATACGCAGCTGTGTACCCGTGAGCCGAAACAGTTCGTTCCAGAAATGGCTCGTGAAGATTGGGTCCCTGTCAGAAATGATTGATTCCGGCATGCCATGGAGCTTATAAATCTGATCAAGGAACGCCGTCGCCACTTGTTGCGCCGAGAAGGGATGTGCCAGAGGTATGAAGTGGCTGTACTTGGAGAACTTGTCGACAACCACCAGAATGCAGTCGAATTTGCCTGACTGCGGAAGACCTTCGACGAAATCGAGAGAAATCATCTGTCAAGCTTGTGTTGGCACTGGCAGGGGTTGCAGACCAGGGTAACGATTGCGATCAGGTTTGGCTTGCTGACAGACAGAGCAAGCCTGAACGTAAGCAGTCACGATAGCTTTCATGCGTGGCCATGCAAACACCGAATGCAAACGTACGTTGCGGGAGCTCCTGAGTGACCGCCTACTGCCGAGTCGTGCCCTTCGTACGGGATCTTCCTCTGCAACTCCTCATTATGCCCCAGCCAAATCCGGTTCTTGTACTTCAGAATGCCATCTGCGAACTTAAAGTGCTTATGGGAGTCCGGCCTATCTTCAAGATCAGAGATGATTTTTACTGTATGCTCGTCTGCGAGATACCCCTGGCGCACCTCGTCGAGCCACGATGGTTGGCAGAACGAGATGGCGCTTAGCGTGTCTTCGTCAGTGCTCGGGCGGCGAGACAACACATCAGCCGCGCCATTGTCAGCACCTTTGCGGTAGCAGATTTTGTAACGCAACCCTAGCAGCTTAGAGAAAGCGCGCTGCTGCCACGGCGTGTGCAGGCGCTGTTCCTCGAGATGAACCAGGCTGCGGTGGTCAGTCTTGATCACAAATTCCACAGACTGAAGATATTGGCGCCAATGCTCGACTGCGAAGATAATCGCCATTAGCTCTTTCTCATAGGTCGATAAACCCTTCGAGCGCGGTCCCAGCGACTTGCTTAAGTACGCCACTGGATGACCATCCTGCTGTAGTACTGCTCCGATGCCCAAGTCGCTGGCGTCGGTCTCCAAAACAAACGGCCGTGTAAAGTTAGGCAGCGCGAGGACAGGAGCTGTAACTAAGCGCTGCTTTAGAGTTTGGAATGCCAGGTCACACTCACTTGTCCACATGAACGGGGTGTTCTTGCGGAGCAAGTTAGTGAGCGGTCGAGCGATGACACCATAGTGTGGCACAAACTTCCTGTAGTAGCCCATGAGACCTAGAATCTGTCGCAATTCCTTAACAGTCTGTGGAGGTGGCCAACTCTGAACTTTCTGAATTTTGTCCTATTCAGTTGACACGCCTGAACCATTGATGATAAACCCCAAATAAGACAGGCTGCTCTGGGCAAAGGAACACTTAGACTTCTTAATCTTCCACTGATCTTGTTGCAAGAGCTGGAAGACGTCTCGAACATGCTTAATGTGGTCTTCTAGAGTGGCTGAGTAAATAAGAATGTCGTCGAAGAAAACAAGTGCACATTGACGCAGAACAGGTTTCAGAGTTGCGTTCATCGCGCCTTGAAATGTAGCTGGGGCTCCTGCTAATCCAAACGACATTACTTTATACTCATAGTGGCCAGAGTGAGTGTGGAAGGCGGTCTTGTGTTCTTCACCGGGTGCCAACCTGATCTGATAGTAGCCCGCGCGAAGGTCCAGCTTGGTAAACCAGCTTGCACCTGCCAGCTCATCCAACAATTCATCGATTACTAGAATGGGGAAGGTTGTTGGTACTGTCGGTGCATTAAACCGGCGATAATCGATGCACATTCGCCACTGACCATCTTTCTTGCGGACCAAGATTACTGGGGACGCAAAAGAGCTGTTGCTATGCTGGATCACCCCACTTTTAAGCATTTCATCAATTTGTCTGTCAATTTCATCCTTTGTTTCTGGAGAGTGCCTATAAGCTTTGATATTAATTGGCTGTGCACCCTGGATCAGAGGGATTATGTGATCACATGATCGTCGAGGAGGCAAGCTTGTAGGCTCCTCGAAAATCTCTGCAAATTCAGTGATAAGCTCCTGAACTGCTACAGGGACATCAGGATCGGCTACAGTGTGTCTGTACTGTTTGTCTGAAATGCTTTTGGGTTAGTGCACAGAAACACTACATGCTCAATTTCATTGTCCTTGACCATCTGCTGAAGTTGAGCTGCTGACAACACATCACATCGATTAGCATCTGTGTGCTGGCCCTGAAAGCAAATTGTTGTTCCATCCCTTAACATGGATAGTTGTTTGGTGACCCAATTAATGTCAGGGTTATGCTTCTCAAGCCAATCCATACCCAAAATCACATCAAAACCACCCAGGGGTAAAATCTTGAAATTGGTGTGAAATTGGAGGTTTTGAGTTTCCCAACAACAGTCAACAACTTCTTCAGAACACTGCAATTCTGAACCATTTGTGATTTTAACTCTGACAGACCGAGCCAATGACTGAACACCAGGCAGTGCACTGGTTAATCTTGCATTGATAAAGGAAGTTGAACTGCCAGAATCTACCAAGACTGATACAGGAGTACCATGTACCGAAGCTGGTAACTGAATCAACACAGAGGCGTCATTACCGTTGAACGCCTGGAGAGATATTGCTAGGCTCTGTTCCTCAGCTTCAGAAGGTTGCATCGCAGTGTCTGCGCTGTCAGTTTCAGAAACCCCCATGAAATCCATCAATTCTTCCAGCACATGCATTTGAATTGTGTTTGGGCACACATGTTCCTGACCCCAACGCTCACCACATTTGAAACACAGCCCGTGAGCTCTTCTGTACGCACGAAGGGTGGCTAGGTACAGCTGCACGAGGGACAGAAGCACGGGCTGGACGAACCGGTTCAGAAACTGACCGAGTAGGCGCCGCAAGAGCAGGTACCTGACGAGCATGAGGTAGAGCCGTTGCTGCAGGAGGAGGACGCGGTGCAGGGCCATACACCGGTTCCGCATACCTGCCGAACTCCTGCTGAAATCCCTCATGAACCTCCTCTTGAACGAGAGCGAGAGCACATGCTGCATCCAGATCAAGAGGTCGCTGCACCATGACAGCCTTGCGTAGATCCGTCCGGAGACCACCAATGAACCTCATCAAGAAATAGTAGGGGTGAATGTCGTCAGAATAAGAAATCAATTGGTTCATCAGGTGCTCAAAAGTATCGATGTACTCCTGGTGACGTGGTAATACCCAACGGGTATACCCACGCTACTGTAATAAGGTATAAACTACCGGAAGGCCCACCCGGTGGCCCATGAAGGCAACCTCGCAGGATGGCGCCAGGCAGCCCAATAAGGCTAGAGTGCGGCTCAAGCAAGAAGGATTCGGATTAGCTTGGAATTAGTTATATATGTAAATCGAGTTGTATTCAAACTCCCGAGACCTGGCCGCTTATAAAAAGGCCAGGAGGGAGCCAACAGACATACGCAATCTCCTCCTAGAAACCCTAGCGAGTTGCAAAGCCGTCGGGTAGCCATTGTAACCAGATCTTCAGATTGATAATCAAACAAGCGAAAGCTTCGCTTGTTACCGTCCGAACTCACCAACACCCATATATTGATTCCTCTAGATATAACCCGGGTGGTCAACCATGGGATTTGCCGAGTCCATGACTCGTCAATTGGCGCCGTCTGTGGGAACGACAGGTGTTGGACTCACGGGTTCGGCGGATCCGTCATCTGCATCATCGACTTCGTCTTCAGCGTCCCCGGCAACCCGGAATCTGCCAGATCTGCGGAGGCCCTACACCCTCGGCACCTTCGACTTCCGCCCGCACTCTGCGGCCGAGCGATCAACGTTCGCCGGTATTCACTCAGGTATGGATCTGACGTTTGGCAGTTTCCGTTTCCTTGTCAACCAGTGGGGAACGCTCGACGTGTCAGACCCTACCCAACCTTTGAGGACAAAAGCAATGACTGCACCTGCTCCAAATGTCATCGACTTCGCCTCTGCATCAATGTCAAGTGCCGCCGACTCTACTCCGACTCAGGCTCCCATCGTTATCGACTGCGCGCCTGCAACGACCCCGACAGCCTCCAACTCCGCCCCCTCGTCAACTGGCGGTTCTGACGTCACTTGCTATTGCTCCGACTGCACTATTTTTCAGGTGGCAGCCGTCTTGCGCGGCATCGACTCTTCATCAAGTGAGGATGGCGATCTGCGCCGCGAAGGACGCAACGCGCGTAACCGTCCCGCTAGCCAGGTGTTCGTAGTAAACGGCGCATCAGGCACGTTTACAACCCCGCCACAGCACAGGGAGCCGGAGCCCACTCAGTACCCGTTGGTGGTCCGACTCAGCGCTGACAAGGAACTCTCCATCACAGAGGAGATGGCAGTCCGAATTCAAAACGTCGTCAACAATGGGACTGCGATGCCAGAGAACTCTCCTATGGATGATTTATTGGCTTATCAGTATCTACCGCGCAAGAAAAATCTGGAGCTAATTGCGTTAGAGCGCCAATTCGCTGAAAGGCAGGCTCGGGCCGACTCAGCTAGCGCAAGGTGTCAGGACAATTCGTCGTCCCAGTCGACAAGATTTGAGCCAGGAACTGCAGAACATGTGAGAACCCGCCCCCGCATGCCCCAGGCGGCTGCGGCTGGTTTTCAACCGTCGAGCGTCAGACAGAGATTCATGACAATTGCGGACGACGGTATACCGGTGCCGCAGACGACCGCAGCAGCAGTCGCTTCGGTGGCAACTTACCTGAGATCTACGCTACCCGAGTCAACTGACCCGCGGTACGGCCTTCACATGGTACAGATAGATGCCTTGGGAACGGTCGGGACAGCATTGGTACCCGCAGCCCCCACGCCAGGCCGTTCAGGGATCAGCCCTGGCCAAAATCTGCCCAGCAACGGCGCCCGAGCAAATGGCAGCAGGCCGGCAGACGCGTTTACCCCCCAGGGTGGCGACACACATCACGGCACTCGGCATCGTGAGGACAGGAACTATGATGAACCAGAAGCAAGCAGATCCAGACGCCGTCACCGTGACGGGCGCGACAGGGACGAGCCGGAAAGAAGCAGGTCCAGGCACCGTCATCGCAGCAGTCGGGATAGGACCGAAACAGAAGAAGAGCGAGCCACTCGCCGCCGCCGCGAGCGAGAAGAGCGGAGGCGCGGCAGAGAGGAGCCCCGACAGCAGCGGCAGGCCGCTGGTTTCGAGCATGACTACGTGGAGGAAGGAATCGACGCCCGAAATTATATCACCCAGCGAACAGTAAATAGGCGGAGGCACCAGCGAAGACAACGAAGCCGAACCCCGGGCTCCAGTCGAAGCAGTTCGTACACAGACTCGGAGGTCGAGCCATGTGGAGCCATGTGCTTCACTACTGCTGTTCGGGAAACTCGCATGCCCAAGAGATTCAGGCTAACATCAGAAACCCCCAAGTTCGATGGAACCCAAGAGCCATCAGCCTGGCTGGAGGATTACACCACGGCGGTCGCTTGTCAGCGAGGGTATACAACAACCGCAATGCAATACATACAGTTGATGCTCACGGGATCAGCCCGAGCATGGCTCAGGAGCCTGCCGCGCAGCTCATACGGAACATGGGACGCTTTCTACAGCGACTTCAAGAGGAATTTTTCCTCCACCTTCCATCGACCCGCTTCTTTTCAACAACTAAGGGCCTGCAAGCAAAAGGCCGGCGAGTCCCTCCGCGAGTATATTCAGCGGTGGACCACATTGAAAAATTCGGGAGCAGATATATCAGAGGACAATGCCGTCTTCGCATTCATTCAAGGAGTGAGGCGCAACGACCTTCAGGAGGCACTGGGACGCGAGAATCCCAGGATAATTGCTCACCTGATGGAGATAGCCAACAAATGGGCCGATGGAGAAGACTCCGTTCGAGCTGACAGGGTTCCCTCACCCGACGATCGCCAGCAGGGCAGTTGGGGCAGACGCGGCCGGAACGACAGGCGCAACAGGCAGCGACCGTACGGCGAATCGGACGGGATCGGGCAGGTCGCAGCTAGTTTCCCAGACAGTCGCATTCGGGGTAATCCCCAAAGCGGAGACACCCCACGCGATGACCGCGGTGACAGAAGTCGAGACGACGGGAGCCGGAAGCGCGAGTGGAAGCCAAGAGGAACCCGCAGGGAGGAGCGCCCATTCCGAACCCCGGCTGAACAGCTCAACGACCCGTGCAGAATGCACATGTTCAGGAGAGAAGATGGTAAACTCACGGCAACCCACCTCCTCAAGGACTGTCGGGATTTCATAGCGCTTCAGGCTGAGATGCGAAGAAGCGCAGGATTGTCATTAGCGCTACTAGCACCTGAAGGGCCACCTCCCCCTCCTGCTGGGCACATAGCGGGAGCAATCCACGCAAACCAGAGGCAGGACAGCGCAGCCGCAACTCAGGAACAGTACCCGCAGACCAGGGGGGCCATGTACATGATACAGAAAGGGCGACTGTCAAACCGATGCCAAAAGCTAATCAGTAGGCAGGTCCACCTAGCAACTACTTCACCACCACCCGCGCCGGAGTACCTTCGAGGTTCAGAGACTCCTATTGGCTTCACCCGCGAAGATCACCCCCCGCGAATACCGCGGCCAGGCCATGCCCCACTGGTTTTACATGCCTTGGTTGGGGGCTTCAGGATGAGCAAGGTGTTCATGGACGGCGGCAGCGGCATCAACATTGTCTTCGCAGATACATTGCGTAAGATGAACTTGTCACTCACCAATCTGAAACCATCGGACAACACGTTCCACGGCATCGTGCCGGGCAAAGCAGTATATCCGTTGGGCTCGCTCTGGCTCGACGTCGTTTTCGGAGACGCCGATCACTTCAGGAAAGAAAGCATTGAGTTCGAAGTCGTAGACTGGAAATCTCAGTACCATGTAATCCTCGGGCGGCCAGCGTTCGCGCGATTCATGGCAGTCCCTCATTATGCGTACCTGATGCTCAAGCTCCCCGGTCCCAAGGGCGTCATCACCATCCGTGGGGACTTCCGAAAGTCAGATGACTGCGACAGAGAGTTCAGTAAAATCTCCGAGTCCTTCGGTGCGCAAGAACAGCTTGCGAAAATCGCCCTGGATAACGACCGGAGCCTGTTCCCCGAAGGCAAGAAGCCGGCACCGGAAAATTCTTTTAGCGCCAACAACGACACGAGGGCACATCAGGTGCACCCGACCGACAAGGACAAGACAGTCCTCGTGTCATCAAGCCTTAACGAGGCATAGGAAGGCGCGCTCGTCGAGTTCCTCCGTGAGCACTGGGAGATGTTCGCCTGGCACCCAACCGATATGCCAGGTATTCCCAGGGAACTCGCCGAGCACGCCTTACAAATCTACCCAGGAACGAAGCCCGTCAATCAGACAATGCGGCGATTATCCGAGCCGAAGCGGCTAGCAGTCGGAAGAGAGATTGACAGACTACTGGATGCCAAGTTCATCCGCGAATTTAAGAAGTCAGATTGGGTTGCGAACCCAGTCCTTGTTCCCAAAAAAGGGGTAAAAAACGGGCGCATGTGCATCGACTTCACGTCGCTCAACAAGTGCTGCCCTAAGGATCATTTCCCGTTGCCTCGGATAGATCAGATCGTGGATTCGACCGCAGGCTGCGAGCGCCTCTCGTTCCTCGAAGAAGACGAGGAAAAAACGGCTTTCATCACCCCCCACGGCGTATACTGCTACACGAAGATGACCTTCGGGTTGAAAAACGCGGGAGCAACATATCAGCGCATGATGCAGAACTGCCTGAAGGATCAAATCGGCAGGAACGTACAAGTGTACATCGACGACATCGTCGTCAAGACTCGGCAAGTCGAAACCCTGATCGACGACCTTCGCGAGACCTTCGCAGCTCTCAACAAGTACAGAATTAAGCTCAACCCCACTAAGTGCGTGTTCGGGGTGCCATCAGGGCAAATACTAGGATACCTCGTGTTTGCCAGAGGCATAGAGGCGAACCCAGACAAAATCCAGGCAATATTAACAATGCCGGAACCAGCAAAACTGCGCGAAGTCCAGGGACTCGCGGGCAGAATAGCAGCTCTCAGCAGGTTTATCAGTCGCATGGGTGAGAAAGCCTTACCATTCGGTTGATGAAGAAAACAGACAAATTCGAATGGACTGCAGAAGCACGAGCAGCCTTTAGCGACTTAAAACGCATGCTCACAAACCCACCCGTACTTGTGGCTCCCCGAGAACAGGAAACTCTGTATCTGTACATAGCCGCTACCAACAGGGTGGTCAGCTCAGTACTCGTAGTCGAACGGCCGGAAGAAGGAAAAACGCAACCAGTCCAGCGCCCCGTTTACTACCTAAGCGAGGTACTCTCACCCTCCAAGCAGCGATACCCGCACTATCAAAAGCTCGCCTATGGCGTGTTCATGTCGAGCCGCAAGCTCGTACACTATTTTACGGAGCATCCAATCGTGGTTGTAAGCAGTGCCCCGTTGGCTGATATCCTCAACAACTCTATGGCGACAGGGTGAGTCGCTAAGTGGAGTATCGAGCTTGGACCTCGAGACATCACATACAGGCACCCCAAGGCCATCAAGGCGCAGGTCCTCCCTGACTTCACATGCGAGTGGGTTGAGGCGCAGTTGCCGCACGTCCCCGACTTATCCAATTCCTGGACCATGTACTTTGACGGATCTAAGCGACATGATGGCGCAGCGGCTGGAGTAATCTTGACTTCCCCCAAGGGAGACAAGCTGCGTTACATACTCCAGATGGATTTTCAGAGAGCCTCGAACAACGAGGCAGAGTATGAGGCACTGCTGCACGGCATGCGTATGGCCAAGGCTTGTGGCGCGACACGACTGATGATATACGGGGACTCCAACCTCGTGGTACAGCAAACGATGAAGGAATGCGACGCCAACGCAGACAACATGCAGGCGTACCGCGACATGTACAATATCATGGAGGGAAGTTTCGACGGCTGCGAACTGCGACACGTAGGCCGGGAAAGCAACGAAGAAGCAGACATACTAGCCAACATTGGGTCCAAGAAGGAGCCCATCCCACCCGGAGTCTTCTTCGAACGTATCAAAGAGAGATCAGTCAAGATAAAGAATCCAGCAGCACCAGAGAGGCCAGTCGAGCCTCCAGCAGCACCACTTGAACAAACAACGGCTGAGCAGCAGCCCGACAACACACTGTCCGCTCCGCCGCTGGTAGAAGTCTTCCTCATAGAACCTTCATGGACGAAGCCTTTCCTTGCATACCTCCTCCACCAGGAGTTACCGGCGGACTCAGTCGAAGCAAAGCGCATCTCCAGGCGCTCCAGGGGTTTCACCATAATCAACAAGGAGCTTTACAAGAGAAGTATCTCCGGGGTCCTCCAGAGATGCATTGCACCCGAGGACGGGAGAGCAATACTACTAGACATTCACGCCGGAGCATGCGGACATCACGCGAGCAGTCGGGCGCTCGTGGCAAAGGCCCTGCGAGCCGGTTTCTATTGGCCCACAGCTATGCAGGATGCAGAGGACATAGTAAAGAAGTGCCTGGGTTGCCAGAAATACGTGACCAGGCCACACGCCCCAGCATCGGAACTCAAGACCATCCCGCTAGCCTGGCCCTTTGCCCAGTGGGGACTCGACATGGTCGGCCCGCTGAAGAAGTCTTCGCGGTGCGGCCACACCTTCCGTCTAGTGGCAGTCGACAAGTTTACCAAGTGGATCGAAGCAGTCCCAGTCACAAACGCCACAACAACCTCGGCAATAAATTTCATCAAGTCCATCATCTTCCGCTTCGGGGTGCCCAACAGTATATTCACAGACAACGGAACCAATTTCACAGCCGAGGAGTTCCAGGACTTCTGCAGGACTCAAGGAATCAAACTCAAGTACGCGTCAGTCGCTCACCCGCAGTCCAACGGGCAGGTGGAGAAGGCCAACGGCCTGGTATGCAGCGGTTTGAAGAAAAGACTCCTAGTACCGCTCAAACGCGCGGCAGGCGCCTGGGCCGAGGAATTACCCGCCGTACTTTGGAGTCTGCGCACGACGCCTAACAGATCCACACAGTACACGCCCTTCTTTTTGGTACACGGAGCCGAAGCGGTCATGCCGTATGATCTCAAGTTCGACGCACCTCGAGTAGTGGCCTACGATGAGCAGGACACCGAGGCCGCACTTGAGGACGACATAGACGCCCTGGACGAAGCACGCGACATCGCCCTCGCCAGAACTGCGACCTATCAGCAAGCATTGCGAAACTACCACAGTCGCCGCCTTCGACCGCGATCGTTCGCGGTAGGCGACCTCGTCCTTCGCCTGAAGCAGAAGAAAGTTCACAAGCTCGCATCGCCTTGGGAAGGACCCTTCATTGTCACAGAAGTCATCGGCAACGGAGCGTACAGACTGAAGCATGCCGAGACGGGGGAACCCTCCCACAACCCGTGGAACGCAGCCCACCTTCGCCGATTTTATGCATAGTAGCATAGCACCCTTCATTTGGTATAGTTAGAATAAAATAAAGGCTGCACTCAGCCGCGATTGTATCAGACAAATCTTCTATTGACCAGCAATAAAGTACAATGTTCCTCCGTATGAGCACGATACATAATCTTTACATTCTGCGCAGTTTTCAGTTCTTTTTACTCGCAATATCGGCCTGGGTCACTTCCGGCCCCCTCTACATCAGGAACAATGACAACCTCAGGGGACGATAGGAGCTACTGGGCACAAGCAGGCTCGGGGGCTACACTGGGGGGAACGCAGAGCCGTTCTAAAAGTATGCTGCCCTACAGGGGTTCCTGTTTTACCTCAGCTGTCAGTCGTCGGCGATCAAGTTCCACGTCCGTCTCCTTTTCCATCAGTCCTATTACACAACTGGCTGGACCATGCGCAGCTTGGTAGTACTCCTCCATCGAAACAGTACCCGCACCCTCGGGGGACCAGCCCCGACTGTTGCCAAGTCTATGTTCGGCTGGTGCAGGAGCAGAACAGCAAACGCCATGGTCGCGCCGGCGACCAGTTGAAGGCGAACAAAGTCGCGAATTGCATCTCCTTGACGGAAGCGGTTCAGTAGAGCAGTCAATCCGTGCGGCTGTTCATTAAGGGGAAACAGTGCCTGGTGCACGCGCGACAGCTCGGAGGCGCATAGAGCAGCAAACTCACCAACTTGTGCGACTCGGTCCCGTAGGGTAAGCAGCGCCATCGCCTCGCTGCGCATGGACCATATGGACGATGCGTCTCGACCATGCTCAGCCACTACATCAACAAACCGAGATCGAACTCGGCTGTCGCGTCAGTTTGGATACCTGGAAAAAGGAGACGTAGTGCAGGTCAAGTCGTCAGGACGCAGAGTCATCGACAAAGGGACAAAAACAAGACGCTCGGGGACTCGGCGAGTAGCTCACATAGCAGGCCAAGGTTCGCGTGCTCAATTTCCTTCATCAGCACGGTTTCTCTTTCAACGGGACGAGGTTGCTTCGACTGGAGTATGGCCAATGCACCCCGAGTCACCCTCAAGTCTTGTTCGGCGGTCTCGCAACGCACCTTTATCATATTGTACAAGTATTGATCTCGCGGATCAAATGGCGGCACGACCCCCGATGAAGTAGTAGAAGCAGACTGCAGTTGAAACAGCAAGAAGGAGATCCACAAATCAACAAACACATTTCATTCTGGCAACTCCAATAAGATAGGATCCAATTCAGCATATATATAGGACTCGGGGGCTGGGTGTTTCGCCCTTGGTAGCCCCCAGAGCTTAATTCATCATACAAAGGTCAGGTTTTACAGACTAAATGCGCGGCAGGCGCACGATGCCAACAAAATAGCTCCAACTGGACTACCCCAGTCTACTAACTACTTCGCGCTTGGAGCACTCGACGTAGAGGCGGATCCTTTTTTCTTGCGCTTCGCGACTCTTTGTTCAAAAGTCGCAAGCAGGGAGTCCGCCAGTCTACGCGCTTCCTCCTCATGCTGGCTGAGGGATACCCTCTTGCCAGCCGAGTCAAGCGGAAGAGCAGACACGACGCTACCCAGGTCGACGGCCACCCCATGCCCAAGCAGCATCTTGAAAGCAGTTGCGGATCCACATACCGTCTGCTCGCGGATGAACTTGGGAAACGAGTCGCCTTCAGGCCGGAAAGTCTCGGCCAGCGTCGCAAGATCTTGAGGCACCTCTTGTTTCGGCAGAACAAGTCGATGGAGCGCCGACAACGCAGCAGTCGACGCCGAGAGAACAGCGGAGAGCTTGCTTGTGAAGCCTTCAGCCGACTCAACCGCAGCTTCCAACGGAAGGTCAGATGGAGGTGCATATTGATCGGCATGCAGACCAAGAGCCTCTGACGTTCAAATCAACGTAAATCTCGTCAGCGGCCAGGAAAAAGCGCAGTGACAATTCCTCGGGACAAAAACATATATAAATTAGGAGCACTTACTCGCCAGTGAGTTGCCAACCGCAAGCAGGCGGCTGGCTAAGCTACGCTCCCTCTCGACATGCTCTCGCTTCAGGCGTTCTTCGGCTTCTCGCAACCCGTCAGCTCGCGCATCCTTCACTTGGTCCGCCAGGTCTTGTTGCACTCGCTTGAGCTCAATATTCAGGTCCTTCGCCAGACAGCGGGCCTGGTCCCTCTCTTGTTCAGTCTTGGCCAAGGCATCTGGGGTGGAAAGGTGAACGTTTAGTAAGACAAGATGCGGCATAGTCGTGCTCCAATCAGTGGAATACCTTCGAGATTGTTGAGTTGCTCCTGGAGTCGCTTGTTCTTGGACTCTAGTTGAACGAACTCATTGCCAATGTCCAGCAGTCGGCGCACGGTCGGCTGCGTGGTCAATCAGAGCAGTTAATATAGATATGGAATTTCATTTTTTGAGCCTGCACCCAACTACTGGTAGTTGGATACAGGCTCGGGGGCTACTCCCATCGGGAGCGCTGTCGCGCTCCCAATAAGGAATAAGTTGCAAAAACAAGTAAGTCGGAAAGGTAAAAGGTCGAGGCAGTATTCAGAGGGAAAAAAGAAACTCACGTGGTCAGCACTTGGGGTCGGAGCCTCCGAATCGGGTTTGGCACTTGGCTGTATTTTTACAGCCAACCCCGCAGTCAGAGTCATCAAAAGAGGACCCTTGGCCATGACTCCAGTCTCCTCCTGCTGCGTGGACGTTTCCTCGTGAGGAGATGGAACAGGCGAGTCTTGGTCTGTGTCCTGTTCGCTACTCGAGCTAAAGAATATTCGACGCATCAGTGGGTGAACCAGTGACATTCTAAAAGACAGAGAAAGCAAAATGCAGAGAAAAGAAATAAATTTACTTACGAAGCCAGCCAGGGCGCGACATCTTCCAGGTTACGGGGTTTCGGAGCAGCAGGTGGTATGTATGATATAGGAGTGGCAGCTAGCACAACGGTTGTTGACACAGCAGCCGACGACAGATCAGCATCTTTATGAGCGGCATCCACCGCCACTCGTTTTCTCCTATCCTGGGAATCGCCAGAACTTTCAGTAGGCGGTCGCCCTCGTTTCGGGTTTGCATTCTTCTCAGCCGCGTCTTCATCAGAATTTGCGGTGGCGACTGATGGTTCCGAGGCAGGCCCTCGAGTGTCCGTCACAATAATATCTTCCTCCAGTATAGTCGGTTCGGACACTGGAGGAGCGTGACCCTGGCAAGGACAGGTGTCATACAACATCATGCAGAGGCAAATAAAAAAAATAAAAAATTAGTACGATTAAGTCGTAACATACCTCAGGCACAGGGTTCCTGGCATCATAGGCAGCGACTGGGGAGGTTAGGTCCCCGATTCTGGCAGATTTCAGCCCAGTCAACTGCTTAACTATCGCCAGTAGCTCGTTGTTCGAGTAGTCTTCAGTCGACACGCGAGTGCAGTCGTCCGCTCCAGTGTATTCAAACATCGGGTGAGCGCGATCCTGCAGAGGCTGGACTCGGCGGCGAATGAAAGCAGTAACAAGGTGCGCGCCAGTCAGTACCTTCCCTTCGGTGGATTGGAGCTCTTCCACCCGGGTAAGCAGCAACCTTGCATCTCGCTCTTCACTAGCCGTCATGGGGTGGCTCCAGGAACGTTTCTTCTGAAGCTCGGCATTCCCGTCAAAGGAAGGCACACCAGACGATATACCAGGAGCAACTTCAGACTTGATATAAAACCAGCGGCCGCGCCAGTTCTGCACTGACTCCGACATCGGGATTTTGAAGTAACCCGACCTCGGACGAGCTTGTATCCCAAGGCCGCCAGGGCCACTGCCGGATCCTTGCCCCTTGACGTTGAAGCAGAGTCGGAATAACCCCCAGTGAGGGGCTATTCCGAGGAAGCACTCGCAGAGAGTGATGAAGCACGCGATGTGGAGCATGGCGTTTGGAGGCAGGTCATGGAGTTGCGCGCCGTACACGCACAGCAGGCCGCGAAGGAAGGGGTGAATCGGGAAGGACAAGCCCTGATTCACGTGGTCAAGAAAACATACCCGCTCGTCGCTCGCGGGTTCGGGCTGGTTCTCGTCGCCGGGGATGCGAGCGAAGTTGTCGCTGACGGGCAGCATCGCCCGGAGAGATTCAATGTGCGCCGCCTTCATCACGGAGCGGCACCACGCGCCTTTCTCCACGGTCTCCGCGGCCGTGGTCTCCTTGCTTTTCCCAGCGTCTTTGGTCTTCGCGGACATGGCTTTCTTCATTGCGGCGGCAAGGGCTCGCAGCGAAGACAAGGGTGGAGAAAGAAGGGGCGCGAGGAAGAAGATGAAGTGCAGGCGGCGGCGGTGCAAATGAAACTGGTGAAAATGGAAAAGGAAAATCCTCACAGTTTTTATAGGATAAAGTGAAGCGATGCTATCCGTTCATATTAAATCTAGGACGCGTGGCACTCATCCAGGCGGGCACGGCGGAGGGCAACCGTCGCCGCACTACGCCCACGACGCGCGTAAAACGAGGAGCTCGTCATCATCATGCCCCGTTTTTCGCACGCGTCGTGCGGTCAAATCAGGCCGGCAGCGGTCGTCACTGCCAGTGAGGGCCCACAACCGGTCACGTCCTGACAGTGGCCGTGGAATAAAATAATGATCGCTCAGTTTCAAAATATACTTCGGTCACAGCGTTGCACGACGCAGCATTGGAAGGAGTGCAACCTGAAGGAATGTCGACTTAAAGGAGCAAAGCAAGTATTTATTAAAGAAAGGCAGTCGATGATTCTTCGGGTCAGTTCACGGCATACCAGAAAAATGCACTCCCATCGGGAGCGATAAATGGTAAATATCACTTTTTCTATTTTTTTAGTTTTTAGATTAAGTACAATTACAAGCAATTGCACTATCTCGGGGGCTACCCCCATCGGGCAGCGCACCCGATGAATTACCTTGACGATCAGCGTCACTCGAAGAACAAGCTCACTCGACTATCAATTGCGAGACATTCATAGTCGAGGACCAGTAGAGTAACTCCTGCGCCACGTTGAATTATCTGAATACCAATTCCCGGGATGTTCCAGCCTAGACTGGTCCTCGGATGCTGCACAAACAAGTGCAAGGGTAAGACCTGAATAAGGCCAGGTGGCCCGTACCAGCTACGTGGACCTGATAACTTTCCGCGCCAGCAGGTGCGATGCAAAATCCCGGCGGACGCGCCAAGGGTACTCTAAATTATGGCCGGGTTACGACCAGTAAGTCCCAGCAGGCTTGAGTCAAACTTGAACGGTCTTACCAGATTCGATAGAAGGGAGTCAAATTTGAGTAGGATAGTAAGGTATCTCGCCCGAGTCGCGAGTTAACTTGACCCCGATCCGTCGGTTGAATCAGGCCTGCTACGCCATCCATCCTTTCAAAAAGACAAGTGGAAAATATATATGTACATGTTATAGTTACGCCCTTGTGAATAGGTGTGCCAAATGACATCAAAGAAGTGACTCGACAGATTAAAGAGTGGTGAGTCCCTACACGATCCCTTGGAGTCGAATAGGCACTCGGGGGCTACTGACGTCGTAATACCCAACGGGTATACCCACGCTACTGTAATAAGGTATAAACTACCGGAAGGCCCACCCGGTGGCCCATGAAGGCAACCTCGCAGGATGGCGCCAGGAAGCCCAATAAGGCTAGAGTGCGGCTCAAGCAAGAAGGATTCGGATTAGCTTGGAATTAGTTATATCTGTAAATCGAGTTGTATTCAAACTCCCGAGACCTGGCCGCTTATAAAAAGGCCAGGAGGGAGCCAACAGACATACGCAATCTCCTCCTAGAAACCCTAGCGAGTTGCAAAGCCGCCGGGTAGCCATTGTAACCAGATCTTCAGATAATCAAACAAGCGAAAGCTTCGCTTGTTACCGTCCGAACTCACCAACACCCATATATTGATTCCTCTAGATATAACCCGGGTGGTCAACCATGGGATTTGCCGAGTCCATGACTCGTCACCTGGACACCAGCTTGTTGACGGATCGAGTAGAACTGACGAATCAACAACTGGTGCCGATCGCGACCAAATCGGACACAAAGTGTGTTACAGAAACTCTCCCAATTACAGCCTACTAGCTTCTTACGCACGGACTGCAACCAGACAGCCGTTGTCGGGGAAAAATTCAGGGTAGGCATGTGTACCCAGAATTGTTCCTGAACATTGTAAAGCATGAAGTATTGCTCGCAGAGATCCTTCCATAGCTGCGGATTCTCACCGTCGAATACCGGAAACGGCATCGACGGGGGTGCCGGGGCACCGACAGGAGCAAACTCAAATGGCTGAAACTGATTCTGAGGAGAACTTGGGATGGCGACCGTACCGTTGGCCGGAGGCGTCGCTGGAGCCGTGGGGCCACCAGCGACAGCCGTCCGTGTGGTGAAGATGACGCCGTGGCCTTGGGCCCGAGGAGCGAAGCCCGGAGGGGAATTCTCACGGGATGACGACGGATCCATAGGATCGCGCGCCGACGCCTCCTTCGCGTCGTGGAACTTGTCGTTGAAGACGTGCTGCTGGAGTAAGTCAACCGCCACCTGCAGACCATGGATCTGCTTGTCCACCTTCGGAGCCCATGAACTCAGCTCGTCCCGGACCGAGCTGCGGATCTCCGCCTTCAGCTCCGTGACCAAGTCCTTCAGATCGGACTTGGTTACTTGTTCGTCGCTCATCTCCTTGGCTTCTGCGATGCGAGTGGCCTTCTGCTTCCGCGTCTCGATGATCGACGCCGCCAGATCGGATGATCGGGGAAGAAATTTCTGGCTGTGGATCGGAACGGCTCTGATACCACTTGTTACTCTCTCGAGGGGTTCTGGTATAGATATGGTAGGATCGAGTTCGTCACAGAGATTCGTAGTAGCTCATACACGAATTACAAGCACAGTGTGCCGAATCGGAAGGGAGAGAGAGGTAGGTAGTTTAGGGTTCGCCGCCGCCGCCGCCAGTTCCGTGATCGAAGCCCCGATGTCTTGTCTTGGATCACGCGCCTCCTATATATCATCACTGTGTCCAGTCGTCGCCAGACACACGCGGGTTCCTCTTGCGCACTCGCTTGCTGGCCCGTTGGCCCACAACTGTTGATGGTCTCGTCTCCTCCTGGCCTTGTGGTCCGTTAGCAGCAGAGATGCTAACATAAACAACACCTGAAATGCAGTGTACAAAGTTAGTTTTGCCCTGTGAAAGCAGCCACGTAAAGTACATATGTACTGGAGACCGTAACTTGTACAATGTGAGGGTTGACTTTAGCAGGTGGAAGAGCGCGCGTCTGCTCGTGGAATTGAAACTCTTGCGCGACAGACACGCATTCCTTTATTCAGTGGAATAAGATTCAGACGACGTGCCGTGCCCTGCGGTTCGTATCTTGGGGCCGGAGATACAAGCAACCTCTTCACATGCTCGCATAAACGATCCCAGGCCAACCACGCATACACCAGCTGATCGGCCAACTGAAGTACTGTACTCCGTAGTAGCCAAAAAAAAGAAGGAAAATAACTGAAGTAAGAACATCGATTTGATAATATACCATTAGTCTACTCTAGCCAAGGAAGGGACGGGGCAGCCCTGCTAATGTCTGCGGACGGCCATCATCCAACAAACTTATCTATTAATCTTTCCTTCCTAGTACAAGACTACAACTACAAACACGTATACTCCGACGAGCCGGCAGCGGTCGAGATATATTCGCTGCCGCCGGCAATGGATATGTCCGGCACCGTTACCCGGCCTTGGTTCCTCGTCGTCGTCGCCGCGGCGTTCTGGGCCAGCATACTCTACTTCCGCATGTCCGTGTACACGGTCGCACCTACGCAGCGGGACGTTAGCCGCGGCAGCGACAACGATCCATGCAGCGGACGTTACGTGTACGTTCACGATCTCCCGCCGCGATTCAACGCCGACATGCTCGCCGGCTGCGCCACGACGGAGGGCCAATGGCCGGACATGTGTGCGCAGGTGAGCAACGCCGGACTCGGGGAGCCGCTGCCACCCCCCGATCAGCTCGTCGGGGAGGAGCTCACCAACTCCCCCGGTGGCTGCTGCTGGTACGCGACGCAGCAGTTCGCGCTGGACGCCATCTTCCACCGCCGCATGCGGCGGTACGAGTGCCTCACCAACGACTCCTCCGCCGCGGCGGCCGTGTTCGTCCCGTTCTACGCCGGCTTCGACTTCGAGCTGCACCACTGGGGCTATGACAAGGCGACGCGCGACGCTGCGTCGCGCGACCTGGCGCGCTGGCTCACGCGCCGCCCGGAGTGGCGCCGGGCCGGCGGCCGCGACCACTTCCTCGTGGCGGGGCGCACGGCGTGGGACTTCCAGCGCGAGGCCATCAACAGCTCGTCGTGGGGAACCAACCTGTTCCTTCTCGACGCCGCCAGAAACATGACCGTGCTCGTCGTCGAGTCGTCCACCCCCGTCCTCGGGAGCGGCAACGACGTGGCCGTGCCGTACCCGACCTACTTCCACCCGCGAACGGACGCCGACGTTCTGGACTGGCAGCGCCGGATCAGGAGCGCCGACCGCCCGTGGCTCATGTCCTTCGTGGGCGCGCCACGGCCGGGCGACCGGCGATCCATCAGGTCGGAGATCATCGCCCAGTGCGGCGCGTCCTCCGCGTGCCGGCAGCTGGGCTGTGCCGCTGGGGCGAAACAGTGCCACGGCCCGGCGGAGATCATGCGGCTGTTCCGGAGCTCCACTTTCTGCCTCCAGCCGCGGGGGGACTCGTACACGCGGCGGTCGGCGTTCGACGCGATGGTCGCCGGGTGCGTGCCGGTGTTCTTCCACCCGGGCTCGGCGTACCTCCAGTACAGGTGGCACCTGCCAAGCGACCACGCCCGGTACTCGGTCTTCATACCGGAGGATCGAGTGCGCGCAGGGAACTTGAGTATCGAGGAGGCGCTTAGGAGGATACCGCCGGCGGCGGTGCGGGAAATGCGGGAAGAGGTCGTCAGGCTTGTGCCGGGGCTGGTGTACGCCGACCCGAGGTACACGCTCGAGACGGTGAAGGACGCGTTCGATGTCGCCGTGAAAGGAGTGTTGCAGAAGGTGGCGGAGACGCGGAGTAGCCAATTGCCGGGCTGGGAAAAGATCAAAATTTGATCCAAGTTCGTGTGATGAAGGAGGCCAATGAAACTGAAACCAATCGCCCAGCTAGGTGATAGCAATGTTGCTCATTTGGGAGTTTTATTCGCAATAGGAGAAACTCTGTTTTTTTAGAAAGAACAACAATTGAACATTTATAATAAAAAAACGGGTATAACCCTGATATATATGTCATCTACACCGACAGACCGACTCCAAGGATATGTGACACACACCGAACGAGACAGTGCTCACCACCCCTACCACTCAAGCAACAAGAATCGACACCAAACATGACAATGGTTTCCAGAGCCGCGGCTACTCCGGCCTCCACACCGGGAGAAGCGGGAGGAGGTCGACAAGCTCGTGCCAAGAATGGTGGACGTTGACTCAAGGCACACTCGACACATCAAGATACATTTTAGATGTCACAGTCAGGGACAAAGCCATAAATGATAGAAGGAGGGGAGCAATTGAATACCAAACTAATTGGAGGGGGCCATATAGCCAGTTTCTAACAAATTTAGGGGTCAATCCACAAATGACATAGGGGGGTTTCGACAAAAAATTCCAACATAATAGGAGAGGTTAATTCAAAAGTGGTAAATTCTCACGGCTAGCTGGCCAAGGAAGTTCCGGTCCTACTAATGGGTTGTTGTGATGAATAATTATCCTGCATAAGCTTTCTCTAGCTAGATAATACCAAGTGTGGACCATATATTAAAAATGGGTTCGTCTATATCTATATTGATTTATGTTTTTTATGTCTAAATCAATTTTGAAAGAGTGAATTATAGAGTCGATTTAGATATAAGTAATTTTATAGGGGAATTGGATGAGTAAAACTATTGAATAAATATTTTGCTAGTTCTGGGTCGACTTGAGCCATTAGTTGCATCGTGGATTTGTAACCCCCTATTTGTTACAAGTGGTAAAACCGAGATTTTTTCAAATTACAAGCAGTTGCATCAGGGAAAGAAATGCAATACAAAAAATGTTCACGTGGTACATTTCTTTTATACAATACAAATCGTGTGATTGCATAATGTGACAAAAAGGTAAGCTAATTCTTGGTCAACTGGGCACACTTTTGAAAGAAAGCCTATCTTCAACCCTCATAGTAACATTATCGTTTTAATCATCGTATGGATGACGATTAGTAACTTAGAGTGTGTAATGGGTAATCTTTCTTGGGCAATGAAGCTAGAGCTGAGGTGTTTTAAAGGCTTTGTTGTTCTTAGATGTTTAGAATTGCTCTGGTCTCAAATTGGAGATAATCATACAATATATTATGTATCTTTGTCGTCTCATGTTCTAGTATATACAACACTCATCTACATGAATGACTGGTCATAGGCCTTAGTAAGCTCCAAGCCCCAACAACATATGTGTACAAAGTTGGCCTTCACTAGCTGGATCAGGCAATATCGCCGCATTGTGTGTCAACTCTTTCTTGAAGGCATGTTTGGATGAAAATGTCAACTTGTTTTTAAGATTTGTGAAGCCGGGTATTTCTTTCTTTCTTTCCTAAAAAAACTCTTGGACACTCTTGTAGGTGTTTGTTGTCACTTTGCTTCTTGTGCTCCTTGGTAGCCACATCATGTAATATACTAATAAATTACAAATATATAATAATTCAGATTTGGAGATGTTGATTTTGTTTTTGTTTTGATAAAACATTTTGTTCTTTGAATCTCTTCCACCTGTGTTTTCGAACAGGAACATAAACATCCAGAAATGTGTTGCAGGGACTTTCTCAAACATTCAATTGAAAAAACAAATCCGAAGGCTATGCGTTTCCCAAAATTGGGCCTTACTGGACCGCCTCTTTTCTCGCCTAAAACTAGTGGGCCGCACATAAGGTATGTGTGGACAGTGATGGACCGTGGAGCCACTGAGCTCCGACCCTCGCATTCTTCTACCCAACCAAATCCGCCGCCACCCTCGAGTTCGAATCCCGCCGCCGTCTCCGCCGTAGCGCGCCTCCGGATCTCTCCCCATGTCGGAGAGGAAGCGCCGCGCGGGGCCAGGCGCGGCTGCGGGTGGCTCGACCTCAAAGAAACCGCGGGGCGCCTCGGCAGCCGCTTCCTACGCCCAATCCCTCCGCTCGAAGCTCCGCCCCGACGACTCCATCCTCGCCTCCCTCCGCGCTCTCGCCTCCGCGGCCTCCAAATCTAAGCCCGCGACCGCCTCCTCCGCCGGAGCGAAAGCCCTCGCGGAGGACGACCCGG
Organism: Poa annua; assembly: GCA_026929855.1. NCBI lineage: Eukaryota > Viridiplantae > Streptophyta > Magnoliopsida > Poales > Poaceae > Poa > Poa annua. The sequence continues at coordinate 118,957,446 of CM049434.1, forward strand.
CCTCCGCCTCCTCCTCCTACATCGTGGTGGCCGACCAGGACATCAACTCCGTCACCTCCCGCATCAACCGCCTGGTCCTCTCCGTCGCGCGCAGCATCCTCGACGGCCGCGGCTTCTCCTTCTCCGTCCCCTCCCGCACCTCCACCAACCAGGTCTACCTCCCGGACCTCGACCGCATCGTGCTCCTCCGCCGCGAGTCAGCGAGGCCCTTCGCCAACGTCGCCACCGCGCGCAAGGCCACCGTCACCGCGCGCGTCCTCTCCCTCGTCCACGCCGTCCTGCGCAGGGGGATTCACGTCACCAAGAGAGATCTCTTCTACACCGACGTCAAGCTCTTCGAGGACCAGTCCCACTCTGACGCCGTCCTCGATGACGTCTCCTGCATGCTTGGATGCACCCGCTCGTCGCTCCATGTCGTCGCCTCCGAGAAGGGTGTCGTGGTTGGCCGCCTCATCTTCCACGATGATGGCGATCGGATCGACTGCACACGAATGGGTGTCGGCGGTAAGGCCATCCCGCCCAACATCGACAGGGTGTCGGGCATCGAGAGCGACGCTTTGTTCATCCTGCTAGTGGAGAAAGATGCCGCCTTCATGCGCCTTGCCGAGGACCGGTTCTACAACCGTTTCCCTTGCATCATACTGACGGCGAAGGGGCAGCCGGATGTTGCCACCCGGTTGTTCTTGCGGCGGCTTAAGATGGAGTTAAAGCTGCCGGTGCTTGCAATGGTTGACTCTGATCCTTATGGGTTGAAGATCTTGTCAGTGTATATGTGCGGGTCCAAGAACATGTCTTATGACAGTGCCAATCTGACTACGCCGGATATCAAGTGGCTCGGCGTTCGGCCAAGCGACCTGGACAAGTACAGGGTACCGGAGCAGTGTCGGCTTCCCATGACTGATCACGATATCAAGGTGGGCAAAGAGATGCTAGAGGAGGACTTTGTGAAGCAGAATGAAAGCTGGGTCAAGGAGTTGGAGACCATGTTGCGAACAAAACAGAAGGCTGAGATTCAGGCTCTGAGCTCGTTTGGATTCCAGTACCTGACTGAGGTATATCTACCTCTGAAGCTGCAGCAGAAGGACTGGATTTGAGATCTTCTTCTTGTGGCAGGTGAACAGATGATCTTGTTGCTTTATCGTCCTACTGATGTGTTCATTATGTTAGGTTTACTTTGTATCTAAACAGAATGCCAAACCGTAATCTGATGAGTGATCCAAAACATTACTGTTCTTGGTGCATTTTACCAAGTACACTACCCTTATGCAAAGTGTTATTATCACTGACTTAGAATTTGTACTGACTACCTTTGACACTGTATAAGATCACCCTTCCCATGCCTAATCGACTGAGACAACCCCCAGAATGTTCACTCAGGATGCAAGAGTTAACTGTTAACCACTTGACCAATATTATTACTAGACCTGATATTATTTTTCCTGTTGCAGATGATGTTCTCCTGCTGAGGGTTAGTGGCTCGGTCCGAAGCAGAGTAGTTTGACATATGAGGAAAGCTTGCTTGAAAATAATTATCTGTACACCATATGTGGCAATCCCTTTGTACCGACATGTATTTGAAAAACATATGTTGTGTTTCTTTTTACTTCTGCTTAAAAATAGAACATGTGATGACTTGTGAGATCTGTATTTAGACGAAAATTTTAATCAGATCTTGAAGACTGGATTGCACAACTATTATACTGATGTCATTTGCATCCTAATTAAATGCACACAATGATCGTCACATGAAAGATCAAATCTTTTGAGAAAAGATGTACAACAGAATCAATACTCCATGAACCAGTATCAGAGTTGCTCGTAAGCCAACACAAGTTAACAATTTCTCTATCGTACTCTGTCAGAATGTTTATCATTTGCTGTGGAAGATTGGTGATTACAACAATCATCTAAACACTTCAAAATTTTAATCTGGGATGTGACCTAGTTGAGAAAATTGATGCAGCTACATTTACAGTACGAAATGTGTGATTTTTCATGTATCATATTGGACCGATCCGACTACATTGGCCGCCAACAAATCTTTCCTTCTGAAATCAGCCTGTTGCTGTATGTACACCCATCCATCTTCCAGACTTCCAGGTATAAAATTGACCAAAGAAATGCCTCAGGGTGTCACTGTACATCCCTCACAGCTTTCCTCTTAAGCCAATGATTCAGCGAGTTGATTGTTATTTTTATCACTCCCTGTGGTCTCCTAGGTCGTTGGGGAGCTCTGACTTTAGATGAAACAGGAGGACGGCTTCCCGGTCCAATAAAAACTTCAAGACCAAGTTCGTCCGTCAAAACAGCAGTTATTGCATGCTCGACATCGATAGCAGTCGTTTCAATATCAGTGTATGATGTCTTCTCATGACCAGTGATGATGACCAAATCATCCTGTACTGCTGTACCTACTCAAAAATAATAAAACAAGATAGAATGATCACATTATCTTAGTAATACACAATTTTGAATCTAGTACAGTCATACAGATTATGTTACAGTGCTGAATGTTACCTAGAAGATACTTTTCTTTGATCTTGCGGAGAGTTGAGAGAACAACTATGCGAGCTTCAACCTGTGAAAGATATACTTGAGTAGATGCCTTGAAATAGATTGTGTAACAGAGGTGCAACGGGGCCCAAAATATGGTACTTGAATTCATGTTCTCGTGCAAAATCATGTATCACTTTGATGCAAGATGGCTGTCGAGTTTCTACACACTGTAAGGTCTGATGGTTGTTACTACCCTTCTGTTAAGGCAAAGATTTGCAACACTTGCATTCTCTAAAACAGAAAACAACATATGATATACTAGCAGTCAGTTACTCTAAGTCTCCGATTACCTTTGAAAGCCCACGGACATCAACAGTTTGGTTTTGATCAACATCCTTTTGCAAGAATCTTGCCACCTTCTCAAGAAAAAGGTTGAATGATTCATTCCTCTCATCTTTTAGATCTAAATGGTAAAAATCTCGATTTCCGCCGCCATTAGAGAAAACACCTTCACTCCATTCCACTATCAATTCCTTGAGATAATAGTCATATGCTTGATACCTGTCATGGGTAAAACAACAAACTTAACCTTGAAACAAAACCTATACAAGTATATCCTATGTTCTGATAGTATAAGTCTATCCATTGTCTGCATGTCTCCTACCATGGAACAATTTAAATTATCAACTAAAATTTGAGTGCATGATTGCTCCTCAGTTGATATAGTTATATATTATTACTTTATAGCTTGAAGGAACTTCTAGGCACATACCCTGCTCTTCTCATTTCCTGATAGATCGCCAAGCATTGCTGAATTTCCTGTAATGATCCATATTTGCAACGTGCCGTCAAGAGAGTTCTGTATGTCACCTAAAAAATGAACTTGCAGCTCAGTAACTCTCAAAAAATAGAAAGTAAAGCCCACGTCTTTCTGTGAACCTTTATCACTAGATGCTGCCAGGCTTTAAATGAGCCATCGTTGAAAATAATAAATTCAATAAGCAGAGCATAAAAAATTTCTCAATAAAATAAGAGAGCATAAGAGCTTGGTACCATACATCGAAAAGAGACTCACCATATTGGGCTTCAGTTGTTGTGCTTTCATTTCTTCAAACAAGTGGAACGCCAACTTCATATCTTTACTTTCTACACATGCCTAAAGAAAATTGCCACATTAGCTTACTGCAATTATAAGCTTAAAACAAACATGACACATCCCCCGTATCTTAACAAGTGAACTACGTTTTCTAATGGCCAACCTTAATAGCTACAGTATATGCAGAAACATTGAGTTTTATCCCGACACGTTGCATTCTTCTGAGTGCCTGTACCCAACAAAATAGATAAAATTAATCCACATTTAGCAAGTAAGGAAGTAAGCGGCAAATTCTATTTATCCAGATAAAAATGGTATAACACCTATAAATTGTCATATATGATTGCAAAGCAACTTTTCCATGGTATGCACTAATTGTATATCTTCTGCAAAGCGGGTGGGGGAGATGCAATATTACACTATTGAAAGGGAGAATTTGCCACAGGACACCGTTATTTCCCGGTATTTGTCGAAACACACCGCTGAAATTTGCCTTTGCTAGGTACCATTAAAATTTTGTGGCCGTTTGCAGAACACGCTGAAGAGCCAAAAACAGAGAGTTGACTTTTCTCATGGGAAATTACTCAAAAAATTAATGTTGCCCAAAATTTTTCCAAGTATTTTTTCTTTGAAGCGTTCTTTTCCTCCCGCAGACCTACATCGACCAAGGCGACGAACTGCATCGATATGGATGAACCCACGCAGGCGCCGTGATCCATCTCGCCGTCTGCCCTTCCTGCAGCTGTCGCCGTCTTTCCGTCCATGTCCCGTGTCCCCGGGAGACTCGTCCCTCTCCCCATCCAGGGTCGCTGGCCAGGACCCAACGGCCGGCTATACCAGTCCCGCATCACCGGCCAAGCCCCAGCATCGTCTGGAACCCCATGAGGATTACGGGTGTTCTTAGCCGCTCTCACCGCCGCCCTGGAGCACGCTGCTGTCGGCGGCCATGGACGGCAGCTTCTCGGGGTGCTCTCCCGCAATTCTCTACCCAGTTTTATGTAAACTCACCATAGTGTAGTCCCTAATTAATGTCTTTATTATTAATTTTCGTAGGATGGACCATAATGCTGTCCAATTTTTCAGTATGTATGTATAGACTGGAATGACCATGGTAAGTCCTACGTTCTGGTGCCTCAGAATCTACGTGCAGACTATCTTAGGCACAAATCTGAATTACAAAAGCTATCAAAACTGGATGTATGAGTGGTCATACCAAGACAAACCATCTAACTTTCGGTTTTCGGCCATTCGATGTGTTCTGGCAAACGACCATATAATCGTAATGGTACCTGACAAAGGCAAGTTTTGTCGGTGTGTTTCAGCAAACGCCGGAAAATGACAGTGTCATGTGGCAAATTTTCCCCTATTGAAAAGTCAAATGATGTGCACTGTGATCGTAAATGCAAGAGGGACTGCCATCTGAACTGCAGAAAAAATGAACACTGGGAATTGGCTGCATTAACAAATTGTTCAATAACTGATTGTATATTAAATTTATTAGTCATTGAGTCTACAAGAGGCATAGTCAGCTCCATATAGTGACATACTTCAACTAATGAGGAGACCATATTTAGTTTACTGGTTGACAGAGGGGGACGTATCAGGGCAAACATCATAGCCACATTGGTGGGCAGAGATCATATGTACTCCCTCTGTTCCATAATATAAGATGTCTGTAGATATTCCAATGTGGACTACATACGGAGCAAAACAAGTGAATCTACACACAAGAATACGTCTATGTACATCCGATTCTGAACAAGTTAAAACATCTTATAATATGGAATGGAGGCAGTAGTTCATTAGTTGTCACAACAAGACATATCAGGGCTAGCATGCAGTGTGCACAGAAAATATGAAGTTAAAGCATCAGTACTAACCTGAATAGCTCCATTCTTATTTTGAGATGTTCCATAAATATCCATGAGAATGGACCAGCTAATACGGTCAGGGCAAAGGCCACTTCGTCTCATTTCATTCATTACGGATTTCGCGCGTTCATCATTAGTACCACACGCCATCATCAAAATGTTATAGGTTGTAACTGTTGGCCTAAATGGAACCACCAAGATAGTACCACCGTTGTTACTCGGATGCTCTTCACAGAATGTGAAGTTGTCCGGAAGACATCCTTTCTGTTCAAGAGATAGAGACACCTTGATTCCAGATTCCTTCCAGCTACCGAACAAGCGGAAAGCTCTATCATATTGGCATGACTTGACCAACGCGGTGAGGATAATATTGAAGCATGGGGCAGTAGGTTGACAGCCATCCCTTATCATTTCTTCAAGGATCTCTATGGCACCATCAACCAAACCAGAATTTGCATAAGCATTGATTAATGATGACCATGTAACTAGATTAAGACGAGCACCAACTGCTCTCATATCATCTTTGATGCTGGAAGCCATCTTCCACATTTTTGCCTCCGCAAACACCTGAAATTTAAAGAGAAAAACATTATAGATGCATCAAAAGGCAAAACACATGGACCTGATAATAATAAAAACAACTACTACATCAACAGAAAGTCTTGTACCTTCATCATCGTGCTATATGTAAAAACATCTAACTTTAAAAGCCCATCACGTTCCTTTTTCTTGATTTCCTCATAAATTTCTTGTGCCGAGTTGAACTCTCTAGCATTGCAACATGTCTTCAGAAGTATGTTATATGATGCCAAATCAGGGGGGACACCAAGGTTCTGCAAAAGTGGAATAATGTAGAGCATCAGGTTGCTGACCATGAACTTGCATAAGTTCAATCCATATAGCTGTACACTTTCCACTAGGGTTGCAAATCTTTCATGTTTGCCACTTGATTCGAGCTAACTGATTTTTTGCAACTGCAAAGTGAGAAATATAGTTTATTTGCCAGTTGCCACTCCAACAAGAGTAAATGGAGTTGACTGGTGCAAATGACCATTTAACCCCATCAAAGATTTTTTTAAAGAAATAGATCTGTAGCATTCAGGCATTTATCAAGCAAGTGGTGCACTCAAGCTAAGATGGGGTGTGCCATCATTTTGATGACCTTGGGCGGCACGGGCTTGGCGGTACCTGCGGTACCAACACAAACCAGACCTGTCCCACCTACTCTTGCCACCGGCTTCTACCTCAGCCCCTTCTGAGCCTATGCGCTCACTTTGGCTTGAACTCGAGCTCAAGGTCGGTACAGACAGATGTACTGGTCATGCTCCTCATCAGTCATGATGTCGCCAGCCCTCCCTGCGAAAACAGGATCGGACTATCCCAGGTACTATGCAATTCGCTGAGCAAGAGGTTGGACTGCAGGAATCTCACATATGAACACACAGATGGCAAAGCTAATGAAAGCAAACAGCTCATCCATTTCTAGTTTGAAGAGAAAATGGAACATAACAAGGATGGGAGAAATAACAACGGTAAACTGTGGATTTATCAAAATTGGAGCCAACAATGGGTATAAAAAACCCATTTCCCTTCTTTGTAATGGTATGACCATGTTAGCAATTAGGTAGATCTCGGTTGCAGATCGCCAATAGCACACCTTTGTAACGGCAAGCGTGCAATCATTCTAAACATGAAAGGTGCAAACAAATGCACTTACACGCTCCTTGTAGTGAATAGAAAAGGATATGAGAAGGCATGCAAGAACAAATAAATACTCCCTCCGTTCCACAATATTAAATGGGCATCTAATAGCATCTGATAAGCTTCAGCGGAAACGTGAAGGTGCAGTAAAATGGACATAAGATTTATGATGATGTGGAATTAATCATTTGAAACTAAATAGCCTACCTATGAACAGCAACAATAGGGTAGAAAATGCATTACTTGCATATGTTTGTAGACTGAAAAATTGTAGCTTAAACTGTGGGCGTTCGCATTCATAAGGCTGTTGAAGACATGGGTATTTGGAGTAATCTTCTCAGCAAGCAACCCCTGCATTAAAGTCATAGATATGAGTGAAGGCTGAGCCTGACTACCTAAAGTATATCATCTGTTTACACAAGGTGAGCACAAGGTAGTATTTTATTGGATGCATAATAGCCCAAAAATAACTCAAACATGAAACAGAATGAAGGAAACACTGGCAAGTGTTGTGCAGAGCATGTGGGTTTTTATGGCACAACTCAGGGAATATGCATATATTTCTCTTCCGAAAAACATCTGATGTTTGCACACATTGAAAAGATTAAGGGAGAGCAATTTGTTAAGAATTTTGCAGGTGTAATACATTTCTAATTAGCATCTTAATAGTAACGTTCTAAAGAGATTGTGCTATTGATTTCATTTGGGAGTTTCTAAGTTGATGAATCACTATGTTCAACTAGATATCCATGTAATTTTCTAGTTTTACTTATTACCAATTTCAACGCTGTCACTAGTCCCATACCTCAAATATAATCCGAGCCTGCACAGAAGAGCCACAATGACTACATATATCGATGATACTTCGGCATGCAAACATATTGATACCTCCCAACTGGTCCTTGAGTGCTCCAAAGACCTTAAGGGCATGTTTCAATTCCTTTCTTTTCCCAAAAGCTTCCATCGTATTGCAGAGTAGCAGTTGGGAGTGAGGAAAGATACGTGCATACCTACATGTCAAAAGACAATGCATGAGCAGGCATGAAGACAGCCAAAAGAGTATGGAAATGTAAACATCTACCGCGAGAAAGTGCCATTGGCAAAAGTCAAGACAGAATGAAAAGAAATATAGCAAGATGACCACCTTATGGCCATATCTGGATCCCGTTTCCTGACGAATATTTTCAGTACATCCATTGGATTCACAATGCCTTTAACAAAGAATCCACAGCCTAAGAGAAAAATAACAAAGAAAATCCTTAACAGTGATAACTTCAAACTCTGGATCACACAAAGACATAAATAGGAAGATTGCACTGAATAGCGCTAACCACTAGAAAGAGTAACCAGCAGAACAGTAAGTACATCTCTATCCAAAATTCATAACTAAACTGTAATTACATGTAGCATGTGATTAGAAAACACACAATCAACAGAAATTAAGAGCCATGGCATGCCTATACTCGAGCATGACAGGGAATCCATGTTGCTACCAAGTTCATTAGAAGTTCAGGAAAAACTAACACAGGTCCAAGTTAAATACAAAGATGTCTTAAACATATACACATAAACATAAAAAAATATCTTCGTTCACACAGAATGAGATGAGTGACTACTAACTATAACTGAATGAAACACACGACATAATGAGGTTTGGCTGTGACATTACTAGCTAGGACCTCGATGGCCTCCACGAACTCCACCATGATGCGCTCGTCCAGCAGCTGCCGGCATGCGGCCGCGACAGCCTCGGACGTATCAGGGTCGAGCATCACGGCGGCTTGGACGCCGATGCGTTCGGCGTCGCGGAGGAACTCGAGCACGTAGGGGAGGCCGTGCTCGCGGAGCGCGGCGGATACGCCGCGCGAGAGGAGGCGCCAGTTGATGCGGGCCGCGAAACCGGCGTCCCCGGCGGCCGCGCGGAGGCCCTCGGCGGCGATGAGGAAGTCGCCGAGGCGGCCGGCGCCTGCGAGGTTGGAGGCGACGCGGGAGTAGTAGTCGATGGCGGAGGGGTTGCTTCCGACGTCGGAGAGCAGCGGGAGGAGCTTGCCGTTGGGGGCGGGAGTGGGCGCTCCGGATTGCAAGCGACCGACGTCGGAGAGGACGGGGATGACCTTGGGCTTGGCCTTGGGGCTGGGGTTGGGATTGGCATTGGGGGCGGAGATGGTAGTTGCGGACTGTAAGCGGCTGCGGCGGCGGCGCGGGGGCGGTGGTGGCTGCGGGGAGGAGGTCATGGCCATCCCCATGGTGACTGACTGGTGTGGGCTGGGGAGCTGGGGGATTGGAGGTGGAAGAGCCAAGCCAAGCCCGCGTCACTTGGACGGTGGGGCTTTCATGCTGTGGCGCGGATATTTTTGGTTCCGTTCGGATAGGAGGCTCAGCGCAACAACACTTGCCGTCTGCCGTAGGGGCCCTCACAGTAATAGACTGTTTCCCCTTTGTTACGTAAAAAACAACAATCTATCCGGAAATCTAAAACATCTCTCCTTAATTTTCTAAATTTGTTAGTAAGAATTTATTTAGGAGAAATCGAAAAATCCATCTCTTAAGATTTTTTTTTCTATGATAAAGATAATAATGGATGACAAAATCAGCGTTTTCCGGTTCGAGGGGGATGTTTCGATCATAACATTTTTATCACAATCTAAATTTCTACCACTCTCCGTTCATGTTTATTAGTCTTGGCTCTATTTTCTAATACTAGTTAAGAAATCTAAAACCTCTCTCTTAATTTTCTTTCATTATCGTGAATGCTTGATGTGGTTTCCTCTCTCCTCCAATGTATATTTTTTTCTCTTCAGATGTGCCCCCTCTTCCCTCTCCCTCCGCATCCATGTAGGGCCTCTTCGGACGTAGGGTAAAAAAACATAGGAATGTGAAAAACACAGGAATTTCAGAGGTTTGCAGGTGCAAAACAGAGGACTGTAATAACACGGAAAAGTGCGGGAATTGTTGTTTGGATAAAACAGAAGAAAAAGACAAGAAAAGTGCATCGATCCTATGCACTTGAATATAAAATAGAGGTTGGAGTGGATGTTCAAACTCCTACATAATTGAGACATAGGAATCCAATGCATATGATTTTGTTTACACCATTCCTTTAAACCAAAGACAATACATAGGAAAAAATCCTAAGTATTAAAATCCTATAAAATTCCTACAATCCAAAGAGGTTCGTAATTTGTGCTTGCAATACTTAATGGAAAATTTTAATTATCCTCCTTAGTCTTACCAATTTGATTATATGGCCTTACATGTCAAAACAAAGGAAGTAATTTCTTTAATTTTATTATCTATGGCAAACGCCTGCTAGGGATTCGGTGAAAGAGCACAACCAAATTTTGGATGTCTGCTAGTGATGAGTTGTTTTCACTCTCAAATTTTCTTCTCTCCTCTCTCCCAAAACTTGCCTTTTGAGAGTAAGTTTTTCTCCTTAGAGTGGAGATGCTCTTGTAGCTCGGTTCCTCCATGACGTGGTTCCAAAGATCACAATAAAATGATATTTTACATGAATGGCGATTTTTTTTACATATAACTTGCTTGGAATTAAGGATTTTGAAATCGTGTGGAAAAATCCAATGGTGTCTTTTAGATCGTAAAATTGTTCATAAGGAATTTCTCCTCGTTGATCCACTTTTTTAAGGATATTGTTAGGTGAGCGCATTCGCGTCCGTGTTGGTCAAACTAATGGTAAACCATTGGGTCGTTCGAGTTCGGTATCTTTTAATTATTTATGAGAATACATAGAGAACATATACATATCCCAAATCCTATCCTACTTTTTAAGATAACTTTTGCAATTTTCAATAATATAAAAAGTAATATGTTGCAATCTAACAGTTAATTAATGAATTGCTTGCTATGATTTTTTTTGAACCAGAAAATAGATATGTTGACATATAGAAAAACATTATTGAACTAGTATTTGATGTGCAAAATTGATATAATAGATGTTTAATCACCTTTGCGATAGTATAAATTCATTTTGTGTTAGGCAACGAGGGATGGGGAGCTCAAATTCAGTTTTAAGCGAGAATCTGGAACCTGTATAGTAAACTAGAAAAGGAGACGATGCATGCAGTTAGAAGACTTTTGCAACTAGTTGTGCTCGCAACCCATTGTCGCATGTCTCGATTCCGAGTTTTTTAAATATGCGATATAAATCTTGGACATAGGTTAAGTTGTGAGCATCTACCATTTTTCATCCAAAAATAGGTCTGCACACAAAAAGAGAAACAAATGATTCGTGAATAGCACATGATACTATTTATGTAGGTGCTTTTTTTGTTGCACAGGTCCAATATATATGATCATATTTGGATCGAAATTTTGTAGTAGACAAGATAAAATAAAAAATTCACCGAGAGAGATCCCAACAATTAATAATCTGGTCATAACGAGAATTCACCGAAAGAGATATCCCAATAATTTTATAGATGAATAACAATCTAATCATAACAAGAATTCACCGATAAAACTCAAAAGCATCAACTGCAATGAGGTAATTAACACCGAGAGAGATCCAAATAATAGTATAAGATATAACCCTATATGTTACAACGGGAAGAAGTGGGATGGTGATGACGATGGTGTTGGTGTTGGAGATGATGTTGATCCCAATGATGCCCGACGTGATGACGATGAAGACCCCCCTCCAGGAGGGAATTTCCTTGGTAGAGTTCTGCCTGTCGGAGAGCTCAGTTCTCTTTGTCTCAGTTCCGCAGCGAGGTGGTGGCGAGAGAATTATGCGAAGTATCCCCGAAGGTTTTTAGGTCAAGAGGTATAAGTACGCCAAAGGAGAGCTCCAGAGGTGGGCGGGGCCCTCAGGCAACCTCCAGGCGCGAACAGGGGTGGAGTCGCGCCTAGTCCTATGATTTGATATCCGAGAACTTACGGTTTTTAGCCTTGGGAGCCAACATTATATACATGGTGGCTCGCAAGGTTACAAGGAAACCTCTTTGTATGGTAAGATGAGTCAGAGTCGAGTCTAATCTAGTCTTCGTGCTTTCCAAGTTGGGTTTCCTCCTTTCTTTTAATCCTTTTTCTTATACGTCATGATCTTTTTTTTTTTGAGAACACACCCTTTATTCATTGAACAAAAGAGATTACAGGAAGATTCAAGCCCTCAGGCACGGACCCTAGCCAAACATAGCGCCCTGCTAGAAGCGAGGTTGCATATCGGGCAAGGTTATGAGCTTCAGTGTTTGACAGGCGCCCCTCATGGCGGAACACAACCCCTCCACGAAGGTTAGATGTTTCTGTCACCTCCTTTAGGATATGGCTATTCAAACCCTTGCTTCTCACGTGCAACCCCTGCACCATGGTTGAACAGTCTGAGGCGATCACCACATCGCCTACATGCATATCGGCCACTAGGGCTAGGGCTTCTCTACATGCCATTGCCTCTAGACACTCTGGATTGGTGATACCGTCGAAGACAACAGCGGAAGCGCCCAAATATGTACCATCATCAGAACGACAAACTGCCCCGACAGCACCTCGGTTCGCAGTTTTCGCGACTGCTCCATCTACATTTACTTTGCATGAACCAGTCGGAGGAGGGATCCACTTGGGTGCTGGCTGACACCGCCGAGCTACCCCTGGGCTTTGTTTCTTCGCCTTGCTTCCCTTGCTTCCCTCGAGATCAAGGAGAAAGCTTTCAACGAATTGGTTCGTCGCCATCGGACTCTGAAAGATCTCCTCGTGGATGGCTTTCCTTCTTGCATGCCATATAGCCCACATGGTGATCACCATCCGTGTGAAATCATCCCCTACCATTGTATGCATCATCGAAAATAGCCACTGGCGTGCCGATGGTTCAGTCGAGATGCTAATATGCTCCACAATGGTTGGGTTAGCCAGTGCCCACACGCACCGTGACATGGTGCACTCGATGAGAGAATGCCGCCATGAATCTGCTTGTCCACACAGCGAGCATGCCGACGTGGGCGCCATACTCCTATGGTGACGGACATCTCCTGTTGGAAGCGAGCAGTGGGCTAACCTCCATAGAAATATCTGAATCTTCGAGGGGATCTCGCACTTCCAAAGCTTAGACCACGAAGTACCCTCCTCGGAATTACTTGAGGAAGCCGGCCTTCCCTCAAACCAATCCTCCCTGGTTTTCTTAGTACTTACGAGCAGTCTGTAGGCTGATCGGACAGTAAACAACCCATTTTTCTCAAAATGCCAAGCCCAAAAGTCCTCTTGTATCCTGGTACATAGAGGTATACCCTTGATCACCTCCATATCCATCGGAAGAAAGAACTCTTCCAGCCTTCCGATGTTCCATGTTGCGGTTGTGGTGTCAATATAGTCACTCACCATCGAAGGGGCCCCTTGTTTTACCGGCGCAACAGGAGTCCGCCTCTCATCTCGTGGCAGCCAACTGTGCAGCCACGCATCCGTCGATTTTCCATCCCCAATCCGTCTGATAAGTCCCAACTTCAGGGCGTCCCGCCCCTCCAAAATCGCTCTCCAAACCTGGGAAGGGTGCGATCCCAGCTCTGCTGACAAAATATCAGTTCCAGGAAAATAAACCGCCTTCAGTACCTTGGCACTTAGTGACGTAGGTTCCTGTAGAATGCGCCACGCTTGCCGAGCTAGCAGCGCAATGTTGAAGAGCTCAATGTCCCGAAAACCTAACCCTCCAGCATGTTTGGGTTGTGACATTGTTTCCCAAGAGACCCAACAGGTGCGTCTCGTGCCTTCTTTGCTGCCCCACCAAAATTTCCGCAGCATTGCATTGATGTGCTCACATAAGCCTCTTGGTAATTTAAAACAGGACATGGAAAAGGTAGGAACAGCCTGCGCCACCGATTTAATCAAAACTTCTTTGCCACCCACGGATAGCAATTGCTCCATCCATCCCAGCACCTTCTTCCATACCCTATCCTTCAAATATTTGAAAGCTCCACTCTTGGATCTGCCCACATCCGATGGCATGCCAAGATACTTCTCACTAAGAGTCTCTTTCTGAACCTCCAACACGGTTTTGATCTCCTCTCGGACCACTTCTGGACATCCCTTGCTAAAAAATATAGAAGACTTGTCCATATTAACTCGCTGTCCTGACGCATCACAATACTTTGCCAGAACATTCTTAAACTCGTCAGCCCCTTCCCTAGTTGCTTTGATGAACAGCAGGCTATCATCCGCGAATAGAAGGTGATTCACTGCCGGAGCCGTGACAGCCACCTTAATACCACTAAGTGCTGATGATTGATCATGGTTTTTTAAGAGGCACGAAAGGCCCTCTGCTGCCAACAAAAAAAATACGGGGAGATGGTGAAAGGGCATGTGCCCTCTTATATGGTTTTGGTAATTGATGACAATCCATATAGACTAATGTTTGTGTTGAGCATATTGCAAGTATATCTTGAAGATGTCAAGACATCACCCATATGAAGATAGATGGGAGCATATTGTAAGTATGTCTTGAAGATGTCAAGACATCACCTATATGAAGATAGATGGGATGATACGAGATTGATCAAGATGTAGATCAACACACGAAGCTACAAGATGTACCAAGTGGATCATGTATCCCTTGGATGGTAAGCCATTGTCCATATAGCTTTGTGAACTAACCCAAGTGTGTGTGGTATCTATATGTGGAGTTAGGTATCTTCCCATGGGCTTGCAACAAGAAGAACATCTCATAGAGCTCATGGAGAATGATGTCATGCGGTATTCCTCATCAAGGTTAAGAAGTGCAAGACCAAGAGAAGCATTTCGGAGATTTCTTATGCTTGTAGCTTGGAGGTCGAAATGAAGACATCAAGACGAAGCTAATGGAGCTTGGAGATTGACATGAAGACGAAGCTAAGCGAGGCTCTCCCATAATGGCGTATGGGGGAGTATTTGGAGAAGTCTTCACCAAGCATGTGCTAGCAAGCGCAATCAAGAAAGGTGGTCCACTTGGAGAGATCAAGACCGTCTTCGTCTAGCTCAAGTGGAATGCTCAAGGCTCAAGTGGATTGCTCAAGGCAAAGATTTGTTCTTGATAGGGCTATAGGATAGACAGGCGTACTATCAAGAGGGGCTCTCGAGTGAGTAACTTGATCGCATTTTCGTGGAGAGCTCAAACCTTTGCATACTTGGCATATCATCTTTCTTGTTTCTTATTTGGTTTTTCTCGTTGTGAGGTTTCGGAGCTTGTTGTGATCTTCATAACAAGCTCAAGTTCATCAAAAACAAAGTTCGTATGAAAAACTTCTTGGTTTTTGATGTTGGAGGTTTTACCGGTTGTTCCTTTTTCGAGAGGTTTCATGTTTCCCCATTTGGTTTTAACCTCCCATCTTGGACTATGATGTTTCTCTGCATTATCTTGTAGAGTTCTTCGTTGTGATTCCAACGAGCCAAAAATCATCGAAAACGGAGTTCGGATGGTCAAGATATTGTCGTTTTCGTGTTGGTATTTCTGCAGTTTTTTGGAGCTCGGAAATTTCCGAACCTGGGCCGGAAATTTCCGAACCGCGCGAATTTCAGTACTGTTTTCGTCCAGAAAACTTCGGAGATCTTTCCGGAAATCTCCGGGGGTCGGAAATTTCCGGCCCTAGGCCGGAAATCTCCGGTCTAAGCTGCTGTAACGGCTAGAATTGTGGAAGGGGTATAAATACCCCTCCCCTTCTTCTTCCTTGAGCTAGCACGACTTTCCCCTCTCTCTCCCACCATTGTTGACCTTGGAAAGCTTGCTCCCTCTCAATTTCTCCCATGATTCTTTCATATCTTTGAGGGAAAAGTGAGAGGAGATCTAGATCTACGTTTCCACCAATCCATCTTTCCTCTAAGTGAGGGGAACCTAGTGGATCTAGATCTAGGAGTTCCTTTGTGGTTCTCCTTCTTTATTCTTCCTCTCTTCTCCCCCCACAAGCATTAGTTGCTTTTGGTGGGATTTGGGAGTGAGGGATTTGACTCCTTTGTGGTTTCTTTGTTCTTCCTCTCTCCTCCCCCCATAAGCATTAGTTGCTTTTGGTGGGATTTGGGAGTGAAGAACTTGTGTTCTTGCCATTGCATCGGTTGCATCGGTTTGAGCCCTCCACGTGATTCGTGGTGGTGAAATTCGTGAGCTTGTTACTCTTGGGTCCTTGGACCCTAGACGCCTTAGTGGCCGGCCTTTGTGGCGGAGACCTTTTGTGGTCGGTTAGGACCTTTTGTGGTCAAGGTCTTTGTGGCTAGTTGGGACCTTTGTGGTCAAGTTGGACCTGTTGTGGTCAAGACCTTGTGTGGTCTTTTGGGAGCCCCCAATTCGGTTGTGGGTGTGTGCCCCAAGGTTGTTGTACGGGATTGTTCTCCGCCCCAAAGGAGTTCGTAGTGGAAGGTGAACCCGGACCTTTGTGGTCGAGTTCATCGGAGAATAAGGTGAGGCCTTTGTGGCGTTGAGTCGGACCTGTGGTGGTCACTCACACCTCTCCAACGAGACGTACTCCCCTAAGAAGGAGGAACTCGGGAATACATCCTCGTCTCCGCGTGCCTCGGTTATCTCTATACCCGAGCTCTTTACTTATGCACTTTACATTGTGATAGCCTTCGTGCTTGAAGTCATTTACCTTTTTATCACTTTGTTGCTTGTCTTGCTTAGCATAAGTTGTTCGTGCACATAGGTTCACCTAGTATATTTAGGTTGTGTTCTTGATAAGTTAAACACTAAGTTTTATTCCGCATTTATCAACCCTAAATTGTAAAAAGTGTACCTCGCCTATTCACCCCCCCTCTAGGCGACGTCTTTCCTTTCAGATGGGGTCACCTTGGCGGATACCCCTGGATGGGCGAAACTCCTCTTGCGGTGTACCATTAAAGAGCACCGAAAAGGATACGGAAGAAACCAGCCTCATGATACAATTTACCCAGCTACTGCTAAAGCCCAACTTCAGCATAATGGCTTCCAAATAGCTCCACTCCACGCGGTCATAAGCCTTCCGCATGTCCAGTTTCAGCGCACAAAAGCGATGTTTCTTCGCCTTTGTACGCTTCATAAAATGAAGACACTCGTATGCCGTGATGATATTATCTGTAATCAATCTCCCAGGAACAAAAGCAGACTACTCCTCGGATATTATCTCTGGCAGCACGACTTTTAATCTGTTGGCCACCACCTTTGACGCAATCTTATAGATCACATTGCACAGGCTTATTGGTCGGAACTGTCCTAAATCAGTAGGACTTGCAACCTTCGGAATCAAGACAATAAAAGTCTTGTTGATACTCTCTGGACTGTCCTGCCCCGATAGAACACGCATAACAGCCGCAGATACCTCTTCTCCACACACATCCCAATTCCTCTGAAAAAAATGCGCCGGGAAACCGTCCGGTCCTGGTGCTTTGGTGGGATACATCTCAAACAGTGCCTCCTTAATCTCACTCGCTGAAAAAGGAGCATCCAGCTTGCTGTTCATGTCACGGTTTACCCTTCTAGGTACACAGTTTAGTACTTCATCCATCCCTGAGACCCCTTCGGATGTATAGAGTTTCTGATAGAAATCATTTGCCATTGTTCCCATCTCATCTTCATTCGTAATCTTATTCCCATCATCTCGTATCAACTCAGAGATGCGGTTCTTTCGCTTACGCTGACTCGCGCGGAGATGGAAGAAACGAGTGTTTTTATCTCCTTCTGAAAGCCACTGGATCCGAGACCTCTGTCTCCACATAACCTCTTCACGATGGAGGACCTCAGCTAGCCTCTCCACTACCTTTAACTCGGTATAGGACGGTTCCGTGCGGCCTGGCTGGCTTCGTAACTTGCTTAGTTCCCGCTGTAGTGCGCGTATCTGAAACTGCACACTACCGAAAGTCTCCTTGCCCCACTTAGACAATGACGTCGAGACGGAGGCAAGTTTCTGGTGCAACTCTTCTGCTGAGTGACTCGTACTTGCTGATCTCCAACTTTCTGCAAGCATGGCTGGGAACCCATCGTGAGTCTCCCACATAACCTCGTACAGAAACAGGCGCTTACCGCGCCAAGGTTGCTGCGTACGAGTAGAGTTCAGCAAGATAGGAAGATGGTCCGAGGTGGCATAGCTCGGTAGATGCTGGACCGTAGCTTCTGGGAAGCGCGAACACCAAGACGCTGAGGCCAAAGCCCTGTCCAGACGCACCCGACAGTATCCTCCGCCCGCCACTTTCTTTTCAAAAGTCCACGGGACTCCCCTGAACCCCAGGTCACAAAGACCACACACATCGACAACGTCTCTGAATCCCGCTATCTGGTTCCAACTCCGTTCATTCACTCCCTCATGCTCTTCACGTCTCAGAACCTCGTTGAAGTCCCCGATGCAAAGCCAAGGTAGATCATTGGATGAACGGATAAATTTGAGCATATCCCACGTCTTGTGGCGCTCCTGGACCTGCGCCTCACCATAGATTACAGTAAGACGCCATGGATCCTTCCCCTGCTCAGTAACAACAACATCAATATGGTATTGCGAGTAGGGTAACACTTCCATCTTTATTAATGAATCATTCCAAAAGATACCGATGCCGCCACTACGGCCATTACTACTAACAGCAAAACTTTTATTGTAACCTAAAGAATGCGATAAACCCTCCACTCGAGTCTTGTGTAGCTGAGTCTCGACCACACAAAGAACGGATGGAGCATGGCGATCCGCCAACACGCGGAGATCTCTAACTGCCGCAGCTCCGCCCAAGCCCCGACAGTTTAAGCTTAGGACACTCATTGAGCCCGGCGGTCCTCCGTCTCGGAGGCCGCCTCTTCAGTAACCTTCTTGTTCTTCTTTGGTGTTATATGCTTCTTGGGACGTTTCAGCTCTCTTGCCGACGGTGGTGGCGGGGGCGTACCCTCCCTTGGGGGGTACTTCTTCTCCGTGTTGTCCTCTATATTGTTCAGCTGATTAAAACTTCCCTCAGCACAATCCTCAACCACTCCTGTGCTAGTCCAAGTGAGCTTCATCACCTCACTAGCTTTAGTTCCCTGCGCACCCGCTTTAACAGGACTGCCCTCGGTAAGCCGAGCATCCGTAGATGTTCTTTTGCGACTCTCCGCAGCCCACGGTATGCCGCGGCTGCGTCCACCATCCCGACCTCCTCGAGAAGCTGATCCCCGGCCAGAACGTCCAGCACCACGTCCAGCCGTGTCCTGTTTAGCTTCCTGTTTCTCCCTTTTTGGAGTGTTGTTCGCCTGAGCCCCATGCAGACACACACTATTCCACGGGATATCAGCAAGTAGCCACTTTCCAAATTTGACCTCGCCCGGTGAGAATTCACCCGGGCCACACTCCTCTTGCTCATGGCCAAGGAGACCACAGATTTCACAGAAACGAGGTATTTTCTCATACTTTACTCTCATGATCACTTGAGCACCTCCTTCCGGTTTGAACGAGACAAAACGTGTGAGAGATTTCCTCACATCCAGCCACACTCTAGCGCGGACAAAATCACCTCCTTCACCACCCGAACCAGACAAATCAACCATGGTTACCTCTCCAATACTCCCAGCCAAACCAGTGATCAGTTGCCTTTTACGGTACAGCTCTGGGACATCATGTATGCGTGTCCATGCTTGGATACGATGCAGATCCACAGCTCCAGCTCCACAGCTCCCATCGTACTTCTCTATGAGTAGGCCTTGTTCCCGGAAGAACCACGGACCTTGTTCAGTAATGCGCTTCCAATCCCCCAGACAGTTTGCCTGAATTAGAAACTTGTTCTTCTCGATCTCACGCATGGTCACCTCTTGAGCTGGCGCCCATGCAAACATCATCGTCTTCCTCAGAGACGTCGCGCTGAAAGGTCTCGTGGTTAGCAGACGCATCACCGCCATCCACTTTGCCCCAGCCTTTAGCGCTTCGACATCACCTTTGGCCACGAAGAGACCCTCTATGTCCTCTCCCTTCAGATTCAGACTCGTCAACAGATCTTCCAGCGACGGTTCAGATGCAGAATGTTTCGCCCCGCCGCTGGACTCTCCCTTCTCCTCAGCTCCTGCCATTACTGATCCGATCTAGGTTCTCACCACAAGCCGCAACAGCCAATGAGTGGTGCGGCCATGAACTTATCATAAGCCGCCTTCTTGTGGGCCGCACTGTTTTGTGGGTTGCCCTATTAGGTATTCCCCTAATAATAATCTCGAGGAGATTCTTAAAAAAGGTTTTAAGGTTCCCTTCGCAAAGGTCCACGCGCGTGCGCTCCGGTGCTGACAAGTGTCGCAATTTCGTTCGTTTCTTCTCCCACCTTTTCTCCACGCGGTGACAAGTGGCGGCTCCCTGGTGGTGGGCAGAGGGTTGTACATGCATTTATTTTGAGATTCGTTTTTTAAAAACGAAATATCTTGAGAACCGTTTATCCGATTTACGAACCGTTTTCACTTTTGAACTCCTCGCGTCGAGATCTTCAAAACTAGATCCCATATTGATAGGTTTCGACAAACTTTTTTTTTTGTACTTCGGATTGTGTATGTTTTATACAACCTAAGTGTAATTGTACGTACAACCTGGATTTTGTAGTTGTACGTACAACCTGCTAGGTGTAGTTGTTCGTACAACCCGAATGTAGTTGTACGTACAACCCGGTCTGTGTTGCTGTACAACCCGGTCTACGTTGCTGTACAAT
This sequence comes from Poa annua, assembly GCA_026929855.1. Classification (NCBI taxonomy): domain Eukaryota; kingdom Viridiplantae; phylum Streptophyta; class Magnoliopsida; order Poales; family Poaceae; genus Poa; species Poa annua. The sequence continues at coordinate 118,978,182 of CM049434.1, forward strand.
CCGGTCTGCGTTGCTGTACAACGCGGTCTGTGTTGTTTTACAACCCGGTCTGTGTTGCTGTACGTACAAACTGATCTGTGTTGCTGTACAACCCGGTCTGCGTTGCTGTACAGCCCGGTCTGCGTTGCTGTACAGCCCGGTCCACTTCGTACAGATCTATTATAGGCTTTGTACAGACGTATAGATACCCACGGGGGCTTCTAATAGCATACGCACATGCATAGGAGGGCATCGTATGTGTACGTGAATGGTGCGCACGCGGAGGGCTGGGCTTCGTACGTGCCTCGTCCACAGGGCGGTTGTACGCTCGCTGGGAACCGCGGGGCTTCGTTTGTTTCAACTGGCGCTGCACGGCCACGTGGCAGAAGCGGAGCCGTGCACGGCGATAGAACAGACCTTCCTGAAGGTCGGCCTCCAGCTAGAGGCTAATCTCGAGAAAAAGAGTTTTTTCAGTTGTTACGCAAATTGTCGTGTGTGAATCATACCCGCATAACATTTTGGGCCCTGAAAGATGGGCTTTGTTGGGGGAGCTTATGTACATCGCTCCAAAGCGAAGCAGAGTACCATCGCCTAAAGCGGCCGCCTCATGGGCCGCCTAAAAAACTAGCCAATACAAAAAGGTATTTTTAAAAGCTTGACCATTTTTAAATCTGAACAAAATTCAAATATGAAAATTGTACCGAATTTGAACAATTTTCAAATATGAACAATTTTTAGAAGTTTTTCATATTTTAAAAATTCCGAACCATTTTAGTTTCTGAACCATATTTCAAATTCAGAACATTTTAAAAAATAAACATATTTTCAAATCTGTTTTTTAGTTGAACCATTTCAACTTTGAAACCATATGCATTTTCAAATCTGAATCATTTTTTAAAATGAACAATTTTTAAATTTGGAGCCATTTTTCAAAATGAACAATTTTCTAAATCTGAACCATTTTCAAAATTAGTAATTTTCAAAATCTAAACATTTTTATAATGGTTAAAATGGTTCCAAATTAAAAAGGTTCCAATTTTGAAAATGGGGAAAATAAATCAGAAAAGGTCGCAAAAAAACAAAGAAAATAAAACAGAGAAAACGAAAAACAAAACTAAGAAAAAAGAAGATTGAAAAACAAACGCCAAACGAGGCCGGCCCAGCAGCGTTGGCATCCCGCATCCTTCAGGCGACGCGCGCGTGGAGCGTCGCTTAGGGCGATGTATAGAGTTTTGCCCCTTGTTCGCCCGCACAGGCCGCGCTCCCCTTTGGATCGGACCTGATAGTTCCCATCTAAACAATTATTGTTTTTTGAGATGGACCATCTAAACACTTCTTGTGTATTTGTGCCCGTCGAATTGTCCGAGAACCTACAACCGGATCCTCCGTCCACTCACCATTGTTCCTTCGCCGCCGCCGCCATCGACGTATAGGCCTACATCCGCTACAATGCGGGAGCCTCACCCGGATATCACGCCGTACCCGTATGCCATCATCGACGGCGCTGGAGCCTGCTTCGCGGTGGGTGCCATTGGTGGCTCGGTTTACCACTTCATCAAGGGCCTCTACAACTCGCCCAATGGCCGGCGGCTCGCCGCCGGTGCTCAGGCTGCCCGCATAAACGCGCCCCGGTTTGGCGGTCGTTTAGCCTCCTATTCCGTCCTCGTAGAAGCCTTCCGCTACGGGACCATCTCGGCGCGCGAGAAAGACGACATCTGGAGCTTCGTCCTTCCCGGGATCGCCGCCGGCTTCTGCATGCCAGTCGGTCGTGGACCTCGCGCTGTCGGTATCTCCGCGATCGGGGGTATGTGCGCTGCCACCACAGTGTATGGGGCACGTTTCTATGTCAGACACATCGGCTATCCTGCGGCGCGCCCCTTGGAAAATCCGGGCCTGATTCCACCCTCGGTCGTCGACTCTAGCCCTAGCGGGTCGGTGAGAGAAGGAGGTCTTCGATGCGATGCACCCAGCACATCTTCCTTGGAAGAAAGGTATATATTATAGTAGTACCAAATTTCAGTTCTGCTACTTTAATTCCTGAAAGTGTGTTCTTTTTATTCGCTTTCGAAGCCAGCAAAGAAGTAGCAGCTCCTTGCCGGATCAATGTTTTATGGATATAAGCCTTACCATTGCTACCATCCGTGCTAAACTTGTGCTCCTAAAATATAGTCCTATCCTTTGCCAAGATTACATATTTACCTTGGAACCCCTTTGTTCACCAAGATTTTGACCAGACCACATGCTAAGGTGGGTTATGAAGGGAATTTAGGGTGTGTTTGGTTTGGTGGCTATCCCTTGGGTGGTTAGTGGTAGCCACTTTTTGGTGGTTGCCCTGTGTTTGGTTCATCATGTGGGGTGGTCGAGGGTAGCCATATTTCAAACATATTCTTTCAAAAAAAGTGGTTGAACTCAACCACCATAAAAGTCGTGGTTGAAGCCAACAATCCACGGGCGAATCACAACGAATCTTTTTACCGAGTGCTCACCTTACCATGAAACGGAAAATTTAGCCCTTTTAAATGTTTGGACAAAGTTTTCTTTTTTAAAATATATTACAAAAATTGACCCTTTTATATATCTGAACAAATTTTTCTCTATATAATAAGAATATTTGACAAACTTTTCCCCTTAAAATATTTGAATAATTTTCCCCTTTAAATTATATAAACAATTTCCCTTATTATATATTAAGATAAGAATATTTTAAAAATCCCTTTTAAAATATATTAAGGAATTCACTCCTTTTAAATATTTGAACAAACTTTATCCATTTATATATATTAAGGATATTTTGAAAACTTTCCCTTTTAATTATTGAACATAATTCCTTTAAAATATATGAACACACTTTTCCCTTTTAAATATTTGAACAAATTTTATGTCGTGTGATGATATTTACCCCAATCTATGAAGAATCTTTCTCAACAAATTATTATATAAATCTGAACAAACTTTTCTCTTTGTAAATATATATTATGGGGGTATTCTCACCATTTTAATAATAAGTTACCATATCACCCTAACCATCTCTAATCGCTCAAAACAAACATAAATATGGTTACCCCTAACCACTTGTTATCCACTCAACCAAAGAAATTTTTGGCTCAACCAACGCACGCAACAAAACATGAAAAATGGCTACCACCAACCACGTGGTTTGGGGTGCCACTAACCAGTTTTTCATAGCCACAACGTCAAATGTGTAAACCTTTTATTTTGCCAAGCAAGCTGTTATAGTCGTACAGTTGTAGACATAGCTGTGTTGCATAGTTGATGTTGTCTTACCGTTGTCATTTTGTTTATATTCTGTGTGATCGTTGAGTGCTTGAGTTGAGACATCTCTGAATGACTTCTGATTTAGTTGTGATGCGGTGTATTAACAAATATGTTTTTGCAATCCATGATTGTGGTACTGTCAGCATGTGTTGGTTTGTTGGTTGTTTTGTAGAATCGCATATGTTCAGTTAATTTTGTTTGTTTGTGTTCAAGTTCTTGATATATACTGGAGCATATGAACCAATTTGGTCTGATTAGAGAAGTTCAGCTGTTGTGATTTTTTTCCTTTTAGCAGCTCGTGGGTTTCTTATTGTTTTTGAAGTATAGCGCTATTAGGGTGGTTGGCTAGATTTAATGCTTCGTTCATATTATGTGCATTGTTTGTAGAGAATTTACCAAGCAATTTCTGCGCAGCACAACTTGACATGTTTGTTTCTATGTGTTCAATCCTGATGTTTAATTGGAGCTAGCAATTATTAAGCTGCAAATTCTGGTTCACGATGCATCATTTGCTGCATCTGCTGTTGACTCAGTATGTGGACAAGTAGTATTTTTTTCGAGAAAGTAGTATTAATTTCTCCTTAGTACATATGCTTTTTTTAATAAATGTGCTCGATTCTGAGGTTTAATTGGAGCTTACGATTGTTAGGCTGCAAACGGTCCCTGGTTCACGATGCATCATGCTGCATCTGCAGTTGGATTAATGATGGCTCAGGCACGGCGGGGACATGGGTGGTTGCCATCATGCTGCCAGATTTTCACGCAGGGCGATCACACCACGGGTGCCTGCTACTTGTGGCACGCCAGTGTGTTCGCATTCAGTTTGTGAAAGGGTATCATGTAAAGAATAAACAACATCAAATAAGTGAAAAATGGACCACATATGTGTCACATGTCAAGTCTCGGTTATCTGATTAGATCTAGGCGCAGAATTTAAGCCACAAGAGAAGTATCATACAAACTTGCCCTGGTTTGGCTCTTCTAATTGAAGTGCACGGTTAGAGGTGTCACAAGAGAAGTATCATACAAACTTGCCCTGGTTATGGCATTCTGGATGACATAGGTGTATTCAGGATATTTGTTTAGGGCCAAAATTATCTTGTATTTCTGTTGCCTACGAAATGCATCTAATTAGTGCAATGTCCAGTAGGGGTGCAAGTGGGGCATGCCGGCCTAAACCGCTCTCTCGCCCCACATGATTGCTTGCGGCGCAACTGTAGAGGGAAAGCGGTTTTAAGCAGGCTGCCCTAAGTCCTAACTTGTAAGTTAAGAACCCATGTTGCCCTCAAGAACTCCCAAGGCTGAACCTAGGAATTGTGCAATGTCCAGTAGGGGTGCAAGTGGGGCATGCCGGCCTAAACCGCTCTCTCGCCCCACATGATTGCTTGCGGCGCAATTGCAGAGGGAAAGCGGTTTTAAGCAGGCTGCCCTAAGTCCTAACTTGTAAGTTAAGAACCCATGTTGCCCTCAAGAACTCCCAATGCTGAACCTAGGAATTGTGCCATCGCCGTTAGCTGTGTGGCTGTGACCGCTTCTGTCTGCGATATCTTCCACCTCCATTGTGGGCATGGCTGCCTCTGTTTTCTTTCTGCCACTACATTCCTCACCAGCTGTTCCATCCATCTGCCACAGAGTTGGTCTTGTTCCTACTTCCTGCATTTGTAGTGCCACCCCATCGATGGCTTCTACCCAAAGATCTAACATGGTGCCTTGATCTCCCTACGGATCCGTTGTAAGCTCACCACGAATCATCCTCCGTTCCAAACTACTCGACATATATTTATCCAAATATGGATGTATCTACACATTAAACATGCCTAAATACATCTGTATGTCGACAAATACGTGTCAAGTATTTTGGAACGAAGGGAGTAATTATTATCACACTCTCATCAGTTTCCCTAGCCTCGTCCCGGCAAGCAAGTCTTAAATTGTAACATGAGCACCTTCCAATGAATATACTCCCTCCCTTCCTGAATGTAAGGTGTATAGTTTTATGCATGAATATTAAGACATGGGTATTTGGCATACGGTGGACTCATTTGCTTCTCAAAAAAATTCGAAAGGGATGAGTCCCTAGTAGTCACACAATGAAAACAACGCGTAAAATCCCTCCTTTCAAGATTTATACTCGGTTTTTTATGGATAAAATTGTCCATAAATCTTAATACACCCTATATTTTGGATTTAAAAAAAAAAACTATACGCCTCACATATAGGAACGGAGGATGAATATTTTACTAGCCATTGAGGACCGTATAAGAAGTTGGGAAATAAACAGTGGCCAAGGAACAAGCTTGCTTAAGTTAACTCGTTTCAAGAATATGTAGTACTTGCTAATTAGCTAACCTATTAAGAGTTTTGTTTCAGTTCACACAATGTTAACGTAATATTCAGATACTTCAATTTTGTCACTATGTGTAGGTAGCATGTAATATTATTTCCATCCGAAGTACTAAAGTCGTGTAGTAGCTTATATCTGTATCTAGTTTGCTATTTTTCTTGTAACTGAATGTCTACACAACCTTTTTTTTGTCTGTGCCTGTAGCTTGCTGCAAATTGACCCTCTACGTAGATGTAGTACATGCTGATCAGACCGTATATGTAGATGCAGAGACAACGAAGGTGGCAGATAAAGGTATGCAGTGATGATCGGTGAAGCTGGATGCTATGTTTTCTATTTCTCGTTGTAAAATATGTGAGTAATATTTCAGTAATCTGTCGCTCTAAGAAAATTGTAGCCATGTCCCAAATTCGGAGTATTCCATAGATAAAGATATGCAGTGATGATCTGTGAATCTGGATGCTATATATGTTTTCTTTTTCTTGTTGTAGAATATGTGAGTAATATTTTCAGTAATCTGTTGCTGTAAGAAAATTGTAACTCTGTCCCATATTACAATTTGGGCAGAGGTAGTAGTAACTAATTTAGAGTATTCCATAGATACTAAATGTTCACTTTGGTCACTGTATTTAGCAAAGTACTACATTTAAATGCCGTCATTTTGTATAGGGGGTTTGTACTACCTTAGTTCAAACTTCACGACATTTATATCACAACAGAGAGAGTACAAATTAATGCCACTATACGCCCTTCATGTATTTTTTTACACCTACGGAAAACATAAACAGGACCCATTCCAATTCTCAATCACATCTCGAGGTCACGGTGGCGGCATGCATGGCGCGGCGGCGACGTCCACGGGTGAACTATGGTCCATGGTGGTGTGACCGGGAAATCTATCCTGTCCCCAATCCCGTACATGCCATTGGCTTCACTTCCAGCGTCCAGCCTCGCCTAGCACACCTTCGGCCTTCTCACCTCTCCATTCCGTTGGCCGTTCAGCTGACTGAACCAAAAGTCACAGCGATATGCATCAGAGTTCTTATAAAATTGCCCGACAATAATAAGCTGCTGTGAAGGAGTATGTCAAGTACAAGTACGCGTGAGTAACTGAGTGCAGACTTGGTGCAACCGAGCACCAATGAGCCCTGGTTTAAAAAATAAATTGAATTTGAGTTTGAAAAAATCCAAAAATAATTCCTGTTATACATATGCATGTTTTCTATGTATGCACCAAATTTCGATGCAAAAAAATTGTATTCTGTGCTATATAGAAATAACAAAAATCTTGGCAGAAAAAAAGGGAAAATAATATTTAGAATCTGTTAGAAAGTTCTCATAAGGTTTTTTTTTTAAGAAAACTTCTGGTGTATGTACAATTGTACATAACTAGGTAACTTAGCGCGGCAATGCCGCGCCCGTTTGGTAAATGAAATTAAAACTAAAAAATTTGAATATATTAAAATCATGTAGGTTTGAAATTTTCACTCAGCTAGTAAATAAAATGTTAACTCGGTAATATGCGCATTTAAAAAAGCTGTAGTTTTGATATTACTGGAAATAAAATAAGCTTGCATTTAAAAATTGTGTAGTCTGCAAATATTATTGAAGTTGGGGCGTTTTTCGATTTGAATTTGGTTTGTGCTTGCAAAATGGGTAGACTTGGAAGTTAACTCAAAATTCAAAATACGTCCGTGTCGTTAGAAGAAGAAATATATTGGCGTAAAATATTACAGTAAGTATTTAATTAGGTGGAAGACATTATATGAGCATTTGTGAAATTTAATCTGTAATTGGAAGAAATAGATTTGAAATTTGTCTAAATTTAAACCGTTTACAAAATTTCAAATGTTTTATATTTTGCCATAAGCAATTAGGGTTTTTTCGTCCGGTCATTTTGATATTTTTTTCATAGTTTTCTGATGGATATGTCTGAAGTTTTAAATATTACATAATTAATCATTTACTGATTTGAAATTTGTCTAAATTTAAACCGTTTTGAAAATTTCAAATGTTTTATATTTTTCCATAAGCAATTAGGGTTTTTTCGTCTGGTCATTTTGATATTTTTTTTTCATATTTTTCTGATGGATATATCTGAAGTTTTAAATATTATTACAGAATTAATCATTTACTGTCTTTTTCTAGGAAAATAAAAAAAGAGGCTGACAAATGGGCCCGTGGTGACGTCCGGCTGACGTCACCGGCGGCCAGCTAGGGCTGCCGCGGCCACGGCGGCGCTGCCCACGCCGGCGTCGAACCAGCGCGTCCTGGGACGTGCGGCTGGGCGCGTCCGACGCGCCTCGACGCGGGCTACCCGTAAGTGGCGGGGCCGCCTCTCGTAGGTCACCGGAGCGGCGACGGCGGCGGGCGGACGCAGCGGAGGAAGCAAGCTCACGGCGGCGTCGATTCCGGCGACGGCGCGACGGTCCGGCAACCGATCTGCGGCGAGGAGGGAGAGACCGCGGCGGCGGAGGTGGCTGCGGTCGTGGATCTGGGCAGGGAGGCGTGTAGCGGCGAGGCCGGTCGGCGGCGGTGACGGCCACGTCGGGTGCGAGCGCGAGGGAGAAGAAGGAGGGGGCGTCTGGGGGGATTTTTACAAAAAAACATTTAGAGCCGTAATCACGAATAGGTCCGGTCCTCTGCAGTAGTAAAAGTTGGACTGTGGGTTGATGTTTCGTTTTGTGAGGGGCTTACGTGTGAAATATGCACGGTGACCGGTGGAACCGGGGCTGACCGGCTGGCGACCGGGCGACGTGGTGCAATCCCATTGGCTAAAATTGCCGGATGAACAGTAGCTGCGCAAATTGAGTCCATGAATTGAAATCTGGGCCGTCCGTGTCACTGATCGGACGGCCGGTGGAAGTGGGCGACGTGGATGGGCTAATTGGACAGCGGTTCTTCCTACTTTCATATATAGTACTCCCTCCGTCCCAAAATAAGTGTCTCAAGTTTATAAAAAGTGGATGTATGTAGACATGTTGGGACGGAGGGAGTACTCATGTGTATATTTATTTATGTACAAAGTTTCAGATTTTATTGAATGTTTTCAACTTTTTTGAAAAAACGGACACAGTGCTTGGGAGCCACTACCGATTTTGCATGAGTAACTCTTCTAATTTTAGCATGTGGATCATGCCCGAAGCATCAGTAGCCCCGTCCTAGTTACTCCAGACCTGTTTATTTGTCATTCTGAACTAATTAGGACCAACAAGAACAATGCAAGATTTCATCAGCCTGGTTTCTTATTCAAGATTTTAGTAGGCAAATCATGATCGTTATGTACAAACCGCAGGGACATGCTTTACAATCATATACCACCGTCTCATGATGGCAATCTTTTTGTCCCATTCTATTAATTAAGGAATGTGACAAAAGGTTTGAAAAAAAAAGCTATAACCAAACTACTCTCCCAAACTACAAAATGTTTAATCTTTTCTCGATTCCATCAAAGATAGGGTGGGGCGTGCTTGTTGCAGAAGACACGGCCATTTGTTTTATGTCAAATCTCCCAAGTTGTACGCAGAGTGAGAGAGGCAATCGTTTTTCGATGCGGGTAGGGCTGCCAGTCATAGAGAGCAACCATCCCTTGAGATATAAAGTTTCTCATAGATGCAAATCCAATGTGTCGACTCCACGGTCCTCTTGCTCAATGGAAAATGCCACAATTTAGTCACCCTCTCTTCTCAAATTGGTTCGCTGTACATCGCCTATTTTGGATGGCAAGACAAGCGAATAATTTATTTCTGGCTACGTCCAAATTTTCCACCAGCATATTCATATCGGTGGATACGGTCCATATGAATAGAGCTTTGTAAGCCGAGGCCGCCGGATATTGCCTATTTGCCGTGAAATTCCAAACAATATCATCCTCTTTATCCCCATGAAGTTGGAAAGTTCGTAACTGGCTCCAAAGCTTCACGATTTGCTCCAAGAGCTCAAGTGAAAAACCATCGACCAAGCTAATTTTCTCAACCCACATTATAAAAGCGCCTTTTCCACCGGCCACCTCATCCTCTTAGAGACTGCATAGACAAGAGGGGCAATATCCTATAGCTCTGAACCATGTAACCAAGGTGTATCCCATAAAAAGGCTCTCCACAATTCCCGCCATGATGGTACTGGTGGCATAGATAGTCATAGCCTGCCCCGTGCAAGGGCTTCCCATGCCCACCCCCTTTTTTTTTGTCAATTCTTCCGTTCAAGCCATGGCCATCTCAAGCAAAGCACCCTTCAGAATTTCTTGGTAGAAAGTACCACGATGCCCGTTGACCTTGTCGGAGGCCTCCCAATGAGCTCTCTCATTTTTGTTGTTGTTGGTGATAACGTCCGGCGGGATGATGAGCGATGGGAAGAGAGGACAGATTTGACAAGTTGGGTGTTTCTGACCGAGTTGATAAATTTGCAATTCCAAGTATGTACTTTTTAGATTAGGGAGCTACATTGCTGCAGGTTTGGGTGCTACACCATGAAGAGGATGAGCATTTTAATGCCAAATGACAGTGATGACTAGCTAACGGATCATGTAGCACCAAGTGACGTAGCACGTGAACATGTTATTGTGCAGCCAACATTTCGGTGATAAAATGATTGGCACACATGACTATTGTGACGGGGAAGGGGGGGGGGGGGGGGGCACTCGTTCCCACCTTGCGGTGGCATGAACAAGGTCATGTCAATAGGCTAAACGGGCAAACATGACAACCACCACAGTACTCGAGAGTATGGGGCCCCAAATAATAGAGTTATTCTCACAATCATCATATATTTATCTATTATATCATAGAAACCATGTATGAAGATAAATCGCGTATCATGTAGGAAAAACTAACTGGTCTCTCTTTAGTGGGAGCCCTACATGTCGTACTGAAGCTATAATAACTATTTTGTTCAGTTTTAATATTATGCATAACTTTCTATATGAGAAAGTTACAGGGGTTGTGTATATTGTGGAATATATAAAAAATGATCATTAATGGTTAGTTTAAATGTTTATATTATAATATCAAGTACATAAAATGCACGTGTTGTGAGATTGTTGTTGAACACAATGCAACTTATTAGACAGTCAAGCTATATAATCTAGAAATTTCTATAACTTTGCTCATAACTTGATATAGTATAAGACGGTATTAAGATATTTGTTAAAGTTATATATATATATATATCTCCCAAATATTAAAGATAATTAATTCTTAATTGTACATCGAAAAATGAGAAGGCGTACAATTATTTTAACTTTTTAGCTTACGTAAATTATATTTGATGTACATTACAATACAAAAAAGATACACATAAACTTTATATTTAGTTAAGTTAACCGTGACTACATATTGAGAAGATATATTATGTGTCAAATAAGAGAACATATATATTATAAGATTGTAATATATAACAAAATATGTTATATTTAAATACAAGTGTTTGATATAATTATATTTATTAATTAATTTGCCCTAGACCCAAAATTATTTTGAACCGGCCTTGTCAAGAACGTGGAGAAGAAGACTTAACCAATCCAGTCTGATCTGCTGTGAACAAATTACTGATATGTCTGCATGCTCTTGCATTTTAAGACATTGTCCTGTTATTTGAGCACTCTGGAAACCTGGAGGATGATTAAGAATCAGTTTATGTATTGAGATGTGGAATGTTATTCGGCTGTTATGCATGTCAGATTGTCTACTCTTTTTTATTATGTCTCTGTGCAGTTTGTTGTGGCATACTGTCTTTTTTGACGTCTCTGAGGAAATATGCACCCTAATATCCTCTTTTGGAGTGAGTGAGTTGGATTTTTATGCTGCACTATACTTTTTTACTTCCTCGGCTGCATTTTTCTTCAGAGCTAATCTGAAATGATGGATTGCTAGTCTTGATAATTGCAATGCTTCAGTACTAGTTTCCGTGCTTGTCAAGATTAGTACATGTCCACGGGCCAAAGTCACAATCCAAACTATAACTTAGCCTAGTAACATGCATGTAATATCATATTTATTAGTTTATATACTTATATTACTATTTTGAAATGTGTGATGTTACGGTAACATGCCATAATCATCTTTCTACTTATTAATTATATGTCACATCAGATTTTTCTTAGGTGACATTAATGTTATTACTCATGTTACACCAATTGATGCAATATAATAGAACAATATTTCTTCAGAACAAATATCGTGCAGCTCAATCGAAAAATAAAGTCAACGAAAAGAAAATGTATTAACTCATTCAGCGAACTGCGTGTCAGCGACCTGGGCGGGTTAATCAAGGCGTCACGGTTCTCTCGTGCAGGCAGAGCCACACGCGCTCTCTCAGCCACGCACGCTTCCTCCTCACCTCGCGTGGCCGCGCGTGGGGAAAGAAAAGAAAAATCCTTCCTGATTGGTAGAATCTAAGAGTGGAGGGGAGCCATGGGGATACTTCTGGTTTCCGGGAGATTCTTGGCGCGACGGCCGTCCCTTGCGCTCGCTCCTCGCTGCTCCGGAGGCTCCCCTGACAAGCGTGGCAGGGAAGAAGGTATGAGCTGCTGGGATCCTACTAGTAGCTGTTGTGTCCTGCGCAGCTCCCTTTAGGTGTTTGATGAAATGCCACTGTTGATTACTAGGTTAGCGCTGCCACTGATCTCACCATACTTGCCTTGTTGTGTCGCCACTCAAGAGTACCATACCCTTAGCCCGGTCCGTGATCAGAAATTCAGAACACCACGGTTTGCTTTTATGGTTCAGATAGGATCTGCGTACTTGATCACGCAGAACACTGCGAATGCATGTTTCCATGTGCTAAGATCTCAAGTGAATGCGTTGTTTGATTCCTTCTGTTTCCAGCCAAGTGTACTTTTTATTCATGCGTGCACCCACACGATCACTGTACATTTATAACTGGGTGTTTGGGTCAAACTAATGATCAGTGTTAGAGATAAAAAAATGTTCTGTAGATGCCCTTTATTGATTTAGCAACTGATTCTCGTTACATCATCCTATATCCGCGCCCTTGTCCAAATGAGGGACGGCGATCGGTTTTCTTTTTATTTGCCAAGAACGCCAAACTGTAGTCATCCTGGATTTTGCTGATCAAGCTGTATTGTACCGCATCATTGGTATTTGGTACGCCACAGCAGTCCTTCACTTGAATAAGCAGAAAATGGGTGCACAATGCCAGGGTAGGCCTTGATTTGCGAAATAGAGATTACAGAGTTTTCTGCTTTCATAATTTATGGAGGGTAATTATTTTAAAATAATTTATTGCCACGTAACTCATTTTTTGTTTTGTTTTCGCGGGTGCAACATAAGTCATTACGCATATAAAACATTGGACCGTGGTGTTAAGTCCATCTGTCTAAGTATTCAACAGAGCATGTTACTTCTTGTAATATAAGCAGACTCCTGGAGCCACTTGAGAGAAAGGAACTTTGAAAAGAACAGTAGAACACCATATAACTACCTATTTAACGGATTCCTGAGAAATTTTATGGATTTGATATGCTATGTTGTATTATTCATAACTGGAATTTGTTGGCCGGTGAGAGGGATTTATGCAAAAGGGATACCTCTAGAAACATCTCACTGTTTAACTATGAAATTATGTGACGTTGATTTGTGCATAGGCTGAAAACATATTTTTTATTACTAATCATTTCCCTGGTTAACTTATCAGGTGACACATCATCCACCGACTGGGACAAGGCTTGGTCTACGTTTAAGAAGAAAGGGAAGAAGTCCCTATTTTCCGAGTTCTCGCCTAACAAATATGTGACCTGGAACCCACGCCGCAGTGAGTATCCATTGTCTGAAGAGGTTGATCCAATCAAAAGAGCTGAGAGGTCTAACTTGATGCTGTGGACAAGTCCAAGATTTACCTTGGTAGGGGCGATTATCATCGTCTTGGCATTGCTAATCTATACACTGGTTGTGCCAGCCAAGTAACTGTTCAAGTGACAGGTAGGTGGTGAGCTGTAGGCTGAATTCTACTTGGAAGTCTATATTGTACATTTAGTTTGTAATATACCAACTATAGCATGCATCTGTATTGCTTCAGCCATATTCCAACAGATAATAATAGAGCATCCCTTTCATTTAAGTGGTTTTCTTCACTTGTGCATCAACAGATCATTTTCATCTTCCAGTTCCACTATGACCAAGAATTATTTGGTCACATGGGAATAATATGGTGATTGATATACAGGACTATGCTCTCGATATGAGTTATTCATTGTTCTTGCTTCTCAGTAGCTTCAGGTGTGATCATCTAATGTTAGTTGTATTAGTCAGTGGGTTAGTTTGTAGTGTTGGCAACCCTTTGTCAAGTGAACATGTGCAAGTCATCTAGTATAGCCCACGTTTTCATCGCAGCTAATTCAAGTAAAAAGACAGTCCATTAGCTTCATATAATACACTAGTAAGCACTAGATAAGCAGGAATCTTTCTTAGATGTAAAGCACTTTACTAACCTTCTTTCCCGTCCCTAAATAATTAGTCTTTGTCGCTTACATTGGAGGCACCAGACTAGTCTGCCTGCTACATCGTGTGGTTAAACTCTAGGATGAAATATAATATAAATAAACATCATCAGGACCATCTCATCTTGCCTTCAGGACTTGGTCATTACAGCTGTATTCAGCATCTTGGAACAAGTCAGACAACGCATTTTCATCTTTCCCCTCTGAAATTGGATGTCTTTTAATCCTTTAGACTTTGAACTAAGGCCAAGTTTTTCCCCTCCTATGAGTTGTGGTAGTACTGATGATCTAATGCTAAGTGTCTAAAGTGGAAAATTAGCATTCGTTAAGATAATTAGAGTGTTCAGAGTTCTACAATTTGGTTTTGTGTTAATGTAAATGAACTTCCAGAAAGAAAAGATTAACACTGCTTACATTATAAATAAAGTGACATCAGTAACAAAATTTGATTGCTGTAGTAATTATGTCTGCCTGCTGCTGTTGATTTGTTACATTACTTTTTGTTACCCGTGCATCGCCTTAGATTCCAGACACTTATGAGATCTGAGCAGAAAAATTGTTCATATCGAGAGAGCAAAGACTTTTTCTCAATGTGAACAGAAAAGAATTGTCGCAGGGTCACTGTGGGATTCATGTCAACTGTCTCCCCTCCCTGGACGTGCAAATATTTTTTCTTGCACGTCCACCTGCTGCTGCTGCTGCTGCTGCTGCTATATTTTAGTTCACTGATTGTGCATTATCTATGGACGCTAGCAATGTCCATGGCTAGCGCAGAACCAGACCTGCATAAATTAAATAGCGAACGATGCTGAGAGTTGTGATCCACAAAATCTCTGTTTCTCGTTTTCATGTCTGGAGTCGGTAGGGTGAAGCCTGAATTACATACGCTCACCATTGGCAGGTACTCACTGGCCTAGTTTTCTGTATCACTCCAGCTGGAGTGTCGAACTCCGGAACCTGTCCAGTTAGTGCCGCGATCCTGCCGATCCAGCATTTTTTTTCAGTCAGAATCCCACAACGAGCCAATCCAAATTAAACACCAGTTGGGATGACCATTTCTGTTTTATTCAAAAACCAGTAACCAGGCTTGCTTGCTGTTGCTGGTGACTAATTTGCCAGGCTGGATCCACTAATAACAGTGGTTGAATGTACTGTGTTTGAATCTGGATCTTCGGCTTGAAGGCATCGTAATTTTCTTGGTTTTTGTTTTGGCGGGATAAGGTAGCGTGTGTAGGAAGCTTGCTGGCTGATGTGCCTGTCTGAAACATCCCAAGTAGAACAGTGACATCTCAAGGTTCAGAGACAGAGAAAAGGAGTGTGACTCGCTGTTGAACGAGCCCAAGAGATTCTAGAAGAGTCCAAGCCCCGAAGAGCAGCTGCTTCTTGCACACCAAGGAACCTTGGCCCCCAATCTTCCTAATTGCCTTGGGGCATTTGCTGCTCGTGCTTATAAAAGGGCTAAACCTCCCGTCACTCCCCTCACATCAGTCACACACAAACACAAGCGCAAACACCTCACAACACACTTGACTCTCCGGTCTCATCGTCTCTCCATCCTGCCTATCTTCCTGCGCAAGAAGGTGCAAGCAGCAGCAGCAATGGAGCGGCAGGGCGACGCGAGGCGGCCGTTGCCGAGGCGCGGGCAGGTGAAGGCGAGCATCTTCGCGAGCATCTTCCCGTGCCTCGTCCCCAAGGCGGCAGAAGCCGGCAAGCACAAGGAAGGCAAGCCCAAGGTCGGCAGCGGCGGGGCAGGCCGCCGCGTCGCGCCCGGTGGTTGATCAAGCTCGGCCCCGGGTAAAGGGAAGAAGCTACGTAGAAGATATGAAGTCTGAAGAAGAATCAAAAGTTGGGATTTCTCCTGTCCCGAATGGAAATTGATGCATGTCCGGTTCTTCTTGAGCCGGAAGCTAGTGTCTTGGAACGCAAATGAGGGTGGGCGGTTGGGTACGCTGTTGCTGTAGGATTCCGGCGGCGAACGGAATCTGTAGTCTAGCAGTAATTTACTGTCAGTTTCTGGGTATATCTCGATTGAACATGGCCATTATATTTATATGGTGAGCTTCTGGGGTTGTAGTGTTGGTGTGTACTCTGCTTTGTTGTCTTGAATAAGATCTCTGCATCTCGCTGGCATAGTAGTGCACTTGTGTGGTAACTTGTCAGTCCCAGAGTCCTACTGTCGAACAATCTCGTTCTCTGAATCTCCATCTCAGAGTAGTACATTGATTGAACTCATAATGACTGAACTGAAAAACCTTCATGCTTCTTGTACCGCTGCCTATCGTACGTACTTGTAGTGCAAATGGAACATCATTGCTTCGATAGTTTCTTGAGACCAAATTTTGTTCTAGCGGCAAGGACTCCGTCAGCATCGTGTACAGTATCGGCAAATTCAGGTGCTTCGCCGCGAAGGCTTCTCCTGTCAGCTGTAGTATCTGGGCCCTCCACGGACCCGCCATCAGATTTGCTTACGGAAACCTAGAAAGGGGCGACGCTTTTGCTGTCCCACCGGCCGGTCCCGGCGACAAAAGGCAGAGGGGAGGAAAATCGTGGCGTTGTGCGGCGCTTTTGCGCTGATCCATTGACGAGCACGTGGTGCATTGTTCACAGACGTTGATGATTATGGCTAGTACAAGCCGGCGATCATTGCTAAGCCGACCCTAATCTGGCACCACCTAGAGTAAAAGGCTAAAAGCAATGTGCCAATTATGTGTGACCAGAGGTTCTGAATCTTGTAAGTAGTGTTCCGAAGGTGTCGTTGCTTTCGTCTTGAACAGCGACAGGATCTCGCATGATCCAGATGAAGTTCTGGTTTTTGTTGGCAACAGAACAGCTTCCCCTGACGAGAGGCGGTGTGAAACTGACACGGCCCACACAAAATCACAACCAAATGTACAATTTAGGCTCTTAATTTCCTTCTGCGGTCGAATGTTCTCTGCCGCTCAGTTCTTTTTGCTCATCATCTGCATTGCCGGTTCCCTCCAAAGATCCGCTTCAAAGGTTTCTGCGTTTTGTTCCTCATATTTAGCAAGGCGAAGAGGTGAATGATTCAGTTTTAGGCCGGTTTCTGCTATTTACCCGGTTAATTTTAACTTTCTTCTTAATTAATACAAATGACAAGTCTTTTGTCTCGGTTACAAGAATGCATTACGGTCGGCTAACCCTACGTTTTTTATACCTAACACTACAATATTTAATTCGGCAGCCTTGTAGGCTAATTGGATCGTGTCGTTCTCAATGTGAACGCCCAACGGAAGATTGTTCCCGCGGTCATCTAGACTTCAGGTCAACTGCATCACTGCCCTACTTTTGATACACTTAACTTATTATGCATCACTGCATAGCTGTACCTGTAGATTTGCTTGTCTTAAGAGCATGCTCAAACCTCAAGAATTTTGAGTGTGGTTAAGAGAGAGGCTAACCTCACGACCGAACACATTTCGCAATTCGTGCAGCTCTGGAACCTCATGCAAGGGACCACTTTGACTCCTGGAACCGAGGACACCATCACTTGGACCCTATCTCCGACTGGGATCTACTCCGCCAAGTCCGCGTATAAAGCGCAGTTCATCGGATCCTCGCCTGTGCTTTCCTTGCGGTGGTCTGGAACACCTGGGCCCCCCCTAAGTGCACCTTCTTTGCGTGGTTAGCCGTCCAAAATCGGTTGTGGACTTCGGACCGCCTCGCCATCCGTGGGTGGCCGCATCAGCCTGTCTGTCAGCTTTGCAGATGCGCTCCTGAGACCGGAAGACACCTGCTCTTCGAATGCCGCTATGCCAAAAGGATCTGGACTGAGGCCGCATCTTGGTTACACTGCCCCGCGATCATCCAGACCCTCCAATCAACGAAACCGACCATCTTCGACTACTGGAAGGCCCTTGCGGCTGCGCCATCGCCCTCCCGTAAAGGAATGCAAACGGCAATCATCCTCATCACGTGGGAGATCTGGAAGGAGAGGAATGCCAGAGTCTTCAACAACAAGTTCTCACCGCCGATCTCACTCCTCCAACGCATCAAGGAGGAGAGCAAGAACTGGATCCTAGCAGGCGCGAAGAAACTTGCTGAGTGCGTGGCCTAATGGGCTTTTTGATCTCCTTTTTCGCTTTTGCAGTTCACTAGGGTTTCGGGACTGTCCTTAAACCCGCAGTTTTTGGAACTTGGCCTTTCCTTGTCTTTGCTCCTTCTATATCAATATAAAAGGCAAAGCTTTTGCCTTGTTTCAAAAAAAAAAGAGGCTAACCTGCATAACTTAGACTCTGGTGGATCCTCAAAAAGTCGAGATTCTGATCTCAGAGAATCTCAATTTCTTCTCACACCCGCTCGCTCATGTCTGCAGCCTGGCCATGCCTGACTAGATTAGTGCTTAAATTATGTACGCACAACATGAGTAGGTACGAGAGTAGATAACAACAAACTTTTCTATATCTTGCATGACAAGAGATCACTTCTTCTTTTTATCTTGTCCACTCAGGGTTGATTGCTAGTGATTAACAACATTACCAAGGTAGCATCATGCAATCTGAATTTGAAAGATAAGAAGTGCAGTAATCAGGTAATACTATCTGGAGTCGGAGACAAAAAAAAAGGAAACTCTGTTCCCACTCTTCCCAATCACCCATACAGAGCTGTGTGTCTGCTGCATATAACAAACACAAAGCTTGTTGTCTCGGTACCGTCGCATCGGAAACATGCACTTGCTCGATCCTGTGTACGGTGTACCAGCCTCTCTCCATTCTAGGTTAGCTTGAGAAAGAAGCTTACATATCAAAAACATGTGGCTGCCTGATGTTATCGTGTTCCATCGGCCAGTGCTGCCTGATGTTATCGTGTTCCATAATGACGTTAATTTATTTATATCGGTTTTCAACGGATTTCTGTTAACAAGCCGGTCTATTATATCCTATCATTTAAGTGGAATCCATCAGGTGTTGACATGTTGTAGTCATGCAACTAGAAGGTATGCATGCACCTGCATCATTAACCATGTGCGGCATCGCCCGCTAATTTCGTGACCACATAAGCGTGACCAGGACCAAATGTCAAGGTTAATTTGTGTTCGTTTTTCTCCACTAGAGCCCAGATTCTAGCGCTCCACCTCGTTTCCATTGCTCGTTCACTTCAAAGATTGGCGCGCGACTTGAGACGACTTCAAGAAAACGAATGCGATTACGGTCGGATACACTGCGCAGGACCGGAGGAGTACTTTGATAGCTTTGTGACGACCGACGACAATGTTTTCTCCACATTGTTCGTGTGAGCGTCGCGATTCAAAGCTGGGCCCCGCCTCGCAGGCCGGTCGTTCACATTGGTTGGTGGGCCAAACTCGAAGCATATACTGTATTTCGTTTTGGAACATAGCTTGATACAAACCTTCAGATCCAAGGAAGCCACATATAGCGTGGACCTATTGCCATTAGCACGTGGTGCATTGTTAAGAGGCGTTGATGATTATGCCTAGAAGTCGACGATCATTACAAAGACGGCCCTAATGATTCTTGCACCACCTAGAGTAAAAAGCAATGTGACCGGAGGTTCTGAACCTAGTAGTAGTATTAATTCCGAAGATGTCGGTTTCGTCTTAAACAGCAACACGCCTAGAATGGGATGATCCTGCAACTCTGTTCTTGCTCATCGTACGCACTGCAGTTCCACTCCTAATACTCATTGTTTAATTAAGCAGAGGCGAAGAACTGCATTACGGTCGGATAGACACCTAACCCCGCGATATTTAATTCGGCAGCCTTGTTGGTATGCTCATCGGATCGTGTCCTTGTCAATGTGAACACCGAACGGAAGATTGTTCCCGCGGTCATGTGGAATTCAGGTCAACTGCATCCAAAAAAGGATTTGTGCTGCCCTACTTTTGATACACTACACTTATTATGCATCACTGCATAGCTGTACCTGCAGATTTGCTTATCTTATGCCTTGTGTTTTGGACACCACTAGGCATCAGACGTCTGATCCATGCATCTCATCGGACTAGCACCTGACGGTCAGATCAAAATCATTTAAACCGTGAGATGAACCAGCCTAGACGGTAGACTCCCAGCATGCAGGAATAAATGCAGCCCTAAACTGCTCCACGATTTAATCCGGTCATTAATTAGCCCCAAACTACTGCGTTTAGTCTGGCCAGTAATTAGCTTTCAATTAATTTATCATTTAAATGCATGGAAGCGTCATTTCGTGCTGAATTGAATCAATTTACTAATCCGGCAAAGCTTTTCCACGAAGCATGGAAGCAGAACATAATAAACATTGTTCTTGATGCATGGAAGCATCATTTTCTGGACGGTTAAAAGCAATTGTTATGTTTCTGACATAACCAAAAATCGTGCTTCCATAGAAAAGCACAAGGTTATATTTCTTTCGACCGGACAATTTGCTTCCATAGCTAATGAACATGCTTCGAGGGCATGTAGAATTTGGGTCTTACACAACATGAATCATTGGATACAAAATCGTGCTTCTTACAACTTGGAATTGTGCTTCAATAGCTAATGAATATGCTTCGAGGGAATGTAAAATTTGGGTATAAAACCGTGCTTCTAACAACTTGGAACTGTGCTTCAATAGCTAATGAATATGCTTCGAGGCCATGTAAAATTTGGGTGTTACACAACATGAATCATTGGATACAAAACCGTGCTTCTAACAACTTGGAATGGTGCTTCCAAAGAAATAAAAGATTGCTCCTGTTGAATCGAAAATATGCTTCCACGGTTCCACCTGGGACGGGCGACAACAACCTCTCAACGACGTCGAGGTACCTAGATGTCTTCTTGAGCACCTAGAGAATGACGCCAGCCTCGGCGAGGAAGCATGGCTTGGCGAGGAAGTGCATGTCAGCGAGGTCTCGTGATCGTCGAGACACACGACGATGTCGGCGAGGAAGCACAGTTGTTGAGGTCGTGGTAACAGAGGTACTTGACGATGTCGGAGAGCCACTAGACGAGGCGAGCTGACCCAGCGCTGCACCTGGTCGACGCCGTCGGGCGGGCCACGTTGCAGACGTCGAGCGCCTTCACCGCGTGCTCATGGTACTCCACCACGAGCTTCTCGGCCCGTGCGCCGATGGCCGATGGCGCGGGCTGGCCGCCGCGAGCTTGGCCATGGGCGCCTAGATAGGGCGTACGGCGTCATCAACCGCTGGCGCCGCTGCCTGGATGTCCTTGAGCCGGCGCCTACCCTGCAAGCGCGCTGCAACCGGTGCTGCTGGAGGTCCATGGCCGCGACGGTGGCGGCCGGCAGCGGCGCGCGTCACGATACATGTGAATACATCAGTAGCGGCTGACGACGGCTGACGGCAGCGGTGCGCGTGGATTAGGCGGTGGATGCGGCGGTGGTGGCCGGCGTCTGCGTGCGTGGATGAGGTGATGGCGGCCAGCAGCGTGAGTGGATGCGGCGGTGGAGGCGGTGGCGGCCAGCGTCGGCGGCAGCGCGTGGGTGCTCCTGGGATGGAGCATGGATTTGATCGATGCAATTGCATCGCGTGGGTAGCTCAGCGTTAAATTAGGCTGGGTATTAATGCGATTTTTTATGGGCTCTCTCGGTCCTGAGATGCGGATAAAAACGACGGTATCCAAGACGTCCGACGGAAGGAAAGAATCAGACGTATGATTAAAAGAGTTTCCCTTGTGTTTTGGACAGCAATGCTGAAAACTAAAGAATTTTGCGTATGGTTGACAGAGAGGCTGACCTGTATAATTTAAACTCCGGTTAATTCTCAAAAGTCAATATTCTGATCTTAGAGAATCTCAATTTTCTTCTCTCGTCCGCTCGCTCGTGTCTGTAACCCGGCCATGCCTCACTACATTATTGCCTAAATTATGTGCGCACACCACACCATGAGCAGATATGAGAGTAGATAACAACAAGCTTTTCTAGAGCACTTTTACGGTACCCTGAAATAAATATGAGCCATCCATTTGTTTCAATCTAATGGATAACATGAATTGGTACTCCAGCACAGACATACCAGAGTACCACCAGACACACGGGAGTACTACCTTGGAAAACTTTGGAGTACTTTGACTTAGGGGTAAAATATTAAAATTGTAATCACAAGATGGTATTGTTTTAATTCTCTTTAGGAATTGTCTATCCGTCTGTTATGTCTTCCGTAGAAATAGATCGTGATTTCCTGACTGGGGCCGGGCAGATCGCCTGCCGGCGACCGGCGAGCTTCAGCCATGGTGGCACAAGCAGGCCTAGGAAGGAACAGCTAACCGACGAGGCGACAATACCGCGGGAGGTGCAAAGGGGCCGGTAGCTCCAAGAACAAATCGGAATCCACTCACATAGCTTATCTATTGGGATGGACATGAATGTTAACATCTCACTAGTAGAGAAAGGGGCATTGTCACCGGTTTTAAAGGGCTTTTAGCACCGGTTGTGCAACCGGTGCTAAAAGGTCGGGACTAAAGGGGTACCCCTTTAGCACCGGAACCCTATGAAACCGGTGCTAAATGCCTCCACGTGGGCACGGCTGAGCACGCGCAGGCGAAGGACCTTTTGTACCGGTTGGTAATACCAACCGGTATTAATAGTTCCTTTTTTTTTCTTCCACTTATTTTTCAGGGTTTCTGTTTTTTCTTTTGCGCTTATTTTTAGGGGTTTAGGGTTTCTGTTTTTTCCTTTTCGCTTATTTTTCAGGGTTTCGGAGGAGATCACGTATGAAGTACCCATTACACATATAAATTGTACTCACTACGTACACATATAATTGTACTCACTACACATATAAATGAAGTACCCATAATTACATATAATTAAAGTACTTTTTTCACGGAGATATCACTGCTATTACATGGAGGGAGTCTATTTTTCCACATAGTGAAATTCACCGGATGGATTTATGACATGCGTAAGGAAAAATCCCGCCAATTCCTCCGCAATTGCTTTAACGCGGTTCGTTGGTAGGAGTTGGTTCCGCTTCCTTGCGATCTTTAAAAGGAGGAGATCAAATTAGTTATGATTGAAACTAAACACAAGTGATAGTAGAAAAATAAAGTTGTGAATGATTTTTGCGTACCTCTATGTTTCTTTGACTATTGACTCTCTCATTGACTCTCATGTGAATGAACTCACAAACGTAGTATCCACATAAATCTGTCCCATCTGGTTGTTGCAGACACCACTATACAACAATATGATTTAATCAAATAATAATAAAGAGAATTAGAACGATACACGGACCTAGTTAAGTACTATTACTTACTTTGTTAGCTTTGAACTCCAGCTTATCTTTCCATTCACCGGGTTCTTGCTCGGTGAACTTTTTCCAAACCCTGCCCAAAAAGAATATGAATTGAGGAGTTATTACTTACTTTTGATATCAAGTAAATGAACGAAATAGAGGCCTAGTGCGATTGAAATTACCTCTTGAGCATTATACGCACGCTTTTGTATGCATCTGGATTTGTTTTTTTTGAGTCCCAGATTTCAACTTCTCCATCGTCGAGTTTAATGATCAGGAGAATGAAGTGGTAACTGCGCACGTAATTCAGAACTCATCAATTGCACTTAATATCGGGAAAGCAAAAAATAATGTGTACAAGACATTAACACTCACTTGAAGTTGTAGGGAAAAAGTATTTCTTTCTTGGTACTTTGTCGCTTAAAGAAATTCAGTAGAACGTCCTCTATGGCGTCCGGTTGATTTTCTAAAGTTTGGACATGAACTTTATCCGGGTCAATGAACGCAATGTCCCAGATTTTGAGCTGTCTGCATTCACGAATCTTCATTCTGCATATATAATAGCGTACAAAAGAATGATGTGAGGATAATTACTGGCAATGAACGAGCTTAACTAAATAACGAAAATACACAAATAAATTACTTACAGACAATAGCAGCTGATGATAGATTTGTCGAGAGCACGTTGATTGTACATCTGAAAAAGTTCAGAGAACTCAACCTGTACAGCATATTCTTGGAAGTAGTGCTCATCCTTAACTCCCGCCATGAAATAGAAAGTCCCATCTTTTGAGATGTCCATGTACCAGTTATGCAATCTCCATAACTGTGTTGTTAGAGCACTGGGGTTTGTCACCAGAGGCAGCCCAAGAGTATATTGATATGCTATCTCAAGAGTCTCGTACTCTCTGTCTGCACGGTATACCACTAATTCTCCAGGCTCGATTTCCTGAGGAGCCCGAGACGACACAATGAGCGGGGCCATCGATTGTACTTCTTGTTCCCCGAGCTGGGCAACTTGTTTCCCGCATTTCTTTTGTTTCCGTCGCTCCTCCTCTTCCTCCATCTGCGAGCTATGTACCTTGTTAATACCTCGCTCATAGTCTGTAAACGGCGCCGGTGGAGGGTTATATAAGTTGTCAATGGTGCGATCTTTTACCTCAATTGGTATAGTCTTCAGAAGTTCCTTTAAGGGATCATGTGATGCGGCATGTTTTTCCTCTTTTCGCCGTTCAAAAAAGGTTGCCGCATCGGCATTTAAGCTCACCGTTATTTCCTCCATAGTCATCTCGCAAGCCGGTTTCTCAGGCGCTAACTTCTCAGGAGACTTCAATTTATGCGTTTTCTTTGCACGTTTAATGACAGGGGACCTGTCTTTCCTGAACAAACTCCGCTTTGTCACATGACTAGTGGGCGCATCAGTCGGCTGACGGGACGGCGCGGGCGATGGACTTGCGGTGGGCACCCAATCATCGCGGAAGGCGGGTGGACTTTTAGGTGATAAATTTCTACCCGGAGGAGTCGGTGGCCTTGGCGTAGAGTCTGTAAAGATGATGTATTTCTTCTTCCATAGGACGATACCATGCTCGACTTCTCCCAAAGTCTTCTCGTCATCATTTCCCGGAATGTCAAGTTCCATTGAGTGGAATCCCGGCATAACTTTTGTGACCCCGACACGAGCATATCCAGCTGGAATCTGACCAAAATGGAAGGTTGCTCCAGGTTGATGTTGTAAAGCATATCCTTTCGCCACCGGATAACTGATGTTCTTCATTGGCACATGTAACTCACAATTTGTCTTCTCCGTGATATCATCCACGGGGTAGTGAGCCGCCGGTTCATCAACTGCAGGATTTTCTAGCTGCGTGGAACCCACGCTGCTTTTCCGCTGAGATAGGGTGACATCGACTGGAGGATCTTGTAGCACCATCCGAGATTCCCTTTGCTGGGTAATTGAGTCCAGTTGCTCCTGCTGCCGCTTCACCTGGGCCTCCCATGTGTGGACCTGGCGTTCTAATTGTGATAACCGGTCCGCCTCCTTCTTCTTACTTCTGGAACGGCTTTTATAAGTTGCAACGTCCGCGGGAAACCCGTGAAGGAAACCAACGTCGCCTCCTCTACCTCGACATCGTCCCCAGTGTTCAGGATTCCCGAGGGCGAGTGTCAGCTCGTCGTCCTCTCTATTGGGAACAAATGTTCCCGCTCGGACGGCCGCTATTGCCTTCTCTAGCTTTTTTACAACTCGTGTAATTCTTTTCTTCCATTTTCCTTTTGCAACAATTCGCCCTGTCTCTGGGTCCAACACTGCTCCATGCGCGAACAACCAGTACTTGGACCTCTCGGGCCAGTCATCTGTCTGTGGAGTGATCCCTTTTAGACGCAGTTCGTTTTCAAAGGATTCCCACTTAGGCAAGGCAGTCTTGTAGCCACCTGACCCCAAAGTATGGTGGTATTTCTTCTTCTTAGCATTCTCCTTATTTCTCTCGGATCGGGCCAGAGCGACGGCTGATTTCTTATAAGCTACAAATGCAGGCCAATCATCTTTTATCTTCAGTAGAGAGCCCTTGAATTCTGGAGTCTTTTTCTCATATTTTTTCCACAATTTTTTCTTCCAGCTGTTGAATTGTGTGGCCATCTTCTTAAGAGTCCACTCCCTGACTTTCTGCAGCTTCTTCTCTGGGAGACCTTCCGGTAGGCTGAAATCACTCAAGATTGAGTCCCAAAGTGTTTGCTTAAGTCTGTCGTCGACATAACTTGCGCCAACGTTCGCTTTCTTTGGCTCATTCCATTCTGCAAGGGTGATCGGGATAATGTCCCTAACAATCGCTCCGCATTGAGCTACATATTTGCGGCAGGTGTTTTCTGGTTTCAGCGGTTTGCCATCATCGCCTACTTCAACGATCGACAGCTTTGCACCATCTTCTAGCTTCAACCTTTTGGCCGGGCCTCGTGTAGGGTTTGTCGGCTTCTTTTTAGATCCGGAGGCCTAAAAGAAAAATGTTTTGTTAGTAGGTGCAATATAAATCAATTTATGCATCAACAAGACTTAATATATATATATATACCTGGCCGGAGTTTTCCGCGGGCACTTGATCGTCGTCTATTATTTCTAGCTCAAGTCCCTCACCGGAGTCGTTCAGACATCTTGAGCTGAAATCATCCTCTTGTTCATCATCAGAATCTTCTCCATCGGAATTTACTCCAAGACTCTTCTCATATATTATTGCTGCCATTTGCTCTTCAATGTCCTCGTTTCGGATGAAGGGGTTGTTGTCCATAGCTGAATGTCACTTCAAATTTAAATTTGAATCAAGGTTACAATTAAAGTTGATACAAATATTTCTTATACACATAAGTTGGAACAAATATTTCTTGTACACATAAGTTGGAACAAATATTTCTTATATAACTAAATTGGAACAAAAATTTGCTAAATTTCCAACTTTGCTAAATTTCTAATAGTTGTTTTACAAAATTTGCTAACTTTGCAAAAATTGATACAATAGTTGTTTTACTAACACAAAATAGTGAAGGACTTAGCCGATTTGGGGCGTTACAAGTCATAATAATATATATCGCATCAATAATACATCACGCTTATCAAAATGGACGTCGAACTGCCGGAAACATGCCGCGGGCGGTGAAAACCCAAAGTGAAGGAACCCAAACAGGATCATAACTAATGTGAGATCCCTGAAGATGCTGCCAAGTGTTGGACGGAAAGACGTCCAACGCGACCATGTACCGACGGACGTGCTCGTCCTCCGCCCTGACACGACGACGTACCAACTCCTCGGGGGCCGGCACCCTCTGTACCCGTCGTGGCCCACGTGACCGCCACCAAAGAAGCTCCGGGTCGACGATGGTTCCCTCATTCCTCACCAATCTGCGCACACCGGAAGGTGGCACCTCCCAGTGCCAACCCGGCGGAGCCCAGTCCCGGACATCCATAGTCCCGTCCATCTCGAAACTATGAATCTTTACATTAACTCTTAAAATTCCAAGACATTGTATAAAACATTGTAAAATTCAAAGACATTGTATAAAATTCCAACATAGTGCTAAATTCTAACATTGCAACTAAATTTAACAAAAAATTGCTTACTTTGCAAAAATATGAACGAAATATGAAGTATTAACTAACATTGTTTTCCTAACACAAATTTTAACATTGTTTGCCAAAAAATCCAACTTTGCTAAATTTCTAAATTTGCTACACTAATTCTATATATTGCAACTAAATTTGCTAAAAAATTGCTAAACACATTTGCTACACATTTGCTAAATTTGCTAAACACATTTGCTAAATTTCCTACACATTTGCTACACATTTTCTAAATTTGCTACACATTTGCTAAACACATTAATCTAGCTAATTAATCTAGACAGTACTAATTAATTTTGCTAAACATTGGTAAAAATTTACATTACTAATAATAACCTAAACATTAGCTAGCTAAACATTAGTAATAATAATAATAAAAAACCTTGGAGGAGGAGAGGGCCGACGATGGCGGTGGAGGTGCGGTGGCGCTGGGTGGCCGGAGCGGGGAGGTCGCGAGGCGGCCGGAGCAGGAAGAGGGAGGAGGGCGCGCGGGAGGCCGGAGCAGGAAGAGGGAGGCTGCCGACGATGGCGGAGGCGGAGGCGATGGCTGGAGCGGGAAGAGGGAGAGGCCGAGGGCGTGCGCGCGGGAGGCCGATCGACGATGGCGGCGGTGCGGAGGGCCGGCGAGCGGGAAGGGATGCAGGCCGGAGCGGGCCCGGAGCAGGCAGGAACGCGGCGCCGGTGCGGAGGGCCGACGACGGTGGCGGCGGGCAGGGCTTCGCCGGAGAGCTCGAGGGACGAAGATGAATCGCGACACTTAGCCGATTTGGGGCGGTCCCCTGTGTTAACTGTCCGAAACCGAGCTTTAGCACCGGTTTCTGTTACCAACCGGTGCTAAAGACCCTTTAGCACCGGTTGGTAACAACAACCGGTGCTAAAGGTCGATTTTTTCGGACACCAAACGGTTGCGCGCCAAGCCAACCCCTTTAGCACCGGTTGTATTTACAAACCGGTACTAAAGGGTTTTGAATTGAATTTTGTTTGTTTTTTGTTCTGTTTTCTTATATTTTCTTATGTTTTCTGTTTTCCTTTATATCTATTTGTTTTCAATTTTGTTTTTTCTCTAGTTTCTGTTTCTTTTATTTCTATGTATAAGAAACAACCTTGCCAAAGGAAATCTTAAAATTAATTCCATAAGTATTATTTTCCATTTTTTAAATGCAAAAAATGACTTTTTTTGTGAACAAAGTACCAAAAAGGTGATGCAAAATGGGACCCATTTAATTTTCATGGAAACTAGTACACATATGATGGATAATCCCCAAGTATTAGGTTTTTCCTTGATTTCTAACTAATTTCCCATAGTTTAATGAGTTTATGTTGATTTATCGAAAGTAATTCAAATTTGAACTACAACTGTTTGATAGTTTGTTCTGAAATTTTTGGAAAAATCATTTTGAGGTACACAACTAGTGGTTATATCACAGAAACACTGATAATTCTAGAAAATATTACCTCTTTCGATGAATAGTCATCGCGACCGTTTTGATCGCTTTTAAGGAAAAAATGAAATAAATTGATAAACATCTCAAAAAATGAGTTCCTTTGGCATGGGCTCCTTATATGTGTACTAGTTGCTATGAAAAATGATAAACTTGATTTTTGACAAAATTTGCAAAAAAAGTCTTCACAAAAAGGTCTATCATGTATGAACATCTAGAAGTTTCAAGACAAATGACCAAGTTATGGTCATTTCCACGGCATAGTTTGTGATAAATATCTCATATCCCACAAATAGATGTATCTTGGTATAAGAAACAACCTTGCCAAAGGAAATCTTAAAATTAGTTCCATAAGTATTATTTTCCATTTTTTAAGTGCAAAAAATGACTTTTTTTGTGAACAAAGTACCAAAAAGGTGATGCAAAATGGGACCCATTTAATTTTCATGGAAACTAGTACACATATGATGGATAATCCCCAAGTATTAGGTTTTTCCTTGATTTCTAACTAATTTCCCATAGTTTAATGAGTTTATGTTGATTTATCGAAAGTAATTCAAATTTGAACTACAACTGTTTGATAGTTTGTTCTGAAATTTTTGGAAAAATCATTTTGAGGTACACAACTAGTGGTTATATCACAGAAACACTGATAATTCTAGAAAATATTACCTCTTTCGATGAATAGTCATCGCGACCGTTTTGATCGCTTTTAAGGAAAAAATGAAATAAATTGATAAACATCTCAAAAAATGAGTTCCTTTGGCATGGGCTCCTTATATGTGTACTAGTTGCTATGAAAAATGATAAACTTGATTTTTGACAAAATTTGCAAAAAAAATCTTCACAAAAAGGTCTATCATGTATGAACATCTAGAAGTTTCAAGACAAATGACCAAGTTATGGTCATTTCCACGGCATAGTTTGTGATAAATATCTCATATCCCACAAATAGATGTATCTTGGTATAAGAAACAACCTTGCCAAAGGAAATCTTAAAATTAGTTCCATAAGTATTATTTTCCATTTTTTAAGTGCAAAAAATGACTTTTTTTGTGAACAAAGTACCAAAAAGGTGATGCAAAATGGGACCCATTTAATTTTCATGGAAACTAGTACACATATGATGGATAATCCCCAAGTATTAGGTTTTTCCTTGATTTCTAACTAATTTCCCATAGTTTAATGAGTTTATGTTGATTTATCGAAAGTAATTCAAATTTGAACTACAACTGTTTGATAGTTTGTTCTGAAATTTTTGGAAAAATCATTTTGAGGTACACAACTAGTGGTTATATCACAGAAACACTGATAATTCTAGAAAATATTACCTCTTTCGATGAATAGTCATCGCGACCGTTTTGATCGCTTTTAAGGAAAAAATGAAATAAATTGATAAACATCTCAAAAAATGAGTTCCTTTGGCATGGGCTCCTTATATGTGTACTAGTTGCTATGAAAAATGATAAACTTGATTTTTGACAAAATTTGCAAAAAAAGTCTTCACAAAAAGGTCTATCATGTATGAACATCTAGAAGTTTCAAGACAAATGACCAAGTTATGGTCATTTCCAAGGCATAGTTTGTGATAAATATCTCATATCCCACAAATAGATGTATCTTGGTATAAGAAACAACCTTGCCAAAGGAAATCTTAAAATTAGTTCCATAAGTATTATTTTCCATTTTTAAGTGCAAAAAATGACTTTTTTTGTGAACAAAGTACCAAAAAGGTGATGCAAAATGGGACCCATTTAATTTTCATGGAAACTAGTACACATATGATGGATAATCCCCAAGTATTAGGTTTTTCCTTGATTTCTAACTAATTTCCCATAGTTTAATGAGTTTATGTTGATTTATCGAAAGTAATTCAAATTTGAACTACAACTGTTTGATAGTTTGTTCTGAAATTTTTGGAAAAATCATTTTGAGGTACACAACTAGTGGTTATATCACAGAAACACTGATAATTCTAGAAAATATTACCTCTTTCGATGAATAGTCATCGCGACCGTTTTGAGCGCTTTTAAGGAAAAAATGAAATAAATTGATAAACATCTCAAAAAATGAGTTCCTTTGGCATGGGCTCCTTATATGTGTACTAGTTGCTATGAAAAATGATAAACTTGATTTTTGACAAAATTTGCAAAAAAAGTCTTCACAAAAAGGTCTATCATGTATGAACATCTAGAAGTTTCAAGACAAATGATCAAGTTATGGTCATTTCCACGGCATAGTTTGTGATAAATATCTCATATCCCACAAATAGATGTATCTTGGTATAAGAAACAACCTTGCCAAAGGAAATCTTAAAATTAGTTCCATAAGTATTATTTTCCATTTTTTAAGTGCAAAAAATGACCTTTTTTGTGAACAAAGTACCAAAAAGGTGATGCAAAATGGGACCCATTTAATTTTCATGGAAACTAGTACACATATGATGGATAATTCCCAAGTATTAGGTTTTTCCTTGATTTCTAATTAATTTCCCATAGTTTAATGAGTTTATGTTGATTTATCGAAAGTAATTCAAATTTGAACTACAACTGTTTGAGCCGTTAGATCCCGGTTGTTGTTACCAACCGGGACTAAAGAAGCACACGGATCGTGTGTTTCTTTCAAGCACTTGTGAGCCGTTAGATCAGGAGTGTGTTTCTTTCAAGCACTTGTGAGCCGTTAGATCCCGGTTGTTGTTACCAACCGGGACTAAAGAAGCACACGTACCCTATATATAGCCCCCCTCCCGGACATGTTCAGCACTCAGTGTCTACTCATTGTAGTTCATTTTGGCAGCACACGGGTAGTAGAGAGCACTCAGTGAAGGCTGAAGGTGAACCCTCCCCTCGGCGGAGGCATCTTTGGGCAACCAGCGGCAAGACGTCTCTGATGATCTGCGACCGTTCCAAACGATTGCAGATCATCAGAGATGTCTTGCCGGACGGTTGTAGATCATCAGAGATGTCTTGCCACCGGACGGTTCTATCTACATAATACTTCAGTTCATCGACCGAATACAAAGCATTCGGATTCCCTGCATACGCCCAACGGTGCATTTGATATGCAGGCACTCACGAGCCACCGTTGGGCTGTATGCAGGTGAAATCGTGTGTTTTGTTCCATGCATCTACAAAATACTTTAGTTCACTTGTTCTTCTGATACAAAGCATTCGGATATTGCACATCAACAATCATATCCCTATCGACCGAATACAAAGCATTCGGACCCAACATTGCATTTGATATGCAGGTTTAATACATTGTTACACATCACGAACAACCACCCTATCTAGTGTTCATTTTTTCTTCGTGTGTGTCCCTTTCTTCTCACTGCGCCGTAGCCATGGACAATCTTCATCATTTAAAGCGATGGTTGGGTCAGTTCTCACTTTGAAGGGCGGAATTTTATCAAACTTATTGTAATCTTCTGACATGTCTGTCTTGTCCTCCACTCCCACGATGTTTCTTTTCCCTGAAAGAACTATGTGGCGCCTTGGCTCATCGTATGATGTATCAGCTTGCTTATCTTTTCTTTTTTTCGGTCTGGAAGACATGTCCTTGACATAGAAAACCTGAGCCACATCATTGGCTAGGACGAATGGCTCGGTGTAGTACCCAAGATTGTTGAGATCCACGGTAGTCATTCCGTACCGTCGGTCAATCTCTACCCCGCCTGACAGGTTGACCCATTTGCAATTAAACAAAGGGATCTTAAAAGAAGGTCCATAGTCAAGTTCCCATATCTGCTGTATGCAACCATAATATGTGTCCTTTGTCCCATTGTCGTTTGTTGCATCAAAGCGGACACCACTGTTTTGGTTAGTGCTCTTTTTGTCTTGGGTTTCCGTGTAAAATGTATTTCCATTTATCTCGTACCCTTCGAAAGTCAATATAGTCGAAGATGGTGAATTGGCCAACAAGTATAGCTCTACTCCAACATCTTTGTTATTAATGAGATGTGTACGCAACCAACTGCCAAAAGTATCCACGTGTTTTCCTTTAATCCAGTAGTCAGTCTGCTCCGGATATTCGGAGCGTAAAATATCCATGTGTTCCACGATATACGGAGCCACCAATCTGGAATTTGCTAAAACTGTGTAGTGTGCTTGGGTGAAAGAATGTCCATCCATACTTGTTGTTGCTTTCTTTCCTAGCGTTCCTTTTCCACGCAGTCTCCCCTCATGGCGCGATTGAGGAACACCAATCGGCATAAGATCAGGAATAAAGTCCACACAAAACTCAATGACCTCCTCTGTTCCATAGCCCTTGGACATGCTTCCTTCTGGCCTAGCACGATTATGAATGTATTTCTTTAAGACTCCCATGAACCTCTCAAAGGGGAACATGTTGTGTAGAAATACAGGACCGAGAATGGAAATCTCTTCGACTAGGTGAACTATGAGGTGCGTCATAATGTTGAAGAAGGATGGTGGAAACACTAACTCGAAGCTGACAAGACATTGCACCACATCCTTCTGTAAACTTGGTAGACTTGCTGGATCGATTACCTTCTGAGATATTGCATTGAGAAATGCACATAGCTTCACAATGGGTTCTCGAACGTTTTCCGGTAATAGCCCCCTCAATGCAACCGGAAGTAATTGTGTCATAATCACGTGACAGTCATGAGACTTCAGATTTTGAAACTTTAGCTCTGTCATGTTTATTATTCCCTTTATATTCGACGAGAACCCAGATGGAACCTTCATACTGTGAAGACATTCAAAAAATATTTTCTTCTCTTCTTTCGTAAGAGCGTAGCTGGCAGGAGCTGGTTCATTCTCTGTCCCATTGTCGTCTCGATGCATCTCTTCGCTCATACGTTGATGGGCCTGCCTTACTTTCGGTGTATCTTTTGACTTCCCTTTTTTTGACATCCCCTTTTTGGACTTCCCTTTTTTTGACTTCCCTTCTTTCGACTTCCCATACACGCCCAAGAAGTTAAGTAGGTTGCAGCAAATATTCTTTGTCACGTGCATCACGTCGATTGCAGATTGAACTTCTAGCAGTATCCAATAGGGCAGCTCCCAAAATATAGATGTCTTTTTCCACATGGGTACGTGGTTGTTTGCGTCATTCGGAACTTGTAGTCCCCCAGGACCCTTTCCAAAGATTACTTTTAAATCCTTAACCATATCATATATAACAGAACTACAAGGGCGGGTAGGCCTCAGCCGATGATCTGCCTCACCTTTGTAATGTTTGCCTTTCTTCCTTAAGGGATGCTTGGGTCCAAGAAATCGACGATGCCCCATGTACACAATCTTGTTACACAAATATATACTGTCAGTCTTATCTAAACAATGCGTGCATGCATTGTATCCCTTGTTTGATTGTCCTGAAATGTTACTAGGAGCAGGCCAATCATTGATGGTTACAAACAGCAACGCTCGTAGGTTAAATTCCTCCTGTTTATACTCATCCCACACACGCACACCTTCGTCAGACCACAACTGTAAAAGTTCGTCAACTAATGGCCTCAGATACACATCAATGTCGTTGCCGGGTTGCTTCGGGCCTTGGATAAGCACTGGCATCATGATATACTTTTTCTTCATGCACAACCAAGGAGGAAGATTATAGATACATAGAGTCACAGGCCAGGTGCTATGACTGCTGCTCTGCTCCCCAAATGGATTCAAGCCATCTGTACTTAGACCAAACCTTAAGTTCCTTGCGTCAGCTGCAAAATCTCGAAACTCACTGTCAATCTTTCTCCACTGCGACCCATCAGCCGGGTGTCTCAGCATCTCGTCTTCCTTACGGTCTTCTTTGTGCCATCGCAACAACTTGGCATTCTCTTTGTTTCGGAACAAACGTTTCAACCGTGGTATTATAGGATCATACCACATCACCTTTGCAGGAACCCTCTTCCTGGGGCTGGCCTCGCACTCAACATCACCTGGGTCTTCTCGCCTTATCTTATACCGCAATGCACCGCATATCGGGCATGCATTCAAATTCTCGTACTTCTCACCGCGGTAGAGGATGCAGTCGTTGATGCATGCATGTATCTTCTGCACCTCTAATCCTAGTGGGCAGACAATCTTCTTTGCTTCGTACGTACTGGAGGGCAATTCATTTTTCCTTGGAAGCATCTTTTTAAATATTTGTAGCAACTGTTCAAATCCCTTGTCAGATACTCCATTCCTTGCCTTCCATTGAAGCAATTCCAGGGTGCTACCCAGCTTTTTCTGGCCATCTTCACAAGTTGGATACAATAATTTTTTGTGGTCCTCCAACATGCGCTCTAACTTCAACCACTCGTTTTCAGTTCCGCAGATTATCTGTTCATCAAGAATAACCTGACGAAGATCATCATCAGACTGATCATCAACAATGACCTCATGCTCAGCTTCGTCTTCCCCCATTTTAGTATCACCGTGTTCAGAGAACAGAGGATAGTTGTCATCATCATCTTCTTCATTGTCCTCCATTATAACCCCTGTTTCTCCGTGCTTGGTCCAACAAAAATAATTGATCATGAAGCCTTTCCGGAACAGGTGGAAGTTTAGGGTTCTTGCGCTAGGGTAATTCGTCTTATTCCGACACTCATCGCATGGACAAAACATAAAACCATTCTTCTTGTTTAACTCAGCCGCACGGAGAAATTCCTGTAGGCCACTAATGAACTCCGGAGAGCGTCGGTCAACGTACATCCATTGTCGATTCATCTGCATTATATAAATATATCTAAAACCATTACACTATATATATAACAAACAATTATCAAGTAAGAAAAATATACAAGTAATAACTATGCATCTAAACCATACAACTAATATTTTTTAAAAATATAAGAAAAAAAAGAGGCTCACCGAGGTGGTGTCGGTCACGGGGCGTCGCGGGCGATCGGCGGCGGTGAGGAAGTGGGGACGACACTATAAAAAGGCACAAATCTTATTTTAAATTGAGCTTATAAAACAAATAAAATCCCTAACTTAGGCATTTCATCAAACACCTTGCTTGCACTAGAAAAAACAAATAAGTTAAACTAGCAAAATGAGCTAAAGTTGAAATGCCGGAAGAGAAGATGAAGTTGCTAACCCTTATATAAGTAAGTGCTACCAATTTTAACAAATGTTGTAGAGATCAAAGAGTGCTAGATCTTGGGAGAGCAAAGAGAGAAGAAAATGGAGCTGGAATGAGAGCAATGGAGCTGTGCCTCGGGTGGAAGAAGGCAATATAGGACGAACCTTTAGTACCGGTTTGTATTACAAACCGGTACTAAAGGGTCTGGCCGTGGGGGCCGGGCGCTGCTGGCCGAACCTTTAGTACCGGTTGGTAATACAAACCGGTACTAAAGGGTCTGACCGCGCGCTGCAGCCGACTGATGAACCCTTTAGTACCGGTTTGTATTACCAACCGGTACTAAAGGGTCCAACGCAACCGGTGCAAATAACTGCCGGGCTGTCTCGCCTCTGGAACCGGTACTAATACCCCTTTAGTACCGGTTCCAGTCAATCCGGTGCCAAATGTGGCCTCACCAAAGGCTTGTTTTCTACTAGTGTCTTTTGATTGAGAAAATACCAGATCAGAACAAACATTAACTGAATCAATTGTTAATCAAGGAACAATTGTGACGACCTATATGGGGTACTAGTAGTAGTACGCTGCCCTCATCGCGGTGCCTTGAAGCCTGCTCAGCTTCTAGTTGTTTCGGATTGTATCAGCGATCAAAGTATACATGACTTACGAATCTAATTTTTCCCCTTCCGCTATTCCATGAGAGGAGGCGGCGGCGAGGAAACGAACTGTCAGATGCGATTAAATCGGAACGGCCGACAGACGAGCAATAGTTGAATCAAAAACCTATCGGAAAATCCATGTAACAGGCCCCTGCTATATGGCGTAGCACAGGGAAAAAAGACACTCGCGCATGTGAAGTTAGAGAAATTGCCTCCTCCGCATGCATGCATGTAAAAAAGTAAAAAAAAACTGATGTCATCACACAATTAATGCGGAATCCGAAAATTCAAAAAGTTTTGTAGCCCAAACCGTTTATCCGATTTAGGATTCGTTTTCACCCTGAGTTAATCGCGACGAGATCTTCGAAACTAGATCCCATATTGACATATTCCGACAAATTTTTTTTATCCAAAAGTTACCCACCCCGTAGCATATAAGTTACCTAGGCTGTAGTATGTAAGTTACCAACCATATTAACGATTAATTTTCGGGTTGAAATAGAACCATTTTTATTGTTCTTTTCGATTTTTTTGATTTTTAAAGTTACTACACCTAGTTATTCATAAGTGAACATCACGTTGGGATTGGGATGGTAAATGTATCATGCATAAATTGATAACTATACACTAAAACACCCGTTCAACTTAATAAGTATTAGAATGATAACTCTCGATTTCATATGACAATTACACCATATAAAAGACTCTATTGGTACACCCACTTAGTACTGATAAAATTACCAACATAGTACGGATAACGTTCTGAAATTAGGTTGTAACTTCAAAACACGGAAAAATCGAAAAGAACAACAGAAAATGGAAGATAGTATCAAACCAAAAATTAATCATTACTTGGATGTACTACATCCTGATAATTTACGTGTTAATGGGTGGGTAACTTTTGGGTCCAAAAAATATATAGTCGGAATATATCACCATGAGATCTAGTTCAAAAATCCAGATGCGACTAGTCCAACAGTGAAAACAGACCATAAATCGGATAAACGATTTGAGTTACAAAACATTTTAAATTGTTTAATTTTTAACCCAAAAACTAATCACTAATATGGTGGGTAACTTACGTATACAAGATTGGGTAACTTATATGTCACGGGGGTGGCAACTTCTAGGCAAAAAAAAAATTGTCGGAACATATCGACATGGGATCTAGTTTTGAAGATCTCGTCGCGGCTAGTCTAACGGTGAAAACGGATTTTTAATCGGATAAACGGTTTGGGCTATGAAGCTTTTTAAATTTTCGACTAACTATGTGCTGCGGGGGAGCCGCAAGCTTGGTTTCCTTTTATGTTTTGTTCTCTAACGCGTCGGGGTGTGCCAGCCAGCAGGCGCCTGGTGAATAGCAAAGTTCAAACCTATAATACCACATGGAGGGTTAGATTCTATTGGTACTCCCTGACCTATTCGTAGGGTACCAGGGTACCGTAAAAACTACCTTCTATATCTTGCTGCTGGGATGTTGAACCTCGGGACATGGAATATCAGTTTCATTTTGCAAACAAGAATTCATGATTATCTTGTCTACTCAGGAGTACCTAGGTATCGTCAGAAAGTAGGAACTCTCCCCAGGGGGTAAGCAAAGCGTCCGCGTCGCTCCCAGGGGGGCGACACGGGCGAACCCTGCTCGCTCGCGGCCCTCACTCTCCCTTCTCCTCCGCCTCCTCGCCGCCGTCAGGCGTAGCTCCGCCGGGAAAAGCCCGGGGGGTAGCCGGCGGCGGCGGGCCTTCCTCCCTCGCGCGCGGGGGTCTCCGGCTGCAGCGGCACGGCGCCCTGGACGGTGTGTGGCTGGCGGCGGAGCTGGGCGCCGGGGCGGCGGCCCCGGGCCTCTTCGGCGAGTCGACGGCTGTGGTGGCTGCGTGGGCAGCGCCACGGTCTGAGCAGGCGGCGGCGTGGCCAGCACATCGAGCTCGGCCGTGCGGGGCGGATCTGGGCCTGGCGGGCCGGTGTGCGTTGGTCGCCCTGGCGCGGGTGGTCGTGTTCTGCCTGGCTGTGAGGGTCATCGTCGTCACGCGTCGTGTTCTCCTCCGGCAGCAAGGAAGAAAGCCGGGGCGGCAGCCTCGGAGACGTGCCCGTGGTGCAGGTGCTGTGCGCAGGCGGCGCACGGCGGTGGTGCGTCCTGCCCGTCGTGGCCCGGCTTGGGAGGCAGTGGATCCGGGGCCTTGGCTGCCGGATTCGGCGAGCTGGGCTGCGGCCATGGCTCCACGGCAGGGTTTCCGGCTGGCTGGGGATCTTGCTCCTGGCTGGCCGGCGGGATCTTCTGCGGGCTGCGCGGCGTAGGGTCGGGGACCAGATCCCAGTTGGTCGTCGACATCGTGTTCTTCCTTCGGCGTCGGAGAGGTGCTGGTGTCGATCTGGGCCTCCTGTCCAGATCCATTGCCTTGGCATGCCGGGGCGGCGGCCTCGGGGCAGTGGTGGCTTTGTTGCTCCGGTGCGGCGCTTCTGCCACGGTATGAGGTGCCGCGGCCGAAGCGGTCTTTGCCGGAGTTGGTGGTCGGCGGCAAGTCTATGTTCCAGCTCATGTGGTGTGGTTTAGGTGTTCCGGGCGAAAGCCTCACACTGGCCCTGGGCTGGTGCCGACAATGACGACGCCTCCGTGCGTCGCTACTCCTTCTTGAAGGCATCGTCGTGGAACCCAGCCCTCTCCACACCTCAAAGGCCGAGGTTTCTTCGGGTGAAAACCCAAACTCCGATGGAGTGGGCGGTGGCGGCGTCTACGTCGCTCTCTTATTGAAGACACCGTCTTGAAGTCCTTGGTGCATTGTGGGAGCCCGTGTAACATAGCTTGCCGGCGAGGTTCGAGGATGTCGGGGCGGCGGCCCCGGAATAGGTTTTGTGGCCTTTGCTTTGTGGCTCTTTTCTTTTTTCTGAAATTCTTTTCAGTTATTCCTTGGCATTATTGCCAATATGTACATATTCTACCTACTAATTAATCGAAAAGCCAGCAGTTGCTGGATCTTTCAAAAAAAAGGAGTACCTAGGTAGCATCATGCAATCTGAAAGATTAGTAAACCAGCCACACTGTGTGAAATAAGCGGTTCAAAGTGCCTACGGAATCGGTTCGATACGATGCAGGGCATCGGTTCAAGTTGTCAGAATAGAAAAGCGAATCGCATAGATGATGCGGTTCCTAACGCTTTAAGGGCATGTACAATAGTTTAGACACCTGCGGTCTGTAGTATATCTCCACATCAGCTATAGACAGGACCGAGAACATCTTGTACAACGGTGTGACTTTTGGCTATCTGTACCACATCCTGACCATTCGGTTATTTTCTTTGAACGTCGAAACAAAATAAGAAGAGAAAAAGGCAAACGCAGCAAAGCAAGTATTAATTCCTCCACGATCGAACTGGGTCACGAGCCCACTACTCCACGATAAGCGACTCCCTCCGTCGGTAACCAGCGATTTATACGGAAATAGAATGTCTGTAGAAAAAGACTGTCTTTATTTCTACAGACGGACGCCGTAGTTGTTAGTTACTTTTTCTTACAGGTCATCAAATTTCTTACGTGGAAGATGTTAGAGTTGATAGCATATAACTACCACATAAAAAAACGAACAATTGACGCCAGGGGTGTAGAGAAAATCTATCCCCTCGCGCCGCTCCCCCAGGCGACGCTAGGGGCGAAACCGAGCGCCGCCGCCAGCCTCCCGACCAAGGCACATCCCTGCCGCTGCCGTCGCCGGCCTGTCCGCGGCGGTGGCGGCACCCCTTCGCCGCCAAAGGGGCGGTCGGAGGGGATGGCTCTCGTCTTCGTCGGGGAGGACCGGCCCGTGGGGGCGGCGTCGGTCGGGGCAGAGGAAGCCGGGCCGGCGGGCCCGGGCGAGGATGGCGCCTGGCGTGCGGGCGGCGGAGGCGCCGCCGCTGGCCGGGGCGATGCGAGGCCGGTGGTTGCGCGGTGGCTCCCGATGGGCTTGGCGGGCCCGATCTGGGCCCGTCGGGGCCGGGATGGGACGCGGTTGTAGCGGGCCGTCCGGGGAGCTGGGCGTTGAGGCGGCGCTCGGGCGACGAGGAGACCCGTGCGGTGAGGCGTGTCCCTGCGTGCTCCTGGGCGCGGAGGAGGAGCTGCTGCGAGGCGGGTGGTGCAGCGCTGCTGCAGGAAGGAATGGTGGCCGGGGCGTCGGACGGGCTGCTTGTTGGGGTCGGGGGCGTTGCTCCTCTTCTTCCGGCCAGCACCTTCTCACGGGGAAGAGGAAGCTGGGGCGGCGGCCCCGGACCGGAGTTGCTGCGATGGTGCGGCATGGGTGCGGCGGAGGCCGCCGTGGAAGGAGGCGCCACGGTTGGGTTCCGGCCGGTGGCCGAGCTCGGTGGACGGCGGTAGGGCGGCACTACCTGTGGCGTCGCTCCCTTGCTTTGCGGTCGGGACGACCTCCGGGCGAAAGCCTTGTTCTGACTTGGTCGGAGCCGGCGACGGCGGCGCTTTTGGGCGTCGTTTTCCCTCTTGGGGGCGTCGCTGTGGAGTGCTGGTTCCCACCCGACGTGAGTGGTGCTAAGATTTCCGGGTGAAAGCCTAAGCTCCATCGGGAGCGGGCGGTGACGACGGATGCGTCGTTTCCTTGTTGGAGGCACCGCCTTGGAGGTTCTTAGCCCCTCACGGTGTGTTGGGCTCGTGGTGCTCGGGGAGGGCTGTTCTGTTGTCAGGGGAGCGGATGACCGGGGTGGCGGCCCCGGACGGTGGCGGTGCGTCGAGACGGCGGTCTCAGCCTCCCACGCTATGATGGTTCCATGAGGCGGGGCCATTGTCTAGCGGGGGTCTAGGTGGCGACCTGGATGAAGACTGCATGGGCAGAGGGTTCGTCGACCTGACTGGATCACCTTCGGGCAATGCGAAGGCCGACCTGGTTGCTTCGCCGGGGCGGCGGCCCCGGGACAGGTGGTTTTGGTGGCAACCTGGATGGAGACTGCGTGGGCAGAGGGTTTGTCGACCATGACTGGATCACTTTCGGGCTATGCGAAGGTTGATCTGGTTGCTACGCCGGGGTGGCGGCCCCGGAGCCGGTGGTGTGTGTTGTGGCGTTTGTCGACTTGGGTCGTGTGGGCGGCATGTCGCTTCGTTTGTGTCATTCTTTTGTACAGATTGTATGGTTTTTGGACCCGGTTTCCCTTATAAACTGGGTCAACTCTCTCTATCTATTCGGGCGGTGGATACGACCACCTTTATACTCAAAAAATAACTACCACATTTGAAGAGTTAATCACGTATAATTACCACTTTTGTTTTGAATCGCACAGAACTACCAGATTTTGGCGAAATTTTTGCAAAAAACCCAAATTACGGTCTGATCACGAATTGACAACGCTTCTGACCGTCCGGGCCCACCTGTCAGGCTGACGTGGCCAAGTTAGGCAAATAATCCACAAACTGACATTGGGACCCACTTGTCAGGCGAATAAAAAATCTAAGAAAAGAAAAAAATCGAAAAAATTAATAAATCTG
The DNA here is from genome assembly GCA_026929855.1 of Poa annua. NCBI lineage: Eukaryota > Viridiplantae > Streptophyta > Magnoliopsida > Poales > Poaceae > Poa > Poa annua. Next base: position 119,020,127 of record CM049434.1, read on the forward strand.
AGAAAAATATCTAATTTTTTTTGGGGCGTTGACTCAGCAGCTCGTTCGCTGCTCGCCCGTGGCCGGAGCGGCCAGCCAGCGCAGTACCCTGGAGGCTGGAGGAAGCAGGTCAAGCGCAGTGGCCGGGCCGAAGCGGCTCCACGCGAAGGACTTGCCCCGTGGCCGTAGCGCGTGCCTGGACCCCGTGCAGCCCATCCGGCGACGCCGCGCTGCTGGCCCTCGTGCTGGACGAGATTGGCATCCGGCAGCGACGGCATGGACGAGATTGGCATCCGGCGGCGACGGCATGGGGATCGCAGGGCATGGAGAAGATGCAGCTCGCCCCGACCGAGGACGCCGGACCTCCAGCAGCTCGCCGGCGCCGCGCGGAGGCACGTGCGCATCACCAACAGGCCTCTCAACGTCCGCTGGGCAGCTCGCCGGGTTCCAAGACGCGCACGCGCGCTGCTCCCCGCTGTCCAGGCGCCTCGCGGCGGCAAGACGCCGGTGCGCGGCGGAGACTGCGCTCGTCGGTGCGTCCGCCGCGGCCGTGGTGGCCGTGGTCGTCCTCGCCGCGCACGCCGCCGTCGGGGTCGGCGCGGCCGTCGCCCTCTGTTCTGCGCCACCACCAGCACCGTGGAATCTTTTCCTTTTTCCTTTTTTCAGATTTTTTTCTCAGGTTTTTTAGTTTTTTCTTTTCTCCAGATTTTTTTATTTTTTATTCGACTGACAACTGGATCCCACTCTCAGTTTACGTGTTAATTTTTCCGAGCTGGCCACGTCAGCCTGACGGGTGGGCCCGGACTGTCAGATTCGGTGTCAATCGCGATCAGACTGCCATTTGGGTTTTCTGAGAAAACTTCGCCAAAATCTGGTTGCAATTCAAAACAAAAGTGGTAGTTATACGTGATTGACCCTTCAAATGTTGATAGTTTTATGCTATCAACTCAACATGTTACAGACGGCTGACTGTATACCATTGTACATGCCCTAACTAATATTTCTAACCTGACATAGTACGCAACCGTGAGAGAAGATGCATGCAGCTCAACCGGACAAGCAGGAGAGATATAGGTTTGGGTCCCACATGAATTATAAAAGCGCTTCACACACTGCAGCAAAGCTCACCCGGTTCTTAACTCTGACAGATTTTTCTTTGGTTCGACTCACCAGTGTAGCTGATCTAAGCAGCAGACAGAAAAGGAAACTTGATTCTCACTCTTCCCAATTACCACACAGAGTTCCGTGTTCGCTGCATATTAAACCAAACATGGGTCTGCAAGTCTGTCTATTGATCTTGTCTGAAGCTGTCTCAGAGTGCCCGTTGAAATGTGATGTGGGATATGTAAATCTTGTCTGATCGTGTGAAATTCTGCCTTCGCAACAACTCCATGATTCAATTTTACTTTTGGTACATTTCAATCAATGCCATCGAGCCGTGAACTATAGTTGAAATTTCCCTCTAGTGTTCCCTGTGTTTATTTCTTAATGTTCCCCAGAATTGGGTGGCGGGGTTGTTCCTCCGTGCACTTTACGATACTTGTACATGTATTGGCATTTAGTCCCATTATAATATAGTTGTCCATTCTCCAACATGATATCAGATCCCAGGTTTGGATCTTCTCCTACGCACGTGGCAACTCGATGCTTGCTCCACCACTACTGTTGCTGGTGCTAGGCCTTCTGCCCGGTGATCATATTTTTCTTCCTCATACACCTTGTGCTACTCCAATCTCGAGCCGTTTCTACTAGAAAACGAGATTGACTGTCCGCCGCGGCCGCTGCTCGGCTCTGCCTGGCTGCATCTTTCTACAACTGCCCTACTTGTCGGCCGTCGCTTGCCCAACTTGCTCCGGCCACTCCCGTGGCTGCTCCATAGCTTCGGCCATTCCTCTACCCGTCGGTGGCTGGCCGCATCTCTGACTGCTCCTCTACCCGCCGTTGGCTGGCCGCATCTCTGGATGCTCTCCGGCATCCCTCCTCGCCGACGGCCGCTCGCCGGGCTCCTCCGGCCGGCCAACCACTGGATTTGGCCGCCCTTTGGGCCTTCCCGTCCTCACGCTCGTGAAAATCCCCGATCTGCGAGCGACCTGCTCGTTCTGGTGAGCGCTCGGGCTGCTGAGAGAGTAGACCTGATCTGAAAAAAAAAAACAGAAAAGAGAGAGAAGGAGAGAGGGAGTAGAAAACAGAGGCAGTGACATGTCTTTTCCAGACTTTGTTGATGTTCCTCGGTGCCCGGTGATCTTGGATGGCACAAATTATCGTGAGTTTGTGAGCTTTATGCATATCCACATGCGCAGGCTTTTACTTTGCGGCGTTTTCTCTTGCGAGGTCGCCTTTCCGCCATGCCCCGTTGTCCCTGTGGCTCCTACCCCACTGGTGCTACCTGTTTTTGTCGTTGATGCTTTTCAGGCTGATAAGAATGTAGCTAAGACTGTTTATGAAGCGGAAGTTGAAGCTTGTGATCAGCAGGTATCATCTCATTCAGATGCTCTCTCTGTCTACCAAGTTCCAAGATGATCTGGTTGTTTATATTCAGTGGTGCAATGATGATGCTCGGGCTGTTGTTGTCCTCACTTCGAGCATTTTACCTCAGTTTGCTTCTGAGTTTCTAGGCTCAGCACCGCTGCTTCGATATGATCTTACCCTTTGTCAGCGCTATCATCCCTCTATGATGCGCTCTACTTATCTTTAGTGCAGGGTGACTCTTCTGTTGATGAGTTATACACGCAGAGCTCTGCGATCTGGCACCAGCTTAACTCTCTCAAGATTGTTGTTTGTGGTACCTGCCGATGCTGCCAGACGATGAGGTAGACTTGGAGTTTCAGCGTGTGATGGGCATAAAATTAATACGCTTAGGTTGAGCTCCAAGTGCAGAGTTTGTAGATGTGGAAGACTTGTTTTCCCCACAAGGGTGACTCGAGGGTTTATATCGAACTCTCGGGGAACTGTGTGTAGAAGATTTATCCTCTTGTCCTTCTCTTGATTACCTGCAAAACAAAACAAGCTTTTTGTGCCCTCAACCTCACTAAGTGGTTGTCAAGCACAAGGTGTGAGCAAAGAGATGAAAACAAAGTAAATGCAAAGCAAGAAATAAATATGCAATGATGGTAAATAAATATGCAAGGATGGTATAAATAATAATGGATGATGTTTTTGTGTTTTGTATTGTGTATGCAAGATATAAAAGTGTTTTTGTATTTTCGGATTTTTAAATGACAGAAAATGTATAGTGCTTATAAAGTGTTGGAAAGGTGTTTCTTATGATTAAAAATGGACTGGGGTTCATGGTTTCACAAATGCACTCTCTCTTTTATATAGTGGTAGATAATGGAACATAGGAATTAACATATGATATTGCAACAAGACAAGTTATTAACAATATGGGCATCACATCCTAACATAGAGGTCTTTTGGCTATTAACCTCTCTTATACTCCACGAAGATGCGAACTAAATTATAACACCTCAGTAATTAAGATAAACAGAGTATAGCTTGAAGTTCCATGACATGAAGTTAGAATAAGAACATGCTAGATCTAGTCATGGAGAAAATGGCATGGTCACCCATATCCCCGGTAGCATGGTATTCCTTTTTATCCCTAGTGAGGCAACAAATTAAGGTAAACACCCAAGTGGATCACGGTATTGGTGTCAACTTACCGCGCTCACCACCCCCCGTTACTCCAACTAATGCACACGTTCCCCCTCACACGCCCTTATACATATGTTGGATCAGAACACATAAACAAGAACGGAGTACATAATATGCATCTACTTTCATAACGAAGACATAACAATTGCAATCATCATAACATATATCAACTTAAGAGATCCACCACAAATGTATTATATATATGACCATAATCATGTTCAGCAGCTCATATGGCACTAATTAGTGAAGCTCAAGAGAGATGAGAGATACATAAGTTACTTCCACAAACCCCTAGTCCAGGGGTGGACTACTCCCTCTTCATCATGGAGACGGTGGAGAAGTCGTTGGAGAAGGTGGATACCACACCGGCAGCGCCCCGCCGGAGTTTTCACCCTCCAATCTACAGCTCCAGGTCTCTGTTTCGTGGTTTCTGTGTTTCTGCGGCGCTCCCTCTGAAAGGGCTCGGGAGACTATTTTTATAGGCGTTTTTAGGTCAAGACGGAGGCGTGGAGACGAAGATCGACGGAATCGGAGCCACGAGGCTCCAAAAGGTGGTCCCCACGCTGCCAAGGAATCTGTCCGCGTGGGCTACCCTCTTTTGGGCCTCAGGCCTCCTCTCGTGCGCTTCCTTGGCTCCTACTACTTCTTCCTTCCAAAAAATTATGTTCCCTAAGTTTCAGGTCATTTGGTCGTCGTTTGGGTACCTGAAACATCAAAATATAGAAAAAGGGGTTTTTTGACAGTGCAGGGTTAATTCTAAATAAATAGGGAGACTGTGAAATTTTCCCCAAAACATTATAAAACATTGATATAACCCTTATATGATGCAAATATGAATGAAATATGAGTAATATAATGCAAAGTTCATGTATGCATTTTACATGCATCAACATCCCCAAGCTTAACCTATACTCGTCCTCGAGTATGAAGGTGATAAAACTATATAAACATGGACTTGGCATTTTAATACTTAACAAAGGATATCAAAGATGATTGTTATTGCTACATAGAGTCAAATGATTCATTCTTACTAAGTAGTAGCAACATGCAAGATATATTATCAAGAGATATCAAATATTCAAGACAAATACACTCAATGATAATTCACAAAGTGTAACATGAAAGAAAAGTTCTATGGACCAAATGAATGCATAAATGAAAAAGTAAAAAGATATCCTATATTGGTCATAGAGTATTCTTATAGAAATCTGAATATAAAAGGTGGACACTTTGGAAAGATAGATAAATAAGTAGAGGAATAACATGCAAGAGTATCATCTAGTTTCCAAATGCTTCAACTTAAGTTAATGTTTGCCATGTAGTTTCCATTGGTGTGAAGTTCTCATTACCCCTATCATAACATCTTTAGTGATTAATAGTTGAAAGTGAAAGCAAATATGAGTTATGTGCTTGACAAAATATGGGTCAAAAGTCTCATGCCCCTTGAAAACAAAAACCTCTCCGACTGGCTACTCAACTTGGGCCACAAAGCAAGTGAAGGTTACAGTCATCGTGAGTAAAAGTGGCATCATAGAGAGTATCACCCCGGGTACCCTTTGCCCTAGGACACGGAATGAGCACATGTCCACATGACAAAGCAAGCAAACTGAGGACATCTCAACATCTCTTTCTTTTACTAATGCTTTTTTCTTGTAAATGCTTTTTCTGTTGTGATATGTATCATAGATTCCTCCACTATGGGTATGTTGCAAATTTCCACCATGGGACACATGGCTTAAGTTAGCTGCCAAAGGTGTCTCTCTAGCCATTAATACCACTCGCCCGAACTTACTAAGTTTTCATCTTTATTTCACGCAATGTTAGGCATCCATCAACAAAAGAACATGATATCAACTTAAATGAGATACAGAACACGTTGAAAGCTTGCCATGTGACAGCACATATGAGCGAACTCCCAACCAAAGACCTTTGTCAAGCCCAAAACATCATAATTTTAATCACAATGGGTCAAGTTTATTAAGTACAATAAAAGTAATGTGTGCATCAAGTTCGTGAGAGCTTTTTAACCAACTTTACCCATGACAATCCCAATGACATAAGCATCTTAATTTGGAAGCATAGATAAAACAATATAACATGGTAAACATACTTGGAATAGCATATTAGCTAATAGGTAGATATGGTGGACTCACTGGAAAAACTTGGTTGAAGGTGTTGGAAAACAAGCTTTTTACTTGTTGGAATTTTTGGGCTAGCAAGAGGGAGAAAGTTGACCTTCTAAATGCATGCATAAGTGTCCATAGAGCTAACCATTTTATGATAAACAAAGTAAAGCATCATTCAGCATATAAAACATGAATAAGAAATAACTCTTCATAAGACACTTCCATATTAATACTCATTAACAAGCACGTAAATCATGCAACTATATGTATCTTTTTAAATCAACTCAAACATTCTCTTCCCAATATTTTTATAGCATCCAACTTAATTCAACCCAAACTTCCAGTAGCTCTCTCATAACATAAATGAAAAGTGGCGGTCTCAAACAAAAAACCAAACCGAAATAAAAAGAACAAAAGGAACGCTCCAAGTTTATGTAATAAAGTGCAATGAACGAAAAACAGAAGTTAGACGTGTGCAAACCGAGAGTGTGTTGGTTCAGTGGGGTTGTCTTCACATCCCCAAGCTTATGGTCTTCATCTTTATATATCTCTTGGTGCATCTCCTCTAATCCTTATGAAAAAAAACTTCAAAACACCGTTTCTCATTTCTTTTCTGTGGGGTGACATTAGTAGGCACAAAACAATAGAATTGCTTGCTGTATGAAATTCTTAGACAAACATAAGAAACATGTCCAGAAAGTGTATAATGTTGTATTCCTTCTAATAAACTCAATTGGATAAAAAATATTCAAGTTAAAAACTTAAAGAATGCATAAAACAAAATGGGACAAAATCTGTCCAGAAAAACAGCAGCATCAAAACGTATTTTTTTACCCCACTTAAATATGTCTAAAAAATCTGAAAAAAATTCATGCTTACGGAGGATGAAAACTTGCAACTACAGTTCAAATTTCAGCACATTCGGGGTTACAGAATAGGAATTAAAAATCATACCGTCCATAAATTCGTGCTGGAATAAAATATTCGAATAGAAAAAACAACTTTTCTAAGCCAAAATGAGTAAAACTTGGCACTTTATTAAAAATTCCAGAACCTAAACTAAAAACAAAGTCTCTTGGTACAGCAAGAGGACTCAAATAAAAACAACCGGGTTGCCTCCCTGATACGTCCAAAACGTATCTACTTCCCCGAACACTTTTGCTATTGTTTTGCCTCTAACTTGTGTGTTTTGAATGCAACAAACACGGACTAACGCTGTTTTCAGCAGAATTGCCCTGGTGTCTTATTTTTGTGCAGAAATTCAACTTTTAGGAAAAATACTAGAAAAATGGCCAAAGTCCCTATTTTCCCCGAAGATCCCAGGAGCCAGAAGATGAGACGGAGGGGGGCTGCGAGCCAACCACACCATGTGGTGGCGTGACAGGCCCCTGGCCGCGCCACCAAGTGGTGTGACCGACTTGGCCACCCCCTCGCGTCCCCCTCTCGGATATAAGACCCCTCTGACCTAAAAACGAGAACACCCCGAGCACTTTTTACAGAAACACATCCGAGCGCCGCCGCCACCTCGAAACTCAATTCGGGGACCAGAAGTTCCTGTTCCGGCACTCCGCCGGGACGGGGAATCGAAGTGGATCATCGCCATCGTCATCACCAACGCCTCTCCACCAACCATCATCGTTTCCCCCATCCATGTGTGAGTAATTTTCCGCTGTAGGCTTGAGGGGATGGTAGGGATTGGATGAGATTGTTCATGTAATAGCTGTAATATCATTAGGGCATGGTGCCTAGTATATGCCATTGTTGCAACTTGTTATGCTTAATGCTTGACACTAGGGCCTGAGTGCCATGATTTCAGATCTGAACATGTTATTGTATCATGAGGATAATTATTGTTTTAGATCATATCTACAAGTTGTATACACATATTATTGTCCGGAACCCGAGACCCCAAAGTGACAGCAATTGGGACAACCGGAGGGGATGGCTGTGATGTGAGGATCACATGTGTTCACGGAATGTTAATGCTTTGCTCCTGTACTTTATTAAAAGGAGTACCTTAATTACCAGTAGTTTCCCTTGAGGCCCCGCTGCAACGGGCTGGTAGGACAAAAGATGATGTGCAAGTTTCTCATTGCGAGCACGCACAACTAAATTGGAACACATGCCTATGGTTAATTAATACTTGGATGCTTACTATTATTTATCTGCAAATGCCCATGACTTGGTTATTATATGAAATATCTCATCCATGCAACGCCCGTTCATCCGTCCCTATGCCTACAGTATTTTAATCCTGCTGTCTACTATAATCATCACTGCTGTTTTTACTCTACTGCTGCTGTTATTTCACTACTGTCTCTGCTATAAAACTGTTGCTACTGATAATCTGTCTCGAGTAAGTCTATTCACAGGTGCAGCTGAATTGACAACTCTGCTGTTAAGGCGTATAAATATTCTTTGGCTCCCCTTGTGTCGAATCAATAAATTTGGGTTTTACTTCCCTCGAAGACTGTTGCGATCCCCTATACTTGTGGGTCATCAAGATTATTTTCTGGCGCCGTTGCCGGGGAGCATAGCTTTATTTATAAGTTCACCTGAGTGTGATATTGCTCGTTGGAATTTATTCATCATGGGAAGACCTGGTGATAAGAAATTTCCCATCATACCATCCACTACAAGAAAAGGTACAATTCTGAGTACCGCTGCTGCTTTTGATTCACCGTCTGTTTTGAGTAAGCTTGTTACACCACCTCAGGCTTCTTGCACTGTTACTCCTGCTGAATCTAAAATTACTTATGATGATGCTTCTACTGTTCTTGATGAAACTGGTTCATTAGGTCCCTTTTTAGATGCTACAATTGCTAGGTCTAAACAATTTGAAATTGCTGAAATTCCTAATGAAATTGCTGAAACTCCTGTTAATTCACCTGAGTTTTCTAATAATGCTAATGATGAACTTGATGAAATATATGTGGACCTTAATGATGACTTAATTGATGAAATTAATGTTGCTAGCAGTGCTAGTGCTAGGAAAAGGCTTCTTGCAAAACATGCTGTTAAATATAGATTATCTCCTGATGCTAAATTTGCTACATCTACTATAAACATTAAAGATAAAGATTATGATTTCTCTCTTGATTTAGCACACATAGCTATTGTTGAGAGAGAACATTTCTGTGGAACCGAAAATGAAAGTGCTGTAGAACACATGAATGAACTCTCTACTTTGAGTGGTATATTTTCTGAGGACATAAAGATGCGCACTTACTTTGTCACTAAAATATTTCCTTTCTCATTAAAAGGAGAAGCTAAAACTTGGTATAATAATTTGTCTCCTGGTTCCATTGCTAGTCCTATTGGTTTGCTTGATACTTTCTTTCGGAAATATTTTCCTGCTAGTGCTCAACGTGATGCTTTGCTAAGAATTTATAACTTTAATCAAGAAGAAGAAGAGAAATTGCCTGATGTTTGGACACGGTTTTGCTCTCTAATTAGAGGCTAGCCGAATCATGATTTAGAGAAAAATGATCTTCTTGATATATTTTACAGTGGACTAACCGTTGAATTTAGGACATATTTGGATAGTTGTGCTAGTTGTGTTTTCAAGAAACGAACTCCAGAAGAAGCTGAGGAATTATTGGCTAAAATCAGCCAGAATTATGATGATTGGAATATTGTTGAACCTACTCCAACACCTACACCAACACCAAGTAAGAGATGTATAATTGAATTAGATGAAGAAGTGATGAAGGAAGCCAAGAAATCTCTTAAAGAGAGAGGTATTAAATCTGAAGATGTGAAGAATTTACCTCCTATTGAAGAATTATGTAAGCCAATTCCTCCTACGCCATTAATTGAGGTACACTCTCTCCAAAGGTTTGATGATAGAGATATTCCTTACTCAAAACCTCCTGCTCAATGCTTAGATGAATTTGATACTTTTATTGCTAAGCAAAGTAATTTTAATATGAGAATAGTGAATCATTTAATGGAAAATTCTCGTGCTATTAGTAACTTGCATGATATTGTTGATAGAACCTCCAATGATGATCAAGTTACTAAAGTGCAAAAAGATTTGTTAATGAATGCCTCTATTGATAAAGAAAAACATGTTTGCAAAGTAACAACTAGAGGAGGTATTTCTACTCAGGATCCTTTATATCCTGAAGGACATCCTAAAAGAATTGAACAAGATTCTCAACGAATTAATAAACCTAGTGCTCCTTCTTAGAAAAAGAAGAAGAAACATAAGACTGTTGTAGAATCCTCTGAACCTGCTAATGATCCTAATAGTATATCTATTTCTGATGCTGAAGCTGAAAGTGGTAATGAACATAACAATGATAGTAATAATACTAATAATAATGATAATAATGGTAATTCAGATATGGAAGAAATAGAAGAAGAACCTGAAAAGCATAATAAAAATGAAAAGTACACTAAGGAAGATTTTATTGCTAAGAAACATGGTAGTGAAAGAGAGCCTTGGGTACAAAAACAAATGGCTTTTCCTGGTAAGAAACTTAAAACAAAAGAACAAGAACATTATAATAAATTTTGTGAATGGATGAAACCTTTGTTCTTACAAATTCCGTTGACTGATGCTATTAAATTGCCTCCTTATTCAAAATATATGAAAGATATTGTGTCTAACAAAAGGAAAATTCCTAATGAGGATGCTTGCTAATTACTCTTTCAATGGCAAGGTTCCAAAGAAGTTGGGTGACCCAGGTATACCAACCATTCCTTGCTCTATCAAAAATAATTATGTTAGAACTGCTCTATGTGACTTGGGAGCAGGAGTTAGTGTTATGCCTTTATCTTTTTACAAGAGACTTTATTTGGATAAGTTGATACCTACTGATATATCTTTGCAAATGGCTGATAAATCTACTGCTATTCCTGTTGGTATTTGTGAGGATGTTCCTGTTCAAGTGGCTAATAATTGTTTAATCATGACTGATTTTGTTGTGCTTGAAATGGCTGAAGATGATAATATGTCTATTATTCTTGGAAGACCTTTTCTGAACACTGCAAGGGGTGTTATTGATTGCAATAAAGGAAAAGTAACTTTTCATGTGGATGACAAGGAACATACTGTTTATTTCCCCAAGAGAGTGGATAAAATTTATGGAGTTAATACAATTACTAATTTGAGGTCTATCAAAGTGGGAAGTATTGATTGCCCTTATAAAGAAGAATACAAAACTCTTATGATTGGATCCATACCAATACAATACAAGGTAACATGAGTGTCTCACAATGTTTGAATCCTGTTATGTCATCTAAAATTTATTTGGTGTCAAGACTTGATCAACCTTGTTAACAAATATGTTTTAAATGCATAGAGGTGCTAAACAACTTTCTTTCTCTCATCCTTGTTTTACCTACTGTAATGTCATTTAGTTTGCAAAGTTTAGTTGTATTTGGTGTTAGAAAACGATTTTTCAACATTAAATTTATTAATGCAAAATACCAGAAAATGTGAAAAATAAAAGTTCTCAGAAAATTAAAATTTTTATGTCAAAAATCCTAATTTTCGAGGAGGGTCCTGGGAGTACCAGAGAGTGACCAGGGGGATCCACAGGGCCACCACACCACACGGTGGCACGGCAGCCCTTGGGCCGCGCCAGCACATGGTGTGGGACCCCCAGGCCCCTGCACTTACTCTCCTTCCTCCCCAACCTTTCTCTCTCCCGACCAAACACATCCACCTTCGAAAATTTCGTGTTCTTGCTGTTCTTACTCTGCAATTTTGATCTCCTTGCTCAGCCCATCTTTGTTGCTGAGATTTGGGGCATTTGCTCTCCGGTATGTGACTCCTCCATTCATCCAAATAGAATTTTGTTTAGTGGATTATATCTTGAGTATTTTACTGCTGTAGATGTCATGTTTAGTGAGTTTAAATGCTTGTTCTAAGTTGGAATAACCAGTTTTGATGCATGGTTAAGCCTCTAGCAAGTCACTATAGTAGTTTCCCTTCATTTAGTTGGGTCAAAATCAATTTTTATGACATTTGTTAAAAATTTCAGAAAAGGAAGATGCATAACCACACTTTTGGAGAAATCTTTGAGAGTGATTCACCAAGGGTATCAAGGCCCTCAAGATCAACCACTCGCATTAGGCAATCTTACCATGAGAATATCTTGGCACCAAGCATTGGAGATGAGAGGGATTATGGGTTTCCAAATTCATCTTCCTTCCCATGCACTGACTTTTTGCGTGGTGCAGGGATACTTGATGATTTCCTGCTTCTCGTGCAGAGGGTCGGCTTGACTGCATATATGATGGATGAGAGTCCACAATATGTCAGGCTCAACAAGATTTTTGTTGAGAGCTTTACTTTGAACAATAAAATGTTCAAACCAACTGTTTCATTTAAAATCTATGATATGCCTATCACTATACCTTTGCGTGAGTTTTGTGATGTGATAGGTACTGCATATTCGGGGACAACCAAGAAGATTCAAGGGGACCTGAGAGAGTTGACACAGCTCTACCGCGAGGTGACAAATGATGATACCCCCCGAGCACAACGCGGCAAGATAAGGAACATTCAATTCCCAGCTATTAAATATTTTATTTACTACATTTGTACTAGCGTGCTTGGTAGGGAGAACACTAGTAACATCTCACATCATCATCTTGCTTTTCTTGATGCTGCACTTAATAATAACACTACATATAATCTTGGTGCTCTCATTGCTCGTCGCTTATCCACTAAGGGACCTATTTATGGAGGGATTATTGCCTCTCGTATTGTTGCACATATGGGACTTCGTATTGATCCAAATGATGAATTACTTGCTCCTTATAGACTTGACCTTGCTGCAATGAAAGGTCACCCGTTTGTTATTACTAGCTCTACTGCAGGCCATCTTGTCTATAGAATGTTATTTGCTGACGGGGACGAGAGGGAAGTCCCTTTGCCGCAGCCCGGTTTGTTCAGTCTTGACAGGAGGCCGTGGTCGCTCACGAAGGTGGAGTTAGACGAGAAGCTGAGCGTGCAGGGTTTCTATGGGCAGCACGGCGTTGAGGAGGCACCCGAGGAGGACTACACCGCGGATTACACCGCGCATTACGCCGGAGCGTCTTCGAGTTCGTACCAGGGCGAAGGTTCTTCGTCATACTACGGAGACACCTCATCATGGGCACCATGGGATTGATCTCCACTTAGGCCAAAAGCCTAAACTTGGGGGAGGTATACCGATAGCTCACTCATCTATATATCATTATCATTCGGTACTTTGTATATCCATGTTTCGCTTTCGTTTTGTTTCTTTCTTTCTTTCTTTATTTTGTTCATGTTTCACTTTACTTTCTAAAACTCAAAAAGACCAAAACTATTTCTGTTATTTCTCTTGCTAGTTTATTTAAGTCTCTAGTATCAGTATGCTTAGTGTTTAATTCGGTGCAATATGCAAAAACACAAAAATATTTTGCTTCGTTGTTTGCTGTTTTGCGCAGGCACAGATTTCTGCTGTTCACCATTTAATTCATAACTTTTCACAGAAAAATCCAAATGACCTGACATTTCGTGAGCATAATCCTCAGATATGTATGCAACTTTTATTAGTTTTAAGTTTTCTTATCTGAGCATGTTAGAGGCCTCGAAAAAATTCGACTTTGCTGGCTGTTCTGTTCTAGTTCCTAAATCCGAAAACCCAAAAATATTTCTTGTTTCTCTTTGGTTTTGTATAGTTTGTTTCAGAGTTCAACACCTTCAGTTACTCCGTGGAGCTTGGTTATTATTTCATATCTTTCAAGCGCATAAGTGAAAAGACAATAATGATGATCTATGACAATCCGAGTTGGGTAAGAGGCCGGTAATGAACTCTATTTGTTTTTCATTTTTGTACATATACTCATTCATGTGAGCATGCTTAGATGGTTCGGATAAGGTATATGTCGATTGGTGGATGCTTAGTAGTTCATGTTCTCTTATGATCAATCCCAATTTATTAATGGTGGATGACATGTTCTATGGATGTTTGCTTGCATTGTTCTGTTCATAGTAGAGTAGGACATTGTGGTATCCTCCTCTGAATAATTCATTTGAATCGACTTGGCAGATGCTCACACATGTATATGACTGAAAACAAAAAGTCAATTAAGGCTTGATGATTTATTTTGCCTCAGAGTTCTAATATCACTTTTACGCCTCCGTTAATTTTATTTTGTCGCAAGCATGATTATGACGGTTATTGCTCTCTTGAATTGTCGCTTCCCAATCTATTGCTAGCCTCCACTTGTACTAAGCTGTAAATGCTTGTGCTTCCAAATCCCTGAAAACCAAGTCATCCTAAAGAGTCCACCCTAAATACCTATATATGGAATTTCAAACCGTTCAAGTAAATTTGCATGTGCTATCTTTAAAACCTTCAAACAACTTCTCATTTTGTGACACTGTTTTAGCTCATGAGGAAGTAGTAGTTGGGCTTGTTATCTTCCATGCTAATTAAGTAACCCTCGACTTGCATGCTTCATCTGCTCGTCATTAATATTGCAAAGGGCTGGTTAGACCACTATAATATGAAAAGGTTTGAGAAAGTAAAAATAGACACTCCTCCATGGTATGTGATTGTTGGTGGGCACCCGAGGATTCGGTTAGCCATGGTTTGTGAAAATCAAAGGTTGGGAGGAGTGTCAAATTATATAAGAAAGTGCATATTATAAATGCTTGTTTTTAAATAAATCGGAACCGCTCTCAACTTGCTTAGTATGGAAGATAACAGGAACTCTATTGCCATTCGTTGACAAATCAATCACCACTCAAAAACAATTTTGCCTCTGTTTTTAAAACAATGAAAAGCTCTAGCACATGTTAAATCCATGCTTCCCTCCATGAAGGGCTTATCTTTTACTTTATTGTTGAGTCACCATCCTTATTTGAGCACCTTTGTCGAGGAGTGATTCCCACGAAGCTAGGGTGATCACGCTCTGAAGAGTAGTTCGAGAAGGGGACTGAACATGTTGGTCTACAACCCTCAACCGGCGCGGCGACGGTGCTCGTCGAGCCTGAGGAGGGACACCACGACAGAGATGAACACCAGCCCGTACCCAGGTTCACGGCTCTCAGGAGGAGGTAAAACCGCTACTCCTGCTTGTCTGTATTGCACTGCGGAGGGTACAGTACAATGAGCTTGCCGAGGGCTCTCGTGCGGCGGTGCGGAGCTCAAGGAGGGAAGCTATGGTCCTCTTCCTCCTCGAGTGCGCTAGGCTAGACTAAGCTATGGTGGAGCGTTGATGGCTTGATTGATCCCTCCGAGGTCCGATCCCTTGCTACGGAGGTGCCCCCTCCCCTTTTATAGGCGCCCCGGGCCTCATCCTTGCGACCTGCGCAGCGGAAGGGTTCCCACATGGCGACGAAGCAGAGGAGCGGGGTGTACCACAGCCGGGCTGTCCATAGACTCGGTCCATGGTCGCAAAGCCTGCCCTTGTGGCAGGAAGACCACCGTCCGCGCAGGACGGCCAGCGGGTGCCGCAGAGACAGTGGGGGTGCCCACGGTGACGTCGTCGTTGGAGCGTAGCGCCGGCCATCCGCTTTATCACCAAAGGGGAAAGCTTCGTAGTCCGGCGCGGGGGACACAGCTTTGTTGACTCCTTTAATCACCAGAATGGCAACTGCGGCGCCGTCGTCATCGCGCGCAGTCGCGCGCGTCACTCTGCGGCTGCGACAGAGGCCATGTGCGCTCTGCAGTGGTTGCTTCTCAGCGAAGTATCTCTTCAGGGCCAGAGCGGCCCTGTGGAGGAGTTGGCGTTGACTCCTCTCCAGGGGAGAGGGCCTTGTAGAGGGGCACTCGCGGGGGGAAGCCTCTTCAGGCCCTGTCGAGGGCTTTTCCCCTCGAGAGTCTCTTCAAGCGTTCGGCTTGGTCCTTAGTCATTTCTTGATGCTGTTGCGTGCGAGGGCTGTGGAGAGTGGGCCCTGCACACCCTGGATCCCACTGGGCCGACAACCTTCTTGAGAGCATAGTTGTCATTCTTAGTGTAATGTGCTTGTCCCAGAATACTGTTAACTGCGGTATAACTTTGATGATTTTATCTTTGATATCTTTATTTCTAGGCTTCTATTGAAACTCAGAGGTGCCTGGGCATTTATGTTTTGCAGTACAAATTTGGGCAAGCGAGATACCACCTTATCATACTTTATTATGAGCTTTGCAATCCTGTGAATTGATATGATTCATGTTATTTATTATTGGTATGATTGGCATCTCTTCATAGTTTACATAACTATTAGGTGACACCCTTTGCATATATCTTATTATGAATAGCTTAAGCATTTGCCCAGATAGTGAGAATATATACATCATATGAAGCAAATGTGTTCGTGAAAGTTCTTTTATCGCACTCAGTTGTTAACTGAATTGCTTGAGGACAAGCAATAAGCTAAGCTTGGGGGGAGTTGATACGTCCAAAACGTATCTACTTTCCCGAACACTTTTGCTATTGTTTTGCCTCTAACTTGTGTGTTTTGAATGCAACTAACACGGACTAACGCTGTTTTCAGCAGAATTGCCCTGGTGTCTTATTTTTGCGGAGTAATTCAACTTTTAGGAAAAATACCAGAAAAATGGCCAAAGTCCCTATTTTCCCCGAAGACCCCAGGAGCCAGAAGATGAGACAGAGGGGGGCTGCGAGCCAACCACACCATGTGGTGGCGCGGCAGGCCCCTAGCCGTGCCACCGGGTGGTGTGACCGACTCGGCCACCCCCTCGCGTCCCCCTCTCGGATATAAGACCCCTCTGACCTAAAAACGAGAACATCCCGAGCACTTTTTTCAGAAACACATCCGAGCGCCGCCGCCACCTCGAAACTCAATTCGGGGACCATAAGTTCTTGTTCCGGCACTCCGCCGGGACGGGGAATCGAAGGGGATCATCGCCATCGTCATCACCAACGCCTCTCCATCAACCATCATCGTTTCCCCCATCCATGTGTGAGTAATTCCCCGTTGTAGGCTTGAGGGGATGGTAGGGATTGGATGAGATCGTTCATGTAATAGCTGTAATATCATTAGGGCATGGTGCCTAGTATCTGTTATCGGTGTTTTATGTCATTGTTGCAACTTGTTATGCTTAATGCTTGACACTAGGGCCTGAGTGCCATGATTTCAGATCTGAACATGTTATTGTATCATGAGGATAATTATTGTTTTAGATCATATCTACAAGTTGTATACACATATTATTGTCCGGAACCCGAGGCCCCAAAGTGACAGCAATTGGGACAACCGGAGGGGATGGCTGTGATGTGAGGATCACATGTGTTCACGGAATGTTAATGCTTTGCTCCTGTACTTTATTAAAAGGAGTACCATAATTACTAGTAGTTTCCCTTGAGGCCCCGCTGCAACGGGCTGGTAGAACAAAAGATGATGTGCAAGTTTCTCATTGCGAGCACGCACAACTAAATTGGAACACATGCATATGGTTAATTAATACTTGGATGCTTACTATTATTTATCTGCAAATGCCCATGACTTGGTTATTATATGAAATATCTCATCCATGCAACGCCCGTTCATCCGTCCCTATGCCTACATTATTTTAATCCTGCTGTCTACTATAATCATCACTGCTGTTTTTACTCTACTGCTGCTGTTATTTCACTACTGTCTCTGCTATAAAACTGTTGCTACTGATAATCTGTCTCGAGCAAGTCTATTCACAGGTGCAGCTGAATTGACAACTCTGCTGTTAAGGCGTATAAATATTCTTTGGCTCCCCTTGTATCGAATCAATAAATTTGGGTTTTACTTCCCTCGAAGACTGTTGCGATCCCCTATACTTGTGGGTCGTCAAGACTATTTTCTAGCGCCGTTACCGGGGAGCATAGCTTTATTTCTAAGTTCACCTGAGTGTGATATTGCTCGCTGGAATTTATTCATCATGGGAAGACCTGGTGATAAAAAATTTCCCATCATACCATCCACTACAAGAAAAGGTACAATTCTGAGTACCGCTGCTGCTCTTGATTCACCGTCTGTTTTGAGTAAGCTTGTTACACCACCTCAGGCTTCTTGCACTGTTACTCCTGCTGAATCTGAAATTACTTATGATGATGCTTCTACTGTTCTTGATGAAACTGGTTCATTAGGTCCCTTTTTAGATGCTACAATTGCTAGGTCTAAACAATTTGAAATTGCTGAAATTCCTAATGAAGATGCTGAAACTCCTCTAGCTTATGGTCTTCACCATCCTTAGATAGCTCTTGGTGCATCTCCTCTACTCCCTGTGAAAAACTTTCAACACAAAATTTTCTCCCATCTCTTTTCTGTGGGGTGACATTAGTAGGCACAAAACAATTGAATTGTTTGTTGCATGAAATTCTTAAAGAAACACAAGAAACATGTCCAGAAATTGTATAATGTTGTATTCCTTCTCGTAAACTCAATTGGATCAAAAAGATTCAACTTAAAAGTTCAAAGAATGCATAAAACAAAATGGGACAGAATCTGTCCAGAAAACCAGCAGCAGCAAAACGCATTTTTTTACCCCACTTAGATATGTCAAAAAAATCTGAAAAAATTCACGCTTACATAGGATGAAAAGTTGCAACTACAGTTCAAATTTCAGCTCATTCGGAGTTACATAATAGGAATGAAAAATCATACCGTGCACAGATTCGTGCTGGAATAAAATCTTCGAATACAAAAAGCAAATTTTTCAAGCCAAAATGGGTAAAACTTGGTACTTTATTGAAAATGCCAGCAACAAAACTAAAAACTAAGTCTCTTGTTACAGCAAGAGGACACAAAGAAAATCACAAAGAAAAACAACCGGGTTGCCTCCCGTAAAGCGCTTTCTTTATAGCCATATAGCTAGTCTTACTTACTTGGTATGAAGATGGTTGGAGTGAGGTGGCTTGGCATCCCCAAGCTTGAATTCTTGCACTTATTTGATATATGTAGGGTGAGCCTAGGGGATGCATCCCCAAGCTTGAGTGTTTGTCCCTCTTGATCTTTGTTCATCTCCCTCAACACTTCCACTTGAAATTCTCTTTACACAAAACTCATCATAAAACTTGATTAGAGGGGTTAGTGTCTCCATAAATTAAATCCACATAGGTACAGCAAAGACATATCATGAGTTGATTCTAAACATTAGCTACTGTTACTACGGTTGTGCATTGCTCCTTGATCAAAAGAACCACACAAAACACAAGTAATGAGAGCAATGTAAAATAAAGACAAAATTGGATAGCCTGTAAAGGGTGATTTTTTAGAGGCACTTACGATTGCTCAAATCAGAAAACTTTGAACTAATGAAATGTGTAATAATATCTGAATATTGATGTCGTGAAAGATCAGCTCAAAATTCCTTTTCTGTGATTTTTAACATTTTTTGCAGTGAAGATCAGGAATCTGTTTTCTGGACAGGCATGATAGTTTTAATGATGCTCACATAGAAATAATAATTGAAACGCAAAAGAGAGCACAAGAGGAAAATATGGAACATATTTGAGTCTAACCCACTTCCTATGCATTGGGATCTTGTAATAAAATAAATCATTGGAACACAAAGCAAGTAGCGTAGGAAGATAAAACAAGAACAATTTCAAGACTTTCAATTTAAAGATAGTTGACGTAATAATATTGAAATGTTTAGAATAATGTTTCCCCCTCTCATAATAATTACAAGAAGCACCATAAACGTGGTGGTTGTGGGTGGAATGGTTATTAGTGCAAGATAATTCCAACCCACACAAGTACTTTTCTACATATAAAAACTTCTCCTCTATGGTGTGAATAGGAGAACTCAAAGATAAAGTAGGACTCTCATAAGTGAGAGTATTATCACAAGCAGCAAGTATATCATTTTTATCCTCACAAAAAGTAGTAACAACTAAACATGGAGGATTATCAATAAGCATAGGACCATCATCTAGAGCATTATCATATAGCATGTCTAAACCATACTCCTCATTATTTTTTAAATTATTATCAGTAATGTTCTTAATAGGCATAGGTTCATATTCCTCATCATTATCAGAATCACAAAAGCAAAGTGTATCATCAGCAATATATTGAGGGTTACCCTCATCCATAGGTGGTGAAGGTGGAAGTTCCCTCTCTTCATTCTCTAGTTGTTCATCATTTTCATCATCTTCTTGGGGTTGCATGGGCATCCCCAAGCTTAGGTTTTTATCCTCTTCTTCCTGCAAAACATCAGTACTTTCTAGGGCAGCTTTTCTCCTCTCTTTATAGTCAACAACATAAACATTTTGAGAGAAGTTAGCTATGCAATATTCAAGAATAGAAGTGACCTCTCCTTCAAATCTTTTAACTATAGGACAAATTTTATTTTCATAAGCAAAGGTGTACAATTCACAAGATGCATAATAAGTAACAAATTCCTCTACTTGTTCCATCCCCAAATGAGTATAGTATAATAGCTGATGGGAAGTTGCTATGACACTTTCTTTATGTAACCTACATTGAAATACAAAGTGTTTATTTCTTTGTTCCAAGCAACAAGTTTTTTTATTATGGAATAAAAGCCACTCTCCAGCAATATAATTTAATATTTCCATGAAACCTTTTAGTATTATCCCTTCTTTTGACTCTCTAAATTCCTTAGCAATTTTACGATCTTTCATGTGCCCAGATAACCAATCATCCATCCATTCCTTACTAGAAGTTTTTATGGTATTTTCCATTTTCATTTTTTTTGTGTTTTTTGATATATATAACTAAAAGTAAAACTAAACTAAATGCAAAACTGAAAGTAAACTAGAGTATATGCAAAACTAAAAATAAATATCTAGTGCAAACAAGAATAAAAACTTAAGCGCTACACTCCCCGGCAACGACGCCAGAAAAGTACTTGATAATCCCCAAGAGCAAGGAATCACTGTAGTACCTCTCAATGTGGAAGTAGGGTATCGATCCGCAGGAGTAAGAAGGAAAAGTTATCTATTCTCTACAACTAAAATGTCACAAGTTTTAGTTGATTATGCACTGAACAAGTTTAAAGAACAAGATGATTGTTTTAATGGATGGAAGTTTAATGTAACAAAACAAGAATGTAAAAGTGTTCCAATCCTCTTCAATGCAAGAGGAGAAGACAAAGGTTTTCTCTTATAGGAACAATGGTCATGGGTTCATGGGTTCACTCAATCCTCTCTCTCCCATCTATGGTGATTATCATGTTATAGATAAAGTACACACAATTGTCATGTTTTAATGGTAGCTTTTCTGACGGCTATATGTCCTAAAACACATAGTTGAAAGAAATACTCATTTGTGTTGCTAGTGTCACCCTCGTAAGGCTAGCGTGGTTGCTGTCACACCCACATCATACTTCTCCCTTTTTACCCCCAGATAAAGGATGTTGGACGGTACTGTGTCACTCAATACCTATACCTTCTGTCACATTGGCCATCCCGTACCCACATACATCATACTTCATAATGGATAATATTCTAAACAATAGTGCAATGATTCATATTTCGTGTGCATGACCACAACTCTCTCATCTATCTACACTTGGTGGTGTCAATCACCTCATGAC
This sequence comes from Poa annua, assembly GCA_026929855.1. NCBI lineage: Eukaryota > Viridiplantae > Streptophyta > Magnoliopsida > Poales > Poaceae > Poa > Poa annua. Next base: position 119,041,362 of record CM049434.1, read on the forward strand.
AAGGATAAACAAGGCATTATGCATAACTCAAACCATCACATGCATCATAGAATATCTCCAAAGTATGACAAGCCATAAAAGATCCAACACAACGGTAAATGCATAACTAATATCATCTCACATCACAATATCCACCATAGGAATTACATACATAGATCCATAATCATGCAAGGCACATCATATGGACTTCAACAATGATCATACATAGAGAGATTAGATCAAGTTACCACCACAAACCCAAAGTCCAAGGGGTGGACTACTCCCCATGGTGGCGATCGTGGAGATGTTGGAGAAGATGGAGACCACCCCGGTAGCGGTTGCCCTAGGGGACGGAGGCTCCTTCCCCCTTCTTCTTCCATGGTGATGGTGCAGCAATGGAGGAGCTCCTCCCCCTCCTTGGCGGCTGCCAAGAGGAGGAAAATTCGTGGCTTTTGGTGGCTTGACTGGAAAATAGGGTTTCCCTTCATTATATAGGGGTGTAGATGCAATCTAGGCCGTGTGATGGATGTCCCTTTGATCCAAGGGCTCTTGGGCACCTGTAGAAGATTCATAGGAACCTCTCTCAGCCCTAATGAGGCCCCAATTCGTGGCTTGGCAAATCCAACAAATTTGGTAAGAGTTGGAGTCAATAAAGTCACAATCTTTCAGATTTCCGTAATCAGATCTTTGCCTTCGGTGGAACAGGTCTCCTGGTCACGTCCGGACTTGGATTGGGCCAAACTTTTAGTCCACAAATATGGAAATAACATTCCCTACAACTTTCTAGTTTTATGTTTTTCCATTTGACGTCGTCTTCGGGTGCGTACGTTGCAATCTTTGAAAACTTATCTGCAGGGACAGATTTAAGGAAACTCCAAATTTCACCATAATGAGTGATTTTCTTCCATATTCGTTTATTCCCTACACAACAAACTGTAAAACAAGGATTTGTGCACTTTTGCAACTATTAGTAAGTTAGTTCTAATAAATATAATAAAATTGCAAATAAATAAGGATTCTAGCATAATAAACTACAAAGTTCATGTATGTATTTTACATGCATCATATGCCCCACAGAATCTATCCAGATCCAGATCTGGTTTTTCTTCTCAGCCTTGTCCTCTCACGGCCCCCAGAAGGAAACCGCCCATCCACATCCCTTTCTCTCCTTTCTCTCACAGAAGCGCAGAGGAGAACACGAGCGCACGTCCCTTTCTCTCATCCTTTCTCTCTTTTCTTCCTCACGACCGATCCCCTTGCTCTCCATATCCTCCTCTCCTCTCCTCTCCTCTCTCAAGGCCGAATCCATGGCGTCGAACCACCGAAGCGCCGCCCTGCCACAAACCCTGCCTCTCTGTCGGCCGGCACGGGGAACGTGGCGTGGTCGGGGCTGACGACGAGAAGGGTTGCAGGGGAGGAGCAGCTGGAGCTCGAGGCGTCCGAGGAAGATGGGCCGCTGCCGCAGGTAGGTCTGCTTGCTCTCATCCGCCCTCCCTCGGCCTCCGCCTCGCCGCGACGTCTGCTACCTCCGCGGCGACGCGCGCACGGACCGGTCCACCTCCTTCCAGGTCAAGCCGCCGGTGGCCGCCGACGATGTGCTGCGCGACCACACGGGCTTCCAGCTCCTCGAGGCCGACGAGGTCAAACTCCTCGGCGCGTGCGCCCGGCCTCTGTCCCACGACGCGCCACCTCCGACCTGAGACAGAGGATGACCTCATGGGTGGGTGCAGGGTGCGGTGTTCGTCGACGGGCGCCATCCCCGCGCTCTCCAGTGCCGACCACCAACAGCTGCTCCCGCAGTCACGGCCCCGCCCCCGCCCCCGAGGCCACCGGCGCCTGTCGCCGCCGGTTCGACCGGGGCGCAGTTATTTTTTTTAACCTAAAAGAGACTTTTTGTGGCGCATGGTTTAGGATGCGCCACAGAATCTTTATATTTCTGTGGCGCATATGTAGGGTGCGCCACATAATTTAAATTTAGTGGCGACGTTTTTGTGGCGCACCAGCCATGCGCCACAGAATTCTAAAAAGGTGCGCCACTGATAAGCCTTTTCTTACTAGTGTTACAACTTTGTAGGCAACAAACGTCAATAAAATATTGAAGATGCTCAAGAATATCCTCAAATGCTTTACCACCAAATTGTTTCCTAGATAGCATTTTAGACACAACATGACTTATCTCTATTATCTTAAGTGGAGTGATGAGTCTAGTAATAAATTGATCATTTGGAGTGTTTGTATAATCACACAACTTAGTTATTTCTCCCATTTTAGCAAGTTTTTATGTATTTTTAAATTTTTAATGCAAAAATGGAAATAAAATGACACTAAAACAATGTAAACCGAAATAATAAATGCAAAACAAAATGGAAAACTGAAAAAAAAATAACAAACCGAAATATAAAAATGACAAAAATAAAACAAAATAAAATGCTTTGAAGGTAAAGATGGACGAGATGATGCTCACGTAGGTGCAACTTCCCAAAGCTTAGGTGTTTGCACACGTTGGTGATGTTGACTTTGTTGTGAGATAACCTTCCACTAGTTCCCTGGCAACGGCGTCAGAAAACAGTTTTGATGGGCGTAAAGATAATACGCTTAGGTTGAGCTCCAAGTGCAGAGTTTGTAGATGTGGAAGACTTGTTTTCCCCACAAGGGTGACTCGAGGGTTTATATCAAACTCTCGGGGAAATGTGTGTAGAAGATTTATCCTCTTGTGCTTCTCTGAATTACCTGCAAAACAAAACAAGATGTTTTGTGCCCTCAACCTCACCAAGTGGTTGTCAGGCACAAGGTGTGAGCAAAGAGATGAAAACAAAATAAATGCAAAGCAAGAAATAAATATGCAATGATGGTAAATAAATATGCAAGGATGGTATAAATAATAATGGATGATGTTTTTGTGTTTCGTATTGTGTATGCAAGATATAAAAGTGTTTTTGTATTTTCGGATTTTTAAATGACAGAAGATGTAAAGTGCTTATAAAGTGTTGGAAAGGTGTTTCTTATGATTAAAAATGGACTGGGGTTCATGGTTTCACAAATGCACTCTCTCTTTTATATAGTGGTAGATAATGGAACATAGGAATTGACATATGAGATTGCAACAAGACAAGTTATTAATAATATGGGCATCAAATCATAACATAGAGGTCTTTTGGTTATTAACCTCTCTTATACTCCACCAAGATGCGAACTAAATCATAACACCTCAGTAATTAAGATAAACAGAGTATAGTTTTAAGTTCCATGACATGAAGTTAGAATAAGAAAATGCTAGATCTAGTCATGGAGAAAATGGCATGGTCACCCATATCCCCGGTAGCATGGTATTCCCTTTTATCCCTAGTGAGGCAACAAAGTAAGGTAAACACCCAAGTGGATCACGGTATTGCTGTCAACTTACCGCACTCACCACCCCCCGTTACTCCAACTAATGCACACGTTCCCCCTCACACGCCCTTATACATATGTTGGATCAGAACACATAAACAAGAACGGAGTACATAATATGCATCTACTTTCATAACGAAGACATAACAATTGCAATCATCATAACATATATCAACTTAAGAGATCCACCACAAATGTATTATATATATGACCATAATCATGTTCAGCAGCTCATATGGCACTAATTAGTGAAGCTCAAGAGAGATGAGAGATACATAAGTTACTTCCACAAACCCCTAGTCCAGGGGTGGACTACTCCCTCTTCATCATGGAGACGGTGGAGAAGTCATTGGAAAGGGTGGAGACCACACCGGCAGCGCCCCGCCGGAGTTTTCCCCCTCCAATTTGCAGCTCCAGGTCTCTGTTTCGTGGTTTCTGTGTTTCTGCGGCGCTTCCTCCGAAAGGGCCCGGGAGGCTATTTTTATAGGCGTTTTTAGGTCAAGACGGAGGCGTGGAGAGGACGAAGATCGACAGCATCGGAGCCACGAGGCTCCATAAGGTGGGCCTGATGTCTACGCACACTTCTATTCTCGTAGACAGTGTTGGGCCTCCAAGAGCAGAGGTTTGTAGAACAACAGCAAGTTTCTCTTAAGTGAATCACCCAAGGTTTATCGAACTCAGGGAGGTAGAGGTCAAAGATATCCCTCTCAAGGAACCCTGCAATTAAGATACAAGAAGTCTCTTGTGTCCCCAACACACCCAATACACTTGTCAGATGTATAGGTGCACTAGTTCGGCGAAGAGATAGTGAAATACAAGTAATATGGATGATTATAAGTAGTAATTGCAATCTGAAATAAAAATGGCAGCAAGCAAACATGTAGCAAAACTTGTTGTAAACGGTGTTTCAATGCTTAGAAACAAGGCCTAGGGATCATACTTTCACTATAAAGTGGACACTCTCAACAATGACATCAAAGCTGAATAATAAATCCTGCTTTCAAACACTCTCTTGTTGGATGATAAACACCATTCATTGTGTAGGGCTACAAAATCACCCCCAAAGTCAGAGTAAACTAACACCACAGCGTTAGAAAGGAATCACACACGGTGCGCACACTATCACCTTCACAACCGTGAATAACCCCGGAGTTCATATTAAAGTAACCTCTAGAGTGCATAATAGATAAAGTGTAACATCACATATTCAACTAGATTACAAAGCTCATGATCACATAAAGATCACACCATGGGAGAGAGAGATGAACCACATAGCTACCGGTAGAGCCCGCAGCCTCGGGGGAGAACTACTCACTCCTCATCATAGGAGTCAGCAACGGCGATGGAGATGGCGGTGGAGTTGATGGAGATGGCTCCGGGGACAATTCCCCGTCCCGGCAGGGTGCCGGAACAGAGACTTCTGCCCCCCCGAAACTTGTCTTCGATGGCGGCGGCGCAGCGGAACTCTTCTCGGGAAAAGGCTTCGGTGCCTAGGGTTTTTTGTCGGGGGCAATATATGGGCGAAAAGGCGAAGGCGGTGGAGGCCCGAGGGCCCCACACCATGTGCTGGCGCGGCCAGGAAGGGAGCCGCGCCACCACATGATGTGGGCACATCGGTGCCCTCCTTCGTCTCCTCTTTGGACTTCTGGAACGTGTCGGAAAAAATAGGAACTTGGGTCTTTGTTTCGTGCAATTCCGAGAATATTTCCTTAACAGCTTTTCTGAAACCAAAAACAGTAGAAAACAGGGAACTGGCACCGTGGCATCTTGTTAATAGGTTAGTCCCAGAAAATGCATAAAAACCATATAAAGTGTATATAAAACATGTAGCAATTGGTATAATATAAGCATGGAACATAAAAAATTACAGATACGTTGGAGACTTTGGCTTTTATATCATTTTTATGCTTTTCTGGGACTAACCTATTAACAAGATGCCACAGTGCCAGTTCCTGTTTTTCTGCTGTTTTTAGTTTCAGAAAAGTTTTTAAAAAAATATTCTCGGAATTGCACGAAATAAAAGCCAAAGTCTCTATTTTCCCCGGAAGCATCCAGAACACCGAAGAGGAGTAGGAGGGGGCCACGAGGCAGCCACACCATGTGGCGGCGCGGCAGCCCCCTTGGCCGTGCCGTGACGGGGTGTGGGCCCCTCGGGCGCCCACGACGTCGCACTTTCGCCTATTTATACCCCCGACGAATAAACCCTAAGTACCCGAACACTTTTCCACGAAACATCCCGTAGCCGCCGCCGTCGTCAACCCTAGTTCGGGAGGGTTCTGCAGCTCTTCCCGGCACCCTGCCGGAGAGGGGAATCATCACCGGAGGGCTCTACATCACCATGCCCGCCTCCGGACTGATGCATGAGTAGTTCATCCGTAGACTATGGGTCCATAGCAGTAGCTAGGTGGTTGTCTCCTCCACTTGTGCTATCATGTTTAGATCTTGTGAGCTGCCTATCATGATCAAGATCATCTTATTGTAATACTACATGTTGTGTTTGCTTGGATCCGATGAATATTGAGTACTATGTCATTTGCTTCATAATATATCATGTGTATGTTGTTTATGATCTTGCATGCTCTCCGTTGCTAGTAGATGCTCTGGCCAAGTAGATGTTTGTGACTCAAAGAGGGGGTATTTATGCTCGATAGTGGGTTCATGTCTCCATTTAATCTGGGGGAGTGACAGCAACCTCTAAGGTTGTGGATGTACTGTTGCTATTAGGGATAAAACAGTAATGCTTTGTCTAAGAATAATTGTGTTACTTACATTACACACTTTGCTTAATGTAATAATTTGTTGCTTGCAACTTAATACTTAAAGGGGTACGGACGTTAACCGGAAAGTGGATTATTAGACTTAGATGCGTTTGGAACGGTCTATGTATATTGTTGTAATGCCCAAATGAATCTCATACTAGACACCATGACAAGTATATGCATCATTATGCAGTTCTTTATTTTGTCAATTGCCCAGCTGTAATTTGTTTACACACATGTATGCTATTATTTATTTATAGAGAGACACCACTAGTGAACTGTGGACCCCGGTCCATTCTTTTACATTGATAATACAACCTACTGCAAACACTGTTCTATTTCATTCTCTGCAAACAAACATCATTTTCCACACTATACGTATAATCCTTTGTTACAGCAAGCCAGTGAGATTGACAACCACACTGTTAAGTTGAGGCAAAGTATCTTGGTTGTGTTGTGTGCAGGTTCCACGTTCGTTGTTGTCACCGGTAGTGCGCCCTACCAACGTCGGATTCAACAACCTTCAGAAGAGTCTTCATCTTCTACTGGATTGATAATCTTGGTTTCATACTGAGGGAAAACTTTCTGCTGTGCTCATCATACGTTCCTTTTGGGGTTTCCCAACTGCTGAGAAGAACATCACCTCAGCACTAAGCACACCACTCCACTATTGTCAGATAGCACATATGCTATCAGCATTGCGCGTGACCCGATGAAGCATGAGCTCACCAAGCACATCGGTGTGGATGGCTCCTTTGTGCGTGTTGTTGTGTTCGATCAGATTCTCGCTCTTCACTATGTGCTCTCTGAGTTATAGTTGGTGGATTTGTTCATGAAGGCACAGAGTCGAGCACAACCTGTGTTCTTTCTCTCCAAACTCAATATTGTTAACCCACCATGAGTTTGAGGAATGGTGTTAGAGATGTATGGTCCCTTTTCTGTATATCCCATTGTAACATGTTTGTCTTTGTTTTTCTTTCCACTATAGTCGAGGTTCCAGCGCATCCTCCTCATTGTCACTGTTCTTTCACAACAAAGATTCGCCTGCGACGTGAGACGATTTCAAGACGACGAACTCAGTTCCGATAGATACACGGGACTTGATTGGAATGCCTTTTTTCAAGTCATGACAGGTGTGATCTACTCTCTCCGTTTAATAAGATAAGATGTTCTAACTGTTTTACATAATGTTTAGATTCACATTAAAATGAGTGCACATGCACTAAAACATGCTGAACAAGAAAAATGTCCAAAACATTTTATATCGTGAAAAAAATGGAGTATATTTGGTTGCTTTAGCTAGGGAGCGTCGTGATCCAGAGTGGATCCGGCTCGCCGGTCGCTCGTTCACATTGTTCGTGGGCCCAAGATTGGAATCTTTCTTTCGTGTTGGACGATAGCTTGATCGACTCCTTTGGAGACAAGAAAGTTAGCTCCCTCCATCCAATAAAGGATGTCTCAACTTGATTAAAATTTTGATGTATCTAGACATGACTTAGTGTATAGTTACAACCAAATTTGATAAAAAGTGTGACGTATTTTGTTGGACAGAGGGAGTACTTTTTTACAATGAAAGCCACTTTTGACGTGACATATATTTATCGTGAATCTTTTGTCATCATCTACGTCGATATGCTCCCGGCCAGTTTATTAATTTTGTTGGTGGACACGTACTGCCAGTTAATTAATTTGCTTGGCCACCACGCACTTGCGCAAACTGCCGATGTACTCCGAATGAACGCAGGGAGTACAATCTGTCAACTCGCACATGTTCACTGAACAAGCCCTCCACATCACGATAGACTTTCTGGTACTCGATCCACAAATAATTAGGGTGACGACATAAGAAATTCTCGGAAGCGACACTTTGAATCCAGAAAATGTCCGTGGCCGAGTGATCTCGCCGGCACAGAATCCAGATCCAACCCACTACAGACGGACCTGTGAACAAGAAAGTCGCTCATGTCCACGTGCGGACGTCTAACCTTCGAGACCTACGTGTGATCGTGACACAGATATGTGACGACTAAGAAATGTTCTAGGAGGAGAATCTGGAAATAACCCACCAGATCAGGATCATCCGAGGAGCTAAATATCGGTGGGAAGAAAGCGATCCCGCATGACCGGCCACACACACAACACACATGTTTTATTGGGAAACCAATCACATGACTGATGACTAGCTACCTGCAGAAATAATGCACAAATCATATCATCGTAGGGCTAATTACTCTACGTACTGTACTTCCTACTTTCCGGAACATATACAAATTTCATACAATTAATTATACGTAATTCGACCGAGTTCATTTCTTGATGTTCATCACACACGTTGAGGCTTCTACACCACTGTTTTGCGAGCACGGAGCACCAAGCATGCGACTGTTTTGGGACGTAAGCGTCACGACGTCACGCGGATGACGCATTGCACATGCATGCTAAGCTATACGCTCAAGTGATGGATCAACTAGCCAACAAAGAGATAGTGTCAGTGGTATAAACGTATACCTTTTTTCTCTTAATAATTTATTTTTATAGAAAGAGCTCAGTTGAAGCTAAGTGAGACGGAGTGGCCGACACACGATCTACTTTGCCACACAAAAAACACAATCCACTTGTCTCTGTTTATCCAATCACACACGCCTACACACGAGAGCTCAGCTCACAAGGCGGCTATGAGCTTATACAAGGAGGCTACTCTTTGCCGATAAACCCCTGCATTGTACGACAATAAAAATAATGAACGTATCAAGGGCCCTTCAGTCTGAAGGTGAGCCCAGCTCGGTGTAAAACCTATCGTCGACTAGTCGTCTGTATCGTTGCAGAAATATTTTCATGCCCACGGAGCTTAATCAAAAAGATTGACACGCAATAAAATAATGTTATCTGCCGCTATAAAGACAAACACTCCACAGCCGCATTAGCTCGCACACAACACTCTCACACGCAGCTACGAACCACTCTCAGCCTCTCGCCTGCGATTCTTGGTCTGGGTGTGCTGTGCGCCGGCGACGCCATGGATGGGCAGGATGGTGGCCAAAGGAAGAAGGCTCATGGGAACCCGAACCCCAAGAGGGGCAGCGTCATCAAGACGATCATCACAGATTTGACCGGCGGTGGGGGTGACGGGAAGAAGAGCCCCGGCACCCCCACGACCTCCGGCGGCGGCGGCGGGAAGGACTGCGGCGGCTCTTAGCGCATGGTGCATGCTTGGAGATGGTTAGTCTGTGCTCATGCTGGACACTGCTGAAATAATGTCTCGTTAATTGTTAGGGACGCTGTGGGTACGTACGTCTGGGCGGTGTAAATAAATGAAGATCGAGGTGGTCGGCCTGGTTGTGTAGCTTAATTTGTGTTCTATCGTTCTTGATTACGCAACCATGGAGATCGAGGTGGTCGGCCTGGTTGTGTAGCTTAATTTGTGTTTTGTCCTTCTTGATTACGCAATCATGGAGATCGAGGTGGTCTGCCTGGTTGTGTAGCTTTGATTTGTGTTCTATGGATGGATCTTAGCCCTCTTTATTCACCGAATGTTTGAGATTAATTTTGGGTTGTTCTTGTTCTTGTTCTTGTTCTTGTTCTTGTTGCTTCAATGCTGCTCAGCTGCTGAGACCTGCGTGTGCATGCAGTTCTTGATGCGTATTTGCGATGGATTCGAGCGTTCGACTTCTACGCCATTAATATTAGTGTTTAGGCATCGGCAAACGATCTGTATGCTAGGAAATATCCAATCGAGGCCGCCGGTCCATTCAGAACATTTTTTTTTACCTTTCTTGATCCATGTTGTTTCTTTCAACAATGAAGGAACAAATGGGTGTTGCGAAGATATATCTAGATCAGCTCTTCATCGGGCCCCCGGAGGCATGTACGTAATATAACATATGATTGGCTTTAGACATTATTAAATTTTCTCACCTATCAAAGTTTAGATCAACTGGCGTAGGCTCGCTTTCAAGCGATCTTATCTGAGATAGTCGACAATGCCATTGTTTTTGTTTCTGTGCAACGTGGAGTCCCGAGTCCACATCTGGAATTGTATATGGATGGTTTGTCTACTTGATGACACGTCCACATGTACGTGCCACTGCCTGTCCGCCCGCTCGATCGCACGTGTGGGAGGCTTCACTCTTGAACTTTGACGTCCTGTGGAGCACGACTGCGTTTCACGGCAACACAGCGAACCCATTTGGTCCATTCATGTTTACAACTGTCCGTTTGGAAACAAATCACGGCCTAATATGCACATCGACACAAACGGACATCTGACGTTTGTTTTTCTGTTCGTGTGGACCTATTTCCGGCTCAAAATTGAACCGAGTTTGCGTCGGTGCGGAAACTCACGTGTCCACCATGTGTCCTTTCCATGGCTGCCCTGACCGGGAGTCAGCCTCACGAATGGCCAAGCACCACCTTTAATGCGGCTAGCAAGGCTTCATGTTGCTGTCGGCGAGCCGGACTATAGACCCACAAACTCTAGTGCCGCCACCACCCGTCCCAGCCACGACCACAACACATCCTAGCACTTTCCTCGACCACCGGAGTGGATCGGCCACTGCCACCACAACGACAACATCTTCTAGACCAAGTCGAGCGAGCACCCCACAACGCGCTCGGGTGCTATCGCGGCAGAATCCACTTTTTTCATCGGTTACAGGGGGAAGACCAAAGATCTTGCGCGGCGGGAGGCTCTCTCGCCTCACGCCCACGAGACTGGCTTGGATCTGCATGCTGAGCATACGGCCTCCGTGCTCGGTGCCGGAGCAGGTGAAGAGTACCATGAAGGTCGTGGCATCCGACGTCTACAACTCCATCGATGCTGACGACGAGCTCGTGCTCGCCACGATCGCCAGGGATGCACGACCTCCGGGCACGGTGGAAGAACACGATCTCGCGTGGGCTATCCGCAGGGTCTACAAGCAGGAGGAGCTCGGCTTCTAGATCGGCGTGGAGGAGATAAGAAGCTCTGTAGTTTTAATTTCTGTTTTTTAGCTCGACTTCTTTCAAAGAGTTGTGAAGAATTGTGCGAAGTCGTGTTTTGCTTTACGTTCGAGTATCTAATTTAGTTTTGTGGATCTATTCTACCACGACTTATCTCATACCGGATAATCAGTTTCCAGCTTTCCGGATAAGTGCAGGATTTTAAGGGTGTCTGGTAGAATCTTCTCTACCTAAATGGGAGAACCCCACTACAAAAAATTCTCTTAACATGCGAGCTATCCACCTCAACAGTCGGCTAATTGGTCCACCTAATACATGCGTTACTGTTTTACACCCACCTCATTTGTATAGCTGATAGCCACTGGTCTGTCCTGACCGTGGCCAGCGTACATTTTTGAACCGGCCCAATGAGACACATGTAGCTCACCTGACCTTCTTCTTCTTTACGATCCCTTCAAACGAATCTGTCCATGGAACTCTAGAGCTTGCCATCCGCTATAATGATTTACAATTTCCGTTTCTTCTTCGCAATCAACTCTCTGAGATACTCCCTTCCTCTCCTCCACGATCTCCTCAATAACCAGTAACCGATAGAGACAGCGGAGGAGTTGCCACAAGATTTCCCCTCTTTAAAAATCTGAGGTCCAGTTTCAATGGATTTGTTCTTATCGGTCCCGGCAAGGTTCTCAATGCCTGCGTCAGCTGTTAAACGCCTCGACCGCCGGTGCCGGAAAAGCCATTTTTTGACCTCCATCATGCCACACCACGCTACAAGGCTGCTGTAGGTAAATTCCTACATCCAATATCAATGGGAAATATTCGGCTGCCTCTGCTTACAAGGCGCAGTTTGCAGGCTCAAACCCTTGCTCCTTCAACAGCCTGGTGTGGAAGACGTGGGCGCCGCCCAAATGCCGATTCTTCGCCTGGCTGGTGGTGCAGAATAGGCTTTGGACCTCTGACCGTCTTGCCGTTAGGGGTTGGCCGCACAACCCACTCTGCCAACTGTGCAAATGTCAAGGAGAGACGGCCAGACACATCCTCTTCGAATGCAGATACTCCAAGCGCATTTGGCAAGCCGTGGCCGCTTGGTTCTCGTGTCCATCTTTGGTGCAGGACATGGGCTCAGGACGATCCACTGTCCTCGATTACTGGAAGGCGGCCATCAAAACCCCCACGGCGTTCCCTAGGGGGGTCAAATCTGCCGTCACTCTCATCTCGTGGGAGATCTGGAAGGAAAGAAACGCACACGTTTTAATAACATTTCCGCGATGCCTTGTCAACTCATCCAGAAGAAAAAGGACGAGGGGAAAAACTGGATCCTCGCCGGTGATAAACATCTAGCTGAAATAGTTGCTTAGTCTTTTTTATGTGACCTTTTCGTGTTTGGGCTTCGGCCTTTTGTTTGTTAATCGTATATCAATGTAAAAGGCAAAGCTTTTGTCTCTTTACACTTCAAAAAAAAGAGGAATAAATTCTATATAGCACCACCCAAAAAGGACTGTACCCACTACAATTTCATAATCTGTTCTAACACAAACTTTTCTCCATTGGCAAATAGATTGACACTCTGGAACAAGGCAACAGGTCTGGACACTACATGCATATATTTTTCCCCAGCTGCGCGCAATTGCTATATTTATCAACATAAACTCATTTTTCTTCAGGATGCGAGCTGATGCACCAAAGAAAATTCTGCCCCCCTCTCCTTCTCATTCGTCCAGAGAAACTACGTGGAAGCTATTGCAGAGATAAAGAACAATCCGAATCCACCCATGTACATTACTTTACAACGATATGTACCAGTTGAACAGAACACAACGGAGCTCCCCGAGTATCACCCACTTAAGTCTGCCAAGTACATAGTTGAATCCATAAGAAAGGAACACAACATCTCACAATTGTCCTCCACAAAGAAGACACCCAGCCTAAGGCCTAAATAATGTTTACAAATTCCTATGCTTTACATCATCCTATGGGACTTATTTCAATAAAAAAAATATTCATCAGTTAATAACCTAATAGAATTAATCATGTATCATATTATTGATATAAGTGTTTCTCTCCCACACAACCAAATATATTATAATACATATTGCCAACAATTCCCGCAACAACACGCGGGGATTTATCTAGTTGCTCTTACACCCCGTCCCTGGCTTTTCCATTACATCCGCGTGGTACCTAAATTGTTGGACCTAGTTTTGTTAGGAATTATTGGCGATGTAGCCCTCCAGAAAGCATGATTGTCCATAGCCAAAAAATTGGGCCATACGTAGATCCAGGCAATTACTTGTTTCTCAAAACAAAACAAAAACTCTGTTAGCGCAATTCACAATTTGCAGTACGGTACTACGGTGCGATCAGAAAAGCTTGTCTTCTATTAACGAAAATTTGCATTCCTATGTCAACATGTACTATATCTTTTCAACTTTTTGGATAACATGCATGATACATAAATATAAATTGCGGCTCACGCTAGGGAGCCTGCTGAGTGTTGTTTGCATAGATCGTCGGCTCTAGATCTGTCGGTTTACGGTATGGTGTTTTCACCAATCACTCGTCGGCTCTAGATCTATTGGTTTACCGTATGGTGTTTTCATCAATCAGGGCGTGAGAGTGCGACCGCAAGATGCATCGCCGCCTCCGGCATGGCGTGATAGAATATTGGACGCTTCTGCGTCAGGTTCGCACGAAGCTCCGCCGCGCGACCATTACTGATCCATGGCGTCGCTGAACGGGAATCCGGCACCTAGAGGGGGGGGGGGGTGAATAGGTGCTATTACAAATTTTAACTCCTTTTCAATTTAGGCTTAACACAAAGGTAAATTATCTAGATATGCAACTAAGGTGAATTTACCTAAATGACAAGCTAAGCAATAAACAAGATACAAGATATATATATATATATAAGAGCGATACAAGCAAGTAAGAGAGTAAGGAATAGGGGAACCGAGTGAAGCACGCGGAGACGAAGGTATAATCCCGAGTTCCACCACAAGGGTGTACGTCTCGTTGGAGAGGTGTGTGTCACCACAATAGGTTGACCACAATGCCACTAAGGCTCACCTTCTTCTCCGATGAACTCAACCACAAAGGTTGCGAGTTCACCTTCCACTATTGATCCCCTTTGGGGCGGAGATCGAATCCCTTACAACAAGCTTGAGGCACACACCCACAACTTAATTGGGGGCTCTCAAGATGACCACAACAGGTCAAGGACCACAAAAGGTCAAGTTAACACCAAGAAGGCAACAATGGTGAACTAGGTTTTCCCAATGGAAACCCTAGCCACGAAATCCCCAAGTGAATGGGGAGGAAATGCAAATCGCTTCGGTGAAGTAGTAGATCGGGGCCTTCTCCTTCAATCCTGCAAAGATCAACGGATTTGAGTGGGGGGGTTGGGAGATCTTGATGTTTTGAGCTTTCTTGAGAATGAGGAGAGAGAAAATCAGAGAGCTATCTGTTCTTGAGGGAGTGAGGGGGTATTTATAGCTCTCACCAATATCTAACCGTTGGCTGCTTCGACCACCCGGAAATTCCGGTATAAGTCAGAATCGGAAATTCCGGTCACCCGGAATATCCGGAAGATTGAAATATCCGACCAGAATTTCCGGCTGGAGCCAGAACCAAAATCTCTTCTTTCCTTAGCCGTTTCTTGAGTGTCCTTCTGGGTGCACTCGGAAATTCCGGTACATGGAAATTTCCGAGCACAATTTCCGGCTCGAGGCAGAACGCTTTCTCAACTTTGACTTAGCCGTTTCTAGAGTGTTCTTCTGGGTGCACTCGGAAATTCCGGTAGACGGAAATTTCCGAGCACACCTTCCGGTTGAAGTCAGAACGTTTTCGTCTTCTTTCCTTAGTCGTTTCCGGAGTGGTCTTCTGGGAGAACTCGGAAATTCCGGTAGATGGAAATTTCCGAGCACAATTTCCGGCTCGAGTCAGAACCACTTTTCAACTTTTACTTAGCCAATTTTCTGCAAAGTTCTGGGGACCCGGAAATTCCGGCCCTGGGAATTTCCGGCTCCAATAATCCGGTTCCTAGAACTTTTCCAGAACCACTTCTTCTTTGCGTTTTTGGCTTTGATGCATATGATATTTAATCATACACTAACTGAAATACTTAGCATTATAATTAGTACATCATTAGTATTGTTAACTAACACACAAAACACTAGGGGTTAAGAAATGTTCTTTCAATCTCCCCCCTTTTGGTGTTAGATGACAATACAAAGATTTGCAATGAAAAACAATGCTATATCATGTTCATGATAAAAAAACTCCCCCTAAACATGTGCACACTTGAAAACATCTTGACAAAGGATAGCACAATAGACAAGAGCATTTTTGCAATAGAGAACACATGATATCATAGAAATAATGAGGCAATACATATATAACCATGGTATACTATGAGACTTGGATAGAGTTCATACCTTGTGCATATAAGAATGACTTTGAATACCAACACAATAACCTTGAAGTCTCACCAATAGATAGCAAATAGATAGCATGGTATTGTCTCATTACACACAAAGGTTCACATAAATAGTTCAACAAGCATAAATAAGATAAATGGACACAAGCGCAAATGAATGATAAACGCATATGCTTGAGCCCGAACCCATGCAAATCCCCGTTCCTAATAGATCAACTTCTCCCCCTTTGGCATCGAAACGCCAAAAAGGAAAAAGGCGATGCTACGTCCCATGAAGAACATCACTCGAAAGGGGTATCCTCATCATCGTCCTCATCCTCATCATCATACTCATCTGAAGAAACATCCTCATAAGCCTGTCCCGTGGTGTAGGAGCTGCCACCAAGATCGCTCTCAAACTGAGACCACGGAGCCATAGAACCCTGGTTCCACAGAGCATAGGAGAGAGGAGGTGTGAGATCAGCAGGAGCAGGTGAGCCAGATATGTGATGGAGGATCATCTCTTGATTGTGGGCAGATTGGCGGCGGTCCTTGTAAGCTGTGTATTGCTCCTTGCGAATGTCGATGTTCATGCACAGGATGTTGCGTTGGAACCAATTCAGCTTCTTCACATGCCCAGAGGTGGAGGGGGCATAAGAGGGAGTAGCAGCCCTCCGAGAATCACCCATGAACGAACCACCCCTAGTGGACCGAGAAGTTGGCACACTTGGGGGCTGGGGCACTGTCCTCTTCTCATATAGTTTCTTGAAGTCATGGACCTCCAAGTCATCATCACTAAGATCATGATCGGGGAACTTGTGCTTGATGAGCATCATGATGTATGGAGCATAGGGAATGGTGCCCGTAGTGGTCATGGTCTCATACATCTCATGGTAAATGTAGTCCATCACATCAACGCACCAATCCGCATCTTCATCAGTGCTCATAGCAATGTTGTGGGCATGTAGGAGCAAGTTGCAAAGGGGAGAGACCACATTATCATTGTTTCCACCACTCGGAGCAATATTCTCCCGGAGAATGCGCACAAGGATATCATACAGAGGGAGCAAGTCCTTGGAGAGACCGGGAACTCCACCCTCACCATAAAGATGTGCGGTTTCCTTCTTGTTGAGGCGGTAGGTGTGGTGCATGCGGTAGCCTTGAGGATTGTCACCATCAAACGAGTAACCCAACACCTTTGCAAACTCATACCAGTCAGACTCACAGTATGTCTCGCTAGTCATCCACTTGATGGTCTTCTTTGAGTCACCCTTCATCACAAGAGTGGCAAAGAACTGCTGCACAAGCTGAGAGTTGTAGTCGCAGCGGGTGACCACAAGTCTCTCCAACCCCATAGCCTTGATAAGATGGATGGATTAAACAAATGAGGCCTTCTTCTGTAGAGCCTGAAGGTTGTAGGGCTGCATCTTGCGGATGGGTTTCTTCAAGGTGTAATAGACGTCCTTGAGGACGTATTCTTGCTCTTTGCACCAAAAACTGCGATCATCGAGGTCTTCATCCCTCGGCCTAAGGTACCAATCTATTTGACGAAACTGAGCATAGTCAACTGCACTCATCTTTATGTACGGCTGACGGCGAGTAGGAGGAGGAACATCCTTTCTCTTCTTGGACTTGGGCTTGCTAGAGGAGGCAACTGCTTTACCCTTTCCTTCAGTGGCACGGACCTTGCGAGTGACATTCCTTGAGAGTCTTCCACTCACGGGAGGAGTAGGACTCCCACTCGAATCACCTGTGCATTTAGCATAGATGGATAGCACAAGGTAAGTACACACAAGTCAAGAGAGCATACACACATTAGGTAGGCATTTAGTTGATCACATATAGCTAAACATGAGGAAATCTGAAAATTGCACTTTTCAGGTTCAAACCGGAAATTCCGATTCGTGTTCAGACCGGAAATTCCGGTCTGACAGAAAACAGTGCAGTTTTGAGATTGACTCCGTCTAAAACTAGATCGATCCAACAAAATGCAAAACTAATGTATGTAGATGACAGGGAATGGCACTAGGAACAACCTCTACCAAGCAATTTCAAAACGAATAACTCCACATCTAGATCCAAGTGCAAGCACCTAGGGTTAGTGAAAGTGGTAGTTACCCTCATCCATTGAGGACATTGCTTGGAGGAGAACGTCCCCGGGGTGGAGGAGGAGCAGATCCGGTCGAGAAAGAGGTTCCCCGGCGGTCGGAGTGCTCCGGGAGAGGCTTGGAGCAGCTGGGGCGGCGACTGGAGGAGGAGCAGGTCGGGGGTGGAAGAAGGGTGCGAATGAGCCCTTCACCCCGAGCCTGCCCTTATATTTTTTAGACAAACCGCCCGACCGGATATTCCGGGTGTAACTTACACCGGATATTCCGAGTCACCGGATATTCCGGTCTGAACACAGACCGGATATTCCGACCTGCTGAACCAAACTTTCCGGTTTTCTACGGATGACTTGTGTGCAATAGAGAGAAATGTTTTCAGGGTAGGATAGGCTTAGGATAGATTTCCAAACTGTCATTGGTACACCACACTCAACTTACAACAACCAAAAAGCATAAAGCGCCAAGTTGAGAAGGTTTCCCACATGCATGAACAAGTATGCAAAAAGCATCAATAAGCTCCAAATAACACCAACTCTTCTAGACGAAGTGGGCGGTGGCCGAAGCCACCATGTAGGAGCGTATGGCATGTCACCGCGAAGATATATCTTGGGTACATAACCAATACTCGTCATTTTAGCTCATTAGCCATAAGAATGATTATAGAGATAAAAGAACACTTACTATCGGCATAATGGGGGGAGGGATGGTCCAAGGTATTAGGACCGCACTCCCCCTATTTCCATGCCTACATCTAGACAAAATAAGATACTATTGCGCCCTAGGTGTGTGTACAAGCTATCAAGCTAAGGACCTTGAATCAATGATATTGAGCTCATTCCTCAAAAAGCAAAACCTTCCTTCCTCAAGGGGCTTCGTGAAGATATCCGCCAATTGACCCCTTGTGCCCACATAAGATAAGTCAATGTCTCCTCGGGCCACATGATCCCTTATGAAATAATGGCGGATCTCAATATGCTTGGTTCTTGAATGTTGCACCGGGTTGTATGCAATCTTGATGGCACTTCATTGTCACATAAAAGAGGCACTTTGTCGCAATCGACACCATACTCCTTTAAAGTTTGCCTCATCCATAGCAATTGTGTGCAACAACTTGCGGCGGCAACATATTCGGCTTCGGCGGTGGAGAGAGATATACAATTTTGCTTCTTAGAAGACCAACTTACCAATGACCTCCCAATAAATTGACAAGCACCGGAGGTTGACTTCCTATCATCATGATCTCCCGCCCAATCGGAATCCGTGTACCCGCATAGTGAGAACTGTGCATCCTTGGGGTACCACAATCCATAGGTTGGGGTATAAGACAAATACCGAAAGATTCTCTTGACCGCCACATCATGGCTTTCTTTAGGAGCCGCTTGATATCTTGCACACACCCCTACGGCTAGTACTATATCCGGTCTAGATGCACAAAGGTAGAGAAGGGATCCAATCATGGAGCGATATACCTTTTGATCCACATCCTTACTCTTGGGGTTGAGCTCAAGGTGGCACTTGGTTTGCATTGGAGTAGAGGCACCCTTGAGCTCAAGCAACCCGGACCTCTTGAGCATGTCTTGAATGTACTTTTCTTGGTTGATGAAAGTCCCTTCCTTCAATTGCTTGATCTCAAATCTGAGAAAGAACTTCATCTCACCCATCATGGACATCTCAAACCTATCGGTCATAAGCTTAGAAAATTCTTCGTTAAATGCTTTGTTAGTAGACCCAAATATAATATCATCCACATATAATTGACATATGAAAAGCTCTCCATTTACTTTCTTAGTGAAAAGGGTGGGGTCGATTTCCCCAACTTGAAACCCACAGTCTACAAGTAGTTCTCTAAGGTGCTCATACCACGCACGTGGGGTTTGCTTAAGGCCATAGAGCGCCTTATCCAACTTGTAGACATGGTTAGTAAGTTTAGTGTCCTCAAACCCCGGAGGTTGCTTAACATTCACAAGTTCACTTAGTGGACCATTTAGAAAAGCACTTTTAACATCCATTTGTTGCAATTTAAAGTTATGATGAGAAGCATAGGCAAGAAGTATACGAATGGACTCAAGACGAGCCACCGGCGCGTAGGTCTCTCCAAAGTCAATGCCTTCAATTTGGGAGAAACCTTGAGCCACCAATCTTGCCTTGTTCCTCACCACAATGCCATGCTCACCTTGCTTGTTCTTAAAATTCCACTTAGTGCCGATAACGTTGCGGCAATCCTTGGGTCTTTCTACTAACTTCCAAACTTTGTTGCGCTTGAAGTTGTTGAGTTCATCATGCATGGCCTCAAGCCAATCAGGATCTTCAAGAGCTTCAAAGACTTTCTTTGGTTCCACCATGGAGATGTGGGCTTGATGCTCACTAAAGCTTGCAAGTTGTCTCCGGGTGGAAACCTTGCTTCTCACATCTCCAAGAACCTTGTCAAGAGAGAGGGCTCTCAATTCTTGAGCGGTGCCAACTGATGACCCACAAGTATAGGGGGTGTATCGCAGTACTTTCGATAAATAAGAGTGTCGAACCCAACGAGGAGCAGAAGGTGTTGACAAGTGGTTTTGATGAGGGTTTCACTGTAAACACTAGCAGACAAGTTTTCAGTAGACTTTGATATGACAGATAAATAAAGTGCGAGTAAATAGAGCGCGGCAATTATAATTGCAGCGAGTGGCCCAATCCTTTTTAGAGCAAAGGACAAGCCGGTTTGTTTACTTATGATGACCAAACGTTCTTGAGGACACACGGGAATTCTGGCTAGTGCTTTCGCTTCATATTGATGATTAATCTTTAGTGTTTGGATAAGTGTCGTGTGGGTGAACCTATGCTAATGCAGCGCCCTTCCTAGGACTAATACATACTTATGATTATACCCCTTGCAAGCATCCGCAAATACAAGAAAGTAATTAAGATAAATCTAACCATAGCTTTAAACTCTGAGATCCTGCTATCCCTCATGCATCGGAATATCAACGGGGGTTTAGGTTTCTGTCACTCCGGCAACCCCACAATTAATAACCGAGTACACAATGCATTCCCCTAGGCCCATAAAGGTGAAGTGTCATGTAGTCGACGTTCACATGACACCACTAGAAGAATGGCACCACAACTTAAATATCAAAACATTAAATATTACTCAACATAGTTCACTACTAACATCTAGACTTCTCCCATGTCCTCAACAACTTAACGAACTACTCACAACACATCATATGGTACATGATCAGAGATGATATAATGATGGATAACAATCTGAACATAAACCCTAATTCAACGGTTTCACTCAATAGTATCAATAACAAGAGTAATCAACACCAGGAGAGTTTCCCCAATCAAATACACAAGGTTTAGCCCCAGATGTTACAGCGGGAACGCAGTGGACCGATGGAGATGACGGCGTCGGCGGTGGAGATGGTTGTGTTGGCGATGGTGATGGAGTGCAGCTCGATGACGGTGACGATGGCGACGATTTCCCCCCTCCGGGAGGGAATTTCCCCGGCGGCAACGCAGCCTGCCGGAGAGCTTTTCTCTCTCTGTCTTCTCCGCCTCGTGGTGGCGGCGAAGAGGATTTCTGAACACCGTCCGGGTCTTAGGTTTTCGGGGGGATGAAGTACGCGAAAGGGCACGACCAGAGGCGGGCCAGGGCGGCCCCACCTGGTGCTCGCGCGGCAGCAACAGGTGCCGCGCCTGGGCATGGTGTGGGCCCCCTGGGCCCCACCTCAGGCTCCCCTTTTGGCCTCCTTCGTGATCTGGTGGGAAAATAATTCTCAGGTGTTTCGTTTGATCTTCTGAGCTTCGCAAATATTGTATCTCGATGACGCTTTTTCCAGCAGAATTCAGACTCCAGAGTTCCATCCCCCAATGATCATCAATCATGCAAAATAGATGAAATAACATAAGTATCATCTCCAAATACGAAATATATCAATGAATAACAGTAAATTATGATATAAAATAGTGATGCAAAATGGACGTATCAACTCCCCCCAAGCTTAGACCTCGCTTGTCCCCAAGCGAAAGCTGAACTCGGTAAACATGACCACAGGTTTATGGAGTGAAGTGTCGATATAAAATATACGGACAAGAAGCATCACATGTATAAATGCACAAGTCATCTTAGATATCAACTCCGTTCATATAAATCAACTTGTAACAAGTAGAGGAAAACCACAATAAGGTACATAGAGAAAACCTTAGTTGGTGTTGGCAAACTTAGTCCTTGGTCAGAGGACAATGAACATATTGAGCTTAGTTTATAAAACAGCCCTCTTTATTAGTTGATAACTCCAAAAATAAAATTCATTAGATGCCAACAATGTGCTAAGCAAGAAAGAATAAAAGACATGGTCAACAATACTAATGTATAACTGGTTGAATCTCAATCAACTCAAATGCTTGCTTAAGATAGAAGGAGATAGGTTTACTGACTCAACATAAAGTAAAAGATAGGCCCTTCGCAGAGGGAAGCAGAGATACAAGCATGTGCTAGAGCTTTTGGTTTTATAGGTTTTTGAAATCATATAAAAAGCATAAAAGTAAGTTTTTGAGCGGTGTTTGTTGTTGTCAACGAATGGTAATAGAGTTCTTGTCATCTTCCATACTAAGCAAGTTGAGAGCGGTTCCGAATTGTTTAGTAACATGCATTTATAATATGCACTTTATTTATATAACTTGACACTCCTCCCAACCTTTGCTTTCACAAGCCATGGCTAACCGAATCCTCGGGTGCCCACCAATCAATCTCAAACCATGGAGGAGTGTCTATTTTTAACTTTCTCAACCTTTTGATATTATAGTGGTCTAACCAGCCCTTTGCAATATTAGTGACGAGCAGATGAAGCATGCAAGTCAAGGGTTACTTAATTAGTATGGAAGATAACAAACTCAACTATTATTTCCTCATGAGCTAATAGACATTGACACAAATAAGGGGTAGTAGTTTTGAATAAAGATAGCACATGAAGTATTTACTTGGAGTGGCGCAAAATACCACATAGTAGGTAGATATGGTGGACACAAATGGCAGGGGTTTTGGTTCATGGTTTGGATGTATGAGAAGCATTCCCTCTCGATACAGGTCTTTGGCTAGCAAGGTTGGGTAGCAAGCATAAGAGTTGATGGATACAAACAAACATACATGTAGTAAAGACAATCATGCAATTCTTATTTGAAGGCACACACAATTTTAAGTTTGTGAATACTAAGCTTATAATCTACAAGTGAGAAAGATTAATGAATTCTATATTCTACATGTAATTCCTTTTTCCACTTAAGTCTCAAAGTATTGTAGCTACCGACCAATGCTAAGTTTGCCAAAGCCAAAAGATTTACTATATGCTCCCAAAGTGATTACCAACACTAATGACAAGATCAATCATACATGATAAAAGTTGCAAACTAAAATAAAGTGTGCAGAAAATAAATGATAACACTTCTCATTAATATTCCATAACGGCAACTCACACCAAGGGATACCTAGACAGCCAACTAAAAGAGAGATACTTCCACACTGCAAACCATCATATAAGATAACTTCCCTACTCATGATATGACTCTACTAAAAGGTAAAAGATGAAAGATAATGGTGATACCGCGGCACTCCCCCCAAGCTTGGAACAAGCTAAGGGAGATGCCAATACCGATGATGAATTATTCCTTCGGTGGTGATGGAGGGACGACTCGAAGTGGGGTAAGGTAACGCTCCAACATCTTGCGAAGCCTGTTGTTCTCCTCTTGAAGTATATCCACTTCCCTCCTCAGGACGCGGTACTGCTCGCAAAACTGATCCGTGACACGGAGAGCTTCGGTTGCATCTGGAAAAGAGCTAAGATCCGGAACAGGTGGTATTGCTCCCTGCATGTTATGAGAAAAAGCACGTTGGGCGTTAATTGATCCTACAAAGGTGGGCTTGCTAGTCCCCGTCCTTGCGCAATCTTTCTTGGCCGACTGCATCTTCTTTACTTCCTCCTTGACGCTGTCATCCATGTCCCTGCGCCTAGCCTTCACCTTCCCATCATCCGCCCATCCAACAAAAGACCCTTGATCAAGATCTTGAAGGAGTTTGCGTTGGCGACGAAGTGCGTAGTCTTCGGAACAAGATCCCTGAGACGACATCTGGACAGAAACAGCTCGAAACAAAAACGCGTCGAAAACACGATATAGGGACCTCGGGGGCTCCGGGTGAATATATAGCAAAAATTTACGAAATAAAAGGAAGGCAACAGGGCGAAACCGAGTAGGAGAGGAGCTCCGAGGCTCCCCCACCAGGTGCTCGCGCGGCCAGCAAGGGCCCTGCGCCACCACGTGGTGTGGGCGCCTCGGACTTCGTGTCCTGCTCGTTTTCGTCTCGTATTTTTCCATATTTTCCAAAAATAAATAATAGGTAGCTCAAAATTAAATTCGCGAACTTTTTCTTACCGAAACTGTACCTTTTCGAAATCAGGTTCTGCAGACTCAGAAATATTTTCCTTAATATAATCTTCCGGAGTAATTGCTTGAATAATATCAACATCTTCATTATAAGAATCTCCAGAAATATAATGCTTGAGTCTTTGTCCATTTACCACTTGTGTAGAGTCATTCTTGAGCGAAGCAATTTTTATCGCACCCGAACGAAACATCTCCACAATGACATATGGTCCTTCCCACTTGGAGAGCAATTTTCCTGCAAAGAATCTAAGACGAGAGCTATACAATAGAACTTTCTCACCAACATGAAACTCTCTCTTAAGGATTCTCCTATCATGCCATCTCTTAACTTTCTCTTTAAATAGTTTAGCATTTTCATAAGCTTCACTTCTCCATTCATCTAAAGAACTTAAATTAAGTAATCTTTTCTCACCAGCAAGTTTAAAATCTCTATTTAGTTCTCTCACTGCCCAATAAGCTTTGTGTTCTAATTCTAAAGGCAAGTGACAAGCTTTTCCATAAACCATTTTATAAGGAGACATACCCATGGGATTTTTATAAGCAGTTCTATAAGCCCACAATGCATCATTTAATTTACTAGCCCAATTCTTCCTCGTCCTATTAACAGTCTTTTGCAAGATAGATTTAATTTCTCTATTTGATACTTCTACTTGCCCACTAGTTTGAGGATGATAAGCTGAAGCAATTCTATGATTAACACCATATTTAGCAAGAACTTTTCTAAACCCACCATGAATAAAATGAGAACCTCCATCAGTCATAAGATATCTAGGAACACCAAACCTAGGAAAAATAATATCTTGAAGCATTTTTAATGATGTCTCACCATCTGCACTTTTAGTAGGTATAGCTTCTACCCATTTAGTAACATAATCAACAGCAACAAGTATATGAGTATTACCTTCTGAAGAAGGGAAAGGACCCATGAAGTCAAATCCCCAACAATCAAACGGTTCAATAACAAGAGAATAATTCATAGGCCTTTCATTACGTCTAGAGATATTACCAACTCTTTGACATTCATCACAAGATAAAATAAACTTTCTTGCATCTTTAAAAAGAGTAGGCCAATAAAAACCTGATTGTAAAACCTTTTGTGCGGTTCTATCTCCAGCGTGATGTCCTCCATAAGCACTACTATGGCACTTTCTCAATATCTCTTTTTGTTCATACTCCGGAACACATCTTCGCATAATACCATCAACTCCTTCTTTATATAAGTGTGGGTCATCCCAGAAATAATGCCTTAAGTCATAAAAGAATTTTCTTCTTTGTTGAGCTGAAAAGGTTGGAGGCAAATACTTCGAAACAATAAAGTTAGCATAATCTGCATACCAAGGACTATCTCGTGAACTCACCCTTATTGCAACCAATTGTTCATTTGGAAAACTATCATTAACAGGTATAGGATCATAAGCAATGTTTTCCAATCTAGACAAATTATCAGCAACAGGATTTTCAGCACCCTTCCTATCCACAATATGCAAATCGAATTCTTGCAAAAGTAACACCCATCTGATAAGCCTAGGCTTTGCATCTTTCTTTTCCATAAGGTATCTAATTGCAGCATGATCAGTATGAATAATAACTTTAGAATCAACAATGTATTGTCTAAATTTATCACAAGCAAAGACAACAGCTAGAAATTCTTTTTCAGTTGTAGCATAGTTCTTTTGAGCAGCATCAAGAGTCTTACTAGCATAATGAATAACATTTAACTTTTTATCCACTCTTTGCCCAAGGACAGCACCAACAGCAAAATCAGTAGCATCACACATAATTTCAAATGGTAAATTCCAATCAGGTGGTTGGACAATAGGAGCAGTTATTAAAGCTTTCTTAAGAGTTTCAAAAGCTTCCTTACAATCATCATCAAAAACAAATGGTATATCTTTTTGCAAGAGATTAGTAAGAGGCTTTGATACCTTAACAAAGTGTTTGATAAACCTTCTATAGAAACCAGCATGGCCAAGAATACTACGAATACCTTTAACATCTCTAGGGCAAGGCATTTTCTCAATTGCTTCCACTTTGGCTCTATCAACTTCAATACCTCTTTCAGAAATTTTATGTCCAAGAACAATCCCTTCATTAACCATAAAGTGGCATTTCTCCCAATTAAGAACAAGATTAGTTTCTTCACATCTCTGCAAAACTTTATCAAGATTGTGCAAGCAATTATCAAAGGAAGTGCCATAGACGGAGAAATCGTCCATGAACACCTCCACAATTTCCTCACAAAAACCATGAAAGATAGCAGACATACATCTTTGAAAAGTAGCAGGAGCATTACATAAACCAAAAGGCATACGTCTATAAGCATAAGTACCATAAGGACAGGTAAATGTGGTTTTCTCTTGATCTTGAGTTTTAACAGCAATTTGAGAGAAACCAGAATAACCATCAAGAAAGCAAAAATGAGTTTTATTGGCTAATCTCTCCAACATTTGATCAATAAAAGGTAATGGATAATGATCTTTCTTAGTAACTTTATTAACCTTCCTAAAATCAATGCACATTCTATAACCAACAACTACTCTTTGAGGGATAAGCTCATCATGATCATTAGGTACAACAGTAATTCCACCTTTCTTAGGGACACAGTGCACAGGACTAACCCATCTACTATCAGCAATAGGATAAATAATACCAGCATCAAGAAGTTTCAATACCTCATTTCTTACCACTTCCTTCATCTTAGGTATTAAACGGCGTTGATGTTCAACAACTGGCTTTGCATCGGGCTCCATATTAATAGAATGTTGACATATAGTAGGAGAAATCCCTTTCAAATCATCCAAAGTATAGCCCATAGCTCCACGGTGTTTCTTCAATACTTCCAACAATCTTTCTTCTTCTTAACCTGAAAGGTTAGCACTAATAATAACAGGATATATTTTCTTATCATCAAGATGAGCATACTTAAGATTATCAGGCAAAGGTTTTAAATCAAAGACAGGATCCTCTTTAGGTG
Source organism: Poa annua (assembly GCA_026929855.1). Lineage (NCBI taxonomy): Eukaryota > Viridiplantae > Streptophyta > Magnoliopsida > Poales > Poaceae > Poa > Poa annua. Next base: position 119,068,344 of record CM049434.1, read on the forward strand.
GAAGTGTTTTACCCAAGTCTTCCACCTTTAAATTATGTTTAAGAATAGGTTGACGAAGGAATATGTCCTCAAGTTCATTCCTTTGTTCCATAAAATCTTCACTCTCATGATCTTCCATAAATTGCTGAATATAATTACTAGGCGCAAGAGCAATAGAAGAAAGTTGTTCTACTCTAAAATCCTCATTAGGCAATTCGGTTTCATAAGGAGTTTTAGCAAATTTTGAAAAATTGAATTCATATGAATCACCAGCAAATTTAGTAAGGATTTTCTCTTTCTTACAATCTATAACAGCACCACAAGTATTTAGAAAAGGTCTACCAAAAATGATAGGGCAAGTCTTACTAGCAGCAGAACCAAGTACGAGGAAATCAGCAGGATATTTAGCCTTACCACATAGAACTTCAACATCTCTGACAATACCAATGGGAGAGATGGTTTCTCTATTAGCAAGTTGAATAACCACATCAATCTCTTCAAGTTCACTAGGACCAATCTCATGCATAATTTCTTTATAAAGATCATAAGGAATAGCACTTGAACTTGCACCAATATCACATAAACCATAATAGCAATGATCACCAATTTTAACAGATAAAACAGGAACACTAGCCTTCCTTGGCTTTGCAGGATGAGAAACAACATTAGAAGCATCATCACAAAATATAATATACTCTTCTCCCACATTTTCAGAAACAAGCTCTTTAACTATAGCCACAGAAGGTTCAACTTTAATTTGTTCATCAGGTTCCTTAGCTTTCTTATCACTTTTATTAACCACACTAGCCATAATAGAATGTTCTTTCACTTTAACAGGAAAAGGAATTTTATCAATATAAGGCTCAGGAATGATATGATCAACAATATTAACTTCAATGCTTTTAGCTAAAGGAGCAATAGATTTATCTTTATAAGGTTCATGATATTTTTCAAACCCCTTCTTGGGCAAACCGAAATAGACAGCAAAGGATTTATAATAATTTGCAACAACTTGAGAGTCAAGACCATAAGCACTATTAATATTTCGAAATGCATCAGTATTCATGAAAGTCTTAATGCATTCAAAGTCATATTTTATACCTGGCTCCCTACCTTTGTCATTCTCCCATGCTTCAGTATTTTCTTCAATACGATCAAGAAGATCCCATTTAAACTCCTTCTTATTACGAGTGAATGATCCAGCACAAGAAGTATCCAATAATGTTTTATCTTCAAAGGAGAGTCTTGCATAGAAGTTATCAACAATAATATTACCAGGAAGCTCATGAATGGGGCATTTGAGCATTAATGTCTTCAATCTCCCCCAAGCTTGGGCAATACTTTCTCCATCATGAGGCCAGAAATTATATATAGAATTCCGATCTTGGTGAATTTCACTTGGAGGATAAAATTTAGAATAAAAGAGAGGTACAATTTCCTCCCATCCAAGAGAATCCCTGTTCTTCAGCAGTTTATACCAATGCGCAGCTCTCCCACCGAGTGATATGGAGAATAATTTCTTCCTGACTTCGTCCATTGTAATACCTGCACACTTGAACAACTCGCATAATTCATGTAAATACAGTAAATGATCACCGGGGTGGACAGTTCCATCTCCAACATAGCGGTTATTCATAACACGTTCAATAATTTTCATAGGTATTTTAAATGGCACAATATCATCAGGTGGTGCCTCATGTTCTACCTCAGCAGCGGTAGAAGACTTCCCAAACAGGAAAGCAACATTTCCTCTCTCCATTATTAAGCAAATAAGGAGACAGAAATAAAAACAGCACTTACAGCTAAAGTTTTCCTTACCAATTCCACTTACCAATAGCGCTTCACTCCCCGGCAACGGCGCCAGAAAATAGTCTTGATGACCCACAAGTATAGGGGGTGTATCGCAGTACTTTCGATAAATAAGAGTGTCGAACCCAATGAGGAGCAGAAGGTGTTGACAAGTGGTTTTGATGAGGGTTTCACTTTAAACACTAGCAGACAAGTTTTCAGTAGACTTTGATATGACAGATAAATAAAGTGCGAGTAAATAGAGCGCGGCAATTATAATTGCAGCGAGTGGCCCAATCCTTTTTAGAGCAAAGGACAAGCCGGTTTGTTTACTTATGATGACCAAACGTTCTTGAGGACACACGGGAATTCTGGCTAGTGCTTTCGCTTCATATTGATGATTAATCTTTAGTGTTTGGATAAGTGTCGTGTGGGTGAACCTATGCTAATGCAGCGCCCTTCCTAGGACTAATACATACTTATGATTATACCCCTTGCAAGCATCCGCAAATACAAGAAAGTAATTAAGATAAATCTAACCATAGCTTTAAACTCTGAGATCCTGCTATCCCTCATGCATCGGAATATCAACGGGGGTTTAGGTTTCTGTCACTCCGGCAACCCCACAATTAATAACCGAGTACACAATGCATTCCCCTAGGCCCATAAAGGTGAAGTGTCATGTAGTCGACGTTCACATGACACCACTAGAAGAATGGCACCACAACTTAAATATCAAAACATTAAATATTACTCAACATAGTTCACTACTAACATCTAGACTTCTCCCATGTCCTCAACAACTTAACGAACTACTCACAACACATCATATGGTACATGATCAGAGATGATATAATGATGGATAACAATCTGAACATAAACCCTAATTCAACGGTTTCACTCAATAGCATCAATAACAAGAGTAATCAACACCGGGAGAGTTTCCCCAATCAAATACACAAGGTTTAGCCCTAGATGTTACAGCGGGAACGGAGTGGACCGATGGAGATGACGGCGTCGGTGGTGGAGATGGTGGTGTTGGCGATGGTGATGGAGTGCAGCTCGATGACGGTGACGTTGGCGATGATTTCCCCCCTCCGGGAGGGAATTTCCCCGGCGGCAACGCAGCCTGCCGGAGAGCTTTTCTCTCTCTGTCTTCTCCGCCTCGTGGTGGCGGCGATGAGGATTTCTGAACACCGTCCGGGTCTTAGGTTTTCGGGGGGATGAAGTACGCGAAAGGGCACGACCAGAGGCGGGCCAGGGCGGCCCCACCTGGTGCTCGCGCGGCAGCAACAGGTGCCGCGCCTGGGCATGGTGTGGGCCCCCTGGGCCCCACCTCAGGCTCCCCTTTTGGCCTCCTTCGTGATCTGGTGGGAAAATAATTCCCAGGTGTTTCGTTTGATCTTCTGAGCTTCGCAAATATTGTATCTCGATGACGCTTTTTCCAGCAGAATTCAGACTCCGGAGTTCCATCCCCCAATGATCATCAATCATGCAAAATAGATGAAATAACATAAGTATCATCTCCAAATACATCAATGAATAACAGTAAATTATGATATAAAATAGTGATGCAAAATGGACGTATCACCAACTCTATTCAAACGACGGATCTCGATCTCCCGTCTTGTGGTGGGAGGAATCACTTGATCAGTATTGTCTCCGCCTTGACCGGCTTGATGACCTTGATCAACCATTGGAGTGACATCCGGAGATGAGGGAGTAGGTTGATCTTGGCCTTGTTGCGAACTGCCACCGGGAATTTCAGCAGAACCTATTATTCCGGGTTCAGGCTGAACCGGAAATTCCGAACCAACGGATTTTCCGACATCAGGCTGAACCGGATTTTCCGGCTCTCCGGGAATTCCTGGGGCAGTTGAAGGTTCTTGCACATCTTCTTGGTTGGGCGTGTTGGGCACGGTGTTGGTGCCTTGGGTTTCCTGTGAGGGAGTAGCCACCACTTGCATAGAGCTTTGTCCTTGTTGATCAAATTCATAATAAACTTCAACGGGGCGGTTGATGCACCGGTAAGGTGTTGTTGGGAAACCCCAAGAGGAAGGTATGAAGTAGTGCAGCAGCAAATTTCCCTCAGTTGTGAAACCAAGGTTATCGAACCAGTAGGAAACTAAGAATCTTCTCAAGGTGGCAACGGCGCCAGAAAAGATCTTGTGTCGAAGTTGACGCGGAACCTGCACACAACACAACCAAGATACTTTGCCCCAACTAAACAGTGAGGTTGTCAATCTCACTGGCTTGCTGTAACAAAGGATTAAACATATGTGTGGAAAATGATGTTTGTTTGCAGAGAATGAAAGTAACAGGATTGCAGTAGGATTGTTTATCAGTTTGAGGAAAAAGGACTGGGGTCCACAGTTCACTAGTGCTGTCTCTCCATAAATAATAATAGCATACATGCGGGTAAACAAATTACAGCTGGGCAATTGACAGAATAAAGAAGTGCATAATGATGCATATACTATAGTTATGATGGCTAGTGTGATATTCATTTGGGCATTACAACAATATACATAGACCGTTCCAACCGCATCTATGACTAATAATCCACCTTCCGGTTAGCGTCCGCACCCCTTTCAGTATTAAGTTGCAAGCAACAGATAATTGCATTAGGCAATGTGTGTAATGTAAGTAATACAAATACCCTTAGATAAAGTACTACTGTTTTATCCCTAGTAGCAACAGTACATCTACAATCTTAGAGCTTGCTGTCACTACCCCGGATTAAATAGAGACATGAACCTACTATCGAGCATAAATACCCCCTCTTGGAGTCACAAGCATCTACTTGGCCAGAGCATCTACTAGCAACGGAGAGCATGCAAGATCATAAACAACACACTCACAAGATATATTATGAAGCAATAACATAGTACTAAATATTCATCGGATCCCAGCAAGCACAACATGTAGCATTACATAAAGATGATCTTGATCATGTTAGGCAGCTCACAAGATCTAAACATGGTAGCACAAGAGGAGAAGAAAACCATCTAGCTACTGCTATGGACCCGTAGTCCAAGGATGAACTACTCACGCATCAGTCCGGAGGCGGGCATGGTGATGTAGAGCCCTCCGGTGATGATTCCCCTCTCCGGCAGGGTGCCGGGAGGAGCTTCTGAACCCTCCCGATCTAGGGTTGACGACGGCGGCGGCTCTGGACTTCGTGGAGGAAAAAGGTGCGCGTCCTAGGTCTTGTAATTCTGGGGGGTATAAGTAGGCGAAAGGGCGAAGGCGGCGGGGCCTCGAGGGCCCCACACCCTGTGCTCACGCGGCCAGGGAGGCTGCCGCGCCACCTGGGGGTGTGGGCCCCTCGGGGTCCCCCTCTGTGTCGTCTTCGGTGTTCTGGAACCTCCCGGGGAAAATAAGCACTTTGACGTTTCGTTTGTCCAATTCCGAGAATATTTCCTTCACAACTTTTCTGAAACCAAAAACAGCAGAAAACAGGCAACTGGCACTGTGGCATCTTGTTAATAGGTTAGTCCCAGAAAATGCATAAAATGATATAAAAGTGTATATAAAACATGTAGCAATTGGCATAATATAAGCATGGAACATAAGAAATTATAGATACGTTTGAGACGTATCAAGCATCCCCAATCTTAGTTCTACTCGTCCCGAGTAGGTAAAACGATAACAAGAATAATTTCTGAAGTGACATGCTTCACACAATCTTTATCATATAATAATGTAAGGCTCATGTTATGAATGAAGTGATTCAAAACAATGGTTTATAGTTTGCTAACAAATAGACAAGGAGTAAACAACTACATCATATAAGCAAAAACTTTTCATGGATAGTACTTTCAAACAAGAATCAAAATGATTCACATGAAAGTTAACTCATAAAGCAATAGTCTCTAAGTAAAAGAGCATTGAAGCAACACAAAGGAAGATATAAGTTTAAGCATTGGCTTTCAACTTGTAACATGTATATCATATAGATAGTTGTCAACACAAAGGAATATAACAAGTGCAATAAGTAAGCATATAAGAATTGTTGCACATAGTTGACACAAGTGTTTGCTTCTAAGACAGAAAGAAGTAGGTAAACTGACTCAACATAAAGTAAAATAAAGGCCCTTCGCAGAGGGAAGCAGGGATACAAACATGTGCTAGAGCTTTTTAGTTTTATAGGTTTTTGAAATCATATAGAGAGCATAAAAGTAAGTTTTGAGAGGTGTTTGTTGTTGTCAACGAATGGTAATGGGCACTCTACCCCCCTTGTCAACCAGACTTTCAAGAGCGGCTCCCATGAAGGACGTTATTTCTACCAGCAAGGTAGATCATCCCTCTTATCTCTTTTGTTTACACATATAGTTAAAAACTGTTGTCATTGCTTGACTGATTAGATCAGGGCAAAAATGTGAAGAGATTGAAGCGGTAAAAGTTGTAATTAATTGGGACTGGGCACTCCATTTGCCAGCTCTTTTTGCAAAGTTAATGGATAAGCGGATGTATATGCCACTAGTCCGGTTGTGAAAGTCTGTCTAAAAGCAAATGACAAGGTTGATATCTGTAACACCACATACTTCCTCATGAGCTAATAAACATTGACACAAATAAGAGATAATATGTTTTGCATAATAAAAGGTAGCACACGAAGTATTTGCTTAGAATGGTAGGAAATACCATGTAGTAGGTAGGTATGGTGGACACATATGGCATGGGTTTTGGCTCAAGGTTTTGGATGCACGAGAAGCATTCCCTCTCAGTACAAGGTTTTGGCTAGCAAGGTTATTTGAAGCAAACACAAGTATAAACTATGACAACAAGACGTATATAAAAACATATTGCAAGCATTATAAAACTCTACATTGCCTTCCTTGTTGTTCAAACACCTTTACTAGAAAATATCTAGACCTTAGAGATACCAAACATGCAAACCAAATTTCAACAAGCTTTACGGTAGTTCTTCATTAATAGGTTTTAACTACATGATGTAAAAGCTTAAACATGATCTACTTGAGAGCTCAAAACAATTGCCAAGCACCACAACATACAAGATAACAATCCATAAGAGCATGTATATCTTTTTCATTATACCATCTACCACTTTTAGCATTTTCTGTTTCCAACCAAACACCAATCAAATTATTTAAAAAAATAAACTCTCCAAGTATATAACAATGAGATATGAGAGTATAACATAAGAAAAACTAACAACTCCAACAACAGATGCATGAAAAATAAGAACTAATAGTATTGCGGTAGCTATAGAAGAATACTCAACAAGTATAAGTGAAGAATACGTGTATTCATAAGAAAAAGCGGAGCGTGTCTCTCTCCCACAAAGGAATGCTAGGATCCATTTTATTCAGAAAATGAAAATAACAAAAATAAAAACAAACAAACACTTCAAGTAAAGCACATAAGATGTGTCGGAATTAAAATATAGTTTCACTAGAGATGACCTGATAGTTTGTTGATAAAGAAGGGGATGACTTGGGCATCCCCAAGCTTTGACGCTTGAGTCTTCTTGAAATATGCTTGGGTGACCCACGGGGGCATCCCCAAGCTTTGGCTCTTTCATCTTCTTGATCACATCACAAGATCCTTCTCTCTTGATCCTTGAAAACTTCCTCCACACCAAACTCAAAGTAAACTTCATTAGAGGGTTACTGCACAAAAAATTCTTATATTCTGCATGAACACAATTGCTACCAATGCTACTGGACATTAGCTACAGCCACTGATACTTTATGGAACAAAAAGATCCATTCAAAATAGTAAAAGAGGCATTGCAAAATAAATGGCAGAATCTGTCAAAAACAGAACAGTCCCTAAAGACGAATTTTTTCGAGGCACTTAACTTCCTCAAATCAGAAAACTCAAAACTAATGAAAGTTTCATATATATCTGAGTATTACGCACAAAAAATCCCAGGTCAATCCTATTTTTCCGTAAAGAGTTATGAATTTAACGGTGGACAGCAGAAAACAGTTTCAGCACAGCAATCCAAATCTAGCGTCAACTTTCTACTAGAGGCTTATCTTGACACAACAATGCAATAAAGTAAAGATACAAAGGAATTGCTACAGAGGTAGACATGTTACTTGACTCAACAAAATAAAATTACAGAAATAAAAAGTGGGTTGTCTCCCATAAGCGCTTTTCTTTAACGCCTTTCAGCTAGGCACAGAAAGTGATATTCAAGTATTTCCAAGAGATGAAGCATCAACATCATAATTTGTACGAATGATAGAATCAAAAGGTAGCTTCACTCTTTATCTAGGGAAGTGTTCCATACCTTTCTTGAGTGGGAATTGGTATCTAATATTTCCTTCTTTCATATCAATAATAGCACCCACAGTTCTAAGAAAAGGTCTTCCCAACACAATTGGACAAGATGGCTTGCATTCAATATCCAAGACAATAAAATCAACGGGGACAAGGTTATTGTTAACCATAATAAGAACATCATTAAATCTCCCCACAGGTTTCTTCATAGCATTATCAACAAGAAAAACATCCAAATAACAATATTCCAAAGGCGGCAAATCAAACATGTCATAAAGCTTTTTAGGCATAACAGAGATACTTGCACCAAGGTCACATAAAGCATTGCAATCAAATTTATCCACTTTTATTTTAATGATGGGCTCCCAACCATCTTCTAACTTCTTAGGGATAGAAGCTTCAAGTTTTAATTTCTCTTCCCTAGCCTTAATGAGAGCATTTGTAATATGGGTTGTAAATGCCATGTTCATGGCACTAGCAGTAGGACATGTGGCTAACTTTTGCAAGAACTTAATAACTTCAGTGATATTACAATTATCAAAATCAAAATTATTATCATCAAAGCAAACCGAACCACCATCTCCTATGTTCTTAAAAATTTCAGCACTTTTATCAATAACATTTTCAGCAGTTTTAGGCAATTTTAACTTTTTGGAAGAAGTAGAAGAAATATTTCCAACACCAACTATGTTACCATTAATAGTAGGAGGCTTACTAGCATGTGAAGTAACATTATTTTCAGTAGTGGTAATAGTAAAAACTTTAACAATATTATCTTCCTTAGTTAGTTCTTTCTCTCTTTCCCATCTAGCATGCAATTGGGCCATCATCCTAACATTTTCATCAATTCTAACTTGGATGGCATTAATTTTAGCAAAGGCCTTACTCTCTTTAGTATCATTAGGCATGACTTTAGATTTTAAAAGATCAACATCAAGGGTAAGACTATCAACTTTAGAGGCAAGATTATCAATTTTACCAAGCTTTTCCGCAACAGTTTTATTAAAAAGAAGTTTGTGTAGTGATAAAATCTTTTAGCATGGTTTCAAGTTCAGTGGAGGTATTCCTATTATTGCTATAAGAATTACCATAAGAATTAACATAACCATTACCATTATTAGAAGGATAGGGCTTATAGTTATTATTACCATAATTGTTCCTATAGGCATTGTTGTTGAAATTGTTATTTTTAATGAAGTTCACATCAACATGCTCTTCTTGTGCAACTAAAGAAGGTAAGGGAACATTATTTGGATCAACATGAGATTTATCATTCACAAGCATAGACATAATAATATCAATCTTTTCACTCAAAGAGGAGGTTTTTTCAACAGAATTTACCTTCTTACCTTGAGGTGTCCTTTCAGTATGCCACTCAGAATAATTCACCATCATATCATCCAAGAGTTTTGTTGCAGCCCCCAAAGTGATGGACATAAAGGTACCTCCCGCAGCCGAATCAAGAAGGTTTCTTGAAGAAAAATTCAGTCCTGCATAAAAGGTTTGGATGATCATCCAAGTAGTCAGTCCATGGGTAGGACAATTTTTATCCAAAGATTTCATTCTTTACCAAGATTGAGCAACATGTTCATTATCAAGTTGTTTAAAATTCATAATGCTACTTCTTAGAGAAATAATCTTAGCAGGAGGATAGTATTTTGCAATAAAAGCATCTTTGCATTTAGTCCATGAATCAATACTATTCCTAGGCAATGAAAGCAACCATTCTTTAGCTCTTCCTCTCAAAGAGAAAGGAAATAATTTCAGTTTTATAATATCACCATCTACATCTTTTTGCTTTTGCATTTCACAAAGTTCAACAAAATTATTTAGATGGGCAGCAGCATCATCAGTACTAACACCAGAAAATTGCTCTCTCATAATAAGGTTTAACAAAACAGGTTTTATTTCAAAGAATTCTGCTTTAGAAGCAGGTGGAGCAATAGGAGTGCATATAAAATCATTACTATTGGTGCTAGTGAAGTCACACAACTTAGTATTCTCAGCAGTACTCATTTTAGCAAATTAAAAAGCAAACCGAAATAAAAATAGTAATGCAAGTAACTAATTATTTTGTATTTTTGATATTAAGCAAACAAGACAATAATAAAAATAAACTAAGCAAGACAACAACAAAACAAAAAGATTGGATGTGAGAGACTCCCCTCGTAGAAGAGCTTAGCTTCCCCGGCAACGGCGCCAGAAAAATGCTTGCGTCGAAGGGGAAGCAAAACTTTGCTGAACAGAAGAATTCTCGTCTCCCCGGCAACGGTGCCAGAAAAATGCTTGATGCACCGGTGAGGTGTTGTTGGGAAACCCCAAGAGGAAGGTATGAAGTAGTGCAGCAGCAAGTTTCCCTCAGTTGTGAAACCAAGGTTATCGAACCAGTAGGAGACTAGAGTTTCCCGGAGGTGTCAACGGCGCCAGAAAAGTGCTGGTGCTGAAGCTGACGTGGAACCTGCACACAACACAACCAAGATACTTTGCCCCAACTTAACAGTGAGGTTGTCAATCTCACTGGCTTGCTGTAACAAAGGATTAAACGTATGTGTGGAAAATGATGTTTGTTTGCAAAGAATGAAAGTAACAGGATTGTAGTAGGATTGTTTATGAGTTTGAGGAAAAAGGACCGGGGTCCACAGTTCACTAGTGGTGTCTCTCCATAAATAATAATAATAGCATACATGCGGGTAAACAAATTACAGCTGGGCAATTGACAGAATAAAGAAGTGCATAATGATGCATATACTATAGTTATGATGGCTAGTGTGATATTCATTTGGGCATTACAACAATATACATAGACCGTTCCAACCGCATCTATGACTAATAATCCACCTTCCGGTTAGCGTCCGCACCCCTTTCAGTATTAAGTTGCAAGCAACAGATAATTGCATTAGGCAATGTGTGTAATGTAAGTAATACAAATACCCTTGGATAAAGTACTACTGTTTTATGCCTAGTAGCAACAGTACATCTACAATCTTAGAGCTTGCTGTCACTACCCCAGATTAAATAGAGACATGAACCTACTATCGAGCATAAATACCCCCTCTTGGAGTCACAAGCATCTACTTGGCCAGAGCATCTACTAACAACGGAGAGTATGCAAGATCATAAACAACGCACTCACAAGATATATTATGAAGCAATAACATAGTACTCAATATTCATCGGATCCCAGCAAACACAACATGTAGCATTACATAAAGATGATCTTGATCATGTTAGGCAGCTCACAAGATCTAAACACGGTAGCACAAGAGGAGAAGACAACCATCTAGCTACTGCTATGGACCCGTAGTCAAAGGATGAACTACTCACGCATCAGTCCGGAGGCGGGCATGGTGATGTAGAGCCCTCCGGTGATGATTCCCCTCTCCGGCAGGGTGCCGGGAGGAGCTTCTGAACCCTCTCGATCTAGGGTTGACGACGGCGGCGGCTCTGGACTTCGTGGAGGAAAAATGTGCGTGTCCTAGGTCTTAGATATCTGGGGGGTATAAGTAGGCGAAAGGGCGAAGGCGGCGGGGCCTCGAGGGCCCCACACCCCGTGCTCGCGCGGCCGGGGGGGACCCGCGCCGGGAGGGGGTGTGGGCCCCTCGGGGTCCTCCTTCGTGTCCTCTTCGGTGTTCTGGAACCTCCCAGGGAAAATAAGCACTTTGACGTTTCGTTTGTCCAATTCCGAGAATATTTCCTTAACAACTTTTCTGAAACCAAAAACAGCAGAAAACAGGCAGCTGGCACTGTGGCATCTTGTTAATAGGTTAGTCCCAGAAAATGCATAAAATGATATAAAAGTGTATATAAAACATGTAGCAATTGGCATAATATAAGCATGGAACATAAGAAATTATAGATACGTTTGAGACGTATCATTAGGCAGCTCACAAGATCTAAACATGGTAGCACAAGAGGAGAAGACAACCATCTAGCTACTGCTATGGACCCGTAGTCCAAGGATGAACTACTCACGCATCAGTCCGGAGGCGGGCATGGTGATGTAGAGCCCTCCGGTGATGATTCCCCTCTCCGGCAGGGTGCCGGGAGGAGCTTCTGAACCCTCCCGATCTAGGGTTGACGACGGCGGCGGCTCTGGACTTCGTGGAGGAAAAAGGTGCGCGTACTAGGTCTTGCAATTCTGGGGGGTATAAGTAGGCGAAAGGGCGAAGGCGGGGGGGCCTCGAGGGCCCCACACCCTGTGCTCGCGCGGCCAGGGAGGCTGCCGCGCCACCTGGGGGTGTGGGCCCCTCGGGGTCCCCCTCCGTGTCGTCTTCGGTGTTCTGGAACCTCCCGGGGAAAATAAGCACTTTGACGTTTCGTTTGTCCAATTCCGAGAATATTTCCTTAACAACTTTTCTGAAACCAAAAACAGCAGAAAACAGGCAACTGGCACTGTGGCATCTTGTTAATAGGTTAGTCCCAGAAAATGCATAAAATGATATAAAAGTGTATATAAAACATGTAGCAATTGGCATAATATAAGCGTGGAACATAAGAAATTATAGATACGTTTGAGACGTATCAGCGGTGGAAACCCACCCCCATCCTTAAGATAGCATCTTGAGGTTGATCCTCACCTGCATCGGAAACACCAACTTGCTCCACTAGGGAGCCATCATTCTCATCGAATACCACACTACAAGATTCTATGACAATGCGTGAAGCCTTGTCATAGACTCTATAGGTATGGGATTCGGCACCGTAACCAACAAACATCCCTTCAAGAGACCTAGAATGAAACTTTCCTAAGCGTGCACCTTTGATGAGATAGAAACATTTACAACCAAAAACTCGGAAGTAAGAGATATTGGGCTTGTTCCCGGTAAGTACTTCATAAGGTGTCTTCATGAGTCCTTTGCGAAAGAAAAGCCGGTTGGATGAATGACAAGCGGTGTTGACGGCTTCAGCCCAAAAGTTGTTTGGGGACTTGAACTCGGCCATCATCGATCTTGCCATTTCAATGAGAGTGCGGATCTTCCTTTCGGCTACACCATTTTGTTGGGGAGTATAGGCAGCGGAATATTGATGACAAATCCCTTCTTCACTAAGGAATTCATTCAAGGTGTAGTTCTTGAACTCGGAACCGTTGTCACTTCTAATCACCAAGATTGGGACATTGTGTTGACGTTGAGCTTCATTGGAGAAGTCGATGATTGTTTGTTGAGTCTCCATCTTCGTCTTGAAGAAGTAGACCCATGTGTATCTTGAATAATCATCAACTATAACCAAGCAATATTTCTTCCCACCAAGACTAGCTTCCAGAATAGGACCAAAGAGGTCAACATGGAGGAGTTCCAATACCCTCTTTGACAAAATGATGGTCTTGCTTGGATGGTGGGAATCATGCATTTTGCCTTCAACACAAGCCCTACACATTCGATCCTTCGAGAAAGAAACATGGTCTTTTAGTCCTATGATAGGGCCACCTTTTTGGAGACTTTGCAAAGTTCTCATGTTGACATGGGCTAGGCGGCGATGCCACAACCAACCCAATTCCGCTTTAGCGAATAGGCACATTTCATGAGAAGTTGTGACTCCGGAGAAGTCAACCACATAGAGCTCACGTTCAACGTACCCAACGAAAGCAACTTTGAGAGACTTGCTCCGCATAAGGATAACCATATCCTTTTCAAAGAGAACGAAATAGCCCAACATAGTTAAAGAACAAACGGAGAGTAAGTTATAACCTAGGGATTCGACAAGCAAGACATTCACAAGAGTGATGTCCGGTGCCACTACCACCTTGCCGAGTCCCATTACCTTAGACTTTGATTTATCACCAAATGTAACGGTTACTGGATCATCATTAGGCTTCAACTCCGTTACAAGCTCCTTGCTTCTGGTCATGTGACTAATGCACCCACTATCAATTATCCATTTCGATCCGCCGGAAACAAGGCCCTACACACAATCAATTCTTTGACTTAGGTACCATTTTGCAATGGGTGCCTTTTGGTTAGCAACAAGGGTCTTTGGAACCCAAATAGCATAATCAATATAACCATCAAATGGACCAATGTATCTAGCATAAACATCCCCATAGTAATCAACATATAAAGCATAGTTGGGGTTAGATACGTCCGCAAAGTCATTACGAGTGGGTGTGCCCCTTGTGACACTTCCACTCGCAACGTCATCCTTCTTGGCTAGAGTGGGCTTGGTCTTCTTCTTGATCTTCTTCTTCTCCTTGGCAACATAGCCTAGACCCTCTTTTCCCTTGTGAGGCACTTGCTCATGGATAGGGGTAGCAAGTGACTTCTTACCTTTATCAAGAGAGGTCTTGGCCGTAGTTGCCATGGAAGGAACAAACTTCACCCTAGCAACATCCTCAACAACAATGGCATGATCATTTAAAGGAGTGGAGGTGCTAGGTTTCTCAATGTTTGATAACCGAGTTTGAAGTTGATCATGAGACTTGGTAAGAAGATCATGTACACTCGTCAATGCCTTGTGAGTATTGTCAAGTGACTCAAAGTCTTCCACTAGTCTAGCATGAGCAGCCACAAACTCGGCCTTTTCATTTTGCACAAGTTTATATCTAGCAAAGTAAAGATCACGATCCTTAGTTAGCTTGGCAACTTCGGAGTTATGAGACTCCAAGATAGTTTTAAGTTGCTCTTGAAGAAGAGAATGAGATTCGTGTTCATCTTCTAGAGATGATTGAAGAGATGCCTTAGCATGGGCATCCTCTCTCTCAATCTCACCTTTTAGCTCAAGCTCATCCTCAAGCTCTCCTATACGGCTCATAAGAGAGCCAAAGTGTTTCTTGCCAACTCCTTGCAAGTTAGTCATGAAATCATCAAATGCAATAATTTCTTGTTTGATTTCAAGACTAGTATCATCATCAAGAACATGGGATATGGAGGTAGGAGGCAATTTTACCTCGGATGCCTTAGCCATAAGACATCTTGCATTCTTGATGATGGGGCTCTTGTTTTGGGATGAGAAGAGTGATGAAGGTGTAGAAGTAGTGGCTATAGCGGCCACTTCACTTGGAGTGTCTTCCTCATCACTATCTTCATCATCGGAGGGATATTGCTCTTGAGTCACCAAGACAATCTTTTGGTTCTTCTTGAAGAAGGGCTTCTTCTTCATGGGTAGTGGTGCCTTGCCCTTGGGCTTGGCCACGAGCCTCCCACCATGCTCTTCTCTCCTCTCCCATGGACAATCTATAACAAAGTGACTTTTGTCATCACAATTATAGCAAGTCCTCACCTTGTTACCTGGGTTTCTTCCATTGATTGGAAACTTCCTATCCATCCTTGCTTCGGCCTTCGAGGGATTCTTCCAAAATGCTCGAGCCGCAAAAGCAAGATGTTGGTTGAGAGCACTCTTGAGACCGTCATGTGATAGCTCGGTAGAGTCATCACAATCATCATCTTCTTCTTCTTCTTCAACGGTGGCCTTCAAGGCAACCGATGCGTGCTTGTGCATCCCAATAGCTCTTGCCCTTGCGTCTTGAGCAATCTTGGCGGCAACCTTGTAGGCGGTCATCTCTTGCATGACTTCATTGGATGTCAACTTGGCGAAATCGTGCCTTCCTTATAAGGTCTTCAAGTCCGCTTCCTCAAAGGGCAAGAGTGTGCTCACGAACTTCCTCTTGATCCATTGGTCATCAATATAGACTGCACCGAGGCTTCTAAAGTTAGTGGCAATGGCCACCAACCTCCGGTACATGTCCTCATGGCTTTCACCATCCAACTTGAAGAATCCTTCCACCTCGTTGTACAAGGCCTCATATCGGTTCTTCTTCATGCTCTCATTACCGATAAAGATGTCGGAAAGAGCATCCCAAACTTCTTTGGCGGTGGAGAGATGTTGAATGAGAGGCATGTCCTTTTCTCCAACGGCCACTTGAAGCAAGTTGAGACCGGTGGCGTTGAGTTGACTATCAACCACCTCTCTCCTTGTCAAGTTGGTTGGATCATTGGCCTTGAATCCAACTTGAATGATGCGCCATAGCTCAATGGAAGCACTACAAATATGAGACTTCATTTGAATTTGCCATTGAGAAAAATGATAAGGTTTAAGCTTTGGGGGATCGGTTCTAATGTTAATATGAGGGTGTTGGATGGGAGGATCCGGAGAGTATGTGAAGGGAACTCTATCATACTTCTCTCCGGGTGTTGGGAGTTTAGTGGAGCTATGTGTTGTACCCTTATCCTCCTCCCCGGGAGAAGAACCCGGAGGTGATTCTTTGGACTGCTCCGAAGATGAGTCCTTGGAATTCTCACCTTACTCCTTAAGAGCGGGAGGTGGAGGAGGGGGAGGAGTAGCCTCGGCTTCCTTAGACTTCACGAGTGCCATTAGCAATTCATTCATCTTAAGGAATTGGACATCCATGGATGACCTCAAAGATTTGAGATCGGTCATGGTTGCCCCCTTTGCTAACGCCTCCGCCTCCGCCTCTTCCTTCTCACGGGCGGCCCTCTCGGCATCGGATTCCGTCATTGTTGCACTTAGGCGGTTAAGCCCTTAAAAGTGAACCTGGCTCTGATACCAATTGAACGGGAATCCGGCACCTAGAGGCGGGGGGGGGGGGGGGGGGGGGGATAGGTGCTATTACAAATTTTAACTCTTTTTCATTTTAGGCTTAACACAAAGGTAAATTCTCTAGGTATGCAACTAAGGTGAATTTACCTAAATGACAAGCTAAGCAATAAACAAGATACAAGATATATATAAGAGCGATACAAGCAAGTAAGGGAGTAAGGAATAGGGGAACCGAGTGAAGCACGCGGAGACGAGGGTATAATCCCGAGTTCCACCACAAGGGTGTACGTCTCGTTGGAGAGGTGTGTGTCACCACAACAGGTTGACCACAACGCCACTAAGGCTCACCTTCTTCTCCGATGAACTCAACCACAAAGTTTGCGAGTTCACCTTCCACCATTGATCCCCTTTGGGGCGGAGATCGAATCCCTTACAACAAGCTTGAGGCACACACCCACAACTTAATTGGGGGCTCTCAAGATGACCACAACAGGTCAAGGACCACAAAAGGTCAAGGTAACACCAAGAAGGTAACAATGGTGAACTAGGTTTTCCCAATGGAAACCCTAGCCACGAAATCCCCAAGTGAATGGGGAGGAAATGCAAATCTCTTCGGTGAAGTAGTAGATCGGGGCCTTCTCCTTCAATCCTCCAAAGATCAACGGATTTGAGTGGGGGGATTGGGAGATCTGAGGGAGTGAGGGGGTATTTATAGCTCTCACCAATTTCTGACCGTTGGCTGCTTCGACCACCCGAAAATTCCGGTATAAGTCAGAATTGGAAATTCCGGTCACCCGGAATATCCGGAAGATTGAAATATCCGACCAGAATTTCCGGCTGGAGCCAGAACCAAAACCTCTTCTTTCCTTAGCCGTTTCTTGAGTGTCCTTCTGGGTGCACTCGGAAATTCCGGTACATGGAAATTTTCGAGCACAATTTCCGGCTCGAGGCAGAACGCTTTCTCAACTTTGACTTAGCCGTTTCTGGAGTGTTCTTCTGGGTGCACTCGGAAATTCCGGTAGACGGAAATTTCCGAGCACAATTTCCGGTTGAAGTCAGAACGTCTTCGTCTTCTTTCCTTAGTCGTTTCCGGAGTGGTCTTCTGGGAGAACTCGGAAATTCCGGTAGATGGAAATTTCCGAGCACAATTTCCGGCTCGAGTCAGAACCACTTTTCAACTTTTCCTTAGCCAATTTTCTGCGAAGCTCTAGGGACCCGGAAATTCCGGCCCTGGGAATTTCCGGCTCCAATAATCCGGTTCCTGTAACTTTTCCAGAACCACTTCTTCTTTGCGTTTTTGGCTTTGATGCATATGATATTTAATCATACACTAACTGAAATACTTAGCATTATAATTAGTACATCATTAGTATTGTTAACTAACACACAAAACACTAGGGGTTAAGAAATGTTCTTTCAGTCGCAAGTTCGCCTTTGATGCGGTAGGTGAAGATGCTTCCACACCGACGACGAGGTATGCTTTGCCGCCGGAACAGAAAGTCGAAATCCTTTCTCTGGTACCCCAGCTTTAGCGTTTATATTTATCTAATTCCCTGCTTTAGTATCACTATGGGAAAAACCTAATATGTCGGCGGCCTGGCCCTACACCAACGGCAAAATGTCGGGGCCATCGGCGTAAAAGACCGGAGTGGTAGCCGAGAAAAGGGCCCACGGGCAAAATTAGCAGTCGGCGTATGCACTTAGTTTTTTTTTCATTTAATATGAAATAATTCATATCTTTAAATCTATAAATCGAAATTTAACAAATAAAATGTCTAAATCGATTAGAAAAATAGTTAAATCTAAATATGACAACTATATCATCTTTTGCATCACGAAACTCATTTAACTAAGCAAAATCACTTTTGAAAAATCGATATAACCTCGTTTAACTAGGCGAAATTTAGGTAGAAATCAAGAAAACACCTAATGTTTCCGGATTATCTATCAAATGTGGACTACTCTTTGTGAAAATTAGATGGTGCCAATTTGTACATATTTATTGTACTTGGTTCACAAAAAAGTTTTTTTTGACACTTAAAAATAGAAAATGATAGTTATAATAATAATTTAAAAACTTCTTTCGGCCCTATAGTTTCTATATCAAGATACACATATTTGTGGAATATGATAATTTCATCACAAACTATGTTGTGGGAATGGACATAACTTGATCATTTGGCTTAAAACTTATAGATGTTTATACATGATATACTTTTTGTGAAGACTTTTTTCACAGTTTGTCAAAAATCAAATTTATCATTTTTCATAGCAACTAGTACACATAAAAGAACTCCATGCCAAAGGATATCCTTTCTTGCGGTACTCTTCATTTTACTTGATTTAAAAAAAAACTGTCAAAATGGCCAACATGACTGTTAATCGAAAGAGGTCAATTTTTTTAAACTATCGACGTGATGCAACAAATGATATGGATGTCATATTTGGATTCCTCTAATGTTTCTATTCGATTTAAAAAAATTATTTGCCAATTTTAATTTCCGAATCTAAAGATATGAATTATTCCATACTAAATGGAAAAAGCAAAAATAAACTAAAATTCATTTATCATTATTTATTTCAGTATTATTATTATATAATCAATGTTGTTAATTCAACTAAGTTTTTGTAATTCAAACAATGAATAAGTGTAACATACTATAACATCATGACCGACTGGTTAATATTATTGATATGATCGAGTTCTCACCTGGTATCTAACTTGAAAAGAACTTAAAAGTTAAACGTGCTTGGGTTGTAGCAATTTGAGAAATGGGTAAACGAATTAGAAGTTTGACTAGATTAAATATTTTGACCTGAAATTAAGTGTGTAGGTAGTGGGTAATTTTTTGTATGGCTAAATGAGAAATTTTGAAATAGTAAAATAAACATAATCAAAAAGACAAATTTAAAAAATCAAATTCTTTTGAATAATGATAGGCCGGCTGGATTTGCCGTCAGCGTAGGTAAAGATAGGCTGACGGTTCAAATACGCTGGCGGCCACAACCGTCTACGTCTACGGGCTAATACGCTGACGGCCATACGCCGACGGCTAGCCTACGCCTGCGGCATCTTTTTGGGTCGAAAACGGCGCCAATTCGACATGGTTCTTCGTTTTCTTAAAAAGGTCGTCGTCATCTGTTGATTTATGTAGTATTCTCGCATCTTTCTTCGATGAGAACTTATCTCGTACTGTTTAACAAGTGCGCACGTACGTGCTAACTGATCTTAGGAAGCAGAATTTGCACACTCAGCCGCCTTACCAAACATCTTACTTCTCGGACTGGCTGCCTGACTAAACCCTGAATGGATGCTATTAGTACTACAAAGGAAGGCCACCACGATCAACATCCGGAGTTTGCAGAAGCTACCCTGACGAGTCACGGTAAATTTCCGTCTCTCCGTTTATAGACTCTGCTACCGGTTTTCCTGAAGCTAACAGTGGGAGCGGAGCAGCTTCAGAATGGGAAACGGATACACGAAGAGGCATCAGCATCTGAATGGCGGCTAAACGAAGATGAGAAATTGAACCGAGCCGCTGGATGCGAAAGCAGCGAAACACATCCTTCGTTTCAACCAAGCTCGGCAACCACGACAAAGTCGGTTCATGAGTAAAAATTAAACTTTTCCGTAGTCTGTCTGTATGTAAATTTGACGAATTTATCCCTTTTTAATTAATTTCATAAAATGAATCTAAATTTAAATTATTTCATGATATAACCCTTTTTCATGACGTATGGTCCAGGTGCGTCGTAAAACCTGCCACGTTGGATTGGACGGGCCCACCCCGGCCCGGAGTGTCGTGGCTACTAGCATGGCTCCTTTGGTAAGATTGAAAATAGAATAAATTTGCTCTATGATTTATTCAGTAGAAGAAATATGCTAGTGGTCTGAATGTGGTGTGTTGTTCTCTGGTAAAGTGGTTAGGACGTGAGTTCGAGTACACATATTGTTTTTTTTTCACTCATACAAATGTCACACAAAACATAAGATTTAAACTCTCAACTATTGGGATATATCAAACCGTATAGCAAAACCTTATATTATAGCAATTTTGCAGCATTTATTACTACCCAAATATTCATATAACAATTTGGTTATCTAAAAATCCAAAAACCATTATATGTCTAGTAATCACTCCGTTCTAAAAATCCAGCTCGGACAAGTGTGACATAAATCAATCTACTCGCATGTCATTTATAAAAATTGCATAGGGTTAGGGTTAAGCAATTCCATGATCAGTCCCAAACTAAGAAAATTATGTATCAATCTATAGTAACTGAGCGAAATTAAGATGAGTACATATTTTTCTTTTGTGTATGGTATCCAGGGAGTGCATTACAGATATCGGCATATTGGGAGCAACGACAACACTACAAATGCAACTGACGGATATAAGGGGTTAAAAGTACACCTTGAAACTAAAATGTAGGTAGAATGTTAAAGCGTGAATCAAATCCCCGTATAATAGTTGTAACCTCATATATTCTCCACTCAACAAAACCAGGATGTGTATCCAATATGTTTTCCAACACAAAAGTATTCTATATTTATGTTCAAAATTCAGCACTTCCTATACAATCTAGATCGTATCTCCGACTATACAATATAATCACTGGTGCGACACGTCGTTGAGAAGCATTGTATCTATCTAAGTAGATTGGAGGAGATCATCCGTAGATCCAAATAGCAGCTAAGCCAGGTGCGATTAAGATCCAACTAAGATATAATACATAAACTTATTTCGTTTCTTGTATTAAAAAAAAACTTATTTCGTGTCTTGTATTCAGAAAAAAAGAAACACTAGTAGACTCGAACTCACAATCTAACGTGAGAAAACGTAACACGCCACGTTCAGACCACTATGGTAGAGCATATTTCATGTACCGAATCTATTTTTACAGAAAGTTTATTATATTTTTGATCATATACAAGGAGAAAAAAGACATGGCGTCCACACCAAGGCACCATGCTAGTAGGCACAACGCCCCGAATTGGGCGCCATTCTATTGGAGGTGCGGGGCCGTCCAATCTGATGTGGCAGGTTTCACAACATCTTTTTATAGAGCATGGCATTATGAAAAAGTTAGATGATAAAATAATATGAATTTGAATACATTTTATAAAATGAATTGAAAAAAAGATAGTCAAATTTGCCAGCACTAGACCCCGGGCCCACTCAAGCCTGTGAAGCCGTGAACCGTCGCCGTTGCTACAGTCGCAGACAAAGAGCAGGAAGGGTCCTCCCAGCAAAATGACCAAAATATCCGGACCACCTTCCCCCTCCCGTCGTAAAGCGCGGGCAAAATCGTAACTTCCTACGGCGGCCGATTCCATTCCCCCCACTTGCCCATCACTAGCGTGCCTATCACGCGCCTCCAAATGTCCCACCGTTCCCACCGCAGATCATCCCAGATCAACGGCCAGGAGGTGCCCTCCTAGAACCTTCCCATGCCCCCTGTATAAACCCCGGGTGGAGTTCCATTCGCCCCATCCGTCTTCTCCTCCATCCCCTCTCCGCCTGATCAAACGCAGAGAATCTCCCAGCCACAGCCATGGCCAAGAACTACCCGGTCGTCAGCGCGGAGTACCAGGAGGCCGTCGAGAAGGCCAGGCAGAGGCTCCGCGCCCTCATCGCCGAGAAGAACTGCTCCCCCCTCATGCTCCGCCTCGCGTAAGCTAGCCCCAAGCTGCTCCCACCGTCCGTCGCGGGACTTCTCACCTTTCCCGCCCCCCTTTCGTTTCGTACGTGGCCTGATCTGTCGTGGCGCAGGTGGCACTCCGCGGGGACGTTCGACGTGTCGTCCAAGACCGGCGGCCCGTTCGGAACCATGAAGAAGCCCGCCGAGCAGGCGCACGCCGCCAACGCGGGGCTGGACATCGCCGTACGCATGCTCGAGCCCATCAAGGAGGAGATCCCCATCATCTCCTACGCCGATCTCTACCAGGTCCGTTCCGCGCGACCTCCCGTTAGTTAATTATTAGATCTGGTCCAAGTTTCTGATTTTACCGTCTCATCAATTCCCCCTGTGTCACTTCACTGTGTGTAGCTCGCGGGAGTTGTCGCCGTGGAGGTGTCCGGTGGGCCCGTCATCCCCTTCCACCCAGGGAGAGAGGTGAGGTTTTTCTGAACCTTGGTTTTAGGATTTATTAGTTCGGTAGGAACAGTGTAGGTAGGTTGGTGGTGATACCAAGTTTAAGCCTTTTATTTAACTAGCACCTAGCAGCACCTTTGTCATGATAAGCTTTCGTCTATAGGTTGGTGGCTGGCTCTTAGAGAAAGCATATACATTAAGCCATAGCCGGCGGCTTACTAAATTAACATTGTTTGTCTGATACTACTATGACGCTGTCTCTGTCTCGTTTAAGTAGCATCTGTGTTGCTTGACAAGCTTCCTAATTTTATTATAGAGGTAAAATATGGTTTCAATTGCTGTACTTCCTTTTACATCCTCTACTGTGGCATGCAATTTTCATTGTGTGATATGCAATCTGTCAAGAGTTAAAGTTATGATTGGCTAACGTGTTTCTGTTGCGTGTGTAACAAGAATACATTTTCACAAAGTAATGAAATCTGTGTCACAATGTGCATTTCTGTTAGTATGAATGCAAGAGTAATAACCATTTCATATGTTTCATAGTACTTTACATAATCTGTGAATTCCCCCCAATATTTTGTTTTAAAATTTCAAAGGCAGTATGATGTGGTCGCTGTATTTGGCTTGTTGTAATATCCTGATTTCCTGTTTGTATGTAGCTACTAGATTATGATGTACTCTATTTGCTTTCAACAATAACATTTGTTGAAAATTGTATCATAGCCTACAGTCCTTACAATGGTTTCATGTTTAGGTCTTTTTTGCCAAGTGTGAACAGCTAATTGATGTAATCCGGATTGTAGCAACTGATCAAACAAACAGTAATGAAAATCGAAAAAAAAAACTATGATGTTAGAGCTTTGTTCCATCAGTAAGTGGAGGTGGATGTGATTGCTATGTTCCTGATGTCAATACCATTGCTCAAATTGTACAGGTTACACTCCCACTTGATATTGTGGGGGTAAAGATAGTGGCTTTAACGAAATGGAGAGGGACAGAAACAAAACTGCTCACATTGTTATTCTATTTAGTTATTTTTGTACCGTGCATAAGTGAATCGCGTAAACTATTAGCACTTAACTTTTGTGACTAGCAGTTTTGACACTTTTCACATCAACATACATTTGTTGTGAGTAGGTTAATGTTCAGCATTATGTCTTGTTTCATTGTTATTTTCTAGCTGTGCACATTTTAAACCCAACCAATGCCATTTACAGGACAAGCCTCAGCCCCCTCCTGAGGGTCGCCTTCCTGATGCAACCAAGGGTATTATTCTAACCCTTACTATATTTTCATGCAATTTAATGTGAAAATATTTATTATAAAATAAATAATACTGTCAAGAAACGCATGTAAAATAGAATTATTTCCATATCTTTGCTCGTTTGCCCCTTTCATGATTTGTGCTGGTTGCCCCTTTGTGTAACCGTGGCATGCTGTGTATTTGTATGATAATAACTTTCCCATATATACTTATTTGGTTATAAAATGGTCTTGATTATCCTGTTGGCTCAAGTTGCTGTGAATGCTCTATTTTATTGTTTTCTTTGCTTAACTTCTGATGACTTTTACTTGCTAATCTAACAGGTTCTGACCACCTAAGGCAAGTCTTCGGCAAGCAGATGGGTTTGAGTGATCAGGATATTGTTGCCCTCTCTGGTGGTCACACCCTGGTTAGTTTTCGTGTTTCTTGTATCTGCTTTGGTATTGTACTTTGATCTCTGTATGCAAGCATTCAAACATAGTTTTGTTGGTTATTTCTATAGGGAAGGTGCCACAAGGAGAGGTCTGGTTTTGAGGGACCCTGGACAAAGAACCCTTTGAAGTTTGATAACACTTACTTTACGTAAGTGGGTTGAGCTTTATGTCTTTTCCCTTGATTTCTTCTTCTGAAACATAGTTAGGAATATATGCTGCCTTCTCGTAGCTTGATGTTCGTTTCTAGGCAGGTCGCAGTTTTCTTGAGTATTTTATTAAATCTGTGTATAACGTACTTGTTCCCACAGGGAGCTTCTGAGCGGTGACAAGGAGGGTCTTCTTCAGCTTCCTAGTGACAAAACCCTGCTGACTGACCCTATCTTCCGCCCTCTCGTTGAGAAATATGCTGCGGTATGTCCTCCAGTCACCGTCTAGTTCACTGGTTTGTACAGAGGTATGCAAGAATACAACTATACTGAAAATTTCCATTCCTTCTGGTAGGACGAGAAGGCTTTCTTTGAGGACTACAAGGAGGCACACCTCAGGCTTTCGGAACTGGGGTGAGTGGCTGTCATGTATTTCTAAGCATTGACAAGTATTTTATCAACTCGACTGTATCTAATCAGTTGCCCTTTTCGAACTGTGATCACAGGTATGCCGAAGCCTAAGAGGTGTCTACAACTGCTGCTACAATGGGCTATCAGGGTGATCTTGTTCTGCTTCTATACTAGGGTCAGCGTGAACCAGCAGACTGTTAAGTAATCATCTCTGTAATAAAGTTGGTTGGCCTGAGGCCAGACCCTGTACGCTGTTTGATGATACGGTGTGCTTGCCACAGATCTATGAGTATGCAATGCAGTAGCGCCTTCATGATTCCTTGTGCATATTGTTTGTTCGAAGTTTTGAAATGGTCTTGATTTGCTTGGTTTAGATTGGGTGTTTAAGTCACTTTTCCTATGGGCTAATAGGTCGTTCTTGCATCTATAACTTTCATTATGTACTGGTATCGATCTAAAACCTTTTCCTTCCACTTTCGACCCAGCTAACCTGCCATGGCTTTTACGGTGTTTCCAAAAGTAGGACCATTTTACTATATTAGCACGAAACTTGCCATGTGAATTGGCCATTCAAAGAAAGATGTGTGAAATGGCTCGGCTGAGGTTCAAAGGTAAAGTGGATAAACTTTAGAGGTTTAGTCTGTTACATTGAGAGAATCAGTAATCTTATAAGCAGAAAAATGAAATATTCTCACAGTTTCTTGAGGGCCTCTTTGGATCAAAGATTTCCATAATTTTGTTTTGGAGGATGAATTTTTCTTATGAGGGTTGTTTTGATTTGTGGGACTGACACCTTTTTTTGAAGAAAATTTAATATCCACTTAAACTTCTTGAAGATAGTCCTTTACTTTTCCTCGGATGCAATCAAAAAGCTTTGATGCTTGCAACATCTTCTTGGATTGCAATAGGAAACTAAAATCATATGTTTTTCCTGCTCATGTGCTTTTGGAATCTTACATGCCATTTTCTACATGAATTGAAACTACGAGATATTTTAACTGGATTAGGTGCAAAGCATAGTTGTCATTTAAAAAAAAAGGAAGTTATCTAGTGCATAAACTTTGCACGTCCCTAACACATTAAGCTTCTGAAAGAAAACATTAAATAAGACTTAAGCTCGTGTTTTGGATTCCTACGGAATTGTGAGCATACAACATATTCCCTCCATTCCGAAGTAAGTGGGTTGGTTTTATAAATTTTAAGACCTCCTTCACCTTTTTAAACATATGAATAGGACAAGATTAGAGTATCATGTCCAACTGAATCCTACTGGATTATGAACCTATAGGAATTTGTACCAAAGAGCATTTGGCATCATTGGAGAAATAAAGGAATTGTTAGACGAGGTTTGCGTGGAGGCAAATTTCCCTTCAAATTATAGTGTGATGCAATCATTCCAAATCACGCATATAAAAATAATTCCTAAGGATCAAAGTCGTCGAAAATTCCTATGGAAGAAGCCATAGATAGAAATTTGAAAGTAAAATCCTATGGACCAATCGGAACTTCAAAACTCATATCAAAATTTGTAAAATCGAAATAACCCGTAAATACCGCTTCCTTTGGCAGAGTGCAAATTCTTATGTGCTTGGAAACATAAGATTGCATTTTTTTTCATATCGGGTAAACAACCATCCGAGAAAGAAAAAAAGGTTTTCTGCCTCAAGTAGAGACTGACATGCTCCAAATAATTCTCCGAGCCTTCTTATTCGTACAGCCGAGCACAAACGTCTGAAATAGCAGCGACAACTAACACGAAACAAACAAACAAATGCAGTGCTCACAGTCTACCCGCGGGCTCCTTGATCTTACTCCTATTTACATTCAGGTTTACACTGAAAGCATACTACTGGGGGAGGGGGGGCAGAGAACTAGGGACGAATCATCTACTAGTATCGGAAGTTGGGGTTCAACTCCAGTGCCTCGTTGAATATGAGCTGCTTCATCTGGTCTTCCGTGAGCGGGTGCTGCTCGAAGTCGAAGGAGAAGGGGTCCGTGCAGATGGGCTCGTCGGCGACGTCGTGGAGCCGCTCCAGGTACGGGTGCTCCAGCGCCTCCTCAACTGCATGGCAACAAGAGCAATTTCAGTCAGACATAAAGTACGTATCTAATTTGGTTGCCGAAAACAGAGCTTTTCTACTCGAAAAGTGTTATTCTGCTGCGCTACATCTACACATGGTCCTTGTCGTCGTCAACTGCGGATGGCTCCAAAAATTAAGATCGGCAAAGATCTTTTCTTTTCCGAGATCGGCAAAGATCTTTTCTTAATATAGTGGGCAGCACACAGAACATGGTTTTATCCACATGCAGTAAAACTTTAGTCCGTCGAAGTGCCATGAGAAAGCACTGACGCTGACCCGACGCTGACCGCACGTACACTAGGTAGTCAACGAAGCACGGCGCCGGAACAAGAGCAGGAAATTAATTTACGCGATCGATCGACACGAGAAGATGGAAGCAGAGTGATAAGAAGGTACAGTACCTGTGATCCTCTGGAGCGGGTTGAAGGTGAGCATCCTCTCGATGAGGTCCAGCGCGGCGGGCTGCACCCTGGGGAACTGCCCCGGGAATGGCCGGCGCGGGAACTGCGGGAGGTGCCTCATGTACCTCCTGGCGTCCTCGTTCCGGATGAACCCCAGGTCGTCGTCGGTGGGGGTGCCGATGACCTCGGTGATGAGGCGCATCTGGTGCATGTGGTCCCTGCCCGGGAAGAGCGGCGCGCGGTTGATGAGCTCCATGAAGATGCACCCCACGGACCAGACGTCGATGGCGGCGGAGTAGTCGGTGGAGTTGAGCAGCAGCTCCGGGGCGCGGTACCACCGCGTCACCACGTACTCCGTCATCATGTCGCTCTCCGACGAGGGCCGCGCCAGGCCGAAGTCGCAGATCTTGAGGTCACAGTTGGCGTTGAGCAGCAGGTTGCTGGGCTTGAGGTCGCGGTGGATCACGTTCGCCGAGTGGATGTACTTGAGCCCGCGCAGCAGCTGGTATAGAAAGTACTGCAGCACACGATGACACGATCGATTCGAGCATATTAATTAAGACGGATTGATTCTCTAGTAATTTCAGAATTATTACTCAGACGACGATGATCCTCTTGTGTGTGTGTGTGTGTTAATTTACCTGGCAGTGCTCTTCCGAGAGCTCTTGGTTGGAGCGGATGATGTGGTGGAGGTCCGTGTCCATGAGCTCGGTGGCGATGTAGACGTCGTTGAACGCCTGCGGGATCGCCGGCGGGATCACGTCCCTGAGGCCAACGATCTGCCGTGTGTTGCTCGTAGCAGTTAGGGGTACCGAATTGGGGTTCAGAAACGTGGTGGTGAAAATGAAATTAGTCCTAAGATGGATTATTACGTTCTCGTGGTCGAGGTGCCTGAGCAGCTTGATCTCCCGGAGCGTGCGCTTGGCATCCATGTTGTTGTCGAAGGCGTTGGCGATCTTCTTTATGGCCACCATCTCCCTCGTCTCGAAGTTCATCACCGAGCTGCGGCGACCACGCGAAATCAGAAGAAGAAACGGAGTTTCAGGACAGAATTAAACGCCGCACCAACCACAGCTGTATCTTCTCATCATACAGTAGGTAGTGTTGTTGTTTACAGACAGAAAGCAGGATGAGCCTGAAGAACCAATCCCCTCTGTTTCCCAACCAGAGGATCGAACGAAATTGGCATGAAATCGATGGTGGTCGAAGGAACAGAACGTACCAGACGATCCCGTACGCGCCGCGTCCGATGGGCATGATGGGCGGCTGGTACTTGGAGGTGATCTCGAACTGGTTCCCGAATATGTTGTAGAGGAGGAACCTGCCGCCGTGGGTCATCGTCGGCAGGAACTCGGCCGCCGGAGCGCCGTCCATTCTCCCTCGCGCGCGAACACAACACACCGATCAGAATCAGCCGGTAGGAAGGAAGAAATCACCACTCCTCCCCTCTACTGCCGCTCAGAAACAGGCGGACGATCGCAACTGATAATTGACTTTGCGAGTCGTGGGTGTCGATCGATTCTTGTAGGGGTAGCAGGCGTGAATTATAAATAGAAAAGGGCGGCTGAGCTGATACTTAGAATTATCCCTCCGGAGAGGACTCCAGCCGAGGAAGGTAACGCGAAAGTGAGCGGGAGCACAGCACTGTGCAGTGTGTGTACTACAGGCGCGGGTCTCCTTCTGTTTCGGCCGTGACGCACCGGGAAGTAAGAGGAGACGGACGGCTCCGATGGCTTTCAACGGTCAAACGGCAGCAGCTGCACACACCAACCAACCACATCGGGCGTACTGTGGCTGACCAGTGGGCCGGAACATGTCAGTCTGTGCACGCAATTTGTCACGCGTGGCAGCGTGGCATTGGGGGAGGACGTGTCCGGCGTGGATTTCCATGGACGCGATGTTGACGCAGCGGAAGGTTGTAGCCGACGCGCTATCTCGTTAGCGCTGCCTTGGCATGGCATGGAGCTGACCGACCTTGGCTAGCAATCGGAAGCGTGGAAATCCTGCGTCTCGACCAAGTGAGCGGTCCCGAATCGCGTAATTCTCTCGCTGATTCTGCGGCATGCAACTTCGGTTTTTGCGGGAACCTCCGCGTGTACCAGTGGAGCGACCAGGGTAATCCTCCGTCTCCGTTCGTGGACTATG
This sequence comes from Poa annua, assembly GCA_026929855.1. NCBI lineage: Eukaryota > Viridiplantae > Streptophyta > Magnoliopsida > Poales > Poaceae > Poa > Poa annua. Next base: position 119,097,840 of record CM049434.1, read on the forward strand.
CTCATCCCGTTCACACCCCATGAATCCTTTCCCACCAGGCATCGAGAGCATATCTAGTGATATGAACATCTCATATGATATGATAGAGTTGATAGCATAGAACTACCACATTTGAGAGGTCAATTACGTATAACTGCCATTTTTGTTTTGAATCGCAAAGAACTACCAAATTTTGTGAAGTTTATCCAGATAACTCAAATGGTCGACTAATCGCGAATTAAAACCGAATCTGACCGTGGGGCCCCACATGTAAGGATGACCAGGCTGTGGCAACGGAGGGTTGCTAGGCCCACCTGTCAGTGATATCTGAAACGATAAGGTGTGTTGACCTAATCCCCGCCGCGCATCTGGATCCCATCTCGCTTCCCGCGTCTCTCCCCACTGTACTCTTCTCCTCTCTTGCATGGCTGCTCCCGGCGGCGGCGAATCCCGCGCGGCGACCCAAGTCCAGGCGGAGGAGGCTCCGCCGGCGTAGACTTCTGACTGTCAATTAGATGATTTAGGTACTGTAATTGCTTTAGGTCGAAATTTTCAATAGTACTGAACTCTGAAAACCACTGATAGCTCGTAGTGAATCATAGTACTGAATTGCTATGTTTCATTTGTAGCCTTGATGATGAAATATGTGAAATTAGGTTTCATTTCCCTAGACTAGACAATTTGGAAAGAACACTGTCAAAATCTGATATAACAGTATTGAATCTTCTAGCACTCATTGAAGGTCATGGGTATGGGATTAGGGACATTATGTATTATGTCAAAAAAAGGGAAAAGGCCAGCATGGGATGGATGTTCTGGACAACATGGCAAAGGTAGAGCAGATGATAGCTATTTATGAGTCAGAAAAGATATTGAACATCACTGTGCTTAAAAAGAGTGCCACCTGGCCAATAGGGCTTAATATTGCTGAAGAACAAGTGACACCAGTGTGTGAGCCTGTATTCTTTGTAGTTGAGAAGAATGGTGTGAATCACATATCAGAGGACAAAGCTTTAATTCCTGTGGTGGTTGATTATTCAGATGTGATAGAGGATGAAGCTTTCATTCATGTGGCAGTGGACTATTCAGATGTGATGTATGTTGGCACCCAGCGGAGCTGCAACTAGTTGAAAGACAACAGAGCACAGTTTGTTCCTATTGATGTTCAGGTTCTATCTGAAGATGATGATGAGCTAATCTTTTATGATGGGCGGTACGACCTGAAGAACACAACAAAATGGTTGCAGAAGAATTAGAATTAGTTAATAGGTTGAAGAGAAAGAAAATGGAGAAAGCACCCACTGCTGAAGAAGTTGAAATATTGGACAGGTTGGCAATGCATAAAAAACAAACAGAGGAGCCATTTCTCCATTGTGAGGGAGACACAGATATTGAAGAATTATTTGTAGCTGAGGAAGATAAGGAATCTGAGTGTGAGGAATTCACAGGACCTGGCTACTTTGAAGACAAGAAAATAGCAAAGAGGCCAGGGCCAACCAGTAGGAGTCACCATGAACCAAAGGATGATTACATGCCTGACTTCATAGCATCTAATGATGAGGTCAATAGTTGTGATGATGTTGTTGACAGTGATGATGATGGTGCAGTGCCAGCACATGTACTACCTAGTGGGCTGAGAAGCAAGTTGAAGAAGCAGAAGACAAGGGTGTGGTATGATGCAAGTAGGGCAGATCCAAGTGAGCAGTTCTGTGTGCAGTTGTGCTTCAAAGATTTGCTGAATTCAGAACTGCACGAAGGAATTACCACATTGCCCAGTTGAGAGATTTCAAGTTTCACAGAAATGAGCCATCCAGGATCATAGCTAAATGTACTGATGTAGGAAGGAAAAAAGGTTGCCCATTTTACATCACTGCTTCTCTGATTGTAAATGAGAAAACCTTTTGCATTAGGAAATTCAGACCAAGGCATCTCTGTCAACCTCTTGGAGAGAACACAAAAGTAACAATTGAATGGTTAACTGCTAAGTCAATGCAAGCAGTTACAACTGATCCAAACACAAGGGTTGACACTCTGATTGAAAATGTGAAGCAAACCTTTGGAGTGGAAGTGCCGAGAAGAAAAGGTTACGTCGTCGAGGCCTCTCGGGGGGCCTCGACGACCATTTTCTGACTCTCTCAGACACTCATAAAAAGTCGTCGAGGCCTCTCGGGGGGCCTCAACGACCATTTTCCACCTATCTCAGACATTCAGAAAAAGTCGTCGAGGTCTCTCGGGGGGCCTCGATGACCATTTTCCACCTATCTCAAGACACATAAATGGTACCAAAATAAAATAATGCACATTACGGTTCACCATTACATGATAGTAGCATATATTGGACACACAAATAGGTCACAAAAATAACAACAAAAAGGTCCACAATTACATAATAGTTCCACAACTTTGGTGCATTCACACTAACCAGTACCAAACACAGATGCAACCTAACTTGACATAGTTCAAAGTTCACAGATTACAACCTACATTACCAACCATTCTACAATTTAATTGTTTTGATCAATTGGCTCATCACAGATGGCTTTAATCCTCTTCACCTTCTCCTTAACTTTGAGCAGGCCATAGATAATGTACTCAATCTTTTTCTTTTCAGCCCCCATAGTTGCTCTCTCATTCTCCCACTGCTCATTGTTAGACATGATTACATCAGCCTGAGTTTACTGCACATTCTTCAGCTCAGCAACCTGTGACTCTAGCAACTCAATATTATGCTGCATCCTTTCCTTCAGATCTTCAGCATCACCCTCCTTTTGAATCCTCTCATAACTTGATTTGCAGCTGTTCTTAAGGAATGTGTTCACCTCTGGAATCATATCTTCATGTTTCTTCTTCCACGTGTTCTTCTCCTCACACAGCTCCTGCATCAGTTTTATATGCTGACCCCTCTCATCGATTCTTGCAGCAAAGCAGTCATCAAACATTCCCCACAACTTGGCTAAGGCATACTGAGCAGAATCTGGCCACTCATCATCTACCCAACACACAAAACCACAGTTCTCTACCTGCTGGACATTAATAAATAACCATTTAGCATTACATTGTTATCAGATACAGAACTGAGCAAAGCATTAAGAAAAATGTACAACTGTCAAACAAATTCTAAACTAATAACAGTAAACTCTAAGCACAGCATTCTGAAAGAAATAAACTCTAAGCATTCTCAGGGTTACAGAGCAATGGATAATTAAATAGAGCAAACCATTCTGAAAGCAATGAACTCTAAGCAAAGCATTCTGAAAGCAATAAACTATAAGAATTCTCAGGGTTATAGAGCATTGGATAATAAACTCTAAGCAATCTGACAAATGAAAGCATTAGCCAGTGACTGAGTTGACTGAACTGAGCAGTGACTGAAAGCATTAGGCAGTGACTGAATTGAGCATGTACTGAATTAAGAAGTGAATGAAAGCATTAGGAAGCTTAGACTTCCACTATCGAGTGGACACTTGTAAAATTTTCGCCCAGTGTCAAATCCTTCGAAGGCAACACACCTCCAAGGCTCCAAGTTGTGGATGCCGCAATTGCGCGGCGCATCTTTGTCTATCCCGCAAAATATTGGATCGTCCACAGTATCAGGAACAAGAGCTCGGTCCATCAACTCCTAACAGCCAAGGAACGAAGCAATTTCAAACCCAAAATCGAGCTAATCGAAACCTAGAACCATACACCAGCTACGAACCCTAGATCTACAGAGCGAACAACTAACTTACCCCGAACATGGTGCCGCTGGACTGAGATCTTTCGTCCCAGCTAGGCATGGCGGCGCGCGGACACGGCGACTGCCACGACGACGACGGCGGAAATCGCGACGACGAGGCGAAGAACACAGAGAGAGGAGACAGACGCGAGAGAGAGAGCTGTGGGAGAGAGGAGCGCGGTCAACGCACCTTATCGTTTCAGAGAGCACTGACAGGTGGGCCCAGCAACCCTCCGTTAACGGGCGTTAACGGACACAGTCTGGTCATCCTTACATGTGGGGACCCACGGTCAGATTCGGTGTCAATTCGCGATCAATCGACCATTTGGACTATCTGCGGTCTGGGGCTTAGACATGGTTGGTCCCTTCAAGAAGGCGCCAGGTGGGTACACCCACCTGTTGGTCGCTGTGGACAAGTTCACTAAATGGGTCGAAGCCAAGCCGATCAGCAAACTTGACGCACGCACAGCCGCCAATTTCCTCTGGGGAATAATCGCTCGGTTTGGAGTTCCACACAGCATTATCACGGATAATGGAAGCAACCTGTCCCAAGCCGACATTGAAGAATACTGCAATGATCTAGGCATCCGGCTTGATTTGGCATCCGTGTCACACCCTCAATCCAATGGACAAGTAGAGCGTACCAATTGTCTCGTCCTTTCGGGACTTAAGCCTCGTCTCGAAGCTCCTTTGCATAGGGCAGCCGGCGCCTGGGCAGATAAGTTACAATCAGTTCTCTGGAGTCTGCGTACAACGCCTAACAGATCAACGGGTTACACTCCTTTCTTCTTAGTATATAGCGCCGAGGCAGTGTTACCCACCGACATGATACATGATTCCCCAAGAGTTCAGGCCTACATCGAGCAAGATGTAGAAGATGCAAGACAGGACAGCCTAGACTTGTTAGATGAAGAAAGAGACGTCGCTCTCCATCGTTCCACCTTGTATCAGCAACAACTCCGCCGCTATCATAGCCGGAGAGTGCGAAAACGAAGCTTCAGAGCACGTGACCTGGTTCTCCGCCTAATTCAAGACAGAAAAGGCTTGCATAAGTTATCCCCGCCATGGGAAGGACCTTTTATAGTCACAAAGGCGTTGCTCAACGGTTCCTACTACCTGGCCGACATTCGAGACGTAGAAGAAAAGAAACTGCGCAAGAAGCAGAAAACCAGGAGAGGAACCAAGAGAAAGAAAGGCATCGATGATCCGTTCGAGCAAACAAGACGGCCCTGGAACATTGAGCAGCTACGTCCTTACTACACTTAGCAATTTTTAATTGTAATAAGTAATATATGATTATGAAATAAAATTCTATGGTTCCTCATCTGTGTTGAGAAGCATGCCATCTTTTGTCTTTTCTTACAATCATAACATTTATGTATCTAAGTTACCTTCATTTTCGCTCCGGGCAAAGGTTACAACTGGTAGATACTTGCAGCTTTCGAGCCAAACTAAGCAAAATTAACTTTTTGCACCGCCTAATTCCTTTATCCTGATTACTTATATGTGGGTTGCCTAGTAGTATGCCTTTGGCACCAATATGTTGGCTTTGATTTCTGATTCTAAACAAATGGTACTAGCCCTGGTTGTCTCAGCTAAAGTTTTCCGACTGAGGTTCCGCCAACACAAAAAGTCAAGCATATAAGTCAAGATAAAATTAAGGCGGGCCATATATTAAAGACTACTCAGTAGCAAAATAAGTTAGCCGGTTTCTGCCTAAGCATTACATCTCCAAAAGTTATTTACAGCAGATCATACAGATTGAGGTTAATGTTTCAGGAGCAGGAGCAGACTGGCCGCCAAGGAGCGTAAGGAGGACGCGCCGACAAGATCATGCATCGGCATGGGGGCTGGCAGCACCAGCCCCGGAGCTATCACTCCCCTCCGCCTCTACAGCAACTTCATCCTCCTCCGCGGCGCTAGGCACAGGATGGCGCTTATAGAAGACAGACGTGTCCACCATGTCGGCAACTTGCGTGGCATAGCCGGCAACACTGTTCAGTACTGCTGCCGGCTCCACCTCCCTACCGTCTTCATAGGTAGACGGCATGCCTTCCGTGACAACGTCGATCTCTGCCGAAGGGTAGTGTGCCATAACAAGGCCAAGAGCAGTCTTGGCACCTCCCCTGGCCGCCGACTTCAGCGCGCTCTTGTGCAGCCTTGTAGCTTGATCCAGCATGCTGGGCACATCGCCAAAGTCGGACGGCTCTTGGCTATCCGTGGAGATGAAGAACTTGGCGGCAAACCGCTTGGACGTCTCCAACGTCTCGGTGATCAGCTCGCCCAGACGCGTAATGCGATCCATGCGGGGGCTGACAACCCTGTCATCGCCTAAGCCGGCAGCAACTGCAAGAAATAAATCAGTTAGCTCCTGTCAAAGTAAAGACAGCTATATAATAGCAAGGAAAGCCTACCATGGACCGAGTTATGGAAGGCTGACAACTCAACCAAATGAGTCGACAACGCGTCCTCTGCGGTTTGTGCGCGGGGAGACTGCTTAGATATTTCTTCTGCAGCCGTCTTCTCCGCCTCCTCCAACTTTTTGCGCAGGCTATCCAGTTCGCCAGTCAACTGGCTAGTCTCCTGCGCAAATTTGAGTTGTTGGGCCTCCATCTCCTTCCGGTGCTCTTCCTTCAACGCCAAGTTGGCGGCCGCCAGATCCGAAGCTTCATTCATAATAGCTTGCATGTCAGTTGATGCCGCCAAGATCTCTTGGGCATGATCTAACATTTCTACAAGTATGAATGCCGGGGCTGAAAATATTGGCGGACAAATGCACAACAAGGCGGAAAGTAAAAATCAACATTTTTTACCTTCATTCTTCTTCTGGATCGCCTCCAGCTCGGCAATGCGCCCGTCCTTTGCCCTGTTATCCTCCTTCAGCGCCCGGTATCACCTATTCATATCCGCCTTGGCGGTGATAAGCTCCACGTTGGCCCGAAGGATGCCCTGCAAAACACGCATATATAGCAAAGTTATGAACCACTCAGCCGGCTAAAAAGTCTTTCTAGCCACCTAAGTGCTCGGGGGGGGGGGGGGGGGGGGGGGGAATATCTATATATATATGTGTGTATGTATACAAGCCAGTAACTTACCTCTACATCCCCTTCTAAAGTGGCGAAGGCATCTCCGGCAAACTCCGCAAAGGACAGCGCGCACTCCTTGGCATGCTTCAGCGAAGCCCGAGGATCGCGAACGTTCCCCGAGTTGGAAGCCGGAGCCGCCCGAGACTGACCGCCAACCATCTTCTCTACCTGCTCTTCTTTGGCCGCAGGTTCGGCCATCCGGGAGGAAGGATTGGAGGTGCGACCCAAGGATGTCGTCCTGGTTGGCGGCGGGCTAGTAGTCGGGACTCGGGACTGGGGCTGCACGCGGGCATCCCTCATAAAGCCACCGGCTTGGGGCTGAGGAGTTGGCGGTTGGGTAGCAGGCGAGGTGCCAAGGGGCCGTTTGCCCCTAGCAGATAAGGCTCTGGCCGTCAACTTGGAAGTTGCGACCCTATTCCTGGTTGTCAACCAAGTACAAAGGTTAGCCGGGAAAGTCCAGCAGTGAATCGGACTGACAAATACCAAAGCTAGTAGACAAACTTACTTTTGGGGGATCCTTATCCCCGCGTTCTCGTCGTCATCGACGGGCGCCGACGTGGTCGGCGTGGTCCTTTTCTTCCTCTCAGCATTGGCGGTAGAGGAAGGAGCGCCGGACGCCTTGCGCTTCTTGGTTTTCCCAGCCCCCGACTCATAAAAGGCGGGAGCCAAGTCACGCTCCGTCAAGGCGGTGATCTGCACAAAGCAACAGTGAAAGGAGTTAAAATAATCTAGCAAGTTAGCAGCAATATCGTCGAGAAAGGTAAAAGCTTACCTCAAGGGGAGGATTGTTGTGGGTGTGTGACAAGGATATACCAAACGGGTACCCTGTCGTGTGGGTACCTGGTGCACGTGATGACTACAGCCCAATTGTCAATAGACTGGCGAATCCCATCAAGGAAGGCCCAAGACGAAGGATGCTTTCCAAGTTAGTCATAGTCGGTTGTAGTTTCCATACTTGTAATCCTAGTCGGTTATGTACCCGAGACCTAGCCCCCCATATAAGGGCTGGGAGGGCGACCGATCAAGGATAAGCCATACCAGAACCACCAAACCCTAGCGAGATCAACGTCTCACTGCACCCTTGTACTCACCGCATATTCGCGATCAATAACAGACAAGCAGGACGTAAGGGTGTTACCTCAGTCGAGGGCCCTGAACCTGGGTAAATCCCGCTTGTCAGCCGACGAATCTACTAACACTACGCGTTCTCTACCACATAAATCTAACCCTAGGCTATCAACTATGGGTATTGATGAGGCCACCCCTCGTCAATTGGCGCCGTCTGTGGGAAAAGGTAGTGTTGGATCTACGGATTCGCTGGTTTCGTCTTCAAACGGTAGCTCGCCGACTACATCTGCAAACAGCCATGCGCTGACAATCTCGACTGGCATTGAAGCATCAGGCGATCAGTCGCCAACTTCACAAATCGCATCACTGAAAAGAATCAAACCGCACTCGCCGGAAGCACAGGAAGTTTTCGCTAATCTCGACTCAGGTTTCGATCTAACCGTTGGAGAGCACAATTTTTTCGTCGATAAACTTGGTGTGCAGGACTTGACCGATTCGATCGCGATGGAGGCACTCAAAGATCCATCGACTGCGATCACATCACCAGCAGGCAAGGAAGATACCTCATCACAGATCGATTCGATCCCATCGCCGGCATCCCCAACCTCATCTATGTCGACTCAAGAGTTCAATAGGATCATGGCACAAGAATTCCCGGAGGATGAGGCACAGTCTACCCATCAGGCAGGCGCAGTCGAGGAACCATCTACTATGGTCACATCGCCAGCAAGCATGGAAGCTACGTCGTCCAAAGTCAACTCGATCTCGCCGTCAAGATCTCTAGTCGTCTCCATGACAACCCAAGAGTTCAATAAACTCTTGGCGCAAGAGCTTCTAGATGATGAGGTACAGTCTGACTATCAAGTCACCACATTCGAACACATCGTGGCACTCGACACTGCACCCGACTACAGGCAATCTGAAGACACGGACGACAGCATCTACCTCGCCGACTTCGCCGGGCCAGAGATCCAAACGGATCACGAGTTCCTCTCCAGCAACGAAGACGATCCTGCGAAGATACTCGAAGCATACGTCAATACCGACGCCCAGATCAGCAACAACTCCGACATGAGTTTGGACGACGACTCCGAGCCCATAACCGGCATCGATAGCACATACACATATCCTCCGGTCATACCTCAGCAGGTCTACGTTGCGTTCAGCGCCGAAACCTCAGCGGCAGCAGCTAGTCGCAGACCTACAGAATTTCCTTGCACAGTCACATTACCAGATGGCGCGACAACATTAACTATCACAGCAGAGATAGCAGCAAAAGTTGACAAAATCATAAAGGACTGCACAATGATGCCAGCAGATGCAACCCCAGAGGAGTTGATGGCATACAATTATTTCAATTGGCAAGAAACGATGCGCTTAAAGGAATACAGAGCAACACTCGAAGAACGCAGAAAGCAGGCTAGCATCTCGAGTATGCGGAGAAGGCAGCTTTCCCTTAGCTCCACAGGTGCGACGGAGCGCAGGCATAGATCGAGATTCGCCAACATCCCAGAAGGAGAGAGATCCGGAGTCACTCGCAACTTAGAACATTCGTTCATGACCCTGGACTCCGAAGGCGTACTAGTGCCCAAAACAGCTGAAGGTGCCTTGATATCACTTGGAGCATACCTCAAGGCGACAGCACCTCCAGCAGGCGATCCAGCCGAAGAACTGCATCTTCAGCAATTAAAGGCGCTCGCACTCGCGGCAAAAGGACTCCAGACGGAGAAACACAGAGAGCGCAGCAGAAGCCGCTCACGAGATCGTCGCAGTCGAAGCCCTCGCAGGAGTGGCACACGAAAAAACTCGAGTCGTCGCCGTTCACGGAGCAGATCCAGGAGATCCGCCAGCAACGATTCGAGTGACGATCGCGATACAGGACCTTGCGGAGCACGATGCTTCACACGGCGAATCCGCGAGGCCAGGTTGCCCAAAAGGTTCGGGTTACCAACGACGCCGAAATTCAACTGCAAACAAGAGCCATCAGGCTGGCTCGAGGACTACAAGCTCGCAGTCGTGTGTCAAAGGGGGACAACTACAACAGCACTGCAGTACATACAGCTGATGCTCGAAGGCACAGCTCGCGACTGGCTCAAAGCATTACCCGAAGCATCATACGACTCCTGGGACCACTTCCGGGAGGACTTCATCAAATATTTCGATCCTCTGTGTGAGCGGCCCAAAACATTCGAGGAATTACGGGCTTGCAAGCAAAGGTCGGACGAACCACTTCGAGCATACATCAGGCGATGGACTGCCATCCGCAATTCAGTTGGCACAATCTCCGAAGACAGAGCCATGGATGCCTTCACCATGGGGGTCTTCAGAGAAGACTTCAGAGAAGCACTCGGTCGCCAAAAGCCAAAATCCATGGCAGAGCTCATGAAAATAGCGACCGAGTGGGCAGACGGCGAAGATTCCATAAGGTCCAAGCGCCCACTTTCCCCACACGACCGTGAGGATCGACGTAATAGTCGAGACCGCCACGACAGGGATGATAGAAGACGAAGACGCAAAAGCGGTTACAGCGACAACGACAAGGTAAAATTCGTAGCAGCTGGTTTCTCACAGGACAATCACGTCCAGGACGACAGACGACCAGAAGATCGCCGCGACAGTCGAAACGCTAGTCGTCGCGACAGTCGAGGAGATGATCGCCGAGACAGTCGAACGGACGACCGACGAGGCAGTCGAGACCGCGATCAGCGTAGCGGTGGATACCGAAGGCAAGAATGGCGTAAGCGCACAGATGCAAAACCAGAGAAAACATTTGAAGAGAAGATGGATGATTACTGCAGGCTGCACCTATTCAAGGGAGATGATGGAAGGCTAATCTTCAACCACACCATGGGGAATTGCCGAGAGTTCGAACAAATAGCGGCGGATTACATGACGAGAATCAGAAAGGCTGCACCCTCGACTGTTCCGCCAGCCTACATCGCGCCACCACCAACACAGCCAGTCGCGGCATTACCACCCCCACCACCATACAACCCAGGAAGCCAAGTCGCGGGAGCCATACATCACATACCACAAGCAACGGAGGAGCAATACCCAAAGCCCCAGGGACAGATGTTCATGATTCAAAAAGGACGTCCCTCCAACAGGCAGCAAAAGATCCACACTCGACACGTTAACATGGCGGTTATGGCGCCTCCAGCCATACCAGACTTCTTGCGGGGATCCGAAACCGCAATAACCTTCAATCGAGAAGATCACCCACCATATGTCTACCGACCAGGCCACGCTGCCCTGGTACTCGACGCCCAGATTGGTGGATACGCCATGACCAAGGTCTTCATGGATGGAGGCAGCGGCATCAACATCATCTTCGCTGATACACTTCGCCGGATGAATAGGTCAGTCGAAAATTTACCCCAGTCCACAAACACTTTTCATGGTATTGTCCCAGGTAAACCTGTTCTCCCAGAAGGCACGATACAACTCGACGTCACATTCGGCGACGCAAACCACTTCAGAACCGAGTCAATTGAATTCGAAGTCGTCGACTGGAAGTCACAATACCATGCCATATTAGGGCGCCCCGCATTTGCTCGGTTCATGGCGGTGCCACACTACGCATACCTCAAGTTGAAGATGCCAGGTCCGAAAGGAGTCATCACAGTCAACGGAAACTTTCAAAGATCAGATGCCTGCGACCGCGAGTTCAGCAAAATTTCCGAGACGTTCGGTATGGAGCAAACCTTCGAAGAGCTCTCGCTCACCAACGACCCAACATACATGCCCGAACAAAAGAAACAGGCAGTCGACAAGGTATTCAGCGCCACAGATGGCGTAAAAAAGCACCAGGTTCATCCGACTGATCCAGCCAAGACAGTCAAGGTGTCCACAAGCCTGTCTCCTGCATAGGAAAGCGCGCTCGTCGAATTCCTCCGTGAGAACTGGGATATATTTGCATGGTGTGCAGCCGACATGCCAGGTATTCCCAGGGAATTCGCCGAGCACTCCCTCCAACTTAATCCAGGAACTAGGCCAGTCAAGCAAGCAATACGTCGTGTCTCCGGTCCCAAAAGAGAGGCTATAGAGAAGCATGTAGAAAAGTTACTCAAAGCAAACTTCATTCGAGAAATCAAAAAATCAGAGTGGGTAGCCAACCCTGTGCTAGTCGAGAAGAAGAAGACAGGAGCAACTAGGATGTGTGTCGACTTCACCGGGCTCAACAAGTGTTGCCCGAAAGATCATTTTCCACTACCACGTATCGACCAAATCGTCGACTCCACTGCGGGATGCGCACGTTTGTCCTTTCTGGATGCGTACTCGGGGTATCACCAGATATGGATGAAAGTCGAAGACGAGGAGAAGACAGCCTTCACAACTCCACTCGGAGTATATTGCTACACCACAATGCCCTTCGGGCTCAAGAACGCAGGTGCCACCTACCAGCGTATGATGCAGAATTGTTTGAAGACACAAATTGGACACAACGTCGAGGTTTATGTGGATGACATCGTCATCAAGTCGAAAGAAGAAAGCACACTACTCGCAGACTTGCGAGAGACATTCGACAATCTCAACAGGTACAACATCAAACTTAACCCAGACAAGTGTACTTTTGGTGTTCCAGCCGGAGAACTCTTGGGGTACTTGGTGTCTGCCCGGGGAATAGAAGCGAACCCAGAAAAGATACAGGCCATATTAACCATGCAAAAACCTAAAAAGCTCTACGAGGTGCAGCAGTTGACAGGTCGAATAGCAGCGCTCAGTCGCTTCATCAGTAAATTGGGTGAAAAGGCGTTGCCACTTTATCGACTGATGAAGAAGGCGGACAAGTTCGAGTGGACAGATGAAGCTGAAGCAGCCTTCATAGACCTCAAACGAATACTCACAAATCCTCCCATCCTGGCGGCACCCAAGGTGTTGGGGGGATCATAACCCGGTAGGCCCACCGACATAGAAGACTAGCCGGCCTGGCAGGAAGCCTGGGCCGGATCAAGCATAAAGGAGATGGGCCGGGTTCCACGTAAGCCGGCGTGCGACGTGTGACTTGGCAAGCAAGTAAGGAAGGCTCTAGAAGACCCGGAGGCAATATGCATCACGGAGTCCAAGACTTGGAAGATACGGAAGACAAGACGAGTTAGAGTAGAACTCCAGTAGTCTTACCATGTAAATCAGGAGACCCGGGTGTCTATATAAGCGGGCTCCTAGGTCATAGAGAGGGGGGACAATAAGTTAGAAGAAGTCGAATAAGAGAGGCCACAATAAGCCATAGGTCAAGTAAGATAGACAAAATAGAGAGAGCTCCCAAGAGAGAGCTCCCACGCCCGGGTTCATCTAAACCCGGCGATCGCCATTGGCGCACCATGTAACATATTATCATATCAGTGACTTATAGCAAGACGTAGGGATCCTCCACCGAGGGGACCCGAACTTGGGTAAAAAACATCTTCTCCCCGCAGAGCTAGACCAACTCCTGAACACCGGAGTCGCCTTGCCCCTCATCTTCAAGTTACTTCCGGGTAACATCTGCCGTGACAATCCCACGACACAAGGAGAGGGAACCATTGTACCTGTACGTTGCAGCCACAAATAGAGTAGTGAGTAGGGCCTTGGTAGTCGAACGCATGGAGGAAGGAAAAGCTCAGAGCATCCAGAGGCCAGTCTACTACGTTAGCGAAGTCCTGTCCCTGTCAAAACAAAGATACCCGCACTTTCAAAAGCTGGCATACGCTGTCTTCATAACATCCAGGAAGCTACGCCACTACTTCACGGAGCACCCGATAACGGTGATCAGCAAATCGGCAATCGGAGATATACTCACCAATCCCGATGCGACGGGGCGAGTAGCAAAATGGCTCATCGAGCTTGGGCCACTCGGGATCACATACGACCACCCGAAGGCCATCAAAGCACAAGTCCTACCTGACTTCACAACGGAGTGGATAGAATCTCAACTGCCAGGAATCCCTGATGTGTCCAACTCATGGACAATGTACTTCGATGGGTCTAAGAAGAACGAAGGCGCGGGTGCAGGCGTCATACTCATATCACCTAAAGGCGACAAACTCAAGTACGTGTTGCAGATGGACTTCGAGCGACCATCCAACAACGAGGCAGAATACGAAGGCCTGATCCACGGCATGCGAATGGCTAAGGCACTGGGGTGCACTCGACTTATGATATACGGTGACTCAAACTTAGTCGTGCAGCAGACAATGAAAGCTTGCGATGCCATAGCCGACAATATGATCGCATATCGTGACCTCTACAACACATTAGAAGGTGACTTCGATGGATGCGAACTACGACATGTGGGGCGAGAAAGCAATGAGGAAGCGGACATACTAGCCAACATTGGCTCGACTAAAGCACAAGTCCCACCAGGCGTCTTCCTGGAGCGAATCCAGCACAGGTCCATTAAAAAGCAGCGGCCCCCATCGACCTCGACTACCACATCCAAAGGCAAAGCGCCCAGCTCAGAGGATCCGCCAGTCGAAGTACTACTATGCCAGGGCGATCAGGTAATACCAGCATGGACTCAACCCTTCCTAGCATACATGCTCCGCGACGAGCTACCAGACGATGCAGCAGAGGCTCGACGAGTCACTCGACGCTCCAAAGCATACAACATCATCAACGGTGAACTCTACAAACGAAGCATCTCAGGTATGTTCCAAAGGTGTGTGGAAATCGGGGATGGCAAAACCATACTTCGCGATATTCATGCAGGAACCTGTGGGCATCACGCCGGCAGTCGATCACTCGTAGCCAAAGCCTTCCGAGCAGGGTTTTACTGGCCTACAGCACTTAAGGACGCAGAAGACATTGTCAAAAGGTGCATCGGGTGCCAGAAATTCGCCACCAAGCCTCACGCACCCGCATCAGCACTCAAAACCATACCATTGGCATGGCCTTTCGCCCAATGGGGGCTTGACATGGTTGGACCACTCAAAAAGTCATCGCCTGGAGGACATACTCACCTGCTGGTGGCAGTGGACAAATTCACAAAGTGGATAGAAGCAGTCCCAATCACAAGCTCGACTGCCGCTTCAGCAGTCAATTTCATAAAATCTATCGTCTATCGCTTTGGCGTCCCAAACAGCATCATCACGGACAACGGCACAAACTTCACAGCCGAGGAGTTTCGTTCCTTCTGCAAAGAGTGGAACATTGCGCTCAACGGTAGCGCACCCGCAGTCCAATGGACAAGTTGAAAAAGCCAATGGTCTCGTCTGCACGGGCATTAAGAAAAGACTACTGATACCACTCAAAAGGGCCGCAGGTGCTTGGGTCGACGAGCTCCCGGCAGTACTATGGAGTTTGCGCACAACCCCAAACGCCTCGACCCAGTTTACTCCGTTTTTTATGGTCTACGACGCAGAGGCAGTACTACCACCAGAAGTGAAATTCAGCGCACCAAGAGTCGAGGTGTACGACGAAGACGACGCGAACGAGTCACTCGAAGACTCGGTGGATCTACTCGAGGAATCGCGCAATACGGCCCTCGCTCGCACAGCTGTTTATCAGCAGGATCTCCGTAACTACCACAGTCGACGACTCCGCCCCAGAACATTCATGGTAGGCGACTTGGTACTCCGGATGAAGCAGAAGAAGGTGCACAAGCTCGCATCACCATGGGAAGGGCCTTTCGTTATCACGGAGGTCATCGACGGTGGTGCCTATCGACTTAAGCACGCCCAGACGGGAGAATTATCAAATAACCCATGGAACGTGGCGCACCTGCGTCGCTTCTATGCCTAGGTGTCATAGTCGATCAATGTAACAGAGCATAAATGTCGAAAAGGCCAGCAGGTTTCAGACGCGCTCTTTTCCTTACCAGGGTACCTAAGGGGACTGGAAGGTTTTTAATGAGGCGGCTTGCTGGCCAATATCTGGAATAAAGAAAGATGTTCTTTTCGCATAATTTACTATCATAAGTCAAATCACTCCCAACCCGAAACACTCGAAGACTCGGGGGCTGGGTCCTTGTCATAAACAGCAAAACTCAGCCACACTCGAAGACTCGGGGGCTGGGTACTTGTCATGGACACTCAGCTGCACTCGAAGGCTCGGGGGCTGGATACATACATACTTACATAAGCATCTTACTATTCACACCCCACTCGAGGGACTCGGGGGCTGGATAATTACACAAGTTACACAGGTTCATCCTTTACAGGCAAGCTGGAGTCAATAAGCCGGTCGTGCAAACGATCCACAAGCATTTTCGCTGAAGCCGCAGTCCCGTCCAAAAACTTCTGCTCCAGACGCGAGCCAGTTGCAGGTGAAGAAAAACGCATAGTAGGATGTTGGCTGCGAATATATCCCATGGCGGCATTGGCTCCAAGAACAACTCTTCGAGTCAAGGCCTCCCGGATGGGAGTTGCAGATTGGAACAGATCAACCAATGCATGAATTCCTTGCGGCTGCGGCCCCTCGGGAAACAAGAAGTGGTTGACACGCATAAATGCCGCCCGGCAACGCTCGAGTAGGATCGCGCCACGGAACACTCGATCCTTCAGGGTAGCGAGTTGGCTGGCGCGATACCTGTCTGCCCAAAAATGCTGAGGGCCGGAGATTGGGTTATCAGTCGCGTTGTCCAAACGCTCGTTGACCCGTTCCCCCTCTTCTTTGAAGTTATGGACGAAAACTGCAGACGAGCAACTATCAACGGAAGATAAAAAAGACATAAGAAGATCACAAAGGCGATCGCCTGATACATACCTTCAAGCTGCCTGTTCGAGTGCTCGACTTCACCAAGCACATATTCTTCACGCTGGGTGGCAAGAGCTGGTTTCGCCTTAAGAATTTTCAACTCCGTTTGAGTGGCTTTTAGCTCCTGCTCTAAATTGGCCACTCGCTTCTTCGCATAAGCCAAAACCTTGGCATTATTTTTTACTTCGGCAGTTGCTCGAGTGTCCGCACACGGCTGAGAAGCCTCAGTCGGATGGGTATCGACTGGCTGACAAAACGCATAATCATATATTTCAGATGAAGGCACAAATCAAGGCAAGACAACAGAAGACAAATACATAAAGAGAGGTGCATCATGGGGTTCATATCATAAACAAAGCAAGTAGCAAAAACGCCCATGTTGGGTGCCGAGTCCTCATTACATAAGCTCAAAATACAAAGTCTAAACACGGGACACCGACTCGGACCTAGCCCTACGCGACTTGGACATAGCAGCAACAGCAGCAGATCTGCGCTCCATGGTATCGATACAGATACGCGATAGTCGTGTGGCGGCTTCGGTCACACCCTTCAACGACAAAGGCTGCCCATCTGACCTTTTCGGGAATTCAGACAGGACAGCCTCATACTCGGCAGTAACGCCGCTACCAAGGAGGAGCTTGAGGGTAGACTCCGAACCGCGTACCGTCAAGTCGCGTGCGAACGCAGCCAAAGTCGATGAGCCGGGACCCAGCACGTCTGCAAAACCTCGCGCGGTGGCAGGAATTTCACTCGACGGAAGCACCTCCTTGAAGACGGCGCTAAGGGTTCGAGTGGACGTATCCAGGGAACTCTTGGCGTGTTGGATGGCGACGCTCAGCTTCTCAATGGCGCGGTCAAGTGACAGGTCGTCACTCGCCGTACCCTCGGAGGCAGATGAGGCGGCAGATCCTTCACAATTTCAAAAAAGGAGAACGACTGGAAAGTCAGCACAAGGACCAGCAAAGAAAGGCGCAAAGCAAAAACAAAGCCTACTAACCTTCCATCACACGCGCAAGATCTGACACTTGATTCGCGTACTCCTGCTCGCGAGAGGCGGCTGAGCTCAGAGCATCGTCAAGATCTTTCTTCGCACGCGACTGCTGGTCGACGAATTGTCTTTCCAGATCCCTCAGTCGCTGCTCCAGCTCAGTCGCTCGCTTCTCGACGATGCCCTTATCACCTGGGACAGTTAATTCCCAACTCAGCTGCAGAACATCAAAAGCAAAAAAGCGAAGCATCTCAAGAAGTAAATCAGAAAAGCTTACGGCTCAATTCGTCGAGGTGGGAGCGAAGAATGACCCGTTCCTCCTCCGATTGCACAAAAGCCTTGCCAGCCGCGACAAGGCCACGGACGACAGGCTGCAAAAGATATGCAACAGATATTAGCAAGGCGGTTGATTCAGAGCAAGACATAAAACGTGAAAATACTTACATGGTCAGTCCATGAAGGAGTTGCAGAAGTGGAAGGGTTCGCAGTCGAAGCAGCAGCAGGTGGCGTCTTACCAGTAGTAGCCGTTTCAACCACCAAAGTGGTTTTAGCGACATCTAAGTCAGCACGGGGGGAGGCCACAGTCGCCTCCTCCACAATGGGAGGAGACTGCACCCGATCGTCACTAGCGCTGCTGAAACAGCATCAACAGGCATAAGGCAAAGTAAAAAAGCAAGCAAAAAGCAAAAACAGCAAAAATGCCTCATAAATACGCACCTGTGTTCGCCCTCATCTGACTCCGGCTCAGCATCAAGGCATGGGCCTCCGAAACTCATACGCCCAGTCGAGTGTGGCGGTGAGCGCCGAGCTAGAGGGGAGGCATCCTTCGCAGGCGAGGAGTTGCCGGAGTCCTCTAGATCCCTTCGCCCAGCACTCCCCGAGTGGGAACTCGAAGCCTCTTGGCGAGGCACACGACGGCGCTTGGTGGCAGGCTCAGTCGCAAGGTTGCCACCCTTACGGACTTGGTTCACCTCCTCGGCTTCTGTTTCCTCTGTGGCAGAGGTGTTAGTCGAAGGCGGGGCGGTGACGGTTTTCTTCCCCTCATCTAGCAGTGGGGTCGTCCCAATCGAGAATGCCGGGCGTACGTCCTGGTCGACTGGGACGTAGAACCACTTGTTCCTCCATCCTTGGGCAGAGTCGACTGCCTTGAGGTTGAAGTAGTGGCAGTCGCTGCGAATTTGGATGCCAACCCCACCAAGTGGGCACACACGCCCGTCGCGGCACATATGGCGCACCCGGAAGATGGACTTCCAGAGCGCCCAGCTAGGGGATATCCCCAAGAAACACTCGCACAAAACCATAAAGCAGGCAATGTGCAAGATGCTATTGGGGGTGAGATCATGGATCTGCACCCCATATGCATATAGAAGCCTGCGCACAAAATCGTGCAGCGGGAGAGCAAAACCGCGAGGCAGAAACTCAGCAAAGCAAACACGCTTGCCGGCGCGGGGCTCAGGAAGTACCTCCTTATTGGAGGGCGCGCGGGCAGCGAGTTTGTTGGCCGGCGGGAGCAGGCCCGTCTGGCGGAACGCCGCCAGCTTCTTCTCGGTGACTGCGGACTTCACCCAGTCACCAGAGACCTTCTTCAAGGCGGCGGCGGGATTCCCCGCGGAGGCCGCGGCGGTCGCAGCACCCTTCCTCTTCTTGCTGACATTGGCGGAGGAAGAGGGGATGGCGGCGCTCATGTTCTTCTTCGGAGCCATGGCGAACAGTGGGAGCGAGAGCAAGGACAAAGGAAGCACGCGCGCAAGGAAGAAGAGGAACAGGAGGCAGAGGAAGCAAATGGCGGGGTAAAATAACCTACGGCGGTGAGGTCTATATTTACCACGGCGGAAGAAATGATCTCGGCCGTTCGTGCATAATCACCAAGCCACGTGGCGCTCTCGGAGGATAACCGTCGCAGGCCACGACGCCCATTACGCACGAAAAACGAGGAAATCATGATCACGCCTGCGGAAATCTCGCCACGTCTAGTCAAATCAGAACTGAACCGGCGTCCACCGCGGTCAAACAAGCGGACCCACAATGACACGTCCTGTCAAAGGTCTGCGCGCACGCCACGGCGGTCATGCATGACATCACCCAGCTGGCAAAGTAGTGGAATACAAAAGTGATAGTCGATCAGCTAATCGACTGAACCAATGACATGCAATCCTGCAAAAGTCTCTCGACTAATCATAAAGCAAACGCAGCAAGTATGGTCAAGCATACTCCCATCGGGAGCGGGTAAAAATTTCTTCGACTGACGTACATCAAGGTCACGCAAGCCTTCAAAAGGTCTATCGACTAAGCTAAAGGCAAGCATTACGAATATTGTCGAGCACACTCCCATCGGGAGCGGGTGAAAATGTCTTCGACTGACATTTTTTACGTTCATTAATTTGAGATTATCCTTCATTACGAGTAATAAAGCACAATCTCGGGGGCTACTCCCATCGGGAGCGCTGCCGTGCACCCGATAGATTCAAAAAGCAAAAAAGGCAGTTGATTAAAGAGACTCGCCTTAGTCAAAAGCAAAAAGGCATAAACTCAAAGAAATTCCCGAGTTACGTCAGTCGATGACGCTTCGGATGCTGCATGCATAAAATGCAAAGGTAAGACCCGCCGATCAGTCGAGCTGGGCTGAGGACCACTCCGGCAGTGCTAAGTCCTTAATTCTTTTTCCGTGTCAGCAGATGCGATGAAAATCCTGGCGGACGCGCTGGGTAGCAAAGTTAAGACTGCAGAACGATTCAGTAAGATCTCAACGGCCTGAGTCGAGTCTGTCCAGCATGTTCCAGGTTCGAGCCCGGGGACTCGAACTTGATTGAAGACTAGTAAGGTTTTGCCCAAATGTGCAGTTAACTGGTCTCGACTTATCGAGTAAATCCAGGCCTACTAAGTCAATAATCCTTTGTCAAAAGCATAAAGTCACAGTCGAAAAACAATATGAAACATACGATACCAAACACAAACATGTGACGTGCACTGTCGAGTGAGTCCATGCCTGATTCTCCGAGTCAGCCAAGCACTCGGGGGCTAATGACAAGGATATACCAAACGGGTACCCTGTCGTGTGGGTACCTGGTGCACGTGATGACTACAGCCCAATTGTCAATAGACTGGCGAATCCCATCAAGGAAGGCCCAAGACGAAGGATGCTTTCCAAGTTAGTCATAGTCGGTTGTAGTTTCCATACTTGTAATCCTAGTCGGTTATGTACCCGAGACCTAGCCCCCCATATAAGGGCTGGGAGGGCGACCGATCAAGTATAAGCCATACCAGAACCACCAAACCCTAGCGAGATCAACGTCTCGCTGGACCCTTGTACTCACCGCATATTCGCGATCAATAACAGACAAGCAGGACGTAAGGGTGTTACCTCAGTCGAGGGCCCTGAACCTGGGTAAATCCCGCTTGTCAGCCGACGAATCTACTAACACTACGCGTTCTCTACCACATAAATCTAACCCTAGGCTATCAACTATGGGTATTGATGAGGCCACCCCTCGTCAGTGTGCATTGGCACACCTTCCACCGTCTTCACAAACCCCGCCTTGACGAGGCTGCGAAGTCCGGCCGCCAATTAAGCAGCTGACAACTCCCCTTCGCTCACGTGAAGAGAAGCCGTGTTAGTAGGCGAATACTGACACATCTTGTGCGGGCTGTACCGCAGGGGCAATATTTGCCGGGACAGCCAGCAAATGACGGTATCCACTCCGTCCAGCAACGGAGCGTCCATTGTCTTGGTGAGGAACTCGATCCGCCTCATATAAAGGCGGAGCTCCTCCGTCAACTTGGGGACCGCCTCGTCCCAGCATGGCCTGGGCATTGGCGGCGCGTTGACGAACTCTGGGACGCCAAAACGCTGTGCCGGGGCTGCCATGTCTTGGCAGTAGAAGAAGGTGGAGGTCCAACCTTTGACGGACTCGATGTAGGGTATCTTCGGATACCACGGACGTCCTTGGCGGCAGTTGAAAGTAACACAGCCGCAGGTTGCGAGGCCCCCATCCGGCACAGTTTGGCGCCGGCAGCGAAAGCAAAATCTGAAGAAGTCTAAACTAGGCCTAACACCTAGGTAGCCTTTGAACAGAGCGGTAAAGCCGGCCAGTACTAAGATGCTATTAGGCGCTATGTTGTGGGGCTGGAGCCCGTAATGATCTAGCACCTCACTAAAGAAGGCGGAAGGCGGCAACGCCATTCCCCTAACTAGGTGGGAGGTGAGGATTACCCGTTCCCTGGCTGCTGGAGCCGGGATGATGTCGCCCTTGGCGGACCGCCAACTGCAGTCCCCTTGGGTCGGCAAGTAGCCGGCCTCCTCCAGCTCCTTGAGGATGTCGTCGTCCACCACTGAGGGTAGCCAGTAGCGGGACCCGAGGTCCGCTGGCTCCTCCTCCTCGTCGGCGGTCGGGCCTCCGGTCGCCGCCGGGGTGGTCGAGGACAATGGTGCCGTGGCCGTGGCTGCGTGTGCGCGCCCGGTCGGAGCGGAGGAAGAAGGGCGAACTGTGGAAGGCGTGGAGGATGAGGTGCCTGCGTGGGCCGCAGCGGAACGCGAGCCCGCGCCGCCCATCGCCGCCGCCGAGGCAAGCTCGGTCTCGGAGTCCCTCGCCGCCGCCGCCGCAGCCGATGTCTTCGGATCGGAGGCCATCCCCGTGCGCTTGGTCGCCGGAGTTGGGAGGATCGCCGGAGTACTCGCTCGGGGGCAGTGGAGAGCTCGAGGAGGGCAAGAGGAAAGTGCGAGAAAGAGAATGAGTGCGGGTGAAGGAGATGAACGTTTCGGTACCCTATTTATAGGGCCAGCGTTAAGATCTGTGCAGCCGTTGGAAAGCCTGCCACGTGGCGCGCATCCGTGCGAAGGCGAAACGGCCCACGATCTCACGTTCGCCATAACTCCTCTTTTCCCGCGATTTGCAATCATGGCACGATTTCGTTCCGTTTGGATTCAAACTGTCGTGGACCAAATGACGTCATCTGTCAGTTATAAGTTTGACTTGTCAGTAAGGATAAGGCTTCTCCGAGAAGCCATCCGGCAAGTTAAGTTAGTCGTCTTTCCCATGCAGGATAAAGGCGGCCGCGTGCTGCTGGTGATCAAGCCGGCACGCGTTCCCTATTTTATTCAGAATGGTTCAAGCTCTGCAGCCGTCAACATTCAAGATGAAAATCGAGAAAACGAAGAAGCCGGCGACTGGAGAACTTCAACCTTTCTGGGGGCTAATGTTAGGGATATACCAACCGGGGGTATCTCCATCATGGATCAATCCGGCTAGTCCAGGGTGGCCCAAGGGTGGTTAAGGCTGATACCTACCGGGCGGCCCAGATAGCTGACGTATAAAAAAGTAGGCGGACGGTCCAAGGAAGGCGGAAGGCTGATACGTCACCAACGTATCTATAATTTCTTATGTTCCATGCTATATTATACCAAGTTATCACATGTTTTATATGCATTTTATATAGTTTTATGCATTTTCTGGGACTAACCTATTAACAAGATGCCACAGTGCCAGTTCCCTGTTTTCTGCTGTTTTTGATTTCAGAAAAGTACTTAAGGAAATATTCTCAGAATTGGACGATTTCTTTTCTGAAGTCCGTTTTTAATTGGGAACGTTCCAGAAGACCGAACACGAGACGAAGTGGGCGACCGAGGCGGCCACATCAGGTCCTCACGCGGCAGGAGCCTGGGCCGCGCGAGCACGTGGTGTGGGCCCCTCGGGGGTCCACCAACCTCGCCCTTTCGCCTACATATACCCCCCGAACCAAAAACCCTAGCACGGTGTGCAATATTTCCTCCACGGGTCCCGAGCGCCGCCGCCATCGAAGACAAGATTCGGGGGACAGAACTCTCTGTTCCGGCACCCTGCCGGGACGGGGAATTGCCCCCGGAGCCATCTCCATCGACTCCACCGCCATCTCCATCGCCGTTGCTGACTCCTACGATGAGGAGTGAGTAGTTCTCCCCCGAGGCTGCGGGATCTACGGTAGCTATGTGGTCTATCTCTCTCTCCCATGATGTGATCTTTTATGTGATCATGAGCTTTGTAATCTAGTTGAATATGTGATGCTACTCTTTATCTATTATGCACTCTAGAGGTTACTTTAATATGAACTCCGGGTTATTCACGGTTGTAATGGTGACAGTGTGTGCACCGTGTGTGATTCCTTTATGACGTTGTTGGTGTTAGTTTACTCTGACTTTGAGGGTGCTCTTGTAGCCCTACACAATGAATGGTGTTTGTTATCCAACATGAGAGTGCTTGAGAGTAGTGTTTATTTATTTAACTTTGATGTCATTGCTGAGAATGTCCACTGGTGAAAGTAGGATCCCTAGGCCTTGTTTCTAAGCATTAAAACACCGTTTCCAACAAGTTCTGCTACATGTTTGCTTGCTGCCATTTTTATTACAGATTGCAATTACTACTTATAATCATCCATATTATTTGTATTTCACTATCTCTTCGCATAACTAGTGCACCTATACATCTGACAAGTGTATTGGGTGTGTTGGGGACACAAGAGACTTCTCGTATCTTAATTGCAGGGTTGTTCGAGAGGGTTATCTTTGACCTCTACCTCCCTGAGTTCGATATACCTTGGGTGATTCACTTAAGGGAAACTTGCTGCTGTTCTACAAACCTCTGCTCTTGGAGCCCCAACACTGTCTACGAGAATAGAAGCGTGCGTAGACATCAAGTTATTTTCTGGCGCCGTTGCCGGGGAGGTGAGCGCTTGAAGGTATCTCCTTTAGATTCTGCAGTTATTACTTTTTGTTTCTTGTTTTTATTTTCACTAGTTAGGCTAATGGAAAACAACAAAAAAATTAGAGATCTCTATGAAATTTATATTGCATTAGGACATGATGCTTTTGAAGAGAAAATTAAAAAACCTATGGAACTTTATTTGCATGCTAGTAGCAATGTTATTAGTATGAATTCTTTGAACACCATTATTGCTAATGCTATGGAAAAGTCTAAGCTTGGGGAAGCTGGTTTTGATGACCTTGATATTTTTAGTCCCCCAAGCACGGAGGAGAAAATTTACTTTGATGATACTATACCTCCAATATATGATGATTACAATGATGAATATGATATTTTCAGTCCACCTACTATTGAGGAGAAAATTAATTATGATTACAATATGCCTCCTATATTTGATGATTATGGTGATGAGAATAATAATGATAGCTATTTTGTTGAATTTGCTCCCACTACAATTAATAAGAATGACTATGCTTATGTGGAGAGTATTAATTCTTTTATGCATGTGGCTCATGATAATAATGTTTTATGTGATAGTTATGTTGTAAATTTTATTCATGATTCTACAAGTGAACTTATTGATGATAATGAGGAGTGTTGCTTAAATATGCTATATGATAATGCTTTAGATGATGGTCCTATGCTTATTGATAATCCTCTATGTTTAGAAGTTGTTACTTATTTATGTGAGGATAAAAATGATATAATTGCTGCTTGTGATGGTACTCTTACTCATGAGAGTCCTACTTTGTTCTTGAATTCTCCTAGTTACACCATGGAGGAGAAATTTGCTTATGTTGAAAAATACTTATGTGATTTGCAATTGTCTCTAGTTCCAAATCTTTGTTGCAACCATGATCTTAAACTTGATATTGATCTTAATAACTATTTTGAAAGAGGGAAGCATGCTAATGAATTCCAAAATAAATTTAATGATCCTCTTTATGTGCCTATGTTATCTAAGTTAAATGATTCTTGTGGTTATATGGTTGAATTTATTTCTACTACTGAAAATTATTATGAGAGAGGAGAATATGGTTGTAGAAGTTTTCATGTTACTAAAACACCTCTCTTCATGTTGAAAATTTTGAAGTTGCACCTGTTTTGCTTTCCTATGCTTATTGCTTTGTGCTTTCATGACTTGTTTCTTTACAAGATTCCTTTGCATAGAAAGAGGGTTAGACTTAAAAAGTGTTTGATATTTGCCTCTTGATGCTCTCTTTGGTTTTTCAACTCTCATTTTTATGAGAGCATCATAACAATCACTATGCCTATCTTAATGGCTATAAAGAAAGAGCTTATGGGAGACAACCCACGTTTTATTTATGTTATTTTCTTTTATATTGAGTCTAGGAACATGACTACCTCTGTAGCAATTCCTTTGTATCTTTATTTTATTGCATTGTTGTGCCAAGTTAAGCCTCTAGTAGAAAGTTGATGCTAGATTTGGATTGCTGTGCTGAAACAGTTTTCTGCTGTCCACCGTTAAATTCATAACTCTTTACAGAAAAATCGGATGGACCTGGGATTTTTTTATGCGTAATCCTCAGATATATATGCAACTTTCATTAGTTTTGAGTTTTCTGATCTGAGCAAGTTAAGTGCCTCGAAAAAATTCGTCTTTACGGACTGTTCTGTTTTTGACAGATTCTGCCATTTATTTTGCAATGCCTCTTTTGCTATTTTGATTGGATCTTTTTATCCTATGAAGTATCAGTGGCTGTAGCTAATGTCCAGTAGCATTGGTAGCAATTGTGTTCCTACAGAATATCATAATTTTTCGTGCACTAACCCTCTAATGGAGTTTACTCTAAGTTTGGTGTGGAGGAAGTTTTCAAGGATCAAGAGAGAAGGATGATATGATGTGATCAAGAGTATAGTAAAGCCAAAGCTTGGGGATGCCCCGGTGGTTCATCCCCAATATATTTCAAGAAGACTCAAGCGTCAAAGCTTGGGGATGCCCAAGGCATCCCCTTCTTCATCAACAAACTATCAGGTCATTTCTAGTGAAACTATATTTTAATTCCGCCACTTCTTATGTGCTTTTCTTGAAGCGTCGGTTTGTTTTTGTTTTTATTTTTGTTATTTTCATTCTCTGAATAAAATGGATCCTAGCATTCCTTTGTGGGAGAGAGACACGCTCCGCTTTTTCTTATGAATACTCGTATTCTTCACTTATATTTGTTGAGTATTCTTCTATGTTACTTCAATGCTTTCTAGCTCTTGTTTTTCATGCATCTCTTGCTAGAGCTGTTAGCTTTATTATATCATACTCTCATATCTCATTGTTTAATTACTTGGAGAGTTTATCTTTTAAATAAGTTGATTGATATTTGGTTGAGAACAGAAAATGCTAAATGTGGTAGATGGTATAAAGAAAGATATACATGATCTTATGGATTGTTATCTTGCATGTTGTGGTGCTTGGCAATTGTTTTGAGCTCTCAAGTAGATCATGTTTAAGCTTTTACATCATGTGGTTAAAACCTATTAGTGAGGAACTACCGTAAAACTTGCTGAAATTTGGTTTGCATGTTTGGTATCTCTAAGGTCTAGATATTTTCTAGTTAAAGTGTTTGAACAACAAGGAAGACAATGTAGAGTTTTATAATGCTTGCAATATGTTTTTATATACGTCTTGTTGTCATAGTTTATACTTGTGTTTGTTTCAAACAACCTTGCTAGCCAAAGCCTTGTACTGAGAGGGAATGCTTCTCGTGCATCCATAATCCTTGAGCCAAAACCTATGACATTTGTGTCCACCATACCTACCTACTACATGGTATTTCCTGCCATTCCAAGTAAATACTTCATGTGCTACCTTTTATTCAAAACATATTATCTCTTATTTGTGTCAATGTTTATTAGCTCATGAGGAAGTATGTGGTGTTACGGATATCAACCTTGTCATTTGCTTTTAGACAGACTTTCACCACCCGGACTAGTGGCATATACACCGCTTATCCATTAACTTTGCAAAAAGAGCTGGCAAATGGGGTGCCCAGTCCCAATTAATTACAACTTTAACCGCTGCAATCTCTTCACATTTTTTCCCTGATCCAATCAGTCAAGCAATGACAATAGTTTTTAACTATATGTGTAAACAAAAGAGATAAGAGGGATGATCTACCTTGCTGGTAGAAATAACGTCCTTCATGGGAGCCGCTCTTGAAAGTCTGGTTGACAAGGGGGGTAGAGTGCCCATTACCATTCGTTGACAACGACAAACACCGCTCAAAACTTACTTTTATGCTCTCTATATGATTTCAAAAACCTATAAAACTAAGAAGCTCTAGCACATGCTTGTATCCCTGCTTCCCTCTGCGAAGGGCCTATCTTTTACTTTATGTTGAGTCAGTTTACCTACTTCTTTTTATCCCCGAAGCAAACACTTGTGTCAACTGTGTGCAACAATTCTTATATGCTTACTTATTGCACTTGTTATATTTCTTTGTGTTGACAACTATCTATATGATATACATGTTCAAAAGTTGAAAGCCTATGCTGAAACTTATATCTTCCTTTGTGTTGCTTCAATGCTCTTTTGCTTAGATAATATTGCTTTATGAGTTAACTCTTATGCAAATCTTTTTTATGCTTGTTTGAAAGTACTATTAATGAAAAGTTTTACTTATATGATGTAGTTGTTTACTCCTTGTCTATTTGTTAGCAAACTATAGATCATTGCCTTGAGTCACTTCTTTCATAACATGAGCCTTACATTATATTATGATCAAGATTGTGTTTAAGCATGTCACTTCAGAAATTATTCTTCTTTTATCGTTCTTACCTACTCGGGACGAGTAGAACTAAGCTTGGGGATGTTGATACGTCTCCAACGTATCTATAATTTCTTATGTTCCATGCTATATTATACCAAGTTATCACATGTTTTATATGCATTTTATATAGTTTTATGCATTTTCTGGGACTAACCTATTAACACGATGCCACAGTGCCAGTTCCCTGTTTTCTGCTGTTTTTGATTTTAGAAAAGTACTTAAGGAAATATTCTCGGAATTGGACGATTTCTTTTCTGAAGTCCGTTTTTAATTGGGAACGTTCCAGAAGACCGAACACGAGACGAAGTGGGCGACCGAGTAGGCCACATCAGGTCCTCGCGCGGCAGGAGCCTGGGCCGCGCGAGCACGTGGTGTGGGCCCCTCGGGGGTCCACCGACCTCGCCCTTTCGCCTACATATACCCCCCGAACCAAAAACCCTAGCACGGTGTGCAATATTTCCTCCACGGGTCCCGAGCGCCGCCGCCATCGAAGACAAGATTCGGGGGACAGAACTCTCTGTTCCGGCACCCTGCCGGGACGGGGAATTGCACCCGGAGCCATCTCCATCTACTCCACCGCCATCTCCATCGCCGTTGCTGACTCCTACGATGAGGAGTGAGTAGTTCTCCCCCGAGGCTGCGGGATCTACGGTAGCTATGTGGTCTATCTCTCTCTCCCATGATGTGATCTTTTATGTGATCATGAGCTTTGTAATCTAGTTGAATATGTGATGCTACTCTTTATCTATTATGCACTCTAGAGGTTACTTTAATATGAACTCCGGGTTATTCACGGTTGTAATGGTGACAGTGTGTGCACCGTGTGTGATTCCTTTATGACGTTGTTGGTGTTAGTTTACTCTGACTTTGAGGGTGCTCTTGTAGCCCTACACAATGAATGGTGTTTGTTATCCAACATGAGAGTGCTTGAGAGTAGTGTTTATTTATTTAACTTTGATGTCATTGTTGAGAATGTCCACTGGTGAAAGTAGGATCCCCAGGCCTTGTTTCTAAGCATTAAAACACCGTTTCCAACAAGTTCTGCTACATGTTTGTTTGCTGTCATTTTTATTACAGATTGCAATTACTACTTATAATCATCCATATTACTTGTATTTCACTATCTCTTCGCTTAACTAGTGCACATATACATCTGACAAGTGTATTGGGTGTGTTGGGGACACAAGAGACTTCTCGTATCTTAATTGCAGGGTTGTTCGAGAGGGTTATCTTTGACCTCTACCTCCCTGAGTTCGATATACCTTGGGTGATTCACTTAAAGGAAACTTGCTGCTGTTCTACAAATCTCTGCTCTTGGAGGTCCAACACTGTCTACGAGAATAGAAGTGTACGTAGACATCAAAGGCCGAAGCC
Source organism: Poa annua (assembly GCA_026929855.1). Taxonomy (NCBI): domain Eukaryota; kingdom Viridiplantae; phylum Streptophyta; class Magnoliopsida; order Poales; family Poaceae; genus Poa; species Poa annua. The sequence goes on from CM049434.1 coordinate 119,127,239, forward strand.
CATCAAGCCACCAAGCCCAAGACGTAAGGCGGCAACCAAGCCGGCTAGGTCTAGTACTCTGTTTACTTGCCGGACAAGTACTTACCTTGTATCCCGGGGTCTGGCCGCCTATATAAGCCGGCCACCGGGAAGCCTTTAGGGCACGCTTCAATACCATTGTAACCTGTTCACGGCTATTGGCTTGTAGTGAATTATAGCAGCACGTAGTATCTCGTCACCGCTGTGAGATCCGAAACTGGGTAAACTCGCCGTGTTCAATCCCGACCTTATCTACAATGCCGATACTACGACAACTTGTGCCAAATTTTACCCCCTTAAATTTTTATTAACGATTCGGTAACTGGTGTCGACTGTAAGGTAAAAGTGATGTGTCATGTAGACTATTTTCATGTATTGTGGTACAAGCAGGGGAATGTCCGGATGAATCCGCAGCGGCTCAACGCTGGGTGGCTCCACATGTTATTGATTGGCGACCCTTGTTGCGGCCGCCATGGCGGCGAAGCTCGGTCAGATGATGTACATCAAGACTGAACACGGGCAATGAGACACTAACCTCTGCTAATTGATCGACAATCTAGTCCTAGTTCTCTTCTACCGTTTAATTTTTCTCTCTACATTATGCTTTGAACCAAACTGTACTACAGGGTTCAGTACAGCTATTCACATCTTTGAGTCTTTTATGCAGGTATGCCAAAGGCATACCATAGTTTTATAAAAGGGGAACACAACTACAAGAACCGGCTAAATTGCAAATATTCCAGCACGGTTTAAAACTCCACACTCCACTCCTCTAAAGCCTACTCTCGCAAACTAATAGCTCCTCCTCTTAACCTCGCTAACTCCCAGACTATAAACTCCTCTCTTATTCTACGGGTCAACTCTAGCTCTTCACACTGATGTACAACATTCCAAAACACTCTCGAGTTCCTTTGCTTCGAGAGCAACCAGGCGTCAAGGATGACCAGGGTATCGAACTTCCTACGACCTCCACTCGTGACCTGTTTCCTCGCTTTCCACCACCAATTCTCAAAGGTAGTGGTGTCCTGTCGCTCTAGCAGGTGTATCCCGACCTCCTGTAAACACCCAAACCAAACCTGCTTAGCTTACACACACTGCAACAGTATGTGATCGATTGTATCTTCTTTCTGCATATACGTAAAGCATGCCTCCGTCTCTTCCTGTAGCCCATGCCTCGTTTCGCCTGTCTGCTGTCCAAAGTCTGCGCCGCAGCGCCAGCCACGCAAACAGTTTGCACTTGAACGGGGCATACGATCTCCAGATCGGTGAAGCCATCCTATCCCTCGTCTGCCCCTGGTTCAGAGCCTTGTAGGTCGCCGTAGCTGAGTAAGTTCTAGATTCCGACACTGTCCAGAGATGAACTTGTCTTCTTCCTCCTCTTTTCTCTGAACCCCTGTCACTGCTAGCCACAGTCGTATGCATAGGCCTCGACCTTCGTCAGATAAATCCCCTGGAATGTCCAGCATCGCGATTGTCCTACAGAACTTCAATTCTTCTTCCTTGTTGATACTGCCTCAACAATGATCGGCGCAATGTCAGAAGCAGCAGTACGGCCTCCGATCCAGTTGTCTGTCCAGAAGTTGAGCTTCCTCCCATCTCCAACCTCGATCCTAGTCATGGTCTGGAACACCGCACGCGCTTCCTTATCTTCGATCATGGGCAAACCGTGCCACGGCCGGTTGCTATCCGTTCTGTTTAACCATTCCCATCGTGCTCTCAAGTCAAGGCTAGGCCTTGCAGTTCTAGGTTTTGCTCACATCTTTGAGCTTAGTTCACGGTGGTCTATCATTTCTGCTCACCCCCATCCCCGCTCTCTTCCTCTAATCGTGCGCGTGTGCGTGCTTGTCTGATGTGGGATTTTGCTCAGTCCTGCTAATTTTAATTCTGCTTCCATTTCCATGTAATTTTCTGAACAGATTCCAACAGCAACAACTCTGAAACGGATGGCCTTAGAATTGTCTTGGTGTGCATAATTTATAGACTGTAACCCTGTAAAAATTTAAATGGGGGTAACAATTGACACAACTTTTACTAAGCTGGGTAATTAGGATGAAAACTTTTAAATAGGTAATTAGCATCAAAATTGTCAAAGTAGGGGGGTAAAAACTAGAATTTACTCTATTTGTTTTAAGCAAGTTTAAATAATAGGTTATAGAAAAAGCATAGATGCAAAAGAAATCCACTACAATTGATATACCACATGTTATATGATACATTTTGTTTGTTAAAAACGTATAGTGGTTGTTGCATCATGCATGAAAGTTGAGAGGGCTGCGGATAACCATTTCTAATTAAAAGAACTTTGAATTTAGCGTTTTATAGCATTTATTGGTACAGAGGCATGTACACAAATTTGAAGGTATCTAAAATTCAAATGATTTCATAGGCAATTTTAGAGAATTAATTTGTGCTATATGTCATAGAAAATTTCCATCAACTCAAAATAAATTCTGATGCAAAGAATATTATGTACGACTGAAAAGGCTTTGATAATGCAATCATGAATCATATGAATAAAAACCACGGAAAATATTTGCTTATGAGAGAACCATATGGTTTGTTTGGATTGTTGATGCGTCCAAAACATGCACATCTTTATCTATGTTTAAACCATATATTTGTCATGAAAATGTTAATATATCACTCTGTAACTGCCACTGACCACAAATGTGTAAATTACTAGAAACATACCCGGCGCGTTGCGGCGGGAATCTTTTTATTTTTTTATACAAATAAAGGGATATAAGACTATGGATATGAATTTGTTTACAGAAATATACTAAGAGAATGTACTAATCTTTTTATTTTTTATCACAATTATCGAAAGGTTAAATTATTGTACGTGTTTTTTGTGTATTTGATGATAAAAAATAGGTGACATGAAAAATTGGATGATGAAAAGTAAATGACATGAATATGTTACATGCAAGAAAATATTAGCTTTAATGAATATTAGTGGGATGACTTGGACATTTGGTTGGCTCAGAAAATGGATGATGGGGATAGGTTGGATGTTGAGATAGAAAATAATTAATGCACTTAGTGGGGTTTTGCTTTATAAGAGGTATAGATTTTGCATATCTCCTTACGATTTATTTTCTTGCAGATAAGGAAGCTATTCTGGTGGAAATCATGCATTTATGAATATAACATAATCCAGATGTGGAGTTGCCAAAAATTTAGAAGATCCAAAACCCGGCGAAAAGAGACTTAACAAGTCGCGGTACAGTCACGCCCACCCGTACAGGCGACCGTACCAGTCACTACCAAATTGACATCGTCAAATGAAGAAACTTCCGTGAAGATCCCCCAAAAAAACCGCTCCTAGCCGCCATTCATCACCATCTTCACTCCATAGCCATCTCCACCTCATAGTCATCATCCATAGTCATATATACTTGTAATGTAGATCTTTTCTACAATGTGTTCTATTGTTGATATGATTGCGATGTGTGAGTAGTCCATTCGGGTAAGGCCTGAGGCCTGGCCTTGTAGCTATGTGCAAACTAACTATTGGGATATTAGTGTAAAGAGTATAATATGATGCATGTGTATATCTCTTGCCAATGCCTCTCTCTTAGGACTTGTGAGTTACCCAAGACCCTGAAGAGTGATCAAGGTAGAGGTAAGGGATGGGAAAAGTGGAAGGCTATGCGAGAAGCTCGTGACGGTAAGAGTTGGACAATAGTTGAAAGCAATTCCCTGGAGAACAACAGTGACAACAATGAACTTATTGCTTTTGTATGTCTTTGTAAAAGAAGACTTAATTATATAGACAACCCCGCTTAAAACGGATAGAGCCGAATTGGAGAGATGAATCCTTCGTGCTCCTGATCTGTGAGACACTGGCGCCCTTGGACGCATTGCTCGTATACAATTTTGTACTCATATGAATTATTTATGACTAACTGAATTTTATCTTATTTTATTTATCTCATACATAACATGCACTGCTGCAAGTGAAAACTTAAGCCCTGGCCTACTTTAAACCATTGATAAAACAACCACAAGCAAACAAGAAACAAGCTTGGTCCGGTAGAACAAACCAAAAGAAAACTTTCTTGAACTTGATAACATTTAGTTGTCAAGCATATACTTTATAGATTCAATAAACCCTGTGTCTGTTAGGGGAAAAAGGTACATACTGTAATAAACCAATTGTAACCAAAATTTATCTTACCAATTTATTGGCTATGACAAAGTTGGTTTTGTTGCCAACTTTTTGGCATGCAAATGCTTCACTATTAACTCTAGTTCATTTTTGTAGCCAACGTTTGTCAATCATGGGAAAACAAAGCATTGACCAAAATTGGCTAGCCACATCTTTGATAGGGCAACACTAGGCATAAACCACTCACACCTGTAGTGTCGGTTTCTACACTGATAAATAAATTATACGGTGACAAATTAGTAAAGTTTATGATAGTGCATATATCTTAGTCGACTGATTCAAGCATCTCAAAAAAGTGTAACTATAAATATTTTAAAATATAATTGCATTTTTCTGGATAGAAAAATGTTCCTGGACGAGTTGCGTTTTTCTGCTCAGAAAAGTTCAACTGGACACTGATCTAAACTATGGTTGGTACTTTTCTAAAAAGTGACTAAAACTTAAATACAGACAACAATGACTTGGCAAATCTGAATGTTAATTAGTACTCGCATGATTGCATGCCATTTAACAGAGATATGTATGAACATTTCTAATTGCACCAGATTTGGTGTATTTGCGTTGTTGCTCCGCCGGCATGATGGTATGTATACATGAGCTTAACATAGATATATGCCGTATCATACCGAATCAACAAAGTATTTAGACTTTAGTGTTGGTATGCAAACATGGGTGGCTTGATGGACACACTACAAAACAATGAAACATAGAAAAACGGAGCCTTTATTTCTTCTACTGTCGTTCACTTGCAGGAGTAGATCAACGACATCTCAGCCTTGGAGGCACTTTGACCTGAAGCCAGGGGAAATGTCTAGCAATATCACAGTTTTAATGATATCATGATACCACTGAACAAAATTGAAAGTTAAAAGTGTAAAAAAAAGAAAACAATTGTGGGCGGTAAGAAAGATGTGTATTTAGGTTTTGCAGATTTTGTCAGAAACAAAATCGAGCTACACACAAGGAAACCGAGAAAACTTCGTCAAAATTTGGTAGTTCTGTGCGATTCAAAACAAAAGTGGTAGTTATACGTAATTGACCTTTCAAATGTGGTAGTTCTATGCTATCAACTCCATATGATAGCATATGATACAATTGCTCACAATTTTATTTTGCAATATGAAGAAAATCAACACAAATATGTGGGTGTTCACAATAATATGTCTGCTTGCGATCACTAGAATTTGCAAGAATTACACGCAGTGAAACAGGAAAGACAAATAAACATGATGAATATTGTGAAAAAAACGTAAAAAGACAAAATGACACTATCGCATAGCAATTTGTCTCTTTTTTATTGGCGAACGGCCAGGTGATTGGAGTTGTCCTTAGTTCATGTGCCGGCATGTGAGGTTGGCGGGCATACAATTGGCAGCATTTGCAAGTTTTTACAATGTGCTCAGCATCTTCTTTGGCGGTCAACCAGTAAAAACCTTGTCGGAAAGTCTTGGATACAATGGACCTGGCGGAAGCGTCTTCGCTTGTATAGCTCGTCTTTAATGACTGTGAATGCTTTGGCTCGCCTTATGATTTGCCTTTTCAACACTTCATCGTCTTCCGACAACTTCTTGTCGATTAAGAAATCGAGATAAGGGACTGTCCAATCCGGCTGAGCCAGGTAGACGGCAAAGCTAGCTGCCTCTACTGGTTCTTCTGCATCGGGGTACAATAAGTCGGCGCCCTTAATGTACGGCTTGTGCAACTGTTCCAGGAAAATGTCCTTTGGCACTTTCTTACGTTCTGACCCGAGCCTGGCGAGGGTGTCTGCCGCTTCGTTTTCAGCTCTTGGAACATGCCGGACTTCATAGCACATGAAACATTTAGCGAAATCGTCAACTTTGGCTCTGTATGCCGCCATTGTAGCACTTTTCACGTCCCATGTGCTGCTTACTTGTTGTGCGACCAAGTCTGAGTCACCATAACAGAGGATTCTGTTGACACCGAGATCCTTTGCCACATGTAGCCCATGAAGCAGCGCTTCGTATTCTGCTACATTGTTGATTGCCGTATTCTGCTACATTGTTGATTGCCTTGAAATAAATCTGCAACACGTAGCTGAGCTTATCGCCTTTTGGCGTGCGCAAAATGACCCCAGCCCCCGAGCCCTTGAGCATCTTTGAGCCGTCAAAGTGCATGACCTAGACTCGGGTAGCTCTGTTTCCTCCATGGCCTCTGTCCAGTCGGCAACAAATTCTGCAAGTGCCTGGGTCTTAATAGCGGTCCTTGGTTTGTAGACTATATCAAAAGCGGCAAGCTCGATGCCCCATTTGGCGACACGGCCGGTTGCCTCTGTGTTATTGATTATGTCACCCAAAGGTGCTTTACTGACTACAGTCACTGAGTGCTCCTGGAAATAGTGCCTAAGCTTTCTGGCGGCGAAGAAAACGCCGTAAGCCAGCTTCTGGTAATGTGGATACCTCTGCTTGGAGGCGGAGAAGACTTCACTAATGAAGTAGACCGGACGCTGCTCAGACGTCTCGGCTTCGCTTTCCTTTCTTTCCACAGCCAGGACAACGCTGACAACTGTTCCGGTTGCCGCGACGTAAAGCAGCATTGGTTCCTGTGGTCCTTAAGTTGCCGCAAGGCGGCGTCTGCCTCATCCGTCCACTCAAAGTTGTCGGAATTTTTTCAATAGCCGGTAGAGAGGCATTGCCTTTTCTCCAAGACGGCTTATGAAGCGACTGACGGCAGCTGCAGAGCCGGCTAGGCGCTGCACGTCCTTCAGACAAGTTGGTCTGGATATGTTTTGGATAGCCTTGATCTTCTCCGTATTTACTTCAATCCCTCGTTCAGAGACGATAAAACCAAGGAGTTTACCGGCTGGGACACCGAAAACGCACTTGGCGGGATTGAGCTTTATCTGGTATTTCCGGAGATTTTGGAGGGTTTCTTTCAGGTCCTCCAGGAGATCCGCCTTCTTTTTCGACATCACCGCAATGTCGTCGACGTAGACGTGAACATTGCGACCGATCTGTTCATGCAGGCAATTTTGCATACAACGCTGGTATGTTGCGCCAGCATTATTCAGGACAAAAGGAATCATGATGTAGCAGAAAGTCCCGTATGGAGTAGTGAAAGATGTCTTCAGCTGATCAGACTCCCTCATCTTGATTTGATGGTATCCGGAGTAGGCGTCCAAAAAACAAAGTAGCTCGGAGCCTGCTGTGGAGTCTACGACTTGGTCAATTCTAGGCAGCGCAAAGGGATTCTTTGGGCAACACTTGTTAACACCGGTATAGTCGATACACATCCTCAGCTCTTTATTCTTCTTTGGAACAAGTACAGGATTTGCCACCCAATCGGTGTGTACAACTTCTCTAATGAAATTAGCATCTCTCAGCCTACTTATCTCCTTGCCTATAGCCTTGCATTTCTCATCACCAAAGCGCCTTGTTGCTTGCTTCACCGGCTTGGATCCTTTGATGATATTGAGTGAGTGCTCGGCGAGTTCCCTCGGGACACCAGGCATGTCGGATGGCGACCATGCGAAGATGTCACCATTCTCACGGAGGAACTCGACGAGCACGCCTTCCTATTTGCTCTCCAGGCCGGCCCCGATGACAACCTGCTTGGAGTTGTCACCTGGTGTGAGGTCCGCCTTTTTCCTGTCTTCTGAGGCTTCAAAAGTTTTCTTGACGTCGTTCTTTGGCTTGGGCATGGAGTTGTCTGAGTCTGCCTTAAGTTGCGCGAGCTCTTCTTTGTGGATGACAGCTTCTGCAAAGGCGGCCATACCATGCTCGCACTCCTTAGCTTTCTTGAAGTTGCCGGAAACCGTGATGGTTCCGTTTTCCCCCGGCATCTTAAGCTTGCTGTAGATGTAGCACGGCCTTGCCATGAACTTGGCGAAAGCCGGACGTCCAAAGATTGCGTGATAGGCGCTTTTGAAGGGGACAACCTCGAACCGGAGAAATTCTGAGCGATAGTTCTCCTGCGGCCCGAAAGTTACCTTCAGCCTAATGCTTCCCATGGACTTTACTTGTTTGCCGGGCACTATTCCGTGAAAGGTGAGGTTGCTGTAGTCTAGCTGATCCTCAGTCAAATTCATGCGGAGAAGTGTGTCATAGTACAGAATGTTGAGGCTGCTGCCGCCATCCATGAGTACCTTGGTGAGTCTGAAGTTGTCGACAATGGGATCGACAACAAGGGCGTACTTGCTTGGGTGAGGGATATGGTCAGGGTGGTCGGACCGATCCCATGTTATAGCTGCCTCTGACCAGTTCAAATACTGAGGGACGTCTGGCATCGTTGCGTTGAGCTCTCGCATCTCCGCCTTTTCTGCTTTAGCCGAGGGTGTGCCGACAACACACACGAGTGACTCTCGGACCTTCGGGTAAGGCTTCTTTTTCTTGGCGGAGGCGTCGTTGTCGCTTGATGTTGACATTGCATCGTCATCCTCGTTGTCCTTGCTGTCTTTCTTGTCGGGCTTTTTCGACTTCTTTGCTTTCCAGGCAACACTAGAATCCTTCTTCAATTCGTCCAAGAAGCGGCATTTGCTAAACGTGTGGTTGACCTTTCCAAGTGAGGCGTGGATCGGGCAAGGTAAGTCCTTTGCCTGCTCGTAAGTTATGCGTGCCAACTTAGGGCCTGAGCCTGCGTCACGGTTCTTATTTTTTCACTTCTTTTTGCCGGCATTTCCTGGGAAAGCAACGGCAACCTCATTGGATGGTCCGACTTTATCATCAGCCACTTGTTTGCGTTTGTTGTTCCGCTTTGGCGTGATGCTGACATCTGGGTCATCGTCCCGTGCGTCATCGTCAGCTGCTGCATATGCGGCGGCAAGCTTGAGCATCTCGCCAAGATCCGTGACCTGTTCGCAGACAAGTCTATGACGGAGTAAGGACTTCTTTTGCAGGCCTGTGTAGAAGGCGTGGATTGCCTGAGCATCTGAAACACCGTGACAATTGGCTTTTGTGGCTATCCAACGGCCGACAAAGTCTGTCATGGTTTCATCTGCTTTCTGAACACAGCGTTGCAAATCCGTATAGGTATTTGGACGCTTGTATGTTCCTTGGAAGTGCTGGGAGAACACCTTTTCCATGTCGTACCAACAGTGGATGGACTTTTTTGTCAATCCAAGCTCTTGCGGTGCCTTCCAACATAAGGGGGAGATAGCGGACAGCGATGAGATTGCTGCCGCCGGCTATTTCTATGGCCATGGCGTAATCGGCTACCCATGAGTCCGCCTTTACGAGGCCATTGTACCTAGGACAATTTTTTGACACTGATGTCATGTCCTTAGGAAAAGGCTCTCTACGAACAGCATTGCCGAAACACTTTGGACCAGAATATAGCGGCTGCTTCCCTCTTTTTATGTCTTCAAGGCGGTGTCGTGCGTCTTCTAGAGAGAGCTGTTGTCCGCCTTTGTTGGCGTGTGGCTCATCCTGCGCAGCCCGGCTTTTGCTGTGCCTGGGCTCTTCTGCCGCCTCCTTTTTCTTATTGCCGGTGCTGCGGGGTGGTGATGAACTCCGGTCCCGGCCTCTCCTGGGAGGGTCGTTGCCGCCATCTTTACGAGGCGGCTGGCCATTGTTCCGACTCCCCCCGTCACTGCGCCTTGGCGGTGGCAGGTTGTCTTTGTTTCCTGTACGCGAGTGCTCGTCCCGCCTTTGCTTAGGCGGTGGCGTCTTCTTGGGAGGCGGCGTCTTTTTCCTCTTGTCGCCATGGCTACTGGAGCCGGACGGGCCTTCGGGGTCGGCATCGGGTGCCACTCTGCATTTTTCCGACTTGGAAACCAGATTTCCCCCTCGCGCATCTGCCATGTGGCCATAGGAATCGGCGCGCGCTTGTTGTTCTAGGGCCTTGTACACGTAGTGTCTTGCGTTGACTATCTTTTCTTCCGCCGTGGTAGCTTGGTCCTCAAGGGTATCTAGTGCTGCGGCCGCGTTGAGGATAGGCGTGCAGAAAACGATGTCTCCTCGCTTGTCCTCAGGCTACGGTGCCGTACGCCAATCGAAACCCAGCATCTGAGCTGCTGTTTGCTTACGCACTTGAGGTTCCTTTTCCCGGCGGCGTTTAGATGACTTGTCTTCAAAGAGCTTTGTTGCCTTAAGGGACAACTTATCCTGCTCCTCTTGGACTTTCTTCGCAAGGCCTTCAACATACTTCTCCTTTTTGCGCAGGAAATCAGAGTGTAAGAGCATGCTTTGTCGGAGTCCCTCTACTTCTTCAAGCGGGGTATCCTTAGTGACCGGAGTCGCCATCAATTCGTCAATCTCGGCGATGCTTGTGAGCAAATCCTTGTTGGGTTTGCTAGTTTCGCCCTTCTCGAGACCAGACTTGTTCTTCGCGTTCGTTTTGTCGGAGCCTTTGATGATTTGGCCGACAACAGTGTTGTCGGTTTCCTCGGTCGCCTTGTCTTGCGCGTTGGAACTTTTTGGGGTCGTCTCGTTGCCGAGTATGACCATCATAACTTGCTTGTCAGGCATGTCTGTATCCGTTGTGGCCTCGGAAGGCGCTGGATGAGCACTGTTGAAGCAGCTTTTGACTCTTTCTTCGAAAAGACTGACGGAATCATCAGAGTCAGAATCTATGTTGACTTGAACAGTAGATCTGGATCCGGCATCCGACATCATATCGTCCTGGAGTGCAGGGAGGATCGATTCGGGATCGTTGTTTTCCGGCTGGGAGTCGGATCCCAGTCCGACAACTCCGACGAAGTGGAAGTCCTGATCGGCCGACTCCTGAGAGAAGGCGGACTCAGATCCATCTTGCCGGTCGACTGCTAGGTCGAAGGGTTGGTGGGTGGGCGTGTAAAAACGCGGTAAGCCGTATGCCTCCGGCGTGTACCCGATGAAGACGTCGATCCCTCCGATCGGTACGATTGCGCATCCGATGAGGTAGTCGTCAGCCGGGTGCCAGGACTCGTCTGAGTTGACGTAGCTGTAGTTGCCGCAGCGCGTAACGCGGCCGACGGCGATCTGCTCGCCCACGCCGCCAAGTGCTCCCGCCTTGAACGTGACGCCAGGAACCCTAGGCCCCACGGTGGGCGCCAACTGTCGTAGTATCGGCATTGTAGATAGGAGACGGGGGTCCTCTAGCCTAAGGATGGATTGTGGGGAAGAAGGCTGGAGTCGTCAAGTTCGGGATTGAACACGGCGAGTTTACCCAGATTCGGATCTCACAGCGGTGGCGAGATCCTACGTGCTGCTATAATTCACTATAAGGCAATAGCCGTGAACAGGTTACAATGGTATTGAAGCGTGCCCTAAAGGCTTCCCGGTGGCCGGCTTATATAGGCGGCCAGACCCCGGGATACAAGGTAAGTACTTGTCCGGCAAGTAAACAGAGTCCTCGACCTAGCCGGCTTGGTTGCCGCCTTCCGTCTTAGGCTTGGTGGCTTGATGGGCTTCGGCCTTCCGCCTTTCTTGGACCGTCCGCCTTCGTCCGCCTACTTCCTTGTACGTCAGCTATCTGGGCCGCCCGGTAGGCATCAGCCTTAACCACCCTTGGGCCACCCTGGACTAGATGGATTGATCCATGCTGGAGATACCCCCGGTTGGTATATCCCCAACACAAGTTTTACTAAACGGGGTAATTATGATGAAAACTTGCTAAATAGGGTTATTAGAGTCAAAATTGTCAAACTAGGGGGTAAAAGGTGGAATTTACTCAAAATATTATCAATTGGAACATGAAAATAGTGTTAGAAACTCTTTTTTGCAATATTGGTGGGCATGACAAAATGCACCTATTTGTCGAATATGAGCATGTTGTCACGAGTTGAAAATGAGTTGGCAAAAAAAATGGAGAAAAAATTCAAACCTTTGCCGAGTGTCCGTTGCTATGGGACACTACTTAGCAAAGAGGCTGCGGCGTTTTCTTTCAGTCAACCACATTTGCCAAGTGTTTTCTTTTTAAACTATGCCAAGTGCTTTTCTTTGCCCGATGTTTTTTTCCATCTTGGCTTAGTTCTTTTCTTTGACGATTGTATTTTACTGGGCACTCCGCTTAGTATGCGGTAGAAGACACTCGGTAAAGAGCAGGACACCGGCAAAGTGCCAAATTCGACTGTTGGAGATGTAGTAAGAGCATCTCCACCGGGGGCCTCTAAAGGACCCCCAAAGGCCCTTTGGGGGACCGGACACAAAAAACGCCCACCAGCGGCACCCCCAAAGTCTCGCCCCGAGCGATTTTGTGACCGGCATCCCCAATAGGGCCTTCAAGTTTGGAGGCCCTCCTGGGGGTGCCGGACATCGCCTCGGGCATGGCCCTGACAGCGATGACCCGCCCGTCATACACACGACGCGCCGCGCCCAATTCTCATTCCTCTACGTTGCCGCCCCCGGCGCCAAAATTTGCAATCTTCCCTCCATGTCCCAAACCCTCGCGCCGGCGCCGCGACCTTCTCGCCTTCCGCCACCATGCCGCCCAAGGGTGTCGGCCTCTCGAAACCCAAGCGACTGTCGAGAAGAAGAAGCTACAAGCAAGTCCGACAAGAAGTGGAAGCTCTACTTCAAGATGCAGGAGACCAAGCTCAAGAACCAAGAGAAGAAGGAGGAGCGTCTCTTCATGGCCACGAACACGACCGGCATGATCCCCAACCAGAAGGCCTACTTCGTGTCCGAACGGAGGCGCATCCAGGCCGAGAAGGCGGAGGCTGAAGCGGCGGAGCTCGAGGGATCTGACGAGGACGACGAGGAAGAAGTCGAGGAGGAGGCCGCCGCGTGATCGGCATGAACCATTGCGCCAGGGAGGCGCCCTTTTGATGGCCGGCCTTGGAGACTTGTTCTCCGGCTCGGTCGGCCCTTTTTTTATGGCCGGCGTTGGAAATTGTTCTCCGACGCGGTCGAAACTATGCCAAGTCGCCGACTTGCTCTCCGACGCGGCAAAACTGTTTGATTTCCGGCATCATTTGAGACATTTTTATTAATGCATGCACCGCCGTTCCTCATTTGTGATGTTCATCGGCGGCGATCACAGCATGCACGTAAGGTGTTCGGCAGTTCGCTCAAATGTTGGGCGTGTTTGGGGGTGGGCCTTTGGGGAGTGCCGCCGTGGAGGGCCTCCAAATGTTGCCCGGACACATGTCCGACACCCCCAAAGGAGGCCCAATTGAGGGTGCCGGACACACATTTAGAGGCCCGCGGTGGAGATGCTCTAAGACTCCCATGTCCATGCATGTGCAGTTAAACTGAAATGGTTTATTAGTTTACTACAATTGGGTATTAATATACGACGAGTAACACAATACTACAGGTTTGCTAATATCATACTGCAGTTTTGCTAAAGCTAAACACCTCAAATTAAAACTAGAGTATTTTCAGAATACTTAAAAAAAAATTGCTACCAAACACAAAATCACAATCAAACTGCCCGCAAATGCCCGGTGAAATTACAGTAGCCGTCTTCCCTGCGATGCAGCCTGAAGCTGCTTTCCCAGTTCAGCAGAAACATGGCTAGTAATTTAAGACGCCAGGCTGGTATCCCGAATAAATTAAACCAGAAAACTACCTTTTCACAGTCCATTCAGCCGTCAAAATGTTGTCTGATCCGCACGAGATCCATCAGTGCCCAAGAGGATATACACTCTCACAAGTCACAGCGTACGGTAAGCAGGGGCTTCATCAGAGATATAGATATACAGTATACAGACAAGGCGGCTCGATGCAGATTAGTATAATAGCAGTTGATGTGGCACTGCCGCAATTTGGCCGTTAATTATCCCAGAAAAGGGGCGTAATGGATGAGGACTGCTAACTAATTCGATGTGTACTGCTAGTACTCTATTGCCTAGCCGATTGGAACGAGGAACCGAGGAAGGCGCTTAGGAACCGAGGTTATGATTGCGAGCTCATTATTCAATATTCGACGGAGCATCGTGATTTGATAGAGAGAGACATACGTCTGTGTACTCCATCCGTACATGGATATACTCGAAGCTGTTTTTGAACTTGTTTACTGTCGAAAACGAAATATACCACGAAAGGAATATGCAATACAAATCTGATACCAAAAGCCCAACCGAAGAATCAGAGTGTTATAACGGCATAGTAAATGTACCCACCTGGATCAACGGGAGTAACCATCATGGTGGTTTTGCTGTTTCTGCTAGACCCAGTGCAAGAACTTCCAGTCAGCAACTCAGCATACAAGCCCTATCACCATTCAGAAGGTCGCAATGCAAACTTTCAACAAAGAAATATCTGACCTAGGGGTTACCTGGGTTTTGTTATTTTATACACAACAAGCAGAAGCTCAATTTGTGCTTGAAAGTGTCCTGAAGCATGTGGCTCGTTCACTGGATGGTGCAGTAAGGGTAAGCCGATAAACTTTATTGCATAATGCTGGTCCTTCACAGTTAAACATCTCTGCGCAGAAAGCAACCGGGTTCAAACAGAGATTGACTATCTCTGCGCAGAAAGCAACCGGGTTCAAACAGAGATTGACTATCTCCTTTTCTTGCTCGATCCTCTGGAAATCTTTGGATATATATTAAGAAAAGTTTACATAGTGATTCTGTTGATGAAGGCTGGTAAGATAAATTGTGACATCGAAAAAGCTATCTGCAACAAAGGTGTCTCTGTACGAAAATCCTCTCGTCTCTTCATTTATTCGTACACTACTACAGAAGAAGGTCTTTGCATGAGTAATCTGGAGATAATGATGCCAAGAGCCTGAAGACATTCTGTCAAGAACACCTGCCTAGATTCTCCAGAAGGGTAGACATTAGCCAATTTAGTTTCCCTCACATCCCTTACCAAACCTTACTCAAGTACTCCTACTGTCAACAAAGAAGGACATGCCAGTAATGTGGTGTGCTGTCAGTGGGATGTTCTGCAATCGCTTAATTTTCTATTATGCAGAGGTAAGTGTTTTATCTTTATCTACATGGGGAAAATAATTTTGTCACTGCATCTGTTTCATGGGAAGATTGGTACATAACCTTCTATAGTGGTGTTCTGCATTATAGTTTATTTCTATAACAATTGTTCCAGAGAATTTACTTCTGTTAAGGTTAATTGATTGCTTACAATCTAAGATCTGTGGCATGGTTAATAGCTACCTATTGGTTCTGATAATTTACATGTTTATTCATCTAGACTTTAGGGTTTAAAATGTTACATTGCTTGGTCACATTGGTCGTATTTGGCTTGGATTAATCCTGCTTCTGATCGATGGTTTACTTGTGCATTTTTACTCTCTCAGTCATTTAAAAGACAAGACACAATCTATTTTTATTGTATCATGTTCTTATATTGTATATGTGGTATGTTAATCCCTTGCTTTTGGGTAGTTTAATTGTGTTTGCAGTGCACAATGGCATAAACACATTTGCATATACCGCTGGTTTATGTAATGTGGTTAGTGATTCATGTTTCCTCATCATAAGATGAATGAATGTGTTTGCAAAGTGACTTGGTTATGCCCTGTCTTCTCTAACTTCTCTCTCATCTGATTAAGAACAGATGATCTCCTCTTCTATAATATTCCTTCTATCTGCTTAATTACATATATATATTTCGCTTTTTATCTGAATTCTGATAATACCATATCCTCTGCTATTTCTCTTTCTTGCTTAACTTCATATCTGCTTTCTGTCCTCATATTCTGATAAGAACATATTCTACTCCCCATCTTATTTGATTTCTTTCTCTTTAAATCTGATCAACATATGCTTCCTTGACCTTTCTAAGACTTTTTGGGTGTTGGTCTTGCCAAACGCACAACGTTACCATTTTACTTGAACAACATTCCTCCTATTTAACACTCTCCTTTTGTTGACTACCTTATGAACTTTGAAGCTTCTTGTTCTGGTTACAATAACAACCTGCCTCTTTGGTTAGCCTTCTTCCCCTAGCTGCTTCCCCTTTTTGTGGACTACCTTATGAAAGTTTGAAGCTACCAATTGTCATTTTTTCCTGATCAAATCTCTTACTCCCTCCGATCGGGTTTAATTGTCGTGAGAAATGAACTACGAGGTACAACTCATTAGTTGGGCTGGCGACAATCTTTTACGATCAGAGGGAGTATATAGATTAGAATGGCCACACTAGTTCTTATCCCCACCGGGTTAAACTCCTAAAATAAAACAATGCATCTCCCCTGAAGGTTGATACGTTAACCCATAATCACCCCCACTTTGTGTTTATGTTTCCTATTGCAGGTTTGAAGAAGATTTGAGAAGACCAAAATTAGTTTTCAGATTTTCTATCTATTTTTAATATTTGGTCATCTGTAATAGTAAAGCATGTTGTAATTTTATAGTTAGATCATTTAATTGTAACAACTCTTTGTACTATTCTTGTAAACTCTACAATAATCTTTTGATACAAATTTATTTAATTACACATTCCAACTACGTATATGAATTCTAGTTTGAATCAGTACTATTATGCACTTTTTCAAATTTTGAGTTAAAGTTCAGATTTATTTATTCTGTACCTGCAGATTTTAAATTTTAATGTAGTCATTATTTTGCAAGTCGTGCTTATGCACCTGAGTTCTCTAATTACTCATCTGTTACCACGTGTTCCAAAAGTAACAAATAAGCAACAGTCATATCCGATAGCTCCTTTAATTGTTTAAAGAACTTTATTCATTTTTCTATGTTTTCAAAATATAAATTGTATGTAAAATAAAAAAGTACACTTTATGTTTTATTATATAAAATTATATCATTGCTACTTTACATCACCTCTCTAGCCTCAAATTCACATGCGCACAAGACATTTGAGTACACATATTTACTCCGTGGACGGTGAGGCGGTGATCATCCATCAACTAATAGCAAAAGCGAGAACAGAGTTCACCCAAATAGTGTGCAAGTTGCAGCATGGTGGAATAGTCCACTCACGGACACGACGTATAGCTAAGAAAAATGGTGTGGTCTGCTTAGTCTAATGAGGAATGCTAGCAAACGAAGATGCACATATCCAACCAGTGGTAAAAGGTAATGTAAAAGAGGCCGATCAAATAATATTTTGTCTACAAATACATGCTGAGAACTCTTTTTGGGTCAAAATCTCGAGAAACATTGACTATCCTTATCCTGCCAAGTGCAGGAAAGGTAAGAAACAATAGATATATATACCTCGTGTCCTCGTACATATCTTTGTACTATAGGAATTTTCAATAATGATGACAGAGAAGGAGTATAAGTCAAACATACCTATCGGCTGGTAAGTTTTCAAAAGAATGTAAACGATCAAAATTGTATTTCCTAACTATTTTGTATTAGAACATACTTTCACACCAAAAATGGCATTTATAACATTTCAATTTTATAGAGAACTGGATAGAGCAGCTTATATCAAACAATTGATCACTACCTTTTTTGCACCCCTTAATCTGTAAGGAAACATAATTGACACATGAAGTCTACAAGCATATACTCCCTCCGTATCAAAATGTAAGATGTTGTGGCCACTTTTGATCATTATGAATCTAGACATGTTTTAGTGCAAGGTTCAAATGAACCATGTATTTAAACGTGTCTAGATACGTAATGATCAAAAGTGGCCACAACATCTTATATTTTGATACGGAGGGAGTATATGCCTCTGCGGCCACCTCATCCCAACATTCATCCAGCCAGTACCGAGCGAACAAACACCTCTTCTTATTCCAAGTCTCCAAGCCTACCACCGCACCTCAATTTCACAACTTTGCCAAATCTTGTCTTAATTTGTAATGGAGAATATTGTCGTGCTGATTGTTGGTGTTGGTCCACCAGGCCTCGTGAGCGTGACGACTGCGGCGCATCACTTTGGCGCAACCGCACATACAATCTCTTGAAACCGCATTTTGCAAAGAGTTCAGTCACTTACAAAACGACACATCTGAAACATTGATTTTCGTCTAAGTTAGATTATTTTTAAGAAATACTTGTTAGGAACTTCTAACCAAGTTATATGTTAGAGAAGTGCTCCGATACTTTCCGGAAAAACAAGTTGCACGAATTTTAAAGCGCATCGACGGCTATGATTAGGTTCATAAAGTGATCTAAGAGGATACTAACCATGTGGGATTAGCACCCTTAACCCCCTAATCACAGCCATCAATTTGATTTAAAATTCGTGTAACATGTTTTCCCGGAAAGCACCGGAGCATTTCTCTATATGTTATTTATGAGTGCAGAATGGTCAGAGCATGTTAAATAACAATGGATTACTACCGACTAAAGAATATCTGAATCACTGGAAAGGTGAAGATAGACTCTTGTGCTGGGCTGAGAGGAGAGGATTGTTTGGTGCCATAGATGCCAAGAATATAGATAATGGTATAAATCTGATAAGCTCGATGTAAAGCTAAATTAGCCTTCTTTATACATAGTTTAAGGGACCAAGTGTGTTAGAGTATTGTATCTTTGATACATTTTCATGTCAAGACTCATAAGTGGTAGGGAGTAACGCCTCGCGGAAAAGAACTCGAAAAATAGTCAACACATGGGGATAGCATTTCTCAAAAATATTTGCAGCTTCTCGTAAAAATATTTGCAGCATCAGAAATATTGTATATCAGAAACTCAAGTTTCGTTGCAACATCTCACTCATGTGTTCTCTAAAAGCGTATACAGCATCGAAAATTCATAGAAAGAACTAATCTCGTTTTAAACAGCCGACCTCGCAGTCCAGACTCATCGACAATGAATCCCACTCGTTAGAGGAGAGCCTCGTCGGCGTCGGATTCAACGAACCCTAACCCATTATTGCTAGGCCCACCATTTCTCGAACACGGAATCACAAAGGCCTATCAGAGCTCCCATCGTGACCATCAATGGTGGCATGGTAAAAGAGGGTGGTGGCGATGCTCGGCCATGTGAAGCGCGGCGGCAGCCGGCGATGGGACGGATGGTGTAAGTGCTCGACGGCAAGTGACACTTATCAACCTTTTTTTCTGTGATATATCTGGATGATGTTATTATGTTTTTAATAAAATAAAATAAATAAATCTGTGAAGCATTTATTTAGATTTCCGTGTATCGCTGTTCCACTTTCCACCTCACAAAGGAAATCTGGTGTCACGTTTGGAAAACCCCTTGGGATTTCCGTTTCTCGACTTCTCCCCCTGCTTCCTAGCCAAGCCAGCCGGCGGCTATGGCCTCGACCTCGATGGCTAGTCCCCGCCTCCCCTTCCTCCCCGCCCGAACCCACTCCGCCGCCGCCGCCGCCTCCTCTTCGTCGTCCTCCTCCCCGTCACCTCGCTTCGCCCTCAAATGCAGTAGCGGCACCAACCCCAACTCAGGCCATCTCTCATCTGCCTCGCGGCCCCGGGCACCCGCGGCGGACGGCGTAGGGTCCGCCGACCTCAACGGCCTCCGGGCCCCGCCTGTGCCTCTCGCGGACACCCCTCTACCCGCGTACCGCGATCCCCACGGCCTGCCTCGTAAGTCGAGCGACGACGCTTCTTTTTTTTCTTACTGATTTCTAGTCGTCGTTTGTCTCGGCTACGATCAGTAAGTAACTAGTCAGTTGGGATTTACTCATGGCGTGCGTGCGTGCTTCTTTCCCGGGGTTATCAGGGCCTCTCACAAGTGCCGACCTGATGGGGGCGAACGGGGAGACGCTCAAGGTTGCCTACCAGGTGCTCGACGGCACGCGCGTTGCCTTTCAGTTTCATTGCGTATCATATCAGTCTCCTTGTTTGGGCGTGTACTCTTTTCGTTGTATATCTGAACAGAGTTTGGCTTTGGTGATTGTCCAGGGCTTTCCTGGAGCGTACAGCGAGGCAGCAGCGAGGAAGGCGTATCCCAATTGCCAGACCGTGCCATGCGAGCACTTCGATACTGCATTTCAGGTGTCGTCATCGGATCCTTTTTAGGGCCTGTTCTAGTTTATTAATTCTGTTTTTGCGGTGCAAATGAGATACGTTTTAAAGTTGTTCGGTTCATGCCATGGTTCCGGATGATGAACATAAAAAACTCAAAAGGGTTTAAATGTTTGTTGTATGAAATTTCATTGAGGGTTTGGAGTTTGTACACCAAGTTAGGTAAGGTCCAAACAGATTGCTAGATGAAGTGTTGCCATTAAAACCCAAATAATACTCGTGTGAAAGAACTTCTTAGCCGCGCATATCATTTGACCATTCATTTCTATTTTAATACATAGAGAGCCCAGCAAAATTTTATATTATGGAAAGTAATTTTTTAGACCAATCTATGCTTATGATTTTGAAGTATCTAGTTTAAATAGTTATAAAGCTATTGGTAGTCAAAGTTTGAAAGTTGACTCTACCTGGGCACAAACAACACCTGTTAGGGACCGGGGAGAGTATTGTATTGGCAAAATATTTTTCTAAACTAGTTTCGGGGACATGAGTAGATCAGAACAATAATAAAAATATGCTTTAACGTGGTTTCACTTTTACCTTTTGGACTATATATGCTTTGTTACAATTATTTCCATATATATTTATTGCATAGCATATTGTAATACAAGATGGAGGAGCTTGTAGCACAAGCGAATAAACATGTTGGAGTGTTGATGTCTTCTGGTCCTTTATCAGGCTGTTGAAAACTGGATAGTTGATAGGGCAGTACTGCCACTTGAGAATACGTTGGGTGGAAGTATACATCGGAACTATGACCTTTTACTTCGGCATAAGCTGCACATAGTTGGAGAGGTTCGTCTTGCTGTTCGGCACTGCTTATTAGCCAATCGTGGAGTGAAGATTGAAAACCTAAGAAGTGTCATGAGTCATCCCCAGGTAAACCTCTTGGATATCGTGATCTTAATATTTTCATCTGTTTGTGTAATAACCCTGTGACTCATCATTTTGAGATTCTTAGGCTCTTGCGCAATGTGAGAATACGCTAACAGAGTTAGCAATTGAACATAGACAAGCTGTGGATGACACTGCTGGTGCAGCAAAGGTAAAATGGCGCCTTCTACCTGGAGTTTATCTTATAACAGATTTTTATATATTTAGTTATATTTTTTAGTCGATGGATTCCAAGTTTCTTGGTCATTAACCATAAACGCGATATGCTTGTTTCAAAGTTTGTCGCAGAAGAAATGCTCCAAGATACCGGTGCCGTTGCCAGTTCTTTAGCTGCTGAACTTTATGGACTGGATATTCTTGCTGAAAATATTCAGGTATGGTGATTTCATACTCAATTGAGACATTGCAGTTTGTTCTTTATCCTGAACATTAGTCCTTCTGTTTCCATAGGATGAAAAAGTCAATGTAACTCGTTTTATGATGCTTGCTCGAGAACCTATTATACCACGGGTTGATAAACCATTCAAGGTAAAGATTGCAGGGTGTACTCTGTTTATTTTCCCTTCCAGTCGTGCATTCCATCCTAACAAAGCTGGTTGATTTATTGCATGATCATTTGATTTTCAGACTAGCATAGTGTTTTTACTTGAAGAAGGCGTTGGGCAGCTCTTCAAGGCACTTGCAGTTTTTGCACTCAGAGAAATCAACCTAAGCAAGGTGCATTAAACAACTTTGCTTTGCCACTTGTATGTGCTTTGTATAATCCTCTAACAGTGTTTTGATGTGAAGATAGAAAGCCGTCCACACAAGAAAAGACCTTTACGTGTAGCTGATGATACCTTCTCCACACCGATCAAGTTAGTTTGCAACCCAATGCCCCGCACATTAATTCCATCTCATTTCATGCAGTACTAACCAAGTATGAATCAGGTACTTCAACTACCTCTTTTATGTTGACCTTGACGCATCAATGGCTGATCCAAGAACTCAGAACGCTCTTCGAAATTTGGAGGTAATGTTGGTAGGTTTATCTGGCTTCAAGCAAACAGAGACTCATCTTGCTTTATTTGCAGGAATTTGCAACCTTTGTCAGTGTCCTGGGGAGCTATCCTGCAGACATGAGCGAAGCTTGAATGGCAAGTGACAGCTGCAGATACTAGCGGGTAATTTTCTGTTGTATGGTTTAAAGATCTGCCTTTTTGGTAGGTATTGTTTATTGTAATAAAAGAACCATTTTTTGGGAATATAAATTGTCAGAAACATGCAGCTCTCTCTAGGGAATATTTTGATGGGGTTTAAGCGACACACTACCTGGGCTTTTCCCGATCGAGTAGAACGTAGAACTAGAATACGGAACTGTAAAGTGTGGAGGTCAACAAAGTGAATATACCAGTTCGATGTCTTCTAACCTTTTATGTTTAGTTCTGCGTAAGTTTCTTCGAAATTCCCAAATGGTTTGTAGAATAAGATTGCCTGCTCACAAATTATACTAGTGAAACTGTTTTATAATTAAAACTGGAAAGGAACTAGAGGTTGGAGTTCTGAAATTTGAGTTTAACCCTCTGAGGTGAAAATATCTATTATACCACACAAGTGTCATGTCCTTTTTTGTGTCTATCAACGTGAACAATTATTTGCATTCGGGTACTGAAGGTAGTGTTGGACGAGTATCACTGTGATCGTTAGATGAGTGGCAAAGGTCAAGTGAAGATTGATATAGAGCCTCCTGTAAGTTGAAGGGAAAATTGTTTTAAAAGGAAGGAACGGCACATTTCATTCCAAATACAGGCATCCTGGGTACACTGAAGAATTCAAGAAATACGAGTACTTATTTTGAAACAAGTAACCTGGCAAAACTTCACGATAGTCAAGCAGCTATTGGGGAAAATAACATAAACGAAATAGCTTACAATTTGGCATCAGCTAAGACCAAAAGAAAAAATATCACTAACTTGGGAACTTGCAAAATTTCCGTGAATGTTAGTTTTCCTGCATTAGTTAACTTTTTTTGGAAAAAAATACTAATTTTTAAATGTCTGTCATCCAGGATCAATGGGTGGATTGGATTGGTAGGGGCGGTCAACGCAGCAAAGGCGAGTCAACCGGTGATACAATTGAAGAGCAGAAAGGCATGTCTACATCGGGTCAGGAAATCAGCAGCATAGTGTGGTTTTACTCCACTCAATTGTCTACTTGGGATACTAGTTATCGTTAAGATGCTGTTCGTACCAGTTCTGTAAGAGCAAAGTACTCGTGTTCAGATGCAGGTTGAGCTCAACAAAGAGTTGAATGTTTGGTTGGTGCTGTATACTTGTGTGCATTCGCCATTTTTTTTGTTTTCTCCTTCAGTCGTTGGGCTGCCTACCTATTCAATGTTAGCGTTGACACCAGAGCAATATGGCCCTTTATTCTGCTGCAACTGCATCGCGGGCTCATGGCAGTATGGCACACCACCTAGAAAACACTAGTCCCTGTTTCAGTGGGAATTGGTCTCGAGTCTTAAGCCGAACCTTTGTGCTGAGTTTCTTGACTTATGAAGAAAGTTGTCTTCCTTGGTTGACTTCATGGATGACATATTGGCCTGTCAATGAAGTAGGGCAAAGTAAAAAATGTCAATGCCAGTGAATGTGCTTTGTACTAGTAGTAAACTTGGTAGATGGTATTCTGGGTATCTGTTGTATAGGATTCCACTCTGATTAGTTGTGGAGTCTGGCAGATTAGGGGAATATATCAGCGTGGATGCATTGTTCTGCGCTCCGCTCGGGGACACATTCCAGCTGCTATGGCTCGTGCTCCGAGAGTATTTTTTACAACTGGACCTAGCATGTGCATGGAGTCATATTCATCTGATTTTGTGAATCTGTGTTGATACGGTTGTACTTTTTCTAAAATTGGTATAAAAAAACAAACAAGAATATAGCGCCATCGATCTGGACGGATGCCGCATCATGCATGATTATACATCAGGCCCCATTCACCCTGTCGGGATTACTGAGTAAAGGAAATCGTGTGAACAAATGGTGCAAGGAAAAAAGAGAGTTGGGATCGATGAGCAAAACTTTTAAGTCAACGACTCAGTTCCACACATGGCCGAATATGTTGGATGGCGTGAAATTGGTCTTGCTAGTGACAGCTCATTAGCGTACGATATCTGCATCACTTTTGCGTGGAGTAGATCCCAAACAAATTTCGTACGGTTCAAGCATGTACTTTGCTCTCTTGGGTTCGGTTGGAAGCAAGCGGCTGTTTTAAAGCTGATACCATCTATGTAATGAGCTAAGCACCGCGCCAAAATTTATAAACTTAGGGGTCCGTTTGTGTCGGTCCGTGAACAGGAAATGCGCTCTGTCCGCCCCATTATCCGTTTTGGTCGCGCCCCAGCCCAGCGGCCCGACACATTTTGGCCGCTCTGTTTTTTTTTTCTAAACCGAATGAGAAATAGTATAGAATTGCGTATAAATGAATGTAAAATTTATCAACTCGAACATTCAAATAATAAGAATATGAGTGCTACAACAATTGGAAAGATAAAACATAGTTTAAACAAACATAGTTTATACAACAAATATAACTCAAATAAATGGAGAGAAAGATAAAACTAGTTGTCTCCGGGGATGATTCCTGCCAATGCCCACTAGTGCTCCTCGTGCATATGGAGAAATTCCTCAATGTAGCAGCTCCTGGATGTGCTGCAACCAACTCACCCTGAAACTCCCACCCTTGGTCATGGATGGCATCATCGCGCTCATACTCGACGATCATGTTATGCATGATCACACAAGCAGTCATGACCTGCTACATCACCTCTGTGTTCCAAGTCCTCGCAGGGTGGCGAACAATAGGCCATCTAGATTGGAGCACCCAAATGCACGCTCCACATCCTTCCTGCATGCTTCCTGGCGCTTGGCAAACCTCATGTTTTTCTCCTCCACGGGCTCACGAATTGTCTTCACAAAAGTAGACCAATCGGGATAGATGCCATCAGCAAGGTAGTAGCACTTGTTGTACGGATGGCCATTGATCTCATAGTTAAACACCGGAGCATCGCCCTCCGCTAGTCTAGCAAAGACAAGAGAACACTGGAGCACATTGATTTTATTGTGGGAGCCTGTCATGCCAAATAAAGAGTGCCAGATCCAAAGATCTTATGATGCCACGGCCTCAAGGATGACAGTGCAACCCTCGGCATGCCCACTATACTGGCTTTGCCATGAAAATGGATAGTTCTTCCACTCCCAATGCATGCAGTCAATACTTCCTATCATCCCCGGAAACCCTCTTTCCTCGTTGATCGACAGCAGCCTAGCGGTGTCCTCAACTGTGGGCTCTCTAAAGTAAACATCGCCAAAAACATCTATGACAGCTTTGCAAAATCTGTATATGGACTCAAGGCAGGTGGACTCGCTCATCCGCAGATACTCATCGACGAGATCACCGGCAACTCCATATGCAAGCATGCGAATAGCAGCAGAACATTTTTGATAGGAGGTGAAGCCAAGCATACCGGTGGCATCACGCCTAGCGACGAAGTAGTTGTCCTGGGCCTTCACCCCGCTCATAATCTGCAAGAACAGCGGCCTTGACATCCGGAAGCGGTGTCGAAATCTTTGTGCATCAAAGACTGGCCTTGTAAGGTGGAAATAGTCGCGGTAGAGCTGGTAGTGTCCCTTCTCTCGGTTGCGCAGGAGATTGGGCGCGCGACCCTTCACCGAGCCCCTGTACACCGACGCCGAGTAGGTGTACTCATTAATCACCATTGCCGTGGCCACCAAGAGCTCGGTATCATCGTCGGAGTCCTCGTCCGACGATAGCTCGATAAAGGTCTCGTAGAACTTCCGGATCCGTTTGCTCAGCTCCATCTACGGTAATATAGGCACGATAAATGAATATTTGCGCCCTTCATCGCTTGTAAAATGACTCAGGTGGCCGGGATCTTACCTAAAAACGAGCGGCGTAAATGGCCGAACACCTCGCTGGCGCGGAAGAAGACCTCCCCGGATGAAGCCTTCGCCGGTCAGAAATGGTGGCCTATTCGCCGAGAAGTGCGAGGGATGGCGAGGCGGGGTGGTGACGGCGATGACGAGGCGGAGGCGACGGGCGGGCGGTGGAATCAGCGGCGTCCTGAGAGTGTGGCGGCGGAGTCGCGGGAAGGATGAGAAAGAGGAGGGAAGAGATTTGGGGGGCGTAGTCACTGGCGCGCTGGGCCTGGTCAAAAGGGGAGGACACGCGCGGACACAACGGACAGTCCACGGCGACGCAAACCGAGCCCAAATTTGGTGCGCGTTTGCGTCGCCGCGGACAATTCGGATATTTTGCGGCCGGGCCGTTGGGCTGGGTTTTCCCCGGGCCCGGTCAAAAAGGACAGAAACGGACCGCGGACGTCCGTTTGCGTCGGGCCGCGCTGGAGATGCCTTTACTTCTCCATAAGCTCAAAAGAATTGGCTTTTCGCATGTAGGCTTCACGTAGTATCAAGCTGTAACACACAGATCGAGGAGTCTCAAAAAAAAAAATCCACTGTAAATACTCTATATGTTACATAATATAAGATGTTTTTAGTGTTTTACATATTGTCTAGATTCGAAATAAAATGAGTGCAGATATATGCTGAAACGTGTCGAAATACACATATACATATGTGAATGTAGTAAAAGTCTAAAGCATCTTACATTATGGAATGGAGGGAGTAGTTGGAAAAAGCATGTGATAAAATAGAGATGTTTTCCGGACGGAGGGAGTATCATGGACATTGGACAGCCTCGTCATGCTTCAGTGTTAAGTGTTAACTAACCACAGCTGGTGCTACACGTCATGGTTAATTTTCTTTTGAGATCCACACGTCAATGGTTAATAACCAGTACCATCAAGCATTAACCTTTTCTTTTATCTCCATCAAGCATTGACTACCGTGGTTAGGTGCAGGAACCGAACTAACCTCGCTGACTTGCTCCAAATGGCGTGTGGAAAATACTTGGCCACCGGTGCAGTGCATGGAGTAGCGTTTTGTTTGCTCCTGCCTCCTTCCGTTCATACATACTCGACCGGGTCCAGCAATTAGCTAGGCACGCAATCACTCCACAGAAGATGAGAGCGATGGTTTCCAATTCCATGGTCCATCGCACCGCGTGCGCCCTGCGAAGCCGCCGGTAGCTATTTCCTTCTCTAGGATCCCCAAAGTAGAATTCGTAATGGAGCTGGGGCGCTGATTCGGTAAATTAGTTCAGGTGCTGTCATGCGCTGCCGCCAAATTTGAGGTCCTTGTTGCCGACCGGCGATCCGTTTCTGCCGAACCTCCGACCGACGCTTTGTTGGTACCGGATGGATTGTGTAGACTGTAGTGTGTAGTGTGTATTATTGAACCTCGCACGACTTTGTTCTCTTTTTCTTAGAATTTAGGTAAATGCACACATTTAAATTCTTATTAAGCGAACTTCCTTGCGGCAGAACTAGCCAGTCTCGGAATCAAGACCTAGACTGGGTGCTCAAATTTCTTAGGGTTATCAGAGGCTTTCTATCAGTAAGAAAAAAAAAATTAGAATTAGGTGTTTGCCTGGACGATAATGTATGTGCTTCATAAGAAATATAGTGTTTAAGAAAAGATTCACGTAGGTATCGTGTGAAAACTTACCCTTTTAAATCTTTATATATCATTAGGACGATTTGTGACATGTACAACACACAAAATCAGTTACCATATTAACTACACAATGCAATTTTCGTGACTTGTGTTGCATAAATCTATTTATTTTTTCACAGGAGTCGGAAATGATCATATTATTTTATTGAAGAATCAAGGTCAGATTCTAGCAAATGATCATACATGCACAGTTTTATTGACAAAAAAACAATAACATGTTCTTTTCAACGTTTTCCTTTAGAGATTCTGATCATTGTCATTCACACTTTGATCTGAGCAAATCATTTAGAACCTGGCACATTTTCAAGTTGGCTGTAGATAAGAATTATCATTAACCGCACTATAGTTAAATGCCATGAACCCACTAGAGGACTTCTATTCCTCACATGATTGTTCTCCTTTATTTCGAATCATGATGTTTTATTCTTATTAGGGAACCATGCTAATTAATGAATATACTTTGACTCTTCCGTTTGGTCTTACATTCGGAAAAGGATAAATAGATCACTAAAAATTGACATGGTGCTAATCAGGGGTGGAGGCAGCATCCCTTAATTTCCAATGGGGGGGGGGGGGGGGGGGGGGGGGGGGGTTAGAGTAAAATTAACAACAATCAACACAGTTCATCTAATTTTACCAGCAAATCCATGGTCTTAAGGGGGCCAGGGCCCCTGCTGGTCCCCCTGTCTCCGCCATTGGTGCTAATAAGCTAATGTTGGAGCAGTTGTGACACCCCGATATAAAGATCGGAATAGTCTCGTATACTAGTCCCAGAAACACTAGTATACGATCGCTTGTTATTAAAGACAAGACCAAATACAAGGGTTCGAATAATTATACATAACACGACTCGCGAGAGTGGCTCCGGAGGAAGGCGCAACGGCGCACACAACAGTTTGTACATTATTCTTGATCGTCGGAGTTAAGGACTAATGCAGCGGGAGACGTAGACGGAAGCGTAGTACGGCGGGCGGACCCCACGGGGTTCTGCCTGGAATACTTGATCCTAGTTCTCGTATAGCGGGTACTCCGGGACGGGCGACAGAGGGTCTGACCAAGGAATTAGCAAGGTGAGTACATTGCATGTACTCGCAAGACATCGGCCACACGGCACGCATGACTATCTATATGGCATGGCATAAGTACGGAAAATAGCATGGCATAAGTACGGGAAATAGCATGGCGTAAATACGGAAAATAGCATGGCATCGTTCCTATCATGGCATAGATAAAACAAGACAGGGTAATCTAGCACAACATTTATCAATGAGCAACGAGTCCCATATTAACGTTGGGGCTTAATTACGACACCGAGGAGCGGTGTCCACAACATATGTCTCCTGGTAAGTTTCCCCCAATTCCGGGCTCTCTAGCCCCTCGCCAATTCTGGCGCCACATCTACACTCCATGAGTCTCACTTAACTTACCAAGTTCATTTGCAAAGTTTTCCCCGTGACAAGACTGACTCTAAGTGTGACTCAACCCAAACTTGTCCCGTATCCTTGGGATTAGGCTAGTATCTAGATACACTCTCGAGAGGCCGCAACAACACACGCTGGAGTGAACAATAGTCCCGCCGGCACCGAAGTACTTAACCATTCCTGGCGGCGGGTGTGAAAGAACATATCTTATATTCCCTTGGTTTTGTGTGTTAGGCAACAACACTAGGATATATTCATCTAATGTGTAATAAGTGATGCAGGAAATAAAAGAAATAATCCATATGGCATCAACCAAATAGTTTTGTGCTGAAATCTGTTCTGGCCGGAGTCTCCGGCCTTTATGGGCTCAGGGGCCGGAGTCTCCGGTCCCAAGGTTGTTGGAGCTAAGAGGTCCAGAGGACGGCAGCCTCTGGTGGGGGTCCGGAGTTACCCCGGAGTATCACCGGAGTCTCCGGTCCGGCCGGAGTCTCCGGCCCTCCCCGACCGGAGTCTCCGGCCCTCGTGCATTCGAGGAACAAAGAGCCAGAAGACGGCACCCTCTGATATGGGGTCCGGAGTGAGCCCGGAGTTGCACCGGAGTCTCCGCCCTTGGAGTCCGGAGTCTCCGGTCTCAGGGACCGGAGTCTCCGGTCAGGCCGGAGTCTCCGGCCCTTCCAGACCGGAGTCTCCGGTGCAAGTGGACTGCAACGGTTATATTTCTGGGAGGGGTATAAATACCCCTCCTCCTTCCTCCAGCCAAGCTGCTCGACCAAATCAAGAAAAACACCATTGTTGCAAGTCCAAGAATCACTAGATCTCCAAATCCCTCCGTCCAAACTTGCTGATCTTTGGAGGATTGAAGGAGAAGGCCTAGATCTACATCTTCACCGAGTCGTTCTTCATTTCCCCCTCATTCATTTGAGGGAACACTTGCTAGGGTTTCCACTAGGAAAACCTAGCCCATTGTTGTACTTACCTATTGTCTTTGTGACAGATTGTAGCTGTTCGGGAGCCCCCAAGCCCTTTGTGGGTCGTGCCCCGAATCGTTGTTGTAAAGGCTCCGGATTCCGCCTCGAAGGATTCCGATAGTGGAAAGTGAACCAAACCTTTGTGGTGCGGCTCACCGGAGATTTGGGTGAGGCCTTTGTGGCCGTTGAACCATTGTGTTTGTTCACACCTCTCCAACGAGACGTACTCCCATTTAAGGGAGGAACTCGGGAATACATCATTGTCGTCTCGTGCTTTCACTTTGGTTACCTCTATCCTTGTTTACCGCTTTTACTTTGTATCTTGCTTAGTTGTTAGCTTGTCATATAGGTAAATTCACCGTAGTTGCATATCTAGAGAATTTACCTTTCGTGTCAAGCTTAATTTGAAAAAGAACTAAAATTTGAATTAGCACCTATTCACCCCCCCTCTAGGTGTCATACCGATCCTTTCAATTGGTATCAGAGCCTAGGCTCTCTTGTTGGGTTTAACCGCCTAAGAGAAGTATGACACAAAGTGAGGATGAGGCCGAGACTCTTGCCAAGGCTAATGAGGCCCTTGAAAAGGCCAAAGCCACCATGGCATCCATGGCCGATATCAAAGCTTTGGAAACAACTCTGACATCGACCATGAATGCCAAATTTGATGAGTTTCGTGACATGTTCATGAAATTTGCAAATGGCAAGCGCTCGGAAATCATCCCACTAGAGGAAGCCTCTAACTCCGAAGAGGGTGATTCCAAGGAGGATAAAGAGAAAAAGAAAAAGGGGGTTGAAACTGATACTAGACCTAAAACATCTCCTACTTTGCATGAGGAGAAGGAAGGGTACCATGCCGTTCCGGGATGGTACTCTCCCGATCCAATTATTACAACCCGCATAAACCCTCTAGGTCCTCCACCTAAGCTTAATGCATTGGCTTTTGTAAGTTGGCAACGCTCAATGAAATCTCATATTAACAGTGCCTCCATCGAGCTTTGCAGGATCATTGAAGATGGATATCATGTTGAGGATCCAAGCAACATGACAAAAAGAGAGTTCACCGAAAAGCAACTCAATGCTTCCGCCCTCCACATGATCGAGCTAGCCTTGAGCGACAATGACAAACATCATGTTCTTCATGTCACCACCGCCAAAGAAGCCTGGGATTGTCTTGAAGTTGCTTTCCTTGGAAATGATAGCATGAAGAGGAATAGATATGAATCTTTGAGCAATGCCGCCGAAGGTTTCTACATGCTTGACAATGAGAATCATGAAGAGATGTATGGAAGACTCAAGACTCTTGCCAAAGCCTTCTATGATGTGGGGGCAACATATGTGGATGATGCTTGGGTCAAAAGGAAGTATGTGAATGCTCTCTTGCCTTCGGAGCCTATGGAGTTGAAGTCCATTCAAGGAAGATACAACTATCATCAAATGTCTTCTCATGAGGTTATGCAAGAAGTCCAAGCCTCCAAGGTTGCCACCAAGAATGCCGAAGATAACCGTGCTAGGGCCATGGGAATGAGACAAGGTCCCTCACTTGCCTTGAAGGCCAAGGTGACTTGTATGGATGAAAATGATGAGGTTGAAGTTTGTCCAAGCAACATTGCTCCACATGATCTTGAGCAAGCCCTCAATAGTCACATTGCTCTTGCCACAAGGGCGTTTTGGAATGACCCGGCAAGTGCTAAAGCTCGTGTTGATCGGGAGAACAACTCAAGTGGCAAGAAAGAGCTTGCCTCAAGGACAAAGACTTGCTACAATTGTCATGACAAGAATCACTACATAAGAGAGTGTCCATATGAGAACCGTGAGCAAAATGGTGGGAAGCTTATCCCAAAGGATCACTCCAAGTTGATTCAAAAGAAGCCCGCAAGACCAAGGAAGCCTTTCTTCAAGAAGGCACCAAGAATTGTGTTGGTGGCACAAGAGGAATATGCCACAAGTGATTCCGAAGATGAAGATGCACCTAACAAAGAGGTAGCCGCATTGGCTATTGTCTCCACTTCATCATCATCTCTCTTTGAATCCCCCAATGAGAACCTCTCCACCAACAACGCTCGTTGCCTCATGGCTCATGTCACCGAGGTATCATCCCTTTCTCCTAAGACTACGCATGATCAATCTAGTCTTGAGATTAAGAAGGAACTAGTTGCCTTCGATACTTTTGTGACTAACTTGCAAGGTGAGGCCAAAGAACATGTTGAGTCTCTCATGAGACAACTATGTGCGGCCGAAGAACTTCTTCAAGAAAAGAGTAAGATTGAGAGAGAGGATTCTCTCACCATTGCTTCTTTGAATGCTTCCATAGCATCCTTAAATAGCTCTCTTGATGAAGAAAGTGAATATAGAACCACTCTTGAGGAAAGACTTGAGTCTCTTGATGCTAAAAATGATGAAATCATTGATAAAATCATTAAGGATAGAGATCATGTCTTTACTAAATATAAAGTGATTAAAAAGGAGAAAGTTGAACTTGGAGTTGTGAATGCTAGACTTCTTGAGGATATGGAGAAGCTTGAAAAAGCTCACAAGGTCTTGGAATCGACCCACTCCCTTCTAGTCAAGTCTCATGAACAACTTCAAGCTCAACTTTCTAAAACTTGTTCAACTAGTATATCCATTCTTCCTCGTGTTCATGAAGATGTTAGTGAAGAAAATGCTAGGTTGAAGGTGGATCTTGCTAAGGCCACTAGTGCTAAGACCTCTATTCCCAAAGGTAAAGATAAGGGTATTGCTTACTTGTTTGAGCAAAAACCACACAAAGGGAAGGAGGGTCTTGGTTATGTGGCCGAGGCAAAGAAGAAAGTGAGCAACATCAAGAAGAACAAGACCAAGCCCGCACAAGCCAAGACTCCCATTGCGGGTAGTAATGCCACTAGGGGCAAGACTACTCGTAGTGACTTCGCGGGGCATAACAATCCCAATTATATTCTTTATGTTGACTATTATGGTGATGTTTATGCAAAATATGTTGGTCCTTATGATGGTTACATTGATTACTCTATTTGGGTTCCTAAGACCCTTGTTGCTAATAAAAAAGGACCCATTGAGAAATGGGTACCTAAATCCAAGATATGATCTCTTGTAGGACTATGCTTCCGGTGGATCTAAATGGGTGATTGATAGTGGATGGACCGGAAGCAAGGAGATCATGACGGAGTTGAGACCAAATCTAAATCACTCAACCGTCTCTTATGGTGACAAGTCTAAAGCCGAGGTAAAGAGTCTTGGCAAGGTGGTAGTTGCAAGGGATATCACCCTTGTAAATGTCATGCTTGTTGAGTCTCTAGGTTACAATCTTATGTCCGTTCGTGCTCTTAATAAGATGAACTTTGATGTCCATTTCACTCTTGATATGGTGGTACTCTTGAGGAGCAAGACTCTAAAGGTCATGTTCGTTGAGTATGTTGAAAATGAGTTGTTTCTGGTGGACTTTTCGGGGTCAACCAATACTCAAGCAATATGCTTATTCGGAAAGGCTGACGTGGGGTGGTTGTGGCATCGCCGCTTATCCCATGTCAATATGAGAACTTTGCAAAGTCTTCACAAGGGTGGCCACATTCTTGGACTAAATGAGAATGTTTCTTTTTCTAGAGATCGTCTTTGTAGGGCTTGTGTTGAAGGAAAGATGCATGATTCTCCCGACCCAAGCAAGACCATCATCTCATCAACGAGGATATTGGAACTTCTTCATGTTGACCTCTTTGGTGCCATACCGCAACCAAGTCTTGGTGGGAAGAAGTATTGCTTGGTGATTGTTGATGACTATTCAAGATTCACTTGGGTTTTCTTCTTCAAGACGAAGGATGAAACTCAACAAACCGTCATCGACTTCTCCAATGAAGTTCAACGTCAACACAATGTTCCCATATTGGCCATTAGAAGTGACAATGGCTCCGAGTTCAAGAACTACACCTTAAATGAGTTTCTTAGTGATGAGGGAATTCGTCATCAATATTCCGCTGCGTATACCCCTCAACAAAATGGTGTAGCCGAGAGAAAGATCCGGACTCTTATGGATATGGCTAGGTCCATGTTGGCGGAGTTTAAGTCTCCACTCTTCTTATGGGCCGAAGCTATCTCCACGGCATGTCACTCCTCCAACCGGTTGTTCTTTCGCAAAGGAAAGAACGAAACTCCTTATGAAATGCTTACCGGCAACAAGCCCAACATCTCCTACTATCGAGTATTTGGTTGTAAGTGTTTCTACAAAATCAAAGGTGTTCATTTATCTAAATTTGAAGTTAAAGCTTTAGAAGGTGTTCTTGTTGGGTACGGTGCGAACTCTCACACTTATAGAATCTACGACAAATCCTTAGGGAGAGTTGTGGAATCTTGTAGTGTGAGGTTCGATGAGAATGACGGCTCCCAAGTGGCGCAATTTCATGTTTGTGATGTAGATAATGAGGAACCTCAAGATGCCATACGAAGAATGGGAGTTGGTTTCCATCGCCCCATTGAAATCCATCATGAGCCTCCTCAAGCAAGTACAAGCTCCACTCAAGTGGAGACTCCATCATCACAAGTTGAAGCGGCACCTACTATGGAAGCAAATGAGACACCTATCCAAGAACAAGAACAAGTTCCTCCTCATGTTGACAAAGAGACCACACAAGAATCAAGTTCTCCTATTATCAACTCTAGTCAAGATCAAGATCAAGAGCAACCATCGACTCCCATTATTGAAGATGTGCAACAAGATGGTCAAGCTCATCAAACCGGTCAAGACGGGGACTCAAATGATCAAGATGATCAATCCGAAATCCCTCGCAACAATGGGGGTATCGAAACCCGTCGTCAAGCAAGAGTCAAGAGAAACTTGGAAATCAAGTGTCATAAGCTTGAAGCCATCATTGGTGATGTTTCTCGCAAGGTGTCCACAAGAGGTCAATTGGCAAGTTTTAGTGAACATCAAGCTCATATCTCCATGGTGGAACCAAAGAAAGTCTTTGAAGCTCTTAAAGATCCGGATTGGTTGGAAGCCATGCATGAAGAACTCAACAACTTCAAGCGCAACAAAGTGTGGAATCTAGTGGAGAAGCCAAAAGATTGCAAAAATGTTATAGGCACCAAGTGGATATTCAAGAATAAGCAAGATGAACATGGAATGGTTGTGAGGAACAAGGCAAGATTGGTAGCTCAAGGGTACTCTCAAGTTGAAGGCATTGATTTTGGAGAGACCTATGCTCCCGTGGCTCGCCTTGAGTCCATCCGTATCCTTCTTGAATATGCATCACATCACAACTTTAAGTTGCAACAAATGGATGTGAAAAGTGCCTTTCTTAATGGTCCCTTGAAGGAGTTGGTATATGTTAAGCAACCTCTGGGGTTTGAGGACCCACACTTCCCAAACCATGTCTACAAACTTGATAAGGCCCTCTATGGTCTCAAACAAGCACCTCGTGCTTGGTATGAGCACCTAAGAGAGCTATTACTAGACCATGGCTTTGAAGTGGGGCAAATCGATCCCACCCTCTTTACCAAGAGAGTAAAAGGGGAGCTTTTCATATGCCAACTTTATGTTGATGATATTATCTTTGGCTCATCTAACAAAGCTTTTAATGATGAATTTTCAAAGCTTATGACCGATAGGTTCGAGATGTCCATGATGGGAGAGTTGAAGTTCTTTCTTGGTTTTGAGATCAAGCAATTGAGTGGAGGGACTTTCATCTCTCAAACCAAGTATATCCAAGACATGCTCAAGAGGTTCAAGATGCAAGATGCTAAAGAGAAGAGGTTTCCTATGGACACCAAATGCCATCTTGAACTTAGTCCAAAGGGTAAAGATGTCGATCAAAAACTCTATCGCTCTATGATTGGTTCTTTGCTTTATCTTTGTGCATCTAGACCCAATATTGTGTTAAGTGTAGGAGTGTGTGCAAGGTACCAAGCTGCTCCTAAAGAAAGTCACTTGATAGCGGTGAATCGAATCTTCCGATATTTGGTTTATACCCCAAGGTTTGGTTTGTGGTATCCTAGGGGGTCAAACTTCTCTCTTGCCGGTTACACGGATTCGGATTGGGCCGGTTGCAAGGATGATAGGAAGTCAACTTCCGGGGCATGTCAATTCCTTGGGAAGTCATTGGTGAGTTAGTCCTCCAAGAAGTAAAATTGCATATCTCTATCCACCACCGAAGCCGAGTATGTGGCGGCCGCTAGTGCTTGCACTCAATTGTTATGGATGAGGCAAACTTTAAAGGAATACAGTGTCCATTGTGACAAAGTGCCTCTTTTATGTGACAATGAAAGTGCCATCAAGATTGATCACAACCCGGTGGAGCATTCAAGAACGAAGCATATTGAGATTCGTTATCATTTCATTAGGGATCACATCAACCGGGGTGACATTGAGCTTGGTTATATTCCCACGAAGATTCAACTTGCCGATATGTTCACGAAGCCACTTGATGAAGCAAGGTTCACATTTTTGAGGCATGGGCTAAATATCGTGGATTCGAGGAGCGTTGGTTGACTACCTTGCTTGCACACCTCTATCTTAACTCTATATTTGATCTAGGTGTAGGCATGGACATAGGGGGAGTGCGGTCCTAATCCATTGGACTATCCCTCCCCCCATTATGCCGATAGTAAGAACTTTTTTTGTCTCTTTTGTTCATTTTTATGAATTGTGAGCTTAAATGGTGAGTAGTGGCGGTGAACCCAAGATATATCTTCGCGGTGTCACACCACATACACTCATACATGGTGGCCTAGGCCACCGACATCTTCCTAGTGAAGATTTGGACTTCATGGAGTGTTTATTTGGATTTATTTGCCTACTTCTTGCTCTTATGGAAAATGCACTCAAGTCTTGCCTCTTAAAGTCGTTTTCGTTGCTTCTTACCAAGCTTGAGTGTATAGTTCCATTTTCAGTAACTTTGTGTCCAACCCAAGCCTACTCGCCTAAAACCGTGCTCATCTTGCCACATACATGTCCAACACCATACCTGGCATTTTGGGGTCGCAGGGGCCGGAGACTCCGGTGTTCAGGCCCGGAGACTCCGGTCGGACCATTGTCTCCGCCCCAAGCCACGGAGACTCCGGCCGGGCCGGAGACTCCGGTGTGTTTTGGCCGGAGACTCCGGTCTCAGCGTTTTTCACAGGGCTCTAAAGGGGATCGGGGTGGGAGTTGTTCTCGTAACTCTCACACACCCCCGACCCCCAAACCTCTCCCTGTCGCCGCCCTCGACCCCAGGTGCTCCTCCGGCCGCTTCCCGCTGCCGGAATCCGCCGTGCCACCGGCTCCCTCTCCTCCCAAGCGCCGGAGACCCTCCTCTCCGTCGTTTGCATCTCACCATGAAAGAAACCGGTACATCTCTCTCTCCCTCTATGGATTCGCTCCCGATCTAGTTTTGAGAGGAATATTGGTTGAAATTCATGGTGTAGTACCCTTTTGGTGGCAATGTACATCTTAGGAAATTCGTGGGGTTTAAATTTCTCTCAGATTCGACCTAGTTCGTGAAGGAGATATGCCCTAGAGGCAAATAAATAAGTAGTATTTATTGCATTATCTCATAAGTTTATAATAGGTTCTTGTATTATGCTATAACTGTATTAATCGGAATTATTAATACACGTGTGATACATAGACAACCAGAGTCCCTAGTGAGCCTCTATATGAACTAGTCCATTGGGCAACAGTTGATCGAGATTCCCGATCAAGGACAATGACGTCGGTTGACAATGGGGTCATCTTATTAGCAGAATAAGGTGATGGACATACGCAAAGTATTGCAACAAGATCGTATTACGATGTTTGTCATTTGCAATAGATAAGTAATATGATAGCTTATTCCTTAGACCGTGAGACCGTGCTTATTGCTACTCCGTAGGGGTACTTTGAGAGCATCAAACGTTGTGTCTTATATAGCATGACAATAACGGTGTCCATCTTGGGTATCCCGAAAGAGTATGTTGAGACGTAAGGATCAAGAGCGGGATTTGTTCATTCTTGTAATGGAAAGATACTCTGGGCCCACTCGGTGAGATTGCATCTATATAGCTGCGCAGCTTATGACTAGGTCATGGAGATGTAATATCACAGACGAGTTAATAACCTATGTCGGTAACGAGATGCAACAGGACATTGGATGTCTACGATCACATCTCGGACAAGGTAGTATCGCAGAGACAAAGGGAATGAATATCATGTTTACGGTTCAACGACGATATTCGTAGAATGCACAGGGACCGTCATATGCATCCAGGTATCCCTGGCGGTCATTGGTGAGCGGAGTGTCTCGACCATGTCTGGAGTGTTCTCGAACCGTAGCGTAACAAACTTAAGGTCTTAACGACACCTGGAGAAGGTTCTGGAATATTATAGGATTTTATTGGAGAGAGAGAAATGATCCGGAAAGAGTTCCGGTGGTCCGGAAGGAGTTCCGGGAAGGCCTGGAATGGTTCCGGGAATGTCCGAAAGATGTTCGGGTGGTCCGGAAAATGTTTCGGGGTCACGGGATATTAAATAGTATTTAAATATATTAATTATGAATTAATTATATTTTATATTAATTTAATTATTAAATAATAAAGGAAAAAGGGGGCAGCCCACCTAAGTGGGCCAATTGTGGCCCACTAAGGTGAGCCGCACCAAACAAGGAGAAGGGGGGGAGCCCAATCCGGTTCGGCCTAGGCTAGGCCGGCCGAATCCCCCCCCCCAACTCTCTTTTCCTTTAGTCCCACATGGGGGAGGCAAGGTGTTTGCACACCCCCTCCCCCCTTTATATAGCAAGGCATATTAATTGGATTAATTACACACAGAAAATACAATTAATATTGTAGCAGGCCGGCTGAGTTGTTTCTCCGCCCGTTTTGCCTCCTCTCTCCACCAAAGCTATACCGCCGGGCGCCGTTGCCCTGCGGGATTCCAGAAAAGTTCTACCCCTGCGATTTCAGCTGGATCTGAATGACCGGGGGTTGTTGTTAAGCTCCGTATGTTTGTGAGTGCTCGGAGGCGCCACATTTGAGGAGCCTGGGCGACGTCGTCTCGCCCACCCAGCAGCCCTGTCGCTGCCCTGCCACCGGCACCACCCCCCTTCGGCTGCCGGCGCCACGCCACCTTCCGCCCGACGCCCGTCGACGCAAGTCTTCGTCGACACCCCGGCGTCATCGTCTACATCATCGCGGCAAGTTCTCCGCGACCTCGAGGTCGGCTACGTACGACTTCATCGTCAACGCTTGTGCGGGAGCGTAATCCCCGCTATCGGTCTACATGGAGGTAATGTAACCCGTTCCGCCACCGTTATCACATGTACTAGATAGATAGATCCTGGCTAGTTAGGGTGTTCATACGCTAGAAAAATTATTGTTTTCTGCACCGGAACCCCTTCAGTGGTATCAGAGCCGATCTATGCGTAGTACTGCTGGTACGGTTAGAACTCATGTTGAATGAGGACGTCTTTCTTATATTTGCTACCCTCTAGCGTGCACTTGCGATGCCTTCGGTATTGAGTTGATGAAGCGGCCCGGACCGACTTTACGCGTACGCTTACGCGAGACTGGTTCCACTACTGACATACGGCTTGCACCGTATCTGTGGCTAGCGGGTGTCTGTTTCTCTCTCTTTAGTCGGCAAAGCATTTTCAATGGAGGGCCCGAAAGGGATGCTTAAACATGCAATTATACGATTGACGTTGTGGTACAAAGTTCGTAGGTAGGGAAACGGTTCTCTTACGAATAAGCCTATATGCCACGTAAAACTTGCAAAACTAAATAAAGGTAGAGGCGTCTAACTTTATTTTGCAGAGGCGTTATTTTATGTGACATGGTTACGGTAAGTTTGATATTACTCGTACTGTCGAAGGCAATGGAGGGCACCGTAGACTCGGAGCCATGCCGGGGCGCCCGGGGCCAGGCACATGGCGCCATGGAGGTCCAGGCGCATCGACCATGTCACATCGCACTTCATTGCATCATTATTGTGTGCTGTTGTGTGTGCATCCTGTTGATTGCTTATATGTTAGATATACAACGGTAGCAACTTAAATAGGATGATCCCTAACAAATACCAAAAGTGTGTTCTCCCTCGTTGCGCACCACCAAGAAAGTTCTACGTTATGAGGCAGGCCGTGACGATCGGGTGTCAGACATATCGTCGTTCGCATACAGTGGGTGTAAGCCATGTTGCACGCGCAGGGTCTTCGAGGTTTGATTGGCGAGCCTAGCATATGCAGATATGGCCTCGGAACACGGGAAGATCGAAAGATCGAGCATGAGTCACAGAGTTGTTGTGATCGACATTTTATGTCCACCTTTGAAGCTGTGCCGCCGGCCGTGACGATCGGGGGTGGTATAGTGGATGGGGGTCGTGTAATCGCTATCATTATTTTAGGGATAATAATTTTAGTGGAGTGTGTTTGATAATATGATTATAAACTAAAACTCACATATATTATAAACTTTACCTTACCTCTTTTGCGATCACATTTGTAGACTACGAAACTATACTTCGATTACTTCCTCAAGAGCCCGGATTCTACCTTAGAAGCCGACGGGTCCAACTTCATCAGCTGGTACATTGGTTTTAGAAACATTCTCAAACACAACAACATCCTGTATGTCCTCGATGAAGCATTAGGAGAAAGACCAGATGATTCTGCTAGCGAGGAGGAGGAAGATGAATTCCGTAGGCGTCGAGACATATTCATAGAAGTGGAGATCACCATGACCGTATGCCTAGCACCTGAGTTGAAAGAGTTGTTTCAACACAAGGAGCCATATGTCATGATTGATGCGATAAAGACGCACTTCAAAGATGAATTGAGGCGTGAGCAATTCAGGCAGCTTAGAGAGTTCCGGACCATTCATATGGAGGAGCACACCTGTCTGAAGACTCATTTGAAGAGATTGTATGACATCTACTTCAAGCTGACAAATGTCTTCGATTACTGGATGGCGGATTCATGTGCCATTCAGACTGTCCTAATATCTCTGCCTCCAAGCTATGAGAAGCATGTACGCGAGTACGTTTTGAAGGCCGACAATATGAACTTCTACAAGTTCGTGTCCGAGTTCAAATCCCTGAAAGTTGATTCCATCGAAGGAGAAATCCTCGATGCTACAGGTATATATTTGATATATACAGAATTATGAATGAATTCGCCCCTTGATATATGATAAAGTATTTGATACTTGTTCTGTTTGTGAAACAGGCCCTGATTATCACATATATGCGGCGAAGTATGATGTGACCTGGCACTGAAGATGGTGATCAAGGAAGTTGATGGCTATTGGTGTTCACGTCCTCAAGTTATCATAGTTATCATTAATAGTTTTTGATAAGACCTTTTTGTAATAGTGAGAAAGTGTGTTTAGTGTCTTGATTGTTACAAGACAAAGTTATTCATATATGTAATAAGACAAGTTCAGTTGTTTTATGTTATGAAACAAGCCAGTTGTTTTATATTATGAATAAAGTTTTCACATCTCAATCACATTACTTGTATGATAACATTCATAATAGTAGGAATGATAAAATTATGTGTCCAAGGAATAAAAGATTTTGTTACTAGAACAAACACCATCGAATTTGATCATAAAGGCAATGTAAGAAGTAATAGATACTTTGATCTATTTAAGTGTTACATGAGCCGAATTGATTAAGTTTAAAATTAGTATTGAAGTGTCAATACGAAAGGAAATTAATTAAGAGTCATTTCGAATGATTATTGAATTAATTATATGGTGAATTTTTCCTTGATCCGAATTCTTCTATGATTATTGGTAAATAAGTGTATTTGCATAATAAATCATGAGTCTGAAATTTATTTGATAAAAGATCAAATGGGGTTTTTCAGAAGAAAGAATGGTGAATATTGTATTCGCAAGATTCGATCAAAGGGCAATATTTTTGAATTATGGTTTCAGCACAAAAAGACTTGTGGAAATTCGTTACACAATATTATAATATCATATATGGTGATATGTGAAGTATTATAATCATACTCTATTTTAGATAAAGTGTGGTCTTTCAGAATCTGTCTTAGAATCTCTTGATATGTTCGAAACATTATAGTCGATGTCCACTTTAGAAAATAGATGTTTTTCAACGGTAATTCGTGAGATCGACAATAGTGTCGTTATATAGAGGATTATGCGATAATTCAGAATATACACGAATAGTTCTTTGTAGATTACTCACATTGGATGAGAGTGTATTCCAAAACCCAATAGAAACAAAACTTGTATTGTTGTCTATGTAATTCCGAGGAAAATATGATTTTTCGAATTATGGTTAATGGAATAAAATCAGAAGCTTGAAATAAGGTGTCAGACCTATATTCATAAAAGTAGAATATTGGAAAGTGTTCCAAAAGATATATGTCTACAAATGAAAATTTGATGATTAAGAGTGAAGGAGACTAGAAAATTGTTTTCTGCTTGCAGTCCTCTTCGTGAAGATCATAATATTTTCATGAAAGAAGCTTCTAAAATAAAGTGCTGTTATATTTAATATTACTGTCAGGTCACAGCATAATATTAAGTGTTTCAGATCTTGTTCACAGATCAAGGTGCACCTTACGAATACAAAGAAAGTTGAGAAAATATCAGAATACGAACAAAGGCTTTTGAGCCTGAAAATCCAAGTTACATTTAGAAAGGATTGAAACAGTAAATGTTGCTATAATTCCTTTTGGAGAAATAAGATTTCTTGATCATCATATAAAGTGTTATATGAGAAATGTAACTATAAGAAAGACGTGAAAGCATATTTTGTCAAGAAATGTGTCTTGGACAAGATCAAATTTGTTGACTACATTGATGTAGACATGCTTGAAGTCTGTGGGATTTGTATTAATGGAATACTGTAATTTGTATTGAATTCGAATTGATAAGAGATCAATGATTTTGGTTTGACCAAAATGTCGAAATAAATTATGAATTTAAGTGGGAGTCAAAGTTAGTTCACTCAGGTAGAATATGTAAAGGACATATTTTTGAGTGGGAGCTTAGAACCTCAAATATGTAGGAGACATAATTTGAGTGGGAGCTCGTGTTCTCAAATGTGTGGAGACATAATTTGAGTGGGAGCCGAATTCATCTTGTGTAAATGACACATTGTGAATTGTACCAGTAGAATTAATGAAGTTGTGAAACTATTTGAAAGTTAGTGTCTATTTGGAATAGAACGGGAATTTTAAATAGTTAGTCGAGTTGTTTTTGGATTATATCTGAGGAGTCAGAATAGATTAAATCCAAAGGATGGTCCTTGGAAATCCAATTAATCATTAAGAGTAATGATACACGGTAATAGTGGTTGTATGACATGTTGGTCTATTATGTGATATTAGACATCATACAGAAACCATATTGTCTGCTCGATGAAATATGACCGATGTTCTTAGAAGAAGGACAGTTGTGAAAGTAAATTTAGAATTTACTGGAAGTAAAAGTGTATTAGTTTTAGATTGACATAAGAATGTCAAGTCTTCTACATAGGTGTGAAAGTATATATAGACATCGCGAGGTTGTAATTGTTACAAGGAGCTCTCTATGACTGAGTGTGTTTTCAAGGCAATTATCTGGTTAACAGAATCAGAGTAAGCGCTGGGAAACAGAAGTCTCACTTAGTTATGGTATTTGTATATATGTTATTGGATAACATGTTGGTATCAAACAAGTTGATATCAATGGATCGCAAAAGAACGCACAATTATGTATTGTACAGATTGTCAGAGTAACACTCTTCCACAAGCAAGCATTATCATATAACGCTTATTTGATAAGGGGTTTTTGATGAAGTAAAATGCAGCTAGTTTATTTGTACTCTAGTGCAAGTGGGAGACTGAAGGAGATATGCCCTAGAGGCAAATAAATAAGTAGTATTTATTGCATTATCTCATAAGTTTATAATAGGTTCTTGTATTATGCTATAACTGTATTAATCGGAATTATTAATACACGTGTGATACATAGACAACCAGAGTCCCTAGTGAGCCTCTATATGAACTAGTCCATTGGGCAAC
The DNA here is from genome assembly GCA_026929855.1 of Poa annua. Lineage (NCBI taxonomy): Eukaryota > Viridiplantae > Streptophyta > Magnoliopsida > Poales > Poaceae > Poa > Poa annua. Next base: position 119,171,078 of record CM049434.1, read on the forward strand.
AGTTGATCGAGATTCCCGATCAAGGACAATGACGTCGGTTGACAATGGGGTCATCTTATTAGCAGAATAAGGTGATGGACATACGCAAAGTATTGCAACAAGATCGTATTACGATGTTTGTCATTTGCAATAGATAAGTAATATGATAGCTTATTCCTTAGACCGTGAGACCGTGCTTATTGCTACTCCGTAGGGGTACTTTGAGAGCATCAAACGTTGTGTCTTATATAGCATGACAATAACGGTGTCCATCTTGGGTATCCCGAAAGAGTATGTTGAGACGTAAGGATCAAGAGCGGGATTTGTTCATTCTTGTAATGGAAAGATACTCTGGGCCCACTCGGTGAGATTGCATCTATATAGCTGCGCAGCTTATGACTAGGTCATGGAGATGTAATATCACAGACGAGTTAATAACCTATGTCGGTAACGAGATGCAACAGGACATTGGATGTCTACGATCACATCTCGGACAAGGTAGTATCGCAGAGACAAAGGGAATGAATATCATGTTTACGGTTCAACGACGATATTCGTAGAATGCACAGGGACCGTCATATGCATCCAGGTATCCCTGGCGGTCATTGGTGAGCGGAGTGTCTCGACCATGTCTGGAGTGTTCTCGAACCGTAGCGTAACAAACTTAAGGTCTTAACGACACCTGGAGAAGGTTCTGGAATATTATAGGATTTTATTGGAGAGAGAGAAATGATCCGGAAAGAGTTCCGGTGGTCCGGAAGGAGTTCCGGGAAGGCCTGGAATGGTTCCGGGAATGTCCGAAAGATGTTCGGGTGGTCCGGAAAATGTTTCGGGGTCACGGGATATTAAATAGTATTTAAATATATTAATTATGAATTAATTATATTTTATATTAATTTAATTATTAAATAATAAAGGAAAAAGGGGGCAGCCCACCTAAGTGGGCCAATTGTGGCCCACTAAGGTGAGCCGCACCAAACAAGGAGAAGGGGGGGAGCCCAATCCGGTTCGGCCTAGGCTAGGCCGGCCGAATCCCCCCCCCCAACTCTCTTTTCCTTTAGTCCCACATGGGGGAGGCAAGGTGTTTGCACACCCCCTCCCCCCTTTATATAGCAAGGCATATTAATTGGATTAATTACACACAGAAAATACAATTAATATTGTAGCAGGCCGGCTGAGTTGTTTCTCCGCCCGTTTTGCCTCCTCTCTCCACCAAAGCTATACCGCCGGGCGCCGTTGCCCTGCGGGATTCCAGAAAAGTTCTACCCCTGCGATTTCAGCTGGATCTGAATGACCGGGGGTTGTTGTTAAGCTCCGTATGTTTGTGAGTGCTCGGAGGCGCCACATTTGAGGAGCCTGGGCGACGTCGTCTCGCCCACCCAGCAGCCCTGTCGCTGCCCTGCCACCGGCACCACCCCCCTTCGGCTGCCGGCGCCACGCCACCTTCCGCCCGACGCCCGTCGACGCAAGTCTTCGTCGACACCCCGGCGTCATCGTCTACATCATCGCGGCAAGTTCTCCGCGACCTCGAGGTCGGCTACGTACGACTTCATCGTCAACGCTTGTGCGGGAGCGTAATCCCCGCTATCGGTCTACATGGAGGTAATGTAACCCGTTCCGCCACCGTTATCACATGTACTAGATAGATAGATCCTGGCTAGTTAGGGTGTTCATACGCTAGAAAAATTATTGTTTTCTGCACCGGAACCCCTTCAGTTCGGAGTCCCCAGTCTCAGGCCGGAGACTCCGCCCCCCTGTGACCGGAGACTCCGGTCTAGATCATCTCTGAGGCAAATTAAGTCACATGATTTCCTACGTTTTGAAACTTCTCTCGGACATGTATGCTTATCCTTTATGCTACCTCTCTACTCCTATTTCACAGCTAGCAAGCGGTATCCCGGTGCCTCATCATCATCCAAGATCAAGAAGACCTCTTCTAAGAAACAAGGAAGGGATTACCTTGTCTATGATGAAGCAAATGATAGGAATGTGCAGCGGAGTGTCTTGAATCAAGAATGTGCAGCTGAGGCAAGGAGGCTCAAGCAAGAGGCTGCCCTTCAAAGAGAAGAAAGGGCCAAGAGGGCCGCTTTCGAGAACATGTCCACCGTCAAGAACTTGAACAAGGAAGATTACCGCAATATGAGGATGCAGAATTTCTATGCTATGCCCAACAACTCAACCGATGGTCACTTTTGGAGAAAGGAGCAAGAGCTCATCATGAAGGAGATCTATGCCAACCTTGACCCAAAAGCTCTTGTGTGTCCCCAAAAGCCTTTGAACTTTGCAACTTTGGCCAAGAAGCAATACTTTGTGGAAGCTATTTGGGTTGCAAGAAAGTTGGGACTAGAGCGCCTCATGTCCACTCAACAAGATTATGATATTGTGAAGGTCCAACAATTTTTTGCTACTCTTGTTCTCGGACCGGAAGAGGACACCAAGATGACTTGGATGACCGGGCCCGTTCGATGCTCCGCCACCTTCTCCGAGTTTGGACAGGTTTTGGGCTATGAGTTCAAAGGAGTATCCGCTTCGGTTGGTCGAAGGATGCATGTCGAGGGCCAATTCTATGACAAGAAGCTCCTTCTCCCACTTTGTGCTAGCAACGGTAATCTAGCTACCACCCGTGGTCTCAAGCCCATCTACAACATATTGATCCGGATGTTTCGTTGGAGCATTGCACCTCAAGCCGGCAATACGGATGCCATCCGTGGGGCCCTAGTCAACCTCATGAATCATGCTCACCGGGCCTACCTTGCCGGACCGGATTGTCAAGGGTTTGAAATTGATGTGATGGACTTCATGAAGAATGAGATGCACATCACCCTCATTGAGAAGAAGAACCCCATGTACGCTCCTTATGTCATGAAGCTCATTCTCTCCAAGCTCCAACTTGATCCCTCACGGTTCACATCTCACAAGTATGGGACTGTTCAAGTGCTTGCCATTCATAGCTCCTCCCAACGCACCTATGAAGAGATTGACGAGGAAGAAGCTCCTAGGGCAAGAAGGAAGAATGCCACTCCTTCCTCATCACTTTCCGGTGGGCGTAACCGGGTTAACAATGAGGTGAAGCGTGTCTCTTGGTGGCAAAGGACTATGATGTGCATGGGCATTGCGGTGCACAAGGAGAATCATCAACTCTATGCTAGCAACAAGAAGATCTTGTCCAACCAAGCCAAAATGATGAAGGAGATGCGCAAAACGAACAATGGTGGTCACACTCCTCCTCGTCCCGAAGGTGCTCCTGCCTCTCCGCCATCCGAGCGCACCATCCCTCTTGAGGAATGGAATTGTGATCTCTTTCCATGGGCTGGTTTCCAAGATGTGTCCTCCATGCCTTCCTCTTCTCGCAACACCGGCAAGGCCCCTATCACATATGAAGAAGTAAGTGAGGAAGATAGTGAGGAAGAAAATGAAGAGGCTAGTGGAGATGATGAAGATGATGAAAATGATGATGATGATGATGGTACCTGATACGTCTCCAACGTATCTATAATTTCTTATGTTCCATGCTATATTATACCAAGTTATTACATGTTTTATACAGTTTTATGCATTTTCTGGGACTAACCTATTAATAAGATGCCACGGTGCCAGTTCCCTGTTTTCTGCTGTTTTTGGTTTCAGAAAAGTACTTAAGAAAATATTCTCGGAATTGGACGATTTCTTTTCTGAAGTCAGTTTTTCATCGGGAACGTTCCAGAAAGCCGAACACGAGACGAAGTGGGCCACCGAGGCGGCGCCACCACGTGCTCGCGCGGCAGCACCCCTGGCCGCGCGAGGACCAGGTGTGGGCCCCTCGGGGCGCCACCGACTTCGCCCTTTCGCCTACAAATACCCCCCAGACTAAAAACCCTAGCACGGTGTTCATATTTTCCTCCACGGGTCCCGAGCCGCCGCCGTCGTCAACACCAATTAGGGAGAGATCAGAACTTCTCCCCGGCACCCTGCCGGGAGGGGGAATCGTCACCGGAGGCCTCTATGTCGCCATGACCGCCTCTGGACTGATGCGTGAGTAGTCTACCCTTGGACTATGGGTCCATAGCAGTAGCTAGATGGTTGTCTTCTTCTCTTGTGCTATCATGTTTAGATCTTGTGAGCTGCCTATCATGATCAAGATCACCGTTATGTAATACTTCATGTTGTGTTTGCTGGGATCCGATGAATATTGAGTACTAAAGTTATTGCTTCATAATATATCATGTGTGTGCTATTTAATGATCTTGCATGCTCTCCGTTACTTGTGTATGCTCTGGCCAAGTAGATGCTTGTGACTCCAAGAGGGGGTATTTATGCTCGATAGTAGGTTCATGTCTCTATTAAATCTGGGGTGGTGACAGCTAGCTCTAAGGTTGTAGATGTACTGTTGCTACTAGAGATAAAACAGTAGTACTTTGTCTAAGGATGATGTTACTTACTTACTTTACACACAGTGCTTAAGGCGATAATCTGTTGCATGCAACTTAATACTGAAAGGGGTGCGGACGCTAACCGGAAGGTGGATTATTAGTCATAGATGCGGTTGGAACGGTCTATGTATATTGTTGTAATGCCCGAATGAATCTCACACTAGACATCATAACGTTGGTATATGCATTGGTTTGCTCATCATTATTCTATCAGTTGCCCAGCTGTAATTTGTTTACCCGCATGAATGTTATTATTATTTATGAAGAGACACCACTAGTGAACTGTGGACCCCGGTCCTTCTCTTTAATCTGATAAACCACAAACTGCAAACCTGTTACTTTCTGCAAACAAACATCTTTCTTCCACACATACATTTAATCCTTTGTTACAGCAAGCCGGTGAGATTGACAACCTCACCGTTAAGTTGGGGCAAAGTATCTTGATTGTGTTGTGTGCAGGTTCCACGTCACCTACGTCCCAGGAAGCATTTTCTGGCGCCCTTACGTCGCAGATTTTTCTGGCGCCGTTGACAACTCGGGGGAATTCATTAATTCTTACTGGTTCGATAACCTTGGTTTCACAACTGAGGGAAACTTGCTGCTGCACTACTTCATACCTTCCTCTTGGGGTCTCCCAACAACACACCCACCGTGTGCATCAGTACCGACGACGCCGACGAAGATGACTACGAGTGATTCCTTCGGGGTGCGCTAGTCTTGCTCTTTTCCCTTTTTGGCGTTTCGATGCCAAAGGGGGAGAAGTAGTTCTATTAGGATTCTCGCCGTGGGATTTGCATGGGTGGGTCACAAGCATGCTCTTTTATCACTTCGTTAAAGCTTGTGCCCATTTTTATTCGATGTTGTTGAACTCTATTTGGTTTTGTTAATGTTTGTGAGACTATGTTCCATTTGATATTTGTGAGACTATGGATCATCTAGTACGAGACATATGGATATTTTTTATCAATGGTTGAGATGGTATCTATTATTGTGATATGTATCTTTGTGCATTGGATGTATCTCTTATTAAATGTGCACAAGGTATGACTCTTTCCTCTCAATCCATTATTTTGTTATGTCTAAAGTCTTATATCTTGCTCAAATATTATTGTGAGTTGTCTCTCCTATACATGTTGAGCATTTGTATTCAAATACAAACTACTTATATGCACACATGTAGGGGGAGCTCCTCAATTCTTTTTGAAACATGTGTTTCGTGCTATTGCAAATCCTAGTGTTGTCATCTAACACCAAAAAGGGGGAGATTGAAAGAGCATATCTTATATTCCCTTGGTTTTGTGTGTTAGGCAACAACACTAGGATATATTCATCTAATGTGTAATAAGTGATGCAGGAAATAAAAGAAATAATCCATATGGCATCAACCAAATAGTTTTGTGCTGAAATCTGTTCTGGTCGGAGTCTCCGGCCTTTATGGGCTCAGGGGCCGGAGTCTCCGGTCCCAAGGTTGTTGGAGCTAAGAGGTCCAGAGGACGGCAGCCTCTGGTGGGGGTCCGGAGTTACCCCGGAGTATCACCGGAGTCTCCGGCCCTCCCCGACCGGAGTCTCCGGCCCTCGTGCATTCCAGGAACAAAGAGCCAGAAGACGGCACCCTCTGATATGGGGTCCGGAGTGAGCCCGGAGTTGCACCGGAGTCTCCGCCCTTGGAGTCCGGAGTCTCCGGTCTCAGGGACCGGAGTCTCCGGTCAGGCCGGAGTCTCCGGCCCTTCCAGACCGGAGTCTCCGGTGCAAGTGGACTTCAACGGTTATATTTCTGGGAGGGGTTTATACCCCTCCTCCTTCCTCCAGCCAAGCTGCTCGACCAAATCAAGAAAAACACCATTGTTGCAAGTCCAAGAATCACTAGATCTCCAAATCCCTCCGTCCAAACTTGCTGATCTTTGGAGGATTGAAGGAGAAGGCCTAGATCTACATCTTCACCGAGCCGTTCTTCATTTCCCCCTCATTCATTTGAGGGAACACTTGCTAGGGTTTCCACTAGGAAAACCTAGCCCATTGTTGTACTTACCTATTGTCTTTGTGACAGATTGTAGCTGTTCGGGAGCCCCCAAGCCCTTTGTGGGTCGTGCCCCGAATCGTTGTTGTAAAGGCTCCGGATTCCGCCTCGAAGGATTCCGATAGTGGAAAGTGAACCAAACCTTTGTGGTGCGGCTCACCGGAGATTTGGGTGAGGCCTTTGTGGCCGTTGAACCATTGTGTTGGTTCACACCTCTGCAACGAGACGTACTCCCATTTAAGGGAGGAACTCGGGAATACATCCTTGTCGTCTCGTGCTTTCACTTCGGTTACCTCTATCCTTGTTTACTGCTTTTACTTTGTATCTTGCTTAGTTGTTAGCTTGTCATATAGGTAAATTCACCGTAATTGCATATCTAGAGAATTTACCTTTCGTGTCAAGCTTAATTTGAAAAAGAACTAAAATTTGAATTAGCACCTATTCACCCCCCCTCTAGGTGTCATACCGATCCTTTCAGGGTGCACACTCCCCAACGCTCCACAAGATCAGAATGCCCCCTATATAGTCACCGACATGCCCTACGGGCCTTGTCTTAGGCTGAACTACTTTCCGGCACGTCCCCAACCTATGAGCGACGCCTAGCTCCGGACTATCACAAGACTAGCCCCGACCACACAGGTAACCGACTAGACTCACCAAGGGGTGACATCAAAGGGGATCCCGATAATGCTACTAAGCTGGGTCCGCCCATTTCAGACGACGCGTGACTGAGCAAAAAGGTTTGGTGAATGGCACTAGTGACTCAATCTAGTCGAGGGAGGTGATTAAGTCTTAGTCAAGTTTAACAAGATTTTTCCAAAAGATGTTTCCACAACAATGAATGCAAAACCAGGGTTTCCAAATGCATCAACAAACAATGTCAGGGTGATAGCAAGCAAAGTTACACATGATCATCACAATACATATCACATATCAATAACAGGATAGATATATATATATATATATATATAACATACCATGAAGTAAATAAAGTCAAGTTAAACCGACCGGGCATTCGCGGCGGGTGTGCCGGAATCACCTCGTGTCGTCTTTAGATGGTTATTAACAGTCATGATAACCACAAACAGGAAAACAATCAATAAGCAATTGATCAGACAGGGGGCTCTTAGCTATGCAGCATAGAATCCACCACTTGTCGTCTTTAGTGGGTTATTAAGAGATATATAACAATATAACAATCAAGCAACACATCCATATGAAATGAGATAATGCAAAACCAATGCAACGTCATTCAAATCGAGAGTGGGGCAACTCCAGATGCAGCAATGGTGGAATGTGGTGGATGTCTTGCCTTCCACAAGGTATGGTTCTGGTTCCCCCTCAAAGTCCTTAGAATCTAGTTGAAAATCAATAAATATGTGTTAAAAACCTACCAAATGCTACTGAAGAAATGAACTAGCAAATAAACTCCAAATAAACCCAACTTGGTTGCATTGGATAGAGAATTTTCTCTAGTTTCCAACAAGCTAAAGTTTGCAATTTTTGGACAAGAATTGAGTGAGATATGCCCTTTCAAAGTTTCTGTTTTTAAATGAAATAAAAACAGAGTTTTAAATAAAACAGAAAACGGTTCGGATAATGATTAAAACGCTGACGCGTGGGTCCCACATGTCAGCGACCCCGGTTCGTTCGAACCGTTACGTCGTGGGAAAAACAGAACGGGGCGGCGCTCCCGTCGCCGGCAAGAACTCCGGCGAGGGTTTGCGGCCGGGGGAGGGGGTGCTAGGGCTTGGGCTTGACGAGGGGAGGCTCACCGTGCACGGGTGCGTCACGGCTGCGAGGTTTTGGGCGGCGGGGAAGGCTCGGGCGGAAAGCCCTCTTTCTTCTACGGCTCCGGCGTCAGGTCGCGGATGAATCCGACGATTCCGGCTACGGTTTACCGAATGGAGGGTGGCGTTGGGATCGCCGTGGGCTAGGGAGGCTAGGGCTAGGGTTAATCGACGAACGGGGCGTCGCTGGCGAAGAACTCGTCCACGGCCGAGACGGCTAGGGCAGGTCCATCGCCGGCGCTGCGGTGCTCGTCGAGCTACGATTGAGGCAGGGGAGTGAGAGGAGGGCGAGTGGCGGTGGCGTGCTTCTCCTCGAGGGCTGGGGGGGGGGGGGCTTTTATAGCGGCGCGGCGAGCGGCCGGAGTAATGGAGGCGCTCGGCCGGTGAGCGGCCTCCCTGATGGCGTTCAACGCCGGTGTCGCGGGGGCGGTGGCACAGTGCGGCATCGTGGGCGTCAGGCGAGGGTGGAGTGAATGCTTGGCGCCCGGGGGAAACGCTGACGGGCGGGGCCCGACGAGCACAGTGGCCGGCGGCGCGTCGGCTAGCGGATGGCGGCTCTGTGGCGGCGCGCGTGCGTGCAGGCGGGTGCGTGGACGGTCAAAGGAGGGAGGGGAGTGCGGGAGACTCGCAGGGGCACGGATACGCGCGCGTCTCCGGCGACCAAAAACGGGCGGCGCTCCGCGGGCACGGCCATGCCGATGCCGGAACGTCCAGAGCATGCCAAAACCGGCATCGCCACCGTTCTCGGCGTACAGGGCACCAAATGGAAAAAGGAGGACATCCCCGTGCGCCAAATGAGGAGGGCTACCAGATTGCAGAAGACAGTTTTTGCAAACTCGACCAAAGTTCTATACAGAAATTTTGAAAAACAGTTCTGCCCAGAATGGGAATATTTTGTTTGGAGGGGTAAATGATGTTGGGTGAAGATGCCCTCTTGTCCTGAGGTAGGAGAGGTAAATGTGAGCCTATCCATGCCTTGGGTTTGACTAGGAGAAAAGGTTTGAAGGGTTTTAAAAATACATTTGGAAAATGGGCAGAATAGAAAAAGGGGTGTGGAGAAATATTTTACTAAGACAAGGCTCTATATTTCTTAGAAATAGTTTCCACATCAACCAGGGATGCTTCTCTGATTTTTGCAGAAGTTTTGGAGATATAAATATAGGGGTTCCTTTGGAGGGCTAGATAAAAGGGAATTTTTTTAAAAGAAGAAAAGGAATTTCTCAAATTAATAAATGTCCAAGATAAAAGATAATATGGGCAAGTACCAAGTGGGAGGGAAAATGGAAAGCACAAGATCCCACTTGATTTATCAGAATAAAAGATTTAGAAATTCAAATGGTTTTGCTGAGGTTTAAATCCAAATACATTTAAATAGATAGGAATAATGTATTTTGGAAAAATTTAAAAAGGCTCAAAAATCCAGGGTGTTACAGCAGTACACATCAATATTCAGTTCAACCATGTTCCTGAGACATGTATTGCATAATTAGTAAACTTGCATACGCTCAAGACTATGCATGACCAAAAGTTGGACCGGGTTGGGCCTAAAAAAGCCGACCCTGAAAACACAGGCCCAAGCCTACCACACACATTAAGCCCGGCCCCCGATTGGCTGGCCCGAAATTCAGGCCCAAACTTGACCCGATGTGTTAGGCCAACCTGGGATTTCTAGGCCAGGTAAGGCCGTCCAGGTCGGGCTATCCATGGCCAGGTATACTCACGACCTCTGGTGTCCACCTTACTATGACGACATGCCTTATTACATCACATCTTCTATCCCGTCGTTGCCAGCCTAACACCCACCACAATCATCTCTCGGTGTTGTCGTCTTTGTAAATGGCTTGCCTCCAAAACCATGAATGGTGGCATCTTTGTTTCCTTATGGCTTACCTACAGATCTATGCTTCTTGCGATGTGTCGGTGAATCTAAAAAACTTAACGCGGCAACCAAGAACTCATTTTTCATCACTAGTATAGTGTCAACTATCTTGGGCACATAGTAAATGCTATTGTCTTTAGTAGATTGGTCTTTTATCCGAGCTCACAGTTTAGAGGTGATATCGATTTAGAAAAGAGAAAAATTTACCCAGTATTGCAGTTTCCAAACTCCTCTGTCTCTGAGGAGAAAAAATGGAGGATTGCAACGCTTACACAAACAATTATTGATATCAAGGAATGCATTACATGCATTTCTCTCTAATCAAATACATGTGAACTCAAAATTCATTCTTGGAAGTTTCTCCTTCTCGGTAGTACATGTGTTTTTTGTTTCTGTAATATTTGTTCGAGAACCCGCATGCGATCTACGCGTCTTTGTGTTAAGCATACACATATTTTCTATAATATTGGATACCAGGACATTCTAAATTTTTAATAATCATAATTTTATATTCCTACAAGCTACTGTTAGCAATGCATAGCAGTAGTAGTCAATAAATCTAAACAAAAAATTTAGTAGTCAATAAATAAATACAAATACTTGCTAAATAAACATAACAAGCTGCATGGAGTGTGCAGGGCACAAGGGGGAGGGGGATTGGGGGAAGCAGAAAACCATAACCAGGCGCCCCCTGTCCGTTCTCGCTCCATCCACCGACAGAGGAGAGGAGAGCCGTCTCCTCCCAATTCCGCCCTTAAACACAAGAGAAAGCTCCGAGCCCAAACCCACCACCACTTCACCCGCGACCCAGCCCACCCCCCGTCATCCGCCCCACCGGCGCCTCCCCCCACCTCCTCAGATCCACCAGCTGCGATGACGGCGAAGGGCGGCGCCTCGCCGTCGCCGGGCGGCGCGGGGGCCGCGGCGAACGGGAGGTTCTTCACGGTGGGGCTCGTGACCGCCTGGTACTCCTCCAACATCGGCGTGCTCCTGCTCAACAAGTACCTCCTCAGCAACTACGGCTTCAAGTACCCCATCTTCCTCACCATGTGCCACATGTCCGCCTGCGCGCTCCTCTCCTACGCCGCCATCGCCTGGCTCCGGATCGTGCCCATGCAGCTCGTGCGCTCCCGCGTCCAGCTCGCCAAGATCTCCGCTCTCAGCCTCGTCTTCTGCGGCTCCGTCGTCTCGGGGAACGTATCCCTCCGCTACCTGCCCGTGTCCTTCAACCAGGCCGTCGGCGCCACCACACCTTTCTTCACGGCCGTGTTCGCCGCCATCATGACCGTCAAGCGCGAGTCATGGATCACCTACCTCACCCTCGTACCCGTCGTCACCGGCGTAGTCATCGCCAGCGGCGTAAGTTATTGTTATTACATGTTCCCTCCTTGTCACTCGTTTGTTTTCGATAGATCTGGTGGTGTTGGGGCTGGATCTGAGGGGAATTCGGGTTCGCCTAGCTCGAGATGCAGGAGCAGCGAGACTGAGATCTATCTATCTAATTATGTGACCTGTGCCTGTCATACTCATAGTCTCATAGTAGTGTCTAATTAGAACCAGAAGAGTAAAGTGGTAGGTGGCTCTCTTGACTGACTCCATTGAGCGTGCTATGACACATGGGGATGAGTTCTCTATTACAGTAGAATTTTGCGGATACTGAGTTTGGCAGTAGTTCGCCTCATGTCAAGGCATCTTTTTACGCCTGTTTGATTGGCCAGGAGAGTAACCCGTTTGATTGAGCATTTGTTTGCGTCATCACACACATGTTTTCCTGAGAAAATCGGTCTGTTCTGCTGTACCAAGTTGTCCTTTCGCCGTGTAGTAATAGGAAAAGCTACCATTTACTTTATCCCAACTTATTGGTTTAGAATTGGAGCTGGAAAAACCTTTTGGTTTTGATTCAGATCAATATAACATATGGATGCTCATGACATAAACCATTGTTAATCTAGACATGGATTCTTTTGTATTCTTCCGGTTAGACCTTGTGGTGTTAATTGTGCAGTTGCTGAGTTGACCCCTTTGTGATAGATACTGTGTTGTGTAGCTGTCATAGCGTGCATTACAACATACTAGATCAGTTAATTGTGGGAGGATGTCTAGTGCACTACATTTTGTAAGATTGCGACTTACCTGTATGTACTCATGTTAGCAGTAAGATTATGGCTTACATGAGTTGGGCAGTAGTTCCTCTCACGTCAATGCATCATTTAAAAGTTGATTAATTGGCTAGGAAAGTAGTCTACGTTAATTGATTGTTTGCATGATCACACGGTCATCAGGGGGATGGGATCCTGAAGAAATCTACTTTCTTCTTCTGTAAAACTCCACAGTGAAAACTTTAGTCTCCAAGTTGTCCTTTCGTCATGTCGTGGTAGGAATAGCTGACATTTAGTCGTATCCAAACTTACTGGTTCATCATTGGAGCTGAAAAAACCCTTTGACTTTGTTTGACATGAAATAACATTTTGATGATTATCCTGACATGGAAGTTTTTACCTGTTCTTCCGTTAGACGTTCTGGTGTAAATTTTGCGAATTGCTCCCTTTGCGAAAGATAATGTGTTATGTAGCTGTCGTAATGTGCAATACGACATCTAGGTCAGTTAATCGTGGGATGATGGCTAGTACCACTACATTAAGTGAGATTATGACTTGCATATATTTTTTGGAGTCGGGAAAAGCTTGCTTTCTCTTACAGTGCATTACGGAGATGTCAGATTTTGCATGTTCTTTCCATCAACTAATATGGCACAATTCGAATCTGCAGAGCGAACCTAGTTTTCATCTATTTGGATTCATCATGTGCATTGGAGCCACTGCTGCAAGGGCATTGAAGACGGTGCTGCAAGGAATTCTTCTGTCTTCTGAGGGGTAACATGTTTTTCTCTGTATTTGTGTAGATGACACATTGTGTACGCATGCTCTCAGAGACTCAGATTCCAATATTACTTTCATGAGCAAAGAGATATTTCTGTATGTTTGGCTGTTGTATATTTACTTCTAGGGTTTGTGTTCTTAGGTCAATCTTGACTCTTTTACTATTCTGCCATCTTGCAGGGAGAAGCTTAATTCTATGAATCTGCTCTTGTACATGGCTCCAGTTGCTGTTATTCTCCTGCTTCCTGCTACTCTCTTTATGGAGGATAATGTTGTTGGTGTTACAATAGAACTGGCAAAAAAGGATTTCACCATTGTTTGGTTGCTGTTATTTAACTCTTGCTTGGCATATTTCGTCAACTTGACCAATTTCTTGGTGACCAAACATACTAGTGCATTGACTCTACAGGTATGTCATGCTTTCTCACTGTTAATTCATAATTTTACACAAGGGACTGGAGCATAATTTAGCAATGTTCCCAAGCAGTTGTGCAATATGCAGTCTTTCATACCAAAATCTTTATGTTTAACCTACCAGCTCTTAGACTTTGTTAATCAATTCATGACCCTGCATTATTCACGTCCACAGCAGCATGTATGGCTTTTAATTGATCCATCGTACCTTAGATAACACAGAGTGGGATTAAAATCTTCCTTCCAACCCTAGCCTGTTTTTTGAGCTTGCAAATATGCTAACTGCCTGTCTCATCTTACTATGAGTATTATAATTCCTTTTTAAGTTCTTAATAGCTCCAATGGGCCACCAAAGTTCAAGTTGAAACTTTGAATCTTTTTTTATGTGGACTAATGTTCTACTGTCAAACGGGTCATGTACCAACCTTATAAAAAAAGGTGTGATAGGATACCGTGTGAATCAAAATTGGCATGAGGGACAAGTAGTATGGCAATACCATAAGGAACTGTCGCATGTTAGTCTGTCAAGCAAAGGGGTGTTTGCGTATTGTTTTGAGAACCTTCAGAATGTAGTTTGAACTTGAACTAGATGTCAAACCCCTCTAAAGAATATCCCTAATCCAAACATCCCCATTATGCTGAACTGCTACTATTGTGGCTGTGCCACTGTGGTCAGCAAGCCACTTGATAATCCAGTTTGAGAATGCAAGTGTCTTGTAGAATTCTTATTGGCTCTCTTGATACTAAAAATGTGCCTGTATATGTATTCATCTGCATCTGTTAAGAAAAAAAAACAGGACTGCTGTATTCTGATGATTTTAACGCGTATCATTTTTCTGTTCACGAAGTAGACATTAAATATTTGGTTTTCAGCAATTGAGTGGTTCAACGATTTAACATGTCCATGTTTCTTTCCAGGTCCTTGGTAATGCAAAAGGTGCTGTGGCAGTTGTCGTCTCAATTCTGATATTCAAGAATCCTGTGTCTATAACCGGGATGCTTGGTTACACTCTCACAGTTATAGGAGTCATTCTTTACAGTGAATCCAAAAAGCGTAGCAAACCCTAAGTGCCCCAGAAATCCATCGTACATATGACCGTCCTTTCTCAGTCCGGTCTTGTGCCTCAGAGCTAATATATTATGGGGAACTACTTCCGAGGCGATTGCAACAGATCCTTCGCTGTATGGAGCCTTATTGGATAACAAGGACAGAGGAGTCCAATAATACCTGTAGTTTTCCCTTGGATATGAGAGGCGTACATTTTGTTTCGCTAATGGAGATGATCAATAGAATACAATTTTTTGTGATTAGTGAATTGATGGTTGTGTCTTACACTGCCATCATTTGTTAATACGCTTAGTTCTTGGGATTGTTTTCCGTTATTCATCAGTTATTGTAAGTTGACGACTCTCCAGTTTTCTTTCTTCTTCTGAAGATTGCCTGTACCAAACTTTGCCGAGAAAACTCCTAATATATTATGACAATGAATTAAGTCACACCGCTTTCTTTCTACTTATACAGTGAAGTGTTGCAATAATCAATGTTGCATTGTTTGCCTGAAGACGCATTTTAAGGGCAAATCCTTAAGCCTGAAATTTCGTTCTATTGTGAATGTCATCTTTTCGATATGTTTGTCATTCCGCTCGTGAAGAGTTCAGGCGTGCTTTACGTTAACAGCGTGAAACCTCTCTTTAACTTCTCTGCAGATATTTATTAGGAATTGCTAGTTCTCAGTTGCCTGAGAACTCACCAGTTCTCAGTCACCCTGATTGTCGTTAGATCTGTTGCATTATGATTCGTGCTCCCCTGTCTTTGCTTTGTGCTGTCGCTGACTGGGTGCGACGTGGTTCTTTTATTTTCCGCCGGTGTGGCCTGTTGTTGGTTGTGGGCTGTTGCTGCTTGCTTTGCACGGTATGGGCTCCAAAGGGTTTGATACGTTCTTTTTCTTTTTTCTTGTTAGTGCGGCAAGTGCATGGGCTGCTGTTTCCTGGGCTGGGTGTGGCTGTTGGGTGCTTATGCGAATCAAGAAATCGAGGAATCGTCCAGCAGAGAAGCTGCAAGGAGCACTCGGGTGCACACTCCTTTTATTTATTCTTTTATGTATTTGTTGCACTGTTTTCTGTATGAGATTGCGACTGATCATTTGTAGCCTTTAGTGATACAGTAAATTTATTTAAAAATAAATGGAAGCAAAGTATGTCCTCACCTTTTTTTTTTTTTTTTCCTAGTGGTATAGTACACGTAGACATCTAGTCTTATACATTTTTTTTTCATGTTCTTCTACTATTTTTTCATTCGTGTTGTTAACAATGGTTGTGGCTTGATTTGATTCATGCTTTTTTTCTTGTCATTTGTTCGTTTTACACTTTGCGCTCAGTTTTACGTTTATATTTTTTTTCATTTTATTGTACTCCCTTTTGTTTTTTTTTCTCACTATTTGGTAATACTTTTCATGCACTAGCGGTTTCTTAGAAAATGTACTAGTGTTTTTCTCTTTGTTTTTTCACGTGGATTTATTTTTCATAAGTTTTTATAGTTTATATCTTTTCATTTTTGTGTATAACCAACTATACAAGATGTACTACTATGTAGAGCGTGATAGCTTTATTTTCGTGTTGTTAACTTTGTTTTACCTTTTTTTGAAATTTAAATACTTTATATTTTGTTATCAAAATCATTGTCCGTATCATGCGTAAAAGGTTTATTCTCAATAAAACTATTACTTTGTTAATTTTACAATTTCAACATTGGTATGGGTTTTATTAATTTTTGTACGACCAAGATTTCAGGTTACAAGTGGGTTGTTATTGGGCTTTTTTACGGTTGTACGCGTTTGCAAATGGGTTTTATCCAGTTGTAGTGTGTTTGCAAATGAGAATTTTTAGTTGCAAGTCGGTTGTAACTGGCTTTTTGTCCAGTTACAAGTGAGTTGTAACTAAATTTTTTTGTCCAGTTGCAAGTTGATTGTAACTGCCTTTTTTCCAGTTTCAAGTGGGCTGTAACTGAATTCTTTTCTTCAGTTGCAAGTCGGTTGCAATTGGCTTTTTTTATCGGTTACAAGTGCGTTGTAGCAGAGTTTTTTGTCCAGTTGTAAGTTGGTTGTAACTGCCTTTTTTATCCCGTTCCAACTGGGTTGTAACTGAATTCTTTTCTTCAGTTGCAAGTCGGTTGCAACTGGCTTTTTGTTTAGTTGCATGTGGGTTGTAGCTGAGCTTTTTTGTGGTATCCAACTGTAGTATGTTGCCGCTGAGATTTTCCAGTTTCATGTGGGTTGTAACTCTGATATTGCATCGTTATCTGTTCTAGCTAGGAGTTGTAATTCTGTTGAAACTAAGATTTTCTGAATGCGTTTGGGTTGAGTTTTTTTCAAGTAGCGAACGGTTGCAACAAGTAACTTTTAAAAAATAAATCTAAGTAGGTTGTAGCTGAATGTTTTTTTCCAGTTGCAACCCGGTTGCAACTGATTGTTTTTCAGTTATAAGTGGGTTGTAATTGATATTTTTTCAGTTGCAAGTGAGTTGTAACTATAGTTTTTTCTCTAAATGTAATTGGGGCTACAGCTGATATTTTGATATTTTATTATAAAAAATAAAGCTTAACATTATGCCTGTCACTCCATTCTTGTATCCTACGTGTGCTCGTGCGTACTAGCACAGTACGTTAAAAAGGCCCATCAACAAGAAGGCCCACTGGCCCAGACAACCAACAAGAAAGGAAGAGGCCTCGTTCACGTAACATCACGTACGTGGTTCCTATGGCTAATCGAACGATTTACACTAAATCGGTCTAATCAACACGCTGATGTTGTGCGACTGAGAACTCATGAGTTCTCAGGCGACTGAGCTCCAGTCGCTCCCATATTTATTATGTTAAAAAAATTCATGCAAGGCATTTTGCGTATATTGTGGAGTTCAAGTGTTCAACGGTGCATAGCAATTTGCACTACGACATGAGAAGGTTGGACTGCTTTCTAGAATGAGGATTTGTGGGTTGTGGACTGGCACCTGAGCTCACTGGATCTCGGTTTAAAAATAAAAATAGAAAATGGTAATGTGGAGTTTTAAAAAAATCATTTTTTTACTAGATTTCGTTTTAAAATAAAAGTAAGCTCCTTGGAGTTTAAAAGAAATCCAAATTTTCTTCCTGGGTAAATACATAGACATGTTCGGTATACTTGTTCAAAGTTTCGGATTCCTTTAAAATTCCCATGGGATAGGCTATTTCATAAGAATTTTAGAGAAAAACAAACATGAGGTGACCTCATGTTTTAATCTTCTTGTGTCCACAATTTCTGTGTTTTTTCTGCATGACATCCAAATGACACTTGGAAAATTTCCTGTGGTTTTGGTTCCTTTAGAAATTCAGAAACTTGACACCTCAATTCCTATGTTTTTCCGATTCATATATTTTTATTTCATGTGTTTCAAACGAGGCCGAAGTATACCGAGTTACCAAGGGTGTGGGATATACAAGAGTAGAGTCGACGTCAGGGTGGGTGTGAGGCATGAAACTTGCCTTGTTCGACCCGCTAACGAAAATAACCAAGCACACGGGGTGTCGCTAAGAAAAGGGAATCCTTCCCGAAGGTCGATTCTGCCGTCCGCGTTGCGCGTCGTCCCGCCACGTGGCCTACGACAGTGCCCGGCGAAGGCGTGGCTGAGCGTCCACGCGCGAAGCCCTCCGTGACTCCTTTTTGTCCACGTCGTACCCGTGTTGTCTGTACATCGCGATAGCACACATTAATTAGTACGAAGAGCACACGTAAGTTGTACACCAGATAATAATGTACATCCACGGATTCAGGTTGTACAGAAACATGTTGTACAGCTATACATAATTGGTTGTACGTACAACTACACAGACTCAGTTTATACAACTAGTTCAGATTATACGTATAGCTATACATATTCACGTTGTACGTATAACTAGTTTCAGATGTAGTTACACTTAGATTGTACGTACAACTACACATATCAAGTTGTACGTACAATTACACAGATTCAGATTGTACGTACAACTACACTCATGTTGTACGAACTATACACATTCGGAAGTAAAAAAAAAATTCGTCGAAACCTATCAACATGGGATCTAGTTTTGAATATCTCGACGCGAGGAGTTCAAAAGTGAAAACGATTCATAATTCGGATAAACGGTTCTCAAGATATTTCATTTCTTAAAAACGAATCTCAAAATAAATGCACATACAGCCCTCCGCCAAGAAGCAGAAATACCACCAAAATTCTCTCACGCTGTCACTTGTCACATATTTAAGCATCCACGGGAACCGCAAGAAGGGAGAAGCTGACACCATCACGCCACGGTTGGAAACTTATAAATATGAAGCCAATACCGTTAGATACATCATCAAATATATATTCATATGATGTCCATATATTATCTTTATTGTTGTAGTTTGTTTTTTCTAAAAGAAGATTGTTCAAACTTATCATTGTTTGATTTTTCAAAAAAATATCCATTCTGGATTGCATGTATATGTCCAAAACAGCTAAAATATCCATTGTCGGAACCACGACTCCCATAATACAGGAAAAATCAAGCCAACCAACAAACTCGCCAAGTTTCGTAGATGGAATAACACATAAATAGATATCATGATTATATAATAAAGTGTACATAATTTATCAAATTTTGGCAACATAAGATCACAGACAGAAGAAGACCACATATTTAGGCTGACAATGTAGAGGAACGTTTTGGGGATTTTAGTTTTAGGTTCGTCCACACACGGACCCCTTAATTTGTGCACAATTTTCTCTCATTATATAAGAAATCATAGTCTTCTTATGGTTTGGTAATTATAATGTATGATACAACATAAAAGCGATTATTTTTGTTTTCCTTTATCTTCCTATTCACGTTATCAAGTGCATCTTTTTGTCCGTTTTGAAAGAAAAATTGTAAATGCTCTCGTTGTTGTATTTAATTGTCGAAGATTTGCGCCATGAGTTCCGGTGTCGCAACTATGAGGGCGCGGCGGCAGAGATGACGTCTCGATGATAGCTTGGGAATATGGGTCTTGCCTGTTTCTCAAAACAAATTTAATACTATGTTTTAGTTTTTTACCCTTTATAATGTATGAGCATTTTGCTAGTATCAATAATCTTGCCAATTTCCGTAAAAAAAATGCTGAAAAAAATTCTAGTGCTCGTTGACCCGGTGACCGCCGCAATTCCGAATCCAACGCCCAGAACATCCATCGGCTCTCTCTAAATTCTCTCCGGTGTGCCCAGAACAGCCAGAGTCTGGCTGCCAGACCGGCCCACCGTCCCCATCCTCCACCCGCCACCGTCGCCGATCCCCTTTGCCGATGGCACAGAAGCGTGCCGCCCGGCGCGTCCGCAACACCTTCTCTGGATCTCAGGACTCGGTGGAGCTGGGGCGCAATGGAGAGTACCGACCCGCCAAGAAACCCTCGCCGGAGGGTGCCCAGGGCACCCAGTCCGATCTTGTCCGGAAGGGAAGTGAATCGACGGACGAGGAGACCGCCGTTGAAGCATTAGTGGCGATGGCAGCCGCAAGAGACGGGCCTCCAAGGACGACCAAGCCACCGAAACCCGCCACCGCTGAACCCGCCTCATCAAGCGAAGACGATGCCGGAGAAGAACCGGCGGAGGCGCCGGGTCCAAATCCCCAGCCCAAGAGGAAAAGGGCGCCGGGCAGGGTCACTAGGTCGCAGCAGCAACTATGCAAGGAAGGGACGTCGAGGAATGCCGGAGATATGTCCTCTCGCCGCCAAGAGGGGATGGCGAAGAAACTGCCTCCATTGGAGGCGGAGGAAGGCGAAGAAGAATCGGCGGAGGCGCCGGGTCCAAATCCCCAGCCCAAGAGGCAAAGGGCGTCGGGCAGGGTCACTAGGTCGCAGCAGCAACTATGCAAGGAAGGGATGTCGAGGAAACTGCCTCCATCGGAGGAGGAGGATGAGGAGAAAAACGAAGAGGAATCGGCGGAGGCTCCGAGTCCAAATCCCCAACTCAAGAGGAAAAGGGCGTCGGTCAGAGTCACTAGGTCGCAGCAGCAACGAGTCATGCAAGCAATGGCGAAGAAACTGCCTCCATCGGATGAAGATGAGGATGAGGATGAGGATGATGATGAGGAGGGGGAAAGTGAAGAGGAATGGGCGGAGGCGCCGAGTCGAAATCCCCAAGTGAAAAGGGCGTCGGGCAGGCTCACTAGGTCGCAGCAGCAACGAGGCAAGGAAGGGGCGCAGCCTAGCGAGTCGAAGAAGCCCAAGTCCAAGAAAATCATTCCGGCGCCATTACCTCAACAAGGTGAGGAAAGAGCAGAGCCTAGGGAGTCCGAGACGCCCAAGTCGAAGAGAGGCGAGTCGAAGAAGCCCAAGTCAAAGAAAATCATTCCGGCGCCATTACCTCAACAAGGTGAGGAAAGAGCAGAGCATAGGGAGCCCGAGACGCCTAAGTCGAAGAGAGGCGAGTCGAAGAAGCCCAAGTCAAAGAAAATCATTCCGGCGCCATTACAGCAACAAGGTGAGGAAAGAGCAGAGCCTGGGGAGTCTGAGACGCGCAAGTTGAAGAAAGGCAAGTCGGAGAATCCCAAGTCAAAGAAAATCATTTCGGCGCCATTACAGCAACAAGGTGAGGAAAGAACAAAGCCTAGGGAGTCCGAGACGCCCAAGTTGAAGCAAGGCGAGTCGAAGAAGCCCAAGTCAAAGAAAATCATTCCGCCGCCATTACAGCAACAAGGTGAGGAAAGAGCAGAGCCTGGGGAGTCCGAGACGCCCAAGTCGAAGAGAGGCGAGTCGAAGAAGCCCAAGTCAAATAAAAGCATTCCGGCGCCATTACAGCAACAAGGTGAGGAAAGAGCAGAGCCTAGGGAGTCCGAGTCGCCCAAGTCGAAGAGAGGCGAGTCGAAGAAGCCCAAGTCAAAGAAAATCATTCCGACGCCATTACAGCAACAAGGTGAGGAAAGAGCAGAGCCTAGGGAGTCCGAGACGCCCAAGTCGAAGAGAGGCGAGTCAAATAAAACCATTCCGACGCCATTACAGCAACAAGGTGAGGAAAGAGCAGAGCCTAGGGAGTCCGAGGTGCCCAAGTCAAAGAGAATCAGGCGTATATGGACTCCCAGTGATGAGGTCCAGATTCTGAAGGCGCTCATCAAGCACCGCCGCAAGCAGGGGAAACTGCCAGCACCGGATAACAATGGCTTCTTTGACTCCATCAAGAAGCGCCTCGAGGACAAGAGCTGCAATCTTTCTCATATTAAGGATAAAGTGCATAGCCTGATGCGCCGCTACAAATACTCCGTTGCACCCAGTACTGACCATGAGAAGCGTCTTCATGATCTCTCCAACAGAGTCTGGGGAAACCTACACCTGCCAGCGACCCACACTGCCAGCGGCAGCAATGGTGATGGCCAACAGGCCGAGGGAGAGCACGCCATGGCTGAGGCTGAGAATGGTTGTGGCCAGACTCTGGACAAGAGCTTCGAGGAAATGTGTGAGATGTATCCCCTCCTTGGGCAGGAGGTGGAGCGGCTCGAGGGGGTACAACCTGCCCTCAGAAGCTCCTTCACTGGACTAGATGGCAAGAAGGCACTCTTGATGGAGAAGAAACTGGGTAAACTCAAATGGAAAGAGCTGAAGATCCAGGTGGAGATGGAGGTGAAGGTAGAAGCACCAAAGGCAAGGATTAGGAAGGAGCTTGTCAATTTTTTGTCAGAGGTTTCCAAGAATGTATGAAGGTATGAGACATGGTGTTTATTATTTCCTGTTTATTCTTGTTTGTTTGATATAATATATGTGTCCCATGTGAGGATCAGCCTTTATTCACATTAAGCAAACCATCCGCTAATCTGAATTTGAATTCGAAATTCTATGTGAAGAAACAGAAATCTACCATCAGACCTCTCACTCAAGTGAGCCTCCATGCTCTAATACATGTTCAAAACAGCCTAGCAATGCAAATCTTCTGTTGGAAATATTATCACAGCCTAATATCCCAGGATAACTTTTTCTCGGCATGGAAGGAGGAATTCAAAACAACTACACATCTTTTTATCTGCGGTTTCCCTTCATATAGACCTCCTGGCTTTAGTTCCAAGATTGGCCTTCCACAGCTAAGCTTATTAGTACTCAGGCTTCCATGGAGACATTTCCTGTGAGCAAATGGTGTAGAAATAAACATGAATAGTCTGTTCTCAAAATGCCAAACCAAGATACAATGTAAAAATTGATTCATATGCTCCTAGACATCAGAATTATAGACGTGTAGATTGGAACATCTCAAAGCATCCAAATCCCCCAAGAACAACATTCATAGTAGCGAGTGGTGCATCTCAAAACATCAAAATCCCCAGAGAACTCCAGTCATGAAACCACATAAGCTAAAATAACATTAAGATGCTTATTAGACTTTGTACCTTGCAATACACCAGTTCCTGGTCTGCGTGGACACACAGATCCAAGATGAGAAGCAGGAAAGGTGAGCAAACATTAATTTTAACATGATATGAAAAGAAAAGTGCGACACTGTACAAATTAAAATGATACGGAAAGAATTTATATACCTTTTGTTTGATTGCATGTCGATCCTTGCAATAAAGACATGATACGAATCCCATATTAAAACAAAAAATTGTAGTGAACGGTTTTATTGGCCTTTAATGGTTGATCAATCCCCCTTCGAGTCTTGGAGATAACTTTCTCTGAATTAGGGATGGTGGGATAGTGGTGGGTTGATTACCTCACATTGAAGACAGTAGGCGTTCCTTCTGTTGATCTGGTTTGTAGCGAAAGAGAACTTCAAACACAAGACTAAACACACTATGGTATTATCCTTCAAAGCCGAAGTACCTGCAAGAGTCATGGCTAGAAGTACCTGAACTGAAGCACACATCAGTTCAATGTGCTGGACAAACTGGTCCACAAATTTGGCCAAAAGCGAGCAAGAAGTTTCCTTTCCTGCACCAAATATATGTAAATAGAGGAGATAATGTGCAGAAAACACCCACATTCCCCTGTATTATAAAAATCTAATCACAGTGCGCAAGGCTAAAACTTTTTTTTGGTCAATAAAGAAAGCTAAATAAACTAAATTGGAGAAGCTCACGATAGAGGTATGGATGCAATAAGAGTGAGAAAATGACAGTTTGCCGATAAAATAGGTTGCAACAATTAGTGTAAGCGGAAAAAATACACCACATGTCATTTTGTAGGATTTTTATCCCGCATGATAATTTACAATGAAATGATTGTATGGTGAGTGGTAATCATATATAGTACCTGTTTATTTTATTTTAAATAATCCCTAGCCTGGCCGATGTGGTCGAGGAGAACATCGGTTATTTTGCTCTTCATCTAGTAGATGAACCATTATATGGTAATTTCTCCTCTGTGGTCCCTCTGGTTGCAACATCCTACAAAGTTCATCCACAGTCACTCAACTCGAAATAACTCATTTTGCATATCACGAAGCTTCTCATGGGCCAATCATTCCAAGTTAAAGTCCACTGCAAATCGGGAACTTTTCAGGTTCCTTTGAGCCATGAAGCTGGTCAGCTTGCAGCATTGGATCTCAGGATTTATCTTGCAGAACACCATAGTGGACAGAAATATTCAATGTCCCAGATTTTCATCAAAAAGAGATTGGTCCATGTGAACATTTTTTCATATGTGAGCAAATACAATTTTCTCTGTTAAACTCATCTACTTCCATACTTGTGATAGACAGAATCTCACAAATCAGAACAGCTAAGATAGGGGAAAATTGAAAATAAGGAAATCCAACTTAGTATGTGCTAGCAATAACTTGTCATGCCAAGTCATTAAAAATTTACTTGTGAACTCGTGTCGCAACATTTTGCCTTGTTTTGTTTTGTTTTGTTTTAAACAGAGCACTCATGTGCGGATGCTTTGTGTTTTCTCGAAAAAATGTGTGCATGCTTATTTATAGTTGGTTACTTGAGGCCATGTGTGACTGAATAGGTTATGACAGTCATATGATTGCCCGACCCGTGTAGGATAGGTCACAAATAGCACAAATGAAACACCGACATAGATGTTTGATGAAGTCCCCTGGGTTAACATGACTCCATCATGAACTTAGTTTCACGTCAGTAAATGACCAATTGTTATGCATTTTATAAACATGGTTTTTATATATTGAATAATTCCGTAAATAATCATGGTTATTTTTCACTTCATCATCATGTGAAAAGAGAATATCTGGAATTTGAAAATTTTCTTACATGCATTGTCTTGATATAGCGAATGTGGCCGCAAGTAATTCTATTTTGGCCAATGTTGTAACATCACTCTTTCAAATATGGATTCGAAATGTGAAAAGTACAGTAAATATTTATTAAGACGAGAATTCAATATGGTCAGATGCTTTGTGTGGTCAGTTGATCATAGAGCTGGAACTGAAGGGATCTAATACTAAGATCAAAGATAAATTAAACAAAGAATCGTTAAGTAAAATACGCAAACACAAACTATCATGTTTCGCTACATAGATCATTGTAGTGGAAAGAATACTGTGTTCAAGATAAGCTAGGACGATGGATTAGAAAAAAATTGCAAATGAGAAGTGCTCCGGTGCTTTCCGGGAAAACATGTTGCACGAATTTTAAAGCACATCGACGGCTATGATCAGGTTCACATGGGATTTATAAGTGATCTAAGAGGAGTACTAACCATGTGAGATTAGCACCCTCAACCCCCACCCCTAACCACAGCCATCGATTTGTTTTAAAATTCGTGCAACATATTTTCCGAAAAGCACCGGAGCATTTCTCATTGCAAATATATATTGACAGCATGAACGAACCTGTTTGAGCTGTTCGTTGTCTTACAGTTGATTATTTGGTCCTAATAAATGTTTAGTTATAATTCTGATGCATATATTTAGGTAGATTGTTTAGCCCATGAGACTGAATGAGGAAGCTCATTTTGACATCACTCTGTATACCCCTATCTTTCGCACGCTCTCAAGGTTCTTCCCATCCTGATTGCAAGAAGGATACGCTGGGTTCTTCCCAAGTTCATAATCTGCTGATAGCAAGAAAAATAATGAGTCGATAACCTGCTACTTCTTTGGCACCTGCAGTTCAGGTTGGAGAGATGTGGGGAGCAAAGCTTTTTGAGCAAGTAGCAACTAATGCTGGAGGTTGGGGCTTGGATGATTGCAAAAGACCGAGGCGGAAGATGTTCTGATGATGAAGCTTCTTCGACCGGGTTCTTTTGGAGTAGCTGTGTACATTGGGCTGCTAGTTATAGTGTAGTCTGACCTTTTGTTCCTTTTGGAGCGGTTCTGCAAAAACTGACGATTGCCGGCTTGGCCTTATGATCAGTAATATATGGTTGTTTGAGTTTTCCTTGCTTGACCTGATATATTGGATGAGTAACATGGTGAGGCTGAGGAGGGTAGTTGTTTTTCTTCTAGTTGTAGATGATAGATGCTTGTAGAAGAAGACTGTTATGTTTTCTTTAATGGAAATTGGAGGGACTACCCTCTTTTTCAAAGAGAGAAAGATACTAACTAAACAACACTTGTACAGTTACTAACTCATCAAGCACATATATACAATCATGCAGATTTTCAGGGCGAGCAAGCTGAGCTCAAGAGAATGGCCAAAGATTACGATGATTTTATTCAGGTTCCACTGTCCCCTGCAGCGATCGGACTACAGACACTTGGAAAAAAGATGTTTACCGTTGAAAATACGTTGGTAAACGAGAGAGCTAATTGAATTCTTTGTTACAGACTTTGCTGGACGCGCGCCCACCATGGGCGCACACTATCGAGTTAGAGGGAATTGAACGAATGTAATCGGCGGCGAGGCTAGCCCCACAATTGGACGAGCCCCTTTCTTCTTCTTCTTGTTCATGCAGCTTGTTATAATCAGACAGATAGATCGAGCACCTTTGGGCCCCTTTTAATTCCATTCCTCGCACGACGGACGGTCGTCACCGTGCCTTCAGCTGCACCCAGCCACCTGCTCCACTGCGGTACATGTACAGCCACAGGTTAGATTGGATCTTGCCAGCTTTCTCCAACAAAAGTTAATGAACATGCTAAGCTGTCCTAATGTTGGCTATGAAGACATGTTTCCTCCAATGGTATTTGATGCTTAATTAGCTCTCTTTGTATCTATGATCTAGGAGTATAACCAGCTAAAGAAATTGTGGCTGCCTCTTAAAAGTTGAGAACTAGAAGGAAGCTATACCTTTGGGAGGGACCATGACGGTGGGCTTTGAGATGATGGCGGGCACGGTGGCGACGGCTGCGGCGGAGGCCGGCGGGAAGAAGTGCGCGGCCGGGACGCCGAGCCCCTGCGAGCCGTGGTACTGATAGTGGTAGTACGGGTACACGGGCACCATGCCGTTGTGGGGGAGCATGCCGCCCTGCGCCGCCGCCGGGTACGAGTAGTGCCCCTGATGCGGCTGCATGTAGGCCCCGCCCGCGCCGGGCGCCGCTGCCGCATGGCCGAGCTTCTGCCGATACATAAAAGAATGGAACTTTGTCAATCCTCTGATCTATGAACTGATACTGTCATTAGCAGTGACATTTTTTAAGCAGAGGAGTCTGAGAGAGGTAAGATGAGGTGATTTACCGCGTTGTAGCTCAGGTCAGCGACGTAGTTTGGCGAGTACCTGAATACCAATCAATCATGCATCCCACTTAGTATAATGCTGTCGCTGTAAAACCAGGATGAAGAAAGGTAGATCGTGTGGTAATTAACTAGCCAACTAGGTGCTTTCTTTAACAGCGCAATTGTTAAAAAAAAAATTCCCTGCTGCCGTGCAGGCCGGCACGTGGTGGGCACGTGAGAGCACGACGAGGCAGCTGGCCGGTCCGGTCCAGGTCCAGGCTGTGCCTGTGCTCCCTTGTCGCGTCGCGTGCTACAGCATGTGCCCACAGCCTGCCCGGTCCCTAGCTACGCCCCCTGACGGGCGGGGACCACGTCACCTCGCCGGGACAAGCGCCGGTCACGCTCGGGGTGGCGCGCCGCCGCCGCCGGACACGAATCCTCGTACGAATACAGGGAATTCGGCGCGCGGTGCTCGACGCGCCGCCCGTCCCAGAGCACAATGCGAACCTCTCGTATGCATGTATTCGAGGTAGGAATTGTAGTAGGTGACACTGTGATGTTTGTGCGTACCCGTAGTTGGCGGCGGCGGGGTAGAACGGGAGGACGCCGTGGTACTGCTGGTGGCCGGCGTAGTGCGCGGCCTGCGGCGGCGGCGTGGTGGAGGGGTGGTAGTACCACGGCACCGGCGAGACGCCCCTGGACCCCGCCGCGATGGCTGCGAGCAGAAACATGCATGTGATGGCTCGTCAGTACGCACGTTAATTAACAGCAGCATTGACTTGCCAGCTAGTGCGTGAGGATCAAGTATGTATGTACCTGGGTTGGGCTGGTGGTGCGGGGACGGGAGCGCGGGCATGTGGTGCGGCGCCGGGGTGGTCGGCGGCGAGGGGCGGAGGAGGTGCGGCGGCGGCTGGGTCCGCGGCTTGGCGCCGAGGGAGGCGAGGTTGCAGTTGGCGCGTCGGCCGTTGATGACCGGGGTGCCGTCCTCGCACGCCGCCTTCGCCGCGTCCGCCTCCTTGAAAGTCACCTGTTAATCCCCGGACACGTCAGAAGCTAGCAGCGAGAATGCGACGGCCATGCAATAGCTAGCTATGGCGAGAGTGAGGAGATGCTTACGAATCCGTAGCCCTTGGAGCGGCCGGTGAGCTTATCGGAGATGATGACGGCCTCGAGGATGTCGCCGAAGCGCTCGAAGTGCTCGCGGAGGGTGTCCTTGTGCGTCTCCCACGCCAGCCCGCCCACGAACACCTTGGTCAGTGTCGTGTCGCCGAACGCCGCCGCCGGCTGCACCCCCACAATCGTCATGGCCGCGCGCCGGCTGATGAATCTGCCTACGTGCCGACCTCGACGAGACGAAGCTAATGAATGGAGATGCACGACGGGCGATTGGTGAGTAGGCCGCCTGAGGGTTTTATATAGACTGGACTGGAGTCTCGAGTCTGGAGAGATTATTAAAAAATATATTATGTTTGGGCCTAGGTGGTGGTTGGTTGGGTGGATAACGGAAACAGGCCCGCTACTACTCGTCTGTCGGACTGCTCCTCTAGCCTGGCACCTCTGCGCCGCGCATTGAGAGACAGACACACATGGCCCACACGCAGACGCTGCCGAGCCATCGTCACTAAAGCTGGCCAAACGGGCCGTGCTTAACAGGCCGGCCCGAGGCACGGCCATTTTGGCCCGGCACGAGCACGGCCCGGCCCGATTGTAATCGTGCCGTGCCACGGCCCGGCCCGTTACGGGCCCGTGCCCAACTTCAAGTTGAAGCACGCGGGCCGGCCCGGCACGGCACGATTAACTTTTTTTTTATTTTTTTAGATTTTATATCTATGTTTATTTTTTTTTTGATTTTTTATAGCTATTTATTCATATTTTTTATTTTTTTATTGTTTAACGGGCCGTGCCGAACGGGCCGTGCCGGGCCACCGGGCCCTATTCGTGCCGGCCGTGCCGTGCCGGAGGCCGAGCTCAGGCACGCGGGCCAGCCCGGGCACGGCCCGTTAGCTAATCGTGCCTAACGGGCCGTGCCTTAATCGTGCCGTGCCGGCTGACAAACGGGCCGTGCCGTGCCGGGCCGGCCCGATGGCCAGGTATAATCGTCACGTACGTCACCTCGTCTACCAGTGTAACGAACGAACAGAAAAAAGCCTGACTGTTTTCTCTCTATATATCTAGCGTTCTATAGACACTGACAGTTATGGCCCGATTGGGACGAAAGATCATTTTCTATTCCTGTAGAAATGAACCGATCCGTTTAAAAAATGGGAATGATCTGATCTAGGTGAAAATTTCCATTCTCATTTGGATTATACGCTGAAACGGGTGGAGCCCCCAGCCAGAGTGGGAGGATGTAACGAGGGAGAGAGGTGTAGGAGAAGGTGGAAACAGCTGGCTTTGCTGTTTTCCTTTTCCACACAACGTGCTCACGCCTTTTCTTGCCCAACTAGCCTCACCTCTGCCGGCGTGACCCCCCCTGCACTATCTTCCTGTAATCTTTAGCGAATTATTACTACTAATTAACTGGCTCGGTATTTTACTTACGGTTCTCGAAAGTAGCCATTCACTTAATTTTCTTCTTGGTACTACTCTAGCGCTACAGGGATTCAGAGAACCTGCGATCGAAGTTGCATAACTATGAAAGTACTAGCATGTGCTTCATCTGTTTTCACGATGGTGTAGTGTTGTACATGTGGTTTAGATTCATGGTAAAATAAATACATTACATATAACTAAAGTATGTCTAGATACAAGTTTAGACATGTATATTTAGAAAAATGCTAAACCAGCTTATATTGTAGAAAGAAGATAGTATCTAAGAGCATCTTCACTCCGGACTATAGTTTTATTGAACGCGTGAGATGTTGATTCTTACTCATTTGTAGCGTCAATGGCGCCTTATGTCTCCACGGTTCAATAAAACGTTCGGTGTGTCTAGTCCACGTCCTCTCTGTTGGGAGTTGTTTACGCGCGTCGAACAAAACTTCGCGGGGGCCCACGTCATGCTCCGACGGGTGGGCCAACCGTGTTATTGACACATGAGCTCGACCGCTCCGGTCAGAGCATTCATAGAGCCGTCGCAAGATAATGTCGCAGTGACATGCAGCGAGGCGTCACATGGCTCCACGTCGGCGTCAATGTAGTTGCGCCCTTTTCCAAGGCGCTGCTGTGGTGACCCAGCATACCACTTCATGGTGTAGTATGATATAGTTGTTGACATAGCACCAATGGATCACCGCCCACCAGTTTTACATCATCAGAGTGGTACAACAGAAACATCGCAGGTCCAAGGCACGACTATAGATTACAAACAGATGATCCAGAACAACAGATCTTTAGAACCTGCTCGATACAATGAGGGAAGGCCATAATAAAAGAGGATCAAATGGAAAATCTCGGAGAACTAACCTATACTAATCCTACTGCTAATACTGCTAGGCTTGCGACTGCTGCTATAGCATCGCCTAAAGAAATAGGTTCTACTGACTAGGGATCTGTCCTCTGCTATACTACGCCTTCACTTGTCCTCCATCTTCTCTGGATTGTTCAACTCGTTGTAGTTGTCTTCTGTGGTATCTTGAGCTTAACCTCCAGTGTTGCCTTCTCATGGTTCTTCATGTCTAAGAAGGGGTTGAAGAGGCAAGGGTGAGTAACAGCGTTACCCAGCAAGTTCAATATATAAGGTGGGAAGTTTGATGCATAAATACAGTCACAGACAATGGATTGTCGTAGGCTAATGCAAGTTTTCGAAAACATTTCTTCAAAAGGTTGCTTTTATTCTAAAGAACTATTTCCGTCAGGAGTCACAGGTGCTAGGGCTTTGAGGAGCCTCCTTTCCTGCTGCGTTCGTCGTTCCTTCCTGGAACGTGGAGTAACATGTCACATTTTTATACTCTGCAGAGGTGCGCTGCTTTACCCATAAGAGATCAAAACCTTGTTGCACAACCGGGCGAATCATTCCCGTCCACACTCTCTTTGGTGTGGGGCCCAGTCAATTGATCCAAGCCATTCACCGTGCTTCTCCACCACCCCGCATGCCCACCCTTTTGTAGGTCTGTCCTCCCCTTTATCATAAGGTAGACCGATCCGGACCGAAGTCCTCCCGTTTACCAAATGATAGACCGTTCCAGACAGAAATCCTCCCCTTTACCAATGATAGACCGATCCGGGCTGCTCCTACCATCCATCATAGACCCCAGTGCCGTGGGAATTAAGGGATCCCACCCATGTGCATGTAGTCCCGCGAGATCTACAGCCTACTGAAAGGACAATGATGTCGCCTAGAGGGGGGGGGGGGGGGGTGAATAGGCGGTTTAAAACTTTTCCGGTTTAGGCTTGATAATTGCGGAATAAAACTAGATGTTTAAATTAACAAGCCGACAACCTAAATAAACTAGGCTCACCTATGTGCACCAACAACTTATGCTAAGCAAGACAAACAACAAGGTGATAGCAATATAGAATACTTCAAGCACGAAGGCTATCACAATGTAAAGTGCATAAGTAAAAGCTCGGGTATAGAAATAACCGAAGCACGCGGAGACGAGGATGTATTTCCGAGTTCCTCCTTGTTAAGGGAGTACGTCTCGTTGGAGAGGTGTGAACCGACACAACGGTTCAACAACCACAAAGGTTTCACCTTCTTCTCCGATGAACCGCACCACAAAGGCTTGGTTCACCTTCCACTATCGGAATTCCTTCGAGGCGGAATCCGGAGCCTTTCAACAACAATCCGGGGCACAACCCACAATGGGATTGGGGGCTCCCGAACGGCCTCCAACAACAATCCGGGGCACAACCCACAATGGGATTGGGGGCTCCCGAACGGCTTCAAGTGACCACACAAGGGTCCAACCACCACAAAGGCGTCTAGGGTCCAAGGACCCAAGAGTAACAAGTTCACAAGTTTTCAACTTCCACGAATCCTCGTGGAGAGCACACCGATGCACCAAATGCAAAAGGCAAGAGCACAAGTGCTCAAATCCTTCACTCTCAAATTCCAACAAAGCAACAAATGCTTATGGGGGAATAAGAGAGGAAGAACAAAGAGGAGATGCACCAAGAACTCCAAGATCAAGATCTACAAGGTTTCCCTCACATAGAGGAGAAATCGATCGGTGGAAACGTAGATCAAGATCACCTCTCACTTTCCCTCAAATATTAGCAAGAACCATGGGAGGGATTGAGAGGAAGAGCAAGCTTTACAAAGGGCAACAATGGAGGAGAGAGAGGAGAAAGACTTGCTCTAGAGCTAGTCAACCATTGGGGAAGAAGGCCCCTTAAATAGCTCAACTCAAAAATCCAGCCGTTGCAGCACTTCTTGTTCCGCAAGTGCGGTAGTACCGGCCTAAAGCCCGGTAGTACCGGCCCTGCGGTATCTTCGTCAACGCAGAAAACCGAGCGCGCGGTACTACCGGGGAAAAATACCCCGGTACTACCGGGCCCAAGTGCTGGGCTCCAACCCCGGTACTACCGGGGCCATCCGTGCCAAAACGTCCGAAAACCAACTTCAGAGAGTAGTACCGCAGAGAGCCCGGTACTACCGGCTGACTGCGGTACTACCGGAACAAAACTCTCCGGTACTACCGGGCCTGTCCGAACACCAAAAACACAGCTATAACTTTTGCAAATGAACTCCGAATGAGGTGAGACCAACTCCGTTGGAAAGGTACCGACAAGGAGAAGGCTACAAAAAGTGAAAATATTGCATCCCATAAATAGAGTAAAATCACCACACATGGCAAGGTGTGGGACTTTCCTCACGGTTGAACCGGCAATATTTCCGCCACCGAAAACGCAACTAGTTTTCCAAGGTAAAACCGTTTTCGATGAACTAGAGCTTGACATGGAGATGAACCAAGCTCTAATTCCTCACCACCATAAAAGCCAAATAAGAACCAAGAAATATGATATGCCAAGTATGCAAAGGTTTGAGCTCTCCACAACGATGCGATCAAGTTACTCACTTGAGAGCCCCTCTTGATAGTACGCCGTCTATCCTAAAACCCGGTCTCCCACTAACACCATGAGACCGGTAAAATAGAAAACCTATCAAGATCATACCTTTGCCTTGCGCATTCCACTTGAGCTCGATGATGACGATCTTGACTCTCTCAAGTTGAAACACCTTTCTTGATTGTGCTTGCTAGCACATGCTTGATGAAGACTTCTCCAAATGCTCCCCCATACTCCATTATGGGAGGGCCTCGCTAAGCATCGTCTTCATGACTCCTTTGCAAGCTTCAATCAAATGATATCTTCGAGATGCATCATATTGATCTTGCGCTTCATCTTCTTCTCTTGATATGTATGATGGCTTGGGGTAAAACATGATTGATCACTCAATCTTCTTTTCCAAGCCATACTTGCAATAAGCTCAACTCTTCACATGACCATTCTTCATATAAACCCTTGAGTAGAGCATTGATCATCATGTAAACTACTAGAGTCCAACACATGAACTCCAATCTTTTCCTATGGACAAGATCTACAAGTATATCTCAAATCAAACATTAGGCCATAAGGATTGTCATTAATTACCAAAACCATGCATGGGGACAACCATGCACTTTCACCTACGGCCGCTGGCAGTCTGTTGACATGCGAACAAAAGAAGATCACAGATGAATTTCCCGACCCATTCCAAGTCTTATGGTAGCGCGTAATATACGGCGCAAGAATCACTGGCGAAATTTGTTGTTAAGTCCTAGATGATACTTTCCCGTGCAAATGGGACCTCCACCACAACATTCTTACTGTGGTCCCATCTGCCAGCCATATGAGATTACCACCACACTGGTCGGTAACCAGTCATATTATTATAAAATAAGTTTTCTGACCTTTTTGTAATGCACATGATAATAGCACACTTTGCAAATAGTTTCATAAGAAATATCTCAAAAGGACATGAACAAGGGATGAACTTGCCTCTTTGACTGCAAGATTATGCAGCCAAGGTCTTTGATATAATATAAACTCCGAGAAATCTGAAAACAACATCATTGGTCCGGTAAGGACTAATGTTTAAAGAAGCAAATGATGATTATAATGCATAGGTATGAGATGCATTATTTTATTTTATCTTAAGTGTTTAAGATTTTAAAATGCATGGAATTATTATTAGTGTTTATTTTATTTACTTCCCTTTAAATAACAAATAGATCTTATTATTATTATTATTAAATAGATCATTAGATTAATAAGTTTTCAAATTTTAAAATGGAATGAAAGCAATAGATTTTAAAATCATACCTTTAATCTTTATTAAAGAATATATCTCTATTTAAAATTAAAACTATAAGATATTAAATCTTTTTAAGCAAATATCAATTGATATATTTAACACAATTATTTTGTTTACAAACAATATCCTAAAATAGGATAAAGGTAAGTTTTGGAAAACTTAGAATTTTATTAAAGTTTAGAACTAGTATTTATTTATTTTTGACTATTGTTAATCTGGTGTAATATTTTGAGAGAGAAATGTTTAATGTCATGGATGTTCTATTTTTCTTGTTATTATTATTTTTTTCTTGGCCAAAAATGCCCCTTTTACCGCTGGACCCGAGTACATGGTCCAATCGGACCAGCTCGGCCCGACCGAGTAGGTCAGTTGACCGAACCCGAGCCCTCCTCTCTCCTCTCCCCAATCCCCTTCTTCTCTCGCGGTTGGAAATCGCTGCCGCCTACGCCGAGCGATTCCGGCCAGCTCTGGCGGGCTCCGTCGCCGAGCTACGGCGCAGCTTCCTCGCCTGCCTCCACTCTATCCTCTCATCCGCGAGGTTCTTCCCCTCGCGCCCTCGGTTCCTTCCTCCGTCTGCAACCCGATCTAGGATTCGGGCCTGTGGCGGTTCTTGTCCTCCGGTGGCACTGCGGTGGTGCCTACGAGCGGTGAAGACGACCCCGTGTTGCGCTGCGTCGGCCGCGTGGGCACTGCCCCACCACGCCGCCGTGGTTGTGCACAGGCGCAGGTATGGTCTTCTTTCTCCTCTCCCTATTCTTCTCTTCTCCCTCTCCGGCCTCTGGCCATGCTCTGAAATGGCGCTATGCTGATATTGATTCATGGATTTTGGCATGTTAGGTTTAGCACACACAGGGGTGTGTTTCCTGTGGTATTATTTAGATGATTACTCGTGTGGCTTCTATGGAATTTACTGGATGATTTCCAGGCTATGCCTCCATTGTGGTGATGAGGCGCGGATGGATTGGTTATTGATTCAATTCAATTGCTGCTTAAATGGTTCATGTGTAGTTGTGCTTCTCTGAATCTCTAATGTTCAGTACTGTCCCAAATGCTTAACTGAGTTGTGTTCTTCAGTTAACTAAAGAACATTGATATGTTGCTTACATGTTTGATTCCTGGGGTTTTTACTTCCAGGAAGATGATATTATTATTACATGGATGAATGATTCCTTCGATTACTTTTAGGTTTGTGTTTGTGGTGCTCTTTCCTTAGGGAATTAGTGCCCAGCAAATCTGTATTTAATCAAACCGCTGGCTGAGATATGTTTAAGTTTCCTAGCTAATTACTTTAGCAAGGAATTGGTTTATGCTACCTCAGCCAATGATGCATAAGCCGAGGCTTTCTTGAGATAAGAACAGATGCAATTTTACTTTGCATGATTGGATCATTGCCAGTAGCCTGTGATGCACAAGCTGAGGCCCTAAGTTGTTGTTAATATATGTTGGCTGCCCCTCTGCCTATGATGCATAGACTGAGGCAATAGCTTAAAAGATCAGATGCTTGCTTGCTTTGATTTAGGTGATTTAACATTTTCCAATGAAGAGCTGAGCACAACATCACTGTGCCAAGCTGAGGAAATTAACCACAATAATGATGCTTGCATGATTTGCTTAAGAGTTGAGATCAACCTTTAGCAGATTGTGGTGTGGCTGAGTTGTGGTTCTGGCTATTGGAGTGGTTCTTGATCAATTGCCCCTGATGTACTCTTGATCAATTCCCTTGTGACCTCTTCCAGGTCCTGGCTGCTTCCTTGTGGTTGCCCTTCTCCTCCTAGCTCCTGGCTGGTTCTTGATCAGGTCACCATCTTGCTTTGCTTTTGGCAAAGATCCAGTGGTTGACTTATGTGTGGATTGGTTTATGAGATCTGTTTGTTGCTATGAGATGAACAACAGGTGAGATATGCTTGTGTTCGAGCTGAGGTGGTGAAATGGATATGTGCCACTGGTTGCTTCGGTGCACTTGCTCTTATCCCTTCCTGGTCCCTTGTTGTGTTGACAGCTGCTCCATGCATTGAGCTGTTTGTGAGCAACATGCCTGCTTGCTACCCTGAGATCTTTTCACAGAGGAGTGTTCCTTCGGCTGACTTAGTAGTTATCCTGATGTTGGGTATTATTTTGGTTGCCAAGTGGATTTCCTAATGACCCTGCCTGTGATGTTGCTCTCAGGCACTAAAGTGATAAGGACAGATACTAATCTTGTTTAGGGTCTAAACTCAATGATGTGAATAACAGTGCACCTCACTGTTTAACTGAGAGTATCATTTTAATAAAACTCCCCTTTTATTAATTGTTTCTATTTTATCTTGTATTGCTTTTGTGTTGTTTTGTTTTGGATTGCAGGAAAGAAGATGGTGCAAGATGAAGATGATCAAGATAGATGAAGATTTGGATAGGCTTAGGATTTAGTTTCATATGTAATTTCTTGTTTATTAATACACTTCTTATTATCTTTTGTAAAGACAATGTAATATTGTGAGTTATTAATTAAGTGATTTCATTTGTCTTAAATCACTTTTCATTTGTAATCTAAATATGTAATTATTATTTTTGTAATGTACATATTTATCATGGAATTCCTTAGTATTTATTTGTGAGTTATTTCAAATTCCAATTTATTTGAATATTCAAATTTGATCAAAATTCACACAAACAAGGAAATTACCTAAAGGTCATGTCGAAATTTGTATCATTCACCTAAAATGAGCTAAACCCTAACTCATTGAGATGAAAGAAACTCCAATCACTCCAGGGTTTTAGTTTGCGAAAAATTTATTCAGGTTTTCAGATGCATGCATGCAGATGCACACTCCTGTGTCCACTCTATTTCTGGACTCTAAATCCTGGGATATTACAACTACGCCCACAGTCTCACCCATCATCGTCTCTCCGCGTCGCGTTATCTCCCTCTCTCAACTCTCACACCGCCCTACCCTAAACCAAACCGACGATGACCGACAACTAGAGGCGCACTAGCGGTGTGGCACCGAATGGTTTCGAGCAACACACCCTGCTCCTTGGAGAGGCTGTGACGCTGCACAACAACGGATACCCGGCGCCGTTGGATATATGTCATCCCCGCCGGATATGCGTTTTACTCTTATCATTTTGCTTACCTGAAAACATTAGAATGTCAGTGAGAAATCGATGCCTCTGCCGCGGCGAGGATACACGATTTATATCGCGGCGGGGGGCCGGTGTGAAAGTGCATGGTTGCCCCCCATGCGTGGTTTTGGTAATTAATGACAATCCTTATGGACTAATGTTTACATTGAGATATTCTTATAGATCTTGTCCATGGGAAAATATAGGAGTTCATGTGTTGGACTCTTCAAGATGACATAATGACCATTGCTCTATTCAAGGGTTAATATGAAGAATGGTCATGTATAGAGTTGAGCTCATCGCAAGTATGGCTTGGAATAGAAGATTGAGTGAACAATCATGTTTACCCCCAAGCCATCATACATATCAAGAGAAGAAGATGAAGTGCAAGTTCAATATGATGCATCTCGGAAGATATCTTTTGATTGAAGCTTGCAAAGGAGACATGAAGACGAAGCTTAGCGAGGCCCTCCCATAATGGAGTATGGGGGAGCATTTGGAGAAGTCCTCATCAAGCATGTGCTAGCAAGCACAATCAAGAAAGGTGTTTCAACTTGAGAGAGTCAAGATCGTCATCATCGAGCTCAAGTGGAATGCGCAAGGCAAAGGTATGATCTTGATAGGTTTTCTATTTTACCGGTCTCATGTGTTAGTGGGAGACCGGGTTTTAGGATAGATGGCGTACTATCAAGAGGGGCTCTCGAGTGAGTAACTTGATCGCATCTTTGTGGAGAGCTCAAACCTTTGCATGCTTGGCATATCATTTTTCTTGGTTCTTATTTGGTTTTTCTCCGTGTTGGGTTTCGGTCCTTGTCGTGATCTTCATGACAAGACCAAGTCCTTCGAAAATGGTTTTACTTTGGAAAACTTATTGCCTTTTATCCATGTGAGGTTTTAGAGCTTGGTTTATCTCCATACTAAGCTCTAGTTCATCAAAAACAGATTTCGTATGAATATCTTGTTGCGTTTTTGATGAAGGAGGTTTTACCGGTTTGCATTGTTTAGGAAAGTTCAACCTTTCCCCATTTGGTTTTATCCTCACATGATGGACTGTGATGTTTCTATGCACATTCAAGTAGAGCTCGTTGTAACGATTCCAACGAGCCAAAAATCATCGAAAACGGAGTCCGGATGGAAAAGATATTGACGTTTTCGTTATCGGTTTTGCTGCAGTTTTTGCTAGGCCGGAGTCTCCGGTCTTAGACCGGAGTCTCCGGTCCTCGCGAATCGATTTTTGTTCCAGCGGACGGCGCTTACGGTTTAGGGGTCCGGAGTAGGTCTGGAGTGACCCCGGAGTCTCTGGGGGGGCCGGAGTCTCCGGCCTATGCGGTCCGGAGTCTCCGGTGTTTTTTCCTGCGTCGACTTTTTCCCTGCTCTTTCGAGGCCGGAGTCTCCGGTCTCAGGGACCAGAGTCTCCGGCCAGGCCGGAGTCTCCGGCCAGGCCGGAGTCTCCGGCCTTCCAGACCGGAGTCTCCGGTCTAAGTGGACTGCAACGGCTCTTTTTCTGGGAGGGGTATAAATACCCCTACACCTACCTCCAGCCACTCAGTTCTTCCAAGCACGAAATTTCCCCCTCTCTCACCTCCATTGTTGACCTTGGAAAGCTTGCCCCTCTCCCATTTCCTCCCATGATTCTTGCATATCTTTGAGGGATTTGAGAGAGGAGATCTAGATCTACATTACCACCAATCTATCTCTCCTCTAAGTGAGGGGAACCTAGTAGATCTTGATCTTGGAGTTCTTGGTGCTTCTCCTCTTTGTTCTTCCTCTCTTCTCCCCCCATAAGCATTAGTTGCTTTTGGTGGGATTTGAGAGTGAAGGATTTTGAGCACTTGTGCTCTTGCCTTTTGCATTTGGTGCATCGGTGTGCTCTCCACGAGGATTCGTGGAAGTTGAAAGCTTGTGAACTTGTTACTCTTGGGTTCTCGGACCCTAGACGCCTTTGTGGTGGTTGGACCCTTGTGTGGTCACTTGAAGCCGTTCGGGAGCCCCCAATCCCATTGTGGGTTGTGCCCCGGATTGTTGTTGAAAGCCGTTCGGGAGCCCCCAATCCCATTGTGGGTTGTGCCCCGGATTGTTGTTGAAAGGCTCCGGATTCCGCCTCGAAGGAATTCCGATAGTGGAAGGTGAACCAAGCCTTTGTGGTGCGGTTCATCGGAGAAGAAGGTGAAACCTTTGTGGTTGTTGAACCGTTGTGTCGGTTCACACCTCTCCAACGAGACGTACTCCCTTAACAAGGAGGAACTCGGGAATACATCCTCGTCTCCGCGTGCCTCGGTTATTTCTATACCCGAGCTTTTACTTATGCACTTTACATTGTGATAGCCTTCGTGCTTGAAGTATTCTATATTGCTATCACCTTGTTGTTTGTCTTGCTTAGCATAAGTTGTTGGTGCACATAGGTGAGCCTAGTTTATTTAGGTTGTCGGCTTGTTAATTTAAACATCTAGTTTTATTCCGCAATTATCAAGCCTAAACCGGAAAAGTTTTAAACCGCCTATTCACCCCCCCCCTCTAGGCGACATCATTGTCCTTTCAATTGGTATCAGAGCCAGGTTTCTCTTTTTGGGCTTAACCGCCTAGAGAGTAAAAGATGTCGTTTAGGGAATTAGTGCACGATCCCACTTTTATATTCGATGGCACAAATTATGATGTTTGGAAAATTCGCATGCTTAATCTTTTTAGGGCCATGGGTCCAAATTATATTAAGAGGATTGTAGATGTGAGTTTATCTCCTCCAAAGGATTCCCAAGAATTATCTTTAGAGGATGAGATAAACTCTCATCTCGAGACTCAAGTTACTAATGGTCTTATATGTGCTTTGACCGATGTAGTTCTTGCTTCAATCATGCCTTTTCGAAATGCACATGAGCTTTGGACCAAGCTTCAAGATATATATGAAGTGTCCAAATTTATTAAGGATGATTGGTCTCCCTCCACCACCGGCCGTGATGAGTTCACAACTTCTTCCACTTCACCAACATGTGATTTGTCAAAAGGTAATGACATGGTGAGTGGTGATAGAAATTGCATTAGTGATGGTGAACTTACTATTGATTATTCTTCTTCTCTATCACATTGCAATGTTCTATCTTTGGACTTAAACTCTTCTAGCACTCCAAATGTCATACATGCTAGAGTTGATGGTCCTTGCATATCAAGTAATAGTTGCTTAACTAAATATAATGATGATATGCTCTCTATTTCTTGTGGTCATGAAAATAATGCTTCCATATCCTCTAGTATTTGCATGACTAACAATGTAGAAGAATCCTAACATTTGTTGGAACAAGACATGGACCTCAATGGTGCTTCAAGTAATTCTTCATCCCCCTCACCCATTAATCATGTTTGCCTCATGGCTAAGGATTCTACCTCGAATCCCGAGATATGTGATGATGTGGTTGAGGATCCTCATGAAGAAGATTTTGACATTAAAACCTTAACCAAGAAGGGTGAGATTGTTCTTGGTGCTCTTCCCAAAGGTAGTGAAGCTATCTCTTCTCTATGTGAAATTGTTGCTCATGGTATTAAATGTATAGAAATCATTGAGGATTTGGATACTCAATTTGAGCAAAAATGTCAAATTGAGAGAGATGACTCTATCACCATAGTTTCTTTGAACGCTTCTCTCTTGAAGAAGAAGAAGAGCTTAGGTCTTCTCTTGAAGAGAAACTTGAATCCCTTGATGAGTCTAATGATCTTATTATTGCTAAAATCATTAAGGAAAGAGATCATGCCCTTGCTAAGTATAAAGTGCTTAAAATGGAAAAAGTTGAATTTGGTGTTGGCAATGCTAGACTAAATGAGGACATAGAGAGACTTGACAAAGCTCACAAGGCTTTAGAAAGTGAACACTCTCTCCTTATCAAGTCTCATGATCAACTCCAAACTCAACTATCTAAGAATGACAAGCTTGTCAAATTGTCTTCTTCCATCTCTAATATTAATGATGCTTGTGCTACTAACTCCACTTCTTGTGAAGCATCTATTTTGAAGGAGAATGTTGAGCTAAGGGCTCAACTTGAGTTGCTATCTAGTAAGTATGGGAAATTGGAAGAAAGTCATGAAAAGCTTTCTAGCTCTAATGATGATCTTCTAGCATCCCATGCTAGGCTAAAGTTAGCTCATGAGGCTATTATGTCAAAGGTAACATCTTGTGAGCCTCATGTGGACAATGGCACAATTTCTACTCTTAATGCTATATTGCCATGTGCTAGTCCTAGTGATTCATCCACTCATAATGTTGCTACATCCTGT
The DNA here is from genome assembly GCA_026929855.1 of Poa annua. Lineage (NCBI taxonomy): Eukaryota > Viridiplantae > Streptophyta > Magnoliopsida > Poales > Poaceae > Poa > Poa annua. The sequence goes on from CM049434.1 coordinate 119,212,620, forward strand.
GATGAATTACTTTCCATGCCTTGTTGCTCTAACAATGAAGCCTCTACTTCCTCTAGTTTTTGTGTTGATACTAACCATGTAGAGGAATTAAATGAGCTCAAGGCCCAAGTCACTTCTTTGAAGAAAGAATTGGAAAAGTGTCATGTTGGGGATTCTACACTTGACAATATGTTGAGTGTTCAAAGACGCCCCAATGACAAGAGTGGACTTGGATTCAACTCCAATATCAAGAACAAGTCCAAGCTTAACAAGAAGAACAAGGGCCAAGAACAAGTCAAGGATTCGGCCAAGATTGTTTGCTTCAAGTGCAAAGTTGAAGGGCACCATGTTAGATCTTGCCCTTTGAAGAAGAAGGCTCTTAGTGAGAAGCAACAAGGGAAGAAGACTCAAGTTCAAACTCAAGCTCCTCAAGTTGAAGAACGGTCTCTTCCCAAGAAGAATCAAGCTACCCCTCCTCAAGTCAAGACTCCAACTAAGAAGAGAGGAGGAAGTAGATGTTGCTACCTATGCCGTGAGAAGGGTCACCTTGCTTCTTCATGCACAAATGGTACCTTATCCAACCCCATTATAGTTGATGATGTTTATTCTCTTCGGAAGGATAAGGTTGGCAATGTGTTTGCCAAATTTGTTGGTACTCAAAGTGGTGTCAAGAAAAGAACCATTTGGGTTGCCAAACCTATTGTGACTAACCTCTTAGGACCCAACTTGGTTGGGGACCAACAAGCTAAAACTTGATCAATAGGTGTTGTTGGAGAACATTGGAGACTTGGCTACACTATGAAGAATTAAGGGATCTTCATCAATTATATTCTCTCAAGTCAATTCATATGGATTATATTGTTCTATCTCATATCCAATGTTCCTCCTTGCGGTAACTTTTATTTAAATCATATATACATTGAAAGTTGCTTGCACCCTTGCATGTGTTAGGTTTTGTACCTTGCTAGTGTTTGTATGTGTTGTGCTCTCTACTTACTTATCTTGAGAAATCAAGTATGTGTATTTTGGTTTGCACACCATCTACTTGTTTTGAGCCCTATTGCTTTTATTTGCTATCTTATCTTGTTGACTCTCTCTTTGAGAGATTAATGGACTATTCCATTTTGGGAGAGTGATATGCTTCGTGCATTTCACAATTCTAAAAATGTGTGTACATGGGAAATACCACTTAGTGTCGATATATCAATATTATCTATTCTCTTTGTGGTATGTCATGCTCATGAGAAATTCAAATTATATAATGTCCATTAATTTCTCGAGTTGGTTTTGTTTGCCTCTTGTTTTAAATAAATGGATTATCACATTATGGGGGAGTAATAAGCTATGTGCATATTACAAACCTAGAAAATGTGAACATATGAGGTATTGCCACCTAGAATTGATAGTCTTCATTATCTTATACATTTGTGGCATGATTCTCAAACAAGTTCCTTTTTGCTTAAATGCTTTTTGCCTCTCACCATTAGATCTTGTTTGTGATGGAATTTCTTGATATGGCTTTCCCTAAATATGTTCTCATATATCTTTTTGGGAAGCCAATTGCTTCAAGCTACTCCTTGGAGTTGCTTTGCATGATCACGTGAATATTTGAAGCTATCAAGAATAACTATCTATCTAAGCATGGCTTTTAATTCCTATCCTTTGCCACATGCTTATGTTTTGTGAATATGGTCTTGAATATATCTTTGCAATCCACCCCCGAGAAATATCTCCATACATTACTTGTCGTGACAAGTGATAATCATATTTTGTGGTATATATATTGATCATATTCACTTTGACTCTTGCTTTGAATTGCCTTATTTGATTGCCAAGAATTTAGTTTGATCTAACTTTCTTTTGTCTTCCTTGTATCTTTTGGATCCTTTATTGCTCTACTTGAAATTTGTTTTGTGCTTTCTTGAGTTGGGACTAGCAATGAACCAATTCTTGTGCATTGACCTTCAAAAGTCATACTTCTTAATAATGCACTATTCTTTGGGAAGCTATCCTACTTTGAGTAAAACACCGTTCTTTAAATTGGTATTGCAATTTCTTGCCTTTCTTGAACATGACTAGTGTTTGAATATATATATGAAGAGTGATGATCTCATTTGTGTGCATTTTGTATTCAAATGCAAAATCATAAATAATGCACACATCTTGGGGGAGCAATCCTATATGCTTTAGAACATTAGTTGTCTTCATTTGATATTTGATCCCGATGACATGTCTCCTTGGAAGACAAACATTTTTCGTCTTGGTACTTTGTGCCATCATGAAAAGTGTAGAGGTTTTGGTTTATTCCTTGATGATATGTTCATCAATTGGTTTCTTGATTTCATTAGCATCTTTTCAAAGTGGTATCTTCACTCATGTGCTGATTTGGGTATTTGATATAATTTGGACAATTTGTTTTATTGTCACACTTGTGTGTGCCTTGTTGGTTTACTTGGTGTTTTGTCTAAATTATATCTCGTTTGGTTCTTGAAAGTCATGTGCATGCATTTTTATTATATGTATATCTTATGGCATGCTTATTTTCGTTGATCCAATATATAGGATAAACTCCATCAAATCCTATATGGCTAAGATGTGCATGAAATTCAATTTCACATTAATATGCACATATTTATGTGGAGTTTGTCCTATGTATTGTAGTTGCTCTAACTACTTTGGACCCAATGAGTTTGGGTACCTTTTTGTACTTGAATTTGTTTTAGGTATATTGGAGATGCATTGGAAGCTTGTTTCATCTAAAAGGAATGTGTTGTCACCATGTGCTTATTGGAGCCAAGCTTGGATGATCATGAGCTCTTATCTTCTACATCACCAATGCTATCTCGGTAACAAGTATCTACCTCATGCATACTTTTCTAGCTTTCAACCTTGTGTAGGTTGATTTCATGGCATGAATCTCTTTGGTTGCAATTCTTTTGACTCTTGCAAAACGTATTTATTGCAAATGTGAGTAAGCCGGGATGATTACATATCAAGGGAGGAATATATATAATCATTTTCATGATTCACCAATCCCAAATATGTTAATCTAGCACTTTCTACTCTATGTCTCGCATATGTAATATTGATGTGTTTCAAAATCATTTGCCTTTTGTGAGACTTGTTATCTTACTCGGAGCATCCCGTTTATCACCTTATCCCTTGTGGATACGTTTGATGCTATGATGAGTGTGTGTTTGAAGTTCATTTATATCCCTTTAGATTAAAATTGAGCTTTGTGCTATGCTTTTAAGCAAAGATCTTATTGGTGTATTTATGACTTCCTCTTGGATATCATGACCTCTACCTTTGTATCTATCTTGTGTGTACATGTTTATTTGTAGACCCATATCTTAGTGATTCGTGTCTACTTAGAAACTTATACACATGAAAATAGTACATCTTTATTTGGTATTCCAATTCCTTAGTGACCACCTCTTATTGCTTTTGTTTCTTTGGTGGTTTCTAATTAAAGGCACAAGCTTTATTTTCATGTGTTATGCTTTTTGAGTTTTAATAAGCTTGTGGAGCTAATTGCTATATCTCCTTTGGTGTGTGAGTATGGGGAAGACATGATATGCACCATGTGCAACTCTTTTTGAAAGACTATGTTGATGTGTTTGCTCATCCTTGTATTAGTCTCCTAAAATGTCTTTATATCTCACACCCATCCTTTTATTTGCCGCTCCTTGCTCATGTTGCAAAACATTTTATTTGTTGCAAATTGTTTTGCTTCTTTTCTCATTTATATTCTCTTGCATGTGCTTGTGTTCGATTTTATCTACGAGGGAGTGAGGATTCCATGTTGTGCACACTATATTGAAATACAAATCCTATTTGTGCACGTACCTTGGGGAGTTCCCTCTTGATATTTAGAACATTTTTTTGGATCTTTTTGATTGCTTGCTTCTTTTGTTGAAGTATCTTTCTCTTTGATATTCTTTTGCAATCTTTGGATCCTCAATATAGTTTGATCTCCTTTCCAACTATTCGTTATTGGATATGTGCATTTGATTTCACTCATATTATGAGAAATGCACACATTATGGGGGAGCTCTTACTATATTGGCCTTCTAAATTTTCCTCCCATTTCGGCAATCGATGCCAATGGGGGAGAAGTTTAGAGGGTTTAAGGGAATATGGGTTTGTTCTCTTGCGGTTATCTTGCATCCTTACTCTTTGTGTTGCATGGCTGCTTAAATTCATTATATAAACCCTCGTAAAAGGGATTGTCATCAATTACCAAAATGGGGGAGATTGAAAGTGCATGGTTGCCCCCCATGCGTGGTTTTGGTAATTAATGACAATCCTTATGGACTAATGTTTACATTGAGATATTCTTATAGATCTTGTCCATGGGAAAATATAGGAGTTCATGTGTTGGACTCTTCAAGATGACATAATGACCATTGCTCTATTCAAGGGTTAATATGAAGAATGGTCATGTATAGAGTTGAGCTCATCGCAAGTATGGCTTGGAATAGAAGATTGAGTGAACAATCATGTTTACCCCCAAGCCATCATACATATCAAGAGAAGAAGATGAAGTGCAAGTTCAATATGATGCATCTCGGAAGATATCTTTTGATTGAAGCTTGCAAAGGAGACATGAAGACGAAGCTTAGCGAGGCCCTCCCATAATGGAGTATGGGGGAGCATTTGGAGAAGTCCTCATCAAGCATGTGCTAGCAAGCACAATCAAGAAAGGTGTTTCAACTTGAGAGAGTCAAGATCGTCATCATCGAGCTCAAGTGGAATGCGCAAGGCAAAGGTATGATCTTGATAGGTTTTCTATTTTACCGGTCTCATGTGTTAGTGGGAGACCGGGTTTTAGGATAGATGGCGTACTATCAAGAGGGGCTCTCGAGTGAGTAACTTGATCGCATCTTTGTGGAGAGCTCAAACCTTTGCATGCTTGGCATATCATTTTTCTTGGTTCTTATTTGGTTTTTCTCCGTGTTGGGTTTCGGTCCTTGTCGTGATCTTCATGACAAGACCAAGTCCTTCGAAAATGGTTTTACTTTGGAAAACTTATTGCCTTTTATCCATGTGAGGTTTTAGAGCTTGGTTTATCTCCATACTAAGCTCTAGTTCATCAAAAACAGATTTCGTATGAATATCTTGTTGCGTTTTTGATGAAGGAGGTTTTACCGGTTTGCATTGTTTAGGAAAGTTCAACCTTTCCCCATTTGGTTTTATCCTCACATGATGGACTGTGATGTTTCTATGCACATTCAAGTAGAGCTCGTTGTAACGATTCCAACGAGCCAAAAATCATCGAAAACGGAGTCCGGATGGAAAAGATATTGACGTTTTCGTTATCGGTTTTGCTGCAGTTTTTGCTAGGCCGGAGTCTCCGGTCTTAGACCGGAGTCTCCGGTCCTCGCGAATCGATTTTTGTTCCAGCGGACGGCGCTTACGGTTTAGGGGTCCGGAGTAGGTCCGGAGTGACCCCGGAGTCTCTGGGGGGGCCGGAGTCTCCGGCCTATGCGGTCCGGAGTCTCCGGTGTTTTTTCCTGCATCGACTTTTTCCCTGCTCTTTCGAGGCCGGAGTCTCCGGTCTCAGGGACCAGAGTCTCCGGCCAGGCCGGAGTCTCCGGCCTTCCAGACCGGAGTCTCCGGTCTAAGTGGACTGCAACGGCTCTTTTTCTGGGAGGGGTATAAATACCCCTACACCTACCTCCAGCCACTCAGTTCTTCCAAGCACGAAATTTCCCCCTATCTCACCTCCATTGTTGACCTTGGAAAGCTTGCCCCTCTCCCATTTCCTCCCATGATTCTTGCATATCTTTGAGGGATTTGAGAGAGGAGATCTAGATCTACATTACCACCAATCCATCTCTCCTCTAAGTGAGGGGAACCTAGTAGATCTTGATCTTGGAGTTCTTGGTGCTTCTCCTCTTTGTTCTTCCTCTCTTCTCCCCCCATAAGCATTAGTTGCTTTTGGTGGGATTTGAGAGTGAAGGATTTTGAGCACTTGTGCTCTTGCCTTTTGCATTTGGTGCATCGGTGTGCTCTCCACGAGGATTCGTGGAAGTTGAAAGCTTGTGAACTTGTTACTCTTGGGTTCTCGGACCCTAGACGCCTTTGTGGTGGTTGGACCCTTGTGTGGTCACTTGAAGCCGTTCGGGAGCCCCCAATCCCATTGTGGGTTGTGCCCCGGATTGTTGTTGAAAGCCGTTCGGGAGCCCCCAATCCCATTGTGGGTTGTGCCCCGGATTGTTGTTGAAAGGCTCCGGATTCCGCCTCGAAGGAATTCCGATAGTGGAAGGTGAACCAAGCCTTTGTGGTGCGGTTCATCGGAGAAGAAGGTGAAACCTTTGTGGTTGTTGAACCGTTGTGTCGGTTCACACCTCTCCAACGAGACGTACTCCCTTAACAAGGAGGAACTCGGGAATACATCCTCGTCTCCGCGTGCCTCGGTTATTTCTATACCCGAGCTTTTACTTATGCACTTTACATTGTGATAGCCTTCGTGCTTGAAGTATTCTATATTGCTATCACCTTGTTGTTTGTCTTGCTTAGCATAAGTTGTTGGTGAACATAGGTGAGCCTAGTTTATTTAGGTTGTCGGCTTGTTAATTTAAACATCTAGTTTTATTCCGCAATTATCAAGCCTAAACCGGAAAAGTTTTAAACCGCCTATTCACCCCCCCCCCTCTAGGCGACATCATTGTCCTTTCACGGTGGAGTGTCTTAACTCCGGCGCGTGGAAAGCTACTGGTCGTGGCAGCAACAGTGCTCCATTACTCCGACGCGTAGGGAGCCGATTGGACGTGGCGGCGGCAAAGCGACATCCTGATAGACACGGGAGCCGATGAGGTGAGGAGGAAGACCAACGTTTCACGCGTGTTTTCATAGCCAGACGCTGACAGGACGGGCCTACGCCGTTTCACACACGTTTTCCTAGGCCTGGCACACCCAAGCGCCGCCAACGCGATGGGTTCGTCCTGGGAGTGCCGGATGGGAAAAAGGCCCAAGCCGACTTTAAGGCTCCTAGGGGCATGCCTGGACGAGAAACGATGGGTTTTCACCGTCTGAAACCCAAAAACTCGAGGAGGAGGGGGGGGGGGTGCTGGAGATGCTCTAACCCTTGACAAGCAAGTTACGAAACACGTCCGCCTGGTCAATTCATGTCGCCCTAGACGGTTTGCAGCCTCCCAGATGCATGCACACGTAGGTACAGATTACTGATGAGTAAAAACAGCGAGTTAAGGCAACCATAAGGGCAGCCGCAATTTAGTGTAGAACCACACCTTAAGCTTCTCCACAAGCATTGTGGAACCTATTCACAAGCTAAAAAAATTAAGACCACACCACAATCTTGTGGACTATCCACAAGCAATAAAATAACATTACTTTTACAAGAAGAGTGCATACAAGAATGGAATAAAATATTTAAACCAAAGCCGTTGGGACAAAGCTAGCCGTTGCACACTTCTTCCTATCATGTTCTTCTCTCTACATATACACATAATCATCAGTTCTCTTTCTCAAACCTTCCTCAAACAGAAGCCAACATTTCGAAAATCTTAGATGGATCCACACAAGAAGCATGCAGCTTCAGATGCTCCAAATCAACATCAGTTAGATGCAAGTTTTTAATATCCTCTAGGCTACCCACCCGTACAGCCTCACACAAACCCTCATCCCGACTCCCCATATATGCAAAGCGTTCCACCACCCAACTTTATGCATAACTTTAATCCCTTTGCTTCCACAAACAACTACCAGCAATATTCTCAATCTCCAGCAAGCTATCAAGGCTCACAACAACAAGTAAGTTTGGGGCACTCACCTCATGAAGCATATGCATTTGCTGCAATTCGATCATCGCCGCTTCTTCGACCTGTTGCTTTGTTTGGAGGTATGGGCAACACATCATCAAATGGATCAGAATCAGCAACTCCATGATCCGGAAGAGAAGGAATATAGACAATCCTCGTTGAAGAATCAGATAGCAGCGAAGAAGATGGGAGGAAAGGGGCACACATGAACTGGAGAGAAGAGGAGAATATGCGGCTTGCAGGTTCATGGCTGAAACATTCTGTTGATTGTGTTGATGGCAATGGGAAGAAGTCTGCATACTACTGGAAACAAGTAGCTGATGAGTTCAACAACAAACATACATGTAAACAGGACAAAAAGGGTAGTGAAGCAAATGATGAGTCATTGGGACAGTATTAACAAGATCATTCAGCAGTTCAATGGTGTTCATGGTCGAATAAAGAGCACTTATGCAAGTGGACAATGTGATAAAATGCTTATGGATAAAGAAAAACAAGCAATGTGAAAGCTTTGGGCAGTATTAACAAGCAACATGCGAAAAGCTCATGAGGATTTATGTGAGGCTGTACGGGTGGGTAGCCTAGAGGATATTGCAAACTTGCATCTAGCTGATGTTGATTTGGAGCATTTGGGGCTGCATGCTTCTTGTGTGGATCCATCTAAGATTTTCGAAATGTTGGTTTCTATTTGAGGAAGGTTTGAGGAAAAGAACTGATGAGATTGTGTGTATATGTGCAACGGCTATATTTGTCCCAAAGGTTTTGGCTTAAATATTATATTCTATTCTTGTATGCAATGTTCTTGTAAAAGTAATGTTACTTTATTGCTTGTGGATAGTCTACAAGCTTGTGGTGCGGTGTTAATTTTTTAGCTTGTGGATAGGTCCACAATGCTTGTGGACAGGCTTAAAGGTGTACTTTTGTCCTTACGGTGTGGTGCTACACTACATCGCGGCTGCCCTTAGGGCATCCGTAATGTTTAAGGTGAGCTTTTTTCATAAGCTGGGTCCCACTTGTGCTATGAAATTCTTGACAATGTATAAGGTGAACTTTAGTCATAAGGTAGGACCCACATGGCTTGTCATATTGTTACATGCAAGAGAGAGTGAGGAGAGAAACAATTTTTTATTACTTGTGGATGATCCATAAGCTTAAGGTGCACCACAAACTTATGGATAGCTCTTATTTCTCCACAATGTATAAAGCACGCCACTGCAATCCTCACGGTGTGGTTCTACACTACATTGCGGCTGTCCTTAGTACGTAACGAGTACCAGTTGAGTGCGTACTGCCTTTTTTCTTAGCCATAGCCAAGAATGCACGACTTGTTGCCTTCCCCTGCCCAGCTCAGTGCGAAACCTCAATTACAGTAGTTCTCAGCAAATTCGGTGGGCATAGTTGTCCGTCATTAAGTTGTGCAACCATGCATGCATGCGTCATAAAGACCGGCAGCAGGCAACTGGAGCTACTAGCTGATGTGCGCAACGCACGGATGGGATCTGGCAGCATATATAGATCATGAGTGACAGCGTGCCGTGGCGAAAGCGGGCGATCGATGTTCCCGGTGACGCAAACGCCGGAGGTGAGGTGAGTGAGGTCCCTACGTATACGTACGACCACGCGCGGTCCCGGCCGGATGGCACGTGACAGGGGCCCCGAGACAGCGTGCATTGCGCGAGGGGAGCCGGCCGGATGGGTTGCCACTTGTTGTTGTGCCGGCCAACCCCCACGCCAGATCGATCCAGAGTACTACCACGGAGTACTGTACCACATTTTCCCCTCTTTTGTTTTTCTTTCTCTCGATCGAGACACCATCATCACCTGGATCGATCTTCGTCGATATCCACATCCACCCCTTCCGTGTCCTCGTACTAGCTAGCGTCGCATTCAACCGGTCGCTGCCTATTACGGAGTAGCACGCATGACGCATGCATGTTGTACTCCTTTGGATTTTGCCTCATGGCTACCTAGTCTTGGCAGTGCGGACAAGGTCGTAAACCTGACTTCAAACCTCACATGTACTCCCCTCTAGCTAGTACTGGCTTACAAGTCAAAGAACCGTGTAACTACGCTTAATTAGGTACGCTCTACAAACAGGGTTACAGGGATGCTTTATTTTATGCTACTCTTACAAGTGTCTATTTTGACAGAGTGGATACAACGGACATTACTACAGTGTCTCTGTCGTCCGGGCCTCTTAGCTAAGGGTGTGTGTTCGTTTTTCGGACGAGGTGGAATGGAATGAAATGTTTCCATTACATTACATTCCATCCCATCCCATCCCATTCCATTTCATTTGGGCGTTCGTTTGATTTCAGAAGCAGTGGAATGGAACGGAATCTAATTAGTCTAAACATCCAATTAATTAGACTCTAATTTAATCAAAACATTAATAAACCTAATTATTCCCCAAACCACGGGAGAGAAGCAAGGTCCTCTTCCCGCGGCTCCTCTTCCAGCGACCTCCGTGCCCGGCTCCCCGGCGGCCGCGCTCCTCTTCCGGCGACCTCCGCGCCCGCCTCCTCTTCTTGCGGCCGCGCTCGCCCGGCGACCTCCGCGCGTGACCTCGCGCCTCCGCGCTTGCCCGACGACCTCCGCGCCCCGGCAACCTCGCGCCTCCGCGCTTGCCCGACGACCTCCGCGCCGCGGCCGGGCTCGCCCGGCGACCTCGCGCATTGGCGACCGGAAGCCCAAGCCCACTCCCGCCGCCGGGGAAAACAAGGGGTGCGGGCCCTCAGGCTCCGCCTCGCTCCAGCCGTCGCGGCTACTCCGGGAGCTGGGCAGGGAGGAGGGCGGCGAGCAGGGCTGCTCCGGGAGCTGGGCAGGGAGGAGGGCCGTGCCTGGCCGCGCCGTCCGGTCCGGCCGATTTTGGCCCTGGCGATTTTGGTCCTGGCGATTTTTTAGCGCTCGCTCGGTGAGAGAGAGTAGCGAGAGGTGAGAGAGAGATTAGCGAGTTGACGGGCATGCGTTCCACTCGGTCCGGCCGATTTGGCCGGACGAGTGCGTTCCGCATCTGAAGCGAATATTGCACCTCAGGGAATCAACCCGTTCCATTCTTTTGCCCAACTGAACACACGGATGGGGCTCTGGTGTGGAATGGTTCCATTACATTTCACTTCATCCCAAAAACGAACACACCCTAATTGTATTAAGTACGGAGCTGTTGTTTGACCGGGTTTGTCGATGCTCTACGCCTCTACACGCTGATAACATGCACCATATATTACCTTCAACAAGCAGTACGAGTGCGCTCCAATTTAATATTCCAGCGAGGTCTAAGGGATCATGCATGCTGCTATACAATCAGAATCTCCAATTGCCAAAAACAACGAGGGTGCTAAATTAATAAAATGTATCCGGCTCATCATATATAGTATCGTTGCAATAGAAAAGAGTTAACTACATCGTACTACAGAAAAGATCCTAAACAGAAGCTGAGTACATTTCTACATAGTCGTATGTTTTTTCTTCAAAATGGGTGAGCGAAGTCTGAATCAAAACGATGCTTTACTGCATGGATTAGAAAGATAAAAGGGGAAAACAAATCTGATGTCACATGGCTAACAACATTACCTCCACCAGTGTACCACTAACCCTATGATAAGAAAACAGAAATAAAGAGAAAACATCTTTAAGGAGGAAAAAAGCCGCACGTGAACGAATAGTGATGAGTCCAACCAATAGATGAGCTCGGGATTTTCATCCCTAAAGACGAGGTTCGAACCACCACATTCATCAAGAGCACGACGTGGACGCTCACACTCACGCTTGTACCTTCATCATCTGTCCGGCTAACGACTCATCGCTAAGTAGACGACGGTGGAGAATAATCTGATAGTTGATGATGACTTCATACACCACTACACCTTTAGACATTGTCCTGTCACGCCTTTAAATCGACTATACATGACTTGACACTGCGAATAAAACGCACAAACACAACTTGACACCTCCATATTAGATGCCACATCGGCTGTGTAGGTAGCGCAAAACCTAACAGGGTGCCCACCAAAAGGCCCCACCACCACTCATCGGGTACTGCTTACACACGCGAGAACGTTGCCCAGCGTTTGTTGGTGCACCCCCGCCCGCCGAAGAGATCTACTGCTTACAGATTCGTCATCGCCGTCAGAAAATGCGAGCCACAATCGTTGTTGCATGTGGTGGACACACGTGTTCATTCTGTTTCATTAATTAATTATCATAATGTGCTTTTTAAACGGGCAAAAACTTTGTTCCATCTATTACTACAGATGCTGACTTGCTTTTCCTAAGAACATGCTTACATGCATAGTTAAAACATACTCACTCCGTTCCATATTAGATGACTTCTTTTTGTCAAAAAGTGGATGTATCTAGACTTATAGCATATCTAAATACATCCAATTTTATCCAAATAGAAGTCATCTAATTTGTAACGGATGGGAGTACTTCACGGAGCTCTACCCTACTTTTTTTTTTAATAACGAGCTCCACACTACTACTAGCACATATCCAAACCCAAACAGTCGAAGATGCATGTGTACTGGAGTCTGCCGCACGTAGGCGTGTCAGCGTGTGTGCCGGAGACCCCAAACGAAACTGACTTCACTGACGAACACACACGTACGTTCTACCAAAGTGTAAACTGTGGTATCAAGCTCAGCAGCTGAGCACATCGAGTCGAGCAGTCCCCAACCCAGAACAATCTATTTTGGACTGAACACTGAACCACCAGAAAAAATATGCGGGCAAGCTCAGCTTAGCGTACAGCTACCAACAATAGCAAGTGCGTCCTTAACCACATGGCCCAGAAAGAGCAAGGACAGCGTCAGGTGAGGTGCAGCCATGCCGTAATTATAAATATTTTCACCGGCGTCACATCAGAGGATGATGCCCCGGCCAGATCCCGATCGCCAGAACAGACGGACCGACCCATCCAATGGTTTCGCGCACCGCAAAAACAAGTGGCGGGGACGGGCACATGCCGCAGTACGTAGTCCACTCGATCCGGTCCACCAGAATCTCTCCTCTCCGTTTCTCACAGCCTGGTGCGCCCGCAACGTGGACAACTGTAACTCATGTCTACTGCTAATCGTTGCACTGCAGAAACAAGGGTATGAGGAGATGTTTTACAAATATAACCCTCTACACATTCTCAATGTCAGAAATACACCATGTTGAAATACAAATATATACATATGCTAGGGCTTTCCACATCAGTTGTAACTTTTGATTGAGCTGGCTTTGGCGAATTCAAAAAACTCCACGCAGCCTATACTAAACCCACGCTAAGAACAAAAATAGTCTAGACACGAAGGAGTGTTAAAAGATAAATTGCATATCCTTTTTATCAGTTCGGACTTTTAGTTGAAGTGGCTAGTGAATCAACTAAATAAACCTATCTAAAATTGATTGTCAAACCTACCTAGTGGAAAGTGAAAAACGTGACACGTTAGAATTCTCGTCACATGGGATTGGTGGGAAGCTAAAGCATATGGCACCAGGGTTCCTATCGGACTATGGGTGCACCAAGAGATAGACGTCTTTTAGTGTGCATCTCTGGTTCAAAATTATTGTTTTACTAAAAAAACGTTTTCTAACCAGTGTCCTGTGCAACCGCTATCGATAGGTGTTGACTATGATGGTGGAACCTTTGTTTCACATTTCCACCTATTCATTCGTTTACCAGGTTCAGCATGAAATCATAAATTTGCTCTACCAAAATTTGTTAGAAGACATCACTAGAAATACTGTTTTAATACCAATCACAAGCATATGTTCGGGAGCAGTGGCAGTACTCATACTAAAATTTACGAGCAAGAATTTCTCTACCAACCACCTTCTAATTTAGACATATCTTCTAAAACTTTTTTTTTAGTGTCGTTCTACCTGCCACTCCTTATGACACGAAGTGCCTGCTCGTTGGCCGCCCCGCCCTAACTCTTGCCGCTTGCAGTCGTGCTACCTCACCTCCTTTCACCACTCCATTTGGTGGGATGATACTTCCTGCTGTTCAGTTGGTGGGATGACACGTGTCACTTTTACAATTTACGTGTATTTTAGGCAAATGATTTCGCAGGGGTATTTTTGACAGTGATAATGTGCTGATGGGTATATTTGTAAAACAATCGGTATGGGGGAGAGAAAGCGAGCATAGGTTTGACTGGACCGGGGGAGAGGAGACCCGCAAAGGAAATAGGCTGGTCTGGGACTTAGCTGTGTAAGATGAGAGGCGTGAGCTGTCTCGTGGCTCAAAGTTGCAAGCGAGATACAGCACCGTAATGCCGTAATCATCATCAGATGGGGTTCAAAAGGCTCTCTAGCTAGCTCCGTGGGCAGATGGCAGTGCTGGCTTTGTTTTTCCAGATCGATCGGATTAGATAGGTAGACACTTGATGGCCCGCCCAGCGCTCATGCATCTTGTAATGTAATCTGGGCAAACATTTGTCATCTTTTTAATCCCCGTCGAGTAGTATTAGTAGGATGGTAATCCCGTGTCCAAGGGTACACGACACACTGTCCTACGACCGTGTTTTTAATCAGTTAACCCATCACCAGGTGAGGTGGTGTACATGTGTGAGCAAGCTGGCGGCCGGCAGCAGGCATAATGGAAGAGCGACTGGGGCAGCCGACGATCTGTCGTTCTCCGCTTCCGTATATTCTCTCCAGCACGTACTCTCTCTTCGTCTCCGCGTGCCGAGCATGTCGATCGACCGCGGTTGTATAGAGAGAGAATCCACGTTGGGGTGTAACTCGATCGTACGAAACGATCGAGCGTCGCTTTGAGTTTGAGGCCTCCCACCACCAAGGTTAGTACCCCCTGCCACGTTCCACAAGGACATGCTGCATGCACAGCACGGCGCCTCTCTTACACCATGAAATAAACAAGGTTGAACAAGTACGTAGTACTATATTGCAGTTATGCATTTCGACATGATCGTGGCGGACATTAACAAACAACTAACAACATCTCGGCCGGCACTCCCGTGAGTATCCGGCGCGATCGCTTGTTGCCATGGTTGTCGGCGCTCCCGGTTACCGGGCATTGTATTGAACATGTCCGGTAACTTTTACTCACTCTGTTCAATAAAATATGACACACTTTTTATCAAATTTGAATATATCTATACAATAAATCATGTCTAGATACATCAAATTTTTGATCAAATTGAGACATCATTTATTGGACGGAGGGGGTACAATATTGGGAGCACCGATGGAGGACGATTTCATGTCGGCGTGCTCAATACCTTTCTTGTGAGCGTTATTAGAAACAATGTTGGAGGTGCTCTATAATTTGCCTCTGGAGCAATAAGGTCTGCCCATATACCTATATATGAAAGTTGGACAGATTCGCATCCTTACAGCGCTCCACGTCGTCACAATTTTTCTAGTCGTCCGATCGACCAAACCGACGACTGAGATCGGGGCACGTAGTCCCGAAACACCCGGTAACTGTTCATGGGCTATTTTTAGCCAATCAAATCGCGCCACGTCGCCCGGTCGCCGGCCGGTCGTCCCCGGTTCCACCGGTCACCGCGCCTTTTTGCAGAACAAACCCTCTAACGACGCATTACCACGCAGTCCAAAACTTTAGCGGTGTGAAGGACCTGTTTGTAATTCGACCGAACTTCACGGGCTTTTCTACAAAAACATCCGCAAAATCCCCCTCCCCCTTCTTCTCTTGCCCGTGCGGCGCGGAAATCGCCGCCGCCGCTACGCGTCTTTCCGCTGAAATCGAAGGACACGGGGAGCTCCGCCGCCGCGCCCTCTCCAACATCGCCGGCGGACGCGTGGTGGGACGCTCGGAATCCCCGCCGTTCGTCGCCGCCGTTCTCCGGGTCCGCCGCCGCGGAATCGCTCGTCGCCGGAGATTCCGGCGACCAAATGGTCCACGACGCCTGTTCGGCTCGCCTCCTCCTCCTCTCGCAGATCCGCGGCGTCCCGACCCCGCGCGCGTGCGCCGCTACGCAAGCGCGAGCTCGCCAGCTCCACGGAGCTCCGGCGTGTCCTCCGCCGCTAACGTCAGCGATGACGTCATCACGACGGGGGCGCATGCCCACCCGTCAGCGTCTAAACAATTTCGGAAGGATTTCAAAAAACCAAAAAAATAACCGACAGTTGGGTCCCCCTGCTGGAATTAAATAACTACAAAAAATGCTTCAAATTGAAAAATCCGTAACCCGCCAGCGTCTAAACAATTTCGGAAGGATTAAAAAAACAAAAAAAAAACCTTCAGGTGGGTCCCCCTGCTGGAATTAAATAACTACAAACCGTAATTCAGAAAAATACAAATGAACTACCAAAATTTGCAGGAAAAAAAGATCTTAACACCTAGCACATCTCCATGCATGTTTAAACAACTTTAAAAAAGTAATTACAATAAATAATATAGCTATTTCTATATTAATTATAGAGCTTTTAGTAAACGTGCTGCTATATAAGAGCTGCTTTCATTTATTTTGGACGATTATTTTTTAATGATCTACAAAAAATAGGAGAAATGCGAAACAAAAGAGAAAAGATAAAAAAATGAGATACTGTTTAAACAATGTTCCGACTCATATTTCTTTACAGTACTCCAAACATTTCACATCTCTCTTAATAATGGAGTAATTTGTCTAAAAACATAAGCAATGTTCCAATTTATACCAATGAAGCCATTTGTTCTAAAAAAATCACAATTATTTACAGTATTATTTCAGCAAAAGAGAAAGATAAGAGAAATATGAAATGTGAAGTATAGCAATAACTTCAAATCTATACGTCCGAAAAAATATGACAAATATGTCAACATGAACACAAAAAAAGTTCAGTATTTATGACATACGATCAAATTCTAAAATTACATATTTGAAAATTTTAAATATCTTTCAAATCTATTCATTTCACAAACGTAGAAATAATTCAAATTTGAAAAACGCCCTAGCTTGAACAATTTTTAAAGTCTAAACAATTTTTAAACGCATACTTCTTTAATTCCACTAATTTTCAAACCTACATAATTTTTAAACGTGCACACTACCAAATTTATATTTTATTTACTAAACGGGCGCGGCATTGTCGCGCTTAGTTACGTAGTCTCAATCTATGGCCCGACCATCGAAGAGCTCGGGAAGAGATCTCACTCCCATGGAGGCATATGTTTACCCCAGGTGATGTGAAAAAAATTTACATCACCTGGGGTAAACATATGCCTCCAACAACTGTCCTCATGTAAATTTTGGTTAGATATTTCACATCACAGTGTAAATAGGGCACCGGTGATACAAATATACATCACCACGGACCATGCCCAAAAACGCATGCACATGCTCGCATTGCATAGGTTGGTGCTATGTGCCTGTGTTTCGTTGGCAATATGTTCATTTTTTCAAAAAGTATGTTCAATTCATCATTCATTGGAATATGAATTTTCTTGGTCGGTTTTTATGATGAGAAACTTACTTTCCTTCCACTCGTCCATCAACATATTTTTGTTGTTGAGCGAAGTTAACGGCTATTGCCGCCGTTCCAAACTAAATGGTTTCTAATTATTCAAATATTATTGAATTTAGACATGATACATCTTTAAATATATTCACATTTAAAATAATAAAAATTATCTAATTTAAAAAGGAGAGAGTATAATCTGACATCCATCCTTCTGTTTTTTTTTTTGAGAGTTATCCTTCTGCTAATTTGGTGGCACTAGGGTGATTGCCACGGTCCACGGACTAAACGGAACCCAAGCTCACTTATCAGGCCATCTTAAATTGTGGCCCAATCACGCACTGGGGATAATGATTAGTAATGGATTCCGATTCATAAGTCTTACTGGGCCGTATATAAGCATATTACACCACACCGTACAGGATTCAGTTGGATTCAGTTACCTTTACGCCCACCATAAACTGAGTTCAACTAGCAGACGGGGATAAGGCTGGCAATGGGTCGGGTATGGTCGGGTCGACCTATTTCAGACCCATGCCCATATAACAAATGGGTGAGGGTCTCTGCCCATGACCCTGCCCATGGGTCAGATCTCAGACCCATGCTCATACCCGTCGGGTCACCCGACCCGATGGGCGACCCATCGAGTCTGTAGGAAGCACCTCGCATCAGAACACAAACAACTCCAAATTTGTAACATACACAAGTGCAGCTAGAGGATTCACCTCGTGCCGGCAGGGAGTAGGGGACGGAGGCGTCGGGACGGCAGGGGGAAGCTGCAACGTGCGACGGGGCGGCGGTGTCGGGGACGGAAGGGAGTAGGCGACGACAGGGAGTTGGAGACGGTGGCGTTGGAAGATGCAACAGCGGCTTCGCTCGATCGATGTGCTGTGGACTAAATTGGGCTGGGCTATTGGGCTGTGCTGAACTACTGGACCGGTGATGGCTGGAGTGGACTAAATTGGTAGTGGGCTATGTCATTTCTTACAACGGGACCCACATGTCAGCTAATCGGGTTGCCCATCGGGTCGCCCATGGGTAGACATATCTGCCCATGAACATATCGACCCATACCCTACCCATTAGGGTCGGGTGCCCATGGGCGGACGTGCCCATGGGCGGAATTGCCGGCTTGAGACGGGGTGGTCCAAGGTCAACGTTGATGCAGGAGTCTCGGAGACCAAGCTCGGTGGAGCGGGTTGAGCAGCCTACGGCAGGGGCGGACGCAGGATTCACATATAAGGGGGGTCAAATGAGATAATCTAGCCATAAGGGGCCGGCTAGCTTAATTGGGGCCGATTAGACAGCTAAATCATGGCTAAACCATGGAAATTTTCTTGCTGCACGTTGTCATAGGGGGGCCAGGCCCCTGATCCCGCCCTAGCTCCGCCACTGGCCTACGGCAAGGATCATTGGAGCCTTGGAGGCATCACTTAATCACTTATCCACTCACGCTTGAAGCCATAGCACGCTCAAAAGGATTGATGATATATTTGGCCATAGTCGATGCTTGTAGGAATTACTCATGTCTAGAGTTGTTAGTGAAAATCATCTGATCCATTGATTATATGATATATTCCAATTATGCATGTGCCATATAATCTGGTTCGTTGATTATATGATCAGTTTGATGAGTAATGAAAATGAGACTTAGAATTAGCATGAACACGTGTATTTGTATCGGGTCAGATTCAATGGACAAGACGTCTTATACGGAGCAATGCGGCTGCAGTAAAAACAAATGAAACGGAGTGATGCGATTCTGCAAATTGTCAAATGAGAGAGCAGTCCGATTCGTGTAGGCAGTATTGAAAGCGATGGCATCATCGGTGCCATCGATTTTTTTGACCCGGCTGCTAGGCTGCTAAGCCTGGGAAAACTAGGTAAGAATACTATAGGTACAACTAAATAGCACACACGTCCATTTACATACAAATATATTGAAGTTACTATTAAAAAAGTATAAGTAATTTCAGAAATTCCACAATAACTAAACTTAAGAAGAAAATTTATACTCCCTCCAATCCGGAATATGTGTCGCAACTTGTATACATGTTTTGTACTAGCACAGTGTAATCTCTAAGGGAGTACAAGAAACGATAGTTGTGAAACTAATCTAAAACTAAAGTGTGAAACAAAACTTTCAGGAAGTAAACAAATTGATTTCTCCATTCATTATCACACGCACACCTCGCAATAGCATGTCTAAGGTTGTTACTGCAAAGACTACCTAGATGTATATAAATTCATGGGTCCAAAGGAATAGGAAAAAGCATAAACATGAGTTGGTGCTTCCCAATCTCACATTGCATAGATGATTCCGATAACTGTGAACTTTGTGAGCAACCTCCAATCCTCCTTTCGCTAGGTTCAGTGAAATGCATGATATCAAGAAGATAATTATCCAATGTTAGGTCGGGATTTTATCAATCCTATCGATCGATCGAGCTTGTCAGGGTGCATGGAAGCCTGACGGCTCTCGCTGCTGCCACCAACGTTGGATTTTGATTGCCGGTTTGCCGATGCATTCGTGATTCGAGTAATACATCAGCGCCTGGCTGACTGCTTACCGTGAGTCCTCAACACCATTCCATCAATTCACCACATGATTTGACAATGTGTAATATATTAAACTATTACTACCACTCTAGTCTAAGTATTCTTTTTTCTGCTATCGTTTAACAATACTTTGTTAGTTAAAAATCTACGAGAAACAGCCACCCAGATTCAAATCATCATGGGCGCGAATTGAGTTCTTATTATTTAAAAAAAACTCGTTGTGGGGGCTTCCCCACCGCTTTCCTTTCAAAAAAATCCACGAGAAACAATATAATAGATATATAGATATTTACTGCTAATTGATTCGATCTTCAATCTGGCCACGTGTTCAAACTCCGGGATTCAGTCTCTGGTAGCTTCTACACATATTGAAAGTATTGTTCCAAAAATATGCCCACTTGTTTATCAATTTTCACATTTGTGATACTATATATATATGTTAGCTTACCGTCGAACATATGTTGATATTCAGTTTCGTTTTAGACTCGATAACTTAGTGTACTTCCCTAGCATAGTAGTCATCCTCTATAAGCCATTTTGAAGTGAACGGAATATATAGGTGTATCTTAAGCGACACTTGCCAAACCCATCAAGCATCACGCTCTCGCAACTTCCTAGGTTTCCATTGCTCCCCCTCCCCCTAAGTCCAAATCATGGTTGCGCACCTTGGTACGTCGGATATTATGTGAAACTTATTTCAGGAAAAAACATGATCCTGGGCGTGTAGTCTATACGAATTCACGAAATTGACACCTCTGCATTTGTTGAATCTTAAAATGTGTGTTTTGTTATAAACGATAGGCAAATAAACGATGAACAAGAGCAAGATCAACACAACGGGGATACGAGATTTAACGTGGAAAACCCTTTCAATAGCGGAAGAGAAAAAACCACGGGCGCCGGCCAACAAATTTTCACTATGATCGGGTGAGGTTACAAACACCAGGGACTTACAACTCGTGACTTATCCCAACCGGCGGCTTACAAGATGTTTATGTAGAGGTAAAACCCTAAGTCGGCTGCAGTCCGACCCGGAAACGACTCGGCCCTAAGCCTACCGGCGACATTTTGTAAGCTTTTATCGCCGTTTTAATAAGGATTTCTCCACTATTGCATGCCCCCCCTATATGAGCTAACCAAAAAGGCAGTTCCCTTTGTTTAGGGCGATGCACAAGAAGTCGCTTTCAATGACCTAAAGAGAAAGTTGACGGAGGTCCCACTCCTTGCCTTACCGGATTTCACCAAAACTTTTGAGATTGAATGTGACGCAAGTGGTTTGGGTATTGGAGGAGTCCGCATGCAACATGGTAGACCCATTGCATATCATAGTGAAAAATTTGATGGTGCTCGTTTGAACTACCCTATCTATGTCAAGGAGTTATTTGCTTTGATTTTCGTATTGATGGCGCTCGTCCGGAGTTAGATTTTTGCTCAATAAATTTGGATCACTAGAAAAAAGAACGTGCTTTTCGTATTGTGATGTTAAGCTAGTTTATTTTTTTGTATTAATATTATTTGTAGCAAGCTAGCAAAATATCAGACCTTTTCCCAACCAAATCGGCTTACTAGACGACATGTCTTACTATTTTTAATTTGCTAACATGTCATATGATTTTGATAGTTTCTATATTGGATCGTTAATTATGTGAGATTAATAGGGAAAAACTGTGATCTAAGGTCTATCGGATGTGCTTTCACCAAACGGACACTTCCACTTCGCCGACTCTCAGAAAATAAGAAAAGAAAAGCACACATATTGTTTGGAAAACATCTTTTAGTTTAGCTTCCTTCTGTCGATAGCCGCATGTGTCGTGTAGTAGAGCATTCTTGGATCGCTGAACATACCATGGTTGAACCGCTTACCACGAAACCTAAAAGGAGAAAACCGTGATGATGATTGGATAAATCAGGAGAAGACGGGGACACCACAAGCTCCCCGACAACAACCACAAATGTCAAACCGGACCATAATACCACAAACGACGTGAGCAGCGACAAGATGCCGCGGCTAGGCACATATACCAAACTAAACGTCGTGAAAATATATAGGGTTCCCTTCTAACCGTTAGTAGAACGTACGGAATGAAGGGAACCAGCATAGACAGGAAACTATGTTGCACGCGATATATTTATGTTTCAATTGTTGGTACGTTGGATATTTAATCCTGTGAAATTTACTTGAAGCAAAAATATGGGTCAAAACGACTTATGCTATTCCTCATGAATTGGACACCTTTGTCTTCAGTGTAACTCAGAAAATAAGAAAATCGTGTTGTTAATGCTTGTGAAACACGTTTTAAGTTAAGATTATTTTGCTGTATAAATCCAATTTAGTAGTAACATGCTAACCAATTATTGTACTTTTGCCCAACGAAATTGGCTAGGACCGTGCCGTGACGGCCGTCACTTCACCAACTAACTTGTTTTCTCCCAAGAAGAAATCCACTTGTGAAGTTGGAGAAAAAACGTGGTCCAAGGCACGCCAACGAAAGGCGAGACCACGTGATCCGACGGTCCAACTAGCAGAAACATCCGAGAAACATCAGTCGAGCCTCGCGGCGAGGCCCATCGTACCCGTTAAAACCCCCGGCAAAATCCGCTGCTCTCTCTCCGCTCGCACTTCTCTCTGCTCCCTTTCTCCCATTCGACCGCCCCGCCATGGCCGCTGTATGGGATGCCCCTGCCCGCCGGACGGCTGCAGGACGCTTCTTCGACGTCGGCAACCGCGAGATCGGCTCTTCCAGCCCTCAGGCTTCCTCGCGTGGAATCAGCGGCTCCGAGGTGCTCCTTCCTCCATTTAATTTCGGTGTCATATCCCATAGCGCTTGATTTCCTGGACATTTCTGATATCTGTCGGTTTATCGAGCGGATCGAGTATGGCTGGTGGTGGGCATCCTTTAGTGGATAGGAATTGAGTATGCAGCGCTGCATACTTCCGTCGGCAGGGGTTATACTACTGAATTAACAGTGTCTATAATATGACCAGTGGTTGCCAAGTTCCATTAGTTCGATATCGTGGTACATGCCGAAGTACGTCATTTTAGCTTTTAGAGCATGTATATATATATATATCTGGATGATCCTTTTGGGAGATGAGCCACGCAACTCGTGTAGATAACCCTCTGATGGTTTTGGCATTTCACAGCCCTGTTCTGTTCTGTTCTGCAAATTGTGAAATGGTCGCAGCTACTGTTGCTCTTTCATTTGATGTTGACTGTTAGTAATTTGTTTTCTCTATGTGAGTAGGGCCTAGTCATGCGGATGAATCAGTATGGACAGTTGCGAGGTCATGGTGGCTGTGTCAATACCGTGAGCTTCAATCCTGCTGGTGACCTTCTAGTGTCTGGTTCAGACGACACAGACATCATGCTATGGGACTGGCTTGCGAAAACTAAGAGACTAAGCTACCCTTCTGGACATCAAGAAAATGTCCTCCATGCTCGTTTCATGCCGTTTACAGATGACAAAACTATTGTAACTGCTGGTGCTGATGGTCAGGTATGTCTCTTCCCGGACTTGAGTTTTGTTCTTATTACTGTTTCGAGGAGGAAAAAAAATCTGTTTCGAGTTTTGTTCTTATTAATTATGAGCTTTGTTACGGTGCTTTCGAAAAGTACCACAGGTAGTTTTCGGTAGTTCCCCACCTAAAATATTTCAACCGTTGGATTTGACTCTATCCGCTCTAAATAATGTTGGCCGTCCAAGCACCGTAACAGAGCTCCTTAGCACGGCGCCCTCCTCAAGCAGCTGGCACTGCTCCTTAGGTAGCCATCGATCAAGCTTCAC
Organism: Poa annua; assembly: GCA_026929855.1. Taxonomy (NCBI): domain Eukaryota; kingdom Viridiplantae; phylum Streptophyta; class Magnoliopsida; order Poales; family Poaceae; genus Poa; species Poa annua. Next base: position 119,236,145 of record CM049434.1, read on the forward strand.
CGCGTAGTTCCCGTTGCACCAGCTGCACACGGAGGTCATGACGATCGCTGAAGCTGGAGGCTGCGGCTCCTCCTTTCTGTCCCCGGCTTGGGCAGCAGGCCGAGCGGGCTAACCTCCCTCCGCGTGTGCTGCACCATCATCCGCGCGCCACGCGTACCTCGGCTGCCGTTCGCGTGCACGTCACGATGCGTGAGTTGGCCGCCGTCCGCCGCGCGCCCCCTGCTCGATGCCGGACCGCGGACCAGCGCCGCCTTGGTCGCTGCCGCTGAGGTCGTCGCGGCCAAGACACCACCGTCCTTGTCGCTTAGCAGCCGCACAGTCTCGGCGAACACCTGCTCTGAGAGCGACGCCGCCCTGCTCGGCGCCATGGCCGTCATCACGGCCACGAGAAGCACGACCGCACGCGTCCGAGACGTGGCGTCGGAGACGGAGCACCATAACGTGGACACGAGCGCATCGACGAGCTCTATGCCGTCCATGTCTACGGCGCGCACGAGGTTCCACAGTTTTACCCGGTTGTCGCGGCCTATCGCTCGTGCGTGGCTCGCCGGCCCGACCTTTGCGTCGCTGCCGTCGGGCGCCTTGCCGGCCTCGCCTCCACGGCCGTTGCCGCGGCCTGCCGTTCGTGCGTGACTTGCCGGCCCTGCCTCCCGGCAGCTTCCGTCGCGCGTGCTGGGTCGGCGCCCTGAGTAGTACCAGACACATGGCCGCGACACAGCGAGCCAACCAGCAGCACTGCAGCAGCAAAGCAGAGTAAAACGACGGCCAGATTAGAAAAATTACCTAAATACCCTTTTAATATGAGATAAAAAATAATATAATCTCGGTAGTTTCAAGTAGTTTCAGATAGTTTTTTACCGGTAGTTTCAGGTAGCTAAAGTTTTCCCACCGTCAAATCTGAGAGGATAGACGGTTCTTAAAATTACCAAGTACTCTAAAACTTGTAATTATAAAATAGACATTCACAAGCATCCCAATGAGTATGCACGATTTTTTTTTGTGAGCTCTTTAAGATTCAGAAACATTCACAAGCATCCCAATGGACGTCTTCATCTTCATATTTTTATTTCAAAATAACTATGTTAAGAAAGTTGAGCTTAGTGATATTAAAATGCATGTAGGATCCCGACATACTGCACCCGTCTTATAATTAGATACTTCATGCATAACAGCTAAAACCATATACTGACAACACAAGGACCATCAGTCATCGATGTTTCCCGTTTCAAAAAAAAAGTCATCCATGTTGAATATGCCCATTTTATTTTATTTTCAGGATTTTACTGCAGTATTAGTCAATGTGTTAGTAATGACATGCAAATTTTTCGTACATGGTCTGAAATAAAAAATAGTACATAACTCACACAATATTGCTAAAAATGAAGCCATAATTAGGAGAGAATATAGACCATTAATTAGTATTTCCCTATCAGTCACTATGATTTAATGATGTATTATTCCCTTAGTAATTCCTATATTGTAAAAAGTCTATAATATCCCTACGGCGGTGATTAATATTATCTTGCCTTCACCGTTGGATCCCGCAGAATTGACGTTCCACATTGATTAGGTAGCACCTTAAATTTCTAATTTTATATATGCTCCGCTAGCAGCCTTAGGAAACTTTAGAGTAATGGCTTGTTCCAATGAGACATGAACTATGTGTGAAGAGATTCAGACCACTACTCCTAATTTAAGTACTAAGAGAAAGGAGAAAGGTTATGTTTTGTGCTGTACCAACCAATAGGCAAAACAAGTTAAATATTAGACTGCAAGTGCTTACAGAATATTCCAAACTTCTTCATTATTGTGCTAGCTAATTTGTATGAAAATAATATGGCAGGGTGTGATGCATCTTCGGTCACGATTTGGTGCACCTACAGTCGTTTATACTGAACTAAATAGTCATGTCCTTGCGCAAATAATTTGTTGGCCAATCTAAGCTGTTTACAAAAATATAGGGAAATCTAAGCTGTATTTTAAAATGTAGTTCGGAGACTCTATGCTATTTTTCTTTCTCGGGCTTTCAATGGTGAGACTATTTTTTTGTTCATTCAGAGCTGTTACTACCAAAGTTGGCAATTGGGTAAATAGTTGTCTCATAAGGCCATACAAGTTATTGTTTCCGTCACTGGTTACATACTGGATGCCTTTTCTGGCAGTTAGGTGCCTGCAGATTTCCGTTTGAGGTTACCCTTCTATTCATCTTTTTTTAGAAAAGGGGCAGGCCCAGCCTCTGCATCGATTGATGCATGCGGCTTTTATTACTTTATTAACGAAACAGTCATTACATAGAGAGAAACACCCTTCTATTCATCTGATTGTGATTTCAATGACACAACTTCTTATACACAGGTTAGGGTGGGACAAGTGAAGCAGAGTGGTGAAGTCACTACCAGACAAATTGGGGAGCATGGTCATCGTGTGCATAAGGTGGCTCTCGAACCAGGAAGTCCTCACATACTTTACAGTTGTGGAGAGGATGGCTTGGTACAGCATGTATGTCACTTCTCCGCTATGAGCATTTTACAGCAACAATTTATGTCCTTGGCACATGTAGATTGAACTTTTTTTTTTTTTCAGTTTGACCTGCGCAGTGATTCAGCAACAAAGCTCTTCACCTGCTATTCGTTCTCAGAGCGAAGACGTCGTGTAAGACTTAATACCATTGCCATTGACCCGCAGAGCCCTAACCATTTTTCGGTTGGTGGTTCCGATGAGTATGTACGGTTGTATGATCATAGGAGAATAAACCAGGATGCTGCAAGCAATATGACCCTACCAATGGACACCTTCTGCCCTAAGCACCTTCTTATGGGTGGGAAGGTCCACATCACTGGCATCACGTACTCTAATTCTAGGCAGATACTTGTCTCATACAATGACGAGCTTGTCTATTTGTTCCAAAACAATATGGGTCTCGGCCCATGTCCAGAATCAGCACAGCCAGAGCATTTGGACAAGCTCGAGGAGGTACAAGCATACTCTGGTCACAGAAATTCCAGAACTGTTAAAGGAGTCAGTTTCTTTGGACCAAATGATGAATATGTTTTGAGTGGATCAGACTGTGGGAATATGTTCATTTGGAGGAAGAAGGGAGGAAAATTGCTGAGGATCATGCGTGGCGATAATAATGTCGTTAACTGCATCGAAACCCACCCGCAGTTTCCATTCCTAGCTACGAGTGGTATCGACAAAACCATCAAGATCTGGACACCTGCATCAAGTAAAGTGATTTCATTGCCTAAACACGCAAGTCAGGTAAGTTGTATGTAGTTATACAATTGACCATATACTTGTTATCTTTCGCAGTCACTTTATATTTAATTGTATTTTTTTGTTGTGTAACAGGTAATTGCTTCTAATGAACGGGGGAGGGAAGTCGATGCTTCCCGAGCAGGAGTGGCACTTCCGTCTGACGTCATCATGCATGTGTTGAAGTTGCATAGGAGTCGATCTGAATTTGACACGGAGCATGAACCATCTGCTGCTGATTTTGCAAGTGGGGATGGTGAGTCTTTCTTCGCTAGGTTTGGTGGTGGCGGCAGAAACCGAAGATCGAAGTCTGATCCCAGGGAATGCATAATGACATGATCTCAAGTAGTAACTGGAATTCATTGACTTGACTCTCGATTAGTTTAGGCGTGAACTGCACTCTCGATTAGTTTAGGCGTGAACTGCTAAGGTTTTAGGCTGCAATCTTACATGCAGTGATACTTAGAGGCGCGAAACTTAGTGGCGGTGTGTCACAAAGTGCCACTTGTTTGTTTTTCTATAGTGTTATAACTGATGTGAGTATGCTCAAACCTGAACTCATATATACTTTAGTCTAGTATAAAAGGAAGGTGTTGCCGGTTATGGAAGCCGGCATCCATATGCATTATGAGTTATATCAGGGAGTCCCGACTGTAATGTTACCTGTGCTACATGTACATATGCTTCATTGGTGCAAAAATCATGAGGACTTGGTTTTCTCTCTTGTTTTGCAATGCCTCTGTTCCAAACACAATTGTTTGCACTGAAACTGATGTACAAATTTGGGTTCAGATGTAGTACCGAGTACTAATTTTTTCCGCGATTGTGGACTTGTTTGACGTCTCCTCCATATTGTGGCATATAATGTATTGTTGGTCTGCCTTCAACAATCTAAACTCCAGTTTGTGGATTTGAGTATCGTCCAAGAATGCTGCGGCCCCCAATTCACTGAAATTGTGTATGCGCCTGCTGATGGGACAAAGGGAGGAATTGTTATTGCTCGAAAATCAGCAGATTTTTTTATGACCGGGCACCATATCGCTGCTGGTTTTGTCTCTGTTCAAGGTTTGTTGATCAAACCACAAGTACCCCTCTCTGTGGTATCGGTCTACGGCCCCCAACCATATGCAGAGAAGATTGAATTCCTCAACGAGCTCAAATCACATGTCCTGACCTCCCTCCTGCCTGGCGTCCCCACAATCATAGCAGGTGATTTTAATTTAATCGTGGCTGCTGCGGACAAGAACAACAACAATTTCAACAGAAGAACCATGGGTGCTTTTCGCCGATCATTAACGACTTGCAGCTTAAAGATGTTTACCTGCACGGCCGCCGCTACACTTAGAGCAATGAGCAGGCAGCAGCGACAATGGTCAAGCTCGACCGCGTGCTCTTCAACGACGCCTGGGACGCTGCCTTCCCGGGAACGCTGCTACATGCCCAATCTTCTGAATTATCTGATCATCTTCCACTTTTACTGTCAACTGATGCCACCTTTCGCTGCGTGCGACACTTCAGATTCGAAAGTTTCTGAACAAGCAGAGAGGATTACTTGGATGTTGTTGCGGCTGCCTGGAACAATTGCCAACCAACCGAGAATACTTTTGTGAATCCACATGTCCGGCTTGCGGAAACAGGGAAGGCGCTGCAGCGCTGGAGTGCAAGTTTCACCAACGATCTTGCCCTCAGAGTTGCGATCACATCAGAGCTGATCCTGCAGCTAGACCAAGAAATGGACCACCGCCCCCTCACTGCATTCCATGAGGCGGCAGAGATCACACATTGCCTGGCTCAAGGACGGAGATGCTAGCACCCGCTTCTTCCGTGCAAAGGCCAATGGGAGTCTCACAGAGGAGATCTGGCACAGTAGAGGGCTCAGACAGGGCGACCCTCTGTCACCACTCCTCTTCGACGTAGTCATCGATGTACTGGCCCGGATTGTGGAGACCGCTGATAATCTCGGAACCCTTGACCAGATTGGTGAGAAAAGAAGAACTCATCGTCTATCGCTCTATGCAGATGACGTCGCTATGTTCATCATCCCTTAACCGTCAGAAATCAAGACCACAAAGATGATTCTGAATTTTTTTGGAGCTGCCTCTGGGTTGCACGCAAATCTTGCTAAAAGTTCAATCATCCCCATCCAATATCGGGACATTGATGTCACAACGTTGGCAGCTTCTTTTGGGTGCAGTCACACACAATTCCCTTGCCCATACCTTGGCATTCTGCTATCTGTCCGAAGAGGGATTTACAACCCACCATTGATAAGCTTGCAAACAAAACCAAAGGGTGGCTGGCAGGCACTTCTCCATGGATGCCCGCTTGATCCTGGTGAAACATGTGCTCTCAGCCTAGGTGTTTTTTCAAATGATCGCCATAGCTGCTCTGGCCTGGATGATCAAAGCCACAGAGAAAATCCGGCGGGGGTTTTCTTTGGGCTAAAGACATAGTGGCGCCGGGTGGCAAGTGCCTAGTCAGTCGCCACTCATAGGAAAAAGCCTACTGCTGGCGAACTGAATTTCGCTACTCCTGGCGATCAGAGCTTCGCCAGCACTGGTAACAGCTACTCAGGTGAACAGAGAATGTTCGCCAGGGCTATACTATACTCCTGGCGTATAGGCCGGACGGCTCGCCAGCAGTAGTAGTGGTACCCCTGGCGAACTACAGCTCCGTGTTCGCCGGCAGTAGTAGGGGTACCCCTGGCGAGCTATCATTTCTGTTCGCCATTGTTATTATTTTTCGAATTATTTTTTATTCAGTATATATTGTTGACAATTATTTGAATACTACATAATACATTTGAATTGTACAACAATTTCAGTAACAAATTCATTCCAACAGGCATATGGTAAGTACCAAATATATTTCAATAGCCAATTATACAGTATTCAATACTTCAATTACAACATTACATCAATCAACTTAAGTCTGAAACTTAACATCAATCAAAGTCTAAAACTTTACATCAATCAAACTTAAGTCTGAAGTGTTGATGTCCTCGGCACCGCATCAGCGTGTCGACGTCGTTGTTGTCGCAGCCCGCCTATAGTCGTCGGCATCACCGCAATTCTGAAGCAACTGAAACATTATAAAATTCAGAAGCAACTCAACAAGAAGGGTGGCATATGGTATTTAACAAACAAGAATGATGCCTCATACTTAGAAATAACACATGCTTCAGGGATGGAGCAAGTGAGTCAGGTAGGATGCACGAGATCTGTGCATTCATGCATATCACAAGGCTCACTCGCCCCACCCCTGGAACACACTGTGCCACAACATTTTAATCATCGGCATATCAAATGATGTTAAACAGTAGAGAGAAGGTAAAATGCAAGTTAAAAAACACTCAACAAAAACAAGCAAGGCCTTATATGGAATTGACTACACACACGGGACGGTGTGAGCGAACAACGTGTAATGAACACTGCATATATGTTCAGACAATATGGTTCACTCACACCTCCCTGAAGATGCAACGTGCAACCATCTGTTTAATCATCGGACAACAATTTCAGTAACAAATCCATTCCAACAGGCATATGGTAAGTACCAAATATATTTCAATAGCCAATTATACAGTATTCAATACTTCAATTACAACATTACATCAATCAACTTAAGTCTGAAACTTAACATCAATCAAAGTCTAAAACTTTACATCAATCAAACTTAAGTCTGAAGTGTTGATGTCCTCGGCACCGCATCAGCGTGTCGACGTCGTTGTTGTCGCAGCCCGCCTATAGTCGTCGGCATCACCGCAATTCTGAAGCAACTGAAACATTATAAAATTCAGAAGCAACTCAACAAGAAGGGTGGCATATGGTATTTAACAAACAAGAATGATGCCTCATACTTAGAAATAACACATGCTTCAGGGATGGAGCAAGTGAGCCAGGCAGGATGCACGAGATCTGTGCATTCATGCATATCACAAGGCTCACTCGCCCCACCCCTGGAACACACTGTGCCACAACATTTTAATCATCGGCATATCAAATGATGTTAAACAGTAGAGAGAAGGTAAAATGCAAGTTAAAAAACACTCAACAAAAACAAGCAAGGCCTTATATGGAATTGACTACACACACATAAACTTCAGGGACGGTGTGAGCGAACAACGTGTAATGAACACTGCATATATGTTCAGACAACATGGTTCACTCACACCTCCCTGAAGATGCAACGTGCAACCATCTGTTTAATCATCGGGCAACAATTTCAGTAACAAATCCATTCCAACAGGCATATGGTAAGTACCAAATATATTTCAATAGCCAATTATACAGTATTCAATACTTCAATTACAACATTACATCAATCAACTTAAGTCTGAAACTTAACATCAATCAAAGTCTAAAACTTTACATCAATCAAACTTAAGTCTAAAGTGTTGATGTCCTCGGCACCGCATCAGCGTGTCGACGTCGTTGTTGTCGCAGCCCCGCTATAGTCGTTGGCATCACCGCAATTCTGAAACAACTGAAACATTATAAAATTCAGAAGCAACTCAACAGGAAGGGTGGCATAGGGTATTTAACAAACAAGAATGATGCCTCATACTTAGAAACTAGATCATGTAGGCGCGCGTTGCCGCGCCCGTCCATTATGAATGTAGATTTATAAAAAATTATAATTTTTTGTAAAGAATTCGAAAAAGATTATGAACTTAGAGGTGTAACTGATGTGTTGGACTGTATTTGTATGATCGAAGTGTGGAGGGATTGTGCCTTATTACGATCCGGATTCGGTTATGTCCCAGTAATCAAGACAACAATAATAAGAATCAAAATGTTTCCATATAAATTTAAATATCTAGAAAGTAAAGGCATGCAAGAGTATCATATTTATTTCATAGAGAGGCATCAAATAGGCGACGTAATGATAAACTTAAAACTAAAGCATAGCAAATGATGGCTTGTCCAGAACATCTCCATCTTCTTATTGGGTAAGCGAAGTCCAGAGCCATTTTCATCTCAGCCAAACTGCAATTTCTTCTTTGCCGAAGTGGACGTGTTATCATCTTTGGGTACCCTGCAATTTATATGGTTTGTGCTTTGAGTGTATTCGTATGTTTCAATATAACAGAGTCAATAAGCTGCTAGAACCGTACATGGTTGGTCCATCTATTTATGGGCTAGTCGCCCATCCCTTAGAATCGTAGGATGAATGGAATGGATCAAATTATATTTCTAAGTTAAGTTATATGTAAGGTTAGTTATCATTTTCAAGTTTCTGTATTGTGTAGTGGGCTTTTTCGATCATGAAACCCTGTCCACGTCCTTTGCTTCCCAACCCAATTAAGTGTTGCCTCGAATTAAACATTGGATTGAACACAAATATTGAAAGATGAGAGTAATAGTAAAAGCAAAGGGAAAGCAAGGAGTAGAGATGTTTGTACATAATGATTCATAATTATTCTGTTAGATAGGAAGAAATGTGCTTCAATGGTATATTGAGGCTTAAGAATAGCCAAGTGCAGGAAACATTTTCATGTCAAACATTCTTGCATATCTAAAGAGGAAAGGTTTGAGACATCCGGAATAAAACATCGAAGCTCCGTTACTAAGATTGGTCTTTTTATATATTGTCTCAGCTATATTTTGAGACATGATTGCAAAGAATGTCGTTGAAAAAATATGGGGACTCGGGAGTGATAGTATGAGCACAAATGCTTGGCTCCCCAATCAAATACATAAAAAACCTCTTGTATTTTCTTTCTTCCCTACACAAAGAGACATTTCAAGTGACTAATATAAGTGTAATTGAGTAGGAGTATATTGACAGGAACATGTAGTATTGAGGTTGAAAATTTGAAAATCATAGAAAACATACCCTAGCCTTGCATGAAACACCTAATGACTCAAATAATCAAAAGAAAAATATCAGGATGTGTTCATCTACATACAGTCATATTGTGATGTACCTCTGATACATCGTTGTTGCAGGTTTAGTATCTCCATCTGTAGGAATTAAGAAACAAATAGGTCAGAATAGGAGACGGGGTGACAAACCTACCAGCTGCCTCCAACCCAGCAGATCGACACCTCACGAATATTGCTTGCTGCCCTTGAGGTCACATGTAGACGCGCCTCACTGGATTAATCCGGAGTTGCTTCATGACATTCCTCTTAACGGTGAACCAAGAACCATATGCCCATGTTAGCACCATGGACAATCATGCCACATGCATCATGGTCCGCAGTTGCCACATGGAAGTGTAATGGGTGAACCCAGTCCTTATATGATAGACAAACTGCAGGGTGGTAATATGGGTAAGGTGAACTACATCTGCTTCCTTCTCTTTGTTCTTGATTCAGGGTAATGTAGATGTAGTCATAGAATGGCACGAAAAAGGGAGTAGTCTGCTCAAAAGTCAAAACTGAGTGCGATAAGAGAATGAAAGCTAAGAAGCAAAAGTTCAGGTAACCCATCGAGAACCTCAGATATAAATGTAGGATCATGATAAAATTTAATATTTGCAGAGTAAAATCTATATTAACTGGAGCTTGCCTTTTGTGTTTTTGTTAAAGTAATAAGATAAAAGAAAGTTGAATCATTTGCATAAGGAGATGAAACACGTATGCATGAGATACTTGAAAGGGGATCCCTTTGTGGATACAAAGGGTACCTGGATAAATTGAAAAGATGAGGATCTGTAAAAAATGTGGCGTGAGGCAAGCTTTGTTTGGTTACTTCCTCCGTTTTTTAATATAAGATGTTTTAGATTTTGCACATGTTGCCTAGATACACACAAAAATGAGTGAATATGAAAACTAAAACATGTCTAGATACGTGCATGTGGCAAAAGGCTAAAACATCTTATATTAAAAAACAGAGTGAGTAGCTAGTAGCTACAGGCCTACAGATGTCGATGGAGAAAGAGTGATGGAACAAATAAAAAATGGTAAACCTATTATTAATTCAAGCTTATCAACACCAAGTGAGCCAACAAAAATAAAATAAAATCAAACTCAATAGGCGAACTATGAGAGCTCGTAACATCCGCAACCCACCTAACATTATAACAATAATCATAATAAGACCATGTATGTACACAACACACACATAAAATTTGAAGTGATCAGACGGATCAAGGTGTGCTGAAGGTGGAGGGATAGATTTTATCATTGATTAACATGCAAAGTGTTGAAAACATAATTGTAGCTTCATATCGACATTAAGAAGATAATTCATCAAATTAGTAAGCCGGGGCATCCTACTATACTACTTAATTCATATTCACAATTTCGATTGAGGATCCATTTTGAAATAATGGCAAAGTTACTGGATGATGAGCCTCCTTAGTGCGCTGCAAAATAATTTCACATGGTTTATATTCTCCTATCATAGAAAAAACGAATTAGTTAGACAAATACTCACATAACCCCCCCCCCCCCCCCCCCCCCCCCCCGGCATCCTGCGACAGAATTAAAAAATATCAGTAGATGCACTTCTCAAAAAAAAGTGGTGGCGGGGAGACTCACGCAGCCAACAATGCGAGTCAGATACAAAATGTAGCGAGGGGCATAGGGTAGATACAAGGGAAAACTTTTTGCCACCAATGTTGCTGGAATCAAATTGTCTGAGAACTTCTCGGTGTTAATCAATCACTGAAATAAATTCTTCACGGATTAATAGACCTCAAATTTGACCATACGAAGAGAGCATCAACGCGGTGTAAGGAAGGAGGCGTCACCTCAGGCAGATAGTTAATCAATCCCTGAAATAATTTCTTCACCAATGAAACATCGACTACTAAGTTAAGCCGAAAAACATCGTCCAAGGACTCTTAGTTGTTGAAATAGGTTTTGTTTTATGATCTTTTTCTTCCGTTGGTGGATCGACTGATCATGTAGTTTCGGCTTAACTTCAGAATTTCAAGCATTGGTGGTTAATCTGGTATTTTTAGACTGCGTCAGATCATGTACTTACAGGATTGCTTGAAGAATATCGTGTCTTGCCGGAATTTATATCGCATAAACTCTGCTTGCCGGCCGCTCCGGACATCATGCCGCCTGAAACTGCTACAAGGAGGAAGTGGAAGGAGATCACTGTTGTACGTACCTGACGGGCTGGACTTGCCCTCGCGTCCCTGTCGGCTGCTCCATGGAGCGACGCGCGCGTGCAGCGCAGCTGCGCGAGGGCTCCTCACTCTCCTCGAAGGTTGTCATGTGGTCTCTGTGCGCCATGGCTGCCAGCAGGTAGGGATCGCCAAGTTGTCCGTGTGGCGGTGCGCCGGTACCGGTGGCGGCGGATCCTCACCCCATGAGAGAGATCGTGAAGTCAGGTCAAGTGCGGGGAGGCGGAGATAGAGCCGTAGTGAGATGTGTCGTATGTTTTTCCCTTCCTCAGATAGATGGGCTTAGTGGGTTTTCGGGCCCAGTTAACCACAATGTACCAATTTGATACCCAGAGTAGATGCGCTCGGGATAACCAGCCCACTTAGCGCGACTAAATGAGAATCAACGGTTAAAAATGATCCACGAGGACAATCGGACGGCACAGAAAGCAGAAGTCGTGAGAGAGCTTGTTTTTGGCTCAGTTTTAATATCCCTAATAACACATGCTTCAGGGATGGAGCAAGTGAGCCAGGTAGGATGCACGAGATCTGTGCATTCATGCATATCACAAGGCTCACTCGCCCCACCCCTAGAACACACTGTGCCACAACATTTTAATCATCGGCATATCAAATGATGTTAAACAGTAGAGAGAAGGTAAAATGCAAGTTAAAAAACACTTAACAAAAACAAGCAAGGCCTTATATGGAATTGACTACCCACATAAACTTCAGGGACGGTGTGAGCGAACAACGTGGAATGAACACTGCATATATGTTCATACAACATGGTTCACTCACACCTCCCTGAAGATGCAACGTGCAACCATCTGTTTAATCATCGGCCAAAAGTCATCATCATCATGAAAATAGACAACAAGAAACTAGGGTAGGCCTCATATTGAACTGCTGACAGACACTATGTTGTGCACTTTCAGGATTGATGCTATTCAATAAGTGTTGTGCACTCACTGTTTGTGCAATGTACGAGGTTATAATAGCAACAACTCTGGCAGTATTGTACGAAAGCAGTCGTAATTGTAATCATGGGCAAGAACACAATGGAGGGCTCATAATATAGGCACTGGAAGAAAACCACAATTGGCTGTATCCAACCAAGTAGTATGCACAATTCGAATATTTGTGAAGTGTACTAGCTTGGATAGATCCAATTACGGTTCACTTAGTCCTGTTTCTAATCATCGGCCGGATTCCGAGTGCATGATAAGATCGACTGATAGTGAAACATAAGATAGTAAAACAGCAATCTCTAACAGAAATCAAAACAACAATTTTAAGACTTTGACAAAACAAAAAACATGCATCATACTTAAAATATTATTGGAAACACACAAACAATCCTGATAACTTTGTTGAACCAAGTAGGAGGCACACAACTTATATGTGTGCACGATACAAGGTTCAACAAACTATCAGGATATCATATAGTGCGCCACATTATTTTAAACATCGGCATTCTAAAAATGAAGTAGGGTCAACTCAAAATCATGCATCATGCCTCATACTTAGACTGGACACACAAATTCAGAGACGGCGTAAGTGAGATCCAGTGGGATGCAGAAAATGTTTATTCGTGCACATCACAGGTCTCACCCACGTCGTCTCTGGATCACACGGTGTCATAACAGTTTAATCATTGGCATTCTAGAAATGAAGTAGGGTCAACTGAAAATCATGCCTCATACTTAGACTGGACACACAAATTTAGAGATGGCGTTTCTGAGATCCCGTGGGATGCAGAAAATGTGTATTCGTGCACATCACAAGTCTCAGAGACGCCACTACTAAATCACACGGTGTCACAACAGTTTAATCATTGGCATTCTAGAAAAAAGTTAGGGTCAACTAAAAAATCATGTCTCATACTTAGTCTGGACACACAAATTCAGAGACGGCGTAAGTGAAATCCAGTGGGATGCAGAAAAATGTGTATTCGTGCACATCACAGGTTTCACTAACGCCGCCTCTGGATCACACAGTGTAACAACAGTTTAATCATCGACATATCAAAAGATGGTAAAAAGGAGTTCACACATGTCACACAAGGGAATTAGATCATTCACATGCAAATTAATAATCAGATCATACTAATCCATTCTCACATGCAAAATAATAATCACCGGGTTGTCACACAAGGGAATCAGATCATACTCATAGTTAGGCATTCTATCAAGCAGGCAGCACGCATCGGGTTGGGTTGTGACAGCAAGACCATACCTGTTGCCGATGCGGCTAGGGTTCGCCTCGGGCGTGTGCGTAGAAGACGGCTGCCGTCTTCTCCCCTGTGCCCTGCGGATGCGGAGGAGGCGGCCGGCGCTTGTGGGTGTGCGCGGATGCGGAGGAGGCGGTCGAGTTTGGGGAGGAGCGGCGCGCTGATGCCGATGCAGGCAAACGGCACGGAGAGCCCACCGACGCCATACTCCTGGCTCGGGCGGCGCTTGAGCGCGAGGACGGCGCGGCAGGGGGCGAGGCCGTAGAGGCGGACGCGGAGGGCGGCGGTGGAGGCGGACAGTGAAAGGGCATGTGCCCTCTTATATGGTTTTGGTAATTGATGACAATCCATATGGACTAATGTTTGTATTGAGCATATTGCAAGTATGTCTTGAAGATGTCAAGACATCACCTATATGAAGAAAGATGGGATGATACGAGGTTGGTCAAGATGTTGATCAACACACAAAGCTACAAGTTGTACCAAGTGGATCGTGTATCTCTTGGGATGGTAAGCTCTTGTCCATATAGCTTTGTGAACTAACCCAACTGTGTGTGTGGTATCTATATGTGGGTTAGGTATTTTCCCATGGGCTTGCAACAAGAAGAACATCTCATATAGCTCATGGAGGATGACGTCATGCGGTGATCGTCATCAAAGTTAAGAAGTGCAAGACCAATAGAAGCATTTCGGAGATATCTTATGCTTGTAGCTTGGAGGTCAAAATGAATACATGAAGACGAAGCTAAGCGAGGCTCTCCCATAATGGAGTATGGGGGAGTATTTGGAGAAGTCTTCATCAAGCATGTGCTAGCAAGCGCAATCAAGAAAGGTGGTCCACTTGGAGAGATCAAAATCGTCATCATCTAGCTCAAGTGGAATTCTCAAGGCAAATGTATGATCTTGATAGGGCTATAGGATAGATAGGCGTACTATCAAGAGGGGCTCTCGAGTGAGTAACTTGATCGCATCTTTGTGGAGAGCTCAAACCTTTGCGAACTTGGCATATCATCTTTCTTGTTTCTTATTTGGTTTTTCTCGTTGTGAGGTTTCGGAGCTTGTTGTGATCTTCATAACAAGCTCAAGTTCATCAAAAACAAAGTTCGTATGAAAAGCTTCTTGGTTTTTGATGTTGGAGGTTTTACCGGTTGTTCCTTTTTCGAGAGGTTTCATGTTTCCCCATTTGGTTTTAACCTCCCATCTTGGACTATGATGTTTCTCTGCATTATCTTGTAGAGTTCTTCGTTGTGATTCCAACGAGCCATAAATCATCGAAAACGGAGTTCGGATGGTCAAGATATTGTCGTTTTCGTGTTGGTATTTCTGCAGTTTTTGGGAGCTCGGAAATTTCCGAACCTGGGCCGGAAATTTCCGAACCGCGTGAATTTCAGTACTGTTTTCGCCCAGAAAACTTCGGAGATCTTTCCGGAAATCTCCGGGGGTCGGAAATTTCCGACCCTAGCTCGGAAATCTCCGATCTAAGCTGCTGTAACGGCTAGAATTGTGGGAGGGGTATAAATACCCCTCCCCTTCTTCTTCCTTGGGCTTGCACGACTTTCCCCTCTCTCTCCCACCATTGTTGACCTTGGAAAGCTTGCCCCCTCTCAATTTCTCCCTTGATTCTTGCATATCTTTGAGGGAAAAGTGAGAGGAGATCTAGATCTACGTTTCCGCCAATCCATCTCTCTTCTAAGTGAGGGGAACCTAGTGGATCTAGATCTATGAGTTCCTTTGTGGTTCTCCTTCTTTGTTCTTCCTCTCTTCTCCCCCCACAAGCATTAGTTGCTTTTGGTGGGATTTGGGAGTGAGGGATTTGTCTCCTTTGTGGTTTCTTTGTTCTTCCTCTCTCCTCCCCCCATAAGCATTAGTTGCTTTTGGTGGGATTTGGGAGTGAAGAACTTGTGTTCTTGCCATTACATCGGTTGCATCGGTTTGAGCCCTCCACGTGATTCGTGGTGGTGAAATTCGTGAGCTTGTTACTCTTGGGTCCTTGGACCCTAGACGCCTTAGTGGCCGGCCTTTGTGGCGGAGACCTTTTGTGGTCGGTTAGGACCTTTTGTGGTCAAGGCCTTTGTGGCTAGTTGGGACCTTTGTGGTCAAGTTGGACCTGTTGTGGTCAAGACCTTGTGTGGTCTTTTGGGAGCCCCCAATTTGGTTGTGGGTGTGTGCCCCAAGGTTGTTGTACGGGATTGTTCTCCGCCCCAAAGGAGTTCATAGTGGAAGGTGAACCCGGACCTTTGTGTTCGAGTTCATCGGAGAATAAGGTGAGGCCTTTGTGGCGTTGAGTCGGACCTGTGGTAGTCACTCACACCTCTCCAACGAGACGTACTTCCCTAAGAAGGAGGAACTCGGGAATACATCCTCGTCTCCGCGTGCCTCGGTTATCTCTATACCCGAGCTCTTTACTTATGCACTTTACATTGTGATAGCCTTCGTGCTTGAAGTCATTTACATTGTGATAGCCTTCGTGCTTGAAGTCATTTACCTTGTTATCACTTTGTTGCTTGTCTTGCTTAGCATAAGTTGTTGGTGCACATAGGTTCACCTAGTATATTTAGGTTGTGTTCTTGATAAGTTAAACACTAAGTTTTATTCCGCATTTATCAACCCTAAATTGTAAAAAGTGTACCTCGCCTATTCACCCCCCCCCTCTAGGCGACGTCTTTCCTTTCAATTGGTATCAGAGCCAGGTTCTCTCATTATTAGGCTTCACCGCCTAGAGAGTAAAGATGTCGTTTAGAGAATTAGTGCACAATCCCGCTTATATATTTGATGGCACAAATTATAATCTTTGGAAAATTCGCATGCTTAATCTTCTTAGGGACATGGATCCAAATTAAGAGAGAATTGTAGATATGGGTTTTTCTCCTCCAAAGGATTCCCAAGAATTATCTTTAGAGGATGAGAAAAACTCTTATCTCGATACTCTAGCATCTAATGTTCTCATCTATGTTTTGAGTGATGTAGTTCTTGCGTCAATCATGCCTTGTCGGAACGCTCATGAAATATGGACAAAGCTTGAAGATATATATGATGTGTCCAACATTAGCAAGGATGATTGTCCTCCTTCCACCTCCGGCCGTGATGAGCTCACGTCTTCTTCCACTTCACCAACATGTGATTTGTCACAAGGTAATGACATGGTGAGTGGTGATAGAAATTGCATTATTGATGATGACTCCACTATTAACCATACTTCATCTCCATCATATTGCAATGCTCTATCTTTGGACTTAAACTTCTCTAGCACTACAAATTCCATACATGCTAGTGTTTATAGTCCTTGCATATCATGTAGTAGTTGTTTAACTAAATCTCATGATGATATGCTTCTCTTGTCTTGTTGCCATGATAAAAATGCTTCTATTACCTCTAGTACTTGTTTGGCTAACAATGTAGAGGAATCCCAACAATTGTTGGAACAAAACATGGACCTCAATAGCGCTTCAAATAACTCTTCATCATCTTCGTCCATTACTCACTTTTGCCTTATGGCTAAGGAGTCTAAGGTATCTCCTACCTTGAACTCCAATATATCTCATGATGATGATGATGATATTGATGATGAAAATGATAATGATGCCTCCATTGATATGAACTTTGATATTGTCTCTCGTGCTCTTTTAAATAACAAACATGTCCATGATAGCTTCTTAGAAATCATGACTATCCTTATTGAGCGCAAGGGGACAATTGAGGCCTTGGAGACCCGTTGTGATGAAGGGTGGGGTCTTGCTCGTGATTCCGCGGGTGAGATCCACAATCTTGAGATCGCTCTTAAGGAAGAGCAAGATACTCGGGTTGCTCTAGAGGAGAGACTCGAAACAAGTGAGGAGTTGAATAATAAAATGATTGCTAAACTCACTAAGAAATGTGACCATGCTCTTGCCAACTTAAAAATGGATAAATCAAAATCTCTTGAGGAGTCCCTTACCTTAGAATTATCTAAAGTAAAGGAAACCCGTGATAGAGCTCTTAAGGAGGCAATCAACTTCAAAAGAAAGTATAATGAGCTTGTCAAATTGTCTTCTTCCATTCCTAATGATAATGATGCTTGTGCTACTAACTCCCTTTCATGTGAAGCATCTATTTTGAAGGAGAATGTTGAGCTAAGGGCTCAACTTGAGTTGCTATCTAGCAAGTATGGGAAATTGGAAGAAAGTCATGAAAAGCTTTCGAGCTCTAATGAGTATTTTCTAGCATCCCATGCTAGGCTAGAAGTTGCTCTTGAGGCAATCTCTACAAAGGTAAAATCTTGTGAGCCTCTTGTGGTCACTAGCACAATTTCTAGTTAAAATGCTTTATTGCCATGTGCTAGTTCTTGTAATTCATCCACTCACAATATTGATAAATCTTGTGATGAATTACATTCCTTGCCTTGTTGCTCTAACAATGTAGCATCTACTTCCTCTAGTATTTGTGTTGAAACTAACCATGTAGAGGAAATCAAAGAGCTCAAGGCACAAGTCACTTCTTTGAAGAAAGACTTGATCAAGTGTCATGAAGGGAATTCCACCCTCGACAACATGTTGAGAGTGCGAAGCCTTCCACATGACAAGAGTGGACTTGGATTCAACTCCAACAACAAGAACAAGTCCAATTACAAGATGAAGTACAAGTTCGTCAAGAAGAAGGGCCAAGAACAAGCTATTGATTCGGCCAAGATTGTATGCTTCAAGTGCAAGGTTGAAGGGCACCATGTTAGATCTTGCCCTTTGAAGAAGAAGACTCTTAGTGAGAAGCAACAAGGGAAGCAAACTCAACTTCACACTCAAGCTTACCAAGTTGAAGGATCTTCCCTCCCCAAGAAGAAAGGAAAAGGCCGAGTTTGCTACATATGTCGTGGGAAGGATCACTTAGCTTCTTCATGCACTCATGGTAACTTATCCAACCCCACTATACTTGATCATGTTTATTCTCTTCGGAAGGATAAGGTTGGCAATGTGTTTGCCAAGTATGTTGGTACTCAAAGTGGTGTCAAGAAAAGAACCATTTGGGTTGCCAAGCCTATTGTGACTAACCTCTTAGGACCCAACTTGGTTTGGGACCAACAGGCTAAAACTTGATCAATAGGTGGTGACGGAGGACATTGGAGACTTGGCCACATCATGAAAAGTTAAGGGATCTTCATCAACCATATTCTCTCAAGCCAAGTCATTGGGATTGCATTGTCCTATCTTATATCCAATGTTCCTCCTTGCGGTAACTTGTATTTAAATTATATATATCTTTGAAAGTTGCTTGCACCCTTGCATGTGTTTGGTTTTGTACCTTGCTTATGCTTGTACGTGTTGTGCTATCTACTTACTTATCTTGAGTAATCAAGCATGTGTATGTTAGCTTGCACACCATGTATGTCTTGAGCGTTTCTCAACTTGCCTATCTTAATTGGCTCTTGTTGAGATATTGATGGACTATCTCCCTTTGAGTTAGTGATGCGCTCTTTGGCACTTCACTATCCTAAAGTGTGCTTTCATGAAGAATTCAAATTCTAATGTCCATTAATTATCTCTTGTTGCACTATCTTTGCCTCGTGTTAAAAGGATTGGATTATCACATTATGGGGGAGTAATAAGCTATGTGCATATTACAAGACTAGAAAATGTGAACATGTGAGGTAGTGTCACCTAGAATTGTTCTTGTTATTCCTAGGTGACATGTTGCTCAAACAAGTTCCATATTTGCTTAAATGCATTTTGTCTCTTATCTTTGGTATCTTGTTGTGAGAAAGTTTCTTGGTGCTTTGCACGGTTGTTTGATTAATTTAAGCCTTCAAGAATCTCTAAATAAGCATATTTTTCAATTCCTATCTTTGGCCACATGCTCATGTTTTGTGAATATGATCTTGAATATGCATATTTACCATTTACCACCGAAAAATATCTCCGTACATTCCTTGTCTTTGACAAGTGATAATTTTATTTGTGGTAAATGTATCGATCATATTTACATTGGCTTTCGTTAATTGCCAAGGTTTTGTATCAATCATTCTCCTTTTCGTCTTTCTTACATCTTTTGGATCTTGTGTGCTCTACTCATATTTCTCTTGTGCTTTTTAAGTTAGGAAAGGCAAGGAACCCATTCTTGTGCATTTACATTCAATGTCTTACTTCTAGACGGTGCACTATTCTTGGGGGAGCTACCCTACATTGAGTAGAACACCATGTTTTGAATTGTTAGTGGATCTTATTGATTTTCCTTAACCTCGTGTTCAAAAAGATATATGGAGGGTGATGATCCCGCTTGGGTGCATTTTGTATTTACATGTAAGATCATAAATAATGCACAAATTGTGGGGGAGCAATCCTATATTCTTTTGAAAAATTAGTTGTCTTCAATTTGCATTCGGTCCTTTTATTTGGTCTTGGATCCCGATGACTTGTCTCTTTGGAAGACAAACATTTTTCGTCTTGTTACATTGTACCATCATGAAAAGTGTAGAGGGTTATGGTCATTCCTTGACTATATTTTCATTTGATATCTTTTCATATTGGTATCTCCAATCATGTGTTGATTTCGGGCTTTGATATAATTTGGACAATTCTTTTCTTGTCACACTTGTGTGTGCTCCCTTGGTTTAATTGGTGTTTTGTCCACATTGTATCTCATTTGGTTCTTGAAAGTGTTGTCCTTGCATATTTACTATGTATATTTTATGGCATGCTTACTTTCTATGTTCAAATATGTAGCATAATCTCCATCAAATCCTAAATGGCTAAGATGTGCATGAAATTCAATTTCATATCAAGATGCACATATTAATGTGGAGTTTGTCCTATGTATTGTAGTTGCGCTAACTACTTTGGACCCAATGAGTTTGGGTACCATTTTGTACTTAAATTTGTTTTAGGAACATTGGAGATACATTGGAAGCTTGTCTCAATTACAAGGAGGGAGACCTCATCATGTGCCTTCTTGAGCCAAGCTTGAATGATCATGAACTCCTACCTGCTACTTCATCAATGCTATCTCGGTAACTAGTATCTACCTCATGCTTACTTTTCTAGCTCTTAACCTTGTGTAGATTGCAATTTGGCATGAGTCCCTCTAGTTGCATTTGACGTGGTTTTTGCAAAGTTCCTTTCCAAACGTCTTTATTGCAAATATGAGCAAGCCGGGATGATTACATAGTAAGAGGAATATATAATCATTCTCATGATTCATCAATTCCAAATATGTTAATCTAGCAAAATTGGTCTCATATGCAAAATCGATGAATTTTCAAAATCATTTGTCATTTGTGAGAGTTGTTACCTTTCCCGAAGCATCTCAAATATCACTCATCTCTAGTGGATATTTGTGATGTGTTGGTGTTGGAAGTTCATCTATATCTCTCTAAGATAAAATTGAGCTTTGTGCTATACTTTTAAGCAAAAATTCTCAGTGAGGTATTTATGATTTCCTTGTGGATATCATGTTTTTTTCCTAGTACCTATTTTGTGTGTGCATGCTTCTTTGTGGACTTAGTGCCTACTTAGAAACTTATATACATGAGAGTAGGTACATCTTTAATTGGTATTCAAAATCTTTAGTGATCACCTTTTTTTTTGCTCTCTTGTTTCTTTGGTGATCTCTAAAAGGCACAAACTTTGCACCTGATTTGGTATTCTCTTTGCCTCTTAATAAGCTTGTGAACCTATTCGAGTTGTCTTCTTTGGTGTGCTTGTATGCGAAATACATGATATGCACTATGTGCCTCATATTTTGAAAGACTATCGTGATGCCTAGGCTCATCCTTGTTTTAGTCTCCTAAAATGTATTTCCATGTCACACCCATCCTTTCTCGGTTGAGAAAGCCTTTAGTTGTCTCATCTCTTTCTTTTTGCTCTCTTGGTTGTTTTTATCATAATATCTTCTTGTGTCCAATTGGTTTTTGGATCCTTTGATTGCTTGCTTAGTTTGTGAATGCATCTTTCGTTTTGCAATTGGTTTCTTTCTATTTGATTTCGATTGGTATCTTTGTTTTGCATTCTTTGGATCCTCAATATAATTTGATCCCCTCCATCTATTCTTCATTGGATATATGCATTTGATTTCACTCATATCATGAGAAATGCATAATTTATGGGGGAGCTCTTATTATATTGGCCTTCTAGATTTTTTGCCCATTTCGGCAATGGATGCCAATGGGGGAGAGATTTAGAGGGTTTTTAAGGGAATTTTGGTTCAATTGTATGCTTTGCTTAGTGCGTTGCATGGTTGTCTCTTTCATGCTTTGCTTAGTGCGTTGCATGGTTGTTTAATTCCTTATATAAACCCTCGTAAAAAGGATTGTCATCAATTACCAAAATGGGGGAGATTGAAAGGGCATGTGCCCTGTTATATGGTTTTGGTAATTGATGACAATCCATATGGACTAATGTTTGTATTGAGCATATTGCAAGTATGTCTTGAAGATGTCAAGACATCACCTATATGAAGAAAGATGGGATGATACGAGGTTGGTCAAGATGTTATTCAACACACAAAGCTACAAGTTGTACCAAGTGGATCGTGTATCTCTTGGGATGGTAAGCTCTTGTCCATATAGCTTTGTGAACTAACCCAACTGTGTGTGTGGTATCTATATGTGGGTTAGGTATTTTCCCATGGGCTTGCAACAAGAAGAACATCTCATATAGCTCATGGAGGATGACGTCATGCGGTGATCGTCATCAAAGTTAAGAAGTGCAAGACCAATAGAAGCATTTCGGAGATATCTTATGCTTGTAGCTTGGAGGTCAAAATGAATACATGAAGACGAAGCTAAGCGAGGCTCTCCCATAATGGAGTATGGGGGAGTATTTGGAGAAGTCTTCATCAAGCATGTGCTAGCAAGCGCAATCAAGAAAGGTGGTCCACTTGGAGAGATCAAAATCGTCATCATCTAGCTCAAGTGGAATTCTCAAGGCAAATGTATGATCTTGATAGGGCTATAGGATAGATAGGCGTACTATCAAGAGGGGCTCTCGAGTGAGTAACTTGATCGCATCTTTGTGGAGAGCTCAAACCTTTGCGAACTTGGCATATCATCTTTCTTGTTTCTTATTTGGTTTTTCTCGTTGTGAGGTTTCGGAGCTTGTTGTGATCTTCATAACAAGCTCAAGTTCATCAAAAACAAAGTTCGTATGAAAAGCTTCTTGGTTTTTGATGTTGGAGGTTTTACCGGTTGTTCCTTTTTCGAGAGGTTTCATGTTTCCCCATTTGGTTTTAACCTCCCATCTTGGACTATGATGTTTCTCTGCATTATCTTGTAGAGTTCTTCGTTGTGATTCCAACGAGCCATAAATCATCGAAAACGGAGTTCGGATGGTCAAGATATTGTCGTTTTCGTGTTGGTATTTCTGCAGTTTTTGGGAGCTCGGAAATTTCCGAACCTGGGCCGGAAATTTCCGAACCGCGTGAATTTCAGTACTGTTTTCGCCCAGAAAACTTCGGAGATCTTTCCGGAAATCTCCGGGGGTCGGAAATTTCCGACCCTAGCTCGGAAATCTCCGATCTAAGCTGCTGTAACGGCTAGAATTGTGGGAGGGGTATAAATACCCCTCCCCTTCTTCTTCCTTGGGCTTGCACGACTTTCCCCTCTCTCTCCCACCATTGTTGACCTTGGAAAGCTTGCCCCCTCTCAATTTCTCCCTTGATTCTTGCATATCTTTGAGGGAAAAGTGAGAGGAGATCTAGATCTACGTTTCCGCCAATCCATCTCTCTTCTAAGTGAGGGGAACCTAGTGGATCTAGATCTAGGAGTTCCTTTGTGGTTCTCCTTCTTTGTTCTTCCTCTCTTCTCCCCCCACAAGCATTAGTTGCTTTTGGTGGGATTTGGGAGTGAGGGATTTGTCTCCTTTGTGGTTTCTTTGTTCTTCCTCTCTCCTCCCCCCATAAGCATTAGTTGCTTTTGGTGGGATTTGGGAGTGAAGAACTTGTGTTCTTGCCATTACATCGGTTGCATCGGTTTGAGCCCTCCACGTGATTCGTGGTGGTGAAATTCGTGAGCTTGTTACTCTTGGGTCCTTGGACCCTAGACGCCTTAGTGGCCGGCCTTTTTGGCGGAGACCTTTTGTGGTCGGTTAGGACCTTTTGTGGTCAAGGCCTTTGTGGCTAGTTGGGACCTTTGTGGTCAAGTTGGACCTGTTGTGGTCAAGACCTTGTGTGGTCTTTTGGGAGCCCCCAATTCGGTTGTGGGTGTGTGCCCCAAGGTTGTTGTACGGGATTGTTCTCCGCCCCAAAGGAGTTCATAGTGGAAGGTGAACCCGGACCTTTGTGGTCGAGTTCATCGGAGAATAAGGTGAGGCCTTTGTGGCGTTGAGTCGGACCTGTGGTGGTCACTCACACCTCTCCAACGAGACGTACTCCCCTAAGAAGGAGGAACTCGGGAATACATCCTCGTCTCCGCGTGCCTCGGTTATCTCTATACCCGAGCTCTTTACTTATGCACTTTACATTGTGATAGCCTTCGTGCTTGAAGTCATTTACATTGTGATAGCCTTCGTGCTTGAAGTCATTTACCTTGTTATCACTTTGTTGCTTGTCTTGCTTAGCATAAGTTGTTGGTGCACATAGGTTCACCTAGTATATTTAGGTTGTGTTCTTGATAAGTTAAACACTAAGTTTTATTCCGCATTTATCAACCCTAAATTGTAAAAAGTGTACCTCGCCTATTCACCCCCCCCCCCCCTCTAGGCGACGTCTTTCCTTTCAGACAGGGGGCGCTCGGAGGCGTCGAAGGAGGAGAGGCGGCGGTGCGGAGGAGGCGCGGGGCGAGGAAGGAGGAGGCGGTTGTGCGCAGCGGACTCGGGGAGGCGGAGATGGGGGCTAGGGTTTGGGGTGCAGGCAATGGGGAGAGGGAAGAGAGAAAGGGGCTCGGGGTGTGCGGCGCGTGGGGGTATACATAACAAGTCGCGCAGCTAGCGCCGCTTCACATTCCTGGTGAACGGGCTTCATGTGCGTCAGGCGTAGTCACCATACCGCTGGCGAACCTAGAGGTTTGTTCGCCAGCGGTAATCCTTCCCATCGATCGTACTTTGGCCCAAGCCCCGCTTCTAGTCCTGGCGAACTTTGGTTGTTTGCGGCAGTGGTAGAGGTCGTACTCCTGGCGAACATCTGTTCTGTTTGCCAGCACTATATACCCCTGGCGAACAGAAGATCATGTGCGCCAGGAGTAATTTGGTGGCTATAAGACTTTTCCTACTAGTGCGCCCAACTGAATATGGCGGGTTGGGCTGCCCGATCTCCATGCTAGAGGTCCGGCACTCCACGCTCACTGGTTATGACAAACTTGATGCAGCCCTAACAAACCGTGGCAAGGACTGCCCTGCCAATTGACAACAAGGTTCGAGCGTCATTCAATTCTTCCGTTCACTTCCACCTCGGCAGCGGTGACAAAATCAAATTCTGGACGGATCCATGGCTTGATGGAGCTTGTCTCAAAGACACGATGCCAGGCCTCTTCACCGTATGCACCATCAAAAACCTAACAGTGGGCCAAGCTCTCGATGATTATAGATGGACCAGAAACTTGAAGCACGAACTTGCTCCGCTTGCGCTCGTGCGGGCTGTCCAACTCTGGGAAAATTGCAACAGATAAATATACAACCATGAACCTGCAACACAATCTCATGGTGTTGGACTACTTTGGGTACATACTCTGCAATCTGGTGTTTCGATGCCCCTCTCAGATGCCGCGTTTTCGCGTGACTAGCTGTGCAAGCACGCTGCCTCACCGCAGATGTTCTTGCTCGACGACGAACGCCACACAATGATGAATGTGCTCTGCGCCTAGGCTCGCCTGAGACGACACTACATCTGCTGGCGAGATG
This sequence comes from Poa annua, assembly GCA_026929855.1. Lineage (NCBI taxonomy): Eukaryota > Viridiplantae > Streptophyta > Magnoliopsida > Poales > Poaceae > Poa > Poa annua. The sequence continues at coordinate 119,261,493 of CM049434.1, forward strand.
CCCTACACCACTCAATTATGGTGTCAAATCTTACTGATGGCCGGGAGTCCGCCTTGCTTTCTACCCCGGGAGGACTCGAACCTGCACTCGCCCTCGTGGTAGCTGACACAAGAAGTATGACAGAGAAGAACCGCCGGAAGTAATGGACATCACTATACTAGCCAATTTGGAGGATGACTTGGAAGGAGAGAAACAATCGCATTTTCCAGCGGCAGGTATGCAACATTACAAACCTGGGAGAAGAGGACGTCTACTGACACAACTCTGAAAAAATACCCTGCGTAGTCTCCTGGAGGCGGCTCGGGAGGAACCATAACCCCCTGCCTCCACCACCCCCACCTCCACCACCTCGCTGTCGATCAGATGAAGCTGGCTAGGCACAACCCTAGGCGGCGGATGGTGGCGGCGAGGTTCTGCTCCCCTGGCCTCTCTTTTGCTGCTACTCGGCAGCGATTTGCAGGTCGTGGCGGCGCGTCTCAGCGACCGCGGCAGGCGGCCGCGGCGGACGGTGCACAAGGAGCAGAGGCGCATAGGGGGCGAAGGCGTGGCGAACAAGGAGCAGAGGTGCGGACGTTGTGGTGGTCAGCGGTGAAGGTTCCCGAACCCTAGAGCCGCCTTCTCCCAGCACCCCCTTCCTTACCTCCTCTCCATGCGGCGGCGCCGCTGGCTGAAGGCTGGGCGGGTGGGCATTGCAGAGAGTTTGGGGCAGGGGCCCGTTCTTGGGTCGTTAGCGTCCTCAGGTCGAAGCGAGTTCGGGGCGTTGGCAACTTTAGGTCTGGTTTCGGCGGCTCTCCGAGCCTCCTGGTGGGCGGCGAGGATGGCGACGTGCTGGCGGCGGGGCTTCACGAGCGGGTGCGGCGGCGGGCCCAGATATGGTCAGGCGGGCCGTGAACTAGGCCGCAAACCGGCGGCCATTCTTGGCCTGCTCGGTGGGCGTACAGGGTAACAAGGCAGACTTGCTGGCGGCGCGGAGGTGTCGTGGCCGCTCGTCGGACCATGTCCCTGTTCCAACCTATTTGTTGCCACTCGTGCGATGGAGGATCTGGACCAGGCGAGATTGGATCTGCCCTAGTTATTCTCGCCGCTCCGTGTGGGGATTGGTGCGGATCCGCCTCTTCCCGCGCACTGCTGCCAGTTGGGAGCTCCGAGGCGGTGATGTTCGGTCAATGGAGGCGCTCTGATCCGGTTCCTAGGGGCTGCTCGGGCAGGGTTAGTACGGTCAGAATGTAGTGGCGCCTCCCTTTGGCGGCAGGGTTGTGGCCATTGTGGTGTTGAACTGGCGCGTTGCCCTCGGCTCTGATCGGGCCCTCCGGGCTCCATCTGGGTTTTAAGCGGGTCGGCCCGAATCTTCGATGGCACGGTCTTCTGTACAATGATGACGGAGAGGAGCTCGGATGATGGGTGGCGGTACCAACCGTGTACCTTCTTCAGCGCGACGGCGAGAGCTTTACGAGCCTCTCGAGGCTAAGAGGCCCGCTGGCCTGGTGTGCTTTGATGTCTACTTACGCTTCTATTCTCGTAGACAGTGTTGGGCCTGCAAGAGCAGAGGTTTGTAGAACAGCAGCAAGTTTCCCTTAAGTGAATCACTCAAGATTTATCGAACTCAGGGAGGTAGAGGTCAAAGATATCCCTCTCAAGCAACCCTGCAATTAAGATACAAGAAGTCTCTTGTGTCCCCAACACACCCAATACACTTGTCAGGTGTATAGGTGCACTAGTTCGGCGAAGAGATAGGGAAATACAAGTAATATGGATGATTATAAGTGGTAACTGCAATCTGAAATAAAGATGGCAGCAAGCAAACATGTAGCAGAACTGGTTGTAAACGGTGTTTCAATGCTTAGAAACAAGGCCTAGGGATCATACTTTCACTAGTGGACACTCTCAACAATGACCTCATAGTTGAATAATAAATACTACTCTCAAACACTCTCTTGTTGGATGATAAACACCATTCATTGCGTAGGGCTATAAAAGCACACCCCAAAGTCTGAGTAAACAAACACCACAACGTCATAAAGGAGTCATACACGATGCGCACACTGTCACCTTCACACCGTGGGGAGTAACTCCGGAGTTCATATTAAAGTAACCTCTAGAGTGCATAATAAATAAAGAGTAACATCTAATTATTCAACTAGATTACAAAGCTCATGATCACATAAAGATCACACCATGGGAGAGAGAGAGATAAACCACATAGCTACCGGTAGAGCCCTCAGCCTCGGGGGAGAACTACTCCCTCCTCATCATGGGAGTTAGCAACGGCGATGAAGATGGCGGTGGAGTCGATGGAGATGGCTCCGGGGGCAATTCCCCGTCCCGGCAGGGTGCCGAAACAGAGACTTCTGTCCCCCGAAACTTGTCTTCAATGGCAGCGGCGCTGCGGAACTCTTCTCGGGAAAAGGCTCGGGTCTTAGGTCTTATTTCGTCGGGGGTTATTTATAGGCGAAAGGGCGAAGGAGGTGGAGCCCCGAGAGACCCTCATCATGTGGCGGCGCGGCCAGAGGTGGGGCCGCGCCACCACATGGTGAGGCCGCCTCGATATCCGTCTTCTCCTCCTCTTCGGTGTTCTGGATGGTTCCGAGAAAAATAGGGACTTCGGCTTTTGTTTCGTCCAATTCCGAGAATATTTCCTTAACAGCTTTTCTGAAACCAAAAACAGCAGAAAACAGAGAACTGGCACTGTGGCATCTTGTTTGTCGTGGGATTGTCACGACAGATGTTTCCGGGCGGAAACTTGAGTGTTGGGACATAGCGACTTCTGACATCGGGAGCTTGTCTAGCGTGGCGTGGGGAAACAAGGGTTTACCCAGGTTTGGCCCCTCTCGTTGAGGTAAAGACCTACTCCTGCTTTGCTTTATTGATATGGGGTTTCGAGGACTCGGCGCCTTAGCTTCCGGGTCTCGATTACCATCTCTGGAACTAGGTATTGCTAGGGCTTTCGACTTATCCCTCTAGGAACCAGGAGACCCCCTTATATAGGCGGGGAGTCTTGCTGGAGGTATAAGCGGGGATCCGGGTTACAATCGTACCCGGACTCTATTCTAAACCTTCTAAGTCTTCGCCTTCCTTATCAGGACTCCGTCTTGTACTTGGTCTCCAGCCTTCTGGATCCTTCTTGTCTTGCGGGCCAAGGCACACGTCGCCTCCGGCTTACGTGGGACCCGACCCATCTCTTTATGCTTGATCCGGCCCAAGTCTCTACCAGGCCGGCTTATCTTCTAGGCCGGTGGGCCTACCGGGTTATGATCCCCCCAACATTAGCCCCCAGGATAACTTGGACACCAGAATTGACTTGCTTCGACTTTGCACACTTGGGCACATTCTTGGGGAAGCCGTCACTTCTTTTGTCCGGGTTATCATCTGAAAAACAATAAACAACTTATTAAACAAGCAGGCCCTCGGGTATCAGTTTGGCCGGCTCTTGCTGGCGGCCCGTTCTTAACCCGGCCATCGCTTGCTGACTTTCCCTTCTTTAAGACTTTGACTTTCTTTTCTTTCTTTAATCTTTTTCTCCGCCGTCGGTCAATCCTTCCTGGTCAACGGCATATTTAATGCATATCCCCTCGCGGGAATCGAGGAGACAATAACCACCTCGGGGAAGTAAAAGATCCTGTCAGGGATATCTTCTGCAGACTGGATCTTGCCCCCCGATATAATCATTATCCCTTTATCTTCACCGTTTTACCCCTAGGTCAAACCCTAGAGGCTTATAAATAGGGAGCCGCGGTGGAAATGAACCACTTTTCCCCACCGCGTCCTCCTTCATCTCCTACCTCGAGCTCTCCCCACCAGTTCATCTTCCTCCTCGAGCACGAGCTTCCGAGCCGTCCCATCTCCAAGATCTGAACGAAGAACTCAACCGCGCGCATCATCCACACGCGCGGCCCAGATCATCCTCAACTTCCTTTCCCCGGTAAGCATCTAATCTTGCCCGCATTTCTAATCTCCTCAATGTTCTTCTTGTTCTTTCGGATGAACTCTTGTTCTTCGTGTTCTTCCCACTTCTTCTTTCTTCTTGATTTCCCGAGGTTCCTCAGATCTGTTCTCAGGTGTACTGTCCACTTCTCTCACTGCTTTTTCCAAACGATCTCTTGCAAAATCTTTGTTCTGCAAATCTCATCATTTCTTCTTCTCGGGAGTTCTTCGATGAACTGGGCGGCGCTCTTTATCTCTCCTTTTCCTTTTCAATTCTCTGTGTTCCTCTAGATCTGTTTCTAAATCTCTCTTCGCCATTTCTCAGTTTTTGCAGATCCTTCCGACTTTCAATCTCCGTAATGGGGTTAAAGGCGGCTGCTCTTCGCGTCCCTAAGAAGACGAAGAAATCAGCCGGCGCCGGCTCATCCACAGCGGCCGTCGCTGAGAAGGCCAAGTGTAAGATAGCTTACAACTGGAGCAAGTCCACTATCCGGGAAAGCCGGCTTGAGGAGCTCGAAGAACTCGGCCTTCTCCCGGCCAAATCTGAGATCTACTGGCGAGCTCCGGATGAAGACGAAACTCAACCTCAGCCCGATCAAGGCGAGGTTATCATTTTTGCCGATCATGTCACCCAGGGGTTTAGACCTCCGGGTTCTCTCTTCTTCCGCCAGATCCTGGAATACTTCAAGATCCGGCCCCAAGACATTGCGCCGAACTCGGTGCTCAATATCTCTCACTTTGTGATTCTATGCGAGGCTTATCTCGGCATAGAACCCAGTCTTACTCTTTTCCTTGAATTCTTTTATTGCAAACCTCAACGGGAGAACAGCGACGGCCCCTTAGTCGTCTGCGGTGGGGTCACCATCCAGCGCCGGAGGAATATCATCTTTCCGGCTGTCGTCCTGAACTCCCATCCCGAGGACTGGCAAAAGACTTGGTTTTATTGTAAAGTGGCTACTCCTCCGGGTGAGCCGCCGCTTCCGGGCTTTAGCGTGGACCGGCTCACCATGAACGATAACATGAACTCCTTCGCCCCCCGGAAAGACCGGAAGGCCCTGGAGCCTTTGGTCGGCCGAGTCTGTGCTCTCCTCGCCCATGGTTTGACAGGTACCGACCTTATCAAGTGCTGGATGGGGTGGCACATCCAGCCCCTCGCCGTGCGCCCGGGTTTGATGTGCCAATACTCCGGGTCGCTGGAAGACCCCATGCGCTTCAACCAGCAACAACACACGGACGCAGTCTTTTCGTAACCTTTGCTGCTCTGTATACTATCTTGTCTATATTCTGACTTTGTGAATTTCAGGCTAGCGACCCCTGGTGGGCCGCCACTTTGACGGCTTCACCCGGCTCGGGCGATGAGTCGGAGGAGGATCAGCCGGAGGCTGATGTCGAAGGCGCAGGCCCCGAGGCCAGCGTAGAAGAAGAAGAAGAAGAAGGTGAGCTTGATTACATCACCCGGCTTTTCCTCGGCCTGTTAAACGCCGATCTTCACGAAAACCAGCTAACTGTTGACCCAGACTCGCTCCTCCCAGATACAACCGTCCCCTCTTCAGACCCGGCTCCTCCAGTGCCGAAGAGGAAACTTAGGTCGGATGCTGCGAAGGTAATAACCGCAATACTTCTTTTGTCTGTGATCTTTCTTTTGACACTTTGCTAACCTCTTCTTTTTTTCAGGAACAATCGGAGCTCCGTCGTCAACGCCGCCGGCTTCGGTCCTCTGACTCCGACGAGCCATTGAACGAAGATATTCCTAATAACCCGCCTCCTCGTCGGGTTAAGTGTCCTCAAAGGCGCCCTTCAGTTCTTTATCCTTTAGCCAGGACTCAACGGAAGGCTAAGTCCCAGTCTCTATCAGATTCCTCAGATTCGAGCTCCGACCCCTTCGGTGACTTCGCCGTCAATGAGGGGTAAGCCTGATTTTCCTTCATGCTTTTGTGATACTCGACTTGTTTCTTTCTGCTTAACATCTTTGCCTTTTTCAGAGCTCGTGCTGCGCCGGCTTCCGTCCCGACCCCTCCTGGGTCGGTTGATAAATCTGCCATGCACGACGAAGGGGACGTCGACAAGCCGGAGTCGCCACTTGTTTCCCTTTCATCTCAAGATGGCCAGGCCGCTGATCCGCCTGAAGTGGAAGTAGTTGGCTCCAAGCAGGGGGAGAAACCTGCCGGCTCTCGCATTGCCAAGGCCGCCGAGCCAGAGACAACGCCGGCAAGACCTTCTGCAGGCAAAGCTCCAATGCATAGTTCCGGCTTCCAGTCTTATAAAGACTTGGACTTTTCTTCTCTCTTCGGAGAGTTTGAGCGGCGCATCAGCGAGCACCGAAAGGCGGAGGGCAGCGTGATCGCTGAGCTCCACGACAAATTCCAGGTATGGGAATACTCCTTTCCTAGTCCCCAAGTGCCGAGTTACCAGCCCGCGGTGACTCGGGACTTCTTAAAGTTTGGCTTTCCGCTTCTGTACGCAAGAATAACTTCGATGAGTAGTCCCCAAGAGTCGGAACGATTGCTTGCAATGTTCCGGGTCTTTTGTTGAACTCCGCTTAAACTGATGAAAACTTCAACTGAGTAGTCCCCAAGAGTCGGAATGATTGCTTGCGATGTTCCGGGTCTTTTGTTGAACTTGATTGTCTCGCTGGTCTCAAATTGAGTAGCCCCCAAGTGCCGGGTTTAAGCCTGCAGCACCCTGGGACTTATAACAATTTGAGCTCGTCTATCTACCTCTCTGTAATCATTACTATCTTTTGACTGTCTTGTTATTCTTTCAGGACCAAGCTCACCAGCACGATCACGCCCTCGAAGTGGTGAGGGAGGAGCTCAAAGCTGAAGCCGGCAAACGTGCCGAGTTTGAAGCAAGAATTGCCGAGCTTAAGCAGAAGCTCGGCCAGGCCGTCGAGGAGAATGCCCAGCTGCAACAGGATAGGGAGGAGCACGAGGCCCTCTGGACCGAAGAGCGAGCTAAGCTACAGGAGGATCTGAAAGCCTGTACTGCGAAGTTTAACAAGCTCGTTGCCTTCATTACTGAGATGGTGACCTCCCTCTTCGGTAAGTATACTTATTTCCGGCTAACGTTTCTTTACTTTCTTCACAGTGTCTGTCTTAACCCTCTTTTGCTCTTGACTTCTCAGGTGCCTGGAATCCCATCTGTCACCTTGAGCCGGAAATGAAGCTCAAAGCCGCCTACACTCTCGTGCAGCAGCTATATTATGGCGCTGGCAAGGCGATGATGGCTTGTCACGGGTGGGAGAAGCCCCCAACTACTCAGCTTAAGTTCCTGCAAGCTCTGAATATGTTGTCGGGTTGGATTGAAAGTTGAAAAAGATCTGCTGCTCGTCGCTCTGCAATGCGCGTGCTCGCCTTGGCCAAGTCCTATTACCCGGCTCTGGACACTGGAGTGCTTACCCGGTGATGGCCTTCTTTGAAGAGTGACGGGTCTCCCTTTACCAAGGAAGACTTGGCAGCTATCGATGACTCAATCCGGCATCACTGCACCCAACTTACTGAGAAGATGAGCTTAAGTTCCTTCCAGCCCGGCTTTAGTGCAGACGGGAAAAAGCTTTACCCGAAGGATCCGGCTGTCACGAAGATGGATCCCAGCTATCGGGCACCCCTTCCTGTTGACGACCCGGCTTCAGGAACTGCTGATGTACCGGCTTCCGCGCAACCGACTGCTGAAGGTGAACGGTTGCCGAGTTTATTCCAGGTTTGATGGGAGGAAGCTGAAGGATCTTCCAAGAAGTCCTCAAAGAAAAAATCCTCGGCCTCCGGTTCATCTACCCTGGCACCCAAGACTCCAGCTGCTCCATCCGAGACTGGCCCGGCAGTATAACCCGGTTGTAATATCCTGGAATATTTTATGATGTCCTGCAACACGATATCTCGGGTACGTAACCGACTAGATTTACATATACGGAAACTCTACCGACTATGCCTAACTTGGAAAACACTCTTCGTCTTGGGCCTTCCTTGATGGGCTCCGTCAGTCTCTTGACAATTGGGCTTTAGTCATCACGTGAACCAGGTACCCACACGAAGGGGAACCCGTTTGGTATAACCTCGTCACCGACTCACACCGCCCCTCTGCCGCCCATCCTCGCCCTCCCGCGGCTCTGCGCCGGCGATTTGAGGCCGCCCCGCCACGGCCGAGCCGCCGCCGAGGTGAGTTCACATTTCTTCTTTTTATTTTTTGTTCTTTTTCGAAGTAGATGATTCGTGCAATTAGATGGATAAATTGTTTGTTTGTTTGTTTGTTTGTAGGTGGTGGTGTTCGATTACACCACGTCCGATGAGGATTTCGACATGGACGAGGACGAGGATGTTGCCATGCTCCTCATCATGCACCACGAGAAGAACAAGAGGCCGAAGCACGGCGGTTCGGTGATGGGGCGAGAGTATATTCGGAGGCAGCGGCAAGAAGCACATGCCAAGCTCATGGCCAACTACTTCGTGGACAGACCGGTGTTTCCGGAGAGGTACTTTCGACGCCGGTTTCGGATGAGTAGTGATTTGTTCAAGCATATTGCCGAGTGCGTGCAGTTGCACGACAAATTCTTTGAGCAGAGAAGGAATTGTGCCGAAGTTCTTGGACATAGCCTCTACCAGAAGGTGACTTCCGCATTGCGGCAGATGGCTTATGGGGTTCCGGCAGATCTTGTCGATGATCACTTGGCCATGAGTGAGAGCCAGAGCATCAAGTGCCTTCGGCGCTTTGCGGTTGGCATTGTTGAGGTTTTCGGGCCCGAGTATTTGAGAGCACCCAATGCTCAAGACACGGCTCGGCTGCTACAGATCAACAAGGATCGAGGCTTTCGAGGTATGTTCGGATCTATTGATTGTATGCATTGGAAGTGAAAGAATTGTCCTGCAGCATGGCATGGACAGTTCGGAGGACACAAGCAAGGTTCCACCATCATTCTTGAGGCCGTGGCTGATCAGGAGACTTGGATGTGGCATGCATTTTTTGGCATGCCTGGTTGTTGCAATGATATTAATGTTCTCCACCGTTCACCTCTGTTCACAAACTTGGCCAGCGGAGAGATGCCCGAGGTGGAGTTTCAGGCCAATGGCAAGACATATAGCATGGGCTACTATCTTGCAGATGGTATTTATCCTAAGTGGTCGACATTTGTGAAGCCATTGATTCTCCCCCAAGGTAAGAAGGACTCGATTTCCACAACGCTCAAGCGGCGGCAAGGAAAGATGTGGAGAGAGGTTTTGAGATTTTGCAAGCCCAATTTGCTTTATCAGAGGACCGGCGAGGTTTTGGGATCAGCAGACCCTTTGGTACATCATGACGGCATGCGTGATCATGCATAACATGATCGTGGGCAGAATGTCATCTACGGCACCTACGAGTTGATGGGGCGTCCGATCCGGCCAAGGCGAGTTGGAGACCGAGTCCAGCGCTTCCTTGACGTCTATCACGAGATTCGGGACTCCGATGTGCACAACGATCTTCAGAAGGATCTCATGTAGGAGTGGTGGACATGGAATGGAAAGCATTGAGCAAAGCCATGCACTTGATTCTATTCCATTAGATGTTGTTGTATGTGATGAACAATTTAATGTTGTGTGCTCGTTTGTGTGTTATTTGATGAACCATTTGATAAACTAGACATATTGTGTTGTAATAAAATAAGTACTATTTATTTTTTATTTGTTTGAAATTAATTTAGATCATATAGCATATCATTTGTTCTATGTGCAAAAGAGTCATTTGGATAGGTGCCATTTGTTCTATGTGCAAAAGAGTCATTTGGATAGGGCACCGTGACTTAAAATAGGGCAACCGTTGGAGAAGAGCAGCCCAAAAATAGGGCATTTGAAAAAGCAGAAAACTGCTCCGTGCCCTAAAACGTTAAAACATGTGCCATATATGTCCAAAACTAGATATATGATCTATTAGAGATGCTCTTACACACAGCACCACACAGGCTGCCCTAACGACGTGGTCTTCAACTCTAACCCCACCTCCCCCGTTTTGATTATTTGATGATCTTGTGATGATCTCGGTATTTGGTCCGCCCGCTTTCCGCCTGTGAAAGGTCTGGATGATCTACTGGAGATGCTCCGACAACTATTTCGTTGGGTAGCCCCTTTTGGCTGTTTCCGATGTCGACGGATAGCACAGCGCTAGCGTACATCGACGCGATTCCCACTTCGGTTATGCCAACTAAATTTTCCTATTTTTCTACGTGTCACGGCCACCGTGCCGTACACGTACGTCGTCGATCTTGCGCCGTGGGCATTGTTTTTAGTTATGAGTTCAGTGAAATCCTCAATAAGTTTCGAGTGTGACAGAATGATACTATGATAGTGACTTCTCCGTGAAGGTCATTCGCTCTCATTCTAGTTTTACGGCGTCAATCTAATTTTGTGATAAAAGCAGTTTTGTTCGCAAAGTTTTTGATTGCCTTCCCTGCATCTTGGGTCAGTGCTGACATGCCACAGCAGGGCTGCTCCCTCCACTGTGTGTATTTTCTTCGCAGGGTTTTGTTATTAGTGATTTTCTCTCCCTCCCTCTTTTGCGGGGATTAGTTAGTGATTTCATCAAGCTTGCATTTTTTCTGCACAAATTGTTCAATAGTTTCCGTCATTCCGAAGGATCATTAAGACGTCCAATACTCCAATGTAAAGAACACATACAACTGCAATCCATGTGAATGCCTTCGGATACAAAAGCTAGCAGTCCAGGACTACACTCTTCATATCACACGATCCAGTTCCAAAAAAGAAAGAAAAAAAATCACAATACTGAATACATACACATGAACGCGTGCTCTCTCAACACAGCAGAGAGCATCAGGTCCAGTTGCTCGCCCAAGCAGGCCGGAATTAGCTTAGGCCACGAGCACGTACACCGCGTAGATGATCCCAGGAATGTACCCGAGAATGGTCAGCAAGAGGCAGATCCAGAATTCGATCTGATACAGATCATAGAAGTAAGCAAAATCAGATACGGAGTATATATACAGGACACCGAAGCGGAACATCAGATTAAACAGGCCGAAGTTATAAATATAGACAGGGCGAAGAAGACACGGGATTGAGAGAGTGGTCACTTACGGCGAGGCCGTAGCGGAGGAAGACGCCGACCGGCGGTAGGATGATGGCGAGGATCACCTCGAGGAACGTCGCTGAGGCCATGGCTCCTCACAGTACCCTCAAAGCTCTCTTTGTTCTTCCTTTTCTTCTCAGAGAGGAAGCGCCTAGTAGAAGCTGGTGAGTGTGGTTGATTTGGATTGCCAGATCATGTGTATGTTTATATAGAGAGAAGAAAACAGTGGGTGTTTTGGAAACTGTTCTGGTTCGATTCGATCTGCAAGGGGGTGTACGTGTCCCCCTTGTGGCACGCGCCTTGGCCCTTGGCGCTCCACGTAGCAGGTTTGCTGGGTAGTCTGACGTGCGAGCTTGGGATACTGAAATGCGGGGGACTAGATTAAGCTCGCCCTCTTAAAATAAAACCTAGGGAATAGCGATGCTTTGCTGGTGGCCTGTTCTTGTCCGATGCGCTGGGCCTCGTCCTTTTTCTTGTTCCGGCTTGGTTGGATTCGTACATGTCGGCACGGCCCCGGCTGGGGTGTATCCGATGCTGGCGATCTTGTCTTTTACAGTCGGCACCGTTTTTTTTAATGGGATTTACATACTCTAAGAAAACAGAAAATTATCAAACCCAAAATGCTACAGCTATTGATGACGAGGGTGGATTGATGAGAGGGATGTGCTCGCATCACACATCCACGCACACCATATAAATCTGAAATATAAATATGAAAGCCTCATCATAAACCGATCCAGTAGATTCTTAACGCACACGGCATACACACGCTGATAAGCCCTACTCAATTTCCGCTAACCCATTTTTAGGGAGTGATCAACGCAATGATCTTGTACGGTCTGTCATCGCCGCGTCCACAATGCCAAACAACACCACATTCCAGCGCGCGGCTATCAACACGTGTTCGTCGCCTAGACCCGCTGCACCACGCCGCCTAGACCCATAGCCGTCGACGCGGTAGATGAATACCGCTCCACCAACAGACCTCCTCCAGGCATCTCGTGCTCCAAAACGATGATGCTACCAACGTTCGATCTTGGATTAACCTAGACTTAGGGTTTCCATCGGAACATTAAGCACGGGCCGAAATTGTGCCAACGACACCTTCAACAAGATAACCACGTCTAAGGACACCGCCAACGTCAGCTCCGACTGCATCAGAGCACGGCCTCGCCCCCAACCCGCACGCCGAAAAAGAGGGATGCCACCTCCAACCTCCTTCGATCTGCCCGGAGAGAAGTCTTCACACCGTCGTTGGCGCGTCAAGATGCGTCGCCACAGCCAAGGGCACCTAACTCTTAAACATCACCACCACTCTGGTGCTAGGCAGCCTTTGCTACCAGGACAAACCACCCAGCCGCCTACAGCCATTTTTTCAATGAACATTTTAAAATCATTTTTTAACCATAACCATTTTTAAACATGAACAATTTTGATATATGAAATAATTTCAAAATGATTTTTTTAAATCTCAACCATTCTCAAAAGTAAATATTTTGTTTTGAATCGGAACGATTTTTAGAATAATCAATTTTCAAATTGTACCCTTTTCCAATAATGTTCATATTTAAAAATGTTCGGAATGATAAAAGGTATTCCAATTTGAAAAGGTTCAAAATTCTAACAATGTTCAGGTATTTGGAAAAAATATTTATTTAAAAGTAGAATAGAAAAAAGAAACAGCAAAAATGAAACAACAAACTACAATGAAGAAGAAGGAAAAGAGAAACGCCCAAATAGGGAACGAAAATAAGCCTAGTTGGGCTGACCCGTTAAGGAATCTTACACGGGCGATGCGAGAATGTGACTTGCTACGAGCGATATGTAGTGTTTCCGGCTGAGAGTACACCTACCGATTACAGCCTAAAAACTCTGGGCCATTTTCGGGTCTAAATTTTGAGCTTGTACATCGTGTTGGGTGAGACGCAGGGTAGGTCAGCATCAGCCGTTCGAGTTGTGGTTGGACTCAGGCCAGGCTAGGACCTAATTTATACATGTACATGATTAGACGACTAGTAAACATGCTCGTGCGTTGCCACGGGACAGAGAATTCCCGTCATTTTCTTTAATTTTGCATGGTCCTTGCTAGTCCATTCGTTTTCTACAAATACTACAATTCCAAAAAAAAAGTTTACAACCTAACACTATCTGTGTCATCCATTGCTTTGAGATTCGAGGTACAGAGAGTTTACGAAATTCCCCCCACGTATGCTCTTTCTATTTCTTAGGTCATTAACTTTTTACTCCTTTAGGTTTCAAAATCTCACGTAACTAAAGTGATTTGATTTTTGGATTAAACCAACTAATTGAATCATGCAAGATTTTACATATATATATGTTTTCTTTCCAATTGCTTACAAACTCATGAGAGATTTTTGTCCCATGACATCACAAATACGTGCATGATTCAACAAAAAATCATAAATATCCGGCATCTCAAATCTCTGTTGGAACAGGAAACATGTGCGTGCTTTGTAACGGAAGAGAAAAATCAACATGACAGACACGCATAAAGAAGTTAGACCACCTGATACATATGTCCAAGCGCCAATAAATTAGCCATGCCCATGCGTATCTGTGACTGAATCGTGTAATGTGCATGCATTTCCGTAACTCAATCGTGCCATGGAGATGTATATTTGGTTACTGAATCGTGTTGTACGTTACTATATCGAGTCAAGTTATAGGGGTTTGATTGTTGTTCAGCGGATCTCTTGTTTTGCTGATGTTTAAGTTACTGCTAATCAAGGGTGGAGAAGAGGAGACGATGGGGGCAATGGTATGGCAGAGACGGACGCTACAACCACTGTTGCCGCTGGCCGCTGCCTCTTCTCTAGCCGTGGACGCAGACAAGAGGAGCCGCCTCTTCTCCAGGTAGCCGTGGACATAGACAGGGGAGCACGGTCAACCTCGCCTAGGCTGAACCGGCGACGTCAGCCCGACCGCCACCGAGGGCCATTGATACGTCTCCAACGTATCTATAATTTCTTATGTTCCATGCTATATTATACCAACTTATTACATGTTTTATATGCATTTTATATAGTTTTATGCATTTTCTGGGACTAACCTATTAACTAGATGCCGTAGTGCCAGTTCCCTGTTTTCTGCTGTTTTTGGTTTCAGAAAAGTACTTAAGAAAATATTCTCGGAATTGGACGATTTCTTTTCAGAAGTCAGTTTTTATTTGGTAACGTTCCAGAAAACCGAAGACGAGACGAAGTGGGCGACCGAGGCGGCCACACCACCTCGTGGCGCGGCAGGAGCCTGGGCCGCGCCAGCAGGTGATGTGGGCCCCTCGGGGCGCCACCGACCTCGCCCTTTCGCCTACATATACCCCCCCCCCAGACTAAAAACCCTAGGACGATGTTCGATATTTCCTCCACGGGTCCAGAGCGCCGCCGCCATCGAAGACAAGATTCGGGGGTCAGAAGTCTCTGTTTCGGCACCCTGCCGGGACGGGGAATTGCCCCCGGAGCCATCTCCATCGACTCCACCGCCATCTCCATCGCCGTTGCTGACTCCTACGATGCGGAGTGAGTAGTTCTCCCCCGGGGCTGCGGGATCTACGGTAGCTATGTGGTCTATCTCTCTCTCCCATGATGTGATCTTTTATGTGATCATGAGCTTTGTAATCTAGTTGAATATGTGATGCTACTCTTTATCTATTATGCACTCTAGAGGTTACTTTAATATGAACTCCGGGCTTATTCACGGTTGTAACGGTGACAGTGTGTGCACCGTGTGTGATTCCTTTATGACGTTGTTGGTGTTAGTTTACTCTGACTTTGAGGGTGCTCTTGTAGCCCTACACAATGAATGGTGTTTGTTATCCAACATGAGAGTGTTTGAGAGTAGTGTTTATTTATTTAACTTTGATGTCATTGTTGAGAATGTCCACTGGTGAAAGTAGGATCCCTAGGCCTTGTTTCTAAGCATTGAAACACCGTTTCCAACAAGTTCTGCTACATGTTTGCTTGCTGCCATTTTTATTACAGATTGCAATTACTACTTATAATCATCCATATTACTTGTATTTCACTATCTCTTCGCATAACTAGTGCACCTATACATCTGACAAGTGTATTGGGTGTGTTGGGGACACAAGAGACTTTTTGTATCTTAACTGCAGGGTTGCTTGAGAGGGTTATCTTTGACCTCTACCTCCCTGAGTTCGATATACCTTGGGTGATTCACTTAAGGGAAACTTGCTGCTGTTCTACAAACCTCTGCTCTTGGAGGCCCAACACTGTCTATGAGAATAGAAGCGTGCGTAGACATCAGCCATCATCGGAGGAACGTGGCTGACATGGAAGGACACCTACCTCTGACGGCCATCGCCGGATGAACGCGGCTGCGTGGGACGCCACCTGCCATGGACGTCCATCGCAAGATCCATCGCGAGAGAAGCTCGGACGAGGGTCGTCTGTAGCTGTTGTTCCCGGGCGGCAGATGGACGTTGTACCCGTCGGGGAACCTTTTGGGCGCCTCATCCTTGGCGTCGAAGGCGCTGTCCTGGAGGCCATAGTGGTAGGCGCCCATGCACAGGGTGGCCGGGAGCGTCAGGGAGACATTTGTTGATCGCCCACTTCCCATGCAAGTGCACGATGGTTTGCGTGTTGAGCCTCACGATCGTCCGGTTCAGCTCCGCGGACACCGGCGGCCATTGTCTGGTGGTGTCCTTCTGGTAGGTGAAGCTCTTGCTGCGCTCCATGTCGTCCCAGGCGGGAGTCTCCTGGGGCACGCTGCCCGGCTCGCACGTCCGAGAGGACCCATCGATCGAACAACAAAGGAAACCACGATCGAACGCGACCTACAAAACGATGGAAACAGATACGGTTCTTTGGGCAGCTTGATATATCATGTGATTTGGTGGAGGGCAAAATCGGAAAATAAAATGACGACCGCAAGAAAGCTTCCTCCCTTTATTATTAGGTATAGATATGTGATACGTCTCAAACGTATCTATAATTTCTTATGTTCCATGCTTATATTATACCAATTGCTACATGTTTTATATACACTTTCTGTTGTTTTATGCATTTTCTGGGACTAACCTATTAACAAGATGCCACAGTGTCAGTTCCCTGTTTTATGCTGTTTTTGGTTTCAGAAAACCACTTAAGGAAATATTCTCGGAATTGGACAATTTTTATACCAAAGTCCCTATTTTCCCCGACACGTTCCAGAAGTCCGAATAGGAGACGAAGGAGGGCACCGAGGCGCCGTCACAAGGAGGGGGCGCGGCTCCCCCCTCTGCCGCGCCGACACCGCGTGACGGGCCCTCGGGCCTCCACCGCCTTCGCCCTTTCGCCTACTTAAACCCCCCGAAAACCTAAGACCAGGCACCCGAACACTTTTCCACAAAACCTTACGGAGCCGCCGCCGTCGTCAACCCTAGTTCGGGAGGGTTCAGAAGCTCTTCCCGGCACCTTGCCGGAGAGGGGAATCATCACCGGAGGGCTCTACATCACCATGCCCGCCTCCGGACTGATGCGTGAGTAGTTCATCCTTGGACAACGGGTCCATAGCAGTTGCTAGATGGTTGTCTTCTCCTATTGTGCCATCATGTTTAGATCTTGTGAGCTGCCTATCATGATCAAGATCATCTTTATGTAATGCTACATGTTGTGTTTGCTGGGATCCGATGGATGTTGAATACTATGTCATTTGCTTCATAATATATCATGTTGTGTGTTGTTTATGATCTTGCATGCTCTCCGTTGCTAGTAGATGCTCTGGCCAAGTAGATGCTTGTGACTCCAAGAGGGGGTATTTATGCTCGATAGTGGGTTCATGTCTCTATTTAATCTGGGGTAGTGACAGCAAGCTCTAAGATTGTAGATGTACTGTTGCTACTAGGGATAAAACAGTAATAGTTTGTCTAAGGATAATGTTATTACTTACATTACACACTTTGCCTAATGCAATAATCTGTTACTTGCAACTTAATACTGAAAGGGGTGCGGACGCTAACCGGAAGGTGGATTATTAGTCATAGATGCGGTTGGAACGGTCTATGTTTATTGTTGTAATGCCCAAATAAATCTCACACTAGACATCATGAAATTAGTATATGCATCATTATGCAGCTCTTCATTCTGTCAATTGCCCAGCTGTAATTTGTTTACCCACATGTATGCTATTATTATTATTATTATTTATGGAGAGACACCACTAGTGAACTGTGGACCCCGGTCGTTTTCTTTAAACTAATAATACAACCAACTGCAAACTGCTTTCTTTCATTCTCTGCAAACATCATCCTCCACACATACGTTTAATCCTTGTTACAGCCGGTGAGATTGACAACCTCACTGTTGAGTTGGAGCAAAGTTTCTTGATTGTGTTGTGCCGATTCCACCTCCCTTCAACGCCACTTTTCTGGCGCCGGGGAGACCTTCGTTGTGTTCTTCATCTCCTACTGGTTCAATAACCTTGGTTTCATAACTGAGGGAAACTTGCTACTACGCTCATCACACCTTCCTCTTGGGGTTTTCCAACTCCTCACACCCGTGAGCATCAAGCACTTTTCTGGCGCCGTTGCCGGGGAGGTGAATGCACTTCTGTTCAGCAAATCTCTATCTCCCTCGTCAACTAAGCACCAGACTTTTCTGGCACCGTTGCCGGGGAGATCAAGACACATCTGCAAGGGGAGTCTCTCACTTCCCAATCTCTTTACTTTGTTTTTGTCTTGCTTAGTTTATTTTTATTTCCTATTTAGTTTGGTATTAAATATAAAAAACACAAAAAAATTAGTTACTTGCATTTTATTTTCCTTGTTATTATCTTGTTTGCTTCTTAATATCAAAAACACAAAAAAAATTAGTTACTTGCATTGTTATTTTTATTTCGGTTTCTGTTATTGTTTATTTCGGTTTTGCCTTAATATTGCTAAAATGGGAAGTCCTGAAGTTGACGTACGTTCGTTTAGGAAACAAGGAGGAGAAAGTTTGAAAGATGCATGGTATAGGATAAATGATGCTCATAAAAAATGCACTAAAAAACATTCCACTTTAATCCTTCTTAGGAATTTTTATGTTGGTATTTCTAGTTGGTATAGGTATGTTCTTGACACTCTCACGGGGGGTAATTTTCTTGGTACTTCTGCTTTGGAGGCCTGCAATTTAATTGAGAATTTGGTAGGATCACCACCACCTACTAAGGAAATTAAAACTGAGATCACTCTGGAATATGTTATTAAAAGGTTGGATTTTATGGAGAAATTTTTTCTTGATAATGCTAGCAAGAGTAATGGATCAATAGAGGATATTAATGAAAGAATCACTGCTTTAGAAACTAGTAACACCCTTGATACTCATAATCGTAGAATTGATGGATTAGAAGAGGCTATGGAAACTTTAAGCTCAACTTTTTCCTCTATTAAAACTAAGAGAGAGAAAGCTTTTGTGGGGAGGGAGCAAAAGTTCATCTATATTACCAAACCGAAACCCCCTAGTATGCCTAAAAATGATGGTAGTGATTTAAGTAATATGACACCTTCATGGATATCTAAAGCACCTATTACAACAAACCATGTCTTGTATGAAATTATTGATGTTGATGCTTCTTCTCTTGTAAATACTTGAGTTTTGCTTTCTGTGCCTAGCTCAAAGGTGTTAAACAAAAGCGCTTATGGCAGACAACCCACTTTTTATTCCTGTTATTTTATTTTCTTGAGTCAAGGAACATGCCTACCTCTGTAGCAATTTCTTTGTATCTTTACTTTATTGCATAGGTTGTGCCAAGTTAAGTCTCTAGTAGAAAGTTGATGCTAGATTTGGATCTCTGCGCAGGAACAGTTTTCTGCTGTCCACCGTTTAATTCATTAGAATTCACAGAAAAATCAAAATGACCTGGGATTTTTTGTGCGTGATCCTCAGATATGTATGCAACTTTCATTAGTTTTGAGTTTTCTGATTTGAGCAAGTTAAGTGCCTCGAAAAAATTCGTCTTTATGGACTGTTCTGTTTTTGACAGATTCTGCCATTTATTTTGCATTGGTTCTTTTGCTGTTTTTGAATGGATCTATTTGTTCCATAAAATTCCAGTGGCTGTAGCTAATGTCCAGTACCATGATAATGATTGTCTCCATGCAGAATATGAGAATTTTTGATTATGCATGAACCCTCTAATTAAGTTTACTTTGAGTTTGGTGTGGAGGAAGTTTTCAAGGATCAAGAGAGAGGATGATATGATGTGATCAAGAAGATGAAAGAGTCTAAGCTTGGGGATGCCCCCGTGGGTCACCCAAGCATATTTCAAGAAGACTCAAGCGTCAAAGCTTGGGGATGCCCAAGGCATCCCCTTCTTCATCAACAACTTATCAGGTTATCTCTAGTGAAACTATATTTTAATTCCGCCACATCTTATGTGCTTTACTTGGAGCGTCTGTTTGTTTTTTTATTTTTTCTTTTGTTATTCTTGTTCTCTGAATAAAATGGATCCTAGCATTCTTGTGTGGGAGAGACACGCTCCGCTTTTTCATTTGAATACTCCTATTCTTCACTTATATTTGTTGAGTATTCTCCTATAGCTACTGCAATACTTCCAGCTCTTATTTTTCATGCACCTCTTGTTCAGAGCTGTTAGTTCTCATATGTTATACTCTCTTGCTTCATTGTTAAATACTTGGAGAGTTTATGTTTTAAATAAGTTGATTGGTATTTGGTTAAGAACAGAAAATGTTAAATGTGGTAGATGGTATAACTAAATGATACATAATCTTGTAGATCATTAAATTGTGTCACTTGAATCATTGATGTTGTTTTGATATATTAATATGCTTAATGGTAAACATGATGGTTTAGTAAAGTGGAATGATTAATGCTTGGTCTAGAAAACTTGAAGCTGTGCCACACTTAAATATCCAGTTGATAGCATAATGGTATATGACTTCTAATGTTAAAAACAACCGTAATGACTTTGTGTTATGCGCTACGGTCGGGGTCCCAACAGTGACTTGTTCATTTGCCACAGTCCCTCATGGACTGATTTTCATTTTTCCTTGTAAGATCATATTTCTAGTTGGAATCTTTTTGCTTGTGAGTTCTAAGCTGCGGTTTTCATGGCACTTCCACCACCATATTTGCTAGCCTCTTCGGTAATTTGCATTGCCCTTTCTCACATTGAGAGTTGGTGCATACTTCGCGGGTACATCCAAAACTCGTGGGAGATCTTCATCATGTTCTCCTACAAATAAGCCAAATATCTTTCTCAAAACATCCACCATACCTACCTACTACAGCATTTCCATAGCTGTTCCGAGATATATTGCCATGCAACTTTCATCTTACATTACATGACTTGTTGTCATTTATCATTTATATATTGCTTTGCATGATTCTATATAGCTGATGTGTGGTTTTACCCATGTTACGCTAGATCATTGCATATCCTGCTACACTGGCAGAGGCACCGTTTCATACACCATTTTTTATCCCTTATGAGATCCTTGTATCAAAAGTGTGTTGTCATATTAGAATGTTTGCCCCTAAAAGTGAAAAGAGCCATGGAGGCCATCGAAAAGAGAAACAGAAAAATACAAAAAAAAATGGAAAAATAGAAAAAAGAAAAAAAAGAAAGAAAGAATAAAAAGGGGGCAACATTACTATTCTTTATCCACACTTGTGCTCATGTTATAGCACCTGTAATATTCATAGTCATCATTTGTGCTCATGTTTAGCACCTTTACTCCATATGTGAGAGTTTTCATGTTTTACTTGTATAACTATGTGGGGAACTTTACATTATAGAACTTGGCTTGTATATTCCAATGATGAGCCTCCTCAAAAGTGCTCTAGGTCTTCATGAGTAAGCAAGTTAGATGCACCCCCACTAGTTCAATTGGAGAGCTTTCATACACTTATAGCTCTATGTGCATCCGTTGTGTGGCAATCACTACTCCTTGCATAACTTCGATTATAAGACTTCCTCTTGTCTAATGATCACTTTCAGCTGTGTGAGACTTTCTTCCGTTGGCCTTCCAAACCCTCCTTATTATTCTTTTAGCCACAACATCCTAGTGCCAAGAACCAACGCTGAACACTTGCTTGTCTTTTAGTGAACAAATAGAGAGATGATTTTCTACGTGCATATTTTTATTGCTTGACTTGATCCTTTCATAAAGTTGTCATGAGTGTTTGATTCATTAGATGATTATATTGTTGTTCTTGAAGCTTAAATCATCTTTAATATCTACTTTGCACGGTTGATTGTTCTCTAGTACTAATTCATTGAAAGTTTTACTTTGTTCTTCCTACTTGTTTATTCATTACTCATTTGATATCAATATAAACTACAGCTTTTATTCATTTGATCTCAGTTTACATGCATTACATTATTATATGATCAAGATTGTGTGAAAGCATGTCACTTCAGAAATTATTCTTGTTATCGCTTTACCTACTCGAGGACGAGTAGAACTAAGCTTGGGGATGCTTGATACGTCTCAATCGTATCTATAATTTCTTATGTACCATGCTTATATTATACCAATTGCTACATGTTTTATATCCACTTTGTGTTGTTTTATGCATTTTCTGGGACTAACCTATTAACAAGATGCCACAGTGCCGGTTCCCTGTTTTCTGCTGTTTTTGGTTTCAGAAAACCACTTAAGTAAATATTCTCGGAATTGGACAATTTTTATACCAAAGTCCCTATTTTTCCCGACACGTTCCAGAAGTCCGAAGAGGAGACGAAGGAGGGCACCGAGGCGCCGTCACAAGGAGGGGGCGCGGATCCCCCCTCTGCCGCGCCGACACCGCGTGATGGGCCCTTGGGCCTCCACCGCCTTCGCCCTTTCGCCTACTTAAACCCCCCGAAAACCTAAGACCAGGCACCCGAACACTTTTCCACAAAACCTTACGGAGCCGCCGCCGTCGTCAACCCTAGTTCGGGAGGGTTCAGAAGCTCTTCCCGGCACCCTGCCGGAGAGGGGAATCATCACCGGAGGGCTCTACATCACCATGCCCGCCTCCGGACTGATGCGTGAGTAGTTCATCCTTGTACTACGGGTCCATAGAAGTAGCTAGATGGTTGTCTTCTCCTATTGTGCCATCATGTTTAGATCTTGTGAGCTGCCTATCATGATCAAGATCATCTTTATGTAATGCTACATGTTGTGTTTGCTGGGATCCGATGGATATTGAATACTATGTCATTTGCTTCATAATATATCATGTTGTGTGTTGTTTATGATCTTGCATGCTCTCCGTTGCTAGTAGATGCTCTGGCCAAGTAGATGCTTGTGACTCCAAGAGGGGGTATTTATGCTCGATAGTGGGTTCATGTCTCTATTTAATCTGGGGTAGTGACAGCAAGCTCTAAGATTGTAGATGTACTTTTGCTACTAGGGATAAAACAGTAGTACTTTGTCTAAGGATAATGTTATTACTTACATTACACACTTTGCCTAATGCAATAATCTGTTACTTGCAACTTAATACTGAAAGGGGTGCGGACGCTAACCGAAAGGTGGATTATTAGTCATAGATGCGGTTGGAACGGTCTATGTATATTGCTGTAATGCCCAAATGAATCTCACACTAGACATCATGACATTATTATATGCATCATTATGCAGCTCTTTATTCTGTCAATTTCCCAGCTGTAATTTGTTTACCCACATGTATGTTATTATTATTATTATTATTTATGGAGAGACACCACTAGTGAACTGTGGACCCCGGTCGTTTTCTTTAAACTGATAATACAACCAACTGCAAACTGCTTTCTTTCATTCTCTACAAACATCATCCTCCACACGTACGTTTAATCCTTGTTACAGCAAGCTGGTGAGATTGACAACCTCACTGTTGAGTTGGAGCAAAGTTTTTTGATTGTGTTGTGCAGATTCCACCTCCCTTCAACGCCACTTTTCTGGCGCCGGGGAGAACTTCGTTGTGTTCTTCATCTCCTACTGGCTCGATAACCTTGGTTTCATAACTAAGGGAAACTTGCTACTACGCTCATCACACCTTTCTATTGGGGTTTTCCAACTCCTCACACCCGTGAGCATCAATATGTTTTTATCACCGTGTTTTTTCGCCTTGCGGAATAGAAGAGATAGAACTAGTATAAGCTTCAATACTATTAGATTTGTTTATAGTTGACGCGACAATCACATATAATCTGCATTTGGCTATACAATTAGAGCATGGCTAGTAGTCTAACCAACTAATGGATATATGCATTTGTCATGCGGTTATAGCCATCCTTTTATATCCGCTTATATAATAAGTTAGACTATAAGATTATCTACTAAACTAATGCATTTTATAATCTTCTATCTATCGCTTCATATATATTACATTTGTCTAAGAACACGCATAGATGTGGGTCCTTGTATGAGAGCACACTACTCTCACTTCTTTATATTTTCCCTCCACGTAAACAAAAATATCACCTAAGTGAGCTACATACCTCTGACTATATATACTTGCTTTTAACCATACACTAACGTGAATTTATCTTTGGGGTTTTTGATTTGTTACACCGTCGAAGACAAGAGGAGAACAAACCTAGTAATTACTCCTTAAGCCTCCATCGAAGTGCCGGTCAAAAAATTTAAAGGTCGACATGACGTTAAGATCCTGGTGAACACACATGGATACAAAGATATGAGCATATCAACAAGCACTGGAAATTCGGTGGTAAAGACCCTACTCATGTGACCTTTGATTGAGCTTGGGTCATAAAGACATTGAAATGGGACCCCATCTACGGTGCAGGGAAGTTGATGTTGCTAGTTTGGTGTTATTGTTGACAATGGAAATGAGTTTTTCGTTTAGATCATAGCTGATGTTGCTCATTTGGGCGACGGAACCCTTCTCCATTTCCAGTGAGCGTTTTGATTGTTCACGCTTTCTAGGGTCTAGGTTAGACTTGGGCTTGGCTAGGTCTTGATTAGGATACTAAATGGAAAAAATCACTAGAGTTATACTTCTAGGTGATTTTGTAACGTGGCTCTGTGAGTTTTTAGATTTCCTTTGGTCCTTTTTTAGTTGTAATTGACTTGTGATCCAAATGATATTTACATACATGCTAACTTCTGATAGACTTATTATATGTCGTTGATATGTTGGTTTCTGCCAAGAGCAAGAAAGAGATCATTACTCTAAGGCCACGTCTGAGTAGTGAGTTTGAGATGAAATATCTTGGTGCCACTAAAAAGATTTTAGGTATGAAGATTCGCGGGGAGCGAAGTTCTATTCATTGTTCCTTAGTCAGCAAATTTACATGAAGAAAGTTTTTCATCATTTAACATGCATGATGTAAAATCTTTTAGTGCTCATATTGGTTCTGACATTAAATTATCAACTTCTCAATGTCCTACTATGAATAATGATTTAGACTACATGCCAAGAGTTTCATATTCTAGTGTTATTGGTTTTTTAATATATGGTATGGTCTATTCACATCCTGATTTATCAGATGCTATGAGTTTGGTTTGTACTAATCCTAGTAAAAAACGTAGGAATCTTGTTCAGTGGATTCGGTATCTTCGTGACACTTTTAATGCTTTATTGATGTTCGGCAGGACTCGTGAGGGACTCGCTGGCTATGCGGATTCAGATTTTGCTGCCGATTTCTTTAAGAGGAGGTCCCTCATAAGTTAATTGTGTAATGTTGGTGGTTGTGTGTTCAATATTGGTGGTTGTGCTGTTAGTTGGAAGGCAACACTGCAGCCATTTGTTGCCCAATCTAAAATGAAACCTGAATACATGGCAATTGCAGAAGCATGAAAAGAATTAGTTTGGTTGAAAAGTTTGTATGGTGAACCTTTTGGAGTTAACTTTTGCATTACTACCGTCAGAGTATCATATACACATGTTTCATCAGAGAACAAAACACACTGATGTCAAATACAATTATGTATGTGATGTTGTCGCTTAAGGTAAATTAATGGTATGCAAAAAAATACTTCATGATAGTCCTGCTGATATGATGATAAAGTCGGTTTTTGTTGATAAATGTGAGTTTTTGCTCAGTCTTAGTTGTTATAATTGTTAGCCCTAGTGAATGTTTGATGCTAAAAGTGGTTTGTTTGTTGTCTAGTGAGAGGATTCTCATTCATTCTACAAGATGGATTTTGTCTCAAATTCGAGTGTTGCTGAGTTGTGATCTAAGTTCAATATAAAAAATAATCAGGTGAATACTAACTCCTGACCAAGTTGAGTGAGACCCGTCACCAAGAGGATAGGTTCGAATGAAATAGTATGGATCATTGCCGACTTAGGTCATCACCACTATATATACAGATTGTACAAGAAATTGACAAAACATTTGAACTAGTGTCTCATTCCAATATAAAGGACTAGAAATATATTTTTTCGGAAGAGCTAGGACCATCTTCCGTCACGCGCGTGAAATCTTCCAAGCCCCCACGGTATAAATCCAACAGTTGTAAATCTCCAACGTTCATAACCAATCCCACGTAATGTGAAGTTTTACTGTCTCGCACCCATGATTTTTCACTTCTCCTTGTGTCCTCTGTGTTGATCTTGATTTGTTTATGGTTTATTGTGCGTCGTTTATAACATTCATCAGCTCTATTGTTAGCGGGGTCGTAATTGTAGACAAAAGCTTTGAAATTTTCTTTACATTTGTACAAGTTTTAAATTCAATCATGCTTGAGCTTACTGCTGGCTTGTTTGCTAAAGCCAGCCGATCCAATGAGCATGCAATTCAGCAACATAATGAGCAACCGGAATAAACAGCCATCTAAGGGAACCAGCACTAGTTTTAGCTCCCCACGACTGCGATCTGGTCTTTGAGAGACTTCCTCTCCCCTTCGTGCTCGTGCTTGCCCCCGGTCCTCGCTGCCTTTTTCAGTGTCTGCAGCAACACGAGTCATTTACTAACCCGAATGCAAGAACAAATACAGTATCGTTCCGAATTACTATAATATGTTTCAGATATTTTAGTGTAGACTACAAACGGAGTTGTATGAGTAAACAAACATACTGAAACACGTCCATATACATGCAGAACAATCTACAACATCTTGTAATAATACAGTAGACCACTCAAAAAAAAATACAGTAGCACTGACCTTTTTGAGGAGTATGTCAGTGTGCCTCTCCATCTCCCGGATCTGCTCCATGGTCATGCCGTGCCACTCATCTATCCACGCGAAGCACAGCCTGTGGCACGCCAGGAACAACGCCCTCTCCCCCTGCAGAGTATGGACCACGACACATACCACGGTTAGCACTGAACTTCTCTAAGTGCCATCTCTGTGCCGGATCCATTCAGATCAAGATAGCCGTCGAGGAGCAGGCACTACATGATACCTACCGCGATGAGGCAGTCTTCGAGCCGTTCGCCCAAGCCCCAGATGGGAGCATCCATGGTCACCAGCTTGTATATGGTCATCACGGGACGACAAGAATCCTGAAGCGAGTGCAATGTACAATCAAGCATGTGAAGTGAGCATGCCAATATTAATACAGAACTACAGCATAGATCTCTGTGCACAGCTAAGAGATTTGCATTACCATCCAGCCCTTCAGAAGAGGACCCCGGTCCGTCCGTTGGGACCTGAAGGTCGTGAGGTCGACGTTTGGAGCAGTGATCACCTTGCTCCAGTAGTCCCGCGATACCGACGCGATGTCGACGATCTCGACCTCTCTCGCAGCCAACTGTTTCCCTGTTAAATCATGCGCCTGGTTGTAATGTGAATCTTAGTGTCGTTTCCTCTCGTCTCTGAAACACTGAAAATGACTATACCATACTGAGTGAACGTACTTACGTTTTCAGAGCAGCCGCTGTCAGGTCTGATCACGGTGTCGATGGTCAGTGAACACTTGCTGAAAAGCGGGCACTGCACCATAACAATTTTAGTCAAGAACAACGGAGTAAGTTTGGAAGAAGTACTGAATGAACTAAGGGGTGATGGATCCGAAATAAAAGGACATCTCGTAGCACCTTGATCACTGATGAGGGTCCCGGCAACATCCATGGCAACGACCAAAAACAGAGGGGGTCATTAGACATACAAACGGAATTAGTTAACAAGAAATGTGAACTGTGGAAGATAGCTAATGATCGACAAAATGGTAATAAAGGTCTTTGCTGACCTGTTCTGCTCTTTGGATACGCGGACCAGGAATCTTCATGCACGACAAGAGCACTTGCCGACGCGAATCCCTTCATCCAAGATGGAATTTTGCTGCACATAGTTTTACCCTCAAATTTTTTTTTTAAACTACAAGTGTTTGCTGAAAGGGCCTATTTACTTCCTAATAACCCAGTAGCTTATATTTCGTACTAGTGTCCTGAATCCTGATTGCATCATCTAATTGTTCATTACTTAACCAATTGCCTGCTTGTTCCCTTCAGTACTGTCAAGCATTACCTACAGAGATTTACAGGAATTGTAATGACCTTAATTTGCAATTTTATTTTGCAGTGGCGCCATCCCAATCTCGTTGCTTTCATGTAATCGTGAACTGTACTAAAACAAAACAAAACAAAACAAAACAAAACAAAACTAGATGATCGCATACGCACGAACCTCTGCAGATGATAAACTTTTGAGGTGAACTGCCCCTCGCCGAGCTCCTCATCCTCAAACGGGACCTGCTGCAGCACCTCCACGCCCTCCTTGCCGTTTGTATTCTGCTGCTCCATTTTCATGATGGTGTAGCTGAGCCCTATTTCATACTGCGACACAACAA
This sequence comes from Poa annua, assembly GCA_026929855.1. Taxonomy (NCBI): domain Eukaryota; kingdom Viridiplantae; phylum Streptophyta; class Magnoliopsida; order Poales; family Poaceae; genus Poa; species Poa annua. The sequence continues at coordinate 119,289,152 of CM049434.1, forward strand.
GTTGATCTTGATCAACTCAATTACAAACTCAAGTTACTCAACACAGAACGAGTAAAAATCATTCTTTTCGGTTCGCCATACCTCCTCTATCGACATCGGCATGATGATTCGGCTTAGTGCGGGATCGAAGTCAAGGTAGACATACAAATTATATAACCAAAAAGATGATGAAAGAAGGAAGATCATGGGCAGACAGAGAGTGATATTGCGATGAAATAAAAGATCTTAGAAGGATACAATTCCTTGACCTGAACCATAGCTGAAGCACTATCAAGAATTGGAGACGGGCAAGTTTGATGGCCGGCTAAATTTAGTTGGTGTTGGAAGGAGGAGGAGCTAGCCCTTTTTTGAAACCGGAAGGGGGAGGAGTCTTTTGGCCCGTTTCCCAAGAAGGCAACTGAGGAAGACTCGGGAACAGCTTCAAAATTGATGTGTGTACTTCTTCCACTTGTATCCCTCCGACAAAATTGAAAATCCTATAATCGAGAAATATGGGCGTGGTACAGTTTGAACTGCAAAAATATTTTATCTTAGAGTGCAAATCTAAGGTTAGATAGGGTGAGGGCTCGAACAATCCACACACGACACGGCCGGGCGGGCAGGTCTCCATCAGCTGGGCTGTCTGTGACTTGTGAGGTGGGTAATTTACTTACGTCAGTCAGGGGGTTGCCTTAATGTAACGTATCTTGTAACCTCTGGAGAAGGAAGATGCCGGCAAAATCCGCCTGGCCGCCACTGCGATCCTGCCCACCTGTGGAGAAGGAAAACACTTGGCCAGGAGGAACCTAGTATGTGGCTTCAGAAAGCACCGTTCTGTCATGCGGATCATGAAGCGTGTTGACTACCTGATCTATTGGTGGAAGTTGATTAGGACCTGGAGAGTCAACTCTCATAAGTGACCCCACAGATTCATAACTTTGCTAGCAAAAGTGTCCATGCGTTGTAATGGGTTTATGTTTGAATTGTAGCCCAACTTTAGTTGTACCGTTGTTTTAGAAGCATATTAGTCCAAATTTAATTCTCCTAGATGCCCCACAATATAACAATCCTCACAAAAGTAAAGAAAAGCTCATCGGTTACTTCCTACTTTTCTTTGTAGTCATGTGTATCCAAAAGTATGAAATCACCATCCGGAAAACCAAACTTGGTAAATTACGAGGGAGAAAAGCTCATCCCTTACCCACAAAAATAGACCGTTCACATCACGTGCACGCATTCACCATTACGAACACGTACATGCATACCGTATCCCATGAGCACCTCCGAAGGACTGAGCTGACGGGTCAGGTTTTGAGATTGATGAAGTCACTACATGTAGATTGTGTAGATTGCAATCGACGGGCACATCGTCTCCTACTAAAAAAATATTCCGACTAAATAAAAAACACCAGTATCAAACCTGACGATTAAATTTTACTAGGCTAGGGGTACAATCACCCTACCACAGACAGGTTCTCGTATAATAAATATCTTAGAAATAGAACACTATCTCATGTTCAAGCCAAACTGAAGTATTCACCGTTATGGAAAGGGTTGATGTTGATTAAAAGTTTAAAACATGCTCGCTCGCTCCGTCGAAAATAATAAGACACACTATTTTTCGACTAATTTGATCATTAATATATACAAAATTATATAGATTGAGAACGTATAAATGGTACCGTTAGATTGGTCTATCAAATGTTTTTTATTTTATATATTATTATACTAACATATTACAAATAAAAAACATGGTCACACTTGTATGTCGTTGACCAACAAAATCTATGTACGCCTTATATTTTATATTTTGAGACGGAGAGAGTTTGTTGGTAAAGGCCACCAAACGCCGATCTTGGGAAGACTCGTGTCTCGTTGGAACCAGGGCCGGCCCTGGGGGGTCAGGGTGTGCGGCCGCCCCGGGCCCCCCAAATCCAGGGGCCCCCATCTGTGTATATTACACTATATACCTATGTATATGTTTTCAGCCCAGCAGGAAAAATACTAGGCTAATGGGCTGTGTGCATCACTGCGTGACTCGGGAGGGTAAAGGCAATAAGTTAGCCATGGTCGCTTCGATTCTTCCGCCGGCCGCCGAACGCTGATTAGGGATTGACTGATCCAATCGTTCTTCACACGAAGGAACTCAAGAGTCAGAGTCGTGCTCGTGCTTCCGCCTGCGGTCTGTGGATCAATCGTTCTCTCCCCGGCCGAGCGACGACGCCGACGAGACGCACAGGTACTGAATGTTTATCTTTCTCCGATTCAATGGTCTGCTGCCTGATCCATCTCAATGCTCTGCCGCATGCCGCTCTGAAATCTCAGTTAGACAATGACTCAATCGGCCTGATTGTATGATTACTTATCAAAGCTGCTCAGTTAACAAATCATTTTTTGGTTGATTGTAGCTGCAGGCATGTCTGATTATTGAAGGTTGGGTGATTGGGTTTTCTGTTTTCCTTCTTCAGTCTTCACTTGCGCACACACAGCCTAATTTATTGCCATATTCGATTTCTGAGGTACAGGGCCCTGCTGAGGTATGTAGCTAACCATATCAAGCTTCTGAGTTAAGGTCGGCTTTGTCTGAATTACATCATTCCCGTGATTTTGAACCTAAGGATAGAAGTGATGCAAAAAAATTGTTTGATGCACTTGGCCGGTTTGAATTTCTACTTGGTACAAGCTCGAAAAAAAAAAAAAAAATTCTACTTGGTATGATTATTTGGCATGATATTTATTTGATACATACACTGCTTACAAACGCATTCGCAAGACATTGGCAATATTCTTTTATACGTACATTATTATTATTGTACAATGTTTTTATTAGGGGCCACAAATTTTAGTTTCGCCCCGGGCCTCCGAAATCTCAGGACCGGCCCTGGTTGGAACTCCTCCAGTAGTCCAATATCTCGTCTTATGTAATTTTGTGCAAAGTAAAAATGTAACTGTAGCACATGTGTTGTCTCGAATGACTCTGGATATGTGTTTTTAAGAGGAATTTAAATCGAAAGAAGTGGTCCGATTGGCTCCACCTTGCGCAGAGATTAATGGGTGTTTCGCTTTCGGAGGACGAGAATGTGTTAAGTTGGGTTTAATCGCTACGGGTATCTTTTTGTTAATGGTGTATGTAAATATTATGAATGGGTATATTTGTTACCTTCAAAAGTAGTTGTGGAAACTAAAAGTGCCCCCTAAAGCTAAAATTTTCATGTGGTTTTGTATAGAAAAGTTTTGTTAACTAAGAGTTATCTAGCTAAGCATGAATGGACAGGGTGTCGGAGCCAAGAGGACCTATGGATTAGGCAGTGGCTTAGTGGCAAGGGTTGCAGTGGCATAGAGTTCGACTCCCGTCGGGAGCGGATTTATAGTTCCTCATCCGGGTGAGATTCTCTACTATATTAAAAAATTCATGGGTGCTAGTATCTATGAAATTTCATTTTTTTTTGTTGAGTACTAGGCAGTGGCCTAGTGGTAAGGGTTGCAGTGGCACACCCTGTGCCCAGAGTTTGACTCCCGTCGGGAGCGGATTTTTGGTGCCTCATCCGGATGGGATTCTACTATATCAAAAAATTCATGGGTGCTAGTGCCTATGAAATTTCATTTTTTTTATTCTGCAGGGTATCGAATTTATGGCATCGTTTGAGCTATCTTCTTAGGCTACATTCTAATAGAATACCAAATGTGTAGGCTTGTTACTTGTTTTGTTTTCTATCTTCATGTGGCCATGTTGATTGATTCTTGAGTTGTATATTTTGATATCTAAACCTTTACGATAAATAAGGTTGTGTGTATTGTCGGATGCCCATTTTTGGAAGAAAAAAAAGATTGAATGGATACTGTGAAATTCAAAAGCAAAGTTGAATACCAGTTACTTTCTGTCCATAAAAGTTGCAGTTTGACACATGAAGGATATCACATCAGCATCTCGTTCCTGAGAAGATCCTCCCTGAAACCGTGCACCATTATATCGTTTTCTATGTAAGGGTGGATCGAAGAGGACTATAAACGGATATTCTCCAGCATACGGCGAGGCTGATCATTGTACAGTTTGTCCTGCTTGTTGCTCCGTCACGCAATCTCTTTGTTCGCCTGACTTCTTGGCTTTGTTGCTTGTAATTTCTGACGGAGACCACCGGCGGGCTAGCAGTCGCAAGGCTGAAGGGGCAGGGGAGAAGCAGCAAGCAGCGCATCAGCGAGCCGAGAAGGCGAGAAGAGTAGCGGCCTCACGCAGCGGCGCCACGGCCGGCTATCTTCCGCGACCAGAGAGAGATTGAGTGAGCTTTTTTTTGTGCTAACTAGCGCTGTGGCCCTCGCAAATGCGAGGGATTCCTTTTAAACGGGTTGAAATTGTTCGAAAACTAAATTATAGGTTTCATGAATATAACATTATTTTTCTTTATTTGATAATAGAGAAAACGGCTCTACAAGTACCCTAAAAAACATAACATATTTGATAACAACGTTGACCATTTTGAAATTTGGCGACGAAGGACTATTAATTTCATATTTTATAGCACAAATTTTTCGTTTGCAACTCATATAAGTTTGGAAAACTGAACTATAATTTGTAGTTGATATAGATGTGTATGCAGGTTAGTTAAATTTGATTAAATTTCATGATGACTTGAAATGAAAGTGAACATGCCCTTGCTTATAGATCGGTCACTTTAAACAATGTGAAAATCTTGTTCACCTGTTACTTCCTCCCATTTAATTACTCCAGGGTGAAACCATGACCATTCTTTTTTTATTATGCTTCTAAATTAATAATAATATCTTCTATCCCAACTTCAATCCACTTGTTTTACACACTCAGTCACATCTATTTTTTTGCGCCATGTAAAACCAATAGGTGTCTTGTATATCATAGATATGTTCACTTATTTAGCCATCTTTATTATGTGATTTTAATGACATGTGCACTTGAGTAGCACATGATAGGAAAGATATGGAATTCAAATGTCTATCATCTAAACCAAATAATATCGATTGTACCAATTCCTAATAATTATGTTGAAATATTGACGATTATTTTTAATTTGATGCGCTGATAAAGATAAATACAAAATTAACATAATATTAATGATATTATTTTCTTTTGGAATCATTCCATAACAGGTTTATAAATTCGCAGTCAAAGTTAGAAAATAGGCATGCATCTTTCTTGCGAGTCATCTATATTTATGTTAGTATGTTTTATCTACTTTTTAAAACCTCTTTATATGTTATCTCGGTGCTGATCCATTGGCTTTACACTCTGAGTTTGATGTATTTTTCTGTCATGTAACATGTAACCACATGATGTTGTTATTTTATATACTCAACTATACAAACATTCCCACATGTGTGTCTTCAACATCTTCCATGCATGGCTCCATCTATCCTGTAGGGTATGTTTATACTCAACTATACATATGTACCTACATGTGCATATTGACCAGTTTACACTTGGTATGTTTCTTTTTTGGTAAAACATTTCATATCCAAGGTAGCACATCCTTAGCTTGAAACCACATTCGAGCTATGTAGTTAGCATAGACCGATGTTTTCGGATGTATTGATTAGTATACAGTCTTATCATAGTTTTTTTTTACCGAAAGCTGCTAAAGATTTTTTTTCTTGGCACAGCCCACCCACAATTTTAACGTGGTAGCTATTGTACCTATTTTAATTTTTAAGACATGCGTAGTTATTTTCACCAAACTTTCTAGATGCAATTGGAAAAGAGTCCAAGTCCGATAACGCTATCTTTTAAATCACGACAAACAGTCTTTACTCTTTGGATCTCAACGTATTATTTTCTTAAATCATAATCATAAATCATTTATCTAACGCTTTAAATAAGTCGAATGGAATCAGCGACGACCAGACATGTTCAAATCACTCTTCAATCGACAACGGCTAACACTTGTTTTATTAAAAACATACTTGCTCAAAATTAATTGTGTAGGAGCCTTTGATATAAATAAACACTTTACATCATCTTGGTTGTAAAGAGAGAGTTCCTAAATTTGAAGAACGTCTGCTTGGTAACGATCACACTTGTTATGTAACTTCTAGCACTGAAATATTATTATCAGTTTGAGCATCAAATTGTGTAGAATCAGAATATTGCTTCGCTTACTTGCACATTGTTTACATTTGCGCTACCGACATGATCCTGGTTTGTGAGCTCAAAGCAATTAGCTTGAAATTTATATAAATCCCAGCTCTCTTCCTCTTCATTTGTACGCAAACACAAGCCAACAATCCGAAAAGTTCTAGCCAATCTACTAATTAGAAATAGGCTGAAAATTAATTAAGACATGACCAAATCATTCCGTCTGGCGTCGCTCATGCTGACGGTCGCTGGCCGGCCGGTCGTCAAGTTTTAGCGGTATTGTCATTTATGTTTAAGACTAAATGCATTTTTTCTAGAACTAAATGTACAATCAATTTTTGGATTCCGCCCGTAAGAAAAGTCAAAACGAAACGATCCGCTTCAGTGGAACCTGGTCGTACGTGTACTGAGTACTGACATGTACGTATCTTCTGAATGGGCTTCTTAATTTTTTTACGAGAGGCTTCTTAGTTTTTGGTCTTGTACTACGTACGTAACGTGATGCTTTTTTTAGAAACGTGCTGAGGAGTCCATGCCATGTACGTTTAATCTTCTCATCATAACCGTGTCAAGTAGTTGTTACGTGTCAACACAGGTTACGTGACTAATAATTTTTTGTTAAATCCTAACCATCAATTTTAGATCTAACTATCTAAATAATCTTGATGATGTGGATTAGCGTGGTGTCTCGAAAATTAAACCGCCGTATTGTGCTTTTAGTATATAATAGATAGACTAGCAAAAATGCCCGTGCGTTGCTACGGGCGAACAAATGACCCATCGTATACACTTAAAAAGACTCATCTCACTCTATCATGAATTAATATTTCGTCTTACAAGATGATCAAGTTTAGATAAATAAAATCATGTTTAGGCAAGCACAAACAGTAGGTTCCTCACCAACTGCAGAATCATAATCAGATGACTGGAGCAATACTTGAGGTGCTCGGTACCTGAGAGATTGAAACACATGGGGATCAAGAAAGGTAGATGATTATTATTCTGTGTGTGTGGATGGGGCTACCGGAGCAGTGCAAACCAGCGTGTTGACACATATTCCGTGTATGGTGGTGCTGATGAAACCTCCCTTGCTAGACCAAAGTCTGGTAGCTTTAGGACATATTTGCTAACAGATAGATTTTCTGCACATTATAGCAATGCTCCATTTGTGTCGTTGGTGGATGCAGTTGTCCGTATGTTGTTGAGTTGCGATACCATCCTTAAGTTCAGTGAGTGCTCCCGTAGTGCACCAGTGGTAGAGCATTTGGTTTCACTGATTTACTTGTAATTTCAGTTTACAGTTCTAGTTTACTTGGCTATATCTTTCTAATAAATGCAGACTCGACAGTATATGCGTTGCCGCACTGGTCAGCTGCACCAAACTGAGGACTATTGATATGGATGGAGAAGCACACAATCTGAATCTGTACGTTGCCTGAACAGCTAGCAAGAGGAAGAGAACTTACGTATGAAGGAATCAATCGGGTTGTTCATTGCTTCTTTGGGCTGGTCGAGGATGTAAGCTGGAACCGTGGAATCAACTTAGTAGCGTCCCAGGTCCAGCTACTAAATTCAGGTGTTTTGCTAGTGTCTCGTCGTCGGCCAGCCTCTCGACGAGCGCGTTCATGCTGCTCAGCTTGTCCTGCAGGAAGCGCCCCAGCAGCACGGTAAGCTTTGCGAGCAAGGAGTTCATCGCCCCCGTCGCGTCTCCGGTGAGCCACTCATCAGTCATCCCGCGCTTGACGACCGCCTCCAGCCCGAGCTCCTCCACCAGTCGGAACGCCTCCTTAACTGCTCATTGGAAGAGCTCCTCCTCCACGCTAGTGACCGCGCCGCCGCCAGGGATGCCGTACGCCCGCACAGTACGCCTCAATCTGCAGAGCTCGCCGTGGACCACCCGCCGCCCAGCACGCCTCAATTTGGCGATGATTCCGGCGGCTTATGGCGGAGAGCGAGGTCGCGGAGTCGGCAGCGGTCAAGCACCTCCCGTCATTGCCGCCGACCACGACGGGGCTGAGGACACCCAGAGCGCAGGCCGACGTTGACCCGCTCGCCGCATTCAATTCGAAACCGCTCGCCGCCGTGTGCGCTCGACTGAAAATCAGGAGGGGAAAATCAGGTGAGGGGAAACGGGGTTAGTGGGCTACTCCACGAACCGGCGAGGCGAGCTTCAGGGCCTGCTCTCCGGCGCTGTAGCACCGGCAGCGCCGGCTTCATGTGGACTGGTTTCCGCCGCCGTACCGCACCTCTTCGTCCTGCCCTTATCCCTGCTCCCTGCATCGACCGCCGTCAACAGCGGGGCACCGTAGAGGAGGCCGTGAAAGGAGAGAGGCGGAGGGAGGGGATGAGGGAGCACGGGGTGACGGCGGGCAGCGCGCTTCTCCGGCCGGAGGAAGGTGGGTGGCTGCTAGCTCGCCGGAGCCTGGCCGGAAGCAGCGGCGGTGTCCGTCGCGAGCGAGAGAATTTGGGGATTCTTATCCTTTGGCAGTTTTACAATTCGGCCCATTACCTGGACTGCGGGTTGGTTACCAAGAAACAAGAGGACTAAATCGCAAAAGTGCCACGACGTACCGGACACCTTAAGCCGTATTATATAGTAATACGGCTTAAGGTGTCCGTGCGTTGCAACGGGCGTAAAATAAATCACTATGTCATCAGAGCCCGTGCGTTGTAATGGGCGTAAAATAAATCACTATGCCACCAGAAATTTAGAAAACAATATAACACTTACTACCGCGCAAACATATTAATTTAACTTTAATTCCTCCTTTATATCATTTGAGTTTTGTTATAGTTTCACTTTATATTTTGTTCATTTACTTGTTCCACCATATACTACATCCACTAAATTTGACGTTGCTGCTTTCTAATCATCAACCAGATGATTTTCCATTTCACCTGAACTAAGATTTATGTGAACATTTATTTCACCCTACAATTAAATATCTACGCAGCTACATTGCATGACCAATTATATCCAACCTAAACCGAAGATAGAGAGAATGATTGACGGGTAATTTTATTTTGTGAATCCATGTTGACCAACTGCATTATTTCTCTGTGTAATCTATAGGAGGATTTTGTATGTGTATCTTTAGTTTTTGTTTTATCATAAGACAAAACATTCCCAAGGAATAATTAGAGATCAAATATGAGAAAACCTAAAACAGATATTACATGCCTTTGGAATATACAGGGGATTCGTGACAGCATATTCACATAACTCATGATTTTCGTCTCATTTGGAGGACCCTCCCGAAGATATAATTATGCACTACAAGCAGCTATACTCCATAGTACCGAAGTATGTATGTGCATTATTGTCCCCTTGCAAATAACAGTGGAAGCTATACATTCTAAAAGAATATCAGACAGTGGTAGAATACAACCATGTGATATGGCCACATTATGTAGAACATGTTAAGGAACATGCAAAGTGCAACACAACATATTCAACGATCCAAGAAGCAACGAAGACAACCACATTTCAGTCAGTATCTGGGATAGTAGAAAAAATGCAGATATTATGTACATATGATTCCAAGGACAATGACATAAATCAAATGTGGCTTATAAGTTGGAGGTAAACTGAACCAGAATGTGGTGACTTTCGTGTCGCAAGTGACTTCAAGCCTCTCCTTGGGTCCTTTTGGAATTGTGTTCTTTAATCTCTAAATAAAACGGACATGAGAGGAGTGCCACCAGTAGAACTGAAGCTGCACAATCGTGGCAGCTAATCCATTACATATGTAGCAAGCCCAGGCTTGAGCCTGGCTCCAAATCCTGGAGCATGAATGCATGATGAATCTAGTTAGGCAATGCAATCTATGCCTTTCAAATTAACATGTCAGTGAATCAGAATGAACATAACAGTAAATTCATCCAAAAAACATTCAGGCAGATCAACAAATGTTAAATTTTCAGTTTCTAGGATCAGACCAAGCACTAAGATGTACGGAGAGAAAGTGCAGAAAAAATGGAGCAAAAGAAGATCATGTTCCTTCAAATACAATAAGCCGGATATTGTATCTATGAACAAACTTTTAAAGAACTAATATATCTGGTGTCTACATGCTAGTATGCGTTGAGTTGCATGGTCATACTTTGATTTTTAATCTTTTCATTTTCAGGAAAAGTTGAAATGTATATGTCTAACTTAGCACTTATCAATCATTTTTCTAGATGCCATACCAAAGAGGAAGCTCAATGATCTTCCCAGCAATAAAATGAAAAAATAAGAAGTCGGTTTTGTCTAATCAGAAGGCTACGTTGTTTTAACAGGTGGCAGCTGTAGAAAGCAACAGTTCAGATTGTCTCGAGAAATCAGTTTAAAAAAATCCTCTCGAGTTGTAGGAAGCAACTTTCTTTAATGCGGATCCACAATTTTTCCATAGATGTTAGGACACCATTATCATTGTACTCACGATTAGTAGGATACAGTCTGCAATCAAGGTTGAACTTTGAAATTTAATGTTGATGGCAAGGTATGTAAAGGCCTAAAACTAAAGTGGTGTGCGTACCTGCTCAAGATAGCAGTACACACAAATCTAATTTAACACTTGCAATGATACCTTTGAAACAAAGGCGTAGTCGCAGAGTCGCTGGCCCATGGTGCTGGAGGCGCAGAGTCGGATGCCTCCCTGGCAACAAGCGGACGCTGACGCATGAATGGATTTGATGCATCCTTTGTAGCTGAGGAGGAAAACATCTGCCTTCTATTTTCATGAACCTTCATGTTCTGGAAGTACATGGAAAGACACACTTAGTACACCATTAATAATGAAGAGACTATCCAAAGAAAAATGAAATCGGCGACCAACACATTTCAATACTAAAAGCAATAACTATATTTATCTGACCTCTGTCCGCATGGTAAGAGCTTCTTTTAATTCTTTCGTTGCGGTCATTTTTAGGTTGTCCACGACAGTAGTGGAATGCTTTGTTTCATCCTTGGAAACATTACCACTCTCATTCTGTGAATTGCAGAGAACTTGTAGGTCCATAACGGCATTATTCAAAGCGCCAATATCCTCCTTAACAACTGCAGTCAACTCTTGTATCTCCATGGTTGGATCATCAAAAACAGATGTCCTCTTCGCCACTGCAAATAATCATGTTGCGAAATCAGCATCAATCCATGCTTTTTCATTGCAAAAATAACACACATATGCAAAATGGTGCAAAGAAGTAGAAACAATTTCCGATCCACACTTCACAGTGGTCGGCATGCACATTTCGGCAACATTTTCTACCTGACTGCAGTGTTTGAAACCAGGGAGGAGACATCCACTTCACTCCAAAAGTGGCAAGAGAATTAGTAGTAAAGGGGTGCATCCTCCTATCAATGGCAACATAACCAGTAGGACCTCATGGCACAGTACTTGAGCAAATACGCAGACATTGATTTCATGCACATCACCGACGGATATAGTCATATTGAGACTGAAGAGAATGTTCATCTAACTTTTTTCATTCATGCACGCTGGCATCTTATCAGGCTAACGAACGAACCAAGCATGAGCTCTGCAGTGTACACAACGAGCATACTGAGATCCTACCCCAACAACAACATCTAAGTTATGAGCTGGGAACATCCTCTTCCGGCTGCAAACTAAATTAACCTTGACACGGTACTGAGTAAAATAAACGTAGGAGATTCAGACGGGAAGGCTGTAGTGCACTTACACTCTCTGGTATCACCGAGACGATGAACTTGACTCCAGTAGTCGACCGTGTAGATGGATCCATCGCTATTCTTGCAGTCGGGGAGGAGGACGGCAGATGACACGCCGTCGAGTGGACGCCCGTCGGGACCATAGGCCACCCTGGTCCGCGAAGGAGCTGTCGACGACGCGACGGCGCCGCTCTCCGTCTTTATCCTATTCTCGTCGACTGGAAGCACGCTGCCGCCTGCGAACCTGCGCCGGAGGAAGATACGGAGGCATAGCGCCGCCTCCGAGTCTGCGTGGGAGGAGAGCAGTCCCGGCCGCTGCAAGGGCCACGAGCCCGGCCGGGGAGGCGAGCGTGGGGAATAAGAAGAGGACGGCTGCTCTCACGTGACCAACAACGCGGAGAAATGACGCCACAGCCGGCGCCGTCGGGCGTAGCTGTTCCGGGATACAGGAAGGGGATAAGGTAGGAGGTAGTGGACTGCGGGTTGATTTACCACGAGCAGAGCAGCCACGGCCGCGGGCGAGGACTCCTCCCCGACTTCGCCTCCACCCAAGCAAGAAACATGGACGGCGTGAGCCTCCTCTCCCCTCGGACTCGCTCGAGACGCCGCCGCCTTCTCCCGTCGAGAGAGAGCTGAGAGACGATGGTTTTGTGACTGGATAGGGTTGAGGGGCTGAAACGCAAAACTGTAGATTTTGTGGACTGCGGGTTGATTCCCTGCTTTGCGAGGGGGTAAATTGCAAAATAGCCGCGACGTACGATGTCCCCAAGCCGTATTATATAGTAGAGATATAGAATATAGATAGATAGCCGGAGTTTAATTAGGAGTAATACAATTCTACTTTAAGCCCAAGCCTAATGGGGATGTATACTCGGAAGCCTACCAAACCAGCCCATGTCTACGCTATTGTGTTGTGTTTTTTTAATAAATAACATAGAAATTCATGAGAAATCCAGTTGATCGCTTGACCAGATATTGTGGGCATGTGTAATTTTTTTGTATGAACTAGAAAGTGTATTTTGTTCAATGAAATATATTTTCTATCATTGTGTTTGTATGTTTTCATTGTATTTTCCTAGAAAATACTAACATTATGATGCTGGAAATTTGCTTAATATAGTGCTAAAAATAGCAAAAAGGAAAAATAGTGCAAATGCGCATGCCAGAGTTTAACTCACCATTCCTATGAAAAAGGTGACCTGAACCTGATTCTACCCTATATTATGTCTCATCAACCAACATATAATGTAATCATCCCAGTTTGGTGAAGTCGTACTTGATTCACCAACCAAACACAACCTAAAAAGTTGTTCTTTTAGAGGTCGGCGGGAAAAAATCCATTCTAGCCGATTCTCGAAACAAAGCCCTCATGTAAAGTTTGAGAAGTGCTCCTGTGCTTTCCGGGAACTTTTTTGCATGAATTTTAAAGCACACCGACGGCTGTGATTAGGGACGGTACATGGGTTTGAACCCTTCCACATCGCTGGGTTGACATAGGATTTAAAAATGACGTAAAAAGAGTATTAAACACAGCCGTCGATATGTTTTAAAATTCGTGCAAAAAAAGTTCTCGGAAAGCACAGGCGCATTTCTCATAAAGTTTCCAGAGAAACCTCTAAAACTATCCCTCATGGGCGTAAATTTAGGGAAGAGCTGGGGGTACATAGGAGTTTGCATCCCCACTTTGCGGCAGTCACGTCGCCGCACCACTATCAATTTTGGCTGTCTCCGACACTGCTAAGACCACCCCGAACCGCTGCCATTTCATCCTCAAGCCTTCTTGACCTCTTGGTACGATTCAACCGACGACTAGCTCGACACATATCGTTGGTTCGACGAAATATCTCGAAGGTATATTTGTAGCCACTTTGTCAGTTTTAGTCGTATACGCATATCGGCATATTGTGTTTTGTGTTGATGACATTGAACTTACATTAGATGTACATAGCCTCAACTATAGAGTAGTTCTTCGATGGTTCGTCATCGTTCAGATGATTCCAAGTGCGAACTGTTGTAAGACGATAATTTGGACGGGATTTTATTTGATGCTTGCTACGAGTGAGTTCGAGGGATATAATCACTAGTAGAGAAAGGGGCATTGTCACCGGTTTTAAAGGGCTTTTAGCACCGGTTGTGCAACCGGTGCTAAAAGGTCGGGACTAAAGGGCCCCCTTTAGCACCGGAACCCTATGAAACCGGTGCTAAAGGCCTCCACGTGGGCACGGCTGAGCACGCGCAGGCGAAGGACCTTTTGTACCGGTTGGTAATACCAACCGGTGCTAAAGGCAGGACCTTTTGTACCGGTTGGTAATACCAACCGGTATTAATAGTTCCTTTTTTTTTCTTCCACTTATTTTTCAGGGTTTCTGTTTTTTCTTTTGCGCTTATTTTTAGGGGTTTAGGGTTTCTGTTTTTTCCTTTTCGCTTATTTTTCAGGGTTTCGGAGGAGATCACGTATGAAGTACCCATTACACATATAAATTGTACTCACTACGTACACATATAATTGTACTCACTACACATATAAATGAAGTACCCATAATTACATATAATTAAAGTACTTTTTTCACGGAGATATCACTGCTATTACATGGAGGGAGTCTATTTTTCCACATAGTGAAATTCACCGGATGGATTTATGACATGCGTAAGGAAAAATCCCGCCAATTCCTCCGCAATTGCTTTAACGCGGTTCGTTGGTAGGAGTTGGTTCCGCTTCCTTGCGATCTTTAAAAGGAGGAGATCAAATTAGTTATGATTGAAACTAAACACAAGTGATAGTAGAAAAATAAAGTTGTGAATGATTTTTGCGTACCTCTATGTTTCTTTGACTATTGACTCTCTCATTGACTCTCATGTGAATGAACTCACAAACGTAGTATCCACATAAATCTGTCCCATCTGGTTGTTGCAGACACCACTATACAACAATATGATTTAATCAAATAATAATAAAGAGAATTAGAACGATACACGGACCTAGTTAAGTACTATTACTTACTTTGTTAGCTTTGAACTCCAGCTTATCTTTCCATTCACCGGGTTCTTGCTCGGTGAACTTTTTCCAAACCCTGCCCAAAAAGAATATGAATTGAGGAGTTATTACTTACTTTTGATATCAAGTAAATGAACGAAATAGAGGCCTAGTGCGATTGAAATTACCTCTTGAGCATTATACGCACGCTTTTGTATGCATCTGGATTTGTTTTTTTTGAGTCCCAGATTTCAACTTCTCCATCGTCGAGTTTAATGATCAGGAGAATGAAGTGGTAACTGCGCACGTAATTCAGAACTCATCAATTGCACTTAATATCGGGAAAGCAAAAAATAATGTGTACAAGACATTAACACTCACTTGAAGTTGTAGGGAAAAAGTATTTCTTTCTTGGTACTTTGTCGCTTAAAGAAATTCAGTAGAACGTCCTCTATGGCGTCCGGTTGATTTTCTAAAGTTTTGACATGAACTTTATCCGGGTCAATGAACCCAATGTCCCAGATTTTTAGCTGTCTGCATTCACGAATCTTCATTCTGCATATATAATAGCGTACAAAAGAATGATGTGAGGATAATTACTGGCAATGAACGAGCTTAACTAAATAACGAAAATACACAAATAAATTACTTACAGACAATAGCAGCTGATGATAGATTTGTCGAGAGCACGTTGATTGTACATCTGAAAAAGTTCAGAGAACTCAACCTGTACAGCATATTCTTGGAAGTAGTGCTCATCCTTAACTCCCGCCATGAAATAGAAAGTCCCATCTTTTGAGATGTCCATGTACCAGTTATGCAATCTCCATAACTGTGTTGTTAGAGCACTGGGGTTTGTCACCAGAGGCAGCCCAAGAGTATATTGATATGCTATCTCAAGAGTCTCGTACTCTCTGTCTGCACGGTATACCACTAATTCTCCAGGCTCGATTTCCTGAGGAGCCCGAGACGACACAATGAGCGGGGCCATCGATTGTACTTCTTGTTCCCCGAGCTGGGCAACTTGTTTCCCGCATTTCTTTTGTTTCTGTCGCTCCTCCTCTTCCTCCATCTGCGAGCTATGTACCTTGTTAATACCTCGCTCATAGTCTGTAAACGGCGCCGGTGGAGGGTTATATAAGTTGTCAATGGTGCGATCTTTTACCTCAATTGGTATAGTCTTCAGAAGTTCCTTTAAGGGATCCTGTGATGCGGCATGTTTTTCCTCTTTTCGCCGTTCAAAAAAGGTTGCCGCATCGGCATTTAAGCTCACCGTTATTTCCTCCATAGTCATCTCGCAAGCCGGTTTCTCAGGCGCTAACTTCTCAGGAGACTTCAATTTATGCGTTTTCTTTGCACGTTTAATGACAGGGGACCTGTCTTTCCTGAACAAACTCCGCTTTGTCACATGACTAGTGGGCGCATCAGTCGGCTGACGGGACGGCGCGGGCGATGGACTTGCAGTGGGCACCCAATCATCGCGGAAGGCGGGTGGACTTTTAGGTGATAAATTTCTACCCGGAGGAGTCGGTGGCCTTGGCGTAGAGTCTGTAAAGATGATGTATTTCTTCTTCCATAGGACGATACCATGCTCGACTTCTCCCAAAGTCTTCTCGTCATCATTTCCCGGAATGTCAAGTTCCATTGAGTGGAATCCCAGCATAACTTTTGTGACCCCGACACGAGCATATCCAGCTGGAATCTGACCAAAATGGAAGGTTGCTCCAGGTTGATGTTGTAAAGCATATCCTTTCGCCGCCGGATAACTGATTTTCTTCATTGGCACATGTAACTCACAATTTGTCTTCTCCGTGATATCATCCACGGGGTAGTGAGCCGCCGGTTCATCAACTGCAGGATTTTCTAGCTGCGTGGAACCCACGCTGCTTTTCTGCTGAGATAGGGTGACATCGACTGGAGGATCTTGTAGCACCATCCGAGATTCCCTTTGCTGGGTAATTGAGTCCAGTTGCTCCTGCTGCCGCTTCACCTGGGCCTCCCATGTGTGGACCTGGCGTTCTAATTGTGATAACCGGTCCGCCTCCTTCTTCTTACTTCTGGAACGGCTTTTATAAGTTGCAACGTCCGCGGGAAACCCGTGAAGGAAACCAACGTCGCCTCCTCTACCTCGACATCGTCCCCAGTGTTCAGGATTCCCGAGGGCGAGTGTCAGCTCGTCGTCCTCTCTATTGGGAACAAATGTTCCCGCTCGGACGGCCGCTATTGCCTTCTCTAGCTTTTTTACAACTCGTGTAATTCTTTTCTTCCATTTTCCTTTTGCAACAATTCGCCCTGTCTCTGGGTCCAACACTGCTCCATCCGCGAACAACCAGTACTTGGACCTCTCGGGCCAGTCATCTGTCTATGGAGTGATCCCTTTTAGACGCAGTTCGTTTTCAAAGGATTCCCACTTAGGCAAGGCAGTCTTGTAGCCACCTGACCCCAAAGTATGGTGGTATTTCTTCTTCTTAGCATTCTCCTTATTTCTCTCGGATCGGGCCAGAGCGACGGCTGATTTCTTATAAGCTACAAATGCAGGCCAATCATCTTTTATCTTCAGTAGAGAGCCCTTGAATTCTGGAGTCTTTTTCTCATATTTTTTCCACAATTTTTTCTTCCAGCTGTTGAATTGTGTGGCCATCTTCTTAAGAGTCCACTCCCTGACTTTCTGCAGCTTCTTCTCTGGGAGACCTTCCGGTAGGCTGAAATCACTCAAGATTGAGTCCCAAAGTGTTTGCTTAAGTCTGTCGTCGACATAACTTGCGCCAACGTTCGCTTTCTTTGGCTCATTCCATTCTGCAAGGGTGATCGGGATAATGTCCCTAACAATCGCTCCGCATTGAGCTACATATTTGCGGCAGGTGTTTTCTGGTTTCAGCGGTTTGCCATCATCGCCTACTTCAACGATCGACAGCTTTGCACCATCTTCTAGCTTCAACCTTTTGGCCGGGCCTCGTGTAGGGTTTGTCGGCTTCTTTTTAGATCCGGAGGCCTAAAAGAAAAATGTTTTGTTAGTAGGTGCAATATAAATCAATTTATGCATCAACAAGACTTAATATATATATATACCTGGCCGGAGTTTTCCGCGGGCACTTGATCGTCGTCTATTATTTCTAGCTCAAGTCCCTCACCGGAGTCGTTCAGACATCTTGAGCTGAAATCATCCTCTTGTTCATCATCAGAATCTTCTCCATCGGAATTTACTCCAAGACTCTTCTCATATATTATTGCTGCCATTTGCTCTTCAATGTCCTCGTTTCGGATGAAGGGGTTGTTGTCCATAGCTCAATGTCACTTCAAATTTAAATTTGAATCAAGGTTACAATTAAAGTTGATACAAATATTTCTTATACACATAAGTTGGAACAAATATTTCTTGTACACATAAGTTGGAACAAATATTTCTTATATAACTAAATTGGAACAAAAATTTGCTAAATTTCCAACTTTGCTAAATTTCTAATAGTTGTTTTACAAAATTTGCTAACTTTGCAAAAATTGACACAATAGTTGTTTTACTAACACAAAATAGTGAAGGACTTAGCCGATTTGGGGCGTTACAAGTCATAATAATATATATCGCATCAATAATACATCACGCTTATCAAAATGGACGTCGAACTGCCGGAAACATGCCGCGGGCGGTGAAAACCCAAAGTGAAGGAACCCAAACAGGATCATAACTAATGTGAGATCCCTGAAGATGCTGCCAAGTGTTGGACGGAAAGACGTCCAACGCGACCATGTACCGACGGACGTGCTCGTCCTCCGCCCTGACACGACGACGTACCAACTCCTCGGGGGCCGGCACCCTCTGTACCCGTCGTGGCCCACGTGACCGCCACCAAAGAAGCTCCGGGTCGACGATGGTTCCCTCATTCCTCACCAATCTGCGCACACCGGAAGGTGGCACCTCCCAGTGCCAACCCGGCGGAGCCCAGTCCCGGACATCCATAGTCCCGTCCATCTCGAAACTATGAATCTTTACATTAACTCTTAAAATTCCAAGACATTGTATAAAACATTGTAAAATTCAAAGACATTGTATAAAATTCCAACATAGTGCTAAATTCTAACATTGCAACTAAATTTAACAAAAATTTGCTTACTTTGCAAAAATATGAACGAAATATGAAGTATTAACTAACATTGTTTTCCTAACACAAATTTTAACATTGTTTGCCAAAAAATCCAACTTTGCTAAATTTCTAAATTTGCTACACTAATTCTATATATTGCAACTAAATTTGCTAAAAAATTGCTAAACACATTTGCTACACATTTGCTAAATTTGCTAAACACATTTGCTAAATTTCCTACACATTTGCTACACATTTTCTAAATTTGCTACACATTTGCTAAACACATTAATCTAGCTAATTAATCTAGACAGTACTAATTAATTTTGCTAAACATTGGTAAAAATTTACATTACTAATAATAACCTAAACATTAGCTAGCTAAACATTAGTAATAATAATAATAAAAAACCTTGGAGGAGGAGAGGGCCGACGATGGCGGTGGAGGTGCGGTGGCGCTGGGTGGCCGGAGCGGGGAGGTCGCGAGGCGGCCGGAGCAGGAAGAGGGAGGAGGGCGCGCGGGAGGCCGGAGCAGGAAGAGGGAGGCTGCCGACGATGGCGGAGGCGGAGGCGATGGCTGGAGCGGGAAGAGGGAGAGGCCGAGGGCGTGCGCGCGGGAGGCCGATCGACGATGGCGGCGGTGCGGAGGGCCGGCGAGCGGGAAGGGAGGCAGGCCGGAGCGGGGCCGGAGCAGGCAGGAACGCGGCGCCGGTGCGGAGGGCCGACGACGGTGGCGGCGGGCAGGGCTTCGCCGGAGAGCTCGAGGGACGAAGATGAATCGCGACACTTAGCCGATTTGGGGCGGTTCCCCTGTGTTAACTGTCCGAAACCGAGCTTTAGCACCGGTTTCTGTTACCAACCGGTGCTAAAGACCCTTTAGCACCGGTTGGTAACAACAACCGGTGCTAAAGGTCGATTTTTTCGGACACCAAACGGTTGCGCGCCAAGCCAACCCCTTTAGCACCGGTTGTATTTACAAACCGGTACTAAAGGGTTTTGAATTGAATTTTGTTTGTTTTTTGTTCTGTTTTCTTATATTTTCTTATGTTTTCTGTTTTCCTTTATATCTATTTATTTTCAATTTTGTTTTTTCTCTAGTTTCTGTTTCCTTTATTTCTATGTATAAGAAACAACCTTGCCAAAGGAAATCTTAAAATTAATTCCATAAGTATTATTTTCCATTTTTTAAGTGCAAAAAATGACTTTTTTTGTGAACAAAGTACCAAAAAGGTGATGCAAAATGGGACCCATTTAATTTTCATGGAAACTAGTACACATATGATGGATAATCCCCAAGTATTAGGTTTTTCCTTGATTTCTAACTAATTTCCCATAGTTTAATGAGTTTATGTTGATTTATCGAAAGTAATTCAAATTTGAACTACAACTGTTTGATAGTTTGTTCTGAAATATTTGGAAAAATCATTTTGAGGTACACAACTAGTGGTTATATCACAGAAACACTGATAATTCTAGAAAATATTACCTCTTTCGATGAATAGTCATCGCGACCGTTTTGATCGCTTTTAAGGAAAAAATGAAATAAATTGATAAACATCTCAAAAAATGAGTTCCTTTGGCATGGGCTCCTTATATGTGTACTAGTTGCTATGAAAAATGATAAACTTGATTTTTGACAAAATTTGCAAAAAAAGTCTTCACAAAAAGGTCTATCATGTATGAACATCTAGAAGTTTCAAGACAAATGACCAAGTTATGGTCATTTCCACGGCATAGTTTGTGATAAATATCTCATATCCCACAAATAGATGTATCTTGGTATAAGAAACAACCTTGCCAAAGGAAATCTTAAAATTAGTTCCATAAGTATTATTTTCCATTTTTTAAGTGCAAAAAATGACTTTTTTTGTGAACAAAGTACCAAAAATATGATGCAAAATGGGACCCGTTTAATTTTCATGGAAACTAGTACACATATGATGGATAATCCCCAAGTATTAGGTTTTTCCTTGATTTCTAACTAATTTCCCATAGTTTAATGAGTTTATGTTGATTTATCGAAAGTAATTCAAATTTGAACTACAACTGTTTGATAGTTTGTTCTGAAATTTTTGGAAAAATCATTTTGAGGTACACAACTAGTGGTTATATCACAGAAACACTGATAATTCTAGAAAATATTACCTCTTTCGATGAATAGTCATCGCGACCGTTTTGATCGCTTTTAAGGAAAAAATGAAATAAATTGATAAACATCTCAAAAAATGAGTTCCTTTGGCATGGGCTCCTTATATGTGTACTAGTTGCTATGAAAAATGATAAACTTGATTTTTGACAAAATTTGCAAAAAAAGTCTTCACAAAAAGGTCTATCATGTATGAACATCTAGAAGTTTCAAGACAAATTACCAAGTTATGGTCATTTCCACGGCATAGTTTGTGATAAATATCTCATATCCCACAAATAGATGTATCTTGGTATAAGAAACAACCTTGCCAAAGGAAATCTTAAAATTAGTTCCATAAGTATTATTTTCCATTTTTTAAGTGCAAAAAATGACTTTTTTTGTGAACAAAGTACCAAAAATATGATGCAAAATGGGACCCATTTAATTTTCATGGAAACTAGTACACATATGATGGATAATCCCCAAGTATTAGGTTTTTCCTTGATTTCTAACTAATTTCCCATAGTTTAATGAGTTTATGTTGATTTATCGAAAGTAATTCAAATTTGAACTACAACTGTTTGATAGTTTGTTCTGAAATTTTTGGAAAAATCATTTTGAGGTACACAACTAGTGGTTATATCACAGAAACACTGATAATTCTAGAAAATATTACCTCTTTCGATGAATAGTCATCGCGACCGTTTTGATCGCTTTTAAGGAAAAAATGAAATAAATTGATAAACATCTCAAAAAATGAGTTCCTTTGGCATGGGATCCTTATATGTGTACTAGTTGCTATGAAAAATGATAAACTTGATTTTTGACAAAATTTGCAAAAAAAGTCTTCACAAAAAGGTCTATCATGTATGAACATCTAGAAGTTTCAAGACAAATGACCAAGTTATGGTCATTTCCACGGCATAGTTTGTGATAAATATCTCATATCCCACAAATAGATGTATCTTGGTATAAGAAACAACCTTGCCAAAGGAAATCTTAAAATTAGTTCCATAAGTATTATTTTCCATTTTTTAAGTGCAAAAAATGACTTTTTTTTTGAACAAAGTACCAAAAATATGATGCAAAATGGGACCCATTTAATTTTCATGGAAACTAGTACACATATGATGGATAATTCCCAAGTATTAGGTTTTTCCTTGATTTCTAACTAATTTCCCATAGTTTAATGAGTTTATGTTGATTTATCGAAAGTAATTCAAATTTGAACTACAACTGTTTGAGCCGTTAGATCCCGGTTGTTGTTACCAACCGGGACTAAAGAAGCACACGGATCGTGTGTTTCTTTCAAGCACTTGTGAGCCGTTAGATCAGGAGTGTGTTTCTTTCAAGCACTTGTGAGCCGTTAGATCCCGGTTGTTGTTACCAACCGGGACTAAAGAAGCACACGTACCCTATATATAGCCCCCCTCCCGGACATGTTCAGCACTCAGTGTCTACTCATTGTAGTTCATTTTGGCAGCACACGGGTAGTAGAGAGCACTCAGTGAAGGCTGAAGGTGAACCCTCCCCTCGGCGGAGGCATCTTTGGGCAACCAGCGGCAAGACGTCTCTGATGATCTGCGACCGTTCCAAACGATTGCAGATCATCAGAGATGTCTTGCCGGACGGTTGTAGATCATCAGAGATGTCTTGCCACCGGACGGTTCTATCTACATAATACTTCAGTTCATCGACCGAATACAAAGCATTCGGATTCCCTGCATACGCCCAACGGTGCATTTGATATGCAGGCACTCACGAGCCACCGTTGGGCTGTATGCAGGTGAAATCGTGTGTTTTGTTCCATGCATCTACAAAATACTTTAGTTCACTTGTTCTTCTGATACAAAGCATTCGGATATTGCACATCAACAATCATATCCCTATCGACCGAATACAAAGCATTCGGACCCAACATTGCATTTGATATGCAGGTTTAATACATTGTTACACATCACGAACAACCACCCTATCTAGTGTTCATTTTTTCTTCATGTGTGTCCCTTTCTTCTCACTGCGCCGTAGCCATGGACAATCTTCATCATTTAAAGCGATGGTTGGGTCAGTTCTCACTTTGAAGGGCGGAATTTTATCAAACTTATTGTAATCTTCTGACATGTCTGTCTTGTCCTCCACTCCCACGATGTTTCTTTTCCCTGAAAGAACTATGTGGCGCCTTGGCTCATCGTATGATGTATCAGCTTGCTTATCTTTTCTTTTTTTCGGTCTGGAAGACATGTCCTTGACATAGAAAACCTGAGCCACATCATTGGCTAGGACGAATGGCTCGGTCTAGCAGTATCCAATAGGGCAGCTCCCAAAATATAGATGTCTTTTTCCACATGGGTACGTGGTTGTTTGCGTCATTCGGAACTTGTAGTCCCCCAGGACCCTTTCCAAAGATTACTTTTAAATCCTTAACCATATCATATATAACAGAACTACAAGGGCGGGTAGGCCTCAACCGATGATCTGCCTCACCTTTGTAATGTTTGCCTTTCTTCCTTAAGGGATGCTTGGGTCCAAGAAATCGACGATGCCCCATGTACACAATCTTGTTACACAAATATATACTGTCAGTCTTATCTAAACAATGCGTGCATGCATTGTATCCCTTGTTTGATTGTCCTGAAATGTTACTAAGAGCAGGCCAATCATTGATGGTTACAAACAGCAACGCTCGTAGGTTAAATTCCTCCTGTTTATACTCATCCCACACACGCACACCTTCGTCAGACCACAACTGTAAAAGTTCGTCAACTAATGGCCTCAGATACACATCAATGTCGTTGCCGGGTTGCTTCGGGCCTTGGATAAGCACTGGCATCATGATATACTTTTTCTTCATGCACAACCAAGGAGGAAGATTATAGATACATAGAGTCACAGGCCAGGTGCTATGACTGCTGCTCTGCTCCCCAAATGGATTCAAGACATCTGTACTTAGACCAAACCTTAAGTTCCTTGCGTCAGCTGCAAAATCTCGAAACTCACTGTCAATCTTTCTCCACTGCGACCCATCAGCCGGGTGTCTCAGCATCTCGTCTTCCTTACGGTCTTCTTTGTGCCATCGCAACAACTTGGCATTCTCTTTGTTTCGGAACAAACGTTTCAACCGTGGTATTATAGGAGCATACCACATCACCTTTGCAGGAACCCTCTTCCTGGGGCTGGCCTCGCACTCAACATCACCTGGGTCTTCTCGCCTTATCTTATACCGCAATGCACCGCATATCGGGCATGCATTCAAATTCTCGTACTTCTCACCGCGGTAGAGGATGCAGTCGTTGATGCATGCATGTATCTTCTGCACCTCTAATCCTAGTGGGCAGACAATCTTCTTTGCTTCGTACGTACTGGAGGGCAATTCATTTTTCCTTGGAAGCATCTTTTTAAATATTTGTAGCAACTGTTCAAATCCCTTGTCAGATACTCCATTCCTTGCCTTCCATTGAAGCAATTCCAGGGTGCTACCCAGCTTTTTCTGGCCATCTTCACAAGTTGGATACAATAATTTTTTGTGGTCCTCCAACATGCGCTCTAACTTCAACCACTCGTTTTCAGTTCCGCAGATTATCTGTTCATCAAGAATAACCTGACGAAGATCATCATCAGACTGATCATCAACAATGACCTCATGCTCAGCTTCGTCTTCCCCCATTTTAGTATCACCGTGTTCAGAGAACAGAGGATAGTTGTCATCATCATCTTCTTCATTGTCCTCCATTATAACCCCTGTTTCTCCGTGCTTGGTCCAACAAAAATAATTGGGCATGAAGCCTTTCCGGAACAGGTGGAAGTTTAGGGTTCTTGCGCTAGGGTAATTCGTCTTATTCCGACACTCATCGCATGGACAAAACATAAAACCATTCTTCTTGTTTAACTCAGCCGCACGGAGAAATTCCTGTAGGCCACTAATGAACTCCGGAGAGCGTCGGTCAACGTACATCCATTGTCGATTCATCTGCATTATATAAATATATCTAAAACCATTACACTATATATATAACAAACAATTATCAAGTAAGAAAAATATACAAGTAATAACTATGCATCTAAACCATACAACTAATATTTTTTAAAAATATAAGAAAAAAAAAGAGGCTCACCGAGGTGGTGTCGGTCACGGGGCGATCGGCGGCGGTGAGGAAGTGGGGACGACACTATAAAAAGGCACAAATCTTATTTTAAATTGAGCTTATAAAACAAATAAAATCCCTAACTTAGGCATTTCATCAAACACCTTGCTTGCACTAGAAAAAACAAATAAGTTAAACTAGCAAAATGAGCTAAAGTTGAAATGCCGGAAGAGAAGATGAAGTTGCTAACCCTTATATAAGTAAGTGCTACCAATCTTAACAAATGTTGTAGAGATCAAAGAGTGCTAGATCTTGGGAGAGCAAAGAGAGAAGAAAATGGAGCTGGAATGAGAGCAATGGAGCTGTGCCTCGGGTGGAAGAAGGCAATATAGGACGAACCTTATTACAAACCGGTACTAAAGGGTCTGGCCGTGGGGGCCGGGCGCTGCCGGCCGAACCTTTAGTACCGGTTGGTAATACAAACCGGTACTAAAGGGTCTGACCGCGCGCTGCAGCCGACTGATGAACCCTTTAGTACCGGTTTGTATTACCAACCGGTACTAAAGGGTCCAACGCAACCGGTGCAAATAACTGCCGGGCTGTCTCGCCTCTGGAACCGGTACTAATACCCCTTTAGTACCGGTTCCAGTCAATCCGGTGCCAAATGTGGCCTCACCAAAGGCTTGTTTTCTACTAGTGAATGAGGAAGCATCCAGGCTCCCGGCCAGGAAATCGTTCAGATGATTCCACTGGTGGTTTCTTCTTGGCCTGGCCAAGTATTATTCAACCATCACGTGTTTTCCCAAGAGATAGGGAGCATCGATGGACATATTTAGGTTTGGTTGGACATTCTGTATGCGGAGCCAAGGGATGTTTGGATCCATGCGGCATGATTTGGTCAAGCTGCGCCAATTCCACACTACTCTAGGCTAGCCGCTAGTGACACTACACTATTAAACAGGGACAACACAGGCAGTACATTGCAGTGATGCAGAGACTGACTGGGTTAGGAGGCACTGTTAGTTCAAAAAATGCCCGCCCGACGACGATGACCCCGGAGCGATGATGGCAGAGACGGGCCGTCGCCGTATCAGGCATGGATGGTTGGCGTGGGAGACTTGGAATAAAACCGTTAATAACACGGTCCACGTAGGGCTGATGGAGTTAGGCCGCCTGCTTTTGGGTTCGTCTGATGATGCGATGGCGACCGGCGAGCCCGGTCCATTCGTGCATGGCTGCAGCATGCATGGGAACGTGCGAGGTGCGAAGCTGCGCGAGCGTGCTGTGTGGATTTACACCCGTCAGGTCAGGCGCTGCACGCGCGCGTACTTCCCACACACAAAACACAATGTTGACGAAAGTCACAGCACATTCTGGCTGTAGTTCTGGAGTGAGGTCATGCCGTGCCACGTGTTTTGAACTAGCGCGTGTGTTAAAACTGGGATTTGAACTCCGTTGAGCTCGATACAATCCAGCTACAAGTTTGTTCTCTGTCATGCCGCGCTATTTTCTACCCCCTCCGTTCCAAATTAAAAGACTTTTATTTATTTTATTTATACAAAAGTGGATATATCTAGAGACATGTTACAAGTCTAGATGCATCCATTTTTAAACAAATATAAATCATCTAATATGTAACGGGGGAGTGCTACCTCTATCGCAGCTAGCCTAACATGTATATATATAGCATGTGGTACTTATTCAGTGAGTAACAGTAAATATATATATAGTGTGTTGTAAATCTTTTTTCATTCAATAATCTGTCTCTGATCACATCACACTAGTGTTTTTTTGGTGGCAAGAATGGTTATGCATCAGGTACTCAGGTAGGTAAATACTACTCCATATGTCTCATAATGTAACACGTTTTGACAAGCTGAAAGCTTGAATATTAGGGGACATACTGAGTAGTATATATTGCTCTTCTGAGCTCCGTCGCAGTTGAAACCGTTGCGTTCGTGCAGTCCAGTGGTAACATTGTCAGCATATGCCTAATTCAGTTCGTTCAGCAATACCTAGAACTCGTTGTTGGCTCCTTTCCAATCATAATAGCTCATACGATACGTTAACGGGCAGTAGTCAGCGTTTCGTGTACCAGACCGGCAAAAGGGAGAACGTTTCGTTACAAGAAGTTCAGAACTGAAATATGCTCATAGCAAGATTTCAATTCAAGAACACTGAACTGAACATACACATATATCGATCCATCCAATTGGACGAGTATTTGCCCGGTACTACATCGTAGCCGTGAGGGTGTGGATATACCGTTGCAGGCTGCTGCAGAACGTACACACAAGACACAACCACACGAGTGCGACTCGCATGGCAATACGTCAATTCCTATTAGACACTACTTGCAAGCTAGCTAGCCGGCCGGTATGCTCATCAGGTCCAGAGCTGTCGCCGGGCCTCTTCCCACGCCGCCGAGTCGAGATCATCCGACGAGTCCGCGCAGAGCGACTGGTACACCGCGGAGCCGGCGCCAAAGCCGTTCAGCTGGTCACCCAGTGGCAGCGGCGGCGCGTACTGCTGCTGCTGCTGCTGGTGTCCGGATGCAAACTCGACGCAGACGAGGGCGAGGAGATTGGCGTGCTGCGCCTGGACGCGGAGAAGATCGGCCTGCGCACGCGCCAGCTGCACCTTGAGCTCGTTGGCCTCCTTCTGCAGCCGGCACACCGCCCCCGCGCACCCGTACACCGGGTCGCGCAGCCGCGCCTCCGCCTCGTACACCATGCTGCTCACCGCGTCCGCCCGCGAGCTCTCCGGCAGATCCTGGAGGAGCTTGATGATGTTGCTGGCGCCGAAGACGCGGTGCGCGGTGGTGAACTTGGCGGGCTCGGTCGGCGGGAAGTAGGGCGCCAGCATACAGCCGTCGGCGCAGCGGCGCCGGAGGACCTTGCACGCCGCGCACGGGCTCAGGACCACGACCGTTGGCGGTGACAAAGACGGCACGTTGCCTGCCTGCAGCGGGAACACGGGGGGCGGCGAGCCTGCAGACGACACCGGCGACATGGACCGGCCGGAAGGTTGCACCGCGGCGGGGTTCGTGGCCTCGTTGCTGTAGTCCATGGAGTATATATGAGAGAGCAGGGCAGAGCACGGAGAAGTATATATGAGAGAGCAGGACAGAGCACGGAGAGTTAAGTTATGTTGGTAACAGACTAACAGGGAGATCGATGTGTAATTAGCTTCCAGATTGAGATTGAGCGTACATGTCGGCTTATATAGAGAATGCGCGCGCGCGTACGTGGAGTTGGAAATATTCTCTTCCATGCGACGCGAGAGCGATATATCTTTTGTTGGAACGTAGAAAAACAAAGTGTTCAACTGTTCGTACTTCCTACTCGACAGCAAATCAGTTGCAGTTTTTTTGGTACATACGTACGTAGGAGTAGGTACCAGGCCGGCGTGCTTGATCGGAAATGTTTGGCAGGTTTCTTGGAAAGCTAAGATGGCTGGATGTCTGCCCAGATAATTTTTTTAAAAAAGGAGGTAAAAGATTTGTTTCATCTCATTAAATAAGAAGGAATTTAGAGGAGACATGACCTGGAACTAAAGCCTACTCTCACGACATAATAGGACCTGGTGTTTCGCGGCCGCTGCACTTCACAAGACAGGCTCGGTCTTGCTTTTCAATAACTAATAACGTCTGCATAGAAGAGACTTTACAAAAACACCGCGCGTTTCTCTCGTCCCAATTCTCCCAAGTGATAAGCATGATGAATGAGAGAAGCAAGTGATTTCCTCCGATATCCATTAGGGAAGATGACGGAATCCCACCATTCTTGGACTGTGGTGCAAGAGGACCAATGCGACGTGTTGATCAAGGTTACGCCGAGCCACTCACCAATCCAGTTCCAAACACGGAGGGTATAGTGACATTTGAACAAAAAATGTACCCCATAACCGTCCTCTCTCTTACAAAGTTGGCAAAGCCTGCAATGTAGCCAACCACGTCTTTGGAGACGGTTGGTCGTCCATACCCGGTCTTGAAGAATTATCCATGCAAAAAAATTACACTTAGGAGGTGTCCAACTTTTTCCAAACGGCCTACATGGTGGATCTAGCGATTGGGCTTTGTATGCGGAAATTGCCGTGTATGATCCCGACTCGCTGAATTTCCAATTAATGTCATTCGTGATTCCTTCAAAGAGATGGACTAATCCTAGTCCAAAGCTAAACGAACTCAAGGATGTGTTTGGGTGTTAGGCCCTTGGAAGTATTGATTTTCGAGATCCAAAATTTGTGGGTGATGCCCTTGTTGCAGGTCATGTTTTTCCTAGAAGGGATGTAGAAAGTGGTTGGTGCAAGGAGCCCATCTAGCCACGGTGTGTGCCTAAAGCTTTCAATGTGCCCCATCTCCGATGGTGATGTTAGTTGCCGCGTAGAAGATATCCATATCCGCCTTGTCGCAATGATTCTCGCACCTGATCGATCCAACCCTTGGAGGGGTCTTTCCAAAGAAGCCAAGGCCATCGAGAAGCCGTAACGCCTGCTGCTTAATAAACCCGTACATAAACTGCTAGCTTGCAGGACTTCAGCATAAGCAGGAGTAAGTGGAATTGGTCAGTCGTCAGAGCATTCCACAAAAAAATTGCATATTTGGCTAGTGACAAGTGGTAAGGTATCCTCTATTGGTATTCAGCACGTTTATGTTTTGCATGCGCATGACTCTTTAGATTTATTTCGAGAATGGAGTTAGCATACCAAGCTAATGGTATTGAGAAGAAAGTTGGGGTATATATGATACCCACAAGTATAGGGGATCGTAGAAATCTTCGATGTGTAAGTAAAGTATCGATCCCACGAGGAGTAGAAGGTATAAGTGTTTATCCTTTCAAATAAGAGTGTCACTATTCTTATTATCTATGCACTAGACAAACTAAAATGATGCAAGTGTTTTGGGTTTTTGGTGTAGAGTTTGCAATAAAGTAAAAGCTAAAAATAAAATATGACAAGTGAAAGCTCTCAAAGAGAGAAAGCCCAATCCTCTATGCAGCAAGAGGACAAGCTTAAGTGTGTGTTTCTTATGCTTGGAAACGTTCCCAAGGGCTACATGGATTTCATGGCATAGATATTTCTAGAACAACAAGTTAAATATTTTGTCAAGTTTTAATCTTCTTTGGATGGAGCCATAATTAGGTGTAGCTAAATAAATATACTAAACCTGTTATGATGGGTCTTGTGGCCAAGTAAATGACTGCACAAGAGTTATTAAGACATAGAGTCCCACCATAGCCATAAACTCTAAGGTCCCCAATATTAATCCCCTCCTAATGAAACTTCATGTATTAGACCACAGGTTTATTTGTCAACTCCCAGGTCCTACCCAATCCATTACATAGTGTGATCACCTCATGCATTCCTCAACATATGCGTGCAATCAAATATTGTACAATAAGACAATCATCAAAGATAAATACTTGACCAAATACTCAAAAATGTTTAGTGAAATCATTGCCAATCCATCCTATGCCCCCAGGAACATGAGAGAATTACTCACAACTGTAGGAGATATGCCCTAGAGGCAATTAATAAAGTGTTTTATTTATCATATCTCATTTGTTCATAATACGTTTTTGTGTCATGCTATAACTGTATTAAGCGGAAACATTAATACACGTGTGATACCTAAAACAACCAGGTCCCCAGCAACCTCTGTTTGACTGGTTCATTGTGCAATCGATGATCGAGGTTTCCCGATCATGTGACATAGCGTCTATTTGACAATGAAGTCATATCGTTGGTAGAACGATGTGATGGACATACCCAATATTTATAGGACGTAGTCATTACGCCTTCGACCGTGAGACCTACTCTTATTGCTATTCCTGGAAGACACTTTGATTGCATCCAACGTCATATCTTACATAGTGTGACAATAAAGGTGTCCCTCTCGGGTGTCGGATAGGAGTATGTTGAGACGGGGGGTCAAGAGCGGGATTTGCCAATCCCATAGCAGGATAGATACTCTAGGGCCCACTCGGTGAGATTATGTCAAACGAGCTTGCAAGCGTGTGACTGGGTCACCAGGACATAAGATCATAGACGAGTAGAAGTTAGCGGTGTCGGTAACGAGATCAAGCTAGGTATGGAGATATCTATGAACGAGTCTCGGACACGCTAAGTATCGCATGGCAAAAGGTTTAAGACTCAGACGTCCAGGTTCGATAAGGAAAAGTATTCGTTATCTCGCAGGGATTAATTCTGGGTATCCAAGGTCCACGAATTAGTCATTGATCGGAGAGGAGTCTCGATCATGTCTGGTGATGTAATCGAACCGCTAGGGTAGCACGCTTAAGGGGAGTCGACATTTTACCGGAAGAGAAAAATAGGAAAAGAGAGACCGGGAACGTCCCGGGAAAGTTCCGATGGAGATCGGGCAGCGACGAAATAGTTTTCGGAGCCAGAACAAATTATGTAATATGTATTTAATATTAATTAGTGTAATTAATACTTAAATATATTTTATTTTAATTTTTTCTGAATTTTTAAAGGCAAAAATCCCTAAATGGGCCTCTTGTGCCAAAGAGGCCCATGAAGGGGGGGAAGGAGTCCCCCTCTTGGAGGGGGCTGGTTCGGCCGGCCTAGGTGGGCCCCTTGTGGCCCACCTAGGGCCGGCGCATGGGGGCTGGCCGGCTGGGGCTGTGGGATTAGTCCCACACCCCCAGCCTGGCAAGTTGGGCACCCCCCTTGCTCCTATATATAAAGGGGCACCCCCTGGCCTTTGAAACACACAGTTTTCTCTCTCTCTCTCTCTCTCCGAGGATCACGTGATTCCCAAGTTTGGAGTTGCGCCTCGGAATTGTTTCTCCACCATACGCACACCGTCGTGCTGCTGGTCTCCCGGTCCCAGTCTTCCGCTGCTTCGTCCCTGGATCGGAGCCCGGAGTGCGTCGGCTTCACCGTACGTGTGTGACTCCCTGCGAGGCATCACACTTGTGGTGCTAGAGGTCTGCTTCCTCTACACGGCATCGAAGTCTTCGTCGGCTTCATCGACAACGCTCATGCGGGAGCGTAATCCCCGCTTTCGGTCTTCAAGAGGTATGTGCGAAGACCCCCCTGCGTATTACTATATCTGCATAGTATAGATTCTGGCTGGTTTTAGGTTATCGCTGTTAGGAAAATTTTTGTTTTCTGCTGCGATCCCCTTCAGTGGTATCAGAGCCGATCTATGCGTAGATATAGCTATGCGCTAGTTGAACCCGTGTTCTACACGGGGGCATCGTTCTTATTATTTGCTACCCTCTCGCGTGCACTTGCAATGTCGGCGGCATTGAGTTGATGAAGCGGCCCGGACCGACCTTACGCGTACGCTTACGCGAGACTGGTTCCACTACTGACATACGGCTGGTTCCGTATATGTGGCTGGCGGGTGTCTGTCTCTCTCTCTTTAGCTGGCTTTGCATTTTCAATGGAGGGCCCGAAAGGGATACATAAATATGCAATTATTTGATCGTTGTTGTGGTCATAGGTTCGTAGGTATGAAGCGGTTCTATTTACGACAAGCCCCAAGCCACGTAAAATATGCAAAAGATAAAGTAGAAGCGTCTAACTTTATTTTGCAGGGGCTATGTGATATGGTCAAGGTAGGTTTATTAAATTGTTTATGAACTGCTGGCGCGAAGGAGACCATCGGCGCAAGGGGCCATATCACGTCGCATTACATTTGATGTTTTGAGTGCATCTTATATTGTGTATATATGTATATAGTATATATTACACGGCGGTAGTTATATAAGATGATCCCTCCAAAATACCAATTGTGTTCTCCCTTCAATGTGCACCACCAAGAAAGTTCTACGTTATGAGGCAGGCCGTGATGATCGGGTGTCAGACATATCGTCGTTCGCATACAGTGGGTGTAAGCCATGTTGCACGAGCATTTACGTTGAAGGTTATTATGGCGAGCCTAGCATGTACAGACATGGCCTCGGAACAAGGTGACCGAAAGGTCGAGCATGAGTCACAGAGTTGTTGTGATTGACATTCCGATGTCTACCTTTGAAGTTGTGTTGCCGGCTCTGATGATGAGGGGTTGCACAATGGATTAGGGTCGTGTAATCACTAAAACGATGAGGGGGATACTCGTTTTGAGTGGGAGTTCTTAGAGTTATTTTCAAAAATACTTGAACTCAAATCTTTTATGAACAAAGTCTTATATTTTGCAAATTCCATTGTAGATGTCTCATCCCACCTTTAACCTAGCCCTGTTCCTTGAGAAAGAGAAGCTTAAGACCAATGGGTCTAACTTCGTATCCTGGTTCCGCAATCTGAAGTGCATTCTGAATGCCCACAAGGTGGCTTACATCCTTGAAGCCCCCTTGGGTGATCAGCCAGCAAACACCGCCTCAGAATTCACTAGGAGTGTCTACGAGTTTAAGGCGGAGATTTCCTCTTTTGTTCGGAGTGGCATGCTCTTTGCCATGGAGGCTGACCTGCAGAACCATTTTGAGAACAAGAGTGCTTATGAGATAATCACTGAACTCATGGTTGTTTTTGCACGACAAGTCAAGGATGAGAGGTTTGAAGCTACCAAGCTTTTCTTCTCAGGCCAGATGGAAGAGCACGGTAACATAAGTGAGCACTTAGCCAATATGTTTGGCAGCGTTCAGCTCCTGAAAGATCTGGGATGTGAGATCCCGGAAGAGCTGGTTATTGATAGGGTGTTGTTGTCGCTACCCCCTACCTATAAGGACGCCATCATGAACTACGACATGATTGGGACATCAAAATCCCTGTCGGAAATTCTTATGATGCTCAACATGGCCGAATTGGAAATCAAGATGGACAAGATGGCGGTGACCGTCAGATCCCTGGAAGCACAACTCCCCAAGTGTCTAGAAGATAAGAAGGCCGGCAAGATTGTCGGAAAAGAGAAAGGTATATTTGATATACATGTTATTGATGTGTACCTTACCTGCGCCCGTAGCAACACCTGGGTATTTGATACTGGCTCTGTTGCTCATATATGTAACTCTCAGGAGGAGTTGCGGAATAAGAGGCGCCTGGCAAAGGACGAGGTGACGATGCGCGTCGGCAACGGATCAAGAGTTGACGTGGTGGCTGTCGGCACACTCCCTCTACATCTACCATCGGGATTAGTTTTGGTCCTCAATAAATGTTATTTTGTACCGTCCTTGAGTGTAAACATTATTAGTGGGTCTTGCTTGTTGCAAGACGGATATTCGTTCAAATCAGTATCAAGTGGTTGTGCTATTTCTATGAATGATATCTTTTATGTTAATGCTCCCGAGAGTAATGGTTTATTCTTGTTGAATCTCGATCGTAGTACTCACATTCATAGCATAAATGCCAAGAGGATTAAACTTAGTAGCGATACCGCCATGTATATGTGGCATTGCCGTCTCGGTCATATTGGTATAAGGCGCATGAAGAAACTCCATGCCGATGGACTTCTAGACTCGTTGGATTTTGGATCCCTCGACACATGCGAACCATGCCTCATGGGCAAGATGACCAAGACACCGTTCAATGGTTTCATGGAACGGGCGTCGGACTTATTGGGAGTCATACATACAGATGTGTGTGGACCAATGAGCGTGTCGACACGCAATGGTTATCGTTACTTTGTCACCTTCACCGATGACTTGAGTAGATATGGGTATATCTATTTGATGAAACACAAGTCTGAAACATTTGAAAAGTTCAAAGAATTTCAAAGTGAAGTTGAAAATCAACTCAACAAGAAAATCAAGCACCTTCGATCCGATCGTGGTGGCGAATATTTGAGTTTTGAGTTTGGCACACATCTGAAGGCCTGTGGCATCGTGCCGCAGCTTACGCCAGCTGGAACGCCGCAACGCAACGGTGTGTCTGAGCGGCGTAATCGCACTCTACTGGATAGCGTCCGATCTATGATGTCTCTTACCGACTTGCCTGTGTCTTTTTGGGGGTACGCGTTAGAAACAGCCGCATTCATTTTAAATAGGGCTCCGTCCAAATCCGTAGCAACGACACCGTATGAGGTCTGGTATGGCCAGAAGCCTAAGTTGTCGTTTCTGAAGGTCTGGGGTTGTGAGGCGTATGTTAAGAAACTACAGCCCGACAAACTCGAACCGAAATCGGAGAAAGTCGTCTTTGTAGGGTATCCGCGGGAAACCATAGGATACACCTTCTACAACCAAGCTGAGGGCAAAACGTTTGTCGCGAAGAACGGTACCTTTCTGGAGAAATAGTTTCTCGCCAAAGGAATAAGTGGGAGGAAAATAGACCTCGACGAGATCGTTGATCCTGAACTCGAAATACAGAGTGGCGCAACGGAAGCTGTTCCGGAACCGTCCTCCACAGATGGAGTGGGAGAAGATGTCGAGGGTGCTATTCTACCTCGTAGGTCAGGGAGATCTCGGGTCGCCCCTGAATGGTATGGCAACATGGTTTGCACCGTCATGTTGATTGAACAAGACGAACCTACGAACTACAAAGAGGCTATGGCTAGTCCTGAGTCCGAGAAATGGCTTGAAGCCATGAAATCCGAAATAGGATCCATGTACGATAACAAAGTATGGACTTTGGTAGAAATTCCCGAAGAGCGCAAGGCCGTCGAGAATAAATGGATTTTTAAGAAGAAGACTGATGCTGATGGTAATGTGACCGTCTATAAAGCTCGGCTTGTCGCAAAAGGTTTCCGACAAGTTCATGGAATTGACTACGATGAAACGTTTTCACCGGTAGCGATGCTAAAGTCTATTCGGATTTTGCTAGCAGTTGCCGCATATTATGACTATGAGATATGGCAAATGGATGTCAAAACAGCGTTCCTAAATGGCAACATTGAGGAAGAGTTGTATACGGTACAACCTGAAGGTTTTGTCGATCCAGGAAATGCTGGCAAAGTATGCAAGCTTCAGCGTTCCATTTATGGACTGAAGCAAGCATCTCGGAGCTGGAATCTTCGCTTTGATGAGGTGATCAAAGGTTTTGGATTTGTCCGGAACAGAGAAGAGACCTGCATTTACAAGAAAATGAGTGGGAGCTCAGTTGTGTTCCTGGCACTATATGTCGATGATATACTGCTGATAGGAGATAATGTGGAACTACTGAATAGCGTTAAGGAATATTTAAACAGTAAATTTTCAATGAAGGACTTAGGAGAAGCTGCATACGTTTTAGGCATTAAAATCTATCGTGATAGATCAAGACGCCTATTAGCGTTAAGTCAGAGTACTTATATTGACAAGATACTGAAACGGTTCAATATGGATGGAGCAAAGAAGGGTTCTCTGCCTATTGTCAAGAATAAGGTGTTGAGCAAGGCACAGTGTCCGGTGACGGAACATGATAGAGTCGCGATGACTAAACATCCTTATGCTTCAGCCATAGGATCGATCATGTATGCCATGCTAAGTACTCGACCTGATGTAGCATTGGCTCTTAGTTTGACGAGCCGATTCCAAAGTAATCCTGGTAAGGAACATTGGGTAGCTGTTAAAAGTATTCTTAAGAATCTCAAGCATACAAAGGAAATGTTTCTTGTGTATGGGGACTATGAGGAAGAACTTGGCGTAACAAGTTACGTTGATGCAAGTTTCTGCTCAGACCCAGATGACTCTAAGTCACAGACAGGATATGTGTTCAAGGTGAACGGAGGCACTGTGAGCTGGAGGAGTGGGAAGCAACCCATCGTGGCCCAATCTACAATGGAATCGGAGTACATTGCTGCTTCTGAAGCCGCGAATGAAGCTGTGTGGCTGAGGAAGTTCATCATTGAGCTTGGAGTGTTCCCTAGCGCGCAAGACCCCGTGACCCTCTACTGCGACAACATGGGTGCTATTGCTAACGCGAAGGAACCAAGGTCTCACTCGACTGCCAAACACATACTCCGACGCTTCCATGTGATACGACAGTACGTACAAGGAGGTGAAGTGAAGATTTGCAAAATACATACGGATCTGAATGTGGCAGACCCGTTGACGAAGCCTCTCCTGCTAGACAAGCACGTGAAACACCAAGATGCTATGGGTGTCCGGCTTTTACCAGGTTGTAACTAGATTAAATTGTACTCTAGTGCAAGTGGGAGACTGTAGGAGATATGCCCTAGAGGCAATTAATAAAGTGTTTTATTTATCATATCTCATTTGTTCATAATACGTTTTTGTGTCATGCTATAACTGTATTAAGCGGAAACATTAATACACGTGTGATACCTAAAACAACCAGGTCCCCAGCAACCTCTGTTTGACTGGTTCATTGTGCAATCGATGATCGAGGTTTCCCGATCATGTGACATAGCGTCTATTTGACAATGAAGTCATATCGTTGGTAGAACGATGTGATGGACATACCCAATATTTATAGGACGTAGTCATTACGCCTTCGACCGTGAGACCTACTCTTATTGCTATTCCTGGAAGACACTTTGATTGCATCCAACGTCATATCTTACATAGTGTGACAATAAAGGTGTCCCTCTCGGGTGTCGGATAGGAGTATGTTGAGACGGGGGGTCAAGAGCGGGATTTGCCAATCCCATAGCAGGATAGATACTCTAGGGCCCACTCGGTGAGATTATGTCAAACGAGCTTGCAAGCGTGTGACTGGGTCACCAGGACATAAGATCATAGACGAGTAGAAGTTAGCGGTGTCGGTAACGAGATCAAGCTAGGTATGGAGATATCTATGAACGAGTTTCGGACACGCTAAGTATCGCATGGCAAAAGGTTTAAGACTCAGACGTCCAGGTTCGATAAGGAAAAGTATTCGTTATCTCGCAGGGATTAATTCTGGGTATCCAAGGTCCACGAATTAGTCATTGATCGGAGAGGAGTCTCGATCATGTCTGGTGATGTAATCGAACCGCTAGGGTAGCACGCTTAAGGGGAGTCGACATTTTACCGGAAGAGAAAAATAGGAAAAGAGAGACCGGGAACGTCCCGGGAAAGTTCCGATGGAGATCGGGCAGCGACGAAATAGTTTTCGGAGCCAGAACAAATTATGTAATATGTATTTAATATTAATTAGTGTAATTAATACTTAAATATATTTTATTTTAATTTTTTCTGAATTTTTAAAGGCAAAAATCCCTAAATGGGCCTCTTGTGCCAAAGAGGCCCATGAAGGGGGGGAAGGAGTCCCCCTCTTGGAGGGGGCTGGTTCGGCCGGCCTAGGTGGGCCCCTTGTGGCCCACCTAGGGCCGGCGCATGGGGGCTGGCCGGCTGGGGCTGTGGGATTAGTCCCACACCCCCAGCCTGGCAAGTTGGGCACCCCCCTTGCTCCTATATATAAAGGGGCACCCCCTGGCCTTTGAAACACACAGTTTTCTCTCTCTCTCTCTCTCCGAGGATCACGTGATTCCCAAGTTTGGAGTTGCGCCTCGGAATTGTTTCTCCACCATACGCACACCGTCGTGCTGCTGGTCTCCCGGTCCCAGTCTTCCGCTGCTTCGTCCCTGGATCGGAGCCCGGAGTGCGTCGGCTTCACCGTACGTGTGTGACTCCCTGCGAGGCATCACACTTGTGGTGCTAGAGGTATGCTTCCTCTACACGGCATCGAAGTCTTCGTCGGCTTCATCGACAACGCTCATGCGGGAGCGTAATCCCCGCTTTCGGTCTTCAAGAGGTATGTGCGAAGACCCCCTTGCGTATTACTATATCTGCATAGTATAGATTCTGGCTGGTTTTAGGTTATCGCTGTTAGGAAATTTTTTGTTTTCTGCTGCGATCCCCTTCAACAACGTGAATACATGATATGATTCAATGGCATAAGTGATACAACACAATCTGAAAATATAATCTCCCCACAAAACAATGACAAGTAGCAATTCACAAACATGTAGAATAGTACTTAGACAATAGCTAGGGTTCGAACAATCTCAAACTATGAGGGGGATGAAGTGGATCACGAAGATGGTGATGGAGATGGTGCTGATCTTGACGGTGGTGTTGATGAAGACTCTGGAGGCGGATGGAGGAGCCTTCCGGAGGTGATCCGGCGCGTTTCCCCCCTCCAATCTTCTCCGACGGTAGCCTTCCGACTCTCTGTTTCTTGGTTTCGTGTTTCTCCGCCGCCTCCTTGCGAAACTCCTCAGGGGACTATTTTTATAGCCGGTTTTAGGTCAAGATGAAATCAGGAAGATGAAAACGGACGGCATCGGAGCCACGAGGGGGAAAAGGGGTGGTCTCACGCGGCCAGGGAATCTGACCGCGTGGGCCCCCCTAATTCCCAACTGGTTGGGCTTCTGGTCTTCATTTTAGGCCCATCGCGTTCGTCTCGAAAATTCTGAACCGTGCTCTTTGGCCTTGCCCTTTTTGGAGTCCCGAAGCTCCCGGAAAGTCCAAAACACTAAAAAAAGATGTTTTCTCGAAAACAGAGTTAGAACCAAAAGAGGGGGGATTGTTTAGAAAATCCCCGAAATCATTATAAAACATGAATATAACATCATATGTTGCAAATATGTAGGAATAAGAGTAATACAATGCAAAGTTCATGTATGCATTTTACATGCATCAATATATGAAAAACTACAACTTTGGAATAAAAGTTTAACGAAAACCGCAACTTTGCATGAAATAAATGCACCTATAAAACATTGGGGCAAACGTTCATCACATTAAAAGTGTTCGGTTCAAGTCCGTCAATCGTGAGTTTGACCCCTCATGCCCACCGGTTAGGACACACGCTTCAAAAGTACTTGAGGCGGTGTCAGGGCCGGGCTGGCAAAATCCAGGGCCATGTGCGAAAATCTAACTCAATCTCACACGCAAAATTTTGAACTAATAGAAAATTACATCAACCCCTAGACAATGGTACAAGAAGAGCACTGCATAAGCTTATCCTTGAAATCCTAGCCTGGAGGCACATGGACAAGAGTGTGGCCCAAATGAAGGCAGTTGTATGGCGGATGGCAGAGACAGAGTGGAAGGATGGATGCTTTGGCCAGTTAAGAGGATGACTCTTCATCTAAGCCCTTGAAACTTAGGAGCGACCCCTAATGATGCCACACGCTGGCTAGTGAGGGAGTAGACATGTCCGGGTTGGGCGTGCGGTTCCAGGTGGCACCGTGGTTACACAGCAGGGCACATCGTGGGCGATGTAGCGACAACGCGGGTAAATTGGCACGATACTGCTGTCAAACTACAATGTAGATCAAAGGGTGGAAATTTTTAAGTGCATATATGATCCCTATGTTTTGATGATTTATGGCAAGTATATTATGGAATTAGCCTCTTGTTAGATATTTCAAGTTTTTAGTTGAGATTGCTAGTTGGATATAGCAAAGTAGACCTCCAAAATTGAAAGAGTCGTAGCTTGCTAAAAGTTATAATTTTGCATCTTATTGAGCTACGGGTATGTCGTAATATCAAGGTGGGCACTTGGAGAAGTCAAGAAAAACACGTACCCATTGCAAAAAAAAAAAAAATCAAACACCCAAAAAAAATCTTGGTACCTCCGAATTTCATAGCCATATACTCCTTATAATTTAGATCTCATCACAATTGGCAACATTGTAAGAACTATTATCAATAATTCAGCTTTTGCATTCTACAATATTTTATATTACTGATATGATCGTGGTTTGTGCGTATTAGTCTACTCGGGCTAAGGCCTGAGACCTCCTCGCAGCTATGTGCAAACTAACCAATATGATATTAGTGTAAAGAGTACGATATGATGCATGTGCATATCTCTTGTCAGTGTCTAGTTCCTAGGACTTGTGAGGTACCCAAGACCTCGAAGAGTGATCAAGGTAGAGGAAAGGGACGACAAAAATGGAAGGCTATGCAAGAACCTTGGTGACAGTACGAGTTGTACAATAGCTGAAAGCAATTCCTTGGAGAGCAGCAATGATATCAAAGAACTTACTGATTTTGTCTGCCTTTGTAAAAGAAAAAGGCTTAATTATCTAGACAACCCCGCCCGCACAAGACAGATAAGGTCGAAGTGGACATATTAATCTTTTTTGCTTCTGATCAGTGAGACAGTGGTTCCCTTGGACGCATTGCTCATATACATCTTCGTATTCATATGAATTATTTTTGACTAACTAGCTTCATCTTATCTTATTTATCCCATACATACATGCACTGCTACAAGTGAAACCTTAAGCCTTGTTCTATTTTAAGCCATTAATAAAACACCTACAAGAAAATAAGTTTGGTCCGGTAGAAAAAAAACTTAAGAAAATTTTCTTCAACTCGGCAACATTTTCTTGCCGAGCAAATACTTTCCGGATTCAATAAACCCTTAGTCTCTTAGGGGGAAATGCTACATATTTATATGTGCATTTTATATCATTATAGCAAATGACCACGAAATTATATTACCAAGCAAAGACACAAAATATTAGTGTGTTTGGACACAACATAACAGTGTCAAGTAGCAAATTTTCCCTTCATTTATCGGCCGATCAAGCAAAACATACTCTTTGTCCCCTTCCCGTTTTCCATTTAGCCCAGATACCAGGTTCTGAGACATGGATACTTACTTATATTGTTTCTCATTGCTTAACATATTTAATTGCTTCCTACCTTCCTGATAATCCAGGGGTTGACGACGACGCCGACCGACTTGAAAGATTGTTCCGGCCAAAACAATGACCATTTGGCGGCAGCGTAGATTTTTTGGAGATAAAAAACAAAACATTATATCTGCTGAACGAGAATAAGTAATCTGTTTGCATATTCATCGCTCATATCCCAGATGTTAGTCCGCATGTGACATGCCCTTGAAAATCGAAGGAAAGATAATAACAAGACAAATCATACGTGGTAGGATCCTGCTCCTTGCGTATATTTCCTCCATCAATAAAAGATATCTTAAGTTTATCTACACATTTAATACAAGTTTTAGAGTACTTGGTATTTTTAACAACCGTTCATACACTCTAATCGAACGGTGATAAAATGAGGACTACCTGAAACTACTAGATTAAAACTACCTGAAACTACCCAAAACTACCAGAATTGTTTTATTTTATCTAATGTAAAAGGGCATTTAGATAAATTCCTCTAAGTGACCCCACCGTCAGTATTCTCTCATTACTCTTCAGGCCTCCATCAAATCGACCCGAGGCAGAGGAGGTGGAGTTTGCCGGCGTCACGGCGGCGAGGGATGAGAGTAGGCTCGACCAAGCTGGAGTTCCTGTCGGAGGCGTGGGCGGTGCCGGCCGTCGCGACAATCAAGGTGAACTGGTCGCCAGCAGCAACAGCCGGCTGCGTGCACCGTCGCCGGACTTATCCACCTCCCCGGCAACAGCTGGTCGCGGGCGCCATCGACGTGCGACACGCCGCCCCTAGTCGCCTTCTTCCTTGAGCCCAAGATGGAGGTTGTGCCGGTCGTCCCCACTGCCTGCCTCCCCTCGGCCACCCTGTCGCCCACGACGGACGCCGATCTCTGAAGATGACGAGCAGCAGTGAGCAGGACCAGAGGAGGCACTGAAGGTAAACATCCATGTGAGGACAAGGAGAGGTCAGGCAACAGATAACCACAACCTCGCAGACAGTGTATGTACGGCCCGAGAATGCTGATGTCCATATAGTTTTTGGTGTCTCTTATACAATTCATCAGAATATGATGTACAACTCCATTTAAGAGGTGATCGACTGCGGCCCTTTCCTATCAGAGAATTTTACCTCAGACGTAAGAAGACCTGAGCCACAAGCACAAGTTTCAAGGGCTGGCGCGGCAAGATGGATGGTGCAGGGCCTCCCGATCATGGCTATGCATGAATGCTGAACATCTATGTTATTCTCGTAGTCAGATTGAGTTTGTTGTCAAGTTCACCAGTGTGTGTTCTCTGTTTGTTATTCTGGTTGTAGTGTGTGTGGGTGGCTGCTGAACATGCAAGTGGTGTAAGTTGGTACTATGTGTTTGGTTATGTAAGCTGGTACTATCTATGAATTCTGGTTATGCAAGTGGTGTAAGCTGGTACTATAAATTTGGCTCTATTTTAGCTATATTTTGTTTAGCCATCTCTGAATTTGGCTATATTATGTTTGAATTTGGCTATATCTGTTTGGCTAACTCTGAATTTGGAGTTCTATTTGGTTGAGTGGCATGTTGAGAGCTGAATAATGCAACAATTTGATGTTCAGTTGTTCCAGCAAGTACATATGAACCTAACTAGCTACCTGGCATGTCTAGAACTGAATAAAATTCAGTTTTGACCGCACATAAGAAAAAGTTGATGCCTTTCTCATCCAAAACTGAATAAATGCAGAGTTTTGACAGCATATGAGGCGCAATATATGAAGATATCTAGAGCTGGATTATTTTGGACAACATATAAGCAACAAAGGCCGCCTGCCAGCACCATCTATGAACATACATCTATTTAGACAACACATAAATCTAAATGGCTGCATGGCAGCACTCATCTTCATCATATAAACCAAGTTTGGAGCTCCTTGCGTACAAAAGAAGGCAGCACATAAGCATAAATGTCTGCATGGCAGCACACAAATAACTAAGTACGAATATTTATAGTAAATTTCTGATTATTCATCATCTTCTGGAGCTCCTTGCGTGTTCTGAAAATTCATCTTGTGTATTTGGTATTCTTGATTCATCACCAAACAACAACCACCTAGCTCCTCTTCTTCTTGTCCTTGTTCCAGTTGTACCAGCTCCTGTAGTTCTTCTTGTTGTTGTCGATCCCGATGCTCCTCATGGTCATGTAGATCCTGTTTTAGCTCCAACTGATCGATCATGTCGTGAATTGTGTCGATGTTGAAGCTAGTACTGTCCGGGTTATCGAACTTCAATACTGAAATTATTTGACTCCATACCTACAACATACATAGAAAAATTCAGAACTGTACTGTGACGAATACACAAGAAAATAAAATTCAGAACAAATAGGAAAATTTCAGAGCTTTTACCTGCTTGTTACCAAACTCAAAAGGCAATATTCAAACAGTAGCCGTGACGAACTCTAGCAGAAAATACAAGACAATGGAGCTCAGCGCATCAGGAGTGAGGGGAGTGGAAGTGAGGTCAACGATGCGGTGGTAGGTCGTCCATCACTTCTATGCGCCGGTAGGTCGTCCATCACTTCTATGCGGGGGTACCACAAAACATCTCTTCTATGAAGATATCACCGTTACAATCCCTGTGAAAATGTAAGTTCCACACCACAATGTGATATATGCTTTGTACTTGTGTGCCTCTAAGGCTGTAAACATCTGGGAAGAAATGAATTGTCCATATCGGTGGTCACATTTAATCTGACTCATAAAAGATAATGTTCAAGCTTCAT
Organism: Poa annua; assembly: GCA_026929855.1. NCBI lineage: Eukaryota > Viridiplantae > Streptophyta > Magnoliopsida > Poales > Poaceae > Poa > Poa annua. The sequence continues at coordinate 119,333,387 of CM049434.1, forward strand.
AGCTCTGGATATTTTAACTTGATACTTAATGAATTCCTAAAATTAAGGCATATGGTTCAGTAGTTCCAACCGAGCCATTGAAACCCCAGAAAATAGTTCCCACACAGGTAACAAGTCGAAAGATGTAACCATCCTGTCAATACCATATGGACCACACGCTTGCAAAAGCAGAATTCACAAGTAGTAGACATTTTCCAGTTTCAAATATTAAGAGTAGAATAAGTTTATGGTGCTACTACAAACTAAAATACTACCCAAAGGCATTGTAAACTCCATATACTTGTGATATTGCATCATTGGCTATATTACATCAAGATAACCAGGCTCTGAATGTTTTTCTATCTAAACATATAGCTCATAAAAGAGTTGGAATGAAATTGGAACATCAAATGACACTACAAGAAATATGTCAACTAGTGACCTTCTCTTAACGACCAAGTTTTTTTCGGTCATAGATTTAGATTTATGACCATTTCAAACTCGTTGGTCATAAACCACTTGAGAGGGACGAAACCCCAAACTTTATGACCTTCTATTTTACAAAGGTCATAACACGCCGACATCAATTGGTCATAAATTTTAACATCAGTGATATATTAGTGTGACTAGGCTGACACCTAAGCAAGCTCGCCTATGTGTCACTGTACATCGCCTACGTGTCAATGCCTCTCGCCTACATGTCACTGCCTATGTGTCATTTGTGCTTACGTGTCACCACACTGACATGTAGGGCCTGTTGACAGGAGGTGTTGACTGTTGACAAATATGACATGTAGGACCCGTCTTCATCCAGCCTTACATATGGGTCCCGCCCCAGCCTAACACCTGGATCCACCCCACCCGCTGACATGTGGTACCCGCTGACATGTGGTACCCGCATCACCACCAGCTGACGCGCGGGGCCCGCCCCCTGACTCGGGCTGACGCGCAGGGCCCGCCCCTAGACATGGCCTGACGCGCGGGGCCCACCACCAGAAGCTCGACAAAGGTCATAACGTGTTATGACCTTCTATTTTACAAAGGTCATAACACGCCGACATCAATTGGTCATAAATTTTAACAGCAGTGATATATTAGTGTGACTAGGCTGACACCTAAGCAAGCTCGCCTATGTGTCACTGTCTATCACCTACGTGTCAATGCCTCTCGCCTACGTGTCAATGCCTCTCGCCTACATGTCACTGCCTATGTGTCATTTGTGCTTACGTGTCACCACACTGACATGTAGGGCCTGTTAACAGGAGGTGTTGACTGTTGACAAATATGACATCTAGGACCCGTCTTCATCCAGCCTTACATATGGGTCCCGCCCCAGCCTAACACCTGGATCCACCTGCTGACATGTGGTACCCGCATCACCCCCAGCTGACGCGCGGGGCCCGCCCCCTGACTCGGGCTGACGCGCAGGGCCCGCCCCTAGACATGGCCTGACGCGCGGGGCCCGCCACCAGAAGCTCGACCCACACCCGCTCGACGCGCAGGGCCCACCCGCACACAAGCCAGACGTGCGCTCTACCCGCGCGCAGGTAAAAGAAATACGAGACGAGGGAGAGTCGAACCCGAGACCCTCCCCGCACCCGCGCGCTGCTCAACCACCGGACCAAGTTCATCTTGTTGTCTATAACCATCTCTCAATTCTCTTTGTACTACTATATTTTCCCCAGACAAAGCCCACTCCAGTGGGCTAGTTCGGTTGCTCTGGTGGGCTGGGCCGGCATTGCCTCGGTTCGGCTGGATGTTTTTTTTCTTCCTTTTTTGTTTTCTATTTTCTTATATAACTTTTGATTTTGAACTTCAATTTAACTCAAATATATTTTGAAATTTTTGTAAAGATAACCTCCCTCCTTATATACTATTAGGATATGCTTTTAGTCTCAAGAAAATATAAATACCACTAAGGTCATAAATTATTTTATATTGGGTTTGTAACTTATTTAAAATGTATTTTTTTTCATTATGTTCGTATCTAGGGGTTGAATTTTGTGAAAATTTTGGTGTATCTATAATGAAATAGCTACTTGTGCATCTAAAAATGAGTTTCACAAAAAATCATGAGCAAACTACGAGGCACTATGAGTTTGAAATTTGTCCCGTTTCCATTTGATTCGTCGACAATTTGTCTTTTTTACCAATGGTGTATGGAAACCATCTTCAACTGAACCATTTGGTTATTTGTACATAAACTGTGGTCTAATATTATATAAAAATGGTGTGGTCCTATTATGTATCATATTTGTGTATGTGCTTCACAAAAAACCCATTTTTCACACTCGAAAAATGAAAAATGATTTTTTTGTGTAATAAAGTTGAAAACTTTGTTCGGCAACGTTGTTCTCTATCCTAAGATACACGCTTGTGCGCAACATGGTAACATTTTATCAAACTATGCCACGGTTATCGCCATAACATTGGTCATTTGGGCTGAAAGCCACGAATCTTCGTACATGAGAGGTCATTTCTGAGAACACTTTTTAAAACTATCTTCCATTTTCCAAGTTTGTTATTTTTCCTTGAAACTAGGTCACATATAATGACACTTTGCGAAGGATTCACGTCTTTTTGATTTTTTTAACTCTATACGCCGATTTCAAAATACGGTCAAAATGGCAGACATGACCGTTCATACCTAGGGATTGAATCTTGTGAAACTCTTTATGTATCTATGATGAAATAGGTACTTGTGTACCCAAAAATGATTTTTACAAAAAATCATGAGCAAAGTAACAAGCACCCGTAGTTCAAGATTTACCCGTTTCCAGCTAAATTGACAACAATTTGTCTTTTTTACAAATGGTGGATGAAAAGGCTTACACACACAAATTTTTGGTTATTTGTAGATAAAATGTGGTCTGACATTTTACAAAAATGGTGTGATTACAATCTGCAACATATTTTTGGTATGTGCTTCACAAAAAACCCCATTTTTCGCACTCGGAAAATAAAAAATGGTTTTCTTATGCAAAGAAATGGAAAACTTTGTTCGGCAACATTGTTCTCCATTCCAATATACACGCTTGTGCGCAATACGGGAACAATTTGAACAAACTATGCCACGGTTATCACCATAACATTGGTCATTTCGGCTGAAAGACACGAATCTTCGTACATGAGAGCTAATTTATGTGAACACTTTTTAAAACTATCTTCCATTTTCCAAGTTTGTTATTTTTCCTTGATACTAGGTCACATATAATGACAGTTTGCGAAGAATTCACGTCTTTTTGAATTTTTTTTAAAATTCTATACGCCGATTTCAAAATACGGTCAAAACGGCGGACATGACCGTTCGTACCTAGGGGGTGGATCTTGTGAAACTCTTTGTGTATCTATGATAAAATAGGTAATTTTGTACCCAAAAATGATTTTTAAAAAAAATCTTGAGAAAACTATGAGGCACATGTAGTTCAAATTTGACCCGTTTTCAACTGAATTGGCGGATATTTGTCTTTTTTCCAAGAGGTGGATAGAAACCTTTTCGCACACAACCATTTGGTTATTTGTACATACAATGTGGTATAATATTTTATAAAAATGATGTGATCCAAATTTGCAACATATTTTTGGTACGTGCTTCACAAAAAAACACTATTTTCACACTCGGAAAATGAAAATTGATTTTTCTGTGCAATAAAGTGGAAAACTTTGTTCGGCAACATTGTTCTCCATTCCAATATGTAGGCGTGTGCGCAATATGGGAACATTTAAACAAACTATGTCACGATTATCATCATAACATTGGTCATTTGGGTTGAAAGCCACGAATCTTCGTACATGATAGATCATTTCTGCGAACACTTTTTAAAACTATCTTCCATTTTCCAAGTTTGTTATTTTTCCTTGATACTAGGTCACATATAATGACACTACGCGAAGGATTTACGTCCTTTTGATTTTTTTTAAATTCTATACGCCGATTTCAAAATACGGTCAAAACGGCGGACATGACCGTTCGTACCTATGGGGTGGATCTTGTGAAACTCTTTGTGTATCTATGATGAAATAGGTACTTTTGTACCCAAAAATGATTTTAAAAAAAAATCTTGAAAAAACTACGAGGCACATGTAGTTCAAATTTGACCCGTTTTCAGCTGAATTGGCGGAAATTTGTCTTTTTTCCAAGAGGTGGATAGAAACCTTTTCGCACACAATCATTTGGTTATTTGTACATACAATGTGGTGTAATATTTTATAAAAATGCCGTGATCAAAATTTGCAACATATTTTTGGTACGTGCTTCACAAAAAACACTATTTCACACTCGGAAAATGAAAATTGATTTTTCTGTGCCATAAAGTGGAAAACTTTGTTCGGCAACATTTTTCTCCATTCCAATATGCACGCGTGTGCGCAATATGGGAACATTTAAACAAACTATGTCACGATTATCATCATAACATTGGTCATTTGGGCTGAAAGCCACGAATCTTCGTACATGATAGGTCATTTCTGTTAACACTTTTTAAAACTATCTTCCATTTTCCAAGTTTGTTATTTTTACTTGATACTAGGTCACATATAATGACACTTCGCGAAGGATTTACGTCTTTTTGATTTTTTTTTAATTCTATACGCCGATTTCAAAATACGGTCAAAACGGCGGACATGACCGTTCGTACCTAGGGGGTGGATCTTGTGAAACTCTTTGTGTATCTGTCGGCCCAGTGGAATCTAGGGTGTGCAGGGCCCACTCTCCACAGCCCTCGCACGTGACGGTATCTAAGAATGACTAAGGACCAAGCCAAACGCTTGGAGAGACTCTCGAGGGGAGAAGTCCTCGAGAGGGCTTGAAGGGCAGCGAAGGCCTGAAGAGGCTCCCCCCGCGAGAGCCCCTCTACAAGGCTATCTCGCTTGGAGAGGAGTCAACGCAAATCCCTCCACAAGTCCGCTCAGGCCTTGTAGAGATGCTTGGCTGTGAAGCAACTGCCGCAGAGCGCACATGGCCTTTGCCGCGGCCGCAGAGTGACGCACGCGCCTGCGCGCGGTGACGACGACGCCGCAGTTGCCATTCTGGTGATTAAAGGGGTCAACAAAGCTGTGCCCCCTGCACCGGACTACGAAGCTTTCCCCTTTGGTGATAAAGCGGATGGCCGGCGCTACGCTCCAACGACGACGTCACCGTGGGCGCCCCCACGATCTCTGCGGCACCAGCTGGCCGTCCTGCGCGGACGGTGGTCTTCCTGCCCCAAGGGCAGGCTTTACGACCATGGACCGAGTCCATGGACAACCCAGCTGCGGTGCACCCCACCCCTCCATTTCGTCGCCATGTGGGAACCCTTCCACTGCGCAGGACGCAGGTATGAGGCCCGGGGCGCCTATAAAAGGAGAGGGAGCACCTCTGTACCAAGGGATCGATCAATCGGACCTTGGGCACTCTACCATAGCGTAGCCTAGACGAACACACTCGAGGAGGAAGAAGACCTTAGAGTTCCCTCCTTGAGCTCCACACTGCCATAAGAGGGCCCTCGGCAAGCTCATTGTACTGTACCCTCTGCAGCGCAATACAGACAAGCAGGAGTAGCGGTGTTACCTCCTCCCGAGTGCCGTGAACCTGGGTACGGGCTGGTGTCTGTCTCTGTCGTGATGTCCCTCCTCAGGCTCGACGAGCACCATCGCCGCGCCGGTTGAGGGTTGTTTGACCAACGCGTTCAGCCCCCCCCCCCCCCCATCGAAAACCTCTTCAGAGTGTGACCACCCCTGTATCGTGGGAGTCACTCTCCGACATTTGGCGCGCCGGGTAGGGGCTGAGGCGCGTCTTCAACCTTCGACCAGCCTCCGCGCCAGGATGGACGCTCGCACGACACGCGCCAACAGGCGCACAGCTGACAGGGCTGATACTGAGCCCGGCACCGCCACCACTCGGGAGCCGCACGGCGGAGCGCGCCAACACCGGCCCGCACGTGGAGGAGCCCGAGAGCGAGGATCGCCGCGACGGCGACCGCCGCGACGACGAGGACGTCTACCCCGAGCGCCACGAGGACGCTGAGTCCTCGCATCCGTCTCGGCGCCAAAGCGCGTCCTCTCAGGGACGTCCAGAGCCCAGTCCGCACACTGCGCTGCTCATGGCTCAGGAGCTTCTCCGCTACCGGCCCAATCCGGAGGCCCACGACCACTGGCTCGACCGCCTCCACCACCTCGTCGACATCGCGACGACGCGCCCCGCTCCGCCGCGCTCGCTGGTTCACCGCTCTGGCCGCGCAGGAACGGCCGCGCCGGATGCGCCTTCGCCACCACCGGGACCACCTCCGGTTGCGGCGCAGAGGGCTGCCTCTCATGCGTCCTCGCCGCACGACTGCCAAATCGTGCAGCGCACCGCGCCTGACGCGCGGGTGGGGATGGAGCGCCGGAGGGACCTCCAGAACCGCCTCGTCGAGGAAATCGGCCAGGCGGGGTAGCAGAACCGCAGGGCTCTCCAGGGCGGAACCGCCACGTACGCCACCGGCTGCATGGCCTTCACCCGCGCTCTGCGCCGCGTGGTCTGGCCACAGAAGTTCAGGCCCTCCCTTCCCAAGGGCTACGACGGGTCAAGCAACCCCATCGAGTTCCTGCAGCTCTACACCACCTCTATCCAAGCTGCAGGAGGGGATGACAAGGTCATGGCCAACTGGTTCTCCCACGCGCTTAGGGATTCCGCGCTGTCATGGCTCCTCAACCTACCTGAAGACTCCATCGGCTCGTGGGAGGAACTCCGCAGGCAGTTCGTCGCCAACTTCAAGGGCACATATGAGCGCGCGCTCACCCACAATGACCTGCGCGCTGTGGTGCAGAACAAAGATGAGACCCTCCGCAAGTACATCCAGCACTTTAGCCAAGTGCGTAACAAGATCCCGAACATCCCCGACACACAAGTCATTGCCGCCTTCAGAGAGGGCGTCACAAACCGCAGGATGCTCGAGAAGCTGGGCATTCACGACAAGCTCACCTCTGTGGTAAAGCTGTTCGACCTCGCTGACAAGTGCGCCAAGGCTGAAGAGGGACTCCTCTTCGTCAAGATGAGCCAGCGGGTAGACGACCGGGCCGAAGGATCCAAGAGTCACAAGAAGCGGGAAGAAACCAAGCGCAAGACCACCGCTGTCCTAGCGGCTGAGCCAGATGCCAAGTACGCCCGCAAAGACTCCCCTGAGCCTGGCGACAAAAAGGAGGTCAACCGTCTGTTCTGCGTCTACCACAACAGGCGCGGCCACGCTACAGAGAACTGCTTCAACCTCAAGAGGCTGAGCAGAGAGCGCGAGCAAGAAGAGGGCAGCGGGAGCCGCGGCAGAGGCCGCGGCTACCGCTGAGGCAGACGCAAGGGCAGCTACCAGAAGCCGCCGTGCACTCAAGCCAACGCCGTCGAGAAGAACAATAATCTCCCCGACGAGGAAGATGGAGGCTACCAGGCCCCCAGGGGGGCTATGGCCTGCATCCTCGGCGGAGCTCAGGCGCCCAAGTCTAACAACCAGTTCAAGCAGTTCGCCCGCGAGCTCAACGCCGCACTCCCAAGCGTCGAGACCTCCAGGCCCCTCAAGTGGTCTCAGTACACCATCGCTTTCGACGCCAAGGACCACCCCAAGTCGACCAAGACTGTTGGAACCCTCCCCCTGGTCTGCTCCTCCACCATCAACAACATTGCCGTCTTCAAGACGCTCATTGATGGGGGTGCTGGCCTGAACGTCATCTCTGTCGAGACCTTCGAGACGCTTCAAGTGCCTTACGAGTGGCTCATGCCCTCCAGGCCATTCACAGGGGTCACCAGTGGTTCGATCGCACCTCTGGGGCAGGTCCGGCTGGCCGTCACCTTCGGCACGCAGAAGAACTATCGCACTGAGCTGATCGACTTCGACGTCGCGCACATTGGCCTGCCGTATAACGCCATCCTCGGCTACCCCGCCCTCGCGAAGTTCATGGCCGTCACGCATCACGCCTACAACATGGTCAAGATCCCCGGCAGCGCTGGCACTATCACCATCCATGGTCATATCCTGGATGCCACGCGCGCTGTCGAGAGCGCCTACAAGGCAGCCGCCATGGCGTTCCCAGCTGACGAGGACATGGAGCCTCTCGAGAGGCCCAAGAAGAAGAAACATATGTTCTCTCAAGAGCAAGCTTCCACGAAGAAGGTGTCGCTGAGCACCAGTGGCTCGGGGGCTGAGGGCTCCGGGGCTAGCGTCACCATAGGCGCTGCCTTGCCTCCCAAATAGGAAAGCGCGCTCGTCGCCTTCCTTCGGGCAAACTCTGACATGTTCGCATGGACTCCGTCAGATATGTCCGGCGTACCAAGGGAGGTGATCGAGCACCACTTAGCCGTGTGTCCAGATGCACGCCCCGTCAAGCAAAAAGCGCGGAAGCAAGCCCCCGAGAAGCAAGCATTCATCGTCAAGGAAGTAGAAAAGTTACAAGCGGCAAATGTCGTCCGCGAAGTCGCGCACCCCACTTGGCTCTCCAACGGCGTGGTTGTCCCTAAACCCGCTGGAGGAGGCCGACTCTGCATCGACTACACAGACGTCAATAAGGCCTGCCCCAAGGACCCATACCCCATGCCAAGGATAGACCAGATCGTGGACTCCACCGCCGGCTGCGACCTCCTTTGTTTTCTGGACGCCTTCTCTGGCTATCACCAGATCATAATGGCTAAAGAGGACGAGGAGAAAACAACATTCCTCACCCCCTGTGGTGTGTATTGCTACACTTGCATGCCTTTCGTCCTGAAGAACGCCGGCGCCACTTTCCAGAGGCTCATGAGGATAGCCTTGGGGGCGTAGATGGGCAGAAACGCAGAAGCTTATGTCGACGACATCGTGGTCAAGTCTCGCGAGGGAGACACTCTCTTGAAGGATCTCGAGGAAACCTTCGCCAGCCTGCGCAAGGTGAACATCAAGCTGAACCCCGCGTCTTCGGGGTACCTTCAGGCAAACTCCTCGGATTCCTCGTGTCTCATCGCGGCATAGAAGCAAACCCTGACAAGATCAAGGCCATAGAAGGAATGCAGCCTCCTCGCCGTCTCAAGGACATGCAGCGCTTAGCCGGCTGTATGGCCAGCCTGGGCCGTTTCATCTCCAAATTCGGCGAGAGAGCCCTGCCATTCTTCAAGATCATGAAGAAGTGCGGCACATTCAGGTGGACCCCTGAAGCAGACAAAGCTTTTGAAGACCTAAAAAGGTATTTGGCCAGCCCACCAGTCATGGTAGCCCCCAGGACAGGCGAACATCTGAAGCTGTACCTATCAGCCACTCCTCAGACCGCAAGCGTCGTCCTGGTGGCTGAAAGGGAAGAGCCAGTCCTCCCCAAGAAAAGCGCTGCCACTCCAAGTCCAATGCCGCCCGACAAAGATCTCGGCGAAGGAGCAGTCTCCACAGACCCACCGCCAGGCCCACAGCCTCAAGTCGAGTCTGCTCCGAACACCCTTGCCGAGACCCCTCCACAGGCGGGTCTCGACAAGGGCCCTGAAGAGCCTCCGCAGAGAGGCGACGCTGCACCTCCATCGACAACCCTTGTCGAGCACCCCGTCTACTTTGTCAGTACAGTACTGCGGGACGCTCGGGAATGGTACCCAATGCAGCAGAAGCTCCTCATCGCCTCCAGGAAGCTGCGACACTACTTCCAGGGCCACCCCATCACGGTGGTCACTTCCTTCCACCCCATCACGGTGAAATTCATCAGGAGCCTGGTCTGCTGCTTCGGAGTGCCTAATCGCATCATCACCAACAATGGCTCGCAGTTTACCAGCGGCATCTTCCGGTCTTACTGCGAAAAACTCGGCATCAAGCTCTGCTTCGCCTCGGTGGCTCATCCACAGAGCAATGGTCAAGCCGAGCGAGCAAATGCGGAAGTCCTCAAGGGCCTCAAGACCAGAAGCTTCAACATCCTCAAGGGCCACGGCAAGGGCTGGATCGACGAGCACCCATCTGTGCTCTGGTCCATACGCACAACTCACTTAAAGCCCACCGGTGAAACGCCGTTCGCCCTCGTCTATGGAGCCGAAGCAGTCCTCCCCACAGAAATCAAGCACGGATCCCCACGGGTCCTTGCCTTCAATGAGGACACCCAAGAGGACCTCCACAACGACGACCTGCTGCTTCTCGAGGGATTGCGCCGCCGTGCCGCCCTCAGAGCGGCAAAGTACCAGCAAGACCTGCGACGCTACCACAGCCGCCATGTGCGCTCGCGCACTCTGGAGGCGGGCGACCTCGTCCTCAGGCGAATTCTCTCCAGGGAAGGTCTCCACAAGCTCTCGCCTATGTGGGAAGGCCCCTACAGGGTCTCTCACATCGCCAGGCCTGGCGCTATGCGCCTTGAGACTAAAGACGGCGTCCCCGTCAAGAACCCGTGGAACATCGCGCATCTACGCAAGTTCTACCCGTGATCATAGTCACGCCCGTGATCATCGTCACGTCAGGCATTTTTTGTCTCTAGAGGGAAGCTCACGGCTTCACCTCCAAGCTTCACAAAGCTTCTCCTGAGGGTCAGCCCTCCGAGCTCTCCTGTTAACGAGCCACCGCAGGCCGTAGAGAGTCTCAGCCACTAATGGGTGGTCCCCATGCCTCGACATGGAAAGAACGTTAGCTTGGCAACCCCAAGTGTAATGAACCATTTCGTTCCCAAGTGGAACTATGCGCTGAGGCGCCGCTGTGTAACATTTTGGTGGTGAGCTTACTTTCATCATTTGCCTTTCCATGTGCGCTTATATTCTTCCCATGCGCACCTCGCGAGCGGGGGCTGAGTACGGTGCCTGTGCCTCAAGAACACCCCAGCAGCACTGCAAAACCCAAGGGATCCGAGCTCTGGCTAAAGGGCATGCTTTCAACTTCATGAATAGTACTTTCAAACAAGCATCAAAAAGATTTGCATAAGAGTTAACTCATAAAGCAATATTATCTAAGCAAAAGAGCATTGAAGCAACACAAAGGAAGATATAAGTTTCAGCATTGGCTTTCAACTTTTGAACATGTATATCATATAGATCGTTGTCAACACAAAGAAATATAACAAGTGCAATAAATAAGCATATAAGAATTGTTGCACACAGTTGACACAAGTGTTTGCTTCGGGGATAGAGAGAAGTAGGTAAACTGACTCAACATAAAGTAAAATATAGGCCCTTCGCAGAGGGAAGCAGGGATACAAGCATGTGCTAGAGCTTCTTAGTTTTATAGGTTTTTGAAATCATATAGAGAGCATAAAAGTAAGTTTTGAGCGGTGTTTGTCGTTGTCAACGAATGGTAATGGGCACTCTACCCCCCTTGTCAACCAGACTTTCTTAAGAGCGGCTCCCATGAAGGACGTTATTTCTACCCAAGGGCAGATCATCTCTCTTTTCTCTTTTGTTTACACATGTAGTTTAGAACTAGTATCATTGCTTGGCTGATTAGATCAGGGCAAAAATGTGAAGAGAATGCAGTGGTTAAAGTTGTAATTAATTGGGACTGGGCACCCCATTTGCCAGCTCTTTTTGCAAAGTTAATGGATAAGCGGTGTATATGCCACTAGTCCGGTTGGTGAAAGTCTGTCTAAAAGCAAATGACAAGGTTGATATCCGTAACACCACATACTTCCTCATGAGCTAATAAACATTGACACAAATAAGAGATAATATGTTTTGAATAAAAGGTAGCACATGAAGTATTTACTCGGAATGGCAGGAAATACCATGTAGTAGGTAGGTATGGTGGACACAAATGGCATAGGTTTTGGCTCAAGGATTATGGATGCACGAGAAGCATTCCCTCTCAGTACAAGGCTTTGGCTAGCAAGGTTGTTTGAAACAAACACAAGTATAAACTATGACAACAAGACGTATATAAAAACATATTGCAAGCATTATAAAACTCTACATTGTCTTCCTTGTTGTTCAAACACTTTAACTAGAAAATATCTAGACCTTAGAGATACCAAACATGCAAACCAAATTTCAGCAAGTTTTACGGTAGTTCCTCACTAATAGGTTTTAACTACATGATGTAAAAGCTTAAACATGATCTACTTGAGAGCTCAAAACAATTGCCAAGCACCACAACATGCAAGATAACAATCCATAAGAGCATGTATATCTTTCTTTATACCATCTACCAAATTTAGCATTTTCTGTTCTCAACCAAACACCAATCAACTTATTTAAAAGATAAAATCTCCAAGTAATTAAACAATGAGATATGAGAGTATGATATAATAAAGCTAACAGCTCTAGCAAGAGATGCATGAAAAACAAGAGCTAGAAAGCATTGAAGTAACATAGAAGAATACTCAACAAATATAAGTGAAGAATACGAGTATTCATAAGAAAAAGCGGAGCGTGTCTCTCTCCCACAAAGGAATGCTAGGATCCATTTTATTCAGAGAATGAAAATAACAAAAACAAAAACAAACCGACGCTTCAAGAAAAGCACATAAGAAGTGGCGGAATTAAAATATTGTTTCACTAGAAAGGACCTGATAGTTTGTTGATGAAGAAGGGGATGCCTTGGGCATCCCCAAGCTTTGACGCTTGAGTCTTCTTGAAATTTGTTGGGGATGAACCACCGGGGCATCCCCAAGCTTTGGCTTTACTATCCTCTTGATCACATCATATTATCCTTCTCTCTTGATCCTTGAAAACTTCCTCCACACCAAACTTAGAGTAAACTTCATTAGAGGGCTAGTGCACGAAAAATTATGATATTCTGTAGGAACACAATTGCTACCAATGCTACTGGACATTAGCTACAGCCACTGATACTTCATAGGATAAAAAGATCCAATCAAAATAGCAAAAGAGGCATTGCAAAATAAATGGCAGAATCTGTCAAAAACAGAACAGTCCGTAAAGACGAATTTTTTCGAGGCACTTAACTTGCTCAGATCAGAAAACTCAAAGTAATGGAAGTTGCATATATATCTGAGGATTACGCACAAAAAAGGGCAGATTATTTGGATTTTTCTGTGTGGAGTTACGAATTAAACGGTGGACAGCAGAAAACTGTTTCTGTGCAGGAATCCAAATTTAGCATGAACTTTCAACTAGAGGCTTATCTTGACACAACAATGCAATAAAATAAAGATACAAAGGAATTGCTACAGAGGTAGGACAAGTCCTTGACACAAACAAAATAAAATAACAGGAAATAAAAGTGGGTTGTCTCCCATAAGCACTTTTGTTTAACGCCTTTCAGCTAGGCACAGAAAGCAAAACTCAAGTATTATCAAGAGATGAAGCATCAACACCAATAATTTCCTCCAAAACATGGTTGGTTGTAATAGGTGTTTTTGGTATCCATGAGTGTGTCCTATTATGTAAACCATCACTTTTAGGCATATTGGGAGGTTTGGGTTTGGGAATATAAATAAACTTTTGCTCTCTTCCTACAAAAGCCTTATCTTTCTTAGTTTTAATAGAGGCAAAGGTTGAACTTAAGGTCTCCATAGCATCTTCTAATTCATCAATTCTATGATTATGAGTATCAAGGGTGTTGCTAGTTTCTAAAGCAGTGATTCTTCCATTAATGTCATCTATTGATTCATTACCCTTGCTAGTATTATCAAGAAAAAAATTCTCCATAGAATCCAACCTTTTAATAATATCTTCCAAAGTGATCTCAGTTTTAACTTCTTTAGTAAGGGGTGGTGCCCCTACCAAACTTTCAATTAAATTGCAGGCTTCAAAAGCAGGTGTACCAAGAAAGTTACCCCCCGTAAGAGTATCAAGAACATACCTATACCAACTAGAGATACCAACATAAAAATTCCTAAGGAGGATTAAAGTAGAGTGTTTTTTAGTGCATTTTTTATGAGCATCATTTATCCTATACCAAGCATCTTTTAAACTTTCTCCTCCTTGTTGTTTAAACGAACGAACTTCAACTTCAGGACTACCCATTTTCAGCAACTTAAATATCAAACCGAAATAACCAAAATAACAAAACTGAAAAAATAAAATAGCAAACCGAAATAAACAAAGTAATGCAAGTAACTAATTTTTTTGTATTTTTGATATTAAGCAAAAAAGACAGTAATAAAAATAAACTAAGCAAGACAATAACAAAATAAAAAGATTGGAAGTGCGAAAACTCCCCTCGTAGAAGAATCTTCAAATCACCGGCAACGAAGTTGACGGAGGAGTGTGAAGGTCTTCAAAGGAATTCTTATTTCCCCGGCAACGGCGCCAGAAAAATGCTTGATGCACACGGTGGGTGTGTTGTTGGGAGACCCCAAGAGGAAGGTATGAAGTAGTGCAGCAGCAAGTTTCCCTCAGTTGTGAAACCAAGGTTATCGAACCAGTAGGAAATAATGAATTCCCCCGAGGTGTCAACGGCGCCAGAAAAATCTGCGACGTAAGGGCGCCAGAAAATGCTTCCTGGGACGTAGGTGACGTGGAACCTGCACACAACACAATCAAGATACTTTGCCCCAACTTAACTGTGAGGTTGTCAATCTCACTGGCTTGCTTTAACAAAGGATTAAACGTATGTGTGGAAGAAAGATGTTTGTTTGCAGAAAGTAACAGCTTTGCAGTTTGTGGTTTATCAGATTAAAGAGAAGGACCGGGGTCCACAGTTCACTAGTGGTGTCTCTCCATAAATAATAATAACATTCATGCAGGTAAACAAATTACAGCTGGGCAATTGATAGAATAATGATGAGCAAACCAATGCATATACCAATGTTATGATGTCTAGTGTGAGATTCATCCGGGCATTACAACAATATACATAGACCGTTCCAACCGCATCTATGACTAATAATCCACCTTCCGGTTAGCGTCCGCACCCCTTTCAGTATTAAGTTGCATGCAACAGATTATCGCCTTAAGCACTGTGTGTAAAGTAAGTAAGTAACATCATCCTTAGACAAAGTACTACTGTTTTATCCCTAGTAGCAACAGTACATCTACAACCTTAGAGCTAGCTGTCACCACCCCAGATTTAATAGAGACATGAACCTACTATCGAGCATAAATACCCCCTCTTGGAGTCACAAGCATCTACTTGGCCAGAGCATACACAAGTAACGGAGAGCATATAAGATCATTAAATAGCACACACATGATATATTATGAAGCAATAACTTTAGTACTCAATATTCATCGGATCCCAGCAAACACAACATGAAGTATTACATAACGGTGATCTTGATCATGATAGGCAGCTCACAAGATCTAAACATGATAGCACAAGAGGAGAAGACAACCATCTAGCTACTGCTATGGACCCGTAGTCCAAGGGTAGACTACTCACGCATCAGTCCAGAGGCGGTCATGGCGACGTAGAGGCCTCCGGTGACGATTCCCCCTCCCGGAAGGGTGCCGGGGAGAAGTTCTGATCTCTCCCGAATTGGTGTTGACGACGGCGGCGGCTCGGGACCCGTGGAGGAAAATATGAACACCGTGTTAGGGTTGTTAGTCTGGGGGGTATTTGTAGGCGAAAGGGCGAAGTCGGTGGCGCCCCGAGGGGCCCACACCTGGTCCTCGCGCGGCCAGGGGTGCTGCCGCGCGAGCACGTGGTGGCGCCGCCTCGGTGGCCCACTTCGTCTCGTGTTCGGCTTTCTGGAACGTTCCCGATGAAAAACTGACTTCAGAAAAGAAATCGTCCAATTCCGAGAATATTTCCTTAAGTACTTTTCTGAAACCAAAAACAGCAGAAAACAGGGAACTGGCACTGTGGCATCTTGTTAATAGGTTAGTCCCAGAAAATGCATAAAACTATATAAAATGCATATAAAACATGTAATAACTTGGTATAATATAGCATGGAACATAAGAAATTATAGATACGTTGCAGACGTATCAACGTCGCGGAGCTCCGCGGCAGGGCCCTCGAGCGCCGTGAAGAGCTTGTCGAAGTAGGCGAGGTACGCGGCGGCGTCGGCGTTGCCCTGAACAGGGACGTGCGGCGCCTCCATGAAGGGGTTCCGCAGCAGAAAACAATAATTTTTCTAGCTAACGAATACCGAAACATGCCAAGATCTATCTATCTAGTAATGCGGTAACGGTGGGCGGAACCGGTCACATACCTCTTGTAGACCAAATAGCGGGGATTACGCTCCCGCACAAGCGTTGCTGACGTAGACGCCGTAGCCGACCTCAAGGTCGCGGAGAACTTGGCGCGACGAAGAAGAAGACGATGATGACGGCGGTGGCGATGACGCTGGGCAGCAGCACCGGTGGCGCCGGGCAGCGGCGGCGGCGCTGGGCAGTGGCGGCGGCGACGGTGGCCGCGGCTAGGGCGCGGCCGTGGCGAGACGATGTCGCCCTGGCACCTCAAGTGTGGCGCCTCCGAGTACTCGCACACATACGGAACTTAACGACAACCCCCGGTCACTCAGATCCAGCTGAGATCGCAGGAGTAGAACTTTGGTGGAATCCCGCGGTGCGACTGGGCACTGCGGTATAGCCTAGGTGGGAGAGAGAGAGAGAAGCGGGCAGAGAATTAACTCAGGCCGGCATATACAACATTAATTGTATTTTGGATGTATTTAAATCAATTAATATGCCCTTCTATATAAAGGGGGGAGGGGGTGTGCAAACACCTTGCCTCCCCCATGTGGGACTTAAAGAAAAGCAAGGAAAAAAGGAGGGGAAGGGGGTTCGGCCGGCCAAGGCTTAGCCGTGGTGGCCATGGGCCCCACGCCTTGCCTATGGTGCCCCCCCCCCCCCCACATGGGCCCAATTCGGCCCATTAAGTGGCTGCCCCTTTTTCCTTCCTTTTTAATTGATTTTAATTAATATTAAATTAATATAAAATATATATAATTCATAATTAATATATTTATACATTATTTAATATCCTGTGACTCCGAAACAATTTCCGGACCACCCGAACTACCTTCGGACATTCCCGGAACCCTTCCGATGTTGCCGGAACTTATCCGGATTATTTCTCTCTCTCCTATATCTATATTATTCCTAATAATATATCATTCCAAAGTTCTCTCTGTGTCGGCAAGACCTTAAGCGTGTTACCCTACGGTTCGAGAACACTCCAGACATGGCCGAGACCCCTCGCTCGCCAATGACCGCCAGGGAGACCTGGACGTCTGTAACGGTCCCTGTGCATTCCACGAATATCGTCGTTGAACCATAAACATGATATTCATTCCTTTTGTTCCTTCGATACTACCTTGTCCGAGATATGATCGTAAACATCCAATGTTCTGTTTTATCTCGTTACCGACAAGGGTCAATTAACTCGTCTGTGATATTACATCTCCATGACCTAGTCATATGCTGCGCAGCTTAATAGACGTAATCTCACCGAGTGGCACAGAGTATCTTTCCATCATGCGGATGAACAAATCCCGTTCTTGATCCATATGTCTCAACGCACTCTTTCGAGATACACAAGATACACCTTTAGTGTCACCCATTTATGAACTGACGTTTGATGCACTTAGAGTATCCTACGGAGCAGCAATAAATATGATCTCACGGTCTGAGGAATAAGCTATCATATTACTTTCCTATTGCAAATGATGAACATCGTGATACGATCCTATTGCAATACTTTGTTGGGTATGTCCATCACCTTATTCCACTAATAAGATGACCTCATTGTCAACCGACGTGAATGTCCATGATCGGGAAATCTCGATCAACAGTTGCCCAATGAACTAGTTTATATAGAGGCTTACTAGGGACTCTGGTTTGTCTATGTATCACACGTGTATTAACAATTCCGATTAATACAGTTATAGCACGATACATAAACATATTATAAACTTAATGGGATAATGCGATAAATACTATATATTTATTTGCCTCTAGGGCATATCCCCTTCACTCCGCTCCCAGCTTCGCCGCAAGATCGTTGCCCCGAGCCACCAAGGACTGGAACATACGCTCCCGTTGCAGCGACAGCACCCGCGCCGCTTGAGCGCTCTCGGCAGCCTCCACCGCTCGATCCACGGCAGGGCCCACCTGCTTGTTCATCTCCTCCATGTCCGCCATAAGGGCAGCGAGGTCCTGCGACATGCGCTCGCGAGCCCCTTCGGCAAGGCGGCGACCATCCGCAGCACGCCTCGCCCGGGAGTTCAGCCTGATGTTCATCTGCTCCAGCTCACGGATCCGGGCGTCATCCTTGGCGCGCCTCTTCCTGAAGCGATTCTCCTGCTTCTTGAATTTCTCATTGTAGTCTCGAGAGACGGCGGCGCGGTACTCCTTCTCCCGGGCTTGGAAGACCTTCTCCGCCTCCTCCCTCCGCTCGGCAAACCTTGCGTTGAAGCGCTCCACGTGCTTCTTGTGGGTAGCCACTTCGCGGTTGAACTTGCCGAGGGCTTCGGCCAGATTTCCCTCCCGGGCCTCAAGGTCGGCGCACTGCACCGACAGCTCCTGCTCCGCCTGCAGCAGCTGGTCGTCGCGCTGACGCACCGGGGTTATTCACGGTTGTAAAGGTGACAGTGTGTGCACCGTGTGTGATTCCTTTATGACGTTGTGGTGTGTGTTTACTCATACTTTGAGGGTGTTGTTATAGCCCTACGCAATGAATGGTGTTTATCATCCAACAAGAGAGTGTTTGAGAGTAGTATTTATTATTCAGCTTTGATGTCATTGTTGAGAATGTCCACTAGTGAAAGTATGATCCCAAGGCCTTGTTTCTAAGCATTGAAACACCGTTTCCAACAAGTTCTGCTACATGTTTGCTTTGAAGGAGATATGCCCTAGAGGCACTTAATAAAGATAGTTTATTCGTCATATCTCAATTGTTCATTATATGTTTTATACCATGCTATAATTGTATTAAGCGGAAACATTAATACACGTGTGGTAGATAAACAACCAGGTCCCTAGTAGCCTCTATCTAACTAGTTCATTGGGCAATTGATGATCGAGGTTTCCCGATCATGTGACATTGATGTCAGTTGACAATGGAGTCATGTCATTGGGAGAATGACGTGATGGACATACCCAATATTTGTAGGACGTAGTCATTACGCCTTTGACCATGAGATCAACTCTTATTGCTATTCCAGAAAGATACTTTGATTGCATCAAACGTCATATCTTAACAGTGTGACAATAAAGGTGTCCCTCTTGGGTATCGGAAGGGAGTATGTTGAGACGAGGGATAGAGAGCGGGATTTGCCAGTCCGCATAGCAGGATAGATACTCTAGGGCCCACTTGGTGAGATTATGTCAAATGAGCTTGCAAGCATGTGACTAGGTCACCAGGACATAATATCATGGACGAGTAGAAGATAGCGATGTCGGTAACGAGATCAAGCTAGGTATCGTGATATCTATGAACGAGTCTCGGACACGCTAAGTATCGCCATGGCAAAAGGTTTAAGACTCAGACGTCTAGGTTCGAACGACAAAGTATTCGTTATCTCGCAGGGATTAATTCTGGGTATCCAAGGTCCACGAATTAGTCATTGATCGGAGAGGATGTCTCGATCATGTCTGGTGAGATCTCTAACCGCTAGGGTAACACACTTAAGGGAAGTCGACATATTTACCGGAAGAGAAATTAGGAAAAGAGAGCACCGGGAATGTCCCGGGAAAGATCCGATGGAGATCGGGCAGCGACGAAATAGTTTTCGGAGCCGGAATAAATTATGTAATATGTATTTAATATTAATTAATGTAATTGATAGTTAAATATATTTTTATTTAATTTTTTCTGAATTTTTAAAGGCAAAATACCCTAAATGGGCCTTCTCATGCAAAGAGGGCCCATGAGATGGGGAAGCTTCCCCCAAAGGGAGAGAGGGAGTTCGGCCGGCCTAGGTGGGCCCCATGTGGCCCACCCATGGCCGGCGCACCAAGGAGGGGGGGCGGGTGTGGGAGTTTAGTCCCACACCGCCCGGTTGGCAGCTCCCATCCTCCTATATATATGGGTGCACCCCTGGCCTTTGAAAAACCACCAATTCCTCTCTCTCTCTTTCTCCTTGATCCCGTGATTCCCTTGTTGGAGTTGCGCCGAGGAAAAGTTCTCTCCACCATACGCACACCGCCGTGCTGCTGGTCTCCCGGTCCCAGTCTTCCGCTGCTTCGTCCCTGGATCGGAGCCCGAAGTTCGTCGGCTTCACCGTACGTGTGTAACGCCCTGCGAGGTGCCACGCTAGTGGTGCTGGAGGTCTGCTTCCTCTACACGACCTCGAGGTCTTCGTCGGCTTCATCGACAACGCTTGTGCGGGAGCGTAATCCCCGCTTTTCGGTCTACAAGGGTATGTATACCGATCTCCTTCGTATTACTATATCTGCATAGTATAGATCCTGGCTAGTTTTTTTTTTTGGTTATCGCTGTTAGGAAATTTTTTGTTTTCTGCCTGCGATCCCCTTCAGTGGTATCAGAGCCGATCTATGCGTAGATATAGCTATACGCTAGTTGCACCCGTGTTTATCACGGGGACATCTGAACGGACAGATGTCGCCTAGAGGGGGGGGGTGAATAGGCGATTAAAAACTTTTTCCGGGGAGCCGGAATTTCCGGTATAAGTGAGACTCGGAAATTCCGGTCAACCGGAAATTCCGAGTCAAGATGGACCGGAAATTCCGGTATGCTTGATAAAGGCGGAATAAAACTAGTGTTTTACTTTAGCAAGCATACAACCTAAATATACTAGGTTCACCTATGTGCACCAACAACTTATGCTAAGCAATACAAGTAACAAGGTGATAGCAAGATATATATGACTTCAAGCACGAAGGCTATCACAATGTAAAGTGCATAAGTAAAGAGCTCGGGTATAGAAATAACCGAGGCACGCGGAGACGAGGATGTATTCCCGAGTTCCACCCAAAGGGTGTACGTCTCGTTGGAGAGGTGTGCGCAACCACAACAGGTTAGCCGCAACGCCACCAAGGCTCACCTTCTTCTCCTGATGAACTCAACCACAAAAGGTTGCGAGTTCACCTTCCACTATTGATCCCCTTTTGGGCGGAGATCGAATCCCTTACAACAATCTTGAGGCACACACCCACAACTTAATTGGGGGCTCCCAAGTCTTGAGGCACACACCCACAACTTAATTGGGGGCTCTCAAGTGACCACAAAAGGTCTTGACCACAAAAGGTCTTGGCCACAAAAGGCCGGCCACAAAAGGCGTCTAGGGTCCAATGACCCAAGAGTAACAAGCTCACAAGTAACACCACCACGAATCCTCGTGGAGGGCTCAAACCGATGCAAATGCAATGGCAAGAGCACACGAAGTGCTCAAGTCCTTCACTCTCAAATTCCAACAAAGCAACAAATGCTTATGGGGGAATAAGAGAGGAAGAACACAAGAAACCACAAAGGAGTCAAATCCTTCACTCCCAAATCCCACCAAAAGCAACTAATGCTTGTGGGGGGAGAAGAGAGGAAGAACAAAGAGAAGAACCACAAAGGAACTCCAAGATCTAGATCCACTAGGTTCCCCTCACTTAGAGGAGAGATGGATTGGTAGGATTGTAGATCTAGATCTCCTCTCAACTTTCCCTAAAGAATATGCAAGAATCTATGGAGGGATTGAGAGGGAAGTGAGCTTTCCAAGGTCAACAATGGAGTAGGAGAGAGGGGAAAGTCGTGCTGCCTTAGATTAGCTGAGGAAGAAGAAGGGGAGGGCTATTTATAGCTCTCCAGGAAATATAGCCGTTGGCTGTTTCGAAACTCGGAAATTCCGGTATAAGTGAGACTCGGAAATTCCGGTCAACCGGAAATTCCGAGTCCATGAAATTTCCGAGCTGAAATTCCGGCTGGAGTCAGAACCAAAACCAAACATTCCTTAGCCGTTTTCGCGAGGCTCTTTGAGGGCAACTCGGAAATTCCGGGTCATCAAAATATCCGACCACAATTTCCGGTTGAGTCCAGCACCTCTTTTCCTTCTTTCCTTAGCCGATTTCTTGGACGAGTTGGGGAACCGGAAATTCCGGTGGAACGAAATATCCGGCCCCAATAATCCGGTTCAGAACAGCCAAACTAAAACCGCTATAACTTTTGCAAATGAACTCCGAATGAGGTGAAACCAACTTTGTTGGAAAGATAGCGACGAGCACAGGGCTTGCATCCCATGAATAGAGCAAAGTCACCACACATGGCAAGGTGTGGGACTTTCCTCATGGTCGAACCGGCAATATTTCCGCCACCGAAAACGCAAGAAGTTTGCCAAAGTAAAACCGTTTTCGAAGCACTTGGGCTTGTCATGAGGAACACGACAAGCACCAAAACCCAACATCCAAAACACAACAAGATGAACGAATGAAATCCCGATTTGGATGAGCTAGCGCTTGGCATGAAGATGAACCAAGCTCTAATTCCTCACATGGATAAAAGCCAAATAAGAACCAAGAAATATGATATGCCAAGTATGCAAAGGTTTGAGCTCTCCACAAAGATGCGATCAAGTTACTCACTCGAGAGCCCCTCTTGATAGTACGCCTATCTATCCTATAGCCCTATCAAGATCATACCTTTGCCTTGAGCATTCCACTTGAGTTAGATGATGACTATCTTGATCTCTTCAAGTGGATCATCTTTCTTGATTGCGCGTCCAAGCACATGCTTGATGAAGACTTCTCCAAATACTCCCCCATACCCATAATGGGAGAGTCTCGCTAGGCTCCGTCTTCATGTCTCCATAGCAAGCTCCAAGCATAGGATCTCTTCCACAAGCTTCTCTTGGTCTTGCACACCTTATACTTGATGACGATCACCACATGACGTCATCCTCCACGAGCTATATGAAATCTTCATTTGATGCAAGCCCATGGGAAGATACCTAACCCCACATAAAGATACCACACACACATTTCATGGGTTAGTTCACAAAGCTGTATGGACAAGTGATTACCATCCCAAGAGATACATGATCCCACTTGGGACATCTTGTGGTTTTGTGTGTTGATCAACATCTTGATCAACCTTGTATCTTCCAACATTTCTTCACTAATATGATGTCTTGAATCCTTCAAGACATACTTGCAATATGCTCCACTCAACACATGAGCTTCAAGAGTCCAACACCTGAACTCCACCATTCCCATGGACACGATCTATAAAGATATCTTAATGCAAACATTAGTCCATAGAGGTTGTCATCAATTACCAAAACCACACATGAGGGGAAATGCTCTTTCAATCTCCCCCATTTTGGTAATTGATGACAATCCCTTATACGAGGGTTTATATAAGGAATTGAACAACCATGCAATGCACTAAGCGAAGCAAGGATGCAAGGGAAAGGGAACAAACATGCAATGCACTAAGCGAAGCAAGGATGCAAGGGAAAGGGAACAAACACGTATTCCCTTAAACCCTCTAAATCTCTCCCCCATTGGCATCCATTGCCGAAATGGGCGAGAAAATTAGAAAGCCAATATAGTAAGAGCTCCCCCATAATTTATGCATTTCTCATGATATGAGTGAAATCAAATGCACATATCCAATGACGAATAGATGGAGGGGATCAAACTATATTGAGGATCCAAAGATTGCACAAGAAAGACACCAATTGAAATCCACTAGAAGGATACCAATTGCAAAAGAAGGATGCATTCACAAAGAAGCAAGCAATCAAAGGATCCAAGAAAAACAATTGAGCACAAGAAGATATTATGATAAGATCAACCAAGTGTTCTAAAAATAAAGAGGGAACTCCCCAAGGTAAATGCACAATGAAAGATTTGTATTTCAATATAGTGTGCATAACATGGAATCCTCACTCCCTCCTAGATAATTTTGAACACAAACAAATGTTGAGCAACAAGAAATAGAAGTGACAAATGAATACTTGCTCAAACAAGAAAGGATGGGTGTGACATGGAAATAGATTTTAGGAGACTAAAACAAGGATGAGCTAAGGCATCACTATAGTCTTTCAAAATATGAGGCACATAGTGCATATCATGTATTTCGCATACAATGCACACCAAAGAGGATACATCACATAGGACCACAAGCTTATTAAGAGGCAATGTGATTCCAATAGAAAAACAAAGCTTGTGCCTTTTAGCGATCACCAAAGAATCAAGAAAGTAATAAAAGGTGATCACTAAAGATTTTGAATACCAATTAAAGACGTAACTACTCTCATGTGTATAAGTTTCTAGGTAGACACTAAGTCAATCAAAGAAACATGCACACACAAAACTAGGTACAAGGTAAAAACATGATATCCAAGAGGAAGTCATAAACACACCGATAAGATTTTTGCTTAAAAGCAAAGCACATAGCTCAAATTAATCTTAAAGGGTATAGATGAACTTCCAACACCAAATTCTCAAAGCATCACAAATACCCACATAGGATAAGTGATAGTTGAGATGCTTGGAGAAAGATAACAAATATCACATAAGGCAAATGATTTTGAGTATTCATCTATATTGCACATGAGAGACTTTGAAGAAGATTTGCTAGATTAACATATTGGGGATCGGTGAATCATGAAAATGATTATATATATTCCCCTTGATGTGTAATCATCCCGGCTTACTCACATTTGCAATGAAGATGTTTTGAAAGGAACTTTGCAAAAACCATATTAAATGCAACTTAGAGATACTCATGCCAAAGAACAACCTACACAAGGTTTGAGAGCTAGGACTATATGCATGAGTTAGATACTTGTTACCGAGATAGCATTGACGGTGTAGAAGATGAGATTTCACAATCATCGCTTGGCTCCAAGAAGCACATGGTGAAGACGTCTTCTTTAGTATGAGACAAGCTTCCAATGCATCTCCCATGTACCTAAAATAAATCAAGTACACCATGGTACCCAAACTAATTGGGTCCAAAGT
Source organism: Poa annua (assembly GCA_026929855.1). Classification (NCBI taxonomy): domain Eukaryota; kingdom Viridiplantae; phylum Streptophyta; class Magnoliopsida; order Poales; family Poaceae; genus Poa; species Poa annua. Next base: position 119,358,048 of record CM049434.1, read on the forward strand.
AGTTAGAGCAACTACAATACATAGGACAAACTCCACATAAATATGTGCATATTGATATGAAATAGAATTTCATGCACATCTTAGCCATTTAGGATTTGATGGAGTTTATCCTATATATTGGATCAACGAAAGTAAGCATGCCATAAGATATACATATAGTAAATATGCATGCACAAAACTTTCAAGAACCAAATGAGATACAATTTGGACAAAACACCAATTAAATCAAGAAGCTACACAAAAGTGTGGCAAGGGAAAGATTTGTCCAAAATATATCCAAGACCCAAATCAACACATGATTGGAGATACCAATATGAAAAGATATCAAATAAAAATGTAGTCAAGGAATGACCATAACCCTCTACACTTTTCATGATGGCACTAAGTACCAAGACGAAAAATGTTTGTCTTCCTAAGAGACATGTCATCGGGATCAAATACCAATTGAAGACAACTAATGTTCAATAACATATAGGATTGCTCCCCCAAGATTTGTGCATTCTTTATGATCTTGTATATGAATACAAAATGCACACAAATGAGATCATCACTCTCCATATACATTGTTAAAACATTAGTCATGTTCAAGAAGAGCAATAAGATACCAAACCAATTTTAAAGAATAGTGTTCTAAAGAGTATAGAGTAGCTTCCCCATGATTAGTGCATTTTTAAGATCTTGTATGTAAATACAAAATGCACACAAGTGGGATCATTACCCTCCATATATCTTTTTGAACACATAGTTCAAGAAAATCAATAAGACCCGATATCAAATAAAAGGATGATGTTCTACTCAATGTAGGATAGCTTCCCCAAGAATAGTGCATTACTTAGAATTAAGTCTTTGAGTGTAAATGCACAATAATGGGATCCTTGCTTTTCCTAACTCAATAAAGCACAACACAAATTATGAGTAGAGCAACAAAAAGATTCAAATGAAGCAAGGATGACAAAAGGGTGGTTAGACCAAAACAAACTTGGCGATAAAATAAGACAATTTATGAACAATAGCCAATGTGAAGATGATCAATGAATTTACCACAAATATAATTATCACTTGTCAAAGACAATGATTGTATGGAGATAGTTCTCGGTGGTACATGACATATATGTATTCAAGATCATATTCACAAAACATAAGCATGTGGCAAAATAAAAGAATTGAAAAACATGCTTATCTAGAGATTCTTGATGGCTTCAAATAATCGATGATCATACTAAGCATCAAGAAACTCTCTCACAAACAAGATACCAAAAGATGGTTGAACAAAAAGCATTTAAGCAAATATGGAACTTGTTTGAGTACCATGCCACCTCGGAACAAGATAATCAACAATATCAACTCTAGGTGACACTACCTCACATGTTCACATTTTCTAGGCTTGTAATATGCACATAGCTTATTACTCCCCCATAATGTGATAATCCATTCTTTTTAACAAGAGGCAAAAGAAATCCAAGAGATAATTAATGGACATTAGAATTTGAATTTCTCATGAGTAAGACATACCACAAAGAGAGTAGATAACATTGATATATCACCACTAAGTGGTAGTCCTCATGAATACACATTTTAGAATAGTGAGTTGCCAAAAAGCACATCACTTCCCCAAAATGGGATAGTCCATTAATATCCTTATAAGAGCCAATTAAGATGAAAGCAAATAGGCAAGAGGCTCAAAACATACATGGTGTGCAAACCAACATACACAAGCTTGATTACTCAACATAAGTAAGTAGAGTGCACAACACATATAAACACTTGTAAGGTACAAAACCAAACACATGCAAGGGTGCAAGTAACTTTCAATGTATACATATGAATTAAATACAAGTTACCGCAAGGAGGAGCATTGGATATATGCTAAGACAATATAATCCACTTGACTTGACTTGAGATAATATGGATGATGAAGATCCCTTAATTCTTCATGATGTAGTCAAGTCTCCAATGTCCTCCACCAACACCTATTGATCAAGTTTTAGCTTGTTGGTCCCCAACCAAGTTGGGTCCTAAGAGGTTAGTCACAATAGGCTTGGCAACCCAAATGGTTCTTTTCTTGACACCACTTTGAGTACCAATAACTTTGGCAAACACATTGCCAACCTTATCCTTCCGAAGAGAATGAACATTATCAATTTTAGTGGGGTTGGATAAGGTACCGTGAGTGCATGAAGAAGCAAAGTGATCCTTCCCACGACAATTGTAGCAAAGTCGGCTTTTACCTTTCTTCTTGGGAAGGGGAGGTTCTTCAACTTGGGAAGCTTGAGTTTGGACTTGAGGTAGCTTCCCTTGTTGCTTCTCACTAAGAGGCTTCTTCTTCAACGGGCAAGATCTAACATGGTGCCCTTCAACCTTGCACTTGAAGCACACAATCTTGGCCGAATCAATTACTTGTTCTTGGCCCTTCTTCTTGATGAACTTGTGCTTCATCTTGTTCTTGGACTTGTTATTGTTATTGGAGTTGAATCCAAGTCCACTCTTGTCATGAGGAAGTTGTTGCACTCTCAACATGTTGTCGAGGGTGGACTTCCCTTCATGACACTTCTTCAAGTCTTTCTTCAAAGAAGTGACTTGTGCCTTGAGCTCTTTGAGTTCCTCTACATGGTTAGTTTCAACACCAATACTAGAGGAAGTAGATGCTACATTGTTAGAGCAACAAGGCAAGGAATGTAATTCATCACAAGATTTAGCAATAGTATGTGATGTAGAATTACTAGTACTAGCACATTGCAATAAAGCATTAGAAGTAGAAGTTGTGCTAGTGACCACAAGAGGCTCACAATATTTTACCTTCGTAGTGACCGCCTCATGAGCTAACTTTAGCCTAGCATGGGATGCTAGAAGATCCTCATTAGAGCTTGAAAGCTTTTCATGATTTTCTTCCAATATCCCATACTTGCTAGTTAGCAAATCAAGTTGAGCCCTTAGCTCAACATTCTCCTTCAAAATAGATGCTTCACACAAAGTGGAGTTAGTAGCACAAGCATCATTAATATTAGAAATGGAAGGAGACAACATGACAAGCTCATTATTTAACTTAGCATTTTCTTTACTAAGCACATTACATTTAGCAATAGCAAGGTCATGTAAAGGAGTGGAGGTGCTAGAATTCTCAAGGTTTGATAACCGAGTTTGAAGTTGATCGTGAGACTTAATAAGAAGATCATGTTCACTTGTCAATGCCTTGTGAGCATTGTCAAGTGACTCAAGGTCTTCAACAAGTCTAGCATGAGCAGCCACAAATTCGGTCTTTTCATTTTGCACAATTTTACATTTAACAAAATGAAGATCACGCTCCTTAGTTAGCTTAGCAATTTTGGAGTTATGAGACTCCATGATAGTTTCAAGTTGCTCTTGAAGGTGAGCATTAGTTTCTTGTTCATCTTCTAGAGATGATTGAAGAGATACCTTTTCATAGGCATCTTCTCTCTCAATCTCACCTTTTAGCTCAAGAACATCCTCAAGCTCACTTATGCGGCTCATAAGAGAGCCAAAGTGTTTCTTGCCAACTCCTTGCAAGTTAGTCATGAAATGATCAAAAGCAATAATTTCTTGTTTGATTTCAAGACTAGTATCATCATCAACATCATCATCATCATCATCATGAGATATATTGGAGTGCACGGTAGGAGATACCTTAAACTCCTTAGCCATAAGGCAAAGGTGAGTAGTGGATGAAGACGATGAAGAGTTACTTGAAACACCAAAGAGGTCCATGTCTTGTTCCAACAATTGTTGGGATTCATCTACATTGTTAGCCAAACAAGTACTAGAGGAAATAGAAACATTTTGATCATGGCAACAAGACAAGGAAAGCATATCATCATGAGATTTAGTTAAGCAATTACTACATGATATGCAAGGACTATCAACACTAGCATGTATGACATTTGGAGTGCTAGAGGTGTTTAAGTCCAAAGATAGAGCATTGCAATAAGATGGGTGAGAAGTATAGTCAATAGTGGATTCACCAACAAGAATGCAATTTCTATCACCACTCACCATATCATTACCTTGTGGCAAACCACATGTCGGTGAAGTGGAAGAAGACGTGCGCTCATCACGACCGGATGTGGAAGGAGGACAATCATCCTTGGAAATGTTGGACACCTCATATATATCTTGAAGCTTTGTCCATAATTCATGAGCGCTCCGAAAAGGCATGATTGACGCAAGGACTACATCGCTCAAAGCACATATAAGACCATTAGATGCTAGAGTATCGAGATAAGAGTTTTTCTCATCCTCTAAAGATAATTCTTGTGAATCCTTTGGAGGAGAAAAACCCATATCTACAATACTCTCTAAATTTGAACCCATGTCTCTAAAAAGATTAAGCATGCGAATTTTCCAAACATCATAATTTGTGCCATCGAATCTATAAGTGGGATTGTGCACTAGATCTCTAAACGACATCTTTATCTCTAGGCGGTTAGTCCTAATAATGAGATAACCTGGCTCTGATACCAATTGAACGGACAGATGTCGCCTAGAGGGGGGGGGGGGGGGGGTGAATAGGCGATTAAAAACTTTTTCCGGGGAGCCGGAATTTCCGGTATAAGTGAGACTCGGAAATTCCGGTCAACCGGAAATTCCGAGTCAAGATGGACCGGAAATTCCGGTATGCTTGATAAAGGCGGAATAAAACTAGTGTTTTACTTTAGCAAGCATACAACCTAAATATACTAGGTTCACCTATGTGCACCAACAACTTATGCTAAGCAATACAAGTAACAAGGTGATAGCAAGATATATATGACTTCAAGCACGAAGGCTATCACAATGTAAAGTGCATAAGTAAAGAGCTCGGGTATAGAAATAACCGAGGCACGCGGAGACGAGGATGTATTCCCGAGTTCCACCCAAAGGGTGTACGTCTCGTTGGAGAGGTGTGCGCAACCACAACAGGTTAGCCGCAACGCCACCAAGGCTCACCTTCTTCTCCTGATGAACTCAACCACAAAAGGTTGCGAGTTCACCTTCCACTATTGATCCCCTTTTGGGCGGAGATCGAATCCCTTACAACAATCTTGAGGCACACACCCACAACTTAATTGGGGGCTCCCAAGTCTTGAGGCACACACCCACAACTTAATTGGGGGCTCTCAAGTGACCACAAAAGGTCTTGACCACAAAAGGTCTTGGCCACAAAAGGCCGGCCACAAAAGGCGTCTAGGGTCCAATGACCCAAGAGTAACAAGCTCACAAGTAACACCACCACGAATCCTCGTGGAGGGCTCAAACCGATGCAAATGCAATGGCAAGAGCACACGAAGTGCTCAAGTCCTTCACTCTCAAATTCCAACAAAGCAACAAATGCTTATGGGGGAATAAGAGAGGAAGAACACAAGAAACCACAAAGGAGTCAAATCCTTCACTCCCAAATCCCACCAAAAGCAACTAATGCTTGTGGGGGGAGAAGAGAGGAAGAACAAAGAGAAGAACCACAAAGGAACTCCAAGATCTAGATCCACTAGGTTCCCCTCACTTAGAGGAGAGATGGATTGGTAGGATTGTAGATCTAGATCTCCTCTCAACTTTCCCTAAAGAATATGCAAGAATCTATGGAGGGATTGAGAGGGAAGTGAGCTTTCCAAGGTCAACAATGGAGTAGGAGAGAGGGGAAAGTCGTGCTGCCTTAGATTAGCTGAGGAAGAAGAAGGGGAGGGCTATTTATAGCTCTCCAGGAAATATAGCCGTTGGCTGTTTCGAAACTCGGAAATTCCGGTATAAGTGAGACTCGGAAATTCCGGTCAACCGGAAATTCCGAGTCCATGAAATTTCCGAGCTGAAATTCCGGCTGGAGTCAGAACCAAAACCAAACATTCCTTAGCCGTTTTCGCGAGGCTCTTTGAGGGCAACTCGGAAATTCCGGGTCATCAAAATATCCGACCACAATTTCCGGTTGAGTCCAGCACCTCTTTTCCTTCTTTCCTTAGCCGATTTCTTGGACGAGTTGGGGAACCGGAAATTCCGGTGGAACGAAATATCCGGCCCCAATAATCCGGTTCAGAACAGCCAAACTAAAACCGCTATAACTTTTGCAAATGAACTCCGAATGAGGTGAAACCAACTTTGTTGGAAAGATAGCGACGAGCACAGGGCTTGCATCCCATGAATAGAGCAAAGTCACCACACATGGCAAGGTGTGGGACTTTCCTCATGGTCGAACCGGCAATATTTCCGCCACCGAAAACGCAAGAAGTTTGCCAAAGTAAAACCGTTTTCGAAGCACTTGGGCTTGTCATGAGGAACACGACAAGCACCAAAACCCAACATCCAAAACACAACAAGATGAACGAATGAAATCCCGATTTGGATGAGCTAGCGCTTGGCATGAAGATGAACCAAGCTCTAATTCCTCACATGGATAAAAGCCAAATAAGAACCAAGAAATATGATATGCCAAGTATGCAAAGGTTTGAGCTCTCCACAAAGATGCGATCAAGTTACTCACTCGAGAGCCCCTCTTGATAGTACGCCTATCTATCCTATAGCCCTATCAAGATCATACCTTTGCCTTGAGCATTCCACTTGAGTTAGATGATGACTATCTTGATCTCTTCAAGTGGATCATCTTTCTTGATTGCGCGTCCAAGCACATGCTTGATGAAGACTTCTCCAAATACTCCCCCATACCCATAATGGGAGAGTCTCGCTAGGCTCCGTCTTCATGTCTCCATAGCAAGCTCCAAGCATAGGATCTCTTCCACAAGCTTCTCTTGGTCTTGCACACCTTATACTTGATGACGATCACCACATGACGTCATCCTCCACGAGCTATATGAAATCTTCATTTGATGCAAGCCCATGGGAAGATACCTAACCCCACATAAAGATACCACACACACATTTCATGGGTTAGTTCACAAAGCTGTATGGACAAGTGATTACCATCCCAAGAGATACATGATCCCACTTGGGACATCTTGTGGCTTTGTGTGTTGATCAACATCTTGATCAACCTTGTATCTTCCAACATTTCTTCACTAATATGATGTCTTGAATCCTTCAAGACATACTTGCAATATGCTCCACTCAACACATGAGCTTCAAGAGTCCAACACCTGAACTCCACCATTCCCATGGACACGATCTATAAAGATATCTTAATGCAAACATTAGTCCATAGAGGTTGTCATCAATTACCAAAACCACACATGAGGGGAAATGCTCTTTCAACATCGTTCTTTTATTTGCTACCCTCTCGCGTGCACTTGCACTGTCGGCAGCATTGAGTTGATGAAGCGGCCCGGACCGACTTTACGCGTACGCTTACGCGAGACTGGTTCCACTACTGACATGCGGCTTGTTCCGTATATGTGGCTGGCGGGTGTCTGTCTCTCTCTCTTTAGTTGGCTTTGCATTTTCAATGGAGGGCCCGAAAGGGATGAATAAATATGCAATTATTTGATCGTTGTTGTGGTCATAGGTTCGTAGGTATGAAGCGGTTCTATTTACGACAGCCCCAAGCCACGTAAAATATGCAAAAGATAACGTAGAACGCGTCTAACTTTATTTTGAAGGGGCAATGTGATATGGTCAAGGTAGGTTTATTAAATTGTTTATAAACTGTGGGCGGGAAGGAGGCCACCGGCGCAAGGACCATATCACGTCGCATTACATATTGATGTTTTGAGTGCATCTTATATTGTGTGTATATATATTAGTATATATTAGTTACACTGCGGTAGTAATATAAGATGATCCCTCCAAAATACCATTAGTGTTCTCCCTTCGGCGTGCACCACCAAGAAAGTTCTACGTTATGAGGCAGGCCGTGACGATCGGGTGTCAGACATATCGTCGTTCGCATACAGTGGGTGTAAGACATGTTTGCACAAGCGTATACGCTGAAGGTTATTATGGCGAGCCTAGCATGTACATACATGGCCTCGGAACACGGTGACCGAAAGGTTAAGCATGAGTCACAGAGTTGTTGTGATTGACATGTCGATGTCTACCTTTGAAGTTATGTTGCCGGCTCTGACGATGAGGGGTTGCATAATGGATGAGGATCGTGTAATCACTAAAACGATTAGAGGGATATTCGTTTTGAGTGGGAGTTCTGGTAGTTTTATTTTATTAAAACTTGAACTCTATTTTATAATGAACAAAGTCTTTATGTTTTGCAAAAACCTTTGTAGACATTAACCAATGTAATAGCCTTCTTTAAAAATTAGGCGCAATCCTGCGATTGAGAAACTTAAAAGGTTGGGTCTAAACTTCATAGTTTTATACTTTAGCTTGAGGATACTCCTTGTTTAAACCATTAGCTTTTTGTGATACAATACCCGCTAGGAGATAAACACGGAGATTCCGCTAACAAAAGGATAATTTGGATTATCAAGTTTTTGTGCGGATAATATCATCATAGTCCAGTGTATGCTATGATCTCTGCCATAGAGAATTAACGGTGGGTGTGAGTTGTTAGATCGCAAACATATGAGATGATCGCTAAACTCGGGACACACCTAAAGTTGGGTTGATGAAGTTTATCAGTGCGTTGACTGTTTTTCTTCTCAACCAAGATGGAAGAGAATACACACATTGAAGGAGCACGTGGCAGTCATACTTGATGACACTGGTCATACTCGATGACATTGGTCATACTTGATGACATTGAGACGCCTCGCTCAGCTCGATCACTGGATGACAGACAACGTTGCCAGATGCAAATGTTTTGTCATAGACTATGTCATGCAAGGGGAATCGTTCACCTTCATGGTTCTTGATTGCGTTGGAAGAATCAAGAAGATGAAACAGATCGCCGGGAAGTCATCAATGATGACGGTGTATATATGATATACACGTTATGAATGTTTTACCTAAGCAAGTACTCGCAGTAGTGACTAAGTTTTTGATACTAGTCATGTTTTATGAAAACCAGATTTAGTACTTGAGTAGCTTGGAAGGATGAGGCGACAATGTGTGTTGATGATGGCAGACAAAATGTTGTGATGGCCATAGACACTCTCCCTCAAGATCTACCATTTGAATAAATTCTTTTATGATCGCCTGTTAGTATGATCGTTATAAGTGTGTTTCCTCTAGCGAGACGATTGTTCATATATGTTAGTGACAAAATCGTTGTCCTATATTTATGAAGTAATGATCATAACCCGATTTGGATTTAGATGGTAGAATCTCTCACATTCATAATATTAATGCCAAAGGATACAAACTTAATAAAGACACCACATTCGTGTGGCACTACCGTTTAAGTCATGTCAATGTTATAGTCAATGAACAAGCTCCATACGGATGGATCTACAAGTCCTTAGATTTGATCTTTTGACACTTGCAAGATAACTAAGACACCGTTTTCGGAAAGCGGGCATATAACTTATTGATAATCATGCATATAGATGTATGTGGATCAATGAAGTAATTAACGTGTAGTGGAGACCTTTATTTCGTAAACTTCACTGAACGTTTTGAGTATAACTTGTTGAGAATCATGCATATGGGTGTATGTGAATCAATGAAGTACTTTAACGTATAATGGAAGTCTTTATTTCATAGACTTCATGAATATTCCGAGCAGATATATGGATATCCACTTAGGAAATGTTAGTCTGGAAATTTTGATTCGATCAAACAAGTTCAGAATGAAGTAGGAAAATAAATTTAGCAAGAAAATCAAATTCCTGCGATACAGATCGAGGAAATAAAGATTTGAGTTATAATATTGGCATATCATTGGAAGACTTGTGAGAAGAGTTCCACAAATTACGTCGCATGGAACACCATAGTGTTATGGTATGTTAGGACGTCGTAATCGCACCCTATCGGATAGTGATCATTGGAGTCATATGGTAGAAACATAACATTCACGTTAAATAATAGGGAAACCATTTAAATCCATGGAGACAATACCATATGAGTGATGACATGGCTTTTAGCCTAGATTGTCGTTTCAGCAATTTAGTGTTTCGATGTGATCAAACCTAAAATGGATAAATCTTTGTAGTGTACCGTACCTAAAGAATTAGTTGGGTACATGTCTCACGACATAGGCAAAAACGTTACCGGAATATACCTTGCAAAAGAAATAGTTTCTTGTCCAAGGGTATAAGTGGGAAAGAAAGTAGAGCAAGACGAAGTTAATGAACTTTCTCTCCAGACATCAGAGTGGCGCAACGGAAAGTGTTTCCGGTGTCATGCTTCTCAACTGGAAAGAAGCTAATGATAAAGATCATGATGCTCTGAGCTCATACTAAGAACGTAGGCGTACGAGGTTATATTCCACACTGTGTGGTACGACAATCTTGTTATGAAGGTCATGTTAATGGAATATGACAGACCTACGAACTACAAAGAAGAGATGGTAGACCTATGTCCGAGAAATGGCTATGAGTCATATATGATCCGAGATAAAATCCATGTACGATTACCAGGTAATGACTTGGGAGATCTTCTTGATGGCATCTAGGCTGTTAATAGAATATGGAATTTTATGAGAGAGTAGACACTGATAAGGATCGATTTGTCGTGAAACAGTTCTGACAGATTCAAAAGTTGACCACAACGAGATTTTGTCTCAAGTGGCGAAGCGTAAATCTATTCGGGGTCGTTTAGCAATTACTATTTCAAATTGAGAAATTGATAGATGGATAAGGAAACCATGTTTCTTAATGGTATCATTAAGAAAGAGTTGTAATTAGTACAATGAAATGGTTTGGTGATCCTGAGGATGCTAAACATGTATGCAAACTTCAGCTGACCATTCATGGGCTGAAGCAAGCATATCGGAGCTGGAATCTTCACTTTGATGATGTGATCAAAGGATTTTGGAGTTGTCCAAAATAGTTGAAGAAACTTGCATTTGCAAAGAAGTGAGTGGGAGCTAAGTAGCTTTTCTTGATCTTATATGTGGAAGGCATATTTGAGTGGGAGCTAGGTGTCATTCATGATTTTATATGTAACGACATATTGAGAATGATACAGATACTCTAGTAAAGTATAAAGGATTATTTAAGTGATTAAATTTTCTATGAATGAAGTTAGGAGTATTAGGCATCCGATCTATAATTGTATAGATCAAAAGGGGCTTAATAACATTAGGTCGGAATATTTTCCTAGGTTAAGATTCTGAAGTGTTTCAGAATAGAACAAGCAAAGAAAAAGGTTCTTGCTTGTATAACTAGGTAAAATATTAAGTTTATGTTGGCATTTTCAGTGATAGCTAATGAAAGAAAATGATGTTCGACATTCTCTATGCCTCAGACATAGATTCTATCAGACTGAAAGCTCGACTTGGTGTGACCCAAGTTCTTGGTTGAAGAACGGGTTCTAGAGTGATCCTTGTGTGGATCAATGAACAAACGTTAAGTATATTCTTCAGTGTCCGTGAGAACTGAAGATATGTTTTCTGGTAAAAGGTAAGAGTGGAAAGACAACTTGCCGTAAAACGGTTACGATGATGCAAGTTATGACACTGACCCATACGACTAGAAATCTCATATAGGAGATGTCTTTTATTTTGAAGAAAGACATGGTTAGCTTGCGAAGTCGCATATGAATGCACTGTCGCATAATCTACATAGGTATAGAAATATATGGCAACTTCAGAAGTAGCAAGTGTGATTGGACTGAACAGTTTTCGGAGCATATGTGGTTCCCCTTAATAGATCTCTTAGACTTTTAAGGCCCATGCTACGCGAAGGTTCGAGTCTCACTCCATCGACTAAGATATATTTCACCGTCATCGTAAGATACGGGATGATGTCAAACTAGGTGACATAGAAGTGTTGCAAAGCACATATAGGTCTCAATGTGTGAGATCTGTTGACTGTATTCCTCTTCCACGAGACAAGCATGCACCAAGTTGCTATGGGTGTTGAGCTTTTACCAAGTTGTAAACTAGATTAAGTGTTACTCTAGTGCAAGTGGGAGACTGAAGGAGATATGCCCTAGAGGCACTTAATAAAGATAGTTTATTCGTCATATCTCAATTGTTCATTATATGTTTTATACCATGCTATAACTGTATTAAGCGGAAACATTAATACACATGTGGTAGATAAAAAACCAGGTCCCTAGTAGCCTCTATCTAACTAGTTCATTGGCAATTGATGATCGAGGTTTCCCGATCATGTGACATTGATGTCAGTTGACAATGGAGTCATGTCATTGGGAGAATGACGTGATGGACATACCCAATATTTGTAGGACGTAGTCATTACGCCTTTGACCGTGAGATCAACTCTTATTGCTATTCCTGAAAGATACTTTGATTGCATCAAACGTCATATCTTAACAGTGTGACAATAAAGGTGTCCCTCTCGGGTATCGGAAGGGAGTATGTTGAGACGAGGGATAGAGAGCGGGATTTGCCAGTCCGCATAGCAGGATAGATACTCTAGGGCCCACTCGGTGAGATTATGTCAAATGAGCTTGCAAGCATGTGACTAGGTCACCAGGACATAATATCATGGACGAGTAGAAGATAGCGATGTCGGTAACGAGATCAAGCTAGGTATCGTGATATCTATGAACGAGTCTCGGACACGCTAAGTATCGCCATGGCAAAAGGTTTAAGACTCAGACGTCTAGGTTCGAATGACAAAGTATTCGTTATCTCGCAGGGATTAATTCTGGGTATCCAAGGTCCACGAATTAGTCATTGATCGGAGAGGATGTCTCGATCATGTCTGGTGAGATCTCGAACCGCTAGGGTAACACACTTAAGGGAAGTCGACATATTTACCGGAAGAGAAATTAGGAAAAGAGAGCACCGGGAACGTCCCGGGAAAGATCCGATGGAGATCGGGCAGCGACGAAATAGTTTTCGGAGCCGGAATAAATTATGTAATATGTATTTAATATTAATTAATGTAATTGATAGTTAAATATATTTTTATTTAATTTTTTCTGAATTTTTAAAGGCAAAATACCCTAAATGGGCCTTCTCATGCAAAGAGGGCCCATGAGGGGGGGGAACTTCCCCCCAAAGGGAGAGAGGGAGTTCGGACGGCCTAGGTGGGCCCCATGTGGCCCACCCATGGCCGGCGCACCAAGGAGGGGGGCGGGTGTGGGAGTTTAGTCCCACACCGCCCGGCTGGCAAGGTTGGCAGCTCCCATCCTCCTATATATATGGGTGCACCCCTGGCCTTTGAAAAACCACCAATTCCTCTCTCTCTCTCTTTCTCCTTGATCCCGTGATTCCCTTGTTGGAGTTGCGCCGAGGAAAAGTTCTCTCCACCATACGCACACCACCGTGCTGCTGGTCTCCCGGTGTAACACCCCTCCCTGGCACAACTTGCCAGCGAGGCGGTCGTCCCGTGCGCCAGCCCAAGATATCTGGCCGCACGTCGCGACAGTGTAACATACGTGTTATCATTACACCATCAGGCACATAAGTGCTACAAAAGGGTTTACAAGGCCATCGAGGCACGACGGAATATCGAGCCAAGCATGGCACATGCTAGAGTTTAACTGGCAGCGGAAGAAGAATTGAGGCAACGGCTTGGAGCGACTCCATTCCCACGGGTATCTGGCTGGACTACGGATTCCTAGCACGCGCGCTCTTCCTCCATCTCCTCGCTAAGGTAGAAGATGAATCCTTACCGATATCTGGCCACAATCACAAGGCCCGTGAGTACATTACGTATGTACTCAGTAAGAGGTAGTCCCTTGCTACAAACAATCCAACAATCATGCAGCAACCAATCATGTGACAAGTTATTCATAAATAAAATATCCTACAACATGGCAAGAGTCTAAACTAAGTAGAACAACATAACGGTAACATGGCATTGCAAACAACATGGCAAGAACAATCAAGGGGTATCAACAATCAAGCATGGCATAAATTCAGAATATAGCATGGCATATGTTCAGAAAGTAACATGGCAAGAACGAGTCCAATCTTAACGATTGGACTTAAATTTCGACACCGAGGAGCGGTGTCCAAAATGCATACTTCACACGGTTAAGTTCACAATTCCGGGCACTCCGGCCCCTCGCCAACTCTGGCGCAACACTTAGACTCCACGAGTCTCACAACCTGTTTCAACAACCTGTTTCAAGTTCATTTGTAAAGTTTTCCCCGTGACAAGACTGACTCTAAGTGTGACTCGACCCAAACTTGTCCCGTATCCTTGGGACTAGGCTAGTATCTAGATACACTCTCGAGAGGTTGCAACAACACACACGCCGGAGTGCAGACAGATCCCGTCGGAAAAGTCCACACCCCCTAGCGCTCCACAAAATCAAGACACTCCCTGTATAGTCACCGACATGCCCTACGGGCCTCGTCTTAGGCTGAACTACTTCCCGGCACGTCCCCAACCTATGAGCGACGCCTAGCTCCGGAACATCACAAGACTAGCCCCGACCACACAGGTAACCGACTAGACTTGCCAAATGGTGACATCAAAGGAGATCCTGATAATGCTACTAAGCTAGGTCCGCCCATTCAGACGACGCGTGACTGAGCGATAATGTTTGGTGAATGGCACCGCGGACTCAATCTAGTCGAGGGAGGTGATTAAGTTCTTAATCAAGTTTATCAAGATTTTCTCAAAAGATGTTTCCACAACAATGAATGCAAAACCAGAGTTTTCAAATGCATCAACAAAACAATGTCAGGGTGATAACAAGCAAAGTTCCACATGATCATCATAATATATATATCACATATCAACAACAAGATAGATATATATATAACACAACAGGAGTAAATAAAGTCAAGTTAAACCGACCGGGCATTCGCGGCGGGTGTGCCGGAATCACCTCGTGTCATCTTTAGTTGGTTATTAACAGGCACAATATATCATACAACAGGAACAAACAAGGTCCGATTAAACCGACCGGGCATTCGCGGCGGGTGTGCCGGAATCACCTCGTGTCGTCTTTAGTGGGTTGTTAATATCCACCATTCTATTGACGGCGGCGGTACCCCCAGTCCAATGTCTCAAGAATGGTGGGGTTAGCACATAATAGACAACACAATATAAATAAGTCAGCGGGTTAGATGAGTCAGCAAGTTAGATCGATCAGCAGCACATAAACACACGACATGATCATAGCAAACAAGCAAATAGACAATCAAACATAGCGGGACAGATCATAGCAAGGGGTTAGCTTGCCTTAGAAGACGGGTTCCAAATGCTCCGGAAAGTCTCGGCGTCGTCGCGCGTCGGAAACTCGAAAAACGACTAAACCGCGGAACGATAAACAACGTGTTCGAAAACGACAGCGAAATAAAATGTTTCCAAACAAGGAAAAACTATTACCAAAGGGTAGATCTCGTCGAGACGAAGATTTAGAAATTTGAATCACCGAAAACGGAGCTACGGTTTGAAAGATACGAACGTTTGAAAATCTGTCCAGCAGGGAAAAAAAACAGTTCCGCGAAAAAAACAGAACGGGCCGCGTCGGCCGCGCGGACTGGGCCGCGACTGGGCCGCGCTCGCGCCTGCGCGCTGCGCGCGCGCTGGGCTGCCTCGCTGCGCTGGTTGCTGCTGTGCAGCTGGGCTGGCCCAAAAACGGTTCAGACGAAGAAAAAAAAGAAGAAGAACGGAGGGATCGACCAGATGGTCGTCTTCTTCCTCCGTCCACGCACGGGAGCGGGCAGGGGGTGGCCGGGGACGGCCGAGGGAGGCGCCGGGAGGGCGGCCGGCGGCGGGAATGGGCCGGGGGTGGCTCCCCATGGTCGGCAAGGGCGAGGCCGGGCGAGGGCAGGCCTCCCACGAGCTCGTCCGAGCTTCGGCCATGGTGGCCATGGAGGAATTTGTGGAGCTTTTGGGGTGGGTTTTTCTCACTCTCTTGCACTGGATGGAGAGGGGCAGGGGTGGAGGGGAGTGGGAGAATGGCTAGGGTTTTCCTAGGACTCTCTTGGAGGGTTTATATAGAGGGAGAGGAGGAGAGGTGGGTGAAGGCCATTGATGACCTTGAGGTCATCCATGACGTTTTCTCTCTCTACAGGGAGGAGATAGGAAGGAGGGGGTGTGTGGCTGTGGTTCTGGACACGTGGGTGCACTGGTGTAGAGAGATTAGGCGGAGATTAGCGGTAAGTGGGATTTGGACGATGCCGAAGTGTGCGCCCCGAACGTCCCGGTGGAACGCGAGCGACATCGACGACTACCCGGAGACTCAGAGCACCAAATGCAAAAAGGAGGGTATCTACGGGTGGCTAAAGAGGAGGTCTACGACACTGAACAAGATACACGCTCGGGCGACACACTTGGTAAAACAAAGTTTTCCGAAAAACACACGCACAGAAATTGTTCGACAAAATGACATGGGTTTTGCCGGACTCAGAAAAATCCCAAATAATTCTCAACGGTTACATTGGGTGTATGGAGAGTGTCTAAGGAGTTTGAGCTCATTTGGTGGTGTGGAAAAGGGTTTTGCAATTAGCCGCTAAGCCGCGTACCGACATCGAGGTTCGGCTTACAAAGGAAGTAGATCAAGACTTGCTCAAATGGGTTTGGGTTCAACTAAAGAAGTGTAGGAAATGCAAAAATATGCATCCTCCTAAAAGATGAGAATTTTCCGAGACTCCTAGGTTGACGGAATAAATTGAGGCGGGGCGGCATTCAACAGTCTACTTTGAAAATTGAGATTTTGCACCGGCGTATGCAAATGTTTTTAAACGGGGCGTCTAGACATGGATAGGCGAGCCCTCCGATAGATAAAGCGAGAGAAAACGTTAAGTCAAATCGTATCGAAAGATTTTAGAAAACATTTAGTCGAAATAGAAAAGTTTTCTGGTGTCAAAATAAATTAAAAATTCGGTCTAAATTTTCGGTGCGTTACAAACCTTCCCCCCCCCCTAAAAGCAATCTCGTCCTCGAGATTAAGAGGGTTTTCCAGGAAATTTTTAAACCGTCGAATACGCGCAAGTCAAAACTTTCCTACGAAAAATTATTAAAGTTTAGTATCAAAATATTTACACTTAACAGTTTTTATAAAAATTGGTATCGCCAAACAAAATATTTTCACCACACTCAATGCATTTAAAATACGGCAGGGTAGGGGCTCACCCAATCACTCAATATAGGTTCTACTTGCATGCTTATGAAAATTAAATCTATGTTTTCCTTACGAATACAAACACAACAAGATCACGTAGGGATACGAATAAATTATCAACCAACGACCAATATTTTATCTTAGTCAAATAATTGCTAGAATTTTGGAAAACCAGAAGGTTAGGAATATAGAAGTTAGAACTCTATCATACCTACAGGAAGTTTTAAGAAATAACTAGGTTTATTTTTAAACGCAAATTTTGTGTCGCCAATAATTGGCTCGCACACACTGTGGGGTAGGGCCATTCCCAAAAATATTTTTCAAAGCGCACGCTAGAGGATACGGGGGAAAGCGAGAGATACGGTTTGAAAAAGGTAGAAGCACACGGAGGGATACTCGCTTACTCGCTGACGGGTGGGGCCGGAGTCCACCTGTCGGTCTCCTTCTTCCTTCGCTTCGCGCCCGACTGGTTCTGAGTGCGCCGAGCATTCGCCGCAGCACTGCCGCGCGCGTGGTCCGTCGGTACGGCGGCCATCACGGCTTTGGAGGTGGGTTTCGCGCCATTGGCGAGCACTGCTCGCGATTCCTCCCCTTTTTCCCGCGCAAAACTGTGCCGAGGCGCGGCGTCCAAGCTCCGGCTATAAATCGGAATCGCCGAATCCTCTTCTTCCCCATCACCACCATGGGTTTCATCCGCGACGTCCTAGACGCCTACGCCGACATGCTGCTGGAGGCGGGCTACATCGAGCAGTTCGTCATCATCGTCACCTTCTCGATCTGCGCCTCGGTGGTGGCTGCCGTGTTGTACGCGATGGCGATCTTCCTCGTCGTCAGCCTGTACAACTGGTGGTTCGATGCTGGCGGGGATGCTGTGGCGGAGGGGCGGGTTGCGGCGCCGATGGCAGAGGTGGCTGCGCCTCCGGCTCGGGGTGAACAGGTGGTTCGAGCCGTCCGTCGCCGTCGCGCGGCTCGCGACTCGGCGTCAGGTGAGCCTGGCTCGCCTTCTGACAGCATCGTGGAGTATGGGAGAGAGTAGAATCTGCGGGGTGCCTCTCTATCTCTACTGGGTACCCGTAGCGTTCTTCGTTGGAGTAGAACTTGTATCTTCTATTTCTGTAATTTCCCTTCTGCATTAGACTGTAACGGATGTGCCGGGTTTGTATCTTCTAACGAACTGGAGCAAGATTTGTATTCCTGGATTTCTATCTTTGTCGTCAATCTAGTCTTGCAGCATAGATAGAAATTTTCGGGGTACTAGTACTTGGAAAAGAAATGGGGTTCTACGAAGGGTGTATCCTTTTAGAAAATAGTTTTATATTTTGCGGCCCAAAAATATTTGCACAGGTGTGGCATAATTATTTCAACCATGCCCACTAGAAAAAGATTAGAACAAAAGTTTTACCCTGGTAATTAAACAATAACTAAAAACAGACAACGACTTGATTCACACAAGCCACACCAGAGGAAACAAGCAACCTTGCCGATTCTCACCTATCAAACACAAGCGCCACTCAGGCTAACCAAACGCGGGTTCTACTACGCTTGACGGTCTCTTGCAGCTGGTGGAGCGCGACCGAGCCGAAGGGTGGTGTCTACGTCTCCATCTTCTGCGGGGTGGGGAATCACACGAGTGTCCTCGCGTACTTCCGAGAAGAAGAGTCCCTGGCTCTGAGCTTGCACGCGGTTGAGGGAGTTAGCACGAACAAGGTTGCGCCTAGTGCTCACGAGTTCTTCCATCAGGGAATTTCCGAGTATCGACATGGCAACTGCGTAGGCGAATAGACTGCGTACGGCGGGATCGGCTTCTCCGTGGAGTGGGGTTGAGGTAGTCTCCGCATCCTCACGAGATCTAGCTGGGAAAAAGTGGAACGCCCGACTTCTCTCCATCGCGGGTTCCAAGTGTCGGAGACGGGCGAGGCCTTCCCAAGCTGCTACATGGATGGCTTGGTTAGGCGTAGGCATGTACCTACCGTGGATCACGTGGGGCTGATTCGTGCCTGAAGGGCACGGGCTGACATGCACGTCTGCTCGAAACTCGCCGGCGGGAAACGGGGTTGAGCTCCCAAACACGACATACCGAGGGCGGGCAGGGTTGCCAAGAAGGTCACAGACGGCGCTCACAAGAATCTGTGGGAAGCCGAGTTGATCTTCGGCAGTGGTTTCTAGGACGATAATGGGGGTCACTGTCGGTCTACTTGGGGCATTGGGACAAGGACGAGGCATGAGGGCAAAATTCCCAAGAGGAATCCTACTTCAAGAGAGCCGAGTTGCTAAGGGTAGCAGGCGAGGGTGGGGGGTAAACGGCGGGTAGGACTGGGGTCTCTTATAGACTGGGTTGTGTCGATTCTTTCTCATGGAAGAAATCGGCTGGCCTCACACAGGAAATGGGACCAATCCTACTGTACCTTACTGTGGACCGACACTAGCCATGCCTGTTAGGCGGGGGCGGGTTAAATCCGTCAGGCTCATTGTCGGGCCAAGTAAGGTTGGGCTTTCCATGCTAGGGTAGTCTACAGCCAGCCTGGGCTCTGATACCACTCTGTAACACCCCTCCCTGGCACAACTTGCCAGCGAGGCGGTCGTCCCGTGCGCCAGCCCAAGATATCTGGCCGCACGTCGCGACAGTGTAACATACGTGTTATCATTACACCATCAGGCACATAAGTGCTACAAAAGGGTTTACAAGAACATCGAGGCACGACGGAATATCGAGCCAAGCATGGCACATGCTAGAATTTAACTGGGAGCGGAAGAAGAATTGAGGCAACGGCTTGGAGCGACTCCATTCCCACGGGTATCTGGCTGGACTACGGATTCCTAGCACGCGCGCTCTTCCTCCATCTCCTCGCTAAGGTAGAAGATGAATCCTCGCCGATATCTGGCCACAATCACAAGACCCGTGAGTACATTACGTATGTACTCAGCAAGAGGTAGTCCCTTGCTACAAACAATCCAACAATCATGCAGCAACCAATCATGTGACAAGTTATTCATAAATAAAATATCCTACAACCTTGCAAGAGTCTAAACTAAGTAGAACAACATAACGGTAACATGGCATTGCAAACAACATGACAAGAACAATCAAGGGGTATCAACAATCAAGCATGGCATAAATTCAGAATATAGCATGGCATATGTTCAGAAAGTAACATGGCAAGAACGAGTCCAATCTTAACGGTTGGACTTAAATCTCGACACCGAGGAGCGGTGTCCAAAATGCATACTTCACACGGTTAAGTTCACAATTCCGGGCACTCCGGCCCCTCGCCAACTCTGGCGCAACACTTAGACTCCACGAGTCTCACAACCTGTTTCAACAACCTGTTTCAAGTTCATTTGTAAAGTTTTCCCCGTGACAAGACTGACTCTAAGTGTGACTCGACCCAAACTTGTCCCGTATCCTTGGGACTAGGCTAGTATCTAGATACACTCTCGAGAGGTTGCAACAACACACACGCTGGAGTGCAGACGGATCCCGTCGGAAAAGTCCACACCCCCTAGCGCTCCACAAAATCAAGACACTCCCTGTATAGTCACCGACATGCCCTACGGGCCTCGTCTTAGGCTGAACTACTTCCCGGCACGTCCCCAACCTATGAGCGACGCCTAGCTCCGGAACATCACAAGACTAGCAGGTAACCGACTAGACTTGCCAAATGGTGACATCAAAGGAGATCCTGATAATGCTACTAAGCTAGGTCCGCCCATTCAGACGACGCGTGACTGAGCGATAATGTTTGGTGAATGGCACCGCGGACTCAATCTAGTCGAGGGAGGTGATTAAGTTCTTAGTCAAGTTTATCAAGATTTTCTCAAAAGATGTTTCCACAACAATGAATGCAAAACCAGAGTTTTCAAATGCATCAACAAAACAATGTCAGGGTGATAACAAGCAAAGTTCCACATGATCATCATAATATATATATCACATATCAACAACAAGATATATATATATATAAACACAACAGGAGTAAATAAAGTCAAGTTTAACCGACCGGGCATTCGCGGCGGGTGTGCTGGAATCACCTCGTGTCGTCTTTAGTTGGTTATTAACAGGCACAATATATCATACAACAGGAACAAACAAGGTCCGATTAAACCGACCGGGCATTCGCGGCGGGTGTGCCGGAATCACCTCGTGTCGTCTTTAGTGGGTTGTTAATATCCACCATTCTATTGACGGCGGCGGTACCCCCAGTCCAATGTCTCAAGAATGGTGGGGTTAGCACATAATAGACAACACAATATAAATAAGTCAGCGGGTTAGATGAGTCAGCAAGTTAGATCGATCAGCAGCACATAAACACACGACATGATCATAGCAAACAACGTGTTCGAAAACGACAGCGAAATAAAATGTTTCCAAACAAGGAAAAACTATTACCAAAGGGTAGATCTCGTCGAGACGAAGATTTAGAAATTTGAATCACCGAAAACGGAGCTACGGTTTGAAAGATACGGACGTTTGAAAATCTGTCCAGCAGGGAAAAAAACAGTTCCGCGAAAAAAACAGAACGGGCCGCGTCGGCCGCGCGGACTGGGCCGCGACTGGGCCGCGCTCGCGCCTGCGCGCTGCGCGCGCGCTGGGCTGCCTCGCTGCGCTGGTTGCTGCTGTGCAGCTGGGCTGGCCCAAAAACGGTTCAGACGAAGAAAAAAAAGAAGAAGAACGGAGGGATCGACCAGATGGTCGTCTTCTTCCTCCGTCCACGCACGGGAGCGGGCAGGGGGTGGCCGGGGACGGCCGAGGGAGGCGCCGGGAGGGCGGCCGGCGGCGGGAATGGGCCGGGGGTGGCTCCCCATGGTCGGCAAGGGCGAGGCCGGGCGAGGGCAGGCCTCCCACGAGCTCGTCCGAGCTTCGGCCATGGTGGCCATGGAGGAATTTGTGGAGCTTTTGGGGTGGGTTTTTCTCACTCTCTTGCACTGGATGGAGAGGGGCAGGGGTGGAGGGGAGTGGGAGAATGGCTAGGGTTTGCCTAGGACTCTCTTGGAGGGTTTATATAGAGGGAGAGGAGGAGAGGTGGGTGAAGGCCATTGATGACCTTGAGGTCATCCATGACGTTTTCTCTCTCTACAGGGAGGAGATAGGAAGGAGGGGGTGTGTGGCTGTGGTTCTGGACACGTGGGTGCACTGGTGTAGAGGGATTAGGCGGAGATTAGCGGTAAGTGGGATTTGGACGATGCCGAAGTGTGCGCCCCGAACGTCCCGGTGGAACGCGAGCGACATCGACGACTACCCGGAGCCTCAGAGCACCAAATGCAAAAAGGAGGGTATCTACGGGTGGCTAAAGAGGAGGTCTACGACACTGAACAAGATACACGCTCGGGCGACACACTTGGTAAAACAAAGTTTTCCGAAAAGCACACGCACAGAAATTGTTCGACAAAATGACATGGGTTTTGCCGGACTCAGAAAAATCCCAAATAATTCTCACCGGTTACATTGGGTGTATGGAGAGTGTCTAAGGAGTTTGAGCTCATTTGGTTGTGTGGAAAAGGGTTTTGCAATTAGCCGCTAAGCCGCGTACCGACATCGAGGTTCGGCTTACAAAGGAAGTAGATCAAGACTTGCTCAAATGGGTTTGGGTTCAACTAAAGAAGTGTAGGAAATGCAAAAATATGCATCCTCCTAAAAGATGAGAATTTTCCGAGACTCCTAGGTTGACGGAATAAATTGAGGCGGGGCGGCATTCAACAGTCTACTTTGAAAATTGAGATTTTGCACCGGCGTATGCAAATGTTTTTAAACGGGGCGTCTAGACATGGATAGGCGAGCCCTCCGATAGATAAAGCGAGAGAAAACGCTAAGTCAAATCGTATCGAAAGATTTTAGAAAACATTTAGTCGAAATAGAAAAGTTTTCTGGTGTCAAAATAAATTAAAAATTCGGTCTAAATTTTCGGTGCGTTACACCCGGTCCCAGTCTTCCGCTGCTTCGTCCCTGGATCGGAGCCCGGAGTTCGTCGGCTTCACCGTACGTGTGTAACGCCCTGCGAGGTGCCACGCTAGTGGTGCTGGAGGTCTGCTTCCTCTACACGACCTCGAGGTTTTCGTCGGCTTCATCGACAACGCTTGTGCGGGAGCGTAATCCCCGCTTTTCGGTCTACAAGGGTATGTATACCGATCTCCTTCGTATTACTATATCTGCATAGTATAGATCCTGGCTAGTTTTTTTTTTGTTATCGCTGTTAGGAAATTTTTTGTTTTCTGCCTGCGATCCCCTTCATGCTTGCTGCCATTTTTATTACAGATTGCAATTACTACTTATAATTATCCATATTACTTGTATTTCACTATCTCTTCGCCGAACTAGTTCACCCATACATCTGACAAGTATATTGGGTGTGTTGGGGACACAAGAGACTTCTTGTATCTTAATTGCAGGGTTGCTTGAGAGGGTTATCTTTGACCTCTACCTCCCTGAGTTCGATAAACCTTGGGTGATTCACTTAAGTGAAACTTGCTGCTGTTCTACAAACCTCTGCTCTTCGAGGCCCAACACTGTCTACGAGAATAGAAGCGTGCGTAGACATCAACGACCACAGTTCTCCTCAAGATCCTTCGCTCGTCTACTTCCGCTCGTCGGATCCGGCCAGGAGGCTGTCCCCTTCTTCAAGAGATCCTGCAGCCCGTCCAAGCCCAAATACCCCCAGATCTCTCCCACCACCCACCTTGATGTCACGTTCTTATGCTTTGATCTGGCCATGTTAGTAGGTCCTTTAGCTAGTAATCTTACTTCCTCATCATCTTGGTGACTAGCTATGATCTCTAGTGAATGTGGAGGAACAGCTGATGTTTGGGGTACATATTTGAGATTGGAATTGTGTGAGCTGCTATGATCCTAGCATAGTCCTGAGCCTAGTTATTTTAGTACTTCCATTATTTGGAATCTAGAGTAGCTCTTATTTTCTGTTATAGTTGTTGGTCATATCTGCTATTTTGTAATGTTCAAGATATCTGTTTTTTTAGAATAAACCCTACTGCTTTATATGCACATGAACGTAGTGTTAGAGATGAACACCTGTAGTGGACATGCAGTGCAGTTGTGTTGAGCTACTAGTTGAGCTCATATCACTGCTTCAGTACTTTGCTTTCCTTTGTACATGTATAATATTTTCTCCTGATAAGATGAATCATTAATATCTATTCGTTTGTGCCTTGTGTCGGAGTCATGTATCTGGACAGCGTCGTGTCATCTACAAGCACTACATGCTCGCCTGCAACTTTTGAAGGTTGTTCAATGTACACGTCGTGCTCTACATCGACCTCTCTAGCCAAGACACACACGCCCAAAAGCTGTGAGTTGCTGCCCCCGCCCCTTCTTTGCCTATGATATCTCATGGCGTCTAATGGTTTGGATGCGTCAATTATTTAGGTAGCTGTTGTTAACTTGAAGCGCTCTTAATCATTGACTACTATATTGCCATGGTTTTCTTTCTTCATTGCTAGATATTATGACTGCTATATACAACATGGCGATTTAAAGATATTTGTTTAGGAAATTAACTCAAACTTGTTGTAGCTTATAAGCTTAGTTCAGTGTATTTGTTACTATCTTACCAACTTAATGCTTCTCTGCAAAATATAACCATGTCAATTACTATATCATAGGCTCCCAGGTTTGTAAACTCCGATTTTATCTCAACTATTGTGCCTCTGTATTTGTTTCTGGGGACAACTACTCTGTTCAATAATAATTCATGAATGGGAGTTCACTGCTTTAGCTAGGACCAGTAACCTACATGATCACTTAACTCATGATATGTATTGTTTATGCACATATTAATTTCATTGATAAACAGCAAGGGATGGCTGCATATTCTGACACGTGAATATTATGTTATTTGTCTTACAGGAGCTCCATGCTAAAGATGTTTGAAGACACGTGATGCCCCACTCAGCAAAAAGTATTAGATATTACACTTGTAGAGCTAGTTCTAATGTGATTTTCATTGTATGTGTATGTGATGTAACAAATGCGACCAACCCTTGGTTATTGCATCTGTGATATACTGTGATTGTCATTCTTTGTGTTCTATGAAGTATTTACGGTGTTATTTTAGGTATTACACTGTTGTCTATCTGTTTCAATTTATAATTGGTTGTTTTTCTGGCAAAATGAAATTCGAAAAACATTGAACTGACAATTAGGACCACTTATTAGCACCTGACAGCTAAGACCCACCTACTAACCTGACAGCTTGGACCCACCTACTATATACAAGAACCTGACAATTTGGACCCATCTGACGAGTGGACCCATGAGACAAAAAGGTTGTGGCCCATAAATAAAAAGGCTGAAATGTTGGGCTTGGACCATGTAGCTGGTCGTAAGGAAAAAAAAGTATGTAGGCTGTATTGTTGGGCTTGGCCCATATAGAGCACTTAACTGGACCGGGCTGATTTCAATATATGACCATTTTAAATCTGCCACGTAGTATGCCACGTAGGATTCCGGCAGGGAGCTCATGACCAAAATTTTGGTCATAAAATCTACGACCATCCAATTTGGTCATAACCATTTATGACCAATCCAAAAAAAGGTCATATTGTTTAACTAGTGACGCTTACCTTTTGACCAACCGTTTTTGGTCACAAAAAGGTCACAAATCAAACACTGTGACCTTTCAGTGACCAATATGACGGGTCATGTATCAACAAATTTCTAGTAGTGTGAGCATATAAAGGACAAAATTGAGATAAGAACAGCATGTTCAAGAACCCAATCAACACCATGAACTGCATTCCCAACTACTAAAGTAATTACTTAATTACTTACTGTGACACACAATAACATCGAATATCCATCTGATCATATTCAGTGATCATCCTGACCAGAAACACACAATGGTAGTGTGCGCCGACACCGGTAACAAACTTTACATAGCGAGTGACTCTTACAATCAATAGAATTGGTTGAAAAGAAGCATGTATAATTGTATACTGCACGCACAACACATAGTGGCAGCCGCACAAGATTGCAAAGGACGAGAGGGCGGAGGGGAGGTAGCGGAGGGCGTTACCTTGACGTAGATGCGGCGGGCCGGTGACCTTGGCGCCGGGGGCCGCTCGAGCCACAGTCCGTGCGCTCCGATAAGGCGATCCTCCCGCCGATTATGTGGCGCATGACTGGCTGGAGATGGGGATTGGGGATGGTGTCGTCCGATCCCGCGGACGAGGAGATCGGTGGCCGGAAGATCCGATCCCGGGGGTGATGCCGACGGCTCCAATCACGCTGATGAGGACGTTGACGGCGAGGGCGCCGCAGTCACGGGCTGGAGCGAGAGAAAGGAGGGAGGCGGTGCTGCAGTTTTTTTTTTTGCCATGGGTAAATTCATGAGGAAACGACCATAACACCCCGGTGTATTTCGACAAGTTACTGCTGAATGATTGAACGGCTGAGATAATTTAGGGAGGGAGAAGGCTGAATTCAACGGCTGAATATTTTTAGAATGGAAGCTACCTAAAACTACCTGGGAAGAGCTCATGAAATAATATTGAGGTATGGCGATCGATCTTTATCCATCAAATTGATATTACAAAATTGAGCATCTGAGAGTGGACTAGATGACGAATAAGGATGTGTAAATTTAGTTTTCAAAATTGTTAGTGGTATGTGATCCGGAGCAAACATGGGAGTTAAATTTTGCAGTGCGGCTTTTCTCTCGTGCATGGGAGCCTCCGATTTTGGTGGAGATATCCGAATTAAAAGTCGTCATGGCATGCAGCGTCATCGTGTCAAGGGTCAGCAAGACTTTTCCACTACACTTTAGAGATGCTGTTGACCGACATGGACTTCTCCACGTCTTCCCATTCGTCATATCTGGAGCTTCGGGGCCATCTTTTCGGTACCTTCCAAACCCCGTATCAAATCAATAGGAATTTCTAGCGGTGTGTTTGGAAGAGGAAGAAGAAGAATTTAGTTAGTTAGATGCCGGAGATGATTTTCCAAGCGCATGATAACAAGGCCGTTAGTTAGGTAGTTAATCAAAGTATATCAGCTCACGCCCCCGTATATCGCTATCAGAGGAGCCATATATAAACCGTGCCTAGTCACGGTCCGCATAAATGAGCTTCAATATTTTATCCGACACTATCAGATCGATTTTATCCAATTTGGAATCGTGTGGTAGTGCCGGACGGAACCGTGAACGATATCAGTATCATCCATGATACTATTTTATGTTATTGTGGGTAGTAACGTATGTGTAGTATCATATATAATCATGTATTTATTAGGTTATACACTCATTTTATCTCGAAATTCGTTATGTTATGATATCTACCTATAATATGTATCAGTATCACCTCTCTCCTCATTAAATACTTCTTACATCTCCATTTTTATCTATGTGGCACTTATGTTATCACCTATGTTACTCCCACTATGATTAGTCTCACGTAGGACATCCGACATGCAGGCAGCATTATCATAAAGACAACGGCTGATCAATTAAATTAATTACTGTCATTGACCGGCCGATCATTTATATTACAAGGTATTAGTTCTACAAGTGGGCGCACAGGTCACTCCTGTTTCCTCCGAGCCTACCGATCCTCTCCCTTCGGTCGTTGCCGCCGCCGGCGGCGGTGGCGGCCAGGCCTGGCCGACGCATGGCGGCGAGCCGAGGTGGCGCGGCCCGGTCGATCCCCTTCGCGCGTAGGGGACCGACCTCATGGTGGCGCGGGCGGGAGTTCAAGCGGCGAGGCGGCGGCGCTCGCCGACACGCGGCAGCGAGGCAGCGGCACGGGATCATGGAGTGTGTGAGGCGGCGGAGCTTCGGCCCGACCAGATGTGTTTGCTGCCTTGCTACGATCTGGAGTCAACCGAAGCCCGATCTGGGCTAGAGTTGGCTCACTCGTGCCGATTGCCGGGAGCCGCCGGCGGCGTGGGGGCTGCAGGCTTGGAGTAGGAATATTGGCGGCTGTCCTAGGGTTCCTCTCGTTACAAGTTGAAAATCTGTCGGTTGCCTATCCTTCTCGATCTGGCCGGATTGACGAGTTCCGGAAGGCTTCGCCGGCGAACTCCACTGGGCGATTCATGCCTGGAGATTGCTGGATCGGATGGGATTCGGGCGTGCGCACCCATGTTTTACTCTGGCCGTTTGGGTTCAGAGGGGAGCGATTCGAAATTCTGCTGGCTGTTAATATCATGGGACATGTTCTCGTTCCATGGTGCTGACGGAGAATGTCATGTAAGTCGAGATCTGAGCCTAGCAATGGTGGTTTGAATCTTTTTAGAGATGAGGATTGGCTTGGTGTTTCATTACTTGGAGCAGCGGCATGAAAGTGGGGGCGACAACATACGTGAAGTACAAAGTCCTACCTTTCAGGGTGAAAATCTAAGGTCTGGTCTTAATTGGTTGTGCCTGACAGTGGTCTTGAAGATATTGTTTTGAGTGCGAGGACTATCTTCAGGGTGAAAACCCAAGGTCTGGCCTTAATTGGTTGTGTCTGGCACTGTTCTTCTTGAAGGCATTGCTTTTGAAGAATTGGATATCAGGTGTTGTTTTGGTGGTGGTTGTGTGGCTGCTGTAAGGACTGTGACTCTGTAGCGGGACTTTTCTTTTTATTTCTTCTTCTTATTGTCTTTCGGCTGTGTGCATCCGTAATAGTTTTGGTTATTGCGTTGTTGCAGAGGCTGGGTGTAATTTGTATCTCCGCGATATTAATAAACATTCTTTATCTAAAAAAATGTGGGCGCACAGATCTGTCACGTCGTCCCTATAGTTTCCCCGCGAGGCGAGGTCGCGAGATTCTCACACGGGGCATAATGCCCGCGCGCCTGCTCGCCTACTGGAAGTTTCGTCCTACAAAATAACTCATTGAAAATGTCATAATTTACTCAAACGGGCTCCAATTTTTAAGAGGTTGGGCTTGTTAGAAAGCTAACAAAAAGTTATATCTAATAACGAAAACTCAAAGAAAATCAGTAGAGAAACTACCGATGAAACTTTCCTCAAAGAAGAACTGCAAAATCTGCAACACCGAAAACGGAATAGAAGATGCAGACACAACTTGTTTTCGATTAACTTAAACTTCACTTGATGATCGATCAGGACAATCTCCCAAAGCTCAGATAAAAGAAAAATAAGAAACAAGAAAGATGATCTGAATGATGGAAGAATTTGAGCCCTCTATGAACAATAAGATGAAGCTACTCATTTGTGAACACCCTTACTAATATGGCTATCAATCATTTAGCCCCATCTCACAGCTAACACACTGAGAACGGTAAAATAGAAAACCTATCAAGATTATACTTTTGTCTTGTACATATTTTACCAATAGATGCACTAGTAGAAAAAGGCTTATAGGTAATGCTCTTTTTGTAGCGCACCAAATCCCATGCGCCACAGAAAAGCATTTTTGTGGCGCATTGTTCTGAATGCGCCACAGAAATGTGACTTTCTGTGACGCATGGGGACGGAAGCCAAAAGGAAGCCCATTTACATAACTGCGTTACTCTATACTGCTTTGATTCTGGCTTTTGATTTGAGCATTGATTCTGGCTCATTGACCTGCGTTGCATGTGGAATTCTTGGCTTCCCATTTATGGCAATTTTGCAACCCTCCAAAAAAGCAGTGGAAGAGAAGCCCCTAGTTGATAGGGAGAGATTGAAGCTGAATTGTGAAAAAGAGAACCATTCAAATGTACCTCCATGTTCTCCTGATCATAGCAATTCAGGTACCTACTCCGTCTAGTAGGAATGTATTCTCATTGTTAGTACTTCTCTTTGTTCTTGTTCTAGTCTAGTGTGAGCAGCAGCTTGCCAATCTTCTATTACATATATTAGAAACCTCACTGGGAATGAATCTTTAGCGTCCTTAAATTTATCCTTCGGACATGATTTAGCACGCTGCACTCGGTATGGATGAATAGAGAATCACAAATGGGATATGCTACTTATATCATTACTCTCATCATAAGTTAATTTTTTATCATGCAGTGCACATTGTCAACCAAATTAATACACAACAAAATTTACCTTCCTTATATTACTTCTGGGCAAGAATTATACTCCCTCCGATCCACAAAAAGTGTCATGAGGAAATAACCTTGTAGCTACAACTTCCATGCGTAGCTGGCGACATTTTATTCGGGCCGGAGGGAGTATTTTTCTTGCTGATTTTGCTGGTGATACATTGGCACATTACTGAACTACTTTCCCTGTTTGTTTCTGATATTTATTACCAACATGCACGTATTTTCAAATACAAATATGTATCCTTGCTTGCTTATTGAAGATGATTTCTTGTACTTCTCCATCTGTTGTTTTTCAGGTTCAGCCACAATGATATGGCTATTTTTCTTGCATGTGTGAAAATTTGACAAAGGTTTCTCCTTATTTATCAGGACGTCCATTTATTACCAGTAGACCCTTCAACCTTGTTGAACGGGCTAACTTCGTTCACCAGAATGGGACGTCACATAAAGCTTGCGGTTATTTCACAGATAAGGAACTGGATGGACCCATGCTACCTCATAGTAGTAGTTCACATTCTTGCAGCACTGAAAATACCCTTCACACATGCATTAACACAGAGACAACCGAGATGAAAATATCGAGCGGTGTTTTTGGTACAGACTCGAGTAAGCAAACTGGGAGAGGTGACGTTGATGCGCCAGCTGTAGAAAGTTGTATTGGCAACTGGAATATAACTTCTGCATTTGTACGGCCACGAATCTTTTGCTTGCAACATGCCCTTGAGATTGAGGAGTTGCTTGAAGACAAAGGTGGTGCACATGCTCTGATAATTTGCCATTCAGGTAGGTTATAACACTAACTTCTTTTGTTTATATTCTGTTTAATTGCCGATGCCTGAGACATGTTGTCTGATCCTTCACAGTGGATGTGAAATCAGTAACTCTTCTTTTGACACACTTGTGTTGTGTCATCATGTTTGTTTCGTTAAAGCTTTATTATTAATAATAATATGCATGCTACAATTATTTAGATTGTCTATGTCTGCGGAATTTATTTTCACAATGGATACAGAACTCTTTAGTATACCATGCAAAATACTAGTGTTTATCTTTGGTATTGTTGAATACAATAACTCGGAAAATTTAGAATTCCAAGTAGCAATAACACGTCATATTGTTGAATACATTAGATTTTGAATAGAGGATGTCCAGGAGCTCTGTACTAGGATGGAGCACTGAATTCACTAATTCTAACCAAGTAGATATATTTTAAGGGTAGACTACTAAGCCTAGAGAATTGAACTCTGGTGTTTGCTCGATTGCAAATAATTGCAGTCCTATCTGCTATCTATGTGAGTTGACTGCTCTAGTTGCATCATCTATTTCCTTCCTATTTTATGTAAATGGGCTTCCTTTTGGTTGCTATATAAAGCAGTATAGAGTAACGCAGTGATCAAAAAAAAAAAAAAAAAAATTCTGTGGCGCACCGGGAGGGGGTGCGCCACAGAATTATTTTGGCGGGATTCAAAATTTGAAATCCCGAGGCTGGCTCCCCTTATCCTCTCCCATTCTCTCATTTCCTCCTCTCTTCTTCTCCACTTCTCCTCTCCCCCTTCTACTCTCCCCTTCTCTCATTTCCTCCTCTCCTCACTTCACCTCTCCCCTTCTCATCCCTCCTCCTTCTCAACAAACTCCGGCGACCTCCTTCTCCTCCACCAACTCCGGCGACTTCAACCTCCTCCTCCTACTACTCCGGCGAACACCTGCTACTCCTCCGGCGACCGCGACCACCTCCTCCGGCGACCTCCTCCGGCGACCACCTCCTCCTCCTCCGGCGACCTCCTACGGCGAACTCCTCCTCCTCCTCCGGTGAGCTCCTCCGGCGACCTCCTCCTCCTCTTCCACCCACCTCCAGCGACCTCCTCCTCCTCTTCCACCCACCTCCGGCGACCCCCTCCTCCACCCACTTACGACGACGACCTCCTCCTCCGAACACGGGCTCCGACGAAATTCCAGAGAAAAACGGGCGGCGCCGCCAGATCAAGATCTGGATCTGGCCTTTTTTTAAAAAAAATCAAAATAATAATTTTGTGGCGCACCGACGTGGGGTGCGCCACTGAAATAATTCTGTGGCGCATGGTGATGGGTGCGCCACAGAATTCTTGGATTTTTCTGTGGCGCACCGGCGGGGTGCGCCACAGAATTATATTTTAGTGGCGAGAATTCTGTGGCGCACCGACCATGCCCAATTGGTGCGTCACAAAAAGGCTTTTTGGTGCGCCACTGATAGGCCTTTTTCTACTAGTGATGATGACAATCATGCCCACTTCAAGTTGGACCACCTTTCTTCATTGGGTTATAGATGTCAAGTTTCAAGCATGTGGTCTCTTTAAGATGTTCCTCTTGAACTTACACTTCTCAATCTTGATAACGATCACCACTTGACTTCATCCTCTCATGAGTTATATAAAATCTTGCTTTTGATGTAAACTCGTGGATCATACACTAGTAGGAAAAGGCTTATAGCCACCATAATACCGCTGACGAACGTTTTTATTTGTGCGCCACTGATTATAGCGCTGGCGAACAAAATGTTCTGTACGTCAGCGGTAAAAGTGCTACCGCTGGCGAACAACCAATAACGTTCGCCAGTGGTAGCGTCGGGCTGGGGTGGTTGTACTCTAAACTTAACGCTGGCGAACAAAATGAGTTGTTCGCCAGCGGTACGAAGTATAATTCGTACCGCCGGCGAACGTCCAACTCTGTGCGCCAACAGTTGGATGGCGGCGCTAGCAAATATTACAGCTGCCGAACCTCTCTGTGTTCGCCAGTAGTTTGTGTCGTTGCACCGCATATACACGCGCGCACCCTCTCTCCTTATCCGATCCTCTCTCTCCACCCCACACATCACAAACGCCCTCTCGATCCCATCTCCCCTCTATCAGATTGCCGGCCTCTCTACCTCGCCGGCCGGTCCTCTCTGCCGCCGCCCCACCTCTGAGCGCCTCTCCCTCGATCTCGCTGGACACAGCCGCCGTGGGGGGCGCTCGCCGCGTCGGGAGGCGCCTCTCCCTCGATCTCGTTGGACACCGCCGCCGTGGGGGCGCTCGCCGCGGCGCCTCCCGCTTCCGCGCCGACGCGGCCGGATCCGAAGCCCACGCCTTCTCCTTCCTCTCCTTCCCCGACCCGCTCGACGCCGCCATCCGTGTAGCCTCGAGATCGACGCTCGCTCCTCCTCGACAGGAGGGGAAACGCGTGCTCGATCTACAGGGGACCGACGCCAGCGCAGGTAGTCCAGCCGCCCATCCCACCATACACCTCCGGCGAGCAGCGCGTCGCCGCAATCCCGCCCCGCCCTTGTTCGATCTCTTTTCCCTACCCCCATCCTCCGGATGGCACCCGCCGGGTTCAGGGCCGGGTTTGGCCTTCCCATACCCGCACCCGACCGTCCTCTCCGCCCCCGCGACCCGCCTCCATACCCGCCGTCCAAGAATTTCACCAGACCCGCGATCCGCCGGGTTTGCGGGACCCGACGGGTACCCGTCAAGATGCACAGAGGAGCTGCCGATGGAGGAGAAGAGGCGGAGCAGGCGAGCAGCGGCAGCATCAACCGTGCGCGCAGCGTGGAGGGGGCGGCGGCCTCGAGGATGGAGGTGCGGGCAGCGTGCAGGCGGCGGCCTCAAGGGCTCAAGGGCTGTAGGGACGGTGCAGGGCGACGAGATCCAAGCGGCGGCGGCGGCGCAGGCGACGACACTGCACGGGATGTAGGGATGGCACAGGGCGACGGGATCTGCGCGGCGGCGTAGGCGACGGCGCTGGGGCGAATGGATCTGCGCAGCGGCGCAGCGATGGCGTTGCACGGCTGCAGCCTGCAGGGACAGGCGCATGCGGCGGCGCGTCATGGGAAAAGAAATGGGAGCCAGGGCACCAGGCTCGAGTCGTGGGGTGTGGTGGGTAGTGGGAATGATTGAGCGTGGGTGGCCAGGAGTTATAGCTGGCCATCGGGCCGGCCCGGCACGGCACGGCCGGTTAAATTTGGGCACGGCACGATTAAGGCCCGGCACGCTAGGCCTGGTAAGCTAACGGGCCGTGCCCGGGCTGGCCCGCGTGCCGCAGCTCGACATTAGGCACGGCACGGTCGGCACGGATAAGGCCCGCCAGCACGGTAGGCACGGCCCGTTAGGCACGTTTCGTCTGTTTTTTTTTATCCTATAAAATAAGTAAAAATAGGTAATAAAAATAAAAAAAATGCTAATCGTGCCGTGCCGTGCCGGCCCGCGTGCTTCAAATCGAGGAGCGGCCGGGCACTAACGGGCCCGTGCCGTGCCGCGGCCCGTTTAGTATCGTGCCGTGCCAAAAAAGCCATGCTTCGGGACGGCCCATTTGGCCCGGCCCATTTGGCCAGCTATACCTGGAGTCGTGGGGCTAGGAGCCTGGGCATGATTGAGTTGCTTTCGTGGGAAAATAAACTACTTCTACTATGCTCCTCTCCATACCATGACAAGTGGGCCTAGAAACTAGGGTTTATTTGTATTGCCGGGTATGCGGGTTAACGGGTACGGGTTTGGCACCCCATACCCGCCTCCGCTAGACCTGGCGGGTCTGAAGTTTCCCTGTTAAGAGCACCCGCGGATTTTTTTTCTTCACCAAACCCGCCCCATTTAATGCGGGTACCCGTCGAGTTTACGGGTATCGGGTACCCATTGCCATCCGTACCCCATCCCGTCTCACTCCTCTTTCCTCTCTAATTTCTGTCACCGAGCGCCGGCGGCGGGCGGACGCGCCTCCACCCCCAACTCCGGCATCCGCACAGGTGAGTTGCATGCCGCCCCGCTATCTTCCCAGAGAAAATGCCGACGGACCTAGTTCTGTCAATCCATTGTTTGTTTAGATCTGAGTTGACCCCGTATCCCATTCCTATGATGCACATTGCCATTTGGATGCCCAATCTACAACCCTCAACTTGAAACCGCTAGTACATGCATGTTTGTTCCCAGGGTTGTTTTAGCGTTCAACTGATCCATTCCCAACGATGGCGGCTTAAATGGAAATAGGATATTGTTTGTTAGTTAAACAACCTCTGATCGTTGCAAAGAGGACATGGATATCCACCGTGCATTTGCTGCTGCTTCATCACCAATGTTAAGTAGTAATTTTATGTCATCTATTAGCCACATGTTATTGCAGATGTGCTTTTTCTGTATTCTATTTGCAGACGCAAGTTTATTCCATGTCAATTCATAAGCCAGGCACTTTTACAGAGTTACTTGCAAATTAATGACGCACATCTTTCTTTCAATAGATGAAGGTATTCTCAAGTGTTCACTGAAATGGATAAGAAGAAAGAAGTCGATGACATTGAACCTGGAACTGCTCCTTCTCGGCCCGTGGACAGGTTTGGCTTTATAAAGACAGAACAAGGTACCTCTCTGTACAGTTGATCCTGAATTTGCCTTGAGGACACTGAAGATTGATATTTGGTCTCGTTCGTCGTAACCGGCATTATTTTGCCTTGCCGACCATCCTGCTATATCACCACCCATAACCTGAGTCCTCATACTTATTGTTTTTATTGGTTTGTAGTCTTTGTGTACCACTCCTTGCAGTGACCATAATAGTTGCAAAACTTCAATGTCTCCTTTTACTTTCTTTGTCTATTTTTAAAACACAACAAAAACAATTGACAATCAAAGAGAGCAAAATTAGGCATGCACCTGATACTGTTTGAGATAAATGAGGAGTATAACTGCAGCTTCCCTTAGTATATTTGAAAATTGCCAACTTTTGAGAGAAGTACAAGTAAAAGATATTTGCAGTCAGTTCTGGTACACTACCTGGGTCTTTGTATATTTGAAATTTGCCAACTTTTGCCAACTGTGCTCTTGTTGCTCTGGATGATAGACCATTCCCATTCTTGTTGCAACTTTTGCCAACTTTATAGTTGCATAAACAATATAACTTTGACTATTGAACTCTTTTTTGCTGGAAGCAAATGTAATCTCTTATTTTTAAGTTTTTACATACAGCCGATGATATCGACTCGCGACAACGATGATGACGACAACGATATCGACACGGGGCGACCACGACAACATGGGGTTGCGACCCCGAAGACGTCGACACGGGGCAGCGGCAAGGACGACGCCATCGGGGCTGCGGCAGGGGCGACGTCGACATCGACACACAATTGCGGCGATCATTTTGTAAATTCTAGAATTATGATGAGTGATGTAACGGTGTATTTGAACTACTGAATAATGAGCTGGATGAATAAATCTATTAGATAAATCGATTAATTAATATGTTTTTTTTCTTCCTAAAATATTACTACTGCGAACATAATTGGTAGTGCGCCACTGGTGTTTGTACTACAAGTACAGCGCTGCATGCTTACCGCTGGCGCACATTCAGAGGCGTTCGCCAGCGCTAAATATTTACTACTGGCGCACAATAGTTGTTCGCCAGCGGTAACCATCCCTACCGCTGGCGACCAGGTGTTCGCCAGCGGTAAGTGCTACCACTGGCGGGTTCCCACTGGCGCACCGTTGTTCGCCAACGGTAAGCAAAAACTGTGCGCCAGCAGTAGGCATATTCCTACTAGTGATATGCTAGTTCAAAAACTCTATTGACAATTGCTAACCATATCACCAGATCACTTGATCTCAATTAGTACATTATTTAGGCTTTGTTTTTTTTTTGAGGAATGCGGTGGGGAAGCCCCCACTAATAAGAACCCAAATTCGCGCCCGTGAAGACTTGAACCTGGGTGGCTGGGTTGTACATCCACTCCACTAGACAAGTAAGTTGGGCTCACTTCTTTCATTTAGGCTTTGTGAGTTGATCAATCTGAGTCCACTTTTTGCACTTTGGCTTGATCAACCTTTTATCTTTTTTTCTTTCTTCGTGATATTGATGTCTTGAAAGTAAACATAAATGGTCACTCAATCTTATAAATGTTCTTCGAATAATCCCTTAAATCACATTGGTCATCATTTGATCTTCTACTTCCAATTTTGAGTCACATATGATTTTGAAGTATTACCTATGATCAATCCCTTGAAGTATAACTCAATGTAAGTAATGTCCGTAGGTATTATTATTAATTAACAAAACAACGCATGGGGCACCAGCACTCTCACCCATCATCTCTAGGGCTTAGCCCCCCTGCTTAACTATGGTGTGTATCCATGTGCATGCAGACTCGGCCAAAACCTAAACGGGTTGGATCTACGGTGGGAGACGAGGGGGTGACCGGAAGTGCCTCGAGTACGGTGGGAGACGAGGGGGCGACCTGACGTACCTTGAGTCCATGCTCTTCGGCGGCGTCTCTATTGAGCTCCTCTATGACTGCAGCGAGACACTCAACATCATTTTCCACCACGTCGACATCATCGTCGAGTTATGTCTTGTCTCCTTTGGCTACATCGCGCCCGGTTGGTCGATCCCGCCACGATCTTTTGCCTACTTTGGAATTAACCCCTGTTGTTTTGTATGTGGAAGATACACAATGCTCTTTGTCTCATTTGGTCTGCAACACATAAGTCTTAGGATTTTTAAACTACATGCTAATATGAGAAGAGCAAATATTGTGACAGCATGCTTACCAAAATCAAAATTTCTCACCTCCTGCTGTAATCGTAAGTATTGTTTGACAAAAAAAAAGGAGGCACATTGGTTTCATCCTGTAGAATAGTGATCATTTATATCATTTTAAGTATCTAATACCCGTATTCATATTATTTAGATATTATACAAAAGGCTCTAAAACTATTTTAGAAGACACATTTTAAAAGTTTTAAAGTGATTTTCACAACCCTATTTCATACACCATTATTTTAAAGGAGAAAAATCAGCTTGTCCTAGGAGGAACTAGGGACAAGATTTTTTATAGGCAGGAGTGAGGCTCCAACCCTGACTGTCAAGCTCACCACCGCATGCTATTGTCAGTACGACCTAGGGCCTTTCTCTGATACAACATTTCTTAATACCTTAAAAGATTTTTAGAAACATTTTTGATAGATTTAAAGACATCTCTTAAATTCTGATCATCAACCATGGTGTAGTGACCTTCGACATGAACGTACGAGCATGTCGCCTCTTTTTCTTCACAAGGGGAAATGACCCGGCCCAATGAGCTCGTGGACATAAACGGTTAACGTTGTCAACCAAGTCTAACGAACTTTCAAATATTGCAAGTCTGCTACGTAATCCCTCCGTTTCAAATTAGATAATTTACTTTTATATAAACTAGTAAAAATGCCCGTGCGTTGCAACGGGTCCATGCGTTGAACTTAGAGCATCCACAATGCACGGGCGTTAAACATCCCATTGACTGAATTATTTAGCGCATTCAACAAACGTTCACGGCTTAAGATCCATAATCTACACAATATATTCAAGTTTTTTAGTCCAACTTATTCATCGACGTCAAAATAACGACCAAGGACCAATAAAATCGACTGGGATTATATCCCTAGCGACAATACATAATCGCCCCTTTATAGATGCTTTAGAATGTGTTTTCGACATAACGAGGTCGAGACATGGAAAGGTTGGTGTCTCCGCCTCACAAACAACACCTAGAGAACACCTACGCACACTCGCCCGCCCGGATATTAAAGTTTAAAAGCTTCCGGGAGATTACTTTACAATGTTTTTTACTTGCAATGCTTCAAAGTCTGAACAGTAAGAGTACAATCTTGTGTATGTTTATGTCCATTCCCGATAACGTTTTAATGTGAATGCAGCACTCTGAGAAAATTAATGCGTGATGTAGATATAAGGAGTGAAGAAAAAACTCAACCATTTGCATATCCAGCTTGCAGCAATACGCAACAATTTGGTCATTAACTGTATCATCTCTTGCAGCCAGCGTACCCTGTTTGAGACTTCCACCCATTTTCTGAAACAGTATGCATGCTCCTCAATCTCACCATTCCCACCTTCTTTAAACAAAAGTATGAGCAGCAGTATACATCTTTCAAGACCAAAGGAAAATTAGTGGATGAAATTCACATGTGCCATAGTAGTGCATGCACAGGCAGTTTGCTCGGGTGCCAAGGTGTCGGCTCCTAGCGGTGCCCAGATTGTACGCCATTGACCCATCCAGCATCTACAACGCGCGCCTAGCTACGCCCAGCTTCTCATGCGCGTCCCAGGCAGATGGGAGGGTAGTCGGCTGATTGAGGAGAGCGACAGTTGCAATGTCCTGGCTCCAGCTCATCTGACCTGCAAGCTGCAGGCAGGGGCCATGGCTGGAGTCTCGCTCGACCTGAATATAGGGGCCATGGCGGCCGTCTCGGCCGGCCTGTAGATAGGGGACATGTCGGCATCGTCCAACCAGTGTCCCACTCGAGGCCAGTCGCCGGTCCAAGACGTCAGGCACCTGCAGGCGGAAGCCGAGGCACGTGCCGGGACGGCAGGCCCTGGTCGCCGCACGGGCGCTCCTTCACGCCCTCGCAACACTTCATCTGCGGACGGACGGTTCTCACCTCCAGACCCTCCGTTCTCGCCGCCGCCCCCTACCTCCTGGGCTCCTCCGTCCCTCCGCGAGCTGCCCTTCCCTGCTATCAAGCTCGGCCCAACCTCTCCCTCCTCCCGCAGGTGCTCCATAGCGAGCAGAGGTCAGCTTCGACGCCCACCTCCTCGAGGATGAGGATACGGCGTAACAGCACAAACTAGATCTTCTTAGGGCGGATCTCCTCGCCATCGACCACCTCCCCGATGAACCCATCGAATCAACAACATTGCTCCTCGCCTGTGATGGGATGCGGAGCTGTGGAGGGGGCGCAGAGAAAAAAAACGAACCGGTACAACTTATGCGTGGCATGGTTGGTAGTTTTATACCACCAGAGGGGCAAAATGGTAAATTCATGACGGACGAAACAAGAAACCTTAGTGCCTTTATTATTAGGTATAGATATAGATATAGATATAGATATAGATATAGATATAGATATAGATATAGATATAGAAATGTATGTATTAGACATGTTATAAATCTTAATACATCCACTTTTAAATAAATGAAAGTGATCTCGTATGCAACGAAGGGAGTACTTTGCTTCACTTTAAACTGCTCCATATATCTCTCTCCGGCGACCTGTTCCCATGGTCACTTCATGAGCGAGATAGCACGTAACTAGCACCCTCCGTTGGTGGAGCAAGCAACACATCTGAACCTGGGGAGTACAATGGAAAGGCTGGAGTTCTATGATGCGTATCAATAGATTGCTACCGTTTTCCCGTCGACATTTCTGTGGCTTGAGAAGTGGTTCATCAAGCTGTGTGCGGATGGATGTTTCCTTTTCTAAGTCAGGTTCATCTCTGATTACATTTCTACTCTGTAGCACGTACAACCATCAATCCAGGTTGACAAGGTTGGGTTCCACTACTCTGCTACGGCGATTGAACCTGACAATGACACTCTGATTGTTCAATCTCCATCATCAAATCATCGTGTCTTGTTCAGAGAAACCGTTGACCCGTTGACTGTTGGGCTATGAAAAGCTGCAGCCCACGGTGGCCCGGTACAGCAGCTGAACTGCGGTTGAGGTCTCATTTTCATATCCAAAAGCCTAGCCCACGTAAGCTCAGGTGAGAACCTAGCCTTCTCGGGTGGTACTAGCGAGGGGTCTCCCTTCGCTAACGTCCGTTTTCGCGCCCCGCGCGTGATCTGCTCTCGTCACGTGGACACGCAAAGCGAGCGAGCGTCTTTGCGCGGGCCCGCGACGATATCTAGATCCAGATCTAGATCTAGATATATAAGTTGTACAAACACCCCACAACACTATGTATAAACACAAACTTAGCTAGTACAACTACACAGATGTACTACACAGATCAGATTGTACAGATCAGGTCGTATAACTACACAGATCAGCTTGTACAGATCAGGTTGAACGTATAACTACACACATCAGATTGTACAGATCAGGTCGTACAACTACACATATCAGGTTGAACGTACAAGTACACAGATCATGTTGTACAGATCAGGTTGTACGTACAACTACACATACCAGTTTGTACGAACTATACACATTACAAAGTACAAAAAAAAAGTTTATCGAAACCTATCAATATGGGATCTAGTTTTGTAGATC
This sequence comes from Poa annua, assembly GCA_026929855.1. Taxonomy (NCBI): domain Eukaryota; kingdom Viridiplantae; phylum Streptophyta; class Magnoliopsida; order Poales; family Poaceae; genus Poa; species Poa annua. The sequence goes on from CM049434.1 coordinate 119,399,070, forward strand.
TCGACGCGAGTAGTTCAAAAGTGAAAACGGATCGTAATTTGGATAAACGGTTCTCAAAATATTTCATTTTGAAAAAACGAATCTCAAAATAAATACACCAATAGCACTCTACGTACCACCAGCCAGCCGCCACTTGTCACGCACGGAGGAAAGGTGATGAGCGAAAGCGAACGAAATTTCGACACTTGGCATCTACGGAGCGGGCGCGGAGTGAACTTCGCGAAGTGAAGCCTTTTTCTAAGGATTTCGAGCCTTCTCCCATCCTTTGAACCGGATAGTTTGTGCGTTTCTACTCCAAATATTTTGTATATTCCGTTATATAGTGTCAAGTGGAGAATCTTTAAAGTCCTGCGCGCCGTTGCAGGTGGAGATAGCTTACTTTCTGCTCAGTTTCATTATTCTGCTGTTGCATGAGACCAGTGTTGCGCCATGTTTAAACAATCTCTTAGCAAAAAAAAAAGGGGAGCTTACATAAAGTATATATAGTACGAAGGAGCGGGGCTCGAAAATTTTGGCCTCAATAGTTAGTTAAGTGACTCTCCGTTTGTTGGAACATCACATGCACATGCCATGCCAAGGTGGTCGACATTGTTTTATGAGCTTATTGGTGAAAGAAACGGAAGGTATAGTGATAAATTAGTAGGATTTCGTATGAACGTCTGAACGAATAGGAAAGCTGAAAGCAGTAGGTAGGTAAAACGTAGCGGTGCAACACCGAACACCATAAAAAGAAGTTCAATCATGCGTTCAGCAAAATGCAGACAGAGCACTCGCCAGAGATTGACGGACCAGCGACGCCTAACCGCAAGCAAGCTCTGCCGCCCCGCCAAATTAAATTCACTCCTCTATTTTGTTGACGATATATATCACATCACTCCTCTATCATTTCATACGGTGCAGTACGTATATCGTCGACCGCCGAACTCTAGCCAAAAGTATCTCCGTGTGTCTCTCTCGTGTAACGCCGACGGAGGTTTCAGTCGCTAGCAAACCTGAAAAAGAAGTGCAGTACAGTTGTTGGAGAGCGAATAGTACATAATTAAAGGCTGATGATTAGTTGCAAAGCATACCTTAATTAGGGAAAGTTCTACTGGTGATGGAATCGTAACACCGGCCGGCACCCATTTGGGTATGATTAGTAGGTCTAAACGCCCAAGAACAAACGCGGTCGATCGATCCCCGTCGGTGCATGAGCCACGAGGGCAACCGAGTCATAAGCAACAGCTCATACCTGTACCACATGCTCTATCGCGATCAAAGAAAGAATTTAGTAGTGGTGTGCAAGGTTAGCTTAAATAGTCTTCTTCTTACTTTTCTTTTCTTTTCTGTATAAATTAAAGAAGCTTCTGGTATAAATAATAAATCGTGAAGTAGGTCCTTAATAAATTAAAACAAATTGCAAACCAATCTGTGGTTGGATGGCTAGCAGGGTGGTTGTACCCTCAGCCCAGCAGAGTTCAAACCACAGGTTTGACGTCTGTGTGTTGCATTTAGGCGGAATATTCTTTCAGTGGGAGGCGACGTTCCCGTCGACAGCGAGGTGCCCGTGGTGTGACTTCGTCAATCTCAAGACTCGATCCGCCGGCTCAGTATTTCAGAGGTGCTCATAGGGGTAGGGTGTGCGTGTGTGCATTCATAGGGTTGAGTGTGCGCGCGTGTTGTGAGTATCTGCGTTTGTACTGTGTTTATCAAAAAAAATTAAAACAAATCTGGCTCGAGTCAATTGGAATTAAGCAGGACGATGGTATCCTTCCTTGGAATTCTCTCTGCTAGTAGCCTAGTACTGCTGCCTCGCGACTCGCGAGTTCGCTGGCGACCGACAGAATGGAAAATTTGTGCAGAGAACTGAAGAAACGTGTGATGTGTGCATGCATGCCGACGGAGCAGTGTTTTTTATACAGTATTATTGTTTTCGTGCGAGATAGAATAGGACGAACTGGTTGGTGAGTCGTTCCTCCATGTGCTCCACAGGAAGAATTGACCTTACTTATAGGAGACGGCCAGGTGGGACTACCTGACTACTGCAGTACAATGTATTGAGTTGTTAATCGACAAGAACTGAGAAGCTAATTAAGCTAGTAAGTATATGCGTATTAATTAACCGGAAATTAAGTTTTGTTCGCTTGTTTCGTCATTCTCCTTCTTTATAGATTTCTCAGGTGGTGGGTTCAATCCTAAGCTAGTTCCTAACCAATGGCTTGCTTCATTCCCACGATACTCACTCACCTGAACGGAGTGCGGGAGAGGACCCCCCATCCCCAACCGGCATTGATTAATTTTAGATTATAATAAATGGCAACGTAAATTGATTGTTGGATTTGGACATGGTGCCAAAACTGTTGATGGAAAGTCTCCACATTTTCGTGAGTGTCGAGATTCATTAAAAACGGCAGACAAGAGAAGTCCCTTTTAAAGTTACACACACCTAATGAGAATCCTCCATCAAATGTGGGAGATGCAGTCGAATCCCGGTTTGTGGTATGGAACTCTCTTTCTTGGACGTTTGATGCAAGAATTTACTTGAGAATCGTAAACTCTACAAAGGACTTACACGTCGACCAATAAGAAAGACCGAGAATAGGAGACGCATAAAAAATTCCATGTGGTATTTTTGCAAAGGTGTAATCCTTACAGAGGAAAACATGGTAAAGCATAATAGGCACGAGAGTTTACAATAATGTATTTGCCATGAGACGAATAAGAAAAATTTATGCCAATTAAATCGTTTTATATGTTAGTCTTATATGTGGCTTCGAAATTGTACCCGCCACAAATTACATCTAGAACATTATCATTAGGGTGGGAGTGATTGTTGTAATATGATAATTGTATCTGTAGAAATAGTTTAGTTTTTATGGTAAGAATTCTCCTCGTTTGTATGTCATTTATGGGTTTACCGATTATTCCGTTTGTGATAGCACTATAGTGTTTGGAAAATAAAGACATGTTGACGAGGATATACCAAACGGGTACCCTGTCGTGTGGGTACCTGGTGCACGCGATGACTAAGTCCCAAGTGTCAATAGACTGACGAAGCCCATCAAGGAGGGCCCAAGATGAAGAGTGCTTTCCAAGTTAGGCATAGTCGTAGTTTCCATATCTGTAATCCTAGTCGGTTACGTACCCGAGACCTGACCCACATATAAGAGCCAGGAGGGCGACCGATCAGACACACAATCCCATAGCCACCAAAACCCTAGCGAGATCAAACCTTCGCTGGGCCCTTGTAATCGCAGCATACTTCAAAATCCATACAGACAGACAGGAAGTAGGGGTGTTACCTCACTCGAGTGCCCTGAACCTGGGTAACTCCAGCTTGTCAGCGGACGGATCTACTAAAACTACGCGTTCTCTACCTCTAAACCCTAACCCTAGGTCCTCGACTATGGGTATTGATGAGATTACTCCTCGTCAATTGGCGCCGTCTGTGGAAATCGGTAGTGTTGGAGTCACAGATTCATCGGTTCCATCTGCAAACAGTAATTCGCTGACCACAGCTACAAACGGCCACTCGCCGACAATCTCGACTGAGATTGAAGCATCAGGCGATCACTCGCCAATTCCAGAAGTCACTTCTCCAAAAATGATTCAGCCATACTCGCCAGAAGCACAAGAGGCCTTCGCTAGTCTCGATTCAGGTTTTGATCTAACTGTTGGAGAGCATAATTTTTTCGTTGATAAGTTTGGTGTGCAGGACTTGATCAATTCGATCGCGACTGAGGCACGCAAGGATTCATCAAATGCGATCGCATCACCAGCAGACAAGGAAGCTACCTCATCACAAATCGACTCGATCTCGCCGCCAGGTTCACCAACCACATCCATGTCGACGCAAGAGTTCAACAAGCTCATGGCGCAAGAATTCCCAGACGATGAGGGACAGTCTACCTATCAGGATGGTGCAGTCGAAGAACCATCTACCATGGTCGCATCACCAGCAAGCATGGGAGCTACTTCGTCACAGATCAACTCGATCTCGCCGCCAGGATCTCCAGTCGCCTCCATGACAACACAAGAGTTCAATGAGCTCATGGCGCAAGAACTGCTAGATGATGAGGTACAGTCAGACTGTCAGGTCAACACAGTCGAACGCACTACTTCACTCGACATAGCACCAGACTACATGCAATCAGAAGACACGGATGATAGCATCTATCTCGCCGATTTCGCCGGGCCAGAGATCCAAGTGGATCACGAGTTCTTCTCCGACAGCAAAGACGATCCTGAGCAATCACTCGAAACATACGACGTCGAGATCAGCAAAAGTGTTAGCTCTGACATGGGCTTGGACGATGAATTCGAGCCTATGACGGGCATTGACAACGCAAACACATACGCTCCAATCATACCCCGGCAGGTCTACGTCGCGTTCAGTGCAGAAACCTCGGCGGCAGCTGCCAGTCGCAGGACCACAGAATCCCCCTGCGAAGTTACGTTACCAGATGGCGTAACAAAGCTAACTATCACAGCAGAGATGACGGCAAAAGTGGACAAAATCATCCAGGATTGCACAATGATGCCGGCCGATGCAACCCAAGAAGAGATGATGACGTACAACTACTTCAACTGGCAAGAAACGATGCGCTTAAAACAATACATAGCAACACTCGAAGAACACAAGAGGCAAGCCAGCATCTCGAGCGCGCGAAGGAGGCAACTGTCTCTCAGCTCCACGGGTGCAACCGAAAATAGGCATAGATCCAGGTTTGCAAACATTCCAGAAGGAGAAAGGGCAGGAATCGTTCGTAACTTAGAGCACTCGTTCCTGACGCTGGACACAGAAGGCATTTTAGCGCCCAAAACAGCCGAAGGTGCCCTGATATCACTCGGAGCATACCTGAAGGCAACAGCACCCCCAGCAGGCGATCTAGCCGAGGAGTTGCATCTCCAGCAGTTAAAAGCACTCGCACTTGCAGCACAAGGACTCTAGTCAGAGAAGAGCAGAGGGCGTAGCAGGAGTCACTCACGACAAACGTCGCGAGACCGCCGCAGTCGCAGTCCCCATAGAAGTAGCGCAAGGAGAAACTCAAACTGCTATCGATCGCGGAGCAGATCCAGAAGCTATAGCTCAGGAGATAGTCGCGAGGCAGGACCTTGCGGAGCTCGGTGTTTTACCCGACGAATCCGCGAGACCAGGATGCCCAAAAGGTTTGGTCTACCAACGACACCAAAATTCAATTGCAAGCAGGAGCCATCATGTTGGCTTGAAGACTACAAGTTGGCAGTTGTGTGCCAAAGCGGAACAACCACAATAGCACTGCAATATATACAGCTGATGCTCGAAGGCACAGCTCGTGACTGGCTCAAAGCATTGCCCGAAGCAGCATACGACTCCTGGGATCACTTCCGGGAAGACTTCATCAAATATTTCGACCCTCTGTGTGAGCGACCAAAAACATTCGAGGAGCTAAGGGCTTGCAAACAGAGGTCCGACGAACCACTGCGAGCATACATCAGACGATGGACGGCCATCCGCAACTCAGTCGGCACGATCTCAGAAGACAGAGCAATGGACGCTCTCACAATGGGAGTCTTCAGGGAGGACTTCAGAGAGGCATTCGGTCGCCAAAAACCAAAATTCATGGCGGAACTCATGAAAATCGCAACCGAGTGGGCAGACGGAGAAGATTCCATAAGGTCCAAACGACCACTTTCCCCACGCGACCGCGAAGACCGACGGGATAGTCGAGATCACCGTGACAGGGACGATCGGAGACGAAGACGCAAAGATAACTACAGTAGTAACGACAAAGTGAAGTTCGTGGCAGCTGGATTCTCCCAGTCGCAGGACAACCTCGCTAGAAATGACAGGCGCTCCGAGGACCGCCGTGACAATCGAAACGACAATCGTCGTGACAGTCGAGGCGATGATCGCCGAGACAGTCGAGCTGATGACCGTAGAAGCAGTCGAGATCGTGACCAGCGTAGCGGTGGCTACCGAAAGCAAGAGTGGCGCAAACGCGATGATGCAAGACCAGAAAAGACATTCGAAGAAAAAATGGATGATCATTGCAGGCTGCACCTGTTCAAAGGAGATGATGGAAGGTTAATCTCTAATCATACCATGGGAAATTGCCGAGAATTTGATCAAATGATGACAAGTTACATGATGAGAAGACGAACCGCACCCCCAACTGCGCCGCCCGCCTATGTCACGGCGCCACCCATACCACAGCCAGTCGCGGCACTACCACCCCCACCACCCCTTAATACAGGAAGTCAAATAGCTGGAGCCATACATCACATACCGCAAACGCCGGAGGAGCAGTATCCGAAGCCTCAAGGGCAGATGTACATGATTCAAAAGGGACGCCCCTCCAACAGGCAGCAAAATCTTCACACTCGACATGTCAACATGGCAGTCATGGCACCACCGGCCGTGCCCGACTTCCTGAGAGGATCCGAAACAGCAATCACATTCAGTCGAGAGGACCAGCCGCCGTCCGTCTATCGACCAGGCCATGCCGTCTTGGTACTCGACGCCCAAATTGGTGGATACGCCATGACTAAAGTCTTCATGGATGGAGGCAGCGGCATCAACATCATCTTCGCCGACACGCTCCGCAGGATGAATAGGTCAGTCGAAAATTTACCCCAGTCCAAAAACACTTTTCATGGTATTGTTCCAGGTAAAGCAGTCCTCCCAAAAGGCACAATAAAACTCGACGTTACATTTGGAGACGCAAAACACTTCAGAATAGAGTCGATGGAATTCGAGGTGGTTGACTGGAAATCACAATACCATGCTATACGAGGGCGCCCCGCGTTCGCTCGATTCATGGCAGTACCACACTATGCATATCTCAAGTTGAAGCTGCCGGGACCCAAGGGAGTCATCACATTCAACGGAAACTTCCAACGGTCAGATGCTTGCGATCGAGATTTTAGCAAAATATCAGAGATGTTCGGGATGTAGCAAACTTTTGAGGAGCTCTCCCTCACAAATGACCCCACATTCATGCCAGAACATAAAAAGCAGGCAGTCGACAAGGCATTCAGCGCCACTGATGGCGTAAAGGCACATCAAGTACACCCGACTGGCCCAGCCAAAACACTCAAGGTGTCATCAAGCTTGCCTATCGCATAGGAAAGCGCGCTCATCGAATTCCTCCGTGAGAACTGGGATATCTTCGCATGGTCTGCAGCCGACATGGCAGGTATTCGCAGGGAATTCGCCGAGCACTCTCTTCAACTGACTCCAGGCGTCAGACCAGTTAAGCAAACAACACGGCGTGTCTCCGGTCCCAAAAGAGAAGCCATAGAGAAGCACGTGGACAAGCTACTCAAAGCAAACTTCATCAGAGAAATCAAAAAATCAGAATGGGTAGCCAACCCTGTCATCGTAGAAAAGAAGAACACAACAGCAACTCGAATGTGCATCGACTACACCGGGCTCAACAGGTGTTGCCCAAAAGATCATTTTCCACTTCCACGAATCGACCAGATCGTCGACTCCACAGCAGGATGTGCGCGTATATCTTTCTTAGACGCGTACTCGGGATACCATCAGATACGGATGAAAGTCGAGGATGAGGAGAAAACAACATTCACAACTCCACTCGGAGTATACTATTACACCACAATGCCCTTCGGGCTCAAGAACGCAGGCGGCACGTATCAACGGATGATGGAAAACTGTTTGAAGGAGCAAATTGGGCGCAATGTCGAAATATATGTAGATGACATAGTCATCAAGTCAAAAGAAGAAGACACGTTACTCGAAGAACTCCGAGAAACTTTCAAAAATCTCATGCGGTACAGCATCAAGCTCAATCCCGACAAGTGTACAGTCAGCGTTCCGACCGGAGAACTCATGGGATACTTGGTGTCGGCTCGCGGCCTAGAGGCAAATCCCGAAAAGATACAGGCCATACTTACCATGCAAAGGCCTACTAAGCTCTATGAGGTGCAACAATTGGCTGGTCGAGTGGCAGCACTCAGACGCTTCATCAGCAAGCTAGGAGAAAAAGCGCTATCGCACTATCGATTGATGAAAAAGGCAGACAAGTTCGAGTGGACGGACGAAACCGAAGCAGCCTTCATCGACCTCAAAAGAATCCTCACAAATCCACCAATATTGGTTGCGCCCAAGGAGTGAGAACCACTGTACCTATATGTCTCGGCTACCAATCGAGTGGTGAGAACAGTCTTGGTAGTCGAGCGCATGGAGGAAGGGAAAGCGCAAAGTGTGCAAAGGCCAGTCTACTACGTCAGCGAACTATTATCCCTATCCAAACAAAGGTACCCGCACTTTCAAAAGCTAGCATATGCTGTTTTCATAACAACCAGGAAGCTGCGACACTACTTCATAGAGCACCCGATAACAGTGGTCAGCAAGTCTGCAATTGGAGATATCCTCACAAACCCGGACGCAACGGGTCGAGTGGCAAAATGGCTCATCGAGCAAGGGCCGCTAGGAATCACATATGAACATCCAAAGGCCATCAAAGCACAAGTCTTACCCGACTTCACCACCGAGTGGATAGAATCTCAGTTGCCAGGAGTTTCTGATGTATCCAACTCCTTGTCGTCGTGGCGAACAACAGATGAAATTTGTGGGGCCGGATGGACGCTAGAGGATTCGGGGAGGGATAGCGCGAAGGGATCGCACACGAAGAACACGCGGACACAAGGATTTACCCTGCTTCGGGGCTCTCGTGAGGAGATAAAACCCCTACTGCAGCATCTAGCCTACTCTGTGTATTTCTTCTCTCCTCATATGCTATGTACAGGATGCTCTATGAGCTGAACCGAGTTACCTCTAAAAGGTTTTGGGGGAGGAAGAGAGCAAAGGGGGGAAGAGAGCAACCCGTGCATGGCTTGGCCGGCCGTGGCCGTGGATGTCCCTTTGGCCTCCCCCTGGTGCTCCTTATATAGGAGGAGCCCAGGGGACAAGAGGTGGCCCACATGCCACTATTCTGGCACTGTAGCTGACATGACTACTGTGTCTTGTCAGCACTGTTCCCTGCATCATGACTTGTACTCTTGTCACATCTAGGGCACTGTAGCCATGCCTGGTCACACTCAGGGCAGGCAGAACCCGTGCGGCGCGCGTCCTTGTCTTGTCTGTTTGCGCCTGTCTTCAGAATCATCCGTACCGGTCGGGGAAGTCGGGGTGCCGCCATGTCGGGGAAGCCGGGGTGCCGCCATGTCGGGGAAGCCGGGAGTGACGCCATGTCGGGGAAGCCGGGGTGCCGCCATGTCGGGGAAGCCGGGAGTGTCGCCATGTCGGGGAAGCCGGGGTGCCGCCATGTCGGGGAAGCCGGGAGTGACGCCGAGTCGGGGAAGCCGGGAGTGACGCCGAGTCGGGGATGCCGGGACGGCCGGGGCGAGGCCGAGGTCGACGATGGTGCGGGCGAGCTGGAGGCGGGGGCGAGGTTGAAGACGGCTTGGTGGTGTCGGTGAGGTGAAGGTCGAGGTTGGAGATAATTCGGACGGCCCGAAGTCCAAAGGCATCGTGCCCCTCTGCTGGCTACCTCGGTCCACCCGGGTTATCCATAAAGTCGGCCCATCCCCAGCTTAGCCTGGCCGGGAGAATGCTTATGTCGGCCCGAGTAGCGTCTCTTTACTCGAACATAATCATGACAACACCATAACTTTAGGGTACCGGGGATTACATCCCCGACACTAGTCCCCGAGGCTGCGGGGGACTCGCAGAGTCGCGCGCAGACTTAGAAAAATAATAACATCATCGTCTTCACGTATTCCTCCTTGTACCTGCAAAAATACAATCATATGCCGGTTCCTTAGCCACTCTGGGCGTTTTACCGACATAGATGTCTTCAGCCACTGCTGGTTTGACGTAAGGGTATCTCGGGTGTCTCGGATGTCCGGTAGCCACTCTGGGCACTTACCGACATAGATGTCTCCAGCCACTGCTGGTTTGACATAAGGGTATCTCGGGTATCTCGGATGTCCGGTAGCCACTCTAGGCACTTACCGACATAGATGTCTCCAGCCACTGCTGGTTTGACATAAGGGTATCTCGGGTGTCTCGGATGTCCGGTAGCCACTCTAGGCACTTACCGACATAGATGTCTCCAGCCACTGCTGGTTTGACATAAGGGTATCTCGGGTGTCTCGGATGTCCGGTAGCCACTCTGGGCACTAACCGACATAGATGCCTCCAGCCACTTCTGGTTTGACATAAGGGTATCTCGGCCACTCTGGGCATATCACACATGTTTCGGTACCTCGGCCACTCTGGGCTCATCACACACGTTGCCTTTGACAAACCAGCACAACCGATGATCTGAGATATGGAAAGATGCCGTGATACTATGGCAAACCGAAATAAACGGCGATCTGGGATATGGAAGGATGCCGTGATACAGTGGCGAACTGACATAAACGGTGATCTGGGATAAGGAAGGATGCCGTGATACAGTGGCGAACCGACATAAACGGTGATCAGGAATATGGAATGATGCCGTGATACAGTGGCGAACCGACATAAGCACAACTTGGTATGATATGCCATTATAACTCGGCAAGCCGATACCAAAGACTATCCGTGATATAAACTGAGACAATAATAACTATAAGATGGATCCGAGATAACCGACATGATCAAGACCTTTGAGATGAATACTCTCTCGGTAAAACCGACATCACCTTTCAACGTTAGTTCATGCATACATATATTATGAATATTTAACAGGAGCGACAATTCTAATTAACCGATCAAATTAAATTTTACCGACATAAGCAATAACACGGTGTAACATGCCATTTACAACTCGGCAAAACGACATCAACGATAGTCCGGGATATACTTTTAGGCCATAATAAATATAAAATGGATCCGAGATAACCGACATAATAACCGACATGATCAAGACCTTTGAGATGAATACTCTCTCGGTAGAACCGACATCACCTTTCAACGTTAGTTCATGCATACACAAAATGATATTTTACAGGAGCGATAACTCTATGTAACAAGTCAAACTAAAATCAACTCGAGACAGAAATTACGATGAGCTGTCGAGCTAGGCATTGGGATGCGGACTCGGCTTCACCGAGTCTTCGAGTTACTTTACCGATCTTAGAGGTAAAAACAGAACCGACTAACCGGCCAGCCCCCGAGTCAAGACATCTCGCTCCCGGGGGAAACACACAGACAACGTACGCCGAATTGCTTTTTAGACCGAGTCCCCGAGTTTGTTTTTATGTTCACTACACTCCAAAATCTCTGCTCTTGACTACCATATAGGCGTTCGTCAGTCGAGTCACAAGATTATATCCGATAGCATACATTACTTTAACTTTGAAACACGGTTATAAGTTTATTCGGCATACATACTACAGAGATAACAAGACAGACATATAAACACGGCAGTCCTCGAGTTCCAAGTCGGGTGCCGGCATACAAGCAATATAGAAACAACTAAGATAAAACACAAAAGTAAAGACGGGGCAGTCCCCGAGTTCATCCCGGGGTGCCGACATGCAAATAACTCGGAACAAACAGACATAAACCACATGCATACAGATAAATTGATTTCCGAGTTGCTCTACCGACTTAGGATGAAAATCATAACTGACCAGTGAGCCAGTCCCCGGGTCAAGACATCTTGCCCCCGGGGAAAATATACAGATAACATAACCTGGCAGTCCCCGGGTTACGACCTCTCGCTCCCGGGTTAACAACTAAACTAGGCATGAAGGGGCAGTCCCCGAGTTGCTCTCAAGACTGGCCAATTGCATGATACAGACGAAGATCATCACGGAGCATTGGTGCGGTCGGGATCGACGGAGCCGACATGACCCGGGCAACTGTCGGGGAGTTACCCGGAATCTGTCGACGGCGAGCGCTGGTGTAGGTCGGAACGGCCTCTGCGTGCGGCAGCGAGTTGGAGCGTGTGGACCATGGTGATGTCGAGTCCCCGAGTCGATGAAGAAGGTCCCGTCCGAAATTAGTCCAGCAAGCGCCACTGATGCCCCATGGTGGGCGCCAACTGTCGTCGTGGCGAACAACAGATGCCTACGGGTAGGCTAATTTGTGGGGCCGGATGGACACTAGAGGATTCGGGGAGGGATAGCGCGAAGGGATCGCACACGAAGAACACGAGGACACAAGGATTTACCCTGCTTCGGGGCTCTCGTGAGGAGATAAAACCCCTACTGCAGCATCTAGCCTACTCTGTGTATTTCTTCTCTCCTCATATGCTATGTACAGGATGCTCTATGAGCTGAACCGAGTTACCTCTAAGAGGTTTTGGGGGAGGAAGAGAGCAAAGGGGGGAAGAGAGCAGCCTGTGCATGGCTTGGCCGGCCGTGGTCGTGGATGTCCCTTTGGCCTCCCCCTGGTGCTCCTTATATAGGAGGAGCCCAGGGGACAAGAGGTGGCCCACATGCCACTATTCTGGCACTGTAGCTGACATGACTACTGGGGTCTTATCAGCACTGTTCCCTACGTCATGACTTGTACTCTTGTCACATCTAGGGCACTGTAGCAATGTCTGGTCACACTCAGGGCATGCAGAACCCGTGCGGCGCGCGTGCTTGTCTTGTCTGTTTGCGCCTGTCTTCAGAATCATCCGTACCGGTCGGGGAAGTCGGGGTGCCGCCATGTCGGGGAAGCCGGGAGTGGCGCCATGTCGGGGAAGCCGGGGTGCCGCCATGTCGGGGAAGCCGGGAGTGGCGCCATGTCGGGGAAGCCGGGAGTGGCGCCATGTCGGGGAAGCCGGGGTGCCGCCATGTCGGGGAAGCCGGGAGTGGCGCCATGTCGGGGAACCCTGTCGGCCCAATGAGGACCGGGGTGTGCATAGCCCACTCCCTACAGGCCTCGCCCGCGACAGATTCGTCAAAACGACTAAGGACCAAGCTACCGCTTGGAGAGACCCTCGAGAGGCATCTCCTCTTGAGGGCCTGAAGAGGAAGCCAGGGCCTGAAGAGGACCCCGCGCTTCAAGAGACTCCCCAAGGCTCAACACGCCTGGAGAGAGGTCAGCAGGAAACCTCCCCACAGGCCACCGCGGCCCGGTGGAGACACTTCGCGGCTAAGCAAGCGCTGCGGGGCGCACATGGCCCCTGCAGCAGCCGCAGGGTGACGCGAGCATCCCAGCTGCCATTCTGATGATAAAGGAGTCAACAAAGCCGCGCCGCCTGCGCCAGGACAGCCAGGACTTTCCTCTTTGGTGATAAAGCGGCTGGACGGCGCAACGCTCCAAGAAGATCGTCATCGTGGGCTCCACCACGACCCCTGCCGCGCCTGCGAGCCGCTCTGCACCGTCTGCAGCCTGTCGGCCACGGCGCGCAACTTTAGCACGGATGGACCGCGTCCATGGACGGATGAGCCGCGGTGGACTCCCGCTCCTTCGCGCCACCGGCATGTGGGAACCCACCAGCACGAGGATGGAGCCCGGGGCGCCTATAAAAGGAGCAGGAGCCCCACCATAGAGCGGGATTGATCTCCGGTCGGCTGATTGCTTCCCAGACCGAGGGAGCCTTAGCCAAACGCATAGAATAGCCAACTGCTGGAGGAGGAAGACGACCGTTGTGTCCCTTTCCAAGCACTAAACTGCCTCAAGAGAGCCCTCGGCAAGCTCATTGTCCTGTAACCTTCACAGTGCAATACAGACAAGCAGGAGTAGCGGTGTTACCTCCTCCTGAGGGCCGTGAACCTGGGTACGGGCCGGTGTCCATCTCGGGCGTGATAGTTCCTCTCCAGGCCCGGCGAGCACCGTCGTCGTGCCTCTCGAGGATTGTTTGACCTCCGCGTTCAGTCCCCCCTTCGAACCTCTCTTCAGGGTGTGGCTACCCCTGTTCCGTGGGAGTCACTCTCCGACATTTGGCGCGCCAGGTTGGGGACTGAGGCGCGTCTTCGACCTCCGAACTCCGCGCCATGACGGACACCCGCGCGATGCGCGCCAACCGGCGTGCCTCTGAGAGAGCTCACACCGAGCCTGGCACTGCTCCCACCCGCGGCCGCTGTGGTCGCCCCCGCACGGCCGAGCGCACTGGCACCGGCCCGCGCGTGGAGGAGCCAGTGAGCGAGGAGCACCGCGGCGGAGACCAGCGCGACGACGAGGACCTCTCTGGGCGCCGTGAGGACGCTGAGTCCTCGCACCCGTCCCGGCGCCAGAGCGTGTCCACGCGGGAGCACCACGAGCCCGCCCCGCACACCGCGCTGCTCATGGCCCAGGAGCTCCTCCGCTACCGGCCAAGTGCCGAGGCACACGACCAGTGGTTGGACCGCCTCCACCACCTCGTCGACATCGCAACCACGCGCCCTGCTCCGTCGCGCTCCATTGTACCCTCCGGCCCTGCAGGGGCGGCCGCACCAGGTGCGCCCCCACCGCCGCCAGGACCACCTCCGGCCGCGGCACAGCGGGCTCCCTCCCATGCTTCCTCGCCGCACGATTGCCAGATCGTGCAGCGCACCGCGCCTGACGCACGTGTGGGCATGGAGCGACGCCGCGACCTCCAGAACCGCCTCGTCGAGGAGCTCGGCCAAGCGGGGCAACAAAACCGCAGGGCCCTCCAGGGAGGAACGGCCAAATGTCGGAGAGTGACTCCCACGGAACAGGGGTAGCCACACCCTGAAGAGAGGTTCGAAGGGGGGACTGAACGCGGAGGTCAAACAATCCTCGAGAGGCACGACGACGGTGCTCGCCGGTCCTGGAGAGGAACTATCACGCCCGAGATGGACACCGGCCCGTACCCAGGTTCACGGCCCTCAGGAGGAGGTAACACCGCTACTCCTGCTTGTCTGTATTGCACTGTGAAGGTTACAGGACAATGAGCTTGCCGAGGGCTCTCTTGAGGCAGTTTAGTGCTTGGAAAGGGACACAACGGTCGTCTTCCTCCTCCAGCAGTTGGCTATTCTATGCGTTTGGCTAAGGCTCCCTCGGTCTGGGAAGCAATCAGCCGACCGGAGATCAATCCCTCTCTATGGTGGGGCTCCTGCTCCTTTTATAGGCGCCCCGGGCTCCATCCTCGTGCTGGTGGGTTCCCACATGCCGGTGGCGCGAAGGAGCGGGAGTCCACCGCGGCTCATCCGTCCATGGACGCGGTCCATCCGTGCTAAAGTTGCGCGCCGTGGCCGACAGGCTGCAGACGGTGCAGAGCGGCTCGCAGGCGCGGCAGGGGTCGTGGTGGAGCCCACGATGACGATCTTCTTGGAGCGTTGCGCCGTCCAGCCGCTTTATCACCAAAGAGGAAAGTCCTGGCTGTCCTGGCGCAGGCGGCGCGGCTTTGTTGACTCCTTTATCATCAGAATGGCAGCTGGGATGCTCGCGTCACCCTGCGGCTGCTGCAGGGGCCATGTGCGCCCCGCAGCGCTTGCTTAGCCGCGAAGTGTCTCCACAGGGCCGCGGTGGCCTGTGGGGAGGTTTCCTGCTGACCTCTCTCCAGGCGTGTTGAGCCTTGGGGAGTCTCTTGAAGCGCGGGGTCCTCTTCAGGCCCTGGCTTCCTCTTCAGGCCCTCAAGAGGAGATGCCTCTCGAGGGTCTCTCCAAGCGGTAGCTTGGTCCTTAGTCGTTTTGACGAATCTGTCGCGGGCGAGGCCTGTAGGGAGTGGGCTATGCACACCCCGGTCCTCATTGGGCCGATAGTAGCCCCCGGGCCCGCGATGGGCACGGCTGAGCCCATGACCGCAGCCGAAGCGTCGTGGGCCCAAAGTGTCCGGCCGGGCCGAGCCACGCGTCACTCAGGCGAGTAACGGTTGCGCACGATCTGGGGCGTGCGCCGTGGGGGGCCCCACCACGCCCCGGTAACTGCTCCTCGACGGGACATAAAGCCTTCGCGCCGGAGCAGGGAGCCGTTACTGCTTCCATTTTCTCTCGCAGAAGTCATCCGCCCCGAGCTCTCCGCTCCTGCTCTCCGACGCGCCCTACTCCTTTCTTCTCCAACTTCTCCCCGCGCCGCGCTCACCACTTCCCCGGCGATGAGTCCCGCCAAGAGCAAGGCCAAGGCCGCCGCGGGGTCTTCTTCGCAAGCGGAGCCTGCCGAGGTCGCGCACGGCGCGGCACTGCTGGGTGTGCGCGTCAACGACAAGGCCCTCGCCAAGGTC
Organism: Poa annua; assembly: GCA_026929855.1. Classification (NCBI taxonomy): domain Eukaryota; kingdom Viridiplantae; phylum Streptophyta; class Magnoliopsida; order Poales; family Poaceae; genus Poa; species Poa annua. The sequence goes on from CM049434.1 coordinate 119,415,086, forward strand.
CGCTTCCTGGTGGCGGACCGGACCAACGAGCACGGCGCCACCGCGCTCAAGGCCGCGGCGCACGGGAAACGCCCGCGAGGGTTTTTCCCCGTCTTCCAGCACTGTATCGCTGCGGGGCTGGTGCCGCCATTCTCTCCGTTCCTGGAGGGGGTGCTGGCCTTCTACCAGATCCAGCTGCTGCACCTCCACCCCAACTCCGTGCTCATCCTCGCCATCTTCGCCTACCTCTGCGAGGCGTACCTGGGCCTGGAGCCCACGGTGGACCTCTTCCGGTGCTTCTACGCGCTCCGGAACACGGCGAAGAATGAGCGCTCCGGATGCGTCTCGAAATACGCAAAAAGTGTAAACACCAAAAGCAAAGGATGGCAAACACTCGAAAATAAAGCAGAGACTAACACAATTACCTCAGGGAGGGCATTCTCAAGATCATAAGGAGCGACGGTGAAGTTGAAGTTGAGGACTTCGTCGGCCTTGATACTGGTGATGTATTTCACATGTGAATCCAGCTCATTGGGCGACAATTCCACCTCGCTCATCCGGGTAGCATCGAGTGGGCCTTCATATCGCCACATCGGGTGGGCTCGAAGACGCAAGGGCCACACTCGACGCTTGACGAAGGTGCTTATCAACTGAACACCGGTAACGGTGCCCAGCAACTCGCTAACCTTTGCCATAAGGGGAGTAGCCTCCTTCTTCTCTTCAGTCGAGAGGGAGTGCTCCCATGCCTTCGTCTTCAGCAAAGACTTCCCAGTCGAAAACGCCAGGCGCACATCCTGATCGACTGGGACGTAGAATCACTTGCTCCTCCATCCTTAGGCAGAGTCGACTGTCTTCATAATCAATACAGACAGGCAGGAAGTAGGGATGTTACCTCACTCGAGGGCCCTGAACATGGGTAACTCCAGATTGTCAACCGACGGATCTACTAACAGTACGCGTTCTCTATCTCTAAACCCTAACCCTAGTTCCTCGACTATGGGTATTGATGAGATTACTCCTCGTCACATGTTTATGGAGGTATATACGTGATTAGATGTTTTATGATTTCTCCACATGCTCATATCATGTCGTTTTTTTGTTAAGCGTACGTTTCGTTATTCTGATGTACCCGAACACATTTTTTAGTGTAGATTCACTCTTTTCAGTCTGTATCTAGTCCATATTGAAATATTGAAACCATCATATAATTTGGAACTAAGACTAAGAGGGTATCATCTTAATTCTATTCTCTAAATTTATTTAAGCATACTTTATATTTTAAGAAAAAGAACCATTGATTGTTCGGAGAAAATGAGAACCATTAATTGTAACTCTCCGGATATGTTCACAAGGCAAAAATGAATCATATGAAATTAAAAATTAAAGTTCTTCAGCTTTCACGAGCATGTAGAAAATCCACACGATCCTAAGATGGCGTGTTGTTTATCGTCGACGCGAGCGCGCGCGCGCGGCGGTGGAGTCGTTGAAATGATGACACGCGCGACACATGCACCAACTGGAACCCATGATCACCGAACAAAAGAGGAAAGGCCACAACATCGTCGACAACCACCGTAGAGGGAGTGAGGTCGCTGATGTGCTTCTCGATTGCATCATCCGTTTGTCCTCGCCACGAAATGACACACGCACAGGAAGCTCGGACAAAATACATGACACAACAGCACACGATCGATAGAATTCAATGCATCACTTTTGCTGAGTTCTTTTTTTGACGAAGATATTGCTGAATTGGGGAGGGAAAGAGTTGATCCTCGTCAAAAACTCAATCTTTGTTTCCAGGAGGCACACATCTTTTTTAGGCGTTGGAAACAGTAACCATGAACGGATGAACTGAACGAACTTTTGTGTCCACTCGAAATAAAAATCACGGTGATTAAATCGTTTCTACCGTAGCAAGCTCTAGCTGGAGCGCACCCCGGCCGGTCTGTTTCGCAGTTTGGCGCGCGAGTACGTCGGCATCAGGGCATGGAGACACCCACGTAGGCGGCAGGCGTCGCATAGCTTACGACGCGGACGAAAGTGCTGAGATTTTGGCCTGGTTGGTGCACCGTGTGCGCATTAGTGCGTCACTAGGAGTAAACTCGATCGCGCGCCACCTAATCATGCATGGTTGATGCTAATGCTATAGCTGCTGTGTCCCGGACCGGACCCGGAGAAGGCGAGCAAAAGGCGTGACACCAACACGACGTAAGCCCGTCTCCTCCTGCCGCTTCGTCTTCTAGCTTCGGCCCGTTGCCCGCCACCTCCCGCCCTTTTTAAACCCACCACCACTGCCAAATCCGCCTCCCCACCACCGCCGCTGCCCAACTAGCTACGTACACAGACAGCCGCACGCACGCACGCTACGACAGACAGACAGACACGGCCCGACGCGACGCGAGGCTCCCGAGAGTGCGAGCGAGATCATCGTCGTCCGCTGCCGCTCCTAGGGGGGTGGTCTTCTTCATGGGGTCCGCCATGGATCACGCCGTCGGCGGGAGGCCCAAGAAGCAGGGCTCAGGGGGGTCGCAGCTGTGGAAGAAGGCGCTGCTGCATTCCAGCCTCTGCTTCGTCATGGGCTTCTTCACCGGTTTCGCCCCCTCCTCCGTCTCCGACTGGCGGTCCCCCGCGCCGCCTGTCGGCGCGGGCGTCGGGGTCGGGAGCAGCCACATGGTGAGGGCGCTGCAAACGACAGGCGCGGCGGTCGGCGCCGTGAACCGGAGCCTTCTGGCGCAGGGCACCACCGCCCCGGTACTGGCGCCCGCGAGCCCGCGGCCGCTCCTGGTTGTGGTGACCACCACCGAGTCGACGCCCACGGCGGCCGGGGAGCGCGCCGCGATGCTGACGCGGATGGCGCACACGCTGCGGCTCGTCCCGCCGCCGGTTCTGTGGGTGGTGGTGGAGGCCGGCCCCGACGTGCCGGCCACGGCCAGGCTGCTGCGCGACACGGGCCTCCTCTACCGCCACCTCACCTACAAGGACAACTTCACCGCCGCGGAGGCCGCCGCGGGCAAGGAGCGCCACCACCAGCGCAACGCCGCGCTCGAGCACATCGAGCGGCACCGGCTCGCCGGCGTCGTACACTTCGCCGGCCTCATCGACGTCTTCGAGCTCCGGTTCTTCGACCAGCTCCGCCAGATCAGGTACGTTCCTTTCATTCACAGTCGCATTCATCCATCCTAGCAGAGTGAAAACTATAGAAGAGGAAATCTGCTGTAGTTTTAGTGCCGATCTTTCGGTTGAGCAAAACAATTTCCTTCGTCTTGGACCTTCCTTTTCCTTTGGTGGTCGATGCGGCAGGGAAGAAAGCACGCACGCGGTAAACTTCGCTAGCGCCCAAAGCGCACACACACAGTCACACTAGCTAGTTGCAAGGGCAACTTTGTCAGGTTGCCGCCCCCGGCCCGAGCGGTATACAGCCCACGCACCACCTGGATGACCTCCTGCTCAGGGCTAGTTTAATCGCCGGCGCCCGGCGGCGAGGATCCAATCATCCAAGCCATGTGCCGCCGTTTAAAGGGTCGTTTTTATCAAACCTGGTTCCCATTCGTTTCTCTGCGAGGCTTGCGCTGTAGTTCCACTTGGGACGAAAGAAAGGCCGTTAGTCAGTCAGGCTGGAGGCTGAAGAAGGGCAATTGCCGCTGCCCTTTTGCTTTGCTTTTTTTTTTCTCTTGACCACTATTTTACTACCGCTGCCAAGTATAACGGTCTTGCTCCGGCCGGCATGGCTGGCTGCCAATGGCGCATCATCGCCGGCAAGGGGTGGGTGTTGGTGGTGGTGAGTTGTTGCGTAGGAGACACCCAAATGTGTCGGTAGAAGCATGATTGGCACCCCTCAACCAACGGGTGTGGGTGAGCATAGGTAGCGGTGTCCTATCTTCAGGACCCGAGTGATCGGAGTGTCCTACCCACCGGAGCCGATAGGGATACAGGCGTGGGGATGGCTACCGCCGAGTGGGCGCTAGCTCCGGCCGGACGTCGCAGCACGGGTTTCGCATGCCGATCGCCGGCTGGCCGGACTCCAAATCCACGGGCTCCTGAGGAAGTAGTGTCGAATCGTGAGTTCGCCGGACCGAAATCACGACGTCTGAACCGACGCGTGCAAACAAACTGCATCCTAGCCTAGCCACTCCTTCTGGTCAGGGAAGACGAGCCGATAGCGTACACGGCATGGGGATATGGATATATGGCTGTTCTATGAGGTTGTTGAGCCGTATTCTTAGTGAAATCATGTGTCTTTGCTATCATTGTTCGTATTAGCTAGTATTAGCACCTACGCTAATCGGTTTGCGCAGTTCTCTGACTGAATATGTCCAATCTGCCGTTCGTTCCAGTACAGTCCAAACTCCAAACTGCTGTCTGAAATTGACGGCTTGCGATCATAGTAATGCTTCTTAATCGCGGAATGTGATAGTACTATATAGACACTCCCATTTCCAGTCTGCAGGTAAAACATGCTTAAGTACTCCCTCCGTTCTAAATTAATTGACTCAGATTTAGTGCAACTTGCACTAAATCTGAGTCAATTAATTCAGAACGGAGGGAGTACCACTCACTACCGTATTTAGCTAGTACTGTACTCCTTTTCGTCCAGGAAGACGAGCCAGTAACGTACACGGAACCGGGATAATGCTGGTTTATGTTGAGCCTATTCTTAGCTAAATCCCCTTTGCTATATATCGTTTGCATCAGTAGCACCTACGCCTACGGTTTGTGCAGTTCTCGACTTAGAATATATATCCAATTTGCCGTTCTTGTACAGTCCAAACTCCGAACTGCTGTCTGAAATTGACGTCTTGCGATAAGAGCTAACAAAAACAAGTTTTTCTTAGTATTGCTGTCTGAGATTACCAACTTAATTTGTACTACTAATCACTTGGCCGCACGCATGCATGCATGCCGTTTCAACTAATTGACGCTCCAGCTGATCTATTGCTTGCTTTTTTTAACACAAATTAATGTTGTTTTCAGCACATTCGGTGCGTGGCCGGTGGCGAGAATGTCGCGGGACGAGCGGAAGGTGGTCGTCCAGGGCCCGGCGTGCAGCGCGTCCAAGGTCATCGGCTGGTTCTCCAGGGACCTGGGCAGCAGCACCACCGTGAGCACAGCGGGCACGGGCACGGCCGCAGGAGGCGTCCCCAGCGGCGCCGGCGCCGGCACGGCGAGGCCGTCGTCGTCGCCGGAGATCGACGTGCACGGCTTCGCGTTCAACAGCTCCGTGCTCTGGGACCCCGAGCGGTGGGGGCGGTACCCGACCTCCGAGCCCGACAAATCCCAGGTCAGTCAACCGTCAACCCTTCATTGCGTCCCAACTGTAGAGTCCTTGGCCGGCCGGCTGGCTCGATCGCCATCCATGCCCGGAACAGCGAGCATTCATATGCCCTTTCGAGCGGTACAGCGATGTCGACGCGTGGTTACGGTTAGTTAGGCAGTTTTCGGCCATGAAAGTGGCGTCAGGTAGCCAGCAAGCATCTCTGTTGGTGCATGTGGTACAGGTAGGGTTTGGCAACGGAGGAGGAAGAACGTACGTCCCGTGGCCCATGTGTCTGTCCCAATTTTTCCTGGTCAAATCCTTGTCACCGGCCCCCTCATTCCCGCGTAAAGATCGGTGGAGTCGGTGCCCTCGTTATTTCGTCCAGAAATCATAGGTACTCGTTGTTAATCTCTCCTGCAAGCAAGCGACAAAACGGCTCGAATCAAGATGATCTGGAAACGGCATTGCAAATGCGAAATCGCGGGAGGGTTTCGCTAGCTTTAATTTAATAATCCTCCCGAGCGGCGCGGTGGGATGTTTTGGTGGAGGGCCCCGTGGCTGAGTAGGATTTGGTACAAGCATGGATGATGGGTTCCAGTGCAAGGCAAGCTACACTTGCAGGTGTTGGTGGTTAGCGACAGCAGCCATCGTACGCTTGGCGCTTCTTTTAGGTGTACAGCTGACTGTTTCATCGATCATGAGTCTAACCACTAAAGCAAACCCCTCTTGCTATGATCAATCATGCATGGGAGAGTGTGGTTCAATCCCTGCGATGTTCATTGCTCCTCGTTTTGTCAGTCCTATGATGATTTACTTGCTCGGTTTGCCGGAACTAACGTGTATGGTTACTTCTTCTCAGGACTCGATTCGGTTCGTGCAACAAGTTGTAACTGAAGATTACAGCAAGGTGAAGGGCATTCCTTCCGACTGTTCGGAGATCATGGTATGGCGAGTCGACAGGCCCACGCGACAAGCTCCGGCGAATAACAGAAGGTAGGAGGGAGAGCTATCTGTAGAAGAGATTGGACGATTAAGCCGAAGAATACATTACTGTACATGCCAAGGTCACACCAGCAAAGGTGTTGATTTTCCTAATAGCTGCACAACGAAGAACAAATTTTGGTTTCTTTTACATGGGGATGGATCAACCTGTATCTCCCCAGGAAATATCATCATATTGTACATCTTCTTTACTTTTTCTTTTCTTCTAAAAATGTGATATATGTATAGAGAGCAAGTAACACCCCTTGAATTGTCTCTGAAGACTGAAATGAATAGAGAGCAAGTTAAAACGTCACTTGGCACTGAAGACGTTCATGTGTCGTGTTGTCTACTTCTTCAGGAGTTGCCAAAGTTTAATCGATTTGCAAAGGAAGAAGAAACAAAATATCTTTCTGGAGACAATTGTAGAACAACAATCATGCTTGAGAAACACATAAATTAAGCTAGACGACCTTGTTCTACCTAGGTGGCCCCTGGAACCATTCATTGAGACACAAGGGTCTCGATCGAGTACCTCCCTTGCTATTGGCACATCACGATCGTGCGCAGATTTTTCCATTAAATTAAGCCGGTTCTTCGGGCTATAGGAAAAGGCAGTGGAGTAGACAGCTCCTTGTTGAAAAAAGGAAGCTTCGAACAGACAGTCCACCTGTAATCAGCATGCGCCCCTGAAGATACGCATGTCTCTCGTTTGAACACCAGCCATTATGTAATGTGGCTAGTCATGTAGGGTTAGTGCAAGCGATAGTCTGCACCTGTTAGTGGCCATCTTTTCCAACCCTATCTCCCTTGTTGATACTGCTTGTGATTCGTACTACGACCTTGTTGGTTGGCTATCATCTCCAGAGCCTAGGCAACCCTTTTTTGCCACAAAGGACCAAGGAGACTGCACCACAGGAAACTAGTACACTAATTGTCCCAGCAAGCCAAAGAAAATTAAAACAGCGAGGAACGCACCCTGTGAATATTTGGTGTTGTATATTTCTCGTTTCGAAGATTATGCACGAAGTACTTATTAAATCTATATCTCTTATATATAGTCCATCGGTTCATGGTGAGGTGTCATTCGGTCCGAAAACCGACCGAGTTTCATTAAGCGTAACTCTTCAATCGCATGCTGAATCTAGACTTTTTTAGACAAATTTCATCAAATTCATCACATGGAGTCGATCATTTCAATTTTTGTTTGAACACTAGCTTCATGTAGTTATTCGGCATGACTTTAAATTTTGACGGTCCCATGAGATGTTTACAAATTTGATGGTGTGGAATAGATAGGAGGTAAGTTTAAACACCGAGAAGAGGTGAGAAAACTCTCGGTATGCACTGATACGTCCAAAACGTATCTATTTTTCTGAACACTTTTGCTATTGTTTTATCTCTAATTTGTGTGATTTGAATACAACTAACACGGACTAATGTTGTTTTCAGCAGAATTGCTCTGGTGTCTCGTTTTTGTGCGGAAAGTCGACTTTCAGGAAAATCTCCAGAAAATATCGTAATATTCCTATTTTACCAGAAGACACAAGGAGCCAGAAGACGAGACGGAGGCGAGCCACGAGGCGCCCTCACCACATGGTGGCGCGGTGGGCCCTGAGGGCGCGCCACCACATGGTGTGGCTGCCTCGGCCACCCCCTCGCGTCCCCCTTTCGCCTACTTAACCCTTCTGACATAAAAACGTCGGGGGTTCGTCATACTCCTGAGAAACACACCCGAGCGCCGCCTCCTCCTCGAGACTCACTTCGGGGATCGAAAGTTCCTGTTCTGGCACCCTGTCGGGACGGGGATTCGAAGGAGATCATCGCCATCTTCATCACCGACGCCTCTCCATTAACCATCCATGATTCCCCCATCCATGTGTGAGTAAATCCCTGCTGTAGGCCGAAGTGGATGGTAGGGATTGGATGAGATAATTAATGTAATAGATATAAGATCATTAGGGCATGGTGCCCAGTATCCGTTGTTAGTACTTTATGTCATTTTACTTATGATCTTGCATGCTCTCCGTTGCTAGTAGATGCTCTGGTCAAGTAGATGCTTGTGACTCCAAGAGGGGTATTTATGCTAGATAGTGGGTTCAGTCTCCATTTAATCTGGGGGAGCGACAACAACCTCTAAGGTTGTGGATGTGTTGTTGCCACTAGGGGTAAAACAGCGATGTTTTGTCTAAGGATAATTGTATTTCTTACATTACGCACTTTACTTAATGCAATAATCTGTTGCTTGCAACTTAATACTGAAAGGGGTGCGGATGCTAACCTGAAGGTGGATTATTAGTCATAGATGCGGTTGGAACGGTCTATGAATCATGTTGTAATGCTAGGTAAATATAATAGTAGACACTGTGACTAGTATATGCATTGTTATGCACTTCTTTATTTTGTCAATTGCTCAGCTGTAATTTGTTTACCCGCATGTTAGTTATTATTTATGTAGAGACACCGCTAGTGAACTGTGGACCCCGGTCCATTCTTTTACATCGATAATACAATCTGCTAAAAACACTGTTCTTTTACATTCTCTGCAAACAAACATCATTTTGCACACTATACGTCTAATCCTTTGTTTTCAGCAAGCCGGTGAGATTGACAACCTCACTGTTAAGTTGGGGCAAAATATTTTGGTTGTGTTGTGTGCAGGTTCCACGTTCGCTGTTGACACCGGTAGTGCGCCCTGCCAAAGTCAGCCACCAATACCTTCAGAAGCGTCTTCACCTACTGGTTCGATAAACCTTGGTTTCATACTGAGGGAAAACTTGCTGCTGCACTCATCATACCTTCATCTTGGGGTCTCCCAACGAACGTGTGAATACACGTCATCAAGCTATTTTTCTGGCGCCGTTGCCGGGGAGAAGGAGCACCTCTGCAAGGGGAGTCTCTCACTTCCAAAACGTATCTACTTTCCCGAACACTTTTGCTATTGTTTTATCTCTAATTTGTGTGATTTGAATACAACTAACACGGACTAACGCTGTTTTCAGCAGAATTGCTCCGGTGTCTCGTTTTTGTGCAGAAAGTCGACTTTCAGGAAAATCTCCAAAAAATATCGCAATATTCCTATTTTACCAGAAGACACACGGAGCCAGAAGACGAGACGGAGGCGAGCCACGAGGCGCCCTCACCACATGGTGGCGCGGTGGGCCCTGGGGCCGCGCCACCACATGGTGTGGCCGCCTCGGCCACCCCCTCGTGTCCCCCATTCGCCTACTTAACCCTTCTGACCTAAAAAACGTCGAGGGGTTCGTCATATTCCAGAGAAACACACCCGAGCGCCGCCGCCTCTTCGAGACTCAATTCGGGGATCAGAAGTTCCTGTTCTGGCACCCTGCCGGGACGGGGATTCGAATGAGATCATCGCCATCTTCATCACCGACGCCTCTCCATCAACCATCCATGATTCCCCCATCCATGTGTGAGTAAATCCCTGCTGTAGGCCGAAGGGGATGGTAGGGATTGGATGAGATCATTCATGTAATAGATATAAGATCATTAGGGCATGGTGACTAGTATCCGTTGTTAGTACTTTACGTCATTGTTGCAACTTGTTATGCTTAACGCTTGTCGTTAGGGCCCGAGTGTCATGATTTCAGATATGAACATGTTATTGTATCATGAAGATAATCATTATTTTAGATCATACCTCCAAGTTGTATACACATATAATTGTCCGGAACCCGAGGCCCCAAAGTGACAGAAATTGGGATAACCGGAGGGGATGGTTGTGATGTGAGGATCACATGTGTTCACGGAGTGTTAATGCTTTGCTCCGGTGCTCTATTGAAAAGAGTACATTAATTAACATTACTTTCCCTTGAGGCCCCGCTGCAAACGGGATGGTAGGACAAAAAATGTTGTGCAAGTCTCTCATTGCGAGCACGTACGACTAAATATGGAACACATGCCTAAAGAGTACATTAATTAACATTACTTAGTACTCGCTTTATCATTATTTACCTGCAAATGCCTTTGTCTTTATTATTATATGAATTATCTTATCCATGCAACGCCCGTTCATCTGTCCCTTATGCCTACAGTATTTTAATCCTGCTGTCTATTACAATCACTACTGCTGTCTCTATTTTACTGCTGCTATTATTTCAATACTGCTACTGCTATAAAATTGTTGCTACTGATAATCTTTGTCAGGCAAGTCTATTTCCAGGTGCAGCTGAACTGACAATTTATTTGTTAAGCCTTCTAAATATTTTTTGACTTCCCTTGTGTCGAATTAATAAATTTAGGTTTTACTTCCCTCGAAGACTGTTGGGATCCCCTATACTTGTGGGTCATCATGCACACAAACAAACATCTAAATTGTGACATCAGTGGGTAGGGGAATAGGGTGTTGGGTTTGTGGGTGCGTATTCGACGAGCGTGGGGTCGTGGGGATATTATGCGACCGAGATATTTTTTTGTTTTTTGATTTGATCTACCCATCTAGGGTTTGTCGACAGTTTGTGCCGCAATGTGGCGCCTTCTTCCTCCTACACCACTTTGACTATCATCATGTGCTGCCTCTATTATATATGGGCTATATTGTCGTCGACACTCCTTTGGGGTGGTATTGGGGCTGATTTTGGTTCTCCATGCTTTGGATTTCATTCCCTGCAATTTGTTCTGCTGAGCGTACAGATTTGCTAGCTCTACATCAGCACAAGGGTCCCGATGTTCTTGCCGCTTGTTATCGTTGTTCTCATCTTTAATCTTTGTTGTCTGTCTCTTTGCTTTTCCCTATATGTTTACCTTAAGCTTGTGTCGTTGTGGGCGTTAGCCCATTCCTTCCGTGTATTTCGTGTGGTATGTCGATGGAAAATCGTAGAAGAGGCTTTGTGATAACCCAAATTTTGGAGTATTAATTAATTCATGTAAATAAATTTAGTTTCTAACTATATTATTTTGGCTGGTTTGCTTTGTAAATAATTTTGGTTTACACATGTAATAATCTCGTAAAATTAATAAATGAGTTGCTTGATATTCATTGTGTTAGTTTATCCTAGTTTTCCATGCCTTGTGCGTGTGTAGGCCATGGTCTATAAACGCGCGACAGGTTGTCATCCTACCGGGGCGGGTCTCGGGGGCATGACAGATAAACTGGTATCAGAGCTCAAGGTTAAGATACGTGGGAACTAGTGGGTAGATCGTTAGTTCAGTCTTGCGATACGTTCTAGCATTTAGATATGCTTGTTTGATTTGTTATATGTTTGCATGAAAAAAATATTTAAAGAAATTGTAAATTTGTTTTTGTGTTAAATTTCAGGGACAAAACACTTATAAGGTGGGCAGGATGTGATAACCCAAATTTTGGAGTATTAATTAATAAAATGAATCCTAGGTGCTGCAGAGTTCATTCGGAGTCGAAAGCTAAAAAACCAAAAATAATGAACCCTAGGATTGAGCAATGAAGCTCCTACTTTATCAAATTATGTACAACTACTTACCAATAACATCATACCTCTTTATTTATTCATCTCTACTAATAGTTACATCAAGATATAAGCGGGGTCTAAGCAATGCAGCTCCTTTTATCAATTTTTGTGGAGGAGAGCCCTTTGATCTGAAAGAGAAGCTTGAAAGAGCCTCCCGCGACTCCCTCCCCCAACCCTAACCCTAGCCGCCACCGCCGTCGGCGACCGGCCCGCGCCGCCGCCTCCCCCCTCCTCCCTCTTCCTCTCGGCCCTCTCGCCCCCCCCCCCCCCCCCCGAGGGCGACGGGGCCGCACACGTCTCCCGCGGCCGCACCCTCCTCCACCGCCTCCCCCCGTCGCCGCCGCCGGCAGGGGTCGTCGGGCTGCGCCTGGGCGACGCCGGCGGCGGCGGCTCTCCTTTCCCCGCGTCTTGGAGGGCTGGTCGGGGCCGCACCCTCCCTGGCGGCGGTGCTCCTCGGTAGTTCCTGGTCCGGCGTGGCCGGGTGAGGCTGGTGGCGGGGCCGGTCTGTGGCGTCGCGCCTCGACTGCAGATCGACGGCGGCCGCCATGCCTTGTACTGGGCAGCTCGAGCCCTTGGGCTCAGGCGGGCTGAGATGGGCTTGGGCGGGCCGGGTGGGCGTCTGCGGCTGGGGTGTGGCCTGAAGGTGGGGGCGACGACTTTGCGGCTGTGGGGACGACGCGTTGCGGCCTGCCTGTTGCAGCAGGGCGGCGGGAGCTTTACCGGGCCAGGCGGGCCTGGTTTTGCTCCGGCATCTCTGTCCGGTCGACTACCGCCTCAGGGTGGTGGAGATTGTTCTCTCCCGTGGGCCTACGGCGCTGTTGTCCCTCGCTCCGGCGAAGTTGTCTGCTCGAGCTTGCAGACCGCTATCCAGAGCTCATGAAGAGACGACGAGGATGACGGCAAGATCGCGGTAGCGCATGTTGGTGGGCGGAGAAGCAGATGGTGGTGTTCCGGTTGTGTCCTGTTGTTTGTGTGACTCGGGCTCGGGAGAAATCCATGTTGACTCAGTTTGACACCGATGCGGTGCCGCCTTCGGGGTGGCGCCATTCCTTGTTGGAGGGCGTCGCGGGTAGGAGAAATCCGTGTCGACTGAGTTTGACACCGACGCGGTGCCGCCTTCGGGTAGCGCCATTCCTTGTTGGAGGGTGTCGTGGGTAGCCCGAATTCACCATACACCGAGTGCCGGGGGAAACCCTAGGACCAGCTGGTCCTAGTAGCAGCGCCGTGTCGACGGTGACCCTCTGGGAGATGCTAATTGGTACTGGACACTTTGGAGCGATTGGAGCGTGGTGGAAACTTCAGTGGGCGCAGCGGTGGCGGGTCATCCTTGCTTCGTCGATTCGTCATGTGTTTCGTTTCTTACTGTTTTGCGCGTCGTGTTTGCTGTTGCCCCAGCTTGTGTGGTGTGTGGTGTTTGTGTGTGCGGGTGTGTACTGTTATATGCTGGTTGTTTGATTTATTTATAAAGCGGGGCGAAAGGCTGTTTCGTGGTTATCAATTTTTGCACAGTTACTTAGCAATAGTAGTTATACTCCCCGTTGCTAAATATAATCAGTTTCTGTTCTTGATTCTTACCTATATAGACATGTTTAATGTATGGATTCGTTTATTTAAATCTGTATTTAGTTTATATTGCAGTGATAAGAAACTCAACATTTCATAATTTGAAACTTGGCTTTGATCCCCTGGACTCAGCACTTGAGCAGTACGCACCCGGCACCACTGCGGGTATGCGGCATTGCCCGTGTCAGTACCGGACCTACTTGGAAGAATCGGAATCCCACCCTTCCCCTCGTTTCACCCTCCCACGCGACTGATGCGGCGGCGCTAGGGTTTGCGCCGCCGCCCCTTCCGCGCCTCCTCCGGCGCCGGCCACCGGAAATACCACCGCCGCAGCCGTCGCCTGATTCACACCCTACCGCCCGCGTGCCGCCCCCAAGTTCTTTCCCACGTCCCCTCTGCACGACGGCCAGAAGCCCCTATTCCACGCCTCCTCTGCGACCCCTCGCACACAGGGTCTGGAGGTCACCCCTGACCCCCTTCCGACGACCACCGGTAGCTGCACGCAAGCCTGCCCCTCCAGCAACCTACTATCCGTGCCGGCTCCGTCTCTCCTGAGCAAGGCATGACCTCATTTCTTTCTCGTGTTTTTGTGCTCTTACAGCAGGAGGATGGATGCTTCGTGTATGCGTTATATGCATTTTCTACATTTTTGTGCATATTGTGGTGTCTTCTTACTGAAAGTTGGAACTTGCCACAAGAAGAGCAAAAGATAACCGCATAATTGTTGTTGTGCAGAGGAGATTAAACTAGGTTATAATAAAGCTAATAATACGTTCAAACAACACCGTTCCCATTACGGACTCCACCCAATAACACAAGTAACACACTTCTTTAAAGTCTTAACTAAGCTGCACATTTTTCATGCAATTTTGGAAATCCGTCTGAACTCTAGAACTACTAGTGGTCACCATAAACCCTCATGAAATTTAGGTATACATCCAGTATTCCAGCAACCAAAAAAGAAATCTAAAAAAAAGCAACCAAAAAAGATAAATTTACCCAAAAGGTCAAAATTTGAGAACAAAAATGTGACAGTAAACCTGTTACGACTCACAATACAAGATGGTAAATTTAGCTCCAATAACAATGAACCCAAAATAATCTAGGATTGCACCTGCGCGGCTGCTATATTCCAAAAGGTACGCTTTTCAACATCTGATTTCTCAAGCTACAATCTATGCCCCACATTCAGTTGCACAAACAAATCGAACGAGACAAAATTGTGAAGAAATATATCGGATCAGAGTGAAACCACGGAAACTGCATGGTACCCTCTCACAGGGCCTGATCAGCGCTTGTGGCGGGGTGGAGACGAACCTTGATAGTCTTCGCCGAATACTGGAATTGGATGGCGGTCGAAGTTAGGATTTGGCAGAGAAGGCGAGCCGATTAAGTGGTGGAGGTGAACCTTAGATTGGGTAGCCTACGAGTCTAGCTGTGATGACATCTTACTTTAGTCTGCTTGATGTGCAGTTAGATCCCCCGTCAGATTGTGAACTGTGAGATCTCCTGCGTGCAATGTTCATTCATGTGTCTAGTAGTTTCATGAAGGATCTGCATATTGTTAACTTGTTACCTTTGTAAACGTAACGTTGGCCCATTGTAATGAAGAAAACTCGTTCCGTCCTATTATCTTACATGTGACAAATCTGTTGAATTACCGGGCTTCCATGAAGACAGGACAATCAGTTCATCGAAGCTGTAGTATTGGCAATATACAGTTTGATCCTCTCTTTAGCTCCTCACAGCTTACTCTATGTTAAAAAAAAAATGTATATGCATTTAGGTAGGCATAGCTGCACCATCTGTCCCGTTTTTGTCTGCTTATATGTTGTGTTTGCAATGTAGGAAAATCATAGATGGATATCATGCAGACAAGTGACTCTTCACATCATGGAATTGTAGAGAACAGCCCTTATACAATTCCCTATGATAGACACGTGGAAGGTGGCCAACTTGGTGCTTCGTGGTATTTTAGTAGAAAAGAAATAGAGGAGAATTCCCTTTCAAGGAGAGATGGTATTGATTTGAAGAAGGAATCTTACCTTCGCAAGTCATACTGCACTTTCCTTCAGGATTTCGGGATGAGGCTTAAAGTGTAAGAATATATTGTAGCATGAACATTTTATTGTTATTTCTTTTCCCTGGAAATATAACAGCTGTTTTAGCAGTATTATTTGAATATTGACAGTTCGTTTCAAGCT
This sequence comes from Poa annua, assembly GCA_026929855.1. Classification (NCBI taxonomy): domain Eukaryota; kingdom Viridiplantae; phylum Streptophyta; class Magnoliopsida; order Poales; family Poaceae; genus Poa; species Poa annua. Next base: position 119,430,514 of record CM049434.1, read on the forward strand.
TCTGTAGAAAACTAGGCATTATCTATAACTTCATTTCTTTGAAACTGCGTTTTGTTTCTTTCCCATTTATTCGTTTTTTTTTCTCATTTCTCCATTAACAGTATATGAAATACTTTATGATTGATGCCATCCTCATTTTATTCTCCAAAACCAAAGAAATGCCAGTGCACACCTAAAGCTAAACATACATTCTGTTGATACGGTTCTTGTATTCTACAGAAATCCTTTACATACAGCATATTAGAGCCTCCTTAGTTGGAAGCCAAACTCTGCCACAGTTTGTCACACACCAAGTGGCTGGCACATTTAGGTAATCTTAGGCTTGGATCAAACAGACCTTTAGTCGAAATATTTAATAGGAGGAATAGCTAAAGCAAACACTGTGAAGAACCTTTGTTAAGGCGTAAGAACTATGATGTTAGGGATCAAATGCTATTCAGAAGATTGCAAGCATCACCCGAGGAAACATGATGCGTAGGTTCTAAAAAAACATAGAGTAGCCTAGGGTGCCAAGCATGCTGACTGCTCAAGAGCCAGTCTAATAATTTCCCCACCCAGATCTACTTATTTGTTTTTTACTGGCATTTTACTTTATTACATTAACCTTGACTCAAGTGTTCTTATTTAATCATGTGATATCTGTACTACTACTCCGATCCTAAAAAACTGCGGGAGGTTAGCATTAGAAACGTTCGTAGACAGTTATTTTTGTACGCATTTAAACTGGATCGGAGGTAGTATATTAGATAATTATCTGATTGTTGACTTGTCCAGTTTTTCTTCTGCATTTAGCATTTGTGAGCATTTATATCCTTTGAGTGTGTAGTATATTTGTCGTTGTTAACCTTACTCCATACAACTGTTAGCTTTGTATGTTAACTTTATTTTCCGTGGCAACATTGAGAGATGATTTGGTAATGATCAATTTAAATATGACGGTAAAGCTCTCAATTATCAAGCCATAGTTTTTCCCGTTCAGCTGAAAGATGTTTGCTAGCACTTGCCTGTAAACCCAATGAATTTCATGTCTAAAATGTTGCTAGATATGCATGTGCTGTGACCACACTACTCTTGCTTGGTTATTCCCTTTACAGGATTTTCAGGAATAAGTTCCTTACATATCAGCTCTGGACGTAGTGTTATATTCATTGATTTGTTACTTTAGGGGTCACTCGTTCTTGTTGGGCATGCAACAACGATATTCTTTTTTAATTAGAACAGAACATATCGAACTTTGTTTAATGGTTTAAGGTCTTTATGTTTTCTTAGAACACATTTACTATGAACGTTTATGAATCAGTAAAGATCCCTGTTTTACTGCATGAATTGTGCTGTATTTTGATAGTTCGATATAGTACTTGTCCTTATTGATGAATGATTTCACAATGTAGGCCCCAAGTAACAATTGCTACAGCTATTGTATTCTGTCATCGTTATTTTCTTCGTCAATCTCATGCTAAAAATGATAGACAGGTAAGCCTTACTGAAATTTGTACTTGCTTGTACATGTTTGTTGTCAGACAACATATTTCGATTTCATCTATAAATCACTTTCTATGTGTGGTAGGCAATTTAGGAACAGGTGTTCCATCATCAATGCTTGGCACCCATATGTGAAAGACACAAAAATGTTTTTTGTCACCTATAGAGCATATATTTTTTTGGATTGCATGACATGGTAAATTTTTATATGGCTCTGTAGAAGATACATGCGACTTAACTTTTAAATATTTCTTGGGTAGCGTACACCATAGAGAATGCTGCTTGCAATATGTTCATTGTTAGGGGTGTTAATCAACTGCTTATGGCAAATTGTCAATGTAAGTTCATTATAATCTGCAGATAATAGCCACAGTTTGCATGTTCTTGGCGGGTAAAGTTGAAGAAACACCCAGACCCCTGAAGGATGTCGTACTCATCTCTTATGAGATCATCCACAAAAAGGATCCTGTTGCAGTCGCTCGAATTAAGCAGAAGGTGAGATATTTTAGCATTCTCTTGATATTCTCTATCTATCCCCATTTCCCCACACTTGTATTTCATAAAGCTGCAAAAAACAATTGGCCATGGCCGGCGGAGGCGGTGTTTTGGCACATAGGACTAGATACTCCTAATATGAAAAATAAAATTTTAAACATTTAAATGTCAAAAACAAATCGGACATACATATGGCCATTTTCTGTCCCCGTAAAAAAATTCGCAGGAAAAGGATATTTTTTTGTGACTTGTGTAAAAAAGATAAATTTTGTTGCTACAAAACAAATTATCACCCGACATTGAGTACATTGTTGTCTTTCCGACATAGCCCACAAGAAAATGTCTTTGTTCATGAAATTTTGTGTGTGTGCATAGAATGTTTGGTATGTTCACCCATTTTTTTTTTTTTACATTTCGAAAATCTATTTTGGACAGTGGGAGAGAATGCTCCTATGAGTCAAAATGGAATCCGATGGCCGGTGCACTTTTATTCCCTGAGTTCTTTTACAAGAATTGTAACTGATGATATTTGTTTTGTTGTGTGTAGGAAGTGTATGAACAACAGAAGGAACTTCTTTTGATTGGGGAGCGTGCTGTGCTTGTAACACTTGGTTTTGACATGAATGTGCACCACCCTTACAAGCCCTTGGTTGAAGCAATAAAAAAATTCAAGGTTGCTCAAAATGCACTTGCTCAAGTTGCCTGGAATTTTGTTAATGATGGGTATGCTAACATTGCACTTATCTTACAAAATAGCATTCACCTATTTTGCCTATTTACTATGCCTAAAAAGGGGTGTACAGGCTACGCACTTCGCTTTGCCTGCAATTTAAGCCACATCATATTGCGGCCGGTGCAATTTTCCTTGCTGCAAAATTCCTCAAAGTCAAGCTTCCAGCAGATGGCGAGAAGGTCTGGTGGCAAGAGTTTGATGTAACCCCACGGCAGTTGGAAGGTTGGTCTCTGGATACATAGTCAGTAGTGCATATTTGCACTACAGTGTTATTCATTGTCGTAAGGATATAATATACATGTTTTCGCAAGTAGCAGCAGTTGTTTACGTGTTTCAGCTGTCTAGGAGCCCATGAAAATCGGATGGCCAAATTTCATCCTCTTTTTTTTCGTTGACATTAACTCTTGAGAACCGTTTGCTGCTAAACTTCGCTTGATTCATTCCTGTTATACAGAAAATTTGCTTGGTAGCATCACAAATAGATAAAGTTTTGGAAATTACCATCTAACACGTGGATGACATGTGGGGCCTGGCTTGAACCACCTGCGGACGCAACAGATAGTATTTTGCGGCTGGGTGATTTCTAGTGGTACTAAGCAGCATTGCTTGTTACTATATCTTGTGTGCTTAGTAGTGATGCTTCTTTTACTCCATTTTCTGCCATGGTTACTTTTGACGTTTTGATGTTCCTTGATGTCAAGTAATGAACCAAACCACCCATTGTCATATTTTGTGTGATAATTCTTTTCAGAGGTTAGCAACCAAATGTTGGAGCTCTACGAGCAGAACCGTGTCGGCCCACCACCATCACACGGGAATGATACGGAAGGCAGCTCTGCAAGTGTGCGTGCTCCTGTGACTCCTGCTCATGAAACTCATCAAGCACCTAGACAGTCGAGCATACCAGGTCGCCACCCTCACCCTGAAAAGCAGAACTCAAACCAGCGGAACGAAGCAAGGGATGGTAGTGCAAATAGCAATGAAGGCACCAATGCGTCATCGTCAATGATGGATGCGATGAAAAAGATAGACAAGGATAAGGTGAAAGCTGCGCTGGAGAAACGGAGGAAATCGAAAGGTGATGGTGGTAGAAAGGTTGACATGATGGACGATGATGACCTAATTGAGAGGGAGCTGGAACATGGAGTGGAATTGGCTGCTGAGGACGAGAAAAAACACGACAGAAGGCCTCATCCTGCGCACCGGGAGGATCATCACCAGAACAAGGTGGAGCACACAGAAGAGGGAGAGCTGTCCATGGACAGCCAGGAGTACCGGTCTCCTGGCCCTGACAACCAGAAGAGGAAGGATGTGAACGATCACAGGAGCTACGACCGCGGCGGAGGCGATAGAGACCTCAAGAAGCTGAGATCATGAGACCAAGTATTCAAAAACTGTCAACTAGCGTTTTGAGCGTCAGTGCATGGAACCTCGTGATGCTTGTGTTGAGATTCGAGCCTTGATGTACTGTAATTTGAATAGATGGTTTCCCCCAGGGAGGAGTGTGTACATGTTGAGGCGATAATGTTATGGAACATTCGGCAGCAGTTTCATGCTGAGAAACGATATGAATGAGGCTACAATTTGAAGGCTGTATAATTCCCACCAATACAACCTAACTTGATTCGTAGCAATTTTGGATGGAAATGAACAACTTGCATGTAGCCTGCAGTACGGTGATCATCACTAGAAGCAGGTTAGACACATGCCGTTCTGGCGTTCTCACAATGATCATCTCTAGGGAGCCGGCTCTGTATAAGTATCGCCTCCTTGTGGCCCCATTCCCGCATCCCCCATGGCGTGTTTCCTCATCCGTCTTCTTTCGCTGCCACCAACTCTTTTGAAAGCAACTTTTTGGAAACCAAAGAAACTTGTAAGCGCGTACCTGCCAACGGGTGATCATGGCTGATGGATTTTGCATGTACACACCAACTGCTCGAGCAAAGCCGATGCCGGGGACGCTGACAACCTGTTGAAAGTGAGCATGTCATGTGCGAGATCTCGGTTCCGAGGAGTTCGAAGATGTCTGAAACTAAGAAAAGAACGAATCAAACAAATTTACCTACAAATTAGTGCAGACAATTTGGGGTGTGCGGCGACTTCTACTACACGGATCAATTCTCGGAGCGCAAGGGAACGACGAGCCGCAAGCATGTGGAGGGGCCGACATTGCGCGACGACGACATGGGGGCTTCTAGGCAGCAAAGAGTCGAAGGTGGCGGGAGGCAGTGCGGGGTGTGGCATGATCTGGAATTTCATTCGCAACAAAATTTCCGAGCGATGATGGGACGTTGAAACTGGAAATATTATGGCGGTTGGGGGTTGTTTTGAGGGGATGTTTAATTTTCTTACGGTTTTGACCAAATGCGAGATCTACTCAAATCTTTTTTCCGTCAAAAATCATGTAAAAGCGGTTATTATAAGGATCAGTGCGATATAAAGGATCTGCTAGAGATGCTCTTAATCACACACTGTCTAAACTATGCGTAGTCTGTTTCAAAATAAAATAAACTATGCGTAGACCATGAGAGAGGTCAAATTAGCAATGTCCTGTTGAGAATGCTTTCACGAATCCAAATCTACCTTCTGTGTTTTCTTATAACCCATTTTGCCAGGAAGGGACGGAAGGAATAGTAAAGATATCTTTAGAAGTGAAGCGATATATAAAAGGAAAAGTATTGTGCTAACAGGAACTAATCCACGTCAAGCCAGGACGAAAGTCGGTATCGTGAAGATGATTCCCACCAAGTAAATGGTTGTGGAGACCTTCGCCCAGTACGGCAGTACCCTCCTCTTGGTCGTTTTGCTGTGCGTGACATGAGACAAACGGTTGCTGTTGCCTGTTGGTGTCATCAAGGCCGTGGAGAAGAAGGATCCAACTGGTTCCAAGGTGACCAACAGACCAAGGCTGCTATCAAGAAGAAATGAGGCTTTACCTTATCTTCCCCATGTCTAGTTTAGAGATGCCTAGTAGTTTAGTTTGGTAAGTCTGCTAGAGGACATGATTATCTTAGTGTCTGCAGGTTTCCTGCTGTTTGTGGCTGTGTGTGAAATTTGCCTGTTGGTGTGTCGTTTGAGTACTGTCATGTTATTTCGGCTTTCGGCAAAACCTGGATGCTTCTGAGTCTAATCTTTTATTCTATGTCTGCTGTGGAACGCTTTCTGTTGCTGCTATTAGGGCAAATGGCTGCAAATTACACTACTCTCTCTTATCCATACTCTCATAAATATAGATCAGATTGAGTAGTTGATATTTTTGTAGCTGCCGTTCTCATGATCTGAAATGAAATCGTTGGTTGTTTGATCTCACCTTATAAGAATCTGTTCTGTGTTTAGATTGTTGTGGAGCAATGTAAGCACATGATTGTGTCGAAACCAGGAAAGGAAACTGTGTTTCTTTTTCTCTCTGTCTCGGAACCCAATTATTTTTGTTGTTATCAGGTATTTGTCCAATCGGCTCACTCGCTGTTGTATTTCTCATCAACTCGGAGCTATGCACGAAAAACCCTTTTCTGGGATGCCTGTTTAATCGAGCTGTTCATAGCAATTTAGATTAAGAAGCATAAAATTACCATTCTAAGTTGGCAATAAACGCCATGAGGCGGCAGTACAAGATGACTCGATCAACAAAAATTATCAGGCCAGCAGTATTCAGAAGTTGCTAGGCCGGAGACCGGGAGTATCATAATATCATTGCCTATCAGCATGTGCCTGCTACCAACACTAGATTTTACAAAATCATTCAAGTCGAGCAGGTTCTTCTAGTAATTTAGATGAAGGCATAAAATTAACATTCTAAGTTAGTAATAAACGCCAGGAGGTGGCAGTACAGGTCTGCAGGACGACTCGATCAACAAAAATTAACAGGCCGAGCAGTATTTGGAAGTTGCTTGTGTGATCAGCATGTGCCTGCTACCAACACCCTACAGTTCATCTTCAAGCCTCGCCTCTCCTGCTTTCTCAGCTTCATTCAACACAAAATTCTTGAGAGCCTCCACGTCCCTAGGTCCTGCAATATTACCGAGGTGTTGGATTAGGGATTGGCTTAGGTGAGTATTGAAAGGAACAATAGCAGCTTTCTCAAAAAGAAAGGAACAATGGCAACACTGCAAAAGATTACAAATGCCAGGTAAACAAAAAAAATGTAATGCCAAACTGCACAAAAATGTCCAGAAAACCCCCGATTTCATTTATGAAGGAAATCATCCCCAGTTACATGAAATAGAGGTTAGACAAGCCCTACCAGAACGACGTCATTACTAGATGAGTAGTTTTGATCTTTCGAGTGATGTCAGGAAACGAAGATGCCAGGAAACTGTAACTGTTACGTATAATCAGATTTAGGGGAATGATACAGTCTATTACAAGGATTATGATTTGGGGGTTGAAAATGGAAACTTGCTGTTGAATAGCACTCTCGCGAACAAAGAACCACGACGAATCCATTGGGTGGAGCAACCTGGTGAGATATTCATCAAATATCAAACATGCACATCCCAATAGAAGCATAAAAGTCCCTCATATGAACAAAATACAAAGTACTCCTCCGATGTCGTTTATCTAATATTTATCTATCAAATGTCATTGTCTCGGTTATTAAGAATTAGCTGTCTTACTGCATTAGTAACATCTATCCAGGTCATGGCTGGTCTAAACAGGACATTTTTTTAAACGATAAATGTCTGTTAGTATATCGTATATACGATAATCGCCCAAAATGTAAGATTTCTAAAACATATTGGTGCACGTTCACAGAGGTTTCAATCTTTCAGAGCAAGGTCCCTACTCTGAGTATCTGCAAATAAATTCTACAGTGTGGGTACGGAATTTAATCTATCAATGCCTCTAATTTTTTTCATGCAAATTGAACCGAATGCAACAGATTATGACATGGTTTTCATGGTAGTACTAGTATCTGATTTACCTTCTCCCTGTCAATCAAACAGAAGACATAACAAGGATTACCTTTATATTTTGCAACCTCTTCGCCATCATAGAACACCTTGAATGTTGGGTACGAATGAATGTCCACCTTTGAGCACACTGGTTTGCTTGCACCACAGTCAACTTTCCCGACCTCGATTTCATCCGTACCTTCGATAACCTGCCCCAGGTCCTCCCAAAGTGTCCCTAGGCTCTTGCTGTAAACGTAACATGCATCCTAGTTTAGAACCAAGCAACCAAATCTTGTACTATGATAAGTGAGAATATGCCCATCTCGCCGCAAAGACATGTAACCTTACCAGTGTTTACACCACGGGACGCAGAACTGCACAAACCATACCGTGTCCTTCTCCTTTATCTAAACACAAGAGATGATCAAACCTGCTTAGCTTCCCTAACACGAACAAACAAACAAATCTCCGACGGTCAAGCTAGAATCGCTAACGAATCTGCGCACAGCAACTGCAGGTCAGCGACCAAGCATCACCTGTGCAGTTCGACCCGACAGCTAAATACTCCTATGAGCGTATACAGGTGGCTTTTGGATCGCTCCGTGTGCTTTACAGGACTGCTGCATCTCTGATGGGGAGGTTGGAGAGGGGAGGGACACGAGAAGGGGAAATAAGTACCTTGTCGGTGAAGGTCTCTTCGGTGAGGGTGATGACCTCGGCGCCGGATCGCCCGGGAAGGACTACGAGTACCGCTACGGCGACCACTAGGAGGTGGATAGGTAGCCGGGAGCGGCGGCGAAGAGACGGATCCATGGCTGGAATCGAGGTCGGGGACGGCGACGACGGGGGAGAACGGGAAGCCGAATGCGCGAGCGGGGTGGGGTCCATGTAGTACTCGGTTAGGCCGGGCCGGACTGGGCTAGGATTAGTTTGCCATATGGGCCATGGGCCTACGCGTTGGCCCCATCAGCTGCTCGCAGTGGCCCAGTGTCCCCCGAGCTTCATACTTTGCCAGAGCCCAGAGGATGTTTCAAAAAAAAACTTTGCCAGAGGCCGGAGCCCCCTCCCGTTGGAGTTAATTACATTTTGGTACCACAATTTGAGGCTAGGTCAACAAGTTGGTGCCTATTTAAAAAAAAAATGCTAATACCTACCACTATTGGGGCGAGATGTTACAAACTGCGAAAAAAAAATGGTTGACGACAACTTAACATCAGACCTGACATTATAGGCCCACACGTCAGCGTTGTTGTCAAATAAAGGATAACATGACTCCTTCTCTCCTACGTTTTGCTGAATATGTGTTGTGCACCTCCACACACACCATGCGCGCACGGCTCCACCTCCCGGCCGTCTCCCCGTCGCCTCTCTCCTCTCACTTATCAACTACAAGGGCAGTCGGCGTCCATCACGCGAGCGCGACACACACGTGCGGCCGACCCCCGCCCGGCCGCTTCCTTGCTACCTCTAGCTCGAGTGCCCCGCCCGCCATGTCTCCTCCCTGCTCCGTGCTACGTCTCCAACTCATCGCCGCCTCCGGCCTATCTCGTCGCCGCTCCGTTTGCCTCGAGACAACAAGCTGCTCGAGCTCCGCATCGCAGATTTCTTTGATGCCTTGGGCAGAGAAGAGCCGGGCAAGACGCCTGTCGACCGAAGGGAGCAGAGGCTTGTGGGCGTGCCGGGAGGAGAAGGGTGAGGGGCCGGAGATGGCGACGGAGCTCGGCAGATCTCTGGCGTAGGCCGGTGTGCAAAATAGCAGGCCAATGCCATGCTCGATCCTGCCCACTATCGTTACGGAAACAAATATGCAGGTGTGTCACTGTCGATGTTTCGTCGGCGCGGAGACGCCTGAGACACAACCACGGTGAGCGGTTGGAGCGGTGGAAACCACCGACTAGCAACGCACGACCGTATAAAGGGAGTGGTAGACGGGTCCAGCTGCATCCAGAGGCGGCGGCTGGGTGTTGGTTGGCATGCAGGCGGTGCGTGGAAGGTCGACGCGACGCGGACAAGCGCGAGCGCTGGGGGGGGGGGAGGAGAGGCCTAGGAGGAGAAGGAGAGAGCGGGGGAGTTTGGGAGATGCGGTGAGGGAGAGAGCTATGTCAACCGGTACGGTCCAGGTCAACCAGATGGGTGGGCCCAACCTATTAGTTTCGGTGTCAAAACGAAATTAAACGGTGATTTACACCATTTGTGGTCCTAGACCCAATAGTGGTATGTCTTTGCAATTTTAAAAAAAATATATGCACCAACTTACCTAGCCTTAATTGTTGTACCAAAATGTAATTAACTCCTCGCGTTGACCACAGTACTCGCTGTAACTGCAGCAACTTTATTTGCTCGGAGAAAAAGTGGTAGACTTGATGTCCAGTTAGTAGTACTACTACTATTGACTGACAACTGTTACATCCTACTCATACAGTCATACTAGTAGCTTTATTTTGAACTTAATTGTTTCATTGCACGCATCCGTAATAACGTGCCCCGTAGTACTAGTATCCATACCCCCCCTGTTAATTCCGATGTCAACAATTATGCCCCCGTGGCCCCGTTAACTCTGATGCTGTGCATCTGAGCATAATATTTTAATTTCAGAATATACCGTACAGAGTCACGGATAATTCTAGGAATCAGGGGATGGCCAGTTCGGGACACGCGCACGACGGTTGATTCCTTCCAGCTGAATGGTCTGTACCTTTGAGGAGAACAGAAAATCTATGGGACCACCGGCATCAGCACGGTTAATCATCGGCGATTGCGTCGCTGTCAAAGCACTGCTAACCACCACGAGGCTCCAAAGCTGAGGATGGAAGATCATGGAAGAATCGTCGTCGGTGTCCCTCCCGGCCCTTTAGGTGAGGGGCATGCATGCATGTTCCGTCGTGCCGGCCGTGGCTTTTTGTCAACCATCCAACGCACGCACAGGCACGGGCACGTTCGATGCCGTCGGTTTGCCTCTTTACATGTCACCTTATCCCCGCCTGATGACTCCACTGGATGGGTATATCCATCTAATCCATCTACTGATCTACTAGTACCGTAGTACGTGTATTCGGATTAAGAGCCCAGCTCCATCGTGAGTCATCTCAACGTCATAGCCGACACCCCAACCTAGGCTTTTAATTAAAAAAATTGCCACTCCCTCAGATCCTACAAAAATATCGCTAGAGATGTGCCGGTCACGTAAAATTATAACGTACAGCTTGCGTCACTTATTATGATCCAGAGGGAGTATATGTTTTGAGAAATTCTAGTCACCTTCCTCTTGTTCCTTTCTGTTATGAGGAGGTCGTGCACTAAACAAGGGTAAGCCAACAACGACAACTGACCAGACCGAGTCCCCGCAGCCACGGTGTCGAATGCGAGGGCGAGCATGACCGTGCCAGAGGCATCGGTGCTCCACGAAGTGAGTCGCAAAGGCGATGCAAAGGTTGAGGAAGAAACTTAGTGGGTTGGTGCATGTGTGCCTGGGGAGGGGGGTGGGGTTCTCCCTATACTTTGTTGTGTTTGATTTGCTTTGTAAGGAGTTTTCTCATCACTTTGTATTGACATGGCCGTGTGAATTTATTTATAGAGCGGGGTTAAAACTTGTTTCGATAATCATTTGTGTGGGAGTTGGGTTTCAAGAAGATGTGACAGAGGTATCGTTTCGAGGGTAACAATAGTAGTATATGTTTTTTCTTTGCTAACGTTCATATGCAATTACTAAATCGTAAGAGTGATCCTTGCAAAATCCAATTACAATCCATACACACACACACGAAGATTGAGCTTAAAACCGACAAAGTCATTGTAAGTGTCTCGCTATTAGCGACAAAACAACATCCCAATTAAAGACTAATACATTTAATTAAAGATATGTGACATCAAACTTATGGTTAGACAGGTGGTGGCCTAGAATTATAACCACTCCGCTAAACATGTCGGTTCTCTTCGTGAGGAAGCTTGTTTTTCATTTCAGAGAAAATAAGACTGGAGGCCGTAAAACTTCTTAAGGCTGACTTCTTTTGGGCTCCTAAGAGCATCTCTAGCAGACACCGCAAAAACGGTCAAACCTGCAAAAATGAGGGGCGTTTACAGTTTCGGTAAAAAAACGCCGCGGAACAGATCCTGCAAATTTTGTTCGACCCTTAAAAAATTTGCAGGGCCCTGAGCGTATATGCGTGAGACCCATATTTCTGCAGTTTGGGAGGCGATTTGCAGTCCACCTGCAAACTGGTCAAACCTCGTCGGAGCAAATACGCCGCCACGGAACTCGCCGGAATTTGGTCGGAAGTCGTCGCCGCACGCGAAAAAAGGTCGCCGCACGCCGGAATCCGCCGCCGCCGGTTCGAATTCCGCCGCCCCTCTCTCTCCCTCTCGAATCGTACCGCCAGGCCGCTCCTCTTGCTCGCCGGAGTTCGCCCCGGCCACCGCTGTATTTCCCAAATTCCGGCCACCTCAGTGAGTCCCCGCCACCACGGTTTGGTCCCTTTCTTTGCAGCCAGTCGCCGTGCTCATCTCGAAACGAAGCTCACCGGCACGGCGAGCCTTCCGTCCGAGCGCCTCGGTCGCTCTAGGAAGCGAACTGCTGCGCCCCGTCCGAGCGCCTCGCCGTCGTCTTCCCAAGCCAAGTGGAGCGCCGTAGCGAGCACACCGTCCAATCCCGATGCTGGCGCCGCCATCTACTCGAACTCCGGTGGCTCGACGAACTGCTGTCGACGACGAGGTGGGGCGGCAGCCGCGTGGAGACGGGCTGCTGTGGGGCGCGCTCCAGGCTCTCGCGGCGGACACCGGCGACGAGGTGGGGCGGCAACCGCGTGGAGACGCGCTGCTGTGGGGAGTTGAGCAAGCGACGCCGGTTGGAAATTTGGGGAAGAAGATGACTTAAAAAAAAGGCATCAAATGGAATATTCGTTTTTACAGATTATTTTCCGGTTGCTGCTCTGCGCGGTGCCTTTTCAACCTGCAAAACTCGAAAAACCCGACCTGTATTTCGCATTTGCAGGTCCAAAATTTACAATGTCTGCTAGAGTGCTTCTGGGTTCCAAACGGCATAATAAGCATAAAAAAAAGTGTCTAGCTTCCTGCCACCGAGAAACTCCCAAAATTCAAATTTAGTGCAGTGGGGAGAAACTGGTCTTTCCCGAGCTTCTCCAGCGCCCGTCGAAGCGTTTGGTGAAAAAAAGACATGTCGTTAACATAATTTACAGCCAAAATGCCATTGCGTTCCCTGTCTCTTCCCTCGACCGGTCAAGCGGTAGAAAAAGAAAAGGAAAAAAAGTCCGCATCTCACCCACCCCGGCCTCACGACCTCACGTTCGTCCTCACCCACGCACGCATCTCACCCCCGGCCGCCGCTTTCCACCACCCGACCACCGGCCGCCGGCCCCCACTCCCCGCCGCTGCTCTCCCACCTACGAAATCGCCGAATCTCCACCCTGCGGTGCCGGATCCCGCTCGCCCGACTCAGTTTCGCCGTCTCCCGCTCGATTTCGCCGACTTCTGCTCCTCCCGAGCTCCACGCGCCTCAAGCTGCGCCCCGACATCAAGCTCCACCCGCCTCAAGCTGCGCAGCGGTGACGATATGTCGACCTCCCAAGCTCGTCCGCAGCAACGTCGCCGGCTCCCTGGAGCAGCTCGCCGACCTCGAGCTCGTCCTTACCACGAACCTGACCTGACCCTTGAGCTTGTTGACCAGCTCCACGATGTCGACCTTCCAAGCACCGGCAACACCTCGAATTTCCCCAAATTATCTATTGGATGTGCTCGTCCTGTGGCGATCAACTTTCTGTGTAGATGATGCTAGTAGTATTGTTATTGATGGAGTGCTGGATGATGTTGTGCTAGACGTCGAAATTTTGTTTTTCATGTGCTGCTAATAGATAAATTCCTTTCTATCCTGAAGTCTTGACACCGATCTGCTATTGGTTTTCCAGATTCCATGTTGTGCACATTTTTTTTCATGTTTCTCAAATATATTTATTACTCAAGGGAGGATATGTGTAGATTCAAATATGGAATATGTCAAATAAAATATACAAACCCAAGGAAACTAAAGTCGGACAACTAAATCAGTACCTACTTATCTTATTAGAAGATAAAACACAGTTTATTAGTATAATATTCTTGCACTTTGAATGCACCCATGATCATATTTGCATGTCCATTTTACACATGTATTCGCATGCTCCACCGTGATTTTATAGGACAGCACGATGCACTTGGAAAGCGACACATTTAAATGCTTGCTCTTGCAATATCGTGTACCCTGCATCTGTTGTCCGCAACCAAGTTTTTTTCTGTGGCACATGACCGTGACTGATTCACCACCTCTCCTTTTCCCCTCATCGGATTCCAAGGTCAGTTCATCTTAGAGTATTTTTTTTCTCTGAACTTTAATCTTCTTTTCTTTACTAAAGTGTTGCAGCATGCGAGTATGTGACGCAAACGAACACCGAAGAGCATAAAAAACTTCTTGGTAGTACTATAACAATTGGGAGATGTGTGCTAATCAAGGAATCAATCAAGATGAATGCAGTACTACCTGAGCACATACAGTATATTTTCCCAATTTAGCTACTCCCTCTGTCCAACAAAAGATGTCACACTTTCTATCAAATTTGGATGTATCTATACACTAAATCATGTCTAGATACATCCAATTTTTGATCAAGTTGAGATATCCTTTATTGGACGGAGGGAGTATTGTATATTGCTGTTGATGGCAGTTAGTTAGGGTCAGTCGTATAGGATAGCCACGTTCAGTCACGTACTAACAAAAACCGTTGTTGTAATCCACGGTGTGGCTCGGCCCTACTGGCCCAAAGTTAAACGTACAAGGCGGGGAGCCGTAAAAGGAAGACCGCACCGTCCAATCCAAGCTCCAGGAAAGAAACAACTCGATGTGCGGCGCACCAGATCCCGCGGCGTAGCCGGTACGCGCGCGCGGGCGGCTCGGATCGTCTGGAGTAGACACGGCGGAATGAATCAGTCAGCTGTGACGACCCTTGCCGTTGCGGCTTGCTATATCATGTGGGACCCTGCTGGCGTCAGGGAATGGTGGATATGCCCGAGACGTGGGGTCCGAGGGAAGGACGGTCGGTCTCCGTCCAGCTCAGTCCACCGTCCGCTCCGCGCGTCGGCTTGTGCCGCCGTTTCCTTTTCAGCTAGACTGCTACTGCAGACTAGTGGAGAACTCCATCCGTTTCATAATTCTCTTCCGTCAACAACATCAACAAAATAAGGATATAAGCATATCTTAACTTTATTCAAATTTTCATATATCTAGACATGTGTGTAGATAGATGTTTTAGTCTTTTTCCACATTCACACGTCCTCACTCAAGTTTCATATTAGATGATTTTGATGTATCCAAAAGTGGATGTATCTAGACTTGTAACATGTCTAGATACATCCATTTTTGTATAAATGAAAGTCATATAATTTGGAACGGACGAAGTACACATATGTATCTAGATAATTTTAGAGTATTCATATATTTATTTTAATTAATCTACATAACATGTACAACACTTATAACATCTTATATTGTGGAACAGAGAGAGTACAAAACAACACAAATGTTCGATACGATACAAAACAGATGTGAGGAGGGTGGATACAAGTTTATGCTTTGCACTTTGTTTTTAGATGATGCTTGTCACAAGTTTATTGGACGATATTTACAACCGTACATACACATAGGTCGTTCCGCGTCAATCCAACGGCCAATTAACGTCAAAATTGCCGTTGGACTCGCATCGTAGGGCGCAGATCCGTGTACCGCCTCCGGAGACGAAAGCAACCCCGGAACAACCAACGAGCTCGAAACCACATACCCATACCCGCCGGTGGGACCCACCCACCAGCACCCCGCCCCTCCGTTACAGTTTCCAGTCCACCTCCGTTTCAATTTCCTCTCCTCCCCATTTCTTCCCCAGTACTGTGTCGCCTCGCCACTCCTCGCTCGCTGCGGTCTGCGGAGTCTCTCTTACACCGCACCCCACCAAACGCACGTACGCACGCGGAACTGATCGGCGCCGTGGCCGCGAGATGGCGGCGGCGACGACGATGACGTGGCACGAGGAGCTGGCCACGCTCGTCGGCGACGCGGGCGTGGGCCTCCCCGCGGCGCCGGCAGCAGCGGCGGCGGTTAGGGTCGGCGGCTGGTACGGGGATGAGGAGGAGGAGGTGGGGAAGGCGGAGGAGGGGTGGGCGCAGCAGGCCAAGGGCTTCGCGCAGTCCACGGCCGAGATGCTGCGGGAGCTGGGGCTCGGGGTCTGGGACGTCGCCGCGCAGAGCCTCGCCGGCGCAGAGGACAGCGAGATCGCGCGCAGGCTGAGGGCCCCGGCGAAGGCCGCGGGGAAGCGGCTCAGCTTCATGAACGAGTACCTCCCGGAGGATCGCGACCCCGTCAGGTGCTGGGCCGTCGTCGCCGCCGTCGCCTTCGTCGCGCTCCTCGGTAACCCCCTCGCTGATCTCTCTCTCGTCCACCGCCCTCTGCTCTACTCTCGGCACCTCGCGTGCACGTCCCTCTCTGCCTCCGGCTGAGCGTGTGCTAGTATTTACTGGATTGAGGGGTGGATCTAACTGACCAACTCTGGGAATGCGAATTATGTTGTGCTTTTTTTTGGCGAGGGTTTGCTTCGGATTTGAAATTCAGTCCACCCCTCTTTCTCTACACGCCTTTTGTTTTCTTATTAGTGTTGTCGAGAACAAAAGGTTGCAATGTGGGATCCATGCATACTGCCTAGTGTGGTGTGCTTGGGCAAACAATCTGCTGGTAGGGTAGAGAGGTAAAGCAGTACTACACCACATCTTCCTGCACACTTTGTGTCTTGTGTGTGTGCCACACAGCCTAGTCGTGAGCGTAGAATGTCTTTGGGTTGGTTCAACGCGACCTTCATCTTCAATCTATGCGCCACAATTGTAATTCTCTCTTATTCGCATTTTTTAATTCTCTCTTAAATCATGAATACGTGAGCTTCTGTTGATTTTAGAAAAATATATCATCATGGCCTCTTCTTAAATTCTGTATAAACCATGGGAGCTAATCGTGCTGCGCTCCTGTGCGTCAAATAGCCTAGTCCTGAGTATTGGGCGTGTCTTTGGGTTGAATGAGCTTCTGTTGATTCTAAAAATCACTCTCTTTTAAATTTCTGATAGAGCAGCCAAGTCAACCTGATGGATAATGTTATGGGCAGTCAATTGCTTTATTATTGAATATTGAGTCGCCTAGCTGCTTACTTTGGTTGTATGAGCTCTATTACTAATATCTATGGGCTATTATAGTATTCAGGTCTCAGTGTACACATAAAGCTTCTTGCTTGCTAAGTGGCATGTGATTTTTTCTAGACTCAGGTGGCAAGTGTTGTTCAATCTTCAATGCATAAATGTTAGGCATTCTATTCATATATCTGGTTTTATGGTGGTCTTGTTAACCTGTTAGTCAAGAAAAAAGAAAGTAAAAATATGCCCTGTGCCATTGCAAATTCTTACATGTCAAGTAACACTCTTGTATGAAGTATTTCATTCACCACTGACGTAGTATGTACATGTAGAAGTATATGCACTACTTCATTAGTGACACTCTTTCTATGCAGTATTAGGTGTAGGAAGCGGCGATGATACCCCAACACCAGTAGAGCAACCAAAGAAACTTTACATAAGCCCCCCAAATGCTAAAAGATTTGAACTTCCTGATGGACGGCATCTGGCTTATGAAGAAAAAGGAATTTCAGCTGACAGGGCAAGATTTTCACTGATCGCGCCCCATTCTTTTCTTTCGTCAAGGCTAGCAGGTAAGGACATTTGTTACATGGTTTCTGGACTATTATATGAGACCATGCTGCAGTTTTTTTATTAGCATCATGCCACATTTTGTATCCACTCTGTTCCTTTCTATGCAGGAATCCCTGGAATCAGCACATCCCTTCTGGAGGAATTTGGGGCACGACTTGTGACCTATGATCTTCCTGGCTTTGGTGAAAGTGATCCTCACCCAGGCCGAGATCTCAATTCTTCTGCGTCGGACATGCTTCATTTGGCTGATGCCCTTGGGGTTGTGGACAAGTTCTGGGTTGTTGGCTATTCTGGAGGTGGCATGCATGCTTGGAGTGCTCTTCGGTACATTCCTGACCGAGTAGCAGGTAGCCAACCCTGGATGCTTTGCTGTGTTCATTCAGAGTATTCTGTTCATAATCCTGTCCCAACTTATATATATCCTCCCATTAGATAAACTGGTTATAATTCTGAGATCGCTGTTACTAGCATTGTTTTTGTGCCGTGAGCATATGACTTCAACATCATACGTTTCTTATGCTTGTCATTTAATCTCGGTCATAGTTTACATTCAGGTGAGCTTGTTACAGACAGTCCAACATGTCTTGAGAAAAAACAGGTTTTCACCCTCTTGACTTGATAATTGAATTGTTACCATACCGGACGACCAAATTTTCAAACATCCTCTAAATCTTTCTTAAGAGGAAAATCTTTTTTTATTCATTAAGCACAAGATAGGGACAAGTTTCCAATTCAGAGCACCGTTTGCATGTTTCTTTGGAGCTTTAGATCTGTCAAGACTCAAGACATAGTAACGATGTTTTTATTTCCATGTCTATCAGTATTGTTAGGAGGTTCACACACTAGTTTTCAGGCAACAAATGCCTTCCTTTTTCTATTAGCTTTTGTAGCAACGAATGCTACACTACACAGGCAACGAATGCCTACAAGCTTGGCAACCTATGCCTAAGCTTCACCACAGCAACGAATGCTGGCAAACCTTAGCAACCTATGCTTGCCCTCAGCAACCTATGCTAGGACCTTGGCTTGCTACTTCTTTCACCCATAGGGTGCCTCTCCTTATATAGAGGGTTCATGGTTGCTGCTACTGTATTCTATAGTCTTCTACTGCTACCTATCTTATTGGCTAAGAACTACAGTATTCTAGAGCCTTCTACTCCTTTCTACTGCCTAGCCTAAGATTTACCAAATAGTAGAGTAGTCTAGAACATACTAGCACCTACTGGCAAAACTCCTCACAGCTGCAAACATATTGCAGCATGCCTATCCACCTAGGACACAACTCATGTGCCCGCCAAACAGCACACAACCTATGTGTGTGTTCACACTATAGCCTGCACACAACATATGTGTGCAGTTTACAGTATGACAAGATCATATCAGGCCAGCAAGTATTTTATCTTAAGCTGTAAAATACTGTTCAGTCAAAATCATTTTTGGTTGCATATTCCAAGTCTCCAAGAACATAGGCTTGCATTTTTTTATTGGAGTTTATGTGATGTTTTATGCTTATGAATTATGATAGAATTCTCATGGGTGACACATTTCCTTAATTCCAGGTGCAGCAATGTTCGCCCCTATGGCAAATCCATATGACTCCAAGATGACCAAGGATGAGAAGCGTAAAATATGGGACAGATGGTCAACTAAAAGGAAACTAATGCACATTTTAGCTCGGAGATTCCCGTCACTATTGCGCCTCTTCTATCACCGAAGCTTCCTTTCTGGAAAGCAAGGACAGCCAGAGAGTTGGTTATCATTGTCATTGGGGAAGAAGGTATGCGGTTAGCAGTGTTTGGTACAATCTTCAGATGCAAATGCTATCTTGGGTCTGTTCCGGCTTTCTGGGAGGGAGTACCATTAGCCCTTATCATCCATCAATAAATGAATCAGATGCAGGATTTGTAGTGGGGTATCAGGTACCTCAGGTGATGATAAAAGAGTAGGCTGTGCATTGTATATAGGAAAAGAAACTTCTGTTATATATACTATAGCATCACATAAAAAATATGACTCAACTCTCGATTGATCTTGTCTACCCAACGTAAGACCCAGTAGAATGCTACAGCATGTCTGGCTTGAGCTGTTGAGTGAACTGTCGTTTAACTGCTGTTAATGCATTGTTTTGCCATTCCTACTGTCGTTTAACTGCTGTTAATGCATTGGTTTGTCATGCCTGCACTGCAACACCCTCTGGATCATCCCCATTGTCTGTTATTTTGTCCCTGTAATACCATAATTGCAGCATCAGTTCCACTTCCACAAAGGATAGCAATATACTGACCATAGTTATGCTGTATGTACGTGCTAGCAACTGATTCTTTTAATGATGTTTTATGCTGTATGTCCATGCCATTCCTTTGATGAACCCGGAAACTATTAACGATTTTCCGAGCTTGAACATTCACCCTTTTTCGTTGTATAAAATTCTTCAGGCGCATGTCTTCCCTTTCCATACTATTTCAAAGAAGCTGCAAGAGCAAGTTTTAGGTCAAGCACAAGGATTGTCCAGTTTTGTCCTATAACTGATGATATTAATTTTGTATCACCCCCTTTTGACAATACTATATTCAAACCTGTTTATTTCTACGATAAAAGAGTAACACCCACCTAGCTGGTGCATTTGCTGTCCATTCACGTGTGCAAAGATCGGTGTGAGAGTGTAACTTTGACCAGTGTCACGTCGGTATACATTCTAGCTACAAACATCATCAGAAAGAAGTTCAAATATCTTGAAAAGAGCCATGGCAATCTAGAAATGTTCAATCTTGTAAAATAGGACAAGACTAACAATGAGAAAAACATTTGTGGAGTTATCACAAAGACGTGCATGCACGTGCACACTAACTTCATACCAAATACTAATCCTTTGTGCGTTACCCAGGACAAAACTTTACTGGATGCACCTATGTTCAACGCTTTCTGGGAAAAGGATGTTGCCGAGTCTGTGCGCCAGGGAGACGCGCAACCATTTACAGAGGAAGCTGTGATGCAGGTCTCTGATTGGGGTTTCAGCTTGTCCGACATTCAAATGCAGAAGAAAGAGGAGCAGGGATTATTTGAATTGTTCAAGTCTCTATTCAGTCAGGTTGAACGAGAGTGGGTGGGATTTCTGGGCCCAATACATATATGGCAGGTTTGTAGTCCGTTTGCTAGAAATAACTGTTGATTTCAAATCGAGTTTGCATATTCATGTACATATGTAGCTACTCCAACTATATGGATATTTCAGCTCGAATTTCGAACTGAGTGAGAGTGGCTAGTGGTTAGTAAAACATACTCCCTCCGTCCTTGAAAGAGTACATCTAACTTTTATACGAAGTCAATGCTTTAATATTTTGACCAAATTTATAGAGAAATATAATAATATGTATGACATCAAATTGATATATTTTGAAACTTCATTTCAAGACGAATCTAGTGATACTAATTTAGTGTCATAAATGTTGGCACATTTTCCTATAAGTTTGGTCAAATGTTAATAAATTTGACTTACTATAAAAGGTATATGTACACTCTTTCAAGGACGGAGGGAGTACTGCCCAGCTACTTTTCATGAGCACCCTTATTAAACAACTTTCGTAGTTTTTTTTCTGGAAAATGAATTATAACAGATTAACAGCACAAAAAAGAGTTCTCAGCAC
Organism: Poa annua; assembly: GCA_026929855.1. Classification (NCBI taxonomy): domain Eukaryota; kingdom Viridiplantae; phylum Streptophyta; class Magnoliopsida; order Poales; family Poaceae; genus Poa; species Poa annua. The sequence goes on from CM049434.1 coordinate 119,451,546, forward strand.
ACGTGGACCGTTGGGTATCTCATGATATAATCCGATGTCATTTCAACTATAATTAAACTACATAAGCAAACTCTTTTTTGTGCTGTTAATCTGTTATAATTCATTTTCCAGAAAAAAAAAACTGCCTGTTACACAGAAATCAGCACAGGGTGTCACCATTGGACCCAATAAGTTGCTAGTGTGTCAGCATTGGATACTATAAACTGCCTGTGTCCAATAGTATATTGCTTGATGAATCCTATTTTCCTAAGAGGCTCAGACTATATGTTCCGCATTCTGAGTTGTCTGCATTATTCCTGAAACACTGAACTCCATTCATTTTTGTAACAGGGCATGGATGACCGGGTGGTGCCCCCGTCAGCGACGGAGTTTGTCCGGAGAATGGTTCCAGGAGCCACAGTCCACAAACTTCTGGACGAAGGCCACTTCTCCTACTTCTGCTTCTGCGACGAGTGCCACAGGCAGATATTCTCCACCCTGTTCGGCACTCCGCAGGGGCCGATCGACCCCTTACCCGAATCCGTGGAAGTGGCACCAGAGCTGGCGGAAGAAACGACAGCGTCCAACGAAGCCCCGGAGCAGGAGCAAGAACCGACAGGCTTGGCGGCCTGATCATGTACAGCTCCATGGATCATTGGTATAGATACAAGACGACGTTACTACGACTTTTAACACAGACCTCACAGGAAAGATAGGCTGCGGAGGAGATTGCTGACGAAGCAACAGGTGGAGGAGTGGGCTGCCTGTAGAGCGCGAGTATAAACAAAGAGGGGCTGCGCTGGTGGTGAATGTGCTCGTTCGCTGTTTTAGTGTACAAAGCCTCTCGAAAGGTCTGCACATCATCGCCTACTTGGGGCGCTTCTAGTATAGCTCTCAGATATCGACATTCGATTGACCTTTGATAACATGGTGTAATGGGATGGTTGTAGGACTCCGCTAATTCGAGGTCGGTCTCAACCTGACCTATAGCGAGGTTGTCTCGACATGATCAAACTTTATGGGTAAGTGCCTCCTAGCGCAGCTGCGCTATTTGGTAGTCCTGAACGCTCACTCACGCGACCGTCCGATCGATCATGTGTTCTTCTCCGCTCCCGACCTCTTCGTCTTGCCCGTATGGGCTGCCCATTGCCCACCCTCCCCATCCACTTCCACCGGCGCGCCGCCCACCCTCCACCTTCTCCCGCAGACGCCGGCACCTCTCCACCGCGCGCTACCGGGAGGAGCGGACCTGAAGACGGGGAATAGGCGGAAGTCGTGCGTCCCGAGCCCCGCGTCGACGGCGAGGTTCAGCCCCTGCAATCAACGCACACAGCTCGGGCTCCCTGCACCGATAGGCCACCCAGCGTGGCGCCCCGAATCCCTGCACCGGCGTACCACCTGCGCACCGCCCCGGGTCATAACGCCGGCGACATACCCCTCTGATGCCGCCACACCGATTCTCTATCGACAGCGTCATCGGTTACTCCCGTGAAGCCAAGTGGAGTAGTGGGGGGGGCACCGTTCGCTGCCCCGCCACTTCTCCCTTGCCATTCACCACCCCACGCCATTCTCTTATTCCTCCGTGGCGACCGCGCCTCGGCCGGGAGCAGTAGCCCGGGGACAGCAGGTAAAGCCGCAGCTCTCGGCCATGAGCGAGGCAGGAAGAAGAGAGCAAGGAGCAGGCAGCGGTTCACAGGAGCTTGCGGGGCGCCCCAGGCTAGCAAGCAGACGAGGAGGCGACGATGGCAGACCCGGTCCAGACACAGGTCACCGTTCGCTGCGTCCAACGCAACGCGCCGGTGACTGCTCGCGCCTCATAGTCCTTTTCTAGCGATGCATTGGGATATCCTGGAGCTGCTCACCAACGAGAAAAAAGGCCAACCTTATCTCTTTGCCGTTTTACATCCAGACCCCTTCAAGGCAGAAATTGGTAAAAAATGACAAGTTGTACTAAACTTCTAGTCAGATTTGCATACTCAACCTGAGCATTTAAGATTTTGCGATTGTTGCGCCTACCAGGTTACAAAGTTGCTGACCCCTTTTCATGGAATTGTCTCAACACAAACAAAATTGTTCCACCCCGTACAATATTTGCATTTAATCGTTTTTGTGAAATTGCTTTAATCGTTTTTTGTCGAATTGTTGATGTGAAGTTGCCTCATATGCACCAAAGTTATTTCACCTTGTACAAAAATTGTTTTAAAATGTTTAATGGAGTTGCTTTACTTGTGAAGTTGACCCATAGTACATCAAAATTGCTTATATGCAAAGTTGTCTCAATGCCTACGAAAGTTGCTCACTGTTGTTGTGAAGTTTCCTCAACGCACATCAAAGTGGTTTCGGTGAAAGAATGCTCTCGTGACGGTGAGCGTTTGAGGGCGCTCGCTAGACGCGTCCAACTTCATATATTAGTTTGTTTAACAAAATTGCTTTTTAGTTGTCGTTGAGTTGCTTACCATTGTTGTAAAATTGTCTCGTCATGCACCAAAGTTGTTTGAACTTGTTACAACGCACCAAACGTTGTTTTGCCGCCTACAAAAGTTGCTTAGTCGTCAACCAAAATTGTTTTGACGCCCACAAAAGATGATTTGGCGCCCTCAAAAGTTGCTTCATTGTTTATAAAAGTTGTCCCGACGTACACAAAAGTTGATTCGGCGCCCACAAATGTTGTTTTCTCACCCATAAAAGCTACTTGCCACCCACAAATGCTGCTTTGGCGCTCATAAAAGTTGCTTCACCGCATAAAAAAGTTGCTTTAGCGCCCACAAATATTGCTTTAGCATACACAAATGTTGCTTCGGCGCCAACATATGTTCGTCACAACAACTGTGGTGCTTGGTGTTGTGGTGCCCGATAGATCAACATTGGTGTCTGATAGAGCAACTTTGGTGCTCGACGGAGCAACGTTGGTGTGTTAGGGAGAAACTGTGGTGCCCGACGAAGCAATAGTGTGTCGGAGCAATTTTGGTGTGTGACGAAGCACTTTGGTGCTCGACGGAGCAACGTTGGTGTGTTAGGGAGAAACTGTGGTGCCCGACGAAGCAACTGTGTGTCGGAGCAATTTTGGTGTGTGACGAAGCACTTTGGTGCTCGACGGAGCAACGTTGGTGTGTTAGGGAGAAACTGTGGTGCCCGACAAAACAACTGTGTGTGGCAGAGCAATTTTGGTGTGTGGAGAAGCAATTTTGGTGCTCGACGGAGCAACGTTGGTGTGTTAGGGAGAAACTGTGGTGCCCGATGAAGCAATTGTATGTGACGGAGCAATTTTGGTGTGTGACGAAGCAACTTTGGTGCTCTACGGAGCAACGTTGGTGTGTTACGGAGAAAGTGTGGTGCCCGACGGAGCAACTGTGGTGTGTGACGGAGCAATTTTGGTGTGTGACGAAGCAATTTTGGTGCCTGACAGAGCAACTGTGGTGTGTGAAACATCAATGTTGGTGTGTGACGAATCAAGTTTGGTCCCGACAAAGAAATTTTTGTGTGTGACGAAACAACTATACTGCACAACATAACAACTTTCGGTTTGACGAAGCAACTTTGGTAACCGACATTACAACTTTGACGTGTGAGGAAGCAAATTTAGTGACAGACAAAGAAATTTAGTGCAACACGATAATATCATAAGCAAATTCACAACAGATAGAAGCAAATACATAATTTCAGTAATTCTCAAATGGATTGAGCACAGAAGATTCGTGTTGCTTGTAGGAAAAATCCACCACACGTTGCCGATGTATTTTTACCAGGTACAGATGTTACCGATGATGAGACACAGAAGCAAAGTTAACTGAAGTTAACACACACGTTGTCCTCTCTCTCCTGGTAATCAACAGACCGAAGCCATTTTGCCCTATTTTGCACCACGTTGCTCTGGGCTGGATGAAGCGGCGACATGCACACTCGAACCAGGCAGCACGGGAGCAGCTAGTGCAGTGTCCATGCGCACGCGGGCTCCGATACTTTTTCCCACGTCTCCAACCGCACTTTTTTTCACGCGAAAGGTGCGCCGGATAGCTGGTTCCAACGCTCACGCGGCAGGTGCACGTCGCTTTCGTTTCCATCATGGCAGCATTAATTGTGAGCGTTTAAGTCTACCATCGGGCGCCCGCTAGACACGTCCAACTTTATGTTTTAGGAAAGAAAACGATTTCCTGAAATAGAAATCATATAGCGCGCGAGTGCGCGATGAACGCGCGGAAACAGCAGGGCCACGTCGGTCCAGCCACACCCATATCCCGTCCCCCAAACCCCAGAACCCAAACCATCCCTTTTTTCCCCTTTCTTCTTTCTTCGCATGCAAGTTAGTCCGCCATGGGACGTTCTTTAGATCTAGCGAAATTTACATCCAGATTGTGAGCAGAAAAAATAGAGAGCAGAATTACACGGTCAAGCCATATATCAGATCAACATTTCCCCATTTCAAAAAAAAAAGATCTACATTTCCCCAGTATAAAAAGAATTTTCTTAACAGAAAAGAGGTACGTAAAAAGCTTCAGGCATCCTCGCTGGATCTAAGACATGTTTGTTTCTACTTGCCCCAAGGCCCAAGTACATGCTTCAGGATCCTTCTTTGGTTCTTAGACATGTTTGTTTTGCTTGTTCATTTATTGTCTGGTTTGCTGATCTATGACCTGCAAAAATAAGTACCGGAGCTGGTTTAGATGTGATTTTTTCGTGTGAAAAATACTGAATATAAAACAGGGCAGGTTTAGATGTAAAATTCAGAATATTACAGGGAAAACACAACATGCTGCATTACTTCCATGCAAAAAATTATAGGTGTAATTAGCATGGTACTTCCATGAAACAGGGCATGGAGCTGTATTTTACATCTGGTCACATCATCATGACAATTTGGTGTTTGTTTGCAAGTTCATGAACATGATGATTACAACTGGTGTACATGATAAAAGTGCATAGTAATTTAAATCTAGGGTGTACAACAGATGTAAACTACTGGATTTTATTCTGGAAACTTTTTTTCTTTTAACATGATAACTACCGGAACTACTGGAGCTGCTTAGATGCGATTTTTCGTGTGAGTTTCTGAATATAAAATGGGGCATATCAATTTACATGCATGGAGCCAAATTGAAACAAATGTAAATTAATGGATGTTAAATATGGGAACACCCTTTGCATGTTAATTTACCTACTGGATTGTTTACATCCAAGTAGTTTACATCTGGTTTGAAAAACATGTTGAAATAGAAATCTATTTTATATCTGGTCATCCATGTTCAAGAAACTGAACATGAGAAAACATGGTTCATTACTAATATTGACATCAAGTACCTAAGGACAAGGATGGTTTTTCGTGTGAGATTCTATAAATAAAATGGGACACAGCAATTTACATGCATGGAGCAAAATTGTAACATATGTAAATTAATGGATGTTAAATATGGGAACACCCTTTGCATGTTAATATACTACTGGATTTTTAAAATGGGACATTGCAATTTACATGCTATGGTCTGAAACATGTCGAAAAAGAATTTTATTTTACATCTGGTCATCCATGGTCAAGAAGTTGAACATGTAATAAATTGACATCCAATATTATTGTTCACACGCAGTACAGTATGTTATTATTACCAAACTACTCCCTCCATTCCAAATTAGATGTTCCATTTATCCACATGTGGATGAATCTATACATGTAACATGTCCAGATACATCCACAAAGTAGAAGTCATCTAAATTGGAACGGAGGGAGTAAAACAAAAAGAAAGTGGTATGCAGTAAAGTATTAACCAGTAATGTATTGTGGATGCTTCAACAAGTGCTCAAATGAGTGACTAGGATCCCCCGAAACTAACTTCGGACCCAGGTCCAACAGGAGGCTCAGCTGCATGTATTTGACTTACATTGTCAACTGAGGACATGCAGTGATGATGAAGTTCACAAGAACATTGACGGGACAGTGGCAGTGCTGGCCTGGTTCACAACATATTTGAATCTGGTACTGACCCGGGCACTGAGAATGAAAATGCTGTATCGTGTGTGGCAGAGCATGGTCTTGATCATGAACATGTCAACAAACAAATGCTCCAAGACAGCCTGATAAATAAATTGCCTCCTAGATCCTCGACATAACCCATATTTTTTCTATGTGTAAAAAACAAGATAAATAGTCAATCTTGCAGCTTGAATAAAAAAGGTCAATAGTTACATTAAGCAAACGAGATATACAACAAAGTTAGTTTTGACATTACAAGTAAGACCATGCACTTCCGTGTTGTTGGTTTTTAGAAGGGGTTTCATTTTATTACAATGACAACAAAAGTTTACATTCTATAATAGTTGTATCTATTAGAACAAAACTTAGCAGTGCAAAAGGGCATGTAAACATCTAGTCATGGTTACGTCTAGTTTGACGAATTTGAGCATAGAAATTGTATATACATGCACCCAAATTTACATCTATTAGAACACAAAAAAGCTTAGCAGCTTAAAATTTCACGTAGAAAAATGATGGTTACATCCTAAACTCAAAAATCACATCCGGAAAATTTGTTAAGTCTAGTTTAAATGAATTTTAGCAAAGAAATGTATTTACACTCACCCATATTTACATCTAGTAGAACATTAAAAAATGGCTTAGCAGTTTAAATCTCCGTGTAAAAAACGGTAGTTACATCCTAAACTTGAATCAAATTTAGAAAATTGGGTAGACACGGATGATTACATTTACAAACAAAATTGACATCCAACATATTAAATCTATTATTATAGCAGAAAATTGGGTAGGGTGATTACATTTACAAACAAAATTGACATCTGATGCATGTAAAATGCATACATGAACTTTGCATTGTATTACTCATATTTCATCCATATTTGCATCATATAAGGGTTATATCAATATTTTATATTGTTTTGGGGAATATTTCACACTTTCCCTATTTATTTGGAATTAACCCAGCGCTGTCAGAAAAACCCCTTTTTCTATATTTTGATGTTTCAGGGACCCAAACGACGTCCAAATGACCTGAAACTTCGCGAACATCAATTTTTGGAAGAAACAAAGCGTAGGAGCGAAGGATCAACAAAAGTGGAAACCCGAGGAGGAAAATAGGGGGCCCCACGCGGCCAGATTCCTTGGCCGCGTGGAGCACCCTATCTCCCCCCTCGAGCCTCCGATGCCGTTGATCTTCGTCCCCGTGGCTGGCTCTTGACCTAAAAACGCCTATAAAAATAGTCTCCCGATGCCTTTCGGAGAGAGCGCCGCAGAAACACAGAAACCACGAAACAGATACCTGGAGTTGCAGATTGGAGGGGGAAAACTCCGGCGGGGCGCTGCCGGTGTGGTCTCCACCTTCTCCAACTACTTCTCCACCGTCTCCATGATGAAGAGGGAGTAGTCCACCCCTGGACTATGGGTTTGTGGAAGTAACTTATGTATCTCTCCTCTCTCTTGAGCTTAACTAATTAGTGCCATATGAGCTGCTGAACATGATTATGGTCATATATGTAATACCTTTGTGGTGGATCTCTTAAGTTGATATATGTTATGATGATTGCCAATATTATGTCTTTTTTATGAAAGTAGATGCATATTATGTACCCCGTTCTTGTCTATGTGTTTTGATCCAACATGTGTATGAGAGCGTGTGAGGGGGAACGTGTGCATTAGTTGGAGTAACGGGGGGTGGTTTTGTGGTAAGTTGACAACAATACCGTGATCCACTTGGGTTTTACCTTACTTTGTTGCCTCATTAGGGATAAAGGAAATACCATGCTACCGGTGATATATGGGTGACATTGCCACTATCATCATGACTAGATCTAGCATGTTCTTATTTAAACTTCATGTATCTATGTTAGGATGTGATGCCCATATTATTAATAACTTGTCTTGTTGCAATCTCATATGTCAATTCCTATGTTTCATTATCTACCACTATATAAAAGAGAGAGTGAATTTGTGAAACCATGAACCCCAGTCCATTTTTAATCATAAGAAACACATTTCCAACACTTTTATTGCACTTTACATTTTCTGCCATTATTAAATCCAAAAATACAAAAATACTTTTACATCTTGCAAACACCATACAAACCATAAAAACATAATCTCATATCATTTATACCATCTTTGCACTTTTATTTATCGCCATTGCATATTTACTTCTGTTTTGCATTTATTATTTCTATATCTTTTACTTACACCTTGTGCTTGACAACCATTTGGTGAGGTTGAGTGCACAAAATAATCTACTTTTTTATAGGTTACATAAAGAAGAATAAGGAGACAACAACTTTTGGTTCATTTCCCCGAGAGTTCGATATTAAACCCTCGAGTCACCCTCGTGGGGAAAATAAGTCTTTTCCCTTACTATACACTCTGCACTTGGAGTCTCAACCTAACCCATACTCTTTTTGACACAGGTGACTGGAAGCAACACCGCATCAAGTTCCCTTGTCAACTAAGGGGATCAACATCTAACCATATCTACATCTGTTAGAGCAAAAACATGGTGCAGACACAATGATTACATTTACAAACAAAATTGATATCCAACCATATTTACGTCTATTAGAGCACAAAATTGTGTAAACACAGATGATTACATTTGCAAACAATTTGACATCCAAACGAATTTAACATCAAAATTGGCCATCGGGACACAGGTGTACCCGAAGCTGGGTAAGAACCTACCCACGGGTAGAGGCAGGGAATAGACGCTGAGGCCGGCAGCTCGGCGCTCAGAGTCCGGAGCCACCATGGCGCCACGCCTCTAGCCAAATGAAGCCGGGCGGAACCTGCTCCCGAGCCTCTCTAATAGGATAAGCTTCGCCAGAGTGAGTTGGTCGGTGTCCTCGTCGTTTTCTCGGGACATTAGCGGCGCGGAGCTGGGAGGTCGAGGAAGACGAAGCGGCATGCAGCTGGCCAGCCATGGTGCCATGGTGGGGAGCGACAGACCACCGCGTGATAGCCCGGTAGCTCAAGCTCAGCTAGCTGCTAGAGAGGGGGAGCGACCAGCGGTGGCTCGTCTACTGGAAGAGCTCCTCAAGTTCACGCCGACGGCACGGAATCGCCGGATACTGCAGCGAGGAGCGGCATCGGAAAGAAATCGATTTGAGGTTCTGAGCCTCTGAGGGGAATGGGGAATTGGGGAGTGAGGAGCGGTGAGTGGGTTTGCGTACGCATCACTTGCGCCACGACGCGCGTCTCCCGTGCGATGTTGATCGAGCGTTGATGGACGTGACCTCGTTGTAAGCCAAAACGAGGTCGACCTACATTTAGAATTTGCGTAAAGAACTAAAGATATAACTATTGAAGTTAGGATATAGAGTTAACCACGCCGGTCATCTATGAAGTTATCGCGTGAGCACATTAGTCTAGTCATCTACCTAGAAAAACAAATAGCTCGTCTAGCTGTGAAGATGTTTACGAGACACGATGTTTTGCCTCGTAGCTCTAGATGCACCCACTTGAAAAAAAATATTACAAATGCATTACAAAATGTTAAAAAAAAATTAAACAAACAGTTAGGGTACATATACATGCACTTTATGTCTGGGTCCGCACAATAAGATTTACCAAAAGAGACATTTTTATGGCATGTATTAAAAATACAAAAAGATGTCTCGTGAAAGATCATTTCGAAACACATGAAGTTTGCCTACAAGCCTAAACAGATTTCCCGATGTTAACATATATTTTTAGAGCTCTTTTACTGTGGTTGTGGAAACTACCCAGGTAGTTTCAGTGAGTTTTTATCCTAAATTATTTCAGCCCTTGATTTCAGTCAATTCCTACTAAATTTATTTCAACCGTCCAATCATTAAACAAAATATTCAATTTAATCATTCGTGCTCTTCTTCTTCCTGGCGTCCGCCTCCTCTCGCCGGAAAACCGTGCAGCGGCGCACTCCTTCTCCAACTCCTCCTACCGCTCGGGCATGGGCACGGACTCGCGCGCCCTGGCCGCCATGAGCAGGAGCACGGAGGGCAAATCCGAGCTTCAGATGAGATAATCCGTGTGAACAAGCTCTGTACGATGATAGCAAATACCGGAAGACTAATGCTGCCTGTCGGCATTGTACAACGACGATCTCTTGAGCGCGCCCAGCGAGCCGCAAACGCCGGCATGGTTCTCTCCTCTATCGCCGTCTTCTTGGTCTCTACGAGGCTTCCGCTGAAGTACCCGAGACCCGTCTGTGGTCGTGTTGCTGCTCAGGCCCGATCTACTCGCGGAGCCGCCCTCACGCTTGGCGGGCGCTGGGATGGAGCCGCAGGAGATGAGCTCCTGCATCAGCACCGCCGACGCACGCATTCGCCAGCCCGAGGTCACTGATACGTATCAAACGTATCATACCCATTGCTACATGTTTTATATACACTTTATATTGTTTTTATGCATTTTCTGGTACTAACCTATTAACAAGATGACACAGTGCCAGTTCCCTGTTTTCTGCTGTTTTTGGTTTCAGAAAAATTGTTAATGAAATATTCTCGGAATTGCACGAAACAAATGCTAATATCCCTACTTTCCCCGGAAGCATCCAGAACACCGAAGAGGGTACGGAGGGGGGCCACGAGGCGGCCTCACCTGGTGGAGGCACGGCTCCCCCTCTGGCCGCGCCACCACGTGGTGAGGGCCCCTCGGGGCCCCACCTCTTTCGCCCTTTCGCCTATAAAGACCCCCCGACAAAATAACCATAGGCACCCGAGCACTTTTCCACGATACGTTACAGAGCCGCCGCCGCCGTCAACCCTAGTTCGGGAGGGTTCAGAAGCTCTTCCCGGCACCCTGTCGGATAGGAGAATCATCACTGGAGGGCTCTACATCACCATGCCCGCCTCCGGACTGATGCGTGAGTAGTTCATCCTTGGACTACGGGTCCATAGCAGTAGTTAGATGGTTGTCTTCTCCTATTGTGCCATCATGTTTAGATCTTGTGAGCTGCCTATCATGATCAAGATCATCTTTATGTAATGCTATATGTTGTGTTTGCTGGGATCCGATGAATAATTGAATACTATGTCATTTGCTTCATTATATATTATGTGAGTGCGTTATTTATGATCTTGCATGCTCTCCGTTACTAGTAGATGCTCTGTCCAAGTAGATACTTGTGACTCCAAGAGTGGGTATTTATTCTCGATAGTGGGTTGACGAGGGAGGTGGAATCTGCACAACACAATCAAGAAACTTTGCTCCAACTCAACAGTGAGGTTGTCAATCTCACCGGCTTGCTGTAACAAAGATTAAACGTATGGTGTGGAAGATGATGTTTGCAGAGAATGAAAGAAAGCAGTTTGCAGTTGGTTGTATTATCAGTTTAAAGAAAAGGACCGGGGTCCACAGTTCACTAGTGGTGTCTCTCCATAAATAATAATAATAGCATACATGTGGGTAAACAAATTACAGCTGTGCAATTGACAGAATAAAGAGCTGCATAATGATGCATATACTAATGCCATGATGTCTAGTATGAGATTCATTTGGGCATTACAACAATATACATAGACCGTTCCAACCGCATCTATGACTAATAATCCACCTTCCGGTTAGCGTCCGCACCCCTTTCAGTATTAAGTTGCAAGCAACAGATTATTGCATTAGGCAAAGTGCGTAATGTAAGTAATACAATTATCCTTAGACAAAGTACTACTGTTTTATCCCTAGTAGCAACAGTACATCTACAATCTTAGAGCTTGCTGTCACTACCCCAGATTAAATAGAGACATGAACCCACTATCGAGCATAAATACTCGCTCTTGGAGTCACAAGCATCTACTTGGCCAGAGCATCTACTAGCAACGGATAGCATGCAAGATCAGAAACAACACACAACATGATATATTATGAAGCAAATGACATAGTATTCAATATCCATCGGATCCCAACAAACACAACATGTAGCATTACATAAAGATGATCTTGATCATGATAGGCAGCTCACAAGATCTAAACATGATGGCACAATAGGAGAAGACAACCATCTAGCTACTGCTATGGACCCGTAGTCCAAGGATGAACTACTCACGCATCAGTCCGGAGGCGGGCATGGTGATGTAGAGCCCTCCGGTGATGATTCCCCTCTCCGGCAGGGTGCCGGGGAGAGCTTCTGAACCCTACCGAACTAGGGTTGACGACGGCGGCGGCTCCGTTAGGTTTTGTGGAAAAGTGTTCAGGTTGTAGGTCTTGTATTGCCGGGGGCTTTAAATAGGCGAAAGGGCGAAGGCGGTGGAGGGCCGAGGCTCCCTCCTCAGGTGCTGGCGCGGCAGGAGGTGGGGCCGCGCCGGCACCTCATCTGGGGGCCTCGTGGCCCCTCTCCGTTAGGACTTCGGTGTTCTGTAACCTCCCGTGAAAAATAGGGACTTTGGTATTAAATTCGTCCAATTCCGAGAATATTTCCTTAAGTGGTTTTCTGAAACCAAAAACAGCAGAAAACAGGGAACTGGCACTGTGGAATCTTGTTAATAGGTTAGTCCCAAAAAATGCATAAAACAATGCAAAGTGTATATAAAACATGTAGCAATTGGTATAATATAAGCATGGAACATAAGAAATTATAGATACGTTTGAGACGTATCAAGCATCTCCAAGCTTAGTTCTACTCGTCCTTGAGTAGGTAAAACGATAACAAGAACAATTTCTGAAGTGACATGCTTAATGTATGTAAACTGAGATCAAATGAATAAAAGCTGTAGTTTATATTGATATCAAATGAGTAATGAGTAAACAAGTAGGAAGAACAAAGCAAAACTTTCAATGAATTAGTACTAGAGAACAATCAACCGTGCAAAGTAGATATTAAAGATGATTTAAGCTTCAAGAATAACAATATAATCATCTAATGAATCAAACACTCATGAAAACTTTGTGAAAGGATCAAGTCAAGCAATAACAATATGCACGTAGAAGATCATCTCTCTATTTGTTCACTCAAAAACAAGCTACTGTTCAGCGTTGGTTCCTAGCACCAAGATGTTGTGGCTAAGAGAATGATAAGGGGGAGGGGTTTGGAAGGCCAACGGAAGAAAGTATCACAAAGCTGAAAGTGATCATTAGACAAGAGGAAGTCTTATAATCGAAACTATGCAAGGAGTAGTGATTGCCACACAACGGATGCACATAGAGCTATAAGTGTATGAAAGCTCTCCAATGGAACTAGTGGGGGTGCATCTAACTTGCTTGCTCATGAAGACCTAGAGCACTTTTGAGAAGGCTCATCATTGGAATATACAAGCCAAGTTCTATAATGTGAAGTTCCCCAAATAGTTATGCAAGTAAAACATGAAAACTCTCTCATATGGAGTAAAGGTGCTAAACATGAGCACAAATGATGACTATGAATATTACAGGTGCTATAACATGAGCACAAGTGTGGATAAAGAGTAGTAATGTTGCCCCCTTTTTATTCTTTATTCTTTATTTTTTTACTTTTTCTCCTTTTTTTTTATATTTTTCTGTTTCTCTTTTCGATGTCCTCCACGGCTCTTTTCACTTTTAGGGGCAAACATTCTAATATGACAACACACTTTTGGTACAAATATCTCATAATGAATAAAACATAATGTATGAAACGGTGCCTCTGCTAGTGTAGCAGGATATGCAATGATCTAGCGTAACATGGGTAAAACCACACATCAGCTATATAGAATCATGCAAAGCAATATATAAATGATTAATGTCAACAAGTCATGTAATGTAAGATGAAAGTTGCATGGCAATATATCTCGGAACAGCTATGGAAATGCTGTAGTAGGTAGGTATGGTGGATGTTTTGAGGAAGATATTTGGCTTATGTGTAGGTAAACATGATGAAGATCTCCCACGAGTTTTGGATGTACCCGCGAAGTATGCACCAACTCTCAATGTGAGAAAGGGCAATGCAAAGTACCGAAGAGGCTAGCAAATATGGTGGTGGAAGTGCCATGAAAACCGCAGCTTTAGAACTCACAAGAAAAAAGATTCCAACTAGAGATATGATCTTACAAGTCATAATGAAAATCACTACATGAGGGACTGTGGCAAATGAACAAGTCACTGTTGGGACCCCGACCGTAGCGCATAACACAAAGTCATTACGGTTGCTTTTAACATTAGAAGTCATATATCATTATGCTATCAGCTGGATATTTAAGTGTGGCACAGCTTCAAGTTTTGTAGACCAACCATTAATTATCCCACCTTACTAAACCATCATGTTTACCATTAAGCATATTAATATATCAAAACAACATCAATGATTCAAGTGACACAATTTAATGATCTACAAGATTATGTATCATTTAGTTATACCATCTACCACATTTAACATTTTCTGTTCTTAACCAAACACCAATCAACTTATTTAAAACATAAACTCTCCAAGTATTTAACAATAAAGCAAGGGGGTATAACATATGAGAACTAACAGCTTTGAACAAGAGGTGCATAAAAAATAAGAGCTGAAAGTATTACAGTAGCTATAGAAGAATACTCAACAAGTATAAGTGAAGAATAGGAGTATTCAAATGAAAAAGCGGAGTGTGTCTCTCTCCCACACAAGAATGCTAGGATACATTTTCTTCAGAAAAAATAAATAACAAAAGCAAAAATAAAAACAAACAGACGCTCCAAGTAAAGCACATAAGATGTGGCGGAATTAAAATATAGTTTCACTAGAAATAACCTGATAAGTTGTTGATGAAGAAGGGGATGGCTTGGGCATCCCCAAGCTTTGACGCTTGAGTCTTCTTGAAATATGCTTGGGTGACCCACGGGGGCATCCCCAAACTTAGTCTCTTTCATCTTCTTGATCACATCATATCATCCACTCTCTTGATTCCTTAAAACTTGCTACACACCAAACTCAAAGTAAACTTCATTAGAGTGTTAGTGCATAAACAAAAAATCTCGTATTCTGTATGGAGACAATAATTATCATGGTACTGGAGATTAGCTACAGCCACTAGAATTTTATGGATCAAAAAGATCCATTCAAAAACAACAAAAGAACCAATGCAAAATAGATGGCAGAATCTGTCAAAAACAGAACAGTCTGTAAGGACGAATTTTTTCGAGTCACTTAACTTGCTCAAATCAGAAAGCTCAAAACTAATGAAAGTTGCATACATATCTGAGGATCACGCACAAAACATCCCAGGTCATTTTGATTTTTATGTGAATTCTAACGAATTAAACGGTGGACAACAGAAAACTGTTCGTGCGCAGGAATCCAAATCTAGCATCAACTTTCTACTAGAGGCTTAACTTGGCACAACCATGCAATAAAGTAAAGATACAAAGAAATTGCTACAGAGGTAGGCATGTTACTTGGCTCAAGAAAATAAAATAACAGGAATAAAAAGTGGGTTGTCTCACATAATCGCTTTTCTTTAACGCCTTTCAGCTAGGCACAGAAAGCAAAACTCAAATATTTCCAAGAGAAGAAGCATCAACATTATAGTTTGTACGAATAATAGAATCAAAAGGTAGCTTCATCTTCTTCCTAGGGAAGTGTTCCATACATTTCTTAAGTGGGAAGTGGTACCTTATATTTACTTCTTTCATATCAATAATAGCACCAACCGTGCGGAGGAAAGGTCTTCCCAAAACAATAGGACAAGAGGGTTTGCACTCAATATCCAAGACAATAAAATCAACGGGGATAAGGTTATTATTAACCATGACATGAACATCATTAACTCTCCCCAAATGTTTCTTCAAAGCATTATCAGCAAGAAAAACATGCAAATAGCAATGTTCCAAAGGTGGCAAGTCAAACATATCATAAAGTTTGTTAGGCATAATAGAAATACTTGCACCAAGATCACACAAAGCATTGCAATCAAATTCATTCACTTTTATCTTAATGATGGGCTCCCAACCATCTTCTAACTTATTAGGGATAGAAGCTTCAAGTTTTAATTTCTGTTCCCTAGCTTTAATGAGAGCATTTGTAATATGTGTAGTAAAAGCCATATTTAAAGTACTAGCATTAGGACTTGTAGCTAGCTTTTACAAGAACTTAATAATTTCAGAGATATTACAATTATCATAATCAAACTCATTATCATCAAAAGTAATGGGACAATTATCCATCGGATCCCAGCAAACACAACATGTAGCATTACATAAAGATGATCTTGATCATGATAGGCAGCTCACAAGATCTAAACATGATGGCACAATATGAGAAGACAACCATCTAGCTACTGCTATGGACCCGTAGTCCAAGGATGAACTACTCACGCATCAGTCCGGAGGCGGGCATGGTGATGTAGAGCCCTCCGGTGATGATTCACCTCTCCGGCAGGGTGCCGGGGAGAGCTTCTGAACCCTCCCGAACTAGGGTTGACGACGGCGGCGGCTCCGTTAGGTTTTGTGGAAAAGTTTTCGGGTTGTAGGTCTTGTATTGTCGGGGGCTTTAAATAGGCGAAAGGGCGAAGGCGGTGGAGGGCCGAGGCTCCCTCCTCAGGTGCTGGCGCGGCAGGAGGTGGGGCCGCGCCGGCACCTCATCTGGGGGCCTCGTGGCCCCTCTCCGTTAGGTCTTCGGTGTTCTGGAACCTCCCGTGAAAAATATGGACTTTGGTATTAAATTCGTCCAATTCCGAGAATATTTCCTTAAGTGGTTTTCTGAAACAAAAAACAGCAGAAAACAGGGAACTGACACTGTGGCATCTTGTTAATAGGTTAGTCCCAGAAAATGCATAAAACAATGCAAAGTGTATATAAAACATGTAGCAATTGGTATAATATAAGCATGGAACATAAGAAATTATAGATAAGTTTGAGACGTATCAGGAGGTATTTGTAGGCGGAAGGGCGAAGGCGGTGGAGGCCCGAGGGCCCCACACGTGGTGCTCGCGCGGCTGGGGCGCCTGCCGCGCCACCCTATGGTGTGGGCGCCCCTCGGCCCCACTCCTTCTCGTATTCGATGTTCTGGAAGCTCCCGAGAAAAATAGGCATTTTGGCTTTTGTTTCGTCCAATTCCGAGAATATTTACTTAACAAGTTTTCTGAAACAAAAACAACAGAAAACAGGGAACTGGCACTGTGGCATCTTGTTAATATGTTAGTCCCAGAAAATGCATAAAAACCATATAAAATGTATATAAAACAGGTAGCTCTTGGTATAATATAAGCATGGAATATAAGAAATTATAGATACGTTTGAGACGTATCAAGCATCCCCAAGCTTAGTTCTACTCGTCCTCGAGTAGGTAAAACGATAACAACAATAATTTCTGGAGTGACATGCTTTCACATAATCTTGATCATATAATATTGTAAGGCTCATGTCATGAATGAAGTGACTCAAAGCAATGATCTATAGTTTGCTAACAAATAGACAAGGAGTAAACTACTACATCATATAAGTAAAAACTTTTCATGAATAGTACTTTCAAACAAGCATAAAAAAGATTTACATAAGAATTAACTCATAAAGCAATATTCTCTAAGTAAAAGAGCATTGAACCAACACAAAGGAAGATATAAGTTTCAGCATTGGCTTTCAACTTTTTTGAACATGTATATCATATAGATAGTTGTCAACACAAAGGAATATAACAAGTGCAATAAGTAAGCATATAAGAGTTGTTGCACACAATTGACACAAGTGTTTGCTTCGGGGACAAAAAGAAATAGGTAAACTGACTCAACATAAAGTAAAAGATAGGCCCTTCGCAGAGGGAAGCAGGGATACAAGCATGTGCTAGAGCTTCTTAGTTTTATAGGTTTTTGAAATCATATAGAGAGCATAAAATTAAGTTTTTGAGTGGTGTTTGTCGTTGTCAACGAATGGTAATGGGCACTCTACCCCCCTTGTCAACCAAACTTTCAAGAGCGGCTCCCATTGAAGGACGTTATTTCTACCAGCAAGGTAGATCATCCCTCTTATCTCTTTTGTTTACACATGTAGTTAAAAACCAGTATCATTGCTTGGCTGATTAGATCAGGGCAAAAATGTGAATAGATTGCAGCGGTTAAAGTTTTGATTAATTGGGACTGGGCACCCCATTTGCCAGCTCTTTTTGCAAAATTAATGGATAAGCGGTGTATATGCCACTAGTCCGGTTGGTGAAAGTCTGTTTAAAAGCAAATGACAAGGTTGATATCCGTAACACCACATACTTCCTCATGAGCTAATAAACATTGACACAAATAAGGGATAGTAAGTTTTGAATTAAAGGTAGCACATGAAGTATTTACTTGGAATGGCAGAAAATACCATGTAGTAGGTAGGTATGGTGGACACAAATGGCATGGGTTTTGGCTCAAGGATTTTGGATGCACGAGAAGCATTCCCTCTCAGTACAAGTCTTTGGCTAGCAAGGTTGTTTGAAGCAAACACAAGTATAAACTATGACAACAAGACGTATATAAAAACATATTGCAAGTATTATAAAACTCTACATTGTCTTACTTGTTGCTCAAACACTTTTACAGAAAATATCTAGATCTTAGAGATACCAAACATGCAAACCAAATTTCAACAAGCTCTACGTTAGTTCTACATTAATGGGTTTTAACTACATGATGTAAAAGCTTAAACATGATCTACTTGAGAGCTCAAAACAATTGCCAAGTACCACAACATACAAGATAACAATTCATAAGAGCATGTTTCTTTTCTTTATTACCATTTACCACATTTAGCATTTTGTGTTTCCAACCAAACACCAATCAACTTATTTAAACATAAACTCTCCAAGTATTTAACAATGAAGCAAGAGAGTATAACATATGAAAACTAACAGCTCTGAACAAGAGGTGCATGAAAAATAAGAGCTGAAAGTATTGCAGTAGCTATAGAAGAATACTCAACAAATGTAAGTGAAAAATAGGAGTATTCAAATGAAAAAGCGGAGCGTGTCTCTCTCCCACACAAGAATGCTAGGATCCATTTTATTCAGAAAACAAAAAAAACACAGCAAAAATAAAAACAAACAGACGCTCCAAGTAAAGCACATAAGATGTGACGGAATTAAAAAATAGTTTCACTAGAGATAACCTGATAAGTTGTTGATGAAGAAGGGGATGCCTTGTGCATCCCCAAGCTTTGACGCTTGAGTCTTCTTAAAATATGCTTGGGTGACCCACGGGGGCATCCCCAAGCTTAGGCTCTTTTCATCTTCTTGATCACATCATATCATCCACTCTCTTGATCATTGAAAACTGCTGAAATATTGGGCCTTTAGCCCATTATCAATTCCTGAAAATCCCTAAGGCCCATGTTGTCATGCCATGTGGTGGGAGTTTAGTCCCATACCGCTAGTTGGATGAGATGTGCATCAGCTTATATACTGAGGCACTCTACTACTAGTATGAGTTGGTATGAGGTATGAGGAGAATGGCTGTGTACCACACGCGCGCTCCTCCTCCTCCGCCGCCCGCCTCGCCACGCCTCGCCTCGCCTCGTCACGACACGACACGTCACGACGCGCCGCGCCGCGGGTTGCGGGAATCTCGCCGAGCCGATGTATTCTTTTTGTCACGCAGGAATAAAATGTCAACGGTCACGAAACGCTCTGCGGTAATGAAGATTGATTGCTAGCTGAAACGTCGTGTCTTAAGTGCTCTTAAGTACGTGCGTTTTCAGTCTTAACAATCATTCATTACGTGCGTTTCGACTGGACCCTTTGTCTCCCGCGTCTGTGCATAAAAGGAGAGGTCGCTCCTCTCCGAAAATACACCTGACAACAGAATCATCCGCCCACAGCCGCCACCATCGTTCCTCCTCGCTGTTGCTGCCTTCGTTGATCCCATCCCGTCCGCCGCGTACACGGTCGACGGGAGAGCAGGCCTCCGAAACCCCGCCTCTCCGTTTCCTGTACGGGAGAGGGGCGATTAGGTTTTTGGGGAGCGTCTCCTACGCGACTGCTCGCCAATCTTCATCCACTACGTCGGCTACTTCGCCTACTTCCTCTACGTCTGCCGCGGCGCCTTCATCATCACCATGAACACCGACGACACTACGGCTGCTGCTGCCGCCGCCGCAGCCGGTCAAGAGGCTGCCAACGCCTCTGCTGCTGCTGCCGCCTCCGCTGCTGCTGCCGCCTCTGCTGCTGCTACGGCCAACTGGCCTACCGGAGGGTACAACACGTTTATCCCTCTCCTGATTATTTCCTTGTTTGCAGTACTAGTCACATGTGTAGATGTTTCTACTATCTGTCTAGTATGTAGTTTTATCATTAGGTTTCAGCATGTCATTAGCACTGTTTATGTCATGTTCATGATTTATTATTGGATTAATTTAATCGAACAATTGCCTATATACTCAACAATCCAAAAACCTAATTTGTGTAGGCAATTTTCGGTAAATGGTTTTGCTGCTGCACTGAAACCAGTCCCGTTTACGGGGACATATTTTAAGCGTTGGCAAACCAAAACCATCTTATGGCTCACTGCGATGAACGTGTTCTGGGTCGCCGGTGTCACTCCCACTGAAACGATTACTCCTGAACAGGAGAAGGCGTTTAGGGATGCCACCGTCGTCTTCGTTGGAGCCATTCTAAGCGTGATCGGAGATAAGTTGGTTGACGCATATTTACATGTGCGGGTTGCCAAGGACTTGTGGGAGGCGCTCGAATCTAAATTCGGCGCAACTGATGCTGGAAGCGAGATGTACACTGTAGAGCAGTTCCATGATTACAAGATGGTTGATAACCGTTCTGTATTGGAACAAGCTCATGAGATACAGTGCATCGCTAAGGAGCTTGAGCTTCTGAAGTGTGTGCTACCGGGCAAGTTTGTCGCGGGATGCATAATCGCTAAGCTGCCCAACTCCTGGAGGAACTTTGCTACTACTCTGAAACATCAGAGGCGTGAATTCTCTGTTGAGGATGTCATTGGCCATCTGAGTGTTGAGCAGAATTCAAGGGCAAAGGACTCGCATGGAAAAGGCGAAGGTGCTTCTGTTGCTAATATGGTACAGAAGAACTTCAACTCCCACAAGCACAAGGGAAAAACTGTCGTCCAACAGAATACCGACTTCAAGAAGAAGGGTAACAAACCTTTCAAGAAGGATAAGAAGAAAGGTGCATGCTACACCTGTGGTTCAGAGGAACATTGGGCTCCTAAGTGCCCAAAGAAGTTCAAGAAACCAGGACAAGACCCCAAGTCTGTCAACATGATCGTGAGCAACAATGAGAACGGTGCATCCGGGTACGGTAATTTATTTACTGTATTTTCAGTTTTTCAGTCTAATGAATGGTGGATTGATACTGGTGCAAATACTCATGTGTGTGCTGACATTTCATTGTTTTCTTCTTATCAGGTCACAGGGAACGGATCCGTATTGATGGGGAATGGCGCGAGTGCTTCTGTTCTTGGTGTTGGCACGGTCGATCTGAAGTTTACTTCGGGAAGGATCGTGCAGCTCAAGAACGTTCAGCATGTCCCCGCCATCAAGAAGAATCTCGTTAGTGGCTCCCTTCTATGTAGAGAAGGGTTTAAATTGGTATTCGAGTCTAATAAAGTAGTTGTTACGAAATATGGACTATTTGTTGGAAAAGGTTATGAATGCGGAGGCATGTTCCGCTTTTCTCTTGCTGATTTCTGTAATAAAGTCGTGAACAATATTCATTCGAATGTTAATGAAGCAGAAGTTTGGCATTCACGTCTTTGTCACATTGGTTTCGGTTGTATGACGCGGCTAGCAAAACTAAGTTTAATCCCATATTTCACTTTAGCCAAAGGTTCTAAATGTCTTTCGTGTGTTCAAGCAAAGCAACCTCGCAAGCCTCATAAAGCTGCGGAGGAAAGACACTTGGCACCGTTAGAACTTATACATTCTGATCTTTGTGAGATGAATGGTGTTTTGACTAAAGGTGGAAAGAGATACTTCATGACACTGATAGATGATTCCACTAGATTTTGCTATGTATATTTGTTAAGTACTAAAGATGAGGCTCTACACTACTTTAAAATCTATAAAGCAGAAGTTGAGAACCAACTTGAAAAGAAAATTAAACACATCCGGTCTGATCGTGGTGGAGAGTACTTCTCTAATGAGTTCGACTCTTTCTGTATGGAACATGGAATTATTCATGAGAGGACGCCTCCCTATTCTCCCCAGTCAAATGGGGTTGCCGAACGGAAAAACCGTACTCTAACTGATTTGGTTAACGCCATGTTAGATACATCGGGATTATCCAAGGCATGGTGGGGGGAGGCGCTATTGACGTCATGTCATGTCCTGAATAAGGTTCCAACAAAAGATAATGAACTCACTCCCTATGAACAATGGGAGAAGAGAAGGACAACACTCTCATACTTACGTACTTGGGGCTGTTTGGCGAAAGTCAATGTGCCGATCCCCAAAAAGCGTAAGCTTGGACCTAAGACCGTGGACTGTGTTAATTTGGGCTACGCTAAGAATAGCGTTGGCTATAGATTCTTGGTAGTGAAATCTGATGTACCTGACGTGAAGGTCGGTACGATTATGGAGTCTAAAGATGCTACTTTCTTTGAGGATGTTTTTCCTATGAGAGATATGCAAAGCACTTCTATACAGGAATCTGAAGAAACTCCTGAGCCTGCCATTCCTATGGAATATTATGAACAACAAACCCGTGATGAAAATCCTGAGAAGGATGATGAGGAAACCCTTGGTAGGGGCAAGCGACAGAGGACTGCAAAGTCCTTTGGCGATGATTTTCTCGTGTACCTTGTGGATGACACTCCCACTTCTATTTCAGAGGCTTATGCATCTTCGGATGCTGATTACTGGAAAGAAGCAGTCCGTAGCGAGATGGATTCCATCATGGCTAACGGGACATGGGAAATTACTGAACGTCCTTACGGTTGTAAACCGTTCGGATGCAAGTGGGTGTTCAAAAAGAAGCTTAGGCCCGATGGTACGATTGAAAAGTACAAGGCTAGGCTTGTGGCCAAGGCCTATGCCCAGAAAGAAGAGGAAGATTTCTTTGATACTTACTCACCTGTGGCTAGACTGACCACCATACGAGTTTTACTCTCGTTGGCAGCCTCGCATGGTCTTCTTGTCCATCAAATGGATGTTAAGACGGCTTTCCTAAATGGAGAGTTAGACGAGGAAATCTATATGCAACAGCCAGATGGCTTTGTATTAGATGGTCAGGAAGGAAAGGTATGTAAGTTATTGAAATCTTTATATGGCCTGAAACAAGCGCCTAAGCAATGGCATGAGAAATTCAATACAACTCTAACCTCTGCTGGTTTTGTTGTGAATGAGGCTGACAAATGCGTATACTATCGCCATGGTGGGGGCGAAGGAGTTATACTGTGCTTGTATGTTGATGACATACTGATTTTTGGGACCAACCTCAAAGTCATTGAGGAGGTCAAGTCTTTTCTATCTCAAAACTTTGAGATGAAAGACCTTGGTGTGGCTGATGTTATTCTGAACATCAAGCTATTGAGAGATAATGAGGGTGGGATAACACTTTTGCAATCCCATTACGTTGAGAAGATTTTGAGTCGATTTGGATATTCGGACTGCAAAGCTTCTCCAACGCCTTATGATCCTAGTGTGCAGATTCGAAAGTTTACTGGCACAGCTAAGGATCAACTGAGGTACTCTCAAGTAATAGGTTCTCTCATGTATCTAGCTAGCGCGACAAGGCCTGACATCATGTTTGCGGTTTGCAAACTTAGCCGGTTTGTTTCCAATCCGGGTGATGTGCATTGGCATGCTGTCGAAAGAATTATGCGCTATCTGAAAGGTACTGAGAACTACGGACTTCACTATTCTGGAAGTCCTTCAGTGCTTGAAGGGTACTGTGATGCGAATTGGATCTCTGATGCTGATGAGATGAAAGCCACAACAGGGTATGTGTTTACCCTTGGAGGTGGTGCTGTTTCCTGGAAGTCTTGCAAGCAAACGATCCTGACGAGATCGACAATGGAAGCAGAATTAACAGCATTGGACACATCTGGTGTCGAAGCAGGATGGCTTCGAGATCTTTTGATGGACTTGCCAGTGGTTGAAAAGCCAGTTCCGGCTATCCTTATGAACTGTGATAACCAAACAGTGATTGTTAAGGTTAAGAGTTCAAAGGACAACATGCAGTCCAACAAACACATAAGAATGAGATTAAAATCTGTCAGACATTTAAGAAACTCCGGAGTTATAGCGTTGGATTATATCCAGTCGGCTAAGAATCTGGCAGATCCCTTTACTAAAGGGCTATCACGTGTTGTGATAGAAAATGCATCGAGGGAGATGGGTATGAAACCCACATGAGTTGCCATGGTAGTAACCCAACCTATGTGATCGGAGATCCCGTGAATTAGGACCTGGGAAAACAAGCTAGTGGTTAACTGAAGAGAGTAAAACCTTTACTAACCCACTTCGTTGGAGATGCAATACTCTCGGTAACTGTATGGCAGGTTGACGTATGTCTTAATGTGTTCCAAAGCTTTGCATAAGCAAGACGCTATCCTACAGAGCGATCTTTGGAGGAACACACCTATATGAACCTGACTGCTGGTCACAGTCTATGAGATTAGGGTGATCTCTAGTAAGTTTATGAATAGGTCTGGAGTGACTAATATGCTCCACCCGAGGGGTCAGCCTTCGGCAGTCTAGTACTGGTAAGACAGTTAGTGAAGCTACTTTACGCCAAACTGACAATTCAAGGCCTAGTCCATTGTCAGTTGTGAAGGAGTGTAGCTAATTGCTCTAGGTGGAGTTCAACCTTAACAGGTCTCTACTAAAAATACTGGTATATCAAAACAGTGTTTGGAACGGATGACAACTTCATGGGTCTTTGGGATCTGGTGGGGGATTGCTGAAATATTGGGCCTTTAGCCCATTATCAATTCCTGAAAATCCCTAAGGCCCATGTTGTCATGCCATGTGGTGGGAGTTTAGTCCCATACCGCTAGTTGGATGAGATGTGCATCAGCTTATATACTGAGGCACTCTACTACTAGTATGAGTTGGTATGAGGTATGAGGAGAATGGCTGTGTACCACACGCGCGCTCCTCCTCCTCCGCCGCCCGCCTCGCCACGCCTCGCCTCGCCTCGCCTCGTCACGACACGACACGTCACGTCACGACGCGCCGCGCCGCGGGTTGCGGGAATCTCGCCGAGCCGATGTATTCTTTTTGTCACGCAGGAATAAAATGTCAACGGTCACGAAACGCTCTGCGGTAATGAAGATTGATTGCTAGCTGAAACGTCGTGTCTTAAGTGCTCTTAAGTACGTGCGTTTTCAGTCTTAACAATCATTCATTACGTGCGTTTCGACTGGACCCTTTGTCTCCCGCGTCTGTGCATAAAAGGAGAGGTCGCTCCTCTCCGAAAATACACCTGACAACAGAATCATCCGCCCACAGCCGCCACCATCGTTCCTCCTCGCTGTTGCTGCCTTCGTTGATCCCATCCCGTCCGCCGCGTACACGGTCGACGGGAGAGCAGGCCTCCGAAACCCCGCCTCTCCGTTTCCTGTACGGGAGAGGGGCGATTAGGTTTTTGGGGAGCGTCTCCTACGCGACTGCTCGCCAATCTTCATCCACTACGTCGGCTACTTCGCCTACTTCCTCTACGTCTGCCGCGGCGCCTTCATCATCACCATGAACACCGACGACACTACGGCTGCTGCTGCCGCCGCCGCAGCCGGTCAAGAGGCTGCCAACGCCTCTGCTGCTGCTGCCGCCTCCGCTGCTGCTGCCGCCTCTGCTGCTGCTACGGCCAACTGGCCTACCGGAGGGTACAACACGTTTATCCCTCTCCTGATTATTTCCTTGTTTGCAGTACTAGTCACATGTGTAGATGTTTCTACTATCTGTCTAGTATGTAGTTTTATCATTAGGTTTCAGCATGTCATTAGCACTGTTTATGTCATGTTCATGATTTATTATTGGATTAATTTAATCGAACAATTGCCTATATACTCAACAAAAACTTCCTCCACACCAAACTCAAAGTAAACTTCATTAGAGGGTTAGTGCATAATCAAAAATTCTCATATTCTGCATGGAGACAATCATTACACATGCTACTGGACATTAGCTACAGCCACTGGAATTTTGTGGAACAAAAAGATCCATTCAAAAACAGCAAAAGAACCAATGCAAAATAAATGGCAGAATCTGTAAAAAACAGAACAGTCCGTAAAGACGAATTTTTTCGAGGCACTTAACTTGCTCAAATCAGAAAACTCAAAACTAATGAAAGTTGCATACATATATGAGGATCACGCACAAAAAATCCCAGATCATTTTGATTTTTCTGTGAATTCTTACGAACTAAACGGTGGACAGCAGAAAACTGTTCCTGCGCAGGAATCCAAATCTAGCATCAACTTTCTACTAGAGGCTTAACTTGACACAACTTTGCAATAAAATAAAGATACAAAGGAATTGCTACAGAGGTAGGCATGTTACTTGACTCAATAAAATAACAGAAATAAAAAGTGGGTTGTCTCCCATAAGTGCTTTTCTTTAACGCCTTTGAGCTAGGCACAGAAAGCAAAACTCATGTGTTTCCAAGAGAAGAAGCATCCACATCAATAATTTCCTCTAAAGCATGGCTTGTTCCATTTGGTACTTTAGGTATCCATGAAGATGTTTTACCAACAGTTTTATCAATATTAAGCACGTTGGGGGGGGGGGGGGGTCGGGTTTAGGTACCTTAGGAATATAAATGAATTTCTGCTCTTTTCCCACAAAAGCTTTCTCTTTCTTAGTTTTGAGATAGAAAAAAGTTAAACTTAAAGTTTCCATTGCTTCCTCTAACTCACCAATCCTATTGTTTTGAGTATCATGGGTGTTGCTAGCCTCTAAAACAGTGATTCTATCATTAATATCCTCTATTGATTCATTAACCTTGCTAGCATTATCAATGAAATTTGCTAAATTTTCCTCCATAGAATCCAACTTTTTAATAACATCTTCAAGAGTGATCTCAGTTTTAATATCTTTAGTAGGTGATGGTGATACTACCAAACTTTCAATTAAATTGCAAGCTTCCAAAGCAGGAGTACCCAGAAAATTACCTCATGTAAAAGTATCAAGAACATACCTATACCAACTAGTGATCCCAACATAAAAATTCCTAAGAAGGATTAAAGTGGAATATTTTTTAGTGCACCTATGATGAGCATCATTTATCCTATACCAAGCATCTTTCAAATTCTCTCCTCATTGTTGCCTAAACGAACATACTTCAACTTCAGGACTTCCCATTTTAACAATATTAAGGCAAAACCGAAATACAAAATTTAATATAAGTAACTAATTTTTTGTGTTTTTAATAATAAGAAGCAAACAAGATAATAACAAAGTAAATAAAATGCCAGTAATCTAATTTTTTTGTGTTTTTGATATTTAAAAGCAAACAAAACAGGAAATAAAATTTAAATAAGCAAGACAAAAACAAAGTAAAGAGATTGGGAAGTGAGAGACTCCCCACGCAGAAGAGCTTGATCTCCCCGGCAACGGCGCCAGAAATTAGCTTGATGCACTCGGTGGTGTTGTTGGGAACCCCAAGAGGAAGGTGTGAAGTAGTGCAGCAGCAAATTTCCCTCAGTGATGAAACCAAGGTTATCGAACCAGTAGGAGATGAAGAACACGTCTGAAGGTCTCCTGGCAATAGCGCCAGAAATTACTTGATGAAAGGGAGGTGGAGCCTGCACAACACAATCAAACTACTTTGCCCCAACGAAACAGTGAGGTTGTCAATCTCACTGGCTTGCTGTAACAAAGGATTAAACGTATGTGTGGAAGATGATGTTTGCAGAGAATGAAAGTAACAGTTTGCAGTTGGTTGTATTATCAGTTTAAAGAAAAAGGACCGGGGTCCACAGTTCACTAGTGGTGTCTCTCCATAAATAATAATAGCATACATGCGGGTAAACAAATTACAGCTGGGCAATTGACAGAATGAAGAACTGCATAATGATGCATATACTATAGTCATGATGTCTAGTATGAGATTCATTTGGGCATTACAACAATATACATAGACCGTTCCAACCGCATCTATGACTAATAATCCACCTGCCGGTTAGCGTCCGCACCCCTTTCAGTATTAAGTTGCAAGCAACAGATTATTGCATTAGGCAAAGTGCGTAATGTAAGTAATACAATTATCCTTAGACAAAGCACTACTATTTTATCCCTAGTAGCAACAGTACATCTACAATCTTAGAGTTTGTTGTCACTCCCCCAGATTAAATAGAGACATGAACCCACTATCGAGCATAAATACCCCCTCTTGGAGTCACAAGCATCTACTTGGCCAGAGCATCTACTAGCAACGGAGAGCATGCAAGATCATAAATAACACACAACATGATATATTATGAAGCAAATGACATAGTATTCAATATCCATCGGATCCCAGCAAACACAACATGTAGCATTACATAAAGATGATCTTGATCATGATAGGCAGCTCACAAGATCTAAACATGATGGCACAAAAGGAGAAGACAACCATCTAGCTACTGCTATGGACCCGTAGTCCAAGGATGAACTACTCACGCATCAGTCCGGAGGCGGGCATGGTGATGTAGAGCCCTCCGGTGATGATTCCCCTCTCCGGCAGGGTGCCGGGAAGAGGTTCTGAAGCCTCCCGAACTAGGGTTGACGACGGCGGCGGCTCCGTAAGGGTTTCTGGAAAAGTGTTCTCGCTCTTTTAGGTTTTCACGTCGGGGTGTATTTGTAGGCGAAAGGGCGAAGGTGGTGGAGGCCCGAGGGCCCCACACCTGGTGCTCGCGCGGCTGGGGAGCCTGCCGCGCCACCCTATGGTGTGTGCGCCCCTCGGCCCCACCCCTTCTCGTATTCGATGTTCTGGAAGCTCCCGAGAAAAATAGGCATTTTGGCTTTTATTTCGTCCAATTCCGAGAATATTTCCTTAACAGGTTTTCTGAAACCAAAACAGCAGAAAACATGGAACTGGCACTGTGGCATCTTGTTAATATATTAGTCCCTGAAAATGCATAAGAACCATATAAAGTGTATATAAAACATGTAGCAATGGGTATAATATAAGCATGGAACATAAGAAATTATAGATACGTTTGAGACGTATCAACTGGCGCCGCGACGGCGAGGCGGGTCTCGTGCTTGATGAGCCTCTTCAGCGTGTCAGTGCTTCTGGATGACGGCGGCGGCAGATCTCGTCGCCCCCGAGGTCGTCTGCCGCGTCCATCTCGGCGCCGCGGGAGATGGTTGCGACTCTATACTCGCTGAGGTCGAACGAGCTCCAGTCTTGCGTCGGGCCGACCCTACTACTGGCGGGCGGCATCCTCGTGTTGTTTTCCCTTGGTGACTGGAGGAAGAAGACAGCAAGTCAGCAAGGAGGAGGCGGAGGTGTCGCAGGGGTGCACCGGCCGCTGAGGTAGGACAAGAAACTCGGAGCCCTTGACAAACGAGAGTTCAGCTCGGAGCTCTCAGCGAGAGGTCGTCGGTCTGCGTGCGTACGGATTCATCGGTATCATGACGATTACGGACCATCTGACAAACTGCGGTCTAGCGTTGCTGGGGGAGTAGTACAGCGGGCTGCTGCCATGGAGCGGTGGAGGTGGAGAAGCCTAGCAACGGCGACCACGGCCGGCTCTTGCTGCTGCTCGCCTCACAGCGGATGGACCTATATATCCTTTTAATTTTGATTAAAAATAAATATATATCGGTAGTTTTAGGTAGTTTCAAGTAGTTTTAATTTGGTAGTTTATGGTTGCTCCTATTTTATGACCGTCTGATCACAGCGGATGGACGGTTGTTAAAAATACAAAGTACCGTAAAACTTGTAATATTTTTAATTTGTAGAATACACCCTAAAGTTTTTTTTTCTTCGCATCAGTTCGCCTTATGGGTGAAAATCAATTGCTAAACACAATCAAATCATAACCATTCAGCTATGATCAGGTCAAGCTGAATTTTAGGGCCCACTAATTTATTTTTACAATTGCCAAAATAGTAGACGGAATCTAAAACATGGAGATTAAGTCCTAAGAGGTCCCTGCCGACTTTTAACCATCGTTCGCGCGCATGGAGAGGCGACCGTACAAATAGAGGGAAGGCGACAAGAAGGGAGCGGAAGTCCGCCGACAACTTTGCTCTACTTCCAAGCCCAACACGTGGTTGCTCTATTTGGGGAAAACAGAAAACCTCGAATGCAAATTTCTGATCAACCAAATTATTGGGTTTAAATTATTTGAGTAGACTTGCAGTGTCAGATCTCAACCCGAATTGCAAAAAAAAAACTAATAACCCTACCCAAAAAATCAGGTAAAGCCGAATTGCAGTGTTAGATCTCAATCTGACATTTGCGAGACTTGCCAAAATCCAAGCTCCAAAATGCAACAATGAGATCAATGGCCATCAGTCAAATTCTTTGAGATGGCAGACGTATTACAGTTTCTCAAATTCTTCCTCGGTTCACAAACAAGTGTATATCTTGTTGTTTAACAAGTTAAAATTTTAATACTTTGACAAAATTTAGAGGGAAACATACCAACATTTATTACACTAAATTAGCACCCCTAGATCCATTTTGAGATATACTTTTGTAATATGCAAATTTGATGTCATATATGTTATTACACTTTTATATAAAGTTGGACAAAACTTAAAACTTTGACTTAGGAGAAAAATTAGAAGTACACTTATTCATGGACGAAGGGAGTACTTAGTAGAGTACTCCTATGGTACTCATCTAGTACTCTCTCTCGTTCCATAGTTGTTGTCGTGATTTTAGTTCAATACTGAATTAAACTACAACGAGAATTATAGCACGGAGGTAGTAGTTTGATATAGGCTCCGAGAAAAAATCGATAGCATTAACATTTCTTTTTTCCATATTCATGCCTCTATATGGTGGTGAGTGCAGCTACAGCAGCAGGATAGGGTGCACTTTTCATAATTTCGTATATTGCCACCATATGCATCGACAGTTATTCTATCAGCTAGTTGCCAAAACATTTTAGAATATGGGACATGACGAGTATAGGGGTAGTATGAAACCCATACATCCATTTACACGGAATTTCAGTTTTGCAATGACATATTCACCATCCGAGACCACGTGCTCACCGAGAAATGCAGAAGCAACACCCAGGAACAGAATCCGAAATGGACCCGTATGATGTGTTGATGGACGTACTCCTTTCGTTTGTATTAAATCTACATCAATTAATTTGGAACCAAAGAATAGCAAGCAAGCCGGCAGGATCACAGTGGGATACTGGTACACGAACCACAATAAGGGAATAGGTCGTGTTCATTTATCCAGTTCCGATCCTTTTCTTCGTGTGTCTTTTCTATCAAAAAGATCTAGTATTTCTTTATGTTCGTGCCATGAGCATAAATATAAATAGGCAGGCATTACGAAGTTTTTGTTTACAGAGTACAAGAGAGATGAAAGCGATGATGCATGGTGCGTATACTATATTTCAGTGAGAACGTCGGATGTACCAAGTGGGAAGATGTTTCAAGGTGTCGAGGCATGATAAAAAGATTGAAACTGTCGGTACAATAAATCTAGTTCCCTCACAGTCCATGAGCATAAAACAAGTTGGACAATTTCCAAAACTAAGTCAACTTCTGAACTCATGACTAATGGACATTGATACACCAAGTTGTATGCTGAAAAAAGGACTTGTTTTCCACAAACCGAATTCCAGATTCTGTAAAACTGTGTTCTATGATAATAAAATGAACATGTCACATGGCATCCTATTAGAAAGGAGGGAGATATTGTGCAAACCTATTTTCAGTAGCTAGGAATTTAGTCGCCACATCCATGCCCCGGGACTTAGCTATCTGATGAAGATTTCTATGTTGAAGTTGATCGCTGATTCCATAAGTTCCTAGTGCAAGCATATAATGCTCTTGCAAAGAGTGAAATGCATCCACAGTCTTCGAAGTTGTTGGCAATGTCCAGAACAGTCCTCAAGTTCAGAATTTGCCTCGGTACAGTCCTGAAATTTCCTCTCCATGTCCATCTACGGTCCTAGATACGAATGCCTAGCGTATAACGCTGACGTGGCAATAGAACAGGCTCATTTTGGTCCTCAAATTTGTCGACGATGTCCAAAGCAGTCCTATTAAAAAAACACAAAAATAGATTTCCATGTCCATCTACGGTCCTAGATACGAATGACTAGCGTATAACGCTGACGTGGCAATAGAACAGGCTCATTTTGGTCCTCAAATTTGTCGACGATGTCCAAAGCAGTCCTATTAAAAAAACACAAAAATAGATTAAAAAAACACAAAAAGTGGAAAACGGCTCAGGTGAGATTTGAACTCGGGATTGCCCAAGTGGGGACAGAGGACGCAGCCACTAGGCCACCATAATGGTTTTGCTAGGTACTGGAAGTAATGTGATATGAAGGAACATTGACTGTTTTTTTTTTTGAATTTCAACAAAAGGTTCAGGCTTTCGCGACATTTTATTTATGAAAATATTAATCTAATTAACTAGTTTCACTAGTTGAATGGCGCAGACAGTTATTCTACTATGGAATTACATCCTTCTATAACTATGTAAATAAAATGTCTCTACGTATCAAACAATTTATGTTTTCCTTCTCCGAATCAAACAATTTATGTTTGATTTCATCGTGATACATTATATTTAGTATCCTACTATAGAATTACTTCTTGATATAGAAAGTGGATTTTGATGAAGTGCAGTTTATAAAAACAATTGATTTGTAATTAAGAGAGACATATCTAATGTATATAGTACTCATTTAAAACCAAAATATATATTAGTTGTTGAAAAATGAAGGATTTATCAAAAACTCCTAGGATGAGCACCGTGCTCTCCCATGTGCACCCGCACCGTCAAGCTCTTGTGCATGCGCATGGATCCAATGATCTGCTGCTGATCTTCGTCTCCGTTGCGAAAGACTACTTTTGTTGAATTTCAGTGAACGTTTCACGGTTCCTTCATATTACCTCAGTTTCAGTAGTACCTAACAGAACCATTATGGTGGCCTAGTGGCTGCACTCCTTTGTCCGCACGCTAGTGGTCCTAAGTTTGAATATCATCTGAGCAATTTTTCACTATTTTTTCGTTTTTGTGTTTTTTATTAGGACTGTTTTGGATGGTAAATTTGAGAACCAAAGTGAGCCTGTTTTATTGTCACGTCAGTGATATCCCACAAGTATAGGGCATCGTGTGTAGCCTTTTCGATAAGTAAGAATGTCGAACCCAACGAGGAGCTAAAGGTAGGATAAATGTTCTCTCAAGTTCTATCAACCACTGATACAACTCTACGCACACTAAACGTTTGCATTATCTAGGAAATAAAACTAGAGCAATAATATGGGTATGAGAGGTAGCTTTGCAAAATAATAAATACAAGAAAGTAAATGTTAGTGCTGCAGCAATAAGATATACTAAATAACCATAAACTAACAGTACCATGAGTGCGAAAAGTGGTGGTAATTGTGGTGGCTTTGTCCAAGATTAATTAGTGAAGATATTGGTTTCATTGTCTTCGATGCAGTATTCTATGTGGGAGAGGCTAAATATACATGCACTCCACTACTTGGGATTACAAGTACTATATGATTGGATTGTTAGCAAACATCCGTAAATACTAACAATGCATTAAGATTTCCCCAACCATAGCCTTAAATTCAATGGTCCTCTTACTCCCATACATGAAACTAACTGGTTCGAGTCCTTAGGTTTCTGTCACTCCGGCAAAACTACCCCCTCCTTTGCACATACTACTAACCCTAGGGTGTTGATCCATGCGCGCACAAATATAATGGACACCAAAGGACATTACCATATCAACATACAACTCTAATGAACCTCATGCATTCAACAAAGCAATCAAAAGACAAATAACTACGCAAACATGTCATAGATCATAGGATAAATATTATAGCATCAAACACCATGTTTACATAGAACGGTACAGGGGTTTGTGGGAGGATGAACCACTGAATACAAGGAGGACTTGGTGATGGAAATGGCGGTGAAGTCGGTGAAGGGGGCAGCGAGAGGCGCAGGGCGGCGGCGGCGCCGGCGGTGGTGCGGGGAGCTCCTCCCCCGCCGCCGACAACAAGGGGGAACGCCGCCCCTTAGCCCTCTTCCTTCATGGCTTCTTGGGAGACCTCCCCCATGGAGATGGGATCCATGGGGGAGGCAAAAACGCGGCTTTGGTGGCTGGAAATTCGTGGGTGGAGGTGTCCTTCACGACCTAGGGTTTACTTCTTTATATAGACTCTCGGATTTCCGTCAACCCCTCTTGGGCTCCACGAAAACGAGCATATATGGAGCATCCGGACTCGGATTGGGCCGAATTTTAAGTCCAGGATTATTAGCAGAAAATTTCCTACAACTTTGTAACAATTTTGATTTACATTTGACGTCGTCTTCAGGCCCAAACGTGACAATCTTCGAAAATAGTTTTCAGACAGATTTCTGAAAAGTCCCAATTCGACTCCAACAATGTTTCCTCTTGTATTCTTGATAATTTCTACACATCAAAGAGTAAAACAAGAACATTGTGCACTTTTGCAACCATTAGTAGGTTAGTCCAAATAAATAATAAACTTAATATAAAAACAAGTACTAAAAGCATAAAAATGGCATGAAACAATCAAAAATTATAGATACGTTTTGGACGTATCAGTTAGCGTTATACGTTAGGCACTCGTATCTAGGACTGTATATGGACATGGAGAGCGACTTACAGGACTGTACCGAGGCAAATTCTGAATTTGAGTATTGTTCTGGACATGGCCAACAACTTCGAGGACTGTGGATGCATTTCACTCCTCTTGCAAACATATAAACATGCAAAACAAGAAAGATGACGAATCTACACACATGTGGAAATGGTAAGATGGAGAACACAAACACGCTAAAATAAATGAAAGAAGGAACATTCCCGTCTGGCATAATATCTGCTTTCCCAATGCATGTCACACCCTCCTCAATTCGACCATTCATGAAATATATATCTATCATCAACCCCCCCCCCCCCCCCCCCCCCCAAGCATGACGGTGCTTTCTGATCACAACCCTTCTCATCGTCACTTTCCACCTTGTCGCCAATGCGCATTTGTGCCTGCCTTCTCAGGTCGCCTCTAGATGCTCTAACTAGGCATGGGGAATTGGAAATTTTTTATATTATTCGTGTGGGAGCTGCTCCTATGAGTCTTCTCTATATATGGACCATTCTTAACAAACTACCCTTCTGACGATGTCTTCCTTTCTGGGAGGGAGGAGTCGGGGATGCAATTTGGCATCTCTCAATGCAAGAAAAACCTGAAGAAGAGCGTTGAGGCCCTGATCAGTTTTTGTAAGGCCTGGAGTGTGCATTTTAGCTTCAGTAACAACTAGTCTCCTCTTATGAAACAGGAAAATGCCTTCAAGGGGTTGTTGGTTGCGTTTAAATTTAGTGTGACCAAAGCCTTTTATTGTTGTATAATACAAAAACTGATCTGACTTTTTTGCCTTTTTTGTAATACTAGCTAAATGCCCGTGCGTTGCAACAGGATTACAACATAAAAAATGATGAACGTGGTAATTGCATTATGCGTGACCTCCATGAAACTTAATTTCGAACCATATCAAGTACTACCTCTGGTCCAAAAAAAAAAGTGTCACTGGATGTGCTACCTATTTGTGCTTTGTACGCTCTTTTCCAGCGACACAAATAACGGATCGGAGGGAGTAAGTGATTACCTATTATTACAAGTTGTCTTTGATGATCAATATGATTCTTCTCCATTTTGCATGGCTCATCCACATGTTGATGATGTTATTTGGTTATATGTCTCATTTTCTAACCTTTTATCTCCTTTCTATGTGCAAACCCACTATATGGAAGATTCATTGTGTAGTTCCGCAACTCAATATTCTTTGTGGCACCGAATATCTATTGTAGTTCATGTTTGACACCAAATATCTGGTGTAGTTCATGTCGTCTTAAGGCATATTAAGAGCTACACCTTAATATGAATAATTAAAGGGGTCCGGGCAAGCGGCAATAGAATTATTTTATGGAATAGAGATAAGAACGAGAGAACCGTTGTTTGAAGTAGAGATCAAACCACATTTCTTTCATCCGAACGTCCTACCAAACACCCAATAGTTGCTACCTCTATCTGTGACAAAAAATAAAAACAGGAAATCACTACCTCAGTCCAGAAAACCAAACACCACGCCTACAATCTCGCTCAACCAAACAACACCACCACGTTCCGGATGCTCTCGATCCAACCCGGCCCTCTCTATTGTAGATCCGGTGTCCACACCTTCCCTACACCATCTCAAGGACACCTTGTCCCATCCTGTTGCGGTGCCGTAGCTCCGGTGTCAGCGCCTTCCTCCCCTCGGTTAGTCAGTTACCGTGTTGTCTTGGGGAAATAGGTCACCATCGCATCCTACCATCCGTGTACTTCCAGCCAAGGCTGTGCCCTCAAACAAAACTTTCGAAAAGAAGATACATCATACCAACATAGCATACCAACATAGCAGTGGTTATTTATTTTTCAGCCTGAATGATCTCAAGTAGTTACTTAAACACCACCCTCAAAATACAATTGCCAGACAATGCACGACAATAGATTATCTGGCTCCTTCTGAACTTGATCCAAAAAAAAGAAAAGAAGAAATTGCATATATCATGATCTAAAATTGTAGTGTATATGTCATGAACATACCGACTCATTCTAACTTCCAAGTATAGTGATTCCCTGGCTCCTTTGCCAGACAATGCACGACAATAGATTATCTGACTTTTATAGTTACTTAAACACCACCCTCAAAATACAATTTTGTTGTTGGAATTGACAAATCAACACTGGTAGAGAAGCGTAAAATCTTTTGTAAGTAATTCAACATTCTCAATGGCATACGCTGCTATTTGCTTCTTAGAAAGAAGAAGAAAAAACCTGCCGGGGGTAACACAACATTGGCTCCACTTGTTGTCGAGAAAGTTTACAGATGGGCAGACTGCGGCAACTATCTACAGATACAGCAAGCAAAAGATAGCAGTGTCGGTGGAATCTAATGCACTCGTGTTAATCGCAAAAACATAATCCTATAGCCTTATATAGGATGCTCACACACCAGAGTTAATTGAATTGACGAATTAAACTTTGTGAAGAACAACAAGATGATCTATAAAACAATCAAAGATGAATAGGAGAGAACACATGAGTCTACATCTAAGTCCAAATCTTGTAGGATATCTAGTAAGGAAGGGTATCTGACGGCAGCGACAAGCCGACAACCCAACTTGGACAGTACGAGGGTAATAATCATGATAAACAAACTAAGAATCGCTTAAATCTTAACATACCGACTCAAAGCTTCAATAAGAGATGATGTACCTCTTGTATGGTCAATTGGTCATGCCCTTCACGAGACCTGCAATATAGACCAAAATCTGATGTTAATCACGGTAGAACAACAGGGATCGAGCGAGCAAACCAAAACCTGATCCGTGTAGAAACACAGGGGAACAAGGAGGAGGGGCGACGGGGTTGGGGGTTCGAGGTAGCGCCAGGAGCGGCGACGACTCACTAGTTTGGCGCCAGCATGTTGGGGTGCCCCTCTCACGATTGCCTGGACGGAGACGGGAAAGGGAAAGAACAACAGACTCCTCACCATAGATTAAATCACCATCACGGACCTGCTACGACCAGATCCTGCCGTCGACAAGGCGTCGTGCGACGACCCTGACCTTCCCCGGGTGCACAGCGCCGGACAGAGCCCAGATATGACCGGCGGCGGAGATGGGCTTGCAAGGAGTGGTCCCTTCAATGTCCGGTAGGGGCAACTGCATGGTGTCCAGTTGAAGCTGCAGGGCCTGGGGGCGTTGCTCAGTGTCGTCCGTGAACAGGACGCAGAGCGAGCGGCCGTCGGGAGCCAGGGCGGCGCCGCCGGCATGGAAGCTATACGCCGGAGGCTTGGCGAGGACGATGTCGTGGAAATGCTTGAGCTTGTCGTCGCTCCGGCCTAGGATAACCCCGGATGGCGCCACGCGGAGGCAGCTCACATGAATGTGGCCGGAGGATAGGACAAAGGGCGTTGAGGGGAGGGAGTGGGGCGCGTGGCGAGCGAAGAGGAAGCCGCGAGCCTGCGCGACACCGGCTGGGCTAGGTGGTCGTGGTCTCGTGGACAGGGTCGTGCGCAGGGGCAGTTTTAGTTTTCAAACGTTCAGCGTGATTTTTGCTTCCGCGCGGGATGTCGGGAGGCAGAGCTGAGACGGACGACTCACCACCACTTCTGCATTTAGATGGTAGAGATAAAACCTGATACGACTTTCTTGCCTTTTGTAGTTTGAAAAGCAGGGCGCAGGCCTGATTTCTATAAAGCCATGCACTTTCAGAGTGCCAAGTTCATGTATTGTGACTAAATTTAAAATGGGGAATGCACCATCACTGTTTAAAAAGATAGGATAAAAAGTGACTAGATACCAACAAAGTGACTCCAGCCAGCCTCAGTCATAGTAACGTTGCCTACCACTGATAAACGCAACACTGAAAAGCCCAGAATAAATCCAAGGAAGCTAATAACAGGGACTATCCTTTCTAGGGATGATCTGAGAGGTCTGTGTTAGTCAATAATACAAGAAGCCTACTACAAGTCTAGTTCATAGATTGCTATAATACTTGGATTCTTCCGATTCTTCCATTTGACACGAGCCCACTCCAGATAAATCAAAACATCTCAAATTCACTGATTGGTAAACCAACATTGTTTTCTTCAACTTTTCGTGATGAGATTTCTTTTCAAGTAGCATGAGCATAGGAGTCCACACGAGTATCATAACTCAGCGCTTTCTGGAGTCTGGTTAATGGTGTATAAACCCAACGTGGCTCGGTCACAGGCCATCTGTTGTTAAGTAAATTTCAATAATAATAATGTAAGTTCATCTGAAGCAATGAATATGAATAACAATAACATGTGTCAAACAAAAACAAAAACCTGTTTGTGCCACTGACTGCAAAATATTTAAAACACTGAATTAGCTAAATCAACCAACTTAACACAAGTCTACCATCAGCAATTGTAGTGCAAGGATAAAGCTATATAACCCTTTGCATGCATGGTGTTGCTTCTATAAAATAAATAAATAAAGCATGTCACATCTGGCAACCCTTAACCTAGAGCTAAGACAAACACAAGTCTACAATCAGAAATTGCAGTGCAAGGATAAAGCTATGTAACCGTTCTTTCCATGCATGGTGTTGCTTTTATAAAATTAAAAGAAGCATGGCACATCTGACAACCCATAACCTAGAGCTAAGCCAAACACGATGTCATATGTCTAAACAAGACGAGGCTGTATGGTGCTAAACGCTACGAAGTAGTAGAGAATGTGACAGTGGCCCAAAGGTTAATTAGATAAGACCAATGTCCAGACAAGTACTTTCCTAAAGCCAGAATATTATGATGCCATGAAAGCACTTGCATGCAATATAAAATCAACAAAATACATACAACCAGCATACCATTTCGCACAAATATCCTTCGAGAAATCATACTTGAGGAGATCCAGAATGATACTACTCGATAGGAATGGAGTACACTCCTCATGATAGAAGTTCATACCAACAATGTTCCCACACATGTCAATAAGAGGGCCCCCGATTCCAGCCTAGCAAACATGACACAAGAAAAGGGTTTCATGAATCAAGATATTTGTAATAACGTGCAGTGGTAGTACTAAGATATATCTAGTAAGTCAATAACAAAATACCTTAGTGATTTTACAAGTGGAGAAGCTAAGTTCTTTGCAACTGTGCTGATGTTGCAGATCCGTGTTTTTATAGATCAAACTGCCCTTTGTAGCCATTAATTTGTGCTTGTCGGAGAGACAACCTACGGCCACTATATCTGTTCCATTTCTAACAGGCTTATGCCCCTGGAGTTTTATTCCATCAGGACGTCGGGGCTCCATGATGTCAACAATAGCAATATTGTAACATAGATTACAATATTTCAATATCCCTTTGACTCGACGATTATTTGGAAGGCGCACTTCAATCTGCAATGAAAAGGTTATGGTCAGACAATTCTTAATTGAAAAGAAGAACAGAATAATCAAATAGTGGTAACAGTAATAACCCTCATGTCTTGCTTAATCTTTTGAATATCGTCACAAGAATCTCGAACCAAACTTGCGGAAGTCAGAATTTTTGCCAAGTGTGCACCGCAATCTATAAATACACCCGTGCAAGTAAAAAACCTTGTCTTTCCTACATAGATCACAATTCCAATTATAAGTACCAACTGAAAAGGTATAGGTGAAGATATGACCATATAACAGTACAATCACCATTGAATGAAGCAAGTGAGACAACACTTTGAGACACTTTTAAAGCAACTCTTTTGCTTAGAATCCTTGAGATATCTTCTCCAAATTCATCTTCAAAAGTATATTTCAGATAGATGCCATCTGTACAGTGAAGCATGAATTTTTAAAAATGTTTGTATAAAGCTGCAGAATGTGCAACATAAGGGGTCAAATAGAAAAACCGCTCACCACATATACCTAATATATAAAGGACGCCAGGATTCGCGCCCCCACAAGCTTCCACGTCGCCCCTCATGCGCGCACCGTCCGATCTCCAGAATCAACGGTCAGGATTAGGCCACGTCGCCCCGAGCCAACGGTAACTGTTCATTTCCTATTTTCTACCAATCAGAAAGCGCCACGCGTCCCGGTCACCAGCCGGTCGCAGCCCGTCCCCCCGGTCACCAAGGCTGTTTTACAGAAAAGCATCTGGAAAAACGCGTTCGCGCTCCGCAGTCCAGAACTTAACACAGCGGAGGACCTGTTCGCGATTCCGGAAAACTTTGCGGACTTTTTCACAAAATGACCCCCGCATTTCCCCCTTCGTCTTCCTCTTCTCCTCTGCGACCCCGGGGACGCCGCCGCCGCCGCACCGCGCCGCCGTTCCGCGTCTCCCCGGTCCAAACACAGGGCAGGAGGGCCTCCGCCGCCGCTTCCTCTACCCTTTCGCCGGAGGAATTGTTCCCGGGGGGCCGGAGTCGACACCGGACAGCCGCAGTTTGCTGCCGATGTTCTCTGCGGGCGCCGCCGCGGAACCGCTCGCCGGCGTTGATTCCGGCGACGAAATGGCATGCGGCGCCGCCCATCCGGTTCCCCTCCTCCCGCTCCGTCTTCTCCATGTCATCTCCGCC
This sequence comes from Poa annua, assembly GCA_026929855.1. Classification (NCBI taxonomy): domain Eukaryota; kingdom Viridiplantae; phylum Streptophyta; class Magnoliopsida; order Poales; family Poaceae; genus Poa; species Poa annua. The sequence goes on from CM049434.1 coordinate 119,492,600, forward strand.
CTGCGCGTGGCCGCCACCGCGCCGACGCGAGCTCGAAAGCGCGGCCGCGTCCGTCGGCGGGTGACATCACCGCGGCTGAGGCTGACGCGTGGGGCCCGCCAGTCAGGTTTTTAAAAATTACAGAAAAAAGCTAAATTCAAAAAATTCATAACTTCTAATCTGCAACTTAGAAAAATGCGAAAAAAAACTAAATTTCCTAGAAAAATTATTTCTTCACAGCCAACACATTTACATACATGTGTACACAATTTTAAAAATAATTATTGCCAAAACAAATATATAGTTTTTTGTACATTAAATAAAGAGCTCACGGTAAAAAACATTCCAACCTGCCAAAAAAACAAAAAAAAATTACAAATTTGGCAAAAAAAACATATTTATTTACAACCACCACATCTACATGCGTATTTCTACAAGTTGACAATAATAATTGCAAGAATTAGTACAACTTTACATACCATTATTCAAAAAAAAATCAAACATACACAAAACCACAAATATTCAAACTAGCAAGTTAAAATCATATTTACTACACGGGCGCGGCATGGCCGCGCCACCTCCACTAGTATTTTATATGGGTCTGGTGAGGGATAACCCTTCGACGTCGCCCACTCGTATAAATCTTCAGTGGATACTGTTGCAACAAGGTGAAGCAATTACCAGCCATATGTAAGCACGAACAGTAGATTTTATATAGTGCATCCATCACAGCATGAAATGATTAGCATATACCACATATTACTGTAGTAATAACAACATAACAGCTCTAATCAGTTAGTGTGTTATGCTCACCTACACATCCCAGGTTATCCAGAACAAGAAAGCTAGAAAATCTTTGTGCCTCCCTTCTGCTACTCTCTCTTGCACCATGACCACACTCTTGCTCAGGTCCAGTACTGCATTGCAATCCAGAAAATTCTCAATGATGAATCCATGAATCAAAGACAATACATGATCTGAGGTATTAAACAAGGAGGAATCGGATTCAGTTGGCTAGGAATATTTCACAGCAAAATAACATAAACTATTACTCCAAGCTCAGGGATGTAACATCGTCTTGCTGTTTGAAGCTACGTGCGGGCTCAAGGACAAGCAGCTGTTCCCGAGATACATAATCCCTGTTTCACTATATGTAACCCCAAACTCGGAAGCTCCATTGCAAATATCTATCCTTTTCAAGAAACCAAGAGTATAATTACTGTATTATTTTTTTATTCTGTACAGCTTTTTTTAATTGCCTTGTAGACAATTCATTGGATATAGCAAGTGTGGTCATATATCTGTAAAGAAACCCAATTAAACTTTTTCTTAAGTTTACTGCTTTCTTTGGCTTGCACATGGTGGGCTGAGGTAACATATAGTGAAACAAAGAGTCGTGTTTTTGCTTCTTTTGGTCATTGATTGAGTTCTGTTTTTCTTTTTTGTTTGATCCTGCAACTAAATTGCTAATTCAACACATTAATCAAACACAAAGTTAAGCACATTTGGTTGTACATCCAAGGAAAAATTTGCTGTTCGAACAAAATAGATGACTATACAAAATGTTATGCCTTGCAAGCTGCAATAGAAGAGGGATGTAGGAAACAACACCATAGGAGGGAAGCTAAATGAGAAGGATGCAGATAGCAAATACAGAAAAGGCTTGAAATACATACTCTGGCAACATCCCAAAATACCGCAACCACTTAAGGATTTTATGCACTGGTGAGTGGTGACTGGTACGCAGTAAGTGAGGCCTTTAATAATTTCGGCACCAAAGTTCATTCCAATAAAATTCCCATCGTAATCAACAAGCGCGCCTCCAACCCCAACCTAGCACATATTGAAGTGACAATGAAGAAAATTAGACAGGATAAATGCAACCTGTAATGCCTCAAGAATATGTTAATCAGTGAGTGAAAATATATATTGATGATCATTTATTAATTTCAACCAAGTAGGAACCAGTGAGAACTTAACAACTCACCGTCTTGATTTTACATGTGCTCGATCAAAAAGGCCAATTTCTGTTAGGCCAATTTCCCTTGTGGTCTTAAATTCTCTTGTATGATGAGAGCGCCATGCAGCTACTACGTCAATATGAGGCTCGAATGGCACGTCATGATCAAGACTAAGATATTCTGGTTGAAAACCAGGTGGCATGTTGTCGATGTTGAGAATGGCAACATCATAATCATTATGAGAATGCACTAGTTCCCCATAGACAACTTGACCATTTGGAAGTTTCACTTCAATCTGCAAAGACAGATACTGATATTGCATGATTATTGAATAAGCAAGACATGGAGTAAAAAAAAGAGTGCAGCACCAACCCTGGAAACATCAGGGCGCTTCATCTTAAAACCATCATCATCATACGCAACCAAAGAGAACGAAGTCAAAACACTTGGAGTATTAGCATTTAAGCTTTTGATAAATATGCCTGTGCGTTCATACAGAACATCGTCTCCTACAAGAAACAAGATATAACAGCTTGAACCAACCATAAATAAACAATGAACTAGTCATGATTTAAAGCAAACAACATGCATAGAACATATTATAGTCACCAATGAATGAAGCAACCGAGACAAGACTTGCAGACAACTTGGAAGAAACTTGGGAACTCAGTTTCCTCCGGGCGACTTGAGCAGATCCACCGCACCTGCCACACACCACTTCCGAGTGCAAGGGTCCAAGTTAATCGAAAGAAAAATGATACTATTACATTCAGGGAAAAGGAAAAAACAGGAGTGGCATGGGATGTGGGAGCTTTGCGTACTCTGCGAGGCATCTTGCTTTTCGTTCAAGCTAGGCTTCTTGCGCTTGGTACTACTAGGTATTGGCATGGGAACAGCCTTACTACATTCCGGGAAAAGCTCTTGGAACAATCGCGTCTAACTGAGTCGAATCGAATCGGATCTAAGCAGACAAAAGAATCAATCCAAGTAAGGTTCAGATAGGAGAGGAGGAGAACTATGAGTAAAGGATAAACCTTTGAGCAACGCGGCTGCGGGGGCGGACTTAGCACACGGTGCGTCGCCGGCCGCGCAAGCATAGGGCTTGGCGGCGTCGGGTGACTGATAGGGACGACGCCTAGTTTAAGGAGGTTGGGCCAGCCCAGTGGGCCGTTTGGTGCACGGGGTTGAGATTGGGCCAGCCCGGCCAAACCTCCCCGATCCCCTTCCTTCCACGCCGCTAGGCCTACCTCGCGGATGGGAGCTCCTTTTCATCGACCTGGTCGTGCGCGAATGCGCAACGACCACCCCCGAGCTCAATGGGCCGGCCCATTTTCCGAGCTGGATGCGTTTAATTCAGTTTTTACAGAATAATTGCAGATGAAAAAGAAACTAATTTGAATTTAAACAAATTTCGAATGTGAACAATTTTGAATATAAACAAATTTTAAATCTGAACAATTTTGAATGTGAACAATTTTTTAATGTGAACATTTTAAAATTTGAACAATTTTTGAATGTGACCAATTTTCAAATTTGAACAAATTTGACAGTGAACAATTTTCGAACATGAACATTTTTGAAAAGCTGAAACATTTTCAAAAAATTGAACAATTCTCAAAAAATACGAACACAATTTTGAATGTGAACAAATTTCTTGAAAGTCAACAAAAAAAATCCTATGAACAAAAAAATCTATGAACATAAAAAATAATAGAGAAAATAAAAATCATAAAAATAATAATAATTGAAAAATTAAACGAAGTAAGAAAAAATAAAAAACAGAAAAGAAACGAAAAAGAAATATCCGGAAAAATAAAAACGAAAAAAGAAAATATAAACGGAAAAAGAAAAAAGAAACATGAAAATAGAAAAAAAAAGAAAAAAGGCAAGGTCGTGCGCTATTGGGCCGGCCCACTCGCCCCGGGGGGTGGGCGTGCGCGAATAGCGCACGACCTGGTCGTCAAATAGGATTCGCCCTCGCGGATCGAGCGAGGAAGCTACGCGAGACAGGCGCTGACTCGTGCTCCGCCCGTCGCTAGGTGGCGCCGGCGCTGTCATCTAGGCTGGATTTCCCCTCCCCTCTCTTCTACTACTCCCTCTGTTTAATAAAGAATGTCCAAACTTGATAAAAAATTAGATGTATCTATAAACTAAGTTATGTCTAGATATATCCAATTTTTGATAAAGTTGAGACATTCTTTGTTGAACAGAAGTAATAGTATTTTACAGGAGCCTCCGGCCGCACCAACATGCCCGAGATTTCCGCCGTCCCCGCTTCCCTGGTGGCAGCGACGGTGGCCGAGTAGCTCCCGCTCAGTCCCCCCGCTCGGCACCGGTGCTGATGCTGGCTCCGGCGGAAGCGTTGGAGGAGTAGTAGTTTTTTCCCGATCTGCTCCACCCGACAGTTCGTTCCATTTGTCGTGACTCGATCCTTCTCTGGCGGTCCTTCTCTTACTGCATGCAGCTAAGCCAGTTCAGCTCCGGCAATGTGAGTGTAGATAGGTTCCGGAGATTGGGTGCTAGAATCGTTGTTGGCTTTGAGATGGAAAGATCACACTTTTATTTCTTTGTACGAGAGGGTTGGGATCATCGTTGTGTATCAAAGACTGAGTTGGGGAAGGGGATTGAAAGGGAAGAGGCCTAGGAGGGGAATTGTGGAGGGAAACATTGAAATACAAAATGGAGGGAAACATTGAAATACAACCCGCTAATGAAGATAGTTCAATCCGTATTACAACAAGATAGTCAATTTATATTGCCTTGCAGTTTAGCGGGTCTAGGCGGGACGCTGCATCAACCCTAGTTCCCGGATCTACGCCCGGAGTATACATCTCTTGAACGAGGAACACGAACCTCTCCGTTTTTGTTTCGTTATTTTTGGACACAATGGAGGAAGACATCTAAATACATCCAGTTTTAACGTATAGTACTGGTTTTCTTCTTTCAGAAAAAAAAGGGAGTGACAAGGGCTCACATATGCAATTACATATGCAACTCAGGTGACATCATCCAATTACATATGCAACTCAACTCATGTGTAATTATTCATGTGCAAGTAAAAAAATTAGTTGCGTGGGAAAATCCTAGTTATAACTCATGTACAACTCACATTCCGCATGAATAACGATATAAATCTGACGGATTAGAGTTGAGTGAGGTCTAATTTAATTCTCACTCGAGGTGAGAAATAGCAAAACAAAAAAAAGTATTTTTTGGAACAAGAAACTGCTTTTGCTTCTCCGGAGTACTGGGCTCTTGGGCCCTGGCTTTCTTCCTTCAGAATTCCGACGCGCAGTGCTGGTTTCATAGCCCGGGCCTAGCAGAATCGGCCACCACCATAGCACGCGACCACGCCGTCGTCCCCTCGTCGCCGCCGACCGCGCGACCTCTGATCTCCGCCGCCGCCGCCGCCTCCACGCCTCCACCGCGCCGAACCGCTGACGAGAAGCCCGCCCTCCCCTCCGCCCCACCGCGTCGTCGAGCCGCCCTCCCCTCCGCCTACCGCGCGGTCGAGCCGCCGCAGCACCGAGATTTTTCTCGCCCGGAGAAAAGCCACCTAGCGGCGGCGTCCTTGCGCCCGTCCCCCTCATGTCGCCGGCCTGCGAAGGTAACGCCCGTCCCCCTCATGTCGCCCATCCTGTTCCGCTCTGGTCGGTTTCCTTTGGGCCAATCCGAAGTTGGTGCATGGGCGGGCGCTCGTTCTGTCAGGGGCACTCCCCTTCCTTTTTGTTTCGAGTTGATCTCGTGTAGGCATAGAAGAAATGGTTTCTCCAATCAAGATTGATTTTTTTGGTCGATTAGAGACATGAAGATGATGTATTTTATCTGCAATTGGTTTACAAGATGTTGTTGGCCCCATGTTTGAACATGGGCGTAATTATTATGCAGCTGGTTGCCTGGTATATCCCCATTCTGATGATGCATCTCTGTAGTTAATTCAGTCCAATGTGTAGCCGGTCCTGCATTTGTTGTTACATGCGTAAATTGAAGTGTGCATGTCTCAACTTACCGTCTTCTGTTGTTCCTTCGGTTATCTAGTGTATGCGCTGTGGCATCCGCGCAGCACAGACTGTGTTGAAACAAGTATCAGTCTCACATGTTGTGAACTTGTGATAATTAACAGATACAAATTCTGTTGCCCTTGTTTTGCAGGTAGAGAGTAATCTCAGATCCCCCAGGCGGCCAAGGAATTCTGCGCTGCTTCCAACCACTGTTCCTGCCCATGACGGCCGCCGCGCTCCCCTAGGTTGCCAGATCCTCTACCGTCGTTGCCCTGCACATCTAGTGCCGTCCCCGACGCCTAGGTTTCTTGCACTGCTGGTGCCGCCGGTGCCGCCGCCGCCTCCCTGCACGGCTGCACTGCTACATCCGCTGTCGACCTGCAGCACCGCCCAGCGACGACCTCCCTCGGCATCTTGGGCTCTCTGTCGCCGCCTCACCGGCCGCTCCGGTTCGAATCCGCCTTCGCCCCGTGTTCGCCATCTGCCCTCGTCCTCGGCACTGGCAAGACAAGCTCACCACATCGTCCTCCCTGCCATTCTCACCAAGGTTAGCCATGAGCAGCAACTCCTCCTCGTGTTCAGATGGCAAGCTTGTTTCACCTATTTGCCCAATTTCATCTTTCTGTTTGTCTACTACGCCCACCTGTGTGTGTCTCATTACCTCTGAACATTGAGATTCATGCATGCTCTAGATTCTGTACCAGTGCTTCTGAACTTTCTGCAAACTCTGTGTTTGTGATCTTCTGGACTTGTCAGCATTTCATTATTTGACTTACACTGCTTGTGCTTGCCTTCGAAACTGGTTATTCAATGTGTGGTGATAACTAGTATGTGATGGCAGACTTGGTATTGTTAGATTTTCTTATCAAGTTGAAGCTAATTTATGCACACAATATTGTTTTTAGGTTTGCACATGAGCTGCGTTTTCTTATCTAGTGCTGCACATACTGTTGTGTACAACCTGTGGCTTAACTGAACAAGCTATTTCACATTTTCATATCTTTAACTGTCCCACATGTCAATCTACTATGAACTACTAAAACAAGTGTATGGTACATCGATACCAATTATCCCTGTCATGTAATAATGTTTAGAGGCAGCTTGTATTCTTATCTGTATACACTACATTGTGCTGGTCATACTGTATTTACAGTCTGTTGCTGTAATTTTAGACATCGAAATGATGGCGTAACAGCAATACCTTAGAGCACACTCACACTTATGAATTCTGGATTTTGCAACAATTAAGATAATGCCAGCTTCCTTCTGAACATAACTACAAATGTACTATACACGATAGCATTTGATGCTAGCTTCGTACTGTAACATATTTACAGAGTGCTAAGTGAACATACATGATATTGTAATATATTTAGGGTGTGTTTGGTTCAGTGCTATCCACTGGTTGGCTAGGGATAGCCAATTTTTCAGTGGTTGCCAACCGTTTGGTTTAGAGGATGAGGGGGGTAGGGGTAACCAGATTACAGGAAAAACTAGTGATCAGGAGCTAGTACTACCACAAGAACTCCACATTATTTGTTTTTACATGCATCAAAATTCGGATTATGGAGTGATTTTGCAATTTAACTTTACAAACCACATACAAGACAACGGAATTTTTTTATTAGAATTCTTTCCGTATCAACTTAAAATGATAAAAGGACAATAATCCATTTGAGTTTATTTCATTCTTAGGGGTAATCTCACCATCATAATTTAGGAGGTCATCAAAACAAGCCGTGCACTATTTATCTTTTGAACCAAACACAAAATTGGCTACTGGTAACCACTTCTCAGCCCACCAAACCAAACAGAAAAATTGGCTATCCCTAACCAGGTGGTTGGGGATGCCATCATCCCCTAAATTCTATCCCCTCAACCAAACACACCCTCAGTTTAAGCTAATGGCTGCAGGTACAATCTGGGAGCATTTTTATGTTGTGGTAGCCAGATTCGCCCACCATCGCCGCCTTCCTCACCCTGCACGGTTGCGGCACCTTTATTAGATTTCTATTGTGGGCATTTTCTGTAATTTAAATAAATAATTAATGTGTGAGATGATCTAACATATATTATATAATTCCTAAGCATGACATGGTGAAGCTAATTCTGAACTTATAATACAGTTGTCAAGAAGTTTCTTTGTGATTTTCGTGGCATTGAGATTTATCTACATTTCATGGTTTTCGAGCTGTACTGTTGTACTGCGTATATACTTTTTATGATTTTTCAGTGTTTTTTTTAGTTGCAAAGTAGTAGTTGCGAAATATGAGACTTCAGAGTTTAACCTGGTGTATTCTCTAAATTAACCTGCAGACATGCAATACACATCAGCTTTCCCAGGAATTCACTCACCTAGCTAGCAGCGAGGCAGCGAACGACTAGCTTTCTCAGAAATCCATCCACTCACCTAGCTAGCACAGCGAGTCGGCCAATGACCAGCTTTCCAGGAATCCACGGGTTCGATCTACATATTCAGGCCGAATTATCCATGCGGGGCTGTGCGGCCGGAAAATTCACGCGGGGGCAGGGCGGTGCGGATTAATAGAAGATGTCGTTGGTGTGGCCTGGGTCGGGAATTTAGGTTAATCCCATGCGGTGTGGGGTGAATTAGGGTGGGTTTTTCTCAGCGCTACTAGGGAGTCGCTGAACCGGGGCGGACTACCTAGTTTTGGGGGACTTATTCCGGCCCTTGACTCGTGTCGTCCAGTACCTCGATCCTGACCCTCGATCTGGGTCAAAGATATTCAGATTCTTCTGATTTCTCTTTTTTTTCATTAATCAAATGTGTCAAAATAGTGAATATTGCGACGAACAGCAGTAATTTTGATGGTATATATCTAAGTAAACTGAATCCGTTTGCTTGTGTTTTGCTTACATGTCCTTGTGGACCATAGCCAAATCTTCCTAACTAGTTCATTTTGTCTTTTTAGATTTGCAAAAATGGAGAGATGAACATTGCTTAAGTCTTTCATATGTAAAATGTCTTTTAGGCTATGATGCAGCTTTTCTTTGATTTAGTTCTTCAGTACTGGGAAGTTGCATACCTGCATGTTGATCCAAATAACTGTAACACTTCTGTATAATTGAATCTTAATTCCATGGCGTAAAAGATCCTGCATGCTAATCGGGCAATTTGAATGATCATAAACCGTTTTGTTCTAGGGCATCGAACATATCATTTTTCCTGTTCCTAATATTCTTTATCATCAAACATATCGTTTTTCCTTGAGCTAACTTTCTACTATCATGGCAGTTACATTGCGAAGGTCAAATTCCGTGATGAATACAACTCAGAAAGCTGATCACTTGGAACCAGCTGCTAAGATTGCTCAACGAGCTTCACAATTCAAACGGTGGGGACGAAAATATCCATTTGTTCGATATGGTCTTCCACTCATTTCTTTGACAGTGTTTGGTGCGGTTGGTCTAGGTCATCTTATACAGGGAGGGTAAGTCATTCACCTTTGTGCACTGGTCAAAATTGTGATGGTAGCATCAGTCTCAAATTGTATATAGGCGTCCTTTTGTTTCACGTATTTGACGGTGTTTGTTCATTTGTATTACAGCAAAGAGGTATCTAAGGAAAAGGAGGATATGGAATGGGAGGTCGTAGAGACGACAAAAGCTCTGAGCCGAACAGGACCAGTGGAAGGGGCATATAAACCTAAGAACCTCTCATTAGAGGATGAACTGAAGGTAATGTTGTGTTCATCATATTTGAAAGAAACGATGTCTGCCATTTCTTTCATGATTGGCCTGACTGACAATAAGCTCCTCCTCTCTGCATTACAGGCTTTGCAGCAAAAGGTGGACATAAACAGCTACGACTACAAGAGAATCCCCAAACCAAATGAAAATAAGTGAAGCAAAAACATCTTTACCAGCCCGCGTGTGAAATATCTGAAAATCTCGTGAAGTTGTTTCTTCATGAGTTCCTACGGATATTGTCTAATTATCAAAATGAGACCTGGAAGATGCTAACATCAGACCTTTGGGCTTCGTCGGCCACAACCTATATGTAGCGAATTAGGCTGAGGATCCTTGAGATGTTTTAGGAATCAGTGTTTGTAGGTGACAGGAGACAGCCATGGCATACCCCTGTGAGATATTTGGGGTGATCGAATGCTGACTTATTAAGGGGCCAATAAATTGGTACAGAGTACATCTTAGCAATCAGATTTTGTATGACATTTCTTGGAAGCGAATTAAGATGTACTAGTTGGATGGCCGTGTGTTGCCATGGGACAACAAAAGGATGTATAGAGATATTTTGATCGAAATGTTCTTTGGTGCCACTATTTTTACAAACACACTCAGCATCTGTTCTTTTAGCTTTTCCGGTTCCATCTCTCATAACAAAGCATCTGCATGTGCAATCTGTCGATCTTCATATCCTTTTCACCCATATGGCATATGACGGCAGAACTTATTGTGAAAATCAATGTAAACAAAGGCGAGGAGACTCCTGCTCCAGTGTCAACTCCTCTTGAGCAGGAAAAATAACGATAGAGATTGAGATTCCTATTAAGAATAGTGTGTAAGACTGTTTAGTTTAGATCTAAGCTAAGCTAAGGGCATCTCGCCGGCGCCCCCTAGCTCGCCTGGGGGGCGGCGGAAAGAAAATCACGCGTGGGCCAGCGCTGTCAGCGAGACAACGCCTTTTCCCCACCTCGGCTCGCCTTTTCCTCTGCCCGTCTCGCCGTCGCCGCCACCACCCCTCCTTGCGCTGCCGCACACAAGTAGCTACGAAACCCGCCGTCTAGCCCCGCCACGCCGCCGGCGCCGCCCACTCCCCTCCGCCGCGATCTAGCCTCCAGGAAGATTCTCGGGGCGAAACGCATCCACCCCGCCCGCAAGGTGTTCGGCGTTCCGCCCGACCAAGCCATGGACTCCGACGCCGAGGAGATGCTCGCCGAGCTCTTCGACGAGAAAGACCAGGCCGCCATCGACGACGAAGAACACCTGCTGATCTTGACCTCCCTCGCCGGCTTGCTCGCCCACGACGCGGGGCCGCGGCGTGTTGGATCGACGCGCGGTCGCCGCAAGAGCAAGCCGAGGCAGAGGTACGAGGGGTACTGCATCCTCTACTCCGACTACTTCGCCGATGATCCCACCCAGGACGAGAAGGTGTTCCGGCGCCGTTTCAGGATGAACCGCAAGCTCTTCATCAACATCATGCAAGCCATCCGGGAGTTCGACACCTACTTCAAATTGAAGAAGGACTGCACCGGCATGGTAGGTTTTACCTCTATTCAGAAGTGCATGATGGCCATGAGGATGCTTGCATACGGTGCTCCCGCAGATGCACATGATGACTATCTGCGCATGAGCGAGTACACGGCCATTGAGTGCTTGAACAAGTTCTGCCGGGTAGTGGTTGTAGTCTTTGGCCCAACGTACTCGCGATCACCCAATGCGCAAGACACTGCTCGCCTCCTCACAGAAAATAAAGCAAGAGGATTTCCTGGGATGCTTGGTAGTATCGACTGCATGCATTGGGCATGGAAGAACTATCCATTTGATTGGCAGGGATATACAAGGGAAATGAAGGAGAGTGCTCGGTGATTCTCGAGGCCATGGCTTCATATGATCTATGGATTTGCATTCATTCTTTGATATGCAAGGAACTCACAACGACATCAATGTCTTGCAGTGCTCGGATGTCTTTGCCGACCTTGTCGAAGGCCATGCTCCCCCTGTGAACTATGAGGTCAATGGGCACCAGTATACAAAGGGCTAATATCTTGCAGATGGCATCTATCCGAAGTGGGCAACATTTGTGAAGAGCATCTTCAACCCTGTGCCAGGAAGCGCGAAAACTTGGTTTTTCAAGTGCCAGGAGGCTTGCAGGAAGGATGTTGAGCGGGCATTTGGCGCGCTGCAATCTCGATTCGCTGTTGTCCGGTACCCAGCTATGACTTGGTCGAAGTCCAACATGTGGGAGGTGATGCAGTGTTGTGTGATCTTGCACAACATGATCATTGAGAGTGAGCGGGATGACCCGGTGCCTGACAGTGAGGCAAGAGCACCATACTAATGTCAGGGTCCTTTTGCAAAAGTTGATCACCAGGTGCCGACATCTTGGACAGACTTCCTCGCCACGCGCCAGGAGATTCGAAACGCTGCAACACATCAAGCTCTACAGAATGATCTGGTGCAACACTTGTGTGCGCGCAAGGGCAATGGCAATGTCGATAATGGTGATGCCAATGCCTAGTATGATTTGTTTTATTTGTTTGCATTGTTGAACTATTTATTTGTGTGTGAATTTGTATGTTTAAACTATTTCTATGTGTGAATTTATATTGAAAAAAGGTCGACCTTGTTTTTACCGAAATACGACAGAATCGTGCGCTGGGCGCGCCCCAGGTTCCTGTTTGACGCCGCGGCGGAAAAAAAAAAAAGCCAGTTTTGCGCCCTGGGAGGGCATCTCCCTAAGCTACACGCCCTTCCGCCGTTTGCTGCACACGGTACCGCTTCGCCCGAGTCCCCGACGCTGCGCAGGCGCCGAAGCGGAGCTCGACGGCGGCGCAGGTACGGCCCTCCTCCTCCCAAACTCCGGCAAGCCTCCCTCCCCGCGAGTCGTCGCCCGCTTGCCCCATCCCAATCTCTCCCTGCCCGCCGCCCAGGGCGACAGCCCCCATCCCCATCTTTCACGCGGGCCCTCCTCGCGCTCTTCTGCGTCCTCGGCTCCTTCACCGACTCCCTCAGGGGCCCCAAGCCCCCCCAAGGGACTCTAGCTGCTCGACTACCCTCTCGGCGTTGGCCTGCTCGTCGTCCCGTTCCCCACCAGCATCACCTGAATAGAATAAACTTAGAAGTGCATAAACAAAGCTCGACAAGTACTGCATGTTCACAGCTGTAGTATAGCATAACGGAATTGTATCATTTCAACGTTTTTCTCTCAGTTACTTTTTTGGTTTCTGAAATGTCAACGATCTAACTACGTAGCTCGAACGGTGAAAGTTGCTTGGTGCAAATCCAGCTTCAGCCAAACAAGCGTCGGATGTCTTGGCTGAAGAACTGCAGTTTCAGGTTTAAGCAATGAACCAATATGAGGTTTAAGATACGAATTAGAGCGAGTGGTTTCAATTGTGACTCTAACCATAGCAACTGCTTTCGGTTGATATATGATTAAGACGGACTGATTTCAGTTCAGGATTGGAATTTTTGAATTTTGTAAGATTTTCAGTTCGGCCATTGTCTGAATCTCATTGAATTTAATTTATTTTTAAGTAAATGTGACTAGCAAGCTAAATGCTCTGAATCCATAAATCATGAACTCCTGACGAATGCACCAGCAAAATGAATGCTATTAAGCATTGTTATTTCAGTTTTAATGTTGACCACATGAAAGTTAGTTCTACTGTTTGTCTGGTGACCATGCGAGTCCAGCTCCAGCCACATATATCTTTTATTTCTTGGTCGGAGAGCTGCATCTTTTGGTTTAAGCAATGATAATCACTCTCAGGTTGAGACAATTTTATAGATTACAAAATTGGTTTGAAATATGTTGAGCATTTTGGTGTTTTCAATTGCGGTATCACCTGGAGCAGTCTAAGGTTATCAATTCTGCTTGATTTCGGTAGTAATTATCAGTTCATCCAAAGGGAAAATTTAAGTTGTTGTGTTGTACTATGTGATTGCTCATGCAGAAACATAGGTTACAAATGGATATTTACTTGTAGAAGCATCATGTCAGAATAATTAGAACACCAATGCTACCGTGACCATTTTACACAATGTTTGCTTGTATTATTTGTTGTTATGTGATATATAATTATTCTAACATATTCACATGCTGCATATAAATCATTTCGGAACATGTATATGAAAGTATAATGACCATATTGCTATAGAAGTGTAGTTCAACATTTTTGCCATCCACATAGGAATTGGCACTGGTGGCTCTCCTTGATTCCAAGTTTCAAAACATTGGCATCCAAACACTAGAACTGGCATTCAACCTCGATATTAGTATCCTGTGATATTTGTCATTGTAGCCAGTTGAATGGCATGCCCTTGAATGTGTACATCGGTACATCCAAACATACTATAAGTTTCTCCTTGTGCATGTCGCTCTCATCCCAATGAGAAATCAGAAACCTTGTGGACTCAACTGAAAAATACCAAGTGGACTAATAATCTAATATGCCATTGTACTCCCAGAAGCTATTTTCTCTCACCCGGACGGCCTACGCGATGGCCGCCACCGGAGAAACTTCGCTGTCGCAGGCGAACTACTCCTTCGGGAGGCCATGGCCGGAGCTCAACGGAGGGCTCTCCTACACCGACACGTTCCGGTGCGCTGGTCAGCCTCCCCTCCCTCCCCCGCCCTCTTCTGTTACTTCCTCTGATTTCTTCACATACGAGCAGATGCGGAGACCACCACCACCACCTTGATCGAGTTCTACTCCGAAAACTACAAGAGCTCTGCGCCATTGCCGGGGTATGTATCTGATGGCCACACTCACTTGCTAATCTCCGCGATGTAATGGTTTCTAGTGTCTTCCTTTCCCTTTTTGTATTTGGTACGTTTATCTGATAGGCTGGAATGCTGTGTTAATTTCTTTGTGGTTGTGCTCGCCTCTGCAGGTGGATGCATAGGATTCATAATGGCCAGGTAGAGTATGCAGCATCAAGTAGCTAATTTCGCTCATATTCTGTTTTCTTTCACAATTTTTTGTATTGGTGTGTCGCCGTCGCCGTGTGACTGGTATAATAAGATCTGCGTATGAACCAATTTAACTTGTTTATTTTATTTTATTTTGTTTCGCAATTAGTCGATATTTGTTGGTATGAGCTGCTAGCTGTGAGGTTTATGGATCATTCATGCCTTTTTCCCTTTGCCTTATTGAGATATTGTACATTTCAAACGCACACATGAAGAGAAAAATTTGTAATATGTTGTAGCTAATTAGTGTGTTCTGAGTTTTGCATCACATGCGAGTTGGAAGACAAATTCAGAAATTGAGATTATGTTTGCAGATAACAGTTGATGATCAAGTTGTCACTGATCCAGATATGATTCTCCGGTATTTTATTCGTCTGTTTGCAGTATATATATTTGCAGCAAGTGTTATCATTGTTATTTCCCTTCATCATTTTCTGTACTTCTGTTGCTACCTTTTGAAAGTATGATATGCATTTCATTTGGATCCTGTTTTTCAGTGACGGTTCTAAATTGGTATATCATCGCCTCGCATGGAAGGAGCCATCTGCACCACATTTGCTTCAAGTGCTTTATGAAGATGAGGACATGGTATGCACATCAACCCAATTTTTTTGAGAAATTGCATGAAGTCACATTCTATCTAGCCGTCATTTAGCCTAGATGGTTGGCAAGGTCCAAGTTGCATCTGATTTTCACCTAACTTGTGGTTTTTCTGTTGTCATGTTTGTCTGTTATTGCTACGGTAGTTCTTTTGTTTTAGCTGAAAACTGTAGAGGAGGCCCCAACAGTCGAAACTTATTAATATACTCCAAATGATGTATAGATTTTCAGCTAGTGTGAATCTCCGTTAATTTGCATATATGTTTATTAAAATTAGTTAGAACACATGAAGCTATAGATTCATAGTCATAAATCAGCTGATTTTGTCAGGTTACCCTCAATAAGCCTTCTGGTTTGCAAGTTCTGCCTAAAGGACTCTTCCAGCAGCGCACTGTTCTAGCACAGCTTCAGTGGAAAGAGTGGAAGATGCCCCCATCAAGCTGCCCAAAGAGAAAAGATGTGCAATCACATCCTGTGCCTGTTCATCGATTAGGAAGGGGCACGTCAGGTTTGTTTGTGTTCTGTTTGGTTCACTCCTACCCAGAAACTCTATTTCGTACATGATCAGTTTGAGGTCTAGCAGACATGAACTTTGTGTCTTGCCTGTGAAACCAAGAATCTAAGAGAAATACACATTGGTTGTTCCTGTTATTACTCTGAAATGTTACAAGATGTTACTGCTAAAATTTTATTCCACACAAACTCTACTGTCTCGGTGTCTCCAAAAGGTGTACAACGCATAAGTTATTTATGTTATAAACAGGAAGGGTAGTTCACGGAGATGATAACGAAATCTTTCTTACCATAATGTAACAAAGAGCTCTTCTGCCACGAAGCCTCACTTTTACCATTTTTTGGCTAAAATGTCTTCACAGAAAAATGTTTGTTACCGCTGCATTGCCATATGTAATGTCTTCAGTTCTTCACTATTACTTCATGTTAGGTCTACTGCTTTGTGCCAAGACAAAGCTTGCCAAAGTTCGACTTGCATCTTATTTTGCAGAAGGTGCTGTAAATGCTGGGAAGAAAAGGTTTACAATTTTTTCTTTTGAATTAGAAAGGAACAATCTATACTTTTTGCACCACCCAGTACCGTGTAAACTATATTAATTCAATTTATAGGGATGAACCAGAGGTTGGCAAGGAGCGAAAAATTTCAAAATTCTACCGAGCATTAGTAACTGGTATACTTGAAAATGATGAGGTACTGCTCCTGCCCCCTCATGCCTATGAATGTCACTATCATTCAATTCATAATCGAACTGATATCTCTCCTAAAAATGTGCATAATGGACATTTTTTGCAAACTAATAGGTATGATTTTTCCTTTGCTCCTGCAGGATGTGGTTACTCAACCCATAGGATTGGTTCATTACCCTGGAGTTGCAGAGGGGCTTTATGTGGCTTGTTCCTCAGGTACTACAAGTTTACAGAGCCAATAATGAGCTTACTAATATCGGTAATATAGGTTATATCAAGCAAATATTGCTTGATTTCTTGTCTAGTTTTATCATGCATCATTACTTTTCAGGGAAGCCAGCAATGAGCAAAGTGTGTGTACTTGAGAGGCTTTCACACAAAAATCAATCGCTGGTTCAGGTATGAGGCTTATTTTATTGGTGTTCTGTCCTACTTTTATACATTTCTTCAGATATGCAAAGCGTTCCCTCTGTTTGAATTTCTGACATGTATGACAGTAAATTACGGTTTCCTTATATATGACACTCTTACATTTTCTCGGTTGGTGCAGGTAGAAATTCATTCAGGTCGGCCTCACCAAATACGGATACACCTTGCATACATTGGACACCCTCTTGTTGGTACAAACTCTTCTGATATATTGTGATGGGCATAATAGTACTTGAGCTCTTGTCTTCCATGCTTGGATTTTGCATAGATTCCAAAGTTCAGACACCACATGATTTCTCTTCCTTTTATTTATCAGATGATCCCCTGTATGGTATTGGTGGGAAACCTAAATTTGATAACCTGGAATCTATTAGTACGGATATTTCTTTTGCACGCGACGGGTAATTCTTTCATTTATTATCTCAGCTGAGGTACCTCCATGTGTATCATGTATGTAGTTTAACTAATCTTATGTGCCTCTTTTAGAGGTTATGAGAGGCCTTTACAGCCCGTTCCTGGAGACTGTGGGTATCACTTACATGCGCATTGGTTGGTCCTTTGTCATCCAACTACGAATAAGGTAATGTGAAGTTAATCTTTCTAAATTGGTACATAGTATTCTCGGCCTGACATGTGCAATAGGTTAAGATCTCAAGAACTGAGCTATATAGTACATACTATCTGTAGTTTTCCCGTTCATCTTGTAGCTAAAGCTGCATTCTCAAGCCACCTGTTAATTCAGAGTTAAGTAAGATGTATTGAACAAGGAACGAGGAGTGCACTGAAATACGTGTAAACCTTAATAAAAGACAAAGAGTGGTTTCTTTCCCTAAAAAAATGAATAATTAGGCCCATTCCCGTATAACTTTGTAAGTTACTATTTTCTTGGTTTATTGTTAGTCTGGGCGAAGCAGGGACGATATATGCTATCCACTATTTTATCAAGACTAGGACTTCTCTAAGTTTCTTCTGAGTCCAGAATTTTGTATATCAGCTATGCTATGACTGCGTCTTTAGGAGTAAGTGGCCGAACGTGCAACAATTGAATACAGATCTGCATGAAGGCAAGTTCATGTGTGTTATCCAGTCTTTCGTTATACAGATCTACGTGAACCCAAAAATAAAGAAACATCTACACTATTATCTCTAATATTTAAAGAAAAAAAAGACCATTTTGCGAAAAGAAGGGATTATTTGGGGCTTTTGCATGTGACTTGCAAAGGCACAATGGCGAGCATGGTGAACCAACAGAAGAATGTTGTTGAAAACTGAGGAGATTTTGTTTATGAACCTTGTTCTTGGTGCTGTTGCCTCCATCTATGTTGTGAGTATGATAAGAATAAGCGAGCTTTCTATCCTGTTTGTAGAAATTGAGTTATTAGTTTTCAATTAACCAATCTAAGTTTAGCACCTCTTCAACAACCCTCTGTCATGAATCTTAACCATCTAACTTTATACAACCAAAACTTTGGAAGAACATGACTTGGAAATAAAATTGAACAATGTGGAGTTAAACAAATGACGAATAATTGTACCGACGTATTTTAGAGATGTTAAAGACATTTATATCTTCATTCGTATCATTAGAATTGTGAACATATACACAAGTTTGTTGGATAGGTTCTAGTTGTAGACTTGAGACTAGATGATTTGGCTGGCAGAACAAACTATGCAACTAACTGTTTGATCATGTTATCTTATTTCTTTCATACGGATGCTGACACATAAATTCCTTATTTGCCCCCTTCCTTTTTTTTCGTTAACAAAGGAAATGACTGAAAATCCGTAACTAGTGCGGTTTGGACTTTGGGAGACTTTTCGCTCGAATTAAAGAGAGATCAAATCCAAACTAACTTATGTTGATGTTGTCTCCTAACTTCTTGTGGTTGGCTTTGCAGACGCTGAAGATAACCGCCCCTCTGCCGCATATCCTACAGACCCAACCGGAGCGTTGCGAGCAGCAAGTTGATACTTGAGCTCATAAAATCTATTTGAAGCCCTATCTATAGACAGCACGCCAGGCACATGGACACTGGAGTGCATATCGGCGTATGAGCCATGAGGTGTCAGGCGCAGCTTACACATTGTCTGTCTTGAAGTTTTCCGTGGCTAGCAGCGTGGATGATACAGAAATTACATTGTTGGGTTGAAGGGGCACTAGGCGGGCTTCTGAGGGAAACTTGTATATGCATTTTGAAACCAGGCAAATTGCCTTTTTCATTCATATAATAGAAAAAAAAGTGGTCAGTTTTCCGAGTAGCCGGTTTATATAAGGAAAATGTCACTCAGAAAACTGGCCACTGATGAATCGACCACCAAGTCGCCCGAGCGACCAAAGCCAACACCCCGAACACTCAACTCAATGAGGCACGCCGATTTACATGTTAGTCATCTCCAAACATGTAGAAACGATTACTGAATGCATTCCAAACCAACTTGGAATTCAACAGCTCCATTTCTGAATGCATGGTCATTCAGTTTTTGATTGGTGATAGTAGAAAAGATTGGAATGAGTTCGTCTGTGCCTTGCGCAGTTGGCAGCAGAGTCCAACCATTTCCTTCCAAACCTGACCAAAGCTTGTCAAAAAAAAAAAAAGAGGGCTGCGCGGCACCAGCACCAGCACCAGCACCACCCCTCTCTCTCTCTCGGCTCTCTGTGGAAGTGTGAATCAGACCAATGGAGGCCTCGCCGGCGACGCGTCTCCCGGAGGCGGACGCGCTCCCCGACGGCTTCGTCGAGAGCTCCTCCACTGACCAGGCCCCGCCCATCTCCTCCGCCTCCTCCGCCGCCGGGGATTCCCCGCATCCCGCCCTCGGCTCCGATCACGAGGCCGCCACCGCCGACAACGCCAGCGAAACCCTAGGCGCTCCTTCTACCTCCTCCTCCACCGCCACGAATGCCCTTCGGGGCCTCGATCTGAACCTCGCTTGGGAGCCGGAGGAGACCGAGAGCGCTCCCGGACAGCCGGGGCCCGCCGCAGACATAGGAGGTGATCTCTCTTTCTCTCTCCCCCCTCCGCCAGTCCGCCTGTCTCACGCGCTGACAGCTACCTGGTCTGATGTGTTGTGTTTTTCTAACATCACATCGTCAGTTCCAGTTGAGGGTTAAACTTAAGCGCGTTCTCGTTCGCGTTCGCCCGTGGGACTGAACTATGGACTATGTCCGCTTACCTTGTTTTGATGCTCTTGGCGCAGATGCAAAAGACTTAATGAAGGAGAGCTTTGTGGTAGAGCAAGCAGAACCGCTGGCCATTCAAAAGGTTGCTGATGATGAAATGGCTATGGTTTAGATTTCTCTCTGTGTTCAGTGCTGGTGTTGGTAAGGATGCTAGTGTTTGCTAAATTGGATTGATTTTCATGACTTCATAGGAGGGTGCTGAGCCAAAACGTAAGGTCGTAAAGCGGGGCAGTAAGCTAGAGAAGGACAGGGAGCTGTTGGAACTTGCCCAGGGGTACCATCGAGTGGTAGCAGAGAGGGATGCAGGCAAGTTTCTGTTGCATGTGATATATGATCCCAATGTGTATTTCTCCAGCAGTTGAACCTCCGTTTCAATTTTTCATATATTGGTTCTTTAAGACAAGACTTTGACCAACAATTGCTCCACTAATAAGTGGTTTATCTGATACAATGTCACAACCATGAGAAAGTACTTCTGATCAATTCCATGTCTCATAAGCCACAAATGAAAATGGGGGTGAAAGCCGTGTCTTAATATGTGATATATGACCCCAATGCCTATTTCTCCAGCAGTTGAACCTCCATTTCAAATTTTCTTATTTTGATTCTTGAAGACAAGACTTTGCCCAACAACTGCTCCACTAATAAGTGTTTTATCTGATACAATATCACAATCATGAGAATGATCAATTCCATGTCTCATAAGCCACAAATGAAAATGTTGGTGAAAGCCTTGTCTTAAATTTTAATTAAGCAAATACGCTTACAGTTTTAAAAAGAATGGATAAATCCATTGGTTACCCTCAGTCAAGGATTCACTGTTCAAACACTACAACTTTACCTTTGTTGGAATAGAATTGTCTAATATTCATGTTAATAGAGGAGGGTTAATTTGAATTTTCTGTTCTGGATTCTTCTCATTAGAACGAAACATCAATGTAACTGAACACCGGATTAGTCTGGGTTTCCCCTCCTGTATTTACACTCGTAAACTCCTTCCTACCTTAAAATGTATCCTTCTTTCTTTTCTTTTACTACAAATTATAGCATGGAGTATCTTCTGGATTATACACATTTAGCAAGAAGAATTTAATCAAATCTTTTCCTTTCTGCTTCTTCCATGGACAAGTCTTCCATTCTACCTATAGGAACGATGTATTAGATGACTACTTTGTTACTCTATAAATTTGAATATTTATTTGGAATTGGTTAACAGTTAGCCAAAAAAAATAGAGACATCTTAACTACACATTTTCATTTAAAGGGTTTAAATTACATGAATATTTCTGTCAAAGCACGAAAATCGTAAGATGATTTATGGCTCCTTTAGAATGGAGGCTTTTCAAAGGAGCTTTAATCAATTACAAATTTTCTTATAGAGGCACATGGGATATAAAAAAACGAGAACCAAAATTGCATATGATTTTTAGCAAAAGCTTAGACCTATAGAAAATTTTCTGTTGTTCATGCCCTAAAGAAAATTCATGTGGTTTTCCTATGGTCTAACTAGATAAACAAACAGTCTCTGTTGTTCATGCAGGATTCAAACGTATCGTTTCGTTCAGTTACTGTTCTGTTCCTGTGTTTATCATCCTGTATTCATGATCTGGATTGTACTAGTTTAGTGATGAAGCCACGGAAGTTGTACCGCTTGACTAGTTTATTTATCTATTTTACTACCAAAATTAAATCTATTTGTTAAATTTCTTGTCCAGCTATTGAACCGATGAACCAACTACTGCTGAATCGATAGCTTCATCGGTTCGGTCACCGGTGGTTTTTTAAGCTGTGGTCCAAACACTAAGCTGCATTGTTTAATTGGAATAATGCTCTCTAATATAAATGTAATCATGTTAGTTTGATTTTTTTTGTCCTGGACCTTCATTAGAACAAAATAAATCGATATATACCCTAAATACCTGAGTAGTCTGGTTTTACTCTTGTATGCTCTAATAAAATCCTTCCTACCCAGTAAGATGTATCGTTTGCATTTGGTCTCTTGCAGCTATTGCAGTTAAAGAAAAGTTAGAATCTCTTTGTAGAGAATTTCAGCGTCAAAACAAAATGTTAAAGGTATGTTAAAATAGTTCTGAGTCGTAAAATTAGTATGTATGAGCATTTTGCAATTCCGTTCAGGTGTGATATGTTTTCGGTTTTTTGTTCAGGAAGAGTGCCAAAGGGTGTCAACACAGGGGCAGAACTTTCGGACGGACATGAACGATAAATTCGAGAATGCTATGAAGGTCAATTCTACATTACATGACAGTAATCTGGAATAACTGTTTGTTTACTAGTATCCTCTTTTGTTTACCATTATATTTATGATATTTTGTAGGCTGTTGGTGTCAAGCTTGAGGAGCAGAAAAATGAAATGATTGCTCAGTTTGAAGAGAACAATTCGTAAGAATACTAAGCTTAGGCATGTCTTCAGTGTAGTTTCATTGGTTTCAGTTGGCAACTTCATTTGATACAGATGCGATGGATACATTTATAGCCTTCACTTACTTATCAGTTTATTTTAACCTTTTTTCGATGTACACTGATGGCCTGCTATTTTGTAGGCTGAGAAACAAACTCAAAGACCTTGCTGATCAGTATAATATCATTCAGCAGAAATATGCTAATCAGGTATGCTGCATATATCCTGCAAGTTTTCATCCATGAGCATCACCAATATTGCCACAGAGCCCACAACCATGATTTATGCGTAGTTTGTTGTACTTTCTGTAAAGTTTTGTTTCTCATCGGCTCATCATATATGCAGTTGAAAGAAAAGACGCTGGAACTTGAGCTTGCTGATCTGAAAATTAAACAGCATCAAGCTAAGGCGGCTCAAGAACATGCTCAAATGGCATTGTATGCTGAGCAAGTTTCTCAACTTGTCACTACTGAGAAGAGCCTGCGGGTACAGCTCGCTGCTGACGGCAAAAAATTTCAGCAGTTTCAGGTACTTGTGAAGAAAGATCCTTCTCTCAATTCCTTAATTCATGGATGCAGTGTATTATTTCTTAACGGTGGATTTCTCCTACTCGGTGAACATGAAATGTAAACAGCATTCTAGTTTATCCATTTTAATGGGGGGTTTATACAGGTGTAAATGTTAAGCGTTCCGTTATATCGTTTCAGGATGCCCTGTCAAAAAGTAATCAAACCTTTGAGACTTACAAGAGGGAGATGGGACAGGTGTTGTACAACTCATCTGGGCTATGCTCTGTATCATTGTTCATATTAACTGTTTGTCTACAGAACTTATAAAAATATGTTGTTATCTTTTCCATTAGATGGTGAGGGCGATAAAAGAATTAGGGAAGCAAAATACAACCCTGAAGAGCAAATGTGAGAATTCAGATGTTGCTCTTGTGAAGCTCATTGAGGAGGTAATGCATCTACTCCTGTGCAAGTAGTATCGTTCCTAGTAATATTATCTTTACCTTCATGCTAGAAAAATCTTGTGCAAGTTGCTACGTCTGATGCTACCAGTTTTTGCAGCGTGAGGAGATGAAGAAGCAACTAGAGAAATGTAAGAATCAGAAGGACAAGCTTGAGTCCCTGTGCCGGTCACTGCAGGCAGAAAGAAAGCAAAGCCCCTCTGTCGGTATTTCTGATGCCACCTCTATCCAAGCAGATCTTACAGAAAGTCAAGAGGCGGAGATGTCTGAAGCCTGAAGAATGGATAATACGTGGCGCTTTAACCCTGTTTTGTTTGTGAGTTTGTGGGAGCTTTTGGCATGTGTATCACGCATCCACCTATCGGCCTAGATGTTTCTCGTTTGAATCATCATCCCTTAGTGGAAGAAGTCGAAGCCTGCTTTGTTTTCTCAGCAACAAAGAGACGTCCATCTGTCTAGCCTTTTGAGATTGTATAACCACCGACTGCCAAGGCAGATCAGCAATGACTTTCTTCTTATTGACGTCATTTATATGTGATCAAGCGTGTACTTGATTGATGACCCGATGAACATTCTCTGTTGAAGCAATAGTAGCAACCAAGGCAAATCAGCAATGACTTTCTTATTGACTTCCAATTTTACCTCATAAGGAAGAAACCATTAACCAAGTAGTACTGTAATAACACTCGTTTTTATCCATCTCGCATGGTCAACACTAGTCCCTCGTCGTGAAGAGGCAATAAACATGTTTATTTTAATCATTTACATTCTTATTTTCCTTGGAATGCTGCAATATTTTACACATCTCGTACAGACACCACTGCCCATGCATACAAAACACACCATTTTATCTGCTCAACACATTTCAGTAACATTGGTGCGCACATAATTCAGTCAACTACAAAGAAGGGTGAACCCGTGACATTAAATCAGGTATATACTTCACTGTGGTCATTTTGTACATGCAAACAAAAATCAACAGATCACCAAACTAATTTGAATAAATAAAGGGTCTGAGTTTAAACAGAATGATGGCTTGTGGCCAAGAAAAAGCTAAATGCCACAAATGCAATAGGTATCTCATCTAATAAAATTGGTAGCCCGTGTCCAGCTCCATCGAAGCAAATATCTTGCTACATAAGTTCTTAGGATCCCATCACCCTGAGATAAACCAAGCATATAATCCAAAGCAGAACCTGCATTGATGTGAGAATATAAGCAACTGTTTGACACATACTGAGATGAGATGAAGTGATTCTATATCCTGGAATAGAGGTTGAGCCAAGCTGAAAATGACAGGAAAATGGCTATTATGGATGTTTTCAGGTCATAATAAAGATGATAAAAACCCTCGTATCACATAATTCAAGAGATGGCAAACCCATGAAGGCTAATGCCTCTTGCTATTGGTATGTCGCCAGTTAAAATAAAATGAGGTGTAGTTTATCAGATGTCGACAGCTTTAGGATTAATAAATAGTAGACTAATGGCAGCCTCCAATACCAAACAGTAATATTTCAACCACGCCAAGAATATGTAATAACATTAAGTTGGCACTCAGAACTAATTTCCATTCAATAAACAGAAAATCATTTAATCGGCTGTTGTACGAAGCACTTAAATTGTGAGATGAAATTATTCATGCACAAGTAAAATGGGACAAACGTGATTTAGAAGTTTGAGTAAACATCTGCTAAATGCGGAAAAATGCTTGATATGTTGTGACTTACATGCTCAATCAGTAGAAACTTTACCTTGTTTAATGGATTGCATGGTTCCTCAATCAGTAGAAATTTTCTTCCTTGCTGCCCTTGCATTGTCATACTCAAACTTGAGCACATCTAGAATATGTGAAGTATCCTTAATATACAACCACCTTCCAATTGCGCTTTCCTCTATCATTGGGAAGTATTCAACAAGAATTGTGTTGGCAATCCAGTACCAGATAGCACCAAATACAAGGCCCACTACTGCTCCCGCAAAAACCTAATGAACTCATGAAAGTGAAACGTCTTTAGACTTTCAGTGGCAGTCATGATACTTGCCTAGAATAGAAGTACTAGAATCAAACGATATACAAGTAGGTATGCAGGGAGATACCGACTTTTCTAAAGGAGGATATCTGATGAAGAAATCTACCATGAACATAACCGTTTTTTTAATTTTAATAGTGGTTTGAACTATTTTATTCGTCATGCGAAGTTCCCATATAGGTTTCCATGGAAATGGAAAGATGATGATGCTCACTATCTTTTCAACGACACGCCAGTTGGTTTTTAGCCAGGATTTGCTAAGGTTGAAGACAGTGCTAAACGTTGCCGGAAATGTTTGGAAAGTGGCAAGTACTGGCAGCCAGCACTAACTTCTAAACCTGTTCTTGTGTTTATCTTCATGTCAGCAGTTAGAACCCCATAGTCCTATTAGCAACAGATGTTGCAACTTGACAACTAAAATCACCAAAATTATTCCCATGTGCAGCATCCCACAAGCCAATCGTAAGACCAAGAGGAGCAACACTTTTCATGGCAAATTCCATAATTAGGTTGTTGCTGATTGCAATTACTAGACTATGTTCTAAAATGAAGACCATTGTAGCGTTGCAAAAGTATGTTCACAAGCTAAAGATAACTTTTCACGCCATAGTTACAATTAAAAAACAGTTACTTATATGGTTTAACAGGCACTAAAAGTTTATACGGGCTGTTTTAATGGAGAAAAAACTCGTCTTATGTTACAAATTATAGCATGGAGCATCTAGTAGACTAGAAGGAAATGTTCAGCAAGAATAATTTAGTCAAATCTTCTCGCTTCTTCCATGGACAATTGTTACATTCGAAAGATGTATCAGATGATTATTCCTTACTCTGCAAATTTCTATATATATTTGAAATGCAGGTTAGAAGTTAACCCCAAAAGACATTAAATTAAATACATCTTAATTACACATATTTCGTTCAAGGATCTCAAGCTCAGGCGCACTTTAAAAACAAGAAAAACAAAGCTAAGACGCTGGACGGCCCCTTTAGATTGAAGGATTTTTAAAGGAATTTTCTAGGATTTATAATCTACAAGGAATTATCCTATACCGGCCTATTGGATAAAAAAGACAACAAAAATTCTCATGGTTTTCATATACAATAAAAAAAATCCTTAGGATCCCTAGCAAAAGGCTGGACCTCTTGGAAATTTTCTCTATGCCTGGCAACTATGGCATGAATCTAATCTCTAAACAAAGTTGATGTCATTTTCCTAAGGTGCTACCAAATAACCGAGCAGTTCATGTTTATTTGATTCCATTCATGTTGGATTCTTGTAATGACATTCATTTTTTTTGTGTTTACGACCTCGGCCCTAAATTATTTTCAAGGTAAGGAAATAATTGCCTAGAAGAGAAGTGCATCAATGAAGAACCAAAATTCCACCACGTCCCATCCATCAGATCGGATCGTGAATCGGGGGCTCTCACCTGCGGGACGGTGTGGTAGCCGAGGTACACCCTGGAGAGCATGGTGAGGAAGGCGAGCGGCCATGAGAAGGCGGCCATGACGCGGCTGGCCGGGGATCGGCGGAGCACGAAGAGCGAGAGGTAGGTGGCGAAGAAGAAGGTGTACTGCGCGTGGCTGGAGGGCCACCCGTGGGAGTCGCAGGTCTCGAGCAGCTCGCAGTAGGCCGGGCGGGACTGCGCGACGGAGTGCTTGATGAGCTCGTTGAGGACCTGCGAGAGGAGGAGCCCCAGGGCGAAGCAGATGCCCTGGAGCTCGCGGCGGAACATGAAGTGGGAGACGAAGCCGCCGAGGCTGATGAAGACGGGGACGAGGGAGACCCAGGCCAGGAAGAGGCCGAGCCTGTCGCCCCGCGGGTAGCGGACGTGGGTGAGCGTGATGGCCTTGAGCGCCGGCGGCACCGACGCCGCCAGCTCCTGGTAGTCCCCCGCCCCAGACATGGCTCCGCGGCGGAGGAGGTCCCCTGCTTTCCTCTTGTGCTTTTTTTGGGGAGCGAGGGCGATTGGGGGTGAATGCGGGGATCTGCGCCTTTTCGCGTTTGGGGAGAGGGAGAGGGAGAGGGCGGAAGACGTGTGCGCGGAGCGGCGGGCGTGGACGTGCCAGAAGAAGCCGGGCGTGGACGCGTGCGGGATGAATATGCGGCGCGTTTGGTAACCTGTAAACTTCTTTTTTTTCATGGGTACGTAAAAGTAAAACGTTCGATTATCTGGATTTTTTCGTGTCATTACACGAACCGGATATTAAAGCACGTCCGGGCCAAATCTAGGAGGAGCGGTTAAATCGGCCGTTGCTGTTGAGTCTGACTTGTTGTACGCGTGGAGATGCGCGAGCGAAACGACGTCGCTTCGGGAACACGCGCCATAACTCGGCTCACCGCCCCGCTACTTCCTTTCACTCCTTCCTCTTACTCTCACCCACTCAACCTGTCACATTGCCATGCCGGCTGCGCTACCACCGATCAATCCGCCACACCGGCGCAGGGAGGAGGAGCGGGACCGGAGGAGGCGATGAGGACAACTCGGACGCAACCTGCACCGCACGACAAGGACCTACTTGTCGACTTCCGGCACGACCTCGAGCTCCTCGTCGACCTCGGCAATGGCGGTAAGTCCCATCTTCCCCCAATCTTCGTCGTAGTTCATGCAGTACAGAGTGCTTTGTCATTTCTTAGAACATTCATACAAGATATGTTAGTGTTTTCAGTAGGGTAGGCTTCCAACTGAGATTGGATTGGGATTGGATCTGTTAGAAGGTCGACCGTGCTTGACGGTTCCGTCCTTTGCTCTCATATGTTTGTTAGGATTGTAGATCCGATCCGTATTGTACTGTATATGCAAAGAGGAGAAGGCCCTTTGCAGTAGTAGCCGCATAGATAGCTAGAAATGGTGTGTTGCATTTTGTGATTCCATTATTCTGAGTAGCGCTAGTTTGTCTAAAACCGACTGAAAAACGAACTGGAGGAGTTTGAAGAATCAGAATGCCATGCTCAAGAACATGCAACGAACTCAAGCACATGTGTTGAGGGCTAAGAAACATGAATGGAAGGCAGAAAGAGAGGTGTTGATGGCCGAGAAGAAGAGTCTTTAAGATGAAAAGAGAAAGTTAGAGTATTGCATATACGATCCGCTCAAAATGATCGCATATAAACAAGGAAAAGATCAAGAGGATCAGGGCCATTTGTGATGAGTAGCTCGATAAGTAATTTAGGACATTTGAGTAGTCCTAGTGACATTTGTAGTGTACACTAGTTGGGATTTGAACTAAGCGAAATTTGTGTTCAGTAGCTGAAGTACCTTTTGTCATGTACACTTCCATTTCTGTTTTAGCATTGCTTATGCCTTGGTCAGTGATTGAAATGTGGCACTATGAAAGTCAAGGGGTTGTCCTCAAACCTAGTCATGTAATTTCTTGCAGACTAGACTTAGTTTGCGGACAATCCATTTACCTACCGTGTGACCCAATGTGTGAGGCCTCGTTAATTGTTGTCCTCGCATATAATTGTTGTTATTCTGCATATAATTGTTGTGTTTTGTGCATTTACTTGTTCTCCGTGAGCATGTAATTGTTGTCCTTCTGCATCTAATGATTTATGTTCTTTGTGCAGAGTCTGCCGATCGATCTAGGCGCATAGGCGGAGGTTGCGGCAAGGCTGGATCAGCCAAGAAGCGTCGTGAAAGGCCGGCTAACGTCAACCAATTCCACGATGAGGAAAGGCCGCAGCACTTCCTCTGGATCATCTTTGAGCCGACGTTAGGGAAGCTGCCCATCCTACCACCTCCCTTAAGTTGTTTGGTCCCATGCCCTCGAGCATCGTTATTCACAACAACACTAGTTGCAGCTGGAGGATGACCACCAAGAAGGAGGGTGACAAGGCGTTCGTCGACATCGCCCATCAGCTAAAGATCAGGCAGTTCCTCACCTTTAGGAAGGAGACCACGTGCGTTTCAGTGTGGCCATCTTCAACCACACCTACACTGAGGTGATGAGCAGATGCCCGGATCATGGCGATGCCACCAGGTTGGTCGTCGTGGAGGAAGAAGCATAAGTTGATCGTCGTATGTTGTCTAGTTAAGTGTCTAGCGGTACTTTGAACTTGATCTTGTCTATCCGTTATCTGAAGTGCTAAGTATTGATCTAAGTTAAATTCGTATTATGTAATTGTTTGTGTTTGTAATGTGTAATGTTGTGTATTCAGCGTGTAATTGGTAATCTCATCACTCAAGTGAAGAGGTTACCAGACTATGATTTGAGCCACAACCAAACAACATCATGCTCGTTTTGGTCTACTTATATGGTTTTGAAACCGGCCAATCAAACAACCATACACTTTGGTAGGCATACAATCTGATGGGCTGGAGTTACAACCACGCTAACCATCTTGTCACCAACAAATTCTCAAGTTTTTTTATATTAGTGTAGTGGAGATATAAGACGACTAGATACTGTATATTCTGTAAGAACCGATACGTATTACTACGGCCTTGTTTGTTACTTGGGTATTTTACGGGATTGGTGGGGATAATCCTCTAGTGGATTGGGTGAAACCCCAAACTTCACCCAATCCCTAGGAGACTGGGGATCCAATCCACTAGGCAGGGGTAGTGTATTGAATCCCCTAGGGATTGACAAAAAAATAAACTAGAGTTTGGTGATTTGTGCGGAAATGTGGGGATAAAACCTGTTCCATACACTAAAAACAAACAATATTTTGACGTAAGTGGGGATTTTGGAGTTTGACCACAAATCCCCAAAAAACTCTAGAAACAAACAGGGCCTACTTGAGTAGAATTCAAGAATTCAAACGAAAGGTGAAACCGTGAAAGCTGCGAGTGTCCAGGTTTTCGACCGGTTTGTGAAAGGCACGACCTCGCATCCGATGCCGCGATGCTGACCCCAGTTGCCTCCCATTAAATTCGAACGCAGTAGCTTCCCAATTTCAAACAGCTCGCTCGCTCGCTGTCGCTGTCGCCGCCGCCGCCCACCTCAGCCTAAGCGGCGCATCACCGCAGGCAGCCTACGGCGACGGCAGCACGCGCGGCGATGGAGTATCGGCACGGTGGGTCCCCCGGAGGCGACGACGGCAAGCCGCGGGACAAGTTCTCGGTGTACCAGAACCCGTCCCTCACCCGCGCGCTCGCCTCCCGCAGCGTCCGCCCCTCCCTCCCGGTCCTCCTCCTCCTCGCGCTCTCACCCATCGCCTCCGCCTCGTCCCTCATGGCCCTGTCGTCTTGGTAAGCCTAAATCTACACCCCGCCCTCCTTCCCCAGTCACCCTCCATCTAAACCCTGAACCCCAGATCATTACAACGCCTGAGTTCTTGTTATCACAGGGAGGGGGAGCTTGTCAAGGTCGCCGGCCGCGCAGGTTTATCCATCGGTGCTGTCGGTAAGTTCGCTTTTCTCTATGCTGGATTGGGGGTTCTGAAAATTTTGAACCTGGAGGTGCCGGCACTGTGTCTGGTTGCTCACGAGGTGCTTGTAGAAATGCCAAGCTTGGTGAGCATGGTTGGTTGGCACCTAAGAGTGCTGGCACAAATGTCATATTTTCCTGCACATCTGATGATTGTAATAAGGACACTCCTAGGTCTTTTAAAGATGCTTTGTTGTGCCAGAGTTTCCTGCAAATTTTAACTTGCTGTGCTCTTTCAGTGTTCGTCTTGAGGTTGGTGGAGGCAGCACTAGGTCTTGTCGCACTTTTTACAGTCCCAGCCTTCTTCAGGGCACTGGTGCTATACAATGGGAGGAGGGCATTGGCCAAGGAGGACAAGGTTGTGTTGTCCCAGCGCCAGTTGGGGCTCCTTGGGTTAAAAACTACAGGTTCAGACGGAGCTGCCACGGGTGAGCAAACCAAGAAGCCTCCCAAGGCAAAGCCATCAACACCCTCAGAGCCGATTGTTCCTATCAGGAGATCTTCGTTCAGCTACACACCGTCTCGGGGGCAACCAAGGATTGGCTCAAGCCATTTGAGCCCTGGTGGTGAGAGACTGAACTCATCATTACAAAGATCACCTTCCACTCCACTGCAGAAGCCTGTTTCTTCCCCTTCAACTCCATGGTCGAGGAAAAGCTCAGCCAGCGCCAATGGCATTCAAACTGAGGCGATGCTGGACCATTTCTTGGCCCGCTTGGATGAAACTATTGATAATCTCACGGATTCATCCAGTAAAACTGCAACGCCTCCAGCAACCATCACAGGCTTTGGCATTGCCAGCCCTGTCTCAGTCACCACATCAACCACCCCTTCTGGTGCTACACGGAGCACACCTCTGAGGCCTGTGAGGATGTCTCCTGGTTCGCATCAGAAGTACAGCACACCTCCAAAAAAGGGTGAGGGCGAGTTTCCACCTCCGATGTCCTTGGAGCAGGCAGTGGATGCCTTTGAAAATCTGGGTGTCTATCCTGAGATTGAGCAGTGGCGAGACAATCTCAGGCAGTGGTTTTCTTCAGTTCTGATGAACCCGCTTGTCCAAAAGATTAAATCAAGCCATACTCAGGTGCTCATTAGTTGGCATTATTTTTACAGGAGCCTATATTTCTAGTCCAGTTCAGTAGTCACCATTTTATTTTGTTATTGCGCTCCTTTTTCAGGTTAAGCAAACGACAGTTAGCATTGGGGCTTCAGTTAATGTTACCCAGGTTGGAAGCGATCTGCCAAGCACAACAGCACCGGTTAGCTTATCTCCACTAGGTGGGACTAAAGATTGGCAGCCAACTGTCACGGTTGATGAGGATGGCATTCTTAATCAATTGCGGGGTGCACTTCTGCATTCTCGTAATGCTCCAGTTGGTGAGTTGCTGGTGTACTCTGAACTTTCCTGCTGTAGTCGTGTTCATATGTTTCTCTTCGCGGCGTGGTGGAAGTTTGTCTATTCATTAAATTTGGCATTGACTAGTAATTCTTTTCTCTGTACAGCCCAAACTTTCGGCAGTCCACAACAGCCACAATCAAACCCTCTCCTTCCAGCTATGCAAGCATGTATCGATGCAATTACAGAGCACCAGAGGCTTAATGCTCTGATGAAGGGTGAGCTGATAAAAGGCTTGCTACCACAGAGTAGTGTCCGTGCTGATTATACTGTTCACAGAGTTCAAGGTGAGGTGTTCAATATTTTATGTGAAAACGTAAACTTGAGCCTTTAGCCCCTTGATGCTATTTAGACCCACAGTCACAAAATTGAGCGATTATGAAGATTAATATTGTTGTAACTTGTGTTACTTATATCGTGATGCAGAACTTGCTGAAGGTACATGCTTGAAGAATTATGATTACATGGGTTATAGAGATGGCTATGGCAAATCAGAGAAAAAATGGAGCAGCGAGCTGCCAACTGACTCACACCTTCTTCTCTACTTGTTTGCTGCTTTCCTTGAACATCCAAAGTGGATGCTTCATGTTGATCCTACCTCCTACTCTGGTGCCCAGTCTAGCAAAAATCCCTTGTTTCTAGGAGTCCTTCCACCAAAAGAGAGGTTTCCAGAGAAGTATGTTGCTTTGATATCTGGTGTCCCAGCAATTATTCACCCAGGGGCCCTTGTACTGGCTGTGGGCAAGCAGAGTCCTCCAGTTTTTGCTCTTTACTGGGACAAGAAGCTGCAATTTTCTCTTCAGGTGATTCAAGCATTTCTGTTGATCATTGTTCTTTTTGCCTTAGTGTTACATAATCGTTGAACATGAATACAATATTGCTGAAAAACGGAGAATTATTTTATAAGACACACAACATTGAAATTAAAGGATTGCCGCGAAACAAACCCAAAAGGTCATGAGTGGGACGTGGTGCTTTTGGGGGAAAGACCTGAGATACCTTTCATGTTATAAGGGACTACAAAAAAATGTTTGAGGCAGCAACCGTATGACTTTCAACGCCTTGTTTTGCTCTAGTTTGGTGTGAACATGGTGGGTTGAGCATCCACAATGGGACTCTTATACACAGGCGCTAGGGATAAAATCCCGGCAGTTTTGCCTAGTTCCTGGTTGTAAATAAGAGTCTGGCGCTTAAATAGGGCCTGATGCTTGAAGAAGCAATGCAAAATAGAGCTACCAAGCTGCCGACGCTTAATGCATGGAGTAACTGACTCAATAAGCGTCATTATTAGCGTCAAAGCATTGTGCCGCACACCTAATTTGACATGGAGTATATGGCTGTGCCGCACACCTAATTTAAGTTCAGCTTCATATCTGCCAAAATACTACCCCTACTGTTTCGTGCTAGCTTAACATGACAGTTGCATAAAGGTAAGTCAACTAGAATTATCCTTCTTTTGTTTGACGTGTGTGCATGTGCGAGGCAACTAGATTTACTTGAGTAAGTTCACCTTTGCTTCAATTTTTTATTAGTTCATGACAAAACCTGTTCACCACTTCTGAATTTTACATACCTGGGTTAGTGAGCAACGGCGTATTTTTTTGGCCAAATGTCCTCATCAAACTCAAAGAAAATTTATTATGTCGTGTATTGCGGGCTACTGATGCTGTACACATATTTTCACTTTCCAGGGAAGAACAGCACTGTGGGATGCCATTTTGCTTCTCTGCTACCAGATAAGCGTTGCTTATGGCGGTATTGTGAGGGGAACCCACATTGGCTCTTCTGCTTTGAACATCCTGTCCGTTCTTGATTCAGACATGGAGTGCTGAAGAAGAGCAAGAGACTATTGTAGTATGTACTCTCAATGAGAGATGTCGTGACTAGCCTAGTTACTGGTGTTGCATCGTTATCAACACCAGCGTGTTTCGAACTAACTTAGTTTTAGAATGCGGTATTATGCCCTAGTCGAGGGAGAACTTAAAGTTATTTCTGAGCTGTATGTTAAGTAGCTGAATGTCCAAATTCCTTAATGCAATGTTTGTGTGCCTTCAGTTACGTCATTTGAAATAGATGCAGAGTTTGTTACGTGATTTTTTTTTTGAAATTAGATTTTTTTTTTCTGCGAAAGAGATAGAGTTTGTTCAGCGGATAGATTTATTCTATGAGGTTCTCAACGATTTGTTCCTATAAACTTGAGCGGTTGTGCATACAGATAAAATCTAGAGTTTGTTAGCTTATTTTTTTAATGAGATAGAGTTTGCTACTCTCTTCGTTCCTATATAAGAGTTTTAGGTTTCTCCTGGACCCGTTTAACTGGACACATTTTAAGTTCACTCATTTCAACTCGTATCAATATCACATTTTAAAAAGTTAAAACATATATTTCTTGTAAGCCGTCGGTTGAGATAAGTTGCAAGTCGTAAGTCCTAAACATTTTCTGGCTAGTACCTGTTATTTTTTCTCTTTCTTTTTGAAAGGGTTTCCACTTTAAAATATTGTGTCCCCTTGATCTTACTTTTCAACCTTGTTTATTGCTTGTCGCTTATACTCCCTTCGTTCTAAATTAGTTGAATTTCATTTATCAGAAAGAGGATGTATCTAAATTTCTAACATGTATAGATACATCTAAAATGTATGTTACTCCCTCCGATCCGAAATATGTGTCGGGGTTTGTATACGTTTTCTGTACCGTGGTAGTACAATCTGCGCGACACTTATTGAACTGGAGGTAGTATCTAATTTGGAACGGAGAAAATCTGACATAATATGTGATAAGAATATGGGCCTGAATCCCTCAATGCAGCCCAATCGGGCATCCGAGCCCTCTGGTATCAAAGCCCAGCTGATCTGCTGCCTAGCGTCCGCTCCTAGAGAGTAGAGAGTAGAGAGTAGAGACTAGAGAGGAAGCCAGTTCAAAATGTTTCGAACTCATATTTCCCCAACGGCAACTCACCCCACCTCGCCCACTTTCCCCATCTCAGCATCTTCCTTCACTCCAAAACCGCCCGCTCCTCCGCATCTCCGCCATTTCCTTCCACCAGTCGAACACCGCCCCCCTCCTGGACGGACCTCTTCCTCCACGTCGTGGCAATGGATCCTCACCCCACCCCCTTCCGAGGTAAGAAACCAGCGCCGTCTCGCCCTCAAGATCCGAGCACCGCGTACCAATTTCGGGGCTTGATTCTCTTTACAGCGAAGCGGCGGTCGGTTGCCGCCCCGGCGAAGAATGCGGCGGCACCGAAGCCCAAGTCCGTCGCCACCATGCGCGGGAAGATGGCCAAGAAGTCGCCGGCCGGGAACACCGTCTCTGCGGCCGGCGCTCCCCAGCCACGGTAAGGATCGCTGGATGCTTTAGATTTTTTTCTGGGTAACCCTGTTCGTTTTTCTCACTGAGGTAGGTTATGTCGACTGGTTTCAGGACTCGGCGCGTTTTCGGCACCGTCCGGAACAGCAACTCCCTGGCCGAGAAGCCGCAGCCGCAGCAGAAGCCTTCCAAGTTGTCGCCCCCGCCTCCACAGAAGTCTGCGAAGCTGACACCACCTCCTCTGCAGAAGCCTTCGAAGGTGTCGCCGCCGCCTCCGCAGAAGCCTGCAACTGCAAAGGTGTCGCCGCCGAATCCGGTCAGGGCAGCCAGGCCTCGTCCCGCAGTAAAGCCCCTGAAGAAAGCCTGCCCAGGCCCGGATCTGGAGGCGAAGGCCAAGAAGACGAGCCACAAGGTAAGGTTCCAGGATGACGCTGCGCCGGTGGCGGTCCCTGGAAGCGGCGGGAGGAAGGTCAACAAAGCTTCCACCGAAGACGCTGCTGGGCACACCCCGATGGTGCCCGTGAAAAAGGCGCTGGGGAACAGGCCAGCGAAAGCTGTGGTCGCAGAGACGCCCTTCTTTAGCGCTCAGCATTGCAGCAGTTGCACGCTCGATCCGCTCGAGGATGCCTCGTACTGGCTGGCACAGATCACTCTCGCCGAGTCTGTTGGCAAGCACAGTGTCTCTGCGGCATTCTTTCGCCTTGCATTTGAATGCCAAGCTCAGGTAAGAGTTCGCACGCCATTGATTTTTATGTTACAGTCATGCCAAACATTTCAACTCTAGGTGCAATATTTTTTTTTCTTCACATTGCCTGCATGATTAATACTAATCCAAGTAGATGCTAACTTGATTTTTTTTACTTCACATTAAGAATAAAGATGTGTTTATGTTTGTGACAGCCATTGCACAGGATCCAAGGTGAGCTCAGGAACTACGTGGTCCGCCATGAGAGTGCTAGCACTTTGACCCCTTTATTCGATGAGCTCCGCCTTGCCCATGGCATGGCGGTGAACCAGCCAAAGTTTGACATCGATGGTTCTGAAAAGGTGGGTACACCTGTAAGTACAAATACAGTTGACAAAAAGTTTGATGCCACCACACTGGTGTATGAATGCTCAGATTGTGATTGTGGTGCTGAAGTTGATACGAGGGAAGTAAATATCGTCAAACAAGGAGAGGAAGAAGTAGACCAACCGAGCTTTGAAAGGAAACTGGATGAAAGTTTCGAATTTGATGATTGTGAAGCTGTCATTGTCGATCGTCTAGTAGGACATTCTGATCTCGAAATTAACGTCGGTCTGAAAGTTCCTTGTGATCATGAAGTAGTCCAGTTAGCAGGCCGTGCTTCCATCGATAAGTTGAGCTTGAAAGAATCCCCCGTCTCAAGGGGATCGTCTGAAAGGAGTCCAGAGAGCTATTTAGATAAGTTGTCTCCCTCTGCAAGGAGCTTATCTGCAAAGCGCTTATCATCCGGCAGCCCTTTAGATAAAAAGTCTCCGTTTGTCAGTGCCACACTGAAGAGGCTTACGTCCAGTTGCCCTTCTTACAAGAAATCTTCCACTAAAGGCCTGTCATCAATGCGGACGTCATCTGGTGTCCGCTCTGACGGGGAGCATAATGCTATTGTTGGGGCTGCTGATTCGAGCAATGTGATTCAAGGAGGGAATCTGGCTGCTGTGCTTTAGGTAAGCTAACATGTGCAGAGATTATTCTTTGACTTAAAGTTATTAAGATTAGCTATGTTCTAATTAGAGCACTACACAGTTGAACCGCTGGAATTGGAAGAACATGGGGAGCATGCTGCCGTTGGTGAGGTTCGTTAATGAACTGATAAGTCTTCTTCTACTATGTTCTGTTGTAGCAAAACAAATGGCCTAGTAATAGGTTTACTGCAACTTCATCCTTACATTGGATGTGCTTATCCATGTACCTAGTGTGGAGACGAGGATTACAATTACAAGAATTTGTATAAATGTATGTCTTCTTTTGAGTGCTGCCAGCTTGCCATCGCAATATTTTAGTGCTACAAATCACAAACCTCTTTACACTAGCACTACATCGTCGATCATAGCAATAGTTGCTGACGCACAGAACTTATCAACGCATCCAGGTTTAGTTGTAATGGACCCTCTTCCTCAGAAGACAAATATATTTTCGGTTCATGTTCTTATGCCCTAACAAGCACTGTTACATTAATGTTAAATGTATTTCAATTCTTTTGTCTTAGAGCTTTCGAAATAGATATAATATTTGCAGTTTATGCAATGGACCCTCTTACTGTTCAGGCAAATAGTGAGACTGTTTCAGAAATAACCCGGAGCTAACGTTTCATTTTTTTTCAGATCCATTAGCTGCTGGAGCTGAACTCAGACAACCTCAATGAGCTGCTAATATGAAGTTTGATGCTGCTAGCTAGTTCGACTGTGTGTGTGTTTGGTGTATGCGCTCAGTTAGTTTGGAGCTGCGACTTGCTTAGTTTGCTCTGTTTTTGTGAGTAATGATCATCGTGCTCTGATGATCAATGTGGGCTTGTCAGGCTTTGTGTGTGTGCTTGCTTAGCATGATGGCGTGAGTGGTGTGGTCTTGTTGGTTGATGTGAAGATCAACCAGATTTCATGTCAATGTTGTAAGCAGAGTTCTGCCTAAGACCCTATGAATACTCATATACAATAATGAATTAGTCTTGTCGATTGATGAGAGTGTATGCAAATTTTTGTTTCGCCTATTCCAAACCTTTTAGCAGGCTAGTGAACCCTGGTTACCGAGATAAATTTCCAGCAAAAACATATTGCATAGATTGGTAGTACTGGAAATAGAAAATCTGTAGTTGTTTACCGCTTTACCACATTTTTACGCATGATTTACTAGAAGCGTAAAAATCATACTCCAGTATAGACACATCCTAATTTAGATAAATTCAGAACAGATGGAGTAGAACGGCTCGATCCAGGAAAGCAAGACTAGGTGACATAATGGCAAATACCCGTAAATAAGCTATACAGTAAGATCAAACTAGTACACCACTATTTAAGTAGGAAAGCTGCCAGAAGCAGCGCAAACCACCTCCAAAGGTGCTTTTTCTCGCGTGTGCAATTTTTGGACTGGCTTTGAAAAAATCTACGGAAGTCAGACTGTTTGTTTCCCTCAACTGACTTATTTTATCCAAAAGCCATCAAAAGCCCAAGCAAATACATTCTAAGAGAAAAGATAATTTATCTTCCCTTCTCGTGAGATCGACAAACTCAATACTTATTGAATTATGTCACAACTATCCCTTACACTTGGGATTTGTCACTACCCATCAACCCTTTTACGAGTTGATCACTATATGATCTTTTTTTAATCTAACAACATAAGCTAGATGGTTTTGACCTCACCCAAAACAAGACCCTTAGCGTATCGCTGACAACCCACCTCGCTGATCTAGCCTCACAAACCACTTTCTTTGTAACACAACATCGATAACCAGTGGCGGGTCTAGAATATGATCGGTCGGGGTGCAAACCTCGAAAATATCTCCCTATTAGGCTTGTAAACTTAACATTTAGCTAGGAATAAATTTGATTCTTCACTAGTTTAGATTTTTGACGACAAAAATTTGGATTTTTTTACCTAGTATACACACAAAATTAGTCAAATACAAGTAGGAAGGAAAAAATATATTTTGGAAGGGGTGCCACGCCACCCATAGAACCCCCATCGGATCCGCCCCTGCCAGGAACGAGTCGCCGCGTCTAAATTTTACACTAACCTACATGACAAAACTTTAACATGTCCAGTCACCATGTACTCTGTTGCTATCTTTTCTCTCTTTTGTACTCCCGTTTCCCTTACTGGACATTGCACGACAGCCTGGACTACCGTGATATATTTGGTTCTTTCACTTGATCATCATGACCGGTTATGTTAGCTTGCCATTTCACCCTCGTTGTACACATCTTATGTTCCTTCTTGAATATGGCACGACATGTGTTTACTTTGAAAATTGCACAACAATAGTCTTGTTATTTTGTGAGAGACAGAACTCCTAAGAACACTTAACATGACCACCACTTTTTAGTACAATGATATGAGGAAATCCAAATTGGCTCCCGAGCTCATATGATGTTAGTCGATTTTTACAAATAGTAAAACGTTTAAAAAAATTCTGAAAACGCTAGAGGCGAGCATATACAAATGTTCTACATACGAGAAGTGCTTCTGTGCTTTCCGAAAACTTTTTTACACGAATTTTGAAGCACACCGACGGTTGTGATTAGGGCTCGGGACATGAGCTTGGACCCTTTCACATCAGTGGGTTCACAAAGGATTTAGAAGTGACTGATACGTCTCTAACGTATCTATATTTTTTTTTGTTCCATGCTTATATTATACCAATTGCAACATGTTTTATACACACTTTATACCATTTTAATGCATTTTCTGGGACTAACCTGCCACAGCGCCAGTTCCTGTTTTCTGCTGTTTTTGTTTCAAAAAAGTTGTTCTGAAAATATTCTCAGAATTGGACGAAACAAAAGCCAAAACTCCTATTTTTCCCGGAAGGATCCAGAAGGCCGAAGAAGCGTTGAAGACACGCCACGAGGCGGCCACACCTGGTGGGGCCGCGCAACCACGTGGTGTGGGCCCCTCGGGCGCCCATCGACGTTGACCTTTCGCCTATAAATACCCCTTGACGGAAAAACCCTAACGACCCGAACACTTTTCCACGAAACATCACGTAGCCGCCGCCGTCGTCAACCCTAATTCGGGAGGGTTCAGAAGCTCTTCCCGGCACCCTGCCGGAGAGGGGAATCATCACCGGAGGGCTCTACATCACCACGCCCGCCTCCGGACTGATGCGTGAGTAATTCATCCTTGGACTATGGGTCCATAGCAGTAGCTAGATGATTGTCTTCTCCACTTGTGCTATCATGTTTAGATCTTATGAGCTGTCTATCATGATCAAGATCATCTTATTGTAATGTTACATATTGTGTTTGCTGGGATCCGATATATATTGAATACTATGTCATTTGCTTCATTATATATTATGTGTATGTTGTTTATGATCTTGAATGCTCTCCGTTACTAGCAGATGCTCTGGCCAATTAGATGCTTGTGACTCCAAGAGGGGGTATTTATGCTCGATAGTGGGTTCAGTCTACATTTAATCTGGGGGAGTAACAACAACCTCTAAGGTTGTGTATGTACTGTTGCTACTAGGGATAAAACAGTGATGATTTGTCGAATGATAATTGTATTACTTACATTACGCATTTTACTTAATGCAATAATCTGTTGCTTGCTACTTAATACTGAATGAGGTGCGAACGCTAACCGGAAGGTGAATTATTAGTCATAGATGTGGTTGGAACGGTCTATGAATCTTGTTGTAATGCACAAATGAATCTCATACTAGACACCATGATAAATATATGCATCATTATGCAGTTCTTTATTTTGTCAATTGCCCAGCTGTAATTTGTTTACCCGCATGTATGCTATTATTTATTATGGAGAGACACACTAGTGAACTGTGGACCCCGGTCCATTCTTTTACATTGATAATACAACCTACTGCAAACACTGTTCTCTTTCATTCTCTGCAAACAAATATCATTTTCCACACTATACGTCTAATCCTTTGTTACAGCAAGCCGATGAGATTGACAACCTCACTGTTGAGTTGGGGCAAAATATCTTGATTGTGTTGTATGCAGGTCCCTCATCAACTCCATCAATTTTGTTATTCTTTAGCATCACACATCTCCTGTCTTCACGAAACTTATCACGTATTGAAAAAACATTTATATGTTCGTCCTTAATTTTTAAAAGTTTTTTACTATTTTCTAATTTATTTATCCTAAAAGGACCATATGAGCTTGAGAGCCCAAGCGCCTTCGCCGATGATAATTATCTTTTTCTTTCTTGTAAAAAATTGGATCTTTTATCACAAAAAATAAAGAGAGTGGGAGAAAGATCTTCTAGAACACCATTGCCGATCATTGTCACCTCCCTAGCGAAAGATGACATCAACCCGAATGTGAAAATATTTTGAACTTCCTTTTCTCACGTTTTAAGCTCTATCATCCGGCGACCGGTTGAGCAGTTCAACTTGTTGTTTTTGTATCTTGTCATATGTACACTTCCATACATTTTAATATTGCACAAAATATGTTTCCTCCTAATACTGAAAAAGGAGGCTCCTGTTTTTCGCGCAAAGAAAAGGTTTTTAAAATTGATTTTGCTATTTCTCACTTGAGTAAGAATTAAGATAGAGCTCACTCAATTCTAATCCCTTCAGATTTACATCGTGATTCTCACTTGAGTAAAAATACACTACGAAAGCTGAAACACCACGGTTGCTACGATGACAAGTTTTTCCTCTATTCTAACCGGAGAATTTCCAAGTTCTATCACAACAATAAGTATCAAGCCGAAAAGTTATACTCCCTTCGTTTCTGAATGTAGAGTGTTTTCTGTATGAATAGTAAGACAACGTATTTTATACATGGTGGACACATTTTTTTTCTGAAAAATGTCGCGAGATGAGTTTTTAATAAGAACAAAATAAATACAATCCGGTAAATCACTCTTGAGGCTAGGTGTCATTATTTGTGGGTCACATTGTTCATAATAGCAAATACACCTTATATTATAGATTTTTTTAAAAAAACTATACATCTTATATGAAGGAACGGATGGAGTATCTTTTAAACCATAGAGAGTTTAACCGGAGGGTCGTGTACCTTAATATACTCAACAATAGTAACAGCCAATGGTTGGCCCGAAACCTCGTGCCTCAACTTTTCGCTTGTCCACTTGTTGTGAGGAAATCAGGAACGGATCAACATCCACTTGTAGAGGGAAGTGTTCAAGAGAGTGGAGGACACCATCGCATT
Source organism: Poa annua (assembly GCA_026929855.1). NCBI lineage: Eukaryota > Viridiplantae > Streptophyta > Magnoliopsida > Poales > Poaceae > Poa > Poa annua. Next base: position 119,535,014 of record CM049434.1, read on the forward strand.
CACGTCTCCAAACCTCAGCTTAGAGCATCTCTAACAGAGCCCTTAAAACGCGTGAAACTGTAAAATAACTGTCAAACACGGTTCGGAAACCTTAAAAACAGAAATAGCAGCGCCCTCAAACTTCGCGGGCCCGTAAACTTTTTTGAGGGCGCCCGGCAAATCGGCCCGCGGACCTGGGAAAATCTGGTTTTCGCCTTCGAACCGAAGGGCGAACCCTATCTCCTCATTGCGTTGGCGGGAGGGAATTTTCAGGCCGCGCGAACCCAGCTTCCGCCGCCGCCGCCTACCCGTCTTCTTCCCCTGCTCCGGCGAAGCACGCACGCTCCCATCTCGCCACCATGGAGGCCGCCGATGCCGGGCTATTCACCATCCCTATTGCGGAGGTCCAAGCGGCAGATCCAATCGTCTCCGGGCTCGGCGAGCAACGTCCGCCGCCGGTGCCACCGAGGCGCTCCCGCCCCTCCGCTGTCTCGCCAGAGGCCGATGCTGCCGGCAGGAAGCGCAAGCGGCTCGGAACTGCTGGTGCGGCCCAAGCTATGGCCGCAGGCGAGGCCCCAGCCGGTGCGACGGTCGGTTCCCCTTCCGCGCGGGCCGTCAGAGGGGCCAAGAGGGCCGCAGTGCGGAAGGTCAAAGCCGGCGCTGCCGCCGCTCCCGCCGGCCCCACTCCTGTGGACACCGCCGCCATGGGTCCGCCCTCTGCCAGCCCGAGGTATGTGCCCAAATCCCCGTCGTCCCCTTCTTGTTGCTTCATCTTCATGCTCCAGTTCGTCGTCCAATTTGTAGCATCCCTCCGGTCGACGGTCCGAATTCGTTTGTCCAAATGATGAACGACGCGTCCGTGGACATTGCCGAACCTCCTCTCGGTGATTATTCCTACGACGAGACCGATGGAGGCGTTGAGGGTGGAGTTGGAGGAGACGACGAGGTGGAGGAACTCGATGCCTCGGCGGTGAAACAACGCGGCGTGAACTACACGGACAAGGAGGATGAGACGTTGATCCGTGCTTGGTAGGCTATGTCCCTCGACGCAATTCATGGCACCGATCAAGCCAAGTTGCGGTTTTGGCAATGAGTTGAGGTCAAATACTTCCAACTTCTGCCTTGCAATGTCAAAAGGGTGCCTCGAACATTCCGGTCGCTCCAAAGCCGTTGGGACGTGATCAAGACAACTTGCAGTAGGTGGAGTGGCTGCCTGCAGCAAGTGCACAATGCTCCTCCAAGTGGAACCGTGGAGGTTGATTGGATAAGCTACATTCTTCTTTCCGACAAATGTATAATGCCTAGCTGCTATTGTGAACCATGGAAATTGTCTGTTGTTTCTAGGACCGCATTGCAAGGGAGCGGTACAAGGACATGCCGGCGTCGAAGAACAAGCCCTTTCTCCTTGATCATTGTTGGAAATTCCTCCAAAACAGCGAGAAGTGGAAATTGTCTCTGCTAGAACCAACTAAAAAGAATGAAGTCGTCATCGAGGATGATGACAATGAAAATGGAGGCTGAAACATCAACAAGCCCGAAGGCAACAAGAAAGCCAATCTGCGGATGATGAATGAAGCCGAGGCTGCAAGCTTGAGGGAGAAGCTTGAGCAAATGGTGCACTCCAACGAGAGTATGGTGACCAAAACATTGGAGGCAAGGCAAAACATGGCCGACAAGAAATATCAAGAGAAGAGAGAGAGGTGGCTTGTACTTCGGGATGAAGGGTTGCGCAAGGACGAAATTGAGCGGCGAAGAGTGGCTGCCGAGGAGAACAAGTCCGTCGCCAAGCTCCTTGCCGAGGAAAACAAGACCATGATGATGAACCGAGCCGACATGGATCCACTCACGCTGGAGTGACATGACATCGCTCGGCAGGACATCTTGTACCGAAGGAAGCAAGCCTTGATCAACTCGAGCACTACTCCTGGAGGTGACGGAGTTGATGGTGGGGGTGGTGATGTTTAGGTGTAGTTTTGCATGTGGGTGGGCTATTTGGATGCAAGTTTTTGTCATATGTGTGCACAAGTTCGTGAACTACGTTTATTTGCCCTGTACTATCGTCAAAACTATGTTATTTGCTAAACTGCTGTCGAATTTCTGAACATTTCGACATATTTTTGTACCCCATGTTTTTAATGTTTACAGTTTGAGAACAGACGCGAATAGCAGTACCCGTAACGCAGAACCGTAAAACAGAATATTCTGTTTTACGGGTACTGCTATTACGCGGCTCATTTTCGCATAAAAACGCGACTTTCACAAACCTTAATTAAAATGAGTTTACAATATTCCGCGGTTTGAGGGCTCGAGATGCTCTTAGCGACGGATCGGGAGGGACGGGGCTTGCTTGTAGCCTGGGCGTGCGACCATCCGTGCGGCCGCACGCATGGACGGCATCGATCGGCTCTGGATCCCGCACGCCCCTCAGCTGGCCTTTTCTTTCAAAATAAAAAGCGGAAATATAACCTCTCCCTATAATGCGATTCACTTCCATAATAATCATATATATCATCATTAAAATTAAGCACGGAATAGATCTCAACTCCATCGCACGGGAACGCATCGACGAAAAACACATCCTCGCGCCAAAATACAGTAACCAGCACCGCACAACCAGGCGAAAGCACGTGAAGCTTATCAGATCTAATGCAAATAGAAAAGAGGAGGTTCAAGCGATCTGTAATCAGGCGAAAACACAGCCATTTTCTCCTGTCCAGTTGAACAGGGATCAAGGTTCAAGCGATCAGCAACCAGGCCAAAAGACAGGGCAATTTCTCCTGTCGTTCACCTCCCATGATGGCTTCTTCAAGGAGTAGTCATGGTGGATCACAGAAAAATCCCACCGTCCCTTAAGATGATGGATCTCCAGCACCAATAGTAAGAAATCTCATTATATCATATTCTTCAAGTGCAAAATCTCCAATTTGTTCTCCTTGAACCGATTGTGCAAGTGCTTGACAACCTGCAATGCAACAATTCAGTTCAGATAACCTGATCATCTAATCATAATATCATATACTTGATATAGGATGTGGAAGAAACTACAGCAGATCACACTCATGAAAGGGCACCAAAACTTGGCATGCAATTCGTATCGGAAGAGGAAGCTTATTCATATTATAACAAGTATGCTGAAACTATCGGCTTTAGCATTAGAAGAAGCAGTGGTCATAAAGTCAAGAACTGTTCTACAATGCAACAACGGACATTTACATGCTCTCGTCAAGGTATGGGCTACATGTATTTATTTATGATTGCAAACATTTTATAATGCACTAAGAAATTTACTAAAACTGATAGGCTATCGTGGGGATGATAAAAGAGAAGAGACATTTGAAGGGGATCGCAGGCAGAAAACAAAAAATTTCCTAACAGCGATAACCTTAAACTAGCCAGAATCTATACTATGCAGATATAGTAGTACGAAGGGGGTCGGTGCACATACCTCTTGTAGACCGAAAAGCGGGGATTACGCTCCCGCACAAGCGTTGTCGATGAAGCCGACGAAGACTTCGATGCCGTGTAGAGGAAGCAGACCTCTAGCACCACTAGCGTGGTGCCTCGCAGGGCGTTACACACGTACGGTGAAGCCGACGAACTCCGGGCTCCGATCCAAGGACGAAGCAGCGGAAGACTGGGACCGGGAGACCAGCAGCACGGCGGTGTGCGTATGGTGGAGAAAACTAATCCTCGGCGCAACTCCAAACTGGGGAGTCACGGGATCCAAGGAGAGAGAGAGAAATTGGTGTATCTTTAAAGGCCAGGGGTACCCCCATATATATAGGAGGCCAGGGGCTGCCCAACTTGCCAGGCTGGCGGTGTGGGACTAATCCCACACCCCAGCGGGCCTAGCATGGTGCGCCGGCCATGGGTAGGCCCCATGTGGCCCACCTAGGCCGGCCGAACCAGCCCTCCTCCCATGGGGGGGATCTTCCCCCCCTCATGGGCCTCTTTGCCCGGGGAGGCCCATTTAGGGAAAAATGGCTTTAAAAATTCAGGAAAAATTAAAATAAAATATATTTAACTATTAATTACATTAATTAATATTAAATACATATTACATAATTTATTCCGGCTCCGAAAACTATTTCGTTGCTGCCCGATCTCCATCGGAACTTTCCCGGGACGTTCCCGGTCTCTCCTTTCCTATTTTTCTCTTCCGGTAAAATGTCGACTCCCCTTAAGTGTGTTACCCTAGCGGTTCGATTATCTCACCAGACATGATCGAGACTCCTCTCCGATCAATGACTAATTCGTGGACCTTGGATACCCAGAATTAATCCCTGCGAGATAACGAATACTTTACCGATCGAACCTAGACGTCTGAGTCTTAAACCTTTTGCCATGCGATACTTAGCGCGTCCGAGACTCGTTCATAGATATCTCCATACCTAGCTTGATCTCGTTACCGACACTGCTAACTTCTACTCGTACATGATATTATGTCCTGGTGACCTGGTCACACGCTTGCAAGCTCGTTTGACATAATCTCACCGAGTGGGCCCTAGAGTATCTATCCTGCTATGGGACCGGCAAATCCCGCTCTTGACCCCCCGTCTCAACATACTCCTTTCCGACACCCGAGAGGGACACCTTTATTGTCACACTATGTAAGATATGACGTTTGATGCAATCAAAGTGTCTTCCAGGAATAGCAATAAGAGTAGATCTCACGGTCGAAGGTGTAATGACTACGTCCTACAAATATTGGGTATGTCCATCACATCGTTCTACCAACGACATGACTCCATTGTCAAATAGACGCCATGTCACATGATCGGGAAACCTCGATCATCGATTACACAATGAACCAGTCAAATAGAGGCTACTGGGGACCTGGTTGTTTTACGTATCACACGTGTATTAATGTTTCCGCTTAATACAGTTATAGCATGACACAAAAACGTATTATGAACAAATGAGATATGATAAATAAAACTCTTTATTAATTGCCTCTAGGGCATATCTCCTACAACATTTAGCTACAGCAGGCCTGAAACACGATGTGGATGTACTGCCCGTATGAAGATAAGACTGAGAAATGGATTTTATGATGTGTATGAATTTGAGGCGTCACATAACCATATACTTGCTCCTGGAACCATGTCACACTTTTTGAGATCCCAAAGAGAAAAGTAACAGAAGCACAAATAGCAAATGCAGAGGTTGCAAAGTCCGTAGGTATTTCAGATAAAGCAACAATTGATTTGATGGCCAAACAAGTAGGCGGAATTGAAAACCTTGGTTGTACACGTAAAGATATGAAAAACAGACTGTACTCAAAGAGAACAATAAAAGCAAAGGAAGGTGACACAGGGGGAGTGTTAGAATACATGGAGAAGAAGGTATCAGAAGATGTCAATTTCTTCTATTCAATTCAAGTAGATGAGGATGATTTGATAACTAATATTTTTTGGGCTGACTCCAAAATGGTCTCGGACTATGCGATGTTTGGTGATGTCATATGCTTTGACACCACGTACAGGAAACTAGATGATGGACGTCCATTTGGTTTGATTGTAGGGGTAAATAATCACAAGAAAACAATGGCTAACCAAATGTCACTACATCCCCAAGAACTGCTGGCAGGATTCCAACCATATAATACACCAGTGGTATAAGCAGTCGACACTTTCAAGTATTCCAATTTTAATCTTATAGACGAAATTGAAATCTGGACTTCTCTGTGCAGGGCCATCAGGCAAATCACATCCCTACTCATTTACCACAACGGAACTATGTTCTGAATCCCTTACTGCAAGGCAACATTGGCATTGGAACCTCTAACGCTGTATTAGGACAAAACTATGTTTTGAATCCCTCACTGCAAGAGAACATTGGCATTGGGACCTCTAGCGTTGTACCAGCGCAAAACTATGCTCTGAATCCCTCACTGCAAGGGACCATTGAAATTGCAACTTCTGGCGCTCTAAGAGGACAGAATTATGCTCTGAATCCCACAATGCAAGGGACCATCGGCATGGGGACCTCTAGCACTGCGACAAGACAGAACTATGCCTTTCTCCATCAACAGAAGCAAACATAGTAGATTTGTTATATAGACTTTTGCCTTCTAAGTTGTTAGTGTACATATTCTTGCCATGAGAATTTTTTGCATCTCTTTTTAAAATTCTGTAGCATGGGAATCACGCATTTGCAAGTCAGAACTGGGCAATGATAATCAGTTTTCATGCTTCAATTGTATTACCTGTGTCCTGCTTCAATTAGGTGACGAACGGGTCCCTTGCGGACGTACTGACGCGTCGCGCACCTGTATCTTCAAGGCCTGCCTCCTCCAGCACAAGCTGCTGCGCTCGAGCTGTGATAGAAGTGGCTCCGTGCTTGAGCTGATAGAAGCAGCTCCGTGCTCCCAGCATCCACCGCCTCCAAGTCCAGCTGCGGCCCGCCTCGTCTATCTCCTCGCCGCCGCCGGGAGGTTAACCACAACTTCCAAGATCCGGCCTGCGGCGGACTAACACAGCCATGGTCGTGGTTGTCCATGGACTAGGCTCCATAGATTTGACTCCGATGCGGCGGAGCGACGAGATGGGATGGGGCTTGAGCCCGGAGGAAGGGGAGCAAGGTGAGAGATTTCGTGGGGACGGGATGGATGGGCAGCGGCCGGAGGCCGGCCAGCGATCTTGCCGGGCGGCACAGCTTCCGCAGCTTCTAGTATTCTCCGGCTCGTGTTCAGACAGGAACGATGCGGGAGAGGAGAGTGAAGGGAATCATACGAGAGGGATAGGGATGGCAGACGCATCATATCTATTTTCCGTTTTTTAATATATTTAAGATAAGAAAAAGCAGTTGAGAACGTGCGGGAGGGAGAGGCGCCGGATGCCGTCCATGCGTGCGGCCGCACGGATCGTCGCACGCCCATGCTACAGGGAAGCCCCGTCCGATCGGGAGATGACACGGGAAAGCAGCATGAAACACGTGGTAACAGGAGAGTCGCGGGACAGTCGCGAATCCAGCGTCAACGAACAAGATCCGGGAGGAAACAGTGCCCCAAATCTCTCTCTCGCGCACGTAAACCTGTTCCAACAACTTCACCACCCTCAGATCCGCGTCACCGCCGCGACACCCGGCCCGGCGACCACAAAAAGCGTCACGCTGCACGCAACTCAAACGACGACGGACGGAGGAATACATGCGACGGAAAACGACGGCCGGCGACGGCGAGGGAGCCAGAGTAACGGGCAGGGGAAACGACAAAGGAGGGGAAGCCAGTCAGCAGCGAAGCAAGCGGCGCGCGAGGGACCCGACACGCAAGCCTGACGCTGATCCTTCCCCGGTTGCGCCGCCGCCCCGCAACTCGCCTCCAATAAACTAAGCTCCATCCAGCCTAAAGCCTCCCCTTCCCCGGCCTCAACAGCCAACCAGCCAGCCCCAAAACCTCCAGTGGCCGCTCTCCTCCTCTCCGCTTGGTCGCCTCCTCCTTCCCCCGCGCGGTTGACCCCGGAATTTGGCCAGGTAAGCCGATCGCTCGCTCTGCTGATTCCGTAGATTCGTGCCCTTTCTCCTCTGTTCGTTGTTGCTTGGCGGCTTGGTAGGGAGCTGGGGGTGGATCGCGTGAGCTCTCAGTTCCGATTTCCGATAGCCGCCTGGCGAGGTTTGGTCCGCGGTTTTGGCTGCCCGGATGAAGCGGGGAATTTAGTTCCTGTGCTGCTTTGCTTTGCTTTGCCTCGTGGGGATTTCGGTGGGCGCGGCACCTGATCGGCTCGGCAGCAGTGCTGCGAGCTAGTCTTCTCCCGCTTGCTCCCGTTTCTTCACCGAGTTTTCTTCTTCCTCAGATCCATCCGAGCCAACATTTGCTTGCTGTTGGCAGGGAAACATTGGATTGCTGACTAATCGGTCCGTCTTACTTAGTTTCCCCAAATTTTGCTGTATCAGCGGAGAGATCTTACAGGGCGAGGGATTCTGATTCTGATTCTGATCCCTGATACCGCCACGATTCAGCTGTTGTGTGCCCAATTATTGGGCGCCGCCCTTGTCTCAGAAGATACTACTAGCAGATTCACGTGTTAGTGCCAAGCTATAACTTAACTTCATTGCACATCACTACTTAATTATGTTACACTGACCTCAGCCTGTTTGATGAATTCATTCCTTGTATGTCTCTTTCATGTCTACCACTCATGTGTAGTCATGGTACGAGGTTACGTTGAAAAGAAAGCCTTGCTTGTTAAGCCACTAGGATTCCATGTGTTAAATGCAAAGTTAGAAACCTGGTGGTTGTTTGCTACCCAGCCATTCTTCCCAGCCCTGATACATACCCACCAAGCAAATATCTTGCTTGTATCACATTGACATCCATCCGAGGAGAAGATGTAATGAGCGCACACAGTGTAAAAGTTGTGGTGCGGTGGGAGTTAACACCGGGAGTGTGACGAACGTTTTGAGTGGTAGGAAGGTCCTGAGAAAGAATCATTTTGAGGTGGAGAGCGATGGCTCATGTTGAATGATTTATTGTAGAAGAGAATAGGATTGCAGAGATGATAATTATAACGCTTGGGTAGACACTTTTTCCAATTGCCACCATTGATGACTTGGAATATTCAAGCCTTTGTTGGACAGCATATCCTAGTAGTTGTCCTGATTGCGCCTGTCTTGTTAGACATGAGGGTCATTGCTTAAGTATTATATATTGTCAAAAAATATGGAAAGCCAAGTGTTCTGCAATCTGGCGAAACATAATTTTTCATGGTGAATTGGTGATACTTTCGAAATTGCATGGTTGACAGTGACACTGTAAATGTTTCATATCCAGTTTATTCATGATCAAATATTCAGCATAACTCATGTCTTGGGCATATTTTTTACCAGTTCAAAGGAGTAATCAATCTTGCATCCGAAATATAAAGCTGTTTGCTGAACCACATATATCGTCTCTCTTGTTTTGTAATGCCATAGTGAAAATGGATGGGAGCACTAGAGGAGGTGGGCATTCTGATGCGTTAAAGAACTACAATCTGGGCAGAACATTAGGTATTGGCACATTTGGAAAAGTGAAGATTGCAGAGCATAAGCATACAGGACACAAAGTTGCAATAAAGATCCTCAACCGTCGTCAAATGAGAACTATGGAAATGGAAGAGAAAGGTATGCCTCCTTGTACAAATAGACCACATTATTTGCTATATATGGCTTTCATCCTTTGCTTGGCCAAGATTATCAGACTTGTGAGTGTGTTCCAGATCCCACCTATGCAGTCGATATAGAATACATTTAGTCTAGGATACATTCAATTTTGGTTAGGAAAGTTCACCTTCTGTTGTTGCCTTGAGTTGGTAATATTAGCAGCTGATGTTGCTTTGTAGGCTGAATGGCTAATGCTTTTTTTGTCTGTTTTTCGTATATTTTGCTTCCAGCAAAGAGGGAAATCAAGATATTGAGGTTGTTCATTCACCCTCATATCATCCGGCTTTATGAGGTCATTTACACACCTACAGATATATTTGTTGTGATGGAATATTGCAAGTACGGTGAGCTATTCGACTGCATTGTGGAGAAAGGCAGGTTACAAGAAGACGAGGCTCGCAGAATCTTCCAGCAGGTGCTCTTTTTGCTCTTCGTGGCATGTAGGAATTCATTATTAATGAACTTTGATGTGCTGCTTATTTTGATCGATCAAAATGTATGGACATGCTTGCTGTCCAATTGTACAGTGTCCACATTCGTCCACGGTCCTCATGTGTTTTCTGTGCATGTCATAGTCATTTTGGTTCAGTTTGATTTTGTTGACTATTTCTTAGCTCCTGATCTTTACTACATTTTTTTTAATTGAACTGTAGAATAGTTGGCGTATTTTTTGTGCCTTGATTGTCTTAGTATCAAACTTGTGTCGTCATCTTGATGCCTCGATGGTCTTGGTAGCACTACTTAAATCAAATTGTGTGTCAATTGGCGTTTTATTCCCTTATTATCTTAGCATGACTACTTAAATCAAATTGTGTTGTGAACTGTAGTGAGAATTGTTATATGCTTTTGAAGGCAAACACACAATATAAATTATTCTTTCTGATATGTTGGATGCATATGCATGCTTTGCCTCATTACGTTTTACTATTTTTTTCTTGAACAGATTATATCTGGTGTTGAATACTGCCACAGAAATATGGTTGTTCATCGTGATCTAAAGCCAGAAAACCTTTTACTTGATTCCAAGCATAATGTAAAACTTGCTGATTTTGGGTTGAGTAATGTCATGCATGATGGACATTTTCTGAAGACTAGCTGCGGGAGTCCAAATTATGCTGCTCCGGAGGTATTCTTGTATTTGTATTTGTATTTGTATTTGTATTTGTATTTGTATTTGTATTTGTATTTGTATTTGTATTTGTATTCATGTAGTCTTTATCTACATGCTTCTTTATACATGCCATCTGTGTTAATAGCTTGTGTGTCCTCCTGCGCAGGTTATCTCAGGTAAACTGTATGCTGGGCCTGAGGTTGATGTTTGGAGCTGTGGAGTTATCCTTTATGCTCTTCTTTGTGGGACTCTTCCATTTGATGATGACAATATTCCCAACCTTTTCAAAAAGATAAAGGTGAGACATCACATATATAGACTATGTTAGATCTTACAAGAGTGGATTTGTTAGTCTGGAAACCAACAAACGTTCATGTAGACTACTTGGATACTTTTGTCTGGAGATTTGACCCCCTTTGTTTGGTGTTCCAGGGAGGTATCTATATCCTTCCAAGTCATTTATCTGCTCTTGCAAGGGATTTGATCCCAAGAATGCTTGTTGTTGATCCTATGAAGAGAATCACGATTCGTGAAATCCGAGAGCATCCGTGGTTTCAGAATCGCCTTCCTCGCTACTTGGCAGTGCCTCCACCAGACACAGCACAACAAGCCAAAATGGTATACCATCTTTTTCTCACATTTTTAGCGACTATTATATGTTCACTGTAATTTTTTTCAAACTGTCTCCAGTAATTAATATTACCTCTGTTCCAAAATACAAGGACGTTTTGATAGGCTAAAATGACCTACAAAACGTCTTATATTTTGGAACGGAGGTAGTATATAATATATAAACGAACTTCCTTTTCTGAAAAATATATATAGGAACTTGGATGGATTGCAGGAATACTAAGTTCGATATTTTTGTCATAAAATATATTTTATTGGTTTAATCTTATATTAAAATTATACTAACATAATATTATAGAAATCAATGGCCAAAAGTCGTGGCTCAAAATGTATCCTCATAGGATGCTTAAGTAGCACAAGTCTCCTTGCAATGGCCACTTTTAGCGAGCCTCTAATGTCATTCTCACTGCAACAATATGCTGATTTCCTATATTTCCATTTCTGAAGATTGATGAAGATACACTTCAAGATGTTGTCAACCTGGGATATGATAAAGACCATGTGTGTGAATCACTGTGCAATAGGCTGCAAAATGAGGTATATGAAGAGAAAAATGAGTGGTTCATTCCTTTCAGTTATTTCGTAACTGACTTCAGATAATGTTTCCAGGCAACTGTTGCATATTACTTACTCTTGGACAATCGTTTCCGAGCTACTAGTGGCTATCTGGGGGCAGAACATCAACAATCAGTGGTTAGTCCAAATTTGCATCATCTGGGCCTTGTTTGATTCATTAAAAGTTCAAGCACTATTAACTGTCTGAATGGATGGTTCTATAGGATAGGAGTTTTAATCAGCTTACTTCATCGGAATCAGCAAGCTCAAGTACCAGGCAGTATCTTCCAGGAAGCAATGGCTCTCATGGCAGTGGTTTGCGGCCGTATTATCCAGTTGAAAGAAAATGGGCTCTTGGTCTCCAGGTATTGGACATTGTCCATTTTACTTCTCTTTGTGTTGTGATATTCATCTGTTAAATTAATGCATCACTTATCCAACAGTCCCGGGCTCACCCACGTGAGATAATGATTGAGGTTCTAAAGTCACTGCAAGAACTAAATGTCTGCTGGAAGAAGAATGGGCATTACAACATGAAGTGCAGGTGGTGCCCTGGGTTTCCTCAGGTCAGTGATATGCTAGATGTCAACCACATCTTTGTTGATGACTCTACCATCATGGACAATGGTGATGTAAACGGGAGGGTACCAGCCGTCATCAAGTTTGAAATCCAGGTGTGCAATTTCACCTTCCAACCCTAACTTGATTTTGTTCCAGACTTCCAATAACAGAGGAAAAAAGAGTTGACTTTCTACTCAATCGTCTTCACCAGTAGGATCTTAGATAGAAATACCACGTAGCTTTCGATTTGGCTATAAATTTGTTTTCTTCTTCTTCAGCTTTACAAGACCAGGGATGAGAAGTACCTGCTGGATATGCAGAGAGTTACTGGCCCTCAGCTCCTTTTCCTGGACTTCTGTGCGGCCTTCCTTACCAACCTTAGGGTTCTATAGCGTGTGGTTCATCACTGCAACAACGAATAAACGAATCCATGTAAATAGGTGTCTTATCTTCTTTTTACCCAGTTCCTGACAGCGAACCATGTTGTTTGAGTGACTAGTCTCCAAAAGATTAATTGGTGGTTGTAAGACCTGCATAGTAAGTAGCCTGTGGTGAGGTATGTGGGTGAATCCTTGCTGATTATGCGGGCTGCAGCACTGCTGGTGCTGCTGTGTGTAAGGTTTTGTGATATATATGAGATCTGGTTTCTGTTCACCTTAACTTTGAAAGTAATGATTCTGCCTGTGCATTGAAGTTCTGCAACTACTAATAAGAAATTAGCTAGAGTATCAGAGTGTTTTTTATGCAATGCCAGCCCATTTCCGGAGAATGAAACTAGGTACTCTTATGTCGATCTGCCTCGTAGACTAAATGGTACACTTGCTTTGCTTCTGATCGATGTGCGAATACAGTTCTCTGAAGGTGGCGACAGAGGCCGCCTAGCTGATTTTTGTTCCCAATCGCTGGTGATGGCGTAGAGATTTGCCTGTTCGGAATGCAGAATGCTGGACTTCGGAAAATGTGAGTAATTTGCAAAAAGTCATCACAATTGGGGTTAATATTTCAAAAAGTACCACAATGCACTTTTTCTTCTTCAAAACACTACCGGTATTTAGTAATACTAGTAAAAATGTCCGTGCGTTGCACCGGGAGAGAGATATATCGTCACAAAGACACGTGAAATTACCTATACGGTAGAAACGATCGCTACATAGTATTTCGGTCTGTGACGTGATTTGCAAATGAGGGACAATTGCAAAGATCACGAATTAGCACGGTAAATACTCCAATATTGGACGTGTACGCAGTAAAGTAAAGCGCGTCATTCAAAATTTAAGTACTTGAGTCGCAGTTCATATCCTACATTGTCCAACGAAACAGATGCATCGCATTACAAAATACATGATTTTTTATGTGAAAAAGACCACCGTTCTATTAACCATCCACAGAAGTATAAAAGACTCACAAAGTAATAAAAATTACAATAGGTCAATCGAACGCCTAGCAACGACTTCGGACGCTGGAACGCGCCGAAGGCTCACCGCTGTCCTCGCCCCTCCATCAACGGAATCGGGCAAAACTTGTCGTATATCCATCGTACACACGACTCCACACGCACTCTAGCGATAGATGCACCACACGCCCTCCATCAACGGGATAAGCGGGGAGTATCTTATTTTAACACCGGGATGTAGCCACCGTTTCACCACCCAGATGAAGATACGAAACTAAAAAACAGTAAACGGAAACCCTCCCATCGACGGGAGGCTTTGTCCGCCGCCCCTCCAAGACCTAGAAGGTCATGGGAGACGCAGAAGAGCGGCCGTGTCGCCGGCGGCCGGATGGAAACGCTAATCGCCTGTGTGCCTCTGCCTGCCTCGTACATACCGGTTCAGGCTATATGTCATTGCATTACAAAAATACATGTTGTATTACAAAATATATGTTGTATACATAGACTATAAGTAATAAAACAACTGAAATCGAATCTAAGATGAACAATATGTAGATGTGCGGTTAATCATTTGACGCAACTATACAAACCACCCATGAGTTTACAAACCAAAAACAAGTACCTTCCAACAGATTGCACAAGGAAGAACGCACTGTTCTTCACAGTTCATAGAAAGATGCAATCCAGTACTCATTACTCCAGCAACAATTTCTAATAGCAGGGGCTTAACTGAACATACAGGCTTCCAGGCAAAGTGTGCCTGCCTTTAACACCTTCGAGTGCTGGATTAACTGAACATTATACAAAACTGAGATAGGAGAAAGCGCCAGATCCAACTCAAAGCAACACAGAGACAGAGCATTGGAGCGGCTCACGCGTCCGTCCCCAAATCGGCCTTGCACATGTCACTATATGGCGCTTGTTCGCCGGGCATCAGACGGCGGCCGCTCGCCGCTGTCAGCAGCGCACAGCACGCATCAGCGGCAGACAGCACGCACGGGCCGGGACGGTCTGGCGCGACATGTTGCAGTTACCTCGGGTGGTTGAGCTGATACAGTCTCTGCGCCATGTACTCCGGCCCGAGCAGAACGTCTTGCAAGGACGTCGGGGATCGTCGCTGGTGGTCTCGACCACGCAGTCCATGAATAAAACAGGACCCCTTTCTTGCACAAACTACACGCGGTCGTGCTGCCACACTCCTCCCTTGCTTGCCAATTGCCATCTACTCCTCTAAAGTCTAAACTCGAACGGGAAAGGGAACTCGAAAGTTGAAATCGAATCTGGAACTCGATATATGAAAGAGAATCTCGTGATTTGCTGCGAATTGGAAATCGCGAACAGGGATGGGTTCCCCGTCAGAAATCTCCACCTCGAACGGCCCAACCAGGTGTAGGCCCCCTGACGCCCGAGCCGAACCCCAGGGCGCCGTCGCCAGCAACGACGTCAATCCCGTCGCCCCCAGACACCTCCTCCACGGAGTCTTCTGAGACCCGCCGCCCCTCGCCTCCCCCACGGAGCCGCCCGCCCGGGCACGGAACTTGTAGCGCTGCACAGCGCCGACCAGCGCGTAGTCGGCGTCGAGCGGCCATACCGTGACCTCCGCGTCGGGGTCCCAGTGGTACTTGTCCGTGAGGCGATGAATTCCTAGAGGAAGGTGGGATCCGACACGGGCACCGTTCTGTCTCCTCGACGAAGGTGGAGGTGTGGAGGCCGGAGGGAGGCGTTGGTGGTGGCGGCGAGGACGGAGAGCGAGGCGGAGCGAGAGGGGCGGAGGGCGAGAAAGAAAATGGAATAAAACAAACGAACCGGTATGGTGGCGATTGGATGTATTATGTGATTTGGTGGGAGGGTAAAACCGTTAAAAAAAGGGTCGACGAAAATTTTGGCAGAACGTACTTTTATTATTGACCTTATCCTCTCCTGTACCCATCTCCACCATGGAGCTGGGCGGTGCTCAAGACCATGAAGGGCGGCATCCAGACCCTGGCCCCCACCGGCAACGGCAAGGGGAAGTGCGACCTCTCCGTCGTTACCAAGGGCGACGACGTGTCGCTGGACACCGGCATGGACGAGTCTTGCGTCGCCTCCACGGTGCTCGACGACACCCTCGTGACCGTGCACATGGTGGACATCGTTCTGCTGCCGCGCGAGCTCTTCGGCGGCGCCCCGTCGCCGGCACCCAGAGCATCCGCCGCCGACACACCGGCGTCCGCCCCTGCGCCCTCGCCCTCTCCTAGGCACGACAAAAAGAGGAAGAAGGGCAGGTCGCACCACCAGCACGCGCCGCCGGCTGATTCGCCTAACACGCCCCCCGCCGACGGGCCCGTGGGAGGCGGTAAGCCATCGGACGACGGCGCCACCGCAACGGGCATGAGCTTCGTGGCCATGGTGGCCTATGCGGTCGCTCTGGTCGGCCTGTTGTTCTTGTGATCTGCCAAGGTGTTCGACCCTCGTTTGTTCTGCAATCCTGTCTTGCTTGCGAGCTCTGAAATGCTCATCCGAAGTTGTCTTCTCTTACTGATTAGATGGTAGTAGGGTTGAACCATTGGGTCTAATTGGGTGATTGCGATGCCTGCTTCGCTAGTTTCAGTATAGCTCCTTATCGGAACAGTTCTATTGAGTTTGATTATCCTATGCTTGTTCCAGCAGTCTTTCTAGTATCAAGAACTCCATTTCTTGCAAATCAATTTAGTTATCATACTCTGTCGGTAATATTTACCCACCACCGAATACTGATGAACTTACCACCCATACTTACAAAGTTATCCACCAAGAAATATTTTTCCATAATATTTACCTACCCAATACTGATGAACTTACCACCTGAAACCTATGAATTGATCCACCACGAAACCAATACAGTTACCATGTACTCTAAATAAACAATAGTTACAAACACAATTCCTGTCATTTGGTGTAGTAGTCACTATGAAATTGATAGTTATCTTCCTAATACTTATGAAATTATGCGGGTTTCAGCGTATACTTATTAACGTATGCACATTTTTCTCTACACACTAAAGCACCCGAGGTTCCTCCGAGGTGGTCGTCTTCATGCGTAGATTTGCCGGCTCCGGCAACGTTTTCTCCTCGTATCCTCCGGTTGATGTTATATCTAGCGACTGCATATATATTCTAAACTTTCACCAATGTTTTATAGTTACCATACTCGTTTGGTAATATTTACCCACCCAATACTAATGAATTTACCACCCAGCACTTGTGGAATTATCCACCACGAAATCAATATAGTTACTATACTCTTTTGATAATATTTACCTACCCAATACTGATAGACTTACCACCCGGTACTTATGAAGTTATCCACCACGAAATCAATGTGGTTGTCATACTCTTTCGGTAATATTTATCCACTCAATACTGATGAATTTACCACCTAGTACTTATGAAGTTATCCACCACGAAATCAATATAATTACCATACTCTTTCAATAATATTTACCCAACACTGAACCCAAAACCCAGTACTGATAAATTTACCATGTGTTTTCTAGTGTAGTTATCCATCACAAAATTAATTTAGTTATCATACTCTCTCGGTAATAGTTATTACCCAAATACTGATAGAGTTACCCATGATATTAATACCCATGTGTTTTTATGTGTAGTTATCCACCACAAAATCGTTATATTTACCCTACTCTCTTGATAATTGTTACCACCCAGTACTGATAAAGTTATCGCATGTGTTTTCATGTGTAGTTATTCACCACAAAATTGTTATACTTATCTTACTCTCGGTAATAGTTACCATCCAATACTGATGGATTTACCCACACAGAGTACTGATAAAGTTACTCATGTGTTTTCATGATAAAATTATCCAACAAGAAACCCTCTATGTACTGGTAACACACCCAATATTGATGGAGTTACCCACTCAGTGATTATGAAGTTATCAATGTGTTCATGATGCAGTTATACAACACGAAATTGATATAGTTACCATGTCCTCTAAATAATAATTACGAACACAGTGTCCATATTTTTTGTATAGTTTCACGCCGTGCGTACACATAAGCTAACCAGCATGCGCCTGCCAATTAGTCTCGTCCATATATATATATAAGACATATTCATACTACTACCGGGTGTAACTACACCCACGTGTGTTTCACATATGTATGAAGTATCTATCATACCGGGAGGTATGTAACATGTAGTATGGAGTATATAATGTTATTTTAGTACTATAGATACTTCTTTTTTGGTAGTATGTAGAAAATTTCTACATACTTCTATTTTATATGCACATATATCGATATTTCGAGTATATAGTGTCAAATATTAGGACAGTTGCAACTTTTTCATTAAACTTGTTTTGGGGTATCTTAGATATAGTATATGAACATACTCAAACCGATAAAGTATGAGAAATACTTCCGTAAGGTGGTATATGAGACGTGGGTGTAGTTACACCCGGGAGTAGAAAGCATTTAACCTATATATATATAAGGTGGTATATGAGACGTGGGTGTAGTTACACCCGGGAGTAGAAAGCATTTAACCTATATATATATATATATATATATATATATATATATATATATATATATATATATATATATATATATATATAGGTTAAATGCTTTCTACTCCCGGGTGTAACTACACCCACGTCTCATATACCACCTTACGGAAGTATTTCCCATACTTTATCGGTTTGAGTATGTTCATATACTATATCTAAGATATCACAAAACAAGTTTCATGAAAAAATTACAAACGTCCTAATATTATACACTATATACTCGAAATACCGTCATATGTGCATATAAAAGAGAAGTATGTAGAAATTTTATACATACTACCTAAAAAGAAGTATCTATAGTACTAAAATAGCATTATATACTCCATACTACATGTTACATACCTCCCGGTATGATAGATACTCCATACATGTGTGAAACACACGTGGGTGTAGTTACACCCGGGAGTAGAAAGCATTTAACCTATATATATATATATATATATATATATATATATATATATATATATATATATATATATATATATATATATATATACTACTCCCGGGTGTAACTACACCCACGTCTCATATACCACATTACGGAAGTATTGCTCATACTTTATCGGTTTGAGTATGTTCATATACTATATCTAAGATACCCCAAAACAAGTTTCATGAAAAAATTGCAACTGTCCTAATATTTTACACTATATACTCGAAATATCGATATATGTGCATATAAAAGAGAAGTATGTAGAAATTTTCTACATACTACCAAAAAAGAAGTATCTATAGTATTAAAATAGCATTATATACTCCATACTACATGTTACATACCTCCCGGTATGATAGATACTCCATACATGTGTGAAACACACGTGGGTATATATATAGGACATATTCATACTACACCCGGGTGTAGCTACACCCACGTGTGTTTCACACATGTATGGAGTATCTATCCTACCGGGAGGTATGTAACATGTAGTATGGAGTATATAATGCTATTTTAATATTATAGATACTTCTAATACTTCTTTTTAGGTAGTATGTAAAAAATTCTACATACTTCTGTTTTATATGCATATATGACGGTATTTCGAGTATATAGTGTAAAATATTATGACAATTGCAATTTTTTCATGAAACTTGTTTTGGGGTATCTTAGATATAGTATATGAACATACTCAAACCGATAAAGTATGACAAATACTTCCGTACGGTGGTATATGAGACGTGGGTGTAGCTACACCCGGGAGTAGAAACCATTTAACCTATATATATATATATATATATATATATATATATATATATATGGTATACATTTATACCATATATATATATATATATATATATATATATATATATATATAGGTTAAATGGTTTCTACTCCCGGGTGTAGCTACACCCACGTCTGTATACCATATATATATATATATATATATATATATATATAGGTTAAATGGTTTCTACTCCCGGGTGTAGCTACACCCACGTCTCATATACCACCGTACGGAAGTATTTGTCATACTTTATCGGTTTGAGTATGTTCATATACTATATCTAAGATAACCTAAAACAAGTTTCATGAAAAAGTTGCAACTGTTCTAATATTTTACACTATATACTCAAAATATCGATATATGTGCATATAAAAGAGAAGTATGTAGAAATTTTCTACATGCTAACAAAAAAGAAGTATCTATAGTACTAAAATAGCATTATATACTCCATACTACATGTTACATACCTCCCGGTATGATAGATACTCCATACATGTGTGAAACACACGTGGGTGTATATATATATATAGGAAGCTCAATTGGGGCACCTAGGAGCCTGGGCACCTAGCATCTCTACCGTCCGATGTGGTATCTTGATGGTGCATTTGATACTGGATTGTAGAGTGCCGGGCTGACCCGTTAGCATGGGCAATTGAAACCAATAGTATGCATTTAGTAGTCGTTAGGAGAGAGAGTAAGTAATTTGAAAATCAGAATTATTATGTTGCCTTTTTTGACCAGATATGAATGGATAGTCATACTTCCTTGTGTACGACAGGTGATTTTAGGTATGTGTTGTGGAGTGTATTTCGGAAAATTTAATGGGCTATGGAGTCAGTTTTGGAGAATTAAATGTGGGATGACTAAACACGGCTGATGATTTTAGGTATGTGTTGTGGAGAATTTTCCGGAATGTTTAATGGGCTGCGGAGTGTGTTTCGGAGAATTAAATGTGAGTTGACAGAATGGAATAAATGGTGATTATTCTGGTGGACAGCTTGACTATCGTTAGTATACCTATTCGCTTCAATTGCGAACCCACAAATCATGGACTAGCTGTCTGTTATTAATTCGGTATGGTTTTTTCTTATTTAAGGTATAAGTTCAGATTGTTCATGATACCCCAAAAATCACGGATGCGCCATGGACAATCAGCGTCTGTTTTTTCGTAAGTAATGGATTGTTTGATTATGCAATTGGGTATCTGGTCGTTGTGCCAAATCATTTGTGATGAATGTATAAGATTCATTTATGGGCCGGGTATCTGAAAAGCAGAAGGTTAAGTAATTTGGACGGTATAGCTGTTATTGTAAATGAAGTATGTAAAATGTTTGCTCTCTAACTAATATCTTTTGTCGGGTTAAAAAATATGACACAAATAACTTGATTTTGCGTGGGTATATATTCTTGTATACGCTGGGACCTATAAAATACTAAAATACTGTATTTTAACTGGTTACACACGGCATGATTAATAGTAACGAGCAAAACCCTAGAATGATTTGTAACGCTAAACAAGAAATCCAACTCAGGTATGTAGTACTCGAATTACAAATTATTTTTCTTGAGGTACTAAAGATCTCCACACGTTGTAGTGTTATGGCCAGGCAGTTTGCACTTCTTGCAGACCTTGTCGATCTTTGGCCTCGCTGAACTCTCTGGATTAGAAGGACAATTAGTTCTGTAATGTCCTTTCTCCTGGCAGAACGAACATGTTCTCTTCTTGCGAATTCCACCCTCGATTTGTTTCTTGAACCTCGATGTCCTCGGGCGTCCACGCTTCTTACGACGATCAGGAGGAAGAACGACGAGGTTCTGCTCTTCCTGGATGTGATTATCTTCATCACTTGAGCTGTCTTCCTGTGACTCTGCACTTATAGTTTTAGTAGTTGTGTTGACGGGAGGAACAACCGTACTGTCTTCTGGGGTACATGTAAGATCAATTTGTTGTACAGCCTCAGTAATTTTCGTCATGGCAATATGGAATGCCTCAACAGATATGTCTCCTTTCGATGAAAGGTCCATGCAAGCTTGGAACAAAAGTGTATGGCGGTGCGTCCTTGAAGCAGCAGCATCCCGGTCAAACCTGAGGATCTCTAGGCTGCTATCGCTTCCATGTCGAGCTTGTTTGGTCCATCTTTTCTTGATGTACTTGTCTGGTAGGGTTCGACAGCCAATGTGGGTCATAACCTGAAAAATAGATCGATAGGATAAGTAAAGTTTTCCATGAGAATTGCAAACAGACGTAGTACAGAAAATGTTGTGGCAATTACCTTGATTATGTGACTGCACAATATTCCCATGTGCTCAAACAACTTGCAAATACAACTGTACTCATCGTTGTCTTTATTTACATGTACAGGAAACACCAATTTACTCCATGATTCCCTGGTATCGACGTCCATGTGAACAGTTACATAAGTGCCATCTTCTCTGATTTCCTGGACAATATAGGATGCACTCCTGTATACCTGGTCGCAGAACTTTTTGAACATGGTGTCTGTGTAAAAAGCAGCAGCGTCCTTCTCTAATGGTGAACCACATATTGGCCGCCGATTATCCTGCGAGTGTAAGAATTATGTAAGAAAAATTACAGGTATGACGTATGTGTAATCACATATTCGAATTCTATGGTCTGGCTGACGTTTGTACTGACCTTTGAGGTATCAAACTCAAGCCTATCTTCAGCGGAAATTCGATCTGCAATGAATTTATCGTACTGAACTACAAAGTTATGCATTGTAGAGGACGGTGAAACATATCCCTTGAGAACATGATTCATGCACTCGCTGCGCTGTGTTGTTGTCATCTTTGCGAAGAAGCAAGACTTGAAGTATGGCGCAGCCCAACGGCTGCGGTCAGCCCATTTGTCTTGAAGGTATGTATTGCCATGTAGATCAAACTCCCCGAGAAGTGACGCCAAGCATCTTCAAACTCGTCTATGGTTCTTGCATGATTAAGTACTTTATGGAATTTGTCCTTAAAATCAGGATGATTGCTATATACAGGACCCAGATGTTCTTTGGCCGTGTTAAAAACGTGCCATTTACACCACTGGTGAACTGTGTTAGGCATTACTGCTTTTATGGCATTCTCCATCGCCTTGCACTGATCTGTATTATTCATGGAAATGTAGTAGAATTAATAAAGCAGAGGTAATTAAGAAACGGAACTAGCATTACAAATAATATAACCAACCTGTTAGAATTCCAACTGGATGTTTATCATCTACAGCTTGGAGGAATGTACGGAACAACCAGTTGAAGGCGTCATCTGATTCTTCTCTAACCAGTGCACAACCAAAAATGATAGTTTGGAAGTGATTGTTCACACCCACAAAAGGTGCAAACGGCATACCATATATATTTGTTTGATAAGTAGAATCAAAGGTAACCACGTCGCCAAAGTGCTTATAACTTTCTCTAGACCAAGCATGTGACCAAAAAACATTTTTGATTTTACCATCTTTTCCTACGTCAACGGCATGGAAAAAATCTTTGCTTGTTTTTTGCATTTCTGCAAACAAACATAGTGTCTTCTTTATATCGTCAGTACTTTCATCATTTTGTATGGCCTGTTTGACACTTTCAAAATATTTTCTAGTGAAAGGCAACATCGATGCTCCACCATGTAGCCCTGCTATGTATCCATACATTTGGGTGGTGGTGTTGTGATTTTCCATTAGACCTTTCATGATGCGCCTGGTACCTTCATCAATGTTATTGTGGGAACCCCAGTGGCGTGTCATACCTAGGGTACGTGTGAGGTCGTGATTATGCTCTGAATGAAATTTGGTGACAATCCACTTATCATCCTCATTTCTGTGTATGCGCATCATAGCTTTGCATCCTTTCTTTACAGATTTTTGAACACCTTTAGATGGTTTCCCCTAATGATAAGAAATTATGTAAATAATAGTGGTACTCAATATGAAAAGCAGTTGTTGAATAGTCTAACAACGACATAGTGACTATGGCATACCTCACAGGAGCAGACATACTCGATATTAGTGACAAGGCCAGCTACATTCTTCACTTGTTTATGGATACGGATACCAAAACCATTCCTCAACGCATACAAGTTGTACGATTGGGAAGCATCAGTTTCAGCAAGGAAAACTTGGCCTATGAAGGGATCTAGAACTTCTTTGTTCAAATATTCCATGGGTATGGTTCCCTCGGCAGCTGTTGGGAGTCTAGCATTTACGAGTTTTTATCAGTTTTACTAGAATGACAACTATTATGAACGCAGACTCGCTATTGATACAAGAAGAGCATAATGAACCGACGTGAGAAATATATTACCTCGCGGAGTTGCTTCTGTGCAGGAGTGTTCTGTCATTCACACCATCTCGGTCGTCTCGTTGTGTGGTGTGGATTTCAGCATGGGAAGCCATTGCTCTGTGAGTGCCAGTTCAGTGTTCCGAGCACCTTTTATATGGATGGTTTGCTAGGATGAAGGTGCTGATTGATTCTGGCGGGGTCGTAGGTATGGCATATTAGGATTCTGTAGTGAGGGGATTGATACGTTACAAAATTGGTGCCAGAGTACTAATTGGTCATAATGACCTACGGTGTATTGATCGTACGATACTATGATCTGTAATTATGGATTCACCACTAGTAACATGGATCGTTTCTTTATACTTGGATATCACCGTTATAGTACGTGGTTTAAAAAAAAAACTGGTCTAATAGAAGGCCACATTAATAGTGTGAATCATACTGTCTTTACCATAACAATGGTTTGATTTGTTTTTTGAAATTGTAGTGCATAGCGTTGGTGTTAGTTTAAAATTAGGAAATAATTTCGTAGCATATTAGTTTCTAATTATGAATGGGGGTGGAAATCAAATCTAATACCCGAAAATGTGGGTATCGTTATAAACCATGGTTGATTGTTCCGCCTAGAATGATGGGTGTGGGTATAGATATTGCGGACTGAATGTCGTCCGATATCTAGTAAAAAATTAAATTCATCTCGGATATACATGTTGTGTCCTCGGTCGGACATTGGTACACTATGTACCATGCATTCTGAGTATGGATATTATTTGACGTACGGTCTTGGAAAAAATTAATAAATTCATTTGAAGGGATGTGCTAGGAGTATGGTTTAGACACATACTCAGGTGTTAATGAAGAAATTTGGTGTGGGTAGACGAGATGGACATTATCAGTACCATAGAATTTTAAGAACAAAACACATTATACTTATTACATAAACACTCTTAGAAGAGCACCTTGTTCGAAAAGTAAAAAACATTGAAATTATTACATAGACATTTCTTAATTGTAAAGATAACTGTGGGCAACATCATCTCTGCTCAACGTATGTCCATAGGTGTGTCCCCTCATAAGTATAGGAATGTGTATTGTCTAATCAATTCTTGCACGAAGGAGGGTGGTGACGAAGCATTCTCTTTCAGTGTAAGGAGTTCCATCAGTATTTCGGTTCTGATTTTGTCCATGCTAGCCTGTGTGGACAACCAATAAAATGAGTTACCAAACAGGGTATGTGGATTTTTACCGTATGAAGTGTAGTACGCAGTGCTATTTATGGCTTACCGAGTTGAGTTGTTGAGTACAAACAGTACCATTCCAGTTCTTCATCAGCTCTATAGTGTAAACTCCGCTTTCGACCCTTCAAAAATAAATTGGTCCAAGTTAGATTAGATGACCGGTCAATATTGAATTGTAATGAACAAAAAGCTAGATTTGCGGAAAAAAATTCATACTCAAATGACTGTGTAGGCACAATAGGTTCCTTGTAGTCCCACTTGGTCACATCTTCACTCCAGTCATGGAAGAACAATGCCAAACATTCTTGCATAGCTCTAGCAAGCATGGGTACAATCCAGTGATGTTTACTGTCTGACTGAACTTCTTCATTATTCCCAGTCTTACTAGAGTCTAAGATGTAGATAACTTGCTGCGGCAAGTTAAATGCATAGCAATTCCAGTGGTTCATATCGCAGAGCTGAACATAAATCTGCAAAAAATAGTATTTGTAGCCTATTAAATTTATAAAAACTGGTATGTGATGTATTAGAAAAAGATGAGTACCAACAGTGCACTTACAGTTTCGCACTTGGAGACATTGTACATGACTTTTGGACCAGTGAATTGATTGCGAAACATCTCGGGATTCCATAAGCCGTCACCTGCAATGGCATGTATCTGCGAAAACACTTTTTAAGTTAAATCGACATGGTTGAGTTGGCAAAAAATACACGGTTCAATGTTACTTACGGCAAAATCAGCCTCTAGAAAATGTCTGCCTCCAAATGCAACTGTATTTTGAAACATTTCATGATCTTTCTGTAGCAGTCTACGAGTATAAAGCATCATAGTAGGGTAGTCAACTCTGTCATTCCCTCCGATGAAATTACGGATCTCCATACCAGTAATTTTCACAGGAGTTGGATAAGGATGAGCAACCCATGAAGATCTAAAAACAGGAAGAATATTAACACAAATTAAAAATGTTCAGGGCTTGCAAGAACTGCAGTTGAACTTATTGCATTTTGGTAATGTAAAATCATTCAAAGATATAATTACCTGAGTGTATCCTCGGTCTGGCAATTCTTTATCCAATCAATTAAAACAGATGAAATATGTTCAGGGCTGGCACGTACTGCAGTAGTTAAGTCAAAAGGATTGTTGGTAGCAGTCTTGATGCGCTTTTGCTGATGGTTGTGTTTAGTAGAAAGCCCAAAATCAAGTATTCTAGGCTCTGGGAACTCTCGTTTGGGAACAACAACATGCTTCAATTCACCTTGGCTGTTTTCGATATACATGTCGTCCAAAATAATGCAGCTTGACGCTGCGATCTCACGGGAGAGTGTACGCGGTGACAAATTACCACCAGCTGTGTATGAATAAAAGCAAAAAAGGTCAGTGTGATGATCAAAAAATAAATCTGGCTATCGTTTTCTGTCTGGATGGAAGGATAATGAATATTAGTTTACCTTTGTTAGAGTTCTCCTTCTTCGGGGTGAGTTCCCAGTTTAAATCGAATGAGGGTACCTCTATATGAAGCAAAGATGGTGGTGGTACTGCTCTATGCATATCTGAGCTATCACTTCCAGTATGAACGGACCGATTCAAATCGATTGAAGCCTTAGAGTAAGAACCTTGTTCTATAGATTTTGCGACGATGGGTGTACTGGTTGTAGCTCCTATATCACAAATTTTTCAACCCGATTGTGGATTACTTGCATTTTTATTTTCTACACAGCCGTTACGAGAAAATAATGTTAAATTTCGATAGTAGATAAATAAATGTAGAAGCAAAATTTATATGTACGAACGAGAGATACAGAAATCAAACCATACCTGGTTGAAGTTCATTAGGTGGTTGAGAAGTATTAGCGGCTGGTAGATTGTCTACATTTAGATTGTCAGGATCAATGTCGCCAATAATTTTAGTCGCTTCTACAACCTTGACAAGATCATTCCTAGCCTTATCCATCTGTTCAATGCATGTAGCCCACATATTGTTCAACAACCGAGACTGCTTAATTATTTGATTAGCGTGTTGTACAACCTTAAAGGAAATGAAAGGAAGTTAAAACATTATTCACAAGGGGTTAGCCGTGAACTGTTTCCATGACTAATATCTAATACCTGAATTTCATTAGAAACTGCTTCTGATTTTGCCCCCGTGCTGCACGTTGGTGTGTCCAAACTGGTATTACGTCGGCTGTAACAGACATCATTTTTTTGCCGCAGCTGAAATGAAAATAGATATGTCAGAAAAACGCAGATGCATACTAGCCTAAAATAGAAATGTGGTCCTATTTACCTTCAGCTTCCCGAACTGGGTTGGCTTGTATGGGTCCTTTTCTTTAATGTCAAGATTTCTTCTTATTTTAATTGCTTCAGCGTCGTATTTGGCAATTCTTGGGAATACAACATGCTTCATATTAAGGTGTCCAAAATCCACATTGTCCAGATAGAATACCTGAAAATGCAGAATGGATAAGTGAATGGTAAACACAAATCATGATACGTGATTTTTTTGTGAGGGACAAATCAGATAATTCGACAAATACCTGAAGAAAAATGACACAGCCATTTACGTAGGAACATCTATTACCCAATGCCCGAGCAGCTGAAATTATATCGCCGATGATGTAGCGAGCCCAGTTCCAGTTCGGCATATCATTTAAATCCCGGAGAGCTGTGCAATACCTAGGACAAATATTGTCTAGAAGAGCTTGTGGGGCAAGAAATTTGGTCATCAGTAAAATTATGAAAGCTGTCTTGAAAGCTGCCTTCTCATCAGCCGACATAGGAGAGTTGTACTGTCTTGATAGAATATCATCCAGTACAGACCGATTGACACTTTTCCAATCAGGCACTTTGAATCGCTCGCAAATGATTCGCTTTATATCAGCAATCTCTTCATTTGATGGTGTCAATAATTCCTTACCGGTGCATGGAATACCCAAAACCTTATATATGTCCTCCTCTGAAAAAGGCAGCAGAGTACCGTCTTCTAATTTAATGGCCACATCATCACATGATACTCTTGACAATGTCCAGTGACCAAATTCTCTATTGTTTACAATGTCCGGCAGTTTCAACATACCACAAAAACCCATGTCCCTGACTAGATTCTTCTTTTCAGGGTTGAAGGTTTTCACAATGCTGGATACTGAAATTGGTGTGCACCTAGATGTAGGGGGAGTGAATTTAACAGGTATGTTCAACCTGGGGGGTGGATCCATGAAGTCGTCGTCGTCGTTGTGGTCTCCATGGAGAGACATATTGCCTCGGACAGCAAGAAATGCGCGTTTTCTTCTTGAACTAGCACACTTCTGCAGTCTGGGCATGTAGATACCTACAATTAAAATAAACCAAACATGATAATGAAGTATAGTAGTAAGAACATAAACCCAACTTGTGATGAAAAGAGTAATACTAAAAATTCCTTTTGGAACATGAGTACAAATATGCAACGAGATTGTGCATCAAAAAATCATTTAGGAATGATAGAATAGGTGGGGGCACGTACATACCACTTTTCCAAATCGAATGGAATAATGGCCAAAACCAGCCAGCTTCACCTCCTACTAGCTCAAGTCGTGAGGGTGATACCGTGAGAGTGAATTCGTTTGAAGCTGTGATTGTGGAGCCATTAAGGCGCATATAAATAAGACATGGTTAATACCTTATTTTTTGAATCCCAAACCGGGTATGCTGCCAATAATTTGGCATGAATCAAGGAGTGCACAATCAAGCAGCTCACGTATAAGGAAGGACCACAATATTGACAGCCGATTGATTCGATTAGGAAAATGACCGCGTTGACAAAAATATCTAATACCTGCTATTAATTGCTGGTTGAATTAATTATCTCCTGAGCACCACGGTTCAAAATTTTCAAACCTTCAAACCTGCTATTAATGGCTGGTTGATTTAATTAGCTCCTAGCACCACGGTCAAAATTTTCAAACCTTCATACCTGCTATTAATGGTTGGTTGATTTAATTAGCTCCTAGCACCACTGTTCAAATTTTCAAACCTTCAGAACGGGTTCCTAACGGGTTTGCGAGTCTCACATACCCGAATTGGTAACTGCACTAATGATCAAGATCAAATGAATCCAGCGGCTGTTGAGCTAGGAGCCTGGGCACCTAGGAGCCCCTACTAATTTACCTATATATATATATATATATATATATATATATATATATATATATATATAACTCAGCTATTCAGGAACCTTTCTGAACTTCCTGCAACACGTGAGTGAACTTCCTCGCGTAGGTATCTGAACTTCTTGACGGACTATTAAAATTCTCGGAAACTTCTCCGTATGAGCGTCTGAACTTCTCGGATATCCGTCCATCTGAACTACTGTTTATTTTGCATCTGAACTTCGGTGTTTCTGTAAGTGAACTTCCTGACGGAACACTGTTTTCGCGGACTTTTCTATTTCAGTACAGTATTTTGATTGTCGTTTCAAACCGTTTGTCGGATTCATGCAAATGATACACCGTTGGAAAGGTATGGAAAAAGCGCATCTTGGCTATCTCAGGTCAATTTTCGTAATTTCTCACGAATTAAGAGCAGTTTTAAAAATAAAGTTTCTGTTTCAGGAACCGTTCCTATAACAGAACGTTTTTCTGAACTTCCTGCACAAAGTGAGCGAACTTCCTCGCGTACGCATCTGAACTTCTTGACGGACTACTGAAATTTTTAGGAATTTCACCTATATATGTGTGTCTGAACTTCCCGGACATCCGTCTATATGAACTCCTTTTTTTTTGAACCTTCTATATTAACTACTTTTAATTGTGCCTCTGAACTTCAGTGCTTGTGCAAATGAACTTCCAGGCGCAGCTTTTTCAGTCTTCCAAAAAAATCAAATAAATGGAGCGACAATGAACTTCCCCTCGGAATTTACTCTGAAGAAAACTAGGATACATGTGAACTTCGCGGATGGAACAAATGTACTTCTCCGAAACAAAAAGATTGAACAGAACTTCATTTTGCACACGTACTGAATCGATGCTCAAACAAAAATGGACCAAACTGAACCTCATTTCCTCAGTTACTGAACTTCACAAAAGAAAAAAAGGACTCTAGGTGCCGGTTGCCAGGGAACGGCCAGGAGGCAGCCGTGTGGAGCAGGTAACGGGGGGGGGGGGGGGGGGGGGGGGGCTCCTGGTCGCGCCGGCCAGGAGGAGCCCTGCCGGGCAGGAGGCGGCCAGGGGCGCTAGGAAGAGGTGGAGCGCGATGCGACGAAAGCTTCCGGGGCGCCGCGGCGGCCAACGCTGGATTGGAGGGGCGCGCAGCCGCCGGAGGGCGAGGGGAGAGGCGGCGCGCAAGAGTCGGCGGCTGGGCGAGCGCGCAGGAGTCTCACGGGCTGCGGGCGGCCCACATGAGTCGATGTCGGAGCGATGGTGGTGCGGGAGGACGCTGGGCTTGGCGGCGGCCCTCGTCCTCGAGGGCGGCGTGACGGGAGGTGGGGAGGGCGGCGCCGCGGCCCGCCGGTGCGCATGAGGCGAGATCCAGGCCATGCGCGGGCGGCGCTGGCCGGCCTTGGGCCCATGGCGATGGGTGGCTTCCTCGCCGATGCGATTGGGATGGAGATGGCGCGCGCGGCCGCTGCAGGGGAGGGGAGGGGCGCACGGCGGCCGGACAGGGAGGGGAGGGGCGCGCGGTGGCCGGCCGTGGAGGGAAGGGCGCACGGCGGTCGGCCGGGGAGCGGCGGGGCGCGCGGGCCACAGCGGCGGGGAGGGGAGGCGCGCACGGTGGGTTGGGGATCGGGGTGGGAGGTTGGTTCGGTTTCTTTTTTTTAATGGAACGTGGGTTCGGTTAGCCTGTCCGTTTAAATTAGATAGGTTCCTGAATAGTTATTCAGGAACTCTTAAGGGGTGGTTTCTGAATAGTCCAGCCCTCTACATATAGGACATATTCATACTACACCCGGGTGTAGCTACACCCACGTGTGTTTCACATATGTATGGAGTATCTATCATACCGGGAGGTATGTAACATGTAGTATGGAGTATATAATGCTATTTTAATACTATAGATACTTCTTTTTAGGTAGTATGTAAAAAATTCTACATACTTCTGTTTTATATGCATATATGACGGTATTTCGAGTATATAGTGTAAAATATTATGACAATTGCAATTTTTTCATGAAACTTGTTTTGGGTATCTTAGATATAGTATATGAACATACTCAAACCGATAAAGTATGAGAAATACTTCCGTAAGTTGGTATATGAGACGTGGGTGTAGGTACACCCGGGAGTAGAAAGCATTTAACCTATATATATATATATATATATATATATATATAGGGTGGGACTATTCTACAACCCCCTCTTAAGAGTTGTAGAATAGTTATTCTACAACCCCCACCCAAAATAAATACCTTCTAAACCCGAACCCAGCCCCGACCCGGTCAACCCACTCGCTGTCCCCACCCACCTTCTTCCTCCCCCGCATCCCCACTACTCCTCTGAACCATCCACGAGGTACGATCCCCAGCCATCCCCGGAGCTCCGGCGACCTTCTGCCGAGCTCTGGCGACCTCCCTCTTCACCGGCATCACTGCCTCCACCGCACGCTTCCGCCCCCACCTCCTGCCCTCCTCCCTGGCGCGCCGCCGCCGCGCCCCATGGCCTCCCCTGCCTCCGGCAGGCCACCAAAACGCGCTCCGCCGCCGCGCCATGTGCTCCTCTTCGGCACATCTTAGGCGCGCCGTCCTCACTCCTCTCTGGCGCGAGCTCTCCTCCTTCCCGCGCGAGGGCCTCCCCCAACTCCTACCGGCGGGCGCCGTGCTCGTTTCCAGCCGCCGCCGCCACCCGACCTCCTCCACCGAGCAGAGCAGCTCCTCCTTCCCGGTGGGCGTCCATCTCCTCTCCGCCACCCGCTGCCACCCGGCCTCCTCCTCCGATGCCGGCAGTCGAGATCCTCCGGCCACCTCCTTCTCGGCGAGCAGCGCTCCTCCGTCCACCTCCTTCCCCGCTCGCGGCTCCTCCGGCTACCTCCTGCCCGGCGCTCGGCTCCTCCGGCATGGCTGCAGTTAACTGTTGTTTGGAAATTCAGTTAACAACTGAAGTTCAGTTAACAGTTGTTCAAAAGTTAAGAACCCCGGCGCGCGGCTGCCGATGGCCTCCGTTCCTCTTATTGTCCATCCCCGTGCTCCACCGGCGAGCAGGCCGCCCTAACTCGTGATTCCCGCCCGCGCGCAGCTAGCCGATTCATAATGGATGATTCGCTGCTGAACTTCAAGGAGCACGTCCGTTGACTCCTAGGAACGCCGCCGTGGACTCCCAGGCACACCGCGCCTCCACCGTGCTCAGCCTGAGAAGTGCAACTCAGTACGCTGGGCAAGTCTGCCTTGCACCTAACTCTCCGCCGTTGTCATGGGTTCCCACGATCAGCCTGGGAATCGCAACTCGGTACGCTGGGGAAAACATGCTTTCCTGAACCTCTCCCGTGTCTTCTCTGAACCTCCACGGTGCCCGCTCTAAACCTCCCAGTACTGAACCTCAAGATATTTATCTAATCCTTTACTTCTTTGGTTGATTCAATGCTACAAGCTGAGACACTTTTGCTGCTAGCCATCGTCAAAATGCTAGGAGTTTTGGACATATGCGACAGCAGTTTGCTACAAAACTTGACAGGTTTAGGCTCCGTTTGGGAACAAATATTTTTGAAGTATGCATCGAATACTTCAGTTTCTGAAAATATTGAAGTATTGAATACTTCAAGGTGTTTGGACCCAATAAATAACGTGATTTTATAACTGAAGTATACTTCAAAACTGCAGTATTTTTGAAGTATTTGAGAAAGAGGTCTACCCCTCTTTTTTGGAAACTGAGAAAAGAGAGAAAACTGAAGTATTCGTGTGCCAGGCAATGGAATACTTTGGTTTTCCAATACTCTAGTTTTATAAAAACCGCGCTGCCAAACTAGGCCTTACTTTGCCAGAGGAGGCGTTTCTTTTTATTTTTATCTCCATTTGATCTTCTTTTCAACAAGGAGACATTCAATTCAGTATTATTTTAAGAAAACGATATCAGGAAGTTTACTTGACGTGCGTAGAAAGTTCATTTTGCTCTCTCGCTAGGTTTATTATTTCTTATTATTGTGAAGTCCACAATTTATTCGAAAAAAGGAGACATAAGTTCACATTTCTTTGTGCTGAACATCTCGTAGCTGATACCGCAACATGATGTATAAGTACATCAACATGGTATATATGCATGGTAGTTACATTAATTCTAAGGAATTATAAAATTCTCCTGATAAGTGAAGTTAACTTTTACTGTCCGGTAAAGTTCATTTTGTCTTTTACAGGAGTTAACATCATCCGCTCACCGCAACATGATGTATAAGTACATCAACATGGTTTATATGCATGGTAGTTAAATTAATTAAAAAGAATTATAAAATTCTCCAGATAAGTGAAGTTAACTTTTACTGGTAAAGTTCATTTTGTCTTTTACAGGAGTTAACATCATCCGTGAGAAAATTTACTATTTAGATGAAATGAATGAAGTTCATTTTTATTTTCTGAAGTTTATAGCTGATACCGTTGCTTTCTTTCTGAACTGCTAATTGCTCATATTGCACTGTTTCTCAAAGTGCATGGCTATGCGTGTGTTGGTTGGTTGGTCCGTCCGTTTCAAAGATTCAGTTTTGCCCTTCCCGAGGTTTACTTATTTTGGTCCTGAAGTTATGTTTAGGTGATGTAAAAGACGTGTAGTGCATTTAGGAAAACATGTGAAGTTCAGTTAAAATAAACCGAATTTATGTTTAGGTGATGTAAAAGACGTGTAGATGCCAGTTCTTCGTCTCGTGTGAGTTTCACCTCATTTATGAAGTTCATTTGAGAAATACCCGATGTTCACTTATCTGGACAATGAATTCCATTTTTTTTGTGGAGTTTAGTTCAATTGATCCAACAATTAACTTTATTTTTTTGTCGGCAAAAAATTCAATTATGTAGAAAATTCAATCACCCAAGCCCATCCCACGACCACGAGCATGGAGTTCACTTAGGTGACAGAAAAAAGATTAGAAAAGATGAAAGTCAGTCCATATGTTTATTTCCATGAAATTCAAATAAATGATGCTCAATGAGAAGTTTATTTATGATTTTTTGTGAAGTTCATTATGAAGAGCGAAGTTTTTTTATCGACCAAGAAATTCATTTCCGAAATTTCGGTGAAGTTCACTAATGTGACAAACGAAGTTTCGAAAAAATGATACTGACTCGAGAAGTTTATTTTCAATTTTTTGTGAAGTTCAGTAATTTGATTAGAGAAGTTAATAAGTTTATTTGCACAATTATTATTAGAAGTTAATTCTCAGAATATTCTGAAAATTAAGACGAAGTTCACTTAGTGGCCGGCGAAAATTCACTTACCTTACGGGAAGAAAAACATGCTTCGTTAGAAAAAAATATTAGCCAAAAAAATTATTTGTAAAATTTTTGTGAAGTTCACTTCAAAAATGATGCTCAGCTGAGAAGTTTATTTGCAATTTTTTGTGAAGTTCAATAATATGATGAGAGAAGTTAAGAAAGTTTATTTGCACAACTTATTAGAAGTTAACTCTCGAAATATTTTGAAGTTCATTGACCCAAAGTTACCTACCAGTGATGGTCCACCGAGAATTACATTTCTGAAATTTCTTTGAAGTTCACTTATATGACAAACGAAGTTCCAAAAAATGATGCTCAACCGAGAAGTTTATTTGCATTTTTTTTGTGAAGTTTAATAATATGATGAGAGAAGTTAAGAAGTTTATTTGCACAATTATTAGAAGTTAACTCTCGGAATATTTTGAAGTTCATTGACCCAAAATTACCTTCCAATATGTGACGTGTAGTCCATTTAAAAAAAAATGAAATTCACAATTAAGCCGAAGTTCACTCCAGTGAGGACCCGAAGTTTAGAAAAAAATTGTCAGCCCAGAAATTTATTTCTGAAAGTTTTGTGAAGTTCACTTAAAATATTCCGAAGTTTACTTACACGAAGTTCCGAAGTTCACTTACGTGAAGTTCCGAAGTTCAAACTGGACGGACGAAAACACTGTTATTTATATTTGAAATTACTTTATAACCGTAACGAATTTCGACATCTCATAGAAGCCAAAAAGATGCCCAGTTTCAATACGTTTCCAATAGTGTTTCATTTGCATCAATCCGATGCACGGTTTAAAAATAGCGTCCAAAATACGGTTTGAAAACGTAAAATCCGCGAAAAGAGTATTGCTTATATTTGAAATTATTTTAAAACTGTAACGAATTTTGACATCTGATAGAAGCAAAGAAGATGCGCAATTTCCATACGTTTCCAATGGCATTTCATTTGCTTCAATCCGATGTACGGTTTGAAAATAAAGTCCAAAATACAGTCCGAAAACGAAAAATCCACGAAAATAGAGTTGATTAGATTTGAAATTACTTTAAAACCGTAACGCTTTTCGACATCTGATAGAAGCAAAAAAGATGCGCAATTTCCATACGTTTCCCACGGCGTTTCATTTGCATCAATCCGATGTTCGGTTTGAAAATAACGTCCAAAATACAGTCCGAAAATGAAAAATCTGCGAAAACATAGTTGTTTAGATTTGAAATTATTTTAAAACCGCAACGAATTTCGAAATCTGATAGAAGCAAAAAAAGATGCGCAATTTCCATACGTTTCCAACGGCGTTTCATTTGCATGAATCCGATGTGCGGTTTGAAAATAACGTCCAAAATACAGTCCGAAAACGAAAAATCCGCGAAAAAAGAGTTGGTTAGATTTGAAATTATTTTAAAACGGTAACGAATTTCAAAATCTGATAGAAGCAAAAAAGATGCGCAATTTCCATACGTTTCCAACGGTGTATCATATGCGTCAATCCGATAAACGTATCATAAACCGCGGAAGAAAAACAGTACGAAGTTCACGTAAAAAATGACGAAGTTAACTTAAGAGGCTCGTGAAGTTTACTTGGGTTGTAGAATAGTTATTCTACAAGCCTATGACCCTAAACCCTAAACCCTGAGCACCTGTTAATTTACCTATATATATATAAAATCGTATACTGCACTGTTAGCTGTTGTTGCCCCTACCTAATTTGCCACCGCTTTGATCGATCACCCAGTACATGTGCGCTAGATCTAGCATAGGCGCACAGCCATGGGACATCTTTGAAAGTGCATGTGTTGCCCCATGCGTAGTTTTGGTAATTAATGACAATCCTTATGGACTAATGTTTGCTTTGAGATATACTTGTAGATCTTGTCCATAGGAAAAGATTGGAGTTCATATGTTGGACTCTAGTAGATTACATGATGATCAATACTCTACTCAAGGGTTTATATGAAGAATGGTCATGTGTAGAGTTGAGCTTATTGCAAGTATGGCTTGGAAAAGAAGATTGAGTGATCAATCATGTTTTACCCCAAGCCATCATACATATCAAGAGAAGAAGATGAAGTGCAAGTTCAATATGATGTATCTCGGAAGATATCTTTTGATTGAAGCTTGCAAAGGAGACATGAAGACGAAGCTTAGCGAGGCCCTCCCATAATGGTGTATGGGGGAGCATTTGGAGAAGTCTTCATCAAGCATGTGCTAGCAAGCACAATCAAGAAAGGTGTTTCAACTTGAGAGAGTCAAGATCGTCATCATCGAGCTCAAGTGGAATGCGCAAGGCAAAGGTATGATCTTGATAGGTTTTCTATTTTACCGGTCTCATGGTGTTAGTGGGAGACCGGGTTTTTAGGATAGATGGCGTACTATCAAGAGGGGCTCTCGAGTGAGTAACTTGATCGCATCTTTGTGGAGAGCTCAAACCTTTGCATGCTTGGCATATCATCTTTCTTGGTTCTTATTTGGTTTTTCTCCGTGTTGGGTTTCGGTCCTTGTCGTGATCTTCATGACAAGACCAAGTCCTTCGAAAATGGTTTTACTTGGGAAAACTTATTGCCTTTTATCCATGTGAGGATTTAGAGCTTAGTTTATCTCCATACTAAGCTCTAGTTCATCAAAAACAGATTTCGTATGAATATCTTGTTGCGTTTTTTATGAAGGAGGTTTTACCGGTTTGCATTGTTTAGGAAAGTTCAATCTTTCCCAATTTGGTTTTATCCTCACATGATGGACTGTGATGTTTCTATGCACATTCAAGTAGAGCTCGTTGTAACGATTCCAACGAGCCAAAAATCATCGAAAACGGAGTCCGGATGGAAAAGATATTGACGTTTTCGTTATCGGTTTTGCTGCAGTTTTTGCTAGGCCGGAGTCTCCGGTCTCAGGGACCAGAGTCTCCGGCCAGGCCGGAGTCTCCGGTCCTAGACCGGAGTCTCCGGTCCTCGCGATCCGTTTTTTGTTCCTCCGGTCGGCACTCTCTGTATGGGGGTCCGGAGTAGGTCCGGAGTGACCCCGGAGTCTCTGGGGGGGCCGGAGTCTCCGGCCTACGCGGTCCGGAGTCTCCGGTGTTTGTTTCCTGCGTCGACTTTTTTCCTGATCTTTCGAGGCCGGAGTCTCCGGTCTCAGGGACCGGAGTCTCCGGCCAGGCCGGAGTCTCCGGCCTTCCAGACCGGAGTCTCCGGTATAAGTGGCTGCAACGGCTCTTTTTCTGGGAGGGGTATAAATACCCCTCCACCTACCTCCAGCCACTCAGCTCTTCCAAGCACGTTTTTCCCCTCTCTCCTACTCCATTGTTGACCTTGGAAAGCTTGCCCCTCTCCCATTCCCTCCCATGATTCTTGCATATCTTTGAGGGATTTGAGAGAGGAGATCTAGATCTACATTTCCACCAATCCATCTCTCCTCTAAGTGAGGGGAACCTAGTAGATCTTGATCTTGGAGTTCTTTGTGCATCTCCTCTTTGTTCTTCCTCTCTTATTCCCCCATAAGCATTTGTTGCTTTGTTGGAATTCGAGAGTGAAGGATTTGAGCACTTGTGCTCTTGCCTTTTGCATTTGGTGCATCGGTGTGCTCTCCACGAGGATTCGTGGAAGTTGAAAGCTTGTGAACTTGTTACTCTTGGGTCCTTGGACCCTAGACGCCTTTGTGGTGGTTGGACCCTTGTGTGGTCACTTGAAGCCGTTCGGGAGCCCCCAATCCCATTGTGGGTTGTGCCCCGGATTGTTGTTGGAGGCCGTTCGGGAGCCCCCAATCCCATTGTGGGTTGTGCCCCGGATTGTTGTTGAAAGGCTCCGGATTCCGCCTCGAAGGAATTCCGATAGTGGAAGGTGAACCAAGCCTTTGTGGTGCGGTTCATCGGAGAAGAAGGTGAAACCTTTGTGGTTGTTGAACCGTTGTGTCGGTTCACACCTCTCCAACGAGACGTACTCCCTTAACAAGGAGGAACTCGGGAATACATCCTCGTCTTCGCGTGCCTCGGTTATTTCTATACCCGAGCTTTTACTTATGCACTTTACATTGTGATAGCCTTCGTGCTTGAAGTATTCTATTCCTATCACCTTGTTGTTTATCTTGCTTAGCATAAGTTGTTGGTGCACATAGGTGAGCCTAGTTTATTTAGGTTGTCGGCTTGTTAATTTAAACACCTAGTTTTATTCCGCAATTATCAAGCCTAAACCGGAAAAGTTTTAAACCGCCTATTCACCCCCCCCCTCTAGGCGACACCATTGTCCTTTCAATTGGTATCAGAGCCAGGGCTCTCTTTTTGGGCTTAACCGCCTAGAGAGTAAAAGATGTCGTTTAGGGAATTAGTGCACGATCCCACTTTTATATTTGATGGCACAAATTATGATGTGTGGAAAATTCGCATGCTTAATCTTTTTAGGGCCATGGGTCCAAATTATATTAAGAGGATTGTAGATGTGAATTTATCTCCTCCAAAGGATTCCCAAGAATTATCTTTAGAGGAGGAGATAAACTCTCATCTCGAGACTCAAGTTACTAATGGTCTTATGTGTGCTTTGACCGATGTAGTTCTTGCTTCAATCTTGCCTTTTCGAAATGCACATGAGATTTGGACCAAGCTTCAAGATATATATGAAGTGTCCAAAATTATTGAGGATGATTGTTCTCCCTCCACCTCCGGCCGTGATGAGTTCACAACTTCTTCCACTTCACCAACATGTGATTTGTCACAAGGTAATGATATGGTGAGTGGTGATAGAAATTGCTTTGTTGATGGTGAATATTGTATTGACTATACTTCATCTCTATCTCATTGCAATGTTCTATCTTTGGACTTAAACTCTTCTAGCACTCCAAATGTCGTACATGCTAGAGTTGATAGTCCTTGCATATCATGTAATAGTTGTTTAACTAAATCTCATGATGATATGCTTCATATGTCTTGTTGCCATGAAAACAATACTTCCATAT